>CM069439.1:25141532-30141532 GCA_035610365.1 Aquatica leii
AGCTACAATTTTATTGTTATTACTATTGTCAAATAAAATTAATTGGTTAGAATTACTGTAGATGAAAAAATTAAAATTTAAGATTTAATAAATCTTGAAATGTCAGTATTAATCAAAATGACTTAATAATTAAACACCATCTCTCTTGCTAAACGTTGAAATAAATTAAATTTTTATGTTTTGCTAAAAAGTAGGACAAAGTCGATGCAGCCAATTAAAACATTTTTACATGTAATGATTTAAAAAAATAATTTAAAAATTGATAAAACTAAAATGCTTACGTTATTTTCTTAAAACAAAAGTTATTACATGATAACGTTTAATAGAACGTTTTTAGTTAAATGAGTCTTTTTATATTACATGCTTATTTATTATTAAAGTGTTTTATTAAACCAACAGAGATTTATAAAATAATAAAAACATTTAATTGGTAAAACGTTTTTGACGTAAAAGTCGCCCATTTTTATAAAAAAAACAGATGATTATATATTTTTATATAAAACAAAAATGTCAGTTTTTAGTTTTTTACAACAATAACATTTATTATAAAATAAGCTATGTTTTCATAGGTTTAATGATTTAGTTTAATAATACAAAAACATTTTAAATAATTGGCAGTAGTAATAATAACGTAATTTACATTTAAGTGGTATTATGTTTTGTACGTTATTTTGTAAAAAAAGTTTTTAGAGTATGTATTATTTGCTTTTAATCTATGTGCATTTAAAAACAAAAAAAATTAAAAGCTTTACAAACTATTTGAAATACTATACTTTTTCGTTATTTGAAGACAGGACAGTATAAAAACTACTTTTATAAATAGTTTTTTTTTCTAATTTTAGAAAATAGATAAGTTTCTTGGAGAATTTGTTGAGTAGGAAAGTCCCAACTTTATAAAGTTTACGTCCTACCTTCTTTTTTGTAACTTTGACTCTTTTCCAGGTTGTGCAGTCTTTCGGGTTAACAGCTTTTGAATATTATAAGATGCTACTCATAAAGTTGTGAAAGTCAATAATGAGATAAAGTTTGAAATATTTTTATCAAAAACCTGTTGCAAAAGTCATTCTAAAAGTTTTAATATAAACAACATTAAAAATTAAATATAGAATAAATTTTGTTTTTTATATTTATTTTTATTAATATGTTTCCGTTTTTGTATATTGTTTAGTTTAATTTTATAGACAATTGTTCTTATATTTAGGATTAACAATAGAATCCCTTTTACCAAAATTTTATTAATTTGAACTTTCATTTGTTACAATTCTATATATAATCAATTATTATAATATTGTTTATTTGACAATGATAGAGCAAAGTTATTATTTTTATACGTAATTAATAATATATTTTTAAGCGTTTTTTATGGTTTTTAAAAGATAGGCGAATATATAACAGCTTGTAAAAGCCATGTTTTCGTATTTAACTAGGAAATAATTTGTAGAAACTTAATTCTTAATAAACTTGTAAATAAATTGCTTTTAACTAAGTTAGTTAATATTCTATATAAGCTGAGCTCAAAGTAAGTCAGGATTAAGAGTACCAGTCCTGCTAGTGTTATATTGAAGTAAATTGTTCGATAATTAACAGGCGGCAAGTATCATGGTCTGAAGGTTATTAATGTAAGCGCATTATAAGTACATTCTAGTGGATTATACGCTACTTAGTACGACTGTGCTTAACCCTAATCAAAATCTTGTCAGAAACCACACATGGAAACATATGCTTAGACATGTTTAGTGCACTTTGTATCTTGGATTTGAAATTAACGCTAGGATTACTATAACATATTTGACCGTTTACCGTAATAACAGTTATGTTTTACTACAACATGTTATTCTCAAAATTGCAGTTGTGTTAATAAATTAAATACGTTACATAATTATTCTAAAACATCTCTAACAAATAGTAAAAACTATATATCTAAGTATAACTTAAAAGTGCATAAAAACATAATTGATTTAAACTACAAACAAACAAGTTTAAAAATTGGACCCGAGAAACATTTAAAAGTTCATTTTATTATAACACAAACCGAATTTGTTTCGAATCTCATTGAAAATTTGAAGGTAACATTAGTTTGTTTTATAAATCCGAAACGTTGGCTACCGGTTAAGTTCCTATAGAAACTAAGCAAGTTTGTTGACGCCAAGATTCGGTTACTGTAATCTGGTATAAAACAAATTCCGATGGATAAACCGCTGAGGCATTTTGGTGTACACATTGACGGAATTAGTAAAAATTACAAGAAATTATTGTGTATTAGTAGGTATTAGTGAGTGTTAGTAAGGTATTAGTACGTATTAGTAAAAAAGGAGTTAATACAAGATAGATGAAAATTGCACATAAACAATTTATTAAGCCCAAAATTTACTACAAAAATGTTTGCGGGAGTGTATAATTATATCTAATAGTTTAAGAGTTACAGAATTTTAATGTAATTTTCGTGCAACTTTGCACACTTGTATCTTGTAAACTATTGAACGTAATTGTACCCTTCCGCTGACTTTTTTATAGTAAATTTGATCTTCTATAAAAACGTTTATGTGCAACTTTCTTCTATCTTGCACCGTTTTAGGGTAATAGTATATTGGTTATTTTAAATTATTAAGCAAATTATTTCAATACAAAAATTGTGGCGGTTTTAATGCTGGTGTAATATTACAACATCGACAAAGCTACCCTTAGCCGCAAAAAAATCCGCGGTGGTCACCAAAAGCAACTCGACCGAAACACACATGTTCTACTAAACGGATAATTTATGCTCAAATTTTAAAATGCGCAAACGAAATAATTTAATAAACCTGATTTATAAAGTTTTATAATAAAAAATATCAGTAATTACTAGTTTAAATCATAAACGATTTTACTGTAAATTTATCAACATAAGACGAAAGTAGGTAAAATAAATTTGAGTAAATTTTGAATGTCGAAATTGTATCAACAGTCAAACAATTGTAAAGATTATTAGCTTTATAAATCTGTTAAGACTAAAGAAAGGATTCATGTCAAAGTAAAATTCATCTCTTTAATGATTTTTTATAGTCAGTAGCGCATTTGTTTAATATTAATAGGAGAAAAAATTGTACAATTGGTAAAAAAAGAGAATTTAATAAAAAGGCATGTCGATTATTTCGCGTCGCAAAATATTTTTATTGCGAGTCTAATCTTTAGATATGACAAGGAATTGCAAACGCGACAAACTGTTAAAAAAAATTCAATTTTTAAACTGTGGATGCACATTTCCAAAGATGAAATCTTCACTTTGCAACTTTTACATCTGACAGGATGTGGCAATGTAGCTCGAATCGTGTCATAATCTTAGAAGCTGTAGAACTGTGAACTGCCATAAAACTCGGGTAAAATTCAGTAATCATTTAGTTTTGTTGTTTTTTTTAAAATGCGCATCAACTAGTTAGAGTGTAGCAAAGCAATTGTCGGGAAGTCTGGCTAAACTTCTAAAAGTTCCACTTTGACTCTAAAATTTATTGTATCTAGAGAAAATTTTACATTTATCCGAATGCTTTTAAACGTGTCTAAGCCAGCAGAAAATGAGTCAGTAGATGTGAATCACAATTTTTCGACCTTTCCTCGCATAACATGCTTGTGAGCGCAATGTTATTATTGGAGCTTTGCGAAGATGACTTTTTCCTTTGAAAATATTTTGTGTCACTTGGAAAAGAAAAGCCAACACAGCCCAAATACTCATTTTTGTGCTTTTCTAGAACAATTGTTTGCAGTTTGCAATCATTTTGCACTAAACTATTACATACTACTAAAGCTATAATTAGGAAACAACAGTCGGAACTGTTTGGATTTAGTGTTTTTAATACTAATTTAATGCCGAGCACAATTTCCCTTCCTCATAAAGGGCAAACAAATTGAACTACAAAAAAAGAAAAAAATTAGTGACGCCGGCCTATTTACATGCCATGATGTTTGTTCAAGTGCATGGATTTAAGATAACGCAAACGGGTTTCTTTTTAGATATGTCACTGAAAGCTATGTTTTATCAGCGCGCAGCAATTCTTGATAATGAACGGTCTTGCTCATAATTTATTATGACAAAAAATTCTCTATAAGTCATTGGTGTTGCTGATTCATCATCTTCCAGCGATAAAGAGGTTATGGGAAACAATTCTCAGGCATTTCATGGACAAATGTTAAACACAAACAATTGATGAATTATCATACGACCATATTCTAGTTTAATATGTGCCTATAGAATACTAGGTCTTTGTGTTTTTTTAATTTTTTTATTATTTGTGTATGCATTCTTATTATTAAAAATTGTAATAAACCTTGTTCATTATATTACGAAGGTAATATTGTGTTTGTTTTCAACACCTTCCGATGATTGCGAGATTTGCGATATCTGTGAATTTTTGTCTTAAAACATCCTGATGTTTAATTGTACTGGCTTTTATTTATTTTTTCAGAACTCTTACTTTAAAAAATCCTAATGATATAAAAATCGTCACTTATACTTTTTCTTTTAGTAACTTTTACCAATCTGAAGATGCAAGCTGCAATATCTTGCAAAACGTCAGTTTGTTTGGGTTCACGAACGACAATACGGCAAAGACCAATCTCTACTTCTTGTTTTGGCTTCGGTTGAAGCAACGCATACCTTAGTAACAAAACAATAAGTGTTTTTAATATTTTTATTCTAACTGGCACACAGAACACAATAAGAGTAACAAAACAATGAACAATTCGAATTAAACTAAATGCAAATTTAAAAAATGACTTTCAAGCTACTCAACATCCATTTCGTGGTTGCAGCAGTGAACGTTCTTGATGATTTTACTACGTCTGTGGTTTCTACAGATAGAAATTTGAGAAGAAATATAATTGACATCAATCTTTCTGTAGTGTTTCCAAACTTGAAGCTCCAGTACGTCTTGCACTTCCTCAGTTGGGTGAATGTCCACCCCGCATGTCTTAATAGCCCTTAGGACGTGTTGATTATTTTGCAAAGAAAGTTTACGTTATTTCATGTTTTCTTTTGCGAGTTTGATTTCTAACATTTTTAGAAAATATCGTCGTCTGAATGAACAGGTTTTCATCTATTCCCGATTTTTTGTCATATAAATGACAAAAGCATTAAATACGTCCGCATCTAATAAATACGTCCGCATCTAATAATAACTGTAAATTGTAGTTTTAAATCATTATAGATTTTTTCTCTTCTTTCTCAAAGACATCAAGCTTGTCATGTTGGGATGATAGTAAGTGGACCATTCTTCTCTTTTTAGGTACATATAAAACTAAATAAAAATTGTCTGAAAATGTAAACTTTAACGAATGCACGCTAGTAAGCCGTTTGAACGTCAGCCAAGACCTAAATTTTAATGATGTATTTTGCAGGCTTAGATTTGTCTTACTAGCGAAATGCACCATTTCTTCGAAAGACCCCTAATTGTTCGTCTATTGTTAGTGATTCACCTGGTACAAAACTTCTTTTGCAGTTCTCGACAAATTTGTCCCATATGTTTCCGATTGCTGATAACTTATCTGTTTTTCGTTTAATTTGTCTTGTCATTTTGTCGTCAAATTTAAGAAATGTACGAATTGCGATAGATCTATCACGTGATATTGACGCTGTGAAAATTGACCTTCGTACTGACTCATCTGTCGTCCACATTTTCGTCGTATGTTCTTTTTCATTATACCACATTGAAAACATATGTATTCCGTACTTGTTTATGAGCTATGAAAGTTTATCTTTCCCGTCTACTGCACGGGAAAAATTTTTCCCGTGCTCCATTGTTGTCAACTTTTAAGAATAACATTACACTAGTGACTTTAATTGAAGGTAACAATACTAACGACTAATTTTATAACAATAATTTTTAGATACTTCAGCTAGAGTTAATTCTTTCATAAAGTATAGTTTCAATGTAATTTAACAGTTTTCGGTCTTATTCGGGTCTTATAATAACATTTTTAAGGAAGTCAAATTTTCGCGCCATGAAATTAATGTTGGCGATCTGCATTTTTACACTAAATTTTTGACATCTGTCAAAATCTTTGTTTTCAAAGTTGAACCACATTCTTTATTGTAAAATTTTTGTAGTAAATTCTATTTCAAGTTTACTGGATCGAGTGAGATGTAAGATATAAGTATTCCTTGTAAACAGCCAATTACGGCACATTGCTTTTTAGGAATGTATATAGTAGAAGAAGAACTAACCGAACAGCTTTTATTTTTAACAATGAATTAAATAAATGTAACATTACTGGTACAATTTGAATTGTTACTGATATTTACAGTTTAGTCGAACTCTCCGATTTGCTTTTGTCTGACGTGTCGACATGCTCCATAAATACCAATTACCAAAAATACCTGTACGAAAATGGTTAGTATTACTATCGGAAGGAACATTTTTAACATATAAGTCAAACACAAACCTTTGTCAATAACTATTTCTCATCTGAAGCTTCACAAATGAATTTGGTTACTTGTTCCGCTGTTACTACTTTGGCTTTTTTAGGTACGTAACCAACACGTTGACGTTTGAGAAATGCGATTGTTTGTAGAAATCTGTACGAATAAATGCATCAGTGTATAACTAAGAAATAGAAGTATTACGCAAGTATACTCTGTGAATTGTACTTACTTGCTAATGTCTACAATTTCTTTAATAGATAAACAACTTTTTATCATAGAGAATCGACTCTACAGGGTAGATGGTTTCAAAAGTTTAGCTTTCTCCCACAAATAAACAAGAAAAACATCATCACTCGCAGATTTTACATTTTTTTGTTCGCGCCATTCGTAGAACAAGCGATATTCTTTTTCATATCTGTCTCGAGATTCTTTAGGAAGTAATTCTGCTCGTACTTCTGCTGCTTGCTGAGTAATATTTTCTGGTATTTCAAAATTATGTTCTACAGAATCCATCTTTTAAAATATTGGCCCACGTCAAAACAATTATGCATGAAATTTTCAAAGCATTCTAGATATGCATTGTTTTAATCAAGGGTGATTCAGACATATGTATTTTAATTTTTATATGTTTTATTCTAGTTTTATAGACAGGTATAATGAAAAATATCGTTCATTACACGGCAGAAAGGGCTTTTCCCGTTCTCGCATGCGTTCCCGTGCTCGGCTTCGCCTCACACGGGAAACTCGCAAGCTCGCACGGGAAAAGCCTTCTTTCAAGCCTAGTAATGAAATATACTATTCTGCAACGCAAAGTTTTTGCTAAAAGTAGAACTCTAATAAAGGCATCTAACTCAACGGTATCTTTTAATTTTTTTGTTTATTTGTATTTTTTCATTATAAGATCTATAAACGCTTTCAGTTTATTAATATGTTTGCACATTATTTCTCTCATATCATTCGTGAGAAATAGGTTAAAAGTATCCGAAACGTCAGATGCAATAGATGGATACTGTGTTAGTCCTGTTCTTTAACGAAGAGGTTATGACAACGACGGCGGCCACGTATACTTGGATTTGGCGTTCACAACTTTCCAGATTTAGCTTTATATTAATTAAAAAGCGACTCACTTTTTTAGCTTTATTATCTGTCGCAGCAACACTTTCGTTTTCTTGCTCGAGAATATTGTAACATCGACTCTCAGGTAGTTTATTAGATGAAGAGCGCGCTAACAAAAATGCAAAGAAATTAATTAAACAACTAGAAAAATTGCCAAAATTGGTCAATTACTTTCCGAAGTCAGGGATGCCAAGTAGTTTGATTTTGAGACTATTAAAAGTCTTACCTGAAATAAAAAGCTACTCAGGAATAATGTATAGATTCAATCTCAAACGATAGTTATAATCCTATATTTGAAAATTAAACAAATAATAAAGAACGATCAGTAAAAATATTTAAACCAAAGAATAGATACTCAGGATCTGTCAATAATTTAGTTATGAACTTAAAAATAAGAAGATACCGGTATTTCTTTACATATAATAAAAAAACCATTTTAATTTAAGTTATTTTAAAAGTATTTGCGGTAAGCAATTTTAACTTTTATTTTAATTAACAGAAAGCTAAACTTGATTGCTTAAACATAACTAATTAAACAAATTTAAATTGCACATTTAATTAGAGAATAATAATATTTAATATACCTAAAAGTTAGATTCAAATGTGAAGTTATTTAGTAAATTGACAAAAAGAATGTAGGTATATCTAACTCATGCATATGGATCAAATTTTAGGTTGATAAGGAATGCAAGTGTTGGTGGTAGCGATAGTATTAACCTTGGAAATTTGCCATTTAAGAATCCATGACAGGTATTTTTTTCAAGCAAATCAATTTGGAACATTGGTATTTATGTCTTATTGATACACCAAATCTATTCAAATTATGAATGTAGCGACAATCTCTCTAAAGATAAATTCGGTATAAAAAAATTCCAAAACAATTAAAAACGGTAAATTAGATAGATAGCAAAATAGAAATTGACGACATACCTGTATTATTAACAAAAACTTTTTAAATAAAAATATGGTAGGTATAAGGTAAGATAATATTACATGACTTAGAAACGAAGTTACACAGGCGTATAGATTGAACGCTAACTACCAAATGCATTTCGAGACTGATCTCGCCCAAGAAAAGTAGCAACTACACAAAATTAAAAATAAAGAAAGGTTCACATACGATTAATTAATGCAGATAATAAATGCAGATTATTTAAAATAGAATAATAATAGTAACAAAAACGTTAGGATATAATCATCCTCTTCCTCTTCTACATATTCAACGTTATCCTCCCTTTCTGACACAACCTGTTCATTATCAGGTTTAACAATATTGTCAGCAAATAACTTTAAAATCTCATCTTGAAGCTATTACTGTGTGAACGGGCGGTTTCTTTCATATGAGATTATGCAAGATCTAAAATAGTAGATATTATAAATATTTTTGTTAACATATTCTATGTAGGCATACTTACATTAAGGTAATTATCCAATTTCCGCACTGATATAACTCTGACACAACACTAACAGAGCATCAAAGTAAATTTTGCGAAGTGATCAATAAAACAGTTTATTTATTAATTTTGCAATGTGCATTGAACTCGCATATGTCAAACTGAAGGCTATTGCGCAAAAAAAATAAAACTACCGTTTTAGTTTCATCATTATTTGATAAAAAAGCGTTTGTATTTGTAATAGAATTGTTGTTGGAGACCCATTTGCAAAGTTTGAAACCACTAAAATTTAGAGTTTAGAGATTTTGTTTTCTAAATTCAAGACATCTTGAATTATCGGAGCTTGTTATTAGATCGTTGATATAAAAATTGTTTTTAATTGATTGACATGACTTTGGATAGAAACATTAATAGTTGATACACCGTACGGCGAGAAATGAAGCTGATGCTGTGCTATAAGTAATTGTAATAAATATGTAAAATAGTATTGGCATATTTTGATCTAGTCTCCATTAGATTAATTGGAAATTACGTTGATCTGGAGCTACCAGTATTTGTGGTACATTTTTTCTGGCAGCATACATGCTTGCGAAGACATAATAAAATAGAAAATAAATTATTTTGGATTACGGAACCAAGGCACTGTATATTATTTAACAAAGCGCCTGGATCAGTTTTTGCGGAACCATTAAAAACTACGCGAGTTTTTGTTGTCGAACTAGATGTTTTAATAACAGCGTGGTGCGAAAGATGATAATTTAAAAATTAAAAAAAAAAGAATTTTAATTTTAGATTGTTACTTTATTTGCGCGCCAACATATTTTTAATGCACCCCGCTTGGAATCATGTAATTCATTAATACTATCTTTAAATAGAATGTTGTAATAAAACCACCGTCTTTATCGCGGCATGTAGTTTGCGTAAAGTGATCTTCACAAAATTGTTTGTCGAGCGTATAATGAGAATTATTACGTACTCCCAAAATTTTTCTAATTGATTATAAATTTTATCGGTTTCTATTGCAACATAAGACACTAATGTGACGTTTGTTCGATTTTTAAGTGTTAACGATCTATGTAAGATCCAACCTAGCTTTGTTTTTTTGTATCACGAGCTTACCCTTATCTAATTTATGTTGATCAACACAAGTTAGGTTGTAACGTCCCGTTAAAGTTCATTAAATTAAAATTTAATTTTACATTCGTTTATTTTGTGCAACTAATATTGCACGTAAATTTATTCAGTTTGGCAACGTCGCGTTGTATTTTGGAAGCGACTGCGTAGTCGACTTGAGTTACAGCTTAAGCTGGCACTTCCGCTTGGCCGTGCGTGTCGTAGTGATGCGGGGAAGACACATTTTCTTGATTATGGCGTAAAAACGCATACAATTTAATTTTTATTCATTCCATCTAATTGTTGGTGAGTTTACCTTTATTTCGATATAATTTTTCTATTGAATTCAACATTTTTAGTGATTTCACAATGTTACGCAATATTTAGACAAAGGAATTTATTTTGAAGGCCGTTGCTACGCAGCGTGAGTACAGCATGTCATTCACAAAAAAACATTCTAATTATTTATATTTAGGGTCTTTTCGTTTACTGGTCTTTTTTTTTATTCTGGATCTTTTCGTTTACTGGATTTTTTCTTTTTTACTGAGTCTTTTTCTTTTACTGGACCTTTTATTTTGGTTTTGTCTTTTAATTACTGGATTTTCCGTCATTGGATTTATACATTGGTTTTATGCTTGCTGGTGTGTTTGGAAATCTACATTCCTTTAGAAGAATTTTATCACGTCAACCAAGATGTGCTAAAAATAGAAGATATCCGATGTCATATTAATTATGGTGAGTCAACTGGAATTAAGTTACTACATTTTACATTCAAATAATTAAATTCAGTTATTAAAACTTTTCGGAAATCATACTCGATAACGAATTAACCGTTTACTATTTTTGCATTTAATATCAATTAATAATTAGATGTAAGATTTTACGCTTTTTATTCATCACCAATTTAAAGGTGGTTGGCGCCCTAATATTTTATTCCAAATATGTTTAATTCAAATATTGTTCATTTTTCTTTAATGTAAATAGTGTATCATGTTATAGTTAATAAATTAATGGAGTTCACATCTTTGTATTTATTTTCATTCAAGCTCACACCCAGAGGTCTGTGTCTCCGATTGCTGCCGTGGTTATATTATTTTGCATTTATTAAATGTATTTTATACGTTCTTTATATTTATATTTATATTTTTTATTACAAGGTTCCAAAATATACCAGCGCCTGAGAGTTATTCAATTTTATTTGTTTGCTGTGCTTTTCAGTCTAACGTTATGTATAGAGGAATTTGCAACGAATTTAAAGCAACTGTACTAACTGGTAACTTATCGGTTAATGCATCAAGTATTGAACATGAAACCTCGGCACTGTACTTATTTACATATAATCTAAATTTAAACATAGCCGGTCAGCTAACTTTGTGGTAATTAAATTTACTCGTGATTCGGGATCCAAAATATATGTATTTCACCGTGAGTATATAAGAGTTTGACGCTTGCAGTAGATAATAATGATTGCAATATTAAAGTATGATTGGTATGTGCCGGAAGCAAATTTTGATTAGAAGTATCATTTAATTGAAGCGAAGTTTGCGTATTTTGGATTTGAGGATTTAAATTAATTTTTGTTGACTAGATTTAGTAGCTATATTGATGTCTGGTCGAATGTTTTTGTGATGGTTATATTCAATGTGAAGTAACGTGTGATACTTTTGATTACATTTTTTGCATGTAGTTGATGTACAAACATTGAATCTAAAAAATCACACCGTTTATCAATAAAATATAAAAATTCTTCGAAAGTTGGAAATGAATGTTTTTTTAAAAATTTCTCACTCCACACATGGATGATTTTTAATAACTCATTAGGAAATATTTGCAATTGAAAATAAGTATCGCGTTTTATTAATTCTAAGTTAAGTAATGCTCTAAAATTATTGTTTACAGCAAGTTTTTTATTTTCGTACTTTCCAGACAGCGTTTTCTATGCAACATTCAAACATTTTAAGATTTTTTGAGCTACTTTGCTTTTTAATGAATTATTTAAATAATAAAATCGTTGCACGTTATTTAGAATTTTTACTTACGATTTCATCGAACGCGTCCTAAAATTCTATTGAGTTCTCACACCTTCCACTGAATGACGCACAGAGAGAAATCTTTGTACATTTTATCTACAATTGTTAACCAAAAGTACACAAATTGGGTCTGAAAAAGTGACAAGACCAATTTGTGCAGTTTATTGCATTCATTTGTCTAGATTAAATTGTACATTTTTTTTTTCATTATATGTAAACAATTTTTATATTTCAAATTGATTGCACCGTATTACAATTTGTTTTAAAACTGATCTAAAACGGATAGTAAAGTTTTGCACAATGTTGTGATACTTTTTTAAAACTATGCTTGAAGTATTTTTACCCAATGGTATGTTAAATGTCTAATAGCGTTACGTTTTCTAGATCCATATTCTCCTTGGTTAATTTTGCACAATATTGTGCAAATTATTATTATTTATTTTAGCTTTTTATTGTACAACTTTATGCATCTTGGTTAAATGTTATTTACTTAAAAATAACATATATTGGGTAAATTGTCAATAAAACATTACAAATCTTAAGAGCATTATTTATTTATATTTAAATGGTATACTTATTTTTTTCTGCGAGGGATATCTTAAAATTCCATTACTTCTTGTTATCGATTCACTCCAGATTTTTTTAAGAATGTGGTTGATTTGCCCGTTGCTACAGCAGCTAGTTTGGTTGCCTTTTCTAAAGGGAGAATTTATCGAAAAACTTCGCAACATTTTTAATAATGTTTCTTGCTTCGAAATGAATGGTTTTCTTTGATTTTGATTTCATGTTGATAAATAACAGCTGAAACAATACAGAAACTAAGTAATGTAAAAATCTCCATCAGAAATTAGCTGTTGTTCGTAGAATTAACGCTGGAATTAAATACAGAATTTAAAGTAATAATTGAGGTTAAGCTTACAAAGGTTACACTTAAAAAATGTTATAAATACACTTACCTTGTTCAAATAACAGCGTTTCAAAAAGTCTTGACAAAAACTAACTGAATAACTACGAATTTTTCAGAAAACAGGAGGTAAAGATGTAAACAAACCCAACGCAATCAAGGAATTTTGATTGTAGACATATTTTCAAGCGGACGGTACTTGCTAATTGTGATTGGTTGAAACATTTATCGCTTCAAATTTTTAAAGTTAGTTCACATATTTTCCGGGAGAGGGCACGTTCACCATAAAAAATTACTGCTATTCTACAGTTCGTTCAATTTTTTTTTATTCTGAGTTTAAAAGAAATGCATAATCTTATTGTAACATGTATTATCAAAGCTGTACGAGAAACTAAAACAAAATTGTGCAAAATACTAGCACATTGTTGTCGAATACAAAACATACTAAAGTTTATAATATTTTTCAAACAATTTGTCAAATAAAACTTCATAACCTATTTATCCAAACGTATTAAATAAAAGCGTGCAAGCCTATGGTATAAATATAAACAATTGTAGTAATATCATCAACAATACAGTTATGCACAATCTTGTGCAAAATTGTGATACAGCATTTCTCTCTGTGCGGTAGCACGATATTTTGGGCATTTGTAATGAATGTTCATTATAATTTTGAAAACTATTAACATTTCTATCAGATATAATTTGTGTTTTAGACAATGAACATTTTTTATTAAGATTTGCAGCTTTGGAAGTAATTTGAAAGAAGATGTTCTCTAATTCTTGCTCGTCTTGCTTGTCTGGATTAGTAGTAACGGATTCGGAAATCTTATTAAAACGAGTTAAGCGCGAGTTTAATTGACCACGATGAGTTTTTAGTCCACGAGTTGATGATTACGCAAATAAGGACATTTATAATAAGCATATGAATTAAGGAATTTTTGTGGTGTAATAGTGGCGGTAGCATACATTGATATGAATTTTGATGTGTTGATGCCAGATTTGTACCGCACTCAAAATAATATTGATGATTTGATGCTTTAGTCACAATCGATCTTAAGTTCAATGCAAAGCTTGAATTGCATCCAAATAAAATACGAATTAATTACACATGAATTAAAACTAATTTTTTTTCATAATAAATTTGACTCAAAAATCTAATGTTTTTACGCAAAATAAGAACGCTTAAGTTGTGCAAATGGTAACTAACTAAAAAATTACATAGAGTTAATTCACTTAATGTTATAAACTCTCAGATAGGAATCATCCACTTAAGTCTAATGCTGAATGACGGCCAGGTGGAACAAAAGTTAGAGATTTTAAAAAAAAAAACGTTTAAATACGGGAAATGTAAGATTATGTACAAAACAAAAGCTTTGTATAAATTGCATTTAAAAATTTAAATATACTGCATTTTTTGCAACTGTTTTTACAATTACCTTAAATTGTTTTTAAATAAACAATTTAGTTAAATTTTATAATACAAAATTTAGTTTGTTAAAAATACATTAAATACCTTTTTGTTTATACTGTTTTGTTGCATAAGAAAAAACTAAAACGTACAAAGTTAATCTACAAATTGCGAGGTAAATAATTTTTAATTACTTATTTGAAATAACGGATTTAGGTGTAATGCGTTAATTATAAAGCTGTTATTTGTTATAAGCTTAACAAAACCAGTTAATTATTTAAACATAAATTAACGTTATTGTAAAATTTAAAATTTATTTTATATGCATTATCCAATTTTATTATTTTATTTCAAAAATCGAATTCAGAATAGTATATTTTTGGAAAAATTGTTAGTATGGCTGTAAATTAATTAAAATGTGTTCTTTAAACTTATACGTTCTTATGAACGCTACAATCTTAATTATGTTTGCCAAGAAACCGAACGTGTGTAATTATTTTAACAGCTAAATGCTAGACGAAGGAAGGAGAAAGTTATACAGAAATGTGCTATGAGAAGAAGGAATGACTGTAAATTAAATAAGGATTATGTATGAACACTATAGTTATACATTACTCGACACCTGAGGGTAGGTACTACGTGAGATTTGCTACGCCGTATTGTAACCAGCACATTGTGTTACTTCAGATTTTATGAAATTGTTTGAAGTAACAAATTTTAGATATTTATTTTTGCCGTAAATAAACGCAATGCAAAAATTATTGATTTAACTTATTTTTTAAATGTTTTAGGCATTTAATTAAAATTTATTACGCGTTGATGTTTATTAATTTATTAAAAAAATATTTGTAAAATGATTAAATAAAAATAAAGGTTTCCAATATTAACAAAGCATTTTTTAAAACGAGTCGTAAATTGGTTTTTGTTGTTATCAAGGAAAACGATAAAAATTATTTATTTCCCAGTTTACAGATTATTCGTAACGTTTTTTCTTCAGAATTCATTGTAAAGTACGAAATACGTTTTATCACGACTTTTGGTGTCTCTGTTGTGCTCCCTACAAGAAATTAAATTGGAAAAGATAATTTGAAGTTAGTCCCATTTTGTAATAAATGTAAAACAATACAAAACAGAGTTTTGTCAAAACATTAAAATTTACAAAAAGGAATTCTTGAGCTATTTGAGTATTTTACTGTAAACTCGAGATAAGCTTTTATATAGTAAAGAATTTGTTTGAGGTAATCGGCTAGTATTGCTTATACACAAACACAACAAAAAATAATGAAGTAATAATTTTTAGATAACAAACGTAAGGCTAACAAAATTATTTACTTTTGTTTTTATAAAATTACTAGAAACAAATATTTAGACTTATACAAGATTTAAGGTCTTAACGTATTTTAGTTTGTAGCAATATGACATTGTATATATTTTTACTGACAATGTAACAGAACGTATTGAAGCGTCTAACAGCAATGAAATCTGCGACATGACTACATACAAGTGCGAAAACAGCAAGTCTGTCACGTACTCAACTTGTAGTAAAATAGAAAGAGATATAAGCAAAACACATTTAAATATTTTTTTTTAAATATTTGTTGATATTAAAGTACTGATTTTTGATAACTGTTTTATCAAATAAATTGAAATTGAAAAAAAAAGCTTTTAAACTATAATAGAATTTGATATAGTGTCAAATACAATAAAACATATTTATAAAAAAATAGATGTAAGTAAATAAACAAAAACTAAGTAGAATACATTCACGATAAGTATATTTTGATTCGTAGTTGTATCAAAAATTGATACATTTAACAGTGGTTTATTCAAATTAACCACGATTGTTAGCTACACTGTCATTTTTTGTGTTATCTAATGAATCGTTTCATAAGTCAATTTCAATATTGTCAATAATTTTGTTTTGCAAAATTTTAATTTGTACATGTTGAAAATATTTACCTTCACTGTATATAATGACATAATGTTTAAATATCAAGTTGGTAACATTCCTATTGGTTTAGGAGTAGCGCATATATAAAAATTATGATAATTGAACAACAGAAGTAAACAAGAAATATTTGTAGGATATACTTCTAATAATTATAGATTCAGCGGTTCCCAAACTCTTTTGGCCCACGGACATCTGAGTAAAAAATCTACATAAATGCATAATACAAAAATTACAAATTTAACTTTGATGCCTTGAATGGTAAATGGTGACAAAAATAAAATATAAATAAAAAAATTTGTTGAAAAAGTATGTATTGTATACTGTATACTGTTATCTGAAAAAAAGCCCAAAAAGATATAAGAAATATATATATACCAAAAGAAAATATATACATATATCTTATAACAACCTTTTTAAATGGAATGCCATGTAACGCTCTTGAATTAATTATTTTAGATGTAATTATAAAATTTCCTGTAAATGTCACATATTGTGTAGGTACTCATTGTGTACCAATTATTTCTTCAAGAAAAATAAATAATTCAAAAATTAATTAACAACATAAGATAATATTAAGTAAGTAAGAATTTTATTTAGTAAAACTATACTAACTTAACATAAATCGTAACATATGTATTTCTATCAATACTAATTTTTGCTTAAAAATTATTCTTAACCCTCTATGGTACCGTGTTTCTTGTAAGTAACGTTCTCATTTATATTGTACAAAAATTATTTTCGCGCCATTTTTACCGTAATAGTACATGTCTACGTCAAAGTAACAATCTACGTTAGCGAATAAAAACGTTTGGTTTTGCTGTTAGCGCGCCTTTTTGTTTCACTTGTTTCAAGTTATAGTGCGTGACTAATGCTACCAGTGGTATACTGCTTTATTGTTTAGTTTATGAGTTTCAGCACAAATTTTAACGTTTTGAAAAATACTATTTGTTTTCAGATAATATATTTTGCATAAATAATATTCTTACGTAAAGTATAAGAAAATTAACAGCAAATAACATGTTTGTGACATCAAAGTAACAGTATACAATGGTAACTATAAAATCAGAATCGTAAATCTAATTACAAGTATTTTGTCTACATTACAGAAAATCTTGTTAGGCTGGTAGATAAGATTGATAGTATTATAATAAATCCGGCTCTATTTTATGGACGTAAAAAAATAACCATTGTCGAGCCTGCCGATGAAAGTGAAGATGAATTGGAAATACAAAGTGATGACGATGAAGAACAGTTTGTTCCTGCCGATGTAGATTCAAATTCATCAGAGAGTGCCCCGGACGAGAGTGCTTTAGACAGTGAAGATCCTGAACGAGTTACTGACACGGACATAGATCACCTTAGCACTTCCATTGCTAAACGAATGCGGCTCACAACTTCCTCTAGTTTAATAAAAAAACGAAAAGCAAACAGGCAGTCTATTACATAGAGAAATGTAAGAACCATACCTGGAAAGGGCAACTACCAATCGCCGAGGGAGTGAAAGAACCAATTGACTACTTCAGAAGTCTTCTTGACAAGAAAACTCTAAAGATTGTCGTAGAACAATCTAACCTTTACGCAGTGGGGATCAACTCAAATAAAGGTCTAAATATTACTTTAGAAGAGCTGGAACAATTTATAGGCATTTGTTTTTACATGTCTATATTTTCATTACCCAGAACAAGGTTATACCGAAGTGCAGCATGCCGTGTTGACTGCGTAAGCAATACGATGTCGCCACACCGTTGGGAATCAATAAAGAAGTTCCTGCACTTCAATAATAATGAGAATCAGATTCTAGCAGGGCAACCTAGTTATGACAAGCTCTTCAAAATCAGACTCCTTATTACTGGATTGCTCGCAAACTTAAATTAAATTTCCTTGGATAAAAAGTTATGTGTCGATGAACAAATCGTTCCGTTTAAAGGAAGAAGCAGCATCAAACAATACAATCCAAAAAAGCCTAAGCGCTGGAGATACAAATTATTTGTTCTTTGTGATAGTATATAATTTTCAAGTATATACTAGGATCATATCTCCAGTCCAAGACTTTCCTGATATTGGTGCAAGCGGGAACATAGTACTGAAGCTTGTTGCTATTGTTCCAAAGAATATGGACTTCAAACTTTATTACGACAATTGGTTCTGTAGTATAGACCTTCAAGTGTAACTTGAAGAATTGGGAATACACAGCGTTGCCACTGCAAGAGAAAATAGGATCTACAACTGCAATTTTTCTAGTGACAGCATCCTAATAAAGAAAGCAAGAGGCAGCTTTGAGAAGAAAGAGGAAAAGGTAGATGGAGTGCAGTTACGAGCCGTAACGATAATAAAGATGTAACTCTTTTGAGTACATTTGCATCAGCTCATCCTTTGACAAATGCTAAAAGATGGGATAAGAAAAAGAAAGAAAAAAGCACTGTAACCTGCCCATCAGTGGTAACTATCTATAATAAAAATATGGGAGGTGTTGATCTTGTAGACTCATTGTTAGTTTTATACCGGATCAAAATTCGTTCCTAGAAATGAAACCGTTGTTTCTTGGCTATTGTATCGCCGCGATGCGGATCAATGTTCACTTCCAAAGAAAGAACAGTTGAGCTTGCTTTAATATAAAGCAAATTTGGCAGAATGTCTTTGTAAAGAAAACAAGATAGCCAAGAAACGTTTAGGTAGACCCAGCAATATTAGCGTTGACAGAGAACATCAAGCCAAAACATCTCAAGGGCCAACTGCTCCTATTTCTTCTGCAACAGTCAGATGTGACAACACAGGGCATTGGCCAATGTTTAGCGACAAAAGAGGACGTTGCAAAATGTCTGGCTGCAAGGGTGTACCAAAAATTATATGTTCTAAATGTTCAGTTTTTTTGTGCTTTACTCCGGACAATAATTGTTTTCTTACATTCCATACATCCTAATTATACTACGTAACCAGTTCATAAAAAATACAATAATTTTACTATAATATTGATGAATTATTATTTTATTTATAATTGTACATTTTTACTTCAGAGCTACAGTCATATTACCCGGCACAATAATGTGCAACTTTTCCAAATAAATCTAAATAACACAAATTAAATTTTTGTCATAGAGGCACAATGTTACTTTAACGTTCCAAACCCCTTTCTATACAAAGGGGTGCACTATTTAAATTTTAATTGGGATATGTTATTTTCAATAGTCTTACTCTTACATAACTAACTGCCACAGAGTTTTTTATTGCGTTTTAAAAATTTTTACCATAGAGGGTTAACATAATCACTCAGACCACTTTTATTTATAAATATTTTTCTCGTGTTTAATTTCATTTGGTAAGTTATTAAATAATTTTAAACCTTTGTACAGAAAGGAATTTTGTGACTTTGATTTAAAAAACTTGGGCAAGCTGAAGTCACATCGACTTCTCGTGTTATGTGAATGTATATCGTAGTTACGTATCACTAATTTTGACATGTAGTTTAGAAACAAATTATCAATTATTTTGTTAAGGAATTGAAATATATCCGCTGTTTCACACTTAACTATTGTAAACAATCTTACATTATTGTGATTTTCGTATATTTTGAACAATGTAATATAACTATCATACTCCTATTTTGTTGTTTCTGTAACCTTTTTAAGTCAACTTTGTAACACATTAAAAAAATACAGTAATTCTAAACGTTGGCGGATTTGGTTATTCGCGGAATTAAAAAAAAATAAACAAAAATATAAAATAGTAAGCTATAACGTTTAGGGTGCATTATATTAAGTTATAAAACCCAATATGTATTTTTTTGTTAATCACACAAACGAGAGTATAACTTTGCATAAATAAATTCAAATTAAGGAAAGATATCAATGTTAATAAAAAAATATACTTTTTTTATCCAAGACTAGCAAAATTTGTTGTATGCATTTTACATAACGTATAACACAAAAATAATTTGTTGATTACATGCACGATTTATTTGTATTGATATTATAGACTAGTTGGTGCAGGTATCGGTTCTATTGCGTTCCTGTATAAACTTGTATAGATAGACCTGACTCACCGCGATGCTTGTTAAGACGTAAAAATCGCTAATAATCAATTCATTGTTATTTATTTTAACATATTAATAAAAATGTGTTACAATTTTTTAGTTTTATAATATTTATATAAACGCTACGCGGACAACCTGGCGTTGTTCTGCGGACCCCTTGTGTGATCCCAGGGTCACCCTTAAAGGTCTGTAAAGACCACTTTAGGAACCACTGTATAGATTATAGATATCTATCAAAAAAATGTATGAAAAGATGTCATCTTTGAACAACATGAAGCAGAATAATAAAACCGAAAAAAATATAAAAGAAAATTAATTAGACTGACATGTTGATATGAAAATAACTATAAATAATAAACTAAAAAAAACTTAATTGTGATAACGCTATATGTACGTGATTGTGTATTTTACCAAAAGTGCCGCTAGCTAGCGGTATACTTCAAAAAAAAAATTGTAATTGTTTGCACGCACGACTGCACGTAGATATCAGATTGTTGTGACAATTATTTTACTCTCTATTCTTTATTAATTTTTTGCTAGTTCTTATAAATACAATACTATAAAATTATTTTGTTTATTAAATTATGTTTTTTTATATATTTTTAGTTTATATACCGCTGCCGTACTTGCCCGATCATCTTCCTAAACAGCATTAACGTATTGAGTCATTATAATAATGAGTATGCAACATTTTGGGATATTATGCTTATATTGAAATACAATATTATGTCAATATTTATGAAAATGTAGGTACTACTAAAGTAAAACATTATTTGACCGACATTGCTTGTAATAATAAATATATGTAGACATAGAATCATTACTGATACAGTATTTACTTTATTGTATCTGCATCTTATTTTAATTGCGGCAAAATATCAAAGTGCTATATTCGTCTTCTATTTTTTACTAACAGACAGCCAACATAGTGAAACTAATATTATAATTGTAAATAATTTAATGCCTTTCCCATATAACTGTTTTTTATTTATTAATTATTGGTGGCTACATGTTTCGACCTAACGGTCATCATCAGGCCTAATTATTAAATAAATTGATAAATTAAAATTTAGCAGTTTATGTCAAAATAACAATATAAATTAAACAAAATGACATTTACAATTATAATTGAAAATCCCATTTTGAGTTAAACTTTATAATGGATAATACAATCTTTAAACTATTAGTTCACACAATATTAGATACAGTTAGACCTATATTTCTGCCAAGATTTTAACATTGGCTCAGTGTCTGGTCGATCGATAGCCATTGTTCATTGCTACTTAAGTTTTTATATGCATTTGTATTTCTATAAATGTGAGGGATCAAATCCGAACGACAAAATGTGAGAAAGATGCTTTGGCACAAGTACACTTTGCAAGTTTGCCAGACCAGTGAAGAGAGAGCTTTCCAAGATGTTATAAATTTTAGACGTTAAACCGGGTACTCATTGGCGAGCCGTAACTGTAACCGCAACAGTTACTGTAACAGTTTTCAGTTTAGATGCACCCGTTTTCTTTTTTAGTAATGCTTCAAGCCGTAGTGTTCCAGAAACCTTCGAACCAGCATGTCGGTTTCGAAAGAAATGATTACTAGTGCTACATATATTTTTATTGACGCTCTATTGAAAGAAACGAAACGTTGACAACAATGGTAGCGTCACTAAATGTATGAGAAACGATTTGGATCTGCTCTACTGGATGCTTTCTAATTTCAAAGTATAAGTGGACATAATAAAAATTTCGAATGAATTAGTCCAACGGATTTTGAATATTGTTTGAATCCAATACTAATGGTAGGGAAGCAATTTGTACAAGACAAGTTGGCATTGACATTGAGATTTTTAGCTACTGATGACTTTTTCACAAATTTGTAATACCTATTCCGTATATCTAAACAAGTAAAAGCAAGATTGTTCCTGAAGTTTGTGCAGCACTAAGTAATGGGTTAAAAGATTACTTGAAAGTAAGTGTCCTTTATCAGTTCTGAGGTACAAAATCTAAACATTTAAATTATTATCTACATCATTCATACAAAGTCTTCTAAATTATCACTTTAAAGAGATAAAGAATTATATGCGGATGAATTGGAATTAACTGGGGAAACTGTTTCGTGTTGAGGACACAAGTGTTGTACTTGGTGTATTACTATAAGAACTACAACCTGTTTGACCCGCTTAAAGTGGAGGTAAATGCAAGTATGTATTAACATACTGGGATGTTGCCTGGGTAGTGGTCACAACTGATAGGTGTTTATTGTCGTGGAATACAAGTTTAGGGCGCACTTGGGGGTGCATTACCATAATATTGTGGATAGGCAAAGGATGTTTTATCCGCACGGAAAATTGACTGTATAATCTTTTGCTGTACACATAGCAGGGTCAGTCTGTTGTAATTTTTCATTTTTTTTAAAATAAAATCAAAAAACGACTTCAACTCAGGATTTTCCTTAGAGGTTTGTGTTGTAATTTTGGATCGGGCTTTGACTTTTGGGTTGTGGTCCTACAGATAGCGTTATTAATTCTGGTGTGCTTTGTTCCGGACTATATTTGATATCGCTGATTAGTTTGGGGTCATTTTATTTTATTTCATTTATTTTATAATTATTGACGAACAAGAATTATAAATGAAGAAATATTCATTTCATAAAACTGAATTTTTTTTCACGCAATTAGAGCATTCCATGGAAAATATTTAGTAATTCAATGCTCCTTTAACGGTAGAACGAATCTTTACAATTACAAATCTAACTTTAGTATAGTGTTGCTTGCAGTTGTAAATGCAGAAAACAATTTCTTATACGCTCATATTGGTGCACAAGGAAGCATCTCAGATGGAGGCGTTTTAAAGAGCTTTATTTTAAATAAGATAATTAAAAACATAAATTTGGAAATACCACTACTTTAAATATTATTAAATAGAGATAAAAACATATTCTTTATTTTTTTGGTCGATTCAGCTTTTTCTGTAAGTGAAAATATTATAATACTCTACGCAGCAATTCATTCTAAAAAGCCAAAACAACGAATTTTTAACTGTCGCCTATCTAGAGGCCGAAGAATAGTGCAAAACGCATTTGGCATTTTTGCTTCGTTATTTAGAGTATTTTGAAAACCTATGCTACTGGAGATGGAGACACGATGATAATTTGACATTATTTTTAAGTATACCTGTAATTATTTAAAGATCTGCTGAAGATTTTAAAGAACATCGAGAAGAATTATTACAATATTTTATGAATGAAGGCAAGCTGTCGTGGCAACAATATGCTTAAATATCATCTTGTAATTACGTTAATATTTACTTCTATAGTCGCTTCTTTGTTTGGTGTATTCCTGCCTTGAAGAAATTAAGAGCGTTGAAAGCGAACCATCTACTTACGTAAACTTCATTCTTTCATTAAAAGAAGATAAAAACTATAAAATGTATAACTGGCGTTCTTTTTTGTTGCAAAAACAAGATCAATCCCCAATAATGAAATGAAATGCTTCTGATAAACTTTTTTAAAAGTAAATTGGCCACGTTTTGTATGTGCAAACTTTTATTAGTTCCCATGCTTTTGTTTTCTCCTTCTTCTAAGATGCCAACATATTGACCATCTTTTGAATATATTTCCATCCACGCATCTGATTTTAAATCTTTTTCATAATCGTTCTTATGTTTGGGCTCATATATCATAAGTTTATTTTTATATAAGTCAATTAGACTTAGAATTTTGTATTTACTCCACTCCGTCATGTCACACGTACTCACTAACAATCGTATTAATAAACGTTCACGAACCAACTGTGAATCTCTTTGTGTTTGATGTAAAAACCGACAACCGTCGGTTCGCTGCGAGCGGCTTTGGGTACGATTGCGAGCAGAATTCCCAACGCGTCCACACTGACGAATTTTAGTTACAGTAACCGTTGTTGTTAGTTCGGCTTGCCAATGAGTACCCAGCTTTACCGGAATTTGAACTCTGGCATAATTAATAAGTTTTATATTTTTGTTGAAATATATCAACAATTCAAGTTTACCGCCATGTGTGTGACAACTCTGTAACTAACTTTTCTGTGTCCTTATTAATAAACGCAGTTAGTCTGTACTAAAAACTCAACTTGCGCGTTTCGTTGTAACAGGTTATGGACCCAGAGTTACACGTGTTTTAGTTTTTGTGTTGAGTTGTACAATTATGGCCGATATTTTTTAAGCAAATGTTTCTAAATTAAAGGGAAGAGAGAATTATGATGATTGGGCGTTTGCTATTGAAATTTTTTTAATTTTGGAAGGTATGTCGAATTGTATTGGTGGCAGCGAATCCAACAACGACAAAAATATTAAGTCGAAATCAAAATTGATTTTAACGATAGACGCATCGCTATATGTCCACATAAAGGAGGCGAAAACTACGAAAGAGGTATAGGACAAATTAAAGTCGTTATTCGACGATTCGGGGTTTACAAAAAAAATCAGCTTGCTGCAAGCGCTAATTTCTACACATTTGGACGATTGTGGGTCTATGGCGGCTTACGTTAACCAAATGGTAGACAAAAGCCAAAAATTGCGAGGCACAGGATTTAAAATCGATGACGAATGGATCGGGTCGCTACTTTTAGCAAGTTTGCCTGAAAAATTTTCACCTATTGAGCATTCGGGCATAAACATCACCGCGGACGCCATTAAGACGAAATTGTTAGATATGGAAGCGGATGCAGATAATGTAGGAACCGCATTTGCCGTCAAAGGCAATCGAGGATTTAAGAAGTTGAATGTTGCAGGTGATAGCCGAAGCGACTTGAAAAATGTTAAATGTTACCAGTGTAAACAGTTTGATCACTTTAAAAATAAATGTCCACAAAAAGAAGCCAGTAGTAAACATTAACAAGCTAACGTTTTTAGTGTGGTATTTCTAAGCGGACAGTTTAATAAACGCGACTGGTATGTCGATTCGGGTGCGAGTATGCATGTTACTTCAAATCGTGAGTGGATGACGAATATATCACCAAAAGTGGGGCCAGAAAAGATAATGGTCGCAAACAATACAGTAGTACCGGTGTCGTGTTTAGGAGATGTGCACATAACAACGGTAGCAAATAAAAAAAACTTGACGTGATAGTAAAAAATGTTGCGTGTGTTCCGGGTTTGACAACAAACTTATTATCGGTAAGTCAGCTGAAAACAAATGGTAACAAAGAAGATTTTCAGATCAATGGTTGTAAAATCTATAACCAAAACAATGAATTAATCGGGACTGCTGACTTAGTTGACAGCGTGTACCGTTTAAACATCGAGGAATCGAAATATGCGCTGGCTGCAACGACGGTCGTCAGTAGTGAGGTATGACATCGCAGGCTTGTCCATATAAATAGCAGGGATCTCAAAGCAATGAAGAATGTAGCTGCAGATGGACTTGATTTCAAAGGCGAGGTTAACAGCGGGTAACCGAATTGTGAAGTGTGTTGTGAAGGCAAACAGTCCAGACTACCCTTCCAACATCAAGGCACTAGGGCAACCGCATTGTTAGAAGTAATCCACGCAGATGTGTGCGGACCAATAGAAATCGCATCGATTGGTGGGTCGCGATATTTTGTAATATTCGAAGACGATTTCAGCAGGATGATTTTTATTTATTTTTTGAAGACGAAAGATCAGGTTTTTGATTGTTTCAAAGAATTTAAAAGTATGGCAGAAAATCAAACGAATGGACAAATCAAGGCTCTAAGAACAGACAATGGAATAGAATTTTGTGGTGGAGAATTTGAGAAGGTTTTAAAGAAAAATGGAATTATACACCAAAAGACAAATCCCTTCACACCAGAGCAAAATGGTTTATTGGAAAGAATGAATTGTACATTGGTCGAGAAGGCAAAGTGTTTGTTATTTGATGCAAATTTGGAAACAAAATTATGGGCGGAGGCAACAAATACAGCTGTGTATTTAACAAATAGGTCATCATATGAGCTATGGACAGGTAAAAAACCTAATTTAAGTAATTTAAGGATGTTTGGCAGTACGGTAATGGTACATGTACCTAAAGCAAAAAGAACAAAATGGCAAAAGAGAGACGAAAAGAAAGTTTTAGTAGGATTTAGTGAAAATACTAAAGATTATAGATTGTATGATCCAAGCAATAATATGATAACGAAAAGCAGAAATGTTATTATAATGGAAAATACAAATAAGGATCGGGCTGAAACTGGAGTAAGTTTAAACGATGGGATTGAAGAAGAAATACTTGATTCAGTGGGGGAAGTTAATTACGGTCAAAAGAATTTAACTGAGAATCAAGAGCAAATTACAACAACAATACGAAAATCAGAAAGAAAGCCGAAACCAAAGGATTTTAGTGATTATGTTACCTATATGTGTACTGAAAACTAAATGAATCTGGTAAGTGATCCGATTAGTGTTAACGAAGCATTATCAAGATTAGATAAAGAAAACTGCAAGCATGCTATGAAAGAAGAATTAAAATCCTTCGAAGAAAATGAAGCATGGGAATTGGTGGACTTTCCAGAGAATGGAACCGTTGTGGAGTGTAAGTGGGTGTTTAAAAGAAAAAGTGATTGTAAAAATAAAGTTCGGTACAGAGCTAGATTGGTGGCTAAAGGTTATACGCAAAAACCAGGTGTTGATTTCGATGAAACTTTTTCACCTGTAGTTAGACATTCAACTCTAAGGCTACTAATTGCATTGTCAGTAGATTTAGATTTAAATATCACACATCTTGATGTAAAAACCGCATTTCTAAATGGTTATTTAGAAGAAAATGTTTACATGAAACAACCCGAAGGGTATGTTGTGTCAGGTCATGAAAACAAAGTATGTAAGTTAAAAAGGGCTATATACGGGCTCAAACAATTATCTAGAGCATGGAATAAGAGGGTTGATACTGTCAAGAAAAGAAAGCAAGAAACAAAGAACTATTGCTTTGTCAAGTATCGAAGCAGAATATATGGCAGTAGCCGAAGCTTCGAAAGAAGCAATTTATTTGAGGAATTTAATGTAGGAATTGACTGGTAATTTAAATTGTATATGTGCTTATTTAACGATAGTCAAAGTGATCAAAAACTATCTGTTAATCCAGTGTTTCACAAAAGATCAAAGCATATTGACGTTCGTCACCATTTTATTAGAGAAGTAGTTGCAAATAATTCTGTTAAATTAATGTATTTGCCAACAACTGACATGCCAGCTGATGTCTTGACTAAAGGTTTGAATTCAGTTAAGCATTTGAAGTTTGTTAAAGAATTAGGATTAGTGAAACAGGTTCCTTGAATCTTTGATATAGTGGGGGTGTTGAAATATATAAACAATTCAAGTTTACCGCCATGTGTGTGGCAACTCTGTAACTAACTTTTCTGTGTCCTTATTAATAAACGCAGTTAGTCTGTACTAAAAACTCAACTTGCGCGTTTCGTTGTAACAGTTTTTAATGTATCATTTTTGAAGATTTTTTTTGTGCTTTTTAGAATTATTTAACTCAACTGTATATTTTGCATAAACATAAATTATAAAAGTATAATTGTCTTACAGTAAAACATTATTTACTTCAAACAGGCAGAAATAAATCTGAAGCAAAAGCTTTGCTTGGAGTCTCAAATAAAAATGTTTTATGGCGATATCTAGTATTGACGTTTTTTTGACACTGTAAACTAAAACTTAAATAATAATTAAACACAGTTAAACTACATCAGAACGTGTTAATTAAAATTTGTCTAATTTTAAAATATTTTTATTAATAATAAAATCTTTTTAGTCTTAATAAATTTAATTAAAAAAAGTTTTTATGTTAGAATGTATGTACTATTTTTTAAATACTAGAAATTTACATTTAGTAGTGTATGTTTGTAGACATTATTATATAAAATTAAAATGTTACTGTATTTGTAAAGGATTGTATAATGAATAATGGTAAAGAAAAGTATAACCTGAATTTGCATAAAGTGTTCTCTGTTAATAATTTTGAAGTTGTCGTAATTTTAAAAGGAAAGCAACAACGTTGTTATAATATATAAACTTTAAATAATATAAAGTGAATATTAAATTTTATTATTGCATTTGTATGCAAAGCAAGATAATTGCTATGTACCAAAACCAGCTACTAATTGAAGTATATATACGAAAAAACAATAAAAAAATTGTAAACTTATCATAATTTTAACATTATGGTTTTGATTTTAACAATATTCTAAAAACTGTATTCAAATACTTTCAGTGGTTTATAACTACTACAGTTGTAAGTTTTTTTAAATGATTATTTTAATTATGCTTTTTGAAATAGATATAAAAATAGATACATTATTTCTAATTATAGCAACTAAAGTTTTAGGGTTTATTAAAGTTTATACGAGAATACGATTAGAAGTATTTTTACAACAAATTTTAGCAAATAGTGTATTGATTTAAAACTTGCATTCAACAGCTTAACGTGGGTTTCTCAAATGCAAATATTTCTAAAATACTGTGCATGTTTTATTATTAAACAGTTAACAACTTGTTTAGTCAGAAAAATTGTGTTTTAAAAAAAGCTTTGGAACTCAGCACGTTATTATGTAGTTATAATGACAGCTAAGTGTGATATAAATAAAATTTAAATCTATAACGTTTTAATATAAATTGGCATATTACCTTTATTTACTGTATTTATAAAATTTTGTTTCTTAATAATGATAAAACAAAAAATGTGTCTGTCGTAACATGTATACCAAATTTTTACGTTTAATTATCGACATTAAATATATTAAAACAAGAAAAAATTTTTTGTTTACGTTTTTACTTTTAGGCGAAGAACAACAACGTTTAATACAAAATACTTTTAGCTTTTTATAATGTAAAAAAATCTTTTGAAAAAATGTGAAAATAAATTGTAAACCTTCTATCACGGTAGTTCAATAATTCTTAGTACAAAACATAAGCACCTCGTCTTTAGCGCCGTCTTTGAGAGCTACATAAATCGGATATTTCAAACAAATTCCTTTGTAGTGACCTTTTGCTGTCCTACATTCTTGCGCTAAAGTGATTTATAAGATTCTCTTTAATAAAAAAATTACTATTTGTCAGAATTTGTGCTATATTTAACGTGACTTAAGTGACAATTACATAAAAATTAAACTCAAATTCACTTATGTACTAATACATATTTTATAAACATTTGTGACAAAATTAAAAAAGAAAATAGATTTCCTTTTTACATCAAACGGTAGTTATATCCACCTTAATGCATTATCAGCATTCTGCATATCTACTGTTTGAGTTAGTAGTTTATTACACGTCACCGATGTATATTTTAACATCAAATAAATATCTCCCTAGAGACTTTTAAGATAAAATCTACAATATGATGCTAGAAAACTCTGCTTTGTTCTGTGTTACAAATCGATAGGGTTTCCGAACTACGAATCGGATTCAACAGCGGCGACTCGTCGCCAGTTTCTTCCAGTTATTCCATACAACTTTTAAAATTTATGCTTCTGAAGTATTTATAACCGGACAAAGCAAAATAAAACATATTCCAAACTACATTATTTTTAAATCGTAATGTTTATACCAAATTTTGCAAATAATAATAATTTTTTGTTTTATATACACCATGCGTCTCTTACCCGCGTAAAAAAAACAATTATATAAACAAAAGATACTAATTAGTGTTTTACATCAATACAATTTCATAAATTCTATAAATAATGATTATTTTGTTGAATGTTTATTTAGATTTAAACTAAGTAAACAAATTTAGATTTTGTGTACTTATGCTTTTTAATTTGCTTTAGTTGAGACTTGTTTTAAGTATATACAATATAGCGTTGTAAATTGTGCTAATAAAAATATTATTTATATAAATTTAAAATTTGTTAGTGACAACAAATTTGAGTAAAAAAACGTTACATATAAATTAATAAAAATTTAATAAATACTAAAAAAACTACACACTAAATGCTTTTTTAATGTTTCATTAATTAAAAAATCAATTTAGCAATTTAATCTTTGGTTTTTCTATATGACTGTGGCATGGCGAATACGAATATATAACGCGTTCGTCAATTTATTGTCATAATTATCGGAATACAATTACCACAGATCATTAAATTCTATTGTTAAGAAATTAATAAACTTGCAAATTTACCTCTTTACACGATTTTAAATTAACAACGTAAAAATTAATAGTAATTTGAAAAGAATTGTTATTAATGTTTTGTAATTTTTAATCGTACATAATTAATAAAAAAATTATAATTATACAACTTTTATTTTTTATATTCGATAATTTGTTTTTATAAAAAATTAAAATAGAGAAAAGTGGGATATTGGGACACTTTTTTCATTTGCCTCTGTACACGGTGGTATTTGTTCTACTGTGTTACGACTGGAATACAAAATAGAAAACGTCACAATCTCCATTTTTAAGCAGATTAAGGCTAAAAATAAAGACGACCGTCCCAGAATATACCATATGTCCCGGCATAGACCACCCCGTCTTACTTTGTGGGACAAAAAAAATAAAGTCATTATTTGTTACAAAATAAACATTATATTCTACATGAACTAAAAAAACCAAAACTTCAATTCAAATATCAATCGTTTCTCTAATAATTCAAATACAATAGTTAATAAAGTCAAAAACAAATTTTAACATGGTGGTAGCTCTTTTCGTGCCACTTTGCATTGCTGGTTTAGGTAACGTGATAATAGTGTCTTGTTTTGTACAAATATCTTCATGTTTGTTTTCTGGGAAGCAAAATGTATTTCCCTTTCGTTTGCAAATGAAATAACCCAGTAAACCCACGACGTCCCAGGGACGTTCGTTTTATGCCCAAATGATGTCTTTACATCCCGGGATTTAAAACGGACCTTTTTAGGACGTCCTCACGATCTCAATGAAGAACGTTTGTCAATTCATATTTCTAATCAAATTTTTAAAAAAATTGAAAAGAAGAATTTTCATATTACCTTATTTATTTATAATTATTTATCAAATAAAATTACAACAGGATTGTACATTCATTATATATAAATATAAATTAATCAATGATATAAGTATAGGACAGTTAAATAAATATCATCAATCCATCAATTTCGGTTACTCTGGTTAATCTTTTTTTTTGATATAACAAATAATTAGAAGGTTGATGTGCGTGATTCACTTCAACCACACCGATAATCGGTTTTCGTACATAAACAAAACAAATGCCTACTCCAGACCCGTACACTCCTTTGGTATATCAAAGTAGTACACTCTGTTTGCACCGTTTGCACTTTGTATTTGTTTTTAATGGTGTTCTTACTACTTTATTTATCTGTTTTTTACTTTATTATCTAACGTTTTTTGGGTGTTCAGTGCATAAACAAATTTATTTAGTAAGTTTTTAATACCTTGTATTTATTTATAATGCATAAAAATCATCATTTATAATTATTATTTTGAATTACTGCATATAATAAAAAGTTTATCAAAATTAAAAGATCACAATTATTAATAATAGTGATTTAAAACTCTATCGCGCGTATATCTATGCGGTAAATTAAACATATTTATTTTATGCAAAAAAATGTTGTTACTTAAAAAATTATTAAAAAAATGTTTTTTTTGTATTAATGGTTTAAAAGTATGAAGTTATCACGACTTTTATCGTCGCGATTTACATTAATTCATCCACTACCTTCCACTACATTGTATCAAACGACAGGAATCTTTCGGTAAGACACGAGTCGACTTTACAGTATCAATCAACATAACCAATAAGGCACAAAATCGCTTATCTAACTAAGAAACTATAACATTATCGCTTTCCTGGTAACAACGTCTTACTTCATAGTTATGATTAGTATGCGAATTTTTGGTGTTTTATTACTGTTTCCACAATAATTAGTTAGGCAGTTAAAAATACGTCTAGAAATAAACAAAATAATTAATTTATGTTTTGCTAACTTTATTTATTTAAACAATTTTAGTCTGGTTTTATGATTTAGAAAAAGGTAAATTCTGACTACATAGAAATACTAAAATAAGTTTTTTGTATTAACTTTTGTATCGACTGTACATGACGATTACCATCGCTTATGTAGTTGTTTCAGGCACCACTTAAAAAAATCGGTAAGAAAGTACAAAAAACTGGCGAAGGAAGGCCAAAGAACGCCATCGAGAAGATAAAAAAATGAAATAAGCTCAAAATTTATTTTAGTTGAATATGATTAGGATTATTATTTAAAAATATAGTTTAATGTAATAATAATTTGTATTTTATTTAATAAAGTTATTTTTATTCATTACATTAAGTCGCAAAAGAGTACGTTAGGTCTCCTGACTAACTAAAAAAAAACAATAGAAAAAAACCAAAAAGTAGATGTACTTTGTCTTGAATCAATAGATAATATACATATATAGTAGTAATTAGGAGAGCTAGACTAGCCCATTGCTTAAAAGCGTATGAATTAACCAACAGAAAATGTATCTCGCCAACACATGTTGCATTAAAAGTATCGATCGACATATTAGTTGCTATTTTATTTCTAAATTTTTGTTTTGTTACTTAACTGAGCCCCATTCGAGCTCTCGTAATTATTACTATATATAAATATTTTTTCAATTCATATACATATGTAGAAAAGGAAAGGAGTGACTACCTTCTACATATCCTACAGTCATCTAAAAGGAACGTTCCGTAGACATCCTACGCGGATGCGCAAAGATGTCCAAAGATGGACATCGTACGGATACACACAGTTGTGACAAAGGAACGTCCCTTGAATCTCTTTAGGATGTACACAGGACCAAAATAGGATCACTTTGGAACATCTAATGATCCGCAACATCATGTTCCATAGACGTCCTTGGGACATCTTTGTGTTGGTTGGGAAGAGTTCTATTTCCTCAATTTGTCCTACAAAATGTTTTTTTTTTAATCGATAAACAACAATTACAAAATATGTATTATTAAGTTCATCACAATTGTTCACGGTTTTTTGATCAACTTCTTCTAAACTTAAGTCTTTATCACTCGAATCATCACAGATCTCACTGTCGACATCACTATTTGGCGATTTTGTCAGAATACTTGCCACTTTTTTCTTTCTTTTGCTGGTTTCAGTTCTTGCTTTTGCTTTTAGGTGAGGAGATACAAACTGGTTAGTACTGACTTGTGATTTCTGATTGTTTGGTAGTTCTTCATTAATAGAGGTTGCTAGGTTAAGTGTACTGTTCTTATTTGTCAATGCATCTGCTTCGTCTTTTATTGCTCTATTAGTAACTGACGAGCATACAAAATCAGACTCATGAAACACATTAGGATTAAAAGAAGTTATACTAGCTCTCCCAAATCTCTTTACTATATTAGCAGCTGAAAATGCTTGGTGAAAAGAATTTCCAACTATTTCTGCAGTATTATATATAGTTACCGGAATCCAGAGATGATTTAGTAACCGTTTGTCCATTTCACAATTGTAATAAGTTTTAAACTATCTAAAGCAGGTCACGTCGAAAAATTGAAGCCTGTGGCTACAATGAGAGCCAATGTTAAGAATTCTACACTGTATTCTATACAATACTTTAAAACGTTGTAGTCATCGTGGCTTTCGTAATTATCTTAAATCAACAAGACTCGCAACTCTATAGAATGCATCATATATGCTTTAAAATTTTTTGCGGTCATTCAGCCACTTTGGCGGGTCGCTTCTTTGAAGCTTAGGGATGATTCCTTCAACATATGGGATTTCGGGGAAAAATAAAAAACCGCGGTATAGTAATTTTCCACACACATTGTTACTAAGATCCGCTGGGGGCAAGAATGTTTTGTGGTCTATGAACGGTAGTCACGCCGCTTTGGTTACAGTTGTAGATATTGTTAACATTAAATTGATGCATTTTCATCATGTATTCTAATTTGTCAAAAAGAGTTTCACATTGTGTTTATTGAAACTAGTAGCCCTGTTTAAACTACTTGCTTTCGGTGTTCGTAAAGTCAAACAGGGCAATCGTTTTCTAAGGAGGCTCATCCATTCTAAACCAGCTTTTCTATTTACTTGCCAGAATTGAGGTACATTTTTATTATTTGCAATAGCAAACTGGTAAGCAAACTCACAAGTGGTTTTTAGTGATAAGCCATAACACATTTTAGCAGCACTAGTGAAATAGTTCACCAATGCATCTTCTTCTTCTGGGGTAAATATTTTTAAAAACCATGTATTTTATTAAAACAAAATTTTTTTTTGTCTTCAGATTTCTTGTATTTAGCAACTATTCTGTGTAATGCTAATCTGGTAACATAAAACTCAGCAACAGAAACTCTTGTCGTCTTTTGATCAGAAAAAATGGTTTCAACCGCCAATTTCATTTTGTACAACATACTTTTAGAATTCCTGTTCAAAAGTAAATATGCCTGCGCGTATTTTAAAAATCCATCCACGTCAGCCAGCATTACTTGAAATGGTTTGTCTGGGTTTGGAGTTTGGGCGATTAATAATTTTTGAGAGTTACGATCAATTTTGAATAAATTCCATATTTGGCCAATAATATAGTTGTTTTCATGGTTTGTACGTTTTAGTTAATCTATCGGTGTTTCGATTTACCTGTATGATAATACTTCATAAATTTTGTTTGTTTGTTTTAATCTTTAATGCCTTACAGGTTACAGATACATATCAACGCCGTCTCATATAGCGGACATTAAAATTTTAAAGTTATAACTGACCTCCAGAAAAAATGCAACATCTAGAACTTGTTGAGCAATTTTATTGAAACTTTTAGGAAACGTCTATTTTTATGAAACAAAGTGATGATTAAAATTTGAATAAAACCTAGCCAGTAGTTTTTTATTTTTTTCCTGTTGATTCCATAGCAACATAGTAACAATAAATTTGAAGTAGTAGACCATTTATTAATTCTCAAGTTTCCAAATTGTTGTTGTTCACAATTTTATTCTGAACTTGATAACAATGTCGAGAGTACGTCAACATCAACATTTTATCCAATTAAGTGATTTTTAACGTGGCCGTATTATTGGTATGAGAGAGGCCGGACTTTCGCTAAGAGTAATTGTTCGTCGTGTAAACCGAAATGTTTCATCGGTATTAAGATGTTGGTCTAAATGGTCCGAGGAAGGGGTTCAACATTGTCGCTCTGGATCTGGACGTCCTCGGAGGACTACAGATCGCGAAGAACGTTGCTTAAGAGTTTTGGCCACAAGAGACAGATTTTCAACAACTCGATCAATTGCAATTGATTGGATGAGAGGTATAGGACTCAGAATGTCAGTATCATCTGTTTATCGCCAAATAAAATTTTATGGGTTGCATTTTTATGTCTTCCCCTTACACCATTTCACCGTCTACGCAGACTAGAGTGGACTAACAAAAAGGTTAATTGAGCGCAAGAATGGCATCAAATTGTGTTTAGTGACGAGTCCCGATTTTGCTTGTGGGTCCACGATTATCATAGGAGGGTTAGACGGATGCGTGGAGAACTTAAAAATCCAACATTTTTTGTGGAACGCAACACAGCCCTCACTCAAGGAGTTATGATATGGGGTGCAATATGTTATGGTAGCAGATGACCTTTGGTCTTTATTAACGGCAACCTAAACGCAGCTGGTTACATTGCTAATGTGCTACAAGAAGTTGGGTTTCCATATCTTCAGGGACTGAAAAATCCCATTTTCCAGCAGGATAATGCGCGCCTTCATACGGCAAGGGCTACAACACGGTTTTTGGAAGAAGCTAACATTGCCGTCCTCCCATGGCCTGCTCAGTCGCCTGATTTGTCGCTCGTTGAACATGTATGGGATATGATTGGTAGGCGACTGGGTAATTTACCACACCCTCCAGATAACTTACACGATCTCCAGCTACGGATTCAAGAAGCTTAGGACGATATACCACAAGCAGCTATAGATCACTTGATTGATAGCATGCCAAGACGTCTAAATGAGTGCATTACAAATCGTGGCGGAGCAACTCATTATTAAAAAAACTTTTTAAGTTTTTGTTTTTTTGTTTTTAAATTTTAATCATCACTTTGTTTCATGAAAATAGACGTTTTCTTTTCAATAAAATCGTTCAACAAATTCTAGGTGTTGCAATTTTTCTGGAAGTCAGTATATTACAATTTGTAATAAATAAGATACATATATATGATACATATGATACAATACAGCTAAAATGTATTTTGATATTGTTATTAGAACTATATACTATATCACGTATATAAATTAGTATTATAACTTGGTTCTTTTAATCAGCTGCAAACAATATGTACCAGATATATGTATGTTTACTGTGTATTTAATTGTCTATAACCGATAACCATTCTGTTTTTTGTTTTCCAAATGTGTCCTTTTATTTACCAAGTCTACTGGAAATCCCTACGGTGATACGCTTGGTCGAATGATTCTGTTTTCTAGCATTTTGTCGAAGTAATCTTTAATTTATTCTTTGTTAGTAAATGGTGTTAGATATGCTCGTAAAAAATTGGTGCTTTGTCATTTGTGCTTATTTTACGTTTTGTCACATCTGTTTTTGTTAATTTCTCTTCAGCTGTTTTGAAAATGTATATATTTACGTCTAATTCGATTACATCGTTTTGTGAGTCATTCACTACACTTTCAGATAACTGCTGGTAATTGTCTTCGTTATATTGGTCTGAGTTGATATGAATGGGTAATATTGGTTGGTTTTTTATCAAATATAATTGCTTCGGAACCAGTTTCTTAAAAATAATTTTTTACGAATGCAAGGCCTGACTTTGGGGTTGATTCGGGCAAATTAAAATTTTGAGTGGGTCGGAAAACATTAGATAGTAGTTTATTAACATTTCTAAATTAAAAATGGTTTAGATTAAAATTTGTTGGTTGATTTTGATTGTTTGTGTAGTTAAAATTTTGTTGAATTGGTTTTTGAGTATTTTGGTAAAATGTAGGTTGTGTGTTGAAACAATCTCTTTAAAATGGGATAAATAACGGTTGTTTTGGAATTGTTTTTGTATTAGCAACAGTGAGATTTTGTCTTGATCTATGTGATAATTAAGTCGTCTTGGGCCAGTTTGATTGCTTGTTCTAAAGTGGTTGGTTTTCCCGTGCGTATTTCCATCGCTACTTGATGAAAAATTGTTACTAAAAACCTATCTAATGCGTTAGCGATTAAAATTTTTTATCGAACTGTTTTATTTGACTGTTGTGATAAATTTAGTTTTCCTATTTATTTTTCTAAAGCTGATGTAATTCTGTTTCCATACTTTATTAATTCTCATGTTATTAAACTCAACTGTTAACTGTTCCAAATTTCTTGTGCCTGAAAAATTATTTGTATCCAATTAATTAGGTTGTCACGTGGAAATAAAATTTCAGATGCTTTACATCAAAGTTTAGAAAATAAGTCGGCTCTTATCACTGTTTGTACTTCTGGTACTAGTTGATAACGTGAGTGAAATATTATCACACGCTATGCAGCAGGCATTTATTTGAGTTTCTTTAACTTCAAATAAGAGAATAGTATTTAACTCCATCTTAAAATTTTATAACACAGCCCAACAAAATAAAATTTTTGTCTTGGTGCCGGAAAAGTAAGAACTGATTTTGAATATTTGTGATGGGCTGATTCCAAAAATACCTGGCTTTTTTTCGTAGCAGCTCCAGTTTTTGAGATATGGGCTAATTGGTATTAGTTCTGATAAAACGCAAAAATATTGAAATAGTGATATCTTTAGAGGCCATAAGTGAAATTTCCTACCTAAATAATTAAAATCTAAGGAGCTAGTTTGAGTTACTTGATATTATTCATTACTGTAAAACCCGACATTCCTATACCCCTATCAAAAACTAATTAATTTGTCGTATTACCTTGCAAATATCTCTGCTTTACGAGGTACAGTTTATATAAAGAACTTATGATCTAATTAGCTAGTTTGAGTTATTTGGTATTTATTCATTTGTGTAAAACCCAACATTCTTATAATTACTTCCATCAAAACCTAATGAAACAAAGCTATATTAACTCGTATCTTTGCTTTACGAAGTACATTTACCTATTTAGTTTACGTAGCTGAAGTTGTGGTATCATTTGGTGTTGTTTAGTGAGAAAACATACATTTAATTAAAACCATGGCATTCAGAAGCAAACGTAGTTGTGTGAATCATCCAGACGTTTTTTGCTATGTATGTGGCGAGTACACTTTTAAAGAAAGTAGAAAGCCTATTTCTGATTTTGTGAGAAGAAGTTATCTGACCTATTTTGGCGTTTACTTGAGTGACCAGGATAAATCTTGGGCTCCACATTTCGTATGTAAAACATGTATTGAACATCGGCGTCAGTGGACAGTTGGAAAGAGAAAGTGTCTAAAGTTTGGAGTACCAATGGTTTGGAGAGAACCAAGAAACCATCACGATGACTGCTATTTTTGTCTCGTAAATATCAAAGGAATCATTTGGAACAATAGACAGAAATGGCCATATCCTGATCTAGATTTAGCAAAGAGGCCTGTACTGCATAGTGAAGAAATACCTATTCCATCATTCAGCAGTCTGCCTTCGCTCCCGGAAGATGGTGCAGAACTACCCACGTTTGATGAAATTCAGTGTATGGAATCAGAAAAAGACAGTAATTTTGAAGCAGATTTATCAAGTCCGCAACGTTTCAATCAACAAGAACACAACGATCTCATTAGAGACCTAAATCTTTTAAAGGAATCTTCTGAATTACTCGCTTCCAGATTAAATGAGAAGAATCTACTGCAGCCAAATACCAATATTACATTTTATTGTAAAAGAGATAAGGATCTGCTGCCCTTTTACTCTGAGGAAAATAACCTGGTATTCTGTACCAATATAAGAGGACTCTTACAAAAAATAGGTTTGTCGGAATACACACCAGACGAATGACGCTTTTTTATAGACAGTTCCAGACGAAGTTTGAAATGTGAGCTTTTACACAATGGTAATAAATCAATACTTATTGGTCATTCTACCAGCATGAAGGAGGAATACGAGACAATATCACTAGTCCTGAAAAAATTAGGTATGAACAACATCAGTGGGTGATTTGTGTCGACCTAAAAATGGGACAGCAAAGTGGATACACAAATTATCCTTGTTTTTTATGTCTTTGGGACAGCAGAGCTAAGGATCAGCACTAGGTTAACAGAAATTGGTTTTTAAGAAATGTTATGACTCAAGGAAAGCAAAATGTAATCAACGAACCTTTGGTTGCGAGAGACAAAATCGTATTTCCACCATTGCGTATCAAATTGGGCCTTATGAAGCAATTTGTGAAGGCTTTAAGTCGCGATGGACTTTGTTTTGGCTACTTGATTCGTAAATTTCCTGGGATTAGCACGGAAAAACTGAAAGCCGGAATATTCGATGGCTCTCAGATAAAGCAGCTTATTAAAGATCCACAATTTACCGCATCAATGAATGAAATTGAATCTAACGCTTGGTGTTCATTTGTTCAAGTTGTACAAAATTTTCTGGGAAATTACAAGGCAAAAATTATATAGAATTAGTGGAAAATATGCTTTCAAACTTTAATATACTCGGCTGCATAAAAGTTCACTACCTCTACAGCCACTTAGATCGGTTTCCAGAAAACCTAGGTGATTTGAGTGAAGAACAGGGGGAAAGATTCCATCAGGACATTAAAACTATGGAAGATCGATATCAAGGAAGATGGAGTACCCAAATGATGGCCGACTACTGCTGGAACCTTCAGCGAGACTGCCCTAATAACTACCATGCTAGAAAGTCATATAAAAGAAAATTTTTAAATGATATGTAAATATAATTTATAAACTTATTTGTTTATTTTGTGAAATAAATACATTACTTTGGATTTTATGTGTTACTAGCACTTGAAGCAGATAGTATTAGCAATACCGTAAATAGTATAAAAGTTAAAAAACTAGACTATTTCTTTCTAAAAAAAAGGTCAAAATACAATATCTCAAAAACTAGATCTGATAGACCAAATCTGAAGACAGTTTTGGATTTTGCACCCAAAACTTACTTAAAAACAGATAATTAATATCTATGGTTGCTGGTTGTTTAGAGTTGGCCATGATTGTTTTTAAGGATAACGATTATAGCGAATTTACTAAATCGTCCAGTTTATTATTTCTTATTGCTAATATCTTGCACACGCAAATTTCCAATTAATGGAAGATATTACAAAAATAATCTATAAAGTTCCTAAAATGTTGTATTCCACTAGAGCTGTCTTCGACTGATGCGCGATGCACTTGTGGTGGTCACTTGGATGACCGTGCTTTGTAGTTTTGATAAAATATCCTTTTAGTGGTTATTACCGGAGATGCTTCTAAGTTCACTTTACTTTCACTAAGGAATTAAATTTGCCGGCCCGTACTAATTTGCAATAAAATTTTTCTTTTTTTTTACACTTTTGACCGTGGTACATTTTTATTTTTTATAATCGATAATTCATTTTTAATCTTAATTTTAATATTTGCTGTTAATAATACAAAAGTAGTAGTCTTTTTACAATAAATGCTTATTTATCTAAAACTTGATACATCCGCTGTGCTTTTTTTTTGTATTTGCGGATTATCGAGTGTAACGTCCTTTGTTTTTTATTGCATTTACGAATTCTTGAATATTACTTACCTAACAATTTTGTTCAATTACAAAATTAAAAATGATACGTTAGTTTTAACGAAAAGATAACGTTTAAATATAACTCAAATAATTCTTTATTTAAAATCATACATTTGCAAAACTTCTTTACAACAGTTGCATTTACAACTTATTACTTAATTCGAATCTTGTGAACTTTTCTTAAGCGTTTGAAACACGGTTGTGCATTTATTGGGCGGTTTTACTAATTCTATTTGTTAAACACAGAATAGTTACTCAGATATTTTAATCATTTAAACGTAAATTTTAGCAAAATTACTACTGCTTATCTATAAAGGGGTTACATTAATATGACATATTCATATAACAATAGCTGTGTACTGTTAGATTAATTCGTTTGAGTAGTTCGCAAATACGTATAGCAACACGAAACAAAGAAATTTTCAAATATTTATCACAAGGTCTTCTATAATTTAAATACAAAATTGTATTATTTTATTATGTTCTACACAAATTTAATTGTCTAAAAGAATTTAAATTTGTTAAATAACCAATTTAATTTGTAGTTTTTACAATTTCTATTTGATAATGTTTTGTTTTATAAAAACTCATCAGTTTTCAAAAAATAATGTAGTAACATAAAGTCAGATGAAAATTTTAATACAATGTTATTTACTAAAAAAATACAGTAATGAAATATTATTTAGTCGAATTATACATAACCGATTAAACTACTCAATTAATTTATGGAATCGACGTTTTAAAATATTGACATGAAAACGATAATCACTCAAAGGTTTATTGCAAATCATATTTATATTTAGAATTAGTTAAACAAAATTGTACAGATGTGTTTTATTACTATTGCTACTTAAAGACATCTTTGTAGTTTAATTTTAATCAATAAGTAAAATATATATTTTTTGAAACACGATTTAATAATTAATTTGTTAATATACGATTGGTATTATTAAAGTAAGTGTTTGCTCATTGCGACATAGTGTAAGCCCTTTGAGCTACATTAATATTTGAGGTTTTGTAAACGAGCTTTATTAAAACATTTTTAATTTTAATTCTAAAAAGAATTAAATGACAATCTTTTGTTGTGCACCTGTAACTGTTATATAAAAAATCAATTTTGATGTAGATGTAATTTAAAATACAAAAATAAATGAATATAATTTTTTTTGCAATTATGTTAAAAAAAATCCGTATTTAACATAACGCCAGATTTGTAATTGTCTCTAAACTACACAATATTGCAATTAACACGATAGTGTTCCAATTATTACTAATCAGTTTCATGAGAATTCTCATACCGGTACAAGAAAGGTAATTGAATTGTATTAACATAGCGATGTCCAAAGGTTATGGACATTGGAGCGGTTGACATTCTATTAAACCCTATTCTGTAGATCGGTCTATACATTTCACATAGCAATTTAAAGAGGACCGTAATTTTATTTATAATGCAACTTTAATATGTATACGTATTTTACTATTATGAAAACGTTAAAGGTAATGAAATATCATTTTCAATGAAGCTATTTACACCAACCTTTTGTCTAAAGTTAAATTTCCAATGTAGCTTAAATTTTACTATTTTTTTAAACTTAATATTAACATAAAAACCTAGTAAAACACATATTTCTAATATGATACTGTTTAGTTACATATTTAAATGGTTTTTAAAATTTATTGATGTAGTTTTTATTCTTTTCTGGCGTTTTTCAAGTTTAGTTTTTATACTATTGACGGAGTAATAGACAATATTCTATGTTGTTAATTGTTATGTTTATAATAATGCATCTTGAGTTATTGTGATTGAGAGTACTTGTGTAAAATCTTTCTGACACAAAAAATTAATAGCTGATTTTATCAGAAACAAGCCAATCGATAACAGCAAACCCTTAAAAAGACTATTTCATTAATTTGTAACGTGTGATAAAAGCTTAATTTATAAATATTTTATACAGAAGATAAAAGATAAGATTATAGCAATATTTAAATAAAAAATAATTTAGAAAAAATTAGATGTTAGAAAAAACGGAGCATAAAAAGAAAAGTAGAGCATTTGTTAGATAATAAAATAAAAGCAAAAATAAGCAATTTAAAAAAATAAATAATTATAATTGCAAAAAAGACAATACTGTGTAGTGCCAAACACTAAAAAAATGACACAAGAAAAAACTAAAAAAAATGCATTCAAAATGGTCTTAAAAAATAACGCTTAAAAAACCAAAAAAATTCATTTGCATTAGTACAGTTTTTATAAACACAAACAAAAAATGACTAAAATCTAAAACAATTGTTTTTCTTTGAAAAATGCAGAATATACGCGCACGGCTAAAATAAACATTCAACATTATATTGATTTTATATCCTCCAAAAATAAAAATATGTAAACAATTTTTTAATCTTATTAACAATAATAAAAAATTACAAAAAAAATTGTCTATATTAACAAGCTTAAATTTCTACCATGCACTGAAATCAACTAATTCAATTTTATCACAATTTTAATAAAATGTTTGTAATTATATACAATAAAATGTACAGTGGATTCAATTACGTTGATTACGTTATCATTAATCTGACTATTTAATTTTATACCAAATACTCGTCTTTTGGAGTACACTTCTTTCTTGTTTAGTTGCAGAAAAACTTTTTAATTTTTACACTTCCGCGTAGACACCATTTATTGAAGTCTATAACCAGGTGCAATAAAGACGAAAAAAATATGTTTTGATTTACAAAATTTAAGACTAGCTAAACATTTTTTTAATTGCAAGATCTACGTGTGAGAAACAAAAACAGTTTTAATTACAATTATTTTTTAACTTTTTAAAGATTTGAATAAATTGTTAATATTTTTAAGAAAAGTAGGTCCAAAAAAAAAGTAAAATGCAACAAATTTATTAGATGAAGATAAAATGCTTTACATATCACAAGCGCAAACCAGAAATTATTCAGTAGAAATAAATATCTATGGTGGTCATAGATTTTGTGTACTTGGATAGGATAGTTTCTACCTTCTACGTTTTTTTCCGTCGAGATTGTCATAAGGAACCACAAAAGCAAAATATATATAAAAGAATATTTCTATAAATTTTACGTTTTACTTAAATTCCTTCTTTTACTAACTAATTTACTAACAAAAGAATTTAATTACGTTACGATTGTACCACAATTTTCTATCTTGCTGATAAAGACCTTTGGTCAGTGTGCAAAATGGAGTTACTATTAATATTGATCTATTGTTCCTTTATGACTAAATGATGTAGTGGTGAACCAAGCGGTTACAAATGCTTCTGATACAAATACAATTATCGATATCTACACTTTCATGCTAAAGTTACCGATAATCTCCGGCAACAACTTATTGAGTAACGACCCTACGCAACTTTAAGGAACGCTACAGGTGTGATTGCTTCTTATATTATTTTTTCGTGGATCGTTTGTTAATAAACGTTAATTAACGTATAATAATAAAGTAACCGGTATTAGCCCCTATTAACCAATGAAATCAACAAATTTCTATTACTGTATTAGCAGAAAATTAAGATTTAGTAGGCCAATCACTAAAATGAAAGCAACATAATATAAACTAGAGTTACCAAGTTGTTAAACGAGGCTGACAAATAAAATCTGACTATTATAAACACAGAAATTGTCAGTTAGTTTTTATCGATGATTCACAGTTGCTTTTGCCGAACATGCCTAGTTGTGACGTTTGTATGTTATGTATAACAATAATTATAAACAGATTTTAGTTTATTATAATAAATAATAACGTAAATTATGTACAAAGTAATACATATATAACCGTATTGCTATGATACTCGTGTACTTCTTTTGCATACATATTGAAAACATTACGTATTTAAAAATAAGACAAACTAAGAGCATTTAGACATTGTTACATTTATCGACATTACCTTCTTCATCTGAGAATCCAATTCTCTTACATCTTCACCAATTCGCATTGATTGATATTTTCCAAACTAATTATAATCAATCTAATTTAAATTTAATTGAAGCGTGGAGGTTATCTAACATTCCCATTACTTAAAAATCCCACCGTTGATACCAAAATAAAACAGTTGTTAGGTAGATAAAATTATAATTAAATGCAAAAATTAATAATATACAATCGACGGATAAATTTAAAAACCAACTTGTTTGATAATATGCGATTAATAATCTTGACAGTATTAACGTTCTTGTTTGTTGTGCTTACTTGCGCGTTAAAATGGCTTGATTATTCATTGCCCTCGTTACCAACCTTGTTAATTAAATAAGTATTACTGAAGCAACGCCATCTAGTTAACATCTCGCATCGTTATACAATTACTATCGTAAAACTGCTTTGTTATGTCAATCTACATATTACTTGTTATATGTACGGGATCTAATCAGTCACTTAACGTTTTAATGAATATTATTGTAACATTAATTGTAAAGTTTTTCACTTTGCATTTGCTTCGTGGTTACAGGTCAATTAGTACTTATAATTACAATTGTTAATGCAAGCTTGCACTAATAATGTTTTTGTCAGTTTCATCGAATTTGATTAAAACGTATTTTTTGTCGAATTTTCCATTTGTTAAACGTTCCATTCACTGAGTATGCCAATTTAGCAAATTATTAATTTTTATTGTAAGTTTTATTTTGGGAGAAACGGGTTATTTCTTCGTGGCGAATTTTTCTTTGCTTTTGTTTACAGAGTATATTTATTCAGGCTGTATCAAATTTCGTACAGGGATCTCGTTTATTATCAGAGATAAAGAGTTGATTAAATGGACAAAAATGATGCTTGAGTTATGCCTAAATAAATTCAACAAACAAAATTTACCACTTCTATAAAGTTTCTGAAATATGGCGGAAAATAATAAAATTGGCGTTTTTTATTTTTTATTGTATTCCACATTTAAACTAAACTAAACTTGAGGTGTAACTTCTATAATTCTTCCTTCATTTTCTGTAGATCAACTTAATAAATTTTCAATCAAAACATTATTTTTTAAATTTTTGATTTTTTTATGAACATGTTATACATTTTTGAAATCAGGATTTTTTTCTCTATTTCATGGCATAAAACTTTAAAATGACTATAATATGAAAAAGAAAAGTTGGTATCGATATAAAGTAAAGTAATAAAGATAACAAAAATTTATTGTCATCATCTGAAAGAGCAGAAAAAGTTCTGTTAAGAAAGTTTTTTCAGTTTTTAAACACCTCCCCAAATAACAATTTTACAGTTAAAAATCAAAACACTAATTTTATTATTTTCCGACATATTTCAGAAACTTTATAGAGGGGGTAAATTTTGTTTTTTGAATTTATTTAGGCATAACTTAAAGATCATTTTTGTTTATTTAACCAACTCTTTATCTCTGATAATACACGAGATCTCTGTACGTAACACGAAATTCGATACAACCTTATATATATAGAATAATTATTTTTTTTATATATAGCATTCGATTGCGTCAGCCATTGACGTAGAGGTAATCCGCGCTACCCTAAAAGGTTTTATTTACTATTTAGTTATTACGTATTCGGTGGGTTGTGGTCTTTGGTTGGCTCAGTTAGGGATTGCGATAAAATATTCTTTTTAATTATTATCATTTATTTTTATTTTCTTTTCTGTTTTCTTTGCAATACATATATAGCCAAACAAGCATTCTTTTTTTGTTTTATTTGCTTGTGAGTTTGGGAATTGTATTGGGGCTTTGGGTTGGCTTTCCCAAAGTTGTCTCATTCCATTAGGCTTGGTGCCCTAAATAATTAACATTAATTTCATATAGGAACCCCGCCTAGAGCTAGTTTCGGGAAAAAAAAGGTTAGTTTGCCACCAGTTCCCAGATTTTACGTGGCATATATTTTTGGCACCCCCAACGTGGGCTTTGAATCAGCACGAAGTGTTGGCCAGGAACTTTTTTTGGGGATAGGGACTTTGGTTATTTGTGATTCGAGCTTCTGTGGGTTTGATTTTTTTTTCTTTCTTTGTTTGGCTTTGTGTAATGCAATTGGATATTATAATTATGGCAAATTGGAATATAAATGTGTTGTAGGCTTGTTTAAAGTAAGTTGAAGTACGAAATGGCTTTACGAGGTTTTGAGTCTGAAGCGCCTCTTGATCGTCTAAGAATACCAGTTCGGAATGTCTTCAAGTTGGAAAAAAAAAGTTCGTTTCTGGAAGTAAGGCATAGTATATAAAGCGATTTCAGAAGGATTTCTCGAATTAGATAACGCGTTGCAGTCTTTTGATGGGGATACTTTGTCATCCGAGTTTAAGCGTGTGTCTACTCTTATTCCACATCTCTTGTATCGTTGTGCGCGTATGAATACAACTGATGATAAACAACAGTCAAGACAAAGACAATTAATGTTAGATTTGACTAACCTGCCTAGCGAATTTGAGTAGAAAATTCGGAAATTCAAGCGAACGACTTTTCTACCGGCAATTTCTACCTCTAGTTTAGCAGTAGTGAGTCAGAGACTGGCGAACCTGTTTGTTCTTATTCTCAAGTTCATATGCCATCGGTTCCGTCTTATTCAGTTCCAGTTACGAAATAGAATATTAAATTCTCTGGAAATGATTCGATGTCCTTAAGCGCATTTTGGTTAGAGTTGACGAATTGTGTGTTGTGCGTAACGTGTCGTCCGAACAGTTGTTGGCTGCTACATCAGATTTATTGTCGGAAAATGCACTTCTGTTGTATAAGGCACATAGGCATTCGTTAACAGGTTGGCTCAATGTCGTTAGATTGCTAAAAGATAAATTTCAACTAGTAGATTACGACGATAAATTGTTAGAAGAAATTAAAGCACGTACTATAGGACTGAATCGATTGGTTTATATCTTGCCGTTATGCATTGTTTTCACGTCGTTCAACTCCGCTACCTGAATCAACGAGATTAAAATTAGTTTTAAAGAATCTTAATCCTTACTTTCAGACACACCCAGCTTTGGTTAATGTTTCTTTTTTTGACGAATTACTCCAAATTGGTCGTAAACTAGAATCGAGTAAGGTAAGATAATTTTTAACCTTCTCCTCAAATAAAAATCCAAATTTATTAGAACCTGATTTGGCATATGTTTATTGTGTAGAAAAAGTTGTAGTTTCTGCTGCTGAAATTAATGCCAGTAATATAAACAGTTCATCTATCTGGAACTTACCGATCGTTTGTTGGAATTGTAGAGAATCTGGTCATCCAGCAAGATCTTATCGTAAGCCTCAGCAATTGCATTGTTATGGTTGTGGAAAACCGGGAACTACTCGCCCGAATTGTGACGAATATAAGAAGTCGGGAAACTTTGTCAGGAAACAGTAGGCCAAGTTACTGATTCCATTGATTCGAAAAGGTCGGACAATCTATTTCAATGAGAAAACCGTACAAAATATTTTTTAGAATTTATACTATCTAGTGTACAGGGTGATGAGTGACCCTATCTAAAAATAACTATTTTTGGTATACTTTTTTGTGGTCTATTAGACTCAGCAGCATCACGTACGATTATTGGAGGTCTTGGATGGAGCATTTTAGAAAGTGTAGGGATATCGTTGTCCTCGTCTGATGTTTCGAATTGTATAGTAGCCAATGGGTTGTCTTGTAGTATCGCTGGTGTAGTTTCTGTTCCTATTTGTATAGAAAATAGAGTTAGAATTTTTTATGTTTTAATTGTATCTTTGGTCACACAGCCTTTGATTTTAGAAATCGATTTTTGGAGAAAAAATGGGTGTAGTACGTAGTGGTAAATGGAAATTTGAAGGGAAGAAGACTCCATTAGTGTAACAGATAACTGCATTTGAAGGTTTGTCTGCGTGTCAGACTAAAGCACTGTTAGCAATTGTAAATCGATCTTTTTCTGTCAGTAATGGTGATCATTTAGACTGTACTGATTTAGTATTTTATGACATAACAACGACGTTAGAACCTATCAAGCAAAGGTGTTTTCTTATGAGTCCTGCTTTATTACAACAGGTGAATCAAGAATTAGACAATATGTTGGATTTAGGGGTTGTCGAGTCTGCAAACAATCCGTGGTCTAGCCCAGTAGTGATGGTAAAGAAAAAAGATGGCACATACCGTTTTTGTATAGGTTTTTAAAAGGTCAATAGTGTTACGGAGAAGTTACGGAGAAGTTTTGGTGCAGTTTAGATATTCATTCCGCATATTGGCAGATACCATTAACTTCTGATGCTAAGGCGATTACTGCATTCACAGTACCTGGTCGAGGAATGTTTTAGTTCAGGCGTATGCCGTTTGGGTTGCACAATGCACCTGCAACATTTCAGCGTTTAATTGATAGGATTTGGAGCCGTATTGTTTCGCATACTTAGATGATATCATTATTGCGACACCTTCGTTTCAAAAACATTTGGCAGTGCTGGAACTAGTTCTTTCGCGCTTTTTTACTGCGGGATTAACGTTGAAAAAAGAAAAATGTATTTTTGGTAGGTCGGAATTAAAGTATTTGGGCTACGTAGTAAATCGGCGTGGTTTGAATGTTGATCCGGATAAAGTCGCTGCTATATTGAGTATTCCAGTACCTACATCCGTGACAGAAGTTAGGAGAATTATAGGAATGGCTAGTTGGTATAGACGGTTTATACCTAGTTTTTCGTCCCTCGCCGCTCCACTATCAAATTTAACTAAGAGAGGAGTTCCGTTTGCTTGGTCATCGGAATGTCAACTATCATTCAAAAGCATTAAAGGAAAGGTGATTTCGGCTCCTGTACTAACTTGTCTAGATTTTGCGTTACTATTTGTCATTCAAACGGATGCCTCAGATTTTGATCTTGGTGCAATTTTAAGTCAACAACATCCTGATGAAGAAAAGGTAAGTTTGCCACCATTTCCCAGATTTTACGTGCCAACTAGTTTAAAAAACCTGCGTTTAAAAACAACATAAAAAATAGTCACTGCTTATATCAAAAGCTGCCGTCAACAGACAACGAAGAAGATATCAAAACAAGTCAAAAAAATTTACCTTTGGTTGCATAAAGCATAGTTAACTATACCCTTAGCTGGCGCCGTTGTTAACTAAGCCGTAGCTATTGATTTGAGAAGATCGTCAGCAAAACAATTTTATACCAATGACGACGCTTAACGACCAGCAAAAGCGTCAGGTTTTCGTAGATAGGTGTGCACAATGTTTTTGGAGTGGGCACATTCATTTGTGTAAGAATATTTTTTTAAAACTTTTAATGAGAGTTTTCAAAAATAAGTAAATTATATGCTTTTTTTAATAAAATTAATTTTATTAAAAATTGTTTTTTTTTAAATTTGGGTGGCCACGCGAATAGGCATCTTAGTAAACAGAGTAGGCGTGTATCTACGCAGGCCACCTGGCGCTGTCGTTGTTAACGACATGACTACGTAGTTAACTACATTGTTTGAGTTAACAATGCTTTATGCAACAGGATCTTAAGCTTGCACTCTATTGGAAGATGGTTTCTTACCTTTTTTGTGTTTTAGAATCAGTTTTAAATAAATTAGGTTTAAACGTAAATAATACCCAGCGAAAACAATCGTGTGGAGCAAGGAACTAATTTAAAACAAGACGCGAAAATATTCACTCAGAGTGTATGGGGCACATATTTTTTTACGAATATATACGTGTAGAACAGCGAAAATATTTAACTTTTTTAAATTGCAAATTTATAAGAACTTGAAATAATTTTTTTTATTGTAACACTTAAAAAGTCAAACCTTTCAAATCTAAAAAAATTAAACTTGGCAGGTTTTGGTAACAAATTCACAATATATAGCAATATATTTATTACAAAAACAAAAGATGAACAAGTACAAAAAAATACCATAATAACAACAGTATTTAAATAAAAAAAGATAAATAAAGACAAACGATAATTTATTTTAAAAAAACAAAATACAGAAAAATTGGAAAAATAAAATAAAACAGAAAAAATAAAGAGAAATATTATAAAAATAACATGATACAAAAAGTTATAGTCTAAACAATGCCAAATTAATCTACATCAAAAAATAAAGAAAAAAAAAACGTTAACAAAGTAGCAAAAAATTATTATGAAATGCCATATATGTACATAACGTATGATACTTACTTTAACGGCAGTTCTCGTTTAATGTTTAAATTGTTGTTCAATTAGTGATAATTATGAAAATTCCGATAATATTTACCAATTAAAAATTCAATTATTGATTTTTTTTTTGAAAAAAAGTAATTAAGCATGTTCAGTTGTTTAATTATAATATTGTTTATGAATTTTAAATAATCTCAAGTTTTAACGTTATTGTAAAAATTGAGCGCCACATATTGTACTTAATTTATATGTTGTAATACCGCAATCGTAATTTTTTGAGATGCTAGCAATATCAGTTCTACTCAAATTTTATCGTCTGTATTTCGGCATAACATCGCAAATCTTGGTAGTATTTGTATTGTGATGACATTATTGAGCGCCCGAAGGTTCATTTTGTTTGTTTATACGAATACGGTTTATTTCTATTGCTTATTTTGCAGTTGTCTTTAATATACCATATTCATTAAATACAATCTGTATTTTGTCAGTATGTTTGAAATAATTAATATCTGCACTATTTTCAAAATAGTTAAACAAACACAAAACACATTTGTTAGCAATGCATTATTTAACAAATTAATTTGTATTTTAAGTGTCAACTTTGTAAACATTTTACATACATTTATGATAAACTTAACAAATTATCATGTTCTCGTACAATAAATTTTGAATTGTGGGCGTAGGGTTTTTCTGCACAAGCAGTTAAGCGTTTAGACGTACATTGATCAAAAAGTGTTTTAATTATTTATTGCGTTGTTTTGTTGCTTCGTAAAGTTTAATTCGTGTGTCATTAGTAAATTTATAGCGATGGTTTAAGTCAATGTCGTTCACTAATCGTTTGAATTATTTTAAAATATTTTATACGCGTATAGAACTGTACTTATGTATTTATAATATTGCTAAAATAAATAAATATAAATGTGATGAAATTTGTTTCATACAAAATTTTTTGTTTTAATTTTTATGTGTTTTAAATTTTACTTGCAGTGTATACTACCTAAATTTAGGTTTACGAGCAGATCTTAAATATCGTTATATGTATAATAAAAGCTTTATATCAAAATATTTGCATTTAAAAATACCACGTTTTTTTGTATTAACGTCGAGCATATAATGATTATAAAAAGATATTAAATAACGCTACAAAAAGTCTTTAAAAAAGCAATGATTTGTAGCAACATCATTTTTTGTTTAAATTTTGTAAACATGTTTATATTTACAAATTATTCAGAATTTATTATTATTAAAACAATTTACACAAATAATAATAATAGTAAATAAGAATTTATTAATTTAGTAAAAATATACTAATTTAATATAAATCATAACATATTCCTATTAAGGGTAAAGTCGGTAGAGTTGGCGCACCTTTTCTTAAGTGAATCAAAACAACACAAAACTGAGTTCAAATAATGTACAATTACACTGGTCTGCAAAAAAATATTTTTTATCGAGCCCTGATACTATTCCGGGTGATTCTTATGTAAAATGACGTCTTGAATCCAAATATGTCTACAGTTTTCTTCCATCACCCACCATTTTCGAGGGAGCCCCAAATCTCTAATTTTATACCTTGAGGTACAGCTCTCTCGTTTCAAAAACCAGCAGTACTCCGCCAACATGCTTGCATTCCACTTCCCTGAAAATCTCTTCTCCAACTTAGCGATGTCTTGATGGAACCGTTCCCCGTGTTCATCCGAGACTGCTCCTAAATTTTCAGGGAAAAAGTCCAGATGCGAGTGAAGGAAGTGAACTTTAAGAGACATGTTACATCCTATGTCCTTGTACGCTAATAGCAGTTCCTCGACGTGAGCGACATAATCTTCACTTTTGTGGTTACCCAGGAAGTTCTTACAAACGTTTTGAAATGCAAGTCAAGCTCATTTTTCTTTTCGATTCAGGTGTTCAATAAACGTTGAATCTTGGAATAGTTGTCTAATCTGGAGACCAACAAAAACGCCTTCTTTGATTTTAGCTTCGCTAAGACGAGGGAATTTAGTTTTCAAAAATTGAAATGCGCCACCTGTCTTGTCCACTGCCTTCACAAACTGCTTGATCAATCCACGTTTGATGTGTAAAGGTGGTAAGTAAATACTTTCCTTCGGAACCAAAGGATTGTGGGCGACATTTTTCTGACCAGGAATAAGATTTTCTCGCAGAGGCCAGTCCCGTACGATGTAATGTTTTTCTCGGGCTCGGCTATCCCATTCACAACGGAAGCAGATATATTTTGTGAATCCTGATTGCAGGCCCGTGAGTAGAGCAACAACTTTTAAGTCAGCGCAAAGTTTCCACTTATAATCATGATAACTAATTTTATCAAGGATTCTGAAGATGTTTTCGTACGTTTCCTTCATATCAACAGAGTATGCAACCAGAACTGATGGGAAGTCATTCCCATTTGCCAACAGGACAACTTTTAAGCTTGTTTTTAATGAGTCTATAAACAGTCTCCATTTGTCTGGGTCACACGGCATCTGTAGCTCTGTCATCAATAAATTTGCATTAGGGCAGAACACTAAACCTTTATCTTCTAAGAAAAGACATTTCAGGGTTGCTTGTCTGGTCCTGTAAGAAAATATTTTTACTCCCTTTTCTAAGAGATTCCACTGTTGAAGTCGCGATCCTAGGAGCTGAAATTTAGTCTTGGGTAACTGCAAATCCTTGAAAAGATCATTTAATTCCGATTGAGTGAGGAGGTGAGGTTGCCGAGAAACTAAATCTGCGGAATACTCTTCATCATCATTAAACGTATTATTCGAAGCCCCAGGTTGTGGCTCAGAGTCTTTTAAGTCAATTTCCGGCTCTAGAGTATAAGTGTTTGGGGGCTCTGGGATTGGCAAAGTATCGTTATGAGGAACAGGTCTTAGAGCTGACGGAATATTGGGATACTGAATTGTATGCTTACTTTTGCTCGAAAACCCGACGGTCGAAGTCATACAAAAGTAACAATCTCTAAGATGACAGCGAGGTTCACGCCAAACCATGGACACAGAAAATGGCATTGATTTACGGGTACCTTTGAGCCATTTGGTCAAACTACTGTAACAAGTCGTACAGTAAACTGATGGAGCCTAAGTCTTGTCCTGGTCGCCAACTTGACAATCAAAGTAGAATTTATAAGCTGTTTTAACAAGCGGAGAAAGGGGTTTTCGTTGCGCTTTTAAAGTTAATTTCCCGCAGACATAGCAGAAGGTATCGGGATGATTTTTACACTTGCGTGGCATAATTAAACAGTAATTCAACGCCCGACATTAACCACAAATCACACTTAGTCACTTGAAAAAATCCGGAGTAAAAGTAGTTTTACTGTTTTACACAAATGAATAAAAATAAACACAAAATCCAGCACGTTTAAAACGTCGACAAGTTAACTCTGCAACAGCTATAGATGTACTGATCGAAGCAGTTAAGCAAACAATGTAATATACTATAATGAGAAGAGTAATGCAAGTTCAAGTGTCGAAAATTCCTGTTCAAACCTGCATGTGGTATTGAGATCGCTAGCGTCGTGCAGTGAATCTTTCTAACTGTTTATTGATATTTTTTTACTGTTCTTATATATTTGTATTTTATTGTTGTTTCTATATACATTTTATACCAAAACTTTTGCCATATACTTTGGTATAAATTTTATTACCTGCTTTGGGATGTTTAACGGCTATAAGTTAAAATTCTAAAAAAAATGCAAAAAATAAAATAAAAATGGCGTCCCTCCAAAATAGGTGGATGATGGGTAAAAACGGAGCTCATATTTGGATTCAGGAGAACATTTTACATAAGAATCGTCAAGAATGGTATCAGGGCCGATTTTCATGCAGACCAGTGTTATTATAAGATATATAAGACATGGCGCACTTAAATTTAAACCTAATTTAATGATTATTTTGTATAGGAAAGTTCTCCGCATACTACACGTGTTACCCGTCTAATTTTCAGTTTCAGTGTCGAAAGCCAGCAATATTTCTCGATCAATTCCAGCAAAACTTTCTGAAGTACTAACATTTCTTTTTTTGCTTTTGTTTTGCCCTTTTTTGTTGGTATTTTTTTGTGTTTTTCTATCTTATTTTTTTTCATGGCTTCTTCTTTTTTCTTTAATAACATTTTCTTTTTTGATATATTGTCTTCTGTCGTTAATATTGCGTCCACGTCTTATTGTTTCAACTTGTTGAAAGAACCGGACTACTAGCATCTAAATTATTTTTTCCGGGTCTTCTTTTTCTATCTCCTCCGCCTTGTCATTATCTTCGCGTGTTTGAGCGTCATTGTTCTGTGTTGCTTCAACATTGGGAAATGTGTTATCATTCAGATAGGCATAATTGGGGATAATATCAGGCTTGAAAGAATAAATTCCTATTGTTCGAAAACTAAAAAGGGCCTTTTTATTGTCGCAAACTTGGATCAAGCTACAATTAAAAGTTTATAAAATTGAAGTCGGTTGATGGCTGTTGTGTAATTGTCTCTTATAAAAGCATTGCACGGTACATAGTAATATGATTTAAAAGATTTAAAAAATGCGCGGTTTAGAGATTGAAAGAACTGCGTAGCGTGGCCCGGCAAACACAAGGTAATGTAATTTTTCTCATTTGGTTCTAGTAGAGCTAAGGAACTAACATGGAAGGCGTGACCATCCAAAATAAGTACCACAAGCCCTTAAGGTTTTCGAGGCAGAAACTGATTTTGAAGCCAATTAAAGAATATTGAGGTATTGATGTAGGCAGATTTCTCCGACATGGCGGCATTCCATCTTCATATTCTTTGTTTTTGTGTTTACTCTTGAAAATGCACATTGACGGAATAAACAGAAATATTTTTCATTTTTTTTTCTGATGTAATTGCTGCTATATTTTTTGAAGCTTTTGCTGCGACTACATACTCCGGTCTGTTGTTAAGCTGCAAATCTGTTTCGTTCATGTTAAACAAACTGCCGGGTTTATCCATGAGATGATTTTTTTTCAAGGTCACATCTTTTCAATCCTTTTCTTATAAACACATCTAGATTTTTTCGCATAAAGGAATGAAACCAGTCTTTTCCGGCTTTCTTGTTGGTTTTGCTGAATCTATGTTTTATTTTTAATTGTTGGGCTATTTAACTTACGATTGCTTGAGTTGGCGCGAAACCGAATTTTTGGGTTTTTTAAATGTGGTTCATGATTTTACGCTTACCTTTTTGTATATTTCCTGACTTCATTTTTTTTCCGTAGAATCGTGCATTAACACCTATATCATTACGAACTCTTTCAGTAGCAGAAACTAAAGCTTTTTTTGTCTACTCCTCACGTTTAAAACTTTTTTTCTCTTGTATCAGCTTGACACCTAAAAGTGGACGTAACAATGAAATAAATATTAACAAACCCTAAAGTATTTGTAAATAAATCGGGTGAAATAGCCCAAACAAACTCACCTGACAGCAAAAGATGACATGGTGCAGGTAATATTTCCATTTCAAATGCATTTGGTGAGCTATTTTTAAGTAAGGAATGTTATATATACTCTATTTAAACTATTGATGCACAAAAACCTATTTTAATATAAATTGAATTTAAAAAAAAATGGCAATATGGTATCTCTTCCTGAATATTAGGGTGAGTTGGCCCATACAATGGGATAGATGGCGCAGTGAGTAAAATTCATATAGAATTAGTACAATTACATTTTGTTAGATATAATATTATTTAAATATTAATTATTTATTATTACAATGATAAAATGCAAAGGTAGGTCTTCATTTCAATGCTTTTAAATTTTTGTTTCTTATTCTATTCCTACTACAAGTGTTACACAAATTGTTATGTACAGTGTGCAGTTCTCATGGAACCAGTTCATTAGCAACAATTGCATTTCTGCTCATTTTTTTTCTTTGTGGTAAAGTAATTTTCCTAAAATTTTGCACATCTGTTTGAGTCTGGTTCCAACACTTTTAGCATCATCGCCGGTGCTTTCTTCTTTAGAACTCATAAATTTCTTGAGCTTCCTTTTTCTTTTCATATCTTATGAAATTCCTTTTTTTTCATTCATCTTTTTCTTGTTGTTCAAACACTTCTTGTTCTCCAAGTCAATTCTACAGCAAATTGTTTTCTGACAGTTGTTCTTTTTGTTGGTGGTTTAGGGAACGGACTTATTTTATGAAACAAACTTTGTAGGTGTGAATTAAGTATTGGATGTTCTTGGCTGATTAGCATTTGTTATTGGAATTTTTTGTGACGTTGGAAGCAAAGGTGGTGGTTTTTTATTACTTGTGGCATCGGCGATTAAAAAAAATGATCCGGTAGGACATGAGGGTTAAATGGAAAGATCCCCTCATGCTTTAAACCGCTTTCATACTGCGCCCAAAAGATATCTTATTTTTGATCTAGACAGTCCACTCTTCCCTTTAAGTTTTATGGCTGCTTGTGTTTTCTGACTGAAGTACTGCTTCAAAGGACTAAAGAAAGCTCTATCTGGAGGTTGCCGGGCATTGGTAGTGTAGCTTACCAGGTTCTAAGAGCTTAAGGGAAGTGCAATGTGAGGAGCAGCTATTAACCATTAGTACATTAACATTAAGCGATATCTTCGTAATACAAACTTTCTTAAATCACTTTATGAAGAATTTGATGTAGGCTGACTTTGAGTTTATGTAGACATCTGATTCAGGAGGCAGTCCTTCACAAACATCTCGTTTTTTGTTTGTCTCTTTAATGATGAAAATCGGGAGAAGAAATCTTCCCTTGGAGTTATTGCAAGCAATATCAGTCACAGTTTGTCAATGTGGTGACATTTTTGGATTCTTAAGTCGTCACTACTTATCCTGGTTTGTTAATTATTTAAATACCAGACTCATGCATGTTGAATAAATTGCCAGGTTTATCAAACAATTGATGTTCCATAATTATCTTTTCAAGCAAATCATAAAATCCTTGTACATAAGGATTTCATTCTAAAAAAGATATTATCCAGCAATATCCAACCTTTTCTTTTTTATATTAAACGGATGTTTTAATTCCAATTTTTCTGAAAAAAAGAAGGCTATTTAACGTAGAGACCTTTGATCTGGCACAAATCCAATTGATGCATGTCTCTTAATACGCACCACTAACTGTTTCTCATTTTCCCTTCCAAAAATACCTTCTAGACCAAGTAAATTCTTGTTTAATTTACTATTTGCTTTCCTTCTACGGATAGTACTCTCAGGGATACCATAATGTTGAGTACATCTAAAAGACAAAATTTAATAAACGTTGAATTTACAGAATATATTCTTAGCTAACGACTAGTTTCAAACACATGTGCCTGATAAGAAGCAACTTTATATAACCTTTCGCGGTTTACATTAGACGTTTCAAAAGGAAAAGAACGTCATAAGCAAGAACAAACTTATTTCAGCGACAAGTAGCTAAGTCGTTGAGTAACTCGCTACAGTCAAATCCGCCCGGACTACACCTGGGTAAGGAACCCTTAAGGAAGGGTTATACGGAACAAGAAGAGGATAAGAAAAGGTTAGCTCCCAATTAGAGGTTAGGACATGCCTTAGGAATCCTATCACGGCCTAAGGTTTCCTCGTTGGAGTGCAAAACGATTGTGTGGCGTCAGAGTCTAAACACACCTCCAGTTTTCGCGACAAGGTGTAAAAGCGCGCCCACACCAGCGCACGTCACCGCAACCAGTACTTGCTTGCTCACAATAGTCTTCGTAAAGCGTAAAGTTTTTGAACCCCCCCATTTTTGAAAGATGGTGCTCTGAAAACTCAAGGATAAACCCATCCAACTCAAACAGATGCAAAATGAAGAAAATAATGGGAAAGACTCAAAAATTTTGCCGCAAAACCAAAACAAAAAAAACTAGGATAGCCAGTTGTTGCTTTGATTGGTCTACAACCGCCGGTCTATTGCACTAGTTAAGGGTAAACAACTACCCCTGAGTCAGTTCCAAGCCTCCCCCGTACGACTTTCCGAAAGGTATTAGTCTGGACAAGCCTTGGTTTACTAAAACCGAAGCTTTGTTACCCCCAGATACAATACCTAACAAATCCCAGACTTCTAAAATTGATAATTGCAACTTATCAATGTTTTATTTTTACTTTGCTATAAGGAAAGTATAGCGATCGCAATTTTTTTGCAAACAATTTTTTTTGCAGAGTTTTACGTTTCAAAGTTTCCTGAATCAGAAAAATGTATTTTTGATAAAATTTTAGGTGTCTGTGTGTGTGTCTATGTTACACGGTACCCACGATAACTCTCAAACAAAAAGTCTTAGTAACTTGAAAATTGGTATGGAGCTGGTTTTTGATATTTGTTCGGTTCTATCAAAAGATGGGTTTGATAAAAAAACCGAAAGTGGGTGTTCCGCCATTTTAACAGTCTTTTTTATGTAATTTTGTACGCATGTAAATTATTCTAATTATTTTTACAGTTTCTTATAGAGATAATTCTTCCTAACAATTTATTCAAATAAAAAAATTGTCTAACATTAGCAGTTTATTAGATATTTTTGTTTATAATTTAAAATGAATTCTCTATCTAAGTTTTCTAAATTTTTTATATTTTTTTAACTTGGATGTTTTTCTTTTATTTGAAAATAAAAAATATGTAGAAATTACTTATAGGAAAGTCGTGTGGGGACACCAGTCTTTTTTCTGGTTTTTTTTTAATCTTAATCTTCAATATCTTTAGCTTTCATTGGCAGTTTATTGCATATAATAGCTTGAAACTGATAATTTGCTCGTGAGTAAGAACAATATTTAAAATTTCTATAAAAATTTAATTATTAAATGCGATATATTAGGTATTAAAATTTGTTTATTTTTAGACAACAAATTTAATAGATTGGCATTATGTAATGTTATTTATGAAATGAAATTACTAACTCTGAACTATTTCAAACCAAAAAATGTTTTTATCAAAACCTTAGTAAGCTTAAATTAAAAACTGCAAACATGGCAAAGTATACAACCAAAAATGAAATTTATTATTATAATAAAAAAATTTACTTAAGTTTAATCTAAATACCTGCAACAAACACTTTATTATTACAAAAAAAGTGTATACCACACTTATTAGATGGAGGGAAGAAAATATAACAATACAACTATTTACAAGGGGTAAGTAAAACTACAAACGAAGTTTAGAAGTAAATAAATAAAATTTTAAATGTTTTCTTGTATGATCTACTCGTGTAGTTATTGATTATTATATTAATTAGTTTAATCAGAAGCTAGTTCGTTATTTTCCATAGCTTTTTTATTATAACTTATAACTATACAACTAAAACTAAAGCAAAGGGGTAATTAATCGATTATAATTACTTGTCAGGTATAGTCCTAAAGAATTTTAAAAAAACGTGGCGCAGAATAAGACAAATATACGTGTATGGAAAGAAATAGGTACTGGTTTGTCGTACAAATGACATTCGTAAACAAAAAAAAATACAAACGTAAAACAAAATAAATCTAATGTTTTAAGTATTTAATCCACAAAATACAACTATGTAAACATTTACTAATTATATAGCGTTTTAATATTTTTTAAAAAATTTGTTTCCTATGTTATAAATATATACTTTAAGTTTGAGACAGATCTTTTCAGATCTACCGAAATAATAAATTGTAACAAAAAATTAATATGACCAGAATGTTTACAGATTACTATTTAATATTCGACATTATCTTTAATTGTCTTAGATTTATTTTTTTACACGTTGCATTTATGCAATTATTTAATCTTTATTTACTTATAGACAAGCCCTAACCATTATAAGCAAATAAACTTTAAAATTAGATATGTTTAAATTTACAAGTTCTAGGTACAAACTTTTATTTTTTTAAAATAACAAAAAAGTATTATACGAATATTTTCTGTTGTACGTGTAAATTCGTCAACAATTTGTGTCATCTTTAGGTTTCTAATAACTTGTATTAATTTTGACCCGTAAAAACTTGGTTAGATCTATCTATATTAAAATTGTCTATAATTATGCCGACTGTTACCCGAAAATGTATCTTCACATTTTTTAAAATGAAAATAGCATCACTTGAACTTGGTGAGTGATACAGCAGAGTATAGTATCTTGTTTGGAATCATCTTATTATTTTGATACATATTAACCAATAGTTGTCAAATGTGAAATTAGAGACTACAGTATATTGAATTCTATTACTTATTACTATTACGATCCCCTAGTTCTTCTCGTTTGTGAATTACACCGGAATAATGCTTATTCTGAAAAATTAATTTCACAGTCTTGTACATTTGTTCATAGTTACACGAGTTTTACTAAAAAATAACAAATTTGGTTTCTTATCCATCTATCCTATTTTTTTTTCTTTCTATTTCAATTTTGCGTTTAAATACAGCACAGTCTTGACTCCAGATAAGATGGTTCATGTCTAATTTAATTTTTTAACTTTTTGGCGATTTAAATACAATTTAAACACTAATGATTTTCTTCTCCATCAATACAATATTCTTGCAACTCATGTGAACTAGCACATTTTGAACAACCTTTTTGTGCTTTACACTTCGAGTTTTATAGCTAAATCTATTACACTAATACATCTTCTGATTTCAATAACATCATAACCTATGCTACTAACCAAACCAACGTTTGTCTTTTCTTCTTTAATAATAAAAAAAAACCTTTGGGTTTATTTTTGAAATTGTAGGACAATATTATTCTAACTTTTTTTTACATATTTGAAATGCGAGTAATAGATATAACAGTGTTGGCTTCTACAACGAGCTATTCAAGTGTATTGTTTGAAAAATATCTTAAGGAATGTTTTGCGTTATTGGAAAATAAATTCATACATAAGATAAGTTTATAAAGTCTTATTACCTTCATAAGAATTATGCAAGATATTTATATAGAAATTATTATTTTAAACAATGTTTTCAACCATAACTTTCATTTAAAACAAATTATTATTTGTTTTGATTCTTTGCTTTTACATATTTTCTTTTTTTAATAATTTTGCACAAAAATCAAATAACAGTTTTATTCATAACTTTAATATGAAAACATATAAGTTAATGCAATTTGTATCTGCATTATTGAAAAATTTTCTAGAATATGGCGTTGTACAATAAATAGAATTATTGAAAATATTTTTATTATAACTTCTACTTTTCAGATGATTTGTTTTTGATTTAATATTTCTTTTTGCGTGTATAGAAAAATCAAAGAATGTTTACAATTTTGTTAAGTCTAGCGCAGATCTATAAATAAATTTATGTTCATAAGTAAATCTTGCAGTTTTTTACCCTTTTAGTCGTCGAGTTTAAATTATTTCACTACATAAGCATTACGTAATTTGAAACGTTTTTCTATACGCCTTTACTATTGTAATAGACCCCTATTACATTTGAGTAAATTTGATGCAAACTATTGTAATTCGAGACGATTTGCGTCAGAAATCGATTACTAGCAAATTTCTTCAAGTGTTCTTTGAACTGTAAAAATTTCATAAAATCAAATCAGTTTTCTATTGCGGTATACGAATGTAGCCTTAACAATATTCTTTCAAATTAACGTTAATGTGGCTATATACCAATATTGCTACAAATTTCTGTTATTCGTATCTATAACTAGCAATGAATCAAAAACTTATTGTACTTGCTTGGTTAATCTTAGTTTATTATAATTTTCAAGGCAAGTATAACTAAGTAACTACCAATGTTTTTTCTTATTTGTGACTAATATGCTAAATTACAAAAAAATTAATAAAGATTTCTAATCTCTGTGTATAAGTTTTTACATGTTTATTTACAAAAAAAGTAATAAATAAAACTTTTATTTAAATGAAAGTAATTATCTAAAAAGTAAAAAGTAAGTTATTGCACACACTGAAAAAATTAAAATTCTTTAAAAATATTTTTGAATATTATTTCAACTGCATTTTTAGGTTTAATTATTGTATTGTGTTTTATTATTATTATTTTTTATTTGTTAACGGTATTTGTTTGGCCTAAATTTCAGTTTTAGTGTTATTACGATAACAACGATTTTACTTGTGTCTCTAATCTTTTCTAATAAAATCTACCCGCCAAATCACGGGTTTTGAAATTTTTAATAATTTGGTCAATATTTAAAATTTTAACAAAAAAACATTTGTGATATAACTAATCTACAAAATTAAATTATAAATAAAAATAATTATTATATAAATTAAGCTTTTACACGATTTCTTAATTTTTCTAAACATACATCCGTATAATTATCCAGCACTTCATTTGCAAATTAAATAATTTTAAGGTTACATGAGTTAAAACCCGCATGTACTTTAAGTACCTACCCTGTACAAACCCTTATACTTAGTTTGTTAATTAATTTCATAAATGTTTACGAATATTAATTATTACAAATAATGTAATATTTGTTAAAATGGTTTTTACAATTTTATAAATAGCAACCTTTTACGTATTGATTAGTAACAGCGGTATAAAAGCATGCAATGGGAAAAAGTTTGTTGACTCAGTTTTCATTTACCTTTGTTACAAAAGAAAAAGTGGTTGCTTTAACTGCCGTTTAGAATTTATAGGTAGTAGTTTGTTTACGCATTTGCGTGTAAACGCTATTCGAAAGAAACCATTAAATTACTGTCGACAAATGTTAATACATTAACTAACCGTACATAATTTAAACGTCGTTCTAACGGGAAACAAACTGACACTATGATTAAAAATGATTCAAGAAACAATCTAATTAATACTGTTTTATTGCACGCTTTATTGTTTATTATTCATTTAATTATTCATAATGACTTCGCGTTTTTATTTGAAATCGCGTTTTTTACCAAACTTTTTATTAGAGTAATACATACAACAGTATTAACATTACAAATTAAATTAGAAATATAAATTTAAAGAAAAAAAATTGTTGTAAAAATAAATAAATATGTTACTGTTACAATACTATTGATAAAAGTATTTACAAAACTAGGACGTTTACATGAATTTATTTCTTTAAAAGTGTTTGCCACAGCTGCAGACGAAACGTCTAGGTATAATTCGATTAAAACCCGGCTAAAAACAAAAAAGTTTTTACATTACAACAACCTTAACATAATAAACGTATTGTTTTTGATAATATTTACAAACGACGAAAACACTTCTAAACATCTACAATAAACGCATGCAATTTTTGGCTAAAACAATAATAAACAAAAACTTAAAAAAAATATCTGTATAATAAAATAGTTATTAATTTAGTTAAAACGTGAACATTAATTATAGGAGTACATTACAAAAATTAAAAAAAAGAAAAATTAGACAAAAACTGTGATAAATTTTATATAAAAAAAAATAAATGCGACGAAAAATTGGATTTTAAAAATAATAATCATTTTAAGATGGAAAAAAATTAATAATCACAAAAAAATAAAATTTTTATAAAGAAAACAATAAGTTGAAGAAAGACGGTACAATAAAATAGGGAAAAATTAAAATTGTATACTTTACTAACTCTGTGACACATTTACTTTTTTTGATTAATTAATTAGTTAAATTAATTAAATACATATATTTTTGTAATTAAAACTTACTGTACGATTATAAGATAAAAGCCTAGCAATTAAAGATTTGATTTTGTACTTTTAAGCGTCAGAACACGCGTTAACCAAAATTAATTAAACGTTAAAAACTAATAACATTATGACATAAAAAATAATTATTAATCGATGTTTTATATTATTTAAGGTCTGTAGTAGCTGTTAAATGCTACGTAATCTTATGTAAATATTAGGCTTTTTCCTTTTATGTTTCAAATTTGTATTACGGCAGAACTACTTAAGAGTAACTAAAAATGAACCAAAACTTTAAATTTAAATTAGAAATTTGCAGTTAATTAACATTTATGAAGCTTTCAACGTTATAATCAGAATACTTAACTAAGTAGAAGCTTTCTAAGATCTATTTTCAAGTAAAACATTTCTAATAAAATCGTAAAAACAGTAGAGTTTGTATTTATTTATATGATTTATTGTAGGTGCTCGTTAATAAAATTGATAGTTTTTGAAATTTGCATTAATCAATCCACATAAACATAATAAACAAACAAAATAGAAGAACAAATATATAAAACATGCAAAAGTAATTGAAAAATAGTAAACGGAAACATATCCTAATGATTTGTACTATAGATTCTAAAATAACAGAACGTAATTTACAATAACGCAAATAATAAAAAAAAACTGTTCAGTAAAACATACAAAAAAACAGACAAAAAAACAATAAACCAATTGTGATCAAAAAACAAGACTTGAATACTAAAAAACTAAAGAACGACAACAACAAAAGTTTAGAAATAAAAGTATAAATAAACAAAAAGTAGTTGTCAAAATAAACGATAAACCTAAACGTTTATTCGAATTGGGCCATTTTTAATGTATCTAATACAAAATCAAAGACTAAATTATAGAACAAATAAAAAACAGAACAAATTAGTTACAAAAAAAATAATCACAAATTGAGTAAATGACCAAGTGAAGAAACTGTTAAACCAAGTTTAAAAAACAGTAACTCAAATCATTTTAATAGCAAACATAATCGCGCCAAAAAAAGAGACAGACCAAAAAAACATCAGTGAAACAAAAAATATAGTTAATAACATAAACTTTTACTCATGGTGCAATGTAAAAAATCTAAAACATTTTCAACGCAAAGTGATTGTTTTCATTTGATTGCTGCACAAAACAAAACACATACATTTAAAAAAAAAATTTTTGTGTATTTAAAAAGTGTTGTATGGTAGAGTTATTTGAAGACTATTTAACGTTATTAAAATTTTACTTTTTAAGCTATACATTTTACTCTCAAGTATGAACTTTACTATTACTAAAATTAGCTTTTTAATCAGAGAAAGTTGACTATAGTTTTTTAAATTTTGTGTAAAAAAATATAAACATCATCATTTTTTTAAGCAATCTCTTCCAAGCTGCCTGGGTATAGCCAATGTTTTGATTTATTAGATTTTTGTTTTTGCTAGATTCTTGACACGTTTTTAAATTTTGTATAATTCTCATGCAGCGATCGCTTACAAATTACACGTTTTTTGGTAAAGTTTTAATTATACCTGCAACCGACCCAATCAACATCGTTTTTTTCTTTGTATCTATTTTCTAGGATCATATCTAAATCTCATTTTGGATTTGACACGATATTACTAAGTGCTTGCTTTCTTTTTTGTACAATATTTTTTTTACGTTTAATCGTCAACTTTGTGGTAAGTCTCGTTCTTTTTAGATGATTGATTTTGATGTGTGCAATAATTTCTGGTGAAGTAAGTATTGCATCTAATTATTTGTTTTGTTGCCAGTTGTTATAATAGAAACAAGGTTAATTAATTCTAGAAACTTTGAGTTACTTAGCACTATTTGCTAATAGTAAAATTAGTAGTACTGCTAGTGGAGGTAGAGTAACCAAATGTAGATGGTTATTGTTTTAACATGTTAAGCGTTGACGAGTCTTCTGATAGTTGTTTATGATCGTCAATTTGCAGCTGCAAAGCTATTTTATAGTGTGTTTAGAATTGTGCTACTGTTTAATCAGATAATTCATCAGTATGTTCTGGGATTGCTTAATGGTTAAAAGCATACATTCCGAACCTTTTAAATATAGCAATCGCATTGCTTTAAGTAGCTGATATTCCGCAACTTTAATTCAGAAGGAAACCAAACTAAAATATTTTGATTCGTCTTCTTAGGTTTGTTCTTATTCAGCTTTCACCAACATTATAAGTAAAGCCTTTTTAGAGTTTTAAACACCGCTCGGTCTACTAATAGTAAATAATGTGTGGTGTAATTTGGTGGACAAATCAACACAATATCATTAAATTGCAAGCTTCAAGAGATTGATTAAATTATAATGAGTTGTATGATCATCTAGAGCAGTAGTGGTTCCTAAAGTGGTCTCTACGGATCTCCAAGGGTCCCCGGGATCATTCAAGGGGCCCGTAGAAATATTTAAAACAAGCTTAACCAAAAGCATTATTGGTATATTGTCTAAACGTGCAAGTTTGGATCATTTCTATTCGCTCTTTGATTCAGTGTTGGAATTTGTAGAGAATAAAGACAATGATTTGCGGCACAATTTAATTATCTCAAAAAATGATATCGCTTATATGACTAATTTATTAACCAGTATATGCGCCAAAAAATGATTAGGCCACAAATGCCACCGACAGTAACAAATAACATGCAAATCACCAAATTAAACTCCGACAAATTGTTTCAGCTGTGGGATCGGTCACAGTAATTTTCGTTATTCAAATTGCTAGCGCACACCAAAATCGTATTTAACATAAATCACCGGTTCTTGTCTACGTTAGCGCATCCCCAAAGACACACTGTCAACCAAAAAATCTCGGACTAAATTATAATAAAGCTAAGCTGGAATACATTCACAAATGCGCCAATCGAAAATGTTGCAAATGATCAAATTAATTTCGACTCGATAGTACCAAAAATGGGGATTAGGCTACAACAGCGCCGGTTTAAAACCACCAGAGGCCCTTAGCACAAACCTCCGCCGGGCCCTTACACATACCGGGGATACTTAATTAACCGTATTTATAATTTGATACACATTTCATTTTGTCTCAAATCTTGCAGCTATTTAATGTTGATAAAAATATCTACATATTTAGTATAATATTAAATGCAATGTATGTACTCACACTATCTAATGAATCCACTTAACTAAAGAGTCGCATTTACACATTACACTTACAGGATTTTGCAATAGAAATCTTGAGTACAATTTGAACGTTTGAAAAACAAGAACTTAGAGAATTAGAAACTATAATGCGATACAGTTGTAGTTCATAAGATTCATAAAAATGTTGTTTAGATGCAGAAACAATATTGGCTAATTCTGTCTTCAAAAGTTCTGCAGACTGAATTAATTCTTCTTCAAATTCATTTTCTACATCTTCTGGATATGCCTGAATTGTCTTTGACGCGCATGCTCTAATTTCCTCTGGGCGAATGTTAGATAGATACCGAAAACATCCAAATATGTTTTGCAATTTATTATATGCAATTCGTATTTGTGATAGAGCCAAAATTAAACAGTTAATAAGAGGTATATACGTGTTAACGGATGGATTAAGATATTCACAACTATTGTCTTCTACAGTAGACCCATGAAACTGAAGGTGATCAAACCTGAGATTTTGTGTTCTTTTTCGTGACATATTCTCACAATACTGATAACAACTAGTTAAAATTTTAGCCTTATCTTTAATAACAGAGAAGGTATTCCTAATCGATTCAACGTATCTTTCCAAGGATTCGTAATCCGCGTAAGCAGGATTGAGATCTTGATCAGATGACTGCAACGAAGTACTGCTCAACTGAAATCTCTGAAGAACTTGATTCTAAAGTACAACCATAATTCCAGTCTCTAGCTTTTTCATAGTTTAGTTTAAGATTGTTGTTTACATTCACTTTTATTATCTACGATTAGATATTCCAATGTATGGATGATAACAGAATAACCACTGTAAAGTGCTGAAGTTGCTTCTGCTCGTGCACACCATCTAGTATCAGAAGCTCTTTTAAGCATAGAACAAGGAGTTACGCTATTTGACAACGCATGTTTAAGAAGTCCCCATCGATGGGTAGATGCAGAAAAAAACGTATAAAGATTTTCAATAAACATAAAAAAACGGGATGCTTCTGGACAAGATTCCACTGCACATTCTATTTTTTTTTTTTATTTTGGCTTGAAGTCCGTTGTAGTTGCCACTCATGTTACTAGCATTATCGTAACTTTGCCCTCTGCAACCCTTGATATTGATTCCATTTTTTTAGATATTCTAGACGATGTCCTTCTATTTCTAAAAATTTAATAAAACGTTTGACTGGGCCACTAGGTAAAACATATCTCACAACCAAAGTGAGTTGATCCACATGTGCCACATCTGGTGTTGAATCCAATGACACTGAATAATATTTGCACATCTTAATTTCATTTACTATATTTTCATGAATTTTATCACCCATTAATTTGATCCGCTCTTCACACACATCTTTAGACAAATATGAAGTATGACCTTTTCCCTTGTTTCTATGAGTGATTATATGCTCGAATAAAAACGGATCAAACTTACCCAAGAGCTCTAGCACTCCCAAGTAATTTCCATTATGTGAAGAACCAATAGTTTCTTCACTTCCACGAAAAGAAAGACTTTGTTCTGCCAAAAACTTTATCACTTCAACTACATGATGTAATACTTTTTTCTAATACTGTCGTTCATTTTTCATCTGATTAACTAGGGCAAAATTAGCACGCTCGCCTTTCTGATACCGATCTAATAAGGTAATAACAGCTTTTTTGTGTAAAGTGCTTTCTTCGTGTCGAGCAAGTGCCATATTAGTATTTTTTCAATCATTAAATCCTTCTTTAGAGAATTTACTTGGGAATTCTGGTCTCATAGCTGTACATTAAAAACAAAATAAACGACCTTTAATAGGTGAGTAGCAGAGCCAACTTCTTTCTTGTTTAGTAGCCGTTAGTTTGTGAATCTTACCAAAATAAGACTTTTGACAAGATTTTGTTTTATTTTAGCCTTCATAATATTTCCTCGATGACTTAAAAATGCTATTATAATATTGACAATCTTTACTTCCTCTAGCAATCCAATATTCTTTTGTATCTTCATCTAACCAAAATCTAAGGTCCGTATTATTTCCACATACAGTTTCCTCATTTTTTTTTAACTTCCTTCAAATTTTTTATTTTGGACAAGTTATTTTCCATATGTTGGGGTTCAGAATCAGAACACATCTTTTTCTCGTGCATTATACTACTCGTACATTCGACATTTAACATCAAAGTTGAAGGTTCATAGAATTTATCTAAATGTTCGTTTTCGGGAGTATTATTACTTTTTTTCTTGAAGAAAACATCTAATTTTGGAGTTTTAGACACAACCTCTAATTCCTTTCTTGTTTTTTCTTCTTTGCCTTTTCTTTTGGCACTACCCGAAGTATAACGACGCCTGATATTACGCTCGCGACTTATCATTTTAAATTAAAACTATAATAGAAACAAATAATAAATATAAATAATAATAACAAAAAAAGTTCCATGTTCTCCTTCACGACCGTTATTCAATACCATCAATCTTCTGAAAAAGCCAACAGTATGTTCGACGAAACGTCAAGTGAAGACTTTGCACCACGACAAATCCCGAAAAAAGTTTATACGGGAAAGAAAAAAAGAAGCGTTAATTAACTAAAAGTAATATATCATTTATTATATTATTTTCGGAGTTCGTATACACTTTACAGTGATATTTAAACTATAATCCAATTGCCACCATAACAATCGAGGTTATATTTAAATTCAAAAAGTTTATGTATCATTTTCATTTCGCGACTGTTAGCTGACCTGCAGATCTATTGCTGACGTACAGCAAACAAATAAATAGTGCAGACAAAACATCTCAAGATAATTTTTTCTTATTGTGAATTGAAGTATTTGATTGAAGCAAATATATTTTTATTTATGTTTGAGTCACGTTCGCATGGTTTGTTTTATATTGTGTGTTATCAGCATATGTGCATTTATTAAAACCTAAAACTACTATGTTGCACGTTGTTAACTGACGATGACGGTCAGCGCTGCCAGATTTGGCTACTTTTAGCCAAATTGGCTACTATTGAGACCAGCTTGGCGTTCAAAATTTTGAATTGGCGCACTGCAAAAAACTTTGGCTATTTCTAACTTTTTGCGGCGTCATTCTTATGACTTTTCATAAGTGTTAAAGCTAAAACAATAGGTTGGAATATAATAATTTAGGAATTTTCTCTGGTAATTTGTTGTTTTGACACCCCGGTTAATGTCTGCATACGTCACTGAGTTGATCTAACCTCAACAATAATGGCTCATTTGTATTAGTTTTGGTCAAAACTGTACAAGCTTCTAAAGTGGCTGCTATTAAGCTGCTACTTCAAAACTTTTAAGCTTTGTGTTTCATCATGCGCAGTGACTTGAGAAATAAAAAGACATTGATTTTAAAATGTATATTTTCAGATAATTACGTATTTCTAAAAAAATTAATTGACGCTGAATATTCTCTGAATAGATTAGATTGAAATTTAAGTAGGATGAAAACCTATATTTACTGTTTTTAAATTTTGTTTTAAGAAAATCTCTAAGATTTGGCCTCAAATAGACGTTAATACACAGTTGCTATCTAAAGACTTTTTTACAAACTAAAAGTTTATACCCCCACTCACGGTGTATGAAAAGTTGGCTACTTTTGGCTAATTTTTGTTGTGATGTTGGCGTCTTGATCCAAAATAAATCTGGCAGCGCTGATGACGGTGCGTTTTTTCATTTTCTTTTATTACTACTGATTACTACTTTACTGTAACTGCTTGTGTATGTATGTATATTGTACGTGCGATGCATTGGTATGTTTTATGCATTTAAGCATTCTATTACGTAATTACTCAAAAAAATCCAAGTACTTAGGTTATTATGCTAATATTATGGTTTAGTCACACCATTCCAAAATACACAAAGAGATTAGAAAATCCCAAGACATTTTATAATTAAAATTCATAGAAATTCTACAGATTTTTAAATAAGTTCTCACGTGAATAGGTATTTTCACCAGTTGTTTGTAAGACAAAAAATCTACTTTTACCAATCTGTAAAGTGAATGCTTAGGTCATTGCTTAAGTATAGAACTGCCAACAATATTGTAAGGAAAAAGAAACAACAAAATATGGTATAGTTTGAAGTCATAAACAACCTTCAAAGATTATAAATACTAAGAATTCTCTTAATTCTCATGACCACCAGTGAAGCAAATGGTATTATGGTATTTAATGTAAAAATTTGCATTCTAATTATTTGGGGCCCATCAACCTACTATGTTAAACCGCCACTGGGTCACAAGACAATAATGAAACATATCTCGAATAGCAAGAAAAGATGCAGACACTATTTGGTAAGTGATTGTCCGCAAAGCAAAAGTTTAAGTTTAAAGTTACACATATTATCCGCTAAGTTAGATTGTAAAACAGGACCCGTTAAACGAAATTGGTTAAGAGAAATATTATCAACTTGTTTTGCGGAGGCATCAAACACTACACGAATTTTAAAAGTAGTAGTTTTAGACTTGTACGGCCGTGATGAGGAATAGTGTACTTTGATGTTTCGTTAGTCGGTTTCGTATGACCTTACTCTAAATATTGTTTCATAAACTGACGATACCACATAGCTCTTTCAGGGTGCTAATCGTCGATTATTTGATGTAATTTTAAAATCTTTACGAAAAGGTCAATATATCGACCAAGCGGGTTCTTAGAATGAGTTTCGAGGAAATGACGTTCGCAAAATGACTCTTTAGAATCATCTTAAACACTAACAACAAGACTCTTTTAGTAGGTAAAGATCCCCATAGCAATTTAAACAAAGGTTATGCTGTTTAACAAATTAAAAACGTCTATTAAAAGTAATTTTGAGAAGTTTGGAACAATTCATCAACCTATAAGACTGCCAACATAAAGGGCTTAGTATTTCGAGTTAAAGTAGGCAAATTTTTTCAACTTCCACAAGAAATCGATAAATCGCAGCTAGGAAACGCATCTTTCTTAGAATCTTTCTCAAAACTATATCGAGTATTATTGTTCAAGATTTTTAGACATAAATGCAATTTTTAAATTTTATAGATTGACATTTTGAATGTTTTATTTTTATATGATTATTTCGTAAATATGTTATAACGTATTTGCTCATGTTTATGACTTGTTGGATACTGCCACTATAACCTATTTGTGTTAGTTCTTTTATGCTAGTAAGATTGTGTATTAGTTAGTTGTTTAAATCTTGTAATATCTTAGACTTACAAATTTTTAATAAATTTTAGTGGTCTGAGGAAGTGCTCACTTGTAGCAGGAAACGTAGCCTTAAAAATAGTATAAAGCGGTTTTTCTTGACCCTTCTAAGTAAAGAACAAAAAAAAATGTACAGAAGAAAAGAATGTTTTCAGTTTCCACATCTTTCACAATTGCAAAATAGAGATAAAAATTTGTTTGCTTATTGTCAACACTTAACGGCGGTTCAACCGGATCTTAACCAAAGATTTGAAGACTGTCTTCACTTGGATATTCTCGACTGGGTGTTGAATCCTTTTGCAAGTAGTCAAACTCAAAGCACAAATACAAATGAATACATACTAACACAAGAGCAGCTTATTTAAATAAGGATACGACAACTTCTAGTTACAAAAACAAATCCTAACTTTATATCCAGCATTATGGGTTATTGTACAGAAGTTGTTGATTGCTTTTCCGTTTTCCTATTTGTAGAACATGGATTCAGTGCCGCTATGAGCCTCATTACAGGAAAAGGAAACCGACTGGAAATTAGTACTTGTAAGGTTTTGCTACTCACAAACATTGAGGCAGACATAAGTAAACTCATAACATCCCATCAGTTTCATCCAAGTCATTAAAATTTTTTACGTCACCAGGCACCATTCAAGATATCAAAGTTAAATTTTTAATTTTTCTATTATGAATGTACGCAGTTCTTTTACTCAGGGGTTTGTCGGCAAGTTTTGACAATGAAAAGTGGTCCATGAGCTAAAATAGTTTAGGAACTACTGATCTAGAGTGTTGCGAAATTGGATTTTTAGTACATTAGGTTTTTTATCTGGTTTTTTAAACTGAGATTTACATTTTTGCTTTTTTTCTTAAGTAAAAAAGTAATCTATTTGTTTTGTTTTCTCTTGGTTCAAGTTTTTTTAAACTCAATAATTTTAATTTTATAAATCGTTCTAAGTAACACACATTGCATCGTACGTATTTTAATTGATATTTTTATAGTATATCGATTTCTATTGTAAGGTAAGCAAACAAAAGCATATCTAATTAAAGCATAGAAAAAGTTTATAAAACACTTTTTTAATGTTTTTTTTACATAAACAAACATTCTAAAAATATTACTAATTTTGTAATAAAATATTTAGTCTGTAAAATATTTAGTCTGTAAAATATTTATTTTAAAAATTAATATTTGTTTGACATATTAGATAAATATGAGAAAAATTATATATAATATTTGTAGTACATAACAAACATTATATATTTTGAAGTTGTGGGGGTTAAATCTCTATAAACATTTTTATGAATTATTTGATCTCAATTAAAAGCAGTTCTATTTGTATTCTATTGGTTATATGTTAATTATATACAATGTTAAGTCACTAAATAAATTGTCTAAGAATTCTAGATTAACTATACTCTATTTGTTGTATTAGAAACAGCAAAGTATTTTACTTCTGACTTAAAGACCGACTGCTATTAAAATACAAAAGAGTTTAGTACATTTAATAAAATAGAAATTGCGACGTAGTATTCTACTGCAGACTTTGAAAACGTTTTTCTACGTTATAGTCGCAACACAAAGCAGTTCGTAGTTGTAGAGACACCAATGTAGCAAACGTTTTGGGATGTAAGTTTTTGATCCACGCTTCAATCTCCCACATTTGGCTGTTTTTTTTTCGCTGAGTGAAAAGCCTCTAACACTAAGAGGCGGTGCCGAGTTTCTCAATAAGCTGAATACTTTTATCGTTTCTTGTCATCAACTTTGGCTCTTACTTATAATGGTAATATTTAATTATAAAGTTAGTGCATCATTAAACTCCTTTTAAAAATAAAAACTTTTTTAATCTAAAAATAATGTTAATATACAAAATATGTAATTTAAAAGATGTATATTTTGTAATTAGTTTTTACAAAATTTATAGACTTAACAAGTACTTTATCGTGTAATTTTATGCATGGAATTATTAATAATCGACACCTTTAATGTGTTTGCGCGGTAACTGGTTGGTTAAAGTTGTCTAGGCTTATAATACATTTAGTTAAAAAGTTTTATTTCAGAAGCAACTTTTCAGTTTTCTTTTCTTTTATAGTTTTACTATATTAATACAGTCAAGAATAATTTTACTTCTGCTTACTATGACAATATTTCTAGCAGTGGAAGATAAGGACATACGCTTTTGCATTAAATTTTAGAAAAATTAGCATTTTAAACTTAATTTTGTTTAATTCAATGTTTGTATGAAATTTGTGTTAAATAACGACATAACATGCTAAAGTTCATATTTTACGTATGTTTAAAGTTGTAAATTCTCATTGTGCGTGGACGGTTAAAATTGTAAATTGTGATGTAAATTTTTAAACAAATTAAATTTGTAAATAAGCAAATTTGTATAATCGTTACACAAACTGCCTAAAGTTAAACGGCATTTTAAAATTGTTATTGAAATCCACTAACTAGAATAAACAATACAATTTTGATTGTTTTTTTTTTTTGAAATTTGTATTTTTTAGTAATAACCAAAGTAATCTTACTTAATATAAAATTTTAAAACATTTTTGATAAAGTGTTATAATTACAAAGTCTTTACCTTTTAAAGATCACGGCACCCTTTTATACTTTGCGATTGTAAGAAAGTTTTTTATATAGAAACTTTTCTAAAGCTAAACGATTTTGTACTACGTTCCGGGACTGCTGGTGCTGATAGCAAATGTGTACAAAAAGAAGAGAGGCCTTTCTAGCTACATTAAAGTAAAATTCGGCGATGCATGATTCTTTAACTAGCTTATTTTGTAGCAGTAATTCTATAAAAATTGTATAACTATTGTAAAAAGATATTTCTGAAATTCTTGAAATTTTAGTATATATTTTTATTGTTAGTGATATTTGTTTGAAGATCTATTAAACGATAATATAGACGTACCTACAAAGTAAAAAAACACTTATATTTTTTTAATACGTGGTTATCAAGTTAATCTTTTCATTACACAAATGCAAAGACTAAGTTACATTAATTAAGAATGTAACCTTCTATTCAAAATAAGATGGCAGATAGCACGTTTACACCCCCAACGCTTTTTCCCTATTTCATTTTAGTGTAAGGCAAGATATGCAGATGTTATAAACAGACTACCTATGTCTCAAGTAATTGTGTGAAATATAATTAGAACAACCACCCTATTTACTTTATTCCTACAAGCGCTGTTGGAAACATGAATAAATGTATACAATTTTCTCTTTCTGCTGACGGATGTAATGTGTAGCAAAAAACGTCGCTTTAAAATTTGTATATTGAATACACTGCAAATAAAATATGTGTTTAGAAATTTAGTAATATTTTTTTTGTAAAATGTAATATGTGTTAATGACGTCAAACAAACCGAAGTAAATGTTCCACTGTCCGAATAAATATTTAAAGCAATAACAGAAATGTAATGAAAATTTATTTTATTTAACCCATTAACTATAATTTTTGTTTTAACACTTACTTATACTGATATTTTCATTTTTAATTTTTCTCCAGCAACTACTTTAATTTTAAGACCACTGTGTAACACAAAATTAGGCACATAGTAGGGAACGTCAGTTACAGTTTTGAAAACCTTGCAAGACTTTGATGTTGGAAGTACTAGCATAGAGTAGTAATTTTCTTCTAAGCCACAGTTGAGATTGTCTACTTATCAAATGGTAAAATTTAAAGCCGAGTTGTTTCCTCTTGGTAAATACATATAAGAAAATTTTCTCGTAATTAATTAGCAAGCAACTATCTTAGTATGATTTGGTGAGTGGATCGTAGGTTTTGGTGTACTAATACTAAAGCAAGTTAAAAAAGTGCCAAAACAGTGAAAGCTAGTAATGAAAGATACCGTTTAAATCTATCACACACTGAAATATAACAAATGACAAAACACAGGTTATGTTTTAAAAGTGTTTTAATTAACCAATAGCCCCCTTTAGTACGTGCTTTTAGTTATAATTTTCACCGAATATCACAAGTCGCTATCACAACTACAAAAACATCACAAACATATGAATCAATGCTTATCCCAGAAAGGCTTTCACAGAAGCAGCGAAAATACTACACCCATTTATAACACGGATGAGTGTAAAAATTTAGAAGCAAAAACTTCGCTGAGCACTTACGTTAGATCATATGTGAAGCGTTCCACAATCAGCAGAAAACTGTTTTTCTCTTTTGTAAAATTCTATCTGTCAAGAAGCAACCACTTGACAGTTCATTGCTCTCAATATAGCAATAAATAGGTGAAAACTTATACGGTACAAAAATCACACCAAAACACTTTTACCATAACAATGTTTACCCCACGTCATTGGTCTAAGTGGATTTTTAGGTATTTTAATTCTTAGGTTAACAAATTAATGTAATTTAAGGTTACTGCTAGAGGGCTTAGATTTATGAGTTCATATTTTCAATTTGTGTAACTAATGTTCTGTTTAGTTTTTTGTAAGTTAGCAGATGTTATGACGGAATCAGTGTGCAATGCTAAGATTGCCATATGGTTTGCAAAAGTTGCCATGGGGTACGCTGGTAAACTATCTATCTTCAAGATAAGATTGCAATATTTTATAAAAGTGGTACGGTAGCACTTGTTTAAGTTTGCAGTATAGGCCTGTGTGCTAGATTTTGTCAAAAGTTTGTATGACGTTAAGAAATATGGCAGAGAAATAACATTTCCGTTTGTGATCATTACTTATTCAATCAATTTGATGGACCTGCTCGATGATACTGTTTTGAAGTCAAATTGATGGTTTAGTATGATCTGTTGCTTTTCCAGAATTGGGTTAAATTGGTTTACAAGTAACCTTTTAAACACTTTAGACAGTACAGACAAGAAAGTGATGGTCTGTAGGAATCCACTGCAATTGGCATTTTCTCTGGTTTTCATATCACTGTAAATTGATCAAATTTTTAAAAGATCCTATCTGAAAGGAAGGATAGCGTTATATATGTAAGTCAGAAGTTGATACATCTTGGGGTTACTTCTTGTAATACCTAAAGATAAAATCTCAAAAAACTTGTGAATATCAATTTCTTCTGTAGCATCTGCTTGTATTGGGTATGGTTAGAAAACCTTTGTAAAGTAATCAGCAAATAAAAAAACCTTTGATGCATTGCTTTGTGTCCATTTACTAGTTTCGCCTTTAATTGGTACACCAATTGTTCTGGACGTTTAAGCATCCGTGTAGTCTTCTATATAGATTAGTTAGATGTTTGTGGTGGTGATAGATTGTTGAGGTAATTTTAAATTAACTGAAAAGTTAAGCAGTAATTGTACAAAGTTTCTGACAGATTTGTTAAATTTTTTTTATCTTATTCTACCTTTATCAGTTCCCATTTTTTTGCGTAGTTTACGTTTTGTTTGTTTGATTTTCATTACTATCAGGAGCGACTCTCCAAGCAGCATCATGTATAGCACTTTTAAGCGCGTTTACTATATTATCTATTTTTTGGGTAGATTTTAAGGATACACTGAGCTAGATCGTTAGATCTAGGTGTCCTTAAGACATATCACATTTAATAGCAGCACTAAATAGTTGTTTATGAATTATGTTGGTATGTATTGTAATAAACCAAATTTGAAAAGTTTATTTGAATATAAAATGTAGAAGAATTTTCCGCAAATGCGCGTGAACTTTGACCCCACGGCGTATAAACCAACTCTACCAGGATTCAAGCACGCGTCGTTCTCCTACTATAAACGCCTATCGAGTATACAAGGATACTCACCGTTACGCTGAGGGATTACAATTTAAAGTCCCAGCAGGAACGAAACGAATTACGAGAATGAGTCGATCTGATAAAGAGAATATAATGAGATAGATCTAACAGGTGGTTAATGGACAAGTATGAAAATGAATAAGATTTAGCAAACGAATGGTTAATGAACAGGTATGCTGGTTACGATATTGTGGTTGATGAACGGGTAAATCAGAGAATACACGGTGAGAATGAGCCAGGTACGTTGCAAGATTCGTATTTCTAATACGGTTAATTAACAGAGTTTTCTATTAAAAGGATCTGGAAAACAGGATTAAGAATGGTTCTGTGCATAGCACAATTTGTAATCTCTCCAGCTTAGCTCAGCGTAGCATTACATACCTCCTCTTTTTACAGAAAGTGCGGTTGTTGGATGCTGCCTACAATTAGTGAAGTAATTAGTTTACTTACAGGAACTACGGTGACACATGTACAGGAGTACCTACCTCAACTATCTTCTTGGTTATCTGGTGACATGGTTGATTTGGACGATGCTTTTGCTAAGCGCAAGCAACGCTGGTGCATCGGCAGTTTTATTGTCATTGTTGTGGTGTCTGGAAACAATATTTTGTCTGCTGACAGAGTCTCAGAACCGCAATTTTCTGGTTCTTAGTCGAGTTCTTCTACCTGTTCGACTTCGACTGTCGGGCTAATAAAAACTACCAAAACAGGCAGCGGTGATTTTAACAGTGACTTTTTTTATGAACCCAAGATTCCTCTTTGGTTGGACGGTTCTGTTCTGTTCCAAGCAAAAAATCGGTAGTGAGATAATCCATCGACTGGTATTTTAGAGAATTGGTTTGAGATCCAACGCCTATTAAAAAATAATAATTTTTGCTGGTTTGACTATCTCCCCATTAGTTAGTTGGACTCGGTCTGGCTGGTTATCTTGGGGTTGCAAGTCTCTAACGAAGAGCTGTTCTACTTTCGGCCGGTATCTACAAGCGCGTTGAATTCTTCTCCGTACACGGTGAAGGGAATAAACATTTTAGCATCTACAGAAGCTACAATGGGTCCACTCCTGGAGTTCTTGTACGGCATATACGGAATACAGTAAATTTTCATATACCTTTTCAAGTTGGGCTTCGGGAGACAACTGCCTATGTCGTGTCATTATCGTCTGGAGGATATTAATGTAGTCGCCGGCTTTTTTTCTTTTTTTTTTGAAGTCGACTTCGAATAATTTCTTTCAGGCGAAACTGGTATCTAAAACCTAGCTTAAATTGAGTAGTAAAATGTTCCCAACGTGTCCATTGGTCTTTGTTATTTCTATACCACAAGAAAACGTTATGTTTTAATGCTTCTAGAAGTGCCTGTAATAACTGGGATACCAGAATTCATTTTCCGGAATTCGATTTAGTCGAGGAACGAAATGGGGTCAACTTTTCCATCAAAATTTATTCCCCATTTACGCACACATTTGCATAATTGTGCGATAGCTGAAAAAGTAAATGTTACTTGTGGTGCGGCTGATAAGGGGTTCGGTGATGTTCGCCGAGAAGTACTTTGGCTTCTGGGACACGTGAGTGTAGTTGCTGGACGTTTTCTAGTTTGTAGAAACATAATCAAACGTGTTTTTAATTCGTTAATGTTGCCGATTGTTTCTTTTCGCAAGCTGCAAATCCAATTTACTTACTCACTTTTGAATCACAGTTTTAAAGAATGGTATTTAACTCTATCTTAAAATTTGATAATTAATAGCTATGGTTGCTGGTTGTTCAGAGTTGGCCATGATTGTTTTTAAGGATAACAATTCTAGCGAATTTACTAAATCGTCCAGTTTATTATTTCTTATTACTAATATTTTGCACACGCAAATTTCCAATTAATGGAAGATATTACAAAAATAATCAAGAAAGTTTCTTAAATGTTGTTTTCCACTAGAGCTGTCCTCGACCGATGCGCGATGCACTTGTGGTGGTCACTTGGACGGCTACCGAAACTTTCCTTGACCAATGTGCGATGCACTTGTGGTGGTCACTTGGATGGTCGTGTTTTGTAGTGTTGATAAAATATCCTTTTAGTGGTTATTATTGGGGATGCTTTTAGGTTCACTTTACTTTCACTAAGAAATTAAAATTTGCCGCCTGTACTAGTTTGCAATAAACTTTTTCTTTTTTTTTATAGTTTTGGCCGTATTACTTCATTATCCTAACAACTGCGTCACTTTTATTTTTTATAATCAATAATTCTTTTTTAATCTTAATTTTAATATTTGTTATTATTAATACAAAAGTAGATATAGATTAATTTTTTATTTAGTTATCGTCTTCTTACAATAAATGCTTATTTATCTAAAACTCGATACATCCGCTGTGTTTTCTTTGTATTTGCGGATTATTGAGTGTAACGTCCGTTGTTTTTTATTGCATTTTCGAATTCTTGAATATAACTTACCTAACAATTTTGTTCAATTACAAACGAATAAATGTTATTTTTAGTAAAACGTTTTAAAGTAGTTATTGGATACATTTTTTAAACGTGAAGTATTTTTATTTGTTAATAAAAAAAATGATACGTTAGTTTTAACGAAAAGATAACGTTTAAGTAATTCAAGTAATTCTTTATTTAAAATCATACATTTGCCAAACTTCTTTACAACAGTTGCATTTACAACTTATTACTTAATTCTAATCTTGTAAACTTTTCTTAAGCGTTTGACACACGGTTGTGTATTTATTGAGCGGTTTTACTATTTCTATTTGTTAAACGCAAAATATTTTAATCATTTCAACGTGAATTTTAACAAATTACGGCTGCTTATCTATAAAGGGGTTAGATTAATATGACATATTCATATAACAATAGCTGTGTACTGTTAGATTAATTCGTTTGAGTAGTTTGTATAGCAAAATGAAACAAAGAAATTTTCAAATATTTGTCACAACAAGGTCTATAAGTTAAACACAAAATTGTATTGCTTGGGTTTTTTATACGCAAAAGATCCCTTATAATTGACGGGGCTATTCCTCCTACAGTCAACACGTTTTACGTCATTTTTTTATCTTCATGTAAGCAGTCTGCTATTGAGTGATTTCCCGTACACTAACTAGTAGTTTTTGGTGTGTCGTTTAGCACGTACTGGTTCAAAGCGTTTTGAAGATGTTTGACATTTCACATTTCTTAATTTAAAGATCGACAAAGAATAAGAATAATGGTAGTTTTGTCACCCGGTGTTTAATGATCCACACATTGACTTCTGCGTCTAAGGACAAGTAGTTTATTTTTTATTAACTATTTGCTAGTAGAGGAATGTAAGCTTATCAGAATTATTTGGAAGTTTCTAGTTTTCTTTGGGTTTATAAGTGTGAAACTTAGTGCCTTGCTCTTGGAGGGTTTTAACAATAGCTACTTATTACTTTTCTATAAGGAAAGTCGAGCGATCGCAATTTTTTTCCAAACAATTTTTTTGCATGATTTTACGTTTCAACGTCTTCTAAATCAGAAAAAAGTATTTTTGACAAAAAAATTTTGGGTGTCGTGTGTGTGTGTCTGTTTGTGTGTAACGATGTGCCCACGATAACTCTCAAACCAAAAGTTCTAGTAACTTGAAATTTGGTGTGTAGCTGGCTTTTCATATACTCTCTGTTCTATCAAATATGGGTTTGAGAAAAAAACCGAAAGTAGGCGTATCCGCCATTTTAAAAATTTCTAGCATTAACAGTTTATTAGATATTTAATTTGTAATTTAAAATGAATTCACAATTATCATATAGTTTCGAATCCTGCCTTCGACGATTTTTTTTCTAATTTACTAAAAGAGTAAGCTATATCGAGGCGCACAAATATAAAGGTTAGTCGATATGATGTTGTGCAAAATGTAATGCGGGTTAAAAGTGATAAAATTGTTTGTTGTGCAGGGGTTTGTGATAGGACTACAAATGTGGTAACATTACTACCGATGCATACGGTCTATTGATGACTAAACGTAATTTTGGTTGGTTTTGTGAACACTGTGTAGATAGAAAAAGTTACATGGCAATTATTTTGCATGGTATGAAAGCTTTACAACAACTGAAAGATGGTGTCCATAAGCAGAATGAAAAAATTGAAAATATTAATCAACAAATCATAGTGAATCAAGATAAATTAAAAAGTGACATAACTGAAATTATTGAAGAATAATTACAACCAACATATGCGGATAAATTGAAGTTAAAAAAACATGAACCAGCATTAATATTAAAACCTAAAAACATAGAAAAGAACAGTGTGGATACAAAGAATGACATTAAGAAATGTATTGACCTTACGGATATGAATATAACCGGAATACGACCGGTAAGTAATGGTGGTATACTTATTAAATGTAAAAATAAGGATGATGTATGTAAGTTAAAAGAGAAAACGGAAACTAAAATGGGAGAATCCTACAAAATACAATTACCAAAGAAAAAGTTGCCAAGAATAAAAATAGTTGTATTGTCTGAAAATTTGCCATCGGAAATAATCGAGGAAAAAATCAAAATGCAGAACAGTCATATAAATTCAGAGAAGTCTCCTTTAAAGATTGTACACACAAAAGGTAAAAATCGGAAAAGTTACATAGCTTATGCGGAAGTAAATGCATACATGTATTGGGCTATAATGAAAGAAGAAAAGATAAACGTAGGTTGGGATAGATGTATAGTATATGATGCTATTGAAATTAGAAGATACTATCAATGTAATGGATTTAACCATAAAGCCTCGGAGTGTAAAGCACAAAAAGCCTGTCCAAAATGTGCTGGCTCACATGGGTTGCAAAAATGTACTGTTGATGGAGAAGAAAATCACAAATGTTCGAATTGTATTCAAATGGCCGAAAAATTAAAAATGAAATTGGACATTAACCATCCTGCCTGGAGTCAAGAATGTGCTGTATTTAAACGAAAAATAGAAATGGAAAGAAAGAAGATTGATTTTTTAGAATAAGTGAACAAGGTGCGAACATATTATATTTGAATGCACAAAGCATGCTAAAACATTTCCAATAACTAGAAACCTTAATTCAAGATAGCAAACCAAATTTGTTATTATTAAGTGAAACTCGTGTAACTGAAGACATACAAGACTGTGAAATTAATTTTTCAGAATATGTATTAATTCGGTGTAATTCACAAACGAGAAGAACTGGAGAGGTTGTAATAGTTATAAGTAATAGAATCCGATATACTGTAATCTCTAATTTTGCATTAGACAATAACTATTGGTTAATATGTATCAAAATAATAGGAGGATTCCAAACAGGATACTATACAGTGCTGTATCATTCGCCAAGTGCAAGTGATGCTATTTTTATAGAACATTTTGAAAAGTGGTGTGAAGATACAATTTCGGATAACAGTCGACATATAATTATAAGGGATTTAAATATAGATGTATCCAAAGAAAGTTTTTACGTGTCGAAATTAATGCAAGTTATTAGAAGCCTAGGGATGAAACAAATTGTTGACGAATTTACGCGGACAACAGAAAATAACCGCACAATAGTTGACCTAGTAATTACAAACGTAGATGAATTAAGATCTGTTGTATTAAATGAACCAAAAATAACTGATCATGATATAATAGAAATAATTTTAGGTACATTACATAAAAAGATAGATTACAAAATAAAAACAATAAATTGCTATAAAAAATATTCACAACAAAACCTACTTAATGTACTGAGCCATCACAATTGGAATTTTGAAAATCGACATATAAATCAAATAGCAAATGACATAGTTCAAACGCTTTGTTATGCAGTAAATGACCTAATTATAAAGAAAACTATAAAAACACAAACAAGTAACACCTGGTTTGCAATGGACTTACATAATCTCCAAAACGAGAGGGACAGGCTTTATAAAATTGCTAAATTAACGGAAAATGAAAATGACTGGATGTTTTACAGAAACACAAGAAATAATTTTAGTAACAAAATTAAGATAAGCAAAAATAAATATTACGTAAATAAAATACAGCAAAATAGCGAACAACCTCAAAATATGTGGAAAATTATTAAACATTTATTCAATGGACAAAAAGATATAATATTTGACGAAGTAGAAATTAGTGACTTAGAGTAAGTATCAAATAAATTTACCGAATATTTTGTAAGCAGCATTATGCATATAAATAAGAGTATAAACCAGCCCCCAGCAAACTTCAAAGAGGCCCCAATATTAAAACCAATCCTTAATTTCAAATTTAAGCAAGTTAATTTATCAGATCTGAAGAAAATCTTAAGTAATAGCGAAAAGGAGGAACGGATAATATTACAAAACAAGTTATTACAGATGCATTGCCAGAAATTGGTAATGCAATGGTAGACCTAATAAACAAATCTCTAATAAGTGGAAAATTTCCTAATTGTTGGAAGCAATCAAAAATCATACCAACGCCTAAAATTAAAAATACAAAAAGATGCGAAGAATTTCGACCTATCAATATTTTACTAGTGTACGAACAAATACTAGAATCAGTTGTTAAGGAACAATTACAGTGTTCTCTAGAACAAAATAACATAATCAGTGAAAATCAATCGGGTTTTCGAAGTAAACACTCGTGTGAAACAGCATTAAATCTTGCGCTGACAAAATGGAAATCCGAAATCGACATGGGTAATAGCGTAGTAGCAGTGTTTTTAGACAATAAAAGAGCCTTTGAAACTATCGACAGAGGAAGACTTATAAATAAACTTTACCAATATGGAATAAGAAGCACCGAACTTCAATGGTTCGAAACTTACTTGGAATCTCGTACTCAGACCACTACTTACCAAAATTACGAATCTATTCCAATTCAAAATAATTTAGGTGTACCTCAAGGATCAGTCTTAGGCCCATTGCTTTTCTTAATTTATATTAATGATTTAGAAGTTAATCTTAAGTGCTGTAATAATAATTTGTTTGCAGACGATACCCTGGTATCAATCTATATATATAAAAATGTTATGTTGGTTTGTGTACGCTTCAAAAACTCAAAAAGTTCTGCACCGATTGAGTTGAAATTTTAACATGATATAAAATCCGCGTCAAGGATTGTTTTTATATATATTTTGCATCAGTGACATATCTGCGACCGCGAGAAAATAATTTTTTTAACGATCAGCTGTTTACCAGTGACCGCGCCATCTGCCATAAGCTAGGAAAACACTCGCTGACAACCGAAATAATAATGACGCAGTCACATGAGAAACAATTTCGTTCCCAATTACATTGTTTATTTACAAAAAAATTTGCATCTGATTCTGATTATTATACAATCTGAATTAAATATTCACTTAAATGTGTGATAGTGTTGTGATCGAACTGCGCCATTCACCAAATCGTAAGTAGAGGTTATATTTTATATCAAAAATGGACAGTAAAAATATTACTAACTGACAGGTAAAATAAAAGGACTTATTATAATTCAAGTGGATTTCTAACAGAAGTGAGTGATTATATCTTTTTTATTACATCTAACACGTGGACGTAATTATATTATTTATTTTGGATTAACCTCACTTTTAATGTATATAAATATAATTACATTAAAACTAGCAATTATTAATTAATACGAATGTCAACCATTCAATCACAATGTGCCACTGCGAAGCGTGGCAGGGTACAGCTAGTTACTGATAAAAATGTACATTTAGCTATTATAAAACTAAACTCAGAATTAGAAATTATTGCAAATTGGTTACAATCAAACAAATTAAAATTGAATGTGGTAAAAAGTAAGACAATGGTAATATCAAATAATAATGTTGAAACAACAAAAATAAAAATTGAAAACAGAATTAGAACAGGTTGAACAAACTAAATATTTAGGAGTAGTTACAGAACAGAATCTAAATTTTAGAAGCCACGTGAATTATGTAATAAAAAAAGATACAAATAAGATTAGCCTATTAGGACGAATATCTAATAAATTGACGATTAATGCAAGAATTACTGTTTATAAAACAATTATTGCACCATATTTTGATTTTTGCAGTAGTATATTTTTAATGTGTTACGAAGTCGACTTAAAACGGTTACAGAAACAACAAAATAGAGCTATGAGGATTATATCACATTGTTCAAAATATACCAAAATCACAGTAATGTTAAATTGTTTACAATGGTTAAGTGTGAAACAGCGGATATATTTCAATTCATTAATGTTGGTATACAAAATAATTTGATTTGCTTCCAAACTACGTGTCAAAATAAGTGATACATAACTATGACATACATTCATATAACACGAGAAGTCGATGTGACTTCAGATTGCCAAAATTTTCAAAGTCAAAATCACAAAATTCTCTTCTGTACAAAGGTCTGAAACTATATACTGACTTATCAGATAAAATTAAGCACGAGCAAAATATTTATAAATTTAAAAGGGGTCTGAGTGATTATGTTAAGAATAATTTTTAGGCAAAAATTAGTATTAGTAGAAATATGTTACGATCTATGTTAAATTAGTATATCTTTACTAAATAAATACTTACTTACTTACTTACTGATCTAATTAAAATGGAGGAGAAAATTCTCAAAAAAATTATGGCATGCTAGGAAATCAATACTGACCTGTACATATCACTTCAAAATGGTTTTATGACAACATAACCTTTAAAAAATATGTAGACATTTCTTCATCATTTCTTATAGGAAAGTCGTGTGATGACCACACCAGTTTTTTTTATAGTTTTTTTGTTGTATTTTAACTTGCTTGGAGTTGAATGGTTTTGTTACGTAATAGTTAGATGCAATGTTTCTGAACAGTAGTTTAATATTTGTTACGCGAGACACAAAAATCGGTGGTTGTTTAATTTCGTTTGGAATAATTTCATTTTGTTTATCGTTGCAGTTTCTGCTAGTGAATCGTATTTGTTTGAAGTGAGAGCGGGAGTACTTAGCAAGAGTAAAATTTTGGTTGACCCGTGTTAGTATCTGTAGACCTTTTAATCTTCTTATTTAAGTGTTGAAAACACTTATATAGAGCTTTATTCGAAGGCTCGTGTAACGAAACAATGAAACGCTCAGATGAAACAAATCTGGAACTTGCGGTGGTGCCCAATTTTACTTCCTTTTTTGTATTTTTTGAATGCAGTGTTTATTATTATTAAACAAAATATTCCTTATGATTTGTTTTATGTTTTAAAAATATAATCATTCTTAATTTCACTCAGCAGTGATGAAAAATGATTATAGTAATTGCAGAATTAGATCCGCGCGAGCTTTTGCCTTGTACACTGCAAAAACGGTACAATATAGATGAAAATTGCACATAAACAATTTATTGAGCACAAAATTTACTACAAAAAAGTCCGCGATTTATAAACTTTCATAATAAAAACGTGTTTAAGTCATTAAGGATTTCACTGTAAAGTTATCAACATAGGACGAAAGTATGTAAAATAAAATTTGAGTAAGTGTTAAATGTTGAAATTGTATCAACAGTAAAGCAATTGTAAATATTTTTAGCGTTATAAATCAGTTAAGACTAGAGAGAGGATTTATAATAATAAAGCTCATTTTTTAAATGTTTTTTATAGTCAGTAGCGCATTTGTTTAATATTAATAGGAGAAAAAATTATAGAATCCGTAAATTTTTAAAATGTATTTTTTACATATGTTTCGAGCTTTAAAATAATGAAATTAAAAAATGTAAGTTTTACAAAATGTTAAATGTAAATTATTTTAAAAAAAAGGTGGTGCAATTTAGAAACAAATCTAAGAAAATTTAAGTTTAAAATCATAATTGAAATTGGTTTGATCGTTCAACAAAAAATTTAAAAAATGGTACGTTAAGTGCAACAACAACAAAACAAAAACCGAATAATAAAAATTTCCAATAAATAATGAGACCATTGCAATAAAAAACTTGAAAATTGGTTTTGAAAGTATGTTAGTTAGTACTTGCAGTAAGGCGATGACGACAATATTAAACTATAGTACTTTAAACACTAAAAAATGCATTCAAATAGGTACTCGTATTTTTTTTTACTTAATTCTATATTTTAATTTATAGACCCGTATAACTATTACAACTCTGTTATATTAATTTAAAAATAAAATTAACGTACGTTTTCAGATCTAATTTTTAAGAAGGAATGATGCTTTTGTTAGAATATTCACAATTTTAATGCAACAAAATCTGTACCACAAAGTAGAGGTATTATCACGCTTTACAACAAATGTTGCGCTAGCAAAAACCTTAATAATAAAATAATAAAGCCCAATTGTCGACAATACCTTTATACATCACTTAAAAATAGATCACTATTAATAATGAATATGGCAATAATTAATTATTTATTTTTAAAATGCAAAAGTTAGAAACATAATTAATTTAATTTAAAATTATTATAAAACCGTATGCTTTAAATAAACACAATATTGAAATTGTGATTGTAGTTGTTTTTTTTATGTATGTGTGAATAAATTATTTGATTAGTGTTTGATGATGTATTTCAGTAAATATTTGCATTTTTCCGTTGTCACTACTACGTTTACAAGCAAAATCTAATGTCGAGATATGCTAATGTCCCATATAAACATCCCCTCGTGGGTTATTTTTAACGTTTCACACGTTCGTACTGCAATTCGCACGATCTCGCACGAAAGCTTTGGTGTTCTGCTGAAATTTAGGACAGCTATCTTGCTCTACATTTGTTATTCCTGCTACCCAGACTATCAGAAAATGATAAAATTCACGTCACCACTTTTCTGAAAATTTGATGTAAAACACATTTATATTTACGAAAATGTTTCGGAAAACGATTTTTTATTTCAACAAATTTTGAACGATATTTATTATTCTATCTTCTGTAATTGAAAAAATCTTGGATATATACAGAGCATTTCCTTTGGTAGAAAAAATCTGCGATTTTTTACACATTTTTACATTGTATATCAATCTTTCTGTCTATTGTAAACTGCCAATATCACTTTTGAAGGCATCAAAGCAGACACCGAATTTATTTGCCATATATTTTCACCAAATACGGAACGAGTGTCTATCATTACGTTGACGCAAGTGGAATTTCAATGCTCTCGTGTATAAAAACCTTTTGACTATAAACGAAATCATCTATAGTTAGTTTAAGCGACAGATATAAAGTAGCCATAAGATGTTTTCGTTTACTTTTAGACTTTATAAATTTACATAATGTAGTAAGAGGCTGTTTGTAATCTAACAATGCAACTACTAAAGTCTATTTAAATCTTGAGATTATGTACATAATAAAAGCTTAAGCATTAAAATTTTAAATACTTCTTTACATACATTACATTCTTCTAATAAAAATTAAAAACATGTACTACAATTATTTGCATTTTGTGCTTTATAAAAATACATAGGGAGTATTATACATTACATATTTTATTTTAACTTATAAACGCATTAGGAAAGAAATTGTCGTGTGCTACATTACAAATTACTCAGCGCACTGAAACAATTTATGCACGCGTTGTACATACATATCTATGACCATCACATGCCAAGTCTCACACAATGCAGTCTTCCATTAAGTTAAATGTAGTTGCATTACCTCAAATAACTTTAATTATCTTTAACTTAATGGCTGTTCATAATGCACATGACAAGCTAGATAAAATCTTTGTGATTGAGTATTCTCTGAATAATCTTAAATTGAAAGTAAATGTAGCTGAAACACCCTTTACTAAAAAAATTAATATTTTAAAACTTTATCTAGCAGTTTGTATTCTACACAAGTTTTTATTTTGCAAAACTAAACAATACAAAACACGTTAAAGTAAAACGTTTCAGAGACGGAAACATTTTAAAGTCAATTCATAAATTTTTAAATCTATAAAAATAATTCTGTCAAAAACAACAATCAATAAAAAATGACTAGCAGGCACAATTTGTCTTTAAGACTTTTAGTCTCTAAACTTTTTTGGTTGTAAATATTTTACGATAGCTAGATAAAAACTTAAAGCGGTTTACTTCTCACGCGTGTTAAGTTAATCTTTATTATATTTATGTTACGTAGTTAAATATTCTTTTCATCTTGTTTTTGACTCTTATCTGCAATTTTTTTACTTGGTTAATTGTATATATCTAAATGTTGTTTTAATTGTTTTATAGTTTGATTATCATTACTAATTTATAATTAGTAATTGATACAGTTAGAGATAAGCATCTTCTACAAATTTACTGTGAGATATAAAATAATTGCATCTCTTCACGAAACAAAATCTAAATAAAACAATACAAAACATAAGCAGTAACACATTTAATGACAATAAAACAAACATTTTAAAGTACTTATATACGATACCTTCAGAAAGCTTTATGTGCTACTTTTCTGTGGTGCAGTTTTGTTTATTCTAATTTATTTTCAAATTTAATCAAAAATAGGGTTTTAACTTCATCTGATGTGTATTGAAACTACTTATCATTTTAGAAAATGTAGTATGTGGAAAAAAATTGAATCGTGTGAAAATCTAGTAATGTAAAGTGTCATAAGTCCGTATGTGCGCAGAAACAATCTGCACATGTCGTAACTCTAACAGATGCCATGCTGCTATTGCCGTTTTTTGCAGTTTTATGTGAATGAATGTAAGTAGATTATCGCAATAATTATAGCAGATTTTTATTTGCAAGTTGTTTTAAATTTATGACTGTTTGATTTAGTATAACTTTTGTAAGTTTGTATCCTATAATTACCGTCAAAATTAGAATGAAAAGAACATTGGAGTTACGACAATTTCTTTTGTTATAAATACCCAATAAATCAAAGAACTCACTCTTTAGGCAAAGGAACAAAAAGAAGAAGAATCCCCAGCACAAACTAAAACTTCGGTTCAGACCTTATTGCTTTTGAACATACATTAGTAACAGATACTTTAAATACTAATGTATGTAATGCGGGTTTCATTGAAAATTGCAATATAATCGAGCAAGAACAATCAGACGAAAATGGTTACACTAATGAGATACAGACAACCAACTGTTTAGTAGCAAGCGACACTGAAGATATTAATGATTATAACACAGCCATTAGTAAAATAGATTATCAAAGCAAAGGTGAGGAACAGGAAGATGGACTAAAAAATCCTCATGGTGAATCTGAAACCCAAATTTTGCGAGTTGATGGAATTGAAGTGTGACAAATGATTGGAGATGGAATCAAAATGAAACAAGTTGAAGACGACGAAGAAGAGGAGGCACAATGTGATAGAAATAAAAAGTAGAAACAACAAAAAAGGCCGTTAGTTAACGAAACTATAAAACCCCCTATAAAACCCCGCTGTAATTGTAGACTTTCTTCATCTATGTATAAGCAAGAAAATGCACTGCAATGTTATAAGCTCAATAAAGAAGATAGGAAAGTAATATTCGAAAAATTTTGGAAACAAATGGATTGGAAGCAGAGGAAGACTTTCGTTAATTTCTCAGTAGAGAATAGTAAATCCAAAAGACATAGAAATCGCTCACTTGAAAACATTTCAAGAAGAAAATCCTCTTCCAAGTATTATTTGCAAAAGGGAATGGACAAAATCAGAGTTTGCAAAAAATGTTCCTTAGTATCATCAGTATGGGCAAAAGAATGATTAATATTTGGAAATATTCAGAAAATGGACCAGTACAACATGTAGAAGATAGAGAAACAGCAGTAAAAAGGAGCAAGTATCATGACATGAAATTAAAATTACAAAGTTTTTTTGAAGAACTTCCAAAAATGGAATCGCATTGTAGCAGATCCAAGCCAAGCAAACTCTATTTGGAACCAAACTGGTAATCAAAATTGAAACTTTATCATCTTTACAAAAATGTTTGGTGTAAAAAGATGCAGATAGACCTTTCAATAGCTACATTTTCTCATACATTTGCAGAGATGAACTTTATGAAGTTTATTCGCGCCAAAAAAGGATGAATGCGATAAGTGTGTATATAAGACAGGAAACCTTTCTGAGGAGTTATATGCTTTACATCAAGAGAAAAAGAATGAAGCTAGAGAAGCAAAAGAATTTGATAAAAATTCGACAGATCTTGTTTTTTGTATGGACCTACAATCAGTGCTTTTAAGTCCTAAATCAAATGTTTCTTCCCAATATTTTAAGACAATACTAATTGTTCATAATTTTACTATCTGCAACATCAAAACAAAAGAGGGATTTTGCTTTATATGGCATGAAGCGGCGGGAGGAGTTACCGCAAATGACTACGCTTTCATCTTAAGTTTTTTTAATAAAAAATCACGTTTTGAACATCTTGCAAAAAGAACAAAAAATAATATTCTGGAGTGATGGATGTACATCGCAGAACGGAAATGTAACAATTTTAAATGACCCAATTAACATGGCTATAAAGTACCACTTAATGATAGAGCAAAAATATTTAGAAAAGGGGTACACTCAAATGGTGGCAGACTCCATGCATGCGACGATCGAACGAGCATTACGCAATAAAAATATTAATGTTCCGGCAGATTATGTTGGAGTCTGCCTCCAAGCGAGAAAGTTACCACAATCATATCGTGTCAAGTACTTTCATTTTGGTTTTTTTAAGAATTTTAATCAACTCAATTTTTTAACTTCATTAAGGCCAGGGCGTAGGGTTGGCGATCCAGTTGTGACAAACATTCGAGCCATAAAGTACACATCGGATGGATCCCTTCTTTATAAACTAAGGCATAATAAAATTAATTACACGACTATGGAATATACTCGTAGAAACAGGAAAAATAATAATGCATATTTTTACGAAGAACTCTCTTAGCTATACGATAAATCTCTATGAATAAAAAAAATCAAAATTTGACCACTTACAATCTTTAAAAGTAAAATTGGAAAAGGATTACCATAAATTTTATAACAATTTACCTTTTAAAAATTGAACGATCACTTTTTAAATGTTGATTTTTTATTTATTTTCTTAGTATGTCTTGCCCTTATTTAAGCGATTTTTTTAATACTGACGATGTATAAAAAAAATTGTAATGAAAATAAATGGTTACTTTTTTACATTTTTGTATTATCTGAATTAAAACTTATTAAAAGCTAAAAACAGTGTATTTTATCATCATTTTAGTAAATGTTGTAAGTCCACCTAAATAGTAAAGATTAGGACGAAAATGTTGTAAGTCACATAATTTAAAAAAAAACATGTATTTTATGTTTATTGTGCTAATTTATATTACGTTAGATAATTACAACATTACAGTACTTTTTATAAATTTTTATTGTAAAAAAAGGTAAAATTTGAGAATTGTTACTTACAACATTTGCATCTAAAGGTATCGATATGAATTTGTTGAATTAGTTTAGTGATTTTTACAAGCACATACATTGCAAGACCTTGCTAAAGCAGATTCATTTTTGTATTAGATTTAACCTACCACAGTTTTTAGTACAATTAAACAAAACTTATTGGGGTATTTTCCAATGCTAATAAATCTCAAAAACTGTACAGCAGTACCAAAAAATAAAATTTTATGAAAATATTTTAACGCTTTTCTTATTTTTAGTTCAGTTTCTCTATTTAATTTTAGTTTTACAATATATTTTAAATAAAAAAAATTAGTTTTATTATTTTTGTTAGTTTTTTTTAGAATTTAAACACAATTTTGTACTAATTCAATATGGGTTTACACAGTGCCGGATTAGTAAATAGCGTAAGTAGACTACGGCTTTTGTAAGAACCCTGCGACAAAGAAAAAGTTAAAATTTTCAATAATTCTACAAAAAAAATTGTGACAAAGCTATGATGGCAGTTACGGTTTAATAACGGCTATGCTAAAATCCTAAAAGTAATATTGTAGGCCAGAAATCAAATTCCTTTGTGTATATCTATTTTTGAACCTGGTTTTTTAAAACCTTTTAGTACTACATTTTTTACATCTGTTCAATAGCTAAGAATTTAATCTTTGTATCGATTATTTCTCGGAATCTTTGACCTTGATCGCAGGATAACCACCGGTAGACATTTTAGAACGTAACTGAAGAACATTGTATCCAGTGTTCACGTACAATACTTTTCGATGCACAATAAGCTTTGACGCCGCTAGAAGCGCTGGAAGTCGACACTATTATAAAATTTTTATAAGATATAGAGTATAATTTACATAAGAAATTTCTAGATCAAATAGGTAAAGGCTAATCAAACACCATAAACGTTGGAATGTATTTTTTCTATTCTAGTCTCCGCGAAAAGATAATCTACACGATGAAAAAAATTGCACCACCGACATTAATCTTTACGGATGCCCGATGCTTTGGACTGTTTTTGTGTATTTTCATTCGCATTCTGGTACTTTTGAAATCAAATTAGTTTGCTAAATAAAGCGCATGGAAAACAATACACATTCCTTTTTTTCTGAAAATCAAGAAATGAGAAAATGTATTTAACCTTTTTCTGTATTGCCCACTTGAGGGTAAAACATTGCTATCTAAGCGTTAGTTGATTGACTAAAATTATTTTACTTTTTTGATAATTTTCTTTCATAATTCAAAATTATTTTTATATTATGGTCTTAATAAATCCTGGTTTTGTTGAAGTAACTGAACTCCTGAATTTGACCAGTAAAGGATTAATAAATGGAACTTCATCTTCAGCAAGGAGAAAGTCCACCACCATCGTTTCACTGCTAGATGTGATTGAACAAGTTTTGAGTTAATCTGCTATTGACTCTCGACTGTAACCAAGTTGAAAGTTTTTACCTTCTGCATATTTATTAAAAGAAAGACGACAATCAACATTTACGTTATGTTGACCTATTACAGACATTATCTATCAAAAGGAGTTGAAAGTCTTATCAATCTGGGTTCAAACAATTTTAACTAATGGCTTCTAAAAACACCCAATTTGATCTTCTCATATTTTTTTTCTTTATGCGTGCATAAATATTTGGGTTTATGCAATGTTCATAAAACAAAAACAATTTGAAGCAACCCAGGCATATTTTACTGAATCCGACCGGCTTTTGAGCAATGACGTCACGCATGTATTCGTGCAGAAGGTAGAACATTATTTGATGTCATCTTATCTCAGTAACGCTAGATTTTTACTCTTGTTGAATAATTTTTTTTTGCTGTATATTGTTTCTGATATACGCCCTTAAAATATTTTAAGTTTGTTTTCGTTTGTGAACGCTTGAACGCATATCGTATTTTACACAATGTTTATTTCACTCTGGCGTACTAGAGGACAATTTTCGAGGAAAGACTAAGATATTAATGACTTAGAAGCTTGTATATGGTTTAACCAGACCACTAGGTTTACACTCTTTTTTATAAAATGTGCAAATATTGATTTATTTATTTGTTCGTTTAACTTTTTTTTTCAGCTTTCCAGTAATTTGTCAATCGGTCATTTTTGTCTAAGATTAGTTTTAATTAAAATTATAAATTATATAAGCAATATTTAGAACCTAATGGCTGATATCATTAGTAACAATTCTAAAATTTTTAAAATCTGAATACATAGTTCCTAATAATTTGCATATTATGACAAGACATTGTTTGATAATTGTAACTTGTAATAACAAGCTACAGAAAATAATCATTTAATTATTAAATAATATTTATAACTTAAACAGAAAAATTTTGTAGAAAATTACATTTATAGATTTAAATGTAAAACTGTCAAAGCAGATTCGTTTTATGTTTTAAAAATATAATAAGTTTTAATTTCACTCAGCAGTTATGAAATATAATTAGAGTAATTGCAGAATTACATCCGCGCGAGCGCGAGCCTTGTACGCTGCAAGAACGGTACAATATAGATTAAAATTGCACATAAACAAATTTATTGAGCACAAAATTTACTACAAAAAAATCCACGGGAGTGTATAATTATATCTAATGGTTTAAGAGTTACAAAAATTTTAATGTAATTTTTGTGCAACTTTGCACACATGTATCTTCTAAACTATTGAACGTAATTGTACCCTTCCGCCGACTTTTTTATAGTAAATTTTGTCTTCTATAAAAATATTTATGTGCAATTTTCTTCTATCGTGCACCGTTTTAGGGTAATAGTTTATTGGTTATTTTAAATTATTAAGCAAATAATTTTAATACAAATATTGTGGCAGTTTCGATGCTGGTGTAATATTACGATATTGACAAAGTTACCTTTAGCCGCAAAAAAGCCGCGATAATCACCAAAAGCAACTCGACTGAAACACACATGTTCTACTAAACCGATAATTTATATTCAAATTTTAAAATGCGCAAACGAAATAATTTAATAAACCTGATTTATAAAGTTTTATAATAAAAACTATCAGTAATTACTAGTTTAAATCATAAACGATTTCATTGTAATAATTTTGAATGTCGAAATTGTATCAACAGTCAAACAAGTATCTCATTAATGTTTTTAGTCAGTAGCGCATTTGAAAGAAGAAAAAATTGTAGAATCGGTAAAAAAAAAATTTAATAAAAAAGCATGTCGATTATTTCGCGTCGCAAAATGTTTTTATTGCGAGTCTAATCTGCTATAAGTTTTCTTTAGATATGACAAGGAATCGCAAACGCGACAAACTGTTGGAAAGGATTCAGTTTTTAAAGTGTGGATGCATATTTCTAAAGATAAAATCTCACTTTGCAACTTTTACATCTGAAAGGTTGTGACAACGTAGCTCGAATTGTGTCATAATCTTAGAAGCTGTACAACTGTGAACCGCCATAAAACTCGGGTAGAATCCAGTACTCATTTAGTTTTGTTGTTTTTTTTTAAATGCGCATCAACTAGTTAGAGTGTGGCAAAGCAATTGTCAGGAATCACGCATTATAAATTGTTTATTGAATCATTGAATGATTTATTTAATCTAAGCGTATTCAATCAAAGTCTGACTAAATTTCTCAAAGTTCCACTTTGGCTCTAAAATTGATTGTGTCTATAGAAAATTTTACATTTATCCAAATGCTTTCAAACGTATCTAACCCAGCAGAAAATGAGTCAGTGGACGTGAATCACAATTATTCGACCTTTTCTCGCATAACATGCTTGTAAGCGCAATATTATTATTTGAGCTTTGCGAAAGTGACTTTTGTGTCAAATAAAGTTGCTTTTGTTGATTGCTTTGTGTTTCTTACCGTATATCGCTTGGAAAAGAAAAGCTAAGCGTTACCAACACAGCCCAAATACCAATTTTTGTGCTTCTCTAGAAACATTTTCTTTAAAAGATGTACCCTCCAGTTTGCAATCATTTCGCACTAAACTATTACATACTAATTAAGTTATAATTGGGAAACAACAGCGGGGACTGCTTAGATTTAGAGTTTTTGATACCAATTCAATGTCGAGCACAAATTCTGTTCCTCTTGGAGAGATAAAGGGCAAACAAATTGAACTACAAAAATAGAAAAAATTAGTGACGCCGGCCTATTTACATGTCATGATGTTTGTTCAAGTAGATGGATTTAAGATAACGCGATCGGGTGTCTCTTTAGATTCTTCACTGGAAGCTATGTTTTATTAGCGCGCAGCAGTTCTTGATAATGAACGGTCTTGCTCATAATTTGTTATGACAAAAAATTCTCTATAAGTCATTGGTTTTGCTGATTCATTATCTGCCAGCGATGAAGATGGGAAACAATTCTCAGACATTTTATGGACAAATGTTAAATACAAACAATTCCATATTCTCGTTTAATATGTACCAGGAATACTAGTTATTTGTGTTTTTTATTTTTTTATTATTTATGTATGCATTCTTATTTTTGAAAATTGTAATAAACCTTGTTCAATATATTACGTAGGTAATATTGTGTTTGTTTTCAACACCTTCTGATAATTGCAAGATTTGCGATATCTGTTTCTATTAAGAGCGGAACATGCCCATTAGGAATTTAAACATGTCACAACTACTAAAACAGCTATAAGAAACGACCAAGCAAGCTAAATGCGTTTGTTATTCTACTGGCAAACCAACGGACTGGCCTTCCGATAGCAATAAAATACCAAACCTAGTTGACTTCTTTATATTGAAAAGCGCAGCTTACAACTACATTGGTTTTGAAAATAAATACGATCTGTCATCAGACTACTTCTCTATTATTCTGTCGCTAAACGAATACTCTCTTTGAAAAACCATCAGGAAATTAAACGAGGAAAATCATAAATATTTGCTAAACACCTAGCGAATACTTTTTTACACCCAGCTGGTGACAATGAGAATCTACTGAAGCTAAACCTTAGAAAAGACAAAATCGTTTTACCGTAAAATTTATAATAAGATACAAAAGAAACTCAATGCCAAAAAAGCTCCCGGCTATGCCCTAATAAGTGAAAAAATGCTCAAAGAACTACAAAAAAAGAAAATAATGAAGCTTTAATACAGCATTACAATTGCAGTACCTATTGAAGCAGTGGAAAATTGCAGAAGCCATTACCATTTCCAAACCGGGTAAACCTTGCAGAGAAAACGTCGTTCCGACCAATCGAATTATTACCAATCACATCCAAGCTGTTTTTTAAAAGACCTGTCATTGAGAAAAAACAACTTATTTTAATTCGTCCATTTATATTTCTGAATAAGCACTCGACAATCGATCAAGTCCTTACATCACTGATGTAATTGAAAAAACATTTAAAGAATGTGTTGCGATATTTTCAGACGTGGCCTAAGCTTTTGACAAAGTATGGCATGAGGGCCTCGAATACAAAATAACGAAAAACCTGCCAAGACAGATAAACTTTCATCTAAAATCATACAACTTTGATCGGCAATTCAAGATGAGATAAGGTAAAAAATACTCCGAACTGAGAAATATTGCTGCATATGTACCGCAAGGAAGCATTCTAGGACCAATTCTGCTTTACACCCGTGGTATTTCTACAAGATTAGCAACAACCACGTTGGCTAATGACACTGCATTATTTATCTCAAGCAACGAAATAAAAGTAACTACAAACAAACTACAAACAGCTGTCAACAAAGTCACTATCTTTAGAAAATGGCGGGCTAAACTAAAGTAAGCAAATGCTACTTATATAAACTTTATCTACAAAAGAATATATTATTTACCAATAGTATTCAACTAACAGAGTATCCTTCACGTTAACGCAGCGAAATACTTAGGCACAGCACTCAACGCCAAGCTCATGTCGAAAAAGCATGTACGTACAAAAAAACGCGAAAAGCTTGACATTAGATTTAAGAAAATGTGGTAGTTACTAGGAAAACATTCTGAGTTGTCACTACATAAAAAGCTATTGTTGTATAATCAAGTTCTAAAACCGGCTAGGATTTACGATGTGCAGCTCTATGGTTGCACAAAGAAAATAAATGCTAAAAATATACAAAGTTTTTAAAACAAAGTACAGCATTGTTAACGCTCGATGATATATTACCAATAATGACATCCACAAGGACATGGTCAGTGAAGAAATTAAACGATTTGAAAAAACAACAAAAAAAAACTACCTGAACATATAAATGTTAAAGTGCTAAAGGTACTCGACAACAGTAGACTTATCCGTTAGTTAAAAGAACAAAAAAATTTTCAACTAGTGTAACTTAAGTTAGGTGAATTAAGAAGAATTAGACGTTACAAAAAACGTGACAATAGTAAAGTAAAGCGTCGAAAGTAAAGCATAGCATAACGAACGTTAATGCGACACGAGCGTTGCATCTAAGTTAGTTATGCCATAAAACTTTCGACGAGAGTAACGTACATTCTTTTTTGTGTTGTTTGTAAAATTACATTCTTTCTTGAAAAAAGTGTAATTGTCGTTTGATTTTGGAACGTATTTCTTTTGTGAAAAATCTGGTATTTGAGTAACTTTGCATTAATTTATTAAAGTTATTTTATGTTATTGTAATTTTTATTTTATTAAATACGTATTTAGTGCGTATGCCCTTAAGTTATTTAGATCGCTTTTATTGTCATACGTTTTGAGTACACTTTATAATTTATTATTTTCGACAGTCATTATTAATATTGAGCTTGAAAGATTAAAATTGTAACCGAGTCTTTTGCTTTGGATATTTTTGTTTTTGTAATTGCAGCTGCACCTTTCGCTGCCCTTAAGTTTTGGTGATGGTGTCCGTATTATTCCATTTTGCCGTTTGAAAGGTTAATCATCTTGCGACGGACTATTGTAGACCCATAACTACCCGAATTTTGGGCAATATAATCTGGTAGCCTTGCCTACTAACAAACTAAGATATTTATGATGACAGCTGAAACAAAATCAATTTGTGATTTTAGTTTTCGCGAACCAAAATGTTTTAAAGCTTTTGATTTTAAACAAAATAAGGTTTATTGCTTGTTTATCGCACCATTAAGTAAACTTTCGATTTTGCGACATTTACTTTGTTTCGTCGTTTGTTTAATTTTAAAGACATTATGTAACCATTGTCAATTTTGTTTATATCGACGTTGAATCCCACAAATTAATATTTTCGGACTAAATTTTGTTTAAATGCGGACAAGGCCTTGCAAATTATAATTTAAACAAAAATATTTCCTTTTTTGCTTGTGTTATTGCGCTACTTTAGGTAATTTGTTTCATTTTATCATTTTATTTTTGTTTGTTTTTGTTTTGTTTAATAAACGTTAAATAGTCAAATTTTTTTCCGACGGCCGTACATTGTTCTTTTTTTTTAATTTAATGATTATAGCTTTTAGTGTAATGCCCTGTAAGAAGATAAGTTTTATTTAGAGTGTATTCAACAGAAGCGGGCTTCCTGACGCTTTTTTAATTTTGTTTTTTGTTTTATTTTGATTTTACGTTTTGAGTTTTCCAATCAATCACGGATTTATTTTAATATGACCGACGACCGTCTTCACTGAGCACCGGCAATTTCTTCATTTATGTTACCTTATCTAGGCAATTTTTGTTTTAACAGCTCATGTAACAAAATAAAACAAAAATTTTAAAATTCTTAGAAATATAATGTTGATGCTACATTTATCACTACATATGTCAAATTTGACATTAACTTTAACATCCTGAATCTTTTAATTTTAACTGAATTTTAAGATTTTTTATATTACTGTTCTATTTGTCGCATATTCGTTTTAATATAATAATTGGCTTTGAACACTTAGTTTTATGTGGATTTCTTGGTTTCATTTTACTTCTCTAAAGCTTTTAAAGCATATGTAGATTGTTACAAGCTTTAGGTCTTACAAACCTTGCACGGTCAACTCACACAGTCGGAGATAGGGGAGGTTCAAGGGAATTATAATTAAAAGGGCACCAGATCAATTCCAATTAACACTTCTGCCTCGATCACGACAGACGGTCCAAACTTGTAACGAATTTTTAGGTTCGTAATCCTTGTTACTCTCGTGTTCGGGTAACCACAATTAAAAGAGAAAGGTATGTTACCATAAAAAAAAAGATTAACAGGTATAAAAACTTTAATGTAGTAACGTAGAAGATTAACAGGAGTATATTTAATTTCTCAGTTCATAAATGCCAGAAATATCGGCAACACACAATACATAGGTTAAGTTGAATCGAAATAGCGAAGAAAATTTGGTAATAATTATTGTTTATACACAGCATGCGATACACACAAAATGATAATTGAAATTACCTTAATGGTATTGTAACAGTAAGCGTAATTACGGAAATTAACATTAGCCAAAGTACCGTGAGTGACTTTTATGACAGCGAAGAAAAATAATCAAACAGACTTACCCAAAATCCAGTACCTACTTGTGCAAAGAAAACGTTTTCTCCGGTAGTAGCCTAAAATAGATATTGAATAGCAAATCGTGTCGCACAATAACTCACGAAGATAGGAAGCTACAAAATCGTTAATAATAATAAATTAAATGAGATATAAAAACCCGTTGTATCGAATGCTGTTATTTGCAATTACGAACAGGTGGGTGGTAACGCAATCGACTGGTGTATAAGAAATCACATCTCCAAGGTAAATGCCTTCGTCGAGACTTCGTTTTCGTTGTGGATAATATGCCTTCCAAAATCTTAAGCGTTCGGTAACGGTATTTATCAATAGTAATTATTCTTCATTGTTCTTTATTGAATCAAACATGTGATCAAAGCGTGGCGAAACAGCTATCAAATTAATACAGAAATTACAAAGGAATCCTAATAAACCGGATGCAAAATATCTTATCCTGTGCCGAATAGATAACAATAAATTCGTAATTGACTTATAATTTCGTACTCATCACAGTGGATGCACTTAGAATCCTAGGAATTAGGTGAAATTTACGACACAGACCGTCTCACGTAGTTGACAGCTTCAAAATGAATCCGCAACCTGTCAGTAACCCAAAAAGATCGGCAGAGGGCGTCAAAACCAGAATCTAATTTAAATTCGATATAAAGGGTATTACGTTATGAAAATTTCGCACGTAACAAGATAGTGGAAATACATATTGCTAAGACTTACTTAGATTTAAAGCTATTAGGCTTAGATTTAAGTAACAGATTATGAAAGATATATTGCTAGATAGTATTATTTTGATACTACCGTATGAATCTCACTTATTAATGATAGCGTTGTAAATACAAAAGAAAAAAATTTTTCTTTTTAATTTAATTTTTTTATTAAAATGCTTTTGAAGTTTGAACAATAACTGCTAGATAATTTAAATATTAAAGCATAATTAGTTGTATTTACTACAACGCGTAATAATTATAGTTTTTTTTGTAATTTCTAGAACTACATACACTATTATTTCAAAGTCATAAATCACGGTTATAATGTTGACAATTTATGTATAACTTTATTGTGCTATTTTTAACGCGTCGTGTAATATAAAAAATGTGATAATCTTTATATCCTACTCTTAATAACATATTACAAAGTTGCGATAATTTTTTCGATTTTACACTATTACCTAAACTTGCAAATTTTTTCAAAACAAATTAAGTATTTTTTTAATTTATATTTTATATTTATTTTCTAATAGACTGATGTCGTGTGTAGATATAAGGTACCTTTTCGTTCAACTTCATATTACTAGAAAATCGATTTTTACAGTCTTCTAAATAAATGTTTATCTATTTGTCAAGGGTTAAAGGTTGAAAATATATTGCTTAAAAGACAACTGTTTGTAAATGTGTTAAGGTAAAAGTCTATTTTTTACCCATAATAAAAGACTTTAGGAATTTTGCTGTAAATAAAGATCGATTACACTATTTTACAAGATATATAATGTCTAGTTAAGTATTTATGGGTATATATAATTGATAACAAAATCTTTACTTTTTACGTTTTTAATATTTTAGTAAATTCGATTTGTAGTTTTTTACGTCTTTTTAGCATTGCGCAGATGATAAAAATGTACTTTACGTTACTAAATAAATATTACAAAAAACCGGAAAAACTGTTACAGTATAGTATACTATTTTTTATATGTAATTAGTGTAGTTATTTAATTAATGATGATAGCTTTATTAAAACGAGTTAACTTACAACTATCTTTACATAACATACAGTTATTGCATAAAAAAATGTATGAATATTATTTACACATTAAATTGTTTACTTAATAATTTTTGTTCAACTGCAGTTTATTACTTTGAAAATAAAATCGAAAGATAAATTGTGGATAAATCTGTTTTGAACAAGCTTCGATTCTGATTACAGTAAAACATAATGGTTTTAATGACAGAAAATAAGATCACTTAATTTTTTTATGTTAAAACAGTTGAAATCTATCTTCAATAGTTGTTTTTTCTACTTACTATAGATACTATACACCACTATCTACATAACTTACATTATCTACTCATTGCCTACTTATTTTGTACGTACACGTATAAAAAATTATTTTCTCTATTTCGACATGAGAATTAGCGATTCTTACACTAAAATCCGTATAAAAATAAGTAAATTCTTACACGAATTTTAGTAATGTTAGTTTTTTCAAAGTTGGCATCTCTGCATCGTAAGTTGACGTTACATGAAAAAGAAATCAAAATTATTGGAACTTAACAATTGAAATTCAAATTTTGATAAAAACGTCATTTTAATTTAAAGTTGTTTACTTATAAAGGTATAAAAAGATAATTTTATATGAGATTTTAGGTTAATACATAAATTTCAATATGTCAAAGTGTAAGTGTTGCCAATTCAATAAAATATAAAAGTTTCCCAATGTTGTTTTAAAATTAAAATTATACGAAAAATATTAAATATTGTATCGAAATAGAGAAAATAGTATAAAGCACACGTCATAGAATACGTTTTAATCACTCGACCGCTTCATAAACTCGCCGCTGCGCGGCTCGTGTATGAAACCCGGTCTCGTGATTGAAGTGCGTTTATTCTGTAACTTGTGTTTTAATATACTATTCTACGTGTGTTTGTTCATCACTGGCTTTGCAAGAGTGTATTGTAAAATAAATAAAAAATGGTAGCAATTTTATGTATTGTTATATAAAACGGAGTCAAAATATTAAAAATTAATAACAAAGATTAAGTAAGTATGTGCATTTACTGTCGTACATAAGTTTATAAGTTAAAAAAAATTATTAAACTAAAATAAGTATGTTGTTCAACTTGTCGTCTTCTTCCTCGAGTAGCTTTAAAGACAGCTTTGCAGCATAAGGTTTATACGAGATAGAGAAAATCATTTTGAATTGTTAAATGACATTGATTTCAACAAGAGGTTTCGTTTTAATAAGGCCATCATAATAAACTTGGTAAATGCAATTAGAGATAGAATCGAATCAACAAGCTATTGAAACAAATTCTTTGATACAAGAGTAAAAATATTAATTGCTCTATACAGCGTGTAATAAATAAAATTGACGGGCTGTCCCATCAATATATAAAGATGCCTTAATCTACCGAACAATTAATGGAAACAATACAATGGTTCTTTTGCATTTCTGGTTTTCCACGTGTTGTGAGAGCTGTCGCTTGCACATATGTGCATATGGTCTAAATGCTGAAACGTATTACAACAGAAAAGGATATTTTAACATTAATCTTTAAACAATTTGTGATGCTGTAGCGCACAACTCACGTAGTTTTAGATAAGCGAAGAGTACGCTAACAAACGATGTAAAGAAATTAATTAAACAATCAGTAGAATTGCCAAAATTGGTTAATTAACCTCGTAGTTAGTACTAGATCTTGTCTTCCTTAGAAGGGGCAATAAAAACCACTCTAAACTGTTTTTATGGCTACGTTTCGTGCCTCTAGTTTGCATTTCTTCAGGCCACTGAAAATTTATTTACGGTAAGTGAACAACATTGCACACGTATAAATAACAACTAACTGACTTTGTTAACAGGTACAGCATAAAGACAAAAAAAACTTACAAGAAAAGGTTATGAGTGGAGACAGTCCACTGGTCCAACAAGCATACCGTCTAATACTGTTACTTATTCTAGTTAACATAAAATTATTAAGTCAATGAATAAAATTAGAATTTAAATGTATATACAAAGAAAAACGACGGACAATAAAGTTAAACAAACAATATACACTGAATGTAAATTCAAAAAAAAGTAAGTAAGTATAATAAGGCTAATAGATAAAAATGACCATGAAATCGCATTCACCTACAAAGCTTATCTTGCAATTTTTGAAATTAAATTATTGTAAATATTGCTTAAATTGTTGGTGTCGTTATTAAAATTAATGTTGTTTTTATATATGTTGATGTATATCATTTCCGAAACTAACCTTTTTTTGAAATTATTTTCAACATCTAAAATTGTAGGATTGTTGAAATCGAAGGTATGTCCAGTATTAATGTGATGGACTGCTAATGCTGTGTCTGCTTTTTTTGTTTTGCAATCATAACGATGGTTATTAATCCGATTTTTTACTTTTTGTTTGGTTTGGCCGATATAACATACATTACAATTGGTACAGTCTAGTTTGTATAATACATCGTGCTTATTTATTGTGTTTGTTTTGTCTTTAGTTTTGCTGTACAGTGTATTATAGATGGTGTTATTATTGTATATTGCTATTTTGATGTTATTTGTTTATAAAATCGGAATGATTCTATTTGTTAGATTTGGGACATTAATTATTTTCATATAAGTGATGTTATTATTAAGGTTAGTGGTAGGATTGGTGTTAGGGGTCGTATAAAGATTAGTTGTAGGTAGGTTAGTTGGTGGCGGAATTACGATAGTTATGTTAGTATTAGAAAGTATTTTGTTTAATATATTTTTTGGATAGTTGTTCTTCCTTAATATGTTATTTAAGATATTAAGGTGTTCTTTGTGAAATTGAGGGCTACTCAAATTTATAATTTTATTTTTCATAGCCTTGATGACTTTGATTTTTTGGTGATGTGGGTGTCTCGATAAAAAGTTAATTGTTCTATTAAAGGCAATTGGTTTAGTATACCATTCTGTAACTAACATACTAGTGCTAACATCCTTACTGAGTCTAACATCTAGAAATGGCAATGAACCCTCTTTTTCAATTTAAACTGTGAGTTTTAGATGTTGATTGTTTAAACTGTTAACAATATTTAAAGTGTTTTCAATTTCTGTATCGGGAATGCATGTAATGATATCGTCAACATAACATAACAAAAAGGTCGGTGTAAATGTCATTTTGTTTTTTACATAATTAAATAAATCATGCATTGCAAGACTGGCTAGTATAGGTGATGCTGGGTTGCTCATTGCAGAGCCAAATCTTTTAACATACATTCTGTCATTGTACGTAAAATAACTAGAATCAAATAAGAACTCAATAATATTGACAACATTAACTAGTTCTAATGTAGTGTGGCTCTTTAACTCATTCCAATATTCTTTTAACAGTTTTACAGAGAGCTCTTTTGTAATGTTAGTGAACAAAGATGACACATCAAATGATACAAGCATATGATTAGGCGGCATTAATGTGTTTTTAATTTTAGCAATTAATTCGTACGAGTTTTTTATATTATGTATAAATAAATATGAGTTGTTCTGTATTATATTAGATATGTATTTTGATAATTCATACGTAGGAGTTCCTATACAAGAGACAATAGGTCTTATACGAAGTTCATCTTTGTGTGTTTTGATCAGACCGTAAAACTTGGGATGTGTACTTGTATACGTTGGAAGTCTTTTATATGTCTTTAAGTCAATGTGTCCGTTATCATATAGTTGTTTGCTGAGTTTGTTATTGTTATTTTGAAATTTGGTAGTAGGATCTATGTCAATTTTGGTGTAGATTTTGTCGTCATTCAATAAAGTCAATATTTTTTCCTTCTATTCATTTTTGTAAATTATGACAGTAGCATTTCCGTTGTCAGATTTGGTAATTACAATGTCTTTGTGTGTTTTTTTGAATTTTTTCGTAGATGTCACCAAAGTCTTAATAAACCGGTCTTGTGGTGTCAAGGTGTTTTTTGTTTTATTATTAACAAAGTTGGTAATCACGTTAACAACTTTACCTCTTAATGATTCTTTTCCTTCAGCGTCATGACTAGCAAGTATGTATTTTGTGTCTTTAATTAGGTTAATTATAGGAACATTATTGTAATAGTTGTACATACATTTAAGGGACAACGCTACACATTCGGCGACCTTATCAGGTAACTGTATATCGGTTAAAATGTAAATGCAACCCTGTTTAGTAATATTGCAATTAAAATGTTTAAACAGATTTTCAAATTTGATGTTTTGCAATTATTAAGTAGTCTATCTAATTTGTTACTAAACGGGGTGTGTTCTGACTGTATTAAGTATGTGCGTTTGAAGAACTGTTGTATATGTGTAGGAGTAACGAGATTAGACTTACACCTTTTCAGATTTACCTTACGATTACTTAATTTGGCTAACTTAATGTACGACTTATATATCTGAATGACTGATTTATACGTGTCTTGATTGCAGTTGTTACGTAGAGAGTTGTGCCATGTTGATTGGACGCAGGATGGTAATTCGGACAGAGATGATGCTATTATTGGAAGAAATGTTATTGTTAATGGTAAAGTAGCTTGTCCTCCTGTTTGTTAAGTTGTAGTTAGTACTAGATCTTATCTTCCTTAGGAGGGGCAATAAAAACCACTCTAAACTGTTTTTATGGCTACGTTTCGTGCCTCTAGTGTGCACTTCTTCAGGCCACTGAAAATTTATTTACGGTAAGTGAACAACATTACACACGTATATAACAACTAACTGACTTTGTTAACAGGTACAGCATAAAGACAAAAAAACTTACAACAAAAGGTTATGACCAATCTTACCACTAACCTTAATACTAACATCACTTATATGAAAATAATTAATGTCCCAAATCTAACAAATAGAATCATTCCGATTTTAAAAACAAATAACATCAAAATAGCAATATACAATAATAACACCATCTATAATACACTGTACAGCAAAACTTAAGACAAAACAAACACAATAGATAAGCACGATGTAGTATACAAACTAGACTGTACCAATTGTAATGTATGTTATATCGGCCAAACCAAACAAAAAGTAAAAAATCGGATTAATAACCATCGTTATGATTACAAAACAAAAAAAAGCAGACACAGCATTAGCAGTCCATCACATTAATACTGGACATACCTTCGATTTCAACAATCCTACAATTTTAGATGTTGAAAATAATTTCAAAAAAAGGTTAGTTTCGGAAATGATATACATCAACATATATAAAAACAACATTAATTTTAATAACGACACCAACAATTTAAGCAATATTTACAATAATTTAATTTCAAAAATTGCAAGATAAGCTTTGTAGATGATTGCGATTTCATGGTCATTTTTATCTATTGGCCTTATCATACTCACAATTATTTTTGAATTTACATTCAGTGTATATTGTTTGTTTAACTTTAATGTCCGTCGTTTTTCTTTGTATATACATTTAAATTCTAATTTTATTCATTGACTTAATAATTTTATGTTAACTAGAATAAGTAACAGTATTAGACGGTATGCTTGTTGGACCAGTGGACTGTCTCCACTCATAACCTTTTCTTGTAAGTTTTTTTTTGTCTTTATGCTGTACCTGTTAACAAAGTCAGTTAGTTGTTATATACGTGTGTAATGTTGTTCACTTACCGTAAATAAATTTTCAGTGGCCTGAAGAAGTGCACACTAGAGGCACGAAACGTAGCCATAAAAACAGTTTAGAGTGGTTTTTATTGCCCTTCCTAAGGAAGATAAGATCTAGTACTAACTACAACTTAACAAACAGGAGGACAAGCTACTTTACCATTAATTAACCTCCTATGTCAGGGATGCCAAATAGTTACATTTTTGAGACCTAACTATTAAAATCTAAACTGCAATAATAAGAAAGAAAATAATAAAAACATATAATAAAAACTCATCTATTAAATAAAAAAAAGGTTATTATACTATAATCGATAAATCAAACAAATAAGAAAAATTAGTACATAACTTAAATCTAAAAAGTTAAAAAGTTTACCTATTAATGCATGATTAATTAAAGTTAATCCTAAGAAAATACCGGTAATTCTTTACAGTATTAAGGAAAACAATTTTTAGCTAAACAATTTTAAAAATAAATGCGACAACGAAATTCGCTTTTGCTTCAAATTAAACAATTGAGTAAAATTTCGAATATCAAGTTAACTAAAAGACTTTACATTTATTTTTTTTTATTAATATTTAAATTTTACATAATAATTAAATTGAAAGAAAGAACGTTGCAGCCAACCACGGTTCAAGGTAATCTTCAAAATTCACTTACAATGCAGGTGCTGAGATTTCGAGTCGATGACATCATTCATGCCACGTTTCAAATACGAGATAACTTCTCAGGAAAATTCCACGATTGAAAATTGAAAGCAAATTTTGCTTAAAGAAAATCGATCAGGACCTTTTGCATTTTGGTTTTGTCGTTATTCCAAATCGATTCAAATTGTGAGTGCAGCGGCTATCTCAAAGATAATTTCCGTAGTAAGAAAAAAAATCTGTATTATTAACACAGACTTTTTAAATAAAAATATTGTAGATATAAGGTAAAATAAAATCTATATGGCTTCAAAATTAAGTCCCACAAGCGTACTCCATAAAATAAAAATAAAGGAAGGTTTACACGCAACATTTAGTATCGTAGTATCGAAAATGTTACAATGCCAACTTAAAGTTCATGCATTTTATTGTTTATTGGCCAGGATCAGTACACGACAGTATCATTTTCAATAAATCTTTTCTTCAGATTGAATTCTGCATTGGAAGATATGGCAATGGTAAACCTCATCTTACATCCAGCAAATGCTAGTAAAGTAGCATAAAGCAGAGAACATATTATGACAATAATACCATAGAAAGGTTCTTTGAAGTTTCGCAGAGAGGATTTCTTTGCTTGCAATATGGTTGCCGACTCAAAATTAGCACAACATTAATTGCAACAGTTTTTAATATGCAAAATGTATAAAAACAACATCATTTATTGTAATTTTGTATTTATATAACTAATACTATGCTTTATATTTTTAAAACTTTATTAAATAATATTACTTCTTTCAGTAATTGACAGTTTATAGTTTCTTATTTTTAAAATTTTTCTTTTAAATAACTCGGGAGGAATTGCCGAGGTGGTGCAGAAGATAGGAGTGTGCGATAGACAAGAATACAAGATAATCCAAGTTCAGCTACGTGAAATCATTTCCATTTGCCCATTTATACTAAAGATAGGAATTAATATTAAGTTTCATTGTAATTATCTCCCAATTTACCAAAATAGTAAGCCGTACTTTAAAGTAGAATGTTAAATCTAAATAAAACAAAAAAAACTAAACTGAAAAATTGTGCACCTAATGTAGTTAGAGGAAATAATCTAAAACTAAGTAGTACCAAAATGTATATAAAAAAGTTATATAAAATATTGTTTAACAACTTTTATGTAATAAACCTATACTTTTCTTCAATATAATTTAGTTTTCACTCAACTGCACTTTTGAACATAAAATGATAAAAACTGTAATAAATATTGTCATCTTAAAAATGTTATTATCTTGAAATATAAAATATTTAGTTTTTTTAAGTAACATTAATTTTTATATGAAAACTTGAAAATTATATTAAAAAATAGTTTATTTATACACTGATCATCAAAATATAATATCCGCATTTCAAATGCAATAAAACCTTTTAAAACGGCAGAGGTTATCTAATATTAGTAATTACTTTACATATGACAAAATTTTATTACAAAAAAATAATTTGTAATTTTTGCTGACAATATAGCTTTTAAAATATGTTTTTATGTTTTTAATATCGCATTTCTCTATTAGAAATGAGATTTAAAGAAACTATCAACAATTATTTACTAATTTTAAGTAACGGAAATTGAAGCTTTGACTTTTTAAATTTTATGTGATGAATGTTATTCTTTTATAATATAAAAATGGTTGTCGACCGAGGATTAAATATAAGTACGCCGCTTACGCATCTTAGCCACCCTACTTTATTAATTAAGAATTGTGAGTTAAAGTGCATGATTAACCTTAAATGCAAATTTCTTAAATATAAAAGTTCTTTTACCCTAACCGTTTGCACGTTTATATGCACTCAATCCGTTTTTTTTTTGAGCCAAGTATCAAATGTTCTAAAATAAATTTTGCCTTTTTGACATCTTTTTGTAAGTGTTACAATTTAATAATTTTTTACAAATATTATTCTGTTTATTACTGTTTTTCCACAAAGAAAAGTATTCCGAGATAGTACAAAATCAATTTAGTTAAATGTATTCTAAATTTTTGTTACCTGTTTCAATTTATTATATAAGCAAAAAGATGTAAGTTTACCACAGTCATGAAAATAAAATGTAAGACAAAAACATTTCAAGAACTTTAATTGAAACTAACAAAGATTTATTTTTAAACTGCGTATAGATTCTGTTTGGCAACTATTTAGATACATAATGTTACGTTCTGTTTCCGAAAAGTGTCTGAAGGTTAAAGAAAATGAAGGAAATTCCTGGAAGCGATAAATGATGGGGGTCATTGTGTAGTTAGCGCGAGTGCAGTTTACTGACCTTGACGTTATCGTGTACGCGATAGTGAAAAATAAATAGTGTTAAAATTAATCAATTATTAGGGACTTATTCTTTCTTAGTTTGTAAATATTAGTTATGAGTGTTTTTAATTGGTGTTATCCTTTACCGCAAGTTCGTTTTAGTTTTCATTTTATATTCGTTCGTTTTTATTTCAATTTACAATTCATTTCATTTTGTTTCATTATTTGATAACTATTATTAGCAGTTAGTTTCTGATAAACAATTTTAACTTCACGTTACACTGGTGTCAGAAGAGGGATCATTTTTAACGCGATAAGGGCTAATAAACAATTTCTGTGAACTTTTATTTTGCGAGTGAATGCCGGTTACGAGCTTCCAAAGTGCCAAAATGGATAGCAAAATATTAAAATTTTTAATAAGAAATTTTATTAAAATAGAAAAAAATTTTAGAACGCTAAAAAAAATTAATAGAAATTACGAAAAAATGGAAGAAAATTCTAAAATTCTAGAAGAAAAGTTAATAGAAAATTGTAATAAACTCGAGGAAAAGTTGTTGGAAGATTCAAGAACGCTTGAAGAAAACATAAAACAACTACAACAATATTCCATTAGTTTAGAGATAAAAGTTGAAGAAGAATTAGTTGAAACATCTAGAGTAGTGGAAAAGAAATTGATGGAAACTTCTATAATTATGGAAGAACAATTATTAGAAAGGGCGTTTTATCAAAGCATTGAAGATCTACTTTGACGAGTATTACGTGACCAAACAAGTGGTGGGTCACATTCGACGCCGCTGTCCCAAACCAAAAACACAAAAACCATAAAAAACTAGAGGATATTAACCAAAAGCGGCAAAAGTCAACCTTCAAGAACCATGCCCCGGAGATCACCATCTACACTGCATAGCCAACTAACTCTCTGAACAGTATGTTGATGGCACCATCAATGGACGAGGAATCAATAAAACAATAGGGAAGTATCTCGCTAAAGTGGTCTCCGAACACCAACAAAATTGGGACCAATATTTACTTATGTTTCTTATAGCGTATCAATAATCCGTTCACTAGATTACCGGACAAACTCCTGGTAGTGTGATGCTTGGATGTGAGATAAGGTTATCAAACATGGAGAAAAAAATGTTGAGGATGATTACGTCAGCTAACTCAAGAAGAGAATACAGATCATCTACGATAACGTCCGAAAGAACATTCAAATCGCCAGTGAACGAACGAAAGACCAATATGACGTAAGAGCCAGACAAGAAGAGTTTAAACCTGGTGACCTGGTTTCATTGTACAACCCACAACAAAAACGAGGGTTGTTTCCAAAGTTACAGAGACAATGGGAAGGCTTTTATGCCATTTTGGCAAAAATAAATGAGGTCACGACGCGGTGTCCAATAGTTGCTAAGAGGCAAACCAAAAATAGTACACATCAATCGGTTAGCCCGCTACGCCGTCAAAAACACAGACGACAATGAAGACATAAGGATGGTCAACAAAGTGACAGCTAAGAACAATGCAAAAGACTTTGAGTGGTTCGTGTCTACTTATAATGAGACTGCGAAAGCAAGGTTTGGAGTAACTACAGAAGTACAACAAAATATGTTTGACGTACCGAAGGACTACTCTCTTGCGCACTGAGTTGCTTAAGACTTGCGTATGTGCAGAGAGATTGCCGTGGTATTTAAGAGCAAATTTGAACGCTTGGATAAACTTCGAAAACAGCGGCCTACAGTAGGAAGAGTTTTGAAAGTTCAAGATCAACAACGGTCTATCTACTACTTAGTTACCAAGACATCGTCTTATCAAAATCTTGAATACAGAGACTTATGGAACGCTTTGCTAGACCTAAGAAACCACGTCATGCGAAACAATATCGGGAAACTGGCGGTCTCCAAGCTTGACTGTAGTTTAGAACAATTGGATTGGGGGATGGTGCAAAATATGGTAGAAAACCGTGTAGCGTTGTTTTTTTTATCTTTTATTTGGTTTGTTCTCGCTTTTTCTTGTTTGGCTTTTAATACTTTCAATCCAGAAGAAGTTATAACCAAAAGTATCCTTTCAGCTGCGATCCTTTTCTTTCGGTGTTTTTGAGTAGTACAAAAATTTATACGAAATATTTGTAGTACTTTTGTTGCACGCATCGTTGTTGCATTGGATACGTTAGATCGAATACATTTAAATTGTTGTCCTGTAGAGGTAAAGTATTTTCACACAAATCAAAAATTATTTCGGCTATTTTATTTTTATGAATTTTCAGAAGAACGTGGTAAAACTCTGTATTAATTATATTATAAATATTGTTTGTCAAAAAAGTTTTTTTCATGTGTTTTTGCTCTTAAGATTTTTTTCCAGAAAAACGTTATTAAATTTTGTCAACTCCCTCGTTTGTGAAAACAACTTCGTAGATATTGTAGATATTTCATTACTTGCGGTTTCATAAACTTTCAGAGCACAGTTGCATAAACACCCTGATATGTGGAAAAAACTTTGTTTGCAGGTATTTCATCTCTTGATATTTTAAGATCATGGAATGCTTTTCAAATAACGTTTTCTTTCTCCCAGTTAATGTATTGTACTTTTTTTAAATTATTCAAAAAAGCTAGAGCGATATTCTAGCTATAATCAACCTTCTATCTGAGAGTTTAACGGAACAGAACTAATTCTACAGTGATGCTACACTAGATTATATATACATAAGTTAGGCAACTAACATTACCTAGAGAAACATTTTGAGTCTCAACACTTCCTCCAAAAATGTTTCCCTTTTATTTATTCTTTTAGTTTTCGAACACCAAGTTTCTCAAATTTATGACGTAACAATGGCTTAGTAAAAATATCGGCTACTTGTTCATCTATACTTATATGACACAAGTTAATTTCATCATCCCGATACTTTTCACAAATGAAATAAAAGTGGATGTCGATATATTTAGATCGCTTGCAAAATTCAGGGTTTTTCACCAACAAATTCTTCACAAAAAGAGTAGGAATACACAGTTGTTCTGTAAGTTCAAGAAACAATCGCTTTTGCGAAATCATCTCTTTTACGTCTTTACTTGCTGCTATATATTCAGCCTCTATGAAAGACAGGACAACACATGCTTGCTTTCTGCTACTCCAAGAAATTGCACTATTTTGTTTTTTACACAGAAATCCAGTTTTCGATCTTCCTGAATTTATGTCACCTGCATAGTCTGCATCGCTATAAGCTTCAAAAACTGACACTTTATAATTGCTTTCATAAAGGATGCCGAGCTCAAGTGTTCCTTTAAGGTACCGGAATACTCGTTTACAAGTTTCGAGTTTGAAGTTTTTGGATTATCAAGTGCTTCTGATACTTACAGCATAAGCCTTGTAGTTCATGCTAGATACATACAGCTACCAACTGCCTCACGATATGGAACTTCTTGTGCTGGTGGATCGTCTTCTTCAAGAGCACCTGCTTCTGATGGCGAGATGCTTCAAGTCTGACTTTAAATCTATTGACTGAACCATTTGGTTGTTTGTACTCTCAGCACCCATCGATTACCAATTACCTTGCTATTTATTAAAGTTCCAACAAATTCCCATGTGTTGTTTTCTTGTAAAGAGGTTAATTCCTCTTTCATTGCTCGTAACCATATTTCAGCTTCATTTGTGCTCATTGTTTTTTCATATGTATTCGGAACATCATATTCTGCTAGTTATACATAGTCTTGCAAGTACACCGACTTTTTGATTTTTTTTCTCAGGGTTTTGTGTTCTTGAATTGTTTCACTGGATAATCTTGTACTGTCATCATTATCAACTATTCTATCCAAAGTTGTAGCTACCACCTTACTTGCAACTTCACTTTTGCATTCTTTTTTCAACACAATTAGTAGTTCTAAACATTCTTTGTCAGGTTTTTCTAAAGCACATAAATGTAGTTTTTTTTTTATAAGGCATTCTTCTTTAAACACCACATACCGGCTTAGAATCACTTTGTCTTTAGCATCAATCCAAATACGATAACCGTCCTTATCATCACAGTACCCTACAAATTTGCCAACAACACTTTTCCTATCCCATTTTTGACGATTTCCTTTTGGAACATGCACAAAACAATCTGTGTCAAATATTCTTAAGTGATCAATATTCAAAGGATCTCTACCAAACCATAGTTCAACCGGTGTTTTATTGTCAACGGATGTTGAGCCAGATCGGTTAAGTGTATATGCCACTTACAGCTTCCGCCCACAGTGTTATTAGCAAATCTTTAGCATATATCATTAAACGTGTACACTCTACTAGTGTTCGATTTTCACGTTGTGCTAAACCATTTTGTTCCAGAGTATACGACATTATTATTCTAAAATTAATTCCATTATATTCACCATCACTTAAAAACACTTTGATTTTATGTCCAACAATATTAGTTTTGTTAATGTACACTTTTAAACACTCAATTACTTCTGATTTCAATTTAATAAAAAACACACGATCAAACCTTGTATAGTCATTTTTAAAGCACACATAATACCGGACACCTTCCAATGATAGTTCCTGCATAGAGTCACAAACGTCAGCATGTATTAATGCACAAGGAATTACTGGTCTGTTGAACCGTGTACCAAAATTGTTACGGTGCTGTTTGGCAAAGACGCAACCATCACAAAACTCTTCTTTTAGTTATACTTCTATACCCTGTTTTTCCAGAAGCTTTGTCATATGTTTCTTATTTTGGCGGCATAGACGTTCACGCCATAACTGCAATTTTTGAACATTAGCTGCAAGGAACACTTTAACAGCATTATCAGGTAAACACACACGCATACTTAGTATAAACAATGCTTAATTATTTTTATTATTTACTAATCGTACAACGCCATCCTGTTTAAATGTACAACACGTTAGATCAGCACTAAACTGAAAATCTTTATCCATTGTCTAACCAAAAAAGATTTCTGACAATTTTCGATACATACCAGACGTGTATTTAATAGTTTGGCTTCCATATACTTTTTGTTTTCATTTCTACATTAATTGTAAAGTTTCGTAGGTAAGAAAATATTCTTTCCTACTAGTCATATGCGCAAACGCTCCTGAGTCTGGAATCTATCGATCGTTGTCGTCAACATTCGTTGTGCATACAAAAGCATCACCCACCAACCTCGACCATTGTTTTGAACTTCCCGCGTTTCCGTTTTTCTTGGGGCAATTTTTCGCAAGATGTCCGACTTTGTGGCACTTGAAACATACCCAAGTAGCAAAAATCAGTTACAAAACGGTTGTAAAACTCTCTTGCAACTATGGTTTCAGTAAGGTATTTAGTTACAGAATAGTTGCTGAGTCTTTCCTGATACGTTGTCAATACCGGATTTGGTCAGTTGCAAGGCAACTGCAGTAATATTATAACCGCTTTACAACGTGTCTGAAACCGTTGCAATTACTACTTTGTAACTGTTTTGCAGCGTTGCTATAACGGTTTTTAGAAATCATGTTTACCTATTCTGAATCGTTTCTGCAATGGTTTATCATCACGGTTTTGTAATTGATTTGTAACATTGTAGTTACCGTTTACAGCAACTTCTATGTAACTGTTTTGAAAACATGCTTATTACCATTATTTGAAACTACTACCGTTTTGTTAAGCAACTTATCCAAGATTTTAGTTACTAACTGCATCATAAAGATTAAAACAAAAGTAGAGATAAAAATATATTTATAAAAAGATACAGATATATAAAAAGTTATAATAAATGTACATTATTTAAATTTTTATAGTTTCTTATAGAACTAAATTCAAACAAAAAAGATATAATAAAAGAATTTTTACATCTGTTGCAAGTAGGTACGAGTAAACAGGTTTTTACGGCAAATTTTCAAGAAAAGCGGATTATGTCTATTATTTATAAATTTTGTAAATAGTAAATGCATAAATTTTGTTAAGAGAAAAATGTCTTTGTGTTAAAAGACCATGGCGGATTAAGATATATACGTTAATGCGTCTACGTAATTCTTAGTTAAATATTTGTATTAGGCTACAAATGCACATGTGCAATTATAATCGGTTCAATGATCATAATCTCGACTAGTTTTTTAAAGATTATAGGTGTTTTCGCAATGGCGATCTAATTTACACGTTCTGATCACTGTGTGTAATATTGTAATGTCCTTGCAATCAAATTCTATTTTATCCTAGAAGAAAATAAAATCAATTTAAAATTTGTTTACTTATAATTGGCAACTAATTCTTCAACGTTGATTAAATTGGAAACAGTAGTTTAAATGCACGATTAAAATTATAGTAATATAATAAACCAATAATTGTACTTACGTAGTTTTGAATTAGAAACACTTTGGGTACTGGTTATTGGATAATGATACTGGGCTATGTGTCTTATAAAAAATCTCGTAAAATGCACTTCTTCTGTTACTGTTTGAACGTATAGATTAACACTGCAGTGTAGTTTTAGAAATTCACATTTGTAACCATAGTTTCAAGACGGTTACACTCGAAACCGAAATGAAGGTTTTAATGTCACTAAATTGACACTGTAGTTACATAAGGGTTTAAGAAAAACTTACTTATAACCATAGTTGTAAAATGGTTATTTCTGTAATAGATTTGAAACCTCAGTAAATTACGAAAGTTGCCGCTACGTTGCTGCAACGGTTTATTTACCATGGTGCTAATGTTACTAATTTGCAACTGGTTACAACGTAACCACGGTTACAAAATGTTGCTTGGGTATCCGGTAATTCCGAGATTCCGCCATTTTGTCTTTGTCAAGCGTGTCCTTACGTCTTTTGTCTTTAGCCATCAGGGCCGAGGAATCATCTTTACTTCTAGAAAATCGCATTTCAATAAGCCGTAGCCTTACTGTTAGCTTATTTATGGTTCTTTCAATAATGGTACCGATTTCCATACACTTTTAAATTCAAAGTATTCTGGTGGTAATATTCACATTATTCGACTCATCAGCAATAAATCTGGTAGCTCGGTCTTTACTAACTTGAGTTCACTAAAATTGCGTTCAAAGCGTGCTACATCTTCGGAATTATCCTTTTCGCAGCTGAAAAAGTTTCTCATTAACCAATCAACCCGCTAACCTGAGCTTTGTTTATACACTGATAGCACTTGTTCTAAATTTCGTATGCCGAAAAGCACGTGGCGGTCAAATCTACGTTAGCATCATTTATTGTATTTACTAAAATAAGTTGCGCTACGGCATTACATTTTTTATAGGACTTTAACTCTGCGTTATAAGCTCTTTTTTAATCTTCTGATTGCTCGTAGATTGGTGCTTCAGGCGATCTCTATCTATGCCCACAACAAATTTCGATGCGTCCTGGTGTCGTAACAATAATTCCACCTGTCTACGCCACCTGCTTTAATTGCTGGTGCCTTCAAGCTTTTTAATCTGCGTCTTGAAATCCATCTCGACTTGAAAAACTCACACTCAATGTCTATGCATTCTCGACCACGCTATAACGACCGTAACTTTACAAGAAAATTTGCAACACGTGTTTCTCAAAAAATAGTTTTAAAACTTATATATATAACATAACATACATATAACTTATTGTTTATTGAAACAATGTATAAGTATAAGCATTTTCATGTAAAAGCTTACAACAAACAAAATATTTAACCGTTATAGTAAATGACCAAGAAAGTTACAAAGCTACAATTAACCTTTTCATGAGAGTTTAACAGAACATAACTCTACAGTGATGCTACACTAGGTTATATATAGACAAATGTTAGGCAACTAATATTACACAGAGAAATATTTTGAGTCTCAACACAAATCAAAATGCTAAGAAGTATTTACTATGCTTATTTTTATTATTTTGTTAAAATTACACCGAACGCTTACTTCCGGTAAGTTCTTTTTGACTAATTTACTATTAGACGTCACAGCACTGCACAGTTTCTTGTGGAAATCTTCACAAAATCATCAGCAAATACTGAATTTAGAAATAAGAACCGATCTATAAAACTTAACAATTATAAATTTCCTACGTAGGTTAGTTTTCTTAAAATATTCTATCATAAAACATTATTTTCTTTATGATTTAGTCAGCAATTTAACTTATTATTTATATATTATTATAATTATATGAAAGTTGGAAAACCGTTGTCTGAAGAATGTTTTGATTAAAATTGACATACATTTTTTTGCACAGAAAGCTATCTGAAAAGTTAAGAAAAATAATAATACCTGCTACGATTTCGTGTCAATGAACTTGTCCAACGACTAAAACTAAGTAAAATAAATACAACAAATTTATAATGAAATATTAATAAATATAAGCAATTAAATTTATAAAATTGCATGCATATTTTACGTTTAATCAGCAAAAATCTAATTGTATTATGACACAATACGACTACAAAGGTAGTTATAGAAAAAATGGTCAAGTGCAATTGTGTCTCAGTCACTTCGTTTACTGCAGATGTAGCGTAATATCCGGCACTTCATTACTGACTTCTTTACAATTTCTCTCGCGGTCTAAATGTTCCACTTTTTTTCTTTTTTTATTATTTCTTTGAAAAAAACAGAGTTTAATCGTTTCGTGTAGTTTTTATTTATTTTTATGCAATTTTAAGATGCTTTTTAAAATAAATATAACTTTAATTATTAATACTCAAATACTTCCTTTGCAACAATTTGAAACTACCTAATAAAATGTTTAAAATGCAATTTTAGCTATTCTGTAAGATTAAAAGTTATTAAACAATATTTTATATAAAATTGCAAATTTTTACTTATATTTTTTTGGAATTCATATAAACTATACTACATAAAGTAGTAAGAGATATTAGATCGTCGCTGATGCTTAAAATATTTTCTTGCACGCTATATCTATAAGATCTAATATATAACTTATGAGGAAACTCTTTTAGTATAGGAAATAACACTTTTAAAACAAAACTAGTATTTGTAAAAAAAATAAACTGTAATATTCAATATTTTCTTATCTTTTTTTTAATTTATAAGCAGATGTGTTAGCACTATTTAAATAATTAAAAATACGAATAAATAAAGGTTTTGTTTTTGAACTACTTTAGTGTCGTATTTGTCGCGTTGTTGGTGTGTGTGTGCACCAACTAGCTGTTAGTAACAAGTAAAACTCTTGTGTACTTTAGTAAGCTTTTATTACACACGTTGAAATAATTGTAACGAACCAAAGTAATGAACGGTAACATATCACAACGTGCATCGCTACAACAATGACAATTTTCTTTTATGCATTTTTTGCGGCGTTGCCAACTTGGATTTTTACTTACAAAACTACCAACATAACATCCCCCTTTCTTTGAAATAAAGGTAAACAATTTTTTTTAAAACGAGTACAAAGTTTATGTAACATAATCTTTAAGCCACCCTGGTTTATTACATTGCCGGGTAGGCCTATGCGAAACATTATTTCTATCTACATCTAAGGTACAATGCTCTTTATGTTCATTGTTTTTATTACAGCTATTGTCCACTGACTGTCTATTTACATCCTCCTCATTGCTAACTCCTTTGACACCCGTTTGTTCTAAACTTGGTTGTGCAACCTGGGTAATAGGTGTATAGTTGAATTGAGTTTTAGAAGAAATGTGGTACGGCGCATCAATCAAATGCCATCTATTTCTACGATAGGTACCCGAAACTGTTTCTATGAGATACGATCTAGGTTCACTACATTTTTGAAGTATGGTGCCGTATTGTCGCAAATCTATAACCCAAACTGCATCTCCAATTTGTAAATCAGAAAGCTGTTTGACATTGTGTCGTTGATTATACATTTTTTCCTGTTTATCCTTCCTTATCTGTTTTTTTTCTTCGAAAGATGAAGTATCAACAACTTCGTTTAATTTATCAGGCAATATAGGTACATGGGTACGAAGTTTTCTATTAAACAAAAGTTCTGCTGGACTGAAACCCGATTCTAAAAGCGTTGACCTATATGATAAAAGAGCTAACTGAATATCCCGATTCTTTTTAATAAGATTTTTTGCTATTCGAACTGCTGCTGCTATGCAGCCGTTTCTCTGAGGGAAATATGGACTGCTTGTTATACTTTTAAAATTAAATTCTAAATCAAATCTTTTAAATGCAGACTGAAACTGCGGGCCATTGTCAGATCTTACAACCTCGGGTATGCCATAACGAGCAAATAATTCTTTTAAATGATTGTTAATAACGTTTTCAGTCAAACTGTTTAATGGAAAAATTTTAATAAATCTGGAATAGTAATCAGTTATGATTAAAAACCACTGATCATGTTTGAATAAATCCACCGCTATCTTCTGCCATGGCCTACTTGGCATTCTTTCTCTTACTAACGGTTCATTGATATTATGACGTTCTTCAATGCAATTAAGGCAAAATCGAACAACGTTTTCTATCTGAGATGATAGACCTATCCACCACACTGAAGATTGTGCACAGGCCCTACACTTTACAATGCCTTGATGGCATTTATGAATGAAATCAATAACTTGTTGTCTTAGGGAGACTGGAACAATAATTCGTGTGTCTTTCAGCAGTAAATCATTGGTGCAGTTAATAGCATGTCTAAATTAATAGTATGGAGCTAGGCTCTCGGGAACAGAATTTTTGTTTGGCCATTGGGTTAACGAAAATTTTATCAATGTTTTACAAATAGGATCTGTCTTTTGTTCGTGTTTGATCTTTTCTAGATAATCATCGGTAACCGGTTATGTTTTTATTATTGAATACACAAACAATTCTACAACTGAGGTAAGTTCTTCGGTTTCAGGGCTAGAACAATTTTGTGGATTTCTCGAAAGAGCGTCGGCCACTACCAAGTCTTTACCGGGGGTATAGACCACTGTATAATCATAGCGCATGAGACGCATTGTTAACCTCTGAAGTCTTGGAGACAATTCGTCAATATTTTTTGATTGTAATATTTGCAGCAGTGGTTTGTGATCGGTTTCTGAAATGATAGGAATACCGCTTACATATTCGCTGAAATGCTCGCAAGCTCAAGTCAGCGCTAAAGACTCTTTCTCAACCTGAGCATACCTTCGCTCTGTATTCGATAGAGTTCGGGAAGCATACAAAACAATCTCACGTGAAAGATCATCGCTTTGCATTAAAGCGCTACCTATACCGAAGCAGGATGCATCGGCACTAACTATTATTTTCTTTGTAGAATCGAAAAACGTTCGATTTTTAAAATATTTTAAACGCATCTTTATAATATCGAATGCTTTCTCTTTTAATTATCCCCAAAAAAAGTGTGTATTTTCTTTCAATAATGACGTAAGTAGTTCCAATAGATGTGATTTATTCTCTATGAACCGACAAGAAAAGTTTATCATCCCTAAGAGTCTTAATACTTCCGTTTTGTTTGTAGGTCTAGGAAAATTTTCAATTGCTTTTATTCGATTCGGGTCTATTGAAACACCAGAATCCGAAACAAGATGACCAAGAAATGAAACACGTTGAACGCCAAAAACGCATTTATTTTTGTTAAGTGTGATACCTTCTGCATTCAAAATGAACAGAACAGTTTTTAAGCAAGTGTCGTGCTCTTCCATAGTATTTGCGAAAATTAATACGTCGTCAATATGACTTATAACGCCAGGAATACCTGAGAGTAACCTCAAAAAAGCCATCGAGAAATATTCAGGAGCGCACGAAATACCGAATGGAAGTCGTTTAAAGAAATAGCGACCAAAGGGTGTAATGAACGTAGTCAAGAGTTGACTTTCTGATTTTAGTGTGATTTGATAAAATCCCGAATTCGTGTCCAGTTTGGAAAAATACTTGGCACCTTTTAATTGACCTAAAATGTATTCTATACTATTGATAGAAAAATAGGATCTCAAGATACTCTTGTTTAGTTGTGTATAATCCACACATACCCTGACAGTATCCCCTTTAGGTACTACTACAATTGGAGACACCCAGGGCGTGTGACACTCAACCGATTCAATTATATTATCAATTATGAGCCTGTCTAACTCAGTCTTTAATTTAGGTAAAAGGGGTAAAGTTACTCTGCGCGGTACAGATTGTGCAAAAGGTGTAGCGTTATCCCTAACTTTGATTTGCATTTCTTCTTTGAATGTGCCAATCTCGTTAATTAAGTTTGGAAAAGATTGTGCAATTTGCTCTGCGGTTACTTTCAATTAAGATATTTCATTTACATTGAAACTATTGCCGTTATGCACGTTAGAACTTTCAATTTGAAATTTTAAAATTTTTAAGTTGTTGATATCTAGTCTGCCTAATATAGACACTTTTAAATATCTTATTACATACAAATCAGCAAAGTACGAAGTGCGATAAGAACGGAAAGACAGTTGTACTTGTAACTTTCCCACTACTGCTAACTTGTTTCCAACAGGATCTTATACTGGTTCAGTGCATGGAGACATTTGACTCAAAACTTCTGAATTTAGTAATTCCAAAGGCACGCACACAATATCAGCTCCTGTGCCTACTAGAAACTTAACTAGGTTACTAATACTAAGGTCTACATTAATGTCAACAATCCATTGGGGATTATCTTTATAAATACTATTTAAATATACAGGCCCTATAAATGAGTCGTCAATTGATTCAGAATTTGTAACACTATCACTTGTAGTTTGTAGTTTTTACCTGCTTAGGTTTTGACTTCTTTGACAGACATACTTTATCCCAGTGCCCCACTTTTGAACATGCTCGACATCTGGAATCTCGAGCAGGGCATCTTTCTCTTAGATGACCTTTTTGAAAACCACAGAACATACAGGAACGTGAACCTAGATTTTGTTTAGTTGTCAGCTTGTGAAATGAATTTTGAGCTGGTTGCTGCCTAAACGAATTGTTGCCTTGGCCTCCACCATCTCTACTGTGCTTCTGAAACGATTTATTTGACTTATTAGAAATAATATTAATAGATTTTGAGTTATGTCGTAGCACTTGGGATTGGGCTGTTTGAATTTCCGCTTGACGGGCTATTTGTATTGCTTCTGCCAAGGTCAAGTCCTTTTTAAATTGCATACGTTCACTAGTTCTAATATCTATCATGCCAACCACAATACAATCGCGAATGAGTTCATCTTTAAGGTTTCCGTAGTTACAATTTTCAGCTAATGTATGTACTGCTGTTATAAATGTGTCGATTGATTCTCCTGGTTTCTGCATACGAGAATTAAATTGTAACCTCTCGAATATGACGTTTTTTTGTGGAACAAAGTAATTGTCAAAGGAAGTTAAACAATCGTCGAACGTTTTTGGTACGGAAATAGTAGTAAAATGTTTTCAGACTCCTTATCCATTATGTATAAGAATACATCAATCTTCTCATTGTTGTTTTTACTGGAAAGTCCAGAGACTGTTAGGTACCTCTCAAATCGGCGTTTCCACTGGGGCCATGCTGCCGGGTTTGAAAATGTAAACTTCTCGGGCGGAGTAACTTGAAATTCGTGTGAATAATTATAGATTGTGCTTCTTCTGCCATTTTTTTTCTTAACCTGAACTCGAATTTTTGCTTCCTTGCGTTAATGTAATAGCACGTATCTCTAATTCGAAAAAAAACCGTGAATGAAAAATCCCACTGCTGCCACCATGTCGCGTTGTTGGTGCGTGTGTGCACCAACTAGATGTTAGTAATAAGTAAAACTCTTATGTACTTAAGTATGCTTTTATTACACACGTTGAAACAGTTGTAATGAACCAAAGTAATAAACGGTAACATATCACAACGTGCATCGCTACAACAATGACAATTTTCTTTTATGCATTTTTTGCGGCGTTGCCAACTTGGATTTTTACTTACAAAACTACCAACACAACAGTATTAGCTTCTTCGGTATTAAAAACATGTTCATACTTGTTTCTACTTGCACTGTAGATACTTTTACGTGACTGTATATTTTGGCATAATAATCCAGCAAAACCCAATGCTATTGCACTTGACACTACAAAGTCAGGTTATGTATTGTTTTTTTTATAATTTCTTTGCATCTTACGCCATTTTTTATATATTTTATTACCACTTTTATGTAAATTAAATTGTTCTAAAACAATAGTATTTATTTTTAGCAAGCAAACTTATTTTGCACCACTCATTGAACTAGTTTCTCTAAGAGCACATAAATAAATTTATATGAATCAACTATCCTAACTTTTTTTTGTAAAAAAATTTTTTAGTTCAGCCTTTTTTTTATTTAATTTAATTTTTATAAGTTGATTAAGAATTAAACTATATTGAACAATATATTTTATATAAAATTGCAAATTTTAATATATATTTTTTGAAATTTTTATAAACTACACTACATATATAGTAGTAATTGATATTGGATCATAGCTGATGCTAAAAACACTTTATTGCACGTTATATCTGAAAGCTCTTATATATACCTTATACGAAAATTCTCTTAGTATAGAATATAGCACTCTTAAAACAAAAAACATTTTCTTGCACGTTATATGTTTTAAAAATTAAATTGTAATCATTTTTAGCAAACAAACTTATTTTGCACTATCTATTCATTCATTTAGATTTAATATCCCGATTTTTGTTTTTGTATTACTTACTTTGTAACAACTACGTTTCTGATTATTAGAATACCTTAATTTTTTTTGTTTGGTTTTTCTTTGTTTTGACAAAATAAATAGATGCACATATTAGCTTTATCTTTATTAATGATTCTTAGTATTTTGACACCATTTTATATAATAATATATTAATCTTAGAAGACTTTCATACTCGTTAGAAATGAATACTATTTTTTACTTATTTCACAAAATACTTTTGCAAAACACGTAGAAAATAATTTGACAATATTTATTACAGTTTTCATTTTTTTATGTTTAAAGCTGCCGTTGAAGAACTAAACTCTATTAAACAAAAACATAATTATATTACATAAAAGTTATTAAGCAATATTTTACATAAAATTACAAATTTTAATATATATTTTTTTGAAGTTTTTATAAACTATACTACATAAAGTAATAATTGATATTAGATCATAGCTGATGCTTAAGCACGTTATATCTGAAACCTCTTATATATAACTTATACGAAAACTCTCTTACTATAGCACTTTTAAATGAAAACTAGTATTTGTAAAAAATAAATTGCATTGATTAAAATTTTTTTAACGCATAGGGTAATTTAGTAGTTATTGGACACCAGACAATTATTGGACACTGCATTTTCAAACCCGAATTACAGGATTCTCTTATCGATTTATTCTGATTAATTTTGTTAGGTGGCTTCACTATCATATGTGTTGTCTAGGTAACTGTTTAAAATGACAGAGTTGTTTACTGACTGAAATTACAGCTATAAATCTTAAGTTGTTCGTAAGAAGTGTGGAAGTTAAATTGTGACGTCTACTTGCAGATTTTTGAAGGTAGGCACATGAGTGTATTATTGCTGGATTGCATTAAGTTTAAAAGGTAATAATGATAAGTAGAAAACTTTTATACAGGGATTTTTAGCTAAATACTCAATATAAACATATTCTTACGTTTTGTTATTGGACTTCAAATAAAGTCATACACAACATATTAAGTTTATATTAATTTCTTTAATACTTAAACAGTTATTGGACAGGTGTCCAATAAATAAAAGGCTCTGTCCAATAACTGAACTGAATTTCAGTTTTGTTCTAGGAACAGTAAAAATGCCCAAAACCAAAAAATATGACAAGTCGAAACTTAATGATGCCATCGAGGATATGCAGAATGGTTCTGAATCGTACAGAAGCGCAGAAAAAAAATACGGAATTCCTAAATCTACTTTAGAATTCAAAATAAAACAACCTGGATATAAAGAAACCTTTGGTCCTGCACCAATTTTAACTTTCGATGAAGAAAACTGTCTAGAATAGTGGATGAAGGACAACCCTGCTAAGGGATTTCCACGAAAAGCGAACGATTTAAAAAATAGCTCCAAAAAATTGTTATCAGCATATCCACGATCTCATAATTTTAAAAACAACAGACCTGGAGATGGATGGGTGAAAGGGTTTCTTAAAAGACACCCAACATTTTCAAAACGAAGCAGTGAAGGTGTTACTGCAGCAAGTGCTTGCTTATCTGAGCAGGACATTCGAAATTCGTTTAGTAATATCTCCGATTACATCAAAGAAAAAAACTTAGAGGATGCTTTTCGAGATCTTTTTAGGATCTTTAATGGTGACGAGTCAGGATTTCAAGTGTGTCCAACCACTGGGAAAGTATTTGCGGAAAAAAATTCAAAAAATGTTTATTCTATCGAACGCAGTTCTAAAAAAATATTACTGTTATGTTTACGTTTTCTGCAGATGGAAACGTTTCTGTTCCTATGATAACTTACCCTTACCAAAGGATTCCTGAAAAAATTGCTGGCAGTATTAATCTAAAATGGGGTATTGGAAGAAGTGAAAATGGTTGGATGACTTCAGAAACTTTTTACCAATATATCGCAAACGTTTTTTATCCTTTTGTAAAAAACTTGAACGTAAAGTTTCCGGTAATTCTATTTCTTGACGGTCATAAAAGTCATTTAAACTATCAGTTAAGTCTTTTGTGCAATAAATTACAAATAGAAATTATTGCATTATATCCAAATGCGACCAGAATTTTGCAGCCATGTGACGTGTCTATTTTCCGGCCACTTAAAGAAGCTTGGCGTCAAACAGTAAGAGAATGGGAAGATCAACATCCCCAAGAAATTATAAAAAACGTTTTATTCGCCCCGCTATTAGAGAGAGCTATGGACTTGGGTATTAAAAAAGAAACAATCATACATGGTTTTAGCGCGTGCGGAATATTTCCGTTCAACCCAAATGCAGTCGACTATACAAAATGCTTGGGTCAAAAATTAGAAGAACAGACAGTAATTTCAAAAACTCCAAAACAATCTCAATATTTGGATTATAAAACTTTTTCTGACATAGTGGGTGAAGAAAATATTGAATTATTTAAGAGCTTTAGTCAAAATAAATAATTAAATGTTCAAGGTGATTTTTTTAACTTATTATTCAAAGTGTGCGAATTCTTTCGACTTAGAGATGAGAATAAGACTGAGAAGACTGATTCAGAAAACGGAACTAAGGCTAAGCCTCAAATTAATGTTATACAAAATATTGTTATAAAATTTCCCATTAAAAATCTACACATTGAGACTGCAGCACATGACAGTGAAAATGATAATATGTACTTTCAACCAAGTACAAGTAGAATTATTGTTGTAGATAAATTCTTAGGCAACTTTTTAACATCCCCTAATGCACCAACAAGGAAAGGAAAACGTAGCGTAGAAAGGTTTCCCTTTGCTATTACATCGGAAAGATATCAGGAAATGTTTAAGAAAAAACAAGATGCAAAAGAAGAGCAAGAAAAACAAAAACAAGAAAGAAAAAAAAGAGAAGAACTAAAAACAAAAAGAAGAAAAAAAGATCGAATGCAAAGAACAAAAGAACCAAAAGATGTCAAAGAAAGGAAAAAAACTAAAGCTTATCAATGAATGTACTATTTGTCATAGTGACATAAAGTCGGATGAAATCCACTGTGACGACTGTAAGAAGTTTTATCACATTCGTGGTATTCCACAACACTATAAGCATAACCTGCCGATTGAAGACGATTTATTTATTTGTCATAACTGCTACGAAGTAGATGATAATGATAGCGACGAAATAATTATTAACGAAGACGAAGACGACGATGAACTAGATTAGTTGTATGAGCAATATCAAACAGCACAGAAAGATTATTAAATGTGTACCTATACCTAATTACTGTTTATTAAAGTTAAAAATATAAGTTTAATTCTGAAATGGTTATGGTTTATTTGTATCAGTTAAATGTTAAGTAGGTATTTATCACATTGGACCTACTGACAATTTTGCATTGACCTTTGTCCAATTACTGATTTTTACATGCCCAATTAATATAAAAACTGTCCAGTAACTATGCTTTTTTTAAATAATTTTTTGCCAACGGCTCTAGCAAATAACCATTAACTATAGTAAAAAATGAGTTACATAAATATAAAAACAAAACTTCAAACTATCTATTAATGAAAAATAAATTTATTTACGAACAAAGATTAGTTAACTCTTTATTTTTAAATAGCAGATTTTCTTAACTGTCCAATAACTGCCTGGTTTACCTTATGTTTTTTTTTTAATTTAAAAACAAATTAATAAAAATTGTGTTTTAGTGACGTAATAGTATTAATTTTTTTGGTAATAACAATATGAAAATGCTATGATGATACTTGTTTCTGCTTATATTGCAAATAAAAATGTCATAACGTTTTTACGTGACTGTACATTTTTATTTATAATAATTTAGCAAAAGCCAAACTATTGCACTTGACACTGCAAATTGAGGTTATGTATTAATTTCTTTATTTCTTGGAGTTTCACGAGATTTCTACATATTTTTTAAATCTTATTTTCACCTTTATGTAAATGCTTTTAAAGTTAAGTTTTTCCAAAGCACCAGTAATTATTTTTAGCAACTAAACCTATTTTGCACCATCTATTGAACTAGGTTCTCTAGAAGTACATACGTACATGCATGTAAATCAACGATTTCAATTTTTTGTTTTTGTTTACTTAGTTCGCTAAACGTTAAAGATTATGGCGTGAATTAGTTACTATATTTTTAATTCTATTGATTAGTTTTTTGTTTTCACAATATTGAAACGTTCGAGAAATTATTTGCAAAGCAAAGAGCCTTCTAGAAACTGTAGGGAAAAGTAGGGAACGCTCCAGAAGGATTTCCGTATGTGTATATATACCGACGAGACAGATCGTAGGTCAGTTATTGCTGGAATGCGAATACAACAGTGTTAAGAAGATTATCAAGTGGAAATAAATCGTTAGCACGTGTGTGTCTACATAAATATACCGAGAATAATCGTGTACGTGATTATTAGTGTAAACTAGTGTGAGGCTATCCGAGGACGTTATCTTATCTTCTTGTAAGTGATATAAATTATAGTGTACGTGTTTTTATTAAATATTATTAGATTTTACTAGTTCGGTAAATTTAAAAGTGTACATATTTCTAGAATAAGTAAACGTATTTTTAGTCGTTTAAATAAATTAGTTTTTAATAAATAAATACGCAACAATATTATATTAATCGTAAAGGACTTTCATGCCTGTTGAAAATGAATACCATTTTTTACTCGTTTTACAATATACTCTTGCAAAATCAGTGATGAGGAAATGCACGTAGAAAGTAATGTGACAATATCTATAACAAATTTTACTCTCTTATGTTTAAAACTGCAGTTGACTAAAAAATAAACTATACTGCACAAAAGTATAGCTTTATTACATAACAGTTATTAAACAATATTTTATATAAAATTGCAAATTTTAATATGTTGCTTAAAACACTTTAGTGCACGTTATATCTGAAAGCTCTTATATATACCTGATACGAAAACTCTCTTAGTATAGAACATAGCACCCTTAAAACAAATTTAGTGTTTGTAAAAAAAAATATTGTATTGATCAAAGTTTTCTTAAATGATTCTGTTTTTTTTTAATATTAAATACGGATGTGTTGGCATTATTTAAATATTTGAAAGTAGGAGTAAACAAAGATTCTGTTTTTGAACTGTTTTAGTGACGTATTAATATTCATTTTTCTGGTAATAAAAGCATGAATATGCTATGATCATAGTCGTTTCTACTTGCATTGTAGATAAAAATGTTATAATACTTTTACGTGACTGTACATTTTTATCCATCGTAATTCAGCAAAATCCAATACTATTGCACTTGACATAGCAAAGTCACGTTATGTATTGTTTTCTTTATGGTTTCTTTAAGTTTTACGCTATATCTACATATGTATTTGTTTTAAATTTTATTTTAACTTTTATGTAAATGTTTTTAAAATTAAATTGTTGTAAAGCACCCGTAATCATTTATAGCAAACGAATTTGTTTTGCACCATCCATTGAACTAGTTTCTCTAGAAGCGCATACATTCATATAAATCTACTATTCTGATTTTTTGTTTTTGTATTACTTACTTTGTAACAATTACGTTTCTGATTATCTCGTGCATTATGTAGAAGCTTTTTTTTCAGTTTTTTCTGTTTTCACAAAATAACTAGATGCACATATTAACTTTATCTTTACTATTAATTTTGAGTATTTTGACGACATTTTATATAACAATAGAAGACTTTTATACTCGTTAGATATTAGATCATGGCTGATGCTTAAAACATTCTCTTGCACGTTATATGTTATTAAAATAAATTGATTTTAAGCACTTGTAACCATTTTAGCAAGCAAACTTATTTTGCACTACTTATTGAACTAGTTTCTCTAGGAGCACATACATTTATATAGATTTAGTATCTCAATTTTTTGTTTTTGCAATACTTACTTTGTAACAATTACGATTCTAAATATTTCCTGCATTAAATAGCATACTTTAAACTTTTAGTGATGAAAACACTTATAGGGAGCTTGATTCGAATGCTTGTGTAACGAAACGATGAAACGCTCAGATGAAACAAAACTGAAACTTGCGGTGGTGCCCAATTTCACTTAATTTTTTGTATTTTTCGGATGCAATGTTTATTATTATTAAACAAGGTATTCATTATGATTTGTTTTATGTTTTAAAAATATAATAAGTCTTAATTTCATTCTGCAGAGCTGAAAAATAATTATAGTACTTGCAGAATCAGATCCGCGGGAGCTTCTGCCTTGTACGCTGCAAAAACGGTACAATATAGATGAAAATTGCACATAAACATATTTATAGAGCACAAAATTTACTGCAAAAAAGTCCGCACGAGGGTATAATTATATTTAATAGTTTAAAAGTTACAAAATTTTAATGCAATGTAAGACATTATCGTGTAACTTCGCACACTTGTATCTTCTAAACTATAGAAGGTAATTGTACCCTTCCACGGATTTTTTTATAGTAAATTTTGTCCTCTATAAAAATGTATATGTGCAACTTTTCTCTATGTTGCAACGTTTTAGGGTAATAGTTTATTTGTTATTCTCATTGGGTTTACTTTATTCAGCATGATGCTGTAACACTCTCGTTATACTTAGCGACCAGTCGCTTTCAGATTTTAATGGTCGAAGATAACGATCGACATAACAATCACTAGTAACATAGGTTTGCTGTATCGGTATTTTAATTATATCGATATATCGTCTACTATCTTGCAATCCTTATTTTGGAAAAAAATATCGTTTTTAAAAAAACAAAGAGTGCTATACGACCACCGAACGTATAAGAGTAAATAGGATATAGGGCACGCGCCGTGCCGTGCCGTCGTAAAACATATGGCCGGTAGATTTTAAAATAAAAAAAATCTAGACTGAAACTACCTGTTATGAAATAAAATTCAAATGTTTGCTACGACCTCTATTAAGTGACGCACATCATCCCTCGATAGCTCCAATTTTCTATTGAATAATGGCTTATCATATAAGCTAAACGAGTTTGCAAATTTTGAAATTAATCGTTTGGTATTGTAAGCCAGAAACATAATTTTATACCAAAATTATTTCAGCTATAGAACTTTTTTTTGTGAATATAGTTTTTCCCACATTCTATTTCTATTTTTTACATTTTCTACATGATTTTGTACATCAAATGTGTAGAAAATGTATTTTCTAGATGATGTAAAACAAAATTAAAGTGTGACAACTACTTTTCTTAAACTAGTTTTATAATCGATGTTTATTTTGAACTAAAAAAGGGTTAACGTTTTAAACAATTACTCTAAACAATTTGTTTGTCAACAATTTTTACAATAGCTTAGCTTTATATAAGTGAACATCTTTGACAAAGAAACTGCGTTTGTTCTACTCTTTTGTTAATAAAGAAATTTAAAACATCTAAATTTTTTTTTAAAGGAAAAAGATGAACGTTCAAGAAAATATGTTTTGAGGTAAAAGTGCGAAAATACCGGACAAAAACAATGAAAACCGCAACATACAGCCAGTTTAAATTATACCGTACAGAGGAGGGAAGATGAAGGACTGGAAAACAAATGAATCTCCGTAAATAATATACCAAACGCGCAATGTTAGGTTTGTTACTGCGCTGTCTTACTTTAGAACTAAATAATCACTGTGCTATTGACAATAAGATCAACAATCGTGTTGTTTTTTCACGTGCTAACATAATGTTTCCCAATGAGTGCAGAAAAATGTTTATCTTTAAAATCAAAGAAACCAGAATCTTATGGACGTATAAACGTCGTTTCTAAGGCATTAAAATTACAAAGCTTTGGTACAGAACAGACAGCAGTTGTAATTCTACCAGGTTAAAATGCTTTGAAAATGTCACCAAAGAGAGATTACAAATACACATACAAAATTTGTGCACCGCATAATCATTTGATGCTTTCCATACATGCAAAACCGCTTCAAAACAGCCAGCAGCAGTTAGTTACTCTTAAATATATTAAACATCATGGGCGAGGTCAACATTCCAAATTGAACTAAGATTGGTAAACCTTTTATTTTAGGAGTGGCTATAAAAACTACTTGATGAGTTTTCTTATGACGACGTTTCGTGGAACGGTTGTGTCCACTTCTTCAGGCCAACTAAATTTATTAAAAAGAAAACAAAATAAGTAAAAAGGCAGTTACAATCCGGTGGGAGCTACAAACTATTCTTCTACTTATTATAAATGCTGTTTTATAATTATAGATGATTACTTACGGAAAACAAATACAAAGTAGAATGGTCCGCAAACAACGTCATTAATATAAAATTAATAAATAACAAAAACAAAAAACAATTAATGTAAAAATACACGAAACCACTACAAACTAAATCACTAACAAACAATTTTATGGTTGTGTGATATAAAATATGAGCAATGAAAAGACCAACAACGGTACTCCATCACCATCTATTCAATCTAATTCTATATGTAAATTTTCTAAAATCATTACCGTTCCTGGTCTTACTAAGAAGCTGATTTCCATTTTAACAACATCAGACCTTAAAATAACAACTTATAATAACAATATTATTTACAACATTATTTATTCCAACATTAAAGATAAGATCAAGTTATTAGACAAACATAATGTTGTATATAAAATCGATTGTATGGATTGTAATAAATGTTATATAGGTCAAACGAAAAAAAAACTATTAACAGAATTAAGAACCACCAATATGATTGTAAAAATAAAAAGGCAGAATCAGCTTTTGCTCTCCACCATATTAATTTACAGCATAATTTTGATTTTAGTAATCCTTCAATATTAGATGTGGAACCGAAATTGTATAAAAGATTAGTTGCAGAAATGATATTTATTACACAACATAAGAATAATGTTAATTTCAACACTGATACTAACAACCTTAGTACAGTTTATAATAACCTTATCTCAAAAATTTCCTAGACCTTGGGTATGTTTTGAGTTATCTTTTTATTGCTCATATTTTATATCACACGACCATAAAATTGTTTGTTAGTGATTTAGTTTGTAGTGGTTTTGTGTATTTTTACATTAATTGTTTTTTTTTGTTATTTATTAATTTTATATTAATGACGTTGTTTGCGGACCATTCTACTTTGTATTTGTTTTCCGTAAGTAATCATCTATAATTATAAAACAGCATTTATAATAAGTAAAAGAATAGTTTGTAGCTCTCACCGGATTGTAACTGCCTTTTTACTTATGTTGTTTTCTTTTTAATAAATTCAGTTGGCCTGAAGAAGTGGACATAACCGTTCCACGAAACGTCGCCATAACAAAACTCATCAAGTAGTTTTTATAGCCATCCCTAAAATAAAGGGTTTACCAATCTTAGTTGAATCACGCATTAGGAGGTATAAAGCATTTTTCTTAATTCCAAATTGACTTCTAGAGAAAGTTGTTACCCAAATAACAAAATTCTCGTAAAAAGATATCTTTTTAACACCATTTTTCGGGTATCAATTAGACATCATTTTGACCACTTTTTTCATACAAAATTTGAGTCACAAATTCCGCATGAAATCGATATCTATTAACTGTCACTATCATTTTTGAGGCATCAAAATGATACCATCTATAAGAAAGCTGAATGTCACTGTGATGACAAAATCATATCACATAACATGATTATTCCATCATTCTGTTCTCAAACTTGTATTAATTAAATTATATGCTCCCATGTTGATTAATACAAATATGCACAGTATAAATAATGATTATATTGTTTAACTTTACTATGTTTAGTAAAGATCTAAACTTATGAAAAATCACTGTAATTACAAATTATATATTGGAATACAATATTTAAAACTTTTATAAGGTACTAGACATCGTTTTAACAAGCATTTAAAGTAATAAAAAAAACTGAGGTTAAACCACGTTATACTTTATCGGACAAAAACGGACATTTTTCGTAAGGCTTCGGTGCGTAGGAAGACGCGGTAAATTGTGCTGATTAGTCTATAATACCGCCAAAAATGAAAATATATCTTCATAAATTTTTTATGTACATTATTTACCGTAAAAAATTATTAATATGTTCTATGGTAAAATTTTCGTCTAAAATTATATCTACTTACAATTAATAATTAATATTCACGACGTTGAATTATTATTTAATTGTTTTATTATGTCTAAAAAAATTTATCTTTTTTTAAAAATTGTCTTTTGCGTAAAATACACAATGAAGTGCAATCTTCAGATTAATAATTGCCGAGAAAATATTATGCAACGTTTGCAAAATGACCAATATGAAAAATTATGTATAACGCTTTCATGAATCTTGTATGAACTAAATTGATGCTTTGAGCGTTTAAATTTTTGCGTTGAATTTATAAGAGAATGATGCATTGATAACGATAGCAGCGTATACAAACCACCAAGCTATCTATTGGCCTAGAAAATCGTACCAATAATTTTGTTTCAAAATATTTTCATATGACACTCGGATCTCAATAAATTGATACCAATGCTGATTGGGTAGTGCTGTGTGTGAGAGCATACTATGGCGTTTAAAAGCCGAAAATTACACTACAGTCTCCATGACTTCCAACGAGTATATTTATTTAAAGATCTTAACGAAAAAAAGATATACAACATTTTTGAAGCAAAATCTTGGAAAAACTGTTTCCTACGAAACCTATCGAGCTATTTTTTTTAACTAAATTTAATATAAGTTTTAGTTGTACACAAACAGATATTTGCAGTGATCAACACAAAATCAAGAAAATAAGTATAGAAAACAATGCTTTACTAAAAAAGATTCTTATCTCGTTTAAAAACTGAACATAAACTGCATCTTTTTGAAGTGAGCACGTTTTACAAGAGAAAGAGAGCAGTTAAACTTTAAATACAAGTACTCATGACGTTAGCTTTCATTTTATTATACTGCCGCTTTATCATTTTATACTTACACCGCAATTGCTGCAAAGAAGGGCTCGGATAATGTAGCATTTATAATATTTTTTGGATAATAGTGTTGAAAAACTACAATATTTTTTGCGATTTGTGTACTGATCAAAATAAGAACCTTTCCAGTTCGAGTACTTAGCTATCTAGAGTAGGACCGTAATATGAATTTTATAAGTCAAAGAACAACAGTAAAACTTCCGTGTGGATGAAATGAACCAAATTTTGAGTGATAGAACTAAACACGGTCCATTTTACGTCATTGACTCTGAAATGCAAAATATTTTTCGATCTTGGACCGATTACATTACGCAACACATTTAAAAAGTGTCAGTTTGAAAAAAACCAATCAAGGAACTTACAGTATACACTGAAATGCCGGAAATATCGTAAATTATATAATGGGCCATGCACGACATCTGTAGTGGTACTGTCTAGAGAAAACAAAACAACTAAGACTTGTTGCCTGCTAGCTACTTTGAGCTGCCTGCTTTAAAATACCCTAAACAAATTCTTATATCCTTGAAGAAGTTTCAAAGCTTTTAAAAACTAAAATTATTCTGTTAAGATCCCGATGAATGTAATTTTTTTGAAAATTTTACTAAAGCCAAACTGCCAGAGATGAAAGCGTTTAAATTATTTTAAATTTATAGATAAGTTTAATTGTTGTTTAAGTGTTTCATGATATTTTTGCAGCACACAATATAGTAACATATGCTGTAACGAATTAAAAAAAAATAATAAAAAAATCCTTATTTAATACATTAGTTATCTATTTTTAGTTTGAATAAATATTTTCTAGTATATTATTTATGATATCTGGTTTTTTACAGTTATTGAATAAATTGGTACAGACAATAGGCGACAAAAAAGTTAATACTAGTATGCATGGAATAAAAATTAATTGAACCAAATCCAAATTAAAATAAAACTATTTTTTTTAAAACTTTTTTTTGTGTTATTCACCTCTTTCCCCTGTAACTTTCATTTGTTTAACTATATTTAAAAACATACTGTTTAATTCCTTAATTGATAGCGACGATAACAGATATCTCTTCTTGCAGTCATATGTTACACTGTTCTGGCTGTTAAATTTATGGCAATTAATTTTTTTTGTCAAAAGGTTTTGCTTAACCTAAAAATTGATAATGATAAGGGAATATGAGGAACATTACTTAAGACACTTTCTCCTTCAAAGATTTGTCTGTATTTGTTAGTTTTGGATAAACTATCGCGTTTTTATTAAAACGTGAGTATCATTTTTGTAACGATTGTCATAATTTTTTTAAATTTTAACGTTTTGGTTAGCGTGAAATACTTTACTACAAGTATCTTGTTGCTGAGAGGTTTCTAGTTTGTCACCACGCAGTTGCTCCACCCGGACAGGAGATACCTGTCAAGTTGTATCGTTCGTAACAATTCATCAAATTTTCTTTATACTAATATTTGAAACCAAGGTTTAAGGAATTATATTTATTTTATAAATGTTTGTAATAGACTTAATAAATTCATTAGACAATTTACATAAGTTTGAACGTTATGCCTTTTAATCTAGTCACAAAATTCTGCAAACTTATTTTAAAGGCTTTATTTTTAACGTCAATTGCATTAGAGTCTATATTGTTAAAAATATATTATTGTATTTACATGAAAATATAATTTATAAATCGTATCAGTTAAATTAAAATTAGTTAAAACGATTAAATCAATCTTGTTAAAATAAAATAACATTTTAAATTATTCTTTAAAACTGCTCTTTGTCATTTTGTCATTGAATAAATACGTTTGTGAGAATTTGTAGATGTGTTAAAATTTCTGTGCAGTATTCGATTTAGATTTTGTCACATTTTCCACGGACAAATAAACATCAAACATTTTAAAATATAGATTTTTTGTTACATTCTCAAACGGCATTATGCTTTCGTATTTTTTTTAGATTATTCAATTTTCTAAGTTGTATGAAAAAATGTTGGAAAAAATTGCTTTTGTATTGTATGTATCTGTTATATCTTTCTACTTTTTATATATAAAACAATACTTTGATTGATTTAACTTTAACATCAATGTGTCTAATCTTAGTGTCAGAAACTAATTTGTTTAATTTTTAAAATAAATGTTAAAAATATACAATTACAATTAAATTATATTTTAAAGTATTTATGCTATAAAATATAAAACCTGATTTAGTATATTGACAATTTTTACGCCTGAAGTAGAAGTAAAACTAAAACTTTTAAATAACATTGACGTAAACTTTTATTAGCGTAAAAGTTCAGTAACAAAGTGCGAGGCAAATATTACCAAGTTTTATATTTTTACGTAAAGATACGAAAAGTAATTATACCATTTCTTGTTTATTTTGATTAGTAAATAAAAATAGTTTGATAAACTGTAAAAATACTTCAAAAATATACTACACTCATATAAATAATGCCCATGTTAAAAATTATGCCTGTTATGACATGAACATAAAAATTTCCCTCATATGGTAATAAAATCAGGAATTACCAATTTTAAAAGCTCTAAAATTTGTTTCATTGATAATTTTAGTCGTTTACATATTGGATTTAGTATATCCAGTATAAAAACAATATAAATTTTTTCGATGTTTTTGTAGTTTCAATAATTTATTGTTTATTTTGTAAACATTTATTAATTTCTTCTTTTTTACAGGTACGTTCAAGGATTAGGAACAATTTCCAATAACAATCAATGAAAGGATAAAAGGTAATATACGATAAGTCAGTTGTAATTAAATAAAACAAAACTAATTTGGTTTAATTAAAGACGACATAGTTTTTATTTAGCAGTAAAATAAATTGATTGCATTAAAACTAATGAAACTAACGGGGATAACGACATTTGGTCTCCAAAAGATCTCATAACTAAGTATTTCATAAATTCAGTCACTTTTACGTGTCGTACATTTTTTCATTGAAAAGTCGCGAGAGGGATGTTACCAAATGGTATTATTGTGGTGAAACGTAGATAAATACATCACTTTTTATAGCTACTATCAAAACGTACTTCTAAAACTGATGAATGTGGGTATTTTATGATTTAATCGATTGTAAAAGCGTGTCTGCATATTTTGTTTAATGCATGTTGTCTCCAAATTTATAGATGTTAAAACTCGCCAACATTTTTATACCACAATTTTAAATTATAAACTACAGTTTTACAACGTGCTTTAGAGGACAACAAGATATTGGATAAAAAATTTAGATACAAGTTATGAAAAGATTTTTTTTAACAAAAGTTTTGTACTTAAACTACTGAAGCAAAAACTGTAACTTTATTTATAATAATTCTAAACGTAATTTATCATTGCATATATATAATACTGTAGTACTGTGTTTTTTGTTACTGACATTTTCATTTAATTAAAATAGTTTCAGTTGTATGTAATAATAAAATTAACGTGCAATAACCCATCAATAAACACGATGTAATCTACTAAAGATTTCTTTGCATGTTGGCAACTAATAACATTCCTTTATTCATAAAGATCAACTACCTTGGAAAATGTTCATTGAAATATCACTAATATTATATTTTAGGGACAGTTGAGTTCTAGTCCTAATTATCTCGTGTTTTTGTGTATATACGTTAAAAGCTATCTGTCAACGTAATTATTATTTGCTTGCTATGAGATTACAGAAACTAATTTGGTATGCGGTTTTAAAGAGTAACCTTTAAGGGACGTAATTTTCCGTATTAACGTGGTTTGCCATTATTTGAACATATTCATATATGTTTAACAGTTCTTAATGCCTCATTAGAATGTACCCTAACTAACTAGCTTTGCCCGAGTGCTTTATTTAATAGCTAAATAAACTTTAGCTAAGTGTAGATTTTATATATTTTTAATTAAAATTCTTTCTAAATTTACACAAAAATAGAATAAATACATAACAGTTGCTAAAATTTAATTGATTGAAATTAAAAGTTGAATAACATCGAATATTATAAAAACTACCACCAAAGTTTTTTAATACGTTTACTCGTAAAATCTGTTGCATTTGAAAATCTTGAATTTTAAATCTGAAGAAATTTCTTTGATAAATGGAATTAAATTTTTAATTTAATGGCTTGTAACTCATTAAAAGATAACATTTATACGGAAAGGAGCGTAACTTTAGTATAAGCTCCTTCTAGTTGAAAATTTTCTTAAAGAGATATGAAAATGAAAGGGAATGTGTGAATAGACTGAGATAAAGAACGTTGAAATTACTGTAAAAATAAACTGTTTAAAACGGGGGTTAATTATTAATTTTCTTAAAAATATGTTGATTTAATAGGGTTTGGTTAAGCGCAAAAAACTTTTACGCTTTGTTTTAATCGAGTTGTTAAAAAGTAAACAAGTTTGTTACGACAAAGACAGAAAATTTTAGGGTAACCTCGTGATTTTACTAGCGGATTGCTATCCCTCGAGACTAACATCATAGCTCGGCAGACTTCCGTTTCTCCCTTAGCGCACTCTACATTGCGAGTTTCTACATTTTCTTTTGGGGTCTCTGTTCACACATGTAAGAGTGACTAAATAAATCACTAACATAAAAACAAACAAGAAAAGGTTTTATTATATTTTTCACTACTACAAAGCAAATCTATAGGCGATCTTTTATCAAACTTTATATGAACTACTTCTTCAATCGTTCAATAACTACAGATTCTCTTTCATCTACCAAAGACGAACTGAAATTCAATACTTTATTAAACTTAAAATACTTTAAAATGTATTCATTTAAATTTAATTTACATGTTTTGATTACTTAAGCAAACGCAATGTTTGTTGTTTTAAAGTTATTTAAAACTCTAAAGTTAAAACTACAAATGCTGTAAAATTAAGCCACAGATTTAATCGACACAAGATTATTACAGTTATAAGTAGATAATCTAAAACAACAATATAGTTTATGTTGTTATTTCTAAGAAAATTAAATACTAAATAAATACATTACAAAACGTGTTAGACAACGTTTATTTTAACGTAACGTAGCGGTTTACCGGTTGTGTTTATAAAACCTTTGCAAGCAATTTACTTTCTAAATAGTTGTATTCATAGTAAATATTTAAGATAAGTACGTCTATATTGTCAACATAAATTAATTTTAATAACAAAATAATGTATAGAAAAAGAATTAAATCAATTATTTTATAGTATAAAATATGTATTTTAGTATGTATTTATGCAAAGTACAAAATAACACAAAACGGAAAAATTTAATGGAATCTAAACAAATTAGAGCAGATGACGTTTATCGTAACTTAAAATAGACTTTTTTTATTAAAGAAAATGTAATTGTTTAATTTATAAGCTGTGCTGATTTAATTGTCATATTCGATGAGTAATTGTGATCCGAATTAGAATTTATTTTTGATTACGTTAGGTTAAGATATACATAGATTTTGAACAAAATATATACAGTTTTGAAATAAATCCTTACTAGTTTCAATACCGTTTCAAATCATTGAATAGTTTTCTTGTGAAATTTAACGTGGTAACCGTGGCGGAAATATACTGACGTCGTTACTTATATAATCCCTAAAATAAACAGTAGGTTACAAAAAAATTTAATATTTTGTTCAATACAAACCCAATTTTTTAAGTTTCCTTTAAGATTTGGTTAAGTTGTTGCGTTCTGGTATGAAACAAATTTGATTCGTAATAACAAAACAGTTTTGGTTTTTTAAATTTGAATTGTGTTGTAACTACACAAAATCGAAAATGTTTAGATTTTGAAAAACAAAACATATTAACCAAAATAATTACAATATTTAGACAATGAGACTTTTTTTAATTTGTATAACAAAAAATGGTTATGCTACTTAACATTGGAAAATGTTTTTTTAAAATAAAACAATTAGTTAAATTGGCTTAACTTATTAGTCTATTCTCATCAGGCTTATAAACCTCCTAATTAATTGATGTTATTGTCATAAGATGGGTTTATATAAAAAAAAAACTAAAATTTAGTAGAAACTATTTTTAAATATTATTTTTGTATATACAAGATGGTCTCTTTTGAAATGCATACTATTGGGATATCCCAAACCGGTAGTTGGTTATGGAAATATACAGAAGAGAGAACAAAAGAAAGAATAGGAAAAAATTTAAATAAGATATGGTCAGGTGAAGGGTTTCCGGATGATTAGAAAGAAGCAATAATATGCCCAGTTTACAAAGGAAGAGACAGAAGCGAGGTAAAAAACTATAGAGGTATAAGTGTGGCAAATGTGGGATATAAGATTTATATGACAATTATGCAAAAAAGACTGGAGAATAAAAAGATTTTACCAGTCTGGCAGACAAAATTAAGAAGAGATAGAAGAGCATTAGATAATGTATACATATTGAAACAGATAGTAAACAAAGAATTAAAAGTGAAAAGAGGGAACGTTTTTGCGTTATATTTGGATATAAATGCAGCGATTGATAATGTAAATAGGAGCAAATTATGGAATATATTAAGATAAAAACAGATAGAAGAAGAACTAGTTAAGAATATAGAGAAAATATATAATGAGACAAAGTGCAACGTAAGAATAGATAGAAAGTTAAGTGTAACATTTTAGACACATAAAGGATTACGGCTTAGTTCTAGTTTATTTGCAGCATATTTAGAAAATTTAGAGAAAAAGTTGATGGAGCAACAGAGTAGAGGAATAGTAATAGGAGGGGCTAAAAGTGTGTGTTTTTAGGCGTATGCGGATGATAGTGATTATAGCGAAGAAAGAAAAAGAAATGAAGGAGATAATAAAGTTTGGAAAAAAATGTTTAGGTGTAAATGTGAGAAAAACAAAAATATTAGTGTTTTAAAAAAAGTGGGATGTAAAAAAAATGGAGTGGAAATGGGGAGACGAGGTAATAGAAAGTGTTAATGAAGTGACTTATTTGGGCTATCGAATCAGATACAATAAAGATGACGCTCATATAAAGTAGTTGGCGAAGAAATTCGATAAAACAGAAAGAGGGGGTTTGGGAAGCAAATAGAAGCAAAAAGATGGCTGTTTAACAAATTAATAAAGAGTGTAATGATGTACGTGGCGGAAATATGGGGCTAGAAGGAATGGGAGAAATTGAAGAAAGTACAAGAAAAATACTGGAAATGGACGTTAGGATTAGAAAGATAGGAAATAAAGTTAGAAAAGATAAGAGTACAGGCCGTACGTGTTTTGATAGCTAAGCTATCATCATCAACGGTACATCAACACATTAAATTAGAACTATTCTATTTATACAATAACGTTTATTAAAAAACTTCGCTAGACAAAACTATATAAAGTTTGATTAAAACTTTGGACAAAAGTTCTAAATTTATTCGAGTAGCCAGTAAAATTGATTTTATGGAAAATATTAAGAGAGAGTTGAAAGCTCCTTTTAATAGACATAGCATAAATCAGTTAAAAATCTCAGAAGCAAAAATTGTTTTTATCTTAAAGTCAATACAGTAATTATTTTAGATAACAAGGATTATTTTCGATCACTTAAAGACATGATTAAATACAGTTTTTATTCAATTATTAGCAGGAATCCTCTTCCTAAAAATGTATGCCTAAATATAACAACATTCTAATGATTCTCTAAAATCACAACTAAGTCTAAGTGCTCCTATTCTTCCAAAAATATATTGTTTATTAAAGAGCCATAAACTAGCTAACGCTATGCGACCTATCGTTTGTAGCATCAACGCCCCTACATATCTGTTGTCAAAATGGTTAACCAACAAATTGCATAGTTTGGAGTAGCAACAACCAAATTTGAGTATCGCAAATCTTTATGAATTTGTTAACAGAATTAAAAACATAAAACTGATAGCGGATGAATTACTAGTATATTTTGATGTCAGTTTTCTGTTTCCAAGTATTCTCGCCACTAAGACTTTAAACTATTTTAAAGAAATGCTGCTACATAACCATTTGGACAATACAGAGGTAGATAACTATCTAAAACTCACTCACTTCTGTAAGGGTTTAAACCTTCTTCTCAATTAACGGCAAGTTTTATCAACAAGAAAGAACAACAATGAGTAACAGTCTATCTTTGTTTATTTCTCACTTAGTCATGGGCAGATTAAAAATCGATTTAAAACGTAAGTTGGAGCATTTTCCTAGACTGTGACGGCGATACTTAGACTACATTTTTCAATAATAGACACAAAGATATGTGTTTAATGTATCACTTTCTATAGAAAGGCACTACTGAATTAAAGTCTTTGAATACTAAAGATAACACATCTTATAAATATTTATTTTATATAAACAATATAAAAATTCTATTATAGGTTTATAATTAAAACTAAAAACGTTTATTGATTTATTGGTAGTGACCACAACTTAGCGAAGGAACGTTGACAAGTTCCATTTGTGGTCAGGATCGTGACGACATTTACCGGTGTGAAATTCGATCACTGGCGCTAACTTCAATTTTAGAGAAGGCAAATTGTTCTCTTTGATCAAAACTAAAGAACCACGCAAAAGATTGTTACCGCGTATGTTTGGTTCCCTATTCTTAAATCAACTAAATGGAGAACTCTTAAAACTTCAGATTTATTTATTTATTTTTGTTTTCGTTATGGCATACAAATTCATAACCTTAAATATATTAATTGTAGAGATTAGCACTCACTGTTTTGGATATTACGTCCTTTCTCTGCTTTTATTTGTCACCCGTTGTAGTCTTTTAATCAGTACATCTATTTTGTCTAATTTTTATTCTTGATACGGTTCCGACTCGAACTTATATATTAAAGCAAACATAAAGCCCACCATTTGCAAAATCTTCAATTTTTTTATATATTATTAAAATAAAACGTAAAACTGTCAAAATTAAAAGCTTGTGTTAGTTTTATTTTTATTGTCACAAAATACCACAACTAAATAATGGTCTAATGGTCAAGCATTAAAAGTCGATTCTATTAAAGTAGAGTATTTTGTTGAAAAAAAACTTGCCATACCAAGTTGTTTTTGCTAGTTTTAAGAAAATATTTAAGGTGTATGTGTTTAATTTAAATATTTTATTTAAAAACTTATCATTCCAAACGTCATTATTCTAAAAACCGCTGATTTCAGAGATATTATGGTAAGTCATGCAAATGTGTGTTGTACAATTCAATAATAGTATACAAAATATCCTCGCCGGGCATACAAGTGCCGCTTCCGCCGCAGTTACTCCAATAAATGCTAACAGTAATTTTTCAAAATGCCAGTCGCGTTTTGCTAGAAAGAAAAACGAAGATTGCGACGCCTTCATCGACGCAATCAACGTTTACAAAGAATGTTTACAGATCTCAGACGCGAACGCAATCAAGGACTTGTTCATGCTATTGGATGGCTTGGCCGCCACTTGGTACCAGGGTGTAAAAGCCACTATCACTTCCTGGGACGATGCCCTTAATGCGCTTAGGCACGCGCTTGGATTGAATAAACCTTTGCACCAAATCTTTAGAGAATTCTTCTCGAAAGAGCAGGGCGAAAACGAACCTACGGATGTGTTCGTAACCTCCGCTCGTGCACTATTAACTCGCTTACCTTCTACGCCCGAACTTCATCAAACACATCAAATAGATATGATATACGGGCTACTCAATTGGTAAATCCAACAACGATTGCCGCGCAACGACGTTAAAACTTTTAACGATTTAATTGATAAAGCTAGAAATATACAAGACAGCTTTGCTGAAACTTAGTACAGCAAAATATCAGTACTACTGCGTCTTCGGAAAAACATTTAAAATTACGGCCCAAATGCTCGTATTGCAAAAATTTTGAACATGTACAAGCAGAATGTCGCAAATATGCTTCAACCTAGTCACAGAGTTCACGTGAAAACACCCAAACCAGGTTTGCAGAGCAATGCACAACTAACATGTTTTGGTTGCGGAACTCCAAGCTATATACGGTCGCATTCTCCTACTTGTAAAACCTCAAGTACATCCACACCTACCGGTAACAACCCTTCCTCCATCGAATTGTTATCCACAGATGCGTGCATACCAACAAGTTCTTTTCGGCCCTTAATGTTAATTACAGTTTTTGACAAAACCGGCTTAGCATATGTTGATTCTGGTGCAAAATGCAGTATTGCAGGTTACACATTGTATTCGTATTTGCGATCAATTGATTGCCCGTTCACCACGACAAACATGCAAATGATTCTAGCCGATGCTCAAGCCAGAATGGTTAACGCTACGCAAATGTTAATGGTTAACTCCGTCGACGTCGATCTATCTCTACGAAAAGATGAGGCCACGCAAACGAACGACTCTGAATGTGTTCTCTTGGAAGCTTTAATTCAAGAACATTGTAAAGTTTTTCAACAGAACAAGGAACTTACTCCTTTTGCGGAGCACATAATTCCATTATCAGATGATACTCCAATTTCGGTACCTCCCTACCGCCTAGCTCCTTCTAAAAAGGAAGTTACCAGAAAGGAACTAGACAACTTACTCAAACACGAAATAATAGAAGAGTGCGAATCGCTTTTCGTTTCTCTGGTAGTGCTAGTACTAAAAAAGGATGGAACCAATAGACTCTGTGTCGACTATAGACGTCTAAACTCAGTCACTCGTTCGGACCAATACCCGCTCCCGAGAATAGACGATCTACTCCATTCCACGTATAATGCTGTCTACATGTTCACGCTTGACTTAAAATGCGGATACCACTAAGTCCCGGTTAGAAGATCGAGACAAGACTGCATTCATTACGTCATTTGGCACATTTAGATATAAAATGATGCCTTTCGGTCTTAAAACAGCACCCGCAACATTCCAACGTTTGATAGACCGATTACGATTAGGTCTACAACATATTTTGATGTTTGCCTATCTGGATGACGTAATAATACTTTCCTCTTCGTTTGAAGCACATCTAACAGACCTAAGAGAAGTTTTTGCTCGTCTGAAATTGTTTAAGCCAACGCTGAACCGTGCTAAATGTACTTTTAGCAATACCAAGATAGAATACCTATGACATATCCTTACGATAGAAGGTATATCCCCAAACCCAGTTAAAATTATCGCAATAACGTCCATGCCCGAGCCAAAGAATGTGAAACAGTTATTGACTTTTCTCCAAACATGCTCTTGGTTCAGAAGGTTTGTGGAAAACTTTGCGCAAATCGCTAAACCTCTTAACAGTTTGACTAAAAAGAACGCAAAATGGCAGTGGGGTTCTAAGCAAAACGCATCTTTCGGGAAGCTCAAGGAATTGCTGACAACCAGTCAGATTTTGCACCAGTCCGACCCTACGCAATCGTATGTACTACGCACAGACGCTAGCTCCTACGCAATAGGTGCGGCTCTACTCCAGGGGGAGGGATCGGAGGAAAAACCGGTAGAATACGCCAGACGATTGCTGACGCCCGCGGAAATGAACTACCACACGACCGAAAGAGAAACTTTTAGTATTGTGTGGCCAGTAGACAAATTCCGAGGCTACATTGAAGGTTCTTCCGTCGTAGCCAAGGTGACCACCAACCACTGCGATGGCTAATGTCACTAAAATTTCCAAGTGGAAGATTAGCCAGATGGGCATTGACTCTACAGCCATACGACCTAAAAATAAAATACACACCAGACCGCAGCAATGCCCTAGGTGACACACTGTCCAGACCACTTTGCTACGATACTGACACAACCGAGTGCGAAGTTTGCTTAGTATCCGTCAACCTACCAGTTGATAGTGCAAAGGCTATCCGACAAGCTCAGGTGGAAGATTCTGACCAAAAAGGAATAATAGATGCTCATGAGAATTTTGAACAGAACGAACTCGATGCTCGCAAATGGAGTGATTAAGGTTACGTAATGTTAAATAGTATATTGTACAGGTACTCTCCTGACCACGATGGAGAAGACGCCGAACAAGTCGTTCCCAAATCAGAAATTCCAACCGTACTGAAAGAAGTGCACGACTCACCTCTTGCAGGTCATTATGGCGTAGAACGCACTCTTCAAAGATTCCTTCCTCGATACTATTGGCTTGGAATGCGCAGACAAGTTGCAGACTATGTTTACAAGTGCATAGAATGTCAAAAGTACAAGATTACTAACCTGAAACCTTCAGGCCTAATACAAACTCCAGTGCAAGCTCAACGATTTAAGTAAATCTCAATCGACCTATTTTGCCCTTTACCTGAGGCACTAACTGGTGAGAAATGGATATTTATCGTTGAAGATACGTCTAGAAGATGGACAGAACTTTTCCTGCTCAAAGCTGCAACAGCCGAAACTTGTGCCCGATGTTTGATAGAAGAAGTACTACTACGATATGGTATACCTCACCGAGTAATAAGTGACAATAGTCCCCAATTTGTAAGCGATGGTATGCAAAAAGTTGCCCTAGTCCTAAACTTCAAACAGCAACCTTCCTATTAATCTGCCGCTAATCCGGTCGAACGTAAAAATTGAGATCTTAAAACGCAGCTTGCGATTCTAACCAAAAGTAATCATACCAGCTGGAGAGACAAACTTGCTTGTGTACGATTCGCGATCAACACATATCGTTGCCAATCAACAGGATCTACTCCCGCATATCTAACTTTCGCGCGTGAACTGTGTACTCTAAAGGATGTGCAACGCGATTTACGTCAGATCATAGACAATGAGAATTTTGTGCTTCAAATAACTCCGCATTTACGTACGTTAGCCTATGCTTTAAACCAAGCTCGCGAAAACCATGAACTTTTTCAGGATTCAAGTAAGAAGTTCGCCGATCGGTCGCGTCGCGACGTGCCGTCTTTCCGAGTGAACGATCGTGTGCTTGTAGACACTCACGTATTGAGCAATTCCAAAGCTTGACTAACATTAGAGTTTGTACCCCGACGGAATGGACCTTATATGATCATCAAGGTAGTGAGTCCGACATCTTACCACGTCGCTATACCCGATAATCCAACGGTTCCGTTAGGGACATACCACGTATCAGCCCTAACCCCGTATGCTTCCCCTGCGGAGGATGAGACCCTGCCATTGCATCCTATACAGAAGAGGGGACGACCTCCCGAACCCACTGCTGTGCCGAAGCAGAAGCTATGTGCCAATCCACCTACTTCGACTCCCGTCAGATTTTTGACGAGGCTCCCCAAGAAAGCTTTCTACGAATAGACACCCAACGTTCCATTGTACCCCATCCGAGGCCGTTGATTTGGTACAAAGAAAGAGGGAGCAATGTAACACCACTGACTCCCGGAATGCCCCTGTCATATTATTACAGCCCACTATATTACCGACTATGTAATATAGTATATACTAAGGTGTAAAGATGTAATGTATTGTGTTGTTTATGGTAAAATAAAGCTATTAAAACAATTACAGCCTCCTTACAATACGCCCTTACAAAGTTAAATTTGACAACTGACTCCAAAAATGTCCAAATTAAATACAAGGTGTCAAATTTAATATTAATGACAGTCAGTTGCAAGCGTTGTTGAATGAGATGCCTAAAACTATATCAGACAAAGTGCAGTAAATTTAATTATGACAAACTATTTTTCATGCAAAAAAACCTAAATATTTCTTAAGAAGCCAATAATACAGAAATATGTTTTTAGTGAACAAAATCTTTAATAAAATGATAAAGCAATTGAAAGTAGAACAATTAAGCAAAATAGACAACAAACTATATTGGAAAAAACTATGCCAAAGCTTTAATTTTTCCGATTATAATTTAGAACTTTTACACTATAAAAAAATTGATGAAGAACAAATACGACGCATACTAAAAAAATCTACAAAGTTTTCAGTACAAACAACGTTACTACTTTATTTAAAATTTGAAGTTTACATATTATAACTGTATATAGATAAACGTTTTTTAAACAATGGCAAACAGCTATAAACGTATCTATATTAAAACCAAACAAAATTAGAACAGACATTAATAAATATCGAATTTTATTTACTGATACTTTTTTCAAAATTATGGAAAACATAGTAAATAATTGTTTAATTTTAAGCATTTTTTTTCCCGATGGTTTATTAGTAACTCTTTGCTTGTGACACTTCATTTACCCAGACAATTATTTTTTTTTTATATTTTGGTTTGGTTTGTCTTCAATAATTCTTAATTTTTTTCTAAATTTTGTTTTAATTTGTCTACTGCTCCTTAGAATTTAAAGCGTTCTACGTAATATAAAAAAGCATCAGAATATTCTAGGCAACGATAACAAAAACTTTTAAAAATAAACACAAGCAATTTAATGCAGTTTTAATATAACGTACATTTTGTTCACATAAATAAATGTGCATATTCAGTGTTGCGAGCGTGTCGTATAAGTAAACGTAATTGCGGTTATTGCATTATTATTAATTTAGTTATTAATTGTTTATTTAAGCATAAATGCAACACCAAAGAATTCTTGTCAATAACTACTTCAGAAGCATCAAAGATGAACCAATAAAATGCACACCTGTCGCTGAACTTAATTGCATAGAAAAATCAGTTATTACCAGATTGAGAATATGACACAACAAACTAACACACAAATATCTGTTAACCAAGAGAGATCGACTAAAGCAATCAAGCGTTAACTAATTTAATAACAGAATGTACAAAATATATTGACAAACCTAAAAAAATATTTTGTGCAAAACATTGATAAATTAATAAATTGTTTAAAAAAACACAGCTGTCAACCTCTATGTTAAGTATGTTTATTTACACAAATTATTAAGGAAATAAAACGTATTTGTTAACGTCTTTACAACTGCAGTTACACATACTATAACTAAGAAATTGTTTCTTAATGTTAATTAAAGTTAACGTTTCAAGAAAACTATTATATTTTCTTATAACTGCACCAAGAGAACAAATTAGTCAAATAAAAAATTTATTTTATACTAAATAAACAATTCAATTATTTATAAATTTACTTTAAAATTCTTGTACGTTTAGCAAAATTCTTAAACTTTATGTTAAATAGAGAATCAATAAACAGAAAAATAGATTATTCAAAAAATGTTTATTGAATTTTGGATTACTGCCATAAGACGGCAACAGAACACGACAATATAAGTTGGAAATTGATATAAAAGACTGCGGAGGTGAAGAATATAACAACAGAGCTAACATGTCTGGCAAAATAAAACGCATTCAGACTTTTATTGACAACATAATAAAGCCAGTCTCTATTTTCCATATGTAGCTTATTCACATGTTTTAGTAAATCTAAGTCTAAGTAAATGTTAATCTAACCCTGTTTATTTTTTTAATATAAAATCTTTTATAACGCTGAATAAAACAAAATTTAATAATAACATAATTGCTTTTTTTTGTTATATTATTCAACAAGTGTTTAAAAGTTTTAAAATTAAGTAATTAAAGTTGCGTCAAAATGTGTTTTAAACGCTTGTAATTATAAAAAATTAAATGTCTAGGTTCAAAAACCAGTAATTTATTTGTAGAATTTTTCTGCAACAATAGATAAAAACTATTTTTTTAATAAACTGTAATTGATAAAAAACTATTGGTGTTTGACAATGTGCCAAAAGAGATTAAATAAGGTAAAATTAATGTCTATACAGGAAGTATGTGCCAAATCAATTAATTCTAAAGCATTACATAAAAGTCTATTATTGTTGAAATTAGAAAACAAACGCACGATTACTAAATTGTCAAATTCAATCATATTTTTTGTAAATTATTACTTATAAAATTATATAATGTTTAGGCGTTATTATATTATATAATGAAATACATTATTAACAAGTTATTATAAATAAATAGTCGGTGGTGTTAATTTGTCACTAACATAAATATTACTTTTGGCAGGATGGGTTACAAGTATGCAGCAGATATGCTTGTTTACAATAAAAACAACGTGTTAACTACGTCGTAAAAATGTTGAGAAATATTTAAAACTAGCTTTAAAATAACTGCTGCTGTTATATATTTTTTATTAGATACACTAATTAATCTGAACTCGAAAAAAACGAAGATTTATAAAAAAAAACGAATGCATTTTGTCTGTGTAAATTTTGTTAACTAAAATCATATTTTTTTTTTTTTGCATACATTAAGCACTTATAAAAAACAATTTTTTAAACGTTACGTTGTTACGAATTCTTTTTTAAATTTTTTTTTAGATTTTTTAACTTGTCTAAAACATATATTGAGTTAAAAAAATTAATTGTAGCAGTTGGTCTTAGATTATCGAAACATAATGCATTTTCAATTATTGTTTTGCCACGTTTAGTTTTATGTGGCCTCACGATGAGTACATTATTTCGTTAATAAAATATTTATAATCACACAATAATAATTTAATAAAAAAAGTTAAGACAAATTTACCTTTTTACATTTTTAGACAAATTAATAGCAATTGTGACAAAAACCAATAATATGGCAATATTTAGAAAGAATCTTGTAACAATATTTTTAATTAAAACACAGCAGAAGTACGATTTATTAAAGATTGAGTTTTAAATGGCTACGGTGTTATGCATTTTAACAAAATGTTCCTTGAACTTAATATATGTTCTTAGGGTAACTTTTATTATCCTTAATTTTTTTTTAATTAATGAGGAAATGTTTTTCAGGAAACATAAACACTATTTTTAGAGTTTTGTATGGCATACTTTACTTAAGTTAAATGACGAATCAATATTTAAGAAGTAAAATTAGAAATTTAATTGTTAATCAAATAATTAGTTTCCTTTGCCATCAACCTATCGAATATGTTAAATAAATAAAATTTTTAAAAATACAATTTAGTAAGGAATAAACTATAAATAAATTAATATAATAGAACATGTTAAAAACAAAATAAACGTTAAATAAACCAATTCTAAATACGATAATTCACAAACAAATGTCAATAATTAGTGATAGGACACTAACGATGAGTTTGACAAGTGAAGACTTTTAATTTTCAAATTTCATATTAAATTAGGGTAAATACGGGATTCTATTGAAAGATTTATGTTTAAAAGTAAATTTATCTTTGGAATAAACAAAATAAAACGTTACATATTTGAAATTGTAAATTAATTATAAAACAATTTTTTTAGAGCGTCATTAACCAAATGACCTAACGGAGAAGACACCACTGAGTTAAATATAAATTATATTAATTAATAATAAATATTAATTTTTTTGTTTTTTGTTGACTAAATCAAAATAATTTGGAAAAATACAATTCACAAAAACAGCGAACAAAAAATATATAATAACAAAAACTAAATAAGATAAAATAATAAATATTATTTTATATAAAAACTAAATAACAGAAAAATATGTCAAAATAAAACATAAAACTTTAAGTAAATAATAATTTTGATACTAAAAATAGTTAATATGTTGAAAAACAATATTTTTGTTTGGATTATTAGAATTTCTATAATCTACAAATTTATTAATAAAAACGACTTGGGTATTAACAAAAACTTTTTTTTAGTGCTTTTAAAAGACAAATTAAGTTCTATATTAAAAGTTTGTATTAAAAACTTATATTAAATTTTGTATTAAAATTTACAAACACTACAGCTTTTAAGAAATCTTATTAATTAAAAAATATTATTATTGTTAAAGATAAAATTAATTAGTATTTTATTTACATACAAACAAAATTTAAACATATTTTTAGTATTGAAATTTTGAGTTTTCAAGAAAACTTTTAAGTGTAGGATGTAGAAAAACAACTAAATAACGTTTTTTTGTTACAATTTCATATTTCATAAACTTATTAAAATTTACTTAAATAAATATCAATGTTAATTCATAAAATTCTGATTGAATAACTTCTTTTTTAATTAGTTTCATTAATTTAGTTATTTAATTTAGACGTCAAGTACATATTATATAAAATATTTGCTAATTAATTATTAATTTTACATTTTTGTGTTTTCTATTTTGTAACTTTTGTAGTTCATTATAAAATTGTTTGAAATTAATATTATAATAATTAAATTAGTCAAGAAATACGTCTACTCCAAGTTGATAAAATTTTAAGAACTTTCGGAACTTTTTTTAATATTTGTTTTTACAATAAATGGATTTGTTTTATTAATAATAATAATAATAATAATAATAATATTAATAATAATAATGTTTATTGACCTTAACAAAATACACTTTGAGCGGTCAATAAGATGCAATCAGCAAAGCTGGTTTTCATTACATCCCATTTTACATATAGATTTCTTTGCTACAATAATTTATTTTTTACTTTTAACTTAAAATTATATAATGAGCTTGTGTTCAATATTGTGTAACACTTATTGAACAGAAATGCACCTAAGTATTGAAAATAACCTTTGAATTTTTCAGAGTGGTGCTTAGGGATGCGCGCGGTTCGTTTTCTTTGCCCATGTTCACGTTTTATAAAGTCGATGGTACAATATAAATAGGCTGGTGTTTTTGACATAAGAATTTTATACAGAAATGTCAGAAATAACATTATATATCTATCACTTATTCTAAGTATTTTGAGTTTATTATAATATGGGGTAACATGATTATGCTTAGGTATAAAAAAATAAAACCTGAGACAGTTGTTTTGAACAACTTGTTTTTAAACTAATTTGTCAAGTGACCGTAGTATGTTATTAATTCATACTCAATTGAGCTGAGGACTAAACTGCATGTTAAGTTATACTTAATATGTGCAGGTAAGTAATTTTTAAATTCGTATAAAAGTTTTAATTTGTCATAGCTCAATCGACATTTTGATATTACATGCTCAGCAAAAGTAAGGTCTTGATCAATTATGATTCCCAATATTTTAACAGACTCCGAAAATGTTAACTCCTGTCTCTCTATGATAATACTGGATCTAATGGTATCATAACATTTTTTCTAACCGATGCTTTGCCGATACAAAGAACTTTGGTCTTTTCTCCGTTTAAAGTAAAACCGTTTTTATCCGACATTGTGATCATTTTTTGAAGATTGTCGTTCATTTCCTCAATAGCTTCGTTGAAATTCGAAACCGATGAGTGTATATATAATTGCGTATCATCAGCATACATACTGATTTTTCAATTTTTTGTAAGTATGTTGTCAAATTCTGCGGTGTATATAATAAACAAAAGTGGCCCTATAATACTGCCTTGCGGTACGCCATTGTCGTTAGGTATTATGTCGGAACATATTGATTTATTCTTCAACGAAAGTTTTACAAATTGCTTTCTGTTCTGCAAGTATGATTCTAGCCAGGCTAAGGCTTGAGTTGAGAATCCGTAATAGTGTAGTTTTGCAACAAATAAGGGTCTATTTAAAACATCGAAAGCTTTCGAGTAATCAAGTGCAGCAAGTATAGTAACTTCATTATTATCCCAAGCGTTTGTAAAGTCGTTGATAATTTTTAGAATATTGGTATTTGTACTGTGCCTAGTTCTGAAGCCGGACTAGAAAAAGGGTAGAATGTTGTTTTTTTCAACAAAATCTGAAATTTGCTTGTATATCCACTTTTCAAGGACTTTGCTTACAACTGGTAAAATAGATATCGGCCTTAATAAACTATAGTCATCTGCTTGATTAACTTTAGGAAGCGGTATAATACACGCAGTTTTCACTTGTCTGGAAATGTACTTGTATCAATAGAGAAATTTATTATATGTGTGATAATATCTGCACATAATTAGCCAACTAATTTCAACATAACGATACTAATGTTATCGTTCCCTACAGCACTGGATTTGAAAGAGTTAATTATTTTATTTACTTCCGTACTAGAGATGTGCTTGAATTTTAACTTTTCTGTAATGTTATCGTAGCTGTTTTTATAATAATAGTCAATTATATTATATGGAATGTTTTGAAAGGGAAGAGCTTTAACAAAATGGTTGTTTATCTTATTAGGATCGGTAATATTTAATGATATGGTTTTTTGAGTTTGTTTGTGTACCGAGTTTTGTTTAAAAAAACACCACAATTTTTAGAGTTGTTTTTTATTTCATTAATTTGATGATTGAAGAAGGCTTTCTTTTCGTGTTTTATTGCCGTAGTTACAAAATTTCGCATTTCCTTATAGGCTGCCGTCCAAAATTTTTGTATTTATTATGAATTTTGTTTCTTTCTTTAATCATAATTTGAATAACTGGTGTTACGTACGAGGGCCTCCGGTTTTTTGGGGTAAACGTTACTATAGGGTCGTGTAAGTCAAACAGGTATGCAAAAGCTTCGTTGAAAAAATAAATTTTATCGTCTATTTGAGGCATGGTCACTATATCATACCATGGGAATTCATTGACGTCTTCCATAAAAGCATTCCGGTTAAAATGCCGAAATGATCTGCATGTAATTTGCCTGTGTTGGGAGATTATGTGAGATATATCAAGAGTACACGACGTTAACGTTAACGTCTTCACAAACGACATTCGAGCTTGCCAAATTATCTGACACACAGATAATATCTAGTAGTAACTTAGATGTAGTACTGATTCTCGTAGGTTCCTTCACTAATTGTTTAAGGGCAAATACTAAAAAAATGTTCTCTAATTTAAGTGCGTCGTTATTATTGTTCAGAAGGTTCACGTTCAAGTCGCCCATAATAATAAGTCTATCTACCTGAGGAGCAACGTAAGCCAAAACGTTTTCAAAGTCTTGAAACCATTTACAACATAAATCTGGTGGCCGATAAAACACACCAATACCATAAGTTATTTTCTTGATGCTTAGTTTGATGAAAAGATGTTTCAGTTTAGTCGCGCTGGTGTATTCAATTATCATGACCTTATACCTGAGGTTGCATAAAATGTACATTGCTAAACCGCTTCCCGTGGTTGTACGATCTGCTCGAACTAAATTGAAGTTAGTTACAGCCAGCAAATTATCAAGAACTTTGGGATCTAACCAGGTTTCTGAGATAGCAAAAATGCTAAAATTATTAGTTGCTAATAAAGAGGGCACTTCGCTAAAGGATGATGATAGGGACCTTATATTGATATGCCCTACTCTGAAATCTGACCCCGAGATATATGAACTATTATCTAGTTGAGAACAGTGTTCATCACATTTAGTTTAATTGAGTCATTTACAAGTTTTTTGAATTTAGATTATTACTAGGCTTATGTTTCGTTACATCAATTCCGAACACATTTTGTTTTAATGTGTTAAGCATTTGTGTGTATGCAGTGCAATTATTGCAATACCACGCAGCATGATTGAAATTACATTCAATTTTTTTCACATTATTGTAGTAAAGACAATTTGAGCATTTATATTTTGTACGTCCTTTACTTTACAGTCGCGTACACCATGGAATTTTGCACAGAGTGGACAAACAGGGGAATTTTTGCGTGGACAGTTTGCCGACGAGTGGTTGAATCCGTTGCACGTAAAACATCTTTTAAGTTCCATATCATCATAGATTGAGCATCCGTCAAAGTCAATTAAAATATGTCCAGCCTGAAGCTGTTTATTGTACAGTACCGCATCAGTATTTACAATCACCTGAAATATTTTGGAGTTTTTCTTCACCGGCGAAACAGACAAAATATCACATTTTGTGTCTTCTGAAAAGTATTCACTATTTTGTAATTTCAAGTACTGCATAATAACTTCAGGATCTAGTTCTTCTGTTACGCCAACAATGCGTAACTTGATAGGAGTTGGATTGAGCTGCTTTAGTTGATAATTCTCAGAGAAATTTTCTTCGGCCTCTTTTAGTAACTTAGCCGATTGTTTGCTGTCTGCACAGCTGACAACTAATCCGCCTTTTTTGTCGTCTTGACTTGTTTAACTTCGATTTTCGAGGCAAATTAGTTAACCTTGCTAAGAACATCGGACTTGGTTGTGTCAGAATCTTGTTTGTCATCTTTGGGTTTTATTAGAAGTTTTGTTTGAGCAGCTGCAGCAGCGATATTGGCATAGAAGCGTTTACTATTAGGAAGATCCACCTTGTTAGCAGTTGCGGTAAATTCATTCACTTTATTGGCAATAGCTCCGAGAGTCTCTTCTTTTAGAACGCTTAAAGTTGATGTTAAATCAGAAATAAGTAGCGACTTCATCTCATTGAGTTTAAGATTAACTTCATTTATTAATGCCTCAGAAAGACAGTGAAATTGCTGATTGCGATCAACAAAGTCAGTGCGTACGCAGTCTTTACAACGCCATGTAAGACCGGGATGATTTTTGAGATAGTTCACCAGTTCAACAGGTAATGCAGCACAGGATAAATGATACGGTTTATTGCAAGGCCCTGAACAATTAAGACCTGGTGTTCTTGATGTGAAGTTTTCAGCACACTTGGAACACGGAGGCGTCATTTTTACATGCAAACAGAGTAGCACGTTGACCAATACCTGGACTAATGTTTTTGCAGGAATCACTCTAATTATTTATTGTTAAGAATTAGAATAAATTAAAATTAAAATAAAAGTATGTAGAAAATATATTCTTCAGCGTATGGTGTGTTGCTTATTCGAAGTTTTGATGTGGGTTTTGTTGTCACTTATTTATTTATCACTTCATGCAATATTGTTAATGTTTGACCTTAAAGATATCAGTCAGTTGGAAATTTTACTCACTATTTGCGATATTTGTTTTCACTTTGCTGTTATCTCCTACTCCTCTGTCCATTACACCATTCTGTTCCTTTTTATGTTGAGCACCGCATGCTTCGTGCTTCAGTTGTTTACGTCGTATAAATTAAAAATTAAAATACACTACAATTATTATGCGAAACAACAAAATATCACAGAGCACAAACAAACTTTCAAACATACGGGTATAATAATTAATTTAAAAAATTTAATTCTACAATAAACATTACATTATTTTAGTAAAGCAGCAATATACGGTTAAACCAATCCATTTTTGATTTAACAACACTAAAATCTAAAATTTATTTTACCGTTTTTGATTTGCTTTGACAACGGTCAAATTTTTGGTTTTTGAATAAAATTGATTTAATATTGCCGGCGCTTAAATATTTAACAAGTAATGTAATTCATCATACTAAAACATATCGCATATACCACTGACAGCAAATGTCAACCATATTTATTAAAATAATTACATATCACGTTTGTACTGTATGAGAGAGGAAGCATTGACAAAAGATGAGACGCTAGATACTATGATATATTATGGCAAACTAACGGAGAAAACAAAAGATACAATTTTTAACATAATAATTACTTATTACTATAATACTACAGCAATACCTTTATAAAGTGTCCTACTTTAAGATAGATTAAAATAAACAACGTTCGCGGATAATTACATAACCTTTTATTTATCTTTACGGCACACGCCTAAAAACACTAAATATTCACTTATTTATTAAACACTGACACTTGATTTTTTAAGACGGGCTTCGGCTTCTTTTTGTTTACTTTTTACATTTTTGCTTACCTTCGGCTACAGTTCTGTTTGTTTCTTAAGTCGCTTTAAATATTTTTGAGGTTTGAAATTGTTTCACTTTAGTAATTCTTAAATTTACTTTTTGTAATCAGCTCTGTCTGTGTGACTCACATTTAGATTGTTTTTTAATTGCCGTCATTTACTCTATATGATAGGTGAATACTTTATTGAAGTACAGTCGAGCCGTCATTTCGAAAATTTACCTATTCCAAACAAAGTTCACAAAAATTACCGATTTTTTCAACTTAAAATTAGGTGAAATGAAAAAGACGTTTGTTTAAAAATGTATACTTATTGTTATACAAAAAAATTAAATAGAAACATACATAGAGTCCAAACTGGATAAAAGGAATTGGAATTAAATCTGGGTACTTACAATACATGCCGACTTCATTTATACTATACTATGAGTCGTCGAAGGTCACTAAGAGATGTCTCCAAACTTAATTTAAGCCTTAATAAGTCAATACGTTGATATTATTTATGAAATCCGCCTATTTCAAATTCTCGCTGAAGCGAAGAGTGTTCGGTCTCAATTAGTTCGAAATAGCGAGGCTCTACTGTATATAATTGTGTTTTTGCGACTTTCTTAAATAGCAACGTCGCTAAGCCATAATGTTGGGCTCTATTAACAATTTTATTTTATCATTACATTTTTGTGTTAAAACCTAATTTTAGTTAATTCCTAGTTGCAGCAGTTAGTTCGGTTTGCTAATATTTTTCAAAGTATTTAAATATGGAACAATACTATTTGTCAAAATTTTTAAAACGCGTTTAACTTTCAATTTACTGCAAACATTTGATAAGCAAATCTAATATTTATAAATTAAATACAATTAAATATTAATATTGTTTTATTTGTTAAATTAAATAGTAAAATTCCTTATCAGTTTGATGCACAACATAGGCACAGCAGGCCCAACTTTGTAATTTTCTTATTCAGGAATATGTGGTTTTAGAAATGCCTCGTAAATTAGTATAATAATACTTTTTTTCTACAGACAGACTTAAATACAAAACATTTGTTCAGAAAGATACGTTTAGTTGCTCTTAGTTGGTAAGATGTTGTGCTGCAGTGTAACCTGTACTTTTTAAAGACAAACTCTCATATCTGTGATAGGTTCAATTTCTCGATTGCTTTTAGTCAAGTTTTATATACTATTAGTTATTTAGTTGAACGTATTACAAATCATCTTTGTTATTTCGAATTATTAAGAAACTTAAATATCCGTGTTCTGTTTTTGCCAATTTTGCATTTTTTTTTCAAATTAATAAATTTAGATTACATTATGATTTATAATTCCGACATTTCTTGTTTTTTTTTTTAGATACGAGTAATTTAATATTCTTAAGCAGTTATTAGTGTTAATACCATTAAGAGTTTTATTTATTTAATATTATTTTTGTTTATGGATGCAAATACGATGTGAAAACTTGGTACCAAACTTACGTGAAATTTCGTGTCATTTTTATTTTTCATTTCTGTTTGTTGCACTTTGATCATAGGAGAGTTCTTTGAAAATATCTGTTGACAGTCCGTGTATCGTTTATAAAAGTAAAACATTTTTTAATTAATAAGGCAGTTGGATACAAACTTTCTCTGGGAATACAATAAGATGTAATAGTGCCCCGGTTCCTCTAGATTCGAGGTGTCAGTTTGCGAGTTTAAAATACATAACTGAAATAGTTAAGTAAGTAATTTAATGCTTTCATTTAGTTTTGAGTAACGGATTCTATACTTTATCAAACACAACTATTTTTCCGGTATAGTTTTTTGAATTTGTTATAAATATTTTTGTAAAACGATGTCAATAAGTTTTATTTAGGTCTAATGCAAATATTGCTCACTTACATTTACTAATAAGAACGAGTCTCCCTGGCCCATGTTGTGTAAAGTCGTATATTAAACACGTTCTGCATCTTAGGGTTAAAATACATTTTTCGTTTATAGCAAACCACAAAATTAATCACAAAATAAATAAGAAAAACATGTAAATAAAACATCAGATACAGGATATATGTGATTACTCAATTTGGATTATATATAAGATACTCTAAACGTTTATCTAAAAAATTAATTAAAAAATAAAATAAATAAGAAACTGTTGGAATTTAATATAAAGTGTTACTAAAAACTTTTGTTACATTACAGTACGTTGAAATAACTAATGTTATTTTTAAATTAAGTATTTTGATAAAAAGAATTTTTTAGTATACATTTTACGATAAATTATTTTTGGATTAAAATCTGCATAGATTTGTTAAACTACAAAATCTCAAAAACGTAATTGAGTATTTTTATGGTAATGCTGTTTCTTAATTTTTTAATAGAATTTTGTTAATTTAATTAAAAGCATTTTTAAAACATATAGACCTAAACTCAGAAAAAAATTTATCTAAAATTATTGCAAATAACAATCATAATAAATTATTTTATTTTATACTAATATTAAGAATTTTGTAGAAAATACATTATTAATTTATTTTAAATAAATAAAAGTAAAGCACAAAACGTCTTCGTATCGATTTTAATACATCCGACCATTACACAATAATGGCCACTATGCGCGTTAAATTCTCAATTTCTTTGCGTCTTAGCGCAATGCTTTATTAAAATGAACAGATAATAGATGGTATATTTCACATACAAATGCTTTAATTGCATTTTAATAGAAATTTTTTTGTCTTATTGTGTGAAGCGCTTATTTTGTCATAAAAACGCCTTAAGAAAACATGTCAAATCGAATGAACTTACAAAAAAGAGAAAAAATGATTTAACAAGGAGGTTCCTTTCGTCTTTTTATTATAGCTCTTTTACTAAGTGACGTAATAAGTAATCCTGTCAGCTAAACGTGCAACACGCTAAACAGATTACTGGATAAATAAATAGATATTCTTATTTATATTAAATAAACTTACAAACCATTTTTTTACGTACAAATAAAACTAAAGTAGTTTAAACAAAAACAAATAAATTTCAAAAAATGCTTTAAACTAAATTTAAAAAACAGTTATGTAAATTACTAAAACTTTTTACATAATATTTCAGACATACATTATATGTAGAATATACAATATCTAAACAACATAATTTATTGCAAAATAATAAACATGTTCAAATTTTTAATATAAGTTGCGGTACAAACAATGGCAAAATTTTCTATGCTACGATAAGATATGATATAAAAACCCACAGGCAATGTCTAAAAGTTACGTGCGTAGTGTTAACATAAACTGATAAACGTATGTGAGTTGACGCTATTGCATCGACATTTAAAGTGTTATAAATATTCTATTCTATTAATTAATCAGTCTTTTTTTTTTATTTGTTGTGTTTAGTTTAAGTACAATATTACAATTGTTGTAAGAATACGATGGTATCTTTAAATCCGTATAAAAAAACAATTACTGATTAAATCGTTTTTTGTGTTTTAATCTATAAAGTGTTAAATAAATTTTTTTTTGACTCAGTCTGTTAAACTGAAGATATGAATTTATTAATGTATACAAATCTATATATATAAAAATGTTATGTTGGTTTGTGTACGTTTCAAAAACTCAAAAAGTTCTGCACCGATTGAGTTGAAATTTTAACATGATATAAAATCCGCATCAAGGATTGTTTTTATCTATTTTTTGCATCAGTCACATATCTGCGACCGCGAGAAAACAGTTTTTTTAACGATCAGCTGTGTACCAGTGACCGCGCCATCTGCCATAAGCGAGGAAAACACTTGCTGACAACCGCAATAGTAATGACGCAGTCACATGAAAAACAATTTTGTTCCCAATTACATTGTTTATTTACAAAAAAATTTGCATCTGATTCTGATTATTATACAATCTGAATTAAATATTCACTTAAATCAAGAATTTTTGGTGTGATAGTGTTGTGATCGAACTGCGCCTTTCACCAAATCGTAAGTAGAGGTTATATTTTATATCAAAGATGGACAGTAAAAATATTATTAACTGACAGGCAAAATAAAAGGACTTATTATAATTCAAGTGGATTTCTAACAGAAGTGAGTGGTTATATCTTTTTTATTACATCTAACACGTGGACGTAATTATATTATTTATTTTGGATTAACCTCACTTTTAATGTATATAAATATAATTACATTAAAACTAGCAATTATTAAATTATACGAATGTCAACCATTCAATCACAATGTGCCACTGCGAAGCGTGGCAGGGTACAGCTAGTTAATAATAAAAACCGAGATTGTAATTAAAAAATTGAATCAATTTTTTGGACAAAAAAATTAATAAACGAACAAGGACGACAAAAAAAGTACTACTACTTTGTAAAGATTTGAAAAAAGAAAACGAGGAAAATACCGATATTCATTGCTTGCCAAAATCATAAATTTAATAGACTTATTAAGAAAATAAACACAAAAATTTTTAAAAATGAAAAAAAACACAAACATAAAAGAAAAATTGTTTGAAGTTTCTAGAAAACAAAATATCGACTAACTTAGAATAAATATTAAATTAATTTAACGAATATTTTGTAAGCACTCATATAAATAATAGTATACACTAACCCCCAGCAAACTTCAAAGAGGTTTCAATATTAAAGTTTTAATTTCAAATTTAAGTTAATTTATCAGATCTCAAGAAAACTTTAAGAAATAAAAGTGAAAAGAAAGATCGGATCACATTAAAAAACAATTATTACATATGCAATGCTAGATATTCAGCGAATTTCATTGAGGAACAATCTTTGAAGGCTATCTTGGACTCGTCGATAGATATGTTTCTGGATAGTGAGTAGACGTTTGGAAAAAAAAATTTTAAAATATCTATCATAGGCCTCAGTTTATAGAATTTATTGAACTCGGAAGAATTTCTGATGGACATTTTTGCATTATTATTGAGATGAATGTGCCTTGGAATAAACAAAAATTTTTGATGGCATCTCTCTGGCTACACGTTCGACATATAAATTTTCATCTAGCGACCAATACTGTTTCATGCTAGGTAGGCTATGAAAACCCATAAATATTATTTCCAAAAACGCCTTGAACTCTTCTAAGTCACTTCATCATAGATATCAGTGCCCCTAACTTGTCGTCGTCTGAGTCAAAAAACTTGTAAATGACTCAGTTAAACTAACAAGCGATGAACACTGTTCCCAAATAGATAATAGTTCATATATCTCGGAGTCAGATTTCAGAGTAGGGCACATCAATAAAAGGTCCCTATCATCATCCTTTATCGAAGTGCCCTCTTTATTAGCAACTAATAATTTTAGCATTTTTGGCATCTCAGAAACCTGGTTAGATCCCAAAGTTCTTGATAATTTGCTGGCTGTAACTAACTTCATTTAGTTTGAGCAGATCGTACAACCAGGGGAGGCGGTTTGGCAATGTACATTTCATGCAATCTCAGGTATAAGGTCATGATAATTGAGTACACCGACTAAACTCAAACATCTTCTCATCAAAGTAAGCATCAAGAAAATAACTTTTGTTATTGGTGTATTTTATCGGCCACCAGATTTATGTTGTAAATGGTTTCAAGACTTTGAAAACGTTTTGGCTTACGTTGCTCCTCAGGTGGATAGATTTATTATTATGGGCTACTTGAACGTAAACCTTCTGAACAATAATAACAACGCACTTAAATTAGAGAACATTTTTTCAGTATTTGCCCTTAAGCAATTAGTGAAGGAACCTACGAGAATCAGTACTACATCTAAGTCACTACTAGATATTATCTGTGTGTCAGATAATTTAGCAAGCTCGAATGCCGTTTGTGAAGACGTTAACATAAGTGATCATATGTTAACGTCGTGTACTGTTGATATATCTCACATAATCTCCCAACACAGGCAAATTACATGCAGATCATTTCGGCATTTTAACCGAAATGCTTTTATGGAAGACGTCAATAATTTTCTATGGTATGATATAGTGACCATGCCTCAAATAGACGATAAAATTCATTTTTTCAACAAAGCTTTCGCATACCTGTTTGACTTACACGCCCCTATAGTAACCTTTACCCCAAAAAACCGGAGGCCCCCGTACATAACACCAGTTATTCAAATTATGATTAAAGAAAGAAACAAAATTCATAATAAATACAAAAATTTCGGACTGCAGGCTGATCTCGCAGCCTATAAGGAAATGCGAAATTTTGTAACTACGGCAATAAAGCACGGAAAGAAAGCCTTCTTCAATTATCAAATTAATGAAATAAAAAACAACTCTAAAAATTGTGGTTTTTCTTTAAACAAAACTCGGTACACAAACAAACTCAAAAAACCATATCATTAAATATTACCGATCCTAATAAGATAAACAACCACTTTGTTAATGCTCTTCCCTTTAAAAACATTCCATATAACATAATTGACTATTATTATAAAAACAGCTACGATAACATTACAGAAAAGTTCAAATTCAAGCACATCTCTAGTACGGAAGTAAATAAAATAATGAAGTCTTTCAAATCCAGTGCTGTAGGGAACGATAACATTAGTATCGTTATGTTGAAATTAGCTGGCCAATTATGTGCAGATATTATCACACATATAATAAATTTCTCTATTGATACAAGTACATTTCCAGACAAGTGGAAAACTGCATGTATTATACCGCTTCCTAAAGTTAATCAAGCAGATGGCTATAGTTTATTAAGGCCGATATCTATTTTACCAGTTGTAAGCAAAGTCCTTGAAAAGTGGATTTACAAGCAAATTTCAGATTTTGTTGAAAAAAACAACATTCTACCCTTTTTCCAGTCCGGCTTCAGACCTAGGCACAGTACAAATACCAATATTCTAAAAATTATCAACCACTTCACAAACGCTTGGGATAATAATGAAGTTACTATATTTGCTGCACTTGATTACTCGAAAGCTTTTAATGTTTTAAATAGACCTTTACTTGTTGCAAAACTACACTATTACGGATTTTCAACTCAAGCCTTAGCCTGGCTAGAATCATACTTACAGAACAGAAAGCAATTTGTAAAACTTTCGTTGAACAATAAATCAATATGTTTCGAAATAATACCTAACGACAATGGCGTACCGCAAGGCAGTATTATAGGGCCACTTTTGTTTATTATATACACCGCAGAATTTGACAAAATACTTACAAAAAATTGCAAAATCAGTATGTATGCTGATGATACGCAATTATATATGCACTCATCGGTTTCGAATTTCAACGAAGCTATTGAGAAAATGAACGACAATCTTCAAAGAATGATCACAATGTCGGATGAAAAGGGTTTAACTTTAAATGGATAAAAGACTAAAGTTCTTTGTATCAGCAAAGCATCGGTTAGAAATAAATGTTATGATACCATTAGATCCAGTTTCATCATAGAGAGACAGGAGTTTTCGGAATCGGTTAAAGTATTGGGAATCATAATTGATCAAGACCTCACTTTTGCTGAGCATGTAATATCAAAATGTCGATTGAGCTATGGCAAATTAAAACTTTTATACGAATTAAAAAAAATTACTTACATGCACATATTAAATATAACTTAACATGCAGTTTAGTCCTCAGCTCAATTGAGTATGGATTAATAACATACTACAGTCACTTGACAAATGAGTTTAAAAACAAGTTGCAAATTGATCAAAACAACTGTCTCAGGTTTTCTTTTTTTATACCTAAGCATAATCGTGTTACCCCATATTATAATAAACTCAAAATAATTAGAATAAGTGATAGATATATAATGTTATTTCTGACACTTCTATATAAAGTTTTTATGTCATAAACACCAGCCTACTTATATTGTGCCATCGACTTTATAAAACGTGAACATGGGCAAAGAAAACGAACCGCGCGCATCCCTAAGCACCACTGTGAAAAATTCAAAAGTTCCTTTCAATACTTAGGCGCATTTCTGTTCAATAAATACTACACAATATTGAACACAAGCTCATTATATAATTTTAAGTTAAAAGTAAAAAATAAATTATTTTAGTAAAGAAATCTATATGTAAAATGGGATGCAATGAAAACCAGCTTTGCTGACCGCGCAAATGTATTTTGTTAAGGTCAATAAACATTATTATTATTATTATTATTATTATTATTATTCCAAGCTTGTACTAAGCTGTTTCAGAAATCGGGAGCGTTTAGGAAAATTAGTTACTTCTGGCAAATAATCAGGATCTGTTATAGAATCATCTAAATTTTTGTCTCTTGACAATTACTTGAACTTGTTGATGGTTTTTCAGATCGTGTCGACCAAGGAAAACATTGCTTTAGATGAGTTTTTGGTAACTTATCAGCAGCAAGTATTTTCTTAATACACTTTATTTTGCACTTATCTCTACAAGAGTATTATTTTTACAAAAAACTTTAAACGTAAATTAAATTATTTTGTGTTAAAAATATTCTAGGTTACGGTTTATTTTTACTTTAATGTAAAACCATTAGAATAGTTAGAAATTACATTTTATAAAATTGTTTTCTTACTTTTATAAAACATTAATTATATTAATAACGTTTATTAGAGCAGAAAATCTAAACTTAGTTATTAAATATATAAGCAATTACTTTGTTTAACATTTAAGAAATTTATTAAATATAAATTAACAAAATAAAACTTTTAAAGATAATAAAGTACTTGCGTTTTTAGGAAATTAAATTTTTTGTACCATGTTTATTTAATAACTTTGTTAGTCACATATTAATAATATTTAAAACTAATAAAGAGTTAAAAATTGATAGTGTTCAGTACTATTAGATAATATCTTTCTCCCCCTCACTAATAATAAAAAGTAGGGAAGTAGCGAGGTTAGTTTTTAAGTGGTAGGAGTTGTAAAAGGAAGGATGATAAGTAAGTTGTAAGCGGTAGTAATGTAAGAACAGTTGTAAGGTGTGGTTAAAATAAATAAACAATTATAAACATCCATGACCGATCATTCACGAACTCAAATTAATACAAATATCTAACAAGAAAATTAGAAATTTAAAGTAAACTGTTTTTTTTTTCAATAATATAAACTAAACATTTATTATTTAAATTAACAATGTTTAACGTTACTCTTTAAATACAGAAGAAAATAATCTACGCTAGTTAAAAAGTTGCAACTAACGCTGTAATTTTTTTAATTTTGATAAATTATATAAAATGCATACAAATTATGTAATTTTATTAACTTAATTTAAAATATAATTTAGTACAATTAAACCGTTCCCTAAGAAACTATATATGCAAAGCTTAATTGCGAACCGGTATTTTAAATGTGATAACCCAAAGGAAAACTTCAAAACAAGTTTACTACAGAAAAGTCGTATCATTTTAAAACTTCGTATAAAACATTTTGAGTCAGAAACTGACTAAACCAAATTTAAACTTGTAACTATATATAGATAGACATAAAAAGTATAAAGTTATATTTTTTTAACGAATAATGTTCTCACGTGTTTAATGATTTTGTATAGAAATATTAAGTGTTAACAATACAATTATTATAAATTTATAATGAAATGCAAGGTTAGTTACACGCTTTGAGAATTCCACTGTTAAGAATATTTCATATTTTATTAGACACGCACATTTAATTTGTTTAACGCTACATTAAGTATCCTTGAGTGCTACATTTAGAAGTACTTTAATACTAAATGTTTATAGCATTTTTAACTTAATTGAAATATTGATGTTTTCTATAAACGTTTTGTTTTCTAAAACTAATGTTAAATTTATGTCAATTTAGACATTAAAACGCAAAACGTGTAAGTTTAATACGTTCACTTACGTTAATAAACCCTAACATGCTTAACTTCATTTATGTATACCACAAAATAAGTACTACAAAAACATAATTTTAGTTTGTTTCTGTTTTTGTGTATGTAGAAACTTTTTTACAACTCAATACAGTTCATAAAAATAAATAAAAAACTTTATACGTAATAAAATCTTATAAAAAACACTAAAATTTAAAAATACTTTCTGAGTTAATTGTTGAGTTATTTACGTGTTAAATGCCAAATTTAAACGTAAGTATCTAAATAGTTTATGTAATTTTAAAACTTATTTTTACTACGACAGCATTTAGACGTAATTCTAGATAAAAAGTATACTTTAGTTGACATGTAGCTTAGGTTTATTATGAAAACAAAACGCTTAAAAGATTATTGCACGTTTTAAAAAAATAATAATTAAAGAAATTATTTTTAACATTGTTATACTTTGCAAATATAGTTTTTTAAGTAGACAGTCAGGCAGTTGTGCTTTACAATTTTTATAAGTATTTAACCCATTCATGGTGACAATTTTATTTTTTGAATAAAGTTTGTAGAGTATCATTGCTAAAAGTGAAGGAAAAATTATAAAAATTTTATCTTACCAATAATTTTTTAACAGGACTGAGAAAAAATTTCCATTATTGGAACATGGTCATTTGAAAGTGCAGTTATTTTAAAAAATACAAACACCCTAGTAGCACAAAATATATGTACGATATTCTAATGATCTTGGTACAATATTTAAAGTCGGCTAAATATTGCTTGGTGTAAAAAATTACACAAGGAGAATAGGAAATCGAGACATCTGCTTTTGAATTGAAATAAAAAATAAATTGCGTTATAACTAAAAATATAGTAATTTTACAATAATAAACTACATTTGCTGCAAAGAAATTTTAGACAAGGTTTTGTTATTCAGTTGTAAATTTACTATTAGCATTCTATTATGTGTTTATGATTTTAGAGGTCATCTTTTCTAAATATTTTTGTGGCATTCTAAATGGGTTTACACAAAGAAAATTTTGTAAAATTCTTTGCAACATTAAACATATTAACAAGTTTATTATTTACCTGCCTTTCGGTACTGAGGTCAGAAACAGTTATATGGACCTTGAACAAGAATAAGGAAAGTTTTCTTTACTAATATGCATTTGGATTTTGTGTTTGCAGTTTGTAAAGCTTAAATTTTTATATCGAGTTTTAGTACAACGTAATTATATAATCAGATAAGTCCCTATTCATTTTCTTGTTTTATTTTATGCATCATGTTTTTTAAATATAGAAAAACCATTTTGTTAATAATTTGTTTTAACGCAGCAAGTACACCCTAAATTTGGTGCTTGCTTAGTTGGCTGTTTAACGTTTACAGAAAATAATTCAAACAAATTATAACGGCCATCACTAATAAGAAACATAAATTAAAGAATAAAGATTAAAATGCTTTTGTGCACTTTTAAAAAGTTTTTTCTAATTTTATTAATTCATACTAGTCGGTAAAAAAACTAACATTACAATAACATATAGTAGATGTTCTATGGAAGTCATTAAATAAATAGAAATAATAATGCTGTCGAAATTTCTGTAAGTCAAACTAAAAAAATATATCTATATATTTTCATAGAGTTTCTTTATTGAAAAATTCGAATTGAAACCATTTGCAGGTATAATTCATACCAATTAAAATATACTTTAATGCATTTCATAATTAATATTATAAAAGACAGATTTTTTCATGCAACTTGGTAGAGTAAATCTTAATTGTGTGTGTTTTTTTTCAGATGCCATCAGAAAACAACATTCTAATGTAACGAATGTTACATACGTAAATCCGTTGCGTTATATTTGGCATACTTTAGAACATTTATGTAGTATCTATGTAATATGTAATGATAGTAATAAGTAATTTTAAGATAAAATTTTTTTTGTGTACTTATTTTTTAAAGATGTTTAAAATGTATACAAATTTTATATTTATATTTTATTCATCATTCATAATTTTATTTTTTTAGTGTCATTTTTTGTAAATAAACGTGTTTTTACAGAATATCTGCAGTGTTTCAATACGGTTTAATAAAAACTGTATAATACGTAGCTAAAAAAACAGATTAAATATCATTTGCAAACATACACATATGTAGTAGGTATATATTTTACAAACATCTCACAAATAATAGTGAGATACATCTAGAACAGATTAAAAAGTAATATTTCTCATATATTGGAAACAAATATTGAGACGACATTTACTAATATATTATGTATATTTTGTGTTACTAGGGTAATATCGAACAAAGTAATTTATTCATTTTAAAGCATATAATTATTTCTGTTGGTCATGAAAAGGTTTAAAACAGTTCAAAAGTTGCATATTGACACCACACACACCACAACCAAAAGTGGAATCTTTTTTACAAACTTTATATCGGTTTTGTCTGAGAGTTTTTGGATAATGCAACACATTCAAATTGTTAGACACAGCTGCAGGAACATTTCTAGTTAATACATCTCTAAACCTCGGTTGACCAACTAAATAACGATTTGCGTGTAAATGTAAGTAGACGCATTCTCTTATAAAACCTAAAAACTTTAGGGCGGATTCGATTTTTTTTAAATTATCCTCCGTAGTTTCTAAAAACTTTTTTTTAAACTTCAATATCTATTCTGTGTAAAAAACAAGCATTTGAGAGCGTTGCTTAAAACAGATAACTAAATAGCGACCAGTACCACTTGTTGTTTCGGGTTTTTATTCTGTAGTTAGATATATTCCTGTCCATTAAACCTGTGCCTCCCATGTGGGCATTGTAAAGATTTATCACATTTGACATTTGCACAGTTATATGTTTCTTTTCTGTCGCGGAATATCTTTTAGCAGACTTCGTTGGTAACACACCATAAACATTCGATTCAACCAACTATAGAATTATCAATCCATTGCATCACGATTATGCTTTTATTCTTGTTTACACAGAAGGTTGTAAAACTCCTTTTTTTTCTTTGTTTCATTTTTGTTGAGGCAACAAGTTTCAGTTCGATTCTGACGTATTGTACCTGTACAACATACCCATACCCAATCATTTTTCTAAGAAGCGGCAAACTAGTAAAAAAGTTGTAATAAAGATCTGGATAAAATTGTTTGAGTCTTTCTGCAGAGGTGGTTGCTACTGATGCTCCAAGACCAAACTTCAAATTCTGAAGATACGTTTTTTTTCTGATTACGCTTTGTGCCTATCAAATATCCATTTGAAATGTTGATCGACCAAAATTTAAAACAGTACCTAATTAGTTTGCCTAAATTTTTTGGTGACTGAAATACGGGCCCTAGTAGCACAAAATATACGTAATATATTAGTAAATAACATCTGGTAAATATTTAAATGTCACATTTTTTTATATTGGCCATTTATTGTAATGTTATATCAATAATTTATATAAAATAAATATTTTCTAAATATTAGTTATAAATATTTTCTAAATAAATGTTTTCAATATATGGCAGACATCAGATGTAAATGTCGTCTCAATATTTGTTTCCAATATATGGGAAATATTACTTTTTAATATGTTCTAGATGTATCTCACTGTTATTTGTGAGATATTTGTCAAATATATACCTACTACATATATGTATGTATGCAAATTATATTTAATCTGCAGATGTTCTGTAAAAACACGTTTATTTATAAAAATGATACTAACAATAAAAAATTATAAATAAATTTCTATACATTTTAAACATCTTTAAAAAATAATTACACAAAGAATTGTATCTTAAAATTACTTATTACTATCATCACATATTACATAGGTACTATATAAATTCTCTAAATTTTGCCAAATATAACGCAACGGATTTACGTATAATGTAAGATCCGTTTCATTAGGATGTCGTCTTATTGTAATGGCATCTGAATAAAACACTTAACTAAGATTTACTTTACCAAGTTGTATTAAAAAATCTACATTTTATAATAATAATTATGAAATGCATTAAAATGTATCAAAGTTATTTTAATTGGTATGAAATATACGGACAAATGGTTTTAGTTTGAATTCTTCAATAAAGAAACTCTATGAAGACATATATTTTTTTTTAAGTATGGCTTACAGAAATTTCAACAGCATTATTATTTCTATTTAATCACTTCAATAAAACATCTACTATATATTGTAATGTTTGTTTTTATACCGACTAGTAGAAATTAATGAAATCACAAAAAAGTTTAAACATGATTAGTTTTAAAAGTGCACAAAACCATTTTCTTAGGATTGCTATTCAAAAAATAAAGATAATATTTAAACAAATTTTAGAAACTTTTTTTTGCATATATTTACTTATATATTTTTTAAAATGTGTTGTTTATTAATTATTGACCATAGGTACGTAAGTAAAAGCATTTCTTTAATTTATGTTTCTTATTAGTGATGACCATTGAAATTTCTTTGAACTTTTTGTAACCCAGCCAACTAAACAAACATCGAATTTAGGGTGTACTCGCTGTGTTAAAATAAATTATTTACTAAATGACTTTTTGCTTTTCTATATTTAGAAAACATGATGCAAGAATAAAAAATATTATAGACACTTACCTGATTATAACTGTTTCTGACCTCAGTAACCAAAAACAGGAGGTAAAAAACATACTTTTTCAATGTTGCAAAGAATTCTACAAAATTCAGTAAAAGGTACTTTGTGTAAACCCGTTTAGAATGCTACAAAAATATTTAGAAAATATGACCTTTAAAATCATTAAAACCTACTAGCATTACTAGTTTACAACAGAATTACAATACTTTGTCTAAAATTTTTTTGCAGCAAAATAAATGTAGTTCATTATTGTAAAGTTATTATAGTTTCAGTTATAACGCAATTCGTTTTTCAATTCAATTCAAACGCAGATATCTCGATTTCATATTCTCCTTGTGTAATTTTTTAATAATTAAATTGCATTTCTTATAAAATTTTTAACAGATTACATACTATGATTTTGGATTATTTTTTATTAGAATATACGCAAATAAAAATAATTTTTAAAATAAGCATATTTAAACCTTGAGAATATCGTGTTAGGGTTGTTTAAAAAAATTTAAGGAAAATGCTTAACATCTATAAATACGTAAGTTTAAAAGTACAGTTAAAAATAAGCATAAAAAAGTTAGATACTGATTAAACATAAAAATTGGCTCTATACATAATTATAATATATATTTTATGTCAGTCAAACTTTGAAAAACATTTGTGACTTTAGAATACATGAACTATATTGTTGGTACATATTTTTGTAACACTGTTTTTATCTAGTTTCACAATATTTAGAAAACATTTTCTACATCTTGCAATAAGTATCTAAAATTAAAATATTTACTTGATGTCATGTGAACCTTGAAGACATTTGTACGGTTTTGAAATATATCAATGACATCGTACGTATATATTTTTATATTATTATATATTTTAACAATATCCGGAATATATGTATTACACCAAGCAATATTTAACCGACTTTAAATATTGTACCAAGATTATTAGAATATCGTATATATATTTTGTGCTACTAGGGGAACCATTGACTTGTCAACATCAACAATTTCTATTTTGGGTAAATTTTTCAAACATTTTTGGTTTAGGTAGTTAATCAGTAGAAACATTTTGCCAAATTTGTCATGTTGAGTTAGGTGTGTTTTATCTGCAAAGTGTAGGTTTCTTAAAATTTTTCTAAACTGTGTGCGAGACATAGCATTAGCGATGCCTTGATTTCTTAGATCAGCATCTAAACTCCAACACATATCTCGTCTTGGTGTGGCACTGTATCCAGATATCATAAGGATGCCAAAAAACTATGTCATCTACAGATAACTCCAACGTACTATTTGCATTTTTTAGCATATTTTATTGACTGATCTCTGACATACTCAATAATGTAGCTATCCTAAAACCTTTCAAATAGATCGACAGGATTACTCAATTTCATGTCTTCTGTTGGTGGTGAAGTAACATTAGACATTGCAGGACTTGTAAGATTCCCATCATTCCATTTTTCTATTGTTATCTTCTTGCCTTTTCCTTGACTAATTTTTTCAACTTCGCTTTTACTACTGTCGCTTTCTATGCACTGTACCTTTCTTTTCTGTAGCCTGTTGCTATTCCCACCAGAAGTGGCCTGTTGATTTGTTTTCTAGTTCAACTTTGTGCTATTATTAGATTCCGCTTCTGCAGAAAGAATCCCATTTTCTGACTCATCATCATTTGTGTCATAGACATGATTGCCATGTGTTTTTAATGATACTTCAGCTGGAACACGGAGTGTTTTTGACGAAAACTTATTTGCAAAATCAACCTCATCTTTTCTATCGGATACCTTGAAGTGACCTTCGGAGTCATCCGCGGCGCGTGTGACGTAAATGTCGGCAGAATCAAATTTTTCTTCATTAATTTTGTCTAATAAACGGTTAAAGCTAGTAGACATACATATATCTGTTTTTGTTCCCATAAAACGTTTTTGTATCCATTTTACCTATAAACAAAAATTTCAAATTACTACACTTAGAAAACGCCAGGTTCTAATTTAGGAACATACCTAAAAACTGAAGTTTTTATAAATCCAAAACCTAACAAACGTTGCCAACATAAAAGAAGTAATAATTTATTTAGAGTTAATACATACACGTAGTGTTTATAAAAAGTAACAATTACCGTGCTTGTTTATGTATGGCCATTAATAATCAGGTGAAAACAAACATGCAGAACGCAGATAACAATATAAAAGCATCAACTAAATAAGTGGAAAATATTGAAGTATCGTTCAAGCATATTTGAGTTGCTACCTATTAACCGGGTGCTAAATTAAACATTGTTCTATTTTTGGACATAGCCATGAATGGGTTAATAAAACTACAAAATTCTCAACTTTTGAACTTTTTAGAAATGTAGAGTTTTTTTAGAAAATTTATTTTTTAATATTTGTTTAAAATTTACTAGTGTAGAGAATGCAGTTTTGACTGCTTAAAAAAGACCAGTTTATCTATTTGGTATTGTAACCGTCGTTTGATTTTGTGCGTTTTCTTTTCTAAAAGACCAGGTATTTAAAGTTGTTTTATTCACTTTTTTTTCTTTAAGACTATTTAAGTAATTTTGCATTAAGTTATTTTAGGTTTTTAAATTCATTTTAAGTGTAAACTATAATTTATACATATTTAGCGCGTCTGCACTTGAATTATTTAGATTGATTTTATTATATTACATTTTTAGTTCACCTTATAATTTATTACATCCAACAGTAATTTTTAATATAGAGTTTCAAAGTTAATCTTAATGATTATAACTGAATCTTCTGCTTTAGATATTTTTGTTTTTGTTAAAAATGCATTTCTTGCCGTGAGAAAGGCAGTCAATTTTTGCATTTTTTCCACGTCATTGTTTTACTGTGGCACTTTCTTTCACAAAAATTTACATCACTGGTTGTAACGTTAGCAGGGTACCAAATTATAAAAAAGTTGATTTTCGTTTTTAGAAGTTAAGTTTCTCAAGTTAGAAGACTTTTAGGTTACCCCTTTTTAGGATGTAGTACTCTTAATGTGTGAGTAGTGGACGTACTGGTGTCCGTAGTTTTATTATGGGTTCAATTGAGTTTTTATTTATTGGAATTTTTCCTAATTTGTATGTTTTACGGTTTTGAGGATTTATTTGGGTCCGAGTATAATTAAAGTTTTATGGAATTTATTGTGTTAAGTGCCGACTTTGTGCCCTATAATTATAACAATAATATCGACGTCCATCTTTTAAATCAAATCTAGACAGTAATATTAAGATTTTTGATTTTATTGTTAAGTGTGAATGTCTCTTTGTAGTGTAATTTTTTTTGGATTTTTTGTTTTGCTGCGTTACAAGCTTTGCAAATTTAACTTAACTCAACGGTACATAACCGATTTGTTATACTTTGTAAATTCAAATTTAATGTACGTCTTTATATATACATCTTTTTTATATGTTCTTCTTTATTTTATTTGTTTGTAATTCCATCTGAATTTATGTAATTATTTTTATTGTTTTTTTAAATTTTATTTGTCTTTAATTTAAATTTAATAAACGTTAAAAATTGAATTGTCGAGTCAGAGCTCGTACCGGCTGGTTGTAGTGGTGCTGGTGGATTGGGTTCGAAAGGTCATACGAGTTATAATATAATCTAGTATGTGATTTATTATTTAATAAAACTATTTCTACCTGTGTGAATCGATTAAATGTAATCTCTTTGTTAAAGTGCAGAATTTATTGTGACTTTTTTAGTGCAAAGTATTTTATATTAATTAAAGTGTTGACAGTGCAGGAATCAATTAGTGTGTGCAAAATGCCTTGCATTCAATGTAAAAAATCTGTTACAAAAATCAGTTGTTTGTTGAGTGTGTCGATTGTAAGAATAAATTTCATTCAAGTTGTGTAAATTTGTCCAAGGAGGATACTGATTATATACAAAATGAAAATCAGACCTGGCGTTGTACAGCATGCAGTGTTACTAGAAGGAAAAGCATGGCTCTCCAAAGTGCTGCTGATGAAGGTAAGGCCTCTTTATCAGATGTTGTTAAGATGCTTACTGACATGAGGGTGGAAAATAAAACTATGGAAACTAATTTAGGAAATTCAATTGACTCTTGCCACACTAGTGTTTCTGAGATATTGAAGAAAGTTGAAAATCTTGACACAGAGGTTAAAAATTGTATTGAAGGTGTTCAGGATAATAAAACAGAAATTAAAGCACTGAAATTAAAAAATGTTGAATTGGAAAAAAGAATTATGGAGGTTGAACAGTATTCTAGGCAGAACTCGCTAGAAATTCATGGCATTCCTGAGTACCCCAATGAAAATGTTGTGGATTTAGTTAAATCTGTAGGTACTGCTTTAGGCTATGAAATTAAGGATAAAATGATTGATACATGTCATAGATTAAAAAAAAATCCGGGATCTACATCACATCCTGGCATTATTGTTAAATTTGTGAGGCGAGTGACTAAAGATGAATTATGGAAATTGAGGAAAATAAGGAGGGACTTCTCTACCAGACATATGAATCTACCTGTTGACATTCCTGTATACATTAATGAGTCTCTCTGTCCGGGAGTAAGGCGGCTATTTGGGGCGGCGAGAGATGTCAAAAAAAAAGGGGTTTAAGTATGTGTGGACTATGAACGGGAAAGTGTTTTTAAAAAAAGCGGATGATACTCCAGCTGTGTTGGTCTCGTCTATGGACGAGATTGCTAAATTGGTCTAATGTACTCCTTAGAAGTGAATTTGATTCTTTATTTCTGTCTATAATGTTTTCAAGAAATTATTTTTATTTGTGTTTTTTTTACTAATCTATGTCAATTAATTTAAGTGAAGATTTATTTTTAGTTCATCAAAATATTCGTAGTCTAAGAAAAAATTTTGATTTGTTTATAACCCATTTGAATGTAAAACTCATTAAGCTGCCTAAAATAATAATTCTATCTGAAATCTGGATATTTGAATCAGAGCTATGTAAATATAAACTTGATAATTATAAGGTTTTTGCTAGTTGTAATAAACTCAATAGGTCTGGTAGAGTGATGGTTCTGATAAGAAATGATATCTCCTGTTCTGGAGTTGATTGCCAGTTCTTATCGGCTAGTGGTCTTATGATCGACTGCATGGTAGATAACATGTATTTTACTATCCTTGCATTCTACCGCTTTCATGATTACTCTGAGAGTATTTTTATCAATGAACTGAGTTTATTGCTTTCTGACATTTCTAGTACTAAAATGTTGTTTTTGGTAGGTGATATGAATATAAATCTTTTGTGTGACAATAATATTACTGATGAATATACTTTTGTTTTGAACAGTCATGGTTTTAAATCTTTTATAAATTTAGTTACTCGATTAGAATCTGGGACTTGCCTTGACCATATTTTTATAAGATGTGACAAAGCATACAATATTAATTCAATTTCTGGGGCGGTTGATCATGCGGGCATTACTGACCATTCACTTTGTTTATTGTATATAGAGGGTGTTGTAAATAAATTTTCTGAGGGAAGGGGGACGTTTTCAAAAATTGATTTTTATAAGTTAAGGGATTGCCTCTCCAATATGGATTGGAGTACTTTGTATAATTTTGAAGATGTTAATGGGGCATTTAATTACTTTAGCAGTCAACTCAGTCGACTGATTAATTCGTGTACTATAACATTGCCTGCAAGTAAAGCAGTCCGCCCTTTGAAGCCTTGGATGAATGGGATGTTAATTAGAAGAATTAACAAAAGAAATGCAATGTATAAAAAGAAAGTTCGTCAGCCCTATAATAAAAAACTATCCAAGTGCTACAATAGGTATAGGAACAAATTAATTGCAGATTTACGTAAAACTAAAGAAGAGTATTATTTTAATTTATTTTGTCAGGCAAAGGGAAATCCACGTGAGCAGTGGAGTATTGTAGATAGCCTAATTGGGGAAAAGTCTAAAAGTCAAAATAATAAAATTAGAGCTACTGATGGATGTTGCATTGAGAATGAGGGAGACATAGCTAGTGAATTTAATTCATATTTTCTCAGTATCGCACAGACATTGAAAGATAAATTGCTAAGTAATCCTACAAATAACTGTTATAATGACAAATTTTTAGCTGTACCTAATTACACTACCATTTTTTTGAGCCAACTGATAAATTTGAGATTTGCAAAATAATAAATTCATTAAAAAATAAAAGGTCGGTGGGGGTTGATGGACTTCAAGTATCAGTATTAAAAGAATGTCAGTGGGAGTTAGCGGATGTACTTGCTCACTTGTTTAATAGAAGTATTCTCAATGGGGTTTTTCCTGAAATACTAAAAAGAGCTGTAGTAGTTCCTATTTTTAAAAAGGGGATAGACTTCAGGTAACAAATTATCGGCCAGTTACATTGCTCTCACCACTATCTAAAATGTTGGAAAAAGTTATTAACCGTAGATTGACACATTTTCTGGAAATGCATGGAATATTGAGTTCCAATCAGTTCGGTTTTAGATCAGGTCTTAATACAGAGATGGCTATCTCTAAGATAGTCTCTCAAATTAATTTGTCAATAAATAATAATTATCATTCGGCTGCTCTGTTCATGGATTTCCAGAAAGCGTTTGATATGGTAGATCATGTCATTTTGTTGAGAAAAATGAACGAAATGGGAATTCGGGGTTTAGCTAATGATTGGTTTAGGTCCTACCTTAGCATAAGGTCACAGCAGGTTCGAATAAATGGTACTTTAAGCGAGGTAGGAGTTATCCGCCATGGCGTACCTCAAGGTTCTGTATTAGGCCCTACTCTTTTCTTGATCTATATCAATGATCTTTGCTCAGCCAAGTTTGAGGGAAAGATCACGTCCTTCGCAGATGAAGGTGATTCTGATCAGGAACTTATTACTAAAATAGAATCTGATCTTGTACAAATGAGATGGTGGCTGAATGAGAATAAAATTTCATTAAATGTGGCCAAAACAAATTATCTTATATTCAGTCTTAGTAATATTCCCGATTCTCTAGGTTCTGTAAAGTGTCATAATGTCGCATGTGGAAGGTACGATAATTGTACGTGTGAGTTAATTCACCAAGTAGAAACCATCAGATATCTTGGTATAATGCTGGATATGCGCCTCACATGGAGGGATCATGTTGCAAAACTTAAAAAAGAAATTGGTAACTCAATTCGAAAGCTTTATTTTATAAGAAATATGTGTCCTCTTAACATTTTTAAAATGTTATATTATGCTTTAATTCAATCTAGACTGCAATATGGTATCTCTTCGTGGGGGGGAGCATATCCTAGAGTTATCAAACCTTTGCAAGTGGGCCAGAAGCTCTCTATAAGGATGTTGGCCAGACAGCCAAGAATGACCCCATCTCTGCCTCTATTCAGGAGGTTTAACATTTTACCTGTAAAATGTTTATTTTTAAAAAAAATTCTGTTTAGCATCCTGAGTGGAGTTAGGGATCCAAGAGGGGGTTTTGTTTATAATAAATCTAGCAGAGGGAGAAGTTCTGGAAAGTTAATTCTGCCTAGGCCTAGAGTTGAACACTTTAGAAGATCCCATCTTTATATGGCTCCTAAGCTGTTTAATCTATTACCTACTAAAATATTACATTGTACTTCATTTTCTGGTAGAAAGCGGTTAGTCTGTCAGTGGCTCAGTACATTGGATGATCCGGAATTATATTTTGGACCATTGCATTCTATTCTCACAAGCCGTTAATCTTTAACTTGGTATTCGATCATTACATATACCTTGGTTGGTATAATTATTAACATTTAACCAGTTTATTTAGATGTTCAAATTAAATGAAATTAAGAATTTTTTTTATGATTCTAATGGTAACCTCCAACACAGGTCTCCTAAGGAGGTACCTATTTATTTCTGTATTAGTGTTTTGTTTTTTAAATATGATTTTAAGTAAGGTATAATTGTATTAACCTATTGTATGTACCTAATGTATACAGATGTACTTATTTACAGAAATAAAATATTATTCTATTCTATTCTATTATGTAAAAAGCTTTTATTCTGTTGGTCTTTGCGTTTATAAAATAGTTTTAATATTACAGATTTTATTGTAATACACTTTGATAAAGGTAAGTTCCGTTTAGAATGTGTTTATCAGGAGCGGGCTGTTTAGTTGGCAACTTCAAAAGCCCCTTTTAAGCTATACATCTTCCTGGCGCCCTTTTTTTGAATTTTGTTTTATTTTAATTTTGCGGTTTGAGCTTTGCAATCAATCATAGATTTACTTTAAAGTGACATACGACCTCTTTCACTAAGTACCGGCAATTACCTAATTTGTGTTACTTACGTACAGTCAATTTCTATTTTTACAGTTTTTGCATGTAACAATATAATAATAATAAATGAAACAAAATCATAATTTTAACCATAATTTTAAATTTAAAAGTGAATTATATTGTAGTTAGTTACATCAAATCTTATTTTTTATTTTGTTTGCATATATGTTGATTACGTAAACAGTTTGTATCTGATGTATATTTTAAGGTAATCTAAAAATAATGACTTAACATTATTTTTACGTTTTTTTTAACCTTTGTTTTGTCTGATTGTGTTATTGAATTATTTCAGAACAAAAAAACATATTTTTCTACTTAAAAGATTGTTTTGCAAAACATTTTGAAAAAACTTGTATTCTGGAAAGTTATTTATTTTGTTTTTACTCAGTTTGCGTAAAAATAGACATTTTGTTAAACTAAAATAATATCATACATTGGTAATATTACGGTGGTTCAATATATATTTTTATTTTCTAATAAAAATAATTTATCTTTGGAAAATAAATGTTTCTTACATTTAAAAATATCTAACTAAAATTCTAAGAAATATAGATATAACAAAACATACAAAAATGGAAGAACCTAGAGGAATAGTTTAAAAATAAAATGGCGTTGCAAAGCTTTTTGATTTGTAAGGAATTTATTGCATCTGTTAAGTTGAATAAAAAGAAATTTTAATATTACGTTGTATCTGAAAACGCTGTGTCTAACTTAATAAAACGTATTTATCACAAAAGTATCAAATATTTTAGTAAATATCTATATATTTCTGTATTTATCTAAATTAAATTATTTATTATTATTTATTAATTATTTTATTTTTGTTTATTTATTAGTGACGAATTTGGTTAACACGAATAATTACAATCACGTCACTTTAAATTTAAATAAATATAATAAAAGCACTGTACATTTAACGGTAGATTTACCTTCAAAAATTTTCATTTTCTTGTTAGGTTTAATTTTTCACAGAAACAATTTACATATAAAAGAACGCTAAACATTTATCCCGTCGCATACTGAGCAGCTACAAAGTTATTTAAAAGAACAGTCTATCACTTCTGAAGTTATTAATTTTATTAGGTATTCATTTATTGTTGTCAAATGTTTAATATCCAGTTTTATTTATATTTTTATTTTATACACTTGTCGTTCTTTATTTTATTCTGATTTGCTTGAAAATGTTTTTGTTGTCTACATTTTCCACGTCTTTTAAATACGTTTCACTTTCTACTGCACTTTTGTTTGATTCGTTGTTTTGCCAAATATTGTAGTTTTGTCCCCAAAAATGGGATTGTAATTAAATTGAGCGTCAATATTAAGCTGAAGTTAGTCTCTGAGTTTGGTATTATGTCATAATAAGTACTAGCGTTGATTGTAGTATTTATTAGAAGATGCTCAACTACATGCTAATAAGTGTGAAACATGACTTTCATCACCACGCACTCCTCTCCTCTCTATAATTTATCTGTTTTATCATTTATTAGCTCATTTTACAGACGAGGATACCATGATATATCGGATGTGATTTAAATCTATTCCTATTTCTAATCTAATTGTGTTACTGTTCACCTATTTTTGCGAGTGGCTAACTTATTTCAAATGTAACTTGATTTTTTATTTCTTTGTTTTTATTACCTTTTTAAATACAATAACATTTGATAATGATGTTTTTTAGCAGTACGAACGTTTTTAGATTTGTGCATCTCTATGACCGTTGAGATGATATTTACTTTTATCATTATAAGCCAAAATTTTTGATGAGCTTTTGTTATATTATTTCTATACCACTAACGAAATAGCCTTTTCAATTATTGTCGAAAAAAATTTTAGGTTATTATTCAAGAAATTAAATTTTTTGGTTATGTATTTAATCTTTATGTTTGATATGCTGACTAAGTAAATATGTAAATTGATGATAAATTACTTTTAGGCCTAATTAAAGTACAAATCTTGATCACGCAACGAGACGTATAAGCACAGATTGAAAATAAAAATATAGTAGACTCTCGATTATCCGAGGCATCAAAGTATCAAACCTATTACAAAAAATAAAATTAAAATTACAACATTTGCCAGAGCACGTAACTCTTAGAGAAACGGACCAAAGCATCGGCACGTACAAAAGAATTAGATACTTTTGCGCTGACTTGTTAGAATCGTATCGGTCATACTTTAATAAGAAACTTGCTAACTCTTTAAAAGACGTGTTATTCCATCTTAGAAATGATGACAATCAACAGCAACAGATAAATTACGGAAAAAACAAACATAATTCTGATTCGGACGTAACACCTCAACTTGGAGAATTAAGCCGAAATTATTGCGGTATACAGAAGATGCAAAGATGCCTTCTACAATGAATAATCTAACCTATCATTTACAAATGCGAGGAAGAACACCATTAGGACCACCGTCAAAAACCCAGCATTTTCATAATCATTCCAGTACCCATATCAAATAAAAACCGAAATACAAAAAGAAATAGAGAAAGTACTAAACAAGGAAATTATCAGACCGAGCGTTTCGCTATACAGCTCGCCTGTTTGGATCGTACTCAAGAAACAAGACGCTAATAGCAACAAAAAATAAAGGTTACTGATTATAGAAAACTAAACGACAAGACTATCGAAGACAAATACTCACTACCGCGTATTGAAGAAAAAAACTCGGAAAATGCATTTACTTCACGACTATGGACCTAACACAGGGCTTCCACCAGATCAAAATGTCGCAAGAATCAATAAAGGAAACAGCTTGCTCGGTGAACAACGGTTATTATGAATACATAAGAAAAGAATTTGGTCTAAAGAATGCACCGAGTACTTTCCAAATAGTGATGGACAACGTTTTTAGAGAACATCCAAATAAATGCTGATTCGTGTATTAAGACGACGCGACGTAGGGGTATTTTCGAAATTACTACAAGAACACCTGAGGTCAGTCATACAAAAATTCAGAGACTACAACTTAAAACTACAGCTAGAGACGTCTGAATTCCTTAGAAAATAAGTGACATTTTGAAGACATCGATCTTGATGAGGTAAAACCAAACCCAACAAAAATAAAAGCCATACAAGGTTAGTTGTTACTTACTAGTTCAAAAACAAATAAAATCATTTGTAAGATTCGTAGGATTCTACCGTAAGTTCATACTGAATGTATCAAAAATAATATACCCATTAACAAAATGTCTAAAGAAAGACACGAAAATAGACACATCTGACCGAGGAAACTTAGAAGCTTTTGCAAAAAGCAAACAACTCATTACAAACCCCCAATGCTAGCCTACCCAAATTTTCAAAAGACATTCTGTATCAAAACTCGTAACCCATTTTATTCTACTTACAAACTTTAAATACTACAGAGACAAATTATTCCATTATTGAAAAGGAGCACTATCCATAGTAGAAACGACGAAACATTTTTAGACCTTACTTATACGAGAAAAGATTCGTCATCAAGACTGATCACAAGCCTCTCGTGTAGCTACTTTCAATAAAAGATCCAAACTTCAGACTAACTAAATGGCGACTAAAACTTAAAGAGTACGATTACCAAATACAATACAAAAAAGAAAATGACGACGCTCTCTTTAGAATTGCCATAAACAACATGGAGGACTTCCAGCAAAAAAAAAATGACGACCTAGAGTTGTTATCTATCTTACCCCACGTTGACGTGGAAAAATACTATGTACAACAAAAGCCGACCAAGTGCTCTAGTCTTTTAGTACCGAACAAGAAGAACCCGTAGAAGTACTCGAAAATGAAGCCGCTAATACACAACACATGGCTTTTGAAGACCCCATATTCTATATGCAAATAACAGATAAACCGACTAAACTTTTAATTAACCGAATAACTCTTAAAAAAATCATCGACCCCAAAAGTCTCTATGGTGTGTATTTAACGGAAAAATTATTGAAAACTACTTTCACATACAACAATGCAATCTATAAACGGTTTAGAAGACACAACAGGAACACAACTAAACATCCAATTGAACAATTATTTAGTAATTGTATACTCTATACAGGATGTATGGTTATTTTAAAAATGAGAGAAAAAATACAATCAAAAAATGTCAAAATAGAAGTTCCAGACTCCTAATGTTGCTGACATCACGAATAATAATAAGCGGTTCTAAAAAGTGCAAATTCCTTTTCAACGATTTGTTGACACCAAAAATAAAAATAAATGCAAAATAATGTTATCGTATAACGCGTAGTTAAATTACTATGGATAAATGAAGTTGCTATTTTGCACATTCTTTTCAAGTACACTATATAATACCTCCTCTATTGAATAAAACACAAACGTCTGACCGTCGCCGAAAATTGTTCGTTACTTGCGTAAATAATTCTACATTTTGTCTAATTGCATTTACTGCTGCAAAAAATTGGTTTTACAGCTTTCGTCTATTATTTACGGGGGTTTTGTATATTTATAGTTCTAGAAAAAAGTCTAAATGTTTAATATCTGGCGTACGGACTGATCAGCGTCTATTGGCGTTTCTTCCGATCCAATAATCTCTAAAAATTATATTTATTATATTGTTCTACGAATCTTAAGGCGTAAGTCATCAAATTGTTGAGCGAAAGTTTTTTGTAAAAGTACAAGTCGCCTGTAAGTCATTCTGGTAAAATAAACGGTCCATTTCTATTTCTCAAAACACACTCCCAATCATTAATAGAAAACACCACGGAAAGTTACTTTGTTGAATTATTTTAAGGTTTTCTTCATTCCAAACATGCATGTTGTGAAAATTTAGCACTCCATTTCGTGTAAATCAACACTGATCTAAAAATAATGTTTTGGCACTAAAATCCTAATAAAGAAAATTTAAGTTAGATATTATAATTCAAAAGTGTTTGATGGCAGAGCCATCTCATAGAATAATTTTACTGTGTCTAAAATTAACTGTAAATAGCTATAAACGACTGAGAACACGTTGAATTAGTTTAACACCCGCGAAATTCAAAATCTGCTTTGAATAATTCGTCGGGATAAAACCACAACGTAAAAGGACATTGGGGGTAAGCAATGTCAATGCAATTGTGTAAACGCCACCAGAGTGAACTACTGGACGGCCGTTTCGCTCTTTTGGAGCTCATCAGCAGTAGGAGATACACTCTAATGTAGTTCCCACAATTGCATTGACGCCCCTTATAGCTTATATTTAAGTTTGACGAAGTTACAATTCAAAAGTGTTTGATGGCAGAGCTATTTCATAGTATAATTTTACTATGCGTCTAAAGTTAACTGTAAATAACTATAAACGACGGAGAACACGTTGTTCTTTACGTTGTTATTTACAGTTAAATATTACAAGTACGTTTACACAGATCACGTTAAAAAATCGAGACAGAAATAAATCAGATTGTCGAACTCAGTTCTAAGAATCTGAAGTCTTGTTTTGGTTACAACCAAATATAAAGGTGATCGTGTACACAAAATGCATTTTGTTAAGCTAGGTCAGTAATAATGCTAAAAAATAAACTTTACCATCTACCAAATTCATTTGAAAATATCTCATAACTAGGTCATTTAAACTTAATTTTTAAAGAAAAAAGTTTATTTAACGTCACAAGAAAACTACTCTTTGAGTTTGTAGTCATATTTCATATACACTCTGTCCTAGAATCATCTGGATACAAGTGTTTTCAAATATAACCGAAACCTAACTTATAAACAAGAACACTTATCCCACCATCAAATTATCACTTGTACATCGCTAAAGCAGAATTATGGACAGAAGAAAAGTGTTAGAAATTATAGGAACAGATTATCGCAATACTAGTGAGTGCCCATTCTCCCTAGTAGACAATAATTACAGTGTACAGTGTACACGTCCAGTTAGACGACGCAAAATAACAGTGTCGTGTAAAAAAGGCATGAAGAATGCAAAAACAATATCAATACCGCGCATATAAAAAACAGTGCTTTTATCTCGTCAATTAGTAACTGTAAAACACTAGTCACAGAAATCACGTACAAGAATACCTATAGCAACATCATCTTTAAAGACGACTTTAAGCCCCTAGCCTACATGACAACAAAAACAGTTTTTTTAGAATCTCAACACTTAGGGGACATTCGCAAACTAAAAGAAGAAGTCCGATAGTTAAATTTTCGATTTTCTGAACGCATTATGTATCATACTTGGAATTTGCTACATAAAAATATATAAGTAAATAAAACAAAAAATGAAGCCGGATGACACCAATGAAAACGCGCAGAACACAGACGTTCTTTTCTAAAAACAGGAGGAATTACGTTTGTTTGAATGTATTAAACAATGTTGCTTGATGCGAGATCCCCAAAACTGTATTTACCAAGTTCTATGTGAATGTGGCAAATCATACGTAGGGGAAACCAAAAGACCATGTTACAAGCTTTTCGGTTTTACAAACCTTGCACGGCCAACTCACAATAGTCGGGTGTAGGGGAGGTTCAAAAAAAAAGGAATATGCTTAAGGGCGCCAGAGCTGATCCAAAGTAACGTTTCTATCTCGCTCACGACATAACGGTTCAAACTTGTAACGCAATTGAAGGTTCGTAATCCTTCTACTCGCCTGTTCGAGTAGCCCAAATTAGTTCGTAAGGAACAATAACCACAAGAGAGAGAGAATTAACAGGAGAGCTTAACAAATTTAATCACTTTCAGAATATAGTTAACAAATATCACAGTTTTAACTTAGAGTAGCAGAATAATTGTTATACATAGAATTCTGAAATCCTAAATACTAGGAGAATTAACAATAAGCATTAACAAGGGTAGTAAACTTTGATTTCGCAACAAGTAAATTTATAGAATTATATAGAAGATTTAGTACGTGAATGCCTACAGTATCGGCAACACACAACACACATTTAAAGTAAATCGAAGTAAGTATTCTTCACCCACACACAGTATGCGATACAGTAAACTCAATGATTATAATCACCTTATTGGTAGCTACACATTACATATATTTACGAACGTTAATATGAATCAAACGTTTGTGAGTAATTTTTCGTGACAACGATATACACAAAAATCATTTAAAATAACTCACCCGAAGTTCAGCTTCCACTAGCACGAAGAAAAACGTTTTTCCCCTTCAGTGGCCTGTAATAAGCATTAACCACAAATCGTGTCACACACCAACTCACAAAGAATATTAAGCTAAAACAATTAGTATTAATAATTCATTAAATATGTATAAAAACCGGTGTATCGACTACTGTACGCAGCGAATCAGAACAGGTGGCTGATAACACAATCAACGTCTGCCTTTGGTATTAAATAGTACTTCAGTGTATCGAATCAGATAAATAGTAACGTATAACAGGTGGCTGATAACCCAGTCAAGTCATCCACAGGTAATAACATCTCCCACGGTAAGGCTTATCGAGACCTCGTTTTCGTAGCGTAGCAACCGCCTTCCAAAAGCGTATGTGTACGGTAACGTGATTTACGAGTAAGAATTACGATTCGTTATTCCTTTATTACTAAACATACATGTGCTCGAAGCGGATAGAAAATGGCTGTTAAATGAAACACGAATTACGAACAAATTTTAATAAACGACAGTAATTATCTCACCCTGTGACGCCTCAAATATTGTATGTACTTAATGTAATTACAATTGAATTTCCATTATTCCGGATGGTATTGGAGAAAGAAATTACTCAAAACGTCCAGACCATTTTAGGCAATTGACAGCATCACGATTTTTCGCCAAATGACAACCACGAGGAAAAGATCCGTAGAGGGCGTCAAAACCCGAATCTAATTTCAAGTCAATATCACAGTCGTACGTAATAAAATTTCGTCCGTAACAACCACTTGACATCAGACTGAAAGAACATCAAACGCACACACAGAGCACACAGAGAGGAGAGACTTCTAAGTCTGGCATCGCGCAACATTCGTGGGATAACCAACATCGAATGAAATGGTCGGAAGCAAAAATCATACACAGAGAGAAACATTGGTACAAACGGAAATTTAAAGAAGCGGCACTCATCAACAACAATAAAGAAATTTTCAGCCAGCCAAGTGTCAAGATAAGCAACATATGGAAACTACTAATCGAACCTCTAAAACAACTTAAACTTCACTAAGTAATTTTGTTAATTAATATGTTACGCTAAGTTGATTTTGTACGCTTGAACGCTTCATCGAACATGTCTTTAGTATATAAGCTCCAGTAGTTTCTAAGTTTGTTAGTATTCACCTGATGATGATTGCAGATACCACAGCAATCGAAACGTTGTGTATATTCATTTCAAAATAATAAACAACGAAAGTTCAGCAGAATGTTATTACTTCGCATTAGGAGGAATTACGTTACACTGATACTCGATTATCAACAAATATAATTTTTCTACATCTTAATTAGGTGGAATCATATGTTTAAAACTCTAGAAATAAATATTAATGTATAAATAATAATTAAAATCTAGCAAATAGAAAATAAATAATTAGGTATTGTAACCAAATAAGATAATGGTAAATTTTGACAAAAAGGTTATAAAAGGACTGACGGCAACACAAAACGGCAAGTTTCGTATTGGCTTTGGGCTAATAAGTGTAAAACATAATTTTATTCATCGCGCGCTCTTCTCTATAAATTATCCGCACTGACTAATGTCGCCACAGTCAGCACAATTATTTTATCATTTATTGAAGTTATCTTACAATTGCGGCTGCTATGATATATCGGATCTGATTTAAATTTATTACAATTTCTAATTTAATCATGTTATTTTTCACCTATTTCTTGCGAATGGTGAACTTATTTCAAATGTAACTTGATTTTATATTTCTTTGTTTTCCTTACCTTGTTAAATATAATAAAACTAATTACTGATGTTTTTTTAGCAGTACGAACGTTTTTTGATTTGTGCACTTCTAGGACCGTTAGAGATGATATTTACTTCTATCATTATAAACCGAAATTGCTGATGATGAACTTTTGTTATATCACTTCCATACCACTAACGAAATACCCTTTTTTATCATTTAAAAAAAAATAGTATTATTACTGAAGTAGTTAAATTTTTTATTTATGTTTCTGATCTTTATGATTGATATGCTGACAAAGTAAATATGTAAATTAATGATAAATAAATTTCAGGCCTAATTTAACTACAAACCTTGATCACGCAACGAGACGTATAAGCACAGATTCCCACATCAAAATATTTAAAATGTTAATCAACTCTCACTGTTTTCTTATTATTTTCATTTATTGAAAGTAAATCAATTTATAATTAATGATATTTATTATGTAAGAAGATTTTCATTCATCAATATTATAAATCCGCCAGTCAGTCAGTTTGACGATTATCGGAGAAGCAAACGTGACTGATCACTATTTAAATTATCACACATTAAAGTTGTGGTTGATCAAGGTTTTAGATGTCAACAAATCTCAAATATTACCGATTTATAAAAATATTGTTTCTTATTAAGTTTTGTTACGATAATATGATTACTTGCATGTAACAATTTCTAATAAATAAATTATACATAACAAAAGTTGTTAATTCGTTTCGACGCAATAAATACTACAATCAACGGTTGAACTTAATTATATGTAAAAATACATAAACACTTCGAAAAAGATTGATAAAAGCTAACGTAACGTAAATAAAAATAATAATTTAAATATATTTTGTTATTTCAAATTTCAACGTTCTAAAAATCAAAAACTAGATATGCTTTAAACTACGAAATTTATAAAAAAAACGCATGACTTCTTCCTGGTAACAAAATTTTTACTCTTGAGGAATTTTTACGCGCGATCGGTTCTGACACTGATGCCAAAAGTGTCGCCAAAAATGTTTATACGAATATTGGAAAATCTAGACTTTCGTTACTTAAAATATATGAAAAATGTTATGATATGCAGAAAAATTTGACAAATAGTAGAAATTCTTTAAGTTTGGAGAAAAATAAGACGTCGATAAATGACAGAGATATTCTATTATTGCTGATCACTTTAAAAGTTTGAACTATATATTTAATCATTAATATAATTAAATTATTTATAATTATTATTAATGTATTTATTGTAAATTATAAATAAAAAAGGTCGGAAACGAAATGTAAAATTAAAGATAACCTTATACAAATTATATTGAAAACTGTATGTATTTTACGGTGAGATTAGGTCTACAAATTGCGATTAACACAGATAACATCTATTTGTGCTTTTGTATATTCTCGTTTGCTTAGAATTATAAATATATCGCTTTATGATAAAGTTATAAATTATTCACAAAAAGTGTTTTTGGTTTAACAATATTAAAGGCCTAATAAAAACACCAGGCAACGTAAAAAGCAAAACTAATTTATGTAATCGTGGTGTAAATTAATTGTGCAATTTAACGTGCCACAATGCACAGAGAGACCGTTTAGTTTAAAGAAAGAATAACATTTATTGGTAGACTACTTATTAAGTATTAAGAAAATGTGTTGTAAAATCTCAGTTTGACGGATTATTTCACCTATTGATCTTAAAATAGTCGAGTAGTTTGAAACGTTCTCAAACGGTTATAGGATTAGTGTAAATGCAAATATTTTGTGATAAGAATTTAATCCCTGCATAATCTTCAAAAGACACTTCTAAAAAGAGTAAAGCTTTCAAATCCGCTTCTACTCGATGTATCAACAAAAGGTAAAAGTATGCATTGCTTAACGGTTTCTTGTAAATTAACTTCGTGTATTATTTAAGTGATGAAACAAAAAAATTTTCATATTTTGTAAAGTTCAAATTTTGAATTCTTGGGAGATTTCGTGTTTCTTATGTTAGATCAATGTATTAGTTTTAATAATATTGCGTGTCGTCGCATAATGCACACTTGCTTAGACACGCATACATTTACCTATTTTAGTGCTACCAACAAAAAAAAATTAGTTTTGTTTAGTTCCAGAAATCTTTTAACAAATTTTTGTATTTTACAGTATACCTTAACAATACGATTTAAATTACAATTGTATAATGTCACGATTTTTATTCAAACATACAGTCTAAATTACACGTATCATTTTAAGTTATGTTCTAATAGTATTTTATTATAATTACTTTTTTTAAAACGTATATATTAAAATAAGTGTAATTTTTTTTATATTAAAAAGAAATTGGAAAATAGCGTGATACAATTTGCAAATTTCTAAATTAAGTTTTCTTAAAGGAAATCATTAAAATATTTTTCAATTTAACTTTCTATTAGACGCGCAAATATTTCACAAGTAAATGCTTTTTTACCTTTTCTATAGTCAAACGTGTCTTTTTGAATAGAAATCTTACGTAGTTTCAAAATATATCTTCTAGCTATGGGGCTGCTAACGACGTTCCGGAAACGCGCGCGCTTAATGGAAGGTCATACAAAAATCTGTTACAAGAAATGGTAAAATAAGTAGTTTATACATTATCTTTGATTTTTTTTACGTTAAACCTTATAAATGTCTGTTAAAGCTCAATTACACTGATAAATGTAATAATCTAAATTTTGTTATAATAAACTAGTATTAATATAACCTAAATTTAATTTATAAGTAAAATGCAAATTGTTGCAAATACGTTTTGCTGAGTGCTAACGTGATTGTGCTTGTATGTTTCACACGTCAACGTATAGGTCTAATTGATTATGAACGTGCTTTTGAGTGAATTTTCTGCAGTAGAATCTCACTAATGCAGCTGTGTTTACTAAATACTGTGTATTATCTGTTACAACCATTCTTAATTAGAAACAAATTCCTGTTTATTAAAAAATTTGTATACTTTATTAGTACATGCTTAAAATTTAGAATTTATAAGCTTGCTGTATGTAACATTTTTAAAACAATTGAATATTTTAAACAATAATAAACATCCATACTAGCTACTGCAACCTGCAATACACAAATACTCAATTCTACCCAATAAAAAAAAAAACGTTGTTCCGTTTTAGATACATTGTAAGTTATATGACTTTAAGAAGTAAAACCCAGCAACCTTGTCCTTTGCATAAAAATTTCATTTCATTAGTAGATGCGCGTAAACATTTGGTTGTTTGGATTAATAAATTTGATGTTGTTTCTCTATTATCGTTAGTTTATAAAATTTGAAATTGTTTCAGTAAGTTATTTCAATGTACTTAACGTACGTAAGTGGATATATTTTTGTTCCGACAGTAACGCCGTGAATATTGTTCTTTCAGAATGCGCTCAGAATGTCTATAAAAAAACCACTGACCGAACGTATATTAGAGAAGATTGTTGCTAATTAGAAATAGCTATAAACGGCGGTAAACACGTTGAATTAGTTTAAGGCCCGCAAAATTCAAAATCAGCTTTGAATAATTCGTCGGGATAAAACCACAACGTAAAAAAACATTGAGGGTAAGCAATATCAATGCAATTGTGCAAACGCCACCAGAGTGAACTACTGGACGGCCGTTTCGCTCTTTTGGGGCTCATCAGCAGTAGGAGATACACTCTAATGTAGTGCTCATAATTGCATTGACGCCCCTTAAGAGCTTATATTTAAGTATGACGAAGTAACGATTCAAAAGTGTTTGATGGCAAAGCTATCTCATAGTGTAATTTTACTATGTATCTAAAATTAACTACAAATAGCTATAAACGGCGGTATACACGTTGAATTAGTTTAACACCAGCGAAATTCAAAATTGACTTTAAATAATTTGTCGGGATAAAACCACAACGTAAAATGACATTGGGGGTGAGCAATGTCAATGCAATTGCGCAAACGCCATCAGAGTGAACTACTGGACGGTCGTTTCGCTATTTTGGGGCTCATCAGCAGTAGGAGATACACTCTAATGTAGTTCCTTCAATTGCATTGACGCCCTTTATAGCGTATATTTAAGTACGACAAAGTAATAATAGAAAAATTACACTATGAGAAGGCTCTGCCATCAAACACTTTTGAATTGTTGCTAATTTATAGAAGAGTGATGATAAAAAAATACTCGCAAAAGAATGATAAAACAAAACACTTTACAGACAAACCTGATCTTGAAGCTAATATAGTTTTATCTTTACCCTTATTACAATACCTATGCACCAGAGGCATTTATCCTTTAGGCACAGTGAGACTGTTGAATGTAGTATTTACTGGAAGATAACCCACCTTGCGACGTATTTTGTGCCAAAAAAGTAGGCTCATCGTTAGGAAATTAGCATCGATCCATCTGTTATTCAGCATATTTACTAACTACTTAGCTAATTGTTATAGATTACTGCAGAATCTTTATTTTTCGTTATAGCGATGTTGCCATGCAGCACTTGAATTACTATGTAGTCCAAAGTTTTGTTTATCGAGTGTTTATAAAAACCTTATCAATCTTTTATTGTAAATTAATTTTCTGAAAAACAAAATGCATTAAAACGAATTAACAACTTTTGTTATATACTAATTTATTTAATACAAATAGTTACATACAAGTAATAAAATTATCGTAACAGAAAACTAATTGAGAAACGATATTTTCATAAACGGTCATAGGTGCTCAAATCTGAAAACGTTCGTACTGCTAAACGATAAACATCAGTATCAAAAAATTGCAAGTACAATATTGCAGCGATGAATTACATCGTGTGAATTCCGCCTAAGATATTGTGCTGACCGTCTTAGGTGACACTAGTCAATGCAGATAATTTATAAAGAGGAGCGCGTGGTTAAGAAAGTCATTTCACACGTATTAGCACGTAGTTAAGAATCTTTCAGTACATACTACAATCAACGGTGAGTTGTAATTGTTTACTAAACTGTAAACTGCCATCTGAAAAAAACATAAAGAAATTAAACTGTGGTCTTTCGAATGAATTTATCTGCAAGATTGAGAGTGTAGAGATATCATTACTGACCTAGAAAAATAACAAGAACAAGGACAAGAATATATGCCTCTGCAGCTTTGGCAACAAACCACGTCTTCTTTGAGGATTATACAACCAGACCATATTGCCAGGTTGAAACCCACCATTTTGCGCCTTGACGTCATATCTAGTCTTCATCCTGTCGCTGGCAATTTGTGTGTTTTTACGGACCTTTTCATGTACTTCGTCTAGCTTCTTGGTCAGCTGGCTGACGTAATCTTCTCCAGCAACTTCTTCTTCCGGTCTTCGCCCAAATTGGAGGTCGCATGGCAATCGTATTTCGCGACCGAGCATCACACAGGATGGTGTTTGACTTGTGTTTTCGTAAACGGATGATCGGTATGCCATTAGGAAAAGGTGCAAGTACTGATCCCAGTCTCTTTAGTGTTCGGACACTACCTTGGTTAAATACTTACCCATTGTTCGATTCATCCGCTCAACAATGCCATCAGATTGAGGATGGAGAGGCTTTGTCCTAGTTTTCTTAATTCCCAACAGTCGGCAAACTTCTTGAAACAGCCCAGACTCAAAATTGCAGCCTTGATCGGAGTGTAATTTCAACGAAACTCCAAACCGGCAGAAAAACTCTTTTACTAATACGTCTGCGACTGTAGCTGCTTCCTGATTGGGTATGGCGTAAGCCTCCGTCCATTTTGTGAAATAATGCATCGCTACCAAGATGTATTTATTTCATGAATCGGATTCTGGGAACGGCTCTGCAATGTCAATCGCTACTCTTTCCAAAGGGCTTTCTACGTTGTATTATTTCATGGGTGCTTTGCGCTTTCTCGCTGGACCATTTCCTGATGCGCAAACCGTGCAATTACGGCACCATTTCATGACGTCCTTTTTGCAGTTCATCCACTAGAATCGTTCTCGCACTTTACCTAATGTCTTCTTAATGCCAAAGTGTCCTCCTGATGTCCCATCGTGGAGATGCTTCAACATTTCTGACACCCTGCTCTTCGGCACTACCAACTGTAGTCTGTTTTCCGTGTCCTCGACACTTTCTAGGTATCGCTTAAAAACAACGTCTTCTACTATCAAAGAGTCCCACTGCGCCCAGTACGCTTTGATGTTTCTGCCCAAAGCACTCACTTCTTCCCAGGTTGATCGTCGGCCGTTTTCTTTTCAGTTTAGGAGTAGTCTTATTTCAGAGTCGTTTTCTTGTCCGCGACGCAACTGCTGGGGTATCCACTCGTCATCAACCATAGCAGTTCTCCGGAGGCATTTAACTTTTTTTTCCAGTCGCGAACAATGGCTGCAGTCCGCCAGCCATGGTCTTCTGGACATGGCATCAGCGTTTCGATGACTGCTTCCGGCACGGTGTTCTGTGTCATAGTCATACTCTCGCAGTCTCTCGATCCATCTTGCCACTTGTCCTTCCGGGTTACGGAACTGCAGCCATTTTAAAGCGGCGTGGTCTGTTCTCAGTAAAAATTTTCGTCCATACAAATATTTGTAGAAATGTTTGATGGACTGGACGACCGCTAACAGCTCTCTCCAAGTCTCGCAATAATTCCTTTCTGGCCTGGACAAAACCTTGCTAAAATACGCGATAACTCTTTCTCGTCCATCTTGAACCTGCGTAAGGACCGCGCCTATGGTCAGATTGCTTGCGTCGATATCCAAAACAAATTTTCAATCTTCTCTTGGATAACTCAGAATTGGCAAAGTGACTAGGGCCTGTTTTTGTTGATGGAAAAATTTTTTGCAGTTTTCATTTCATCTAAATTCTGCTCTTTCTTCCGTCAATTTCGTGAAAGGTTTGGCAATATTACTCCATCTCTAGATAGGACGTGGCCAAGGTATTGCACTTCCTTTTTAAATACGTGGCACTTCTTTAGGCTCAGTTTGAGGTTAGCCCCACGTAGTGTCTGTAACACTTCCTGCAAGTTGTTGAAGTGTTCTTCAAACGACCTTCCAACCACAATCACGTCGTCCAGGTAAACCAAGCACGTCTTCCAAGACAATCCGCGCAAGATGGTCTCCATCAAACGCTCGAATGTTGCAGGAGCGTTACACAGGCCGAAGGGCATTACAGTGAACTGCCACAACCCAGTTCCAATTAGAAGCTGTTTTTTTACGATCTTTGGGTTCCAATTCTACCTGCTCGTAACCACTCTTTAAGTCTAACGTGGAAAACCACTGGGATCCTGACAGGGTGTCTAACGTATCGTCAATTCTGGATAAAGAATAATTGTCCTTTTTGGTCATGTCGTTTAGCTGTCTGTAGTCTACGCAAAACCTCGTAGATCCATCCTTCTTCTTTACGAGTACTACTGGGGATGCCCATGGGCTACTTGAAGGTTCAATCACGCCTTCTTTCTCCATATCCGTAATTATTTGTTCGGCTTCTTCTCTTTTCGCCAAAGGAAGTCTGCGTGGATGTTGTCGTATCGGCCGAGCGTCTCCGGTATTAATTTTATGTTTCACCACGATAGTTTTTCCTTTGAAATCATTCTCTAGCGCGAACACCTGTTGATACTCTTCGATAAACACTTTAACTTTAGCCAGCTGGTCTTGGCTGAGGTTTTGGCATTTGGTGGTAAGAATGTCCAATAGATGTTGTGGACACTTCTTCGGCGACCTATCTTCGTCTTCACGCATTTCACAATTTGAGATACTGGCGTGCATTGGTCTACCACGGTCTTTTCTTTCAACGTTACAGGAGCTAAATTGATGTTTAAATCCTTACTGGCATCGTGTTTTTTACTCGTACTAAAGTTCTGCCAACGAGTAGCCCCTTTTCAACTGAGCCGCCCTCCATTGGTTCAATCGCGCGTATGTAGTCTTTCCGAAGACTTCCATCCAGGCGTATCATCACCACACTATCAGTCCTTGCAGGCAGAGTCACGTCTTCACTCAATAAGACTCGCACGGCTGCCTTCTCTGACGAAGAAAAAGGAATTTCTTCATTGTCGATCTTCAGGACATCGTTCTTTATATCCAAATAGAACCCATACTTTTTTATCACATCCATTCCTAGGATAACTTCTTTCGTAGTGTCGGCTACCAGTACTTGATGGTCGAGTACTCCATTTCCCAAATTAAGGGTTATTTTGACTTGTCCGTGAATAGGTGTTTCTTCGCCCGTCGCTGTTCGAAGTCGTACTGTTACTGGTGATGTCTTCCCGTTATCCAAGAAGATGTCAGGACGAATGATGATCTTCGTCGCTGCCGTGTCAACCAGTAACTGGACGCTTCTTCCATTGATCTTGCCATCGAAGTAAATGCTATGCAATTGCTCCATCGGCGATGCTATTTGAATGGTAATCTCCGGGGCATAGCTTGTTGAGGTCGATTTTTGCCCCATTCAGTCGACCCGTTTTAGTTTTCCGGACGTTCTTCTGGTTTTCTTTTGGGCTTAGTACAGCGTCGTCGTACGTGGCCCACTTCCCCGCAGTTCTAGCTCGTCAATTCTATTCCTCGAGCTACTTGTTCCCGAAATACACGTCGCACTACATACTCAATGCTTTCTTCTGTGTGCGAGGATATTTCTGCATCACAACGAAGCTTATGGCTGCCTCGGAGAGACGCCTGTTTTGAGGCTTCAAACTCCAAAGCATGGGTTAAGGCGTCATCCAACGTTTTCGGTCGTGCTAACCGGAGAGTGCTGTGTTTTGCTGTCTCGGAAGCCGTCTACAAAGGTTTGAATAGCCAACTGCTCCAAGAAGGTAGAAGAAGGTGCTGTAGAATACGCAAACCGTGCTAATCTGGCGATGTCAGCCTCAAACTCTTAAAGACTTTTGGCAGCTTTTTGAACCCGAATTATAATTTGAGCTTGATACACTAGTTGAAGATGAGCATCTCCATATCTCATTTCAAAACGCGAAATTAAAAGTTCATAATTTTCTTAGAGGTGATCAGGAACAGTTTGCAAAATTCCAAGAGCTTCTCCACGTAAGGACACGATTAAAGACGTGGTTTTCTGCTTGTTACTCCAACCATTAGCTGTAGCTGCGGCTTCAAACTGCTTGTAGTAGGTTGACCATTAAACTTTACTATCAAAATTCGGATGTACAACTTTGAACTTGTGAGTGGTTTCTTCCCGATGGTCCATTATTAAATCTTCACTCGTGACGCTTCCTTCACTGTGGCAATTCATTTGTTTTATTTTTTCTTCAAGCAGTTTTATTCTGTCTTTTAATTTGTCCTCTATTGCTTTTGTCATTCACAGATTCGCAAATTTCTTCTTTTCAATTTAACATTTCTGCTTGAGTTTCGTCTTGAACCATTTTAATTTTTGTATTTGTTCTTCAATAGTCTTTATTTGATTTTCAATGCTCGTTCGTTTCTCTTCAATTTTCTGAGAATTTTCGCAAAAGTTTTCTTCAATTTTTCTAGAATTATACTCTTTATATTTATCTCCACACACGCGCTTATTACTTATTTATTTAAACTTGACTAATCTTGTTAACACTGCCGTCTTCACATTACGGGAATAACTGACCTCGGATTTGTTTGCACAGTATTTATACACTTTGGCAAAACGTTCCTGTATGTTTCACATTCATCGGTGAACGTTCTAGAAAACCTCGTGAAGGCTCTCGAAGTTGCGAATAACTTCTCGAACGTTTCAGTATGATAGAAAATTTAGACAGAGAATAAACGTTAATTGTCCCAATTTAGTTCGTAAATATAATAAGCATATGGAAGGAATAGACTTATAGAGCGTTATAATATCAAAATCAAATCAAGAAAATAGTATTTGAGACTGTTTTCCTCATTTCATTGCGTAACACTGGTCAGTGATTGTTTTCTTTGCCGACGTGCTAGTATTCAAAAAAAGGAAGCAAAACAAATTTGCAGAGATCAGAACAGAAGTAGCTTACTTTTGGAACCGTATTAAAAATAAGCGTCGAATCTTTAGAAACAAACTGGAAAGAAACAAAAATCGGCAACAACAGTATACGTTTCTCCGAAAAATGTGTTATTAAGTGGCCAATATCATTAGCCAATGCAGCCCAAACAAGACAAAGATTCAAAGTTTAGATTGCTCAAAATTGTCACTTTATTTGTGTTTGAATAAGAATAACAATTGCTTTAAAATCTTAATTTTTGTTATACTTATGCGCTATGTAGCAAATATGATACAATTTATTTTTCAAAAAAATAATAAAAAATATGACAATAAGAGTTTTTTTATTATTTTCCTTCTTTAATCGGAACCCTAATAACTTGTTTATAAATATTTCTTTCGTAGTAAAAATTGCACATCAAAACGTTAGCTAAATTAAAACACTAACAGTATACAAAGAATTTAAAGATTAGACTACCGGATAACAATAAATATACCAATCAGACCTACAAGCAGTTACTCAGTTTGAACAAAAACCACTACAATTCACCCAACACATAATAATGAACAAATGTTACGTTTCTTAAAGACCAAATGACAAAAAATGAATTGAAATAGTAGAAATTGAGAAACACATGATAAAGGGAAATTTTAAGCTTTCACGGTTATTTTGTTTATGATTCTAACCGACTTTCGGCTTAGACCGTGCCTTAGTTAAACACTCAGACATTTTAGTCTTGGTCCTAGTCTCTCGTTGAGAGCCACAACATTAAGTAGACCTTGATCTTTGCCGTATTGTCGTTCGTGATAAAGTGTTTTACTAAAAATGTAGTAAAATAAATACCAAAACATCTGACACTTACAAAAAAAGGAATAACTGCTTTCAAATGAAACATGATCGACTACACAACATCTAATTAATTAACAAGTTGTTACATTAGCCGGTAAAATTAGTTTTTGGAGCTTGACACCACGTATGAAAATTTACTGTTCTGAGAAGTGCAAATTTCTTCTCAGTGATTTGCTGACATAAAAATAAAAATAATCATAAAAATTCAGCACATTATTTCGTGTAAAACAACATTTATCTGAAAATGATATTTTGGCAGTAGAGTAAGGGTCAAAGGTTTCTTGTTCTACTCACAAAACTCAAGTCGCGATTCAAAGTCAACATCAGTTAACTGTTGGACTCGTTGAACATAGTAAGGTACAAAGAATAATTCCTTAACGTTAACTGCGCGGCTTATTAGAAAGAACACCTCCAATTTCTTCAACTCCTTGCATACACGCCAAAATAAAGTTTATTGGAGGCAATTGACTATTAGGATAATGGTCAATCCACAATCTACGCGTGGTGTAGAGATTATAATTACTATCTGTGTTAACTATTTTATTAACAACTTATTTTGTAGATGATAGAAAATTAAGGCAAACAATAATTAACACAATACATTAATACGTTTTACGAATTTTACAGCATTTACATTTATCATTCACCGCGTAGTTACAATCAACAAACAATTTCCATTTGTTTAGATAGTCAGTACCGGCCTTGAATACTTGAATTGCAAATATCTCAAAACTGGGCTACTTTAGATCAAATCTTTAAAGATTTTTATTTAACGCCACAAAGAAACTACTCCATATTTGAAATACACCCTTTATAAAATAATACTAAAACATTTGCATCATACGTAAAATTCAAGCTTTTTTTTGTAGATCTACTTCCAATATTCTTTACTGACCTTAAACCCAGCTGAGAATAACAAACAAATATACAATATTTGATACCAAAAGAAAATACAGAAATAGCGAACTTCACTCTTCGAAATACACAAACATATTGCAATAGACCATATGCATGTCTTAGTTGCGGTGTCAAAAACACACTACTAACAAAACGTAAATAAATATTTTGTCTATCATAGGAAACATATAAACGGTATGGCACAGGGTGTATCAGCAATTTTTATCCGCAAACTTGAACGCCACTCTGCAACTAGATAATATAAAAATAATGGTTTCCAACATACAAAATGCAATAATCAAAATAGTAAAAAGACAAGCAGGTGCCAGCTGACAACGCACCCACAACGTAAAATAAAAGAACGTACAATCAATTATTAAAACCGATGTAAAATCATTAAATTCTGGAAACTAAATTTAAAAAACCGCCAAAGGAATCAAAAACCGCAAACTTCCTCCATTAAGAAACATAGTTAAACCCAGACAAAGAAAAAGCAAAATTATCTAGCTGAAGTGTTTTATTGATATCTTAAAATAGAAAAAACATTACAATCTCTAATACAAATAATTCAAAAAATAATGAGAAAAATAAAATGATAAAAAAGTTCAAAAGTACTAGGCCAAGTTCTAATTACAGTAACGTATTGTAACTTATTATTAAGATGTCTCGGGAAAGCAAAGTACCGCAGAAGTGTTTTTTGAGACCTTTATTACACCGGCTATTTACTTCTGACCCACAACTATTGAAATAGGCACATTTGTAGACGACACAACAGTGCTCGCGTGTAACGAAACCCGATGGCAGCATCAAATTTATTTAACCAAATCAAAAATATCTATTTAAGTAGAGAATCAAAGAGTCGACACAGGTTACATTTACAACAAAACATCAAAAACGTCTACCAGTAAGTTTTAATGGCACATTCTTTTACAACACACAAAGTTAAATATCTGAGACTCCATGTTCACACAAGATTAACCTAAAAAACGCAAATTGATTTATAATAAGCAAAAACAAATTGATCTAAAAATAAAGCACAAATAAAGACTGGTTCACTGAGAAAAAATGTATTCTGTATTCAGAAAATAAATTGCTGCTATGCAAGGCTGTTATCAGACTAGTTTAAACCTATAGAAGCCAGCTTTGGAGTGTTAGTCAATTCAATTTCAAATTATTCCACCTTTTTAGTCAAAAACTATCCGTAGTGTGGTAAAAGTGCCCTGGTATTTTTTTGTTATCTAATTACTCATTGTTAAAAAGTTATTGCGGTCATGTTTAAGTATAAAGATTAAAATAAGGTTTCTGATTGTTGTTAAAATATTGAATACTTGTTTGCTTCGATCTAAGAAGTATCTTAATTTTTTTCTGTGCAGCATTGCAATTTACTAGAATTTCATGGTACCTACGTAGGTTTTCAAAAACTGCATAATTTATTCCATCAGGATTAGAAAAAATATTTTTTAATTTTTTTGCTGATACTTTTTAGTCTACATTTTTGGAATGTAGTTTTTATTTATTTTTTTTTTTGATAAAACGATTTAGATCTTAATCTAAATTTGTTTTCTATGGGTGCATTTTTCAATGTACTTTTTTTTATGCTTACATGTGTTTGCTACTCATTTTTCGATATAAGAGTGCAAATTTCTTACCTAAGTTGACAGACATACTATAAACTAAATAAGGGTTGTTTGTCCCATTGTATCCCACTGTGGGGCAGATTGGAACAACATTGGTCAGGTCTTACTTTTTTAGCATTATTTCGTGGAATGACTAAATTATGGTTATTAACATAAAGCCACAATTACAAAATCTTCTGAATTTGTGTGGTACAGACGTTAAAGACAGCTTTCTTTCAACTATTACTTTAGCAATAGAATACAAATATAAAAGACAAAAATATTCAAAACTGCTATTTAGGTACATTTATAGACGTGAGCAAGGTAACAACAAGAAGGAAGATTAGTGTGGTTAAAGCTAACAAATATTTTTATTATTACAATATTAACCCTAGAATACTAAACATTCGTAAAATTTACGACTCTGTCTTTGCAATTCTGCGAATTCAGCAATTTGTCGCTGGCCAATCGCCATGGTTCTCCCACTATCTGCATTATGCACTGCCAATATACCACAGTTGCAAGGGCGTGTCGATTTTTTTTACGAATGTTTAGTGTTTGAGTTACATTCTGCCGTCGTTTATTTTACGAGTGTTTAGTGTTAGAGAACGTTTGTAATAAAAAATACACTGACGGATAAAGAACGTATAAGAAAAAGTAAAAATGCATTTAATAAAAGTAAAAATAATAATTTGACCACGGCAGCAATCGTAAGCACAGACCTCTGTGTATGGGTTGAATGCAAGTAAATACAAAGACGTGAACTCCGTTAATTTATTAACTATAACTTAATATACTATTTACATTAGAGAACAAAGAACAATATTTGAATTAAACATATTAGAAATAAAACAGGATTTAAAATAAAATATTAGGGCGCCAATCACCTTTAAATTGGGGATGAATAAAAAGCGTAAAATCTTACATCTAATTATTAATTGATATTAAATGCAAATGTCGTAAACGTTTGATTTGTTATCGAGTGAAAAGTTTAATAACTGAATTTAATCAATGTGAAGGTAAAATGTAGTAACTTAATTCCAGTTGACTCACCATGTTTAATATAACGTATAGCTTCTATTTTTAGCACATACTTTGCTGAAGTGATAAAGTTCTTCTAAAGGAATGTAGATTTCCAAACACCCAACAGCATAAAACCAATGTATAAATCCAATGACGAAAAATCCAGTAATTAAAAGATAAAACCAAAATAAATGATCCAGTTAGAAACGAAATACCACAAAATAAAAAGACCCTAAATATAAATAATTAGAATGGTTTTTTAAATGACATGATATACTCACGCTGCATTTAGCAACGGCCTTCAAAATAAATTCCTTTGTCCAACCATTGCGCAACATTTTGAAATCACTAAAAATGTTGAATTCAATAGAAAAATTATATCAAAATAACAGTAAACTCACCAATAATTAGATGGAATAAATAAATATTAAATTGTATGCGTTTTTACGCCATAATCAAGAAAATGTGTCTTCCCCGCATCACTACGACACGCAAGGCCAAGCGTGGCCCCAGCGGAAGTGTAAGTTTAAGCTACAACTCCGGTAGAGTAGAAACAACGCGACGTTGCCAAACTGAATAAATTTACTTGCAATATTAGTTGCAAAAATAAACGAATGTAAAATTGAATTTTAATTGTAATGAACTCTAACGGGACGTTACACGTTTCATTTCTAAAAGTGGGTGTAAGTGTATATTTCAAACGAGGTATTTTCATTAGTTTTTTTTTACATACTAACTATTAATTAGGAATATCAATTTTGTAGGAGAATACAATTACTATACATTATTAATCAGCCATGTCGCGGAATGATAGAAGAGTATTGAGACAAGCAGAGTTAGACGGTGAAGTGAAAAAGATTGTGCATGGGGAAGATTCTGACGTGGACCAAACATCTGGAAGCGAAAGTGAAGAGGACGTTGTCGAAAGGAAAGATATTGATTCAGACAATCAGGGAAATACTGATGACAAGAATGATGAACACTCTTCTCAATCTATTGCTGTTCAGATATTTCAAACAAATCAAACGTTGTCTGTTTTTGATAGTAAAGATGAATCAGTTGATAATGTACCTTTAGCTTTGATTGCTGATATGGAAAAAAATATTATGATTCCTAAAAATTCCTCGATGAAAGGCAGAAACGGTTATAGATGGTCTACTATAGAGCCACAAAAGAAAAGCAGAATTGCTGCTCGCAATATAATTCATTTTATATCTGGTAGCAAAGGATCAGCTGCACATCTACTGTAACCTGCCAGCAGCTTTCTACATTTTATTACAAGCAATATTTTGGAAAATATTGTGCTTCACACAAACGAACATATTAGATTGATATCGGTCAATATGCTAAACCAACTTCGACGGTTCCTGAGACATGTAAGCAAGAAGTAATGGCTCTAATTGGACTTCTTATCTTTTCAGGAGCAATGAAAAACAACCATTTGAGTGCCATACAGATGTTTGATCCCAAGATATCATGAAATTTATATCGCGCTACTATGAGCTGCGTGAGATTTTTATTTTTATTGAATTCACTACGTTTTGATAATAAAGAAACATGAGCTGATAGAAAAAAAATAAACCCTTTTGCTCCAATTTGTGACATTTGGGATGAACTGATTGGCATTTGTAGATCATCATTTACTCCGTCCAGCTATACAACTTTAGATGAGCAACTTTTAGCGTTTAGAGGCAGATACGGATTTCGGATGTTTATTCCAAACAAACCTGCCAAGTATGACATTAAAATCGTCATGCTGTGTGATGTGGCAACAAAATATATGATTGATGCTGAACCGTATTTGGGAAAAGAAACAATGACAAACGGGTTGCTTCTAAGCACATATTACATCAAAAATTTAACAAAAAGTATCCATGATAGTAATCGGAATGTTACCATGGATAATTGGTTTACTTCTGTCGGTATTGGGGACCAAATTTTACAATCTCCTTACAAATTGACACTAGTGGGCACACTTCGCAAAAATAAAGCTGAAATACCCCCAGATATGCTAGAAAGTCATAGCAGAAAACTAGGAACCTCAATGTATTGCTTTGACAATAACAAAACTCTTGTTTCATACATGTCAAAAACTAAAAACAAAAAGTTAGTACTTCTACTTTCAACAATGCATGCCAATAAAAGTTTAAATGTAAGTACATTTACAATGAGACGAAGTTTGGTGTTGACACATTTGATCAAATGTGCGCCAATATGAGTTGTGGTCGCAAAACTAGACGATGGCCCACGTGTGTGTTTTATAATATGATAAATATAGCGGCTATAAATTCGTTTGTAGTTTATAATTCAAACAGAATCAAAATGGGCCAGAAAACCATTTCCAGAGTGACGTATATGCTGGGTTTGAAGGATAAATTAGTGACACCATTGATAAAGCGCTGAATTGACACTCCTACTTTGCTTCTTCTTTAATATTTGATGAAATAAAACATAATTACAAAGTTCTGTGTATTTAGACTTTCAAAAATTATGATAGTTCGCTTTCGCCACAATAAATTAAAAATGTCGTAACATTTACAACTGTTTAGTGTTTGTGTAAATTATACGTATGTTTAGTGTTCTAGGATTAAGGTAGGGCTAACAGTGTGAAAGTTTGTCGCCCAGCATTCTGTAGCTTACATGCAGTTCACAAATTACATAAATTGAGAATTTCACAATCACAATAATCGCTGTAACAAAATCTCGGAGAACGTAGTTGCTACAATAAATGGCCATAATAAAAGTTGTCCAGCTCAGAAATCCTATTACTCTAGAAACGAAAAAAAATTCGTTTCAGCTGATTTGAACGTCAAAAAAATACATGAACTTTATCTGCAGAAGTACGAACTTAAGCAGTACAATCTATTAAAAGATTATACAAAAATTAAACCTAAAATTACATATGACTACTATTACCGATATTTTATGGAAAACTTTTACTTGTCGTTTGGAGATCCACGAACTGATACATGTGCAACTTGCGACTAGATGAAGATTCAAATTGGTGCTAATTCTACTGATGAAGAAAAGCACAGGCTTTTTATGATTATTTAAAAACAAAAACTCAACCAGTAAAAACTAATCTTGGTGTTGAAACGATCTGCTTTGATTACCAGCAAAATTTATCTAGACAAATCTGGGTCTTCAATCAGTGGTTTCACTTTGTTCTGACAGCAAGTCTGCCAATTACATGTTTGACAAAAGTGTTAGAAAAAAAGGTTGCATATAGACAGTTTCTTTTTCGTGGCATTAAATTCAAAAATATGCAAGGGGAAACAGTAACTACTTTACATATGTTTACTGATAATTGCGGTAAGCAGAACAAAAACGCTGCCATGGTCCATTTTTTGTTAGCTCTATTTAATAATGGAAGATTTTCCAGAATAATTTATTATTTGCCAGAGCCAGGTCATAGTTTTTTACTCAGTGACCATGATTTTGAGCAAATTTAAAAAAAGCGTAGAAAAGATATTCTGTATTTGCACTTGGTTGACAGTTGTGGCAAAAAGTTTATTGTTGAACGTGTCATACAGGAGATGATTTTTGATTATAAATCTTACCTCGGTTCTTATTTTCAAAAATCGTCGGTTATAAAGAAAAAACTATTAACAATCTCAAAGTATAGATTTTTTTCTGTAGGATTGTAAAAATCCAGATAAGCTATTTGTAACAGAAGCTCACAATCTGACTGTCACTACTGGGTACCATTTACTTAAATGTATAGATACTATGATCAATTTAAGTAATGCTCCTTTAGCATACAAAGAAAAATTCTCATTAGAGACAGTCTAATGCCCCTCGTTAAAAAAATATATTCATCTTTTTTATGTTTAATTTTTTTTGAGGATATAAAAAAAGCAGCAGGGGTCTGACTTATAAATTTCTATGGCCTCTTCTAGTATAAAATTGCGCTTCCGACTTACCATTTCGAAGCGACGCGATGATGCGTCACAGACAATACAAAACTGAGAAGGTTAAAACCGTCATGCAAACCCTAACTTGTATGGCCGCGAACCCCGGTTTAAAGAGGCTTTGGGAGGTGCAAGCCCCGAGCCCCCGGATTCTAGGGAGCCTCTTGGCCTTTGGAATCCATCCAATATTTTCTACATCAAATTTGTATTTTATATTTAGCTGCATTTAAACCTAAAGATAAAACGTGTTTTCTTGAATTTTGTATTGCGATTTTCTAGTGGGCATTATAGAATTCCACTCCCTTCTAAAAAAAGGTTGGTAGCATTTTAGTATAGGGCCCCTGACAAACTGTAGCCCCAGGCTCCGAGATTCCTTCATCCGGGACTGCACTTATGACCGCCTTAAGCCTTTTAATTGTAAATTAATAATAAAATTATTTATATTATTTTTTTGAAGAGTCATTGACCAAATGATTTAATGGAAAAGTCATCACTGTGTAATACTGCAATTTGATTCGCATCTGCATATACGCATAGCTTTAACGAGTCGAATGCCACTTGTATCTTAATTTTTACAGTTTGGTCGAATACTGTGTTTTGATTTGGTGCTTCTTATTTGGGTGTAGGTTCCATTTTAATAAAATGTTTGGGTTGTTTTTAGTGTGGTATTTTTGTTAAAAAAAATGTAATAATATCTATACATGTTAAACTTTAAAAGTCTGACGCCAACTTTTGGCGCTAATTGTGTTGTGAACATTCTGCGATTCTAAGTAGTTTTAGTTCAACTTTTTTTCTTCTTGTGTTTCTAGTAAAATTTTTGTGTAATTTTTTTTTAAAGTTTGAATTGTACAGTTTTTTTTCACATTTTAGTTTTTTTAAGATAAACGGTTTTCTTTTATTGCGGTTCTGGAATTAATGCCACAATAACAAAAAATGTTTTTTTCTTGTTTCATTATTTGAAAAAGTTTATCTGTATACGTTTTATCTAAACTTGTTGTTATTTTAGTATAAATTCGTAAAGTCGTGAAAGTTCTAATTTTACTAAATTGTAAAAAATCATTTTTAGCTTTTATTCCGGCATTATTAATTTGTTTGTCCTTAGAGTTTAAACTTTGTTTTTCATAAAATTTATAATCTAATAAGTATTTATGTTATAAAATAGACGTAAACATTTTTTCATTAAACGAGTGTCAAGTTTAATTAATGTCTTAGCATTTTCCATTGACAAATTTGTATTTTTTTAAAGTGTATATTGTTTTTTTTTAAATTGTACCTATATTGTTTTTTTGTAATTTGTACTACAGTGTCTTTGGTGTTTAATTTATATGTTAGTACATAAGACGATTTAATTTAGTTGTTGGATAATACGATCAAGAATTAGTTTTTAATTTTATTTTGGTTACATTGTTTTGAAAGTGCTATTTGTGTAAACTAATCTGGTTACTAGGTCTTGTAGTGCAACAAGTTCTGTTATATAGTGGAACAAATAGTTTACCTGCTAACAGACAATGACGAGCAAAGCAAGTTTTTTAATTTTATGTCATATAGATTAAACTTTCTTTAATTTTTGCAACAAACACTAGAATTTAAAAAAAATACTAGACCACTCATAAATGTGTTACTTGAAACCAATTGTTCTGGAGAACAACACTACAATTGCAGCGCACAGTTAGACTTTAATGAAATTGTATTTTGTGCAACTTAGTGCAGAATTCAAACCAATTTAAAGTTATGTACTTGAGTTGTTGAATGACATTGTAAAGTTGCTGGCGCTATGCAGCTAGTGACGCGCCAACCGCGTCGTGCCCTAAATACCACCGTCGCTTTAACAGTGGCTAACTTCGCCTGGCACCCCATCCCAAAGGAATGAATGTCATCCGGTTCACAGACTATGGCGTGAATATTTAAAATTCGATTAAAATTAAATTGAGAATCTGTATTTTACACTCCTTTCGTAAAATTTCTGTAGCAACATCGTCTAAATTCTTAGCGTTTAAAATTATAATAAAAATAAAAAACATCATTGTTAATTACACTCATTTCTAAGCTTTCATTTATTTTTATATAGAACATTTACGCTTTTACTTGTATCAAACTCATTTGAAAAGTAAATCTACACAAAAGATGTAATTAAGTCGTGATCTAATACATACAATACTCAAGATGAGTGGCGAAAACCAATTCATTTATGTTCATCAAACCTTTTCATTTAATCTAATTACAATTTATCACAAAAAGTTAAAGTAAAAGAAAACAAAGCGAATTTATTTTGTCCCTCTTAAAATTGCAATCAATATAATTGAGATTGTTTTATAAATGCTATTCAAACAGAGCATAAGTGAAAAAATGTTTCAGGCGCTTTTACCAATATATAATTGTGTTGGTAAAAAAATGCTTCTGTGTTTTTAATTAAACATATTTTTATAAGTACCTCGTAAAGAAGAAATCGCTAATAATCGATTTTTACAGTTTTTATCATTTGTAAAATTGAAAAATCTATTTAAATGCATCTTTTCTAAAATTTTTACATGTATTATTCAATTAAATCATCTAATTTTAGAATTCTATTAAAATAATTAAACAATGTTTACTTATGGTAGAAACCAGGTTTCTACGGGTTGGATTTGTAAAACAATTTTTCCATTCTGGATAATTTTGGTGTTGTTGTTCAGGCTCCGGAACAAACTGATTGATTGCGCCGTGAAGTCTCGTTTTTATAGACCGGCCTCCGATTGGTAAAACTAGTTACTAAATCTGTGGGAAAGGAAAGCTAAAATCTCGGTTAATATTAAAAGGATTTTTAATTATTTCAATGGATTTTTAGAAGATTGTTTAAGAGGACTGCGTCTTTGATGCTCTTTAATACGAATTCCCACGCTTTTACCCGTTTCCCTTATGTATGCTCGATCACAAAAACAAGGAATTCTATAAACGCCGTCAAATCGAAAAGGAATAACGTCTTTTACCGAATTTAAGAAGAGTAGCAGACAGAGTAACAATGTTGTGTTTAGAAACATTTATCTTATACGGTCCGTACTACCTTTAACATGGGGTAGATAAGCGATAGACACTAGTTCAGACATAGCTTCTGTTGTTGCTTTTGGTTTCGCAGACGTAAACTTTGCAATAGATTGTTTAATGACTAACATCTTGGTTAGATGATTTAAATCTTTTTGAAGATTTTGGGTTTGACTTAAGCAAACAGCTCTGTAGGCTAAAGAATTCACTACTAATAATTTTGAAAAAAAGTGATGGTGAGACAATCCATTTAAACATCTATCTGTATGAGTAGGTTTTGAATAAATTAAATGTGATTATAAACCATCTTCATTTCGATTAGATAAAACGTCGAAAAATGAAGTGGATTTCTTTTCTAATTTCATATTATTTTAATGAATTGAGTTTAAATTTCTATGTTGCCATATGACAAAGGTGTCATCAACGCATCTGTACCAATACTTGGGTTGTAGATCAAATGTGGATAAAGTTTTATCTCAAAAATTTTTCATAAATATATCAGCAACAGCTGGTAAAAGCGGAGAACCTATGGCAGTTCCTGATGCTTGTAAGTAAAACTTGTATGGAAAAGTAAAATATGTAAGCGTCAAACATTTTTCAATAATAGATACTCTGTCGCTTGAAATATTGTTCTTGCTAAATAAAAATCTAATAATGTTAATTGAATCAGTTACCGGCACGTTAGTAAACAAAAACTCGACCTAAAATATAACCAGAATGTCAGTCAGTTGCAAACGAAAATTATGCAACTTTTGAACAAAATCTCCAGAATTGAGTAAAAATGACTCAGTCTTCCCTGCTAAAAGGTTTAATAAACTAGCAAGACACTTTATAAGTATGTGAATTTATAGTGCTGACAATAGGTCGAAGAGAAATATTAGACTTGAGAATTTTGTCTTGCCAATTTTTGTAGTTTTAAAGCGGATTTCTTCTGCAAGAAGCTGGGAAACTGCTTAGAGCAAGTTCAAAGTTAAAACCTTTTGACAAAATATATAATTCTGTAGAGATCATGAAGATAAATTAATCATAATTTCGGGTTTTGTTTCTGTATTAACGACACGTTGTGCAGGTACTAATTTGTTAAATTTCTTATGATGATTACTTGTAACTCTTTCAGTTTGTTAAAAAAAATCGATTAATGAGACACCAATCAGAAGGCGAAACCATCTTAGCAAGTTCTAGATGAAAGTCAAATAAAGATATATTAACAGTACCCATTTTTATCCTGATCGAATGAGAACGTTTTCTATCTATATATAGTCCAATATGAAGTCTAATATCTGGAATTTACTCTTGATCAGGGTTCTTAATATAACCGAACGGATGGTAACAAGATCCATCATCACATACGGCGCGCTTGTATGAAGTGAGAGAACCAACCTGCAGATTAATGAACACGCGTCAATTACTGGGAAAAAGAAACAGGGTATATATAACGTGCTGCGTGAAGAAACAATGTTAACTATGAGATCCGACTTCACAAAAAAATATCACATTTCAAAAAAATTTAAAGTGATAATACCGTCATGAGACGAGTGGACAAAAAACTTTTACCCGGGCGCGGTTAAAGGAACTATCTGGTACACAGATGGAGCCAAAAACCGCAACGGTACCGGAGCAGGAGTATATAGAAGCAAGCACCATGGGAAGCAATTATCGCTGGCTTTGGGTAAATATGCATCGGTTTTTCCAACTGAAGTTGCTGCTATTGACTAGTGCGTCAGGAACATTATCGACTTGAATTCATATACAAATGGGCTAATATCGATCATGTCTGACAGCCAAGCAGCACTACTGGCGCTAAGATCACCAGTCATAAAATCCAAGCTGATTATGGCATGCATAAACAGTCTGGAAATATTGGCAACTTGCCAACCAGTGCAGCTCATCTGAATACCAAAAAAACCAGAATGTAAAGGGGTTACCTAATGGCGGACGCACTAGCAAAGAAGGACACAACAGGAACATGCATCAGACTTGAAGTCGTTTTCGGAATCGCATACGAAGTCGGCAGCATAGAAAACTATGGAAAAACTCTTCAGGGACGAGGCACACAAAACACTTCTTTACAGAGCCACAATTAAATACTCAAACTGCACTATCAAGCCTGAGTGGACAAAAATGAAGGAAACTCACGGGACTAAATACAGCGCACTGTGAGCTTAACAAACATATGCATAAAATGGGACTGCAAAGTAGCCATCTGCTGTGCAAATGCGAAGCTTATCAAATGCAACGCAAAACGATTCTCGGAAAACCAAAGCTAACCGATGATGAGTTAAAAGAAGTCCCTTGCAGAAGCAGAACTGATGAGGGAGTAATAAATCAGACGTGCACAAAAGGACCAAGGAGACCGCAGTGCAGGGGCGCAAGACGAACCAACTCTTGAATTAAATAAATACATAATAATAGTCTAAATAAAGATGGTTTAATATCACATTCAATTTATCGAAAACCTACCCATAAAGATAGATACTTAAATGGGTGGTCTCATCATCGCCCTTCTCAAAAATTATCAGTAGTGAATTCTTTAGTGTACAGAACTGATTCCTTAAATTAACTCCAAAAAATTTAAAAAGAGTTAAATTATCTAACCAACGTGGTAGTCGCAAACAATAACAATAAAAAAACAATTTATTACAAAAAATGCATGGTAACAGTCAAAGAACCAATAATGTGTAAGTTTGAAATTGATAGTAAAAGAATGAAGTTTAATTACTTAGAAACAGAAAGTAAAGGCAACACACAACAACAAGGTAAAAAGTTCACGATAAAAACCTCCCGTATATTAAGATGTATGAAATAATTAGTATGGTTGAACAAAGATCTTAGAAGCGAAATCAAAGTAAGAATATATAAGACAGCCTCAAGACTAATCTTAACATACGCGACCGAAACCATAGCGGACACCGCAAACACAATACAAATGCTGAGAACGGTAGTAATGAAAGTATTAAGGAATAAGACTTGAGAGAAATGAGTAATATAGAGGATGTAACAAAACTAACACGACAAAAAAAAGCAATGGAACAAACATGTAGAAACGATGGAAAATAACAGACTAGCTAAAAGTGCAAAAAAAACAAACCAGTGCGAAAAAAAACACAGGGAAGATCTATACTAAGATAAGAATGTCTTCCAGGTTTGGACCGTGTCATTGTTGTTGTAACCGAAGTTGCCAACCTTTCGCCCACTTTCGTAAGGGGCTTTATCAGAGCGTGAGATAAGTCGCAAAACTCAAACAAGTAACCAAAACCTAACTAAGAACTTCTCAAAAGTTAGGTTATCCACTTGTCCAACAAGCCATAATCTAAACTCTGAAAAAGTAAGGAAGAAAACGATAACTTGAAAAAGCAAACGAAAATCTAACAAAGAACCACTATCGAGTTAGGTAGTCTACTTGTGAACCAAGCCAGATTCTAAACTCCGTAGAAGTGACTTAAGAAGAAATAGTCTCCGTATATAAAGGAAAAGCGTCTAATCACCGGGAACCAAAGAGGGTATAGCTTGAAACCATGATCGCGATTAAAGTTATTGGGGCGTTTGATGATTTCTATGCTTTCTTGGAATTTCCTGTTGAAAAAGAATGGAGATTTGGCAATAAACGAAACATTATCAAAATCTATCTTGTGACCTGTAGTAAAATGATGTTCAGCAACCGCAGACTTAGAAATATATCTTTTCCTTATACAACGATCATGTTCTGAAATGCAAGTAATGACGGAACGACCGGTTTCACCAATGTAGACTAAACCACATGAACAAAGAATTTGGTATACACCTTGAGATGAAAGTGTAGAAAATTTGTCTTTGGGAAAAGGAAGAATCTGAGAGATTTTGCCTGTCGAGTTGAATATGGGTTTAATACCATTCTTACGAAGAGGTTTCCCTATTTGACTGTAACCTTGTGAATGTAGGGTAAAAAGGCCAATTTCGGGTTGGATTCGGGAGTAGAAATGTCCTTAAGTAATCTAGTACGTACATGTAGACGACGATTAATAACTTTTTAAATATCTCGTTTTACATAACCATTGTTCATTAAGGTTCTAGTAAAATGACGGAGTTCCGAGTCTAGATTCTCAGGTTGGCAAATAGAAAAGGCACGATGAACCAAAGATTCAATAACAGAACGTTTCTGTGCAGGATGATGATGCGACGAAACATGAAGGTATCTGTCCGTATGGGTGGGTTTGCAATAAACAGAATAGCCCAGAAGTCCGTCGGGCTTACGAGTCACAAGAACGTTAAGAAGTAAAGGTTCTCTTCCATTTCTTTGCGTTCTTGTGTAAAGCGTGACGATCTTTTTTCTTGTCCTTCATATACGGAGACTATTTCTTCTTAAGTCGCTTCTGCGGAGTTTAGAATTTGACTTGGTTCACAAGTTCATTACCTAACTCAGTAATGGTTCTTTGTTAAATTTTTGTTTGCTTTTTCAAGTTATCGTTTTCTTTCTTACCTTTTCGGAGTTTAGATTATGGCTTGTTTCACAAGTAGATAACCTAACTTTTGAGAAATTCTTAGTTAGATTTTGGTTACTTGTTTGAGTTTTGCGATTTATCTCAAGCCCTGATGAAGCCCCTTACGAAAGTGGGCGAAACGTTGTTAACTTCGGTTACAACAACAATGACACGGTCTAAACCTGGAAGATATTCTTAGCTTAGTATAGATTCCGGCCGTGGAAGCCTTCGCTATTACAGGGAAGATCACCAAAACGATGGCATAAATGTTAAACGTCAACATCAGAAGAGGCTTCAAATGGAGGAAAAACAAGCAATTGCCTACTTATATCGGAAACCATATATGAGAAGAAGAAAAGCACAATTAATAAAAGCTGTTAAAAAATTTGATCTAGTAACTAATTAGTAATAAACAAACACCAACTAAGTAAATAATATCACTACTATAATTCTCTTTATTCTTAATTATTATCAAATAGTATGTAAGTAGTTGTGATAAAACTGAATATAGAACAATGCGTACATACTCGTGTCAAAATGCTACGACAGGAATAATTGCAGGCTCGTTGAAATACAATAATTGCAACGCATCAACACAAATCAAGACTACAGGAAAAAACGTGCTTTGTCAGTCAATCGAATTTGTTCAAAATAGTGGTTTTAAGTTTCAAAACTATCTAATTTTTTGGAATATAAAATTATTGAAATGCTGGCTATCTAGGATACTTGGTAATGATTTACGATCATTTAAAGAAAATCAATATGAGCTGTTTTAAATTGAATTTGTTTTTAGTAGGCTCACTACGCCACATACAAAGAAAGACTGTGATAAATAAGTAAACAAATAATTTTATTTGTATTAAGTATTGCATTTCTGTACATTAAGTATTGTTTTTCTTTTTCTTCTTTTTCGTCTGGTGTACTTTTTGTTTTTCTTTCTCTTGTTGCTTTGGTAGTTTTTTATAGAAAATGTTTGTTGGTTCCCCACAAAATTTCTTTAGCTTTTGCAGATTGCTGTACTTCTCAGCAAAAATATGCAAATTTGCTAAGGAATCATAAAGATATTAAACAGAAAGTCCATGGTGTCTCCATTATAAGTTCAATGTGGAAATAAAAACTTGTTTGGTGCAAGCTGTGGATGCTTAATTCTCTTACGAATTTGTTGGACTACAATAGATTCAACACAGATACCATTGTATCAATGGCGATGCTTAATTAGTTTAATGTCACCAGAAATTTCCTAATTGGCCGTGATAAAAACAGATATTTTTTATATACGGTTTTAAAATGCATTCCAATCTAATCCCTATTTTGAATGGAGTTGGTTTCTGTCTTGCCTCTTCGAAAGCTTTTATCCAGTCTTGAGGTAACTTAGTCCTGATTTTGCAGTTAATTGTTCTTATATTTTTATTGCACTTTGTGTAGGAGTGTCCTTGAATAGGAAAAACGATTTTAACTGTAACACTTTGTTTCTTCCCTTTTTGCCTATTTCTTCAGTATAAGTATAGGACACAGAATCTGCGTCGTTGAGTCTATGAATTTTGAAAAAAAAGAATAAAAACTGTCGTTTGTAATATACATCGCCAGTAGGTATATTAGGTAGCGGTAGATTTTTTTAAAAATCCATGCAAATAGTTTCGGTATCAAGCATTCTTCAAGATTCCTGACAAGCAGTTCCTTTTCTAGAATAGAAGATCTCAGCTTTTTTTTTATGAACGTCATTAGCGATGGTTAACTGTCTGATTTTCTAAAACAAGTCGTACATCTTGCTGATGCTTAGTTTCTCCGATAAATACACTCTTTTGGATTTGTTAGTACTGTAGTGACTTCCTCTTTAAAATCTTAAGCTTTCGCGGTTGTTATCTTTATGAGTATAAGCGACTTTTGGCTTAGACCGCGTCGTAGTTAAACACTCAAACTCAGGCTTGGTCCTAGTCTCTTCTTTAGAGCAAAAACAAGAAGTAGAACTTGACCTTTGCCATATTGTCGTTCGTGAACCCAAACAAACTAACGTTTCGCAAGACGTTGCAGCTTGAATCTTCAGAGTGGTAAACTTCCTCTTTCTTTAAATGGACGTATGTAGTCACAAATATGGTTCTTTGCATCTTTTGAAAGCTTGCGGTGTCTGGATGAGTGTTCCCTCTTCTATCTATTGTAGCTGTACCAGACATTTTCAAAGAATTCTGTATAGTCGTAATTTACCTCTTTGTTATTCTATGTATTGATATAAAAGCAGTGACGCATACAAGAACATCAATAATAAAGATATTTTTAGGGTAATTGGTGTATTTATTTAGAACAATTTAAATGCAAGCTTTCGAAATTGGTTTAAGTTCTTCGTCAATTATGATATGATCTATGCAAACGCGACATTTGTATTGATGTTACTAAAATTAATCCAGACAAATGGAGACTTTGGACATTTCAGGAGTCTATTGCATTAAACTCTTTCGACACCTTTTTTCTTACTTCTAAAGCAGAAGTTCCCAATTTTTTTTTGTAGTAGACTACTGGCTATGTTTTTCGGTTTTGGTTGACCCCCTACTTACGTGATATTGATCTTTTGTAAATTTCTAACTGTAGTGAAGTTTAGTATTAAAAACTTAAAGTAAAAACATATGTTAAGTTTTATACATTTATTAATTGAATTTAGATTAAAACTACTCAAAATAAAATTTACGTATACGTAAAATAAATTAAACTAAACATACAGTAAATGTTTTTAGTGAGAAGGATGAAGGATGCTTTAATAATAAATTATCAACATTTGGCGTCAATTTTGTAAGGTTTAATCTTAAATCTCTTCGGATAATGATGTCCAGTCTGTTTCTTTTTTTCGTTAGGGGATTGGTAACAGCGCTGAACCCCCTTTTCACTAGGTATGACGAAGGAAAGGAAATTAAAAATTTTCTCGCTATATTCCATAATACGAGATAAGTAACGAGTATGTTGTTTTGCAGCCAGAATTGCTGATATCTGTTTTTAAACTGAACTTTAAGTTCTTTGTTTGTACTTAGTTCAGTCAGTTCCTTTTTTTTATGACATTCGTTTCTTCTATGTCACCATATGGGTTAATTATCCACGGTGGTATTACTATAGTCAAAACATCTTCAAACCCAGTTTCAAAATCTGAATAGAGGGCATTTAAATGTTGAACGTAGGTTGAAACGTCGTTTTCCTGGCAGTTTGTGACAAATTGGGTAACTGGGAAAATTTGTCCCTTCCAATATTTTGCTTCATTAGTTTAACTCTGGCAAGAAACGATGATAAGATGGACATTGTTGTAATAAAATTTAGACTGTCGCCTTGTAACTGCAAATTAACCATATTCAATTTTGTAAACAAATCTGTTAAATAGGCGATGTTTGTTTTCCACTTCATTAAATTGTCTTTTAAAATTTTATCTTTAGTATCCAGAAATACTAAAATAGTCTCAAAAAATGGAAAAATCTTGTCAAACATAAGCTTTTCAAAAGCCAGCGTACTTCAGTGTGAAGGAGTAATTGATAAAAGTTTACTGCAACAATGACTAATTGAAGAGATTCATGCAATCTAACACTCAAATTTTTAGCAACTAAATGTTGTCGATGGATGACGCAATGTATTGCTAACACCCCTGACACATTTTGTTTTAAATAGCTTATAAATCCACGATAACGTCCAACTATGGGAGGTGCTCCATCTGTAGCTACTGATATTGTATTTGATACAGGGATTGCTTTTTCAATGAAGTAGTCTTTCAAAACATGAAATATTGATTCACCTTTAGTGTCGGTTGTCAAAGTTCTTGCGAAGAGCAGTTTTTCGTAAAATTCATGATTCATAATAAAACGAACAGATGCCAATAATAATGCTGCATTACCAGGTAAAGTTGACTCGTTCAATTATATAGAGAAATGGGTCGTTTGCAAATAATTTCAGAAGAAGCTTTCAATATTAGAACTCATTTTATCAATACGTCTTTCAACAGTATTGTCGCTTAAAGGAATTATTTTAATGATATCAGATGCAGGTTTGTGTAAAACAGTTTTTAAAACCTTTTCAACGGCTTGCAAAATTAACTTCTCTCCGATAGTATGCGGTTTTCCGGATTTTGCTATGAGTAGCGAAATATTGTAAGACACCCGCAAACCATCGTTTCTTTGTGACGTCGAAGCGAACATTCTGTTCAGCGTGGGTCTCTTTTGAACTTTATCTTTGAGTGTTTTAAAGTATTTTAAATCTTTATTTGTTTTATCAGGGTGACATCTTCTCAGATGATCCTGCAGCTTAAATGGTTTCATAGCGTCATTGCCCAAAACTTTGTTACATATAGAAGGCACATAGGCAATTGTTTGTCCGACAATGATGGAATGAAGCCAAGTTTCAAATAATCAACACTGTACTGTCTACACTTCTTTTTAGATTCGGACATAGCATCAGTCATCTGTGGGCAAAATTAATCTATTTAAATAAGACATAAAGTCTAGCAGTTATATATTAAAAAATCAAAGTCAAATTTAAATAGTATGGTCTTAGATTTTATGGCAGCCATAGGCGTACAGTCATTATAAAGACCCCTTGCAGGTTGTCATAGACCCCTGGGGGTCGATATAGACCACTTTGGGAATCGTTGTTCTAAAGAAACTACAGTAAAACATTTCTTTATAAACGTAATTTTTTATTTACTTTCGTTAAACGACCAGTTTTCTTACGTTTCTTGGAAACAGGTACACACACTTGCTGGACATCTTCGTCACTACACATAATTAAAGAATAGTGTACGTAACCACAATCAACAAAAGTGATTGACAAATTCGCAGTTAGACCAACAAATGCGAATGAAACATTACACAGTATTATAGTTCTGACTTAGCACATTCTTTCCCTGCAACGCATAAGCTACTAACGTTGTTTCCCTGTACTGCAATATTATTTCTGTGTAAAACCCATATGAAACGTTGTCACTTGCACTGTCCAATAGTATATTTAACTCCATCTTGTCAAAAAATTGACTTGTCACGTTTTTTCTTTGTACTCTTCAAGTGCTTGAATATTGTTTTGATAACTTAACGGCTTTATAATGAGTAAATAATTTTTGATAGCATTTTTTAAATATTTAGTGACAAACTTGAGACTTTCCTTTAGAAAATCTGAAATAGTTTTTAGTTTTAATAAAGCAACTTGATTGTAAGTGATCGTGCACTCTTCGTTTCCAAGGATTGTCGACAGAAAAGGTTTTTTGAAATACCGTTTTTTCTACACTCTCGACGCTTATCCTACATTATCTACGCAAGTTTTGCCTTTTTTTTATCTAATTTGTAGCTTGAAAAATAAAAATCTGTAATTGCAGAGATTTAGAACTTTATAAAAATTAAAAAACAAAACTAAAACACATAGAACATTTTTAATCAAATCTTTCATTAGACTAAAAAACTCTTTGTTTTTGTTGTAACTTTATTTACTATTAAATGAGATGAAGGATTAAGTTAAAACCGTTTTAAGAGTAAATTAGTTTTTTTGATAAAATTCTTGTAAACAAAAATGTAAACGCCTTCGAGTACAGGGTACAATTAAAAATGCAGCGATATTAGACAATCACAATAAAAACTAATTAAAACGTTTTCAACAAATTTTAAATAGAAACTAAGTACCAAAAAGCTTCATCAATGTAACCAAAGTATTAGCTGAGTAGGTAATTGTAGACAATGTTTTAAAACTTCGCCGACGTCACATTATAATTTAAAAAAGGTACAATTGTTAAAAGTACATACTTTGCTTGATTAAGGTTGTGTGTACGTTCTCATCTAGATAGGAGAAGTATATATGATATTTAATTAAGGTTAAATCAAATGCCTCTTTAATTGTTTTATCAAAAGCTTAAATTAAATATCAATCATATGCGCATTTGGTTATTATTATTAATTTTAGAATAGTATTTTAATTATACAGTTTAAACATAATTTGAATTATAGAAATATTTGCGACGTCAATTAACTTTAACAATGTTATAAACCTTTATGAATGAAACGTAATAATAAAAATGCTTATTAAATCGAATTACAAAATAAAATTGTCAATATTAGTTACATAAACTAGTTTTTTTTTGTATTAACATATTTTATTTTATTTGCGTTTTAAATTATTTAATAATATTTTGGAATTTAGCTTCAAGTTACACAATCTTGACGCATTAGTAACTGTTATTAAGAGTTATGTGTCTATTAATGGTGCTGAAGGCGTATTGATTACGGTTATTAATTTCATTGAAAACAAAACTAAGTTTTAACCTAAGTAATTATAACTTAAATGATGTTATCGCTTCACCACATCAAAACTGCTTTATAAGCTAAGTACAGTAATCGAATTTTGTCACTTCTCAACACAGTGCTGACTTTTAATTAAAAATATCTTGAAAATTGTCTACGGACAAATTGAGTTTACTTGAAACTTGAGTTGTTTATATTGGTAAAATTTTGCTGTCTATGCTAAAACTAAAGATAACATTTGAAAATGGATGAGCTATGCTTCAGTACGAAATGATATAAAATTCGACTTCTGGGGTGCGGTCGGGCGACTGCACATACACATTTACCACCCTGCAACCATATTATCTAATATAAAACAGCGCGAAGCGTCTGTTTTAAGAAACTTCACACGCTATCTTTTGTTTTGTTTTTCCAGCAATCACAATAAGTTATATTTTTTATCCTATATGTCAATAACAACGCGGAACAAAATTCTGGCAAACTCATTATTGCTTGAAAAGCTCTTCGGACAAAAAAAATAAAAAGCATTCTAAAAATAATGGAAATTAGAGAATAAATGACAAGCGCAGTCTTTAACAACAGAAACGAGAGCTTAATGTAAGAAGCGCAAACCTGAGATGTGAGAAAACATTTCGATTCTAATGCGATGCAAATGAAGCAAATGTAAGCAAGATTTTCGTGTAAGCTTGAACCTGAAAGTTTATAAAATTCAAATTCAACACAAATTCTTTGTTATTTTACTGAACAGTAAAACGTATGAGAGAAGTAGAAAAAACTTTTCGAAATGTAATCCTTCAAACTCTTGATGAAAGCTACTTGCTATAAACTCTATCAACGATTAACAATTTTTAGCTCTGAACTTATTCTTTAGTCAACTTTTACTATTTATGTCATACTTTCGTGTTTTTATAAAAAAATTTAAGCGTATTTTCTTTCCATTTCGCATGTTTGCTTGTTCGTTGAGCTAAACGTAAAAAGTTTATAGAATCTGAAATCCTTGCAAATAAAATTAAATATACGAGATTGAAAAACAAAATAACATACACGATACTGACAAAGTCACTTAACGAACCATAAAATTTATTTTACAACCATATTAAAAGTTGTGTACATGCAAATGTTTTTTTGAAACAACAAAATATACAAATTTTATTTTCAAAGTGTTTCTTTTATTAGAGTTGGTAAAAAAATTGCATTTTAATATCTTCGTTTTATATTTTTGAAATGAAAAATGTTTTTTTAAATATATGAGGTTATATTAAATATACAAAATAGAATCTTTATATGAACGTTACACATTAAATACGACTTTTTGGAATTACGTTAAACAACTTCCATTATATACAATTTTTAACAAATTAAAAACTGTTTAGAAAATGATGAAACAAATATGTAACATTTATTCAAAAACACAATAATTAAGAAATTAAGTTTCTCTAATACTTTCTTAGTAAAATACGTAGTGATTGACTTTTTGTGCTCCTAATATCACAAAAGTCAATTTTCGTTTGTTAGTATAGTTACGTAATGGGCGGAAGGTGGAAAAATAATTTAAAAAATCTTGAAATTGAAAAAAAAAGTTCAAAGCTAAATTTAACAGATTTAGTAATAAATGTAGTACCAATATTGTATTTCTGGTGTTTTTTAAAGTTATTTTAAAAAAGAATTTAATTTTATAAAAGTCAACATAAAAAATAATGCACGTTACTTTCGTCAAAAGTTTCATAGTATAACTCGCCTATGTTCATTATGCTATGCTTTACTTTCGACGCTTGATTCAAAAGCTTACAAGTCAAAAAAGGCAATTGAAAGTAATTTTTTATTTTAGCTTTCCATATTATTTCTGCTGGTTATAGAGGTGGCCACCAGTTTAATTCTTTATTTTCTGTGTATGTTAAAATTAAATTTATTTTTATTATTGTCTATGTTTTTTATTCAAGCACAAAAACAACGAAAATATAAAAAGAAAAAAATTTTTTGGTAAAGCAAAGCAAATATAAAAACAATAACGACAGTATATAGATCTGAAAAATAAAAAAAAACGGATATAAAAACATTTTTTGAGAAAGATTAAATTAAGTAAGAAAACAAAAAAATGTATGTAGACATAAATTGTAAAGTGGGAAGATTATTGTAAGACAAGAATTATTAAAAAATTGACAAAAAAACAAGAATGATGTAACTTTAGCAGACTACTGCTTATAAATAACTTCTGTTTCTTCTTCTGTCTTCTAATTCAGACAAAAGTTTAGTTCTTTTTTGATATTGCACCACTCCGTTTCTCCTTGGTTTGGTTCTAAACTGCCGTTCCATCGTGTTTTGGTCTTTCTACGTTTCTCTTGCTCAGAGGTGATTTATTCCTCGCAATTGTAATCAGTCTTTTCTTTTCCATTCTTTAATATCCAATGTTTTTCTTATATTTTCGCTTCTTTTTCTATCTAATATTGTCCTGCCGATAATTCTTTTAATATTTTTATCTCTGCCGTTTTTAATGATTTTTTTGTTTAGTGGTGTCATGCTTGGTTTTCTATTTCGAGTTACCTTAATGACATTACATGTCCAATGCTGCTCTAATTTAATTCAAGTTGACATCGCAGAGCCTCCTTAGATTTCATGCAGTTAGTTTTTTGAACAATAATAGTCATGTTGAATTGTCTTGCCGTTGTGTTAAAAACTTTTACATTTTTCTGCAGCTCGTTTTTATTTTCAGCAAATAGTACGACATGATCAGAAAATCACGAATTTTTGACAGTCCATTTTGTAACAAGTAGCAGAGCAAACCTTTTTCATAATTTTGATTATAACAATATTAAATAATGATGTGATTAACGAATCTTCTTGTTGAACTCTATAGTATACAGGTATTTTGTTGGTAAGCTTTCTATTTGGTCTATTTTTGCATGCTGTTTTTGGAGTAGATGATTTCGATGGCCTTGTTGGTATGCCACGATTGTGTAACATATTTGACATATTTGTGTTTAATTATTTTTTTGACTACTTATAACGAAAACTGAATCTGTACCTGCTTCTTCTCCACTCGTTTGAAATTCTCTGTTCTGAAAAAAAAATTTTAATCAGTTTTGTTGTCAAGCTTTTGCCTCTATATTTTAGTTATTAATTCGGAATTCTGTCTTGACCAGAAGAATTCCGGTTTTTTAATTTTTTTATTATATTGTTAACTTTTTTTTGTAACTAGGCTGTTTGCATTTTTATTACGTTGTTAAAATAGTTTCGTAATTGTTAAGATTTACGATATATAGTTTTCTTAAATGATTAGTGCCCGTGTCTTCGTCTACCTTATTTGGTTCTGTTAGCTGACATACGTCTTTTGTTGTCTAATAATTTTTTAGATTTGTATTTGCTGGCCATACAAATCTGATTTCAACCTTATAGGAAATATCTTCTAGTGCTCACTTTTTCTCTCATTTTTCAATTTGTTATATCGTTTTAGTAAGTTTTTCGTTTTGAGAGAAGTATTTTTTTTTGTTTCTTTACATGTTGTCTTGATTTTTTTTAACAAAGAAGTATTATTTAGAGTTTGCTTTGTTTTCAAAGTATAGTTGTTTTGTGAGTTTATTCTATAGAGCTTCTACCTTAAATTTTTTTTGTCCATTTTCTGTTGTTATTAGTTTGTGCTTCGTGGAAACTTTGTTTTATGCTTGGTACGACAGTCTTTGCTACACGAGCGTTAAAATCTCTCATGAATATTCGTGTTTTTTTGGGATGGTATAGTATCCAGAACGTTCTGAAATGGTTTACAATTATTTCGGAGTAGTAGGTGTATTTTTTAACATAGTTTGTATACTGTTTTTAAATAAAAAAAACATATTTTATCGGCATTTTTGTTTGGTTTTTCTACTCTACTACACCGTGTGTAACAGGATCATGGTACACCAACCGTTTTTTCTTTACTTTAAAGATAATTGATGTCAATCAACTTCGGATACTCTGTATACATAATAAGCATAATAATTCAGATTTTGCTGGAAGTGACATTAACACTCCATTTTTGAATAAAATACCTTGTAAGTTATTGTATTTGTGAAACCTGCATGATTTTCTAAATCCAATGATACCACATAAGTAACATTTCAAACGTCAATGTTTTACTTTTCCATTTAAGTGTGCCATGACGGTTTTAATTTGTCTTTAAAAAGTGTTTCTTGTTCATTTTGTTCATAATGCCGCAAATGTGTACAAGAAACGAAAAAGTGAACATGTTAATTATTTATTGGGAATGTGGAAAAAAAACCGTTGCAGCTAGAAACCTATATGCCGACCGATATCCTAATAAACAATTTCTAGCGAAAAATTATTTTAATCCTGTTGAAAAACAATTCCAAAGTAAGCCCAACCATGATTTCGATGAAAATGTAATTATCGCTAAAGTAACAAAAATTAATGTTTTGGCTCAAATAGAAGTTGATAAGACTCTTTCTTTAAAGCAAATTGGATTTTAATTGGAAATCAGTGACCAAACAGTAAACCGAATTTTGCACAAATACCGTTAGAAATATTGTAATGTCAATTGCATCAGCATTTCGACAAAAATGATTATGAAGGTAGGATGGAATATGGTAACTTGATTTTGCAGAATAACGTGCAGTCAAACAACGATTTTTTAGGAATGATTTTATTTTGGGACGAGTCTAGGATTAGAAATTTGAAATTATTTAATCACTAAAATACAAGGTATTGGTTACAAAAAAAATTAAAATTTATCTCGAGAGGGTACCTTTCAAGTGCGGTTCGGTTTTAATGTTTGACCTAGAATACTCATTTGTAGAATCATTGTCCAATAATATTTAAAGGACCCTTGACTGAAGCCAGATGAGATTTCTGAAAAATGAAATTGAGGAAAGTTTAGCTGAATTACCTTTCCATTTACGATAAGGAATGTACTTCCAACAGGATGCAGCTCCTTTCCATAATTCAAAAATAGTAATTGATTATCTTCAACAGACATTTGTAAAAAACCTAATTTCGATTAATGGTCCTGAAAGATTGATTTCTTTGTTTGAGATCATTTAAAAAACATTATCTATGCACCGCTATTCTCAATAATTTTAAATGTAAAAATATTCATTAACCTACCTGGTTTGAAAACTTATCTAATTTAACATTAAACAATATTTCTAAATTATTATACTAAACCCAAGCAACATTTTGTAACCGTGGTTACGTTGTAACCAGTTGCAAATTAGTAACATTAGCACCATGGTAAATAAACCGTTGCAGCAACGTAGCAGCAACTTTCGTAATTTACTGAGGTTTCAAATCTATTACAGAAATAACCATTTTACAACTATGGTTATAACTAAGTTTTTCTTATACCCTTATGTAACTACAGTGTCAATTTAGTGGCATTAAAACCTTCATTTCGGTTTCGAGTGTAACAGTTTTGAAACTATGGTTACAAGTGTGAATTTCTAAAACTACACTACAGTGTTAACCTATACGTTCAAACAGCAACAGAAGAAGTGCATTTTACGAGATTTTTATAAGACACATAGTCCATTATCATTATCCAATAAACAGTACCGAAAGTGTTTCTAATTCAAAACTATAAAAGTACAATTATTGGTATATTATATTACTATAATTTTAATCGTGCATTTAAACTACTGTTTCTAATTTAATCAACGTTGAAGAATTAGTTGCCAATTATAAGTAAGCAAATTTTAAATTGATTTTATTTTCTTCTAGGATAAAATAGAATTTGATTGCAAGGACATTACAATATTACACACAGTGATCAGAACGTGTAAATTAGATCGCCATTGCGAACACCTATAATCTTTAAAAAACCAGTCGAGATTATGATCATTGAACCGATTATAATTGCACATGTGCATTTGTAGCCTAATACAAATATTTAACTAAGAATTACGTAGACGCATTAAACTATAACATGTGAGGGATATCTTAATCCGCCATGGTCTTTTAACACAAAGACATTTTTCTCTTAACAAAATTTATGCATTTACTATTTACAAAATTTATAAATAATAGACATAATCCGCTTTTCTTGAAAATTTGCAGTAAAAACCTGTTTACTGGTACCTACCTGCAACAGATGTAAAAATTCTTTTATCTTTTTTGTTTGAATTTAGTTCTATAAGAAACTATAAAACTTTAAATAATGTACATTTATTATAACTTTTTATATATCTGTATCTTTTTATTAATATATTTTTATCTCTACTTTTGTTTTAATCTTTATGATGCAGTTAGTAACTAAAATCTTGGATAAGTTGCTTAACAAAGCGGTTATAAAGTAGTTTCAAATAATAGTAATAAGCATGTTTTCAAAACAGTTACATAGCAGTTGCTGTAAACGGTAACTACAATGTTACAAATCAATTACAAAACCGTGATGATAAACCATTGCAGAAACGATTCAGAATAGGTAAACATGATTTGTAAAAAACCGTTATAGCAACGCTGCAAAACAGTTACAAAGTAGTAATTGCAACGGTTTCAGACACGTTGTAAAACGGTTATAATATTACTGCAGTTGCCTTGCAACTGACCAAATCCGGTATTGACAACGTGTCAGGAAAGACTCAGCAACTATGCTGTAACTAAATACCTTACTGAAACCATAGTTGCAAGAGAGTTTTACAACCGTTTTGTAACTGATTTTTGCTACTTGGGAACTGTTGGGCGAATAAATAATATTTATAGTGAAAAATGAACGTATTGTCGAATAGAAATGGTTCATTGTAAATAGTTTGTAACTGTCGTATAGTAAAAAAGATTCTACATTAGAAACATCTTGAAATTTTCTTGTTAAATTGTTAGCTCATTTTAATGAAGGGTCGCAGATTTTTGCAATTTTCTTAAAAAAATTAAATGGAAAGGCATAGTATAGCGTTGTAAAACACATGAATAAGCAAATTTATCATAAAAAAAATAAACTTTCTGTCATTGGAGAAACGGGAGATATGACACAAAATCTTTAATAATGAAGAATTTCGGTTGCTTGATTTGTTTTTTGCTTTTTCGCATTATAAACAATAGCCTAACGGCTATAGCAGTACCTGCATTTGTTGTCAAAACATTTAGTTTGCTTTTAAAAAGTTACTTATCGAGATTGTGCGTTGTGTTTCTATCGGACCGTTGTTAATTTTTGTGTTTTGTGTTGCTACATACTTGAGTTTTGTTACTATTTTGTGTTTTTATTTGAACTTTGTTACACCTTTGTTGTTGTTCTTGTATGTTTTTAAATACTTTGTAAAAGATGGTTTTCACAAGTTCCAAAGCATATGTCATGTTACGGATATATTTTCAATGCCAAGAAAATGAATTAATTGCTTTACGTGTTACGTGCAAAAGTTGGCACAATGAAACTCGCAATTTAACTATTTAACATTTACTAACCAAACAACATTCAAAGCACAAAAAAAACAATTTATATTCGAGCAAAAAAAACAAATAAAATAAAAAAAAGTAAGTTAAAAATCAAATTCAATTGAATAAAAGCATCAAAACAAAACAAAATGTAAAGAAATAAAAGCAATAAAAACAAATATCTTAATTACCTTACGCACGGCCGTGTTCGCATTAATAGAAATTAACTAAATACAAAACAAAATAAAACAAATTCATTTCTGTTAACACAAGATTAAAAATACTAATAATAAACTAGAAGATTAGTCAATTTTCCGGTTTAACGTCAAACAAACAAACATTTTTTTAAAACCAAACAAAAGAATTTGTGAAATATAGTTTTGATAAATACGGACAACTACTATTTAATAATTATAAAATTGATGAGATCGGTAATTCGCATCAATCTTTACTCTGCTTAAAACCTAAAGCTTTTAAGACACTATAATCGCGTAATTAAATTTACCAAATTTCATTAGTCGGTACAAAACAAATACCTTAAATTTTTGTAGTAGATCTAGAAAAGAGTTTATGATTGATTCTAAGTTTACCAGATGTAATCGGCCAGTAGATTGAGAGGCTAAACCCAATTGACAAGGATCTGTCGGAAGAATCTCAAAAGCCGCCCAAAAGCGAAAATGGCACCATGTCGTACAACAACTTACAATCGTACGGTACGTAAAACGAAAAACACTAGAAAGCGCGTGAAATAATAAAAGGCCGTAAACCTACGAATTAGAAAACCATTTTCAACACATAACTAATAATTTACTATGCTTTCTATCTTCATGACTTTTGCGCGTACTTCAATTTCCCAAGAGTTGATTCAACCCTACCTCTGGACTACCTTCCAATGTTTGTGCTTGGAAAAATTGCGAACTCTTTCTTAACTCAAAGTCACTAACATTTATTAACTCACTCCACTACCATAAAGGCTGTGAATGAAATCTTTGTGAAAGAAAACAATACAACAAAAAAGCGAAAAAAGATGCTATCAGATTTAATTAAGACGCAGTAGTAGTGTTCCAAGACAGCTTTTCTTGTGGGAACTGCAACGACAACAAAAAAAATATCAAATTCCACAGATTTAATTACCTTCATAAAGATTAATTTGTTGAAACCAAATAATAAGATGAATTATTTGAAGTAATAAATTATAAAAAATCAACATAACTTAATTTCCGAATGCGCTAAAAACGTAGTTAATACAGTGAACTTTTTTAAACAAACTTAAGATAACCCAACTTCGAAAATGTATTTAATTACACTAATATCTCAAAAGGAAAACATAAAACTGGAATTTTACCAGGACAAAGAAAATGCCAAATCAACGTAAATACAAAATTCGGATGTTTAAGCAGCGTAATAATTTTAAGTTAACTGAATACAAAATTTTACTTACAAACTTGATTGACAACGATGAATTTAAAAACGTGAACTAACTTCATTAGTACACAAAACGAATAAAATCTACTCAAATACCAGGTCTTTCACAAAGGAAATCGCACAAAGTCAAACGACGGTTACACCTAATCTTACAACGCTATGAATCTAAATCAAAAACACCAATGTGTAGGGTTTTTTTGTCTATTAGCATTACGATTACGCACAACAGAAAACATACAACCCATTCCAGTACAAAAAAGGTATCGTCTAGTATGGAACAAAAAAATATGGTAAGTGTCACAGTAATATTTACCACTGAAAAGATGCAAGTTGCAATGTCTTACGAAACGTCAGTTTGTTTGGGTTCATGAACGACAATACGGCAAAAGCCAAGTTATACTACTTTTTTTGGCTCTCAAGGAGAAACTAGGACCAAGCCTAAAAAGTTAGGATGTTTATTATGCAAGTGGAGTTCGGAACCATGTCAACGATAAATTCCCCGATCGATGGATTAGGAGGGGAAGAGCGTTTCCTTGGCCACCTAAGTCTCTGGACCTTACATGTCTAGATTTTTTTCTCTAGGGACGTGTGAAAGATTTAGTCTACCAAGATTTTCCTACTACGCGCGAGAACATTATTCTAAGAATACAGAACGCCATACGGTCTATTTCAAGGGTGGAATTAAAAACTGCTGTACTGTCAACCAAAACAAGCATCAGTGAGTGCATTCTAAACAATGGGAGGCAACTTGAACAACTTCGCGATTGATGGTTTACAAAAGAAACTTTTTTTTTGTCATATTTCCTGTTCTTCCAATGACAGAGAGTTCAAATTTATTATGATAGATTTGTTAATTCATGTATTTTATAACTGTACAAAGTTTACTATGCCTTTCCATTTAAATTTTTAAAAAATATTGCAAACATGTGCGAGTCTTCACTAAAATGCGTCACCAATTTAAGAAAATTTTAAGAAAAGTTCCATATGGTGTTTCTAATGTACTTCTGTACTATACGATAATTACAAAATATTTAAATTAAAACATTTCTAATCGTCAATACGTTCATTTCTGTCTATAAAGGTTATATATTCGCCTAACGATTTAGCATGGAGATTTAGAAATTTTGTAATAGACAATTTTAATGTTGAATTAGATAAGCTTTTGAACCAGGTATGTTAATGAATGTTGTTATAGTTAAAATCATTAAGAAAATTACAATTTTTTGTAACCATCCCCTGATTGCGTCGCTCCCAAAGGGTTTTTAAAAGTGAAAATATGTTTAGTGAACTCCCTATGTGTGATTTAGTCTATGAAATATTTTTCCCGTATTGTTAGAGTTATTGAGCAAATCGTTCCAAGTTTCTGAGCTAGGTGATTGCGTTTATGTAGTAATCTGTATTTGTAAGTTTTTGATAAACTGAATGTATTAAAGTACCATCTAGTTTTCTTTCTATCTTTACATTAAGAAAAGGTAAGGTACCATTAACTTCTTTTTCAATATTACATTTTACGTTTGACTGTTGATTGTTAAGGTATTGCCGAAAAATTTGCAGTTCATCTTCACCATAAGACCACATGGCAAACATATCATGATCATATCGAAACCACAGTTTTATTTCTTTGACAACTTCTTTCTTTTTGTTTAATAAGGAATAATACAAACAGATAGATGGTTTACCAATCGGATCACCAATTTCTCTATCTATTGTTAATTATTTTATTTAACATTTGGAAGAAAAAGCTTTAAAATTTGCATCTAAAAAAACCAAAACTGTGGCTTAAATATGTTGGTATTTGGTCTCATGGTGAAAATGAACTACAAATTTTTCGGCAATACCTTAACAATCACCATCCAAACATAAAATTTAGTATTGAAAAAGAAGTTAATAAGTTTATCAAAGACCTACACATACAGATCAATACACAAACGCAAATATAGTATATAGTAAGCTTTTAGTTACCTTAGTTTTATAATTATTAATTTAATTTATACTGCCTGACAAAGAACTTAGGTCAAGTTTGAAAGCTTGTAAAATATAATTAAATATATTGTAACGTTTATTATTAAATCTAATTTATTTATATTAAAATATGTACACGTTTAAACTAAACGAACTAATTAAATCTAAGGATTTAACACTTATTGTTTACATTAAAGTCACGTTCAAGGTTATACTTTGTAAATTTATATCGAGCACGCGTTAATTACTTATTTATTTAGACTTATAATAATATATAATAATTTTCGTATTCTGACTGACCTATGATTTGTTTGTGCCGCTTTTATACATTTTAGAAATCCTTCTCGAATGTTCCATATCTTTTGGTATACGTTCTGGAAATGTACGAAAACCTTGCAAAGGGTCACGAAGTTAAGAATAATCATACATCATTTATCCTAAAAAAATTGTTAATATGTTTTATGGTACAAGTTTTGTCTTTTTTTAAATTTATTTTAGCTTATGATACTAAATGTTAAGAAAAACATTTTACGAACTGTTCCATTTTATTAAAATTGAATTATGATTAAAAAACTAATACAAAAACTATTTGTTTAAAAATATTAAGTTATTGTTACACAAAAAAAAAGCGGGTTAGTCTGGCGATGTCAGCTTCAAACTCTTGAAGATTTTCAGCGGTTTTTTGAACCCGACTTTTAATTTGAGCCTGTTACACTTGTTGAAGATGAGCATTTTCATATCTCATTTCTAAACGTGAAATTAAAAGTTCGTAATTTTCTTGTAGGTGGTCAGCAGTTTGCAAGATGTCGCGTTCTGCTTGTTGCTCAAACTATTAGCTGTAGCTGCGGCTTAAAACTGCTTGTAGTAAGTTGACCATGGAACTTTACCATCAAAATTTGGCGGTACAACTTTAAACTTGTGAGTGGTTTCTTCCCGTTGATCCATTATTAAATCTTTGCTCATGACGCTTCCTTTACCATAGCAATTAATTTATTTTATTTTTTCTTCAAGCAGTTTTATTCTGTCTTTTAATTTGTTTTCTATTGCTTCTATTTTCTAATTCATAGATTGTGTTCTGTTTTCCAGAACTTCGCATATTTCTTCTCTTAAATTTAACTTGCCTGCTTGAGTTTCCTTTTGAACAATTTTGATTTGATTTCATACACTAACTTGTATTTGTTGCTCAATAGTCTTTATTTGATTTCCATGCTCTCTCGTATTTCTTCTTTTAAACTTCTAAAATTTTCTTCTATTCTTTGAGAATTTTCGTGAAACTTTTTTCTCACTTTCTGCAGATTTTCTTCCATTTTTTTATTTATTGATTCGAAAATTTCCAATATTTTTGAATCCATTTTAACTGCTTACGAACGCGTCACCGGCATAAATTTAACCACAAATACTAATACAAAAAATGTTTAATAACACTATATTTTAATAAAGCCCAACAGTAGTTTAACGAAATGGAACAGCTAAGATTAAACGCTATAAACAAACACGCGAACTAAAGTTTTATGTATTTACGGAATCAATGTTTTTATTACGGGAGCGATATTAAATTACTTAATGATATTTACACTAAAGATCGCAAACAGGTTTATCTATTTACACGATTTCCACGGGTTTTAAACCGGACACCTGATACCACTGTAACGTTTATTATTAAAACTAATTTATTTATACTAAAAATATATATACGTTTAAACTAACCATACCAATTAAATCTAAGGATATTTAATAAAAACACTTACAGTAATTTATAGACACTTGTTTAACACTTATTGTTTACAATAAAGTCACGTATAAGGTTATACTTCGTAGACTTATCTCGAACACGCGTTAATTACTTATTTATTTAGACTTGAATAATCTTGTTAACATTGCCGTTTTCACATTACTCAAAGACTGACCTCTGATTTGTTTGTGTCGCATTTATACATTTTGGAAATTCTTCTCGCATGTTTCATATCTTTCGGTATACGTTCTGGAAATGTACAAAAACCTCGCAAAAGTTCTCGAAGTTGAAAATAACTTCTCGAACGTTTCAATATCATACTCCATTTATACTAAAAAAATTGTTAATGTTTTATGGTAAAATTTTTGTCTAAAAAATTTTTTTTAACTTTTATATTATCTTAGCTTATGATACTAAATGTTGGGAAAAACATTTTACGAATTGTTTAATCTTATTAAAATTTAATTATGATTAAAAAACTAATACAAAAACTATTTGTTTAAAAATATTAAGTTATTGTTACACAAAAAAAAAACAAAACTGAAACAACAAAAAAAAACAAGCATTTTTTGCACTTTAAACAAAAATTAATACAGACTGTTTCGGTCAACTGTGCCAATGCATTAAAAGTTTTAAAATTTCTAACTAAACTGTCGCGTATTCCGATATTTTATTATAATCCTAAAGTCAGTTTTAGTTGTTTTGACAAAATAAATCAAATAATTACTAACAATTACTACTGTATTTAATATTTGCGTTCTCAAGTTAGAAATCCAACTAATACGTGCTCTTTATTATTTCTCTCTACATCATGTGCTTCAAAATTTACGTTTTATATACGATTTTTAATAACTATGCATTTTTTTAAATTATTAGTATATTTAAATGTCAAAAAAAACTTATTCTGTCATAATTTTCTATCTGCCTTGATTTGTTTGTTTTCTTGCATGAAAAGAGTCTTGTTAGATAGAAATTAGAAAAAAATGTTGAAATAATTGATTTAGCACTTTATTCTAAACAAAATTTAGTAATATTAAATAAAATAATTTAACTAGATATTGATTTCATAAAAAAAGAATCGGTTTTAATATGTTCTCGGTGTTTTACATATGCACACACATATAAACTCATACGTATCTTTTGTATGGAGCATTTATGTGAGCATATACAAAACGTGTTATATTAAAACAATTTCTAGAACTAATTCACTTAACTTTTCAAGAATTTATGGCAGTAAGTAATACCATTTTAATAATTTCAGCGTAAACGTATTTAGAACAGGTCGTGTGTACAACCGCAGAACTAAATTACCCTTTCTAATATTCACGGCTTCAATTTTCTATGTTTTTGAGTATCCAGGTGAAATGCATCTCAAAGTAAATTATAAACTTTACAACTTTTCTTTTAGTCTTTTAATGAACTTTAATTTATTAGTAATTTGATTTTGAAAAATCAATAAAAAATAAGACAAATATTTTTTACTTTCAAATTTTATGATAGTTAATCGTCTAAAAAATTAAACGTTTTAAAGAGTTATTATGCTAAAACGCAAACGTTATAATATAGTGTAAACGCAATTTTTTTTCAAACAAGAAAATTACACGCTTCATTTAACACACAAATAAGAAAAATGCGATTTAACACTTTAAGTACATTAAAAAATGGGTTCTTTTAAACGAAAAGTCGTTGAGTCAGCATTCACATTTGTCTAAATGTATCTTGTCAGTGACTATCATATTTGGCGTTTAGCTGAGATTAATTGTTACGTCAGCTATGAGACCAAATTCTAACACAAACCAAACACAATTATTATTGTTTATAATAGCATAACTAAGGTAATTAAATTTAAAATAATTTTTATTTTAAAGATGTTATATATATTTATTAGAAATATAATTTATGTTTTCGTGACAATAACTTTTATAGGTGCATTGAGAATACGAATATAAATGTACAGCCGTAGTCATTGGAAATGTCCCTAAAATGAGCAATACCGCAGGTTCGGTCACATTCTAATAGTATTAATCGTATTTATACCTGTAAATATATCCTAAGGTTATGGTTTTGTCTTTGTCGAATAAATACAAAAAGGTGATTACCATTATTTAATTTTGTATGTATTTCTCAAATCATACGAAAAGGCTTTTAAATATTACTCTCAAATAAACGTTTTATAAAATCAAAATTTTTTATATTTTTTGTGCGAACTAAAAAACAAACACTTTTTTCTAATTTTGAATAACAATTTATTAACATATTTTTAATAAACATAGGACATACTATATCGTCAAATTTTTAGGTAATAAATGTTTTGAATAAACATGCCGAAATTATATTTGCAAAATTATTTAAAAAGTATTTGTTACGTCTAACTTTTAACTATTAATGTAATTTATTGAAATGTGTGTTCTGATAGTCACATTATTTTTGTATGTAGGATGTATAAACCTGGCTTATCAGACCCGGAGAAATGTTTGGTTATAAGAATATGCAGCGTTTGTTACTATAATTTATAAATCATTTTTCTTATATAATAATTAATCAGTAACAACGATACTTGTTTTTTGTTATAAAATAACTGTTTATTTTTTCAATTTCTTAATTTGAATGTTAGTCCGGTTTATGTAAAAGTAGGTATTGTACCGGATATGCATCCTAGAGTTAAGCGGATTAACAAATACCTCACTTATTAATGATGTGTTGTCAATGAAAGTGCGGTAATGCTCATTTTAAAGACATTTAATAGTATTGATCGTATTGACATCTATAAATATACCTTGAGGTTATGGCTTATTGTTTGTCGTATAAATACAAAAAGGTGATTACCATTATTAAATTGTATATGTGTTTCTTAAAATCATACGAGGAGACTTAAATATTACTCTGAAACAAGGGTTTTATGAAACCACAACTGCTTTTATGTTTTTGTGCAAATTAATAAACAATTCCGGATATGCATCTTAGGATTAAGCGGATTAATAAATACCTCACTTATTAATGAGTTTCATAATTACCTTTTGTAAATATATTATCAGGTTATAGTCTTTTGTCGTATAAACATAAATTTTTCATTTACAAAATTGTAATATAAATTCGGAGTTCCTAGTGGTAACATCATTGTTTATGTGATTATGATATTTTGTGAATATGCCTCACAGATTAGGATAAATGGATTCTACCTTAGAATTAAGAGGAAGTATTGTTGGGATGGCACAAGCAGAAATGTCACCTCGAACAATATCACAACATGTTGACTTATCGGTAAGCAATTTTCTAAAGTATATTTTTTATATTGCATTGCAACTCAGTCAGCATGTATTAAATATGATCACTAATACTACTATTTTATAAGATATTGGAATCTATTAAATTGAAGTAAAATTTTTAAATACATATATAATGTATAATGGCTTTTAATATAGTATTAATGATAAATGTTATCTAATACTAAAAACTTAACACTTTTTAGATTAAACAAATCCGGCGATGGATTACGAAAAGTCAGGAAGTTGGTAATAGGCCACTTGTAAGCAACAGACCACCTAAGCCTAGAATTACTTCTCGGCAAAAAGATGCGGACATATTCGGCTGTACATTACAAAATCCTCTTACAACTTGCCAAAAAACAAAGGAAACGCTGAATATTAATTGTTTTGTTTCCACCATTCAGAGACGTTTACACGAATTAAATTTACATTGTAGAATACCGGCAAGTAAACCTAACATTACAGAGCGTCATGCTGCAGCTCGGTTGCGCTTTTGTTGGCAATATTTAAATTTTGATTGGAGTACTGTTATCTTTACAGATGAAAAAGTATTTTCTAGCACTGATCAATGTCCAACTACAATGTGGAAACCACAAAACACTCGTTAAAATATAGAACATGTTTTGCCCAATAGATAAAGTGGTAGAGTGACAGCTGGAGTATGGGCATGGATATCTCAAGCGGGTTCAAGAGAGTTAGTGCAAGTGACACCACCTCGATTTACTTCAGAGCAATACTTGAATATTTTAGATAATATCTTGATACCTTTTTTAAGAAGAATATTTCCACAAGATACGCTGGAAATTTGTAACCATCGTTTAAAAATCGATTGGTTGTTTAAGTAATTTTTGGTAACGGACACAGTATTTGGATTGACGATTTTCATTTAATGTATTTTTTTTGAATTTGTGTTAATGTGAATTTTAGATTGAGTTTAATGAGTTATTTTACGATTTAAAATTCAAAGTTATAATTTAAATTGCTGATTTAGTTTTGTATGTTGTTACGCCGTGAATCATCTGCTTTCGCGATTTTGCTTATTGAATGTTTCACTTGGATTGTTGAAAAATTCCAGTGGTAATTTATGTTTCCCTTCTGAGATATAATCGTAATTAAATCTATTTTCGCCGTTTGTTTATTTTAAGTGGATTTAAAAGTTCTTTGTTCGAGTACATTTGTACTTGAATTTCTTTATGTCAATCGTTTAGATTACGTGGAAAAATTAAGTCGTTATCTTAATTTATTAGGCAATTTAAATTCTTGTAATATAATAGTTTGTCAAATTGACAGTTTCACGTACAAGCGAAACGCTGTGTCCTAATTATATAAATATGACGTAATATGATTGTTTGCCTCTTTATTGCACTTCTTCGCGAGAGTATTTTGGTGTTTGAAGTTTCGAACGCAGCCTTTGTGGAAAAGGCAGTCGACGAAAGTTGATATATAGACGTGTTTTTGGTAAATGTGACAGTGGGAAGTTAGTTGGTTGACGGTCATAAAAATGTAGATCACGCAGGTGATAATTCACCTTTTCTAATAATTACCGTGGAAGTAAAAGAAGATGGTGCAGTGAATTTAAGTGGAAAACTTTCCTTTTTCGTAATTACGGTTAATTAAGATCACTGTTTTGCCTAAATTAATATCGCATGTTTCGTTACGTGAATTTGTGCGTGAGTTTGTTTCGCAATCTCATCCTTCGCCTTGGGGGCGGATTAATAAATCTTCCACTGGTAACCTATTGTTTGGGAAGCAGCCGAAGTCCATCCAAGGTGTTAGCTTTCAAAACCACTGGGAACCAAAGTTCAACCGGTATCACCAATTAAGAATTAAGGTATTTATCGATTTTGTTGTTTGATCGTGCAGTGTCCCGCGATTAAAAATGCAGTAAAAGCTTTCAATTTTGAGTCAATTGAAATTACGACTAACGTTGAATTTAATTATTTCAACGAACACGTATAGTGTTTGCGCGAAATTAAAATCAATTAATTTTGTTTTGGTGCGTTTGAGAAATAATTCGTATTTCGAGTATATGATAATGTAACGACTTATAAACTATATTTTGTTTAGTTCGAATTAAAGTTCGGACATATTTATGTTATAAACTGTATTGTTTTTTTTTGTGTTATTTAATTTGTTTGTTATAAATATGCGGTCAAGATCTTGAGATTTAATTATATTTGAAAACGCTATTGTAGTAGCATTTCTTTTTATAAATTTTAATGTAATGTTTTGTGTGTAAATTGTTCATTCTTGTTTGCTTAAGATTATTTCATTTCTTTTATTCAAATTTATTTGATATCAATTAGTACTTGTTATTTTATTTTGTTTTAAATTTTCAATCAATAAATGTTAAATTGTTAAATGTAAAGAGCTTTTATTCATTTAGCCGCCGCATACGTAAATTTTTGTTTAAGTGTTTTTCAGAATTGTTATAACCCAAGGTAAGTTCTGGGGTTGTAACCAACCGGATGAGCTTTCAGGTAATCAGGGGTTTGAAAGCTTCCCTTATAGAAATCCTTGATTGGCGCCCTTACCGATTATTTGACTATTTTACCGTTCTAGTTCATTTTTACGACGATCGCGTTTCCAATTTTTCACGGAATTTTAAATAAAACCCACCCCGTCTCCATTGAGCTAGTGGCACAACCCCCGTTTATGTTACTACATTGCAGGCAGTGACTTTGTGTTAATTTTGGCATGTAACAAATTATTCAAGTAATCCAGGATAATTCTCCTATTCATACAGCACGAATTAAGGACTGGATTGAAGATCAAAACGAAGTCGAAATAATTGAATGGCCAACGGGATCACCAGATTTAAACCCAATTGAAAATATGTGGGGTGTAATGATTAGAAACTGGGATGGTAATATTTAATTTAGAACACCTGAAAATATTATCCAACATTCACAATTAGTTTGGGAACGTTTTCGGGGATCACAGTTGTGTGAAAATTTAGTAAACTTTATGCAGTTTAGATTAGAAGCATGCATATAAAATAATGGTTATTACACAAAGTATTAATTATTTCTATACAACTTTTGTATTATTGTTTTTTATATGATAATATATTTTTTTATATGGTAATATATTTTTTTATTCAATTATATTATTAAAATAAACTACAGCATGAACTGTAATTATAAACGTATGCTTATTTATTAACATTTTATTAACGCAACAGTTAGTAATACCATTGTTTATATACATTATAGTTAGACAATAACTGCGCTAAAATTGGAAACATTAATTTGGATGCAAAAAGGAGTAGTTTTGGATGCAAACGCAAAATTGACATATTTGGCGCTGCTTTTGTTAATATTACAGATTTCTAAGCTACAGATCAGTATATTATCTTAATAATTCTCTTACAGAAATGTATAAAGATACAGTTTCAGAGATTTGGAAAAGACATAAGTTCTTTTTTATTACATGTAAAATAACCTTGAAAGATAATTATATCTATGCACGATAACACTTATGTTATGAAAGTCGGTCTACGTAAACAACTGGTATTCTGAGAAACACAATTATTCCGCTAATAGAAGACAATTTTATAATTGAATGTACAGTTTCTAATTTGTATATATTTGTTTATAGTATTTGAGCGATCAAAACAATAAAATAAATTACCAAATTTACAAAATTTCTATTCAAATATAATATCAATTAGATTAATGTTAACCAGTTAATGAATATACACATGCTGATAAAAAAATTATAAAAGATAATTTGGGTGGGCAGGCATGTTTAGCTAAGGATGGTCCTTTTATGTCAATAAACAGAAACATTCTACATGTTTCTGTTTATTGACAATAAAAACACATCTGGGATCTGGTATATTGTAGGTAATGCTGGTATTATTTTTGGCCGAATGTCTGCGGTTTTATCTATGCAGTGCACGCTGCTTAATAGAATCACGTTGGGACTTGAAGTTTTTGATAACAATAACCGAATGATAACAATATACGAAATTTAGGAAAAATGCTTATTATTTGTTAGAAAGCCGAAAATACATATAGCGTGTATGTGATTAACAGGTTGTTAATTTAGAAGATGAAATCAAAGCGTATATACAAGCAAAAAAGATTTTATAAAACGTTTAAAAAAAGCAGCATTTTGAGCCGACGGATCTGACGTATTAAACAGTTTGTTGACACCATTAATAAAACGAAATCAAAAACAACGTTATGATGCTTCATTCACTGTTTTAAGAACTGCACAATTCTTCTCAGAAATTTGCTGACACTAAAAATAAATACAAAACAACGTTATCACATAAGACGTAGTTAATTTAATTTGTTATTCTAAGAAGGCACGTACTTTCCAAGTTAATTCACGTATTTACAGATGTTAAAATAATGTACCGTTTCGTAAATCAGTCAAATTATTTTAATAAATAAAAACACTGCAAAAACAAGATAAATATGGAAAAGAACCATTTTTAGAGTACAATGATAAAATTTTTCACTCTAAACAACCGTATTGTGAAATTCAGTTCAAAAATGCATACAAAATAAATTATTGATCATGTATAGAAACAAACCTGAGAATAAATTGATAATATAAACCTAAATTACGATTACTATGTTACTTTAGTAAAGTGATAACATTACCCGATTAAAAACATTATCCGTGATTCCGATAAGCGGCGAGCGCTGTAAGTAATTCATACCAAAATTTAAATCATTAATTTGGTTCTGAAGTTCGAATCTTTGAAGCATCGCCCTGAATTTATTGCTTAAGATACATTTAAAGTGCTAATAAGCTTGTATCTTTAAATTTTATGTGCCTTTTGAGTAGTATAAAAATTTAAAAAAAATTAAATTAGCACATCTTTGTTGGCTTCCGGCTTGAAAAGAAAATTGAACAAAGTAAATGAAACAAACCACTCAACCGATTATAATTTTATCGAAACGTTTGCAGGATTTTATTCATTCTATATTTTGTTTATAAACAGAAATTCAAGTGTACGAATTATTTTTGCAAACTCAGAGTTTTAGGAATCAAAGCAAGTTAACTAGTAAAACATTGCTTTGCACGTATGTCGAAACTAATAGCGTGTGTAAGAACTTACTTGTGCCGCCATCGTTTGCAATCTTTTGATAACAAAAAATGGTTTAAGGCTTTGCATTTAATTATTACCTTGTTTTCATTATCGCCATCTAACATGACTAAAAAATCTGTTTCCATATAAAGCTATCTTATTGTCCAACTATAATGTATATAAACAAGGGTAATACCTAAATAATTATTATTAAAATAAAAATAATATTAATGCATACGAAAATGTAAATATGATACTCATTAATAAGTGAAGTATTTAACCACTTAACAAAAAACAAAGAATGTGACTATGTGAACAAAAATTTAAATAAATCACATTATATTGACACAAATATTTATTTTTACACCGGAAAATTCTGTTTGATAGTATCTTTTATATTTAAACGAAATTAAAGTATAAAAGTTTCACTTTATTTATAAATAATATTGCACATACAGCGAAATATTAATAGTACCTATGTAAAATTGTTTTTAGAAAATAAAATATTATTATTTACAATTTACTTTAATTTTATACGTTAAAAATTTTACTATCAATAAGTATCCCAGTAAACACAAAATTGATAATGTTTAGTAACAGTTTCAAAACAAAAAATTTATGATTCATTCTTGTTTCAAACATAAAAGAAACCTAACTGCAATAAAATAGCTATAAGTCCATCGCTGTTTCACTTATTTGAATCAGTATAGTTTCGGTATTTTAAATTCAAATCTGTTGCAAACTAAATGTTGCATTCGGTTTACGTTTTAAAAGCTTCGTTCTTGAACTGATACTAAATGATCGATACATGTATGATTTTTTTGTTTCAATAATGAACTAAAACAATTCTTTCAATAATATAATAATACATTTTCGAATGCACGTTTCAAATTTTATTGCACAATAAATATTTTTAAATACAATATCACATTGAGTTTTTTACATATTGCAACTTTCCTGGATGTGGTCTTTTCACGGAAGCCTCGAAAACTGCATCAATTACTGTTGGGTAGCAACTTTTAACCGCATCTGTAACATAGAAATAAATATTTCATTTATATACATACATAATCATAGAGTTACACAAAATTAATTACATTTTTTTAATCAAAAACAACACAAACTTAATATAAATATCACTTTAGCAACTATAAGAAAGTTATAAAAACACTGTGAATACCTTTAGCTGTACATAATCGTATAAAAAACTTGAAGAATTGAACTGTAATTATAAATCCTAAAGCATCATCAGATTTACGCAATAATCTACCTTAACGCAACCATGTGTGTTAATTTACATTTTTTTTATACAAATTAATACATGATACATAAAGAACAGAAATGATAATAATATCGATTACATTTATGGATTATAATAAAATGTTTCGACTTACCGTTTATTGTTCCATTTCGTAATTGTACACACAGCATCACTTATCAAACTGCAACCGAACAAGTGAAAAGATATCAATTTGCAGCGCAAGCGTTGACGACAGTAATCAAAAGTCTAGCAACGACTAATGCTGACTTATCACAAAGTATTCGTTTTACCTAGAACGATTCCACTGTTTTGAAAATAATTCAATCTTATTTAATCGATTTTTAAACAATTCTAGTTATTCAAAAAATATTCGGTTTTAATAAATCAGTTTTTAGACGGTTGCTGATTATGGGATAAAAATTGCAAGTACTGAAACGGTTTAAAACTGATTCTGAAAAATCGAAAATCTTTCAATTTATTCACTGTCAGTTACATGTAAATGATATAAAAATTAAACTAACACGAAACAACGTAATGAAACAATTGTTTTAATTTTGTGACTGTAACAGTTTCAATCCGTGTTTACTGGGATGTATCTAAAATTATAGAAAGATATGTGTGTTTTTTTATACGCATAAAAGTAATACTATTTTCTTATGATTTGAGAAATACATGTAAAATTTAGTAATGGTAATCCCTTTTTTATTTACAAGACAAAAGAAGATAACCTCAAGGTATATTTACAAGTATAAATACTGGTAATACTATTAGAATGTAACTGTACTTGGTAGGTAAACATCGAATTGCTATTATATTTTTGTCACAAGTAAATTGATGCAGAAAAACATGTGCAAACGTATTTATGATATTTTAAACACCCCATCTATATACTTTTATTGCTGCACTAAAAACAACGTTCATTCATTTATATATTTTCATAGTTTATAGGAAATAAAATAACAGGATTAAAAATATGCAAACTGATCGTATTCCTGCTGTACCAGTTTTGCCCTACAAAAAAAATATTTTTGAATATATTTTATTAATAAGGATTTAAGATATATGTTTAACGTATACCTTAAATTACCGAGATATTTTCATTACAACGGTCTTTATACAAAGCTAACAAAATGAAGACCAGAAACACTAAATTATTTTCGTTGTTCACTATATATACTAAACTGTGTTATAGGGTAAAGTTTAAAATTAAAATCTATTTTGAACTTAGCTATTAAATACATTGTACCTAAAAATAACTTTTACGCCGCAAATTTTTCCCCGTTAATCGAATTTTGATTCCAACTTTTATATGGGAAAAATGCGTTTTTGAATTTAAGTTCGCTTTTAAATATAAGGTAATAGATGAACTGTGTATATATAAAAATTAACGATTAACCCGCGTAAAGTGAGATGCGTATGTGTTATGAGAGTCTCGAGTCGAAAAAGATAGTTCATCCTTTATTCATGTGCAGAAGATATATGCGGTAATGTCGGTGTCATGCGCAAGGACATAGCTTCTATAAATACTCGTCAATTTATATCATCATTTTCAATTACTCTAAGAAAGATTTACTAAGATGATAATGTAATAGCTATTTTATAAATACATATTTTTTTAAGACAACAGATGTAGAATATGTAAAAAACGTATTGTGAAAGATATATAACGCTCCCTACTTTAGGAACTACGAAAATAAATAACTTTAAATATTGCATATCAGTTTGCATTATTAAAAAGAACTACAAACGAGGTTTTGGAAAACTTGATGTTTTTGTATATATATATTCAAACGTATAGTAAATTAGTATTTAGCTATATCCCATAAATTGTTGGAACAATTATTAAAACTTTTAAAATTGTGCTATATAAGTACATATTTCAAATAAAATTTATTAAAAAAAATGTGTCTTTAATTCAATTTGATGTAGTCAAATTTGAATTACAATTATTATTACAAAGATTAATTAGACTATAAATGCATTTTGTAAAAGTAAATTTAAAAGAAAATTCTTCGCTTACAATTAACGACTTTTGTTTTTATTTTAAACAAGTTAGGTGTTAGTCTTATTGATTTGGCAGTTCTCGCCAAGTGAAAAACCTTTTTAAATAAACACAGGTAAATTTAGTATTTATTTAATTTTTTAACGTATTTTAAGTTTATTAAACGAATTAGTTTAAGATTGTTTTTCTCTTAGAAGTACTACAGCTTTGTTAATATAACAAATTGTTCATTTTAATTGAAACACTATAATTTATACATAGCAAAAGTATTTAATTTACGCTTATTTGGTGGAGTTTCAAAAACTTTTTTCTAAAAATAATGAAAATTTCGATGTAATTTTTTTTAATTCTAAACGGTATCAAAAATACATATGTATATTTAAATTTTATAAACACTTTTTATACGCAAACTTAAAGTGCTCTAAAGAAATATGAATTTTACACTGTTTGCAGTGGATCTTGCGATCATTCTGCTTTAGGCATACTCATTTTTTGATTAATTCATCACTAGGGATTGATTGCGTGATATTTTTTTTGTAAGCCTGCATATAGAGGTTTCTGCGGGTTGCATTCGTAATACAATTTTCCATTCTGGGTAATTTTCGTGTAGTCGTTCTCATGCGAGCTGAATTTTTGTCACACGTCGCAGTAAACATATTTAGAGCCTGAAATAAACTGATTGATTGCGCACTGAAGTCTCGGTTCTATTGACAGACTTCCGATCAATAAAATTGGTTTTCAAATCTTTAGTAAAGGAAAACTAGAATCTCAATTAATATTAAAAAGATTTATAATTATCTAAATGGATTCCTTAGGTTTTCGCTGGTACGAATTAGAAACATTAGCCCAAATCTTAGTGTTTTCAAACATAATTTGAGTCGTGTTTCTAGCACGTGTTCCACCACCGCTGACTTGGAAGATTGTATTTGACGACTACATTCTTAATGCTTCTCAATACGAATTCCCACGCTTCTACCCGTTTCTCTCAAGTATGCACGACCACAAGCACAAGAAATAAAAAAAAAGAGTTAAACAATTTATTTACGTTTGCAAACTAAAAGTAACAGCGGAATCTATGTCTCAAGCAGTTTTTATTGCTTATCCACCCTATGTCAAAGGTACCAGAATCTTATAGGAAAAATGTTGTCTAGCTTGTTCTTGTGGTAGAAGCGTGGGAGGTCGTATTGAAGAACATCAAAGATGTACTTACACATTCTTCTAAGTCTAGGTTCTTTTTTTAAGAGTTTAATAAGCTTTGCATACATTTGCTATACATGATTATGTTTTACAAGGACATTAATTCATTAATGCCCACCAATCTTGTGAAAGACTAAAACAATTATTGATGATCGAATCTAGTCGAGTACAGTATATTTTTGTCATGTATACTTCATTTTCAGCTAATTTGCATAAAACATAAGAAAAAAAAGGGTGTACTCAAATGAGTACATCGAGCACACATAGAATATAACTCAATGAAAAACAAAAAAAAATATTTATTCAAAAATAGTCAATCGATGTGTTAAAAATTAATTGCGTATGTGAAATATCTTAAAACAGTCTCTCTCAATACAAAGAGTAAAGTAACATTGCACTTCTCACAAGCCCACCTAATTCTGCTGTGACATACGCTGCATCAAAGTTTATTCGACAATTTCTTCGGAAAGTGGCCTGTAGGATCGTCCAGTAAACTGCTGGGTAATGAACCGGATAGTCGTCCTAAAGTTGATCTTCTTTGAATGGCCTTGTTATAAGACCGTAAGTAATGGCGGGTGACATTTTGTTGAAATCCATGAGGTTTTGTGGGAAAGCGACTTGATATAGTCTCCATGCAACAGTGACGTTTATCATGTGGGTGAAAAGAACCTACCACCGCTTTTTGCCATGAATTGCAACTCTGTAACTGTTGACCGATTCATTGATCCACCCCTCCCATATACGCATTGAAGGTATTGAAAAGCTTTGGTTGGGGTACTGATATTTTTTCCTTTTTCTTTGACGACCATCTTTTTACTTGTGACATTGGTTCAATGCCGTCATAATTGGTAACCACTGTAACGATGCTATTGTCATGCCATCTCACGAAAAGGAGATAATTTTCTTGATTGTAACGGTAATCAAAAGTACCACGGTCTTTTTTTTCATCTGGCCGGAAGGAAGGATGGGACATTTTTTAGTGCGGTTCTCTCGCACCGTTCCGTTAGCTAGTATATCTTTCTCTCTCAAAGTAATCAGCAGATTGTAACTCGTAAAATAATTGTCACAGAACACGATGTGACCAGCAGGTTCTTTGACAACTTTTAATAGATCAATTACTACCTGTGGTCCCAGGGGAAGTGTGGACTTTGAAATTTCAACTTTACCATTAGTCGGCTTAGCACCACAGTAAGTATCAAAGGCACAACAATAGCTACCGGAGCTACATAACATCCAGTCTTTATAGCCGAACCGTACTGGTTTACCTTTGATGAACTGTTTCGCAGAATGATGTCCAAAATAACGTACCATCGCTTCATCAATGGATAAACATTTGTGGAAAATTCCGAACTTTTTATTCAGTAAGTTCATCAATGGTCGTACTTTGAACATTTTATAATTTTTGTCAATCTGGGTGTTATCTGCCAAGTGCATATATTTTTTTATCTCCTCGAACTTATTTCTACTAATACAGTTCGAGATAAATGGAACATTTACGTCTTCGTCTAAACACCAATATAAACGCGCACAAGGTAATTTATGATAACTACTAAAAAAAGCACACCTACAAAAATCTTGATTTCATCACTTGTAACTTCAAAACTGTGATTATTGCTGGCTTTAGCATATTTATTTCTTTGTTCTACTATAAGATTGACAACTTGTTCGTCAAACAGTTTTTCAAAAATTTGAATGACATTATAGCTTTACAATTGTTTTCGTACTTTACTCAAACGAATCGAGTTGCCATTAGTAGATGTCATTCTCATATCTACTTGTTCGGTACTCTACTTGGGCTGACTTATTTTTGCTTTTTTTGATAGTGTAGTACAAATCTTAGATAGTGGCATGTTGTATTCATCATCGCTATTATCCTCTATCGCTACTTCAACTTCTCCTGGAACATCACAAGGTAGTTGAGCTGTAACCAGATCATCTTCATCAAACTCTTTTTCATCAGTTTGGTAATCGCGTTCGGGCGGAATAATTACCACATTTATTTCTGAGCTTGATGTTACATTTGCTATGGTATCTGCAGATGCTAGTGTCGTAAATCTTTTTGCATAAAAAGATGAAGTGGAAATTTAATAGCGATTTTCTATCATAATAAAATGTCTGAAAGTATAGAAATTTTTAGAGCAAGAAAATACCCGAAAATGTATCCTGCATCTGCCCACTGTACTCAATCGAGTACACTCAACACGAAATAAGATGTAATAAAGTTTTTACTTACCTAACAAAAGAATTTTGTTTTTACACCTTTCTTTGTTATATTCCAAGAAAATAAATTTCCAAACTTGAAAAGAAATTGTAAATTTGAGTAATACTATCAGCTAGTCACCATTCAACATACAAAACCTGATGCACGTATCTCTGTAACTTGCAACATAGAATAAAAAAAGCGCGAATTGTCTGTCAGAATCTATGCAAAAAACTGCAGGGATTATGATTCTGCAATTATACTTTACAATGTTAACACATAGATCCCACCCCAGGGCTAAAAATTAACTGTACTCAAGCGAGTACAACGGGCATAAATACACAAAGTATTTATAAAATCTGACACATTAGCTTAGTTTACTGTGTATTTATCTATTTTTAACGAACCACGAGGCGTTCACTAAAATTCTAGCAATTTTGTGTTGTAGGACTTGAAGTCTTTGTAAGTAAGTCTTAGCTGTAATACTCCAAATTGAACATGCATATGTTAAGATTGGTTGTAGAATACTCTTGTAGATTAACATGGTGCACTCTATGCGCATGTGAGATTTTCTGTTAATTAACGGATATAGTAATGACACATTGATTCTCCATCCAAGTCGGGTATCCAAATAAACCCCTAAATATTTAACTGTCTTATCTCTTGCGTTCCATTCTATTATACGTTGATTGATTGTTACGTTTGGTAAGTCTGGAATTCTTTTTTTCGTTCCATTGATTTTAATTTTTCATTTGTAATACCATATTCAGATTGAGCGTAAGGTATTTAGTTAACCGCATCAACAAACACTGCTAAATTGGCACACTTCGTGGTTTGTAGACCATGTGCGTAAATGTTAAATAGAGTTGGTCCTAATATACTCCCCTGTGGTACTCTAGCTTAATACTTCTTTTAGTTGATAGGGTTGTTTGTACCCAAATTGTAAATACTTTATTTGTAATGAATGAGGTAATGATGTCAATGAGATAGTGTGAAAATTCTTTTATGTCACACCCTGTCAAATGCGTGGTGAAGAAACAACTGTATATTTCTTGTTTTCGAAGCCCTGTTCTCTTGTTTTTGTGATTCTCACGACCTGGTGCGCTGTCGATTGTTTTTTTAAGCCGAATTGATATTTTGGTTATGATATTATTCTCCTCCAGGATTACATTTAGTCATAGATAAATAATTTTCTTTAAAAACTTTTATAGCGTTGAAAGGAGGCTGATTGGGCAATAACTGTCTGGTTTATGTTTGCAGAATAATGGGTTGTTTTCATTCTTTTAGAAAATAATCAAGTCGAAGTCGAACATTAAATTAAATTTTGTTGCCAAGAACGTTACTGTCTTTATTGTAAGTTGTTTCAATATTGAGTTTGTAACTAAGTTTGGTTTACTTCTTGTTAATGTTTTTGGGTTATGTTTGTGTTATTTGGTGTACAGACTTGTTCAAAATACTTTTTCCATCGTTTCTGAGATATGTGATGTTGTTTCTTAGTGGATAAATTATGTTTGGTTGTCGTGTTATTCCTTTGGTAGCCTGTCACATTGTTGCATCTTGAGGTTGTAGTTTCTCAAGGTATTTGTTATACATATTAAGTTTATAATCGTCTAGTTTCATGCTAACTTGGTGGATTAGTTGATTGATAAGCTTTTTTAGATGTGGTCTGTGTGTTCTTTGCCACTTACGTTTTGTTTAGTTTTTGATTAGGTTTAGAATTTCTACTGGTGTTTGGGGATATCGTCGTGGTTTGTTACTATTTGGTATTACTGCTGATTTTATGCTAGTTCTTACTATTTCCGTATATTGTTGTACGGCTTCGTTTATATCGTTTGTTGTTTGTATGGAGAATGGGTTTTTTATGTTTTTGTCTACTTCAATATGGAAAATTTCTCAGTCAACTTTACTTTTAATTAATTTGGATATCATCGGTATTAGTTACAACACATTGAAGAATGAGACGATCACTGGTACGTTATCTGAATCAAGATCATTTAGCACAATTTCATAAATTGGTGTATTAAAGTTTTGAACAGGACTATGTCTAATACATCTGGTTTATAATCCAGTCTTCTAGGATAATATGTGTAATCTGTGGGAGTAGCTATTTGTATTCCGTGGTTTATAATAAAATTATTTAACATTACACTATTTGGGTTTGAGCAGGGCTATCTGCATCCCTAGTCTGTAAGTTTGGAGTTCAAATCACCTATGACTGCTATTAAATAATTTAGTTCCAGCATTTTTTTATTTCGTTGCTTAAATGCAGCATGAATTGTAATTTGGGCATTGTTTTCCAGACTCAGTTTAATAAAAATTTCGAGTATAAAATTTATTAAAGGATGATGATCTAATTTACGCTTCATAATAATTTGTACACCTCCTGCTGCAGTTGTAGTATCTCGATTTGATCTATATATGTATTTTATATCCTGGTACTTTAAATCTTTCTAGTTATGTAGATGTGTTGCGGATATACATGCAACTTCCACGTTAAGTCTAACTAGGAATTCCACGAATAATGTCTGCTACCTCTTAATACCGTCAGCATTCCAGTGAACAACAGTTAAATTACTGTTTATGTGTTTCTTAATTATGTCAATGAGTGAATAATCAAGAAATTGATGTTGTAAGGTAAGGTATGACTTTGTCTAGGCGTGGTATTATTAATTCAACTATTCTTGTGATAATTGTAATTACAAATTCCGGCGTTTCTGGCTTGTTTGTAAAGTTCAGTCTACTTAAGTTAGTTAGAAGTCTAAGAAAAGATCTATCATAATTACTATGCCGAGTTTTTCTTGATAATTATTCTGTGATAAGTACTGGGTTTGGTTTGGTTTGTAAGTATGAACAGGTTTTGTTTGCAGATGTTTATGTGCTAATTTAGTTTTAGACAATAACTGCATCCTATAAAGTTGGCGAGGTAATACTCTTCACAATGTACTCACTGTGGTGATATATTTGGCTGTCTTAGACGTTGGGTATAGCGGTAGTTGCCTGTGCATTTCAAAATCTGGGTTCTATTCTACAATCATTGTGCATGTATCCGTACCGTTGGCATTTTTTACATTGAGGAATGTCGCTCAATTTTCGTCTAGGTTCATTTTCAATTATGCTGTGCTGCATCTTATGTAAATTCAAGATCGGTTTTGCTTTATCCGTGTTATCTAAATCCACCGCACATAAGGATATTGGTTTTTTGTCTCTATTGTAAAAGCGTACTACTGTAATGACTGGGTAGTTTAACTCTTTTAGTTCTTGTAATATTTCATTTTCTGTAATTTTTACCGGGGGGGGGGGGGTGGATCTAATGATGACAGATAGGTTGTTTTTCTCTGAATCTTTAAAAGTGTAGTAGTTAAGATTGTTCTCTGTGTAGAATTTAGTCATTTTTCTATAGTCATTGATTGTGTTTAGATTTATTTTAATTTTATTACCTTTTAGTGCTGTTTCAAATTTTCCTGTTGTTTGTTTATTTTTTGGTAATTTAAATTTGCTGCATAGTGTAAGAATACTGGTGGTATTTTTATTTGGGGCAATTGCGGCTGCCTGTTTACTTTCCTAAATTATGTTGGTAGCATTTTGTAATATAATGTAACCTAACCTTATAAATAATATAAAGTGGGGTTTTTATCCCTCCTAAGTAAAGAACAAAAAAATTTTGTTCAATAGTTATAGAAGATAATTTAGGATTTTACTCCTTAATGTATGTTTTCGATTTATATTTAAATTTTGAAACTTCCCACAAGAAATATCTCTTCGTTTTTGTTGTTTCCCCGATAGCAGCCCGAACTCCAAAATCAAACAAATTCTTGTTTTTGGTTGAACTGATATATACGAGTCGACCCTCGACGTGAATTAGTCGCTTATTTCAACATTGGCCGATGGCACCGTTGTTAATTAAACAAAGCATTTTTGTAGCTAGTGAGGAACGTTTTTGCCATTTTTCGCATTAAGTATTGGCATGGATGAAGCCCACATTCACAGAAATATCATACATGGGTGAAGACCACTTCGCGGGAAGTATTTTGGATAAGCAAGATCCATTACTCATTCTGACTGCCGCTGACACATTGCGTGCCCGACAGTGATCTTTCCATTTAGGCCGCGTCGGGCACATATGACTGACGCGAACTGTCTCATACCAGACCGTGTCATTCATATATACCCGACGATGCGTGTATTTCCTTATGGGATTTTAAACAGTGGCCTGTGCGGAACATACCGATATATTTGGTCTGTATATTTACTTTTTTTTTCTGGTTTCACATAAAACATTGTATTATACCTAATACCTCTAAAGAAGATAATATTATTATTGCGAATAATAATATTAATTATGTGGCACTTTGTTTCTAAAGCAACCGTCTTCTTAGAGCTTTAAGACATAATAATTTTAATATTGTGCAAACATATTTATTTATTTATAAGCAAAAAAAAGATACAAAATTCTAAACCAAACTAAAACGTTTTTATAAGCAAAAAAACACATAACTCTAAAACCATAAATGCAACAGGAGAATGTTAAAACTCGACTATGTATGAGTCAAATTAAAACAATTTAGACATGTAAAAGACTGGCCAGGACATTCCACACAGTAAGTATAAACTAATTTTGTTCGATTTCTGGCTGCTTGTCTGCTTTCGGAAAGTTTTATTTTAGCGTAGCACGCAGCGCAACTTCTTCTTATTCTCTTTCCTTTATCATTTACTTTCTCTTCCAAATGATGACTATTTTAAGCGGATGAATTTCTTTTTGTTTTTTGCGTGTTCTTTCCTCTATTTGCAATAGCTCTTCTACCAAACTTTCTCGAGTAGAACGGATTGACATTTTAGCTTTAGTGACTTTTCTGAATATGACCCAAGTGTTCACCACTGCCACACGCAACAAAAACTCAAGACCTAGCTTACGATACCATTTAATACCCTTACGGAGGGTTGTTACATAGGAGGCCATCTGGTCTGATAGGTCTATGCCCCCTTTACCTTTATGATACGCAAGGACTGTCATGGGTTTTGTAGTTGCTTTACGTTTTTTTGAGTTTTTATTTTTTGAGCATTCTCGTTTTGTGGCGTTTGTTTGTGCTTTGGTGTTTGTTGTGTCTGTGGATGAACTTTGATTGTGACTGGTAGATGGTTGATCGTTTCTCAAATTTACTACTGAATCAGAAGAGTTACCATTTTGCGGTTGAGTGTTTTCAACAGTTGGTAATGGCAAATTGTCGTTGCTGGTGGAGGGTTGTGGGTCTTCAGCAGTAATTGTTCGTGCAGACAAAGACTTTAGCTTTATATCTACCATTGTGGGTGGATGTTTTGTTGAAAGCATCCGGACATCTCTAGTGTCTTTCCATTTTAAAACAACTATACCATTTTCATCCTCCCTGGAAACAACTTCTCCCTTTTTTAGCTTTGCTTTGAAAATCTCTTCGGGGATATCTTTCTTGTTAGCCCGTAAGGTACCAACAACGTGCGTGTCATTTTCCAACATTAATTTTGCAAGACTGTAACTTGTATAAAACTTATCAACGTACAGAGTTCTGCCTTCATTGAAGAGTGGCCCAGCTAGTTCCATGTAGACATTTTGAACTAAGCCCACTTGTCGCACACCATCTGCGGATTTTTCTGCGTATATTTTTAAGGCCCATGTGTATCCTTCTGGGGAACATAACTTGAAAAGTTTTTTTTTTTTTTTATTTATAAATAATTTATTAAGTTTTGGTTAAGCTTTTTATTTTTTTATTAATTTTGCCGACAGTTTCAACTAATTTTTAGTCATCATCAGGGCTAATTAATATTTTTCAAATATAAAAAAGTTTAAATTTACGATATTTCAAACTATTTAAATTTAAACTTTTTTATATTTGAAAAATGTTAATTAGCCCTGATGATGACTAAAAATTAGTTGAAACTGTCGGCAAAATTAATAAAAAAATAAAAAGCTTAACCAAAACTTAATAAATTATTTATAAATATATATTAATGGTTAATAATAAAATAACATATTTGAAAAGTTTTATTCCGTACCGGTGTGACTTATTTGGAATATATTGCTGAAAAATCAGCTTGCCCCTACAAGGCACTAGGGTCTCGTCAATTACAATATCTTCTCCGGGAAAAAACAAATCCTTAAATTTTTACTCAAGCATACTAAGAAGGGGTTGAATTTTTGCGAGGCAATCTCCTTTTTGGATTTCTTCATAATTATTGAAGTGTAGCATACTAAGTAACATTTGATATCGATTTCGTGACATAATGGTAGAAGGAATATGTTGCTTGTATATACCATGATTTGCCCAGTAGTCAGAAAGAGAGGAAAATTTAACCAAACCCATCCACATGATTAAACCTATAAGCTTTTTGATTTCTTCTTCATTGGTTGGTGTCTATTTATTGTGTCGCGCATATTTTTTCGTATTAGTTTTGGATAACAGTGATTGTTCGGCAAATCTGTTTGTCTCTGTAACAATAACGTTGATAACTTCCTCATCGACCAAGAGATTAAATACTTCCAAAGGCGTTACATTATCTCCTATGTTCTTTTGTACTCCTGATCGGCCAGTAAAGGTAAATTCCTTCTGACGTCCAACATATGCGCTCCAGGTGGAATTAGTTGTTACGTTTTGGTTTGGTCCAACGTTATCATTTTTATTTTTTTCCTCTTCCCACTGATCATCATCTTCCTGGACTATTTCATTATGTCCTTCTGCAGAGCTTTCATCTGATGAAGTTTCGGCTCCGTAGTTGGGATCGCGAACGGAGTCATCTGAATCAAAGCCTTCAGGTGCACTTTCTTCGCGAATATCAATTGCATTGGCTAGTTCTTCCAGTTCTAAGTCTGTCAATGCTTTGCGCTTACTTATCTTTAGTCCTTGGTACCACTTAATTACTAGACATTTACTATCACTTACACTTTCTAACAGTTATTAGTCCCTTACAACACTTATTTTTAAAACCTGTAACAAAAGAACAAACAAAAATTAGAGTAAACCCGTCGGGCATATGTGACTGACGTGGTCCCCTATGTAAAAAAATCCGAAAAATTACCTGAGGGACCACGTCAATCACATATGACTGACAGATAAAATGGCGGAGGAAACCTGAAAACGAAGGAAATACTAAAAACAGCCAAAACTAACATTTTAACCACTTATTAACAAGAATTAGAAAAAAAACACACGTCGCCCCGTGGGGAATTTTTCTATATATACGTGGCACGCAATGTGTTAAATTTTGTATTGTACATTCTATTTATAAATTTTTGTCATTAAACCTATTAAAATAAATTACAGTTTTCTTTATTTCAATTAAACGCTTCTTTTTGATATCGTGTAAACAATGATGTTTGCAACAGTTTTTGTGTAAAATTTTTTTCTGTTCGTTGATTTCGGAAATAATTTTTCAGAGAGCTAAGTAGTTTTAGTACAAATTCTTTTTAAACTTTTTCATATTATTACATTCTTTTTTAATTGTTTTCATTTTTTTTATAAATATCTTAACAATTCATGTTAGAGGTAAAATTTATAATCAAGCTGCACAAAATGTTTGGACATGCACGAGCTGTTTGAATGTTATTATACCAATCACTGCATTTACCAACATTTCAAGTATTTTATCTAAATAAAATTGCATTTAAATACACGACTAATTAAATAGTATATTCTAATTATTAAATATTAAATAATGTAACATACGTTAAGTTCTCTCCACGCTATTGTTTAATTCTGAAGTTTTATTCTATTATCTATTACTGTCTTTTTTTTACTTAACAATACTATGTTATGTACCAAATTTGAGGAATGCATTATTACTTATAACCTAAGCGACAGGTTATAATAATTTTTTCAATTATGGTTTATAAACAATTTTTTCGACTAAAATTATTAAAACTTTTTTAACGGTTATCAAAATAAATATGCTAAAATGACTTAAAAATTTTTAGAAACATTATTACTTTAAGCAATAATTATATCTAATCAAATGAATTTGTTTAATTAATAATTTGAATTCTTAAATTACCAGTAAATAAAATTTCTTGCTCTGATGGACAGTTTTGTAAACTTTTCTCTTTAAAACTGTTAGAGATCTATTGTAAATGTAAATATGTACATTATTAACTAGTAGTTGTAGTGCGGTTAAAAATGTGCTACTTCGCAACCTACTATTAGACGTAATAATGAAAGCGTACACTACTGGTAGTAGAAAAAATAATTTTATAGTGTATGTGGTATTTGCATAAAATATAAACCAGTGAAATAGAAGTTTTAAAGTTATTTAACTGTAAAATAAATTATATAAAGATGTATAATTTGGACTTTGAATCTGCATGTAATTACTATAGTCTCAGGTAGAATATAGATTTATCGCATTTAAAGATCTCCGTTTACAACTTAATCGGGAAAATTAAAGCGTTTGTAAGTTATAACCTTGCTTAGGTATACTATTAGTAAATTGAAATTTATGATCAAAACTATTTAATCTGGTGCAGAATCGCGCCGATTTTTAGGCGAATAATAAATGAGTTAGATTTTGTTGAAACACGCAAGTTGTGCAGTTATTAAATTGAAGGCAATCCTTGCATATATTTTTTATGCGATCAATAAAAAAACAATGACATGAGTTTATTTCAATGAGTATTGTTAGTTCAACAGCTAGATAAGATATTGCTAACAACTGACTGGATTCGTGTACTGTTGTTGACATGATTTTCTGTTTGCTTAGTGTACCGAAATATCTTTTACAACTACGTTACTCGCTGTACATTTTGAACAGTTGTAATTAATACTAGCACTAAGTTAAAACTCATTTTTGAAGCTTAATGTAGTTAAACACTACGGGCGCATGCATAAACTTATCTACAGTACTAAAGAGATAATTGGCATTTTTACAAATATTTCTTCAGTAGCTTATAATCGTGCTGTTATAATGACTACAGAGAACATATCGAAACCCAAACCCACTCTCACATCCATCTCTGTTTTCCTTCCACTTCTGTTATTTATGTTTGCAAAGGAACGCCCTGCTCTACAAATTTCAAATTATCTCTTTGTATCCCTCGTTATAATACATTTTAGTTCATAATAAATTATTCGCCACCTTACAAAAACATACCTTCAACTATATTAATCTAAGAACTACATTTAACGTTATCAACTAAATCATTGTAAATATTATAATTATGTTTACCAAACTACAACATTTTTAAATTAGTTTTAAAATAAGGTTAACAATTTTACTAGTTCACTTGTTCCGAATATAATTATGTACACACGCTGTGCTTGTGTTGAAAATTTCTCTTAAAGAGAATGCGTTTATCTCTTGAATAAATATAGAACCTTTATACAAACTCATCAAAATTTTAAAGATTTTAATTACACTTTTAAACTTCTGTCGCAAAAAAATTCATTTAATTTTAAAGTAATTCAACAGTTGTTTTTCGAACTGATTAGCAAAAAATATATTATATAAAACAAGAAAATATGTAACTACAAGCTTAAAAGTACGTTTTTATATTACCTGTGTTAACTGAAGCGAAAGCGGCACGTGGTTCATTATATCGGCTTAGTTTGCAATGAAGTACTCTGAGACCAATTATCTAATTATTCTGAAACACTACAACAGAATTTAACACAAAACACGTGTGAGCTGCGTTTTTACTAACTTACACTGATTTTTTACGCAAAAACTAATTTTTCTCTAGTTAAAATTAGAGAACTTTAAAATATCAAAAGCCAAATTTGTTCAAAAGCTATATCAACCTCAAATTTTTAATTAATTTAGTTTATACAACGTTAAATATTACTCATTCCACAGTAACGGTTTAAACTTTTAAGTTTTAAACTTAAACAAAAACTTTTAACAAAGTGTAATAGGATACAGTACTAATAAAAACGACGGATTTATACCTATACCAAATATTTATATAGATGCGTTAAATTAATTATAATTAATACATTATACACATATATTGCTAAAAACAATTTTATTCCTAAAAACCAAATTAAATTTGTGTTTTTTAACATAATGAAAGTTTAGGAATTTAATTGAAAGCTTTTCTATTTTGGACAACTAATTGTTTAATTGAAAATAAAACTTTTCACAATAAATGTAGTATTGAACGTACACATTATTTGAAATAGTTTTTGTTAGGAACATTAAATAAAGTTTAATGAAGAAGTTTACTAGTGTCGAAACTTTTATAGTCACCCATGCTGTTATTATCCTTATGTAAATGAACTCTAACAAAACTTCTATTTTAGCTTCAAACGTAATTAAGTTACAAACAACTCTTTGAAATTTTGTATTTTAGCTTTGACTTACTAATTGTTTTTTTTTAATGTTTTTTTTATATTTAATTAATATTATTTACTAGTAACGTATTTACTTATCTATATTTTATGTTACAAAAAAAATTAATAACGAAAAAACCTTGCTATTGATATATACCTTAAAAAAATAATTAATATAAATTTTTTTATATATAAACGAAAAACATAAAAAGCAGCAAAACAGATTTCACAGCAATAAATTAAAAAATATATCGATTCAAAAAGGTTGTTTACAAGTTTTTATTTATTGTTAAATTTTCATCCTATATAAAACAATATTATTGATATTATACTGCTCAAAATAATTTTTTTTTCATTACAAAAATATGTGTTACTTAAGTTAAAATAACTTTTTTTATAACATTTTTTAAATATTTTTTTAGGATAAACAGTTCTTTTATTTGTTGTATTTATGTTTATTTTTAACACATTAAATAGTACAACGTATTTTTCAAATATTATATATTTTTTCATTTTTTTATTGGGGTCTTTTCTGTTTTAGCGAGAATTAAAATATTGACTGCAGACTTTTGTAACATTTATCATTCAATAGCTACTTGTCAAATTACGCGCTGACAATTACGTAAGTTTTTTTTCGATTTTTTAACTGTCAAACACGTAATGTCTTTCTTCATTACAAATCACATCAAAAATTAAATATTTTTCGTAGGTTTTTCTAGATATTTATGGATAACGATTTTTGAATATTAGTTCATATTTGAGCAATTCAAAAAATAAATTTCAGAAATCAATGTTTGATAATGTGAAAATGTACATATGTTAGTAAAACAATAATATTCCTGCTCTTAAATGTATAGTATAATACGTTAAAAACAATTTTTTTAAATAATTTAGTAACAAATTATTGTGTAATAATTTTTAAAATAAAAAATACGTTTTTAGGCAATATAAATTGTTTTGTGCGTTTCTATTTTTATTATTATTTTTTTTAATTTATGATAACATTTCTCAACTTTATTATATAATCTAGTTATATTAACCAAAAAAACATTAATATATTATAGAATAGTGCTTGAGAACTGTAGCGTAAAAAGAATCTAATATTTGTTGCATATTTATAAATAAAAATAAATAGTTGTAATAATCAATAAAACTGTATGGTACAAACATACTTTAAAACGTTTGTATAATGTACAGCAATGTCTTAAAATGTCAGAGTAAAAATTTAATTGGATTAATATCAAAACAGTAAATACAAAGCTAAATTACAGTGCACATTAACTAAACTAATTATAATTAACAATAATATTACGTAGTACAAAAACACAAATTAAAATTCAAATGAGAAATTAAACAATACTCGTTAGGATTCTTGTTGAGGTATGATGCACCTAGCCGTTTTGCGATTAAATTTGATTTTTGTTTTTCGTTTGCAGAATTATTGATATCACGTTAAAACTAATAAACAATACTGTTTTATTAATAAATATTTGGATATGGCGCTTTTATCAACTTCTATAGCTTATATCTAACTCACGCTTACTGTTTGACAAGTTGAGCTAATCCAGGTAGAGTTTATACAAGATAGAAGTTTGTAACAGATTTTTGTTTTAAACGTTAAATATCTTAAACTTGAAATTATTTTTTTTGTTGTTTTAATTTAACCAAGTTCAATAATCAACACGCAAAAAAATGTAGACAAAATAGTAAAACGACATCGATGCGCGATGCGTTTGAAATATTTGTAAGCTATTGCAAAAGATGTTATTACTTATATCCAACGATTATTAAAAAAAACATATAAAAAACCGAACATAATTATACTAAAGTGTTATATAAACTAGATGATTCCAAAATACACTTTTAACAAGCACAAAAATGGTTGGTCAGCTGTATTAGTTATAAAAAATAAATAAAGAAGAAGACAATTATCGAACGGAGCATTTATTTATTTAGAAGCAACAATAACATATAATTATAACCTCTAAAAATAAGTAAATAACTAATTAGAAAAATTAGTTATGGTCTCAAGTATATTGCACAAATTGCGAAGGTGTAAGAAATAAACACTTTTGGCTAGCTTCCGTCGTAGATGGTTGTGAGTTGGATTGTAGTATGCAAATTATTCTGGTAAGTCCATGTTTTGCGCCAACTTACTTGCATGTAAAAAAACAAGTCTAATTTAGATAAAGTACATCTCCAGAACCCGCAATCTTAATTGTGCGTGAAGAAATAAAACAATTCACAGTTATCACAGATTGACAGTTGCGTTTTAAATTAATTAAAAGTCTCCCCCGATTTGCTTGACGTCAAATGTACGAGCGAGATTATCGCAATACAATAGTACCCAAATAAATAATTAGTTAACTTTTAAAAATAATAAAACAGAAATAAACAATTTAAATTTACAAGATAATAACAAGACTCGAAATTTAAGTATTATGTCTCAATTCGTTAAAGGCGAATTCTGATAGTGCTACGCTACAGCACGCCGTCGTATTAGCGTACATCCAGGAGTGTCCCTGCTAGATTCACAATAATATTAACAGTAAATAATAACTAACTTACAATACTGTAACGCATCCTTCGGTGTTAGCATCCCTTGCTTAAGGATCACACCGTTTTTCGGATAGTTACGTATTGAATGACTATCCACCCCAATAACGAAAACCTCGTAATTAGATTGACATGATAGTAACCAACAGAAGCTCCATTGCAATATCCGACCAGGTGGCTCAAAAATAAGGTTTCCGTCGCACCTAGTTACACGCAACGTACTTGAACATCTAATAAATACTTCGCATTCTGCTGGAAATCGAACCAATGCGCCGTCTTACGTCTAAAAACTTGACTAACTCACGAGAAACTTATTCCCACGCGACTACGTTTGTAAAGTTGTCTAAACAACAGTTGAAATGTAGCAAAATGGTTTTAAATTTTTACACAAGAGCACTGAGAAATGCAGTACGAAAGAATATCTTAAAGTAAAATGTACAAGGATTTATAGAATTTGCGTTTGTCAAATACTAACTTATACTATAGAAACACTAGAACTGATAACTGCAAAACAAAACTAGAGTTAAGAATAACTAAAACGTAAGTATTAAAGACTATATAGTAAAGAAAACAAGATTGCGTATGTTTTAAACTGTGCATTTCCACAAAGTGACTACATCGATTCAGCAGTATACCGGATGCTACTGCTGTTGTACCTGGCAAATTTTTGCAACAAATGTGATTGCCAAGAGGAATCATTTCTAATTTTGATGTTTCACACATAAGAAAATATTTGTTTCTAACAGTCACAAATAGTAGTTGTCTGTTTTGGCACAAACAATACATGCTGCTTCAGATGAAGCATCATAACACGATTTCTTTAAGCTTCTCCTATGAGGAGGGGCATCAAAACACTTTATGTGTCTACGCAAAGCAACGTTTCGTGCAGCTGGGCGCGCACTTCTTCAGGTCTGTTTTAGACTACACCAGATCTACACTATGAAGACCATTAATCAGATGAACTAACATTGAAAATAAATCAATTGTACACAAGAACAAATACAACGCAACAGTAATAAACGTGGTATCAGAACATGTTTTTGTGTTCAATTGGTTTATTTTTAATGTTAGTTCATGTGATTAATTTTCTTCATAGTGTAGATTAAGACACACAATATAGACCTGAAGAAGTGCGCACTCAGCTGCACAAAATGTTGCCTTGCATAGACACATAAAGTGTTTTGATGCCTCTCCTCATAGAAGAACCTTAAAGAAATCGTGTTAAGTCCAATTAAGGAGGAATATAATATATAACTTACCGTGAAGCATCATATTACGTTTTCTAAAACTGTTTTGAGTAAGTATCATTAGCAGTTACAGTTATCAAAGAGTAACCATTTTCGTCAATTTCTCCAATTTTACAAGCAATACGGTCTTCTTTAATGTCTGCTTCCTATGATGTTTTCAAAATTGTTTCAGAAACTTTTTTAAAGTGTTTATCAAATTGTCTGCAAAATGATTAAGAAATATTTATTACACTTAAAATTTGAGTCATCTGTGCAAATCCAAAACCTGTGGAAATAGATGATCACTTGCATTTGCATTTTTTTAAAAAAATCAACTATATTTAAAAAACCGTCTGTCATTGATTTCAGAGTTTTTTTATATTGGAATTGTAAATGCGGGTAGGTTTTGAACTTCTAAAATTTCAGATTCGTTCGAACTACTGCAAATTTGACGACACAAGCCACCACTGACTTTATTTTTGTGACCTTCAACAATCCATAAATTCGTTAGTTGTTGATGGGCGAGCAAAATTACTTGCTTGTATTGGGAATTATTATGAATCAAAGTGAAAATGATAAAAAAACGTTACAAGCAACTAAAATTTGAGATCAATAGTACAACATTTGTCAAATCAGAATACTTTATTATATGAATTGTGATTTTTATACTAAGAAAAGACTGAGACACGGATGTCCGCTGAGTTATTGTTTATTTATTATTTAGAAGAAATAAAAAAAACAATAAGACAAGAAAGAAAGATATGCAAGAAAAGAAATGGAGAAGAAAAAAGGATAGGAAATGTAAAATTAAATGTACGTTTATCGAGTAGAAGAGATGGTTACAATAAAAATTTATAAATAGTTAGTACATATATGCACTTTTAATCTTCTAAAAACAACGAAAATTTAAAATTATGTTCTTCTCAAGACATATGTAGGTATACATTACTAGAAATGCTTACTGTAGAAACGCTTGCGACTGCAAAACGTTTGGCGTTTAATTTTAAGGGCCTAAAAACAATTTTAAAAAATGGGTTCTTTGTCCGTTTGCAGTAATGCAAATATCAAAATCAAAATCTTTCTTTCAAAAATCAATAAACTTAAGAAACGGAAAAAACGATTTTCAGGTCGGGCACACAACTTTAATTGCGTCAACAACGATTTAATGCTACAGGTCCGTAATTTTTGATTGATTTAGATTTTTTTAAACGTTTTATGCGAATTTTTACTATGCTATGAGTTTACCTTATAAATTAACCACATGTTAATCAGATACCCGCTGTATGTAATTACTGGTTACTAACCAATAATCATTTAATTGATTTTTTTTAGTTTTGAATATTGTTATCATTCGGTTATTGTTAACAAAAATACCAAGTTTCAACGTGATTTTATTAAGCGGCGTGTACTGTATTATAAGAAATATAATTCAAAAAAACTGAGTATTAAATGAAGAAAAAACGTTTAAAAAGAAGACAAGGAAGTAGTAAAGTAAAAATATAAAAAGATTGTAAGCTTGCGATAACTATTTGGTTTGATAATAAGTAAGTTGTGATAATGTCTAATTTGTTACAATAATTTTCTTACAACGTAAATTGCTAGCGACTCAGTTTGATCGGAGATTTGGGTCGTAAGCTTTGTGGTGCTAAATTATAAAACAAATTAAAAAAGCGCCAAAACGATTAGAAACTAGAATGATAGACACAGTTTAAATCTATCTGGTTATAATGACGAATATATTTATTTTTTAATAATGAGAGAAGAATAGGTTAAAAAAATTAAGTAAGCTAGGCAGAATTAAGTACATATATAGTAGCAAAGAATAATTCTAAATATATCAGTTATAAATTCTGGAGGTTAAGCAACCCTCCACATATAAAGTTATCGAAGTACATACAATAGAACAAAATCAAGTTGTTACGGTTTTTTTTATTAATGACATCATTGATAACAAGCGGGGGTAGAAATACCTTTTTCACCATGTAATTGCTAGGAAGTAACGCTAAAATGTGACGCGGGTTTGAGCTACGTGACGTTGGCAACTAGATTTGGCGCGCTTTTAGAGCATTTCACTGTTGCTATCCGTACAGGGCGGAAGTGTGGCAAATTTCGTTTGCATTTAATTAACAAAAAGCACAAAAATTAGCTTAAATTTTTTTTTTGGTTTTTTTCTACTGTTCCTTAATTTTATCTTTGTGCTCGGAAGGTTAATAGACTGACGCACATTTCGAAAAGCATCGTAGAATGCTACGCTAAGTGGCGTGCGCGGTTGTTTACAAGCCAGTAAAACAAGAGTCAAATTTTCTTAACCAAAAATTGCCGAAGATTACTTATTTTTCTTTCTGGACGGGAAACGTGAATTAGAATTATGAAGATGTGGCTGCGTTACAACTAAATTATCTTACGTAAAAGGGGTAAAGTACAGGTCATATCAAATTGTATGTAGACGTTCAATTTCTTTCTTTTTGGTACTTATAATTAACTAGTGACCTGCATAGAATACAAAGTGATGTGCTATTTTACCCCTATGTTGTAGATTTTCCTTTCTGAATATACTTACAGACCAGGAACTCGTCTGGAGTTCTAGCCGAGGACCCATTTTGTCGACGAGGTTTGGTAACGTTATATCTAAAACAGGGCTGTAAAGTAGTAGCTTTTATTTTCGTTATTTTATGTAGAAGTTTTGCTTTCATTTTTATATGTTGAGCCAGTTTACTTTGGGCTAGGTCAAAGTTTATCCTACATTAATTTGATTTGCTTAACAAAAAGGGAAACCTTGTCCCGTTTAGTTAATTTTACTTTACGCCATGTGTTATTACGCGTAATTTGTCTAACATTGTTCAATAACAAGGAAACTTAATTTCCTTAAGTCTAAACTATACTTCGGTTGTATTTTCATGTAAATTTTGCTAGTTCTAAATGTAATTAAGATGTTACTTATGCTATGTTTAGTTTCACTTCTTAAATCTTCGAGTTTTGTTAATTTTTCCAGAATCCAATAAGTTATTTGTTGGATTATTTCTATTGTACGTAACTGTTGTTATGTTTTTTATTGATATTTTAAATAGAATAAGTCGTCTCGAACTTGGCTGCATTATTTAATTGCTATCTACGTCCTCTTTTCGGATGTGCTAGGGCATTATTGTTGCTATCGATTCTAAGTAGAATCAAGATACTTGATTTAAGGTTACCAATCCCACTGCAGGAGCGGGAAGTGGTAATAAAGTAATACGTAATTTCGGAGTTAATCGTTGATTTTATGCGAAAAATCGCATTTAGCGTAAATTGAAACCGTAGAAACAAAAATCTGCGTGCATCAACCATCTGAGTGGTTTTCACTATTCTTATTGCAGGTGTGTCTCCAACGTTATTCGAACATCGCATAAAGTACAAATACGACTTATTTCCTACATTGTTGTGAAAGTGGCTTAATTAACCAAGAGCTCCTTTTAGTACGTGCTTCTAATTATAGCCTCCAGCGCAAGGTAATGGAGTAATTATGAACCTTTCAAAATTGGCGGTATCGTAAATCGCTATAACAATTACGGGAAAATCAACGTATATTGCAAAAATATGAGTTTATGCTTACCTCAGGAAAGCTGTCACAAAAACAGCGATAATAATACACCCATTTATAACACAGATACTTGTGAAAATTTAGAAGTAAGAGTTTAGCAGGGCGCTTACATTAGTCTATATACGTGAAGCAGACCGCATTCAGCGGAAAATTTTTCAATTTGACATTTATCCTTTGCGACGAAAAGCGGGCGTTCCAAAAATAAATCTTACACAGGGAACAAACATCATACTAAAACAGTTTTAACACAGCAACTTATTATTAGGATCAGAACTAATATAAATGTGAGCAATGAGATGGCCAAAGAAATATAAAAGATACGTAAGAAAGATACAAAACAGGTTGGGTCTAGCTGACCGGATGTTTTTGGTTTGCCCATCGCGTAATCGTACAAAAGAGTAAACAATTTGCTACAGTAAAAGAATTTAAAAGCAGAGAAATCTGCTAATAAAAAACATTGTACATATGTGAGAATACAAACTGAATTGGGGCACCAAACTCATCACTGACAATGCAAATTGAGTATAATAAACTTGAGTTAATGCAGCATTTTTGGTACGAACTGGATTCATTAGAACCTGACGCTGCAGAAATAGTGGATTTGATTAAAAAGCCACAGTTCTATTTTAATAAAAAATTTACTTGTTTTACGAATTTGTTTTACAAACTTTCACATAAAAACTGTTAAAAACAACTTCAACAAAATATAGTTTTAAGAATCACATTTAATGTGATAGTGGATAAAAACAAGAAAAGGAATAACGTGATCAGTAGTTATATATACTAACCTTAATAGAGTTATAGATAATTTTTTAATAAGTCAAGTGATTTTAATGTTTTTATAGGTACTATTTGAGGATTAACATTACTTACGCATAGAGATTTGCAAGATTTAACACGTCACTTGTACTACTCAGTTAAAATAAATTTAAACGGAGATTAAGTAACTCAAAATAGGAGTAATTAAAAGATTATAGTTAACAAGACAATAGATATTGTATATATGTCAAACAAAAGACAATTTTTTTTGTTTAATGTATAGAATTAAAAATGTATTTAATTTTTGGTTTTAACGTTACAGATATAACCCAAACTGTCTACATTTCCATATACATTAAATATTTAAATATTCATGTTTTTAAAATAAACGTAAAATAGTTTTTAATTTTATATTTATAGCAGTAATAATGAGAAAACCGGAAATACTTAAAAAGCGTTATAAACATCGTTATTTACTTTAATTATGACTCAACTTTCTTTTCTTTTACATTTTGTGCAGCTTCGTCTTTAAACGCATTTAAACATCTGATTAAAGACAGTTTTAGCTTTTGACGGCGCTCGTTTTTACACTTTTCAGAGTCAATGGTTTTTTCTCAATTTAAAAAACAATATTAACTTAAACGAAAAAAAAAATTAATACAATCACTAACCCAGTAACATTAATGACAGAAAAAATTAACGTACGTCACAGATGCTACTAATAGCAACCGAAGACAAGTAGTGTCACTTTTTCAATTGAAATATTACTGGTAACATGCAATGACAACTAACAAATAAAAATATAGATTGCAATTCTTTTATCACTGACATTTTTAGGTTTCGTCTTTTCTAATTCTTTGCGCTAGTTTGTTATTGTATATTTTGATCGATTCAAAATAAATTTTTCAATAAAATAACAATACACGCTTTGTGTAATCAAAAAACGTGTCAGGTAAATTAGATTCTATATGAAGCACAACATTCAACACAAATAAATTTGATTTGTCAAATTCGACATACAAAAGAAATCATATGTGAAGTATGTGTTATATCATACCGTCACCAAATTCATTTTACAAGCATTCATTTTTTGCTAATTTTTCATTATCCTAATTAAGTCATAGTTAATGTAGTTTTATACAAAAAAGATTTCTAATATACTTTGTGATTTTAATGTATTGAAAATTAAAGACATTTTACTAAACTTTTTAACATAATAAATTTCAAGCGTTATATAACAACAAAAAAATGTACATATTTAAAATATTTTGAAACTGATGTGACGAAGCATTTTATCTTTCATTTTAGTAATAAAGTTACGTGGTTTAACTTTTTGTAACTATTGACGTATACAAACAGAAAAAGATTTTATTATATTGAACAACTTTGTAACTTGTTATAAAATTGGGTTCAAAGGCATCATTAATCAATGAGTTACTTACTTTTGACAATGTCATTCTTAGCTTTTTATTAAGATAATAAAACTTTATAATGTTTTTTTTGTATTAAATCAAACTGCTCTTACTAACATTTTTGTTTTAAGCTACTTACATTTTAATTATTAATTAATATGAACTAAAAAAATTTTAATTTTAAAAATAGTAATAGGATAATATTATTAAAAACGAATAAAAAATGATTGAGTACAGTAAAATGTTTATTGACAGAGATTTAAAGGTTTTTATGTTTATTATACTCAGCTAATATTGATTTAAGCCTTTTGTTGTCTCTCACGAAACCAAACTTTTGTTTTGCTTTCAACATTGAAAGTATCTTTTGTTTATCATCTTAGAGAAATTAAATAAATCTAGTCTTTTATTGTTTTGTAACTTAGTCTTTTGTGTGATTCTTATTTGTTTATTACAAAAGACATCGTACACTTGCTCCACAAATGGTATAGATAGAAAACGTTTTTTTTTAATAGTTTAGTGTATACTTATCAGCAACACGTGTAAAATACATATGCACAAAAACAGATATTTTATAGAGATTCAATTTAATAATACTGTTGTTATTTGTTGTTTATTACTTATGTAAGATGCAAATTTAAGATTGGGTTTTTTTTTTAATTTTATATTTTAATCGATGCAAATAATAACAATGCAGATGATAATAAAAATGCACCTCACAAAAAGATAATTAAGGGCGTACAATTAATCAAAATCACAATTGCTAATAAGTGATTAACTAAATGTCAGGTAATAGTCAACATAACGATAATTGGTCACGTTACCTTTTAAGTCATTTCATGATTAATAATTGGTCATAAAACCAAACATGATTTGGAGATGGAGTGACGTGGCTGAACTGAATTCTCACCTTCTGCAAACTTAAACAAGAAAGTACGTTTGAGCATCCCGTTATCAATTCATTTACTACAATTAATTATTTGCTTTTGATAATAACGATCAATAAATAGATATCACACATATCTAAAATTCAAATGGAGCAATAATCAAATCATGCTGGATTATTACTGAAATCAAATATCAGAATCAGACCGCTTAGGTTCCTGACAACGCCACCCAATGTCAGCTCCAAGTCTTCAATGGGTGTACGACTACATTCCACCCACTCAGAGTGCTTCCTTCCGGGACCGTTATAACAAGCCAAATGCTCCGGTCTAAAAAGCGGGCCTAGGATGTGCAATAGGTGTACGACTACATTCCACCCGCCTAGAGATCCCCAAATGAGCGCAATGCTCCGGTTCCAAATGAACCATGATCGAACCGCGCTACCATAATAAAATAAATATCAGACCTAGGTAGTGCAATGGGTGTACGACTACATTCCACCCGCCCAGAATCTCTGCAGAACCCTTTCGGTTCTAGTAACAAACAAATTCGACCATGTCGACACACACCAGCAAAACGTGAAACGGCCTTATCGACACAATTTAAACATTTAATTAAGCAAATCAACTATCAACTATTAAATTTAGATTCATAGACAATATTCAAAACATAATTTACAACAACCAACATTTATTGACATTGCACTCCATTGTCTAATTAATGTAAACATTGAACGAATTGCGCAAGACGTCACCAATGCAACTTTTAAATTCATAATTATCATTTAACATTCAATAAAAGCATTTATAACTGTCTATTAAAATATTGAGTCTCAAATTAATAGATTTAATAAACACGGCTCAATAAAACCTCATAAATAGAAACAGTAAATGATGCTCACATTCAAAAGAATGAATATTAAGTTAATAGATAATAGGAGAGCTCATTGAAAACTTGCAATTAAAAATAACATAATGATAGTACTAAAAATATTAGCAGTAAACTACAAGATAATAGGAAACTCAGTGAAACTCACTTTTAAATATTCACGATAAAACAAACACACTTCACTGTACGAAAGTTACAACGTAATTAAGAATTAGATCTTTGGCAAAACTAAACATTCCTAATGGTAATAAATTAGGGTCGGTAGTGTTTCAGGGTCCAGCGAAACCAAATGCGGCTGCAACTTGATACTCTGAGAAGAAAAGTAAACCAAATCGCTGCATTTTAAAAATTTTATTACACTTATTACAATATATATTAATGATTATGTTATGTATGTATCTGTTATATCATCAACAAGTAGTAAATAAAAGATAAGTTTTATTTTATTTATTTATTAATACGCGCGAGTGTTACTTAGCTATCATACATCACCGTACTCTAGCACATACGTACTGCCCCCTCACATGTCCTGCTAAATACAGGGCTGGCATGAGCCTAACACACTTTCTTTTTTTGCTAGAGATGTTAACACATAGTCTTTTAAATACTCGGGCTTATTCCGAGCTCTAACTAGTCTCTTTAACTGCTGGTCACTTACATCAACACTGTTAGAAGTAACACTAATTTTCTCTGGGGGCTGGCCCGCACTATTGCCAGTTTTGGCCTCGTTACTACTACTTAAATTAGGTGTAACATTTACAGTATCTTGCCTTTGCTCGTGAAGCGACGGAAGGTTCTGCATAACTGCAGGGTAATTATTTACATCAGGCATGTAACTAGGTGCTGGTATAAGATGCCATCTGTTTCGTCTGAACACCCCATACTCAGTTTTTATATTGTATGAACGAGGTTCCGTAGCCCGGCTCTTTATGGTCCCGTACTACCTGATATCAATAATCCAAACATAATCACCTATGTTTAAATCAGAAAGGTTCCTAGCGGCGTGCCTTGAGTTATAATTATCTACCTGTTTCTCTTTATTTTCCGCTTCTCTCTGAATGAACGTAGAAGTATCTACACAACTGTTTAATGTGGACCCACCAAACCACCCGAACTTGCTTGGTACAAGTTCGCCACAAAATAGGATAGGTAAGAAAAGAACATGTTTCATTTAAAGGACAAGTCTGATTAAGACTCGGTTGGATGAGCTAAGGTAACGGTACGTGCTTTGAGAGCACGCGGTTCAGCGAGGCACCTGCCTTTCGGCTTATCCCCGATACTAAGGCATAAAACCAAGTAGATGGGAAAAGGACTTAGAACATTTTGAGCAGGAACTAAGAGAGGCAGATTAGTTAAGTAGCTACGGCGAAAAAGAAACTAAAAGGGTTATTCAAAAAAAAAAAAAATAATAATGAAATAAATGACTCTAAAATAAAATACATACTATTAATGTTAATAAAAACGAAATACCTATTTTGCCGTAGCGTACTTATAAGAAAAATAAACAAAACCATGCAAATTTCGTTAAATAAAACCTTATTCTTATTGTAAACTCTGGTCTCTCTTTGCAAAACGTCTATAAATGTTTACGTCAGGCACCAGTTCGAAGATGGCCTGAAGGGAATCGGGATACGGGCTAACAATGGATGACAGGGCACTCCGATCCTCATTGAATTCGCGACAAGCGACAACCAACCTTGCAAAGAACTTTGGTGCAGTAAATTTCCTGCAAAAGGAGATGTAGAAAAGGATGTTTAGAAATAACACAGAGGGTATCTACGGGAACGATGCGATACGCCTCTAGGATAGTTCTTAGGAACAAGGATTGCAACGAGGCCAGTTTCCTGACCACGTGGGAATGTCGAAGTCTGTGGTACCAAATGTCTAAGCCATATGTGAGCATGGGAATAACTGCATTGTCGAAGATATTCGCAAGATGTTTTTTGTGAAGGTTCCATTTCAAACGTGAGTTTTTGTAGAACAAGTGCAAGACACTCTTACACTTGTCAACCACGAAAGCGCAATGTTTAACAAAACTCAGCTTGTTTTCGAGCAATAGTCCGAGGTACTTGAATTCGAAGACCCTACGGACAGGAGTATCGAGGAGGCGCAGTAAAGGATCTCGTCTTAGTGTAGAGCCAAAAACCATGTACTTAGTTTTGTCTGCAGAAATACTTAGTTTATTGCTGCCAGCCCAGCCAGTCACAATATTTAGGCACATGTTAGATTTTGCCTCTAAGTCTCTTCGAGAATTTGCGGACACTGTGACGGTTATGTCGTCTGCATAAGCGAAAATGTCGCAGTCTGCTGGTAAGTCTTTGTCCAGGAGATCATTGACAACCAAGTTTCACAAAGTTGGCCCAAAAACCGAGCCTTGTGGCAGCCCTTCGTCAGTCGTTTCGTGAAAGTTGAACGTGAAACGTTCGCAGAAAAAGTTATCGATTTGTTCGACAAATAACTACGAATAATGCGGGTAGCATCTGCAGGTACTCTCTTAACGACGAGAGCTTTGATTATAGAGAACCACCACCATACGTTGTTGAACGCTCCAGAGATGTCTATGAAAATAACTAGTCTGTACTTGGAAACGTTTGATTGTGCAATTGTCATTAATCGACGGGCGGCGTCAGTCGTCGTTTTGCCAGGAACGAAGCCATATTAACTAGGATGTAATAAAACGTTAAGCGGAATGTCGTCGTGTATCTTTTTAAGAAGTGTACTTTTGAAAAGTTTGCCTAGTTCGGATAACAAAGTTATAGGGCGGTACGAGTTGGGGTTGGCGAGATCCTTCTTTCCGGGTTTGAGAATAGTGATTAGTCTACCAGCTTTTCAGCTGGTAGGATAATAACCAATTTTTATACATGAGTTGAACAGGTCAACGATCGTTGATGAGAGAGAATCTAGAACAACCGTTCGCAAGACATTACAATGTATTCCGTCAAGTCCAGGAGCTTTGTTTCTAGGAATTTTTCTAGCCACCGCGGCTAAATCGTCGCTAGTTACCACCCAGTCCTGTCGGGAATTATTTAGCAAAAGAGATCGGGATCTTATTTGGGCGTGATGGGCATTGTCCGTCGATGGAGCGTCGTCCGGGAATAATGTGGAAACTATAACTTTGATCGTGTCTAATTCTGAAATAGTGTATCTGTCGCCGTCATTAACATTGGAACACGGTTGGATCGACAGGAACTTACGGGAGGATAACCTGTAAACTAACTTCCAAGGACTCGTTGCCAGGCTTTTTTCTACAAAACTTTGCCATGAGCTATATTTCGCTGTCTTCACTGCCAGTTTGTACCGGTAAAGCGCGGCCTTATAACAGGAAAGCCATTGATGTTTTAGGTTTGCAGGGACTTTTTGGTGGTGTTTTCTTAAACAACGCACCGCTCGCTTTAACTGTCCAACTGGACTCCACCAAGGTACACCAGCTCTAGATTTTAAGCGTATACTATTCAAGCCATTTTGACAAGAGTCGAGGATCATCCTGGTCAACTTATCAATGTAAGCGTCCACAGATTTAGGATCGTGGCATAAAGCACCACGTGGAAGATAAGTAGAAATTAAATTTACTATAGCCTCATTTAGGCGGACGGGATCAATGCGTTTAAAATCAAGGACATTTTTAGGGATCGGTACGTGGTTAGGGGCCTTGACGGTTAATTCAAACCGTATCAGTCGGTGGTCACTTTCAATTACATCTGGAATGACGCGCCAGTTTGATATTTTTCTGGCTAAACAAGGAGAAGCTAATGTGACGTCTATATTAGTTGAACCTAGATGGCTAGCGAAAGTGAAAAGTTGATATAGTTCATTAACAACACAGAGGTCGCGTTCACCTACGAGGTTCTCCACACATCGTCCTCGTTCGTCGGTCACCGTGGAGTGCCAAAGCGGCGATTTCGAGTTGAAGTCACCTGCTATGATAATAGGAGTGCCTCTTAGTTCATCAAGTATTTTATCTAAGTGTTGGAGATTAATACGAACATCCTCACTCCGCGGCCAATAAACGCCGACGATTGCAAAGGAGGTGTTTCCAACCGTAACCATAGTTACCGCATTGCAGTTATTAGTTAAATGGCTGAGTGTTACCACTCCGATGGGCTTCGAACTATTGAAAACAATAGCCAAGTAATACCGCATAGAAGAGGATGCGGCAATCCTGTTAAAAAGTACAGCCGCACCAGCGAGCTTGTACCCTGAGCCTGAACTGAACACGTATGGCTCTTGGGTCAGTAATACGTCAATGTCGTTGTCGGAGGAGAAACTCATCGCTTTGAAAGTTGCAACACGTGAATTGCAAAGATTGACTTGCGCAAACCTCAAAGTTAATTGAGTCTCCTCAAAGTCCATAATCGGTATTTGAAATCTTGGCGTCGAACCGTTTTAAATACGCCGGGCAGGTGTTAGAGGTCGCCTTATGTTTGACGACGTCTCCTTTGTGGCCAAAGCGAACGCAGTTAGCGCACGTCGGGTCTCGATCCGGGTTAGGACATGTTTTAGTCTCGTGCTTTTCAGCACAATGGCCGCACTGTATTGGCAGTTAAAACAACGTGTGATTCGGATATGGTCATTGACCCAGCATGCATTTCAGGTGACGTACACACAACGCGATGCCAAAAGGTATCGTCAAACTTCCGGATCAAGTATCAAGTTACAATTTGCTCCTTCTCTATTGCCGAAGCGAAACAGCACTTTTAAGTGCTCATTTGCCAGATGAAGCACCTGATCTGAGGCATCGTGGAAGTTCTGAGAGACCAAAGCCTTTTTCACCTGCTCAGGAGACAGGTTTCTAAGAACGTCTAGGATAGAAATGCGAGAAAACGATTTGCCTTGGGGTTTGATCACAAGGCCGGCTTGATCTAGGATGGCCGCAGGAACTTTTGTCAAATCTGATTTCTCAGATTCCAGTCTGATAGAGCTTTTCCCTGTTTTCGTAACACGGTCTAGTCTTAGGCCATATCTTTGCGGATCCAAAACTTTCATGAGGGTCGTCTTGGTTTCGTCAGCGGTCTTGAGAGGACTATCGGGTTTTAGAACAATTAATACTGTCGACCTGGGAACAGGCAGAGATTACCTTGGTAAGAAGAGTGATGTCGGCATCGAAGGAAGTTTCAATGCTATCTAGGGAGGTTTCATTAGAAAGGATGACATCGTCGTCGTTTTCACGACGACGCTTGCTGGACGCGGACTCAGCCTCCATAGCGGAGAAGGCTGAGGGAGTAGGAGAGGCTGAGCGCGACAGCGCGACGCTCGTGGAGTGTCGGCTGGAGAAACAAACTGTTACTTGATAACCCTTTTAGCCGTACACAGGAGCTTATTGCCAGAAACGGTTGGACTTATAGCTTGTGAGTCGTTGCCCACCTTTAACCTCGTGTAGGTAAGGGTCTAAAGCACCGTCGAAAGGAACAACTTTTATCACACAAAATAACAAGGCTATTATATCAAATTACAAAATTACTGTCGGCTTTAATAATCCGACTTCGCTTGATTTGCTCACAAATTTAGCTAAAGGCGAAAGATTTATTCGCTAACTGAAGAGAAACCAGAGTACAACTGTTTGATTGAGCAAAATACGGACTGTTAGTAATATGAGAAAAATTGTAATCTTGTGAAAATTCTTTAAAACCCGAACGGAACTGTGGTCCGCCATCTGAACGAACGATTTCAGGAATGCCAAACCTGCAAAAGAATTCTTTGCACTTTAAAATCACCACCGTCTTGCTTAACGACGTAAGCGAGAAAATTTCGAAATAACGCGAATAATAAGCTATCAGGTACCACTCTTTATAATGAAATAAGTTTAGTGCTTTCTTCTGCCACGGTCTAGACGGAATTGTGTCTTTATGAAATGTTTCTCTGTTATTGTGCTGTTCTTGTATGCAATTTGGGCAATTTCTAACAAGATTTTCTATCTGCGATGATAGTCCTAACCACCATAACGATATTTTAGCGCGTTCGCGGCATTTTACTATACCCAAATGTTCCGCATGAATGAATCCCAAACATTTCAATTGAAGGGATTTTGGAATTACGATGCGAGATCCGTTCAACAAGAGACCTTCTGCATAAGATATCTTGTACCTATGCTGAAAGTATGGTAACAAATTAATTGGTAGTTTGGATTTCTCCGGCCATCCTGTCGTACAGTAGTTTATTAAACACCTATAGTCTTCGTCTTTTTGTTTTTCAATCATAATCCTCTCCAGAAAATAATCTTTAACTGGCAACGTTTCTATGATTGTTCTGACATAAGCGTCTACTCTCGTTAGTTCGTCATGACTGGGAACTGGAGTCGCAATAGGACTGCGTGATAATGCATCTGCTACCACTAAATCCCTCCCTGGCGTATATATATATATATATATATATATATATTTGTAGAGACGCTACTACGAGGATACTTTCATTTGTATCGCGTATAACTATGAAGCTACGCTTCAGACTACGAGGATATCCTCATAGTGTGCTGCTATTTCCTAATGAGTACGAGCTTACGATTACAGCCACATCTAGCGGCGGTTGTGTAACACCATATATGTGTGACAGATGTCGCTGCATATAAATTTTTAATAATTAATGTAATATGAACGGAGATTGTAGCAACCTCAAAGATTTTCAGTTCTACACGGGAAAGTTTACTAGCAATATAATTTACGGCGCGCTAGTAGGTACATATGTATATACAAAAATCAATAAGGAAATTTGGAATAAAATATTTTTTTAGTCTTTTCGGAAACTCACAAAAATACAAGATATTGTATATTGTATTGCTAATAAGGTAACTGCATAACTACACACAACACAAAAATTATGCACCTAGCAAAAAGTAATTTTAATTATCAATAGTAAAATATTTTGCCCTTATTACTTGAATTTTATAAGAAACTTTTTCTTAATTCGTTTTTCTAATAACTCGCTGTTTTGAGAAACTTTTATTTACATTAAATTACATACATGAATAATTTAAAAAACGTTTTAAGGTTACATCAATTTTGATTCTATTAATATTATTCTTTATTTCATAGTAAGGAATTTCTTAAGTAGTTATTTATCAGAAAGGAGAAAAGTCGTATCTACATTTTTCTGACTGAATGACAAACATTTGTAGTTGAAAAACACAAGTCAAGTATTTACTTCACTTTATACCCACATATCACTTAATGCAGTTTTACAAAAAAAATACCCTGCTACATGAAAATCACTTTTGCTCAAAAAAAATGCAAATATGACCTTATTGATTTGCACGCTAGTCGCTGTGTTTTATATTCTTCGTAATTTATGGTTGTTTTACTTCCTATATTTTTCTTATTTGCTATTCTTAATTTGCGCTTCTTTTTTAATTCTTGACTCATCGTTTTGTTTTTTTTTGTTTTTCTTGGTAAGGCGATATAAATAGCAATATCTTTTAGTTTATTTATAATATGTCGTCATGTAAATAAATAAAAACGTTTATCGTAAGTTGAGGGCCACAACTTAAAATTATGAAAAAAAAGTACAATTAATCGAGTGCACGCTATCAAGCCGCGTGGTTTTGATGACGGTAAAGAAACCTTGCTCGGAGGATTCCTTGTAAAGCGATAACGATTGCAAATGCTTAAATCATGCTGTGTCCACGTGTTTTATATTCGAATTTACTTATGCATTTTATAATCATAATATTCATCATTTTTTTATTAAAATTTAAAATGAACATAGTCAAATCTCGATAACTCGAATCTCAAGATGCACCAAAACAAACTTATCGAAAATTCGAATTTTTCATGCCAATAAATATGTAAGACGTAGACAAGAACCGCAAATTTTGTAACAATTTAAAAAGTGCATTTTTTGTAGTGTGAGATTATTTTATTATATATGTAAAAGTTATCTTCTCTAGTTGTAACGAAGTTGATTCGGAGAACAATTTGACGGCCGTATGCATACCATTATAGTACCTACGTGCTGATTGTATAAACAATTTGATTATTCATAATTTTATTACCTCTGCTCTTTTAAAGAAAAAAGTAAAAAAATTAAATTAAACATATTTTTGTGTACTTACAATCATATGAACGTATTTATTGTATATAAAGACAAATTAATAATCAATAATTTTTTGTAATTCGCAATACAAATACTTTTCATGTAAAATAAGAAATCATGTTTAAGTTTATATCTTTTTAAATAAAATTTTTGGAATATTAAAAAGCAGGATGTCTTAAAATGATCAAAAATATTTTTATTTCGACATTGCCAATTCATCGCATAGTGTTAGCTGTTTATCTTAAGTTTATTACTGCTTATCTTGTCTCATAAACATAATCTGACTAGAAAGAAATGATAGCAAATTACCAAGTGTTAAACAGAGATATGCAAACTAAATGAAAATAAATTTACAGAAGTACTTAGTTATGATTTCTTTTGACGAAAATAATTTAGTATGAAGGTGAAACCGCCTATAAAATTGCATATTGCCGTACCGTACTTTTTGAAATCACTTGCAGATAAGCTCATATATACACTGTATTTCAATATTTGAATCCAATTTTGAGAAACTAATCACTCGAAAAGTAATTCTCGTTTTGATTAAATTTTTGCGTCAAAAGTTTTTATATTAAATCTTGTTTCACCAAAAAAATTGGGACCTTTAACAAGGGGAGCTCAGGTGATATTACTTTTGCTCGTTGTCTTTTATATTCTATGTAATTTACGTTTCTTTTATTTCTTATATAATTTTTTTCATTTCTACTACAGTAAAACCTGTGTAAATTGACCACCTTTGGGACCATCACACAATGGTCACTTTAAGCAGGTGGTCATTTTACAAGGAATAATGTTTTAGACACTAAAATTTAGAAATCAACACTTTCTTACTTTGTATTATTATCAATCTGAAGAAATGTATAGAACAAGTAGAATAAAACAAAATAATTATATAGATACGTATGTATTATTCAACAAAAACACATCAATATTTAAGAATAATTAAGTACATATAAACAATTATTGTTTAAAAAAATCCAACAAGGTAGTTTGCTTAAGGTTATTTTGTTTAGCACAAATTCGTTCGTTAACTTTATTTTTAACAGTATATAAGTGCGTCAATATTTCAGGACAGTTCTGAACAGCGAAGTTGGTTAACTGATTTAACATACTGGAGGCAGTTTCAAAGGTTATTTCATTTTCAGTGGTAACTACAGCGGATGGACTGTTATCAGTATCGCCATCACTATTACTAAGTTCATGGTCTTGCAACTTATTTTTCATTGGTCTTCCAAAACCATTTTAAAAACCTCTTCAGCATTGAATTCTTGAAATACAGAAGAATTTTTATCGCATTCTAAAAAAGTATCCATATCAAAGTTGTTAAATTGTGGTAGAAACGGTTCTTCAGATGAAGTAACTTCAGCAGGCTCGCTTTCTAATTCTTCAAATGCAAAACCTGCTTTTTGAAACATTTCACAATTGTTTCTTCTTTCACTTGTTGCCACGCTTCTGCCACCCACATAACCGCATCCAGAACGTTAACTTTGACTGCAATTTCCGTAACGGATTTCAAATCTCCTGACTCACATTTAGCGATCACTTCAGAAAACAATAATTTTCTGTAAAACGCTTTAAAATTTTTAATTATTCCCTGGTCTAATGGTTGAAGCAAAGCAGTTGTATTTGGTGGTAAAAACTTCAGAGTTACGTTACTTAAATTTGAAAGTTGTGGATGTGCTGGACAATTATCCACAATCATCAGTATGTTTCTCTTTTGTTTCCTCATATTAATATTGACTTGTTGTAACCAGTCGCAAAATAATTCAGATGTCATACACGATTTCTTGTTAGATCGCCATGATACGGGAAGCTTGTCAATTTTTATATTCTTAAAACATCTTGGCTTCATCGTTTTGCCAATTACTAATGGTTTTAATTTTTCACCTGTCATACTTGAGGACAACATAACGGTTAAACGTTCTTTTGACATTTTCCCACTCTTGCAGGGATCTCCTTTATTGTCAAACTGCGATCTGGCATGGCTTTGTAAAATAATCCACACTCGTCAGCATTGAAAATGTCTTTTGGTTTAAATTTTTTAGTAAATTCTATAAATCGTGTGCGAAAATCTGTAACTATCGTAGGGTCGATTTCGTTTGAGTCTCCACTTAAACTTTTTTGAGAAATGTTGTTTGGTTTTTTAAATGAATCTAGCCATCCCGACGACGCTTTAAAATTTACCAATTGCTCTTCTTAAGCAAATTTTAAAGCAACCTCTTGTAACATCGGACCAGAAATTCGTGCGTTTACACTACGCATTTTTAAAAACCAACTTAACGTTAATCGGTTTATGACTTCAAATTCTGTTAATCGTCGTTTTCTAAAGGATTCTAAAGCATCTTGCTCATATCGTTGTTGGTATTCTGCCTTTCTTTTGTTAATGTTATTTACAGTTGTTTTGCTAATACCAAAATGTTCTGTAGTTTTCCTTTCACTGTGGTTTTGTAAAAACTCTAACACTTTTTGTTTTTCTTGTAAGTTCAATTCTCTGTACACTTTTTTACTCGCCATTTAAACTGCGCTAATAATATCGCCAAAAAATGACATAAAACTTTTGCAAAATTAGGATATTTAGTAATCAGTAATGAATTACTCAGAAATAAGAACAAAAGAGAGATTTTAATTTATACCAAACAGTGGTCATAAAGCTAAAGATATTGAGAACGCTGTTTGAAATGCCTTTTAAAGAAATGATCTTGACATAAAGAACTGTCGTGGTCAATCTTATGACAATGCTAGCAATATGTCAGGTGCATATGCAGGACTTTAGACATGAATTAAAACAATTAATTCTTAGATTACGTTCCGTGCGCTGCATATTTCTTAAATTTACTAAAAACTTGTGTAGCTGAATCGGTATCTGACGCAGCTAATTTTTTGCTACCTTGCAAAAACTATATAATTTTTCACTATATCTACACATCGTTGGGAGATAGTGATGTAACGTACAAGTCTAAAGGTTATGGGTTTTACTCAAATTGTTGGCCTGCTTAAAATGATGCATTTTATGCTTTAGAAAAAGAGTGGGCTTTATTCCATAAAATACAGGAAAAACCGAACACATGATCTAAAGCTGCTGGACTGCAAAAAACATTTAGAAACAGCAATTTTGGTCATTGTTTGAAAAGTAATTTTAGATCGTTTCAATGCTGCTAGTAAGAAACTTTAGAAATCCCCAGTTGATTGATAATGAATGATGAAATGAAAGAGAATCTTTTTCTGGACAGAAAAATTTCAGTACCGCATTTTGGAATTATTAAATCTCAAAAGAATATATTTTTATTATTCATATATAAGATATTTCATTTCTAATCATGGCAAACAAGGCGCCATATCAGACACGGTCTAGGGCGCAGTCGATCCTAAATTTGCCTATTTCCGTTGTAAAGCGATAACGATTGCAAAGACTTAGATGATGTTATGTATCTCGACATAGTGGCGTAGCTACATATTTAGCGCTCTGGACAAAGTAAAATTTATGGCGCTCCTTCGTTTATCGGAAAAGTTCTAGCAAAGTTTGTTTTCTAATCTAAACGTTCTTCAATTTAAAACCAGCGTTAGCAGATATCTCACAACAAATTATCGTCGAGACGTTACGAAATTATCGTACACTATATAAGGATTTTTCCCGTTGTTTATCTTTCTAATTTACAAAAAGCATAAAGAGGTTATAGTACACAAAGCTAAAATTTTGGAACCGCAAATAATGATTTTAAATTGAAATGAAAAAAAATAATATCACATTAAAAACATAAAATGTTTTTCTAAAAAATAATAAACATAAGAGGAACATGCAAGTCATAAATCAACAGTTGATCAAGTTTTCAATGTTCAATTTTCATTATTTCAAAAAAATTATACTTAGAATTCGACATAACTAAACTTTTTTTATAAAATGATAAAAAAAAAACAAATTAATTCAATCAAACTATTTTGGGTGTTGGTCACCGTACGCACACGAACCAAGCAAAATGTAGATAAGTGATTATGACTACACAAGAAAGAGATAACAGTCAGAGTTGCGTTCGTATACATTAATTAGTTTATTTTCATCAATTCAATATAAAATTGTTAAAAGCAAAGTACTAATTTTAGTTAAATCAGCATTACATTTTACATGCAGTATTGTCCATATAGATAGCAACTTTTGAAAATTCCAGGTATTTTAATGAACAAAACAAATTATAAAAAGTTACTAGTAGTTATTTCTTTTATTCTATTATAAAATATTGACAATAAGTTTAATGATAACTTTTAAACCTGTTATAAACATTTTAACTTAGACGTAACACCCTATGATTTCAAAGCATGGTTCGGACCATTGTGATGTTGAAAATGTATTTAATAGAAATATATTCTTCGGCATATGGTTCCATGATGTTTTTAAAAGTATCTTTTACTTGTATTATTGAGACCTTCAATACTATTAAATGGTCCCATTATCATATGCCGAAAAAGTTTCCATCATGTTTTACTGTTGATACAATGTACTTTGGATCAAATCTTTTCCCAGCAGCTCTTCGTACATGCTGTATATCATCACTATTAAATAAATTAAATTTAGATTCATCAGTGAATACCACTCTTTCCCATTGTTCCACTGTCCAGTTGATGTGTGTCCGAGTAAATGCTAATCGGACCCTCACATTACTTTTTTATCAATGCTGCAGTAACTAATCTTCTTCGTTCTGTTTTCGAAGAAATAATTTTTCTGCCTTCTAGACCAATTTTCTCCAAAATTTTCTCGGAAAAAACTTTTACACTTGTTAAGAATGAAATTTCACACTTCACTCTATTTCGACCCATTTTAAGTAAAAGTAAAAAATACTATACTAAATTATTGTGATATCTTATACTTTATGATATAAATGCGAGTTTGAACAAGTTACAAGCTGTAGTTGCTATCTTTATTACCAAGCCAAATTCTGTTTGAAACAATTAACAAAATGGTTTAATACTTTTTATTTGGTTTGTATTGTTTATTATATCAAACCTAATTGACTTAAATTGATATAAAAATAAATTCCAAAAATATCTTACACATTTAAAAAAAATCTAAAAAATAAAAAGTTAATTTTATGGCCAATACTGTTATGTTGATTAAAACTAATTGAAAGTAAAATTTTCGTACGTCTGGTGACTGTTTAAAACCTTAGTTTATATGACCAATGCAGTTATTTGTATTGACACAATAAGTATAATAAGTACTGATAGTAATGCTTTTAAACATTCTTGGCAATTGTCGCTAACGTGTCGTGCAAAATTTTATTATTTTTATTCTATACAGTGTGTAATCGAAAAAACTTTAATGGAACGTTCTTCTAGTCGTTTTGATTCAGATAAATACTATATATAATATACCTCTATTTCGATTGCTAATAAAGCTTACAAATAAAATCATTTTTTTTCTTCCATAAAAAAGCTTGGTTTCAAACAAAATTTTCTGTTTGCCTTCCTCACTAAGGACAGATTTATGAGGATATTTTCGATTATGGGCGACACCAATGGCTTGCAATTCGGTCACGTCCCAATTACTTCAAAGAAAAAAGTATGCCACTATAAGGTAAAAAAAATTATATACAAATGCTTTTGCAAATTTCTTTTCTTTTCTAATTTTGTGCTCCTGTGATTCGTGAGGTTGAGGCAGTTTCCTCCAACTGCTCCACGGTAGCTACGATACTGTGTCCACGTGCTTTATATTCTGTGATAATATAACTAGCGTTATGATAATCATAGATGATAGCCTGAGTTAGAATCGATGAAAATTGACCGAGTGCGAAACACGAGATCAATTTCTAATAGGTTTTAAGAAGTGGTAAAACCGATTATTAATCATAACAGGTGTTATATTTGGAGAAAATATAATGAACGTTTACAGTCAAAAATTTTAAACGAGTTGTCAGTTTGACAGTAAATATTAAAGTTGCAAGAGAATCAATACAATGTTTTTGTGATTTCGACACGTCTATTGAAACTTTTTGTCACTTTGTCAGTAAATTATTTTATTCAACAATAACTGTTGTTGTGATATAAATATCACCGATTTGATAGCCTATTCTACGATTTTGTTTTTGTATTTTATCCAATAAAATTAAACAAAAAAGGTACCATGTGACATGTGAATTATATTTTCAACACTGATTCTCAAATATGTATATACATATACCAAAATTGCCAATCCTAAAAAGGTTCACCTCTAAACATACGTCTAAAAACCCCTAAATTGTTTGTTAAAATTCTTCAAAAAACTACATTTATCTAAATCTAAAACATTTTTTATTTATAAACTAATTAATATTTTGAAAGTACCCACTTGTAATTGAAAACGTTGTGAATCAAATATAATCTTTAGAAGCAGAATAAAACATAATACAAAAAGTTTCTTTCTCTCTATTTAATTAAAAATTCACAATGTAATTTGAATCCAGCTAGCATTTAACTTTTTTATAAAACTTAGTTTTTCTTTTGCTAAAATGTAGGTGTTTCAAATTTTAAAAATCAGTCCTGCAGGTACATTCGTAAAGCAAAAGTAATGTAAAAAGAACCAAATATGCTAAATTCTGTCCTAGAAATGGTTTTATTTTTAATCGGCTCTAATTTTTAGCCTAACAACGAAAGTTAGATCTAAAACCTCGAATAGAGCGTCACGAGTAACACTTTTGATTGATTTATTCTGTGAGTTAGACTTTTTGATTAATCTAGAATACTGTCAAACTGCCTTCCAACTTATAAATAAGTTGATGGTGTATTTCTATATTAAATAGATCCTTTGATTTGAAGGATAGGCACTAAATAAAACAAATCGATTATTTTTTCTACGTTTTGTCAGCTATTGCGCCAACTACATCAGGCCTATCTGTAGTAAATGGTGTTGTGTTTGGGCAGAAATTTAACGTTTACGGTTGAGGAAAGTTAAATTCAATTGAGTATTCTATTCAACACAATCGTAATATTAGTGAACGAATATTTCTAGTACTTCCTGTTTTTCATTCTTTGCTGTAATTGTAATTTATTATTCTAGTTAGTAAGTTTTTAATTATACTGACAAGTTAACCATGTTTATCACTCTGATACTTTTTAAATTATAAGTACCATTTAATATAGATTGGCCTGATGAAGTTAGGCGCAATAGTTGACGAAACGTAGCCAGAACAATAGATTTGTTTTATTTCTGACTGGTGCCTACCCTCCACATCGAATCTATTTAATATAGAAATAAACCGTCAAATGATAAGTTTTTTGGAGGAGTTTATATCCTTACCTCATAGTAATTTATAAATAATGTAATGCAACACAATACCCTTTTTTGTATTACAATTAAGTTTTACAGAAAACTAGACAAACTTAATTATAAATTTGACTCTTTTTAATTTTAAATAAATATAGTCAAACTCGGATCTCAAGATGTAGCTAAAGCAATTCGACTTATTGAAAATTGGACTTTTTCATGCCAATAAAAATGTAAGAATTATATAAGAACTGTAAATTTTGTATTGATGTGAAAAATGTATTTTTGTACTGCGCAATTATTTTATTACATAAGTTAAAGTATTTTTAAGCAGCTGTATGGAAATTAATTCGAAGATTAATTTGCTGACCGTATGCGTACATCATAGTACCTACGTGCTGATTGTATTTGTATAAACAATTTCATTATTCATAATTTGTTAAGTCTGCTCTTTTAAAGTAAAAATTAAACGAGTAAAATTAAAAATATACATATATTATGATTTTGTGTTTTTAAGCAGAAAACAAAAATTATAGATTTTTATTATTATTTGCTTAAAAACATTAACTCGAACAACTAATTAACAAGAAAACACAACCGATTTAGCTAGGTATAAAGGTAGTTAACGTTTTGCTAAGAAAACACAAGTTTATACACAATATTAGGTATGGTTCGAAATTTGTCGAAATTTTCCAGAATACTACTAGCCTTTCTTAGAATTTCTTTAACATTTGTGTTGACTGTTTATTTAGTTACTGCTTATCTTGAATCATAAACGTATTTACACGCTAGACTGAAAAGAGACACTCAAACTAAAATGCATTGAATATTCTCTTAAAGAAAGCTTAAAAACGCATCAATAGAAATCGAGTAATTTACTTATGTATATAAGCATTCTTATTGTTAAATCTCAAATCAGTAATAGATTTTTGTGCTAAAGTAACAGCATTACTAATCATATGAGACATTCAACCTGTAGTTATCTTTATGCAAAAGATGCAAAAGTGTTGTTTATATACGTCCTGTTTCTCAATCATTTGTAAACGTAAACATTTTGAAGTTACGTTGATATAAAACAAAACACTTTTTGTTTCCCACGTTAGTCAGTTGCTAAAACTGCCAAGACACTTAATTTTTAATTATAAAGTATTTATAACTTTATCAATCAAAAATGAAAAATACTTTATATTCTATGAAATGTCAATTTGAAATATAAATCATAAAATTTATATTTTTAATAAACTGAAGATTAAAATAATAGCAAACTGAAAACTAAAGAAGTTAACTGTTTTTACATATAAAGATAGTCTTAATTAATTTAAAGAAAATAAGGTAATTGATTATAAAACAAATTACACAATTTACAACATTGGCCTTATGCAGTATGTTTGTGAAAAATACAACAGATCACAAGCTAAAGTTAAAGAATATTGTAGGTTTCCCAAACACATCCACAATTTTACATGTTTATTGAATCTGTTAAAAATGTGAAGAGAATGTTGCTTCTTTTACTTTTATTAAAAATTTGTACACGCACTGATATTGCTCCTTGTTGAAGATTCTTTAAACAAACAACCAAATTAAAAAATTTACCATCCTCTGTCTAAACAAAAGAATCGACACTATATGATGTGCCTAGAGCAAAAACAATTAATATATACATGTATTAATAAAGACGCTGATGTTAACACTAAATGCAAACAAGCTATAATCTTCTTAAATGTCATAAAAAATTGTAAACTAGAATCTGGGTTTTACGTTTGAATCAAGTTTTTAGAGATTTTAAATGAGTTGCAGTTGGCAGATCAAGACAATAATTTTCTGTTCGTACGATTTATAAATCTGCAAAGAAATGTCAAATTGATACAGCACTAGCCGTTAAACTAAAAAGTTTTGTGAAAAAGAAACAAGTTTAATTATCTCTACGGGTTTAGTTTAAATAACGATAGTTTTGACTCGAAATTATTCTGACACATTAAGATTTGGAAATTATGTACTTATGGTTGACACTTTGGTCACTGTTCCAGGGGTGGCAAGTACATGGTTGCATTAAAGTCAATGCACCCATAGTAGTTACCTAAATGAGTAGACTCAAATTTATATAACATTATATCAGAAGAATCAATTAGTTTAAGTCATCCCTGTGTGTTTACTAGAGACGGATTGAGAAGATTCGCTTGCTTGCGTCAAGTAAATAGAGGTAGATACGTCAGACACATTGTCCATTCATATAAGAACTAATTCGCTCGACGGCCCTTTCTAGTAGAAAAAGAAAGTACGTTCGTTTATGTAACGAAAATTCAAATGGATTGTGTATGACACGCAAAACTACTTCTGAAATTAAAAGTCTACGTTAGCTTACTTCACAGATTAAAAAAGGATTCGATTAATTGTGCAAAAATGGTTCCGACAACTGGTCTAAAGTTCACAATTGCATATAAATTCAGTGCAGTTACTAGCGGTAGTAAAGAAAGGTACAAATGTTTTTGCAAGTTTGAATACAAAAAAAACTAAAGAAACACAAGAAACACGTAAAGCTCTACCGTGCATAATTTCTTTACTTGGCAATTTGTGACCATGAAGAAGAAGATTCCAAGGTTTTTAAACCTTCAAGCAAATGGTAATCCAGCACTCAAAAATAGACGAAAAACAAAAGGTTTTTAAATGACTTTCAAAGGAAGTAGCCAATGAAGTTTGGACATGACATTTTTTGTTCTAAATGAAATTTTGAAGAAATGCAGCACCAATCCTTTTTTCAATAATAAATGAAACCACAGATTGTAGTAATTCTAAGCAGATTTCATTCAGCATTCTAATAACTGCAGTGGCTCCAGAGTGGAAAGAATATTTTCTCAGTTTCTATAATACATCTTCGACCGCCGCAGTACTCTTTAGAAACTTGTACAAAATTGCTTAATATCAGAGAGTTGATTACATAAAAGAGAAAATCTCCTGAATGTTTGGTTTGCTTTGAAAAATTCCAAAAAGACAGAGTAGTGAATGAATTTGATACCCCAGTTCACCCAAAAGGATTAACACCGTTTTGCCCAACAAGGTAGTGTGTTTGCATAAAGTCTTTCAAATTCTTCAAGGATAACTATAAAGTGTTGCTTCCATTTATTTCAACTGATAAAAATGAACATCATACATTTAACGTGCGTTATTGACAACAAACTGTTACCTTTATTGATAATTATGGATAAATACATAAATAACTGTTTTGGCACTTACTGACAAATCCAAAACCTGCCGACTCTACACTGTTCTGTCAAAAAAAAACAGTATACATTCATTTAAATGTCTGTAGTACATATATACATGTTAACAGTTACTTCAGAACCAGTAAGGTAAAAGTTAATCTAGGCATATCTGGAAGGTGTAGAATGTATCCGTTTCAAAAAGAACTAAATTATTGATTTTGTCTGATTTGTTAATTTCTTTAGAAAAATAATTGAGATAAAATAATTAATAGAAAAAATTAATACAATAGATCAAATTAAACGCGCGATAACATAAACAGTATGTAGAACTCGATAACGTAAGTATAAATTATGGATTTCTTTCAGTTTTGTTTGAACTTTAGTTAACATATTACCCCTGTTTATGCATCTACTCCTAATAAAATAACTATTTAATGACAAAGTAAAAGTCATAGTTATAAAATTACAGAATATCGAAGTGAACAATCTCAAAAAAAGAGAAATTAGAAAAACTCAGAAAATCAAAAACCTAAAAATGCAAAAACAAACATCGATGAAAGCAGATGAACAGCAATACTATATATTTTTGAAATTATTTCACTTCAGCGCTTTGTTCCGATATAACAATATATATCTAATCACAAGGTAGATATGTAATTTAATTATTTCCAAATTGTAAATATCCTTCAGAGAAACAAGTGCGCAGCAAAGATGTGTCGATTTTTGTAGTGATAAAATGAAAGGCAATGTTCCTATAAGCGTAATCAGGAAACAATTACGATTAGTTGCTATTATCAGTGCATTATTAAATGTTAATTTACTAAAGATATAGTGTGCCATACGTCCATTCTTATAACGGACTGTACGTTATTTAAACTATATTCATATGTCCGGTGCGTTTTTTAATGCGTCTGTTTTTAATAGTTCTATGTTATTTTCTTGAAAGATTTCAACTGCAATGTCAACTCTATTGTGCACATTTCCGAATCATCCCGAAGTAGCCGAATTCATGTTGCGCTTGTAATTCTGCGTATGTGCATCTTCCCAATTCCGATGTCAAAACTCAAAACGCAGTTCACTTTGATTTGTGGTAAGGTTGTAAGGTATCCCATTGGTTTATTATCATTTAAGTTCATTTGACGACGTGTAGTGAATTAGCCTATTAGAAAATTTTGAACAAAAATAGTTATAAAAGAAGGGTGCTGAGAAGAGTCCGTACAGTGTACTATTTGCAATTCAGAATTTTCGATTGCACAAGGTAGTCGCCGTGACATTGCGCAACATGTAAATACTCAGAAACATAAAAAAGCTAAGTGTGCATCGACAATCAGTCAAGCTGTTACTACATTTTTTAAAATGACCGAACCAAGCAGCAACGATTTGAATTGCGCAGCCAAAGAGACCACATTTGCTTATCACACAGCGCAACATAATTTTAGTTTTAATTTGTCTACTTGCACTTCAAAGTTAATCTCTTCTCTCTATGACCCAAAGTTTTCTAGTGCAAAAACAAAGACTGAAGCAATCATAACTAATGTAATTGCTCCCCATGTATTTACTGAAGTTTCTCAAAATTTACAATCTGTAAATTTTATTACTGTCACTATAGAGGCTTCAAATAGATTTAATCAAAAATTAGTTCCTATTATTGTTAGGTACTTTTTGATAACCAAGTCCATGTGAAGTTATTAGAATTTCAACCTGGCGAAACATCGGATTTTTTAACAGAATACGTTTTCAGAACCTTTGAAAAATACAATCTTACTAAAAAAGTTATTTGTTTTATTATTTATTATTTTGGGGGTGTAAAACGCAAAGGAAAAATGAATGTTTACAATAAATTAACAAGTAAAGTTGGCCATGAAAATGTGTACAACATGTGGTTGATAAGATGCCAATACTTGATATTGACAGTATTGTAGTCAAAATATATAAGCATTTTTCTATATATACAGTAATGACAAATACTTTGAAAGAATTCTGTCAGTTTCCAGAAATCGAATTCAAAAACGTATTAAGCCATTTTGGTACAAGATTTTTTAGAAGAGAACAAAACGGTGCATCTTACTGTGTGCCACTTTGTCATTTTTGACTGTGGTTTATCTAAATACAAACCCGCAAAGTCAAAGTTTCTTCTTTCACTTGCCGAGATTACACTGAACGACGGTTAAAGTGTAATCGTGCTCACAATTTTAATAGGAATTGTACAAAAACACTCAAATGCGTTGCTAAATGATTAGACAGTCCGCAGGTATAAATAAGATTTTGATGTCGTAATCCGTTTTAGGCTTATCAACCTTGCATTCAATATACAAATAAATTGTCAAAAGTGCGAGATGCGTAAAAAACGACCTAGTAGAGATAAGAAAACACAGTTAACACTAATCGGTTTCTCTTGTCTCCGGAACTACAATATTCGAATTTGGTAAAGATTTGTCAAAAATTGTAGATTTTAGTCACTTTACGTAAAGAATTTTGAATTTTATAATCTAGTATACGTAGTATCTTACGAGAAGCTAAATAAGTTTATTATTACAATTTGGAAAAAATCGAAATTACCAGGAACGATAGAGAACAAAACGGTGCATCTTACTGTGTGCCACTTTGTCATTTTTGACTGTGGTTTATCTAAATACAAACCCGCAAAGTCAAAGTTTCTTCTTTCGCTTGCCGAGATTACACTGAACGACGGTTAAAGTGTAATCGTGCTCACAATTTTCATAGGAATTGTACAAAAACACTTAAATGCGTTGCTAAATGGTTAGACAGTCCGCAGGTATAAATAAGATTTTGATGTCGTAATCCGTTTTAGGCTTATCAACCTTGCATTCAATATACAAATAAATTGTTAAAAGTGCGAGATGCGTAAAAAACGACCTAGTAGAGATAAGAAAACACAGTTAACACGTATCGGTTTCTCTTGTCTCCGGAACTACAATATTCAAATTTGATAAAGATTGGTAAAAAATTGTAGATTTTAGTCACTTTACGTAAAGAATTTTGAATTTTATAATCTAGTATACGTAGTATCTTACGAGAAGCTAAATAAGTTTATTATTACAATTTGGAAAAAATCGAAATTACCAGGAACGATAGAGAACAAAACGGTGCATCTTACTGTGTGCCACTTTGTCATTTTTGACTGTGGTTTATCTAAATACAAACCCGCAAAGTCAAAGTTTCTTCTTTCGCTTGCCGAGATTACACTGAACGACGGTTAAAGTGTAATCGTGCTCACAATTTTAATAGGAATTGTACAAAAACACTCAAATGCGTTGCTAAATGGTTAGACAGTCCGCAGGTATAAATAAGATTTTGATGTCGTAATCCGTTTTAGGCTTATCAACCTTGCATTCAATATACAAATAAATTGTCAAAAGTGCGAGATGCGTAAAAACGACCTAGTAGAGATAAGAAAACACAGTTAACACTAATCGGTTTCTCTTGTTTCCGGAACTACAATATTCAAATTTGGTAAAGATTGGTAAAAATTGTAGATTTTAGTCACTTAACCTAAAGAAAATTCAATTCAATCAATACGGTAAGGTGTCGAAACCAACAAAATTCAAAGACGGAGGTAATGTTTTATACGAAACTGAACTGGTTATACTTTTAGAGGGCTTATGATGACCATTTCGGTCAAATCATGTTGGCAATAATTAATAAATAAAATGAAAATAGGAAAAGCATAAATAAAATTATCTATAATTATTCATTTTAAACTAAATTATAGAAAATATTTTTAGGTATTTAAATAAGAAATTCGTTGCAGAAAACCTAAATTTAATCGGTTAAGAAATACTCTCAAAAAATAGTTTCAAAGATTTACATATTGTGAAATAAAGTTTAAAGCATCTGTTTTTAATTGCATATCCATAAAAAAATCAAATAATATTCATTTAACCAAATCTACAGTTACATGCTTTTATCTTTAAACGATGTCTTTGTCTACTTCTTAATCCACGTATTATCATTCCCAGAATACTAGTGATAAATGATAGTAGTAGTAATAACAATAACGTACAAAAAGTTTGTTATTGCAGTGGCAACGCATTAGTTATCTTTGGCACCGCTGGTTGTCATATTAGTGAACCAGTTTGCATACAAAGAATTTTTATTAACCTTGAAGAAATAATAATAATTTATAAGTGTTCAAAAAAGAGTAGAATTGTTTAAGGGCTTTTACTACCTGTTAAGTTATACTGAGAAGTGTTAATAAACATTTGACACAAAACATCTGTTTCTAACAAAATTTTTAATTTTGTGTACAATAGCTCAACTGTTTGCCCATTTAAAGTAAAAGGAAAAGTAAAATATTATCATGGATAAAAAGTGCTCCTTAGTTACCGTTATAAAGATAAAACTGTAATGAGTAATTATTAAATATGTTAATTTATAGATACGTAAAGTATTTATGATTGAAAAAATTATGGTATATTTGCAAACTTTTGCTTCTATTAACAAAACATTTGTTTAGAAATTGAGAGGTTAGTTTATTCATACACTGTTGTCTAACCGCAACTATGATCTTATATAAGTATTTGTTTCATCGCTACTAAGAGGTTATTTCGAGTAAGGTATATAACCGGTACTAAGAGGCTATATAAAATTTACCGACAGTAGGTATCTAAACTATCGGGATGAGCGGCCATATTGTAAGCGCTTAGTAACGGCGGTACAAATATATATATATATATATATATATATATATATAACCTCATATTCGTAACGCATAAGACGCATTCGAAACCATTGCACCCTTGGGCTGAGATCATCCAACGCTTTGGTTTGCAAAATTTGCAGAAGCGGCTTGTGATCTACTTCAAATATTAGTTTAGGAACACCAGTTATGTAATCTGCAAATTTCTCTACAGCATAGGTTACTGCCAACATTTTTTTCTCGATCTGTGCATAAAGTTTCTATACTGGAGTGAGAAGACGCGATGCAAAAGCAACTATTTCACGAGTTTTCGTATCCGAATTATATTGCATAAGTACTGCCCCTAGTCCATACGAAGATGAGTCTGAATTTACGATTATTTTCTTCGCAGGGTCAAAAAAAGATAGACAAGGTGCTTTCTGAAACTGAGACTTAACAACCTCAAACGCGTTTTCCTGAGCCAAACCCCATGTAAACTCGATATTTTTGTGAAGTAAAGAAGTTAGTGGCTCTAAAACGTCCGCTTTGTTGGCGATGAACTTTTCAGCGAAATTTATCATTCCAAGTAAGCGTAACAATTCTGTTCGACTAGTCGGCGGTGGAAATTTGGTTAGTGCTTCCACGCGGTACGGATCTATCGAAATACCTGCACTCGAAACATGACCTAAGTACGTCACTTGATTCGAGCCTATAAGGCATATATCTTTATTCAAGGTAATACCTTCATCGCTGATTCTGTTTAGAACTTTTTTGAGAATTTGATCATGCTCTTTGACCGAGTTAGCATATATCAAAATATCGTCCATGTGCGTAACTACGCCTTTTAATCCTAAGAATATTTTAGAAAAAGCATACTAAAGTACTCAGGGGCGCACGAAATTCCAAACGGTAATCTCTTAAACAAAAATTTCTCGAACGGCGTTATAAATGTGGTTAGTAGCTGACTTTCCCTATCAAGTTTTATTTGATAAAACCCGGACGTTGCGTCTAGCTTTGAGAATATTTTTGAGCCATTCAATAATGCTAACGTCGTCTCCATTTTCGGAATTGGAAAATGAGAACGTAAAACGCTGTGATTTAATTTTGTATAATCGAAGCATATCCTTACCCCCGTTGGTTTACCCACCAGCACGATAGGCGCCACCCAGTCGATGTGAAATTCTACCGGTTCAATTATATCCAGCGTAATTAACCGATCTAATTTTATTTTTAATTTATGACGCAAAGGAATAGTACACATCTAGCTACCGATTGTACAAATCGAATTGCTGACGGCATCAATTTTGTCGACATTTCTTTTTTAAACTCATCGATATCGCAAAAAACCTTCGGATATTTGATTATTTTTCCTACATTTTCTACACGAGCTGTTCCTTGCAGGGCATTCGTTGCATTGGTGGAATGGTAGTCCACAGTATTCGCACAATTTTGAGTTGCTGCTTCCTCCTGCCTTTGGCGATGGCGTTTCAAGAACTTTTGCTTGCATCGGGTGATTTATACGTCGAACGGCGTACGGTGTCTTGACGTAACACTTGGTTTCTTGCTGTTTGAAGTTCGGATTGCTTGGCCATGGTGATTGCGTCCTCCAACCTTAATGTCTTCTTTAACTGAAGTCTTTCGCTGGTTGCATTATCACTCATACCAACAATGATCCTATCTCGAATCAACTCTTTCTTTAATGTACCTTAATCACAATATTCAACGAGGGAGTACAATGCTGTGATAAACGAGTCCACAGATTCTCCCATATTCTGTATTCTTGAGTTGAATTTGTATCGTTCAAAGATCACGTTCCGTTTTGGAACAAAATGGTCATCGCATTTCTTTACAAAGCATTCATAACTGTTCGGTATATCGGCAAATGTTAACAAGATTTCTTCTGATTGCTCACCCATAACGTAAAATAGCAAATCAATTTTATCTTTGTCTGGCTTACCATCAAATCCAGAAACTTTTAAAAAACACTGAAGTCGTTTCTTCCAGTGCGGCCATTCTTCAGGAGTCGCAAAGTTCAATTTCTCAGGAGGTGCACTTGTAGCCATTTTTCTTATTCCCACAATTGTGTAGCTTGATGTAACTTGGTTTTTTACATTAACACTCGTCAAATTGGAATCCGGCACCCGCTGCCACCATGTTATGTCATCGACAAGTAGATTATAAAAGATAAGTTTTATTTAATTTATTTATTAATACGCGCGAGTGTTACTTAGCTATCATACATCACCGTGCTCTAACACATACATACTGGCCCCTCTTTCGCGCTACCTTTACACATGTCCTGTTAAATACAGGGCTGGCATGAGCCTAACACAATAGTATCTATATCAATAAATGCATTTTTTCTATTACCAGGAGTACAGGTTGTTATTATTACGTATAACAGTAGATTGCAAAGTAGCATTTTGACATCGGAAGAGAGTAATGTTACCAGTTCATAAATTTACATTTTACGCCGTCAAACTCTCAATTATAAAATAGGGTAGAAACAATGTCGGAATAATTGTGAAAACAACATTAGATTTAGCGCACAGCTGTTTCGTTCTTTTGAAACTCTTTTATGTCGTGTAGATATTACCAACATATTTAAAATGTTTTAAAACGCCATCCTCTAGTAAAAATACTACGTATGATATAAGGGGAGTGGGGATCCATTAATACACTGAAAACATTGGTACAGTGGTTCTAACTCAAACATCATAATGCAAAATATTGCCTACAGACGGTGTGTAGCGCTACTGATACTATAACAGCCAAGAAAGTCGCGGTCCGCGCCAGTAAGTAAAAAGCTCTCAAAGTGAAAACACGTCTTTAGGTGCATTTAAAATAAATTTGAACAGTGTGTTTGATGACATGATGCAAAATTATTAAAAAAAAAACTAGATAAAAACGCTGTAGCTTTTGCAACTAGAGCGGTATTTTAAGAAAAGATATCTATAAGAAAAGCTGCTAATATATACAATGTAAAGCCTGCTAAATTACAGCACAAGCTTGAAAGACATAGACTTCAAAATCCAAAACAGCAGTTCTTTTTGAAATATTGTTTAAAGCATGGTTTTACTATAGACCAGAAACAGAAATTAAAGAAATATGTGGCAACTTGCAACAAGATGCATTATGGCCTTGATCCCTACCATCTTAGAAGTTTAGTTTACGAGTATGCCAAAAAACTAAGTTGCAAATATCCTTCTAGATGGAACGAAACAAAACTAGCAGATAAGGACTAGATTTGTGGCTTCCGCAAAAGAAATTTGAATATTACATTAAGAAAACCCACCAGTTTCGCATCGTCAGTAGGGTTCAACGTAACTTCAGTTGCAGAATTCTTTAAAAATTATGAGCCTGTCCGTATTAAATACTCATTCACACCGGATCGCAAACTTAATCTTAATGAAGCCGGTATTACCACAATTATGACGACGCCATAATTTTAGCCGAAAAAACACAAAAACAAGTCGGACAAATCGTTTCTGCTGAGACGGGTTAGCTGGTCACTTTCTGTAGTATAATATAAGCTAATGGGAATACTAAACATCCCATATTAATATTCCTGCAAGTACTTTATAAACTACACTTTATACATGGTGTTCCTGAGAGAAGCTTAGGCCTTGCTACGAAAACTGGTTGGATGAATTGCGAGTTATACATGTAAGCACTAGGACACAATCAAAAGCAAACTTGCAGCTTAAGAGAAAATTCAGTATTGCTGCTTTGTGATAATCACGAGTCGCAGATATCAATTAAAGTTGTCGATTACTCCAGTACGAATGGCATAGTTTATTTATCTTTTTCGTCACATAACTCTCACAGGTTACAACGATTAGATGTGGGGGTATTTGGTTCTATCAAAACCAAACTGAAAGTTGCTTTTAACGATTGGCATACTAACCATCCTGTAAAGCCTAAATCATTAATGAGATACAAAGTTTCACTAAACTAGCATACTTTGAAGCGTTCACAAGAAAGAACATCTTTAATTGATTTAGAGAACCGGGCATTCATCCTCTAAATAAACTTGCTTTTTCTGATGAGAATTTTGCTTCTTGTAACATTTATGCTTCAGATGTAATTTCAACAGAGCCAAACGCTTTGGAACATCCCTGTGTTTCTACAGATTCTTCAAATGTTCAACCCGGACTCAGTACAGCAACGCAATCACTTTAAAAAAAAATTCATTGTTGATTGACCTTGTTTGACTACTAGAACCTCAACCATCAACACCTGTTTCCGTAATTGTTACTCCTGAGAGTATAAAAACTTACCCCAAAATAAACAAAATCGCAAAACAACGAAAAGGAAAGGATTGTGGTAAATCCCGTATTTACGACACTCCCAAAAAGGAACAACTTTAAGAACTAATGCAAAACAAAGACAGATGCAGATCAAAGAACAAAGACGCCGTGCCACAGAATTAAAAACTGCTACAAATATGGTAGCTCTTAGTGATTCTAGTAATATCCCAAAGAAAGCTGCCAAAATTTAAAAAAATTTAAGTGATATTGTTACAAGTTGCTCTGAAGAATTCGAGACCATAGATTTTTCATTGGATTTTTCAGAATCATCAACTGATGATAAGCCTACCGATTTGCTTTAACCATTTCCAGAAACTTTTTGATACCAAAATTTGAAAAAAAGAAATCAGTTGTGCACTATGTGAGCAAAGTCATAACTAAATATGATAGTTTGGACTATCATATATCTTACCTACGGACGTAAAAGATGAAGCTTCAGTTTAGTTTTCGGACGTTTGTTTAAAATTACCAATGTCTAATGTTACTGTAGGGACGAATCGAACAGTTTCACTTTTCCGGTTTCCTGTAAATCTCGCTACGTACAGCTTTTGACAAAAGTAATGTCCCTCGGACACATAGGCAACCAAAACATCAGGTTCACGATCGTAAACGAAGATTTAAAAATAAAAACGCATGAAGGACGATTAGATGTTGCGTTGCGCTAATTTGCAATGGTAGTATTGCTAACTGCCAAAGTGATTCACAATAACAACTTTGATAAACTGGGATTTGTATTACCTCTAAGTGACGTAGCATAGCAAATATATTTACAAAGCTTAAAAAATAGATATTACCTGTATTAGACCAAAAATCTAATTAAATTCAATTCAAAAACGCAAATAATAAATTGCTCTACGGGCGACAATATTACAAAATAATGTTCACATGTATAATTAATAAAAAAATAGATATCTTGTCTTTAATATTTAACAATTTCGTTTTAAGCGGCAATTGTGAATTTTGAATTTGTGACAATAAATTAAAGGCGCATTATATTTGCATAATTTGATTACGGTTTCCGACAAAATAGATTCTATATGGTCTACCTTTTTATATTACCTTTTTGAGCTGAACAGCCTAGATTCTATATCAATCACTTAAATTAGCCAAAAGAAAAAAAAGTACTTTGATTTTGAACTAAAAAAATAAAAATTTTATATAAAGGAAATAGCTTGGAGCACCTTCGATAACGTAGATAATGACCAAAAACGAGATAATTTATTGTTAATACGTTTCAAAATACTTAAAAAACTATTTTATTTCTTATTTGTTTTTACTTACTTTGCAATACACAAAATTTATTATTTACTAGTCATTCAAAATATCAGTTTTTTATTTATTCTTTAATAAAGTAAAATATTTTAATGTTTTTTCTATAAATTTAGTTATGTTGTTATTCGTAATATCGTAGTTGTAAATTTTTATTGTATTACTGAATGCATTCAAAATTATTTTTTTAATTGATAAAAATCTTTCTTTTTTTCAAACTATATAAATATATTCTAAAGTAACATTGCAATAATACAATAAAATCTTCATCCTGTAAAAAAATGATACATTAATTAATAGATTATCAAAAATAATGCATTATTTACAACGCTGTAATAATTCACACAATCGTTGCATTTAGATTTGATACCGCTAGATAAATTTATTGTGCTATATCTTGAGCAAAAATCAGTTGTATCACAAAACATCAAAGTGCTAACGCGAACTGAGATTAATGCTTATAGAATATACTTTAGCTTTAGCTATATCAATTGAATCGATTGAAGGTTTCTTACCTAAAATGTGAAAAGTGGTTTATGAGTGTATACGTGTAATTATAAGTGAGAAAGAAAACGTCTAAAAATAAAGTTATAGATAAGCGCATAGGTACCATACTGACGCCTATCAGTATATCTTTTTTTTACCTTTTTTGAACTTTCTTTTATTTGTCACTGTTAAAATGTTTTGTTTTAAAATAAGTCTCTTAAAACTAGACTTCTGGGAAATCGCTAGTATCTTTGGAGACCATAGGAAAAATAGTTGCGCTATGGGAGATCGGTGTTTCAGTTACTGAAATAGCAGAGAGGGTTGATTTGCTCTTGGGGTGTAGTTATTTAACGAAATAGAAATTTTAATCATTGAACATCATTTAATCTTGCTTTTGTGCTTAAAGCGTCGCCATATAAAGTTTGTAGTATAAAATCCGTATTTTTGAAATATCTACAAAGCTAATAATAAAATGCTGTGCTGTTTAGTAACAATCACCCGTTTTTGAGAACACTAGCTTTTTCTGGAAAAACGCTGTATATTTAAAAAAAATTATTTCTATTTCGTGTTTCAAGTAGTCATGCCATGATTATCGCTCAAACCTATAAATTGAATGTTGCAGAAAACTAATTTTTCGTAATCCTAGTCCAGTATTTAGCGCTCTTTATTTATTATTTAAACTGGACCTGCACATAGAACTTTATTTCTTCCGTTGGTTTTTAAAGAAAAATGAACGGAATATTATGCAAACAACCATCTTTACGTTTACAAAGAAAAGGAAGATAAAACACAAAATGTTCTTTAAGATTAAATCTGATTTTTACTTTAGCTAATCCACGTATTTTTATGACGGAAAATCGTTTATAAATTTCTGATTTTGTTTTAATGCTTACTATATTTCATCACAAACATTTCTTTTTCTCAAAAGCGGAAGTGTGAAGGAAATTTTTGTACTGTTGTATATGTTTAATAATTCTTTAATAGTTTTTTTCAATAATTGAATAATATATAACAATATGCACGACAAATTTGTTTGGCGCGGTGTCCAGCTCACAAAAACAAGATTTTTTTATTCTATAAACCTATGTAATCAAAGAAATAAACTTAGTTTTTTTTCTCAGGAAATAAAACGATCATCGTTTAGTGTTAATTAAGAAATACTTTAATAATGAATGCACACAACTAACGCCAGGGCATTGCAAACTATTATTACTTTTTTGGCAATCAATTTCAACTGATTAAGCGTTCATAGCATTGATATGAGACATTAATTTGTTAATTTGATGGGAATGATTTACATCAAAGAGTCGATTGTATGCATTGGTTAATATTAATTCATTTATTGAAATAGAATACTTCAAGATAAAAATTGAGACATTTGCTTATTGCAGGAAATTTTTTGAAATTCCTCAAATATAATAACGACTTTTAGGTTTTTATTTGGCGTCATAATCGAATTAAGGGAAATTGCACTTATATTTTACGACTCCCTTATTTTTTGTAGTCAACGCAAGTTTGGAGATGGATCCGAAGGGAACAAAAGAGAGCCGAAACTAATCGTCTCTTACAAACGAGAAAACGTATTGGACGACGCCGGATTTTAAACCATAATAACGAGAACAACATAAGGCAATGTTGCGCAGAAAGACCATTTTGCACGTCTACCATGATTAGAGATAATCTACAGCTTACTTGGAAATATCAGGACTGAGGTTAAGAAATTACACAGTATTGAAATTCACAGTCGCATTCCTGCCAGAAAGCCACTGATAACGAAAGAACATGCCCGACGTCGAGCACAAATTTGTCAAGCCAACGCAAGACGAAATTGGCAGCTTGTAATTTTTAGTGACGAAAAAACATTTTGCTCTTCGGAAGATTTCCAAAAAACACTGTGGAGAGCCAATAGTACCAGATACAATTTTGAAAATATCCAACCCATAAAACGCATTAGACGTATAAGTACAGGTTATTGGAGCTGGATGAGCCAAGCATGTCCGGGGGAGCTTGTCCAAGTAAACTCAGGGTTCCGTCTGAGGAATATGTGTCCATACTAGAAGATGTTATGTTACCATCGGTTAGGGCAATTTATCCAGAAGGCGAAATAGTTTTTGTTCAAGGCAACTCTCCCATTCATCGAAGACGAATAGTTCGAGAATGGTTCGAACAACATCCAGAGATACACGTCATAGAGTGGCCAGCCAGGTCTCCAGATCTTAACCCCATTGAAAATCTCTGGACAGCTGCTGTGCGTAAATGGGAAAATAACATCATGATTTGAAAGATAGACCAACTTCACGCAAATATTATGCGTACTTGGAATACTCTACACCTGAATAATATTGGTAATAATAAGATTGGTAAATACATGCCTGCTCGCATTCAAGCTTGTATTGAATCCGATCGATACTACACAAAATATTAATTAGCCTTTATTACTTTTCCTTGTTCAACTTAAAAAATTAACACATTAATATTATGTTTAATTTTTAATGTTAGGGTGTTAATCATTAATTTTTGGTTTAATTTGCCTTTCTCTTTGCATAGATAGTTATATTGTTACTTACATTTATATTACATATCCATAGATAATTGATATGTAATAAAACAATAATAATTTAATTCTTATTAACCAAAATATAAATGAGTTACATTCATATTCTGATTAATGCTTTACACGTAAATTTTTTTGATGCTAATTTCTCTGTTTAGATCAATTTTATAACTAAATATATGAATTAACTACAAATCGCGGGACCACGACCATGTCGTGCCAATTACTTTCACATTGATTATCAAATCGCGGTATGATGTATCTGTAATTAAAATATTTTGATTATCTCATTTCCATACTATTTCAATCTTCCATAAACTATTAATGTTATGTATGGAATATCATTGAGAAACGTAAATCTTCTCTTATATGAAAAGTAACTTGATTATATTTATACACCACAATTATGTAACTTTCATCTGTTATCTTTAACTACCTAAATTGTTTCAATTTAGCCATAATATATTTAAGCCAAAGGATGGCAGGCCAAATTAGTGACTGCATGTTAATATTTCGATCTTCAATTAGCCAATTATGTGAGAGGTTGGTGACATTTGTCAGTTTATTTCTTATCTTCAGTTTAAGTCATTTCTACAATTTAGTGCAATAGAAAATTCAATCAACTTTCATATTACGAATTGTATATTTTATAAATAAGTTGTAATTTTTAGTATAACTTAAATATTGTTACATGTTATATTGCATATATTGTTCATATTACCTTTCATTCCTGCAGAAACATCTTTTCTGTAAGTTCACTTTACGTAGTTTATTCATCTTAGTTAAATTAATATTTTTTTTTACATTATGTTTCTCTTTTTTGCTGCGATGTATTTTAATAAAACGATTACATATTTATTCTTAAGTCGATTGTCGTTTATGTGATAAATTATTTTTATGCGCAAACATCTATTTGTATATCTTAATCATCTCAATGCCTTGCATAACTATAAATTGTACTTATTGCTTTTAAAATAAAAAAAATATGTTAGTAACTTCGCGTAATAAATAATTACACTGTGTGAAGAAACCACTGTTCAAATTTCAAACCTTTATGTAACTTAAAGTTGACTGCTTTAACGTCACAATTTTTTTAGTACAATGTAATTAAAAACAAATGAGGAATAAAACTGTTTTAAATATAGTAAACAGACAAAGATGAAGAGTATAATATTTTATTTTGAGAGTTATTAAGAATAAAGTCTTCCATTTTTGGTCATTATTGGTAATGTGTCTATCTAATTCCTTTATATAATAAAGTAAATTTATAACATGTAAATCTGCTTTTGAATGAATTGACCATTCTGTTTAAATTGCATGAACCAGTGTCCCAAGTGAGTGAATACCTTAAAACTAGAAAAATCTATACAAAATAAAAATTGGTGTAATACATTAGCGTTCAACCAGTGGCTTTGGTTGCAGTATTGGTAACGCTCCTAGCTATTTCTGTTTTTTAACAAAATAATATTATCACACACAAAATTTAAATTTTTTTAGTTCAAAATCAAACTACATTTTTTCCTTTTGATTAATTTAAGTGTTTGATATAGAATCTAGGCTGTTTAGCTCAAAAGGGTAATGTGAATAGGTAGAAACCGTTTAGAATCTATTTTGTCGGAAACCGTATTTAAAGAAAAGTAAATATAAATGCGGCTTTAATCTATTCTCAAAAATACAAAATTCACAATTGGCGTTTAAAACGGAATTGTTTGGTATTAAAAACAAGCTATCTATTTTTCTTACTAATTATACAATAGACTTGTGTAATTTATAATATATAATTATTGTAATATTGTCGCCCATTGAGCAATTTAATATTTGCATTTTTGAATTGAATTGTTAATAGATTCTTGGTCTAATACACGTAATATCTCGTTTTTTAATGTTTGTAAATATATCTACTATGCTACGTCACGAAGAAGTAATACAAGTTCCACCTTATCAGACTACATTTTCAAATTAGCGCAACACAACAACCGTCCTTGTTATTTATAAATCTTCGGTTACGATCGTGAATGTGATACTTTGGTTGCCTATGTGTCTGATGGACATTACATTTGTCAAAGACTGTACAATATTTGCTAAGATAATATGTTACTATTTCATTAAAATTTTTTTGTTTTTTATTTGAATAAGTAGCATTAAGATTTTTTTACTTAGTTATTACAGTATATTCTTATTTAATTGCTATCAGTTAAAAATACTACTCGAAGATTATTTAATTACGTTGCTGTTCGAATTGAAAAAACTATCACTTTTTACTAATTTTGTACGTCGTAATAAACTAATTTTGGAAAATATGTAATCAATATATTTGTCTTAAAATGAACAGTTTTAATTCAAACAATACAATCACATTTTTCAAATTTTATACAAAAATAAACAAGTCGTTAAATTAAGTTTAACATTTTTAAGATGATGTTATTAGCGTTTTGTTTTATTAAAAATATTTAGCTATACCTGTATGATTGACAGAACTGATTATTTTAATCAGTCAAATTAATAAATGATATAGTTAATTGATGAATTGATTTTTGACTTTGAATTATTCGTCAAATTGTTTTTATTTTCGATTAAGTAAAAAAAAATTATCAATTTACAATATTACAGAAACTATAAATTATTATTAACACATTTACAATTTGTTATTAGTTAAAAATACTACTCGAAGATTATTCAACAGTAGAAACGATTCACCTTGATTACGTTGTTGCTGTAATTAAAAAAACTATCACTTGTTGTCTAATTTTGTACATATAAATAAAATAATATGTAATCAACAAAGTTGTCTTAAGAAAAACAGTTTTAATTCAAATAATACAATTTTTGTTTAAAAATGTTATACAAAAATAAACAAGTCGTTAAATTAGGTTTCACGTTTTGTTTTATTAAAAGTTTTTAACTACACTTGTGCGATTGACAGAACCGATTATTTCAATCAGTCGAATTAATAAATTGTGTAATTAATTAGTCGGTTGGTCTCTGACTTTGAATTAATCATCAAATTGTTTTTATTTTTGTTTGAATATAAATTAATTGTTAATTTACAATATTAAAAAACTATAAATTATTATTAGCACATTCTTATTTACTTATCAATTAAAATACTACCCGAAGATTATTCAACGGTAGAAACGATTCACCTGCATCACGTTGATCCTCAAATTAAAAAAAAAACTATCACTTTTTTTCTAGTCTTGCAAAATGTATAATTAAAAAAAGTTGTCTTAAAAAAAACAGTTTTAATTAAAACAATAGCATCATTTTTCTGAAATTTTATACCAAAATAAACATGTCGTTAAATTTGGTTTAGTTACAAAAAAGGTATGCCTGTGTGATTGACAGAACTGATTATTTCAATCATCCAAATTAATAAATTGTGTAGTTAATTGATTGATTGGTTTTTGGCTTTGAATTAACCATGAAATCGTTTTTATTTTTGACTGAATAAAGATTAATTATTAATTTACATTGCAAAAATTATAAATTATTATTAGAAAATGCTTATTTAGTTATTAGTTAAAAATACTACTTATTTATTATTCAAAGGTAGAAATTATTTACCTGCATCAAGTTGTTGCTCGAATTACAAATATATCACTTTTTTCTAACTCTGTACATGTTATTAAACTCATCTTTCAAAATCTGTAATCAACAAAGTTGATTTACAAAGAACTGTTTTAATAAACAAAACAAACACTTGAAATTTTATACGTCTTTAAAAAAACAATAAAACGATCCTTTACAACCAAAACGTTTAATTTAACGCTTTTGAAAAATTTAAATCACTTGAACTATAATACTATATTTTATAACTTTGTTATATAATATCATATTTTTGTATATTTAATTACATATTATATATAACATTTTTTTAATGCAAATTAAAATGAATATAAATTAAATAAAAATTTATTACAAAAAGGGATTACTTTAAAATTAACAATGTAATTTATTTAAATAGTTTAATGACTGTAGGTATAATAATAAAAAATAGAGCCTTGTTATATTGTATGTTACAACAATTTAAAATTCTTGCAGCTTAGCAGCTTCTTTATTGACGGTTGTGTCGTGAATACTCTTTGTAAAGTTAGTTAACAACTATTTTGTTTAAGCATTTTCTTACGAGATAAATACAGTTAAAGTAGCTTCAAAAAGACCTAGTTAAATTGATTTGTTAAATTGACTTTTAAGCAACACAAAATGAATTTACTTTGAAAAATGTATGTAAAATTAAATTTAAATTTTTCTAATTAAATATGCACAAATTCAACATAGATAAAATATTCTAAAAATCATTTATGTGCGTAATACATTAAATAATTTTACTATAAAATAAATAACCAATTTATTTTGTTATTATCCTGTGTTTATTAATATAGTACATTCATACACATTATATCATATTTAAATTTTTACTTTGATAATTAAAAATACCAAGTACGATACTAAAAATATTTATTATTATTATTACAATAATTTTAACTTTTAATTAACTAAATAAAGTACTGAGTGAAACATTGGTTAAAAATAATTATCATAATATATCGGTAAGAATAATAAAATCTTAGTTGCATTTAATTTTAGTTGTTGTTTGCACTTTTAATTAGTCAATTTAATTAATTAATTTAATCTAACATTGAGTTTTGCAAAATAACACATGCTATGTTTCGGTTATGTATAATCAAAAAATGTAAAAAAAACTAAAAAGTTGAGACAAACAAATTTTTGCTAATACCAAATTGTTTAAATTTAAAGATACAATTCAAAAACTCTTAGCTAAAATTAAAAAAAAATTACCAGAAAGCTTACAAAAACCTTAAGAAGGCGTTTTGTTTATAATATTGCGCAAAGTAAAAATCATTTAATCTAAGTTAGAAATAACGTCTATACAATTTTTACAAGTTTAAATTCAATCATTATTCACGATCATAATAACCACAACTACTAACTTTTTTATTACATGTTTACCAGAGTTTTTGTAAGCTTGGTAACACATTCTCTATTGTAACTTTGTTTTCTTTATTGTTTTTACTTAGTTTTATATTACTGAAAAAATAAATTATTTTTTATTTATTTTTATTTATATTTTTTAATGTAGGGGAGGTCCGGCTACAGTGGCCACCTTTTCATGTTTTGTCTTCAAACTTTGAGTCTTGTATAAATTTTGTATATTTATTTGCCTAGGATCGTTCATTACACTTTCAACATTAACTATTCAGTACTAAAACTCAAATATTTCCTCTATTTGTGAGTAATATTTGTTTTTGTAAGTATATACAAAATAGGCACTGTACCCTCCATGAAGGGTACAGTAGCCCTATGTTGTAAGAGTTGGGTGGCCACTGTTCCTTAATTAGAAATTAACAGGAAAATTGGATTTACAAAATAAATACATACAACCATTGCTTTAAAAGTACCTATAATAATTTTAAGTGGAGATTACATCACTAAATGCAAAAAAAGAGATGTAATTAAATGATTTTCAAAAATGAATTGACATTGTACAAAAACATATCAATAGCAAATCTGTAAATCGTGCTTGTTCTGGCCATTCCTCCGGATAAATTTGGATCAGGTAAGTGCAATTCTATGTCTTTAAGCAAAACAATACTTGCATCTTCAACGATTGGGAAAACGAACGCATTTCCTTGCTTTCGTAGAAAATTAATTTCATACTCTTGGTTACTAATTTTCTTTAACACCTTGCCCACGTAATACTTACAAGTTTTTTTTGTAAGAAATTTGACCAAGACAAAGGATTGTGCGCTAATGTCACTTAAATCTTTAGAATCCTTTACGATATCATCAATTTCTTCACACCGATCAACATCATCGGAGTCTGTTAAATCAGATAAGTTCATATAATCTTTTGGGCTTTTTAACAATTAATTGTTGCCTATTCTCGTCAAAACATTTGCGCTTCGCCTCAGCTGCGTTGTGTTTTCTCAGCTTAGATGCTTTATTATAGTTTTCTACTCTTAATCTTTCGTAAAGTGGAGTATCCGTCAATACCTCCGTCGGTTTATTTTTCCCTTTTCTAGGAATCTTTGTATTATTTTTTTTTAACTGTTGGATAAGGCTGTACAATTTCTGGAGGTATAAATTCATTCTCCGCTGTCCTCTGTTCAATCATGAATTTTTGCACTATTATGTCCTCTCCAGGTTCAATGTCAGAATCAACAGTTTCCTCTGAGACAGCTTCTTTTTCTTGAGTGTTTAAACCTGGTTTCATGTTTGTCCTACAACTGGTACTTGGTTGGAATTCTTCAAAACTGGCGTTAGGTAAGGATTCTCCTAAACTAGTTTTAAGTTGGGGCTTCATTTCAGGAATGTCAGTTACTTTTGAAACCATAAAATCGTCGTCACTGAATATCATATTATTGAAGGGGAAAATGCCCGTTTCGTTAAAAGCAGATATGCAGTTCTTCGCACAAAATGCCAGTGGATATGCAACCTCTAAAATATCAGCGATAACATAAATTACAATTCTTTTTCCGGAATTATTAAGCAGCCAAGTTTGACAAGCGTTGCTATAATATTTTTTCGGAAGACCATACACGCATTTATCCAACGGTTGTAGTTTGTGGCTGGTGTGCGGCGGGAGTTTTGTCGAGCCTTTTCTATAACTGCCAGCGATATGTGGCTTTCATGGTTATCCATGATTAAAAGGGGCTTCCGCAGATGGTTTAGCATGATTGATGAAGTGATTAAACCATTCTGCAAAGATATTGGATGTAATCCAGCCGGACGGAGAAGCCGCTCCAATAGGTCCCGGTGGCAAATTTTTGATCATATGGTGTTTGAAATACTTGCGGGGAAACACTAGTAATGGAGGAATGATATTTCCCGTAGAGTTTATAGCTCCCACCATTGTTACGAGTGTACCCCTTTTGCTTGAAGTGATCTGTCCCACTTGCCTTTGGCCTTTAGCAGCTAAAACCTTTCCGGGATTTTGCACTGTCGTTAACGCTGTTTTGTCGACGTTGTAGATTTGACATTTAGTTCATATTTTTCTATAAGCCCCTTTAAGTTTACAAAAAATTCATCAACCACTGGTTTATTAAAACCCATAGCCCTTAATCCTCTTAATAAATCCCGTAAACCAGTCTTTTCCCGCAGTTTGATTTTCGTTCCAAGGCGTCGGAATATTTTTTTGTATTAGCAATTGCCAACTCGTAGGCCAATTTACGGGAGTTTTTGGACGTCAAACCGTGATGTAAATTAGCCATAGTTTTCAGATATCTACACAAATGCTGCTTCTCTTCACTAGAAAAAAAATTTCTGGCTGTATAATTTGGGCACATGTGTGGACTACCTTCTAAATCGGGATTATTCCAATTTATATTTTCTCTAGATTCCCTACATTTTTTTATATATTATCGTAGGGTGGTGCGAGGAATATTGTAATTAATGGCAGCTCTTTTGGTAGATAAACCTCTTTCAAAAACTGCATATACCATTTTTCATGCTCTCTTCGCTGGTTTTTCTAATGCCAGTATTTTTTTAAACTTTTCGTGGCATTACTGCAACCTCTGAAAGAAACAAATATAGCTATAATATGAACATGCCCTTAATACCTGCCTACTACAAACAATCGATATAAAAACTGACTAAAACAAATATAAAACCGATTAAAACCGGTACCTAGGTATACAACAACAATATAATAATAAATTATTAGTAACATTATAATGAATATAGCTATATTTACTAATTAATTTAGACTTCTTCGTTTAGGAGGGGCATGTAAAACCACTTTAATTTATTTTTGTGGCAACGTTTCGTGCTAAAGACGAGCACTTCATCAGGCCAAAGAATAAAATCAAGTGGATCAATCCACCGACCAAGGACATCGGCAACTTTACGAGATAGTGTTTAATTAATAATAAATAAAACATTAAACATAAAATGGTCAATAATTAAAATTGTTTATATAACGCAGGACATAAACGTTCAACAAACAATTGTCCGGCGTTATATAAAAAATTTCAATTATTGACCATTTTTTGTTTAATGTTTTATTGATTATGAATTAAACACTATCTTGTAAAGTTGCCATTGTCCTTGGTCGGTGGATTGATCCACTTGATTTTATTCTTTGGCCTGATGAAGTGCTCGCCTTTAGCACGAAACGTTGCCACAAAAATAAATTAAAGTAGTTATACATGCCCCTCCTAAACGTAGAAGTCTAAATTAATTAGTAAACATACAGAGGAGGAGAAAGAATCCTTACCAAGTATAGCTATATTTGTTTTCACAATTTCAATAATTATAAGGCAATCGGTTTAAAAATATGAAAAGAAGTGGCCACATTTTTTAGGTGTACAGTCGCCACTGGTTCAAAAATATGAAAAGCAATGGCCACTGTATACTTAAAAAATGTGGCCACTGTTTGCAAATCGCACTTTATCAAACATCGTAACCTAAAATATATTAAAACTAAAATTCTTGCCGTTTCGAGTATTTATATAATACCTTCAAGGACGACACTTACACCTATTAACTGCAAAGTACAAAAAACAACTTTTAAGTTTCTTGCGGAACACTTAATTAGTAGTTTACGTAACAAGAGTCCAAAAGAAGAAATAGCATAACGAAAGTTAATGCGACGCGAAGCCGCACGGCCGAGCGCTGCATGTGAGTGAGTTATACTATGATTCTTTCGACGAGAGTAATGTACATTATTTTTTGTGTTGCCTTTCATAAAATTACATTCTTTTTTGAAAAAATAAAAAAAAATAACAGAAATATAATATGTTGGTACTACATTTATTACTAAATCTGTCAGATTTGACATTAACTTTAACATCGTTTTTCTTCAATGTTAACTAAATTTCAAGATTTTTAAAATGATTTTTCCACCTGTCGCATACTCATTCTAATATATTAATTGAATTTGAACACTTACTTTTATGTGGATTCCTAGTTTCCATTTTGCCACCCTAGAGCTTTTTTCGTTCATTACGTAACTACACTAACGAACGAATATTGACGTTTGCAATGTTGGCAGCACAAAATAGTAGTTAACGTAACAAGAGTCGAAAGTAAGAAATAGCATAACGAACGTGAACGCGACGCGAGGCCGCACGGCCGAGCGTTGCATGTGAGTGAGTTATGCTATGATTCTTTCGACGAGAGTAATGTACATTATTTTTTGTGTTGCCTTTTATAAAATTACATTCTTTTTTGGAAAAATAAAAAAAATCAACAGAAATATAATGTTGGTACTACATTTATTACTAAATCTGTCAAATTTGACATTAACTTTAACATCGTTTTTCTTCAATTTTAACTAAATTTCAAGATTTTTAAAATGATTTTTCCACCTGTCGCATACTCATTCTAATATATTAATTGACTTTGAACACTTAATTTTATGTGGATTCCTAGTTTTCATTTTGCCACCCTAGAGCTTTTTTCGTTCATTACGTAACTACACTAACGAACGAATATTGACGTTTGCAATGTTGGCAGCACAAAATAGTAGTTTACGTAACAAGAGTCGAAAGTAAGAAACATCATAACGAACGCTAATGCGACGCGAGGCCGCACGGCCGAGCGTTGCATGTGAATGAGTTATGCTATGATTCTTTCAACGAGAGTAATGTACAATATTTTTTGTGTTGCCTTTTATAAAATTACATTCTTTTTTGAAAAATAAAAAAAAACAACAGAAATATAATGTTGGTACTACATTTATTACTAAATCTGTCAAATTTGACATTAACTTTAACATCGTTTTTCTTCAATTTTAACTGAATTTCAAGATTTTTAAAATGATTTTTCCACCTGTCGCATACTCGTTCTAATATATTAATTGACTTTGAACACTTACTTTTATGTGGATTCCTAGTTTTCATTTTGCCACCCTAGAGCTTTTTTCGTTCATTACGTAACTACACTAACGAACGAATATTGACGTTTGCAATGTTGGCAGCACTTAAATGTGTATTAAATAATAAGTATTGACTGCACACAAATAAAATTCACGTGTTTCATTACTATACTTTGGAACAACTGAATCATCGATCGTTGAAAATAATCGTTTAAGGTACCTATACACACAAACCAGATGTCAGTGTTGTTGGATATTCCACTAAAATTTTACGAAGAAGTGGCCACTTGTACCAGCATGGCCACTGTAGCCACACCTCCCTTAACTGTTTACATTTTTTGTTAACGTGTTTAATGCTTTTTTTATAGCTATATTATAAATCATTTGTTTATTTTTTTGGCTACCTTGTATTGTTATTTATTTTTTTTTAATTTTTAGTGATTTTTGTGTATTTTTTTAATTTGAATCTTTTTGTTTTTTTTTTATGATTTTATTATTGTTTAAAATCTAATGATTTATTACTGTTATAATTAAAAAATGGTATGTCTTAATTTTAATATAAATTAGAAAATATATCTATTTGCAGCAAACGTAGAAATCTTTATTATACATATTTTAAAGTTTTCCTTCATTAATTATAAGTAATAATTGAATTTTAGCGTTGGGTCGACGTAAACGTAATCAAGGAAACCCTACAAATGTGCTTATCAAAGCACTGCACAAATTCAAGAGGTGTTAGTGCAGGAACTAACGGAACACAATTTGTTTGTTAATATCCTTATTAAATTTAAAGTTTCATAATTTTGTTTGTTGCGTTTAAATTAAATAGATTGTTTATAAAATTATCCACTGTTGAAAAAAGCGTAATAAATTTGATCTGTTAACTCTCCAATTATTATCTAAAAAATAAAAGTAATTTAAATAAGCCAATAAGCACAAAATTGACATTGCAAATTTAATCAGATATTTACTGCGGTAAGACGACAATTGTCACACATAGCGAGCACTTTGCACTATTCCATAGCTTGTCACTCACATAATACTTTCGAAGCTTCCATTAGCTTTCACGTGAAATGTGTTAATAGAAAGATTTTTTTATTTTTTAAAGTGTGCAAAAGTAATTGAATTTTTGCGTAATAAATCAAAAGCATGAACTTGCATTGTAATTAGCTTAAATAGAATTAAGCAAAATAGTAGTAAAAGGATCTATTTTATAAAAAAATGAAAAAGTAAATTCTAATTATTAGTTTATTTTTACAAAGAAATTGATATATTTATATAGATTTGTAATAGTTTACATACAGTGGCCAACGATCTTGTCACTGTTGCTCAGGTAAAAATTTATTTGTTTTTATAAAACTATTAATTTTCTACAAATGATCGCCTTTATGTGCTTTTTGCTATTAACCATCATTTTCTTCTAATTGTCGTATGCTTTATGTTAAAGTTATGTAAAGTAGTGTTACCTTATTGTTTTAAATATAAATTCTTTTGTTTCTTTTATTGTTTTAAATTATTCAATATTTGGTTGTCATTGTTTATTACAAGTATGCATTGTGGGTTGCATTCTAAAATTTTTCAAAATTTGATAACTTTAGTTATCTAGAGGAACATAAAATTAGAACACTTTCATTCTTGTGCTGGTTGTGTTAGCATACCCGCAAAAAAATTTAATTAAGATTCATCTACTTCGATTGACTGTTATTTTTAGCTTTGGAGTGGTAGTTGGTGAGAAATCTACTAGAGTTGGACCAGTAGGTTTACGCCACGTTTTTGACTTTTTTATTTGGCATATTTAAATGTTTCGTCGATTTAACCTACAATGCATTTTTTCAACGAAGTGAAACTGTAAATTTAATGAGCATTACATATTATCGTACCTATATGTCTTTTTTTGTACTATACAACTGTCTTACTAAAAAAATTAGTTTTGCGTCTACAGTAATGGTTGGCCTGCTTGTTAATCGTCCAGACATCGTACATGTACAGTATTTGGTTTATTGTAGTTGGCCTCCACGTTGGGCGCCAAATTTTTTAAGTACAATCCATATTTTAACATTTTTGTTTTGTTGTATAAATCTAAGAATTTATTTGATTAAACTTGATCAAAATGAATCTTACGACTCATAAAAATTGTGCCATTAAAAAACAATTTTTGGAAACTGAGAAAAAAAGTTTACGCAAAATGTATCGTTAAAACGTTTTATATGCCTTATGACAGTAAAAACAAAAAAGAAAATAATATTTATAAAAATTTTTAATTTCTTAGACATCATAGAGATAAAAATTAATAACTGCAATAATGGTACTGATAACGATAACATTTTGTTTGTACAAGTTGCAGTACAAGTATATAGATATAACATTTTACAGCGTTTCAAACTTAGTAATGGTAATATGCACATTTGTTTAAACGAATTCTAAACGTAAAAAAGCAGTACTAAAAACTCTTGCTAATTTTTTTTAAATTTTTGTTTAAGAAAGAATAATTAAAATTCATCTACTTTAATTGAATCAAATTTTTGGCTTTGTGGTGGTAGTTAGTAAGCAATTAACTTAAATGAGATCAGTAGTTTTATGCTACGTTTTTGACTTTTTTATCTGGCACATTAGTTTAAGTTGGTTGTTAATTTAATCTACAATGCATTCTTTCAGCAAAGTAGAACGCCGAGTTTAATGATCAGTACATGTTGCCGTACCTATGTTTCTTTTTTTTGTACTTTATAACAGTTTTACTAAATAATTAATTTTGTTTTTACAGCAATTGCTAGACAGTATGTTATTCGTCTAAGCACACTGCAGTATTTAATCTGTTGTAATTTAACCCCACGTTGGGCGCCAAATTTGTATAATTGATTTGTAGACGATTAGGTTTTTGACTAACACAGATGAAGACCGCGTGCAGTAAAAATAAAAAAGGGGCCTAATTAACTATTTGGAAAACTGCATTTATTTATTTTTGCTTTTTTTAAGTTCGAAAAATAATTCTTTGTTAAATTGAATAGGGCTTTACTTTAAAAAGCTGGTTGGTCTTGTACGTTAGATCATGTAAAAAGTGCAATCCGTGTTTTAACATTCCCGTTTCGTTGTAGAACTCTAACAATTTATTTTATTAGTTGCCAAAAGTAAACTATAAAAAACAGTCAAGATAGTAGAATTCAAGTTGAATTCGTAAAACTATTTTTTTTGTCAAACGACGCAGTAGACCTCTTCAGACCTCAAAACAAACTGACAAGTTGCGCTGTGAATTCTTGTTTTTATAGACCGGCCTCCGATCGATAAAACTGGTTTCCAAATCTCCGGTAAAACAAAGCTAGAATCTCGATTAATATTGAAAGGATTTTTAATTATTTCAATGGGTTTTCTAATTTTTGGCTTATAATTCAAAACAGTCAAAATCTTAGTGTTTTTAAACATAATTAGATGACTCGTTTCTAGCACGTGTTTTGAAACCGCTGATTTCAAAAGTTGTTTAAGATGACTACATCTTTGATGACCTTAATACAAATTCTCACGCTTCTACTAGGTTCTTTTATAAATACGCGGCCACAAGAGCAAGGAATGCTCTAATCGCCGTGAGATTGAAAAGGAATAACGTTCTTCACCGGATTTAAGAGTTGACCAAATTTAGGAAGAGTACAAAACCGAGTAACAATTTTGTGCTTAGACATTTTTCCTATAGGGTCCGTGGTACCTTTGACATAGCGTAGATAAACACTGGTTGAGACATAAATCTCTCTGTTACTCTTGGTTTTGCAAACGTATACTTTGTAACAGATTCTTTAATACGTTTTAATTGGAATTGTTTGCGACTAACACCTTGGTTAGATAATTTAACTCTTGGTTAAAATTTTTGAGTTGACTTAAAGAAACAGCTCTGTACATTAAAAAGTTTACAACTGGTGATTTTTGAAAATGGTTACCATAAAACAATCTATTTAAAAATGTATCTGTATAGGTAGGTTTTCGATAAACTAAATGTGATAATGAACCATCTACATTTAACTAAAACGTCTAAAAATGATAAAAAAGAGTTCCTTAATAATTCCATAATATAAATGACACAAATACTCGTTAACCGTAGAAAAGCCATGTTGCCAAATGACAAAGGTGCCAGCCATTAACGTATCTGTACTAGAACTTGGCTTTTAGGATAAATCTTTTTTCTCATAATTTTCTATAAATATATTAGCAACAACCGGTAAAAACGGAGAGCCCATGGCGGCTCCTGATGTTTGTAAATAAAACTTTTCTCAAAAAGTTAAATATGTAGACGTCAAACATTTATCGATAATAGGTACTATATCGCTTAAAATATTGTTCTCCTTGAATAAAGCTCTGATAATGTTGATTTAATCAAATATTGGCAAGTTAGTAAACAAGACATCAAAACTAACCAGAATGTCAGTCGGTTGCATACTAAATATATAAATTCTAAACAAAATCCCCCCCGACTCATTCTTCAACGCTTCAAGTTTTAATAAATTTGCAAAATATTTGAAGATTTTATAAGTATGTGATTTTATAGCGGTGACAATAGGTCGAAGAAGAAGATTAGACTTATTAATTTTAGGTAATCAATAAAATCAAGGATCTTCATGCATTAAAAGTTTTTATCGGCTTCATCAATTGAAGACATTTTTATAAGTTTGGTAAGTGTTCTTTGGAAACCACTTTATACGCCCCGTTTAAGAAAAGATTGTAGAATTTGTTGTCATAATATGATCGATTCATATTAACAGAAGCGTTCGTTTTGTCAGCTTTAAAAATGATTATAGATTTATCTTGTTTCAAAGATTCAACTTTTTGTTGTTTCATTTCTTTTGCAAGGAACTGCTTGGATAGAAGCCTCTACAGCTGATACAATTTCTTCAATAACAAGTTGTTTTGGAGCAAATACAAAGTTAAAACCTTTTGATAAAATAACTATTTCTGTAGAGGACAATGAGCGTGAACATAAATTAATCACAGTTTAAGGTTTTGCATCGACGACGCGTTTTGGAAGCACCCATTTGTTCAATTTCTTAAGACTGTAACTTCTCTTTGACTCTTTGGGCTTGTTCAAAAGAAATTCGATCAACTCGCCAGTGTTCATTTGCCTTCTGATTAGGCTCTTATTGCTACAACCTTATTAAATATGATAGTAACTTCATACTACACTGATTCATGTCACCAGAAATAACTCATCCGTTTACTCAAGCTGCTCTAAGATTTGCTCCGCAAAAAACGACAAAAAGTTAATTGTCTAATACTAACTAATACACCTGGGAAACTTAAAATTGAAGTTATCAAAAACAGTTACAAAATGCAATAAGCACAAAAAAAACGGCGAAAAGAAAAATGATCAAGTCGTTTTTGTTGTCACCATTTTTCGATAAAGAAGAAGTTGTGGTTTACGATTTAGACTGTTACATATTGTTATTTTTTATTTATCAAATATATTTATTCTAAATTACAATTAACGGTTGCACTGTCTAAGAACGGTTTTGTTTGTCATTTCACTTTACGGGTGGAAATGAGCACGTTACAGCAACTAACCACCATTTTACTCGCTTTATAACTGTTTGAAAACCGCTGAGAACGTTTGTGTACATTTGTTACTTTAAGACAACGAATGTGTTAGAAAAAACGTATTCCAGGTTTTAGTAAAATGTGGTGTTTTTTGTATATTACGCGACGTTTCCGAGTAGGAAAGCAATTCTCAAAGATGGCGTCACGTTATCTTTTTACCTTTTTTTAGCGAGTTTTGGTATCCGACTGTTTTTGAAATATGTAATCTGTGGAGTCTACCTCGTGTAACAGTATTGTATTTTTTCGTTAAATTACTTTATGCACGTTACTTAGTGTAGCGTATATCTTTTCGCATTTACAATTATTACTTTAATTATGTCAGCCTTGTACGTACTACTTTTTAGTAACGTAGAATTTCGCTTTATGTAATTTGTTTTATTTGTATTCACTAATCGTCAGCCTTCAGCCTATAACTTATTTTATGTAATTATAACTTTAAATCATGCTGACTTTAATTTACTTTCAATTGCAAACATTATATCATCTGTAACCTTATGTATTGTCGATGAGTACGTTGAAGTCCGTGAAGTCGCTTCAATCAATTGAACGCAGTCATAACCAAAGGCAAAATAACATTAACCGTCGTACATAAGCTTATATACCACGCAAATGTTAGTTTTAAATCAAATAAAGGAGTAGTAGAAGTCACTAGTGATGCCAAAGATTTTTCGGTTTGCTAAGTTTTGTACTCATACTTTTGCGATTCATTATATATACTACACACATTTTTGATTTAGCAGTAAGTGATTCTTGTCTAGCAAAATTAGAAGGAAAAATACATTTTTATGCCCAATAACTACATCTTGGTTTAATCGTCCAATATACAGGGTGTATCTAAAATACAACCACAGCCTCAAGGGGTAGCTTCCTTATGGCGTAAAATAATTTTTTTCCTTTAAAGATTTGGTCTAAAGTATCCCAGTTTTGAGATATTTGCAATTAAAGTTTTCAGGACAGTCTAGACTATCTAAACAAATGGAATATGTTTAAAGTGATACCGTGGTTTTTGTTCATCTTGTAGTATGGATGATTGTAGTATTCTACACATCATTGTGGGGAAGACTAAAATTTTGTCTTCGTTTAACACATTTAACCTGGAAATTGTTTGTTCGTTGTAACTATCAGGTAAATGATGTGTGTAAATGTTGTAACATCCGTAACACGTATTGATGTGTATTGTGTTAATTATTTTTTTTATAATTTTTTATCATCTACAAAATTTATTAATAATCATTTGTAAGTAAATTGTTAATAATCTAATTAAAGTCGATAGTAATGTTTATTTCTTAGCATTATTACTGATCTATCTTAACAAAATGTACTTTTTGTACACGATCACGTTTATCCTTAGTTGTAACTAAGACAAGACTTCAGATAATTAAACGCAAAATTTATCTTTTTTAGAACTGAGTTCGACAATCTGTTTTATTTTTGTATCAATTTTTTAACGTAATTCTTTAGTTGATGTTAAGTAATTTGTGTAAACGTATTTGTACTTCATAATATTTAATAAAACTTTTTGATGTACAATAATAATACTGGATTAATGTACGGTAAGTGTAATTATAACCTTCACACCACACGTACATTGTGGGTTGAGGAATATCCTAACAGACAATTGCCTTCAATAAACTTTATTTTGGTGTGTATGCAAGGACTTAGAGAAACTGGAAGCGTTCTTTCTACCTACGAAGACAGTAGTTGAGAAAAACCACCCAATGTATTAGCAACGGAAGAAGAATAAATCTTCAATGAAACCGAATTTTAATATTTGTTTTTTTTCAATGTATGTGCAGATATTGTAAATTGTAAAAGATCGGACACAAAGCAGCACATGAGAAATAAGCCGCCCAGCTAACGTGTCCCATAATACGCTACACCGTATTTTAAAGAATTATTCTTTGTACTCTCACCATGTTCAACGAGTCCAACAGTTAACCGACGTTGATTTTGAACTGCGACTTGACTTTAGTAAGTGGTTGCAGCAACAAAAAGTTTTTGACCCTTACTTTACTGCCAAAACAGTATTTTCAGATTGGTGTTGTTTTGCACAAAATGGAGTGCTGAATTTTTACAACACGAATGTAAATTCTTATAAAGTTCTACAAAGTAACTTTCACTGGCAGTTTTCTATCAATGTTTGGTCGGATATATTAAGAAAATTTGATGACTTACTTCTTGAAGTTTGCAGAACAATGTGTAAAACGATAAAGTTTCTCCGCATGTAAGTCGCCCCGTTTGCGATTTTTTAAATTGAGTTTTACGGGTTGTAGGATTGGAAGAAACGGCACTAGACGCTGGTCAGCCTGTAGGCCAGATAATTACACTTTAGACTTTTTTTAGAGCTGTGTGAAAAGTAAAGTATAAAAAACCCCAGTAAATAATAGACAAGAGCTGCAAAATCGACTTTTTGCAAATGCAATTAGACAGAATGTGCGAGGAACGTTCAGTTTTTGGCGACATTTAGACGTTTGTGTTTTATTTAATGGAGGAGGTATTATCTAGCGTACTTGAAAAAAATGTGCAAAATCTCAACTTCTTTTAATCACAGTAATTTAACTACGCGTTATCTGGTAACAATATTTTGTGTTTATTTTTATTTTTGGTGTCAAGAAATCGCTGAAAAGAAATTTCTAAATATGCTCTAATATCGCCTGCTAAAATAACAACCTGTTAATTATATACACCCTCTATAAAAAGAATTTTCTGGCCTAAGTGCTCAACAATTTCAAATTGACACTGAAGACGTTTTGCTCAAACTTGCAACGCTATGTCGGCCAGTTTGTCAGGAAAGCAAAAAAGATACATGTTTTCAATGTAGATTTTGATAAGTATAATGTTGAAAACCACATTTTTGCTGACCTAGCTCATTATACACTACGGGCTTATAACTTGCACCAAATTGGCTATAATAAATAAATTTCTAAACGATGTGTTTGGTTTTGGTTGATTAAAATAATTTGTAAATATAGTGTTTTACTATATGTAAGCTACAAGTTAGACTCAAAAATTTACATTAAAATTTAAAAACGTGAAAGTATATAGGGTGTATCTGAAATACAACTACAAATACAAGGAAAAGTTTCCTTGTAGTGTTAACTGAAAATTTTTTTTTTAAAGATTTAGTATAAAGTAGTCCAATTTTGAGATATTAGCAATTAAAGTTTTCAGGCCGGTCCTGACTATCTAAACAAATGCAAATTGACTGTTTATTGTAACTATGCGGTAATGATGTATTGTTTCGATTATTGTTTTCTTTAATTTTCCATCATCTAGAAAATAAATTCTTAAGAAAATAATTAACGCAGATACTAATGTTTATTTCTTAGCATTACTAACCCAGCTTAACAAAATATACTTTGTGTATAGATTCTAGTGTACTTAAAAATAATGTGCAGAATAGCAACTTTAACCACAGTAATTTAACTCCGTTTTATCCGATAACATTACTTTGTATTTACTTTTATTTTTTTTATCAGCAAATCGCTGATAAAAAATTTGCACTGTTTAGAACAGTTTATTTTTATTTGTGGTGTCAACAACCTTAGAAGACTTAAATAATAAAACATGTCCGTAATTTACGATTTATTTTGCTAAAAATTTTGATCTCTTTAAAATGTTTTAATGAAAGTTTTATTTTGACAATTTTTGCTTGTATCTATGCTTTAATTTTACCTGTTAAAGTAACATAAGAAACTAGTACAGGTTTTTGGACTCAACTTCTAGCTAAGTCATCTATGGTCACTACTTTTAAGTATTCGACGTAACTTATATTCAACTGAAATAATTCAATTACGTATAATTTTCTTTGTTAAGTAAACATTTTTTGGTGACAAATAAAATCGTTATAACGACCAAAAGCTTACTTTATTTTTCATTAAACTTGTATTTATTTATTCTGTTTACTGTGTTTTATTTATATATAACTGTTGGTTTTAAATTAAGTATATGCTATAACAAAGTTAGTTGTACACAAGTTTGTTTCCAACATATGGAAAACTGCTTTTAGAAGTATGTTAGACCAAACAAACAAATACGCTATGCTGTCCATAAATGTTTGTATTTAGTTTGTAATTGGACTGCATTGCATTGAAATATAATACGTTATTCCAGCTTAACAAACTAATTGAATTAAATGTAACATTAGAATGAATTTTATTGTATTAAGTAAATAAAATTTACCTAAGTTAGAATACATTACTATTATTAATTTACTTTGTGAAATATATAATGGAAAACTAACATAATTAAAATTTTGATAAAAATTTTCTAACTTAAGAATTCATTGTTTAACAGTAAAAGTAAACTTTAATAAGTGTCACGAGTACGCGCTGACAAATAATTGTTATTCAAATTTTAAATGTAAAATTTTTACACTTGTTAAAACATATATAATGTTTTAAATTACTTTTCAAGTACGTAACTTTCTAACAAGTCTAAAGTCTGTTTTAGACATGTGCTAAAATAACGTGAAAGTTTAAGCGTTTTTCTTATCAATTTTTTTTCTGACTGTAAGCGAATTTTTGTGCCTTTTAGTTTTGTCTATTGTTTATTTACATAATAAGTAAAGACGTAAAGTTTGTGTAAAAAAACAATGGGAGATAAAACGAGTAACACTTTGGTATTGGTACACAAACATATAGCATTCTTCAAAGCAAAACATTTTTATTTATACAATAGAATTCAATAGAGATATTGCTTAGTAATTTAGTTTTATATTCCACAAGTTTTATTTTAAGCCAGCTCTTTTGCCAAACGTAAACAAATTGAATTTTTTTTATTTTAAAACAATAGCAATTTACCTTTATTTTTGTTCAGTTTAAAGTAAAGATTATAGGAAAAACTTTTTATGATAAATTATTAGTCACAATTTATGATAAGAGTAACTGCTTTTAATATATTACAATTATTTTTAAAAATTTGAACAACACGTTTTGATATTTAATGTAGATATATTGCATTAAGTTTTTATTTTATTTACATTCTTATACAGTTATTAGAGTCATTTTTTACAAAACTTTAAGTAAGTTATAAAACGTATTCTTAATTATTTCACATTTACATTCATTTAGCAACTTATTTATGTTATCTTCACGTTTAAAAAGCGTTGGTAATTAATATTATTTTAAAAACGTGTTATTAATCATTTTATTAGAACATATACTTGTGTACAAAAAAGAATGTAAACTAAATCAATAAATGCTTCTATAAAAAAAACTTTTCAAAAATTAGTATTTACCAAACACTTAGCTTAATTATGAAAGTTTGCTCTACAAATCTTAATTTTCCTTGATTTCTCTAATAGGCAGTAAAGCAATTATACTATTTTATTATTGAATTGTCAAATATTAGATTTCAATTCAGTTATTTCTATTTAACATTAAAACTGCAAAAGCAATAAAGTTTTATTTGCGTCATAACTTTGTTTTTATTTAAAAATGATCTAATTTATTACCAAATTAATATTAATTATCGTTGAAAATGTTTGTAAATATAATTAGTAGCAACGTATATTGCGTTAAAATACGTAAACAAAATTATTTCAATTTAGCAGTTGTAAAGTTTATTCAAGATTGGTTACTTAAACGTATATAATTTTAGAAGCTATGATTTTTTGTCAGTTGGAATTGTCTGATATTAAAATCTGCACAAATGCAATTTTACATTTTTATATATAATAAAAACCAAAAAAATGTGTATTAAAATAATTAAAGTTAATTTATTATTTTACTTAATAACACATGCTAAAGCACCGTTATTAAAAATTAAATTCTAATTTTAATAATAAATTTTATATTAAATCATAAATAATTTGTTTATAATTAAAACTAATTGAATTTAGTAACTAATTTGGAATCAAATAATAATAATTATTTATGATTATGATATATTATAAAATACCTTAAAATTATAATTAGTTTTTATTAGTTTTATTATATTTCAGCAAACAGTGGAATTAAAATAACAAAATCAATATTTTATTTATTTAATGTTTGTTGGCAATATTTTATTATTTAATAAAAGATTTAAAAATTTTCAGATAAAAAACGTAGTAAAAAAGTAAGATTTAGTTTTTTAAGTCAATCTTAGCTTTCACAACCAAACAAAAACATGCCAATCGCAAAGTATCACACATTCTAGGTTTAGTTTACTCCGACTTAAATGAACCAATGTCTATTGAATCTAAAGGTGATGCCAAACATATCTAAACTTTCGTCGCGTAAAAGTTTTACATATTTTTTAAAATCTAAAAATAAAATGTTTGAATATTTTATTGATTTTGTTAATTTTGTGGAAAATCAAACAAAACATAAAACTAAAATGCAACCGCACTGACAACGGTACAAAATATGCCAACAGGTTGATGACAAATTATTTACGCCAGAAAGGTATACATCATGAAAAAAGAGGATGAAAGATGCATCCCAGTAGAACAGCGTCCCAGAAGGCATTAATCGCACTCTTCTTGAGTGTTTTAACCATAACGATTTTATCCAATGTAAAATTTTGTTAACGTCTGTGTGTTCGATACAAATTTCCGTATCTGCCGTACATCTAACATTGGCAATTCCAGTAATACACGCTCTTCTCAAAGTTCTATAAAAACGGCATTTAATTTATATAATTAAATTATTTTTATCTTGCGTAATTCAATAACTGCAAAGTATTTCAAAATACGGTTGCATTTTATTAGTGCAAAAATATTTTATACACAAAAATTATTATAGTGCAATTTTTTTCTATTTATTTACTATTCTATCACCAAGATAAACGTAACTAATTACCCAACGCGCACGTGAAAACTGTCCTTAACCATCAACACACGCGCACGCATAATTGCTTACATCACAGGTTTTTCAGTAGCACGCAACAACCCACCCATCAAAATCGACGGCGATTTTCAATAACCACCAACAAAAAATTAACTGAAACAATATTTTAAACTAACAACTAATTTAATACAATGTTACTGCAAAAGCAGTGGACATAACTATATTAGAAAGTGCTTGAAAAATCTTTAAACAATCTTAAAGAAAAATTTAAACTAACAACTAAATATAATACAATGTTACTGCAAAGACAGCCTACATAATTTTACTAAAAGGCGCTTGAACAGTTTTTGAAGAGTACAAACTGCCGCCACGCAAATAATATTATCCTTTCCAGGATGCAATTCAACTATTCTGACCATTCTCTAATGTAAAGGTGGAATCAACTTGTTTCTGATTAAGACTAACGTGCCAATATCTATTGGCTCAAGCACCTTTGGTTTTGACCACTTTCCGCGTTGGTATAGTGTGTGTAGGTATTTATTTTTCCATTTGCGCTGAAAGTGTTAGTGTAACTTTTGTAACAATTGCTAATTCGAAAGACGAGTCCTTATCAAATGTTACAAATTTGGGTCCGGTGTAGACGTTAAAGGTTTTAAAGTCAGAAAATGACCAGGTGATAACACGCTCAAGTCTTTGGGATCAGAACTAAAACTACATAGAGGTTGAGAATTAAGGACTGCTTCTATTTGCACGACAAGTGTGTTTAATCCTTCATAAATGAAAATTTCATTTCCAGTTATTTGGAAAAGATAGGTTTTAACAGATTTGATCCCGCTCTCCCACAAACTACCGAAATGTGGAGCGGAAGAAGAGTTGAAATTCTACTGAATAGCTTGAGTTTCTACTGCGAATTTGAATTAAGCAGCCAATTGTTTGTTGGTTCCGACAAAGTTTGTGTCACAACCACTGAAAAGTCTCACTTGTTAAAGCTGAAGCTATTTTAAGATGCAAAGCTTCGATAGCAAAGCACACAAACAAACACAAATAAACTGAAGAAGATTTCTAAAGACTGATGTTATCGTCTTGCGTTTCTCGTTATATACCGTCTTTCGGCTCCGTTTTGCTGATCTGTTTTGGTCTGTTGATCCATAGACGCCTGGTGACTTTTTGCATGTTTTTCACGCAGCGTAGATCTCTATGTGTTGCTTAATCTGTATCCATTCTCACGGATGTGCTTACCTACTCTACGTTGCCGGAGTTACTAACAGACTAAAGGGGGTTCTAGGAAAGAAGAACATCACTATACGTTATAACACAGTGAAGAAAATAGATCAGCTCATACCACCTAATAAAGATCAACCACTAAGACTACACACCAAGGGTATATACAAATTAGAGTGTATGTGCGGCAGGAGTTACATTGGCCAAACAGGTAGGAGCATTCAGTGCAGGGTTAAAGAACATCAACGAGACGCTCAACTCAAACGCACAGACAAATCTGCAGTATCAGAACATCTACATGATAATGGAGATCACCGGATTGATTACGGGATCGTAAAAGTATTACCACGAAGCAGACACTATCACCAGCAAATAATACTCGAATCATTTAAAATAATGAAAAATCCTAACAACTTCAACCGTGAGGATGGATACAGATTAAGCAACACATGGAGATCTACGCTGCGTGAAGAACATGCAAGAAGTCATCAGACGTCTATGAACGCAAATCAACACACCAAAACGGACACGGATCAGCGAAGCGGAGCCGAAAGACGGTATATAACGAGGAACGCAAGACGATAACATCAGTCTTTAGAAATCTTCTGAAGAAGCTGACAATATGATAAACAAAACGTTAAGTAAAAGTTTTGTGACGCGGCAACACCCGAAGAACAGTGCTGCATTAAAGAACGGACGTAAAAGCTTGCATTCTACTAAACTTTGGCGTGTTTAGAACCGCGTCGTTTTAAAATGAGGATTGGAAAAGAACCGCTATAATCTACTCCAACACAACTAAATGCTGTTACCTGATTCACACAAAGTGCGATTAAATTTTGGCATGTAGGGCACGAGTAGAGTGGATCAAGTCCTAAAGCACGATTGAGAATGTGATAAACGACGAAAATGTTCCGCCGGTAGCGAATCGGATAATAATGTGTCATTAGCGGACCATTTGCGTAACTCCAAACATCCAGAATTAAGTAATTCAATTAATTGGATTTGCAAATCTATTAACGAATTTAATGTGTCGGCTTGTCGATGATCGCAAGAAGAAATTCATTCTTGTTTTTCTGTCCCAATTGCTACAACGTGCAAATGGCTAGAAAAAGAGAAGATGCGACTCTGTAGGTGAGGAACCTCAAAGTATCAACTGAAACTTTTTATGCAAAGGCAAAACTACCATTTCACAAAACATTTGACTACATTACAAATGCAACCAAATCGAAGTAAAATCACTTTAGAGTTTTGACTCAGCGAGAAGTGTATCATTGAGTAAAACTTCTTTATGATTCTTGCCTGACTTATCGAAAACTACTCGAATTTTAGATGATGTATTGTTTTGTTTAAAAATACAATGATGTGGAATGTAATAAGTCTGCAAACTATTTAATTCTACAATCGGGCAAATCACATGTATTTTGAGTCAAACTAATCCTTCATGTACTCATATTTTTTCCATGTAAAAGAGGACAACGGTAGGACGACAATGTGCAATTTCTCGCATGCCTTCAAACATAGGCATCCATTCCATGTCCTTAAACGGCAACAAAACTACGAAACGACACGAATGGTCTCTGATGAAACAAAAAACCAATGTGGTTGTGTAACAGCATTACCAGCCACAAGACCCATAAGGGCAAAACTAAATAATGTAATTATGGCAGCTGGATTTGGCTATTTTCATAACGCAAGAGAACACTACACGCGATACGTAAAAATCAACACTTAATAGGAAATGAATATTTCCAGGAATGTTCCAGTCGGTATATGCCAACCGTTATTAGATGACTTGCTACAAAGCACATCTGCCGATATAAGATTTGTGCTCTTGTCATGAACATCTTTAATCAATGCAACTATAATCGACACCAATTTACCAACCGTTACAATTAATACACAAGTTGATTCAGAAAATTGCTATCCTAGGAGAATTGCTAAGGAGATATTATATTATTATCATGAAATGGATTTTTTAGCCTTAACTAGGTTCTGGTAGAATTGTAAGCAACAAATCCATGTTTTGATACCACTTGCGGTAAATCTAGAACTGTTAATAGATCACATGGACGTTACCACAGTTTTTTTTACATCCTAATGCTTCTAGTTACTTACGAACCTTGCACGGCCAGCTCGCTGTAAGATTGGAACAATATATATCCGAGAGAGGGGAAGTCCAAGTGATTTATTTTAATGGGTGCCAGATCTCGTCTCGCAGATACAGCTTTTGCTATATCAGCACAGAAGGCTCGAAAAAAGAAATCAAATCATTAACATCAATTGTACTTCAATTACTTTAGCAGGATAACTTATGATTAAAATTAGAATCAATAAAAAATAGATAATCCGATAGCATCACAGTCAGTAAATTTAGAATGAGTATAAGTATATGTTGGTTCTAAAACGCCGGAAGTATCGGCAGCTCATAATACACTCAAATCGTAAGTGTAACCGCCACGACATACAAACTCTTTGCAAGTAAATTATATTAACAATAATAATTGACGTTCGACGTATCAAAATGCGATAACAATTTAACTTGGCCTAATTGTAATAAGAAGCAAATCATTTTAAACGTTTTGACGTGATTAGCAAATGTAATTCGTGAGAAGCACCGTAGCGACAGCGAATAGTTAAAATCAAAGTTTGCCTTACTAAGATCTAGGTTTACTTTCAGAAAACGTTTTCCTACTGGCTTTCTGTAATCCAATTACCTAAAAATAATCGTGTCCATCTGGTGACTCACAAACTCTACAACAGGTAAAAAGTAACATTTATGAAAGGGAAGAGAACCGGAGTATATCGTATGCTGTTACATAATATGCACTTGCGTTCAAGGTGGTCTTATAGTTAAACGTCGATTGTCTCTGAATAGAAATATCTGCCTTTGTGTAGCAGTATTCGTAGATCCGATGCTTCCTTTTAGAACTTTTTTGCCGTCGATTTTTACAGACATAGAAACCCACATATGGAAGGTAGCACGTGGATGTTTTAAGAAATCATGTTTAATTCAAGCAGGCATATTTTATGTACCACAAAGTGTATTGTATGATTTTTCAAACGGAAGGGGCCAACGATGCTCAATAGATGGCGTAGAAAAATGGAAAACTAACATCAAGTCAACCAAGAATATACAGATCAGCACAATTTAAATTTAGAGCACGTAACACCGAACTTGCAGACAAAATATAATATAGGTAATTGTAAGTCAACTCTAACTCCTTTAGATCTAAACACAAAACTTATATGAAACCAACGACAACAGAAGATATAGAAAAAATGAGTATGATTCTATATCACAAAGCACTGAGAAGCCTAATGTATATTGCTAATGGAACGACACCTGATAGTGATTCTGACTGGATAAGTAAAAACGATCGAATATATACTATATGATACGTTTTTATGTTTTCTAGAGCTACCATATCTTTAAATTTAAAGAAACAGCCAACGATAGTTAGTGCTGTTACTCAGGAGGCAATTTAGATACGTTTTCTGACTGAACTAAAAACAGAACTTAAAGAACCACTAATAATTATGTGTGATAATAAAGGTGGAATCAAAATTAAGAAAAATTTAAACACCATCTTGTGAAAGAGTACGTGGAGTCAAGGCAAGTTAAATTGACTTACTGTGACTCTAGGGAAATGACAGCTGACGTATTAACACAAAAAAAAATATTTGGTATTAAACCACAAACACTGTCAAAGTCTAGGTTTAGTTGATACAATGTAGTAGTTAACAATCAGATAATTCATTAATAGGTTTGATTGACAAGTTGTTGTAACTAATTGTCAACCCGGTATATAAGTTGTACGTAGCGGTTTATCTGTGTGTTACTAAGTGTGTATTTAGCACTTTTATAAAATAAATAATGTCTCTATTTGATTTTACTATCGTGATAGCGATCAACTTCTTCAACTTCTTTTTCAGCTTTACTTTATAATATTTGGCTTTCCAGGTTGTCATGTTGTTGTTATATGCCTGAAATACTAAAGAACCCATCAAGGAGAAATTGTGGACGATTCGTTGAAGATTTTATTTTTTGTCGCTCGTGATTTTATTTTGTAAGTGTACCAACAAAAATCACTTTGAAATGTGTTACAAGCTTCTCATTTAGGTTCTTCTACGGCCAGCTTGTAATAGAATTTAAACAATTGTTATTCGGAGAGAGAAAAGCTTTAAGTGACAAGATTTTTTTACAGACGTCAGAACAACTCCTGTTTCTACATCCTTCAAAGCTTGCAATAAATATTTAGGGTTCGTAAAGTCGGAAGAAAGAGAAAATAAACCAAATACAATTAACATGAAATTCGATTTACTGCTTAGAATGCCAAAACAAAATAGAATTAACAACTATGTTTCCAATTTGTACACGCACAAGAAAGTAGTTTAGTCTAATTAATTGTAAAAGTTTGTTATAAGAACGGCGACAGCATTGGATACTAACAATACATCTGTACAATTGTGAATGACAAGAAGACATAGATTTTTTTAAAATCATTAATATGAATTCACTGATTACATATCAGCGTGCGACTAAATTATGTTATACTAACAGTAATAGAAAACAAATTGTTGTGACAATTACCGAAGTTATAATCTACTAAATAATGAGTATCACCGTAATGACAAGGAATAGTAATCAAATTGACTTATTACCCAAATCCAGTGTTGGACATTAAGGAAACGTTTTCCCAATGGCTAACCTGTAATTAAACTAACCAACAATCGTGTCTCGTAGCAATAGAATCAATCACCGTGTCTACATAGTAGGGAAGATAGATACGAGTGTTTGTATCCCATCAAAAAGGTGCTTGAAGGTTTTAACCCTTAGATATAACTGATCGTTACCTATATTAGAGGTGGTACGTGGTGCTACGAAATCGACATAAAAATTGCGCTTAATCCAAAAAAGAATAGAAAAAATTTACCCTGCGTTGATTACTTAATAAAGTTATTTTCAAAATACATAACGCTACAAGTGGATGTTGTAAGAAAATTTTTATTTAAATTCACGCAGCCATGTTCTGTGTTTCACAACTTAAAAGGAAATGATAAGCACGATACTTGTTAGATGGCGTCGATAGTAAGTGACTAACTTCAAGTGAACCAAATTATACAGGGTGGCGCAATTTAAATTTAGAGCACGTAACAAATATTTTGTTATCTATTTATTTGCTCACACTTTTTTAAGTTTTGGCTTCTGGTAACAATCATCATTCTTTTGTTGAAGTTTACTTCTAGATCCAGATTTCCTACTACTAATGTTATCTACATTGTTAATTGAGCTACTTTTTTTAGTTGTCTAACACTAATGTTTGACCTACTTTTTCGAGCATCCTACTATGGCCATCTAGAAAATATAAAGCTATGTGATTTTGCATGCCAATATCTTCATTTTTCATTTTTCAGTTACTACTTCTGTCTGAATTTCTATTGTAAAAAGTTTGTTCTATCAACGATTTTACTACACATATTACGCATTTGACCTAAACTAATTTTACTCGAGGTTTTTTGCTACCTGATTTTATTGTCTTTAACACAAATAATTTTTCGAGTTGTTTTACTTGTGAAAATGTCAACGCTGAGTTTTAATTGCTAAAATAAACGTTCAAATTTGATGATTCAACCGTTATGTTATTTTTCATAACTTTACTGACGTGAGTAATGGTTATTTAAACGTAGATAATAATCAATAAATGTTTACAAAATTTAGTACTTAATAAATTTATTTTTACCTAGGTGTAGTGAGATTTAAAAACATACATTTATCATTTTTTTTCAAATTTTTAATATAGTTATTTTAGATTTACTCTCAAGCTACAAAGATACTTATTACTAACGGATTTCATAACACGTGCACTATGATACACTTCAAAAGATAAATGAGTTTTTATTATACGTCACATAAGGTAAAAGTAATAGTTTTTTACACTATAAACAAATAAAATTAGAAAAGTTTTTAATAGTTTTTTTACGACCATTATTTGTAGTCGTCTTGTTTAAACCATAAATTTCAACAAGCATTAATAATAAACTAATATAAAAAAATTACAATATATAACTATTTAATGTTACATACATTTATGATATGATATAGTATAAATGCTGATATACTAAAGTTATTACAATTATTAAGAAAATAAATATTTAATAATTATTCAAGGACCACTAATACTACAGCAACACTACTGATGCAATGCATATCAAATGTGGTCTTATCCCAACGGTTCTCTAAAATTTTAGATAATCAAATTCAGTATTATAACTATTCCCCAGATTACTTCTGAAACACTGATTGCTGGCATAATTAATCTATGTTGCACTTGGACTTTCAACAAGGTATAAATGAAATTAATTATATGTATGTATATAACGTAAATGATATATACTATCATTTGTTTTCTCGTAATTATTTTGGTTAAAATAAAATAAAAATCTTTTAATTGATTGATTGATATTATTCTTGATAAACAAATATTTGGTACTAACAGTAAACAAGACTATCTGAAACAGTATGTAACATAATATGTTTACCAATAACCAATGTTATTGATAAAATATACTTTTGTTTAAATGGAAGGATCGCTATAACACTAATGGCTGTTCTATGCAAACGTCATTTATTAAAACTACATTACTCCAATTAAAAACGCTTTTGCTGTTGTATATTCCACAACAGACTTTAATTGTTCTAAATTAATAAAATCAATACAAATGATGTATCAAAATATAATTAAAGCTTATGTAAACATTTATGCTCAAAATTTTTTTAATTTTTTTTTAAAGTATGCTCGTACTTTTAAGTTTGTTTTTTATACAAAAAAATGTATTCTAAAGAACTGTTAACTTATATAAATTACACTGTTTATAAGTGTTTATTGTTTTGAAAATCACACGGAAATTATAAATATTACGGTTATTTTTGCAGTTTATTTAATAAAAAAAACATTAATCTTTTTTCAATATTTTTGACGCCGTCACTGACAACGTAGTGTATTCAAACTATTTTACGTTCTTCCGCAGACTATTGTGTATGTATCTTCCGCGTCAAGACGGTGATAACTCAAAATAAACTTTATCTATATTATTGCATTCTAATAAGTGAATTTTAAACAAAGTGAATAAGTGGCCAGCCTGCTAAAAACATGTATCATACAATTCGCCAGTGGCGTATCTTAATAAAAACACAAATTTACAATTACTTCAAAATAATCAACAGCAGGCAACAATTCCATTCCAACAATTAAACTACAATAACACACCACAAAATATAATACCCCAACAAGCATTCATTTACGCTGCCCCCTCAATAAGTCCCTTACAAGAATAGTACTACAACATGCGACAAACTACAGCTACGAGTACAAACTCAAAGCAGCATGAGTATCATAATCAACAATTACTGCAAATGTCATCAACTAAGGATGACGAACAAAAGGAAATGAATCTGTCCACTGACATATCATGACAACCCCAAACCTTCTCCGATATTTGCCTATGGAGTGATAAATTATCCAAAGATGATATCACAAATAAGAGACTGTTTAGAAGAAGAACAATATAGTACTAAAAGTTTGTATGACAATATTATTCAAATAAAATGCAATATTACAGACGGATCATACATATCAACTAAAAGAAGAAGACTTAGACTCAGCGGGTAATAATAAAGACGTGGATAAAATTGAAACCATACAAAATAACATAGTAAAAATAGAACTTCCGAATAACAATAAAAATAATATCGTTCAGTGTATGAGATGCCAGTTATATGGTCACTCAAAATCTTACTGCAATCGGTCATTTGTATGCGTTAAATGCGGTGAAGCACATAACACCATCAGCTGTAAAAAGACCAAGGACAGCCCAGCAATATACGCATTATGCAGAAAAGACTACGAATTATAAAAGATGCGAACACTATCAACACCTAATTCTTAGAAACAACCCTATAAGCAAGACTAGAACTCTAACACCAGCATCATTCAACGTAAACGCTACACACACAATTCTAAATGAATTTAAGAACATGTTCAATCAACTCATTCAGCAAAATAGCACGGTATTAAACATGCTCACAACGTTAATAAGTAAACTTCATCAAAGGGTAAATTTTTAAGAGTCGCTTTGTGGAACGCTAATGGGTTAGTACAACATAAAGAAAAAATAAAACTCTTTCTATTAGATAGATATACTCCTAATAAGTGAAACACATTTCACAGATAGGACATATTTTAAAATGCTTTATTATGAAACATTATACCAATCACACATGAGGGTACTGCTGCAATAAATAATTAAAATATTAAGTGAACTGTTTACAGGCTACTACAATACAAGTAACAACTTTACCGTATGAACTGATACTATTTGCAGTTTATTGCCCACCTCGGCACGACATAAAAAAGGCAGACTTTAAAAACTTTTTTCAAACATTAGTAGCAAAATTCATAGCCTGGGGAGATTACAATAGTAAGCACACTAAATGGGGCTCACGTTTAATTAAAGGTAAAGGAAGAGAATTTCAAAAAACGATAGAGGACAACAGATACTGAATCATCTCAACAGGAACACCAATTTATTGGCCTACCGATCCTCATCAGGACTTCTTTGTTGCAAACGGAATTAACCCGGCATATACTGAAGTAGTACTCAACTTTGACTTATCATCCGACCACTTTCCTATATTACTAACAGTGAGCACATCTGTTATATACAAAAATCCAACAACAAGGGTACACAATAGTAAAACAAACTGGGATACTTACCGTAGCACATTAAGTGAAACCAGAATTAAACGTTTGACTCAAAGAACCTGAAGAAATAGAATCAGTCACGGAAGAATTTGTAACAAAGCTACAGCAAGCCGCACAACAAGCGACACCACAAATTCATCAAAGGAAATTAAATAATGACGTTCCACTAGAAATTAGAAGAATGATTGCAGAAAAAAACGTGCTAGAGCAAAGTGGCAACGAAGTCATACACATGTCGATAAAAATGCTTACAACAATGTGACAAATAAATTGAAAACAAAACTTATGGAAGTAAGAAACGAACAATTTGAATAAAATGTATCTAAACTAACTAGAACTGATAATTCTATATGGAAATCAATCAAAAACTCCAGAAAACCTAAACTAAATATATCACCAATAAGGAAAAATGGTGCTGTACACTGGGCAAAGAGTAATAAAGAAAAGGCTAACGTATTCGCAGAGCATCTGACTACAGTTTTTCAACCGCTAGACATTGAATCAAATCAAAAAAATTAAAGAAAACATATTAGTTCTTTTACAGCAACACTGAAATCTTAAACCATTTATCTCAAAAGAACTAACCGCTGAAATAAGAAAACTTAATCTTAAAAAGGCTCCCGGTATTCATCAAATAACAGCTAAAATGCTGAGCAAACTTCCAAGAAAAGGCATTGTATTATTGACTTATATAATATATATACTGACTTCCAGAAAAATTGCAACACCTAGAAGTTGTTGATCGATTTTATTGAAATTTTCAGGAAACGTCTATTTTTATGGAACAAAGTGATGATTAAAATTTAAAAACAAAAGAATAAAAGCTTAAAAAGTTTTTTTTAATAATGGGTTGCTCCGCCACGATTTGTAATACACTCATTTAGACGTCTTGGGATGCTATCAATCAAGTGATCTTGTGGTATATCGTCCCAAGCTTCTTGAATCTGTAGCTGGAGATCGTGTAAGTTATCTGGAGAGTGTGGTAAATTACCCAGTCCCCTACCAAAATCATATCCCATAGATGTTCAACGGGCGATCAATGAGGCGACCGAGCAGACTATGGGAGGACGGCAATGTTAACTTCTTCCAAAAACCGTGTTGTAGCCCTTGCTGTATGAGGGCGCGCATTATCCTGCTGTAAAATGGGATTTTGCAGCCTCTAAAGATATGGAAGCCCAAGTGGTTGTAGCATATTAGCAATGTAACCAGTTGCGTTTAGGTTGCCGTCAATACAGACCAAAGGTGATCTGTTACAACATATTGCACCCCATATCATAACTCTTTGAATGAGCATTCCACAAAAAATGTTTGATTTTTACGTTCTCCACGCATCGCTCTGACCCTCCTACGACCATCGTGGGTCCACAAGCATAATCGGGACTCGTCACTAAACACAATTTAATGCTATTCTTGCGCCCAACTAACTCTTTCGTTGGTCCACTCTAGTCCTAGACGGTAAAGTGGTGTAAGGGGATAACACAAAAATGGACAATATGAACGCAACCCATATGATCTTATCCGGCAATAAACAGATGACATTGACATTCTGAGTCCTATACCTCTCATCCAATCATTTGCAATTGATCGAGTTGTTGAAAATCTGTCTCTTGTGGCCAAAACTCTTAAACGACGTACTTCGCGATCTGTAGTCCTCCGAGGACATCCAGATTCACAGCGACGATGTTAAACCGATGAAATATTTTAGTTTACACGACGAGCAAAAATCCGGTTTGTCTCATACCAATAATACGACCACGTTCAAAATCACTTAATTGGACAAAATGTTGATGTTGACGTACTATCGGCATTGTTATCATATGTCGTCAATCGCTGGAAAATAAAAAGTTGTTGATAGACCTTTTTTTCTCATGAACCTCAAGGTAGTTGTATCTTTCGAATATTTTAATATCTGGCGAACAAAATGCACCAATTTAGTTTTAGCTTTAAATCTTACTAAAACAAAGTCCCCATCATTTAAATCTTCTCTACAATTCTCCTCAATATCTTCCATTTCGTCACTTATTTCTTTATCAGAATTATCATAAATTGATAATCCATCACTTTCGGAAGACGATGAATCCGACGGAATTTTCGTTCTACGTTTTTTCTTCGGTTGGTTGTCTACTTGTTTTTCTAGCTTAGTAAAAATGTTTCTTTTAAAGCATTTTTTTTTGTTTTTTTCATTTTCAATTTGTTTCAGTCGTTCCTTCTCTGGGGTGTCAGTAGAAAGTTTTGAAGTCCCTGGCGTCCGTTTTGTTTTAGTTTCTTTTCTAATTGCTTTCGAAAAAAGTCTAACTAATTCAGGTGTCACTTTAGTGGGATGTTTTATGTCATTTTTATAACCACTGCAAGATGGTGTATTTTGCAAAATTGTTATGTCACCTAAAACAATTATCTTGTTATTTCCCGTCAACCCTTCATTTTTTTCCTTAATAAAATCACTGTTTTTTGTTATGTTCTTCTCCATCTTTGTCATTTATATTACCGCTATTGCCATTTTCATCTTCTATAACTTTAGTACGTTCTGCAATATTGTTCGAATTATCTACATTTGGTAAAGGTTCATCGGTAACGGCACTCGGAGTAAAATCTACATTACTAAACACCAAGCGGTTCATTGGCCAAATTCCTGTGGTCTTAAAACTACTCACAATATTTTCATTTGTGAATGCTCTCAAATATGCACGATAGGTTAGTTCTGGAATATTCCTAACCGTTATGGTTTTACCGGGATTGAACACCATCCAGTCATTAAATTCAATATTACAAAAATTTTTAAAAGGCCCAAAAACTCCGACGTCTAGTGGCTGCATTCGGTGGGCTGTATGGGGAGCGAAACTTAGTAAGACAATTCCATTTTCCTTACAGTATTGGACGCATGTAAGGCTAACATGTGACTTGCGATTATCGACTAACAAAAAAATTGTATTGCTACGAGAGCAGGACGTATGTTTAACTATATGCTTTAATACAGAAGGAAACAACTCGTTCGTCATCCAACCAGACTTGTTTCCAGTGCTAGACTCAAAACTGGAGCATCAAAAGTCCTCTATGTTTCTGATCCGAGAAAAAACATAAACAGGAGGCAGACTTTGTCCAGATGCGCTAATAATTCCCACAAAAGTCACCAATTCACCTCTTTCAGCTGTGGCAGCTTGAGAAACTTGTTTCTTTCCAGTAGTAGAAACAATTTTTACTGGTTTCATCACCGTTGTGACTCGCGTCTCATCGAGATTAAACATTCTTTCCAGAGTAAATTTGTAACGCTCCAGTACGTTTTTTAGGTTTTCGAAAAATTGACCCACCTTAAACTTATTAAAACCGGTGCTTCTACCCAAGCTCGTGCTTTCTGGTTTTCTTAAAGAGAGTCCCGGATGACGTGACATAAACCCTCGGCGCCATCCGTCCTTTGCTTGCCGTTTTTGATGCCACTCTGGAGGAATTTAACAGTTTGGCAAAACAGAAGCATATTCGAAAGCTAGCTTTTCGATTTGAACATATGTCAGTCCATAATTTAAATCAGAACATCTTTTAATAAACGCTTCTAGTTCAGACTCTTGTTCCGTTGTAAATACTTGTCTATTTGTATATTTGTTTGCATATTTGGGCGATTCTTGATCACTTTCATTACCAGAGTCTTCTAAGTTTTGAAAATTTTGACGCAAATATTTTTCTATGGACCTCTTCTGTAATATTCTTTTTATTCGACTTTGTAATGTAGATCTTTTTATACCGTGTATCCTGGCGCCCTCTCTTACGGAGAAGGTACCATTAAAACAGCCTATGATTGCTTGTTTGATGCTATTTTCATCTATTTGATTCCTATTAGTTTTTAAATTTCGTTTTAGAGGCATATCTGCAAGAAAAACAAATATTTCAAAAGAATGTAGGGTGCATTCGGCCATAGCCGAATGCACACACAATGTGTTTGAATTTGTAGATTAGGATTGAAAATGTTCTACAGTATTTGAAGACATATGCACAAAAAAAAAGAAAAAAAAGAAAATTTTTCAATAAAATAAACATCAAATATATGAATCAAAAACACTTACTTTCAGAAGCACTTTTAAACTTTTTTCTTTAAAAGTTGATTAGACCGCAACACACGTGTTAGCTTTTACCTAGACGATGAACTAACGATAGGCAACCTAAAGGCAGCTCTATTGAGGGGGAAATTTGAATCACATTAAAAATATCTACCCTGGATGAATGCTCCCCGTGCCCCATGCTCCCCGCTTTCCTCTAGTATGTAACTACACTCTTACATTACGAACAATGTGAGCAGAATTCCCATTGTGTTCGATGACATCTCGTCAATAAGATACATTAAAATACGTTAAGGTACCCATTTGTATGAAGACGATTTGGTAGATAAATTAGCCCAACGGCTCTATTATTTATTATGCCTAGCCAAACGTTATTGGAAAACATTCTTTGGTGACCATATTCTCTAAATTCACGCGGATTTTTATCTGCTCTATGATAAAGATTATGAGTATTAAATACACCATCTCTGGTAAACATACATTCATCGCTTCAAAGAATACGCTGGAGAAAGTCGCCATCTTGTTGTATCGAATTTAAAGTTGTATTACAAAAATTTAATCGTAATATGTTGTCGTTATTATAGTAAAGTTGAATTTTAGAAACGTGATATAAATAAAGCAGGTTTTTTTATTGAAGCTAACTGTCAAGTACTATGCGAAGGATCTTTGTGACAGCGTCTAGAATGTGTTCTTCTAGTGGTACGCACGCTTTCGTCTTGATCAACTAACATTAGCGTTTTTCGTTAAACCAGTTTCTTGAAGTTGTTGATTCAGTCTTTGAAATGTATTTCCTCTAGGTTGTCTTCGGTATGAAAAACCTACTCGTTTACGGCCGCGAAAATTATGGAAACCGTATGTCGGGTACATATTGGCATATTTATTGAATGTAAAAGCTATTATGAGTAAACAAAACAATAATACTGAACCCAAATAACGCAGAACAACAAAAACTAATCAAAAGTACACAAAAAATTAATAAAAAACAAAGGTTGTACAAAAATGAAACAAGAAAGTCGCATTGGATGCGTAAATATTAAAATTTGACAGATGATGCTTATGATTGGACTCTGTTGAAATCGCATTAGAATGAAAAGTTTGTTTTATATCATTGCCAAATATGGTTTTTTGTAAAATTGCACCAATAAAGAAATGTTAAAAACCAACTTTGAAGTAAAAAAAATGTTAACAAAACAAAAGTTACAAAACCTTGTTAACACCTTTGCAAATAACATCTTACAAATATTTTATAATTTACTGACTCATTTTACTAACAAAAATCATTATTAAAGTAGTAGTAAATTTTTTGAGTATGTTTTTAATTTTCTGTTTGATATGCTGATTAAGTAAACATGTAAATTTATGATAAATTAATTTTATGCTTAATTTAACTACAAATAAAATTTATTATGTACAAAAATTTTTATTGTCAGTTGATGGCTTAAGATTATCCGAGAATCAAACGTGACCTATCACACATTAAAGTTGTGGTTGCTCAAGGTTTACAATGTCAAAAAATCTCAAATTGTGTTTCTTAATTATTTTTCTGTTACGATGATTTTATTATTTGCATGTAACTATTTATATTAAATAAATAAGTACACAACAAAAGTTGTTAATTCGATTTGATCAAATCAACACGAATCAGTGTTTTTTGTTAATGCTAAACTTTTAAATTTTGGTTTAAAAACAATAGCTGTGACAAATAAATACAATATTTAAATTAATTCAAATTTCTGTTGTGTTTAAAAATGTCGATTTAAATTTAAATAATATTCTTGGTTTGATCATTGCAAAAACTTTACCATTGACTATTTTCAAAAAACTTGTGCAATTACAGATATTTACTAAGTGCCCAATGCTGGGAATTTTTTTTAAGTAGAAATACTTGACGTTTTTATTATTACTTGTAGATAATATTATACGCAAATCGATAAAATGTATATAAGCCTAATTTAGCACTTAAAACTTACATTGAGCTGTGTACTTTTGTGTATTAATTATAAATCAATAGACTATACAGCATTATTACATTAGATTGTAGTTACTGTGACGTTTTAAAATATTTATCATTAGCAAACTGACTAATGAAGATTAATGTAATTAATTTTGGAAATTAGACATTTGTTATAATATATATATCATATTTGTAATAACAAAATATATTTATAAAATTTTCAATTGCACATATCTAATCTGTGATATGTTATGTAACTGATCTGTAAGCGATACATACAATCTTCTGTATTTGATAGGTGTCTGGTTGCAATATATTTGTTCTTTTTATGTAACGTAATTGATACATTTGTTTACATACCTGATCTGATATAGTTATTTTACATATTGGATATATCCTTGACACATATACAATGTTCCTGACATTTTTTTCTCTTTGCCATGCTAAAATAAGATGTGTGAATATGTCTGAGATCTCTTATATCTTTGTAGAACATATTTAGTACGTTATAAATTTGTTTTAACTGGATAATAAAATGTATTTTTTCTAATGATTAATAAACTAATTTTGTATAGTACATTTTGATTTGAATCTTTAAATGAACTAATACACAATAAGGTTTTACCATTAGTGGCTTGGCATATACTGTAAAAGATTATTTGAAAATAAAACTAAAAAAGGGACTATTTCAAAAGATTTTAGAATATATCTGTAAGAATTAATTCAGTATATTTGTTCCAAACGTAGAAGAACGAAAAAGTAGATTCTAACGGCAGAAGACACTTAGAATATAGAATCAGATTTATCAATAGCATTGATGTATAGTCGAAGTTTGTTCATATTTCACATTGCAATACTTTGCAGAAAATAAACAATTAACCAATAACAGATAAAGCAATTTAGTGGTAAATTGTTCTATTAATTACGGCTTTAATACACCAGAATTGTATTCCTGGTGGTATTTCTAGCCAATTACCACAATCGCTTCAGAACTATTTAATGACTATCTTGAATCGTGGTTTGCCCCAAGTAGGATAACAATGGCTTTGATGTATCAATATAAACGCCTACTAGCCGTTAAATAAATCATACTATCTTGTTTGCTAAATAAAAAACTTTAAGTCATATTTTTGTACTAAAGAAAGCTAACACGCTGTTAAAATTACCAGTTTTCTATTTGCATTACCTTTTTTTTACAAAAAAAGCAGGTATTGTAGTAAATTTAGGTTGTTTGTTTTAGAAACACAAATATTAATTTTAGCGGAAGTTACTGGGTTTTATAAGTGTTTACAAGACGTATTTAATCCTATCATGTAAGAAGTTATAAAGCGCTCTGTAAACCGTTTACATGGATGAAGGATTCAACGAGTTTGTGCTTTCATAGTTAAAATCAGATTTTTTTCTAATTGGGTAATTGACGTGTACCTCTAAACGACATCAAACAAAATGCACGTAATAAAACTTAAATTTAATAATTTTAAAAATGTAAAATTTAGAATAATATTTAAATGATAAAACAATAAGAAAATAACCAACACTGTGTTAAATAAGTTATCGAGTGTTAGTTCAACAAAGTACTATCTATGCAACAGGCATCTCGGAAGTTTCTTGTACCTTTGTTTCGGAGATCAATAGTTCGAAAAGTTTTATGCTCTACTTACTCAGAAAATGTGCTTTTGTATTGAGCTTTACGCTATTTCATAACTTACATGTAATTCTAGAACTAAAGCAATAGCAGGTACAAAATATATACAAGGAATTTACATTTCGACAAAATGTTTGTTTAGAACCTTTTTCTGAAAACAAATTTTTGTAACAAAAACCAAATTTGTTGCATACATAATTTTTAACAGTAAACAATTTTTAAACGTTTTTAAATTGATTTTTAATAATTAAAATATTTAAATATAATTACTTCATTTTAATTATTAATCTTTTTTTAAAAGTTTTCAAGTAGCAATCAAAATATACATTTTTAAATAAAATATTTATAAAAAATACTACTATTTTTTAGCAATTGCGCCTTTTTAGGCCAATTTTGCTCATTTGAAATTTTAAAAATCTAGAAAATTTTGTAGATTGGTACTAAATACCACATATTTTGACATTACTTGTCAGTTAATTAAAATTAGCACACTAATACCAATGTTAAGTTACACCAGTTTCATTATAACACGCAAAATTTTCTATTAAAGCACGAAAATGACGTTATTTGGGTGTTTTAATAAGATCTATTAAAGACGGAAATTTTATTTGTATTACATTTTTGGATTTTTCGATCAAACTAAAGGTGTGTTTTAATAACGTTTTGTTACATGTCGTTATTTTGTATTTATCTAAAATATTTATTCTGAATTAAAATTAACGGCTGCACTATTTAAGGATGCTACTGTTTTCATTTTACTTTACGGGTGGAGATAAGAGCGTTGGGGGATGTGCTAGAAAAAACGTATTCTAGGTATTGGTGGAATTTGACGTTTGGGGTTAATTACGCGACTTTCCCAAGTAGTAAAACAATTCTCAAAGATGGCGTCGTCACGTTCTCTTTTTACTTTTTTTAGCGAGTTTTGGGATTACCATGCTGCCGTCTGCTTTCGAGATATGTATGTAACCTGTAAAATTTACCTCGTTTAATGTAATCAGAAAAAACGAAAGAATACTCACACTTGTGTCAGTATGGTATTACTTCGTTAAATTACTTTATGCATATTACTTACTATAGCGTATATCTTCTTGCATTTACATTTATTACATTACTTATGTCCGTCCTGTATGTACTACTTCTTAGTAACGTAGAATTTTGCTTTATGTAGTTTGTTTTAGCTGTATTCATTAACGGTCAGCGTCAGCCTATTAAATTATTTTATGTAATTGTAACATTAATTCATTTTAACTTAAATTTACTTTCAATAGCAAACTTTATATCATCTGTAATCTTATCACATTTGTCAAGTTTCTTCGATCAAAGGCAAAATAACATTAAACGTCAAACATAAGCTAATTATAGTTTTCGTTTTAAATCAAATAAATAAGAGTAGTGAAAGTCGCTATGATTGACGAAGAATTGTCGGTTTGTTAAGTTTTTGTACTCACATTTTACTATGTTTTGCGATTCATTACTATCATTGTCTATTGTCGACTTATTTTGCAACTACATAGTAGACAAAGTAGTTTGATCGAGTAACATTTATATTTAAATTAAAATCATTCATTTATAACAACTGAACAAGACCTACATTGGTATTACAGCTGCGATATTACTATATTAGTCCAAAAAAATCTATAACTGTTAGTGGTCTACTTTTTTCTCTGTTGATTTTAACGACTATTCTTTCTTCCGGAAACACATATGTTACTGTTAGAAGTTGTGTTTTGTCAATTTGTTCCGTTTAGTGATCGACAAATTTGAACAATGTAATACCGAAGGCTTCCACGGCCGGAGTCTATACTAAAATAAGAACGTCTTCCGAGTTTGGACCGTGTCAATGTTGTAACCGAAGTTGCCAACGTTTCGCCCATTTTCGTAAGAGGCTTCATCAGGGCGTAAGAGAAATCGAAGAACTCAAACAAGCAACCGAAATGTAACTAAACACTTCTCAAAAGTTAGGTAATCAATTTGTGAACCAAGCCAGATTCTAATCCAATCACCGAAACGTTATGAAAATCTATCATGTGACCTGTAGTGAAATGATGTTCAGCAACCGCAGACTTAGAAATATGCCTTTTCCTTATACAACAATCATGTTCTGAAATGCGAGTAATGACGGAACGACCGGTCTCACTAATGTAGACTAAACCACATGAACAAGGAATTTGGTATACACCTTGAGATGAAAAAGTAGGAAATTTTAGCTACAACCGGTGATAGAGGAGAACCCATAGCAACACCAGAAACCTGTCCGTAAAACTTGTTATCAAATTGGAAGTAAGTAGAGGATAGACACTTATCAATAAGAGGAAGCAAACTCAAGTCCTTGCCATGTTGAGATAGAATCAGTTCGATAATAATAAGCGAATCCTTAATAGGAACTTTAGTAAAAAGTGAAGTGACATCAAAACTCACAAGAAGATCTTGGGGTTCAAGTTTTATAGTTTGTAGACGTTGAATAAAATGCTAAGAGTTGAGGATATGAGAAGAGGTTTTACTTTACTTACTTTTAACTCGCAAAGAATGTTGAACAAGAACTTGGCTAGCTTGTAGGTGGGAGATTGGATAGTACTAACGATAGGTCGAAAGGGTATACCTTGTTTGTGAATTTTGGGAAGTCCCTATAGACGAGGTGGTTTAGAATCTGAAGGGGTAAGTCGACGTCTAGTTTCAGGAGTTAGATTGAAAGATTTGATGATTTGGCTGACCTCACGTTCAATCCTCGAAGTGGGATTAGGAGTTAGAAGAGCGTACGTTTCCTCAGACACAATAGAATGGATTTTCGCAACATAATCAATATGGTTCAAGACGACAGTAGCATTGCCTTTGTCGGCTGGAAGAACAATAATATCAGGGTTCTTTCGAAGACTTTTTAGGGCTAACTTTTCCGACCTAGAAATGTTGGGTTTAGGACTTTTTGATGATTCAAGGATTTTGGCAGTGTTAATACGAATGGGATCTGAGATGTGGCGAGGAAGATGTCTTATAGAAGACTCGACAGCACATAAAATATCTTCTTTAGGCACACGTTTGAGAGCAACAGCAACATTCAAACCCTTAGATAGCACCGATTTCTGTTCTGAAGTGAGGACCAAACTAGATAACAACCGTTGTTGCTTTGGAATCATCAATATTAAAACCCAAAGTTTGGTTTAGGTATGTTGACGACACGTTTATTGTTTGGCCTCATGGTCATCTCGAATTGTCTAAGTTTCTCAATCATGTTAACAATCAACACTTTGATATTAAATTCACTATGGAAATTGAAAGTAATGGTTCTCTCCCATTTCTTGACGTGCTTGTGACTCGTAAGTCCGACGGACTTCTGGGCCATTCTGTTTATCGCAAACCCACCCATACTAATAGATACTTTCATGCTTCGTCTTATCATCATCCTGCACAGAAACGTTTTGTTATTGAATCTTTGGTTCATCGTGCTTTTTCTATTTGTCAACCTGAGAATCTAGACTCGGAACTCTGTCATCTTACTAGAACTTTAGTGAACAATGGTTATATGAAGCGAGATATTCATAAAGTTATTAATCGTCGTCTACATACACGTACTCGATTACCTAAGGACATTTCTACTCCCGAATCCAATCCGAAATTGGCCTTTTTACCCTACATTCACAAGGTTACAGAATAAATAGGAAAACTTCTTCGTAAGAATGGTATCAAACCTATTTTCAACTCGACAGGCAAATTCTCTCAGATTCTTCCTTCTCCCAAGGACAAATTTCCTACACTTTCATCTCAAAGTGTATACCAAATTCCTTGTTCATGTGGCTTAGTCTACATTGGTGAGATCGGTCGTTCCGTCATTACTCGCATTTCAGAACGTGATCGTTGTATAAAGAAAAGGCATATTTCTAAGTCTGCGGTTGCTAAACATCATTTTACTACAGGTCACAAGATAGATTTTGATAACGTTTCGGTGATTGCCAAATCTCCATTCTTTTTTAACAGGAAATTTCGAGAGAGCATAGAAATCATCAAACACCCCAATAACTTCAATCGTGATGATGGTTTCGAGCTATCCCTTCTTTGGTTTCCGGTCATTAATCCTTTATCGAAAACACACCCTCGTTCAACCGTAACCCAATCAGAGTTGAGCTTAACCAACCGTGACGATATTTCTTCTTTATATACGGAGACTATTTCTTTTTAAGTCACTTCTATGGAGTTTAGAATCTGGCTTGGTTCACAAGTTGATTACCTAACTTTTGAAAAGTTTAGTTAGATTTCGGTTGCTTGTCTGAGTTCTTCAATTTCTCTCACGCCCTGATGAAGCCCCTTACGAAAGTGGGCGAAACGTTGGTAACTTCGGTTACAACATTGACACGGTCCAAACCCGGAAGAGGTTCTTATTTTAGTATAAATTTGACCAATGCTTGTATTAGGTAATATTTACTTGTTTTGTCGCCTTTCTAATTTAATGTAAAATTAGCACACGGAGACTTGCGATCCGCTTGCTGATACAACTAAGTTTATGAGGCTTAAATCTTGAGGTTTTTTAGATAATTTGAATTTTGTCAAAATAGAATCTAATTTTATTCAAAAAAGGATATGTAAGTGTCTGGAAATAGACGATCGTTGGTATGTTATTATCATTATTGCTGCTATAGCTTGTTAGATTATAAATTACGTTATAAGTGTAAAGGTTTTTACTTTAAGGTTTAGGTTCCATTAAAAAACAGGACTTTGATACTTTTACAACTTTTACGACACTTATTATAAAATTAATTTTAAAAGGTAACGACAATAGACTTTTATATATCCCCAAAAGTGAAATTTTTTGAAAGCCACGTATTTTGGCCGCAATATTCAGAGCCTTTTAGCCTGAAAACATTAATGTGATATAAATAGTTTTTTTTAATATATTTTTTAAATTGGTTTCAAAGATGCTGTCATTTTTACAAGTCATTCACAAATTTATTTTTTTTAAAGTAGTACCAATATATAAATTTTGCAGAACTGTTGAATAAAAATTGTGCTAATTTAATTTTTTGAAATAATATAACTTCTTTTTGATTTAGGAAACAAAAACAATAAAATTAAATTACAAAACAATAAATAATAATTATCAAAACGTAAAGAAAAACTAGAAAAACTAAATTAGAATTAGAAATCGACTAAAATAAAGAATCATACTAAAATAATAAAAAAAATAATTCTTAAACATTTTTTTAGATCAAAAGTTTATATAACTTGTTGATAGATTGTTATAAACTCATAAACTAAGTTAAAAAGTTAATAAAGAACAAAATATTATTAGTGACAACTAGAAACATAAATTTAACAAATATACATTTACGTCAATTATTTATTAATACTTATATTAATATGTGTTGTTATAATAATATGAAATCAACAAATTTCTATTATTACCTAATTTTGTTCTAACCAATAAAACCGTAGAAGAGAATTAAGATTTTTATAATGTTACGTAAATTGTATTAGTTGAGGTTTTTAAATAAAAAATAAATAAAAAAATTTACTTATGCATTACTATAATTAAATATTAGGTTGTTTAGAATAATTGTAGGTTAAGTATGTATATGTATTAAAATTACCATTGTTTTACCGCAAATTTTTAATATTTCCTGGTCAGCTTATAATTTTATTTTTAACCCGTCAGCACGCGCGCCTCTATTTCTGACGCAAGCACGCGCGCCGGGTAAATTTTACCCACTATGCAAAAGAGCAAGGAATAGGCTTGAAATGGTTCACAACTAATTAAATAATATATTGCTATGTACGCAAGAACTCAAATTTATTCAAAAAACTTAGACAAAGTACAAAAAACATTAATAAAAAATAAATGAAACGAAGAATTACGAGTATTATTCAATATCAATCACTAACTTCCTCTGGCTCTATCGATTGCAGATAGTTCTGTGATTTTTCCAAACATGTTTTGCACAAAAGATTGACGTGCTCTTTGCAAATTAGTTTGTCACAATGCATACACGAAGTTTGAGTTTTGCGGTCCTTCTTTTTCGGACAATCTTCGCATCGTCCTTTTTGAACTTTTGGACGTTTTTGTGCAGGCTCCTCACTGGTCTCATCTGTAGAACTAATCGTCTGAATAATTAACTTTAGATTATACGGCAGTGTATCTATCAATCTACAATTTTGCAACTGGTCATAAGTGAGTTTCAAAGCTATATCCTTCAAAAAATGTCTGCGTAATATAGGTTTATCGTCATTCATATTGGCTCTATATATAACCAAGGCATTTATTGCTGCCATATTCATGAACCCAAAAAAGACGGTAAGAGGCCATCGACGACATTTTCTAGATACAGAATAATTGCCGCATAACTCATCTACAGTATCTACTCCGCCTTTAGTAGAATTGTAAAATGAAATCATCTCTGGTTTCTTTTTGTCTCCTGTGTCGGGATCAATTGTGGCATCATGATGCATCGTTGAGAGCAGTACAACTACTTTTTTGGGAATATATGATACAAGTGTCATATCTTTGGTAAATCCAAACAAGCTTGAACTGACTTCTCTTCCTTTTGTAACAATGAATTCCTTGGGTATTTCGGCTTTATTTTTTCTAAGTGTTCCGACACAAGTTATTTTGTGATTCTTCAGTAAAATTTGAAATAAAAGAATACTATTAAACCAGTTGTCCATGGTTAGATTTCTTCCGGATTGACTTATGTAATTTGTCATACGTAGCACAATGTCAGATGGTTTATTACTACATGCATGTGGGCCTTCCGGTTGCTTTCCGGCATGTATTTCAAAGTTTGCGGTATAATATGTGTTTGCATCAGACAACAAGAAAATCTTGATTTCATATCTTGCTGGTTTGCTCTTTATATATTGCCGGAAACTGCAACGGCCCCTAAATGGCTCCAATTTTTCATCGATAGTTACGTATGCGCCCATCGTATAATTCGCTTGAAAATTTCTCTGGAACAAATTAGAAACTTCCCTGATTGGTGCCAACTTATCGGTTTTCTTTTTTTCTCGCCTGTCGTGGACACTGTCAAATCTCGCGGTTCTTGACAGAAAAAGAAATCGCTTCATGGACATTGTTGCAATAAATATATTGATACCGCTCCCATCAGTCGACCACAAATCCTTTACATTCAGTTTACATCCTTTTAGTACATAATATAAAAGTCCCATTCAGGCTTCAATTTCAGTTACATTAGTTAGTTCCGCATCTCGTTGTCTTGAAAACCGGTGTCTAATTTTTTCAATATATATATTTGTGCATTTCACAACAAGGTCTAAAATTTTTTTATCTATCATGCAATTCCATGCATCAATTAGAGTATTTGCATTTCTTGCGTTTCCTTGTGGACCAGCTGCTGAACGAATAATATTATATGAAGGAGTGCGACCACATCTTGGTGGAGTTTTGCTCCATATTGTACCATCTTTTCCTTTGTAACCAGGTAATAACGATTGACTAATTTGCAAATTGCTTTCGGAATCACTTGTAACATTCGAGAAACCACTTTATATGGAGGTGGCTCAGTGATTGTATGGGGTGGAATATCTTTTAACAGTTCGCACAGAGCTTTTATAGCTGATGATATTAAAACCTTTTGTGGTACCTTTTGCACTCTTACATTGGGAATGGATCCGTTCTTATACAAGATAATGCTAGGCCACATGTAGCACATATCATTACTTAATATTTAAATTATGTTAAGACTTAAGTCTTAGGGTGGCCAGCCTGCAGTCCAGACCTGAATCCAATAGAACATCTTTCGGACATAATGAAACGCCTGCTTAAAAGTTAACATCCACCACCTAACAGTTTAGACGAGTTGAGACAAATCTTTGTCTGTGAAGATAAGTTTCAAGAAACGATTAGATCTCTAGTATCTGTAATGTAAAGTATACCACGGCAATCTCAGGATGTAATAATATCTAAAGCTGTATTCGTGTTTACAATAATAATGATCATTTTACATTATTTTGATAAATAAACCATATTTTTGGTTTTCGTTTATTTTCCAGAATTATTTAAACCCAATTGATTATTATTATCGAAATAAATCTGTTATATTTTTAATATGTTTTTCGGAATGTATGATAATGAAACAATTAAAATTAATCGAAATGTATAAGTGGTGAGTTAATTTTACGGTTAAGTGTACGTATATATGTTTATATAAATAATGTATTTTAAATTAAATGTTTCTATTTAATTAAAAATAAAAAAATACAAAATTTATTTCAAGTTAGTTTGTTTTTTTTTAATTTTCTAGTTTCTAAAAAGTACATTTTTATAGTTATAGTAAATTTAAATGTTTGTATAATGGTGTTTGCTTCTGATTACGTAATACTATCTAAATCAATCGTTTATCTAAAAATGTTGAAAACACAAACTGTTTGTGTTAGTTAGAAATTCACTATTCTAATGTAAACATAATTTCCTTTTATGTTTACAAATATAGGCATAGTTTTGAATGAGTAAACATATAATACATTGAAGCATACAATATTTCTTGCGGCGTTACTTTAAAACAAAAAATATCAAAATATAAAATTTTGTTAGCATACTAAAAAACACGGTTTTTCTAAATTTTTATTTTCAAACACACTTATTAGTTTTAATTTTAAATAAAGTTGATTTACGTTAAGAAAATAATTGAAATATGTTAATGTTAAATATGTATAACATATGAACAATATTTTTAATTACAATTTGCAAATTTTTAATAATTGTTTTAATATATAATTTTTTTTTAACAAATTTTTATATTATTAAGATAAGAGTTAACAGTCTGGAATTTTAGTATATTGCATTGCTTTATACATAAAATCTGTATTGTACCATAAGGTGTCACGTCACATTTTCAAAATAATATTTTTATCTGTTTTTGCTAAGATTAACGTAAAATTTTTAATTAAAAATTATTGTAAAAAGCTCGAGCATGTTCGTGGCTATTCTGTGAATCACGGAATATACTAAACTGAAAAAAGTTTTTTTTTATTGTTTAGTTGTTGACGCAATTTGGCCAAAGACAAATAAGATGTCACTGAACTTTCACTTAGGTAAGAAAGTTTGAAGCAGTGTTTTGTGTAATTTTCAAAAGTGGAAAATTGTGCAAGCGGCTGTAAAAGCTCTTCGAACAGTTGTTATGTTTGTGAATTATATGTTACAAAATTGCAAAAGAAGCATTTAGTGAATTAACTCAAAGATGATATGAACTATATTTTGACTTCAAAATTAAAAACCAAGAGAAAACTGGGCACCACGCTGTATTTCGTGTTATGTCAAATTAATTCGGTAGAATAAAAACAATTTGCTGTCACAAAAGCCGATGATTTGGCGTAAACCAACAAAGCACGTCAGACACTTACTTCGGTTTTAAAAAAAAATAAACACAAAGTAACGTATACAGATATTCTATCTGTAAGCAAACCGTTGAAAATAATTGACTGTGAGCTTTCAACTCCAATGCATTCAAATTTTTTGCAAATTCTACGGACGAAGAAATAATATGCCATTTTTAAGCGATCTGACGTATGTTCCTTCTAACGAACTATATCTCATTACTCAGTCAGATCTCAATGACTTTATACGAAATCACTAAATAAAGAAGGCAACTGTTTTAAATACTTAAGGAAAAAGTTTCCAAAGCCGTCTGATGCAAAAAATTGCAAACTAATATTTGTTGGTACACAAGTTGAAAAGTTTTCTCAAGATAAAAATTTTAAACGTACCATGAATTATTTAGAGCTCGCAGCATACACTTCTTTTTAAATGTATGGAAATATTTTGTGCAAAATCCGAAAGTTAATATTTATTTAACCAACAAGGTTGGTAATGAAAGCAATTAACAATTGAGAAATTTTTACGTGCGAGCGAGCGCAGCTAGTGAGAACTAATATTTTCGAGATTGCGAGATCTTTGCATTTACTTATAATTTTAGAATTTTATTTACCTAACAACTGTTTTATTTTTTTATCAACGGTAGTGGGATTTTTAAGTAATAGGAATGCTATATAACCTCGCGTGATTGCTTTCATTATACACCGAAGCCAAACTTGCTGTAAAAACTAAATTATTTATAATGCAAATAAGGTACTAAGGTACATTGAAAAATAGTTAGCAAATAACGAATATTATATAAAATTATAAGCTGACCAAGAAACATTAAATATCTAGGCTAAAACAATGGTAGTTTTAATACCTATTTACTTCTGTAGATAAGAAAGTTTTAACAATAAACATTTTAATTCGGAACATGTCAGTGAAACTTAATTACAACGGTAAATCATATGTTATAAACAAATTCTCACGACGGATCGGGTTTGAGTACAAGCAATGCCACGATATTGTAGTTTAGTGTTGTCGCTACTGAATGATTCTCTAGAAAAAAACAAGAAACTAGTTTACCTACATATAGATTAAAGATAACTTTATCTATCTATCATATTGTTCTATAACTTTTATATATCACAATGTTTACACAAAAGCAATTTCAAAAAATAAAATCTGGTTTGTACTACACAGAGCTGACGAGAAATGTATAATAGTTTGTTGGTATTAATCAGAGAGGTTTTCATTACTAGGAGCATGTAACCAAGTAGCTTTACTGTTTGATGTTTGTATTTCTGTTACTTTTTGAGCTACAAATGTTTTTAACAAATGAGGTAAAGTATTTATCCATCCTAAAACAATTGTGAAATTTGTCCATAAAAAGCAAGTATTTGGTTGTTTCAACGGATTTAAAACATTTTTAACTAAACGTACAAAAAGCGCGCTTCACAAAGTTTTAGTCTTGGTATAGTCAAAGCTTTAATGGTGCAACCCTTGACTTTAAGCATAATAGATGACAAAACGGTCTGCATTTATAGACCACAAATAAATAGATGCTCTATATGCATGATTACTAGCGATTTATACTTCTGCCAAATTGCATGGCGGGGAACTTTCAAATTGTTTAGAATTATAAGTTTAGCACAAAAATGTAACGATTTATGATGTAAGTCCAAAAAAAACAGATTCGTCCCAGTTTAATTTCTGAAGCCACAACTGTTGGCTTATGGTGCACGGTTTGAAAAGACCTCAGAGATCAAACATTTCTGCAGTTTAGGACAAAAGCCACCTTTTTGTAGTTTTAACAGAGGATAAATCAGAAATAACAAAAATTAAATTGTTTGTGGTACGATAAGTCAAGTGTTTTTGTGCATTCATCTTTTCCAATTGTTATAAATTTGGCTGTATTTCAAAGGTTTTAATATTTTTTAGTATACGTAAATTATTTGATATTTATTTGCATAACTCATAGAACAACCTATAGAAAGCACTTTGGACAAATCTAGTCAGATAGTTTTGGTTAAATCAAAACTGTCGCAACCAGTCAAAAGATCGTCCACGTAAGAGTCATTGCAAATAATATTAGAAAGTAAGAGATTAGACTCCTTATACTGAATTCCCAATTGATATAAACAACGAATTGCAATAAAGATAGCAGCAACAGTTCCATATGTTACAGTATTTATATCATATGACTAAAATTTGCAATCAGGAGAGATCCTCCGTAAGATTTTCTGAAGAGATCGATGTGTAGAACAAACGAAAATTTGGCGTTACATCTTTTCAATATCTCCGGAGATGACATAAGTGAACATACAAAAATTTGTTAGTATAGAGAATAAATCTTGTTGAATTGTAGGACTAATCATTTGCAAATCGTTGATTGAATATCCAGTAGTAAATTTACAGGATCCGTTAAACACAACCCGTAATTTATCTTCTTTAATGACAGAATGGTGAGGTAAATAGTAGATAGGATTTGGACAATGCAAAACAGGAGGCGCTCATGTGACCTAAATCGATATATTCACAAAAAAAAGCCGTTTTTCTAACGAAAAAAATGGTCTTTCAACTAGAATCTTCTAATAAAGATGGTGACCTTTTTAATGAAAACTTAAGTACAAAACGTTCTTCAAAATCTCGTTTTGTATTAGCAACAAAGCGATTCCCGCAAACAGTTTCTTCAATAGGTAAAAATTTTTTATAAGGGATCTTGGATAATCGATTTTGAATATTAGATGAAAAATTGCAAATAAATGTATTTTGCAAAACAGAAGCATTACAAGCATTACAAGCACCGACAATCTAGCCTAATCAGGTTTTTTGTAACTTAGGGTCGCTAAATCTCAATGACACTTGGTGTAAGCATAACAAATCATAAAAATATGCTGCACCAAGAAGAATATCTGTAGAACCAGGTTTCATAAATGTCGGATCAGCTTAAGTTACATTAGCAAGTATTTGCAAGTGTTTAATGTTGGTTTCTATATTTGGCAAGGAACTGGTAGTTAGTGTTATTAAGCAGGATAATTTTAATGTATACTGACTTCCAAAAACATTGCAACACCTAGAACTTAACATAGTAACAATAAATTTGAAGTAGTTTCCAAATTGTTGTTGTTTGTTCACAATTTCATTCTGAACTTGATAACAATGCCGAGAGTACGTCAACATCAACATTTTGTCCAATTAAGTGATTTTGAACGTGGCCGTATTATTTGTATGAGAGAGGCCGGACTTTCACTAAGAGAAATTGCTCGTCGTGTAAACCGAAATATTTTATCGGTATTGAGATGTTGGTCCAAATGGTCCGAGGAAAGAGTTCAACATCGTCGCTGTGGATATGGACGTCCTCGGAGGACTACAGATCGCGAAGATCGTCGCTTAAGAGTTTTGGCCACAAAAGACAGATTTTCAACAACTCGATCAATTGCAATTGTCAATGTCATCTGTTTATCGCCGGATAAGATCTTATGGGTTGCGTTCATATCGTCCATTTTTATAGTCTTCCCCTAACATCACTTCACCATCTACACAGACTAGAGTGGACCCACGAAAGGGTTAATTGAGCGCAAGAATGACATCAAAATGTGTTTAGTGACGAGTCCCGATTTTACTCCTGGCCTCACGATGGTCGTAGGAGGGTCAGACGGATGCGTGGAGAACGTAAAAATCCAACATTTTTTGTAGAACGCAACACAGCCCTTACTCTAGGAGTTATAATATGGGGTGCCATATGTTATGGTAGCAGATCACTCTTGGTCTTTATTGACGGCAATCTAAACGCAGCTAGTTACATTGCTAATGTGCTACAACCAGTTGGACTTCCATATCTTCAGGGACTGCAAAATCCCATTTTCTAGCAAAATAATGAGCGTCCTCAAGCGGCAAGGGCTACAACACGGTTTTTGGAAGAAGCTAACATTGCCGTCCTCCCATGGCCAGCTCGGTTGCCTGATTTGTTGTCCAGATAACTTACACGACCTCCAGCTGCGGATTCAAGAAGCTTGGGACGATATACCACAAGTAGCTATAGATCACTTAATTGATAGCATGCCAAAACGTCTAAATTCGTGGCGGAGCAACTCATTATTGAAAAAACTTTTTAAACTTTTGTTTTTTTGTTTTTAAATTTTAATCATCACTCTGTTTCATGAAAATTGACGTTTCCTAAAAATTTCAATAAAATCGTTCAACAACTTCTAGGTGTTGCAATTTTTCTGGAAGTCAGTATATAGTGAGTGTGTTTTGCACTAAATAAAACAGGGCATTCTGCATTAATTTTTGTAAAAAAATCCTTTAAATCCATAACTTTTATTTGAACAGGTTTTTCATGTAATTTTAAATGATTAAATAAATCGGTAGTTATATACTTACTTTGACTTCCCGAGCCGAGCAAGGCTCTAGCAAAATCAAGCTGAGCAGCAGCTTTTTTGGTTTTATCTAGCAAATTAAGAATACATTTTTCAAACATTTTTAACTTTCTTTTGATAAGTGCGCGTTTAGATTTTAGTGATTTGATTGAGGTCTTTAAACGAAAAGCAATATCAAATATTTGGATAATACACAAAACAGGCTAACGGCACTGGAAATTTTAAGAATGTTAAACGAATGCAAGCGATAGCGTATCGCATACGCAAAACAAAGTTTACATTTAAGTTTAAATTAAAGATTGGCACTTATAAATAATATATTATATATATACATAATTGTTTAAACATAACACATGTAATGAAAAATATACATAAAATGGCATACAGCACAATGATATAGCATAAGGTGGTATTAAACAAAAAAAATGTAATTATTTTTTGAATTTTACTAATTGGAAGACTAACTGGCAAAAAAAATAAACCAAATAATATTTTAACACAAAAAATATAACAATTACTGTCTCAAACAGAATCTTATAGCAACAAGAAAAGTGACATTCGATTAGGGTTATTTGTATATTCTTGGATTTTTACTAATCCGGCTCGTGAAAGACCAATGTAAAAGCAGTTAGGTTTTATCTGCAGCTTCTTATATTTGCTTTATTTATTATAACTCAATAAATACAAATGATTTTTAGTGGCACTCAAATTCGAGTTAAATCTATTAATGAAAATGGTTACATTACAACATTGCGGTTTTGTTTTCTAAACGCATATGGCGTTAACTAATCGCATATACGGAAACTGTAAGTACGTTGTTTTTTATATATAATTTCTTTTTGCTCTAAGGTAAGTCGTATGCACGCACGACTAGACGTATATATTACGCTTGTTATCACGACTAAGTATACAACTCTTTTTTTGAATGTAACAAGTTAAACGGTGCGTTTTGTTTTGCATAAGCTTGTGATGTTTGACAATTATGTTGTATTTACAAACGTGAACTTCTTTTAAATGTAATGTTATACCCATAGATTTGCTTATACGTACGAGATGTTTAATCTAAAATTATTGACTATGATATTTGTTGACGAACCTTTAATTGTGATCTATTTGCTTAATTCTACACGTTTTTAATCTCTTTTTCTATTGTTGAAATAAATATATTCATTGTTATAATTGTGTTCTGCGATTTGTTTACCGTCAGTGTTTGACCGATGTAAACGGGATCTGTAGATATTGCTTCCGTTTTGGCGCTCTTTTAATTCTGTTATAAATAGCACACCAAAATCCACCTGCGATTCAATCTCCGACACGTTGAGCTACCGCCTTCTTACGTTACGGCTTTATCAGTTACCATGCATAAAATCATTTATTACAAAAGGTATAATAGTGACTTTTTATTATCTATATTATCTACATCCAGTGTCGGCTGGTGGTCAATCATACAAAAGGGTCATTAAAAAAACGCAGTTACTGCAAAAAGTCTAAAAAAACATTGTTACAGTAACGCAAGTTATATTTAAGAAGATTTTTTGATGCTTAGCATAGAAATGCGCACAATCTTTCTTGTCCCATAGTATTACCGATTGCGTAGAATTGTTTTAATTCTTTTTAACGTAAAGAAACGTCGTTCCTTTTTCACTGTAGTCATAAGTAAAGTCAATCAATTGTTTTATTTAATATATCTATCTATTTTTACAAATATTTTCATTGTGGTCTTAAATTAACTTTCGGCAAGCGCTATCTAATTGTAAGCGAATATTAGACGCTATCAAGAGTCATAATTCAAACAATTTTTTATGTAATTTGCCAATAACGAGTGCTTTATACTTTTTCTTTTAAATACTATAAATCTGTAACATTATTTTTACACCATATATTGATAAATGAATCACGTGGAAACAGTAAACATACAAAAGAGTAAAATCTATTATTTATTTGAAAATCACAAATCCAATCTAACGAATCATAGATTCTTTAAAATTACTGTTGGCTTCTTTATTTTTATGTTTTTAGTGGTCTGTCAAATTTGAAGTAAAGGCTGAGGACGAGCCTTAAATTTAAATTGTAAACGTGTAAACTATTATTAGGTATTAATTTTTGTATGTCTTGTACCATTGTTATTATGAAACAAAAATGATAAGTCGTCCTTTACAAATGAATATCATCGATCAAATAAAAAAATCGACTGTAAAATTTATCGTATATGATAAGAAATATACATTCCAGCATCTGTGTTTTACACACACGTGCTGCAAAGATAATGATAAGTCACACGAAAGCATTTAAAGATTTACTTATCTTCTTTTTTAACTCGCATAAAATTGTATTCAGTGTGGAGGGTCATTGACCAAATGACTTAATGGAGAAGCCGCCACTGTCTACATCGTTTTTAAATGTTTCTGCGATATTTTAGATACCGTTTTGACCTGTTTTGGTGTTCTAAGTCAGAAACCGATTGCATAATCAAAATTTTTGAAATTTTATCGTGCCTTGTGCCCAATTGGCAGTAGATCACCTAAATATGGTTGGTTGTCATCCACACATGATGGAAAAAAAAAATTTTTTTGTTGGGTGCCAAAGTAGGCAGAATTTTGGGGTTACTCTGGCAGCACCTGCAAATTAAATTTACGCCAATGTAAAGGCTGTATTATGCCTTCATTGGCATCAAAAATGGTAAATTATGGGGGCAGTTTTGAGTTTGGTCTTATATTTCGGAAGTTATTGAAGTTATAATGCATTTTTTTTTATAATACTTTTATTTTTTTAAAGAACAACTCAAAACATATTCTGAAAGTAAAATAAACATAAATTCTCTACAGGTTTCACAAAAAAAAACAAAGAAAAAATCAAAACATTCCTTTTACAGAAAAAAAATTGCATCTTTTAAAAAGTCATCACTGTCAAAATCTTCGTTTGTACAGAAGGAACAAACAAAAAATGGGTCCGTGCTCGTCTTATTGCAAAAGCCACAAATCTATTTTTTGCATTTACTGCAACAAATCTCTGTAATTATTCCACTTTCTAAAGCAAATGCCGCAGACGTTATCTGTAGCTTTAACAACCCTTTTTGCTTGCTTTCTTATTGGCATTTTTTTAGGAACTGCAACTAAACTTGCAACGGGTTCGTCGTCACTATCTTTGTCGCTACTAGTAAGAATCTTTCTCTGGGTCCCTGAAGGGCAAGCGACTGGTTTATCTGTAAATAGGTTTGATTGAGGTGCATCAACCTTAAGCGGTTTACCGGGCTCTATTTTCCTGCTACGTGTTTTAGTGACCTTTTCCTTATTTGATCCGCGTAGATCTTGAAGCAGATCAATTAGGCTCTTATTTAGGATATCAGCTTAGGCATTTGCGTCGTCTTGATAGTCTGGAATTCTTTTAAGAAGTTCTTGTGGATTAAATGGACAGAACCTTGTGACTCGAAATCCAGATTGTAAATTATTGGACACATTCTCACTGACTGCAAACTACAATCGATTTAGGAGCGTTGGAAAATATTCTTTTGTAATGAACCAAGACGATTTGGTTTCACTGCGCCATTTGTCTAGAATCTGACGCCATTTTTTTTTAACGGGGCAAACACTGCCACATCCAATGGCTGCATAAGGTGGGTGCTGTTGGGTGGAAACGCAGTCATATAAATATTGTTCTTTTCACAAGCTCCAATGACAGCAAGTGAAAAATGAGAGGCTAGATTGTTCCCAATAACAAGTTTTTTTTTCAGAATTTTCAATGTCTTTAATTTTGGGAAGTAAAATTTGGAAAAACCTTTTTTCAAACTGTTCCATATCAAACCAGCCACTGGGTGTGTTGCTGTAAACCGTTCCAGGAGGACCTTCTTTTGTCCAACCTTCGTATAGATTTCCTGCCTTGTACACCACCATAGGGGGCAATAAATCTCCATTAGCGTTTCCGCACACCATGATACTGATGGAGGCCTTGGAATGTTGCTTAACTCTCTCCACGCGTTTGGTCCCTCTTGGAACAACGACTTGTTTGGCTCTAGGGTCATCTTGGACATTTGTTTCATCGTAATTGAAAACCAAAGAAAGATCAATATCTTGTATAACATCTTTAATGTTGTCAAAGAATTCGACAAGTTGATTTAATCCTACCGCCGCACGTGTTCGTTTTATGTTTGCAGCCAAACGGACACTCAACTTGTTCCGGATGATGAAGTTTTCGAGGTAATCACGTCTAGGAACATTGTCATGAAACTCCTTAACATTTCGACCCTTTTTGTTTAAGTATTTGTGGATCAATTCGCGAATATCAACTTTGGTAAACGGGAATCCCCAATTGCTCACTGTCACTAAAGTTTTTGTCAGTAACTGCTCCTCTGCACGTGTAAATACGGTTGGATGACCTGGATGGCGCGTATGCTCGCCCTTCAACTCGTTTTGAAGTGTCCCACGTGAAAATTTAAAGCGCCTGCTTGCCGCCGTCTGACTCATGCCGCCCTTAATGGCAGCCAACGCCCTTTGAAGGTCAGCTTCAGTAAAGTTCCTGTAGGTACGCGACCCCAACTTTTTTTTATAGTTTTTAGGCATTGCTTATCAATTTATGCCTGTAATAAAATAGAATCTTTGAAAAAACAGAAAAAAAAATATATATATATATATAAACAAACCAAAAAACATTTTAAAGTAAATAACTAATAGCTGCCAAAGTAGGTCCGAAGGTGCCAAAGTAACCCCGTTTTACGGTACTAATTTTATAAACTTTTGACAATGGAAAATTATTTTTTGCAATGTTTAACCAATTTTTAATGAAAGTTAAAACTTTTTTATAATTGTAAGCCAAATAATCTGTTTAATCAATATTTTGAATTTGCTGTCTTAACAATAATCAAAATCAAGCCTACTTGATTTTAGTGAGTTATCTATTAAATCTGTTTATACTATTGGCAATAAAATGTCGTTTAATACTAAAATGACGACAAAACGTACAGAAATTGCCGTATATTTTGTAAAAATGTCTTTCTTAGTAACGAAATTATTACTTGAGCAATTGTGAAGTAGACACCCTTTTACTTAACGTAAAAAATTTTTTTTTCGCGGTGAAAATATTTTTTAAAAAAAAAGTTTACCTGACAATTCGTCACTTACCAATTCTGATTTTTGGCTTTTTTGTTTGTTAGTATAAAGTATTATTTGATTTTGTTTTCTTATAAGTTGTTGTATTATCGATTGACATAAGTTACAATTTACACAAATTCTTCTATTCATGCAAAGCAATCTTAAAAAATATCTAACTTTTGTTAGTTAATTATAATTTACTTACGCAAATTTAACATTTTGTGCATAAATTAACGTAACACTAAAAAAACTGATTGTACGTCACCTAATATTTGTTTTCGCTAATAGTACAATAATTGTATTTGTTTTGTTATAATTTTTTTTTATGCAAAGTCAATAAGTCATTTTTTGACAACAAATTTTATTAAAATCGTTAATAAAAAAATACTCAAACAACGTCATCCTAGAAAAGTATAGTGTTATGATATTAAATTGTCTAAATCTTGAATGCTCGTGTTTGAACAGTTGTACAGCGTTTATAAATTATAGGGTGCTTCAAAGAAGTATTTATTAAATTCCTACACATTCGTATCGTTTCTGTTTTTTGGGATCCAATTATATCTATACAATTTGTAATAATTTTTGTACCAACAAATCAACCGTTTTATATTCAAATAAAGAATATGTAAAAAAAATTATTTTTAATTTTATTAATTTGTTTTTGTAGTTTTTTATATGCGTGTACCTATACTTACATGTTGAGTAATTTAATTAATAAAAAACCTAAGTTTAAATTTTAAATATTGTTTGCTCACTAACGCTTTTGCTTAGTATTTTCCAATGGCTCTTAAATTACAATGTAAAGTGAGTAATAACATGTTTGTACCAATAATTAGCATTATCTAACCGTTATAAAAAAATATTCTAAGTAAAAACTTATGTTTAAAATTTTATTTAACTAATTAAAAATAGAAAGTACGTACGTAAGTGACAGCGTGAATATCACAAGCGCGACTCTGCTTCATTGAGTTGTTATAATTAGTGTAATTAAAGCAAACAAATTTAAAATTTGTGTAAATAACAGTGTATAAAGTTAATGTAATTATCGGTAAGAAAATTTAATTTAATTACGTATATATGTAAATCGGGAATCAAGATATTAATAAAATTACGGAATTTACACGTTACGAGTGCGAGGTCATAGATAACGAGACAATCAAATTGTTGAAATTTCGAAGTAAAATTTGTATTTATAGCAATACAATAATAAAGCTGTAATATAAATAAATAGTTATTAATAGCGTATTAAATAATACTAATGAATGGTAACAGTGATAGTAGGCATAGAACAAATAGCTTAGGACAACTAGAACAATATTTCAAAAGGAAAAGAGAAGAGAAGACTAAAGAACAAGAAATATTTATAAAAAGTAAGAAAACGCAAAGATCGCCAACAGCAGAGAGCACGTATCACACAAACACTAACATAAAAATAAAACAAAAAGAAGAAGATATACTGTTACAAGTGGATGTCATTCTAAGCAAGATAGAAGAATTAAAAAACGAATTGAAACAACAAATAAATAAAAATCATAAAGAAATGAGAGAAGAGTTTAGACTATTAAAGGAAGAGTGGGAAGAAAAGGCAAATATATGGAAAGAAGAAAAAACACACCTGGAAAACAGAATCACTAAACTAGAAAAAAATTTAGGGAGACAAGAAAAAGAAAAGAAAAAACTGAACATTGTCATTAAAGGACTGGATGATGTTAATAAAGAAAAAAGGGAAACAGTTCAAAAATGGATTGAAGAAAAACTAGAAATACAAACAAAAATAGAACAAGTTTTCACAGTAGGAAAAGATAAAAACAAACAAGCAGTAATTGTAAAAATGCATAATTGGGAAGCAAAGAAAGAAATTATGCAACAAAAGAAAAGATTATATGGAACGAAAGTATACATTGAAAATGATTTAACGTTAAAAGAGAGGGCAACGCAAATAAAGTTAAAAGAAATTGCTGGTAAGTTAAAAGAAGAAGGCAAAAGGGTAAAAATAGGATATAAAAAACTGATCATTAATAACGTAATACACATATGAGACGAAGGAAAAGAGATGATAAAGATCCACGATTCAAAAAACGGGTAAAAGAAAATAAACCGGACGGACAAATGATGACAATTAAGGAAAGGAGCAGGACTAGGATGATAAACAAAGAAGAAGAACACAAAGGTTTAAATTTAGCTACGTGGAACATTAGAGGACTTAATGGTAAAGAAACTGAACTTATAAAAAATTTTGAACAACTGAATATAGATATATTGACAATTACGGAAACTAAAAAGAAAGGAGAGGAAGTTATAGAACTAAAGAATGGACACATAATGATTTTGAGCGAAGTAGATAAACAAATAAGAGCTAAAGGAGGGGTAGGGTGTATACTCAAAAAGAAAGTGGCAAAATATTTAACTAAATGGGATTGTGTCTCGGAAAGAATCCTAAAGATTGAGCTAACATTTAATATGCATGATAAGTTAAACATAATTACACTCTATGGACCAAATGAAGATGACAATAACTTAACAAAAGAGACATTTTGGGATACAGTCACATCAGTAATAGACTGCGGTAATGGAAACACTATTATTCTAGGTGACTTAAATGGAAGAGTAGGGGTCAAAGACAGTGCATCAAGAAATGTACTACGATTATATGGTGAAACGTTTCGGAATAACAATGGAGACAGAATCATAGATTTATGTATACAAAACAACCTATTAGTAATGAATACTTTCTTTAAACATAAAGATATTCACAAATATACAAGAGAAGTGTGCAGTAGGAATGAGAAATCAATAATTGATTACGTGTTAGTTAGCAAAAGTCTAAGACCAAAAATAAAAGATGTTAGGGTGAAGAGAGGACAAGAAATATTCAGCGATCACACTTGGAGTGCCCGTAAGTACAATTAATGTTAAACACGAGAAAAATATTAGTAATGAAGCAATCAAAACGTACAAATTGAACAATAAAGAAATTGCGAATCAATATAGATGCAAAGTTACAGAAATGATCAACAGAGTAGGCAGTCACGTAAATGTAGATGTAGAAGAAACGTGGAAAATTTTCAAGAACATACTTCTTACTGCGGCAAAAGACGTTTGTGGTATAACAAGAATTAACAGGAACAAAAAGCAAACTGCATGGTGGAACGAAAACATTAAAAAGGAAATTAAAATGAAAAAGGATAAATGGTTGAAATATCTAAGTAGAAAAAATGAACTAAACTACCGAGAATACAAAAACCAAAGACTAAAAGTAAAAGAACTTGTCACCCAAGCAAAACAAAGGGCATGGGAAAATTTCGGTCAAAAAATGGAAATGGAGTATCATACAAACCAAAAACTGTTTTATAAGATACTTAAAAATTTAAGAACTGAAAACAAACAACATGCGATAAAACAAATAAAAGATGGCAACGGAAGTATCATTACAGACAAAGAAAAGATAATGGAACGATGGAGAACATACTTCCAAAACTTATACTTTCTACAAACCACAAAGAAAAGACAACCAACAAAATGTAAATTGATTAAAAATGAGAACAGTATAAAGTTAGAAGAGATACAAGATAGTATTTATACTCTTAAAAAGGGGAAAGCTGCTGGGTTTGATTGTATAACTACGGAAATGTTAAGGTGTATGGGTAATAAAGGGCAACATATGCTTAGGATAATGTGCAACAAAGCCTGGAGTGAACGAACTGTTCCAAAAGACTGGGAAGTGGGTTTAATAGTACCAATATTCAAAAAAGGTGATAGAAGAGATTGCAGTAATTATAGGGGTTCACTCTGTTAAGCAACGTGCTAAAAGTGTATGAAAGGGTACTAGAAAAACGATTAGTAACAAAACTAGAATCTTGGTTAGAAGAGTCACAAAGCGGATTTAGAAAGGGGCGAAGCATTTAGGACCACATCTTTACATTACATCAATTAAATGAAAAACTAAGAAATACAAAAGTAAAAATGTACCTAACATTTGTAGATTTAGAAAAAGCATTCGACAGATTACCGAGAGCAGTGGTAGAAGAATGCTTAACAAAAACAGAAGTTGATGCAAACCTGACACAAGCAATTATGAGTCTATACAGGAACAATAGAAATTTCGTTAGAACAGACAACATGCTTTCAAAAGATTTTCCGGTGAGCGAAGGTATACGGCAAGGAGGAGTCATAAGCCCAATGTTGTTTAATATAGTACTAGATGATGTCATTAAAGAAACAAAAAAAAAGCAAGTAAATTCTACGTAGGCCATAGAAACATGGAACCGGTATGGATTAGTGAATGTGTCTTTGCCGACGATATAGTTGTGTTTGCTAAAAGTAAAAGTGACCTTCAAAGAAATATAGACATCTGGGTTAACAAACTGGCAGAAAAAGGACTAAAAGTGAGTGAACAAAAAAACTAAAGTTATGGTCAGCGGAAAACCGGACACTACTATAAATATATCCATAAACGGGAAACCAATAGAACAAGTAATCACCTATAAGTACCTCGGAGTGCATGTTAACAGCAAGGGACATCAAGACACAGAAATAAATGCAAGAATAGAAAGTGCTGCAAATGTGTACCACACAATTAAAAACAGTTTCCTGGGGAAAAAGGAGGTACCATTAAAAACCAAGATAAATGTATATAAGACAGTTTTTATCCCTATATTGACGTTTGGATGCGAAAGTTGGATTCTAACAAAAAAGGTGAGAAGCAAAATTCAGAGTATGGAGATGAAATTTTTGAGAAAAATATTAAATGTAACAAGAAAAGACAAGATTAGAAATGATAACATTAGGGAAATATTGGAAGTACAAGCAATACACGAGTATATTGAAAGATGCCAAATCAGATGGTATGGACACCTTATCCGTATGAATACAGAGAGACCTGTGAGGAAAGTATGGGAAATACAAAGAAATGAAAAGAAATCAAGAGGACGACCAATTACAACATGGAACCAGCAGATAGCAGAAATATTGGCTAAGAGAGGATGCACCATAGCGCAAGCAGTAACCTTGGCTACTAGCAAAAAAGATTGGGCAAAATTTGTATATAGCATAGAAAGCAAATGAGTATATATTTATTATTTTGTCACATGTATTATATTTTTATAGAATTTATTATTTATTTTAATTAGGTATTGTTAAACTAAAGGATTTGGTATATACATAAGTTGCTAGTTTAGTTAAGGAAAAATTATTAATGTAAATTAAGAATCTTTTTATTTTATCATTTTTTGTAACTAGATTGTAAGGCACCTTTACACTCTACGGGGAAGAAAAGGATCTGATGATATATATATATATATATAAAAATAGAATCTAGCCATCAGCGATTCAGTTTAGACAATTTTACCAGTATTTTTTAAATTTTAGTATTGAATGTGCATTTATGTATTGTTTTAAATGACTTATTTATAAAATCAAACTTTATTGTACGTGCACTAGAAACTTTTTAGTATAAAATTTGTTTTTACAACTTGATTACCATTTTAAATAGTTTCTAAAAGCATCTAGGTGTAATTTAAAAAATAAATTACGTTTAAAATATCTTTATTTAATATAAATTTCATACTTTTTTGATTTGTTTATAAATTACTACTATTAAACTCATTTTGTTAAACATAACGTTTTCTATAATTGTCTTAAACGTTCTGTAGATAACGCTTTAGGTTCTGCCATGAACTGTACAAAATAATTTTTCAAATGTAGAATATACACGCGAGAGCGTTTTTAATGTCTTATAATTGTTCCTAAATAAAACAAAATGTGCCTTTAAAATGCATGTTTCAGAAACAAATAATAATACAGTAATTATTACAAAATAGTTTTGTATTTAGCCACAAACAATAATTGTAAAGTAAATACAATTAACAAAATTTTATTTTAAAATTTAAATCAAGTTTTTTTATAAATCAATTTTTTTACAATAAAGAAGTTATTATTACCAGCAATACGGGAAAAGTTTCTTTAAAATAACAGAAGCTACGAAATACTTTCTCGGCGCCGGTAAGTACTTCAATTTTTTCTTTAGAACTTTGAGATAACAAAAAGTAAACAATTTTCTATAAAGTTATGCAACTATGCGTGAAACTGAATGATCTGAGTCAGGATCAGGTTTTAGATTATTTAGAAATACGTATACTTTAAAATACATTACAAAAAAAAATACATTTTTGTTTATCTTTATAAATGTATGTACATTGTAAATCATAATCAATATTTCTTATTTGTATTCTCTTATGTTTTTACACATACACAAATACGTAATCAGTGACAAATTGTAGGCGTATTCTAACAATTATAAATGTTGTTAATTCTAATACTTTATTTATAGAATAAAAATGTATTTTCATTTTAAACAACTTCTAAAAGACACAGTACTGCTACGATGATTTGTTGTCATTTACGTTACAAACAACATTGTTATTATACTAAATTACCTGTTTATAACAGAGGGAGCAAAATATCTACATTAATTTATGTAAATTGGTTGCCTGTCTTGCTTGTCGTAATTATCCTTGTTATTATTCTAACTATGTTAATGAGATTTGAAAATAATTATGTTTTAATATGCTTGAAACGTAATTATGCAGTCATATTTTTGCATTGGGTAGTCAATGTTACAGTTATGCATAAACGCTACATTTGATTTTTTCTAAGAAAACTTTGTTTTACTCAATTTTGGTTGTTGCATTTAACGTTTATTTAATATAATTTAAACAACATTATTTATATATTGTGCGATTTTATCAAAACGTTTGATGACATTTAATTAAAATCACGTAAAGATAAAATATTAAAAATAATCAACATAAGCCAAATTTAATTATGAATGTTAACAAAACAATGCAATTATTTTTCAAAGCATAGATTACAGAATTTAATATAAAATGTTCAATATTATATAATGATCAAGTTATTTTGCTTAAAAAATGCAGTGGCGTACTTACGAGGAAAAGGGAATAAATTTCCTCCCCCCATACAAAAACATTGAAATGATAAGTAAACTGTTAAAAATATTTCTTGTGACCAGTGCCAAAACAACTACAATTTTGCTAAATAAAGTATTTGTTTACATTATATAAAAACAAGATTAGAAATCAAATATTAGCAGCTTTAGAATACTGAAATCAGATTGTATTTCTTAATATTTACAAATTATTTTAAATATTATGCAGATCCTCGTTAGGTATTAACTGCAACACTAGAGCGTACTTTTTTTGTGTTTGAAAGGGTAAAACTTATTTGCTCAATTAGACATTACTTGATAGTAAAACGTTCATGAATTGGCTATTCAAATTTAGTTGACTTTTTGTTGATTCATAGAGAATTACACTGTTCACTAATGAAAATTTTGAAGAATTATTATGTATATAATATTCTTCGATAACTCCCATATTAATAAAAATATCAAAAATTTATTTTAAAATAAGTTCTATCAAATCAAATTTTCCATCTCCTAAAACTATTTTCAGTTATACAGGGTGTCCCATATCTGCTGGGCCAAACCCAACTTCATTTTTTTAAATAAATGATAGACTTTTTATTACATTTTTGGATTTTTCAGTAAAAATCAGTCATTTTAATAAGCTTTCTTTATACTTAAATCCGTTGGTTTTCGAGATAATCCTAAAAACTGATTTTGCAGCGTCTTACGCCGTTTTAAATATCTCGTGAATGATCGCACTTAGAGCAATGCGGTTTGGATCATTTGATTTGAGAAGAACTCTTAACACAAAACCTTTCGTTAAAAAATCATTAGAATTTTTAACTGTCAAAAAATTTTTAGTAGAGCTTCAATAATTTTTTTTTCTTTAAATGGAAGTATGTATTTTTTTCTTGTCTATGAAACGCAAAATTTAATTTTTTTTTGGATATCAGGTTGTGCCACTTATTCACGGCGGAGTTAAGAAAAGAAAGAGAAGAACAAAGGTAGATATGCCATATGTGGGAGAAAAGAAATAAGAGCATGGAAGAAAATCTGGAAAGAAGAGTGGAAGTAATACAAAGGAAAAAGAGAAAGAAAAACTTGGTTATAAGAGGGAGAGAACGCCAAAAGTGAAGAGAAGAACGTAAAAAGCAAGTAGATAATTTGTTTAAAAATGAATTGAGAATGGGTACAGGTATAAGAGATGCAATTAAAATAGCGAGTGGGTTAATACTGGTAAAATTGGATTACGTAGAAGGTAAGCTAAAAATATTAAAATAAAAAAAAATGCTAAAAGGAACAAGAATATTTATAGATGAAGATATGACTCCAGTGGAAAGAAATGTACAAAATACAAATCTAAGAATGGAAAAAAGAAAACTACTGGAAGAACGAAATAAAAAACAAAAGTAGCGTTTATGAAATTATGGGTTGAAGAAGAGGAGATGCACTGGAACGCAAAAAAAAATAAATTAGAGAGAAAGAAACCAAAAAACTAGAAATAAGCGGGGTAAAGGATAAAAAAAATGGGAACGACCACTCAAAGATCAAGAAAAACGATATGAAAAAAACGAAAGACATAGCTTTAGTATTTTAGAAAGTTGCAAAGGTTAAAAATAAAGAAGCTGAATTTTAAAAGCATATAGAATGGTTTAACATTGTGAGTTTAGTAAAAATATAGCTGGAAGAGAAAGCTTGGGAAATACGGAAAGTAACTTTCCCAGAAGGATATAGATGGAATGTACAGTTTGCGACAAGATAAGAAAAAAAAGAAGACCGCAAGGGGGTATAATATCGGAAGTAAAAGAAGAATGAATGGTAAAAGTAGAGGAGAACAAGAGCAACGAGTAGTAGTGAATCAAATATTAAGGGAAGATGAGGTTAAATATACGGTGATAACAGTCTACGGTTAAAAAATAAAACAAACAATAAGAAACTTGAAACAGCTACTGATTGAATAGGAGAGAGGAAAATTAATAATAGCTGGGGATTTTACCACGAGAATTGGAGATGACAGGAGTATAATAGTGAATAGAGAATAAAAAGAGTAACAATGGATAAGAAATTAAACAAACAAAGTAGAGAGCTATAGAGGAGAATATACATTTATAGGTGAGAAGGGAGAATCTATTATAGATTATGTAATGGCTAGTGGGGAGGTTTTGAAGAAAATAGAATAGGCAAAGAGATTGATTCTGACCATCAGCCATTAAAAGTAAGGCTAAAAAGTTGGAAAAAAAAAGAAAAAATTCAGACACAGTTTGGGGGGGAAAAAGATATAGACAGATGAAAATATTGAAGTTTATAGGAAAAAAATAGAGGAGGAACAATAGATGGAGAAAGAAGTAGAAGAAGGAGTGAAAAAACTGATCAATAAAATGAATAAAACAGTAGAAAAAAAACATAAAAGAGTATAGAGAAAAGAGGTGTTAGAATAAGGAATGCAGGGAACCAGGAAGGAGGTAAAAATAAGGAACGGATGGGACGCAAGGAGAAAAATAGTAATATACAAGAAAGAGAACAAAATATTCTAGATGATAAAACAAAAATATAAGAAATAAACTCAGGAAATTGACTATAGTGAGTAGTGCGGAGTAAAAGTTGGTGTAAAACAAATAAAATTGGAAAATAAGTTGCCTGCGCACGTAATAGGTGTCTTTTGAGATACTTAGGAACAGAAAACGATCTGAGTACTCTACGACAATGCCTTTGGCTGCTGAAATGACCTTAAAAGTTTAATAGAGGAATTTTAAAAAAACAAATAAACTTGCTTTTATTAGCAAATAAAAAATAACAACTCAGAACTCATCAGGTGGAGGTGGTTGCGTGTCAAGTTCCACCCTATAATAGCAAAATATATTTATTTTTTTTTCTAAAACTGTAAAAAAATGTTTTTTTGTTTCAAATTGCGGTAAAGTTTTTCTTGATTCAATACGAGCTTTTATGAATCCATCTCGCGCTTCAGAGCCAAAAACTGCTGTAGAAGCTTCTGTTATTAATTTGATACATCTTTCAATCGCCTACGAATGGCAAGGAAGTTTTAATATACGTATTTCATCTGGAATCACAGCAATCATATTAATTAAATCGTCGTCTGATATTCCCATTGTCAATGGGGGTTCGCTTATATTAACATTCTGCCAATCAATTAGGTTCACATAATCGTCACAATGAAAATTTAGTTCATTCACTTGAAATATTCTAACGTCCTCTGTTCTTGGCAATGATTTTCTACATTTTAAAATTCTTTTTAAAGCTAACTCTAGAACGAATTTTCTATCATCTGCTAACATTGCTATTAAAAGATTTTCTGAATGGGCAAAATATCCGTTCCTCTTTATTACAGGATCTATCACTTTTTTAAGATCGTCACGGAGGTATCGAGGTCTTTGAATCATGTTGAAAAGGTGCTTTAATTTCCAACCAACATAATGCATACACTTTAACTATAAATTCAGTTAATATTTGAAGGTTTTGAGATGGTTCTTTAGTAGCAACATTTATCCTTAGCACTCTATTTGCTGTCGTAAGCCATCTGGCGTGTGATATTTTTCCAGGCGCTTTTAAAGCTAAATCTTCTCTCAAAATTCCGTTAGAGATTCTCTGGCACATCTCATACATGTATTTTTAATCTGTACTTAACGTTTTCACATCTATTGGAGGTAACACAATCTCAATTTTTTTAAACTCTACCACAGGTAAGTCCTCGCACGATTCGAGAGACTTGCCAATTTGTCCCAAAAACCCTTTAGATCCAGCAGTTTTTCCATCTAAATAGTTCATCAAGTGACGCAATGGTAATTTGTTCGTGTGAAGCAAACACACCAACGAATTACTCCATTTTTTAAACCGGAACAGTTCCGTCACAACCTATAGCCACAATTGTATTTGTATCAGTATTTTTTTGTAAAAACTCAAGTATTGAAGGTTTAATTGCTTTTGCAGTTCCAGATGGTGGACTTACATGTCCTAGATATCTTGATTCGGGTTCGGAAACTAAAGCATAATGTTCGGTAGCCGTTCTTTGGTAGTACTTATTCTCTTTTTTTTTCTTGGACCAATGTTATATCCCTACGACCATCAAAACAGATTGCCTGCACTTCTAGAGCATGGTTATCAATTTTTTTGTTAAATTGGTGCGATTTTTAATTCTTTCTCTGCGTACCTTACTACGATCTACTACTTTAGAAGTATCAGTGTCTGATATAATCCCAACGTCTTTTAGGACAGCACTTACTATTGCAGCTGAACGATCAGAAATTCCAGTCCGGTTACATGCTTCTGCTAAAGTTGGCAAATGGAGTCGCATTTGGGAAGAAAGCGGAGTTTTTCTAGTTCTTGAAATTGTGTAGGAACCCAGTGTTAAAGGATCCGTTGCCTTGGAAGTAGATGGAATACATAGTAGTTCGTTTGGATTTCGTTTAGACATAGAATATTGCACTGTTTCTGTCTTACTTTTCTTTAGATTATCTTTGTAGTATAATGATTTCCTGGCTAAGTCCTTAGAATTTCTTTTATATGCTTTTAGATTTTTCTTTGTTGTCTGAATATCTAAATTGCCGATTCCCATTTTCCGGTTTGTTCTTTGATCTACAAGAAATTCTCGCTCGGCTACAGGTATTTTATTTTTGCACTTACAAGTTGAAAAATTTTTACATTTTCAGCTAGCAATATCAAACAGGTTTGTTTTTGCAGATCCTTTAAATGCCTGTACTTTTTTATTGTTGTTGTTCTTATATTTAGATTTAGAGATCTTCTTAATTGCTTGATATTTAACACGATACTGCTTTATTTGACTAAATATTTGCTGATCTCATACTATAAAAATCGAAATTTTTTTCCATATTTCTTTTAGGTCTTTTACTAGCTTTTTACAAACGGCAGTTACACTGGGTTCTTGTTTATTCTCGTTTAATTTTTGTTATCTTAGCCACGAATAATATTTAATTACGTCAGCATATGTTGGTAAAACATTTTCTTTAAAGGGCCAAAAATAGGACATAATGTGTCATTACGCGTTCTAGGCATTTTGTAATATTGACATACACTCACAAATATTTAGAAAACAATTGCTCGGTGTAATTCAAATAAGTATTTAAAAAATCACATGCACCGTTCAACGCACTTGCTTTAACACTGTTTTAAAGAAGAGTGTCGGTTTAGGTAATGGACGTAATGGTACTAATAACCAAAAATAAAATAGGCTCCACCCCTCTGTATCGGCGCCAGATCAGACCCTATAAACAGTACTGTTTATGAAGACTGGCTCCATAATTATAAATATAATATACTATAATATATTTACTTATGATCCAGATGCACTAAAACCTTTTAAAAATAATTAATAAATGTCTAATATTCAATTTATTCGCGCATAGTAACAAAAATTTTAAATTAAACGAAAAATTATTTCTAAAATTTAAGATGGTTTTTCGGCAGCTGAAGATATTATTTTTAGGAAAAATTCACTCCGCACTAATAGTGAGTCTTAAAGAAGAACGAATAAGTAAATATATAAGTGCATACTTAATAGTTTTACGCGCGTATCGTAATCTTATCAGAAACAGTGTTTATTTGAACTACAGTTGTAGTAATATATAAATTATAGTTAGTCATTATTTTATTAAATTTGTTAGTTACAGTTTCCTTATTGTATTGTGTCGTGTCTTAGTTTTCACAAATTACATTCGGGTCGCGCAGTAGACGTCATTGCGTTCGGGAACAACCGTTAAGTGTAACAGCTTAAAATAATATACCAGTCTATACCTATATACACAGTGAACATGTAAAAACCCGAAAATATTTATATTATGTAATAAAAAAAATTAATCACAAAGTTTTTGTCCGAGTTATTTTTTCTCCCAAATTTATGACTATACGTTGCGTTTGAATTTCAAGAATTTGTTCGTTTTTTAACTAATTGAATTTATTTTCAATAATTTTCTTGCAGCAATAGTCTTGCGTAACATTCGAAATTTTTTCTTCCAATAAAGTTTTTACTTTGTTAGAATTAAATGTCACGTTTCTTTTATAAATGTTTTTTATTTGTGTCCAAATTAATTCAGTGGGGTTCAAATCAGAATGATAAAGTAAGTCTGAGTACAGTATGACTCTTTTTGTGTAATAGGTCAATAAATTTATACGTAGTATACTGTTTTTTGTGAAATCTCCAACCTGAGCTACAAAGCATGGTTACGCAATCTCTCATTAGACATTTTTATATTTTTTTAGATTACTTTATGTCGACTAAAAACTCTCTTTTTTTTAAAATCGAATTGTTTGTCTCAAGTTTTTTTTTTTTTTAATTTCCTGATAAATGATTTTGTTCTCAATTTACAAGCAGACTTTAGTTTCAAATTGTTTGTATGTATTAAAATCTTAGAACAACGTGAGCTTTTGTCAAACATTTTTTTAAACTGTTAAAGAAATTATACTAGTGCTTTATGGCTATTAAAAAAAGTGACAAAAAAAATCAGAATATTTTCGGTAATCATTAAAATTAAAGTGCAGTAGCATTTAATCCTTCTATAGCACCGCATGTTAAAGTATTGCGGGAGGCTGTTTTAAAATTAGTCAAAATGTTTCTGTATTACCTAATTTGTAACACACTGCTGTCTTTTGAAGAATATGCAACTGTGTTTTTTCGTGCTTTCCTTAAACCAAAAGATAAACTTTGGTAAACTTTTACAATCCTTACGGTGATATCGATAAGTATTCTGTAGGCGATGGTGTGCTGATATTTATAAAGCTTATTACAAAAAACAAAAAGCACACACTAAACAACTAATTTACAAGTTAGCGAAGTTGCTTTCATATAAAGTTTTAGTTTACTTATCTAATGGCTTATGTAGAAGTAAAAATTAAAGTTTACTAAATTTGATCAACAGTATGCTATAGCCAAATTCAAATTATAATTTTATTTTATGATGATCGTGCTTGGTTAAAACCAGTATAGTAAGAGGTAATATGTCTTCTGTGAGCTTTGAATTGACTGCTTTTTCTTATGCTCTTTGGATTTTTTTTGAACTCGTATGCATTTTGTTGTAAAAACTCCAACAATGTTTTTTTCCTTTTGTAGATTTTCATTATTTGACACATGAACAGTTCTTTTAGCTAAAGTATGCAAAATAGTGGTGGCCTTCTGTACTGGATGGTGGTGAGATTTGCTACAAGCTTATAGGCCTTCAATCAATAAATGCCGGAAGTATCGGCAACACACAATACATAGATTTAAATTACAGCTAGGGTGTTTGTTACGGTAATTTTCATTACGTACGCCTTTGTTGTTACGGTCGAAATTTTCACTAGGTACGCCTATGTGTTGTCGACGTGAAATTAGATTTGAGTTTTGACACCTGCTAACGATCCTTTGCGCATTAGATGTCATTTGGTAGAAAGGCGTCACATGTGGAATTTGTAAATGGTCTGTAACTAGTGATTATTAATATAAATCCGTTGCCATCGGGGAAATAATGGAAAACCATTTCTAATTATTTAATTTCTTAGTTTCGTTAAAACGTTACAGGGTAAGCTAAAGTCATCTTTTAATATAAACTCGTTTGTAATTCGTTTTCCTTTTGACAGCCATTTTGCGTCCCTTCATGTTACAACTATTATATTCTCGATAAATGGATATCGTAACTATTAGTAACTAAGGCATCACGTTGCCGGACTCGAGCGCTAGCAGAAGGCGATTTCAAGCCGCGCAATTGAGGTCTTACGGAGGCGTCCTGGGCTAACTTTTCCTTTATAAGACTTATGGTTATCATGAATTAAATCAACGACAAAGGGGTACCACAGCATTTAACAACCGGTTTATATTCTTTATACTTGTTTGTATCTTAAGTAATAATGGTTATAGATGTGATTTCTTGAGGCATTAGCTTGACACGATTTGCGATTCAAATTGGTTACAGGGTTATGTGTCGGGGGAACGTACGTTCTTCACACCAAAGGAAATTCCTGTATTTATTGGTAAGTGATCTTATTTGTTTTATTACGTAGTCAAACGGGTCACTCACGAAACTTTCGTTATTAATTCAATAATTATCACTATCGTTGTTTACGAGTTAAGTAATAAATTTTACTCATGTCAAGTTGTGCATGCTGTGTAATACCGATTGATTAACGTTGATGCTGTGTTAAGTTTATACGCTGTGTTATGATAAGTTAACATTAGCGTAGTACTGTCTTATTTCTGTATTTGATTGTCAGTAATGCCATTCTACTAATTATGTAAACGTTATTTACTACAAACTATTCTTTGCTATAGATTCTTATGGTAGTTTACTTATGTACGGTGTGTTGCTTATGCTACTGACATTTTTTTTTGGATTTAAAAGTCATTATATTCTGTGATAACCCTCAGCGATTCTACATTAAAATTGTTATTGTGGTTAGCTATTCTTTTATGACCATATACCTGTTTCCTATGATTATCGTATTAACTAATTGCTTCTGACTACTCGAACAGCTGAGTAGAGGAATTACGGACCTAACATCGTGTTACAAGTATCCTGTTCTGTCCTGAGCAAGATAGACAATTACTTTGGGATAAGCTCTGGCGCCCTTATATATCTCTTCAATTTATGTATCTAGGAACCCCCCTCTCTCCGACGATTGAGAGTTGGCCGTGCAGGTTCGTAAAACCACCAAAAACTTGTAACATGTTGATAGCGAACAAAATTAAATTGATAATGACAAATATCTATGTACATACAAAAATAATTAATGAAACTACCTAAATGGTATTAAAACAATTATTGTAATTACGCAAGTTTGAATAACAACCAAAATTTCGGGAGAGACCTTTATGACAACGCAAATTTAATTTAATAAAACTTACCCACAATCCAGTACTTGCCCGAAGAAAACGTTTTCCTCGTTGGGTCGATCTGGGAATTTAATAAACAAGCAAATCGTGTCAGCACAATGACTCACGAATAAAAAAATTTAGAAAACTATTAATTAATGCTAAAAAAAATTAGACATAAAAACCGGTTATCAAATGCTGTTGCACACACTAAATTAAAGGTTGATATCGCAGTCGATTGACTCATAAGGAACAGTACAACGGAGAAAATTTCTTGTCGAGACTTCGTATTTAGCTTTAACAAACGCTTTCCAAAATTAAAACCTTTCCATGAAAGTATTTTGTCGATATTAACCTCTCATTGGTGGAGAATACACCGAAACATGTGGACTAACACGTGTCGGGTCGTGCTAACAAATTAACATGGAAATTAATAATTAATTCTAAATACTAATAGGAAAAACTTATCCTGTGATAAATAAACTAATAGAAATGCGTTTTCAATTTATATTATAGTTTTTACATACGCAGATGATGAAAATTAAAATTTAAACATTGCAAGCACGATTTTAAGTGATTGATGGTTTCACGTCTTGACAGGAAGTGACGTAAAACGAAACTCGTTAGAGGGCATCAAAAGTAGAAATATAACTTTAATGTAATAAACGTACATGATATTACATTTTGACATTTATGTACTTACAGATTTGGCGTTTCAGTATTTGTTAGTGTGCGTTTTCTTTCTATAAACGGAATGCCCCAATTTTTCCTTATTTCTCTTTATCACCAATACATCAAGAAAGGCTAGATGACTATTGTGTTCTAACTCCATTGTAAACTTAATGTTATTATATGCAAAGTTTAGATGTTAAAATAACTGATTTAGTTTATCTTTGCCATGAGGTCATACAACCAACGTAACATCAACATATCTAAATCAAGTTTTTGGTTTTAACTAAATATTCTTTATAATTTCAGCTTTAAAATACGCCACATAGATATTGGTTTAAAGCTAGATAACGTGTTAACGATTAGGTCGGTGAATTGATGGTGCTCACTATTCTCCAAAGGGGGACTTTTTCTTTGTGTATCTTGGAAAAACTGTAGATTTGTGACATAAATGGTTTTTGGCAATCAAAGCTTGTTTCTTGTTAATATCTATAGTAGTAGAGTTTTGATGGCGGAGTTTACTTTAGTTCATAGAGAGTTTAAGGGGTTTTTCTGTAGACGTTTGTAGTAATGTTCCGAGAGTAAATACGTCATTTTTGCTTTGTAATTTTGTATGTTTATAATGATTGTAGTGTTTCTTTTATCTGCTTTCCGTATTAAAAGGTTTTTACGTAACTGCTTAGCTGCTGCTCTCTCTTCTCTGTTAACATTTGAATGTGACGGTTTTGCTTTTGTTACAATGTTGCAAGCATCTTGTCAAATAGTTTCAGAAAACTTTAGGCAAAGTGGGAATTGTAACTTTTACTCTACATACTATGTGTTCTATTAATATTGTCTTAAACGTAACAGCATAGTTAAAACTTTTTTTTTAAGATGTAGTCTGTTTATGCAAAACTATATTTGTTACACTGACAATTACTGTATCGTCGTCTAATGATTTTTTTTCTTGCTTCATTTTTGATTGTTCGTAAATCTTGTTTACTTGTATCGTAGTGATAGCATCTATTTTTACCCATATTGAGTATTCTAATTTGTTAGACAAAATTAAATGTAGCTTGTATAACTTTTTGTTAACACCGCCCAGTACTTTGCGTTTATTGTGAATTTCTGAAGGTAACAGTTCGAAGCTTAGTTTAAGATTTTAGAAGATGATGTTTAATTCTCATATACGATGGCAACACGTTGTGGTCTCGGCAACGATTTAGAAATGCTAACTTTGTAAGTAGCGTTTCATTCTTTTGGAGCAAAAGATCTATTTTTTGAAAACGCTTCCTTGCCGTAAAGGTTTATATATATAACCGATTTTCGGTTTAAACCGCGTTGTAGTTGAACACCCAGATTTTTTTGGTTTGGTCCTAGTCTCTCCTTAAAATCTACAACAAGAACTAGAACTTGGCTTTTGCCGTATTGTCGTTCGTAAACCCAAATAAATAAAATAAACTGACATCACCATTCTTTTTGTAACTTAAGATGATTAATATACAAGAAATTAAAAGTCACTTTTTCTTTGACAGTTATGGCATTTGGTAGTGACTGTAATGAGACTGTAACAAAAAACTTAAACCAAAAAATAGCTTTGTTTTTTAATGATTTTTTAAATGATAATTTTAAAATAATAAATTTGTAGATATCTAAAAGTAGTATAATAGGGCCGGTTCTGGATCACTCGGGTAAGATCGATAAGAGATCGTGGAGTTTTGTTGCTATCGTTCCGTTTCAGGTATGCTCGAGTTGCATTCGTATTTGGTAAGTCGGGATAGATCGTATTGGTGGTGGGGGAATTAAAAAACGTTGTAGAAGTCGTTTTGGATCTAGATCTGTTGGAGAAGTTCGTAGTGATGGTGGGGATGCTATTGTGTGTATATAAAAATAATATTTGCGAAGATTTAATATTAGTATTTTAATAACTCTTATTCGTTTTAATAAATTTAAGAAAGAAATTAAGATGGAATCATTTTTTGTAAACTTGAGCGAAACTTCTCATTTGGTTCCTTATCTAAGTGCTAGAAGTCTATTAATAAATGAACAGTATAAAATTAAGTGTTTTAGTAAAATAGAAGGTAAATTTGGTAAGCAGGTAAAAACATATATCTCGTGAGCCGAGAATCTGTTGGTAAAAAAACAAACATTGAATTTATTCAAAAACAACAGAGTTATAATGTATGAGATGTAAATATCTAAAAAATGTAAATTTGAAATAAACAATAAATGTTTGAATTAATGATACGTTTTTTATTTTAGTATTACAGGTTAGTAAATATATTAGGTAGTGGGTGATAGTAGGGAAGAGAGAGAAACATTTTGATTTGAATTAAATAATGTATTTTAGTTTGATTTATTGTTATTTATGCAATACTGTTTTTGTTTATTCATATGTTGTGAGATTCATCAAAGTCTAACTATTTTACATATGTACATTTTAGTACCTTTCTTTCGTAAAATTTTTTCAATTAAGTACATATCCGGATGTTTCACTTTTTGCAATTCCATTTCACAAAAACCTCCTAAAATATGTCGTTTTTTATGTCTTTTAGCAAATAGGTAGTTGGGTTAGTTAGTTTAACTTTCCTAATTATAAAAATTTCATTTGACCAATTAGGAGTATACCCCTTTTCAAATGCATTTCTGTGTTTGCTAATTCTTACATAATCCGCAAACAAACATTTTTTATTTTTATTTGCTATTTTTATGTGTGAGTATGCAGATTGAAAAATAGGTTTTTCATTGTTTTTGTTAACTATCGATGGTTTCATTTTAATTGTACAATGAAAAGTGTTATTGTATAGATTTGTAATATCATCTAATATGTTAATCTATTTGTAATTACCCTGTAAAGTAAATCGTTTCCACATTATGTTTTTCAAAGTTTGATTGACACGAAAAACAATTATTTTAACTAAAAAATATAAATCAATTTTCAACTGTTATAAAATATGTTTATAAAATGAATGCTAAATGTTATATTTGTTGCAATTGTAGCAAAAAAAACACATTTAAAAACAATATAAATTTTGTTTTGTAATTAAGGATGAATTTTAAACAGATTTAAATATATTAAAACTTTACTCAAAAGATAATAAATCAGTTAAAAAAAATTATGAAAATGTAGCAAAACACAATGTAAGAAAAGTGTAAAACGACGTAAACGTAGTGGATCATAATGCTCAAGTTATTGCTCAGTCTATAAAAGGATACGTTTTAACGCTAAACGTACACTAAATAAAAGTAGAACACTTGTCTATCAATTTGTATGTTGAGAATTTGATTCCGACAGCTGAGGGAACAGCTAATATTTGGCGTAAACAACAAGGGTACTCATGGACCGTTGGAGATTACGCCTCAGTGAAACTCGACTATGATTTTTCTAAAACGTGTTAATTTTAGTATAGCTAATACGAAACTGTATTATACAAAACATTTGTTGGAAATTTGAATAAATAGTTAAATATTTTTTACTGTAGTTATTCTGATTTTAATTTCTAAGACCTATTCTGAATTTTATCGCATTCTTAATAACAAATATAATTTCACTTTAATTTTTTTGTAAAAATGATGTATCGTTAAAATTTATTAAGTAAATTTGAAACATGCAGAAAATTTAATTGTCAGTACTTTATATAAATATTTAATAGAACAAGTTAAAAATGAAATATTGTGTTTATTTTCAAATTAGCAAAATATTCAAACGCATTTGATTGTTTATTAACTACTAAATGTTATTGATTTTTATAACAAATGTTAAATTGTACCATTGCGTTTCTAATTTAAAAGACTTTTTATGAAGTGCTACAACAACAATTACTCTATTTTAAATTACTTGTTTTGCTAATGGGTTTTTCTTAATATTTCTAATTGAATACATCAGTCGAAATAAAAGACATTGACAAAGTAGATTGTAGCAGAAATATTAAAGTTTTCTGCTGTCAAAAATGTACGTCAACATAGACAGAAATAAAGTAGTTGGAAACGTTTTAATATAACGAAATATTTTATAGATGCTTTTAAAATATTAAAAAAATTTATACAGTGTGTGCATTTATGTATAGCAGTTGTTAAGACTATTTTAAATTTTAATTGTTTTTGACAGTATCTAAATGTATGTTATTTGTTGTAGGTAAAGAAAAATAAATTTTTACTACTACTATCGAGTATAGATTGGTAAGTACTAAAATTTGTAATTGCTTAAATTCAAACAAAATCATATAATTACAAATGTTTATTATATTGACATACAATTTATGTAATGAAAATATGTTTATTTTATTGATAATTTAATGAATACAAATGTTTTCATAATAATAAGTAAAACTTAGTGCAATGTTTCAATAAATTAATTGATTTCTAAATCGTTGCCAAACATTTTGCAGCGTAAATTTTAAACATAACAAAACTCTTGATGTTTTTATTTTGTTAATGACACACAATTACGTCTGTACAATACCCAACAAAAACAAGATCAATAAAATAACAACAAAAAATTTATCTTTAATTTTCTAGTGCAATTCTGTTATGCGATTATCTGATTATTTAGGTCTATTCGTATTCCTTGCATTGCAAATAGAACATTAGTCAATTTTTTATAAAACTTTGATAAGACTGGCAGAATAAGATCAATAGTAATATTAAAAAGTAATACTGGTCTAAAATAATCAATAATTTATTGACATACATAAAAAAATATTGAAAAAATTATAAAAACATAACGCTCGAAATAGGTAAGACAGATCACATTATAATAATCATAAGTACCAAATTAATACAACCTTCTGTCAAAAAGTACTTAATCAAGTCACCCACTTGAGCAGATGCATCGATTTTCTTCTAGGAATCGTACACCTTTTTTACACATTTTATTTCATCACTTCTCAATTACATAAGAATAAAATAAGTATACATACGCATGCATAAAAGAAGAAAAGGACAACCATTTAAATTTCTTAAAAAACAAAAGGATCTTCCTGTTACTGTTCACTTATTAGCATTTGTTTCATATTCTTGCTTTGCATCTCAGTCATTAACTACTTTTAATCATTATTTATATTATTATAAATCGAAACGATGACCGTCTAAATAACGTCTTACTATGTCATTGAACAGATATTAATCCTCGGTGTGGTACATTTAAGTTATGGATGTCTGCAAAAAATTATTTTTTCATATAGGCATAGGCGATGAGCAAAAATACTGAAATGTACCTTCTCTTCTTTCAGCCAGTCCTATAGTATAAATAAAACGCAAACAAGAATCTTGGACATTTTGAATTTTATTAGCCTCACGCCAATCTAAACAAAGACCATAAATAACATCGCAGTAGTTAAAATGACTTAAAACTAGCGTATCACAGAAAAGTTTACGAACATACAGAGAGAGGGAGACTGTTGATACGGATAGATCGATCGAAAAAACAAGTACGCTTTTTGTTAAAAATATATGACTCTCAAACCTCAGATCAACATTCAAGATTAACCCTAAATTTTTTGCTTTATGTTAAAATACAAAAACATTATTACCCAGATTGATGAAATGTTAGTTTCTAGGAATTTCCTCACAGCCTTGCCACCGAACAAGAGAATAAAAGATTTCGTCGGATTTATTAAGGAAGTGGTCGTAGGTAATCCGTAAATCCGTGTTTATGCACTGTTGAGCGCTTAAATAGTCACATGTTTTAAACGAAAAATATAATTGTGAGTCATCGGCATGCAAAAAAAATTACATGAGTTTAAGCAGTGGAAAACGTTACACGTATAAATACAAAATAGTAAGGGTCCGAGGACAAAGCCTTGTGGAATACCACAAGAAACTGAAGTAGATTTGTACAACTTATCATAAACTCTGACACATTACGATCTATTACATAAGAATTGTTTCACGAAATTTAAAGAAGACGCGCCAAATTCTATGAAATGCATGATGAAAGTAATAAACGATGGTTGACAGTATCAAACGATTTTGAAAAATCAGGTAAGATCAAAGCAGTATTAAAACCAGAATCTAAAGTCACAATTATATCATCAGTGATAAAATCTAAAATTGACGCACAACTATACCCCGGTCTCAAACCAGACTGCACTGGCGAGAAAATATTGGTATATTTATTTGGTAGAATAAGCATTAATTTGCTTTTCTAAACTTTGCGATAAAAGTGAAATAATACTTATTGGACGGAGTTCATTTAATTCATCACACTTCTTTGTTTTCCGTAAAGGTAGAACGTGCAATTTTCCATGAAAGAGAAAAGGTAGACTCAAGAACACATAAGTTTATAATTTAACTAGATGCCATATAATACCTCTTTAACTTTCTGCTGAGAGACAAGAGTAAATGAGAACACTTTCGTAACTCCAGCTTTATCATTGTTAATACAGTATAATGTTAAGTTATCAGAAGCAGTAATTAAGCTATTGTAAGAAGTAGCAAAAAATGTGTTAATTGTATCAGGATCTTAAAGATGGGGAGGTAGATTACCAGCGGGGAACAATTGTACATTGAGAACTTTAATTGTCTTCCAGAGTTTATAAGTGTTCCGTATGTGACAAAAAATAATATATTCAAAATAAGTTCTATTTTAGCTGCGTACAGATGTGTTACCAAGCTTTTTTAACAATTTGTAATAAACCCAGTTTGCAAAAACACTCTCACGCTTAAACTAGCGCAAAGCTCTATCTTGCAGTTTCATCATTAATTTAACGTTATCAGTAAGTCAAGGAGTAGAAAGCTTATAGAATTTGTAAAATTTTAAAGATACTTTATTCGATGTCAATATTGCGATAAAAATCAGTTCAAAAAATTGAATTTAAATTGTTTAAAAATAATTCTGTTTGTATACCATTAAGATGCCTAAATTTGGAGCCGCATAAACTTTGTTATAATTAAGTGTTACCAACACCAGAAAATAGTCAGACAATCCATGGGTATTAATTACTCCCGATTGAATAACGCGAGAATATGCAGTCGAAATGGCATGATCGATCAAAGTAAAAAGGGATCTGTTTACACATGTGGCTTGTCAATAAGCAACCTTAACCCCAGCTCACTGAAAATAGAAATATAACGATGAGCATAAGAAGATTGGCCTAAAAGATCAATATTAATATCTCCAAGATACACAAAATCGTTATGTAATAAGATAATATCTGGAAATACATCTGCTATAAACTTCACATTAGCTGAAGGCGGTCTATATAAGACACACACAGCAACTTTGGTGTTACTTAAGTGAATAGCAATAGAAAGAAATTTGGCGAAACCTTGAATACAGCTAGAACTGCTAATTTCAAACTTTAAATGATCTTTAATATAGAACGTAACACCACCTGCGTGTGTAGGACAATTTAATCGGATGAAACGATACCAAGAGACATACACCACAACATCTAATATTTTTGCAGTCAACCAAGTCGCAGATTTAGCAACCATGTCATGCTCCAATCTGCAGAGATAATCAGAGAATAAATCAAACTGTGGCATGTAAAATTTGTCTTTATCGCTAGGCAAGAAATGGCAAATATAAATATTTTTCACATCCATGGAAGTACCCAATTTATTTTTGAATAGTTTATAGATATTCCTAACTAGCTTGGCTTGAAAGTCAAGCCTTTATTTTTTAAAAGCTTGATGTTTGCAAATGCAGGCTTGGCTTGATTTCCAAGCTTACTTAAATTTTTTTTGGTCTTTTTGCAAAAGTAGTTGCAACATGTACTCCGCACGTGATACAACTAACTGTCAGGATATAAACAATTACATAACTGCTAGTTTAAGTCAGCTCATAACTTCGAACTGAAGTGAATAGACAACGCGTTGTCTAGTACACCGAATCATTTGTGATCCATGTAGGTCGGTGTAATAAAAAAAATTATAAACAAATCGAAACTCATACTTACGTTTACTTAATTATCTAATTACTAATTTGATAATAAGTAATACACAACAAAAATTTTATGGATATAGCAATACAAGATTTATTCACATGTAGTAAGCAGGGTAATAGTCACAAAATGCAAGGTGTAAAGGTGATGCCTTCCCGCTTGACTTTTGATTGAGGAATGAGGTAATTTAGTGTTTCTGAGAAACTACTACTTGTGGCGTTGAATAAAATTTTTTCTTGGTTTAGTCTAAAACGATATTTGCAATTAAAGTATTTAGACTGACCTAACTTTACAAAATGTACTTTGTGTACTCAATTATGCTTATCTGCGGTTGTAACCAAAACAAGACTTCAGCTAAATAAACAAAAAATGTTGCAATGTAAGAAGTATAAATTATATGTTTAGCTTTCTTAGAACTCAGTTCGACAACTTGCTTAAGTTCTGTTTTGGTTTCTTCAGTTTACGCTGTTTGCTAAAAGTGATTTGTGAAAAATGCTTTCGATTTTTCTTTGGAGTATAAATTTTACATTAAGATAATATGAGTTTCAAAAGCTTGAAAGCTTGGTTATATCTTGAAAATTTGTCTTGGCTAATATTAAACTTGACTTATTATTAAAAAAATTGGCTTGATTTTTTGAAAACTTGGTTTGATTTTCTTTTTTATCCTCTAGCAGACCAGAAACTCTCAGATTATTAACTCTGAAGTACTGTTCAACAGCTTCAAGACGGTTAAAATCTACAGTTTCTAGAAAACACACACTTGGCTTTTAATGCTTTGATGCGTTTTTCGTACAACTCTCGAAGTACAACTAGCGCAGTTTTAACAATTCTTGTAATAAAAGGTTAATTATTTAGAACATTTTCTATTTTTTTACCTTCATTTAACTTTATTCTAGACGTCTGTTTCGTTTCGGGCATTATAAATAAATAAACACTCAAATATTAGCAGCAGTGACTAAACCACGTCTACTAGCTACGACATAACATTCTCAAACATAGTGCAAAATATCAAACCTAAAAATCAGGGAGATACTAAATTAGCTCAACGAGCTGACGACACTGTTACATCAGTAGCTACAATTTTAAATATTTGGCAACGTCATCAGTTAACAATGGCGTCAGTTAACAACATAGTTAACCTTGTTTTATGCAATCGAAAATTAAAAGTAAAGAAAATTCAATTAAGTAATAACGTCTCGCCAGCAAAAAGTTTCAGTTTTGACATAGCGATGATAAGGTAGTAAAACAATACATGTGGGACTCAATAGAATCAAAGTATTTATCAATAACAACAATTATAACAGCAGATCTATTATGGAAGATAAATACCAACAAAACAGCAAAATTGTGTTATACATATTTAATAGACATTTAAAAAAAAGTCTAAATCGCTATCGGATCAACCTTGCTTTTGAGGTTTTGGTCAACATTTTTAAGTAAAGGCGGTGCTATTTTAAACTTAGCAGTCAGCCGGAAAGATGGTATTGACCGCATTTTTCGACATACAGAGACCCTTTTACCAGAGTTTAAGCATCAACGGTCTAGGACAACTGTCCGCCGCCAACTGGCCGCAAGACAACTGGCCGCCGGGACAACTGGCCGCCGGGACAACTGGCCGCCGGCGTCGGCGCCGGCCAACTCAAAACATATTTAACTAGAGACTCCTTCTCAAATCTTAGGGTTGCTATTTTAATGGATGCTCACAACTGCATATATAGTATCTCGTGTCGTGCCCTACGACGGGTACCCTACGGCGTTTAACATGGGAATATTGAAATTAATTTTTTCTTTTTCCTAACCGTATTCTTGCTATTAAGTATTATTATTTGTAGTTATATAAATAGATGTGTCGATACAGAACGCTTTTAGCACATAATAAATCAACTAGTCGAATATCAGTCAACCCATAATGTACGTAGAAAGCGTTTTTTTTTTGTTTTTTTTTAATATATTTTTATAAAAACAAGAAAGTATGTACAAAGTGGATTTGCATATATTTTACAATATTTGCGACGCATGCATCTAAATGAAATTACTATTCATTAATTTGATAATTGTGAGCAATGCCTCGTAAGTACTCAATTACATCCCGATTTTCGTAATCTCTTACGATTCTTAAAATACGTTCGTCGGCATCCCTGTATCTCTGAAGTTTTTGAGGTGAAGCATGTCCTGCAACAAGCTGTTCGTAATAAATATCACGATTAGCTTGTACTTTGCGTAACCCATCAATCAGTCTCCATATTGTAGGACGATCTACACCTAGCTCAATTTGCAGACATCTGTGTGCTGCCTCAGCATGATTGTTGGTACGATCTTGTAAAGCAAGCACTCTGTCGTACATATTCCACATGTTATGTGGAAACATGGGTTGACGCCGTCCATTTCCTCTGCGATTGAAACGACCAATGTAATAGTCCTCGAACCAATCTAATACAGGTGTCAAGTGTTCAGGCAAAATATCAGATAATTCATTTATTGCGTTTTGCATATCTTGCATTGGGACAAATGCCAAAGCAATGATCATTTTGGCATGTAATGCAAACTCTGCGTCGTTGTTATAACGAGCAATTAAATGTGCTTCGTTCAAATGCTTTTTCATGTTTTTTGCTAGGTGGAAAAAACATCTTCGAATTTCAGTTTGCGGAAAGTTATTTTGCAGGCTTTTAAAAGCAGCTAATTCAAAATCTGATGTAACTGATCTTGGATTTAATGTGGGTGCAAGCGTTTTGATTGTTTCGAATAAACTATCATAAGTTGCTCTTGATTTATTGGGCAATAAAGCATAAAAAACAGGATGTACACCTCCATATCTCTTTGCTAGTATAACATATACCTGGTGAAATAAATTCGGGGCAATTTTAAAAGTCCCATCTACAAAGAAGTCGTCGCAATTTTCCAGAATATTTAAATTTCTCTGTCTGCCAAAAATTAAAATTCTCTGTGGTCCAGGGCCACTGTCCGAAAGTAAAAAGTTTTCTATGCTACCTGGTGTAGATTCGTAGATTCTATAACGTTCCGGGATTTGTAAGTCTTCCAGAGTTGCTGGAGTCGCAGGTGCCTGGTGCATTTCTTTTCGTTGTCTTCGCACCAGTTTTTTCATAGCTCCTTGAGATGGAAGAGCTCTTTGGCAAGCCAAGTTGAGGTTTTGTAAGCATTCGCTGATTACCTGACATGTCGGCTCTTGTGCCTCTAAAGCGCGTTTTTTGATTGCAATAATTACTCGATCAGCCTCTGCTTTGCCTGCTGATGGATCATGGGTATGCACATTCAAAGTTTTTATAACAGCACCGTTTTGAACATGAACTCGCGCTTTACACTGTCGTCTTTGCTCACATCGCCAAAACTCTGTTTCACCATCCGCGGATAATTTATCAAAAACATAAATATACCCGCCATTATAAAACTTAGCACGATTACGTTGAGATTGAATAGGCTCCATTTTCATATGACTACTTTAAAATGTTTAGATCAACTGATTTGAATTTTTGAAAATACCCTCTATCTGGTTTTGTATTGGAAAGTAGTTACTCATTAATATCTCATTAGCGAGACTTAAGAAAATAGTGGAAATTTTACAAATAATTCTGCTTGGTTTTATATTGGAAATTATCATGTCATAAATATCCCATTAGCGGGACTTTCTAGGAGATTACGAATATGGGAATTGTCATCGAGTACTTACAAGGTATTTTTCATTATATTGTCAAATTAATAAATAATAATTTCATTTAGAAGCCTAATTAAATATTGTAAAACATGCAAGTATCCACTTTGTAAATCTTTGTAAATACTTTGTTGTTCTAATAAAAAAATATATAAAAAGTACCAAAAAAATCCGCTTTCTAGTTAAATGTATTTTGTACCTGCGGCCAGTTAGCGGCGACGAGTTGTCCCGGCGGTCAGTTGTCCCGGCGGCCAGCTGTCTCGCGGCCAGTTGGCCGCGGCCATTAGGCGGCGGCCAGTTGGCAGTGGCCAGTTGGTCCATTCCGAGCATCAATGCTCAACGGCGCACTCAAACATTTGATAAGTTGCATAAGTATATCAAAAAAATGTATATCGAAGCACTGACCAGTAAAGGCGGGAAATTTAGTCTAGCTTACAGTCTAGATCTGTCGCCTTGCAACTATCACATCGTTGGACTGTTGCAAAAAAACCTAAAGAGTCAACGATTTTACTCCGATGAGGACGCAAATACTGCATTTCTAAATTGTTCAATGATCAATGAACATCGTTCTTTACGGCGTAATTCGTAACTTTAATAAGCAATGGGACGCTTGCCTAAACGCCATGTACAACAAACTTTGTATGCATTTTACTCATTAAATATGTTGACGATTAAAAAACGATTTTAAGAGTTAAAGAAAGTACGTAAAAAACATCCGTGATAACATCATAAGAGTGACAACAACACACACATGCAACAGTACTTGTTCAGTTTCAAAAATCTCTAATTTTAAAGAGCTTAAACAATTGAAACAGCGGATGTAGTTATGCATGGCTTTGCTTCTTTTATATATTGACGTTTGTAGGAACTCTGAGCACTGTGATCAGATTTGCATACAGAGCCACACTAAGTTCATAATAAAGAGCGATTAAAAGTAAAATTAACTTTATTGGTTTTAATAAACAAGATAGCAAAATCGGGCTTTGTTGTTGAAGCTTTTTTTCAAAATGAAAATTAAAGCAGCATTTTTGGCTTATGAAAGACACGCCTCTTTTTGATCGTAAACCAATCAGAGTCGAGGTTATCCCGCTACGACGATACTTCTATAAATACAAAAACAACTTCTTAAGCCACTTCTGTGGAGTTTAGAAACTGGCTTGATTTACAAGTTGATTACTTAACTCTGTAGCGATTCTTTGTTAGATTGTCGTTTTGATTTTTTCACGTCCTGATGAAACCTTTTACAAAGTGGACCAAACGTTGACTTCGGTTACAACATCAACACTGTTCAAAATGGTTTTAAACTGGAAATTATGTTAAAACACTGACTGCATTTGAGCGTACTTGAAGGTACAATCTAAAATTTTACTTATAATTTATTTTAACAGAACAATAATAATTTACCAAATTTAATAGCAAATAGAATAATTAGCAATTACGGTATCGCGACAAATTAAGAATCGACCAATATAATTAATAACGCTTTAAATGAGTACTAAAAACTTAGCCCACCAAAGTTTCTTGTAACGAGTAGTAAAACGTCAATACTTTTTATATGTTTATAGACAAAAACGGGCGTAGTATGTAAGCTTACATGCATGGCGTTATATGCCTAACCCTAACTTTGATTATATTTTAACTATAAAAGAAACTTAAAAGGTATAACGTCAGTGTACTCAATACAGTTGCATTACATAACTACATAGTTAAAGATGTTTTAAATCTACGAGTGAAAGGAAAATTGTTCAGTATGATCTACAATTAAATTGTTGATAAATACAAATTAAAATAAGTGATACAGTGATTTTAAATTAAAATTGCTTAAGGCTCCATACATAATTAAAAAATCCAGATAAGAAATTTTCATAATACAAGAAAATTTAGCATGAGGCTTAAGTCATATATCGCCATAAATTACAAAAATAAAGTGAAATTTGGTAACTTGAACCATTGACTCTAATCATACTTTTTCTGAAGGTTACTGGATTAGTATCACCATTTATAGGAAAAATTAAGATTTGCATGTATTAATAACACTGGGAAAGCCGTTTCAAAGACTAGAAAAATTTTAAGCGTATAAAACATGACCGCCGCCATTTTACATACTTGCAAACTCCAATGTAATTAAAAAATAGTTTAATTCTTTAATTAGGTTGAACAATTTTTCGACAGCATTATCGCTAAAACCCAATAGAAATAATCGGCGATAAAAATTAAGTACAAAGAAAAATTATTTTTAGTGGATAGCGTCTTAACAAAATTTGAATCGTTCATAGCGACTTTAAGTATGCTGGAAAAAGTACATTTAGTTTGCATTTTACAAGCAGTGGAGTCCGCAGACAACAATGACGGCGTGAATTTTAATTATTACTGGTAGAAAATGGATAAATAATAAACTTGAACCAAAATTGAAACCTTGGCGATTATCCGACTTGCTTTTGTTACTTGTTGCAAGATTAAAGATTAAAATTTATCTATCAGAAATAGGACTTATTAAAAAATGAACTAACAAACAGTGATATATTAATAAATATTTTTGCACAAATAAATATTTGTTAATTAAATTTAAAATATTTACCATCAACAATAAAGGGAAACATCTAAATAAAACATTTTTGTTTGTATAATTATAATACGTTTTTATTACTTGTACGTGTGAGTAAACTGAAATTAGTTTACGAATATTATATACATAAATACCTACATTATTATTTTTATAGTTAAACAAATTGGTTGTTTATTAAGTTTTTTAAGTCATTTGCGTGAGTTTAAATGATGTTTTATAAACAGATTTGCAAAGTTTTCTAAATGTATATTTTGATTATTATTTTCTTGATGCAAGTTTAATACATATAGGAAACCGGAAAATGTCTTAATAAAAAGTTTTATTATTATATTAGTATAAAGTTCTAGTTAATTTGAATTATTCGACAGTCACGCAAATAGCGTAAATTTTAAATGACTCGAGAAGGCTTAGGAAAATAAATAGAAAAACTTTTATACGTGCAAACTTACTATAAAATAATTTTGTTTAAAACATATTAACATTTATTATATGCTGGTATAATAAAATATAATTAGTTGTACCGACACTTTCTCGGCGCGTTATCAATTCAAATTATCATAAAATGCTTTTATTATAATTAAGGAACGTAGAAAAATGCGTGACAGTGTATATTACTTTAAATGATAGTTTTATATTTTCTGTTTGCGCGCTATAGCGCGACATTATAACAAAATACGATTTTTATATGGCGTGTAACAATAAAAGCAAAATACAACAAAATTACATAGCAGAAATCATAGAACTTGATTGAATTTTATATAGTGTTACAACATTTTTTTCTTATTTGAAACCGAAAATACGTAGCTAACAAAGAATTCTATATAGAAGTTACAGAATTTTAGCTTTTACTGAATATTTCTTAACAATATTTGTTGCTTTTACGTATTTTCGGAACTATTAGCTGCAAGGCAATATCGTGAACCTAAAACCAAATAAAAGTTGGATATTGAATTTCTTGATTACGGTACAGTTTTAGGCTATTTAATTACATTTATAAAATAAGTAAATGTTGTAGTGATAACGTAAAATAAGCACTTTGAACTTACCGCGACTTTATAAAAAGTAACTTTAGCTTCTAATAATTTATGTCGAAAGTTATCCATATTACTTTGGATTTTAGCCAAAACAAATGCGTTTGTTACAGATACATTTTGTATTAATTTTTAATTAATCTTTGGCAAAAGTTGTTTACACTATCTCTAAGTGCTATTTTATGTACTTTAAAACTATGATCGGACTAAAACTTTGTTTATTAAGGCGTTGGATCTTTGTAAATTTGAGGATTAAATGTTAATGGCTGTGTAATAGATTGGATGACCGTACGTAAAATATAGAAATGGTGTTAGTTAAATTTGGAAATTCTTTCATTTGTAGTTTTTAAATAAATGTTTAAGTCAACATAACTCATATATTAGTTTCTGAAGCTTTTTAGTTAAAGAAATATTTGTCAGAATGAATTTTTCACTTGACTGGTGTATATCGATCTTTACTTCAGCGTGGATCACTTAGTTTAGTTGAATGTGAGCAAGTTATCCTAAAAAGAAGCTTTTATCTTGGATTGCTGTTTGTTGGAGTAAGTTATAAACAGCAACAAAACACAATCAATTCCACACTGTACTAACTAAAAAACTTTTTCAGTTTTAATTGAATACATTTTACAAGCTCAAACAAACAGCTTTTTTCCACAACGCCGTTAGAATATTAACAGGGTATGTGTTTCTTATACTTCAATAACTTGAAAACTAGGGTACTTAATTAAGTTTAGCGTTATCTGTTATTTAAGTAAATTAAGCAGTTTACGCCATTTACTTAGCATGAAACTAGAGAAAGAATTTTCAGTATCGTTCGCAACATTAAACTGCAAAGCAAACCGTGAAGTTTATAAGCGGACTAAGCAGGTAAATTATAAATCTATTATAAAAATAATAGAAACACATAAACTTAAAAATTATATTGATTTTAAATGCTACTATATGGAATTTTAAATGAAAAGTATTTATTATTAGGTAGTGCAGTCATTTGTACCATTAATTTTTGTAAAATTACTAATTCAGTTAAAATATTAATGTGGTTATATTGCCGTAAATTATTTTTGTAAGTGGCACTTTTCTCATTAAAACTGACACAAATTTCTAATAATTTTTAATATAGCATATTCAAGTACATTTACAATTTTATATAACCGAAAATTACAGTAACAAGTTTTTAAATAACAATATTGATAATTATGCAGCAAATTTAATTGTTTTTAATTTTGATTTTAGAATAGTGTAATTTTTTTAATTTAATAGTTTGATTTTTTTATAGTTAAATCTATTGTCGTATTTTATAATTAAAGATTACTTTTATCTACTAAAAGCTTGATTTGAGACTATTTTATATATTTTATAGTCAAGTAAAGTATTAATACATCAGTGTCAATCATATGTACATTTTCACAGCTTTTGCACAAAATTGCACAGCAGTAAAACAGCGAACTTTATTCCAATACATTGCATAAAAATTCGTTTGCTTTTGTGCCAGTATGTAAACGAATTTGTATTTAAGTTTTTTTTTAGTTTATTTTATAAGATTGCACGTGTCCACAGGTTATTTTTGTATTACGATTTTCTATTACAGATAACTTCCGTGTGGTAGAATTCACACAACTTTTGTTGCACGTTGCAGTGAACATCTTCAGAACCCGGAATAAATTGATTAATTGCGTCTTAAAATCGTGCTTTTATAGCCTTGGCCTTGGATCGATAAAAATGGTTTTTACATATACAGTAGAGGAAAAGAATTTTGTAATAGTTTTAATATACTTCCTATGTTTTCGCTGATAGTAATTAGAAACATTAGTCAAAGCTTTAGTGTTTCTAAACAAAATTTCATAATTTGTTTCTAGTATGTGTTCTGCTATTACTGACTTAGAAGCTTCTTTAAGGCGACTATTTTGATGTTCTTTAACACAAGTACCTATGCTTCTACTTGTTTCTCAACTATATGTACCATCACAAAAACTGATAACTTATAACAAAATCCATTTAAATATCTATCTGTATAAGTAAGCTTTTGATAAACTGAGTGTTCTAATAAATCGTCTTCGTTTGGCAATGACAAGAAAAAGTTCCTTTCTATCGTAAAGTGAACGTTTTGATGAGTGAAGATTCAAGATACATTCCTAGCTTCTACTTTTGCTAAATCGGTAAGATATTGACGTTTACAAGACTCCTGCTACGATTAAATCAAAAAAAAGTTACATTTATATCCAAAGTAAATATTTAGGTTACCTTACTGAAAATATACAGTTACAAAATTTTGCCAGGCAGGTCGGACAGGAACGAATTACTTGCTATCAACTGAAGATCTTAGTCAAGATAAAGTGTTTAGCCACGTTATTAATAGAAAAAGTGAGTTTTTTTGTTAGCATTTGTATTTAATTTTTTTTTTTTTGAATAGGCGAATGTATACAACAAAATTTAGATAATTTTTCCAACAGAACGAATTTGTAATTGTGAAAATTTTATGTATAAATCGAATCAGATAATAAAGTGCTAAGGCGTTTATTCATAAATACAGTACAGCAAATATATAAAAATAATAATTTTACTATTTTAATATTATTATTATGGTTTATTAGTACTATACATCTTTTATTAATTGATGTTCATATACATTAAAACTATGGAAGCATTTATATAAAACTATTATTTGTAATTATCATTTTATAATCATATATATTATCATTTATTGTCTTAATTCAAAGTTTTGCGTTCATAAATTTAAATTTATGATGTTAATGTACACTCAGCTCACAAATAAATGCGACAAAGTTTTTGTGTAAAAATATAATATTAGCGGCGGAAACCAAGTTGGTTAATAAGAACAGTTCTTTTAACAATATGTGGGTTTACTTGTCTTGTGGGTATTTATTTACATTTGCAAACATTTAAATTAAATACGTAGACTTCTTTACAAAATTTAAAATTTATAAAAATGCTTGTATGTATACTTATTTTGTGAATTAAATGACAAATAAAACAAAAAGAAACAGACAAGTGTAGTCTCTATAATTATAAACATTTCTAAATTAAAGTAAAACCTAAACTTTTTAAAAAACAGAAACCTACAAAAATACAATTTTTTTTAAACCAGGAGTATAACATGTATGTAACGTATATGTAATCGTATTGAAGCGGAAACGTCATTAAGCGGATACAACAAACAAATTGCGATTGTAAACTACAAAATATTATAAATTTAAATCTGTAAATGCTTATTGCTATATTCAAAAAATTCATAAATCGACATTATCAGAAAATCTACTTTTGCTTAAAATTTGTTTTTGCGTTTCTGTTATTATTATAAGAAACTCAAAAGACCAGAAATACCAATTTTTTAATTTATTAAATATTTAAAAAATGCATGACATTTTCTTATTTGATTTTCAATATGTATGTGTCATAACAATAGATTATTTATGTATTTGTTAAATAAATTTCTGTAATTAGTGTTTGTGTTAAAAGAAATTTTCTAATATATTAGATCAAATCTAGCAAAACGCAAAATTTACACGGTGTCGTCACCTTCTATTTTAACACATTTATTTATTATAACAAGAAATGGCCACAAAGTTCTATCTTGATTTAAAAAATCTTGTTAATACAATGAGCCATATTCAATTTATTGTCATTTTAATTGCTGTTGTGGTCATTTTATTAAAATTTAGTTTTTGTAAAAAATAAAGTTAGTAATTAATTATTTATCTATAAAAATACCTAAATTTCTGAATCAAAAATTTGCATACTTAATTTCTTGGCTAATTTAATACAAGTAAGAAGAAGCATTACATAAAATAGTTGAAGTAAAAAGGTGTAATAAATGCCAAAGAAAAGAATAGAAGAAAATAAGGTAAGATAAATGACCTAATTAATAACAGTACAAATAAACGACGAGATCGGCGCGAGAGCTCGAAAACAAAATTTAACTTCAAATATACGTTTAAATAGCGATTCATAAGTAAACAACGCGCAAAGAATTTAATAACATAACGCAACGCCGATAAGAAAAACAATTTACGACGGGTCAACCGGAATAGACCTCTTTGCGCGGCAAAAAAATGGTGGCTTAGAAATCATAGAAGGGAAATGAAGAAAATACTGGAAGAGATCAACAAAACACTAAATAAATGAATTAACCTAAACAAAAAAACGGAAGACATGAACGAAGAAACAACGAAATGAAACAAAGAAAAAAATGGAGAAATACAGATGGAAAATGAGAAACTCAAGATAATAATAAACTCACAAAACATGCAAACTGAAATACTGGAACAGGAGATAAGAAAGAAGAAAATCATAATACAAGGAGTAGAAGATAAATACAACTAATCAGATCTAGAATTGAAAGAAAAAGTTAGAGTATGCCTCAAAGACATTGAAATTAAAATAAAAATAGAAGAAAAAATACAACAAATTGTAAGATTAGAAAGAGGAAAACTTGAGAAATAGACCAATAATGATAGAACTATTAATATGAAAGAAAAAACAGAAAATAATAAAACCTGCAAAAGAATCAAAAGAAAAGAAAATTTTAACAAACGAAGACTACTCAAAACAAATACAAAAAAAGAGAAACTTAATAAAACATATGAAAGAAACAATCACCGATACAATGCAAAAATACGATATAACAAATTATAAGTTGAAAACGAAATCTACATAATGGAGCAATTAAAGAGAATGGAATCAGTAGTCAAAATAAATTGGAAAAAGATAATAGACAAAAGTAATAATGGAAAATTAAAGATAGGTACAAAAATCTGAAAACAAGAACGACTAATAAAAGATCTCATAAAAAAGATGAAGAAGAAGTAATGAAAAAACAAATAAGAACAACATGCACTAGACGACAAAGAAAAAGGTCAAAATAGTCACAAAAATAAACAACCGAAATGGAAAAGAAACTAAAAAAAAAAAGAACAAAAAGATAAAAACATAAGAAAGATGGAGGAAATATAAACGTGAAAATAAGAACATGGAATATAACATTCGCAAAAAATAAATAACAGTAAATTAGCACAAAAAAACTGGAAGAATTCAAAATGCAACTGATTGCAATAAGTAAAACAAAGAAAAAAGAAAATTTTACTCTGGAGTAGAGATGGGACAAAAAACAAAATGGGGAATAAGGATAATGGTAACGAAGGGGGTAAAGGCAAAAATAACTGAATTTAAGCCGATATCGTCAAGAATAATGTACATAAACCTAGAAATAGAACCAACGTGGTACATAAAACAACTGTACGCGCCAATAGAAGGAACAAAGGATGTGAAAATGAAGGATTTCTATATGGAGCTGCAAAGCACATTAGATGAAAGTAAGGAAAGAAGCGAGAAGGTCATACTGATGGGAGACTGGAATGCGAAGATAGTATAGGAAATGACAAAAATAATGAAATGAGGTTGCATGGGTATATTGGGAGAAAGAACAAAAAATAAAAATGAAGAAAGGATAATCAAACTTTGCTAAATAAACGATTTAGAAAATTCTTTCCCACAACAACCGTTATTAGAAAAATGCACATTTAGAGCCGAAAGAAGAGACGGAAAAAGCATAATAGACTACATAGTATACACAAGAGAAATAAAGAAAAATAGAACGGAGAATAGAGAAGAAATAAAGACACATCATAAGCTAGTAATAACAGAACTAAAATAAAAGAAGATACAGCACATAGAGAAAAATAATTATACTAGAATAGCAATAAAAAGACTATGCAAATCTGAAAAAAAGGTATCAAAAAGAAACAGATAGTAAACTTAAAAAAATGGATAGAAAGAAATGTAGAAGGAATTTAAAAGACCGATAGAATAAATTTAAAAATATAATACTACGAGTAGCAGAAGACAAAACATCAAAAATTAACAAACATAGCAAGAGAACAGGTTGGTAAGATGCAGAAATACAAGAAGAAAAAAAGAAAAAAGCATGGCAACAATATAACAACAGAAAGTTAGAACCAGACAGAATAGAATACCATAGATATAGAAAAAAATTGAAAAAGGAAAAGAAAAAAGTCGAACTGAAGTAATAATAGAAAATTTAGGAATTAAATAAGAGTTTAAGAGATAAAGGGCATAAAAAACAAGAATAACATTATAAGGACAAACTTAGAGGGAATAATAAAAACAATACAGACTAGAAGGATGGACAAGGAATATGAAATGGAGAACAATAATATCCAGTTAGAAAAAATAAGCATAGATTAAATAGAAGAGGAACTAAATAAATTCGAGTAGGAAAAGGGGGCGGTGCAAATATTATAGATCCGGATATGGTAAAATGCATGGAAGACAAACGTACCGATTCACAAAAAAAGGGGATGAATTTCAGTGCGATAATTATAGAGATATAATTATGCTTACCACAGTGGCATTCAAACTATACACAGAAATGGTAGAATGCAGATTAAGAAAGACGATATAAGAGAAATTGGAATAAGAACAATCAGCATTTAGGCGAAATAGACAAACTACGGATATTATTTTTATACTGAAAAACCTAATAAAAAGAAGAAATGAAATAGAAAAACAACTATGCATTATGCTCATTGATTTTAAAGCAGCTTTTGACTCAATTGACTGAAATAATATATAGAAAGTCATGGAAGAAATCAAAGTAAATCAGAAAATTGTGGAAGTAACTAAAAGTACATACAGCAAAGTACAAGCAAATGTACAAACGGAGGGGAAAAGACCAAAAGATTTTGATATGAATGGAAAATATTAAAAAAAGGACAAAAAACTAGGTAACGATAGCATACACAAATATGTTACCAGTAAAAATGTGAAAGACTGTAATTATAATATTAGTGGCGGATATACAGAATAATTTACAGTATTTGCTAAACATTTGGGTAGAAGAGATACAAAAAATGAATATGAACAATAACACTAACATATGTAAATATATGAAAATAGGCAAACAAGAGAAAAATATAAAAAATAGAGACTTGATAATATGCAAAGGAGAACAGATGAGAATGGTGGCAAAATATTTAGAATATTCACAAACGACGTGAAAATATACTTTTAAATAACAAATAAAGCAAGAAAAGCGACAAGAATATGCTACAGCCAAAACAACACAATATTCGGCAAGGAAGAAATAGAACAAATAAACCGATATGGATAAAAATCAAAAAGACAAAACTAAATTGGTATGAACACATCATTAGAATGAAGCAGACCAGGCTGGTAAGGAGAGTCATAGAAGCGAAAAGACATGGGAAAAGACAAAAAGGAAAACCGAGAAAACAATAGATAAAACAGATAGAAGGGATAGGGAGAGAGAGAGAAGCAAATGAAGAAGATGACCGCAGAGCAGAAGAATTAAGAAGAAATGAATAAGTAAGTTTAAAGAATATCACCTTCGACGCTCCGAAGGCGCATAAGGAGATAACGAAAAAAGGAAGAAGAAGAATTTCAATGTTTACAAATACAAATAGATACTAGCAGAGCAGGTAAGCCACATGTTGCTAAAAAGACGTTCCTTATTAACAAACGTAATTTACACACCTAATGCTTTATTTTTGCACAAAAACTTTGTCTCGTTTATTTATGAGTTGAGTGTATGAATCCATTAATACAAAAACCTTTTAATTGAAATGGCTAAAATAAATTACTAAAGTGATAATGATAGATATACAGACACCGAATTAAAGAATTTGTTTTTTGTTGTGACCTCAATAAACAATAACCATTTATTGCTTGTGATAAATTTGTTATTGTACAAAATATTATCATATTATTACGTATAACATTTTTGTCAGTATACTTATAATAGTTTTTAATAGGTGGTTAAATAAACAACACGTTAAAATTAATGTTTATTAAAGTTAAACCATCAAGGTTTTGAGGTAAAATAAATGTACACATTAGAATCAAAAACATTTTTTCTGAGAAGAAAATTGTCTTTGTGGCATCAAATATTATTTATCAGTATAGATATACTTCTAAATGTATATAAAGTGTGACTTACTAGTTATCAAAACTAACAGCCTAAAAATTGATTATTTCAGCATGTACTTGTCATTTTATGTTTTTTGTATTTTAACAGTTGTTCAAATATTTAGTCTATAAAAAGCATTTTTATTGTAGAAATATTGATATCTATATATATTTGTAGTAATAGTTATAAAAATATAAATTATTTGTTTTAGTTTTGTTTGATTGTTGCTCTACAAATGGTCTTAACACATATCATTATAATAATGCAGAATTATATAAATTATAAAAGTTTTTAATCATTATATGTATTAAAGAAATAACGTTTATAATTATAGAAAAAATTTAGTATAACCAATAAGGTAGTTCTGCAATGCTACTTTAACTAGATTTACTTATCTTTGTTGGTTTTACTAGCTCTGGAGTATAAGGCTGACACGGGTTTATTTTTTCAGGAAATTAAAACAGTGCCAACTGTGCCAACCAGAGTTAATATCATTGTTAAACAGTGAAACTCGTATATCAAATGTATTCAAGTTTGTTATCCCATTCTGAATGGCATATCAGTAGGTTTCATGTATGTGCACATTGCCACCTATTAGAACTGTGCGAAATTTGATGTTGTAGCATTTTAAACACTCGACGCACTAATGACTAGTATAAAAGTACGATAATAACGAAAAATTATTACTCAATGCTAAAGTTCGGGTGTACATACAAGTTGTTATAATTTGTGTTATCTGAGACCTAATCAAATTTTTACGACCTATAAAAAATTCGACTCTCTTGTAATTTTAAAGTTATTACAGTTTTCACGGGGATTATTTTTTATTAAGTACAGAAAAGTTTGTTTTATAAAATTATTAATTTTATTACTTGAATAAATTTAATGTTTTAAACCACATATAAATTTGAAATAAAAAACGTTTTGCGTTTAATAATCATAACGATGTTTTTTAACATTTAGGGTCTGATTTAAAAACATTACAAGTTTTTATTTTATATTTATTATCGGCAATAATTTAAAAAGTGAGTGTGCTTTCGTAAAACTAAAAACAACTAAAATGAATCACATTTAAAAATAAGTAAATACAGATTTTATGAAACAGAAAACTGTAAAAGAATAATCTAGATAAACACTAACCTGGAATATTACAAAACAATAATGTAGTAGAATAAAGTATAATATTTATTAATTACCATATTTTTTTATGTTATTATAGCAAAATAGGGCTGGGTATCACTTTAAGGCACTCTTCTTTGAAAAATACTATTAGGTATTCCTAATAAAGAAAAACCTTTTAAAAATTGCGGAATATTAATTTTTTTAAAAGTTATACGGTAGTGTGGAGCGAAAAAAAAAATTTTTTTTATATCAATAAGCTTGGGAGTGCAAAAGTTGTTACTATATACCAGTAGATTGTCATTAACTTTTTTTTTCAACTTTGTCAATTTTTAACGGTGCCGCAAGGACCTTGAACGTTTCATAATGAGGATAATAGATTTAATGAATTAATGTTTTTTAAATAGTTGTTGATATCAAATTTAGTTTAACTTGAGCCAAAAATAAGTACTCGAAGGTATTAAAAGGAACACAAAAAAAATGTCGTATCATCTTGAGGTGCCACAAAGGGATTCAAATTTGGTAAAAATAAGAAAAAACACATTAAATTAAAATAAACTTTAATTTTCTTCTACAAAAAGTAAGCTAGTCTTTTTTAGTTTTACAAATTAGTGTTATTTTATATATTTTATTTAGAACTATTATAAACTAAAAATATTTTTATTCTACGACAGTGGCGTACACAAATAACATATATAAGATAAATTAAAGAAAAACAAATTAAAAAAAAACGTAATATTATCACTCAAAATTTTTAAAATAGTAAGCTTAAACTACATAAGTTTGTATTCCGATTTTTTATTGAATTTCGGCATGATAGATCTAGACTTCTATCTCGATCGAATGTAGCCATCTCTTTGTAAGTCTCCTACAGTTGCCGCAGCTTCTGTCACCAAACGGACGCATCGTTCGAAGGCTTGAGGGTGACACGCCAGTTTGGGAAACGTTATCAATATCATTTCTTCTCTGTCAGTTAAGTAATTTTTAATTTCGGCTGTTGTAAGGGATCTTGTAAGGAGGGTTCAGTATTTTTAAACGACTCATAATTTATCATGTCGTAGTATTCTTGGTCCTCAAAATTTAAGACAGGAACTTTAAACTGGTGTATTGAGTTAGACTTCTCTTGTTCTCTTGCACGTATTATTCGACAAAGGGCAACTTTCCGAATGATTGGTCTTTTAACTTTGATCATGGATGGATAACTGGATCAACGACATCCTTCAAATGTTTTGGAAGATACCTAGTTAATGCGATGAGTTTCCACAAGTGTCTTGGACCTTCCCAGCAAGTTGATTTAACTTTAATCCTAAACCAGACCGGTGCATACACATTTATTACGTACGTAGCTAAAATGAGAAGATTTTGTGAGGACTTCATTTGATGAGACATATAAACGAAGTATTCGACTGGCAGTTGTGAGCCAGCGAGAGTGTGATATTGGCCCAGGTTGAATATTTGCCAGATTTTTACTACATTCACCTGATGTAACAGCAAGAACCATTTTATACAAATATTTCTTATCGTTACTTAGTTCTTTTAAAAAATTTCCGGCAGGAGAAATCCTTCATGTCCTTCAATTCGTTTAAATTTTATAACAGGTAGAGCGCATTTTTTAAAGCTATACCAATTGGCCCACCAAATGACTTAAGACCATGTGTTGCGTCGTCTAAACTAGTAAAGAGATGTCTCAGCGGAAGTTCATTCGTGTGCAACAAGCACAAGAACCAATGGAGAGATTTGTTGTAATGGAGCTCTAACTTCCTTATCATACCATTTCCGTATCCGGTATTAACGTTTGTACCATCACACCCTATTGCAATTAGTTCTTCAGTGTCATATTGTTTCAGTAAACAGTAATCCGTAATAGCTTTTGAAATACTAATAGCGTGTCCTGATGATGGATTTGGTTCCTGAAGGATCACAATATGTTCTTCAATAGCTGTTACTGGATGATGTACTCCAACTTTTATAATAGTTTTTCTGGATGGATCTTTCCTTTTGTCAAAATAGATCGATCTTAGTACTAAATTTTCTCCACTATCAGATTGGAATTTACTCCAAAATTTTTGTCTCTCACGTCTTATTTTACTACGATCGATAACAGACGCTGTATCGTTTTCTGTAACAATACCTAAATCTTGTAGTGGAAGAAACAGCAGCAGCACTACGGTCGGAAAGACTCCATCGATCACATTCTCGAGCTACTGTTGGCAGAGTTTTACGCATTTGAGCATATGTTATTATTAATGAAGCACGAGATTTGTTGGAAATTCCAGATGAAGTAGTGTTATTATCTTCCAATAAAAGCAAGTCTAAATCTACAGTATGATCATCTGACAAACTATCGCTTAACTCTACGGATCTGTTGGTTCTTTCTTTATCGGGTTTGTCAAATTTCTGCACTTTAGAACTGTTGGCTTCTTGTAGTGATTTTTCTTGTTTCAATTTTTTTTGCCGTTCTTGTAGCTGTTTTGTCATTTTGTTATCAATTTTTTCAATCATCATTTTTCTGATAGTTCTTTGGTCAGTTAAAAACACTCTCTCCATTACAGGAACTTTCGATTTATCTTTAAACTCTTCGATTTTCTTTATAAAACTGGCAACATTGTATCGTTGTTTGAAGGGTTTCATGAGATTTCTGTATTTACAGTGGTAATTACGGATCCTTTCATTAATACGTTCAGTAGATATTATAGGTATTGACGCTTTCTTCCAAAGTGTCTCGAGGGAAGAAGAATTTTGACTACTTCTGAAAACGTTGGCTCTTTTAACTGACCTTCCCATTTCAAATTGTTACGAGTAAATATATACTGTCGCAATATATCACCATATGCGAGTAAAACATTTTGATTAAATGGTACTCCAACTCCAAATGACGGACAATTACTGTCTTTTGCACGTGTTAAAGTTGCTATTTTTTGTTTATTACTTGCTATAATCTAAAAGCAAAAGAAATATAGTTATAAAACCAGTTTTTGTGTCGCCGGGGCACCTCAAGATATAATAGGATTTATTTTGAATTTAAAGGTTAAAAACAGTATACCAGGTAACAACTTTTGACCACCCAAGTCTTGTAAAATTTAGAAAAAAATTAAAAACGTAATATTTTCGCTCCACCTTATTATACGGTCTTAAAGTTGGAACTACTTTTTACTTCGTCATTTACATTTTTGCAATGCACGGCGGCGGTAAATGTTGTGTAAAAATAAATGTCATTAATGTGGAGTTTGTTATTGTTTGTTTAGTTTTAATAACGCTATCTCTAGGGGCAGGCTAGCATGTGTCTTTCGTCAGGTTAGAAATATGCAGTGTTGTGCATTATTTGAATCATAGGTTTCCAACCTTTTATGTACTACCGCCCCCTTTACAAGAAAAAAAATTCCGACACTTCCTTTTACATAATAGTTAATTATACCAATTTTATGTCTGTCTATTATAATCACAAATTAAAAATTCATTCTCTCTCTCTAATCGTGCTCCTTGTGGTCGTGGCAGAGGGTCATGTAATTATTAATTAATTAAAAATACAAAAACATTTAATTCAGACAAAGATCATACAAAGTGTGAGAACAAAATTATAAGTTAACTAACAAATGCAAGACAATACACAAAGCTGGAGCATTTCGACAATTATTAATCTGAAGCTAATTTATTTACTACTAGGACAAGAATCGAATATGTGTAGTTATCCGTTCAATCTCTTGTGTATTTTACGCAAAAGACAAGTTGTAAAAAAGATAAATTATTTTAGACATAACAATAATAAAATGATTAAATAATTATTTAACGCTGTGGAATGATAATAATTATTAAAGGTAAATAGATATAATTTTAGACATAAAAGTTTTACCATAGAACATATTAATATTTTTTTACGGTAATTAGTGTACACAAAAAAAATATTAAAATATAATCAAATATTATTTTGGCGGTATTATAAACTAATCAGCACAATTTGCCGCATCCTCCTACGCACCAAAACTTTACAAAAAATGTCCGTTTTTGTCCGATGAAGTATAACGTGGTATAACCTTAGTTTTCTTATTACTTTAAATGCTTGTTAAAACTATGTCTACTACCATATAAAAGTTTAAAATATCGTATTCTAATATGTAATTTTTAATAACAGTGTTTTTTTATAAGTTTAGACCTTCACTAAACATAGTAAAGTTACAAATATAATCATTATTTATACTGTGCATATTTCTATTAATCAACATGGGAGCATATAATTTAATTAATACAAATTTGATAACAGAATGATGGAATAATCATGTTATGTGATATGATTTTGGCATCATAGTGACATTCAGCTCTCTTATAGATAGTATCATTTTGATGCCTCAAATGATAGTGACAGTTTGATAACAAAATTATGCGGAATTTTCGACACAAATTTTGTGTGAAAAAAGTGGCCAAAATGATGTCTAATCGATACCCAAGAAATGGTATTAATAGATATCCTTTTACGAGAATTTTGTTATTTGTGTAGTACGTCCAATATTTAGGTGTCATCGTCAATCATTCTGAGACACAATTCTATATGCCATGGATGTAAAACACACAAAAATGTATTAAAGTATTTTTTTAAAAGATACGTTTACCTATTCGACATACTCGTATTTTTAGAATTGCCTGATTCCGGTGTGGTAGCGCTATTGCTTAACTTAATACTTTCCACGGTTTGCCAACTTTATCAACATATTAGAGACGTAGCTTTTTGGCAGTTGTTAAATGTGCCAAAAATGTATCAATTGAGTGCTATTGGAATGTTCAATAAAAAATGTACTGCAATCGAAGTTTTTACCTGAGCATTTAGATCATTTTATGTGACATGAATTGTACGACAAACAACGTTTTTTATTTTTATTGTTTTTGGTTCATTTTGAGTTAGTCTTAATCATTTTCATAAAAGAAGGCGTTATTGAGTTGATAAAAAATTGATATAACAACATACATTGATCTGTGTTATACGCCAAGAAAATGAGTGTTTTTCATAAGTTCAATTTGTTTTGGGGTTATTAATAGTATATTAAACAACAAGTTTCATAAGCCGAATTTTATCGCACGCGACCAAGTTTAAAACACGAGCCGCTTGCAGCGAGTGTTTTAATGGTCAAGTGCGATAAAATGACTTATAAACGAGTTTTTTATACCATTTTTTATATTTTGCGACTTATATATGTCGGAGGCACCGAATATAAACCCTGCCTGCGGCCATGGATTGTGTACACGTGCACTTATTTGTTTGTGTTCCCATAAATTATGTTTCAAATGTTTAGTCTTTGTAACTTAATAACTTAGAATCAACCAATAAGGATTTGATATTTTGTATTATTGCCTTTTATGGGCATAGGAACGCGCGTGAAATTACAATCTTTCATGCGAATGGAACGACACTAGCTGAAAAATGTAACTTGTAAGAGGGCAGATTGAAATGAGATTTGGTGGTGACAACTTGATAAGATAAAAGAGCTGGTGTCGGATCGTTTGTTCCAGTGTTGATCATTAAACGTTTATAAATTTAATTTTTATATTAATGAAATCAGTTTTGTTTGTTTGTGTTAATGACTTTGTTTGAAATTTGTAATCGTAACTTTTGCTATAGTAAATAAATTGCGTAAACGGTCAGTGTCGTGCGTTATTCACTTGTAATAAATTATCGATGCAGTCTAACCCAGCGGAGCCCCCCTTTATTTTCGATGCGTCTCTGACATCAGAAGTGGGATCAGGACTGCAAATTGATAATAATGATCCGTTGCGAAAAAGTGCAAGTGAAAGTGAAAATTGTAGTGCAACTCTAGAAAGAGTAAAATTGCTACAACAGTTATTGTTAGTTATCTTATAAGTCACCAAGTTCAATAAATTTTACAAATGTAAAATTGCCAACGTATTTTAAAAATGCAGAAAGTTGATGCACTATTTTTGATTTGGATGGAATACTTACGTGACCGAAACAAATTGTTTTAGTTCAACTGTTTTCTGAAACCGTAAATGGAAACTTTAATGTTGCCATAAACAACCAATTAATTGATGAAACGCTTTCGACAATACAGAATATTCAGAATGTATTCAAATTTTAAAAAGTGATTTATTATTTGGCGTAATTGTAATCCGCTACGTTAAGGGCACGTGTACCATATTATAAAGAAGACTTGCTAAGCGACCGGCGCTATTTCTTTCTGGTCATCAAACTAGATCGAAGCGTCGAGTATTGTCATAGTCTTTTAAAAATGAAGGAGCTGGACGTCTTGAACTTCAATGAAGACACCGCAGTGTATCGCCGCTTAGAAACTCGATAGGGGTTCGTGACCCTGTGGCAACCCAGGCCATGCTTCCGAATGCTGTAGTTAAAATCTGGTGAGATCTTTCTTGTTTATTTAATTTGGATTGTCATTCTTATAAACAAAAATATTGCCGTTTATGAAGTGGCAAATGTTTGAACGACATAACTACCTTAGATAAAAAAAAATGTCACTATTACATTGCCAAATGATTTTTATACAGACAAACATTATAATTAGTAAAAGTTTGATAAAACAAAATTTTAATTTGAAAATTAATTGAACTGATTTTATTGATTGAACATTTAAATTTATCTGAATGAAGATGCAAATTTTGAATTAAAAAGAAAGGTTGTTCATACTGTTTTTGTGTTAATCACAGGAAGTTTAATTCTAACACAATAAGTGTCTACCAGAAAAATATCCGTCACCTTTAATTAGAAATCAAATTATTGCTTACACAATGCATACTATTTTGTGTGTAAACCGGTGTAAACATTGAAATTATTTACCTTAAGGATGATTTATTTCTTTTTCATCTTTTGTATGACTAAATTTTTAAAACGCATTTAAATTGTCGTGAAAACTTTTGTTAAAGCAAGTTTTTGGATTACCGTAAACAAAAGTAAAATTTAAATTAAAAAGTCGATTATGTTGCTTCTGTAAGAGTTAAAAAAAAAATTGCGTTAATCTTCAAACAACGTCTGTACTGCGATGAGGCAAATGATAAAGTAATTCCTAACGTCCGACCCGTTCCAACTATTTTTAATCTCGACTTGCCAATCGAACTTCATACAGATGCTAGCTCAGTTGGTTATGGTGCTGTACTTTTTCAAAAAAAAAAGAGAAGCTAAAATTCATTCTGTTGCGTATTTTAGTAAACGTACTACTGGTTTAGAATCTCGACACAATTCTTATGAGCTTGAAACTCTAGCAGTCAAAGCTGCAAGGCATTTTCGTCAAAATCTTTCAGGCCGTTATTTTACAGTCATTCAAGATTGAACTATCTTAAATCATCTGGTATAAAACAGGACTTTACACCACGAGCCCATCGTTGGTGGTCATTTTTACAGGCCTTTAACTTCGACATTCTTTATTGCGAAGGAAGCATGCTGATTTCTTTTTACGAAATCCAGCTACATCAAGTAAAGAAGTGTCTACTTTATCATCACCCAAATCTAAAAATGACTCAACTTATATGATTCAGGTTAACGACTTATATTTCGACTGGTTGAAAGTTTCTCAACAACGTGATGATAATAGCTTGGTTCAGTTAATTGCCGCTTTGTGTTGATCCTGGTTTGTATAACCAAATGAGGCAGTTGTGCCGCTTTGTGTTGATCCTGGTTTGTATAACCAGATGAAGCAGTTGTGTCGCTTTTTGTTCATCCTGGTTTGCTTAACCAGATAAGGCAATTGTGTCGCTTTGTGTTGATCCTGGTTTGTATTACCAGATAAGGAGTTGTGCCGCTTTTTGTGTTGATCCTGGTTTGTACAACCTGATGAGGCAATAATGCCGCCCTGTTGCCAAATTAGATTTTTTTTGTTTGATGTAACTTAAAATTGTTACTTGATCTACTTCTTGATGTTTTCTATTTCGTCAGAATGGACGAGCGGTATCAATTGAAATGGCATTGTTATTTACGTTGCAGCAACTTCCTTTTTACAATTGCCCGAGGACGTGCAAAATGTCAGAATGGCCGTGTCGGAGGCACCGAATATAAACCCTGCCTGCGGCCATGGATTGTGTACACGTGCACTTATTTGTTTGTGTTCCCATAAATTATGTTTCAAATGTTTAGTCTTTGTAACTTAATAACTTAGAATCAACCAATAAGGATTTGATATTTTGTATTATTGCCTTTTATGGGCATAGGAACGCGCGTGAAATTACAATCTTTCATGCGAATGGAACGACACTAGCTGAAAAATGTAACTTGTAAGAGGGCAGATTGAAATGAGATTTGGTGGTGACAACTTGATAAGATAAAAGAGCTGGTGTCGGATCGTTTGTTCCAGTGTTGATCATTAAACGTTTATAAATTTAATTTTTATATTAATGAAATCAGTTTTGTTTGTTTGTGTTAATGACTTTGTTTGAAATTTGTAATCGTAACTTTTGCTATAGTAAATAAATTGCGTAAACGGTCAGTGTCGTGCGTTATTCACTTGTAATAAATTATCGATGCAGTCTAACCCAGCGGAGCCCCCCTTTATTTTCGATGCGTCTCTGACATATACTTATACTTAAATAAAAATTTGTAATTATAATGTATTCTAAATTTTTAACAATTGGCTACACTGACATTCAAAACTTAAAATTCGAATTTGTTTATTAGTAGTTATGCATTTGTTTTAAAATAATTAAAAAAGATGGACGAAGAATTATCTTGTACTCCACCAGAAATTCGAGAAATTGCGCAAAATACTATAAGTCATTTAATTCCTACTAAATCGAAACATGTATAGGATAAACAGTACATCAAATTTGAAAAATGGTGCCGTCAAAAGAAAGTGATTTTTTTAACATACAGAAATGGTCGCTGCAATAACAGCCCTATTGGTATCAACACAATAGGAAAAGTATCAAAAAACATTGCAGTTTATTTAAAATTGGCTAATCCGGAACTGCTTACGGGTCATTGTTTCCGAAGATCGAGTGCTACACATTTGGCAAATCGTAGCGGAAATTTGTTAACATTGAAAAGGCATGGTGGGTGGAAGTCTTCAACTGTTGCAGAAGGCTATGTAGATGCTTCACTGAAAAATAAAATTGATGTTGCAAAAATGTTTGTTCCGCAAGAAACTATCGACTTACCTGGATGCTCAGAAAACTCCAACATTAATAATTTAAATTTACCAGGATGTTCAAAAGATTCCAATATGACTAGTGTTACTAAAACTAATATTAATGAACATAATATTAATGTAACAAATGGTAATAATGCTTACCCTGGTTTAACAATTAATTCAAAGGACTCCTCAAATGTGGTTATTAATTACAATGTATAGGCGTCATAATCAGAGGTTATAATTTATCATAATTTATAATCACGCATGATCATGAACGTCATCTGACCTCTAACATTGCGCACAAAATTGAAATTCAAAATAAATTCTTAAAATATAATATATAAAAGTATGTGTAGAATTTACTAATCTTACTAATTTAATGAAAATGAACTATGGAAATTGCAATGAAAAAATTAAATACGTTTTGTTCAATTTTTGACATATATATCAATTTTAACGGTGTGACCAACCTTGAGTAATTAAAGTTTGGGTGTTATAATGAAAAAAAAAATGAAAGTTATATTATAGCACCCAAATGGATATTGGATGCTATAATAACTTTGATTATAGACGCGAAGTATAAAAAAGTGTTTTTTAGTTTAATTAGTAACCACGACAATAAAGTAGTTCCAACTTTAAGACCGTATAACTTTAAAAAAAATCAAAATTCCGCGTTTTTTTTCCAATAACCAGCTTAAAACGCTTTTCTGTATTAAAAACAATTAATTGTAATTTTCAAAGAAAAGTGCCTTAAGTGATATGGACCTTAAAATAGATTCAAAATTACTGACTTATAGCTTAAACTTAAAAACTCAAAAAACAATTTAATTTGTTTATTTCGTCATCTTATCTTAGAAAATCATTTTGTTGTAAAATTCAATAATGAAATGTAAGGCAATTTTTATAATATTATTGATATAGTAAATATGCATATTTTTAGGTGTTTATGTAACACTAAATCGCATTTTTAAGATAACCTTATAAAACTCTAAAATAAAATCAATAATTTACCTGCATATTGATCACTGCATTGTTGTGTATATACTATACATCTTTAGGGAATTTGGTAAGTAAAAAGTACAAAGAAACCTACGTCGAATATGCTTTTAAGGTTTATTATAAAGAACTTTCCTTCTCTGAGAAACGTCATAAACTTGAATGTCGAGAAAAGAAAATTTGTTTACCGTAAGTTTTTGAACTAATTTAAAGTAATAGTGAGTAAAAAATAGTTTATTATTAAGTTTAAATATATAATAATTGGTTTTATAAGTTACTAATTCAACATTTTACTAGTTAATTTTTTTTGTTTAAATAAATGTAGTGTATTAAGCACAATAAATAATTTAGTTTGCATTGTTAAACTAGCGTTTCTAGTAAGTCAACGTTAGTTTGGTGCATTAGAATTATTAATAACAGCAAGATGGGAAGGGAATAAACGTAATACTATTTACAACATTCAGTTATAAATCAACATTATACTAAAACTACAACTCTAAACGCTTAATATGTTAAGTGTTAATAAACATACTGTAATAGTTTTTTGTTATTAATTAATATTATAAACAAAAGGAAAATTAATTGAATTGTGTATCTTTACATTTATTATTACGTTTTAGTGTAAATGAATGAAGAATTCTCTTTAAAGAATGACAAAATCATTTACAAAAGATAGGTTCAATTCGGCCATAATAATATTTACGTTCTCACTGCAAAGATATTTTAATTAAAGCAAAATTGAGATTTCTTAAATATAATCAAAACATTAATATAATATGAAAACAAAACTCGTTCGTAGTTTTTTAATATTTACCTTTGTTTTATAGATATGATTTTACTACGTCTAATTATATTTTTTTGTTTAACGTGATTTTATCACAGTTTATTTCTGTTTTCTCGAATGTTTTTTTTTGTAAGAAAATATTATTCCTATTATAAAAAAACAATTTTAAATACGGTTCCTTTGTTTTTATTTATTTATTTTGTTAGTTGTTGACGCATACGTTAATTTAAATGTAAGTTTAACAAATCTAGCAACTGGTGTCTATTTAAATTTTTAGAATATTAATAAATTCATTGTTTATTTTAAGTCCAGTTTTAAAAAAAAAGTATTTCATTTATTTTTATGTAAACTACAAATAATCAAAAAAATTTTTTATGTTTTCCGAAAAAACAGGGTAAGTAAAGTGACTGCATACACTTTCTTTCAGAGACGCTTTGTGTGAAATTGAATCCTGAGTCTTTTATATTGTTTACAAATTCATTTATACAATTTTATTTTATTTTTCTGAATTCCAGTTTTTTGATGTAGTCCATTGCGAGTGGTTAGGATTTTAAAATTTACAGAATAAATCTGTAATACACAGATATTGCGTATGTTATTATTTAGAAAATTTAAGCGAGACTGACAGTCAAATCCCAATATATTATTTAAATTGGTTAATAATTTTGATAATCAGTTACATTTGTTTTGCCTTTTTAATTTAAACCTTCTAACTTACGGGCGACGGAACAAACTACTTAATGTATTTTTTGAGATGACGTTTCGTAGACCATTGTGTCCACTTTAGGCTACTGCATTTAATATAATTAAATATATTATATAGTTATGATCCATCTCTAAGTTTTACTCACGAGATAGAAAGTAATGTTAATTAAACAGAACAATTTTATATTAACGAATTGGTACACTAAACCGATAGCATCTAACCGTACCATTAATTAACATAATCAAAAGTATGAAAAACAAAATCATTAGCTTAAATTGTCCATAATTTCATACAAAAAACCTAAACATCCTAATGAATAACAATTATTCTAAGAATCTAATGAAAAAAATATTATTTCATACAAACAACACCAATAACATGCTATCACCATCGACCCAAACGAACTCTACTTCTAACTTTGAGTATACTAAAACCATAAAACATAAAAAACTAATTCAGATTTTAAAAAACACCAACTTGAAAATAGCGAGCTATCATAACAACACTATTTACAACACAATTTACTCCAACACAAAGGGTAATACGACAAACGCAATGTTATATACAGAATTGATTGCATGGGATGCAATAAATGTTATAAAGGGGAAACTAAACAAAAAACTATTAATCAAATTAACTGTTACCAATATGATTAAAAAGACAAAAAAGCAGAATCAGCTCTAGCTTTGCATATTAATATTGGCCACAATTTCGATTTTAGTAACCGTTTTAGATGTGGAACCTAAACACAATAAAAAAAAATTCTGAGATGATCTTTATCACTAAACATGACAATAATATAAATTTTAATAAAAAATTAATAACCTTACTACTGTATATAATAATCTTGTCAATAAAATGTCATGACCTTGAGTTTTCATTTTGTTTTTCGTTATCTTGGAGTGCCAACATTTTTAAATTTTTGAATAGTTACCTTCTAGTCTTTGCGATGTTTGTGAGTTTGTTGTAACTATTGTTTGTTTTAAGTTTTTACATCCTAAACCTTTTTTCCGTTATTCATTTACATTTTTATCTTTATGACTGTGTTTGGCGGATCATCCCTACTTGTTTTTAGTTTTTTGTATGTATGTTTCGTTTTTTATATCCAACTAGTTTTAGTTACTCTAAAATATAAAAAAAATTAATAATTGCTTTATATACTAGCTCCAATTATCTTTTCTTATTACGTTTGTTTAATTATGTTGTGTTTTTATTAGATACAGTGGCTTGAAGAAGTAAACACATTGGTTCACGAAACGTCGCCTAAAAAAACTTATTAAGAGTGTTTTACATCGCCCTCTCCTATTATAAAGATTTACCACCATTCTTGATATTGATTAATACTGGATCAATATAATTTGTTGGTTATGCATATATAGAATTAAAAAACTGACTTCGGGTATGTAAATCAATTACAATTAAAAAAAAAATAAATAAAATTATGCAAATTTGTTTATTAGAGATATTATTTTTAAAATAATTTAAAAATAACAACAAATTTTTGTTAATTTTTACTTAGTTTTTTGACAGCACTTATAAATAAAACCTAAGGAACGGAATAGAGTTACTGTTCTCAGTAAGCAAGTCTTAGAAAGGCAAAAAATACTTTATTACAGTGATAGAAAAATACACGTAGGTAATAGTTTTCTACACATGTGCGTAGGAAATAAGTAGACAATATGTAGATAATGTAAATTATGTAGATAATGGCAAATAGATTGATAAAAACCGTAATTTTTATAAACGCTGATTGGCGACAACTGTTGAAGTTAGAATTTAACTGTTTTAACATACAATATTTAAATAATTCTGCTTTCTATCAAGAGAACTTGACCGCACAAAACCGTTATTTTTACTTAACTGAAATTAGAATCGAATTTTGTTTAAAATAGGTTTATTGAACCAAAACATTTAAATTTTGTTTTAAAAAAATAGCTTGACTTTTTGATATGATATATTAAGCAAGAAAAAAGTCTGTTTCAAACTTAATGACTCGTAAACAGTGTTTTATTTGCCAGTGATCACATATTTTGAACGTCCTGTAAGCGTATCAGATTATATTATCCACTGGTAATTAATGCATTAACTGTTAATTTTGGATTTAAAGAACATATCTATATTAATGGTAATTATGTCAATTACGAAAGTATCACAGTCATAAATAACAAAAGTGATACAAACTTAGTTGAATTATTAATATAATTAAAACTTGCAAACTGCAATTATGAATAACACTATTAAAATCTTCTTTCAAGGAGGGGCATAAAAAAAAACTGCTCAGTTTTTCTTTGAGGCGACGTTTCGTGCACTAAATGTGCACTTCATCAGGCCACTGCAATTTTATTAGAGTAAGTACAAAACAACTATCTAATTTAATAAGTTAGTAGTAACTAAATTACAGATATAACCAGAAAACAATAAACGTAAGAACTTACGTAGAACATTAGAGCAAGTTACTCCGAAGTTTTTCGACAAACATGAAACACGTCCTAAACTTAATAGATAACAATGTGATTAGTAAAAAGTCAATGAATAAAACAATAAATAAGTATAAATAATAAATAATAAATGACAAACAATTCAACATGGGGAACAAACACTGTGATATGTATAATCAAACATTATTTCAAGGTAACCTGTAATCAAATAATACTAAAAATTGAAAATAACCGCGAAACACACTAGTAATTTTTTGTAATTTTAGAAATTATATTATTATAAATACTACTTAAATTGTTAGTGTCCGTATTAAAATTAATATTATTTTTGTATATGTTGATGAAGATCATTTCAGAGACTAATCTTTTCTTGTAATTGTTTTCCACATCTAAAATAGTAGGGTTGTTAAAATCGAAATTATGTCCTGTGTCGATGTGATGTACAGATAACGCTGTTTCTCCTTTTTTAGTTTTACAGTCATATTTATGGTTGTTAATACGATTTTTAACTTTTTGTTTCGTTTGTCCAATGTAGCAACCTTGACAACCCATACATTCTAATTTATATACTACATTGTGTTTATCAGTTATGTCAATTTTATCTTTCGTTCTGCTGTAAAACATGTTGTAAATAGTATTCGTGTTATACATTATTATTTTGATGTTATCTGTTTTTAAGATCGGAATTAATCTTTTTGTTAGGTTTGGGACATTAATGATTTTTGTGTACATAATATTATTAGTGTTAGAGTTAGCTTTAAGATTAGTCGTAGTTAGATTTACAGATGGTGAAGTATTAGTAGCTGTGTTAGTGTATGTTAATAATTTATTTACTATATTCTTAGGATAGTTATTATTTTTTAGTATCTGCTTTAAAATGCTAAAATTTTTTGCATAGAATTGTGGACTACTTAAAACTAACATTTTATTTTTCATAGCCTTGATGATATTAACCTTTTGATGTTTGGATAAATAATTGATAGTTCTGTTCGAGGCTATAGGTTTGGTGTACCAATCACTAACTAAATTAATTAATTAAAACTCATAAGAATGAACATCCGATAAGACCTATTGTTTCATGTATAGGAGCTCCTACGTACGAATTGTCTAAGTACATTTCTAATATAATACAGAATATATCTTACTTATTCGAACATAATATAAAAAACTCCTTTGAATTGATAGAAAAAACTAAAAATATAATAATACCATCAAATTATACGATTTTGTCATTTGATGTCACTTCTTTATTTACCAATATATCTAAAGAAATGGTGGTTAAACGTATAAGAAAGTATTGGATAGAACTAAAAAGCCATACTACTTTAGATTTAGTTGATGTTGTCCAACTCACGGAGTTTCTCTTTGATTCGAGTTATTTTATATTTGAGGATGTAATGTATACTCAAACATTTGGTACTGCCATGGGTAACCCTGCGTCGCCTATATTAGCTAACCTGGTTATGCATGACTTACTTAAATATGTAAAAAACAATTTAACATTTACTCCGTCATTTTTATTTTGTTACGTTGATGATATTATTACATGTATACCTGAAGCAGAGATTCAATACACTCTTAACACGTTTAATGAATATAATCCACATCTAAAATTTATGTATGAAATAGAAGAGAATGGTTCTTTACCTTTCTTAGATGTTAGGCTTAGTAAAGACAGTATTACTAATATTTTAGTTAGTGATTGGTACACCAAACCTATAGCCTCGAACAGAACTATCAATTATTTATCCAAACACCCACATCATCAAAAGGTTAATATCATCAAGGCTATGAAAAATAAAATGTTAGTTTTAAGTAGTCCACAATTCTATGCAAAAAATTTTAGCATTTTAAAGCAGATACTAAAAAATAATAACTATCCTAAGAATATAGTAAATAAATTATTAACATACACTAATACAGCTACTAATACTTCACCATCTGTAAATCTAACTACGACTAATCTTAAAGCTAACTCTAACACTAATAATATTATGTACACAAAAATCATTAATGTCCCAAACCTAACAAAAAGATTAATTCCGATCTTAAAAACAGATAACATCAAAATAATAATGTATAACACGAATACTATTTACAACATGTTTTACAGCAGAACGAAAGATAAAATTGACATAACTGATAAACACAATGTAGTATATAAATTAGAATGTATGGGTTGTCAAGGTTGTTACATTGGACAAACGAAACAAAAAGTTAAAAATCGTATTAACAACCATAAATATGACTGTAAAACTAAAAAAGGAGAAACAGCGTTATCTGTACATCACATCGACACAGAACATAATTTCGATTTTAACAACCCTACTATTTTAGATGTGGAAAACAATTACAAGAAAAGATTAGTCTCTGAAATGATCTTCATCAACATATACAAAAATAATATTAATTTTAATACGGACACTAACAATTTAAGTAGTATTTATAATAATATAATTTCTAAAATTACAAAAATTACTAGTGTGTTTCGCGGTTATTTTCAATTTTAGTATTATTTGATTACAGGTTACCTTGAAATAATGTTTGATTATACATATCACAGTGTTTGTTCCCCATGTTGAATTGTTTGTCATTTATTATTTATTATTTATACTTATTTATTGTTTTATTCATTGACTTTTTACTAATCACATTGTTATCTATTAAGTTTAGGACGTGTTTCATGTTTGTCGAAAAACTTCGGAGTAACTTGCTCTAATGTTCTACGTAAGTTCTTACGTTTATTGTTTTCTGGTTATATCTGTAATTTAGTTACTACTAACTTATTAAATTAGATAGTTGTTTTGTACTTACTCTAATAAAATTGCAGTGGCCTGATGAAGTGCACATTTAGTGCACGAAACGTCGCCTCAAAGAAAAACTGAGCAGTTTTTTTATGCCCCTCCTTGAAAGAAGATTTTAATAGTGTTATTTAAAGTTCAAATAAGGAGGATAAAGAAACCGTATCATTGCAATTATGAACTTAAATTATAGTTACTAGTAGTTTTTGTTTTTCTACTCAGTCACTGCATAGTTATTACTGTAAAGTATCTAAAATTAAAAATTAGTGTATTTAACTACAAAGTTTTAAATAGTAAATGTCATTTAAATTAACATATTGTTGACTTAGGTTTTCATTAATTAGTTAATTTAACCAATGCGTCCTTACTTGCTATTAAAATCTAAATGTTTTATTGCAGTACTTTTTATTTCCTCATAAAAATTTAATTAATGTCAAGGATTTACATATTCTAGAATTTAGGTTTCAACGGGTTGCATTCGTAATACAATTTTCCATTTTGAATAATTTTTGTGTTGTCGTTATCACACAAGCTGACCTTTTTTCAACGTCGCAGTGGACATTTTTAGAGCCGGTAGCAAACTAATTGATTGCGCTATGAAATCTTGCTTTTATAGATCGGCCTCCGATCAATAAAGCTGATTTCCAAATATCCAGTAAAAGAAAACTAGAATTTAACTTTTTAATTATTTTAATGGATTCGCAAATTTTTTGCTGATAGTAATTAGAAACATTCACCAAAAATTTAGTATTTTCCAACATGATTTGATGACCCGTTCGTAGCACGTGTTTCACCACCGCTGATTTCAAAGGTTGTTTAAGATGACTACACCTTTTATGTTCATTAATACGAATTCTCACGCTTATACCAGTTTCTGCTATGTATGCACGACTATAAGCGCAAGGAATGCTATAAACGCCGTCAGATTGAAAAGGAATAACGTGTTTTAACGGATTTAAGAGTAGACCCAATTTAGAAAGAGTAAAAAACCGAATAACAATGTTGTGTTTAGACAGGATTTTTTGCATACGGTTCCTGGTACCTTTGACATATGGTGGATAAGCGATAGACAATGGTTGAGACCTAGATTCCGCTGTTACCCTTGGTTTGGAATTGCTTAATATTTTTTCTATTGTAATTGTTTGCAAGTAACACCTTAGTTAGATGATTCAAGGTTGACTTAAGAAAACAGATTTGTACACTAAAGAATTAACTACTGATAATTTCTGAGAAGAGTGATAATGAGACAATCCATTTAAATACATATCTATCTATCTATCTATATGGGTAGGTTTTTGATAAACTAAATGTGATAATGAACTATCTTCAAATCGATTAACAAAAACTTTCAAAAATGATAAAAAGGAGTACCTTTCTAATTCCATAATAAAACGACTATTTTGATAAATTGTGTTTAACTGACATAAAAACTTGTTGTCGAAAAATGTTTGGCGTCTACATATTTTACTTTTCAAGAAAAGTTTTACACACAAACATCAAAAGTTACCATGGGTTCTCAGCTTTTACCAATTGTTGCTAATATTTTTATAGAAAAAAAGCATTATCCACATTTTATTTAAACCCCAAGTGCTGGTACAGATACGTTAATGACACGAGTTTCTAAGTTATTTAAAAACAGTTCATCAAAATATTTGTTTTACTATGGAATTAGAAAAGAACTCCTCTTTACCATTCTTGAACGTTTTAGTTAATCGAAATAAAAATGGTTCATCATCAAATTCAGTTTATCGAAAACTTGCTCATACAGATTAAGTAAGTTTTCAGTTTCTAAAGTCAACCCCAAAATCTTCAAAAAAGTTGAATCATCTAACCAAATTGTTATCGCAAACAATTCTAATAGAAGAAGTAATTAACAATATATTACAAAGTTTACGTCTGCAAAACTAGGAGTAACAGCGGAATCTAATTCTCAACTAGTGTCTATCGTTTATCTACCATATGTCAAAGGTATCCGGACCGTATAGAAAAAATGTTGTTTAAACACAACATTGTCACTTGGTTTTCTACTCTTTCTAAATTCGGTGTACCCTTAAATCCGGTGAAAGACGTTAATTATTTTCAAACTGACAGCGTTTATAGCATTCCTTACTTTTGTGGTCGTGCATACATAGGAGAAACGGGTAGAAACGTGGGAATTTGTATTAAGAAGCATCAAAGGTGTAGTCGTCTTAAAGAATCTTGAATATCAACGGTGGCAAAACACTTGCTAGGAACAGATCATCAAATTTTGTTTAAAAACACTAAAATTTTGGCGAATGTTTCTAAGTACTATCAACAAAAAAAGCGAATCCATTGAAATAATTAGAAATTATTTTAATACTAACCAAGATGTTAGTTTTTCTTTGCCGAAAATTTGGAAACCAGTTTTATCGATCGGAGGTCGGTCTATAAAAGCGAGATTTCACTGTGCAATAAGTCAGTTTGTTCTGGGATCTGACGATCTCTACCGTGACGTGTGACGAAAACTCAACTTGTGTGATAACAAAACGGAAATTATTTAGAATAGAAAATTACATATTGTTTACATGCCGATCGCCTTCAAACACACAAAGTTAAGTAATGTTATGGCATTGCTTTTCATATAAGGTATTGGTTTAATATTTTCAAAGTAAACTATGTAACAAACAGTTAGTAGAATTACGTCGTGATTAGATACTGTTTGCAAAATCTTGACTAACCACAACTATGACATGTATTCTTTCAGAAAGCAAACGTGAAATTATCAAGTCACACCACACTTTTCACAAACCAAAATGTGCTAACTTTGAATTTTGTTGTAAAAATGATTATTTATTTCAGGAGTACCAATTAAAAGGTTTTCCCCCTAAATTTACGGGAAAACATGCGGAATAAATTTTTTTAGAGCGTTAATATTTTTGGGGTTTTACGGATATTATAAAGTTGTCAAATCACAGCGCATTTAACAAAAAGATAATAAGTTTTGAAACATAATACGTTATTTGTTACAATATTTGTTATGATCCAATGGGGGAGGTGGAGAAAAAAGAAAGAAAGAATAAATTACTTAAATTAATTACCAAGATGTTGTTGCTTACCTTTCGGCTAGCCTCACCGTAGATGGTCGTCGGGTAAAAGAAAATCGTAAGACACCAAGTTTTCTTTAGGTAAGCTAAATGCCCAAGTGCGCCACCTCTTCTCGAATTTTTATCGCAGAAACACAGTCTAGGTAGTAGAAAAGGAGATCCTAGACCCGAGGTCCCCCAAAAGAAACAATAACAATAACCATTTATTAAAGATAATGATTAATAGCCAATTCCGGAACGGAAAAAGCCCCTCGACGGTTACGCCACTGGTATAATCCGAAATTAAATTATCTTACATATCACCACAAAAATCGTAATAATATACATACAATATACATACAAGATGAAAGCAGGTCCCAAAAATAGACTCTATGAGCCAAAAAAGTTTAAAGCGTGAATATTGAAAAGGTATCTCCGCGGCTACCGTAAGTAGCAAGACTTATCCTAGTTAACGTACGTAACACCGCCCGTGGACCTTGACGTCAAGTTCAGCACGACCGGTAATAAAAGTATCATTCATTTAGTTTACGAGAGACGGCATAGCTCCCAAATTTTTACCCTTGATAATGGCAATATTCTTTTATATGAAACAACAAGATAATAAAAGTATGTTACGTTAAATAATCATTCTAGATCAACCATTACAATTAAGGCGTCTAATAAACATCGTAATTAATTCTATTAACATTATAAAGAAAAGTGACGTTAAATATTATTAATCAGAATTATTCAAGTTTCAAAAGTTCATCAATATCGTTCAATTAAAGAAATTAGAAACAATTGTAGTCGAAAAAAAAGGTGTACCGGATGTACGAGATAACGTTCGAACTACAAAAGTGTTTGCAATACAAAGTCCGCACTGTTTCCACTTAAAAAGCAACGCCGCGTACGTAGCGAGAGCAGCAGTCCTGACCCCGAAGCGCGTGGACGGAATGAGCCGACGGCTAGTGAATCTCCCGCGGTTCCAAGTTAATGATCTTATAAATACCTCGATACTTCATTCCCTCACTTTAGCACAGCGCCAACGATCCACTGGGATCCTTTTTTGTTTTCTCTGCGACTACGATTACCGCATTAGTTCAGCGATTCCAAAAGCGCACGGTCCACCATCTTCACCAGACTCGTAAGAAAATTCCCACAGACATGGTAGAAACCCCAACAGTACAGACGAAACGACGAAAGAACGAAAGAACGAAGGAACTAAGGAGCTAAAATAGCGAATATTAGCTGATAAGCCTCCATTTTCTTAACCACGTGCGAAATACTAACCTACTTTATGAGTTTTGTAGCAAAATACATCGCTCTGGTATTATATGCATTGAACGTTTAGTCGGATTTGTTATTGATTGCTAAAATAGAGCGTCGTTGTAGTAGATGTTAAACGATGAAAGAGAAATTCCATGTTTCTTACCCATCCGACGTTTCCACGTTCCTTACACAACCAAACGACAGAATAAAATGAGGTTCGTAGATGGTCGACTATTCTCGAGCGCCCTCTGCGAGCGTGACTTAAAATCACGACTCGAGGTCGAGTAATTATCCGTTTTTACGGTAAGTTACCTACTATCAGGCGGATTTTCGCTCAAGTTCGAATTTACACGTTACATATTAGTCCTAAAACAGATTTAAAAAATATATAACTGTGGCAGTCTATTTGAAGTTTTAGATCTGATTCTTTTGACCTTTAGCCATTTTGTTAGGCTAAAAATAAAAACCGATTAAAACTTTTTTCTACAACAAATTATTTTTACAATATTTATATTAAATAGACAGAGATGCGCGTTTTATTATTTTTATTCTATGTCTGAAAATTATATTTATTTCACAAAATGTAATACAATGTTCTACAATTCAAATCGTAAAGAAAAATCATTTTTAAAACATTAAATCCTTCGAAAAGACAGAATATTTCAGCTAAATGTAGTTTTTTAAGGGATTTTAACAAATAATTTGCAACTCTGACATGTTTTTTATTATAGTAGATTAAACTAATTTTGTATATAATTTTAGAATTTTTTAATAAATTAGTTAATTAAATGGAACCGAAGAATTGAGAACCGAACGGTAATACAGCTTACCATCACATAAATAAATTTAACGAATTAATTTTGAGCCAAAATGACGTTAAATCGTAATATTTTAATATATCTAAAGACATTAATTAACTCATTTGGTTATTTACCATTCTATTTGTAAATTACCTATAGTAATATTTACTTACTTACTTATCCACTTTCTCCTTTATTGCTAGTTTATAATTTAGTTTTGGTAAATATATTATTTCCCACATTCTATTTGTATTTTTTACATTGTTTACATAATCTACATTTTAACCATCAAATGTGTTATGTAGAAAATGTATATTTTTCTACATTACATTACATTACGCGTTTGTTACTGTTTTATTAACACTATTGTTAATTACTTTTTCTGCGCTAGATAATTTACGACCTATTGTAAAATATTCTTTATTGTCGTTTAAACTAATTTTAAAGTTATCCTAATCTAATTTAGGTACCGTTTAAAAGTTAGTAGATAGAAAAACAATATATTTGTGTAATAACGTATTAAGTAGTAATTTATAGAATTTAGATACGCGTTAAAACAAAGAAAACATTAAAAAAATATTTAAGAATAAATTGGATAAGAAAAAAGTACAAAGTAGTAGTATAGAGTGATCAATCTAAAGTGTCAACCACGTGATGAAAATGTTTGAGTTGAAACTAGTGATAAAGTTAATAATTTTTTTTAATTATTTAAAATTAATAATAGAAGTAGTGTAATCTAATATTTAATAATTCTTTACAATAAATATAATAATCATGATCAGAAAACATCTGCAAAACGTTATTTTATTAATTTTTTAGTTATACTACTACAAAAGATTTCGTAGAAAATCAACAGTTTAAGCATAAAAATATTAGACGTAATTAAAAGACTTAAATCAAGTTTTTACTATTATTTAAGTTTTATTTATTATACTAATTAATTTTTATCTAGTATTTAAGGTTATTTTGAAATGCGCGTAAAAACAGTAGTATAAAGTACATTAAAAGATAAAACTTTCAAATATTAAAAAAAATTATACAGTGACTGTAAAATAAAAAAACATTTTTATTTTATTTTTAGCGTAAAAAATTATGTAGTTGTAAAATATACACTAAACCAAAAAAAAAACATTTACCTTATTTTATTTATTTAATTACGCAACGTAAAATAACTATGGAATGTTCTAACTTTAATGTTTAAACTAAAAATAAGGATAAGAAAGTGTTTCTAATAAAAATAAAAATTATTAATGCCAATAATGAAAGAATCAATACTGTTTGTGTTGCTGAAAATGCGGAAAACGTGTTATTCCTGAGAATCTATTCACAGAATCGGCATTAATTGATTACTTCAATATTAAATCTACACGAACTTGATTTACTGATTCATTCAGTAAAAACATTTTCTTGGTAGCGCATTCTTAATTTATGGTAAGTTGCGTTCTTTGTATAAATCAATCGTCAATATTAAACAACGATAACATAATTTAAATACCGAATTCCTTTCTGCTTAATTAATTTTTTTAAAAAAAGAAGTAAGAATGGTTAAAATTCAATTTTTTATTTTATTTAAATTAGTGGTTAAAACTTTATTTAAAGCGACTTTCAATTTGTTAGTAATCTTGGAATTTATAATAAATAAATAAAGTAGAAATCTTGAAACATAATGCGTTTTTCAGATTCTCTATTTTAAAATAAATTTTAGAGAGTAAATGCATGTAAAAATATTTAAAACATATTTTAGATTTTACTTTAAATTTCTGCAGTGCTTTGAAACCTACTTTTTTTTTGTAAAAAAGAAATCGATTTTATTTTAGTCTGAGAAAGAAATCGTAATAAATACGCTGCGTATAAAAGTTTCAGTAGTAACAGAGGTAAATAAATTAAACATTATATTTAAATATCAATCCAATTAGATTGTTCTTTGAAGTTTATATAAAGTAGTTTTACGTTGTTGTTATTATATATTTAAAGTTGTAACAAGAAAAAACAGAAATGGAAGAAAAATGTTTTCAGAATTTTAACTTATCCTTGTTTTTTTCATTTTTATATTATTAGCATAAATTGTTAGTAGTAGCATGGTTAGTTATTTAAGAAATTTTGTATAAAAATAAACTGTATTTGCATAATTTAAAATAATTTTGCTAAATAGGTCCACGTTACCTAGTTTGAAACATTTTAATATACATATAAAATTACATTTATAATAGATTTTTATACAAAATATTTTGTAAATGGATGACGAAATTGTAGTATTTTAAGAAACATATAGTACAAGAATAAGAAAAAAAATCTAAATTATTGAACTGAATGAAAAGATATTACTAAAACGATAGTTCAATAATTCTATGCGTTTCATGCATATAGAAGTTTAAAAGCTCGTAGAAAATACACGTGACCCTTACTGATAACGGCTGAAGGATTTTATTTTATTCACTCGTGATCCCTAATCCACCTTCAGGGCACTTATCCTTTAAACTTGAGGTTGCAGGATAAGATTTTCATACGCATGAATGAGTCGAGTTACTACCGCGAACCGATTTGATACTGAATAAAAATACTTTTTAATATATTCTAGTTAGCCTTCAGCGTCAAAAACGATTTAGTTACTGTGCTTTCTAGAATCTCACAGGGTTTAAGCAAATAGTAAAGCAATCTACAGATAATCTCTTGATACACTCTTATTATATGTTCTAAATTATTCCAATTCTCGTTTCGATCTAAACGTTAATGAACTGAAAAGCTATGTGCGTTATTAGTAAAAAGCGCCCATATTTGTAATACAAATAAAAACTCGTTTTATAATTAAAGAAAGTTGTTTTAATTTCTAAGTTTCCTTTCTGGTATAATATTAGAGAATGAAATAAATATAAAAAATATCCATTTCTTTCTTACTTTTTAATTAACTTATCTATATTTTAATCTGTTGAGGCTTATTAAATTTCTCTCGTTTTTTGTTTTATGGCACATTAAGATATTACTACAATTGAAACCATGAAAAGCACAAGTTTATATAGATATCTTTCTTACTTATCCAGTTTATAGCCACTTAAGAAAAAGTGGAACAGAGAAAAAAATCATGAGTTTCTAATGTTTATCGGCTAGAAAAGTAGAACATTTAAATAATCTGGTTTTGATAAAGTCAGTTTACACTTAAATTAAAATAAACATCATCTTTAAGATTAATAACTGAAAATGTATAAACTTGTTGTTGGATTTGTCTTTATCATAAAAAAATAAAAACGTGAATTAAAATTTTATTATACCCATTTCCATTAAAACAAACATTTGAAGTCACTACCAGAAATGTAGCTAAAAGAAATATAGGTGAATTTTCTTGTAAAGAATAATATTTTATCTTTACGTTAATAATATGCACGTCACGCAACCATTTTCTATATTTTTTATTCTAATGCATTTTTTGCATTATTTTATATTTTTATAGCTTGTCATGTTTATATTCGTTATGTCTTTAATAATTATATTTTAAAATATTATAAATCACGAAATTGCAATGCATTGCAAATGCAAAATTATTACATTACACAATACATTTTAACTTTTTTAAAACATTTTAAAAATTACTATTCAAACATATAAAAGTAAATTATATGTTTAAACGCAGGTAATATATGTATACAGGGTGCTCGTTTTTCAGCCTCAAGCATAGGTAACTAGATTAGTGTAAGAGATACAATATCGGTTAAATCAGGCAAAGGTTGCGCATTTCTAGACTGATCAATAATCTGAAAGAAAATCTGATTTGTCATTTTTTTTTAATTATGACAAAAAAATTGAAAAATCTAATTTTCGCTTTTATTTTTTTCAGCAAAAATCGTCAACACCTTTAAGGTAGTTTCTTGGAAGAAATTTAAATCTGTCATCAAATTTTCCGTGACATTTTAGATGCAAGAGTTACAACACTTAAGTTTCTTTTTTTTTATGAGCGCCATATTGGGTTTTGACATTTTTTTATACAGTTTTTTTTCTGGTTGCGATTATCACACGATATAATAAAGTATTACGTTTTGAGCAAGATAAAAAAAACTCATTCTTGCGCAAAGTGCTTTACTTTTGTTTAACAAAATTTTGACTGTTCATCAAATTTAGAGTTTGAACGTTCACATTTCTGCACAGTTAACCATTAAATTTTAAACTAAAACCTACAGTATAACCCAGAAATTTAATCTTAGTTGCAATGAAACAAAATTTTAGAAACAACAACAAAATTAAGTAGATAAAAAAAGAAATGGACGAATTATAACAGGTGCTTGAATGGTCTGCCTTCTACTTCTAAACGCAATACCACACGGTTTTGCAAATTCCGTATTGCTCGTAAAATGTTCCCTTTTCTAATTTTATTGTTAAATATTGTTGTCAATGTGGTCTTCAAAAAAAGTTCTTAAAAAAATGTAAATATTTGTCCGACATAAAATTTTCTTTATAAATGGATGGGTCAATGATGCTGTCACCCAACAAACCCATATATACATTTAATCCAAAACCTATTTGTGGTTGTTGTTCTTGATGTTAACGAGGATTTTCAATTGACCAAATGTGCTCATTGTGACCATTAAAAATGCCCGAGTTTGTAAACACGTCCGTAATTACTACCCGTTGATTACTATGCTCAGGATAAAGATTTTGAGCGATATGGATATTTCTGTCTTTTGTGGACTTTCTACGCCGTTTGATGCAATATGTTCAGCTTTGCTGTGTCTTGCACAATTTTCTTAAACCTAGTAAAAAAACTCATTAGATGGGCTTAGATATAAGTCGCTTCATTTTATGTGCTATTTGTTGAAAGAGACTCTTTTACACACGTCTTATCAAATTTCAACTTCATTCTTATTTTGTTTATCTCCATATATTCGTCAAGGTATACAAAACGAACCAGATTCGCCTAAATATCTATGAAGCGTTAAGACGTAGTTGTGAGCTGGCTGTTCCCTTTCTGGGTACCGCTGCATGTGTGCTTCAGAAGTAATTTGCACATTTCAATGCGAAGCGTAGTAAATTTCCAGTATATATTTTTTTTAACTGAAAAACGGCATTTATTAATAAAAGTAAAACATTATTTGCGTCAATGATCGAAATAAAAACTGTTTTAAAGAATGTAAAAATCCAATACGGCGACCATAAAAAAACAAAGTTATGCGTTTTACTCTTGCATCTAAAATAACACGAAAAATCTGATGGCACATTTAGATTTCTTGCAAAAAAGTAGATGTTTTAGTTAAAAACGTCTAGCGTTGTCAATTTTCGCTAAAAAAATAAAAACAAAAATCAGGTCTTTTAATTTTTTTGTCGTAAGTAATTAGTGTCAAAAAATGACAGATCAGATTTTCTTTCAGATTATTCATCAGCCTAGAAATGCGCAGTTTTGTCTAATTAAACCGATATTCTATCTCTTATAATAACCGAGATTCAAATGCTTAATGTCCAAAAACGGACACCCTGTATAGTAGTGTATAATTGTTTGTGCTAACAAATTTTTAAATATTTTTTGCAGTACTAAATAAAAATTAAAATTCCTTGGACTAATAGAGATGCCCAATCAACAGATCCTTGCAAAATTAGATCATTATTTAGGATTTTGTTCCTTGCTGGTGTATATTAGTCAGGAGGACAAATTGTAGTAGACCTATGGAATTCGAATGGCACAGGTATCGAAGCAATACATTGTACCATGTCCTATTATCGGTTTCAGTTTCTTTTACGTTGTCTACAATTTGATAACGTTAATGATGGGATTCTTTGTCGTAAAAATGATAAATTAGCAGCAATACGAGAAGTATTTGACATATTTGTCACTGCTTGCAAAAAATCATATATACTCAAACAGTATTTGACTGACGCACAACTGTTGGCCTATTGTGAGAAATTTCCATTTAGGCAGTATATTTCGTCAAAACCTGCTAAGTATGGCATAAAAATGTAGGCATTACTTGACGTACAAAATATGTACACGGTGACTTTAGAAATATATTGCAAAACTCAACGAAATAATTAATAGTGCCGCAGAAGTAGTAAAAAGACTTACTAGCGTTATTAAAGGTACAAATAGGAATATCACTATCAATAACTGGTTCTCAAGCGTCCCTTTGGTCATAGAATTATTGGATTCTTATAAATTAATATGATAGTTAAACTATAAAAGAATAAACGTGAGATACTTTTTGAAATCGTAAGCATCAAACTAAGACCATTATGCAGTAGTCAATTTGCATTTCAAGATAAATGTACACTTGTATCATTTGTGCCTAAAAAAATAAAAACGTTTTGGTTTTGTCAACAATGTTTCACGATGATGAGGTCGATAAAAATAATAAGAAACCTATAATGATCCTAAACTTCAACAATACAAAATTTGGTGTAGACGTGGTCGATCAAATGTGCGCAAGTTACAACGTGGCAAGGAACAATCGAAGATGGCCTCTCACAGGTTTTTTCAAGGTCATGAATATATCTTCAATAAATCCGTGGCAATTGCTATTGGCAAACAAACATAAAAAGATCGGACGTCAAAATTGTTTGTATTTACTTTTATTGGCTTTAATGCGTCAAATATCAAAAAGGATATTTACACAAAATTTGCCAAGAACTATTAGGCTCAAATGTTCTATACTGCTTGATATTGAGATTTCTAGCACATCAGCAAATGATGATGCTGCTCCGAAATGTAAGGTGTTACATATGTCCCAGAAGCAAAGATAAATGAACACGATTTTTTTGCAAACTTTATGACAAATGGATTTGTAAGGAACACCACAAAACAGTTATATAACCATGCCTTAATTGTGCAAATGACGAAATTCAAGATTATTTTTGAATTTTTTATATATTTTGTAAAAATTTTTTTAAATAGTTTTTATACTTGAGATGAAATATAAATATATATATATATATATATATAGGTATAAACTGCACGCAATTGAGCCCGATATGTAAACAGGTGCCCGATGAGCCCGGGCGGTAACGCCTTTCTACACGACGTTATTAGTGCGCTGTTAACCCCGACTGTGTTGCCAATATTATACACGCTCTAAACGTAGTTATTAAGCGAAATTCGAATGATTTGAAATTTTAACATTTGCGTTTAGTCTTTGCAGATAACTCTCTTAAACATCTTCTGATCTAATAATTTTTTTTTTAATTTAACTTGATTAATATTGACGTAACAAATAAACTTTCTACAGATTTAAAATAAAAACTGTATTCAAGCATTAAACTCTTTTTATGATTGGTGCAAAGTTTGTTTTATTTGTAAATATAATTTAAAATTGTAAGCTATAACTTCTGTGTATTAGCAAATTCTTATCTGAAAAAAAAACCTACTCAAAACGGTAGCAAATTACATAATTTTCTTTAAAATTCCGCATGTAACTCTGTTTTTGGCAACTTTTTTAAAGAAATGTTAAATTTAACCGTTGCCGCAAGTACCACGACTAACCTAGAGTGTGTTTGTCGTCATTTGACAAGCACAAATTAATTTTTAAATCAAACTTACAATATACCGCATAATAAAAAAAATAATGATTCTACAATCGTATTTTGATGACATACGCATATATACAGAGATGCGCCTAAAACTGAGATATATAACGGTTCTTCGGGCTTGAGAACGTAGCGTTTATATGTTCTACGGGCTCAACAACAACCTGTTTACATGTTTGTACCTACATATTCTTATTTACGCACACAAAGTTTTTTTAATAAATCGGAAATAAATTGAAAGGTTAGTTTTGGGCATACAGTATGTCATACAACATTATCATGAAATTTTAGTTGAAATTAAAATATGTATGTGATAGTAAATAGAATACTCTGTTTCAAATAACGAAATTGAGGATTTTTAATAAGTAGTCTGAAACATTTTCACTCAATTTATTTGTTCCTTAATGTGGACGTTAAATGCCGATTAAAGTAACAGATTTATCATTAATCGGACCGTCACAAACTATTAAAAAAAGCTTAGAACGAACTGCAGATCATCATATAGTAACTCCAGAAACAATGTTGGATTTCTGCTCTAACGAAATTCTTGGCATAAAAATTAGTTTTTTGTATCGAGTGTGAATGTTCAAGCTGCTGTAACACACGTATTAATAAGATAATAACATAAAAAGGTACAATAATTTAATATAGTTTAGGTTTCTCACGGTCACAGCTAGTTGATACCGTAAAGGTATTCAGTTTTCTATAATTGTGATGCTGTCAATATCGTTAAGCCAATAAGCTAAACCTTCTAAGAAAATATAATGTTTTGTTTCAAAAAATTCAATATTCCATCATATGTTATATTTACGTAATAAATCTCACTTACAATACACACAATTTCAATGAAAATAAAAACATAATATCACGTTTAAAAAACATTCAACCTACTTGCTATACTATAAGATACAAACAAAATAGATAAAACTACACAAAAAAGTAACCAATTGCAAATAATATTTTTAACCTAATAAAATTACTTAGATATTTGCTTTAAAAAAAGTGTATCGACACTAAGAATGTCACAACAACAAGACGACCAATGTAGCCTGAAAAACGCGATTTCATCGAATTTCAAGCATTTTTTTTGTACTAAAAGTGGGTTTTTTTGATCAGTTGTTGGGTTTATCCTTTTTAGGATAATTAAACTTAATTTCTGAATAACATTAGGTGCTTACATTAAACGACATAGACACTAGAGTCAGTTAAAAATCACTGAAAATAAGTTAAAAAACGTATTTTTAGCAGCGCGTCATTGTTGATCGGTATTGAATAAATTTTCGTTGTGCACTCAAAAAAAGCATAAAAATTATGTTTTTCAATTCGGTCAGGTGAAAACGGGTGTTCATCAAAACTAAATGTGCGTAGATTTCTTTTTTAGGACTCTAAAATAAGTCATCTTTTACTTTTAGACGATTTCATATGAAATAACTCAAACTTTAAAAAAATATCTTATTTCTTGTAAGAAGTGGATTAACTGTTTGTCTTAATTATTATTTTTCTAACTTTTAAGTAAATTGTCATCATAATTACTTAAAAACTCTGTGTCGATTTTAAAATTTATGACTGTAAGTTTTGTTTCTCTTTCTGCTAGGACAATTCTTTTTTTTCAATTTTGTATGTAAAAGCTTTGTGTTGGTAAAACCAAATTTAATTTTTTTGAATTGTACAGTGTTATCTGCAAAATTATCATAACTTTCCATAATTATTTCACGAGAAGTAATATTTTCCAACTGATTTTACAAAACTCTTTCAGACTACTAAAAAATTTCCATGCTTCTAAGAATTTTTACACTACAAAACAAGATTCCTACATTGTTTTTAAAGATTTTTAGTAAAAGAAAAAAAAATATATGAGAAATGCTAATATCATATCCTAAGACATACCTTTTTCGTTATATGGTTTTTAATAAATGTATGTATTTATGTTTCAAATTATTTTATAGGTATCACATCATGAATGAACCAACAAATCATTCTTATAACTTTAAAGTTTCTTAGCTACCTATATTGTACTTTTGATCCAAATCTCTTTAGAGGTTTTTAAATAATTTTTTCAATACTATTTTAAATTTAATTTAATAGTTATAAAAGTACCACATTCTATATAAGTACGTACAAGCATCACGTAGAAATTGCAAACGTTTTTAAAAATCAACTTCCGATTTTTGACTAAAACCGTTTGTATTGTTATTGTGAAAAATTATTAAAACGTGATGATACTCAAAAAGTGCATAAAATTCATACTAAAGTAAAATACACTTATACTATACGTTTACTGCTTGTTATTAAGCCCGTCCAACGTTGTCGCATGTTGGGCTACACAACGTACCGTCCGTGTCTGTAGACAGTTTGTATATAAAAGCGACCTCTGCAGCGACTAACTCTGAACTATTTTATATATAATGAAGATATAAACGGTACAATATGAAGCCCAGCCAAATTTTTGGATTTACACGTTTTGATGCTTATATAATCGTATTTTGATTATATACACATGGATACGTAGATGAGCCCGAAACCGGGCTTAATAGCGTTTCTTCGGGCTACAGAGCGTAACGTTTATATATTCTACGGGCTCAACAGCAACCGGTTTATATGTCTATATATATATATATATATGATAAACTTTTACAGTCTATTGGAGTCCAAAAGTCTCTATCTCACGTAACCAACTACGTTACAAATCTTCGCGCAACCACTAAAGGGTTAAACTTTCGCGGTTTTCTTGGTTACGATTATAAGCGACTTTTGGCTGAGACCGTGTCGTGGTTGAACACCTAGACTTTTTAAGCTTGGTCTCAGTCACTCTTTGAGAGCCATAGCAAGAAGTAGAACTTGACTTTTGCTGTATTATTGTTCGTGCACCCAAACAAACTGACATTTTTCAAAACATTGCAGGTTGCATCTTGATAGTTAAATGTCACTGAAGGAAAAAGTGTAAGTGATAGTATTATATTATTAGCGATCAGGTAATTAGCGGACTTTCACTTTCCGTTACCGCTTGACTGACTTTGTTATTACTCGGAGTAAGAGTTTGTGTCTTTTCCAAAAAAAATTGATCTTTCTCTTTAAAGGTGTAGTACCGGTAACCAAGATTTGCTAAGTTTTAAACACACATTTGATTTTGCAGACTTTACTTAATGATATGGTTCAAGATTTAAAACTAAAGAATAAGAGTCAGAACTTTTAGCATCCAGACTAAATAACTGATTTTTGCAATTTTAATATAGCACAGTAGAGATTTCATAGTGCATTATTTTATTCCATTTACTACAACCAATTACATATATTAATTAAGTTAAATTAGTATATTTTATTAAATTGTGCTATTCAATGGTATTCGGATTTTTAGGTGCTACAATCGGCTACAAAACGTCTAGGCGATAAACGATCGACTCTTAGGACTACGTACTATTAGGAGTACCCTGGAGTCTAGTAACAACAAAAAAAACTACTTGAGAATATAATTTATTGCAAATACTTACAATAAAAATACAAAATATTTATCATCTAATATTCTAATAATATTGCAACCTAGTAATATCCAAACTTATCAAAAAACGGTTTGTGTATACAACTTCAGGCAGGTGTTCGTTAGTTAGTCCTTTACAATATTTTGTTATTATAATTTTCATTTTTGAAAATGCAGACTCGCAAATGTACGTTGATTTAAAGAAGCCTCTTAAGTAAAGAGCTATTCGTCTCAAACACGGATATTTGTTTTTAGATATAAAAAAACAAAATTTGGTATTAGTGCTCTGGTTTTTAGATGTATATCTAATCTCATTCTGTACTAAAAAGATCTCTATATTGAAAGTGTTTGATATTTCAGTGGCAGATTTTTCAAAGTCTCCACAAGAAAATGGATAAGCCATAAAAGTTACTATATCTATTAGTTGCTTCAAATCACGGAAACGTCTTTTAAATTCACTCTGTATGTTTCTTAGTTGTGTTTTGTAGTTGTCATAATTTAAGTGAAAACTTGTCCTTGTTTTCAAAATTGGAAAATTTCTATTACATTCTTTGATTTATCTGATTAATCTACAGCTTAACATTGATAATAGTTTTATTCTTGCTTTGTAATTGTAAATTAAAATTATTCAAATGATAAATAAATCAATTATCAGGTAACCTAATATACAGCATGGTTCTGATAAACGACTACAAACTTCAGGAAAAATTTTCTTGTGGCGTTAAATAAAATTGCTTTCTGGTTTGCTCTAAAATGATATTTGCAATTAAAGTTTTCAAGTCGGTATTGTCTATTTAAATAAATAATGATTGAGTTTTGATTTTAACCATGTAGTAAATGTTGTGAGATCCGTATTTTAACACGTTTTTATGTATTGCGCTAATTATGATTTTCTTTAATGATCCGTCATCCACAAAATAAATTGTGCAAATATCAATTTTTATTTCTTTGTATTTACACTGACCTAACTTAACAACATGTATTTTGTGTACTCGATTATGCTTATCTGCGATTGTAACCAAAACAAGACTAGCTAAATAAACAAAAAACAAAAAAAAGAAGTATAAACTATAAATTTAGCTTTCGTAGAACTCAGTTTTATCTCTTGCTTAATTTCTGATTTGATTTTTTCAGTTGACGCTGTTTGCTGAAGTGATTTGTGTAAATTGCCTTCGATAAAGAATATTTTTGGGTATAATCAAGATATTATTTCAATTGAAAGCTTGGCAAAATCTTGAAAGCTTCACCTGTAAAAGTTGGCTTGGTTAATATTGAACTTGGCTTGGTTATTTAAAAACTTGGCTTGATTTTTCGAAAATGTGGCTAAAACAAGGGGTTGAGTCAAAACCAAAAAATATGGAAAATTCTAAATCACTAATTCCCAAAGTAGTCTATATACAACAAAAAACTTGATACAAGGTAAAAAAAAGAGTTAGAAAACCACTGGCCTAGATAAATGTAAACCTCTCGTTGGTCTCTTATAGCGTCATTACTCTCCAATCAAAGAAGATTTACGTAGTCTAATAAGACAGCGTTATTACTTTTTGACATCTTAGTTTGATCTAGCAAAGAGTGATCACATTAAGACAATTTGTGGGCAAAAAACCAGATAGAAAAATTAACTACAGTTTTAAAACCGCTGAAAAATCAAAATCAACAGAAATTTTGTAAAAAATTATTTTCTAATGTGCTATTATACGTCTATCTGTTGCACGAAATTTAAAACTTTAAATTATCACTATTACTTAATTTGGCTATTCCGTTTAAAGATTAATTATAACATTAATAATAATTATAACATTAAAAATACCAGTTAAAAAACAAGAAATTTTTATGGAAAAGAAACTTTAAATGATACTAGTAAATTTAAGTAATATCTGAAGTCGGTGTTTTTATTATTTTGTATACAAATGTATTATAAATTGGCAAGTATACACAAGTTTATATGCTATAAACGTTTTTTTAGAATTCATGAACCTCTTTACTTCTACGGGCTATAATGAAGCTTCAAACAACGATATCATAGGTACTTAATAAATTAAATACTTGCGAAATGAAAGGTTTTCGTTAGAAATCGAAAATTGTACTTTTTATTGAAAATTTTTTTGTGTAGTTTATGCTAACAAAACAATTAGAATTCTAATTCAGTATTAATATACGATAAATTATCCTTTTTAATCAACATCTTTTTAGCTGACCTAATTTTGTTTGATACAGAATTTTCTTATTGTTCTGCAACTGACGTTGATTTCTACCCTCTTAGTTGTTTTATACTAGTCATTCATTCTCTAGCATTTGCCAACAACGTTGCCGATAAGCGACAAATGAGTGCTCAGTATATAATTTAGGATTCGGCAATTTCAGAGTTCCGCCAAGAACATTTTTCCCGACAACTTACCTGATGCATTTCTCATTCCTGTAAGCCAAGAAGAAACCGCAAGTATCCATATTTATCGGGCGTAGAGCAGCATACTTTTTATAAATTTCTACAAAACTTGGTAATCTAAGCTTGTAAACTAAACTAAAGATTTCATTTCCTCTGGTTTTAGTATCTCAAATAGTTATCAGTAATGAGGATTGCTGATCCTTAATATCATCAACTTCTAACTGAACAAACTCTTGTTTACGGCATGTTCCAGCTACCTCAAATATTAAAACTATCTGTTTTTAAAAATTAGAATCTATTTATTTGCCTTGTTCATTAAATATATTTCATCGAGAGGCATTTAAAGGCTTCTATCTCTTCCATGGTCAAAACTTTTGACTTTTTAGGCTTGATGAATTCTTTAAAACCCGAATAAGCATGAGTAACTGCTTATATCTATGTTGTGGTTGGCTTTAATAGTGCCTTAAGCATTAAATAATAAGTCCACATTAAAGAGGGTTTTCTTTCTTTTGATAAATACCAAAAATAAGTCAGAATACTTTTTTCACAATAACAGTTTTTGATGGAATTTTTTTGTATGTCGTATCATTTAAGATATTCATTGTATAATTTTTATACACTTTTTTAAAATTTTTAAGAACTAAGCTACTGTTTCTTGTTTTTGCATGAGTCATGAACTTTATTCACTTTCCACCTTTTAAAGACTGGACAATAAGCGATCACAAAATGAAACTAAGATTTTAGACTACCACTCATTCCTTGCTACCGCTTCAAAATTGAAATGTAATCAGAGCAACATGCAACAAAGTATTTTTAAATTAAAAAAAAATTTATCCGTGCATTAAGTTGTGTATGTATGTATGTAAGAGCGTAACTTGCTTTTATGTCCTTCGGCGTTTTAAAAATTACGTCTTACGCCTCTTTACGCCCTAAATACATAAATAAATATTAATTACGCGTATATTAACCAGAATTGCTTATATAAAAAAATTTCAATACAAAATCCCAATCTTTATAAACATGAATATTAAATAATTAGAATATGAGTTTAAATTATAAAAAAATGTGTTTTTAACTGTTTATAAAAGAATGAATTTAATAAAAAACAAACATTTGATATTCACATAGCAATTATAACAAAACCAATTAAACCTAATGTTTTAATAACGTTAATTAATAATTACTTGGTTGAGTAAACCTTTTCAATGTCTACCAGTCAATCGTGATTCTCCACTAATTATACATTTGCAAACCACTCATTAAACTCAAAGAATCTAAACACACGTATTTAAGCTTGTTTATACGCATGTAATAAATTTATGATTGTTTAATATAAAAACGATAAGTGTTGATACATAAAAAAAACAAATCAAGTTAGAAATTTAAAAAAAAACGGTGATTTTATTTTACACAAACTATAAAAGTTTCAACTTTAGAAGTACTCAATTAGCTAATGCATGAAAGAAACTTCCAATCCAAATGTCACTTTATTCTAGAATTGCAACACATTTATCCGTTTTATGTTTCGCTTTTGTTCACTGCAGTCCATAATTACTTTAACTTTTACCCGAATAAAATTACTAAATTGCTAATCCACTTACGAAGATATTTCTTGAGTGGAATTTAATTAAATTGGCAGTTCTGTAATTCTTTCTACCAGATGTAAACAACTACAAATACAGATTGAAGCTTTTTTTCTGCATGCATTCTATGGGCAAGAAAAATGCACAGTAAATTACTGAGTTTTAAACTTTAATTTTAAGTAACTACTGATTTATTTATTTACTTTGCTGCAGTTTTATTTACTGTTTTAGAATGCATGTTAAGACGTCGACTACTATAATAATAATTAAAAAAAGTCACTGACTGCACTCTAAAACAAAGCTTAGTTGTTCCATGAAAAACAAATTTTTGTTGTAGCAACACACAATTTTGTTAAAGTTGTCTTATTGATCAACAATTCTGTTAAAACAAAATATATATTAATGTTATGAAGAAAATAACAGCGACAACTGCCATCGTATGCAGGTAATGTCATTAGTCGTTTTATTACAAAATGCTAAATTTGTCGCTGAAAGCTGACAGTATCAAAACAGTATCTGCCAACCATATACGTTGTTGAAAAAAATTCGTGACTGTAATTGATCACTTACGTAATTTTTTGTTGTTAATGTTCATGAAGTGAGCATATCTGTGTTGAGTCAGTATAAACAATATTTCATCCTGAACAGAAACAACTTTAAATATGATAAATAATATTCTAATTAAAAATATTTTTAATAATTACAAAACCTTATTTTTACTTACTTATATATTGGAAAAAATTTTACTAAATGAATAAATATTTATATTTATGTAAAAAAAATATTTTTGATGTAAGAACTATAAAAATCAATTTAGCAAAGACATTTTTTTCAGTGTAGTGCCACTAAATTTACAAATTTAAATAATTCAATGCCACAAATTAAAAAATTAAATAACTAAAACTTCAAACTATTTTATTCGGCTCGAAGAACCGAAATTTTGACATAATGCGAAGATGAAATGAGCAAGTATAAATCTAAATATAAGAAATTTAACCAAAAACAAAAAAAAACCATAGTGCAATAATAAAAGCCATAAAAGAACATAATACTAAGTTTTAAACGTTTTGTTACGTGCAAAAGCTGGAACAATAAAACTTGCCTGAAATAAAGTAACATAAACAAAGTTTTGCCGGTGCTCAGTGAAGAAGAGGGTGGATTATATTCAAAATTCCGCGAAAGTTTGGAAAACTCAAAAGAAAACACAATCAAAAGTCAAAATCGAACGGCGCCAAGAAGGAGTAAAGCTCAAATGGACTAGAGGCCCTTGCCAACCACGAGTCTGCTTCAAATGTCAAATGGATACATTCAAATGGGACTTATCTTAAGCGTGTATTACACAAAAATCTGTAATAATTTAAAATCACATACGCGAAGGCCAATTGAATAAAAGCTTTGTTACGTTTAACAATTTAACATTTATTCTAAAATTGAAATTAAAATTGGACAAGCAAGCAAAACAGGAAATTACATTTAAAAAAAGTTTGAATCAAGTTAACGCAAATAAAATCTTCAGTTAAAACAAAACTGAATAAAAAGAATAATATGGTTACACTGAAACAAAATGAAAACAATTTAAAAAAAAGCTTAATTACATTTAAACAAAAAAAATAATGCACGGCAGTGTTCGCATTAAAAAAAAATACATATTAACAAAATAAATAAAATTTCGTAACTGTATATATATAATAAACAAAATTAAGCTTCGTATTTAATGAATTTTTGCTTGCTTAACGTCGATAGAACACTTGGTTACATATCGATTTTTATTTTTGTTGTTTAATAATACTAATAATAATAATAATAATAATAATAAAAATTAAAATTAGCACAAATGAACACCATAAATTGTTTAGCGTATGAACGAAAGATTTGGTAACTAGCAGTAAAGTCTCATTATGATTAATTTCAAAGCTTTTCAATCACTAAACTCGCGAATAATTAGCTTAATTGGCAATTAATAAATATCTTGAAACTTTGTTTGTAGACGGACTTCTGGTTAGCTTTAAGCCAGTTGACGTCGGCAGGAACTTCGATATGGAATCGCAACCATTTGAAAAGTTACCGTCGAAACATTTTCAGTAAGCCGCTACCTAGGCGAAAATTGGATTGTAAACAGGAACTCCCGCACAAATCCACGGCACGCTAATACTAAATCAAACCGGAATCCAGTGAATTTCTATAAGCCGTAATTGCTTTAAAAAATTAGAAAGTTTTTCCTGCTATGAACTAACTAATCACTGTTCTATTGATACTGACTTCCGCCGTAATTTATCATTTAAAGGGGGCGAATTTACCACCCGACCAACTATACCCCGATACTTAAGGTCTCTCCAACGACTGCCAACTAATTTCTTTCCAAACCAAAATCACCTATATTTATTAATTAATTTATTAACTAAATCCGCCACCACTACTCTAAAGGTTCTGTACGAAATCTTTGCGAAAAAAACCAATACCACGAGGAAGTGAAAAGAAGATGCAAACAGATTTAATTAAAATGTAATAGTAGAGTTTGAAAACAACCTTTCTTATTGTGAGAACTGCCAAGGCAACAAAAATATTTAAAGATTTAATTATGGTGATAAAGATTAGTTGTTAAAACCTGAATCATAAAACTGTCTCTAGAAGTAATAAATTATAAAAATGACTTAATTGCAAATGTAATTCAATACAATACAGCATGAATAAAGTATATATGCACTGGAAATGTACTTAAAACAATTTTTAAACAAACCTAAAATAAACAAACTGCTAAAATATATTTAATTACAATACTATCGTAAAAGGAAAACATCAATTACAACTAGAATTTTAACAGAAAAAAAGAAAATGCCAAATCAACTTAAATGCAAAATACAAATTAAGCAGCGTAATAATTTCGAATTAATTGAATACAAAAATTTACTTGTAACTTTGATTGACAAAGATGAATTTAAAAAAACGTAAAATAACTTCTTTAAATCAACGTGAAATCAATCAAACCATCTTAAAGTAAATGAAACAAATAAAATCGCAATTACCTGGTCTTTTACAAAAGAAATCACACAAACTCAAACGACGGTTACAGTCTAAACACAAATAATACAGACATTTTTAAATGTTGCGGGTTAAAGCTGTTAATGGGATAATTAATTGCCTTGACATCGTAACATAAATAGGTTTTGCTTGACTAAAAACTCAGTGGCAATAGGTGGGTTTTTTTACACACAAAAATTTAGACTTTAGAACCATTACAAAAAACCAGAATAACAGTCAAAATTGGTAATGTGCGCCAGACAAAGAAGAAAGCTGTCGGTTGGATGTACTTTTAGAAATTACGTTAAAATACAGAAGGCGCTCAATCTGTAATGCTAAATTTAAAACACAACATGAAAGGTCGCTTGACTATAAGCTTCGTTACAGTTTACAATTCTGACTATTATAGCAATAAAAACTTGCAAAATTTAAAAACAAAATTGCAAATAAAATGTAAAATTTGATATAAGAAAATTCCTTGATTAGGTAAGATGACAGTACAAAATTATAAAATTTAAATCGAACGCAAACTACGTAATTTTTAAGTTAATCTAGGAAACAACACAAAAAATCATTAACACAATTAACTCATTAGTGCATAAAGTTTATTTGAAGTATTAGAAAAACAACTTTTATGTCAATAGGTTGAGAATTATCTATAAAGCCAGAAAAAACGCACAGACATTTGATTTTTGTTTAAAAAAAATTTATAAACTGCCCTTTTTAGGAGACGTCATGCATGGAAGACTAAATTGTATGAAAAACTCTAAAACAGTTTTTGGGGTGTAGACTTAAATTGTATTTTACGCAAACAAAATTTTCCTTCTTTCCGCATTAGGCACATCTTCTGTTCGTTGGTTTTGTTCATCATATCTTACTCTGTCAATATATTTAGGGGGCATTATACCTTTTGTGCTTTTGACTCCGTATGCATGCAAAAAATGTAAGCGCAAATTTTTGCAAAATTTTAGTAAACTTTAAGCAGTTGGGTCAGTAGGCATAAGCAACGAAGCATTCACAACGCTCACATAAAAGGAAAATAAACAAAAATTGGCCACCACCACTTGTGTCTGTCGAATTCTAGTTCTGTAATAGGCTGCCACTCCGTCTAACTTATCGATTCCTCACATCGCTTTATTATGTTTTTGAAGTATTTTTGGCTGTGGTACACTAATTGTTGATTTTGTATCTCTGGAGTATCGGAGTACATTTTTGGTTGCAATGCCGTTAAAATTTGTGCCAGTGCACACGATTTTATTGTTCTTGTACTGAACAACAGCGACTTGTTTGGAAGAACGGTATTCGAAATGTTCCCAATTTTTTGATTTCCACAGTTTATTTTGCTTTACGCCTTTCAGTGGGCAAATGTCTAACCGCTTATCACGAAGTGTTCCGCTAGTACAATAAACTTGTTAAGCAAGATGACTTAATAAACACACAGAAGTGAAATAATTATCAAAGAACAATTTGTAATCTTCATTTGGTGGTGTATTTGCAAGCTCCACCAAGGAAAGTACTATTTAACCACTTAATCCAAATTGTCTTGTATTCGTTTCTATCCATTTTTCTGCATAAAGGTCGAAAGCGGACAAGTAACCATTAACAGTACATAAAGCCTAATTCTTAAAAACAAATCTGATAACTTGACTTTTATGTTTTGTTTAGCATAATGCTTGCCGTAGCAGAGTATCATGCTCTCGTCAATACTCAGATTTTCTTCTAATCCACCAAACTTTTTAAAAATCTTGTTGAGACTAGAAATAAGAGGTCTAAGTTTGTAAAGCCTATTTGTAACATCAATATGTGTGTTGTCGTTTAGATAAAAGTTTTGTAAAATATATTCGTCACGGTTCAAACTCTTACGTTTAAGCAAATGCTTTAAGACATCATTTTCTCTAACCCAATACATGCGTTTATTGGTGTGTTTTCCACACCCGGAAAGTAGCATACCACCAAAAAAACATATGTCTTATCTTTCGTTACATTTAGTGGTAAATTTGCATTTTTTTACAACATAAATAATTTATATACATTGTTCAATTATATAATTCCCCTGGCAGATTTTTGAAGGCGCAATTTACATTCAAATTAAATTTTGGTTCTGCCTTAGTTTATTTCATCTATTTTGAGCTGTAGAATTTATTCTTTGTTTTTTTGAAAGCGGAACTGATAAACTTTGTGTAAATTCCGATAAAGGTAGAACATCGTCGCTAAACTCGTCTCATTCAGATATTGCAATGCAATTTGGGGACTTTTCTGGATTTAAAATTGTTAATGAGTTGCTGTTGAGCTCGTACCAAGCTGTGGACTTCCATACAAAACAGCTTCAGCTTTTGCTCTCAGAATTCTCGGTACTTATTAAAGATTAAATTTATTTGAAATAACCGTAAACATATTGCGAAACAGAGCATAAACATAAACACAAATAACAAAAATGAATTTAAAATACGCTAATCAACTAGCAAATTTTCTCAAAGAACTCAATAAATGACAAATGCAAACCCCAAATTAAAACGAACGTAAATACGAGGGTTAGAACGAAAGTCAATGAAGTGAAAACCAAATGCGTTATCCATACAAATTTTTATCAATTTCCAAAACACGAGAGAAGGGGATGTGTAAGAACTGTCTAGTTAAACTGTAACATAATTGATGTTTTTGCTCGATGCTCAATAGAAAAAAGGGCGGTTAAATTAAAAATAGAAATTTGTGACTACTTGAAAATCTCAAAACGTAAAAAAAAATCAAGATTAAAAGGCGCCAAAAAATGTAGTTTAATTAGACCTCTGGGTCTTACTAACAAAAAACTCGCTGTCCTAGTGAACATACTGCAAGTTAAAATAAACAGAAATTTTAAATAAAATAACGCAGCATCACAATAGTTTTTTAACAAAAATTTAGTTAAATTAGCAAAGACCTTGCACGCAAAATAAAAATTCTGTTAACTAAAATAACAAAATAAAAAATCTTAACCTATAGATTAAATATCATAAAATTAACGGGTTTAACAGCATCGAATTAGAACTCAATCGACAATACATTGTCTTTTGAGTACTTCAAACAAAAACGTAATTGTCGTAATTCCAAAATTTATGTAATAGTGCGACAAACAATCAATAAAATGTTCTTATTCTTTTCAAACTTTTTAAAATACTTCAAAGTAGCGCAAAGCAAGGTAAAATCAAAATTAATTTATACGGTAGTCTATAAATACCTTAATTTTTTTTAAATTTTGTTGAACACTTTATTATATCTGACTAAAAACTCCTACTAAAATTTTTAAGGAAAAAGTCTTCTAAAAACGACTACATTATCAAGTCGTAGGTACTTAAGAACTCTTGTTTCAAAAACAAATTCACCTTTATTTAGAACCTTGATTTCCTACAAAGCTCTGAAGTTACGACGTATATGTTTAAAAAAAATACCTAGAAAAACAAAAATTTTTTAAAAATGCAAAAGAAAGCATGACGTAACTAAACATGTGCATCAAAAAGTTATTATCACAAGAAGCGTATAAATAACAGACAATAACGAAATAAAATATAAATGACTAAGGCAAACGATTGTACTAGAATATAAAACTAGAATCCAAATCTATGGAATAAAATACTAATGACTAGCGGAGCTAATAAACTATGAAATGCACTTAGGATTTATGACAATAAAATATACCCAAATGACTAAAGTATAATAAAATAAAATTAAAGCTAAGAGGAATTTAAAAGCGTAAAATAACTTTGATATTTTAACGCAAAATTGTACTTTGGTCTTTCACGAAATAATACGTGCAGATATCAAACGACGGTTACAACAACTTTGTTAACTACAGAAAATTCTGCGTTTATAAACAAATGTAACAGAAGCTTTACTCGGTTCTGAGACAGAAGATTAACTTAACTCTAACTCGATTTGTTCACCCTGGAATAATCTTTGCTCAACAAGCAACCAACAAAAATTAGGCTACAGAAACCACACATAACATACCACAACATACAAACGAAATCTCCGACTTATCCTAACAAGTACAGAAAATCCGTCAATTTTTAAAATTAAATAAATCCCATATTAAAATAGCTGTATTTATTACATAATACACCTCAGCGGAAAGTCTCAGCACTAATTATGAGAAAATAAGTTTATTGATTTTCTATTTGTTGGGAAAAAATCCGGAAGATCCAAAAAATATTTTAACGAAAATATCAGGTAAAGCTTTTGCAACCGGTGCTGTGATCTTAGCCAGCACTCTATCTAGACCAAGAACTCTTCTAAGTCCATGTGAGGAAACGGCTGCGACTATCTCGCCGGCACCAATTGGCTTCACCTCGCATTCCTGGTAAATTGTTGGGTGGGACGAGAGAGAAAGAGTAGAAAAAAAAACTGAATTTAGTTTTAGAATTTTTGTCGTCTTTAAAGTTTAGGGATTGTTTAGGTAGTCTCAGTCTGTTTGTAGCGATCTTGTACACCAAACGTCCCTGTTGAAATCGGCGCACAATACTCGCCACTTGTTTTGTTTCGTTTCTTCAATGGTCTTGTTAAGGCTAGTTTTGAGAGTCTTCTGTAATACTTGGATAGCACTGTCATCGTCGTCCGTGCGTCTCTAAAAATGTTGAAGTCTTCGGCGAGCTTTGGAACAACTTTTCCTTAGTTCGTCGATGTCGGGATTCCACCAATAAGCGGATAGACGTGGAGGTTTAGAACGTTGGAAGAAGTAAGAGATTCAGTGTTGTAGGAAAATTTAAAGGTCTCTCGCGGTACCTATTGAATTTGTGAAACTCGCGTAGATGGCCAAAATCTCGTCGGTCGTTACCTTTCTGCGGTTGAGAGCCGATAGGGAAAAAATGACTATTGTGAAATGTTGTATCTTAGAGAAAACGTACTTGTGGTCCGACAGTGTTTCCTCATCCGAGATCTCCCAACCGCAGATTTCACCAGCTAAGGCGGCATCAGCAATCTTTAAGTCTAGATAAAAGGTCTGGATTCTCCTGCAAAAGATCGGCAAGCCGTCGTTGAGTTATACGGTGTTGGTGGTCGCCAGAAAGTCTTAAACGAAGACTCCTGGTTCAAAGATCTCCGTTGCGTCCGGATTGAATCTGTCTTTGGTGGTCCCACAAACCGTGTGTGTCTTCGTTCGGAAAAAAATAGCAACTTCCTATACGTAAGACACCTAATTCTATCCAAACTCACCCGTTCGACCGAAGCACTTTATTTGGGCACAGTTGATCATTCAGCAAAATAATACATGATTTTCTTAGGACATCTGCTAGAACTCTATCAGAAATGCGACAGTGAAATTCAGTTAGAATGATAAAATTGATATTACGCCTTCGAGCAATTGTTCAAGTTGACTTGTAAGCTAATTAAATGTATTTATCTGCGCCATTGCAAAAAAAGTTAATTTGATACTTATAAAATAAGCTCATAACTAGAAACCGTAAAAAATATAGACCCTAATAACTAAAATAATAAAAAAGTCTCTTATACTTTGATCGGTGTTTTGCTATCTTAAGAGCAGCCTTGTATAACTATGTATACACTAATCTAACAAAAACAAATAATAGCAACGTTGTACTTGAGAGATACTGACTGGGATATACTCAATATAAAAGTAGACAAATTGGTAGATATTGTTACGTTACAAAAGACTTGCCTATTAAAATGTAACGTAAATGGTGCTCAGTGGAGAAAGAGGTTGAAAATTCCGCTTTCAAAAACGTAAATAGAGTATAAAAGTAAAAAATCGGCAAGAGCACCAAGAAGGGTTGTAGTATTAAATGGGCTTTTTGTTTTTGTAATTAAATGACTTACATGGCGCAAATACATTATCACTAAAAGAAAACAACCGGATATTAAATACTACAGTTGGCATAGACAAGCGACACAAAGAGGCATTGACTCGACTCGGTTAAATGGTTAACCGAATCATTTTCTTATTGGTTAACCGGTTAATTTCAAATTGAATTATTCATTTTTAGTTAATCTATTCAGTTTAACCACTTTTGGTTAATCGATTCAGTTTAACCATCTTTTGGTAAACGATTTAGGTTAACCGTCTTTGGTTAAGCGATTCAGTTTAACCATCTTTTGTAAAACTATTCAGTTTAGCCATCTTTTGTTATACTATTTACTTCAAGGGCTTTTGGTTAAAGGACCATTTTAATAACGAATTATTAAATTATCTATTTTAACCATGTTTGGTTAAACCTTGGGTGCAATACAAAAAAAAATTTATTACATATTTGTAAATAATAAATAGATTAAGCAATTATTTTGCATTCTAATTCAAGCAAACAAATTTTGGAAACTTAACAAATAAATTCCTATTTGTTTAAAAAGTTAAAATTTGTCTTTTTAGAAGCTTTAATTTAAAAAACAATTATAAAAATAAATTTTACAGAATAGCAAATTCTCAAACTTTTTTAAAAACTTGTTGCTTTTACTAAAAATATTTAATTTCATTTATATTAATTTGAATAAACTATTTATATACAATTAAACAAATTGCCTGACACTTTTTTATTAGTTTTCTTTTCACTAATAATTTTTTAATTTTATTTTGTTAAATTTATAAAGGAAGTACTTCTAACAATTTAAAACATAAATACATTCATAACAGCAAAAACCTTTTCAATATGGATTGCAAATACTACAAAAAGTGCCCACATTAGAGTAGTGTTGAAAATGTAGAAGTGCTAGTCTTTACGTATGTGTACTAAATTGTACCAGGTGTTTTTGACTACTTATTCAATCTTTTGTTGTTTATAATACATATTTTGTTTTTTCTAATAAAAATCTATACAATTCTGTACAATTACTTTGGCACAAAATATTGATTTTTGAGTGACAAAAATAGAAAAAGTTATTAATACCCATGTACAGATTACAAGTTATAATTTGTTTTCTACCCCTTATTGCATGTTTCTTAGAAAATCCTTTTACCTGTATATAAGAACGCACATACCAACGGTAAGAGGGCTCTATTGGCGGCGTTGCGTTTAACAACAGCTAACTTGTTTTAATATAAATAAAGTCAATTTTTGCTTAACACATCGTATTCATTGACAACATCGAGACTATAGACGAAACGATTCCAAATAGTCTACATATTACAACAGTAAAGAAACATCTGTGTTACAAATAGGTACTAGAACCAGTTGGTTTTAACTGCACTTTTTTAAGAAATGCGAATTATGTTTATTATTTGTAGATCATAATAAATAAATTTTGTTAGAACAGTCTTTTCAGCAGAGGGACATTTTATGATGGAAGGCGTCTACGTAATTTTAAGTTAAATTTATGTTCAATTGGGATTGCACCTTTTGTGTAGTTTACTATAACTAATTAAGTACAATATAAGATTGAGGCCCCTAGTATACAAGTGCACGTGTACAATTTTTAATTTTTCTTTGTATCTTTGCATTATTCTATTTTTAACCAAAAGTAACTATTATATATAAATTTTAATCTCGTCAAAGCAATAAAACCATAATAACAAGGAAACTTAATTCTTAACCAAATCATTTTAAAGTTAACAATTTTTTCTTAACGAACGCGATTATTATTTTACAGGCAATCGATAATCACCATCGTTGTTCAATGAATCAAGAAAAAAGCCCTTGGAAGAAAAACCACAGGAAAAAAATTATTGTTTACTCTGTAATTCATATAATGTAATCAATCACAAAAACGAATTAAACCCGTTTTAATTAAAACAATCTTTTCGTTTTAAATAAAATGGTTTTTTACGTTTAATTATACAAAATTACACTTTCAATAACAAAAAATAAATTTTCTTCTTAATATTTTATAAAACATATTGTTCAATTTAAACATTCGGTTTTAAGATATAAGTTTTTTCATATTGTCGTTTTGTTATCATTATGGTTGAATCTTTTGAAATAACCGTTAGTTTTATTTTGTTTTTCTGTTTAGTTTAAATTTTCCTTACACATTTTAATCAAGACGCTTTAATTGATATGTTCTATATTCTTATCTAGTATTACAAAACTGTTCTAGAAGATCGATCTAATTATACCAATAGTGTAATTTAAAAAAACAACACAGTCATTTCTGTGTTGTCTAAAAAATACATTTTGATTACACACAATACAAATTTTTACTGCTGAATTTAAGCTTAAGCAAGGGCAAATTTCCGGGAATCTTTTTCTTGATTTTCTTATTTTGTAGGTAAACGATAATTGCAATCTTTTTTTTTTATTTGTTTAATGATTGCGATCGCGAATGATTTTTTAAAGATAATCGGTGAACGCAATCGCAATCTTATTTAAAATGATCGTTCTGGCCACTGGTTATTGCAACTAATATTAAACTTTAAATATTTAAAATTATTCTGTTTATACAAAAGACTGTTCGTTTACAATTTAACTTTAAAACATAATAAAAAATCTTACAATTGGACAAGCGACTACTTTAAACATAAATTACTAAGTTTTTTAATTATTTCGACGTTTTAACAGTTTTCATAAATAAAGCAAAAACTAGTCATTACTTTTTACACTAATTGGGACCTTGAAAAATACTTTAATGATCTATTTAAATAAGTTGATTAAGTATGCACTATAGAGTTAATTGAAAACAAATCATTTGATAAAGTGATTAAAACGAATCGGTTAACAATAGTTGCTTAAAACAAGTCATAAGCAAAGATTAAAACAATTTGGTTAACTAAAACAAATCATATAGTTAATTTATCTTTAACTCATTGAATCAACACTCGTAGTTGAAACAAATCAGTTACCAAAATGGTTAAAACTAATTGGTTAACCAAAAATGTATCGGTCGGTTAAAATGAATAAATTGCCAAAAAATAAAATAAATCACTTGGTTAATTGGTTAATTTAGCTTTAACCGGTTAACCGGTTACCAAAGGTCAAAATCGACACCCCTAATTTAGACGGCACATTGCAAGTAAAAAGTATTTTGTTGGTAAATTTAAATAATTTTGCTTATGTATTACATGTCTTTTCTGTTCAAATAATATTATTCACTATTTTCAGAAAAAATAAATCTTTATGTATTATTTTACACGAGTTACGATAAAAAATTTTACCAACTTTTTTTTTATTACTTATTAAAATTTGTAGACATTCTACTACGTTAGCAATTCGATTGGTGAAATAATAACCAAAACTTATAACCTAGGGTAACAAAACTCCCAGACTACAAAAAATATATTTTTTTTGTTCATTATATTATAATACTACAAAAACAACCGATCGTAAATACAGTGCTACAAAACTAAAAAATAATTTTGTGTCAAATAGAATTAGGATTTAACAAATGTTTCTTTGTTTTATTGTCATTTCAAAAATTAATGTAATTTTAATTGTATGTTAGTAAACAAAATTAAATAATGTATCTTTTTCGTTAATTTTAGAAAATGCATCCATTGAATATTGTAATACAAAAAAAATATAATTGCTTTGCACATAACTCTAATTAAAGTTGTTATTACCACATTTTTGTTAATTAAAACAGAAACGAATACAAGTTGTTATACATAATTTTTAAATTATGTAAGCAATTATGTTACATTTGTTTAAAACAAGAAACAAAATTGTATGCATTATCAAAGTTCAAGTATTTGCCATCATCATTGTGTTCACATTTGAAAATGTTATAATAGAGGTTATTGTGTGAGTTTAATACGGAAACTCAAACAAAATCCTTTTAAGAACGTATTCTATTATAAAATTTTATAGCTTTTATAGTTTACAAGATCACGTACTTTTACGAGCTGTAGCTGCAGAGTACGTTTTATATTGTATATGCATTATGTTTGATACGCTCCTACACATAAGGTTAAACGTGTAAAATAAGAATGCAACTTTACATGTACCAGATTAATTAAAGATTACAAAAACTGCAGCAGTTAAAATTAACAAAAAAATTATAAGATATAAAATAAGAGTTTATTTATTAAATCGCGCCAAGCGAACTGTAAACTAAACGCAAAAGTTGTGGCAGTGTCAGGATTGGATAAGTTGAGTAGCACCCATTGTGTAAAATAGTAAAGGATATATACATTTCAGTTAATACAAGTTATTTGAAACGTCAATAGGAATAGTTTGCTTTGACTAAAAACAATGTTTCATAAATTTAATAATCTCTTAATGAATTAGTAGCCATCATTTGTTAGAGTTTGTGTGTCTTTGTTCATTTCTATGTAAATCAAATTAGGTTAACAAGGAGCAATCAGTTATTAGCCCTTCGCTTTAATCACACAATTCTTCAACCAATTCACCCGTGCCTCGTTTATCTTTAACTCTTAGCAGTTAACACCTTTATTTCAAGAATTAACGGTTATACGTTGTAGACATAAATTTAGAAAAGTCGTAAAAAAGTATCATAATGCTTTATACCACACCTAGAAGTATTTATATTGTTTCATATTTTGAAATATTTTGTGATACATTTAAAATTTCTTTTATTTACTGTGCTATAAAAGTTTGCAGTTGTAGTAACTCACTTTGATAATTAAATGCTCACTTCTTAAATGTAATACATAGATCGTTTTTTTTTAATTTTTAGTAAATATTAAATAATAAACAAAAATTACACATTTATAAATTAACAGCTTTAAAATGATATTAAATGTTTTTGTTTTAAAGGTTTTTACGACTATGGATACACAGAAAATAGGACATAGCTGTAAGTCAAGTAAAGTTTTGGAGTGCACGATATTAAGCAATTTCCGAAATGCTACGGATACTAAGTATGGTAATTTTCTTTTTAATAACTAAAAGCTAATCTCAATGTACTAATATACACGCACATTCCTTTTGTTTATACGTACTTACATTTTTTATAAATACTTAGAAACGTCTACATTTCTCGTTAATTTTAAACTAGGTGGAGTTGGTGTAATTGCTACTTATAAACTTCCTATTTTACATCTTTTATGCAGTTTCAACTTCTCGATTTACTGTAATTGTGCAAGTTTTCTTGTCTAACAAAACATTACTTTAAATTACTATACATTAAACGTTAATATTTAATTTAACGTTAGTCATTTGGTTATAATTAGAAATATTTAATTTCATTTGAATTTATTAGAATTAATAATTATTTGTTTATTATACATATTAACAAACCATATAAAATTGCATTATGGTTTTTGAAACTGTTTCTAAAAGAATTACAGAACAGATCAAAAATGTGTGCCATTTAAAAAGTAATAGGAAAACACATGTTATAATATGTTGACACGTTTTCTATTACCAGTCTATTACGTAGATTAGTTGGTTTGTCACAACTGATTCAGTTCCAGAACATAATACTGTAACGAATTAATTTAGTTTGAACTATTTATACGTTGGCAGTGAAAATGATTTCGAGACTAGAGAACAAAATAAACAAACAGTAATTGATACGAAGACAAAAAGTTATATTGGAACAGCAGATCTTGTGTTATGTTTCTTTGTATCCGCCTTATGTTCTTTTAATCTGGTAGCTATGTTGCGTCCCGTTTGTCCTATGTAAGCCAGCCCACACGAACAAGGGATGTGGTAGATCCTTGGTTCCTCGAGTGGTGCTTTTGTTTCTTTTGATTTTGAGAAATTGGCGGCTATTTTATTTGTTGCAGTAAAGATCACTTTAATATTTTTCCCTCTAAGTATTCTGGCTATTTTATCCGTGCAGCCTTTTATGTAAGGAACGAAGGAAGTTGCCACGGGTTCCACCTTCTTTGGTTTTTCCTTACTGTGTTTGTTAATTGCTCGATATATGTCTGCTTTTCTGAAACCGTTTTTTATTAAAGCGTTTGTTAGGTGACCTAGCTCGATCTTTAACGTGTTCGGTTCACTGATCGCGTTGGCCCTGTGTACTAAAGTTTTTAGAACTGCAAACTTCTGAGCTGGACGATAATGTGATTCGGCGTTGAGGTATCTGTCAGTATGTGTCGGTTTTCTATATACTTGATGTCTCAATTTGTTGTCTATATTTCGAGTGACCAGTACGTCCAAGAACGGAATGCTTCTGTTTGTTTCCTTTCGTTGTTGAAATTGACCATTAAAGACCATTAAAAAAAACAATGAAAAATTCTAATGCTTTTTAATGGATTCAATAGGTGTATTTGTCATGGAGATTTTTTTATTTAAACCATTGATTTCCATATGCAAGTTCCACGTTTCAAACCGTTTATCCCCATTTGGATATTTCCACTTCCACCCATTAAGAACTACTGGAACCACATTGTGAAATCCCATAAATTTTACCTTATAGCAATGGTAAATACCATTACGATACAAACACAAAATATAATGGAAATTTTCACATACAATGCATAATGGAAAGTTCCAGTAATTTCCATAAATATCACTACTCTTTAATAAGCTCTTCTGGAGTTTTACTGTAATCTTTGTAAATAAGTGACCTGTAGCCCCATCTAACTTTTTGTATTAAGGTGAACAGTGACGTTGATATCTCTACATCGCTTCGTTTGGCTGTAATCGATCCGTTGTCGGACATTTGGCTAACCCTGTATAAATTGATACTCTAAAGATTGCTATAGGTACAAGGAGTAATAAGTAAAATGTACTTACCACCAATACTAACAATGTATGCCTTATAATATTGGCCATCACTGTACTTAACTTTGTACTTTTCATTAGGTATAAAATCTTCTTGCATTTTTTTTATGTCCGCCACATCAGCTACGTATATTTGACCGTCTTTTACAAATTTCACTAACGCATACATTCTTGCAATAATCGCAGCACAGAACAAACGGCAGTATTAAGTGTATAACTAACAAAAAAAAGTGCAATAACTTCAACCAGTTCAGTACTATGACTTAACCTAATTTAATTCCAAACGTTTCAGTCACGTGTACAGTGCGCGATTGCTAAAATCTTATTGGTCGTATCTTTTTATGTAGGCGATAGACGTTCCTTTTAATTTTACGGAAATTACTATAGATTACCGTAAAGAAACTCTGTAAAATTTTTATGTGGGGATATATCCATAAAGAAATATTACATTATGATTATGATGTGGTAATTTCCGTTAGAAACCATAAATTGTTAGCTAATTTAGGAAGTTTCCATATTCAAACCGTAAAGTAATGTGGTAACGGAAATTTCCGTTAAAAACCATACAAAAGTTTTATGATACACCATTAGCGTCCACGTTGAACCACCAAAAACCATAAAAAACACTAAAAAAATCTAATGGTATTAATATGATCGTTAATGGTCATTTTCAACAAGGTTTCCATGGTGAATTTGATGTTGATGTAATCCAGAAAGTTGTGTAGTGTTTCTGTTCCATGAGATCAAATTACAAATGTATCGTCCACATAACGTAGCCAGCATTTTGGTTTGAGGGTAGAGGTTTCTAATGCTTTTTCTTCAAAATCCACTATAAATATATTGGCGATGACTTTAGAAAGCGGTGATCCCATGGCTGCCTCTTCAATTTGTTCGTATACAATATTGTTCAATGAGAAGTACGTGAACTTTAAGCATAGCTCAATTAGTCCGTTAAGCTTCTCATCCAAATCCGCTTTTCTGTAATTTGGTCTTGATGATCTCCAGTGCTGTTTGTAGTGGCACTTTTGTGAAGAGAGATGTCACATCAAAACTAACTAAAATGTCTTCTGGTTCCAATTTAATTTCTGTAATTCTTGAGATGAAGTGCTGGGAATTGTTTACGTGATGGATGCTTTTTCCCGTAAGCGGTTGTAAATTAAAAGAACATAAGGCGGATACAAGGAAACATAACACAAGATCTGCTGTTGCGGAACACTTTTTAGACAACGGTCACACGATAAAATTTGAAGAGGCAACAATGTTGGCTACATCCCAAAACTTCTGGCCTAGACTATACAAGGAAGCCATTGAAATCCAGAAGTAAGACAATTTTAATAGGGATAATGGAATCGATCTAGCGCCAATATGGAAAAACATGTTCCGGAAAACTAATGAAACGGAACCGTCACGAACCACTGACCCTAAAGGGGTAATATAAAGACTTGTCAGGATCCTATATCTTCAGTTTCAGTTTTTTCTGAAAAAGACAGCGACATGACTGTCGAAACGTCAAACCTTGTAAATTTTGTGTGTGTGTGGGGGTGTTTGTGTGTGTGTGTGTGTATGGTGGAAATGCAAAAAGTGTAATTCCGTTATTTCTGCAAAATACTATAGTCTCAATCGTACAGCAGGACTCCTGCCGTCATCTAACCTGATTTTGAAAAGAAACCCAATGATCCTAGTGGAGCACCATTTACAAAATAATTTTTATATTTCACCTTCGGGAATACAAACGCAACTGGTATTGTGGTGCTTGTTTCGGCGATAATACCACAGAACGTCACTAATTGTCCACGTTCTCCTAACGCCATTTGACCAACTTGTTTTCTCCCTAAAAATATTTAAAAATTAGTTTTATGTTACACGTAATATTTACTTTATTGTACTTGATTCTGCAATACCCAGAGTGTGGAAAGCACTGTGGTGATCTTAGTCTCATCTATATTGTAAATTCTGTCTGGTAAAAATGTCTAACTTTCTATAAAAGTAATTTATTTATTAAAAAATTTGTTGACTGTTGTCCTATTAAAAGCGTTGTCTACTAAGCTAGTATTTGCAAAATTTGTAAACTAAGGGACGAGTATGAACTGCATTTAAAATGTACCAGCAATTTTATTCAAATTCTATGTTTCTAGAAATGAAGAATTGTGTAGACACTTGGCATATTGGTATGCCAATTCTGTAGCTTGACGATACGTAAGGCTATAATGCATACGATATAATTTTACTACAAATTTCTCGAATTCACGTTTCTCTTTAACAGAAAAAAAATTATTAGTTATATATCTAGAGTAATATTTTCTGGTCTGGTTTAAGTCCGCAGGTTCATTTTCTTGCTCAGAATCATCTGAAACCTCTGGATTCGCTTTTTCTGTATTTTTCGATTGTATGTTAAAGCGTAGCAGATATTAAATTATGATTATTATATAGTTCTTACAGAAATTAGGTACCTCCTAAGGAGACCTGTGTTGGAGGTTACCGTCATAAAAATTTAAGTAACTACTTTACTTAGTGTAACAGTTAAAATAAATTTAACTGGTTCATTAACTATATGTTACATCTGTTACCTACATTGGTATTGATGTAGTAGAGGTGCTGGTGGAGGAATGGGCTGATACTTTTAGAATAATAAAATTTATACTAAATAATAACATCAATGATTCACGCGAATACATAATTAATAAGAAAAAATACAGAGTAAGCTTTATATTTATAAGCAATATAATTTATATAAGGAAATAGTAATGTTTATTTCTTGGCATTATTACTGACTTAACAAAATGTACTTTGTGTACACGATCACGTTTATTTTTAGTTGTAACCAAAACAATTAACAATAATTAAATGCAAAATTCAGCTTTTTTAGAAATAAGTTCGACAATCTAATTTATTTCTGCCTTGATTTTTTAACGAATTTTTTTAGTTGGTGTGTGTAAACGTATTCGTACTTCATAATATTCAGTTTAAATTTTCTTTATTATGTCCAACGGTGATACTGTTTTAATGTACGGTAAGTGTAATTATAACCTCCACACCACAAGTAGATTGTGGGTTGAGTAATATTCTAACAGACAATTGCTTTCAATTAACTTTATTTTGGCGTGTGTGCCACGAAAGCCGTGGTCGATAAAGACCACCCTATGTATTAGCAACGGAAGATAAATCTTTTCAATAAAATCAAAACTAATATTTGTTTTTCTTTAATGTGTGTGCAGATATTGTAAATTGTAAAAGATCGGACACAAAGTAGCACTAGAGAAATAGGCCGCACAGCTAACATGTCCCATATGCGTTACTTCGCGTTTTAAGGAATTGCTCTTTGTACATTTACCATGTACAACAAGTTCAACAGTTAACCAACGTTGCTTTTGAACCGCGACTTGTGTGCCAAAATATTATTTTCAGATGAGTGTTGTTTTACACGAATGGAGTCACCCTATATTAACTTCCTATTTTGAAATTTTAAGTTAGAATTTAGATTAATATTATTGAGAATTATTCTGCATTATACTGCAGATCCCAAATCACTTTTAATAAACTCCAGTTTACATTCAATAGTAACATTTCAAAAAAAAACCAAGGGAATTTTACACAAAGGTTTTCCTTATACCGCCCACCCTTGTTCCTAATATCACCTAGCAAGCGAAAATAAGAACAAAAATTTTGGAAAGAGCATGGATTCTGGAGGTAAGGATTTTGGAAAATAAATGTTACAATTTTTTTGGAAAAATGAAACTTTTATTAAACAATGAAAAACATATTCAGTTGTTTAGACAATACGAGCATTTGTAATGTTTGCGCTCGCCACTTGCTGCATCACAAAATCTATGATTCCAGTTGAAGCACGAACTGCACTGAAGCCAATCCTGTCCACTGAAATCATCTGAATAATTCTCTTGACAAAAAGTACAAGTAACGTCCATGGGGGAGGGATCGTTGGGATCCTCATCTAGATCATCATCTGTGTCCGCCAGTGGAGGTTCATCAGAATCCTCACTGTCAGATAAACTTGCAATTTTTCGTTTACATCCTACAACTTTTTTCTTTGTAGGATTAATTGACTTTGGTTTTGGTGCAGTTCCACTGGTTGAGGTCTGAGTAGAATTTTCCTGACTTTTAGCATTATAAAAGTCTTCAAGCTCCTTATAGTCAACACCACGCTTTTTCCATTCTTTCGTTTGCGAGACGGTGGTTGCACTTTTGGAATTGCTTTTATATTCTTCGGTGAGACAAAAAAATTGTAGTGGTGAGGAAGCGGATGTCCAACTGAAATGGAAGAGCAGTCTGATTATCAACTTGGGATTGGCTATCATTATTTAATGGATCAACTCTGGTTTCCGGTACTTCAAATGATTCCGGACGGCTTGAGTTGCATTCATCAATAAAATCTGCTTCGGTAAATATTGTGTCATTAAAGGGGTAGATACCAGAGGCACGAAAATTACTAACGGCATTACTCATGGTTGCTACTGTAATGTACGCTTTACCCATTAATTTGACAACTTTATACTGGGTCACAATTCGTCCCTCATTACTAGAAAGCCATTTTTCGATTTCTTGATTATATAATGTTTTAAATGGTTTCATAAAAGCAACATCTAATGGCTGCATTCTATAAGTGCTGTGAGGTGGTAGGCATACCATTATGACGTGATTTTGTCTGGCAAAGTTTATTACATCCAAGTTCCTTGTGTGCGACTAATGACCATCAGTACAACAGGGTCTTCTGGTGTAGGTTTGACACAAAAAGTAAAATGCTTTATCCACTTGGTAAACAAATCAGTCTGGATCCATCCTGAGGGGTGAAATTCTGAAATAGCTCCTGGAGGAGCTTCCTTCATTAGTTTCATGTCTTGGTTCTTTCTGGAAAAAACTATCATGAGGGGCACGTACTGGCCAGCAGCAGACATGCAGGTGACAATAGTATTGAGCTTTCCTCTTTCTGCAGAAGACATTTTGTAGACTCGGGATTCTCCTTTCGTGCAAATAATTTGTACTTTTCTTTGTACTGTCGTTATGCCAGTTTCATCAACGTTTAAAGTTCTGGCAAAGTTGTACTTGATCTTTTGAAATTCTCCTTTAAGCATATTAAAAAAACATTTGACATTGTCTTAAGTGAACCCCAATATTCAAGCTCTTGACAATGACTGGGGAGTTTTGATTGTCAAATGGGAAGTATTTCTTTTTTAAACAAATTCAGCCACTTTTGGCCTGCAATATTTGTAGTTTTAGAGAAGGGATGTGGAAGATTGTTCATTAAAGCAAGTTGGAAGGCCATCTGCTTTACGTCATTTCTAGTTAAACCAAAAAAATTCCTCTCCATTTTCATAAAATATTCGACCAGCTCTTTTTCGAATTTAGAGGTCAGCAGAGGTTTCCTTCCTAGTTGTTTTCTTTTGATAGTCGCTTCCTTTTTAATTTCCTTGTTATCCATTTTTTTAAGATAGTCTCGAATTGTAGATCTGGGCATTCGAAATGTTTTTGGCGCTTTGAGCGTTCCCATTTATTTATTTTGAACAGCAATACATGCACCCTTAAGACTTGATGTGCTCCAAGTTTGTCTTTCTTTCTTTCTCCTTCACCGACATCTTACAACATCTATAACAAAAAAAGAACAATTTAATAGACTTCTAAAGAATTCTAGAAGAGAACATAAAAGAAAAAGTGTAAGATCTTGTGTTCCTAATATCGCCTATGTGCGATATTAGGATCAGGTACGTAGGCGGTTTTAAGAACACACGTCAATAAAAACAAATGCCTTCGCGACAAACTTTTCTAACCTAGTTTTTCAAAAATAATTACACATTTAGGAACCTTATTCAATGTATTTTCAATATTTTACATAAAAAATATATTTCGAATTGCTTTACGTGGATGTTTTCAGATTTTAATGGTTGCAAAAATAACTTACCTACAATGTCAAATTTTTCAGAAGCATTGTGAGCACTGTTGCCACTCGAAGAATACTGGCGACTAGCGCCGCGTGTTTTTAGATAACATGACGTCAACTTTACTGAATAAATTTGATGTAACGCACATAATAGTCTATAGATAGAACTAGGCGATATAAAGAACAGGGGCAATTATTGGAACACTTACCCTACCCTCATAATATTCAACAAAGTCACTGTCAGTAGCGGTTTTCTATTAATGTTTGGGCGAGTATTTTAAAAAATTGGTTGATTAGAACGTTTATTTTATCAGAAAAACTTACCGGCGACTTGTACTTTTACAAGAAACTCTGCCGCATGTAAGTCGCCCTGTTTACGATTTCTTATAGTTTTTACGGGTCGTTGAATTAGAAAAAACCGCACTAGACGCTGGTCAGTCCGTAGACCAGATATTAACGCTTTAGACTTTTTATTGGAGCTATGTATACAAAACTCTCGTAAACATTCGACAAGAGCTGCAAAATTGATTTTTTGCAACAGCAAATGCAGAGAAGCGGCATCTAGACGTTTGTGTTTTATCCAATAAGGAAGGTATTATCTACTGTACTTGAAAAGAAAGTGCAAAATAGCACATTAATTTAACCATAGTAATTTTACTACGCGTTATCCAAAAACATTATTTTGTATTTATTTTTATTTTTAGTGTCAGCAAATCGCTGAGAAGAAACTTGCACTTTTTAGAACAGTTTATTTTTATTCGAGAAGTTAACAACTTTAGGACAACAAATAATTGTGAAGGTAAATAATGAAACAGAAAATTGCAAGAATGTATTAAATCATTACAAAAATATAAAAACAATTCAAAAGATTAAAGATGAACTAATGCAAAATAAAGATAAACACAATAAAAAATAAAGAAAAAATAAATATCGATAACAACAATACAATTTAAGACTAAGAATAAATATCAAAAAGACAAACAGATTCCAATATGTTTTTTGATAAATAGACTATTTTTATTTTAAAAAAATAAACGATTGCGATTGATGCAAAATAAAACAAGAAAAAAACCGAAGAAAAAATATTTAAACAAAAACAAATAATTAACATTTTAAAATTTTTACCGTATTTACAAGCACATTTCTTGTTTCAAACCTAACATCAAACTGATAAAAAAAATTAAAATTTAAATTTATATTTTTAAAAATGACCTGCAAATAAAAATTTACATTTAAGTATATATTGATCTAAATTTTACAGATATTTTTTATTCAGCAGATGTTGTTACAGTTGTCAAAAATGAAAAACATTTTAAAAAAGTGTCTTTTAACAACATTTATGGTTTGATCTAGTATTATATATAGACGCAATTAATTTTTTTTAATATAATGTTTTAATAAGTAATAAATGTGTCAAGACTGCATTGGCACACAAAGAAATTTCAGTACTGCGGTGATCGGAAATTAATTTGCTCGAGTATACTGCTGTTAAAAATCGGCTCTTAGAAAATCTAGAATATAATTAACTGAATTACCAGCTGTAAATTTACAAATGGGGATTTTTCAATATTTAACCTAACGTCAATTTTTTTAAACGAACTAATTCATTTTAAATAATATTTTTGTTGTTAGTTTTTTAACTGAATTTTATCCTAAAAAGTGGTAAACATTTTCAATAACTAAAGCCTAATATCTGTACGCCTCCGGAACTTGTATATACTAACCTTCACGTTTATCTCGCTGCTAATATCACTTTAATTACTATAATAATTAATCTGTATTCGTGATAATCAATATCATCTCTACACGAAATTCTACCCATCATTTAATAATAGCTGGTGCTATAATTTTGAACATATAATTATATAACTAACTTTGTTTTCACAAATAAAAAGATAGTAGCTTTTATATATCCAGCATTCGTGCCGACGAAATAGTTTTGCGAATTATTGAGCTACCAGAAACAAGGACACAGTTTATATAAAATTGATTAAATTGAAACACATCAACAGCTTTTTACAAATTTATTTTGTATTGATTAAGTAGTGCCTAATTACATTTAGAAATGCAAAGAAAATTGTATTAACTTTAAAAACAAAACATACAAACACTACTAGAAACTAATACAAGTACTAATTAAAGTTGATAGCTTTTTGCTTCTTAAAGTAAGTGTGAGAAAGTTTGTAGTTTATCATAATTTGTGCTACATAGCAGTAATCTCAAGTTCTTAAATAATTAAAATGCAAGCTTTTGTCAACTAAAGATTTGTTTAGTTTAAAGTAATTATAAATGACGCGAAGGATAATTAAAGTACGTAAAAAAGTTTAACAAAAAATATAGATTACTTTATGTTAGAATTCGTAGAATAAGACTACACACAACGTAAGTTCGGATGTGACATTAACTAATTGCTACGCGCGGTCACGGCCCGTAACTCGAACATACATGCGGAATGCTCCGTTATAAGATGTAGTTTCAACATGCGCTCTTATATCGCATGTCCCATTTACACTCAACCCATTACCAAAACCAAGACCATCCACACATTTCTCATGGCCAACGCTAGTCAACGGCTTTTCCAGGATATCAGCGATCATATCAGTTGTTGATACTCGTTCTACTCGAATCAACTCCCTGATAAAATGGTGTTTAATATTAATATGTTTCATACGAGCATGAAACACAAGATCATTTGCCAAGCATTGAGTACCACGATTATCCACATAAATTGTAACATCGACTTATTCATCGAGATCTAGCTTGTTCAGCAAACCAATGGAATAAATAGCTTCTTTGGCTGCCTCTGCTAAGCTGACGTACTCCGCCTCCGTCGAAAACAAAGCAACCGTTTTTTGCTTTTGGGATTACCCAATCAGCATCGGAATAACTAAACAACGGTTTATCAGTACGCGTATGCACCAGTCTAATATTGACACTACCAGCTAGGTATCTCAAAACTCTCTTCGCTGCAACCCAATGACTTTTACGCGGCTTCTCAACAAATTGTGCTAACCTTAAAAGTGTGTTCGTAATATCAGGGCGCGTTGCCACAGATAAATACATCAGCGTTTCGATCAATTTTTGAAATGAATATTTACCAGGTAAGTCACTTTCATCTTCGACAAAACGCACATTTGTTTCTGATGGTGTCACAACCGGGTTACACTTATCCATCCCATATGGTTTAAGTAAACTTTACATATAACCTGTTTGAGAAAGTTTCACCTGATGCTTGCTTTGATTAATCTCCAGACTTAAACAATATTTCGCGAGACCAAGATCTTTTATTTCGAATTCTTCTAGTCTTTATTTTATTTTTTGTCTACACGCAATATCTCGCGACGCGACGAGAGTGTCATCCACATATACTACCACTAATATTATGTCGTTATCTCGATCGCCATAAAACAAATAAGACACTTATCACTCAGACGCGAATACTACTGTCGGTCGAATTACTTCAAACCATACAACGCTTTGTTTAGCCTGCACGCGTTACTGCCATCACTTAATCGCATTAGCATTTCATTTGCACGAGCACTTACTTCCGAAATTTCACTTTGCCTGGACATTATCCTCTTTAGCATCTCGTTCAACATTTTAGGCACCTTCATGATTACATCTTCTTTTAGCATTCCATTCAGATAGGCCGTTGCCACCTCAAACAGCAAAATTTTAAATTCAAATTACACTGCGAGTGCGAACACTAGTCGTAATGTCTCCAACCTCGCTACAGAAGCATACGTCTAATAATAATCAACGCCGTTTTTCTGACTATAATTTTTTGCTACAAACCGAGCTTTACGTCTGTCGATATCACTAGTAAAAACTACAAAACTCAATTTCTTTATTGTTTTCCAAAGAAAAATTTTGCGCAAAATACTTTGCTGAAACTGTGACGCAAGATCAAACTGGCACACTCATTGTTTCAATACCCTTTAGATTAAAACTATTTTTGTTAGGCGATTCCAAAAGACATGCTCAAGATAGACTTTACAGTCTGAAAAGGAAATTTGCTAAAAAAAAATATTCAAAAGTTATTCATGAGTACATACAGTTAGGCCATGCTACCAAAGTAGACAGTAATATGATCAACCATGAAAACAGAATTTCCACTATTGATGGTCAAATGTCAATAAAACAAATACCCAATTTATATCTTCCACACCATGCAATATTCAAAACAAATTCGTTAATAATAAAAATTCGCATTGTCTTTGCTGGTAGTGCAAAATCGCATTCAAACATTTCACTCAACTCATATTATTGGTCCTGTTTTACAAGAAAATTTGTTTTCAATATTATTACGTTTCCGACAGGGTAAAATCGCATGATCAAGGTACATTCAACTTTACGAAAATTTCAGTGCATATTTTGGCGAGACAATCCAGAACAACCTGTCCATACATATCAGCTTAATACGATTACGTAGGGCACCGCATCCGCTAGCTATTTAGTAAGTAAATGTTTGGAATACCTAACTAATCAAAACAAGGTTAAATTTCCAAAGGCATCTGAAGTCGTAAAAACTTTCTTTTACATGGATGACCTACTTTTCACAGCTGATACTGTGGAGGAAGTATTGCACGAAAGAAATAATTGAAATTTTTGATACAGTCAATATTCTAATTCAAAACAGTCCAATTATCATTCAGCAGACCGAGGAATCCAACACTCCATTTTTTATTGTTCCTTTGCGAGAACGTTCTAACGCAAAGGCGCTAGGCCTTTTATGAAACTCTGTTTCTGATTATATTTATTACAATGTGCAACTGCATTACAATAGTCCTTGCATTACAAAACGAACTATTCTTTACACAGTGTCTCAGCTATTTGAGCCATTGGGTTCGCTTTCTCCTTAATTTAATTACAAGAAAAATATTAATTCAACGGCTCTGGGAACTCAAACTTTCATGGAATGAATCAGTTCCCTCTCTTATTCACTCTCAGTGGCCTAATTTCAATTTGCAATTACGTCATCTAAACTCATTACAGATCCCACGATGTGTAACGTTAGGTCTTAAATTCACAATTCAGCTGCACGGTTTTTGTGACAGCAGTTCTGTCGCATACAGCGCGTGCATTTAAGTAAGGTGCAATTTCGGTAGTCAGGTTTCAACACATTTACTCTAAATCTAGGGTTGCTTATACCAAGACTGGAATTATGTTCGGCTGTGCTACTAGCGCAACTTACGCACAAGGTTAAAAATGGTTTCAAAATGAGCACCAATTTAATTTATCTTTGGTCCGATTCGACAATAGTATTAAACTGGATTCAATTCCCTACAAACAAGTACAAAACATTTTTAGCAAATCGCATTGTTGTTATACAAGAATTGTTTCCAAGTGACCACTGGCGCCATGTAAAATCTGAGCAAAACTCTGCTGATCTTATCTCTCAAGGAGTTACAGTTTCTGAAATATTGACCAACTTTCTTTGGTGGTCTGGATCTGATTTGCTATATACTACAAACGCATTTTAGGTAAATAATAATATCACAGTTGTCGACACTGACATTTCAGATACAGAATTAAAAGTTTCATCAATCATTATGACAAGTAAAAAGGGATTACAAAACAATCTAAACGTTTTTAATAAATTTTCAAGTTTTGTGTAGCTACAGCGTGTGGTAGCTTATATTCTTAGATTTGTATCAAATTGCAAAAAATCTTCATATATTTGCTTCCTTGACACTCTAACAGTAACCGAGTTACAGGAATCTTTAAATTTCTTAATCAAAACATGTCAGAATTTTTGCTATTCACAAGAGATACATAATTTAAAATCTAAACAACTAAAAGTTTCTTCAAATATTTTACTTTTAAACCCCTTTTTGGACAAAGATCAGAGTAGGTGGTCGTATCAAAATTTCAACATTTAGATACGCTAAAAAGCATCCAGTGCTACTACCTAAAAATCATTTTCTTACCGAATTGTTATTCAAAAATTTCTATAATACACTACTACATTGTGGAGCACAGCAATTACTTTTATGTATTCGCGAGCAATATTGGCCTATTTCAGGAAAGAGCATTGCTAAAAAAGTAACTCGAGGTGTATTAATAGTTTCCGCGTAAACCCTGTATCCTTTAATCATTTAATGGACGATTTACTTTTAAAAAATAGAGCTACGCACTCCTGCTTTCTACAATACAGGACTAGACTATGCTGGTCCAATTTTCTTAAAGAACAAAAAAGGCAGAAAAGCCAAATTAATAAAAGCATACATCTGTATATTCGTATGCATGGTTATTTGCGCTGTTCATCTTGAGACAGTTACAAATCTTTCAACTATCTCATTTTCTTCAGTGCTTAAGCGTTTTGTTGCTCGGCGAGGTAAACCATTTACGATTTCTAGCGATGACGCTTGAAATGAAATTTCAAATAATTTACACAAAGAAAACATTAAATGGAAATTTATTATACCTCGTGCACCCCATCAAGGTGGATTATGGGAGAGTGGGATAAAATCCATCAAGTTACATTTAAAAAAGGTAAGAGGAAACACAAATTTAAGCTACGAAGATTTTTGTACAGTTTTGATTCAAATAGAAAATATTCTAAACTCTAGACCTCTATCCTGCCTATCCTCAGATCCTCTGGACCTAAATCTTTGACTTTTGGTTTCTAATTAGCAGGCCTCTGTGTGCATTAGTGCGGAGTAAATTTTACAACTTTTAAAACTTAATAACCCTGTATGCTTAAAAAGTGCCTATTACGTTCTAGAAGAGGTAAAAAAATGTGAGTTCCTAAAAATAATACCTTCGGGTGCCGAAAACCATCTTAAATTTTAGAAATATTTTTTTTTTAATTTAAAATTTTTGTTACTATGCGCGAATAAATTGAATTTTAGACATTTATTAATTATTTTTAAAAGGTTTTAGTGCATCTGGATCATAAGTATATTATAATATATTATATTTATAATTATGGCGTCAGTCTTCATAAACAGTACTGTTTATATGGTCTGGTCTGGCGCCGATACAGAGGGGTGGAGCCTATATTATTTTTGGTTATTAGTACCATTACGTCCATTACCTAAACTGACACTCTTCTTTGAAGCAGTGTTAAAGCAAGTGCGTTGAACGGTGCACGTGATTTTTTAAATACTTATTTAAATTATACCGAGCAATTGTTTTCTAAATATTTGTGAGTGTATGCCAATATTACAAAATGCCTATTTTTGGCATGTTAACCCCCTTTAAAGAAAATGTTTTACCAACATATGCTGACGTAATTAAATATTATTCGTGGCTAAGATTACAAAAATTAAACGAGAATAAACAAAAACCCAGTGTAAGTGACGTTTGTAAGAAGCTAGTAAAAGTCCTAAAAGAAATATGGAAGAAAAGTTTGATTATCACAGTATCAGATCAGCAAATATTTAGTCAAGTAAAACAGTATTATATTAAATATCGAGCAATTAAGAAGAGCCTTAAATCTAAATATAAGGATAACTACAATAAAAAAATACAGGAATTAAAAGAATCTGCAGAGACAAAACTGTTTGATATTGCTAGCTGCAAATGTAAAAATTTTTCAACTTGTAAGTGCAAAAATAAAATACCTGTAGACAAGCGACAATTCCTTGTAGATCAAAGAACAAACCGGGAAATGGGAATCGGCAATTTAGATATTAAGACAACAAAAAAATCTAAAAGCATATGAAAGAAAATCTAAGGTGTTAGCCAGGAAGTCATTATACTACGAAGATAATCTAAAGAAAAGTAAGACAGAAACAGTGCAATATTCTATGTCTAAACGAAATCCAAACGAACTACTCTGTATTCCATCTACTTCCAAGCCAACGAATCCTTTAGCACCAGGTTCCCATACAAATTCAGGAACTAGCAAAACTCTGCTTTCTTCCCAAATGCGACTCCATTTGCCAACTTTAGCAGAAGCATGTGACCGGACTGGAATTTCCGATCGTTTAGCTGCAATTATAGTAAGTGCTGTACTAAAAGACGTTGGGATTATATCAGACACTGATACTTCTAAAGTAGTAGATCGTAGTAAAGTACGCAGAGAAAGAATTAAAAATCGCACCAATCTAACAAAAAAAATTGATAACCATGCTCTAGAAGTGCAGGCAATCTGTTTTGATGGTCGTAAGTATATAACATTGGTCCCAAAAAAAAAGAAAATAAGTACTACCAAAAAACGGTTACCGAACATTATGCTTTAGTTTCCGAACCCGAATCAAGATATCTAGGACATGTAAGTCCACCATCTAGAACAGCAAACGCAATTACATATTCAATACTTAAGTTTTTACAAAAAAATACTGATACAAATACAATTGTGGTTATAGGTTGTGACGGAACTGTAGTAAATACCGGTTCAAAAACTGGAGTAATTCGTGATCTAGAAATGGATTTAAAGAAGCTATTACAGTGGTTGGTGTGTTTGCTTCACACGAACGAATTACCACTGCGTCACTTGATAAACTATTCAGATGGAAAAACTGCCGGATCAAAAGGGTTTTCGGGGCAAATCGGCAAGTCTCTCGAATCGTGCGAAAACTAGAGTAGAGTTTAAAAAAATTGAGATTGTGTTATCTCCAATCGCTGTGAAAACGTTAAGTACAGATCAAAAATACATGTATGACATGTGCCAGGGAATCTCTAATGGAATTTTGGGAGAAGATTTAGCTTTAAAAGCGCCTGGAAAAATATCACACGCCAGATGGCTTACGACAGCAAAGTGCTAAGGTTATATGTTGCTACTAAAGAACCATCTCAAAACTTGTAAATATTAACTAAGTTTATAGTTAAAGTGTATGCATTATGTTGGTTTGAAATTAAATGCAGGCACCTTTTCAACATGATTCAAAGATCTCGATACCTCCGTGACGTTCTTAAAAAAGTGATAGATCCTGTAATAAAGAGGAACGGATATTTTGCCCATTCAGGAAATATTTTAATAACAATGTTAGCAGATGATAAAAAATTCGTTCGAGAGAGAAAGAATTTTAAAATGTAGAAAATCATCGCCAAGAACAGAGGACGTTAGAATATTTCAAGTGAATGAACTAAATTTTGTTTGTGACGATTATGTGAACCTAATTGATTGGCAGAATGTTAATATAAGCGAACCCCCATTGACAATGGGAATATCAGACGACGATTTAATTAATATGATTGCTGTGATTCCAGATGAAATACCTATATTAAAACTTGACATTCGCAGGCGGTTGAAAGATGTATCAAATTAATAACTGAAGCTTCTACAGCAGTTTTTGGATCTGAAGCGCGAGATGGATTGATAAAAGCTCGTATCGAACCAAGAAAAACTTTACCGCAATTTGAAACAAAAAATTTTTTTACAGTTTTAGAAAAAAAATAAATACATTTTGCTATGGGAGGGAGGAAGGGTTAGGGTGGAACTTGACACGCAACTACCACCACCTGATAAGTACTGAGTTGTTATTTTTTATTTCCTAATAAGAACAAGTTTATTTGTTTTTTTTAATTCCTCTATTAAACTTTCAAGATCATTTCGGCAGCCGAAGACATTGTCGTAGAGTACTCAGATTTTTTCTGTTCCTAAGTATCTCAAAAGACACCTATTACGTGCGCAGGCAATTTCATTTTCCAAATTTTTTTGTTTTACATCTACTTTCACTCCGCACTAGTGTGCATTAACAAAGCCTAATTATCTAGATATCAAGAAAAATCGTTTATCCCTTCATCAAAGAAGTCAACAACTTATGCAGCACTTTTGAATGCGTCGGAGTGTAGGAGTAGTTCCAGAATTACAACGTCAAAACAAGTGGTTTAGAAACTTACCAAACCTGTTGCAACCTGGTGTTTTAGTTCTTAGTTGAGAACATAATCTTTCACCTCTTAATTGGTTACTAGGCGCAGTAACAGAAATACTCGATCTACAGATGGTGTTGTGCGTTCGTGTGAAGTGAAAACTCCTAATGGAAACTTTATCAAACGTCCCATACATAAATTGTGTGCACTGCCAATGTGAGCACACAGTATTAACAAGTTCAGGTGTAGTTATTTAAGTAGTTTAGTTTAGTTTATTTTTTTTTCAAATTTTTACATATAAGCGTTGTAATATTTTTCCTGTTGAAAGCCACTGCATTTCAAGGTGGCCGGTTTATGTACAGAAATTGCTTATATGTAATGTTGTATACGTGAGTGTGCATAGCCAACCAAACTTATTTTTCATTATGCACTCTTTACGCATAACAGTGTTATATTCATTTTGCTTTAAAAATTTTAGGCGATGAAAAGAGACGCCATTAAGCTCTCTAATATATCAGTTAGTGTAAGCTGCATTTACACTGCTACAACAAATTTTCAATTAAATAGAGTTTTCCAGTTGTTTGTAAGTGATGTACAAGTGTGTAAATATATTTTCTAAATACGTTCGCGCCTGAATTTTATTTACATATTTCAAAACAAGAAAAGGTAAACTTGAACCAGCTTCCCTATTGCATTAACATTACAACAGATACAGTTCCGACATTTTAAAACTGTAAATATTGTTAATTTACATTTTTGGAAACAAGATAACAAAAAAATAGTTTATTATAATCTAATATTTAACTTGCAAAATAAAGATTTAATAGCCTTTTAAGCATACAATATAATCGTTTAGCTATAGAATCGTTAAATTGACCTATTACTTATACACGTATTAACTTTACTGAAGTAGAAAAGTTAGATTGAAAGCTACTTACTACAAAAATTTTTATTTATTATAACAGTTAAATATTTTTTTAAATTATAAACTAAAGAATTTGTTTGCCTCAATCGCTCTTTTGTGTTGTTTTCTTAAAGATCTTTAAGGGAATTTTATACCGATTATACTTGAACTTAATGAAATATTATACTTGACTTTTACGTACCTTTTAAATACGTTAAAAAATTAATTTAAAATTCAATTTTGAAGATATAAACTGTTTATTTAATAAAAAAAACTGGTTTTTTTACAGATAATTATTACAATTTAAATTTATATTATTGAGAAAGAATACGTTTATTAATAATACATTTTAATGATTGTTTTTTAAAACGTTTTTACTTAACGTATAAATATTAGAATAAAACATAGAATATTAAACAGTATACAAAATGTACATGCATGTGCATTTTTTGTATTATTTGATATTACGCTAAAAATGCCACATACTTACAAAATGTAATTTTTACAGCAGCTATAAAATTTAAAAAAGTAGTTCTTACTTATCATTGTTAACTTTTTTTTGTTTTTTTTTTATTTCATTGAAAACTGTTTCGTTTAGAACTATTTCGTCGATTACTTATTTTCCGAAATTATTAATATGCTTCTAACGGAATAAGGAAGCCTAGGTTATGAGTTGAGAGCTTTGTTAATTCAATTTTTTGAGAAAGAACGTAATGCAACTAAACTGTTCTAACCTTTGAGTAATGTTTGAAAGGTATTTTATATTATATATTTTGAATAATAATTAACTTAAATGAACATCTAGCAATCCATTTATTAAAATGAAAATTTGCTTCAGATAAAAGATATTTCTAGACAAAGCTTTATTGAATTACCAAACAACATAATAAAACAGATTTATCAAAGTACTAAGCACAAATAAAAAGGTTTACTTAGGTACCAAAAGATGCACAAACAAATTTAGTTCAACATTCTAAAGAAACAACCCTTTGGCTACCGGCAGAATTCTACATACATCTAATTCAATAAATTTGTTTTTATATTCAATAAAAACACATCTTTTGGTACAAATTAAATATCGAATTAATTACTATGGTGCTGGTCAAAATGTTTCAACGGGATCTTGCATTCGGAACAAAAACTATGTACTTATTTTTATTTTTATATAGGTATGTTGTTATATTTTTTTTGCTCACTTTTAGGCAAACATCAAATTATGAGTTTTGGTTGGTTCCTCAGATTGCATTTTCCTTTTCCTCTTATTGTACGTAACGCGTTGTTTTTCATATCCAGTTTTATAGGCCGCTAACAGATCATCGCATTTGTAAAATCTGTAAGACTGGCGCGGTTGTCTGATATACTATAATAAACTGTGGCATTTAGCAGCAATATGTATACTGAATTCTTTGAACCAGTAGTAATTTTTCCTCGCAGCGTTGTAAGGCTCTAGATCTTGGTCGATTGCATTTACTGCTCCCATGTTCATATTGTAGTGTTCTGTGTGGTGCGATTTCTTGTACGCACTTTCTTTTAGTGGATATTTCGACTTATCCTCAAAGCCGGTTTTTAGTTGTGTAATCACAACGTAAACATCACACTTGTCTTTGAATCTGATCAGCAACAAATCGTTTTTTCGAACAAAGCAGGGTTGCTTCTGCTAATTGCTTTGGAACTTCTCTATTTTGTTTGATAGTTTCCTTAACGTACGTATTTTTTGTAAGTAAAAAATCTGCTAGTCTGGTAAATAAGAACCAATTGTCCAATATAACCTCTGTTCCGTCTTTAAATAAATTATGTATAAGATACACAACCACCTTTTTAGACATTAATAAATTTTGGGTTCTTTGTATGTGAGTAACGTCGTATATGTCTTTTCCAATGTATAGTGCAAAATTATAGGTATAACCTCTCAAGAGAGGATCACTTAGAGATACTTAAAATAATTCCAAACCAAAACGTGAACTTTCGTCTTGATGAATTGCTTGAAAGCAAAGGTTTTTCTATCAACGAATATTGTAGTATTTTCTTGTATGTAAGCAAAAAACATAGCTACTTTTGATAGAAGTTAAGATGTATTACAAATTCGTGGATCACTAAATCGCAGAAACTTTAGAGTAACACAAAATCTGAAAAAGGTTTTCAATAAGTAACTAAAAGGAAACAAATAAAGTTCAAATTACCTAGCTCTGATCTATTATCTTAGCTGTAAATACTGGTGGTTTTTTTTTGTCAGTAATCCGATATTTTTGGTAAATGCGATTGAACCATGAGGAAAATAAGAGCAATAAAATGTCTTGCTGATTGTCACATCCCTCCGAATGAATTTTTATAGCTAAGTTTTTATTTTTTTCAAAGTTCATTAGAGATCTTTTGTTGGACCATTTGCATAAAATACTCACTAGATTTGGCAAAACAAATGATTCAAAGCATTCTTTGGGCGTTTTTGATTCTATTAATTTGAAACCAGGATGAACATCGTATTGAAAATTATTTTCATAAACAACTGACTTCCTTTTATCTTGAAAAGAATTACCCACAATTTTCAAATCGTCATATTGAACGGGTGGAATGTCATCATCTGACGCAGAATTCGAAAAATCAAATTAATCGCTGTCGTCAGAAACGGCCGCAGAATCATATTTAAAATTAGGATCAGTATCACTTATATCGCTATTTTCTGATTCTGATATATCCAGGTTTGCTATTTCGTAATCAAATTTCAAACACGTAATACACTCCAACAATGGCAACTGAACATTTTTTGACACGCAACAGCAATAAATGTAAGACCCAGACGGAAAGACGTTGCATTTTCCCTCCAGTCTTTCTTAAGCTAGCATACCGGTGCTTCAAATTTCATTATAAAATAATGCATACGTCTGCATCACTGTATATCGCTTAAAATACTTTAATGCAAACGGTTGCACCACGGTATATTACCCTTGACATAACATGATGCAATTATTTGCAACACGGTAGTGAAGATGATAATAACAAAATAGTAGAAAGGAAAGGTATATTTTGACGAAGAAGACATGGTACCAATAACTACACTAGCCGACAATTAAACATTTTTTTAAATAACAAAAGTTATAAAAAAATAGATAAGTACAAAAATCTTGATACAACAAATACTAAAATGTTTAATTAGTATTAAAGGTAAAGAACACTATACGGTGCATAAAGAAAAATTGACGACTTATTAAAGTTTTGCATAGGGTTATTTCTTCTTTTTATGTTGCTGTTGCCTTTTCTAAGAAATCAGCAATAATTTTCCATCTTGGCAAGATGCCACCTACCCTAATCATTTCACTCATTTCATTTATAATTAATTTTTTTAATTTAGTAGAAAAAAAATTCAACTATGAACGACATTGGGCACCCTAAATTGTTATAGTTTTTTAGCAAATTAGCCATGACATTTTTGTAGTTTTCACTCTTTTGATTTCCCAGAGAATATTTGCAAAAATTTTATGCTGCCAGCTCTAAATCAATAATATTATGGTACGTTCAAAATTTTTATTTTTGAAAAACTAATTTGTGAACCAACAAATGTTCCTCTGCAAACGTTTTCATCAGATAGCTTTGGAAACTTATTCCTTAAGTATTTAAGCAGTTGTCTTTTTTCCTGATTATTGCACAAACTGTTAAATCAATCTTAATTTAATGTATAGAGGGGGTAAAATTGCCAATTAGAATTTATTAACAGCTCAAATTTCATGTTAAAATTTCCAGAAACAATTTTGGTTTGTAGATGTCATTCTTTTATTTGGTAATGTTGCTGAATTGCACAGCTATGCCACAGACACAAAAAACAATATTTGGTAAACTATCCATTTAGTTCAAATAATAAAGTCGTCACAGATTTTCCAAAAACGATTTGAATACTGAATGAGATTTAATATAGTTAACATACTGTCATACGTTGATTTTGTGTTTGTAGAATGATCCAATGGAATTGAGAGTTTTGAGTTACCATTATACTGGGTAATTTTTTGAAAACCATTTACCACAAATATCTTCTTTGTCGGTGCTATAGCGCCCCCCCCCCCCCCCAAATATGAAGAAATGGAAAAGGGGGTTTAAAAGTTAGTTTCTTGAAAGCTGTTTTTAACTTTTCTTTTAGTGTGTTACTTTTGTGATAAAATTTGCAAGGTTAAAAAGTGATTTTTTTCTGTTTCTATCAAGTATTTTCTGAAATAAAAATTGGTTTTTATTGGCATACATTCATTAGGTTTTAATGTTAATTTGCACATGTTTGGGAAAAGTGGTTAGAACAATACTTTTTAAAAAGAATGAATTAAAATTATTTATTATTCAGTTAAAAAGGAATGCATTTTCATTACTAAACGTTTCGCGTCTCTTTGTTTTAATCCAATCCGTTTTGAATTTAGGATGGACACAACTAGCAACCACTAATAAGCGGTTTCACCACAAACTGGAAGCTATAAAAAGAAAAAAACAAAACGGTTAAACGCAAACATCGCGGAAAATTTATTTTATTAATTATCTCAGTAAAATACGATCTATTAGTGTACATACTAAAATCCCATTAAACTATAATTGTCGTGTATTTTTAATCTATCTAAAAGTTGACACTGTTTGGTACAGTGTGGGCAGCAAATATCTGAAGAACATATTTTTTTTGTAAAAGACCCAAAGCTGTTGCCACCGGTTTCATTACCTATAAAAGTATATGTACGTATTAATTATTGCTGCAAGCCAATTAGTAAAATATGTGACTTACATCAACATATTCCGTTAAAAAGATCACTTCTAAGAAACCTTGGCAAACCCAAAGTATCGCAAACAAAATTAATTTTTTTCCGAGCTATCGTTATTGATAAAATCTTTAAGTTGGTTACACAAATCAAAGATGGAGTTCCATCTAGTGATACCTGACGATTTTAAATAAACTCCAAGAGTTTCTTTAATTGTGTCAACACCAACTGTCGATAAATTCTGTTTATTCCAGATTGCTCGGCAGTTAGCTAAACAACTTCTAGATGTTTTTTTAAAATACTGTATGTGTAACGTTTTTTTTGCATTAGTTCTTGTTACTAAATTTAAGGTATCGCTAGCACATATATAATAAGGTGGCAAGACGATATAACTTTTAGTATGTGCTGCTTCTGCACTACTACAGGTAGTTTCAACCTCGGCGTCGCCGTCGTTTAATAAATTGCTTATTTCGATGAATTCAATCTCTATCGCAGATTTTCTTTGACTCATTTTCAAATACACTAAAAATAATGGGATATTTAAAAATAATAACACGAAAAAATGTTTGTATTTAAGTAGGTAGGTGCTACCTTTTTGCTGCCGACCAACAACCAGCAGTATTGCTGACGTATGACACTTCCATCATATTTTGAACAATCTTCTTTCTTATATCATCTAATAATGATCCCAAACGGGATTTTAATGTTTTAGAATACATTACTGTGCGATTCGGTTGCAAGTTAGTTATCAATTTTTGAAAAGCCGCACCTTTCTTATTCGCAATATCACAAATAAAAAAAGGTTCCAAGCTATTCATTACGAAATTGATAATAAGTTTGCAACAACTTGTGTCGGCATCAAAACTGCATTGCTGCCTTTAGAATAGCAATCTAATTTTAATTGCTTACATCAGTCGTCGTTAACATCTAAAGAAGATTTTTGTTTTTTACAATTCTTTATCTTTTTATCCCGTTTTTTAACTCGGTTTGAGTGGATTTTCTTTAAAAAGTTTATTTAAAAAATTTCTAGAAAAATTGAAAAACAATGCGTAATTACAACATTAGATAGGTATCTTCTATTCTAATATATTTTTTTTTTACTTTTGTATTAATATTGGTACCTATATCTAAACTCCGGAGTCCGGATCAACTAAAAATTTAAAGAAAATAGTAAAAAAAATCAACATGCAATTAAGCTTTCCTAAAATGTTACAGTTATTTGATACTGTACATTGCACAAATACATATATATGTACATATCTGTAACATCCAGATAATAAGATAGTATTATACTACCTACTATTTAGTTTAGTACTACTTACCACAAGATGTTTTCTTAAATTAGATGATGCTGATATGTTGCGCGAAAGTATTTTAATTTTTAGAACACAAACATTGCATTTTCTTTTAAATTTTTTGAGTTTATTTCAGTGCATTTAAAAAATTTTCCAAAGGGCGTCCATCGTAGCCGTAATTTATCATTCGTTTTAGTAGCCATCTTTAATGATGCAATTGTAAACACAAAAACAATGCAGTTTAGAGCTTTAGACAACACAGTCCACTTATACAAAGTTTGCTAACGTACTAACGAGAAACGTCGAAATGGACCGCCGGGCAATCGGATAGATGCCCGATAATATAATCTAGATAATGAACATCACTGCCGATAAGCATCTATCAAACGCAACTGTAACCCCTTATTATAATACTACCATTGAACACGATTGTTATTCAATGATAAATGATACGTTACAAATTACTCATCAAAAAAATTAATGCATTACACTCTTCATTGCCGAAAAAAAGTAATTTAATTACTGCCATGCATTACTTGTAATGCATTGCTTCCAACCACTGATTCAGTTGCTGAAAGAGTTGAAATGACTTTTATTTATGGCTCGCAAATCACATGTGTTAGAGACACGGCAAGGGTTTTTAATGATAGGCATCCAGATAAGAATTTGTATCAGAAATACGTTACAGAGTTTGTATGAAAATTCACAGACACGGGATCGGTAGTAAATAAAGAAAAATACTGTAAATCCCTCTAAGTCCTTACGCCAGACTGCTCAAGCTACTGGGCTTTCATATTTATCAGTTCGTAATGTCCTTGTAAAAGGAAATTTGTCCAATAAACGCAATGTGGGTTATTGGAGCGATAGCAAACCAAACTCTCCAAAAACCGAATGTTTGGACAAAGATTCTTGGAGATGCTATCATTGAGCCCATGTTCAAAAATGAAACACTAACTGGTGACATTTACTTAATTATGTTAGAAAACATTGTAGATCCTTTAATAACCACAGAAATAAAAAATCAGCAAGATTTAGAAAAAAATGAAGAAGGATAAGTTCTTCTTTCAACAATATGGAGTTTATCACATTATGCCTTAAGTGTTTGTAATTGGCTTAAAAACCGATTGCCGAATCTTTGGATCGGCAGACGTGGTACAATTGAGTGGCCAGCACAATCACTAGGCTTGACAAGTTTTACTTTTTTCTCTGAGGCCATTTAAAGTCAGTGATACACAAAACATAATCGGCTAATTTAGAAAACTTACGACAATATATTGTTGATTAATGGAAGCGAATTTCACGAGAAACATTACAAAAAGTGAAACAATTTGAAAGCCGGATCTACTACTGTCTGGAAGAAAACGGTGCTCATTTTGAGCATTTCTTATAAAATTTAACTGTTTTAAACGATAAGAAGACTTTACAATTTTTTTATCATTAAAATGTGTTTCTTTACTTATTAATTACGGTTTAACTGATTACTTGAAGTTAAACTCTAAGCAATGATTTAAACATTAGTCTCATCAAAAGTTCCACTTCTTCCACATTCCCAAGCGTTGATTTTACTAACAATAAGCGTTTACCAACAATGTTGTTCAGGAAAAACATGAACTTGGGCTATGCTGAAACAAACGGTTCTCTCAAAAACTAATCGTAGAATTAAAAAACTACTACATAGTCAAAAAGAAGTTAAATGAATCTTTCAAACAATAAACTTTTTAACCTCTGTTTGATTTATGCTTTTTGAGGAGCCTGCTGTCTCGGTCAAAGGGGTGTACCTGCAATTATTAACCTGTACTAATTCAGTGTTCCCCTCACAACCAAAATTGACCGATTTCGGCATTTTGCACATAACGTTTTTGTTTTTTCTAGATATTTAGAGTAGATCTATGGTGACATTTCTTCAATGCAGAGATTCTTGTAGTGGAATGTATCGAGATCCCCAAATTTGTGATTTTTCTTTGGATAAACTCAAATCCCGTATCAACTCATTGAGATCTAATTGAGTAAAGAGATGTGGTTCGTTAGAAGAAACATACGTTAGATCGCTGAAAAATGACACATTCAACACATCGTTTATATTTTTCTCGTCCGTGGAATTTGCAAAAGAATTAGAACGCATTGGAATGTGACGTAATACCCTATGTTAGAATACAGTTTCTATATTAAAAACAATAAAATATACTAAAGTTTTAGGCTTTCAAGTTTTAAAAACTATGTCGGTTAGTGCTTTTTTAAATGATATTAGAATATCACTTTGACCAAAAAGTAGGCAAATTAATGATGCCATTGTTTAAACTAAATATCGCCTACCGTTAAAAGTTTTAAATAAAGAAATATGCGCATTAACTTTCCATTATTGCATAAAAAACAATTATTCTATGGTTTCAAGAATTTTATTGATTTATTTATAAACAAATTGAAGATATCACTGTTCTTTATTCCTTTAGTAAAACTGTTATTAGTCTCATTTGTATTTTTTGAAAAAAATATTTTGAGGTTTTATTAAGCATATATTTTAATATCTAGGTAAATATTGCAGAAGAATAAATTAATAACTTATGTTACAATAATCTACGTAAAAACAATCTACAATCAAGTATCAACATTACAGAAATGAACGCATTATTAAATATAAACTTAATAATTGATGTTTAATAAACTAAATTTATGAATTTATTCGATTAATTAAACACATGAATTATTAAAAGGTATGATTGAAATAATCATTTTTTTTTTTTAACAAAAGTATAACTAAAATTTTATATTCAAACAAGCTGCTAATTTATATTATTTAAAATACAAAAAATGATATCTATTTTTAGATTATTTCTCAACCAATAAACAAAAAAAAGTAAATATAAAACTGTTTACTGACGTGATTAATTCCAAGTCACGTAGAATTCGTCTAATTATTATATAGTTAAACAAAGAATTTTGTGTTTGTAAAAACTAAAATAATTTATTCTTTAAAACATAAATAATGTAGAATCAATCACCAACTTTGACATTTATGAAATCTGTTACCTTGTGAAACTATTATAAAATACATAGTAAGAACAAAACTGGAAACAAATTGTTAAAAGTTTTTGTTATACACCACTTATAAGTTGCTAAAGTTTTTTGCAAACAATGACCTGGATTGTTTGTCGTTTTCTGTACGTAATTTATTTGTTTCATTTTTCTTTATTATTATAAATATATATTAAACAAAAAGTTTTTAGCATAAAACATAGTTCAAAATTGTTTTAGGATATTTTGGTATTTATTTAATTAAAAACTTGCAAGTTTTGAATTTGGTTTAGGTGCTTTATCAAGTCACAATTAATAATGACATATGTAAAACTAAAGTTACTTAAAAAAACAAATAATCAAAAAATTTGATAGATAGCGCAGGTTTTTTTAGCTACAGCGTTTGCTCACAGGTTTAAAAGAAAACCACCATCAAAAACTCTAGACGTTACTTAAAATATGTTTGATGGAAAAAATAAAGATCAAGAAATAAAAGGTAGATGGATTGGAACTATTGTCTCGGTTCAATCGCTTGTTTGATCTTTTTTTGAATACCAGTTCTTGGTGTTTTAATTTTTTCAAAGCTCATGTTATGGAGACTATCTAGTGCATCTTCGGCAATGGCAGATTCTAACGTGTACCTTACCACAAGCGCACAAAACTTGGTACACTCTACAGGTATTATAATGAATTTCGTCTTTTACAGATAATTTGGCAAGGTATACATAAGAACAATTAGTAAAATTAATGATACTAAACTGAAAAACACAAAAGCACAAAAGACATCTTTGTTTACTTCAACTCGCTAAGTCTTTTTTTCCCGAACACGAATTGAACACGCTCTAGAACAGTGATTCCCGAAGTAGTCCGTATGGACCCCCAGAGGTCAATTGGATCATTCAGGAGGTCCGTAAAAAATTAAAGTTGATTTGATAACCTCAGTTGGTTTGCGCAAGGTTTAATATAAAATTTAAAAACTGTGACACATTTTTATTAATTTTAAAATTTGGTCAAATTAATGACCCCTTCTTTTAGGAGGTTGGATGAAAGCAACTACTTCAGTAATTTGCACGACGTTTCGTGTTCAGGATAAACACTTCATCCGGCTCGCTCACACTGAGTCAAGTAATTTTTTTGAATATAATCAATTTGACCAAATTTTAAAATTAACCATTTACCAGGAGGCGAACCGTTCTATTTTTATTAATATGGAAGTTAAAATAGGTAACAATGAATAAATTATTAGCAATTTTGACGTTTTAAATAAAATATAAATATAGACAAGTGCATAAAATACAAGTAATAATTGCGGTGAGTCACACCTAACTATACAGGTTTATACAGGAACGCAATAGAGCCGATACCTGCAACAACTAGTCTATAATATGAACTATAAAAGATCTAATCAACAGTTCAGTTCTGTAATATGCGTGTTGTAAAGTTCATACAACAAATTTTTCTAGTCTTGTACGAACAGAAGTATACTTTTTTGTATTGTTACACAGATAGCGTATGTTCGTTAAATAAGTATATTTGAATAAAATTAATATCTCTTTTTAATTTAAATTTATTAGTTATACTTTTGTTTAAGTTGATTAAAAAATGATATATTACAGTTATCAGTACAGTATTCCCTTAATTTTTATTAAGGATTTTTTTTTTATAAAAACCTAAAAAAAGTTTTTCTACACAGATGTGTTTCTACAAAATACATTATTAACGATTCTGTAAAAGAAATTGGACGTATTGGGTTTTACAATCTAATATAATGGACCCTAAAAATTATAGTTTCCTATTTGAAAATTTTTTTTGTTGACTTCCGCGAATAACCAAATCTGTGAATCTTTGAAATTACTGTATATTACTGTATTCTGTTGTTAATCAATTTTTTAATTATTTTTTTTCTTAAAAAATTAATTAGTACACAATGTATCTACACAATATGTGACATTTACATGAAATTTTATTTGTACATCTCAAATAATTAATTTAAGGAAGCGCTGCATTGCAGCATTTTATTAAAAAAATTATAATTAACAGTGGTTTGTTGGCAATAAAAATTTCGATATATAATTTTTGATATCCTTTTAAGTCCCTTTTTTTTAAATAAAAGTATAAGTGAGCCAAAGAAAAAATGCAGACAATACAGTGATGAATATATGAAATATGACTTTATTCCGTCACCAGGAAATAGTACTTCACCTATGTGTTTTTTATGTAATAAAACGATGTCAAACAATTCAATGAAAGTTTCTAAGCTTAAGGAACATTTAATAAAAACGCATAGTAACAAAAAAGATAAGACCTTAACGTTTTTTCAACAATGAAAAAAAAATATTTGAAAACACCGACATTGCAAGAACTCATGAGACAACACCTAAGAGTGTAACGAAACGGCAGAGGTAGCCGTAATTGTTTTAAAAATTATATATGAATTTGTTTCAATTACGCGGGAGGTTTAGACTTTCGGTTGCGGACCATTTCTACCGCTTCAAAGCGCGCAACGTTCATCTGCTTAAGAGTACTGAACCGGAACAAAATACAAAATAAAAGCCGCTATCAACGCTAAAAATTCCCTTTTCTGCTGCGATTCGTTCTTGGTAGAAACTCTTTCTTCTACGATCTAGTCCTAGTAGTACTTTTTACTGATACCCGTTGTTCACCTGATTGATAATTTCACGACTTAACACTTTGTACCCGGCTAACTCTTTTTCGAACCAATCCTGTTAATGTAACTTTGTATAAACCAAGATCTACTTTGTACCCTGACATTCTTGACTTCGACCGAATAACCAAGACCGGTTTTCACTTTAACAATTTTTGAATTTAATTTTCCGCTTTGTATAAGAACCCCTGTTACGTCAAAACGCCCTCCCACAAGTTGACCACAAGCTTTCGCTTTTAGTACTATTTGCTATAACCGAACCTCAGCCCGTTAGGGAATCAACAAATTATTTGAGCCAGGTTGGCGTAGGATTTGTTAAACGCGAGTTAAATCTACAGTTACTTTCAACGACACGTTTTTAACCTCTTATGTAGAAATTTAAAGTGATAATACCGTCACGAGACGAGTAGACAAAAAACATTTACCCGTGCGTGCTTAAAAGAACTATCTGGTACACATATGGGGCCAAAAATCGCAACGGTACCGGTGCAAGAATATTTAGAGGTAAGCACCATGGGAAGCTGACCTTAGGTAAATATGCGTCCACTTTTTAAGCTGAAGTTATTGCTATTGATTGGTGTGTTAGGAACATTATCCACTCGAAATCATGCGCTAATGGTCCGATATCGATCATGTCTGACAGTCAAGCAGCACTACTAGCACTAAGATCGTAAGTAATAAAACCGAAACTGATTATGGCATGCACAAACAGTCTAAAAATATTGGCTACTCGTCAAAGGGAAACCTAATGGCGGGTACACTATCTAAAAAAGGGACAACAGGGAGGCAGCTCGGACCTGAATCCGTTTTCGGAAACGCCTACGAGACTGAAAAGGAAATCATTCGCATTAGCAACTAGCAGCGGGGCATAAGAAACAATAGAAAAACTCTTCAGCGATGAGGCACACAAAACTCTTTGTTACAGAGTCACAATAAAATACTCAAAATGCATCAAGCATGAGTCGACAAAAGTTAAGGAAACCCATAAAACTAACAAGACACTGTGGTCTTAACAAACACAAGCATAAAATCGAACTGCAAAGCAGCCCTTTATCTCGGCAAAACAAAACTAACCGATGGCGATGATGAGTTGAGTAAATAAGCTTTTAGACATCACTGACGATACAGAACTGGCGAGGAAGTAATAAATCGAACTGCACAAAAAAAACAGTAGAGCAAGGGCGCTAGATGCACTACCTCATGAATAAAATAAAATAAAGTAAATACAACAACGGCACGGCCCAAACCAGGAAGACGTTCTTGTTTTAGTATACACTCCAGCCGTGAAAACCTTCGCTATTACAAAGCAGAAAAAGTTTAAAAACTTAAACATTTGCTAAAAGAATACAAACAATTGAGAAAGGTTTGCAAAAATTATTACATTCTAAAAAATGTAAAAACACAAACAACAAAAAGCAAAAGAAAAACATAAAAATCCTGATAAACTAATATCAAAGTGCAGTAAGATAACCAAACCAATAACATACGCGATAGAAAAATCAAATCAAACAAAGTAAGAAAACTACACAGTCTTTTGATAAATAATCGTAAACCAAAATCATCGTCAAGAACAATATATACGAATCTTATGAGAAGAAGAAACCAGGCCGAAGAATGTATTAAAAATAAATGATCAACGCCTAAACTCAAATTGATCAAAGCTGAACCTCAAAAATAAACTTTGTCAAAATTAAAGCAGTCATAGATTTTACTAAATCAGAAATTAAGAGTCTTCCAGAAGAATAGACGTTTCGTAAGTTAACTTTTTCTAAACAAAAATTTTGACACAACACTTGTGCTAAAGAAAAGTTTTCGCCAAGAAAAAACCAAAAACTGGGAACTAAATTTGCACGTACAGTCACTTTGACAATTGTTACATTTTCTTTTTCGTCAATTACTATATTCCTGAACGTTTTTATTTAATTTTATTGACATTAAGTTGTTTATTCCGGGATATTGTTATATTTAAATATCCCTCGCAAAATAACTTAATAAACTTTTCTGAAATTTTAAAAGCTAATTCGATGATTTTGTACAAGAGTTTAGAAAACAACAGAATGACCAACTCAATAATTCCAAAAACGTTGAGGAATATGGTCAATATCGATATACAGTCTTCAACAATGTCATTATAGGCATGGTTTTGACCGCTGCATTTTGTATCCCTAAAACTAAGTCATAAGTCAATTGAAAACATTTTATTTATAAATATTACTGAAACATAATAAACTATAGTCTAAAATTACGTCGCCCTGAATCACGATTAGATCATGATGTTGCTACTGATTCAGATAGCTGGAATTAAACTTAAGCTCAATTAAAAAAAAAAACTTAACGTAATAAGTTAAATGATGAATGACTTTGGCAACGTCGCCGATGTAGTTTAAAGTCCAACTCGAAAACGTTTACGCCAACCAAATAAAACCCCGAACTTGACAATAAATCAAAGCGGCCATCTGTCAAAATTATTCTCAATTTTCCGCACAAAATTCCAAATTAAAACAAAAAATGAACAAAAAACTTCAAGAAAAACTGATGGACGCGTGTAGAGATGTCATCAGCAACGTTTACAGTTCGAATCCAAACATACCAAAAATCGATAACAGCCTCTCGGATATAACTTTTCAAACACGAATAGAAAAGTCTCAAACTAAGGAGAAGTGAGTGTTTAGATACGTTGACCTTTAACGATAAGTCAATTTTAGCTTACTGTCGAAAGACAACATTCCAATTGAATTCTTCAACTGCGCCAGTTATAACGTCAGAAGCTTACAGTCGTTGCAACAAAAAACCATTGTCAAACCCAGTAACGACTCGTCATTAGACGGCAAAATTAATCGACCAAATATTTTAGGGCCGAGAAAACTTTCGGTAAAAGATTTGACGTTTTGGTTCAATCAGAAAAAGCTCAGAAATGAACTTAACAAACGCATTGACGATTTAGGCGTGATAAACGACAACGCCGACGAAAAATATTTGAAGATGTTACATTTCCCAGCGAATTCTATAGAAAATAAATCGGTACAAACTGAAGACACGCTTGGTTTGATTTTGAATCGATTGCCTGAAGACGTTTTTAGAGGTGCTTTTAATTACCTAAGCAGATTGGAGAATCTCACCAAATACGGACGCGTCATTTCTAATAACAATGATCGCGGAAACATTATTGTTAATATCAATTTTTCAAACACAATTAAGCTTATGATCTTGTTTCTTGCCATAAACACCATACGTACGTACGTTTGGCATCGCTACGTTTTGGTTTCGTGCTAAAGTCTAAAATCAATAATTTCAAATCAATTTTGAAATACTCACCTGATTTTACCGTACTTGAAGTTTTCGTTTGACATTATAACTAAACCGCAACACCCCGTGTAGTATTAATAACGTAGTTTAATTCCGCCGTGTTTCATTTGCTTTGTTATTGACAGATTGTTACAAGCTTTAGGTCTTACGAACCTTGCACGGCCAACTCACACAGTCGGAGATAGGGGAGGTTCAAGGAAATTATACTTAAGGGTGCCAGATCAAATCCAAATTAACACTTCTGCCTCGATCACGACAGACGGTCCAAACTTGTAACTAAATTTGAGGTTCGTAATCCTTGTTACTCTGATGTTCGACTAGCCAAAATTTGTTAATAGGTAACGACAATTAAAAGAGAAAGGTATGTTGCCATAAAAGAAAGATTAACAAGTATAACAACTTTAATGTATTAACGTAGAAGATTAACAAGACTATATGTAATTTCTCCACTCATCAATGCTCGAAATATTAATAAGTATAATTAACAAATATAAAAACTTTAATTTAACAGCGTAGCAAATTGACAGACGTATGTTGCATTTCTCAATTCATAAACATTAGACAAACTAACTAGTATGATTAATAGGTGTAGAAACCTTGAATTAACAACGTAAAAAATTAACCGGAGTATTGTCTAATTTCTCGATTCATAAACGCCGGACATATCGGCAACACACAAAGGATATATTTAAATTACGTCGAGACAGCGAAGTAAATTTCGTAATAAATATTGTCTACTCTCAGCATGCGATACACTACAAATGACACTTGAAATTACCTTATGGGTATATACACAATAAACGTACTTATAGACACCGACAGTAATCAAAGTTCCGTGAGTGACTTTTATGACAGCGAATAAAAATTAACCAAATAAACTTACCCAAAATCCAGTGTCTACTTGCACAAAGAAAACGTTTTCCCCGCTAGCAGCCTGGAATAGATATTGAATAGCAAATCGTGTCACATAATAACTCACGAAGAATAGGAAGGTACAAAATCAGTATTAATAATTCATTAAATGCGATATAAGAACCCGTTGTACCGAATGCTGTAGGTTGTAATTACGAACAGGTGGTTGATACCACAATCGATTTTTATCATCTCCAACGCATTGTTCGACGAGACCTCGTTGTTGTTTAAGTAGCAGGCTCTCCCAAGAGCTGATACGTTCGGTAGCGGTATTTATCAATCGTACTTATGCATCCTTATTCCTTATTGAAGCGAACAAGTGCTTGCAACGTGGTGGAACCGGCTATCACATTAACACAGAAATTACGAAGGAATCTTAATAGATTGGAGACAAAATATCTTACCCTGTGCCGAAAGAATCGTAATAAATTAGCAATCGCCTTATAAATTTGTATTCATCACAAGGGATGCCCTTAAAAATTTAGGATTCAGTTCAAGATTCTTGACAACAACCAGTTCAAGTAGTTGACAACTTCAAAATGACCTCGCAGTCACCAACAAGGTCGGCAGAGGGCGTCAAAACCCAAAACTAATTTTTAAGTCGATACACAGGGTACTCCGTTGTTAAAATTTCGCACGTAACAAGATACCAGTGGTCAACCCTTCGTAAATTTGAAGTTCAAACCCAGTTAACCAGATAACAGCACGTGCATCACCGGAAATTCTTAAGTAATTACATCAAAGCCCTTAACATTTAGTAACGTACCTGAAAAATTTCCCGCCCTGTAAATTTCGTATAGCACCGTTCCCAAAAGGATTTCAACTACACCATTTGCATCTAATAGGTTTTTTTAAGGTTATATACAACTTGTAGGCTATCAAGTTCATCCATGTTTTTTGTGTTTTTAAACAATAGTTACAATTTATATTATGAATTTATGTAGTTTTTCACTCAGGGGCCCGTAGACAAGTTTTGACTATGAGAAGGGTTCTTTAGGTAAAAGAACTTAGAAACGACTGCTCTAGAAGATCCACTTTGAAAAAACTAAAACGCTTGCTAACCCAAGAGAATCTACTGGTATTATCAATGTTTTTAAAAATTTTAACCGATACAATGGTTACGTTTTATCTGACACCTAGTTATCTGTTATTTCAAAATTTACTTTTTTCATCAAACACGTCTGGAGTTTTTAAATAATTTATATTGTTTTTTTTTCTCAAATGTATAATAAAAAATAATTTAGACATAGCCTGAAGACAAAAAATTGTTGTTAAAATTTTTATAACATCAGCTTTTTCTCGAACTTAGAACAACGCAATTTACAAATATCGCTTGCAACCCCATCAATAATTTCTGTTAGATCGACAAATTTTCGACTAAAAAACTACTTTTAAATTTTACAAAAATAAACCAAATGGTTATTTAAGTAATTTAATGAAGCGAATGCAAACATTAAATTGTACGCTTTAGAATAACTTTTTTAAAACTTTGTAAACATTAAATTATAGTAAAAAACATATGGAGCGGAAGTTGGTAAGTGAAAAAGAAACGTACCTAAATAACGTAGACATAACAGAAAATTACTGATTAACGATTGTTATATTATAGAAATAAATTAATCATCCAAATTAAGCATTTATAAAAGTTAATGCTAATAACATACAAATAAAACAAGAATTTTTTTTACTGTAGTCAATACTAATATAATCTTGTTTTGCTAGCTTGCAATCAAGTTATGTTACTATGCAAAAGTAGTTTACAACGATATTTTTTATATTTGTCAAAATGGTGTATATTTAGTACTACTAAAACGCCCCAAAATGTTTTTTGGGTTATTGGCGTTATAGATTTTAGAACAGGAAAACGATATGCAACATTTATTTTTATACATCCATACTAAAATAAAATGTAGCAGTTGCTTTATTTTACTACGTTAAATTTTTTATATAATTTTTAGTAGTATGCACGAATAATTTCTAAAAAAATACTTTATTTATGTATATAAAAAGCTTGTTTTTTAATTAAATTGTTTAATGAAAAATAAAATGAATTCTTCTTCATTTAGTCAATAAATCAAATGATTTTTATTTTATCTTAAGACATTATAAGAATATTGTTTATATACAACAGAACCACTTTTTTTAATTTGCCATTTTATGTTGTCACATTTTAATATGCGTTTTCAAGTTCTATGAAATTTCACATAACTACAATGTTTATAAATTAAAATTGAAACAATTGTCTTTGCCTATTACAACAAACGATTTTTACTTTAATATTTATTGATTAACGTCTCTTAAGTAAACTTTTTATAAAACCATTAAAAACATCATTGTTTTTTAATTTTTAAAGTGTAAATTAACTATTATGCTTATAAATTAATTAAGTTTTATGCTATGTTATCAAGTACACAATTTTAATATGTAGGTAATTGTTTTGTAATTAGAGTAACAATATAAACAACGACAATGTTTTTTTAATTTAAATCTATATTTTTGTTATTGTAGATAAAATGATTAGTTTCGTTTAGACTAACATATACTTTATCCATAAATAAAAATACTCAAAAACTAATTTATTGCGATAGTAAAATGTAATATCAAATGATCACGTTTAGTATATATGATATCTTTGTTTGTATAATACACACAAAAATTCAAACAGATCTATATATTAACGATTCATGTAAATTATTTGTCAAAAGCTTATGTAAATAATAAGTTACAATATTCCTATTTAATTAAATTGGTTTTATACTACAGTATTGCGTTTTTCTGATAGATTATTACATGAAATGCACTTACTAGTAAATTATAAAAGTTAACATTTATTCAAAAGTAATAACAGTTATTAAAATACTGTAATTTGAATCTGTTTAATCTGTCTTTTTAATATGTAAAATTTAAGTTTATTACAAAAACTAAAAAAAAATATTTTAAACTAATGACTAAATAAATACAGGTACTGCTGTTATACAAGTTTTTAAAATTAAAAGGTCCTAACGACGCACTTAAAAGAAAAAACATAATTTACCCTACGTAACAGTTAAAAGACAAGCGTGCATACAGAATTGTAATTAGAAACTTATATTATTCCATACCAATAGGAAATAATAAAGAAAAGCTATAAAAAAACAAGCCACAAAGCCCGCGACGTTTTGAATGTCAAACGCAGGCTAACCAAAGATCCTCTATCACTATTTTTGATTGACTTGGAAGCATAAACTAACAACAAAGAAATTTTTAAGCTAGAATTCCTATGTAATATCAAAATCACTGTAGAACCTTCTATGAAAAGCCACAACATAATCCATCCATGTCAATCCTACGGCTACTCTAAAGCGTATTGCATCAAACCCTTCAACTGTGTAAAATGTGGCAAACAGCACAACTCGAAGACATGCACGAAACTCAGACATGCTTCAGCCATGTGTGCATTATGTGTAGAAAATCGCCCTGATAACTACAAGTGCTGTAATGCTTATCAAAACCTAACAGCAGCTGGAAACAGATCTACAACAGCAAACTACCAAAACCAGCCGCAAATAATCAACATACGACGTACTAATTCTTCATTTCTATGTATAAACTTATTCCACAATACTCCTTTGGAATACAGTCATACAACATAAACGCAAATTACAAAAACGTTAATTCCACCAAAAAAAACAAGCATCAGTAATAAAAAAACATTGAACCACATTTTTGAATAAATTCAAAGCTATGTTCACTCAAGTAATTAATCAAAACAGCATAACATTAAACCTACTAACGACGGTAATCCAAAAATGAAATTAACAATGGCCTACATTCTACGAATTGCAACCTGGAACGCCAACGGACTGCTTAACATTCCTAGATTTAATATAGATTGACATTTTGCTTATTTCTGAGTCTCATTTCATAGATTTAACAGCGTTTACCTCAATACTTCTAACACCATACTCCTCACCCTGACAATACTGTACATAGAATAGAAGGAGTTCTTCCAAACCTTTGGAAACAAGTTTGTTGTAGGGGGCGATTAGAATGGCAAACATACAAACTGGGGATTGAAAATTGTCACCACAAAAGGCAGAAACCTCCTACGTATTATGACTGCAAGCCATTACGACTTCCTCACTAATAAATTTTCTACTTACTGGCCGACAGTTTTTAGGAAACTCCCTGACTTACTTGACTACAATATAGTAAACGGAATTCCTAAAAAGAAGTGCATAGTGAAATCTAATTTTAACCTCTCAACTAACCATACTCTGATCATTGTCAGTATCAGCACAACTGTTGTTAATAAGTCGCCTTTACCAAAGTTATCCTCAAAAACTACTGACTGGATCAATTTTCAAGACTACATACATATAAACATAAATTTCAAGTTATGAATAAAATCGCTTGATGACTTAGTCGAAGGAACACAATATTTCATTAGATTAGTGCAAGAAGCAGCTGGGTACTCCACTCCTCAGAACGACATTACTACAACTAATACTATCAACACTGCATATTCGTCAAATAATGATCTAGAAACGCAAAGCTATATGATATAGGTCAAGAAACATTGCAGATTAACATAATTACAACAGACTATCTAGAGAATTTAAAATAGCACTCAAAGAAGCTTAAAATATTACCTTTCAACATTATATTATCAGCAACAAAAAAACTAAAAAGACACACCGATACTTTTCAACACATTTAGCTAAAGTATTCAAACCCAAACCAGGTGGCAATGACAGGGAAGTTGAAGACTCTACCGATATTCCACTCCAAATGTCTCCACTCATAAAACCCTGTTCAGCAGCAGAAGTGAAGAGAGAAATAGATAATACAAAAATACACAAAGCTCTAGGCTACTATTTAATCACTGGACAAATATTAAAGCAATTACTTCGCAAAGCCATAGTTATATAAACAGTAATCTTTAACTAAATGTCCTATTTCCCCATAATATAGGAATACGCCAAAATCATCATGATACACAATCCACGAAAACTTCCACTCAAACCATCATCCGATCGACATATCAGCCTCTTGCCTATAGTAAGTAAAATTTTCCAAAAACTCCTATTTAAAAGGATATACGTAGAGCATGAGCTCCTGACGCTATTACCTAACCACTAATTTGGATTCCGGGAACGCTACTCCATTATACAACATATTTATAAGGCAGTCAACGCAATTGTCAAGATTATTGAAGACAAAAAATTCTGCAGTGCAGTATTTCTTTATAAAGTGCGGCAAGTCTTGTCTACAAAATAAAAACACATCCAGCAATTTCTATCTCCTCTTAAAATTGTACCTAACCGACAGAAACTTCACAGTAAGATATAATGACAGTCCATTCAACTACTACATTATCAAATTTGGTTTTCCCCAGGAGAATGTTTTAAGACATCCGCTATTCCTATACACAGTCCAACTACCCTAAACAAATAATAGTACTGGCTTCTGAAAACCAACAATCTCATCTAGGCCTCCATCAAACAAAAAGCTCATACTGTCCACTAAAGTATAACCTTAAGCAACAGGATTATAAAGTTTTCCAAACTTTAGCTGTTGGATAAATAATATACCGTTCGTAGACTGAAGACAAAGATACTCTTGAAATTTGTGTGAAGTAATTGTAAAACCAGAAAAGCGTGCAGGTGTGAGAATGTTAATAATAGACAGCGCATTATTGAAAGTGGTATATGGTATGTTGATAGTACGGTATCTACCAAAATAAACAGTACTAAGACTTATGGTGCTGTGGAGATGCTTACGTAATATGTATTTGTCATTATTGACTTAGTTCTCATTAGTTGATATAGCAATTTGCGCTGCAGTTAAAACAAAGTGTTCTTGGTAGAGCATTCCAAGCTTACAACAGATGTGAGTGAGATATCAACAATACTTTAATTAAGCAAGCTCCCCTAACGTGATATTAGCTATTGTTGAGAAGTTTCGTTGCACTGGTAATGTATTGTGTCAAAGTTCTTTAAGTCGTCGAGAAGCAGTGTGTACCAACATAAACGCTGAACGTGTTTTTGCCTAAGCTGTGCAGTCACTGCAAAAAAAACTTCTAAAAACTGCATATAAACTCAACATGAGTGAAACAGTTACACGTTAAACGATCAAATCAATTCGTGGTTATTCATACCGTATTGAAGCGTTCAAGAAGTAATTGGAAACTTCGAAACAATGATCGAAAAATGTGGAACATTCTAAATATAGATAACGAAAGAAAACAAAAAGTATTCGAAGAAAACTAGTCAGTTTTTTAAATCGGGTCCGAAGTGTTAAGAAGACTGTCGGTTTAAATAAATAAAGTGTATATAAAGAGACACAACGGACAGTACCTATTACAGCAATAATGATATATAAGTTACTTATAAATTGTTTTTCTTAACTACCGTTACCTTTTATTAGTGTTACTCAAAAGTAGTTATAATCATCATATCTAAATTAAATCGACAACGAAACGTAGTAGAGTCTACGGCTGACTTAACCTAAGACGTTGGATGACGGTTTAATCCACGCCTTAGAGTTTGAAGCAGAAAAAATAGGCGTTGCACCATGGTAGCAATGAGGTCGGTTGTGCTGCAGAAATATCCGCGCAGACACAAGAAAGCATCGAAGAAATAGCGCGACGGATAAAAAGAAGAGTGGCGATTTCGATCTGCGGTGAAATAAGTCACTACGACACCGTACCTAGCCTAAGGAAAAGACAATAAGTGCCTCCGAAAGCCTGGAACAAGCTGACCACAACACACAAAAGTTAACTTTATCTAGTCATGCACCGAAAATTTGGTTGACATGGAAACTACAAAGTCTATTATTCGTCCTGATACATTACTGGAAAATGAGAAAATATCATTAGTAACAGTACGACCTCGAACAGCGACAGGTAAAGAAATACGTACTGACAGACAAATAAAAGTAACTATTATTATCATGGTAATCAACGTTATAAAAAGGCATACGCTTTATTTGAATATAAAGAACGATGTCCTAAATATCAAAGATGAAGAAATTCTTTTTTATTTGTCAGAGAAGGCAGCCGTCCAATTTTTATTGAGAGATTTTGATTTTGCTTGGAAGGAGTGAAAGTGTGGTGATAGAAATCTCCGGAAAAGCTACAACTGCGCTATTGAACTAATAGAAAGCGGCTTGCTTGAAAGCAGATTTCTTGTTGGCAAAACATTAGTACGATGCCAGTAATTACCTTGAATGTCAACTCAAATCCAACGTTACAAAGAATATCGTGGTAGGTAAATGTAGGCCAACATCTCAAATTGTGAGATGCGTAAATTATAATGAAGTTATGTCGCTGAGAAAGTGCCCACTGCGCTGGAAAATAGTTCCAAAGAAAGAACTAACGTAGTAAAGCACAATATTAATACGGTACGACAACATCCACGCCGAGTTCTTTTAGCAAAAAAAAAACCGAACAAATAATTACTGATATGGAGAAAGAAGGTGTCATTAAATCTTCAAATAGTCCATGCGAGTCCTAAGTGATACTAGTAAAGAAGAAAGATAGATCAACAAGGTTTTCCGTGGACTACAGACAGCTTAACGACGTGACCAAAAAGGACAGCTACCCTTTACCGAAAATTGACGATATGTAAGGTTCTAGTGGTTTTCTACGGCAGATTTAAAGAATGGTTACTGGCAAGTAAAATTGAAACTAAAAAAGTGTAAAAAACAGCTTTTAAAATTGGAATTGGTTTGTGGTAGTTCACTATGATGCACTTCGGTCTGTGTAACGCTTCTACAACGTTCGAGCGTTTGATGGAAACTATTTTGCGCGGATTGTTGGAAGATCGTTTGAAGAACATGTGAACAACTTGAAGAAAGTGTTCTAACGACTGCTTGTGGTCTGACTCAGACAAAGTTCAAACAGTGCAAGCATGGCCAAGATCAACCGACAAACATAAGGTCTAAAGTTTTTTTGGGTTGTGCACCTATTATAGACGATTTGTATTCGGATTTTACAATATTGCTAAATCTTTGCCAAAATTGAAATAATTTAAATAGAATGAAGGCTAAAAAACACTTTTCCTTAGACCCTAGTTGCTTCGCTGATTTTAAGTTATCTAAGAGAAGATGAAACATTTGTTTAGAATACTGATGCTGTCGTCAAGTCGATAGAACACTTCTACAAATATTTGTATAATTTTTACTAAGGACGGACCACGCCGGTTTGAAATAGTTATTGCAGTTTTGTAATCCGGAAGAACATGTGGTAAGATAGATCGAGAGACTGCAAAAGTATAACTGTATAAGTGTTTAGTTTAGAAGACTATGTCCGGCAAACTGTAGCCATTGTTCGCGGACAAGAAAACGTTGGTGATATAAGAGTACTCCTGAACTAGAAAGTTAACGACAACCCACCTGGGAAGAAGTGAGTTCTTTGAGCAGAAACATTAAAGCATACTGAACGCATTGGGATTCTTTGAGAGTGGAAGACTGTTTTCGTAAGCAATTTTTCGAGTGTCAAGGGCACGTAAAACCGAAAAAGATTTTACTAGGTCAACTGCAAAGAGAACGTCAGTGCCGTAAGTGCGCGGTTTGCGCATCAGGAAATAGTCCAGCGAAAAAACGCAAAGCAGCACTGAAACAGTATAACGTGGAATGCTTTTTAGAAAGAGTAACAATTGACATCGTAGAGCCGTTCCCTGAATCTAATTTGGAAAACATATACAACTTAGATTTAGAGACTCATTTCACAAAGTGGACGGAGGCTTACGCCTAATCAAGAAGCAGTTGCAGTCGCAGACGTTTTAGTGAAATAGTTTTTCTGCCGGTTTGGAGTTCTGTTAGAGTTACATTTTGCTCAAGGCTGCAACTTTGAGTCGGCGCTGTTTCAAGAAGTTTACCGACTGAAATAAAACAAACTAGAATGACGCCTCTCAATTGTCAATCTGATGACGTGGTTAAACAGATAAATCAAACACTAGAGAAGTACTTAGTTAAAATGGTGTCCAAACACTAACGCGATTGTTATCTTTACTTGCACCTTTTTCTAATAGCATATTGATAATTTGTTTACAAAAGCACAGGTCAAACACCATCCTATGCCATGCTCGGTCGCGAAATACAATTGCTATGCCACCTCCAATTTGGACGAAAACCGGAAAAAACTACGTCAGCAAGTTAATGAAGAGGTTAGACGAATTTCCAGCGATAGAATAAAGACAATGCACAAAACGATTGATTTTAACCGGGTGACATCGTATGGTTGTATAATCCCCAAAAAACGTGGTTTGTTGCCGAAGCTGCAGTTGCAATGAGAGGGCCTTTATTAAATTGGGCATCTTATTAACGACGTCATATATTGCATCCAAAAACTACACAGAGACACGCAAAAAGTGGTCTACATCGATTGCCTAGCTCTTTTAATGGCGTTAACAACATAACTCAAGACCAAGTTCGAACCAGAATAATAACGGGCAAAACCAGAAATCAAGTCGAAAGAATGGGTTTTGATAAGTTTATAAGCATCCACAGGCGTTCTGGAAAGTTTAAGTTTGGGGTTACAGCCTAGAAGCAACAAAAATTATTTCAAACGCAAAAGGATTATGTCATCGCACATTGCGTGAGCGAAGATCTTGAGATGTCTAAATGGATTGCAGTTGTATTTAAGAAGAAGTTTGGACGACTAGATGAACTACTCAAGCTTGGTTGTGGCTTAGATCAACTGGATTAGAGGACAGTTGGAGGTCGTCTTCTGAATAACAGATGTTCAAGTGTTGGTCTGCAACACTATCCAAGTAGAACATCAGGTCAGAAAAAGTCTATCGACTGGTACTTTTATGCTTAAGCAAGTTGCCTAAATGGAGAGAGCTGCCGCTATTGTCACGATTCTTTCTACCGGTGTTGCATTTAGTTCATGATAAAAAACGTGGAACATTCTGAATGCAGATAACGGAAAAATATAAAAAGTATTCAAAAAATACTGCACAGTTTCTCTAATCCAGTCGAAAGAAGTATTAAGAAAACTGTCGGTTTAAATAAATAAAGTGTTTAAAGCGTGTACTAAAATAAATAAAAGTGCATCAAGTAATAATAAATATCAGTGTAGATAAACAAAAATTGCGGACAGTGTGTACCTATTGTAGCTATAGTGGTATACTATATAATATCATCATATCTAAATTAAATCGTGTTAAACGCTGTAGGCAAACGTGCACGAAAAATTTAATGTGGTTGCATATTGAGTTTAATTTTCAAACATTTTGAAAAACATAGTTTTCAGACGGGAGTCATGAGATAATTCACGTTTCATTAAAGACAATCAGAATCCAGTTGCTGTAAACCAACAACGTTACAGAGACATCAGTATTGTACTTTTTGTGAGAGATTTACAGAACTTTAGTCGTGCACGAAACCTACGGGCGCACGCAATGGTTTCAACAAAATGGTGCAACAAGCCATACAGCTATACAAAATTATAAACGTGTTTTTTATACTAGTATTATAGATATCTACTTGCGTTTAAAAAGTTTATGTTTTTGTGCATTTATATTATCAAATATAATGTACAGTAACGTTTATTTACATAAAATTTATTGTTTTCTAGATAATATACTTTTTAAATCTTTTTGTTGATAATTGTTGATAATTAAAAAAAACTAATTAAAAATATAAAACTCTTGTGATGTTTATGTTACTTAGTAATTAACTAAGCATATTTTTTATTTGTTAGTATTCTCATATAGGTACAGTACGTTCAGAAACAGAAAATAAAATTCAAAATGAAATAATATATATGTATAGGTTTTTTTATGTAAAATAAATTAAACTGAAATTTATTGAAAAAAGTTTTCTGTGATCATATCAGATTCAAAAAGCTGTGATTTAAGAGTCAAAGCAAAGTTGTTTTTGTTATCGTTTCGCGGATGCCCTATCGGTGTTTATCTTGTGTTTCAAATAATCAATCCTCAATTTTCTTCCTTTTGTTTGAAAGCATCTACTTCATACAAGATCTATCCATTAAACCTCAACAGTTTTACTATGTTTCCATGTTTAAGACACCTAAAACAATTAATTTAGCAGCAGATAAGATTTATATTCTATTATAGTCTCCTAAATTGGTATAAAATATTAGTTCTTTATTTTAGTTCTCTGATTTTAGGAAATTAGTTTACATCAAACAACATTATTAGATCTTAGAATTTAAAAACTTTAATAGCTACACTAAAAAATATTAAACGTTTTACAATAACTTCACTTAAAATGTATTGAATATTTTTATATTGTTACTAAAAATAAATTTTGTATGTTATTACATATAAGTTTATTTTAATTAGCAATTTACTGAATAGGGCACTTAAATTTTATATATTACAGTTATGCGTCTCTTACAACCAAAATAATTTTTGTATTTTGTGTTATACCAAGTTAACGCTACAATGTACAATAACATCATAGGTTACTGAATTCAGTAATGAGCTTTCGGTTTCTGCACAGTCAGCGCTATATAGTGCGGTGTGCTGCTATATGCTTCAGGAATTTTTAACATTTGCGTTGCAATTCAGATGCTTACTACTTTAATACAGATTTTTTTATGTTATGTTCTACGGATGTATAACGTACTCTAGTCATGTTTGGCGTTTTTAACGTGCTTTACATCTGAATAATACTAAACTAGTACATCCATCATACTTATACTTTAGCTGCAGGTATTTTATTTAAAATTTTAAGTACTTTTAAACTAAATATTTAACAACTAATTTAAATGTGTACTACAGTTAATTAAAAAAAAAACGGGTTTACAAAATAACTTTTTTAACACAAATGCAAATATATAAAAATATATTAGTATAAAACCGTAAATGTTATAGTATTTGTTTATTTCTAAAAGCAAACATGTTAAAAACCGCAATTTAAACGCAGTTACTTGTATAAACAACAGTTGCTTTTTTTACCTTAATCTGAAATTATTTTGTTCTATTTTAATTAAAATTAATGTATACGATTTAATTATGTTAAGTACTTATAATTTATTATTTTTTTAAATTTATGTTTTATTATACTGACAGTAATTAAACCTAATTAAATGAGTTTAATAACGTTTTTGCCAATAAATATTTATCTAGCTCTATATTAAACTTATTTATTAAAATCCGTTTAGTATTAGAGATGAATAGTAATTTACAATGATGCTGACCTACATTTATAGAAAAATTAAATGAACCAGCATTTATATTGGAAATTGGTATTTTTCTTACACACGATCTCATTCTTTAAATCCCCCGACGTATATACTAACAGCATCTTTATACTACGCAGCAATAATTGAAATAGTGGTTTTTAGATAATTTACGAATATAATTTGTGCAAGTTTACTACTTAAACAAGAAAGGATTTTGTTAAAACAGTTTGGTAAATTTCGAACTTTTTATAAATAAAATGCAAACTGAATATGCATTTACATTTTGTATACGTGATACGCCTAAACATTGAAACATTAGTTTTTCAATGTGTATTCGTGTCTATTTAACTAAACGCGTCGTGTTAAATTGGGAAACGCCTACGACACGTTTTAGAGAATTTTGAAAGATCTTAAAAAAGTTTAAAATTTTTAATAGAAATAACATTAAATTTATCAATTTATAATTATTATTATATTTGTAAATCGACAAGTTTTTAATTGTTGTGGTATTTGTTGTAGTAACACATAACAAACTACGGTTTTGGTTTGAACTTTTTAAAAGCTTATGAAATTTAAATCAATAAAAGTTGGTCAATTTTATGTATAAATTATTTTTAAGTTTGATTTTGTAATTAATTTATAAATGTAAATACGTAACTAAACCTATAAATATTTTATTTTCATGCTGAATCAAATTGTGAAAACTACTAAAATTATTTACAGGTAAAACGTTTTATTATTAAATACGACTCAAATTTTTTTAAGAAAATTATAAAGTATGTGTAATTTTATAAAACGTATAAATTGCCTTATTTAAAATTAATTCAGACCTAATAATTAATTTGACCAAAAAAAAATTGTTGAATAAAAATAAATAAAAGATTTGCAAATAGTCTTAAGCGTCCCATTAAAAATTTTAGAATTAATTATGACAGTATATATCCGTTTTATCTAAATTGTATTAAATTTTTTTTTCTTTATATTTTAATTACGACGTTTATTTTTTAAAGATGACACTTAAAAATTAAATAAAAAAGTAATTATATAATCTTTTATTTGCTTGTAATTATATTTTATTTGATAAAATAAAATGTTTTTTTATAAAGTAGCTTTGATATACACTTTCCGATAAGTTCTTAGGAGAAAAAACTTCGATTGAAATATAAGTTTAATGCCATTTTTAATCTAATCTGTAATTTAAACGTAGAATTTTTTAATCAAATGTTAGTATGACAAAATTTTGGGCTTAGGTTTATGAAAAGAAAAACAATGAACCAAGTATTTAACAACAGAACGTTTCTGTGCAGAATTTTTCTGAGACATGGTGTATAGATTTAATTTTTACAATTATATTTAATACTCAAAGGTTAGTTATTTAGATATATATAGTTTGAGATAACTTTATGTATACAGGGTATGTATTATTAACAGGTTGTTATTTTAGTAGGTGAACTTAGAGCACAAATACAAGCAAAAAATGTCAAAATCAAAGTTTCATAAAAACACAAAAAAAATTTTTTTGCAAAATAAATCGTAAATTACGAATCTGTAGTCTCCTAAGGTTGTTGACAGCACGAATAAAAATAAACTGTTCTAGGCAAATTTTTTCTTGGCGATTTGCTGACACCAAAAATAAAATTAAAAACAAAATAATGTTATCGAATAACATGTAGTTAAATTCCTGTGTTAAATGACGTTGTTATTCTGCACATTTTTCTTCAAGTACACTAGATAATACCTCCTCCACTGGATAAACTACAAACGTCTAGTCGTCAATTGTTTGTTACTCGCGTAAATAATTGCACATTTTGTCTAATTGCATTTGTTTGAAACCTATTTTTAGTTTATTTTCAATTTCTTAAGTTTTGGAGTATTTAATTTTTTCAGTCTAGTTTAGTTAAGTCTACACTTTTGCACCAATGAGCAAATATTTATCAAAATAATTGTTTTTCGGCTTACGATAACCCTAATTACGTAATTACTGGAAGGAGGCATCGTTATAAGAAGGTTAATGTGCAGATGATAGGATAGTTGGCCAATATTTAATAGAAAAAATTTTAAATCAACACGAATATAAGCAGCACATTTTGGATACATTTGTTTTACAATTTTTTAATTATTTTAGAGCCGGAACTACGTAACAACCTGTTTTGGTTAAATCGTCATTTTGCTAAAAGATTGATAGGCCTAATCTATTATCCTGCTAGGTCACCTGATATTACACTTTTTTTCCTGAGCTCTCATACAACAAAAGATTTATTCGGAGAACGGAAAAATGTGTTGACATGGAGGTAGATATATATAAAACTGTATATTTTAATTCTAAATTAAAAATTGGTAGCTACTCTGTTTTCTTACTAGGATTGAAAATAAAGTTTTTTTATTGTCGATTTCTGCTTGTATTATAAAAGAATTAAAGTAAGCTAATCATACTGAAAATTTGCATCATACATCACTTTTAATTTTAACTTAAAACGAAAAGAGTTTTAGCTGAACTATAAAGGCATACTTAATTAAAAAAAATAATTAAGTTGAGAGATTAATTCTAAAATATGAAATTCTAACTCAAAAATTTTTTATTTGTCATACCTATCGTCAACTTCATCTCCTGAAAAAACCAAGGATTGCGCGTTGACATATCTCGGAAAACAAATTATTACATTTGATAATTTTTTTATTTCATACACTACGAAAAAGGCAGTTGATACATTAGAAGTAACAGCAACATACACTACCAATCGTTAAACAAATCATTGGCTAATTATTATGTTTTACAAGTTACTTTATATAAACGCTGATAACGATTTTGTTCTATGGTAAAAAATAAATCCGGAATAGAAACAAAACATTTTATATAAAACAATAATTGGAGAAACTACTGGTAACTCAACATATAGAATCCAAAAAAAAAACAAAAGCGACGATAAAAAGTTGGATCTATTAGTAAAAATGGTACAAGGGCTTACACAAGACGTTAAACTTGTAAGAAAACAAGAAAGTACAACGTTGAAATGCTAAAAATACAAAAAAATGCAAAATTAAGAAAAAAAATGATAACATTAAGAAAGAAAATGAGGAAATAAAAAAGGAGTTGACAGAGATTAGACATAACCTTGAAGTAATATATAAAGAAAACAGAAAGAATAATATTGTTATTCAAGGCATGAAGATAAAAACTAATGAAACAAGCATACTAACACCTCAAGTAGAAAACTTTGTGAAAGATTATTTGGAAGTAGAAGTTAAGGTGAAAGACGCCTTCACAATAGGCACAAACTTATATTTAATCAAACTGGAAAATAGCAGAGATTAAGAAGGAATAATGCTTAATAAAACAAAGCTGGGAAAAATACCCACCGAAAAAATATATATAAATGATGATCTAACAAAGAAAGAAAGAAGAAAATAAATACAATTACGGAAAAAAGCAAAATTACAAAAGATGGGGCAGTATGGAAAGTATGGGACAAAGACAAAGAAATATTAGAGGAGATAAAAACAAAGGTTCCTGTAAATATTCCATAAAACTAAGTATCAGAATAAGTAGTTACAAAGGAACGACTGCGGCAATAAAATTGGACATGAAAACGGAAAAAATAAGACAAAAACATAGAAATATGAGAAACATTAGATTTAAGAAGTGTGAGGTGAAAGAGCAGAATAAAATAACGTGAAAAATACAGCACATGGAAAGTTAGAAATATATCACATAAGGAAAAAGAATTATTGGATGAATTTGAGAAAACAGGTTTAGATATTCTGAAAATAACAAAAACAAACAAGAAAGGAACGGAAGTATTATAGCAAGAGAGTGGTCGTATCTTGATATATAGTGGAGTACAGCACAGAAACGGATCTAGAGAAAGAATAAGATGCATAATAAAAAAAGACACAGCAAAACACATAAATAAATGGACGAGCATTACAGCGAAAATATTACACAATGAGGTAGATATTGAAAAACATAACAAAACTTCAATATTAGTGGTATATAGAACTGACGAGAATGAAGCAGCAAAAGTAAAAAATGAATTCTAGAATCAATTAACGGAAAGAATCAAGGAGATTAGAAGAAGAAAAATAATAGGTGTGATTAATGGAAGAGTAGGAATGCGGAACCAAGAATTCGGTAAAACAATAGGAATACATGGCAAAAATAACTTAAATAATAGTGGAAGAAGGCTGATTTCTGCATACTAAACAACTAATTAATAAAAAATACTGTCTACGCACAAAAGGATATACACAAACATACTCGAGAATTAAAAAACAGAGGAAAGAAATCGATAACAGATTGCATTATAATAAACAGATATTATAGAAAGGAAATAAAAGGCACACTGGTGTATAAAGGCGTATAATTATACATTCATCACTACTTATTAATGGCAAAAATGGAGATCTATTTGGGAGAGTATGAATTAATGGATAAAGTACAAAATATGAGAAAAATTGCATCGAAAACATTAAAATTTGTAAACAAAAAGAGAAGGAGTTAGTAACAGAATATATTTCTAGAACTAAAGTAGAAATAAATAAAATTAAAAGAGTGATTATCTAAATATCAACTAAAACGCTATGGGACAGTCTAAAAGAAACCGTGATAAAGACGGCAAAAAATGCTGTGCGACGTTGTGAAAATGAGTGAACACAAAAAACAAACAAAATGGTAGAGCAATAAAATAGAAAAAGAAATAAAAATTAAAAAACTGAGGTGAAAAGAATACTTGGGTAGTAAAAAGGGTGAAAAATTCAACAAATTAAAAAACAACGGAATAAAGTAAAACAAATGTTGAAAGAAGGAAAATACAAAGCCTGGAAGGAATTTGGAGAAACGATAGAACGTGACGCTATCGGAAACCAAAAATTATTTGATAAAGCCTTGAAGTCCCCGTGGAAAGAAAAAATAGAAAAGGTTGAGCATATTAAAAGAAAAAAAGGAACGTTAGTGACAGAGCAAGAAGACATTCTAAAAAGATGAAAGGAATACTTTGAAAAAATGCTAACGATAAACGAAATAACTCTTAATATAAAAGAAGAGTAACAGGTAGTCAACATAGACATTAACGAGGACTCTGATTTAAAAATAGAGAAAGTAATTGAGCTTAAAGGGAAGAAAAGCATCGAGACATGACGGAATAAGTACGGAGATGGTTAAGAATGTGGGAAGTAAAGGATTAGAAGTAATAACAGAATTGTTTAACAAAGCATGACAAAAAACACCAAAAGATTGGGAGATAGGGATGCCAGTATACAAAAACAAAGATATACGGGGGAATGCACAAACTACGAAGGAATTACATTAACGTGCATATTATGAAAGGCGTATGAAAAGATTTTAGGAAAAATGTTAGAGAAAATAACAGAAACACAAATAGAAGATTCCTAATGTGGGTCCAGAAAAGGAAGAAGTGTGCAAGACCACATATTTATGTTAAAGCAAATAATAAAAAAATACACAAGTGAAGCGATATTTGTAGCCTTCATTGACTTACAAAAAGCTTTGACAGTGTGTAATAATTTAAAACGAAGAGGAATTGATAATAAATAACGAAATTGCATCAAGAGCTTTTATATAAACACAAAAAGCTATGTGATAACTGGTAACTCACAATCAGAGGAATTCAGTACCAAGGAGGTGGTACGACAAGAAGGAGTACTTAGCCCAGCACTGTTTAATGTACATAGACGATATAATGAAAGAAATGAAAGATAAAACTAGAAAGTTAAAAGTAAGATACAGAAACTTGGAGCCAATAGAGGAAAGTGCTTTTGCAGACGATAAATGATATACGCAAAAAAAGAGCAGGATCTACAACATAACCTTGATTTATGGACAATAACATTAATGAATAGAAATTTAAGAATCAATGTTGAATAGATAAAAGTGTGGTAATAGAAAAGCATGACAAAAACACATCAATATCAATATACGTTTGTGTGTCAATGTTGGGGCGTATACTTGAATGACTTTCATTTATATCTTTTGTTTATATCAATTATTATTAAGATAACCTTTTCTGATATAGCATTGTATCGACTGACTTTGTCTACTTCTGTGTTATTAATTAGAAGACCTACTTCACCTTCCTTCTTGTCTTCGCGACTTCGCGTCCCTTTAAGAACAATACGTGTCAACTTTCAAGTTTTATGCATTGTCTTCCTGTTCTTCGTACTTCAGCTAAACCTATTATTGATCATTTTGTTTTCTTTATTTCTACTTCAAGTTCAATTAATTTTTCTTCGTCTCCTAACGTTTTTATGTTGAATCTGGCTATATTCCATTCTATTTGTTTTATTCTTTTTATTTTCTTTATTCTCTGTTGTCTTGGTTTTTTACGCTTGGAGGGTTGTATTGAATTTATGCCCCCCTTCAGAATCCATGGGATTGACTGAGATTTCAGTAAACTCGACATTTTATTGTTTAGGGGTTTTTAGCTTAACACGACACGCTGGCCAGACGGGTTGGCAAGTGGGTAAAGATATAGGTAAGGTTTGGCCTTGGATGGGAAAAGATTTGGAGGTTAGGACATGATTCCCCTTCTTTTTGGGGTAAGAGAAAATCATGGCTCGCGTGGGCAGGGTCGCTTTTCTGAAATAAACATTATTCTGTCGAGATCACAGAAAGTGTCTATCCGCTAGCACAATCCCGTATTTACTCTAATGTATTTATTTGAGTTATTTTAGTTGTGTAGTTAATCTTAACACTTAACCGGTACAATTAAGGTACTTGATTACATATATAATAATTGTTTTTAAATTACAAAATTAATATAAAAAGATAGGTAGATATCTAATATTATGCCTTCGCTTTATCGTTTCTACTTTTTTAGATTTAAAGTATTTTTAACATTTTTAGAATTTTTTTACGGAACAAAAGATATAAATCTTATGCATTTAATTTACAATAGAAAGTTTTGGTTTAACAATACCATATAAGCGCTCGCGCAGTACGAACGTGTTTTGTGTGCTCTGAAAGTAGTGACTAAATTAAGTTGAAAAATTAATTGAAACTGGTGAAGCCTTAAAGGACACTACTAGAGTTAAATGTCTAAAGCAGCAAGTTGTGCAAAATGTAATGCTGACCTAATTAAAAGTGATCAAATTGTTTGTTGTGCAGGGGTTTGTGATAGAATGTATCACTACAAATATAGTAACATTTTACTGACGAATACGGACTATTGATGGCTAAACGAAGTTTTAGTTGGTTTTGTGAACACTGTGTAGATAGAAAAAGTTACATGGCAATTATTTTAGATGGTATGAAAGCATTAAAATAACTGCATGATGGTGTTCATAAGCAGAATGAAAAGATTGATAATGTTAATCAACAAATCATAGTGAATCAAGATAAATTAAAAAGTGATATAACTGAAATAATTGAAGAACGGCCACAACCAACATATGCGGATAAATTGAAATTAAAAAAGCATGAACCAGCTTTAATAATAACAGTTAAAACGTAGAACAGAAAGTTTGGATACCAAGAATGACATTAAGAAATGTATTGACTCTACGGGTATGAATATAACTGGAATACGACCGGTAAGTAATGTCGGTATACTGATAAAATGTAAAAATAAAGATGATGTATGTAAACTAAAGGAGAAAGCAAAAGCTAAAACGGGAGAATCCTACAAAATACAATTACCAAAGAAAAAATTCTTAAAAATAAAAATAGTTGCATTGTCTGAAAATTTGTCACCGGAAATAATCGAGTAAAAAATCAAAATGCAGAACAGTCATCTAAATTTAGAGAAATCGTTTTTAAAGATGTACACACAAAAGAAGGTAGAAATCGGAAAAGTTACATAGTTTATGCGGAAGTAAATGCATACACATATTGGACTATAATAAAAGAAGAAAAGATAAACGTAGGTTGAGATAGATGCATCGTCTATGATGCGATTAAAATCAGAAGATACTATCGCTGTTATGGATTTAACCATAAAGCCTCGGAGTGTAAAGTACAAAAAGCCTGTCTAAAATGTGCTGGCTCACATGGGTTGTAAGAATGTATTGTTGATGGAAAAGAAAGTCACAAATGTTCGAAAATGGGCGAAAAATTAAAAATAAAATTGGACACTAACCATCCTGTCTGGAGTCAAAGATGTGCTGTATTTAAACAAAAAACGGAAATGGAAAGAAAGAAGATTGATTTTTTAGAATAAGTAAGCAAGGTGCCATTATTTTATATTTCATTGCACAAAGCATGCTAAAACATTTCCAAGAACTAGAAATCTTAATTCAAGATAGGAAACCAAATTTGTTATTATTAAGTGAAACTCGTGTAACTGAAGATATACAAGACCGTGAAATTAATTTTTCAGAATATGTATTAATTTGGTGTAATTCACAAACGAGAAGAACTGGAGGGGAACTGTAATCTATAATTTCGCATTAGACAATAACTATTGGTTAATATGTATCAAAATAATAGGATTCCAAACCGTGCTGTATCACTCGCCAAGTGCAAGTGATGCTATTTTTATAGAACGTTTTGAAAAGTTGTGCAAAGATACAATTCCAGATAACAGTCTACATATAATTATAGGAGATTTTAATATAGAAGTTATATCGAACATTCCATTGATTAATGAAAATAATGACAGATACCAGGTTTGTGAAATATTAGATTAGATTCATAGTTGGATCACAGAACAGCAAAGCATTTTACATAAAAATACCATAATAAAGACTCATTTTATAATTGTGCAAAATGATCGGCTGAATAGCGATGAGAAATATTATATAAGGAAGTTGAATTAGATAAGTAGTTAGTTATTAAGTTTACCTTGTAAATAAAACACGAAAATCACGAAAGTTTTTGCCTAATAAATAAATAAGTTAAGTTTGTATTATTTAAAAACAAAAAATCCGAACAAGTAAATATAACTTAGATGTATCCAAGCAAAGTTTTTATGGGTCGAAATTAATACAAATTATTAGAAGCCTAGGGATGAAACAAATTGTTGACGAATTTACGCGTACAACAGAAAATAGTCGTACAATAGTTGACCTAGTAATTACAAACGTAGATGAATTAAGATCTGTTGTATTAAATAAACCAAAAATAACTGATCATGATATAATAGAAATCGATTTAGGCACCATACATAAAAAGATGGATTACAAAATAAAAACAATAAATTGCTATAAAGAATATTCACAACAAAAGCTACTTAATCTACTGAGCTATTACAATTGGAATATGCAAAATCGACAGATGGATCAAATAGCAAATGACATAGTTCAAACGCTTTTTTATGCAGTAAATGACCTAATTATAAAGAAAACTATAAAAACACGAACTAGTAACACCTGGTTTATAATAGACTTACGTAATCTCCAAAACGAAAGGCCCAGACTTTATAAAATTGAAAAATTAACGGGAAATGAAAATGACTGGATGCTTTACAAAAACATAGGAAAAAATTTTTATAATTATTACTTAGATAAAACACAGAAAAATAGCAGACAACCCCAAAATATGTAGAAAATTATTAAACATTTAATCAATAGACAAAATAATGAACCAATAAGTATAATATTTGACGAAGTAGAAATTAGTAACTTAGAGAAAATATCAAATAAATTTAACGAATATTTTGTAAGCAGCATTATGCACATAAATAATAGTATAAACCAGTCCCCAGCAAACTTCAAAGAGGCTCCAATATTAAAACCAATCGTTAATTTCAAATTTAAGCAAGTTAGTTTATCAGATCTGAAGAAAATCTTAATGCGAAAAGGAGGAACGGATCACATTACAAAACAAGTTAATACAGATGCATTGCCAGAAATTGGTAATGCAATGGTAGACCTAATAAACAAATCTTTAATAAGTGAAAATCAATCGGGTTTTCTAATTAAACACTCGTGTGAAACAGCATTAAATCTCGTGTTGACAAAATGGAAATCCGAAATCGACGTGGGTAATAGTGTAGTAGCAGTGTTTTTAGACTGTAAAAGAGTCTTTGAAACTATCGACAGAGGAAGACTTATAAATAAACTTTACCAATATGGAATAAGAAGCACCGAACTTCAATGGTTCAAAACTTACTTGGAATCTCGTACTCAAACCACTACGTACCAAAATTACGAATCTATTCCAATTCAAAATAATTTAGGTGTACCTCAAGGATCAGTCTTAGGCCCATTGCTTTTCTTAATTTATATTAATGATTTAGAACTTCACCTTAAGTGCTGTAATATTAATTTGTTTACAGACGATACCCTGATATCAATTACTAATAAAAATGTACATTCAGCTATTATAAAGCTAAACTCAGAATTAGAAATTATTGGAAATTGGTTACAATCAAACAAATTAAAATTAAATGTGCTAAAAAGTAAAACGATAGTAATATCAAATAATAATGTCAAAACAACAAAAATAAAATTTGAAAATATAGAATTAGAATAGGTTGAACAAACTAAATATTTAGGAGTAGTTATAGATCAGAATCTAAATTTTAGAAGCCATGTGAATTATGTAATTAAAAAGTAGCAAATAAGATTAGCCTATTAGAAAGAATATCTAATTAATTTACGATTAATGCCATAATTACTTTTTATAAAACAATGATTGCACCATATTTTGATTTTTGCAGTAGTATATTTTTAATGTGTTACGAAGTCGACTTAAAACGGTTACAGAAACAACAAAATAGGGCTATAAGAATTATATTACATTGTTCAAAATATATCAAAATCACAGTAATGTTAGATTGTTTAAAATGGTTAAGTGTGAAGTGTGAAATAGCGGATATATTTTAATTCATGTTGATATACAAAATAATTAATGATTTGCCTACATGTCAAAATTAGTGATACGTAACTATGATATACATTCACATAACACGAGAAGTCGATGTGATTTCAGATTGCCAAAATTTTCAAAATCAAAGTCACAAAATTCTCTTCTGTACAAAGGTCTGAAATTATATAATGACTTCCCAGATGAAATTAAGCAGGAGCAAAATATTTATAAATTTAAAAGAGGTCTGAGTGATTGTGTTAAGAAAAATTTTTGAGCAAAAATTAGTATTAATAGAAACATGTTATGATTTATATTAAATTAGTATATCTTTACTAAATAAATTCTTACTTACTAATATTACGTTAACTAGTGTAATGGGGACATATGTGTCATTTACTTAGTTTACTTTAAGTAATTTGTAATTTTTTAAATTATTAATTTTAATTTATTAAACAAACTTCAAGTTCGTTTTCCATGCATTTGCTAGCTTGGATCGTTTGTGGATAAAATATTAATAATTCTTTTTAAAATTCAACAGAAATCGTATCTTATGAAATTGTCTTCATTTGTAATTTAAAGTAAATGAAACGTCAGAAACTTTTTTGTTTACGCTGTGCTTGTATAATTTCATTTGTCAATCAAATATTAAAATCTGTATGGCTGATGAATTTTTTTCAAAATTAATAATTACAGTTTACATTAGGTTTAGCAAACAAATAAAAAAATATTTAATGAATTTAAAAAAACGCAGATATTGATAAATTTATTGAAATAATTGGATTTGAAAATTGATAAAAAACGCGTTATTTTTTTATAGATTATTAGTACTTTAGGTTTTAATATAGATTAAGCAATTGGTTTTACTTGTTGAAATTGAGACTGACATGGACTAGTCATCTAAAAGGGTTGGCAAATAAACGTCGGAATCTTGATATTGCCGTGATTGGTGGGGCAAATCCGCATAATTCATCTTGCATTCCAGGCATGTTCTAACATTGGTTTGGCATGACATTCCTATAAAGAATTATAAGCAGGGTGTACTATTATTTTCAATGTGATTTATAATAACTTGTAGTTTCAGGAAAACCTTTTCAGAATTATTGTACCTAAGATACTTAGTTTTATAAATTAGTTTGCTCAAAAGTATTTTATAAGTACCATAGTGCTTTCAGATATTTAATATTTCCCGTTAAATATGAAATCTTCACTTTGTCTTATAACTTAGTCTTTTGCATGGGAAGCACCTTAGAACTTCATTGAAGTGTATAGAACCTGAAGTACGACAAAAGTAAAATGATCTCTTTAAGCATCTTGCTTGGCTATTGTTCCTGTTGACTAAATAAGTTTCTGTTTTATATAATGTTTTTTAACATCTCTATCATTTTCAAGTGTTTGTTAAACTATGCAAGCACAGTCTTTACCCGTTAGAACATTATTTTCATTTACTAAAAAGCTTATATTAGTATTCCGGTCTTATATTCTTCTCAGGCATAGATCTTACAAACAACGAATTTAAATAATATAAAACCTTTATCTTTTATCGTGTGTGCACTTTCTTTTATCAATTTATTCAGTTGTGAAGTGTTCATCGTAATTGTTACATAACTGTATGCCAAAGCATTTTTCGCTCGATTGCATTTATTTTTTCTACGAAAATTCTCATAGCACGTAAAAATAAAACTTTTTTAAAAAATGCAAATTCGATTTTTTACTATTTCAGTCATATGTTCTATCAACTACGTTTTAAAACGTACTACTAATCTAATTTCTAAAGTATAATTTTAGCTGTTACACTAAACGACGAAACACATTTTAATTTCAGAATTTTTTTCTTATTTACCACTTACAAACATTTTTAAACGCATTATTAAGTTGAGTTTCAGTACCGTAAAGAAATTGTGCACGCTACACTAATTACGCTTAAATTAGCAGTAAATTTCGTCTTCCCCCTGTCGTAATAGATTTATTAGTCACATACCGTTATAATTGAAATCGGATTCACTCGCGTGTGTTATAATTTTAACGTACGTACACTTATTTGCTTAAGCGAATTGAATTATTTAAGCAACAATAAAACGTTTCTAAATCAATTTTATTAACTGTGTTACAACTATACGTTTAAACATAATTTAGCTTAGCGCCGTCATTACAGACTGAGTTTATTAAACTAAACGTAAAAGTCGACGCTTAAAAACGAAATTATTTTTTTCTGAATGCTTCTAAATCGGACATAAAGAAACCATATCTAAAAATTACTTATTTGCTGATACTTATTTTTATACATAAATGTGGACAGAATTGTCTTGACTTGGCAGCATTTTCTTTTACAACATTATATTCTGTGTTGTTTTGTTTCGCACTTTCTCATATTTTTTTATTAAAAGTTTTGAATTATATATATTGTAAAAACAAAGATAAGTTATATTAAAGCGTTGCACAATTTTATGAAAAAAAGACAATATCTCAAAAGCTTAACTACGTTGTACTTAAACTTTTAAATCAAATAACGCGCGTTAACAAACTGTAAAATAAGACATTGTCGTTACAAAAACGGTGTTCCATAAATAAATGGCAAAAATTTCCTTTAACCATTCAACGTAAATGTAGAACTTCAATTTTGTAAAGTTAGTTTTTCCATTACATGTCCTGACCCAAACTGGATATAAATTACTTCGTCTGCGAAAACCGATAAAATGCGGGTTCACGATATAAACACTTGTTCAATTTTGAGAAGCAATGGAGCTATAATGCGGTCCGTTTCCCATGAAACGATATTTATGTGCAACCTAAACCCGGCTCCATTATTTTATGTACAACCTATACTGCACCTGCATCTGGAAATTTTACGTTTGCAACATTTTTACATAACTCAATTTAAAGAAATGCTGGACATTTATATAGTATGATTTAACCGTACAACAACTAAATAAATTTTTAGGATAATTTAAAGCGTAGTCCCCATTTCGGTTTCTGAACTGTTATAGCCACACCTCAAATAATTGCGTGCGTTTTGAGTTTATGAGTACATTAAAGTCGAATTCTAAAATCTAACTATTATAAGATTTATCAGCCACAGATTATTTATCTACAATTTTTTTTAATGCGTATAATACAGGTCGGTACAGATATCGATTTTTATTTTATTTGTAATTTAAAAATAATATTGATTGTTTTCCTAAATGTAAAACCGTTAACTAACTTCTTATTAAAACTAAGCAAGTTTGTCTGCTAAAATTCGGTGTAGTTACTGGCAAACAAATTTGATTTGTAAAAACAAAACGTTAAATGTTTTATTTATCGATGATATGTATTAAAACATTAAATTGCAAATTAATCTAACACCGTCAATAATTACCCAACTTCTAAATTTGTTTTATGCCGGCTATACACTTTCGCCGAGGCGTGCCGAGACTACCCAGACGCGAAAGTGTACTGTTAACGCTCATCCCGCTCTGTACCGCGATACAAGGAAATCAATAAATCATGTTTTGATAAAGTAAAGTTTAAAACTTACACCGGTAATCAATATTTTAACTATACCAGATTCTGGGGTAAGCGTCATGCTCAAACAAGTTTTTCGTTAAATATACATTTATTAACCCTCCTAATACCAGGTAAAAAACATCATATTGCTTACCAGTTGAAGTCTTTAAAGGACCACGTATGTACATTTTTTGTTTCATGAGCAGTTTTCTGAGCTACGTGTAAACCTTCCGATTACCATTGGGATCTTTTTTAGACCTAGACGTGTTGTTTTTATTGTTTTTTCTTAAGTTTTTTTTACAACTGTCCCAATATTTTTTTAGCTGAGTTTCCTTCAACAATGTTTAATAATATATATCAAATTTTTCAATTGTTATTTGTTTTGCGACGTAAAAAAAAATATTGTCGTTGGGGTCATACTTGACCCCACTTGGTAACCGACGTTCTAAAAAGTAATTCTAATATTTTGTCTGCATTTTTCATCTAATCTGCTTGTTTCAACGTGTTTTAACGTGTAATTCGTCTGAATCATGATTACTACCATTCCGTCTTTAGTCATTACATTCGGTGAGTTTATTGGAATCAGTTGAAAAGTGTGTCTGCTGTGTTATTACATTTGATTGGAAATAGTTGTTGTTGAATTATGGCTAGAAAATATTTGTCTCAGCGTGAAGTGGAAGAAATAGCTAGCAATATTAATTTACTGAATAAAATTGAAGACGAAATTTTATCTGACGATAGTGATGCCGAATTTGAAGAAGTAAGTGTACCTGATGTAAATCCGATTGAAAGTTCGGAAGACGATGACAGTGATGATAATTTGCATAATGATAAAAATATACTGGTGGGTAAAGATGGTTAAATATGGAAAAAAGATAAGCCTCATGTTAGAAGACGAAATCAGCGAAATATTCTAAAAACGCCGCCAGGTTTAACAAAATTCAGTGTACATATTTCAACATGCCTAGATGCTTTCCATTTATTTATCTCGGAAGACATTATGGACATAATACTTAGAGAAACAAACATTCGAGCTAGAAGAATTGTAGGCGATACGTGGAAGCCAGTAGATGCGGATGAGTTACATGCATTTTTGGACTACTGCTTCTAGCTGGTGGTTTGAAAGCACGCGAAGAACTAATATTGGAGCTGTAGAGTACGAAATACATGTCTCTCCATACACCAATTTTTTGTGCTGCAATGTCTCGTAATTGAATGAGAAACCTTTTGAAATACATTCGATTTGACAATATGAACACCCGAGAAGAACGACGGACAACAGATAAATTAGCAGCTATTCGTAGCATTCACGATATTCTCGCTGCAAATTGCAAAAAATCGAAAAACGCTAATGCTGAAGTATGTATTGATGAACAACTTGTTCCTTTCCGTGGAAAATGTCTCTTTTGAGTGTATATGAAATCGAAGCCAGATAAATACGGAATTAAAATCTGGGCTTTATGCGATGTTAGTAACAGATATTGCTGGAATTTCCAAATATATACTGGAATGGTAGACAACGCTCTAGAACGGGAACAAGGTAAAACACAATTTCATCGTTTCATGCACGAGTATAAAATTTCATTTTTAGGGAAGCGGGTAGTTTTGGATTTGGTTGAGGGTTTGAGAGAGGGTTATAGTATTACCACAGATAATTTTTTTACGTATATGTCTTTGGCAAAGGAACTACTGCAGCAACTAAGAACCTTGACCGGAACAATTCGTAAAACACGTAGAGAAATACCAAAAGAATTTTTGCCAAAAAGAAATCGAGCAGAATACTCAAGTGAAATTCTATATGGAGAAGACACAACTTTAGTATCTTACGTAGCTTAAAAATATAGAAGCGTTATGCTACTTTCAACGCAACACTAAAATTTGGAATTGTCCGGAGAATACCTCAGTTACAAACCGCAAGTTATCTTGGACTATAATAGAGCTGTGGACAGCGTCGATAAAATGGTGAAGGAATACTAATGCAGAAGAAGCACAAATCGCTTATAGCTTATATTTAAGTATGACGAAGTTACAATTCAAAAGTGTTTGATGCCAGAGCCATCTCATAGTGTGATTTTACTATGTGCCTAAAGTTTACTGTAAATAGCTATAAACGGTGGTGACACGTTGAAATTGGTTCAACACCCGCGAATTTCAAAATATACTTTGAATTATTCGTCGGGATAAAACCTCAACGTAAAAGGACATTGGGGGTAAGCAATGTCAATGCAATTATGCAAACGCCACCAGAGTGAACTACTGGACGGCCGTTTCGCTCTTTTGGAGCTCATCAGCAGTAGGAGATACACCCTAATGTAGTTTGCATAATTGCATTGACGCCCCTTATAGCTTATATTTAAGTATGACGAAGTTACAATTCAAAAGTGTTTGATGGCAGAGCCATCTCATAGTGTGATTTTACTATGTGCCTAAAGTTTACTGTAAATAGCTATAAACGGTGGTGACACGTTGAAATTGGTTCAACACCCGCGAATTGTAGGGTGAGTTCCTGGATTTTAACATTTTTAGCAGTTTTGGCAAAAATAATAGTAGTAATTGCAGAATTAGGTTTGCGCAAGCTTCCGCCTTGTACGCTGCAAAAACGGTACAATATAGATAAAAATTGCACATAAACAATTTATTGAATATGAAATTTACTAGAAAAAAATCCGCGGGAATGTATAATTATATCTAATAGTTTACGACTTACAGAATTTTAATGTAATGTAAGACATTTTTGTGCAACTTTGCACACTTGTATATTCTAAAATATTGAAGGTAACTGTACCCTTTTGCCGAATTTTTTATAGTAAATTTTGTCTTCTATAAAAATATTTATGTGCAACTTTTCTCTATCTTGCACCATTTTAAGGTAATAGTTTATTGGTTATTTTAAGTTATTAAACAAATCATTTAAATACAAAAATTGTAACCTGTGTAATATTAAGACACTGACAAAGCTAACCTTAGCCGCAAAAATAGCCGCGGTGGTCACCAAAAGCAACTCGACCGAAACACACATGTTCTACTAAACCGATAATTTATGTTCAAATTTTAAAATGCGTAAACAAAATAATTTAATAAACCTGATTTATAAAGTTTGATAATAAAAATTATTATAATTATTTTTTTTTTGTTGAGTGTACGTTTTGTATAAAGTTATTAGTTAGTGACAAATTGTTACGTGGTTGCCAACCTGCGTCCAGTCAGGACCCAACAAATCGCAATGCGTGATCTTTAATTTGAGGATTAGGCGCCATATAAAAAAGTCACAAAATAGTTAAATTTATTTGGATATACGTTATAATATAAAGTTTTTTATTTGATTATTGTACGAGAGATGCGATAAACTGTGATACTGTCTAACGCGAAAAAATTGAGAATAATTATTAAATTTAATTCTATTGCTTAAACAAGGTCTTTTCTTTGTTTTTTTGTTGTAAACAGAGAGAACAAATCTAATATTTCTTTTCTTTGTCTTTGGCAATTGACAGATTATTATAAGATTAGTTTTACTGTTTTACGCCGAAAGGTCACGCTAAGAGCACCTAGAAAATTTAATAAAAAGGCATGTGGATTATTTTGCGTCACGAAATGTTTTTATTGCGACTTTAATCTGCTGTAAGTCTTCTTTAGATATGACAGGAAATCGCAAACGCGTCAAACTGTTGAAAAAAATGTAATTTATAAACTGTGGATGCACATTTCCAAAGATAAAATCTCTTTACAATTTTTACATCTGACAGGATGTGGCAACGTAGCTCGAATCGTGTCATAATCTTAGAAGCTGTTGAACTGTGAACCACTATAAAACTCGGGTAAAATCCAGTAATCATTTACATTTGTTTTTGTTGAAATGCGCGTCAACTAATTAGAGTGTGGTGAAACAATTGTCAGGAATCACGCAACATAAATTGTATATATAATCAGTGAATGATTTATTTAATCCAAGCGTATTCAATCAAACTTTGGCTAAATTTCGGAAAGTTTCACTATGGCTCTAAAATTGATTATATCTAGAGAAAATTTTACATTTATCCGAATGCTCTCAACCGTATCTAAGCCAGCAGAAAATGACAGTGGGTGGACGTGAATCTTAATTTTTTGACTTTTCTTCGCATAACATGCTTGTCAGCGCAATATTATTATTTGAGCTTTGCGAAGGTGACTTTTTTCCTTGAAAATATTTTTTGTGAAATAAAGTTAATAATGTAAACAATATAGAATACTACCCTTCTCGAGCCACATGTAACACTGGTTTACATAATCCCGTAGGTGGGTGGAGCTCTAAGTTCCTATAGTCAGAAATCACCAGAAAAGAAAATAGCTAAAACACGAGTAAAACAGACTTTGCACTTAATGTAGGTTAAAACAACCAAAATTATAGCAAAACATTAGTTTACTTATACGATATAATTGAAGTTACGTTTACCTAACTTTAAAAAAAACTAGCGGCGTAAATTTTCTATTGACTGCCTTCGACGAGATTTTGTAGATAGCAATTCTACGCAGTAGGAATTTCAAATCAGACGACAGAAAATTATAGACAAATTGTGTATCAGAAATTGTAATTACAATCGTTATAGTTGTATTACGCCCCATAAAGGCACTCGCGCTCTCTTTAGTATCAAAGAAAAACGATGTACCACAGTCTTTGAACGGCATTCGCCATCATTCACATTTTTTTCGGAAACGGTTATAAAAACCCCGGAAGATAGAAAACAAAAAGTAAAACCCTCTGTAACAATTTCTCTAATTTAGGAACACAGTGAAATTTGGATCAGAAAACTCACCAGGCTAAAAATTCAACATTTAAAATAAAATTTTACCGCAGCATTAAAACTACGTGTGGATAGAAACAGTTTGAACATGTATAAAATGCTAATTTCTTTTAGAACTTAAAATGATCTCGTGGTTGTGTCTCATTAATCTCCAGTTAGTCTTACACTTGTCTAAAACTATTAAGCCGGCATTACACCTTCCGAGTGCTCGGTTGGGATAGTGCGTTTGGTCGAGTAGTTTACAGTGTAATCGGGATAGTCCGTACTTGATTTAGTGACTAAGGAGAGTGGATAGGAACTGAGCCGAATGAGTAACCTTTTTACCAACGCAGTCTACTCGGTGCTTTGCTCATCCACCACTCGGTCGCTGAGATCAGTCGAATCGGTGAATTGTAGCAGTGGAGTATTTTTAGTGCGTCCAATTATACATAAAATAATATTTCTTTGTGTATTTTTAACTTTGTAATTTTCTTTTAAATGTTCAAGTGGTCAAGTGAAACAACAATAAAGTTTATTCAAGTGTACAAACCACAAGTGTTTGTGGAATTTCAAATCGGCGGCGTACAAAGACATAAACAAGCAAGACGCTGCTGATCAAAAGTTATCAGGAACAATAAACTTACCAGAATTTGGTGTGCCTGAGTTGAAAAATAAAATTAAAATTTTACGATCGACCTACAATCAGGAAAAAAGAAAGTCGAAAATTCTGAAAAATTGGGTAGCGGATTAGATTCAGTCTATGAATTTAACGTAAAATGACTGAAACAACTGGAACCTATCTTGAACTTTGGAGAGAAAAGGAAAACATTTGATAATGTAAGTTCTCTAGCTCGTATTGATGAATGATTTTTTACATTAATAATAGGTGGTTAGTTAGTAACTTTTTCTCTTCATGATCCAAGAATTATAACACCTGAATCCACATTTTCAACGTTGAAACTGCCTTGTGGAATGTATGTATTTATACTATAATTCTTAACCAATTATGCAATGCGCAACAAGTACGAATGATCATATAGGCTACGTGTGTACTAGTCATTATAGGTTTTTGAAATATCTGAAATCTACTTGATATAATTCCGAAAGAACATTTTACTATCCTTCTAGCTTTCGATAGTCTATAATTGAAAGTCTTTTATTCATATGTTAAAGGTTTATGTGAATACGGTTTTAATAAATACGTCATCAGGCATCACCACCCACCAAAAAGCCACCAATCGGCAACAAATCATTTTATAGTTTTTTGTATATCACAGAGTCCTTGAAAATACCGTTGTCTGAGTATGTTCCGTTTGATCTGACGCTGATGTAACAGTAATCATGGTCAATTATGGCTAGTAATACAATGCTATTGGAGTTATTGTAATTCCAAAATTCGCTTTTGCAATTTGGAGATGCTTGAAATATTTTTTTATTAATACTATCATGGCATTCAGAAAAATTCCATCTAGTGTTAAAACTATTGCCAAATCGTGTCACGAATGTGCAAAACATGAACATGTTGCACCTAAATTCCGAGATCACCATTAAAAATATCCGAAGAAGTCTTGGCAACGTCTTCACATCGACTACGCAGGCCCGGTCGCAGGATCAATGTTATTGATTGTCGTGATGGTTGAAAGTCAAATGTATTAACTCAACAGCAACCGAGGCAATAATTGCAATTTTAAATGGATTGTTTGCAACGTATAGTACTCCAGTTACTATTGTTTTGGATAACGGTCCACAATTTACAGTCGCTGAGTTCAAAACATTTTTGCAAACAAGTGGTGTAAAATACCACAAACTAACTGCTCCATACCATCCTTCAACTAATGGCCAAGCAGAACGTTATGTGCAATTAGGTAAAGATTTTTAGAAAGCAATGTCTACGACACCAGAGTCGTTACGGAAGAACTTAAACGAGTTTTTGCGCCAATACGAGAAAGTTACACATCGTACAAATGATCAACTACCAGCAATGCTATTCTTAGGGAGAAATATTTAAACACGTTTAGATTTGGTTAAAACCGTTCTAGAATAACCGAGAAACAGCACATTAAAGTGGAAACAACATTTAGAATCTTTCAATTTAGTCAACTTGTTTATTTCCTTTCTGGAAATGCAAAAGTAAACAAATAGATTTTTGAGATTGTCGTTACTCGCTTAGGTGAAGTTCATTACAAAATCGACTATAATAACCAGCGATTCAAATACATGTCGACCAAGTCAAAGTTCCATCTGAACCATATCGAAGAATCTGTTTTTATGGAGACATCACACTACCGACAGAACAATCTCAACAACTAGCTACTACGCAAAAACTTGTTTTACAACCAACAGCGCAACAAGAGGCAATTGATTTCCGGACAATGACATCAGTGATACGTTGTAGAACGGGACGGGATCTTCTTATTTTTATGCATTAACTTTCTACACAATAAAACATCACAAAAATAATAGTATATACTTAAGGAGTTCGATTTTTTGTCGTCGTTTAATCTAACGCCACATATCCAGAAACACTTAAAACTGACGCATCGTATTTGCATTACCGTACCGCCATTTTTGCCAACATAAAATACTAACTAGTGATTTTAGATTAATACGATTTTTAGCAAACGCTAATGCCTGTAGTGCAATTTGCGATTCCACAAATTACATTGCTGTTACGATCTGAGCTTTTGTTATACGCCACAGTGGACATCTATAGACATTGAAACAAATCTTCGATTGTCTTTTATTGATTCAGACATTTTAACGTTGCGAGCGTAGTGAAACGAGCGAGCGCGTTAATATTATTCAAATTGGCGATTAACAAACTAGCTAGTTTTAAACTTTTGCCGTTAATAGTAATCTAGTACAACGGGTAGAGTTAGTAAAAAATTCAAGTACACGAACTAACTTGTTATATCCAATAGTCGTACAAAGTCGTAAAATTAATCGTTCTCAACGATTTTATTAGTTGTTATACAACATTTTTCATTAAGAAAGTTTTATTTATAAATTTAAAATTGTTTATTAATAGCGGTTAATATAGTTACTAACGATTGACGGAACAACTAACAACGGAACGACAACGGATATTATTACAAAGATAATGATTTCCCATTTATTTTAAAAGCAAAAACTTATAACTTTTATTAGAAGTGCTTCTAGAGTTAGTCACTTTTATGTAAGATTTAATTTTTTTTTAAATGAAGTGTAGTAACAAGAATTTAAATTCTATTAAAAAATTAAGGATTTCTTCTAGTAAATTTATCGTTACGCATTTTTGTTTCGTTCGTTATTTCTAATACTTGTGAACTTGTCCCTCGTTAGTAAGGTTACTTCTATTACCTTGTTATAAAGGTAAACAAAAACTACTCGTTACAAAGAAATAAATGATGGTGATGAAATATAAACGTTGTGGCAGAACACTTATTAGATTACTTCAAAAAATATATACGTAATACAAACAAATAAAAATAAACTTGATTATGCGTAAATTAAAATGTTTTGGCACTATAAGTAGCAACAATTACTGTTGTTAGAAAACATTTTTCGACGTTATTAAACAAAAAAAAACTGATTTTGTTATACAACAATCTCGATTGATTATAATTTTTCGTTAATTAACTTTTGATATCAGAACCCTATTGTTTAAATAATAAACATTTTAGGAAGCTTCATTACTTTTACACTAAGCATTGAATGTCACATGCAAACAGGTTCCTGTTTAATTTTATGAAATATTTTGTGCTTGAGAAATGCGGGTCGCTTTCGGCTCTTTTGTTGTATACAATGACGTGTAATTTATTCAGATTGGAACGTTGATAATATAAGTTATTTATTACAAAACAAAAATATTTTTGCAGAGAAGAGCAAATATTTAAAGTTTATTACAGTGTCTAACATTATTAGAATATTTTGCATTAAAATGATTTTATAAATTTCCCAATATATCAAAAATCTATATAGCTCTCAAAATTTTTTGGTTTAGTAACACAGTTTATTTTATATAAAAAAACAAAATTTGTTAATAATATACTATTTTCTAATAATAAATTTAAATTTTGTTTTGCAAAGAATTCAGAGAACAAGCGGGGTGGGGGGTAATTAGTCAATTTGCTTCTTCTATCCTGAAAACATAAAATAGAAAACTATTTAAAGACAAAGAAACGTTTAACGAAATTTTTACGTTTTTAGTTGGCAAAGTCATTTATATTTTTCTGTCATCTAAAGAAGAAGTTAAAACCGGAACGGTGTTTTGAAAAAGAGAACTTAATGCTCAAAGTTTTCTGAATCAGTGATCATTAAGTCGATTTATAGTAAAGTTTGAATGCGATATTAACCGATGCTTAAGAAAAGAGTCGCTGAAGTATGATGCATTTTTACGTTTTACAGTTAACTTTGGTTATTGTTTTTCGTTTGTAGCAATAATGGTACCACGATAATGGTAACATTCATTTCACCTCGCTATTATGTTCGTGTGACATAGAATTACCCACGACAAAATTTCTCGACTAATTAGTGTTGGCTTCCAATATATCAATGCAACGTTCGACGCGTTAATTTACTTGATCTCAGGAACATGTTTGTGTTGAAAGTATTGTATTTGTGATACCTGTCTGATTACATTTTGTTTCAGCTTTTAAAAATGTTTTGTTATATGCAAAAGATGTTAAAAAGAACACTGTCCAAACAAGCTAATATAAATGAAAAATTTTAATTTTAAACGGTAATAAAATAAATACCTTGTTTATGTAGATCTAGGATGGAGCTCTTTTGTTCGGCCGGAAGGCTGCCTGATGAAATTGAAAAGAAATTCGGGTGGTTTCTAATACTGCACGTCGAAAGGTTTTTCTTAAAGGCGAAATTAAATTTTGTCGCACAATACTTAACATAACAAACAATTCTTCGATTTGGTAACAAACTCGAGATCAAATGAGCCGTTGAGAACCAGAGTGGTCTAAGTCAAAAAATTCTGTTGTGAGATAAAATGATCTAAAGTTATACTCTACTCTACTCTATACATTTTCCGGAACTGAGTGCACAGTCAGTATTAACAAATGGAAAATAATGAGGAATAAATTTAATTTGTTTGCTTTAATATGTTTAAAAAGTAGAAACTACGGTCAGAGCAATTAAAAAATATATATTTTACTATGAAAAATAAAATAATGAATTACAGAATAAAAATATATTCAAATTCTTTATGCGTCCTCTTCCAAATCAGACTTGAGTGGACCACTGTCTTCATCTACATGTTCGGCTGTAGTTATTATATCTCTGAAATACTGTTGGTAAACTGGGGGAATAAATTGAAAAAGCTGCTCCATATTTTTTTTTCTTCTTCAAAAAGAATATTTTAAAAATTTTTGGTATCCCTTTGCGATTTGGAAGTAAATTAATTACTTCGAAAGGAAAGTCCTCATTTAGTGCTTTCTTATAAAAAATCTTATAAGGTTGATCTTTTTTGAAATGAAGCCAGTGAATTTTCATCCAAGATACAGAACCACTCGCTTCGTTTTTATTGCGACGTGTTGCAGCTTCATTTCACAGACAGAAAATGGTTTCTTGGGTCTACACTTTTTTATTATAAAATACCAATCTTCTGGCAGGTATTTTATTAGATTTTTGGCATATTGTTCTATGTGCCCAAAATCCCTATCATTGGGCAAAAAAATTCCCAGAAACCATGAATTTGTGATCAATTTTTTGCAAATTTGTATCTGCCAAAAGTTTGAGCCAAAATAAACATTCTTTGTAGTTTCTATTCTGACAGCCGCATGCATTGCTGTAAACAATTATGTGACTTGCCCGTCCTGCATTTTGCATAATATGTTTGTGTATGCATGATCCTATTTTTTAAGCTCCCCTAGATGCAGTAATTTCATCCCAGACGTACATGAACCCCGTTTCTTCTTCATTCACTCATAAACCCTTATTAATGATAGACAAAGCTCGATCGTTCTTCAAACTCTCCTTTGCTTTTTCAGCTTTACGTAAATGTAATTCATGTTGTGCCTTCAAATTCTGTTTCTCCTGTTCACCAGTTTCACAGCTTTATTTTGTTTTCCACAAATCACATTTTACACAAGTGTTGATCAATCAATCTGTTGATCTGGTCGCAAACATATTCCATTTGTTCTTTAGGAGTTTTATTTTTTGGTTGATGTTTTCTCCGTAAAAATTCACCTGGAGATGACAGACGTGCTCGTTTCAGCACTCTTTGAAGACGTCCATTCGATATATGGAATGTTTGCAGAAAGTATTCCTTACAAACATTTTGAGAAGTATTAACAATGTTTACATTACAGGTTCTTGATGTACTTTTAGCCGGTCTACTTGCGTTTCTTAGACGATGTGTTTTTAGGTCATTTTGTTTAACTTAACCGCAGACAAACGCATTTTGCAATGAAAAATTTTCCATTTACCAAAAGTTTTCGAAGGCGGTTCTTATCCCTTTTTCACTGATTCTATGAAAGCAATTCTTTTTGCATTTGCAATTATTGTTTTAGGTACTACAGGTACTACCTTCTTTGACGTACATAACATATTCAAGTCCCGAATTTCTACATAGTTTACGAATCGACTTTATATGCTTATTGCATTTTCTAAAAGGCTTCTGATTAGCTGTATTTTCTTAAATTTACTCGAGGTTACATTAAACATAAAAAAATAGAGCTCGTATTAATAAAAAAGATGATTTCAAAACTTTAAAGTTTTCGGGATCATATTCGCTTTCACTAGCACATGACTCTACTTCTGATTCACTAGGACTTATTTTCTAAGAAACTTTGATTGGCAAACCGAATGACACCAAACGCTTTCAAAGCTATAGTGATCTAAGTCAGACTTGTACCACTCTGTCTCTTAACACAATGAGAAACCGATTACACACCAAACATTAAGGTAACATCTAACAGAGAAATTCTAAAACATTATTTCTGAAATTTGATCACAGCGTAGATTCCTGTACAATAAAGTTGAATATATTATTATCTCAAATTCCCAATTCTTGACTTCGACCACTCTGGGTTTTAACGGCTCAAATAAGAACTTATTTCTACCATAAAAACTAAAAATTTGACGGACACCCTCAAATCCTTTTAGGGAATAATTTTGCCCTACCGGAACTACATTTTGATGTTGACGGTACTTGGTAAGTTAGAACTCTCTTTCCGTAAAACGCAAATTATTAATATATATAAACTTAGTTTACAATCACTTCAATTAAAAAATGTGACGTAAAACTTGGTGAGAGAAAACAGTTAATTAAACATTAATTTCACTCAATATTAAATGACTGTCCGAAACAATGAATTATAAAGTCAACTCAAAACTTTGACAACAAAGTTAACCTAAATGATTCAAATGCAAACGCACAAAATATTTACTTAATAAATTACAATTTACACTTTAGATAAATTTAAAAACATGAAACTTCTTTAATAAGTTAATGCCAAATTACTCAAACAATCCTAAAAAAATTTAAAATGAATAGAAAATTTAAACACCTGGTCTTACACAAAAAAAAGGCACAAAACCAAACGACGGTTACAGATTTACGAGCTTTTTTAAATTTGTTAAAGGCGCGGACCTATTGTAAGTAGTCCTATTTACTTAATTGCCATATTGTCGATTTGTTTACGACCAGTTTGTGGTGTTATCGCAGAGATCAAGCTTAATGTGTAATTAATATTATTAAAGTGTCATTTTTTTGTGATTCGATAGAATATTCGTCGTACTTAGAAATTTGTTTGAACATTTTTAGACTAGTAGTTGCTAAATGTTACTTTTTGGATTTTTATATTGCCCATTCAAAATCTACTAATAATTACGTTGATATTGTTGTGTAATTCTTTTCTTGTATTCTGTTAATTTGCTGTCTTATAATTGCTTTTGCGTATAGTTGTGGATTTTTTTAGTTACGAGCTTAGAATCCGGCGAGACTGTTCTATTACCGAATAATTAAATATTGCTTCCTTATCATTTTACTAATATAACTTTTATCTAAACCCACGCCTACTCTTCCACGAAGTGAGCTAGCCCAAGCAAGGTTTACACTAGCTAGTAGCTTGTAACAAACTGTACTCATATGCTTTAAGATGAGATGTGCGCTATATTGCTTTGTGGAAATTAGTAGGTAGTGCAGTATAAAAATGTATGTATGTAATTTTTTTGTTGGCTTTGCAAATTTTGTAGAGACTCTAGAAAATATTTAAAAGTGACGTGATCTAAGCACAGTTGACAAAGCTGCTTTATAGGTAAGAACTTATACAAAACACGAATTATGGTGTCAGTATTGTATCTAGGTAATTTATTATCTCTAACGCTATCTCTGAGTAAATTAGTACAAAAGACGACGCTTGATTTTAATTATAGTGCTATGTAAGTAAATAACACAATTTTATTTTTGCCAAGAGTTAGTTTGAACAATTACTTGCTATGGCAGACGCCAAATTTACCGTGACAATTATAAATTGAAGAATACAGATTGTCAATCTATGCACCGTTAGTGGACTTGTATAATCCCTTTTTTTTTGATCGCTTGAAATTGTTTTTTGATGTCAATTAGAACGCTGATTTTTTCTGCTACTGTGCGCTTTCAAACAATTTGTGACAAATTTGAACGTGATTCGTGGTCAAATGGCAATAATTTTTGCACTGATTGGATATGAAATAGATGAAGTAATTGATCCCGAGAGCTCCGATTAAAATCTTAACCTCTCGTTGCATTGTTCTGGTACTGATCCCAGGATTGCCATCAATTCTTTAAAGAACAGCATCTTTTGCAATAGTTGTTTAGGTTTGTCGAGGTCTTTCAGCGTTATTTTTGACTGGTTTCAAATTTTCTGTTTCTCGAAAACGTTTTTCGATTCGAGCAAACATTTTGTGATTTGGAATTCTCCGGTTTGGATATTTTTCTCGATACACTTTTGAGGCAGTAGCTTTGACAGAATCCAAGAACTAATAGCATGTCGACCTGTTTAAAAACGAAATCTATGATTTGAAAGCTGCCAAAATAACAGTAACAACAAACTAGGACGATTATAAATTTGTTTTCTGTCAAAATCGTGATTTAACTTAATTTTATAATTAAACTTGTACTAAAAATATTGGTTATCACTGATAAAACATGTTTTTTTTAATTATGCTTTCCCGTTAAAAAGTTTTAGAGCCAAATTACCAACTCTAAGAAAATTATTTAAAAAATACCAAAAAGTGGAAGCGGTTTCAATTTTTCTACAATGTTATACATGCAGACTGTTTAGCAATTTATAAACTCAGATGGTACAAGGAGAGCGCTGTAACTGGAAACACTTTGGTAGTGTTTTACATAGACATAAGAGTATCAAAAAACATATGTCTTTTATATGTTTCAATAAATAATATTAGAGAACTGTAAATCAAAAAAAAAAAAAGAATAGACCAAGAAAACTGATTTGTGAATCTCAAAAACATTGACTCAATTTGTTTGAAAGATTAATTAATATAATTCACAGAGAATCTCTCAAAACAGGCGACAACACTAGAAATTCTGGTAACTTCATAGACATATTTAAATTGATATGAAAGTTTGATTCTACGTTACGAGAACACATGAGACGCATTAGTGACAAACAAGTCTAAGTCACGACATTCAAACTGAATTGATCACAATGATGTTAAAAACACTTACCGATAAAGTGATGCGTGGGGTAAAAAAGACAAAATATTATTCTTTCTTGCTCGACTGTACTAGAGACTGTAGTAGAGTTAAAGATTTTTTAATATCGGATTTTTTGCTGTCACTGAGACGACTGCAGAACATTTAATCACTAATCTACTCTTATTAGACGCAGCAGAAACATTTTTTGGTTTTGTTCAGAAGATTTAGATGCTATTTTGCATGGAAAGCTTATAAAATCAAACTACCAGACACACTCAGTGACTGTGATTCGGTTTACACCAAATGCGCAATTCATGTCACAATATGTATGATATTGTCAATATCATAAGCAAATAATGGCAAACTGTACAAGTCGATTTAAGCATTGCTCTTGAACATTTGCGTACATTTTATGACTGGTTTATATTGTAATTAAATATAATATTTTTCGTTAAGTCAATCCATAATAATAATTATTATAAAACTAATTTCGATAATTTAAATTGTCATCATCAGTTAAACTAAAAGCAAATGAATTAACAAAAATAATTAAACATTTAAAAGAGCTTACAAGATATACAAAATTATAAAAATTGAATGACAAATGTCAACAAATTAAAAATTTTAAATTGAAACTGACATTAAATACACAGTCATAAGTGATATGAAAAAGAAAATAAAAAATGACAAAAGTAAATTAAAATTTATTATTAAGAAGAAGAAGAATATTTAAATTAATAATTTCATTAAGACAATTTTCTGAATTTTCATTATAAAGACGATGAATTTCAAGAATTTTAAGATAATTTTGTTACAAAAATGAAGAAATTTAACATTAAAGTCAGAAGAAAAAGAATGACCAGTAGACAAAATATGATTAGCGAAAGAAGAACAAGTGTTTGATATACTATAATTTAAATACCTTTTAATAAAATAAATATGTTCTTTTAATCTTGTTTTAAACTTTCTACCAGTTTGTCCTACATAAGAACAATTGCAAGAAGAGCAAGAAATTTTGTACACACCAGATTTATCCAAAGAAGAAACAGAATCTTTATTCTTCAGAATAAAATATTTTAAATTACCATTAGTAGAAAAAGAAATATAAATAATATATTTTTTAAAATAGTTTTTAAGAAAAAGAGAACAGGAAATAATGTAAAACAGAGCGATAGATAGTAGCATTATCCGACTTATTTTGGGAAAATTTTTTAAAGAAATGGTATACACAAACTTTACAAAAAACATGGTTGGAAATATGTAATGGGTAACTATTATTATAAGTAACAACAAGAATAGATGAAGAAGAAAAAGGAAATGTTTTAATCTTAGAAACAAGTCGGAAGAATTAAGAATAGAATATTGATTAGTGAAATTAGAATAAGGTCTTATAATATTGTTAAGCCATGAGGCAAGTTTTGAGACAAGAGAATTGCAAAAAGAAACAACAGGTCGCATTACGATAGTGTTTATGTTTTTTTTTTTTGACTATAAAGAAGAGGTGTATTGAGGGATTCAAGTTTCCAATGATATATATTTTTATTTTCAAGAGAGTTAAAAGTTAAACAACATGATTGCAGACATGATAGAAAAGACGAACAAAAACAAGAAATAGGATCTATAGAAAGTACTTTAAAATCACCTCGACTAATAAAATCTTCAACTTTATTAACATAATCAAAACGATAAAGAATAACAATGCAATTACCCTTATCAGCTTTTGAAACAATTAAATCATTAGATTTAATTTTGGATCTTAATAATGAACAAGATTTATAGATTGCATTAAAATTAGGATTAAATTTAGCATTGTATAAAAATTTCTTCAATTTATTATGAATTTCATATTCAATTTCGTTACTATTAAGTAAATCTGAAGAATGAATTATGCTTCAGAATAAACTGCTAATGTTTCAACGTGTTTTTTAGTAATATTAACCGACAAATTGTATTTAAGTCCTGAATTTAACAAAAACTGTTCTTGGGAATTAAAAGAAACATTACTTAGATTAAGAATCTGAGAGTGAGAGCTGTGGCGTGAATCAAAATTAGTGCAAGTATTAGAATTAATAGATGAAGATGTAGAAAGAGAAGGAATGTGAAAATTGTAATTATGAGATGAAGAATTATAATATGAAGGTGAATAAAATGAAATTGGCTGTAAATTGAGTAAATTATAGAGTTTCTTACAAAGATTGGAATAAATCACATTTACCACTGAATAACACATAATCTCTAACTCTAAAATCTAAGTAATCAAGCTCATATTTGTGTAGGGGAAATATGGGGAATTCCGACCAGTCGGGTAAAACCGACCAGGCTCATTAAATTTGAAATATCGCGGCAACTACGGTCTAACGCAGCGCCACGGATAGCAGTTTAAGCAAACTACTAAGTAAAGTTGGTGGCGCGGTTATAGTTACTGCTTTTTGTAAGTTGTACTATAAAATCATATTTGGCTTGAACTGATACAATAATTTTACACTTGGAAATTGGTAAGTACTCAAAAACTAAGTGATATTTTTTAAATTTTGTTATCACATGTGATGGTTTAAAATTTTGTAATTCTTGGTATACATAATCTCATTTTTGTAATAAACATATGCGAGATGAAATATTAAAAACGTCCAAGGATGGGTAAAATCGACCACATGATCGGTTTTACCTGATTCTGCTTGGTTTTGACCAAAATAATTAAAAATTTTGTTTATCTTAAAAGGTTGATACACAATGCCGTTTAAATATACCGGAAAAACAGATCGGTGTTTTTTGTATCTTGAGGACATGGCTCAAGCAATAAAAGCCGTTCAAATTAAATCTATGTGCATAACAAAAACTTCTAGGACATATCATATACTTTATGGCACTTTGCAAAATCGTCTTAGAGGTAAAATTGGGGAAATAACTAAATTATCATTATGATGACATACGGTTCTTAATCCGGCCCAAGAGGCTAGGAAACTATATAATTAAAATGTCCAAAATGTTTTACGGGTTGACGAGGTATCACGTAAAGAAAATCGCCTATCAGTATGCGGAATCCAATAAGATTCCAAACAATTTCATTAAAGTTAAAGACACTTGTGGCTACGATTGGTACTACGGGTTCTTAAAAAGACATCCTCACATCTCGCTCAAAAAACCACAGAGTATCTCGCTAAACAGAATAAAAGGATTCAAGACTATAATTATTATAATTATTGTGCAAACCGAATATATAATGAAGATAAAACCGGCATAACTCCAGTACACACTTTCGGAAAAATCTTGGCAGCTAAAGGGCAACGTTAAGTTGGTGCTATTACAAGCGGCGAACGTGGAAAGCTGGTAACCATTTTTTGTGCCGTGAGTGCTGCAAAAGATTATGTTTTTCCCACGTTCATTTTCGGAAGGGCAAGAATGAAATACGAGCTCACAAAAAATGGGACTGTAAATTCTATCTATAAAGTACTAAAAATGGCTGCATTAATAAAGACCTTTTTTTGAATGGGTTCAGCACTTTGCCAAACATACTAAGTGCTCCATTAATGATAGGATATTGTTAATTATAGATAACCATAGCAGCCATTGTACTCTAAAGGTATACAATTTCTGTAAGGAAAATAGGATAACTATAGTCACCCTGCCACCACACACATCCCACAGGCTACAGCCACTCGATGTTTGCTTTTATAGGCCTTTAAAAACTGCTTTCAATTGAGAATGCGATTATTTTCTTAAGTCAAGAAATTATCAAAAAACTGATCAGTCTGATATTGCGGAGTTGTTTAAAAAAGCTTACAACAGAACAGCTACAATTGAGAAAAGAGTTAAAGCATTTGAGGCAACGGGAATTTTTCCAATTAATAGGGATGTTGTCAACAAAGATTGGATTGTTATTGAGGAAAATGAATAAGAGAGAAAAAAACGTCAAGCAAAAATCCTTAATAAAGCGAATAGTGACAAAACAAAAAAAAGGCAAGGAAAATAGAGATAAAACTACAAATAAAAACCTAGCTACAGAATATCACGTTATGCTATCCATTTCTAGAAAAGATTTAGAGGATGCGGGTCTCTCGGGCGTCTCGGGAGTGGTAAGTCAAAAAAATTTGCAGAGTAGGGGAAAAAAGTCGGTAGCGATAGTGAATCCGAAATTAGTGTATCGTACTATACAGGCAAAAACACTGATAATGACCAGGATAAAAGTGTAAGGACCAACGTTTCATTTCAAGACCTTCAACCAATTCCTTGCTTCTACGGGAGATCTACGGGAGATAAAAGGAAAAAGACACATTTGCAACTGTTTACCACAACACCTAATAAAATAGAATTAGAAGCTAAAGAAAACGCAAAAATAAGGAAAAATAGATTACAAAAAACAAGAACAACTAAGCGAAAAATAGTTATAGAAACTGGACCAACCACACTAACTAAAAAGAAAAAAATATGGAAGAAGTCACAGACAAAGAGTGGTGGGTTACTTGCGTTTGTGGTAGATCGTCACATGCAGAATGTGCGGGTGTTGAAATTATTGAAATTTACATTTGTCATTTTTGCCAACCATAGATTTTTAATGTATTTTCATTTATAAGTGTGTTATTTGATGAGGTTTTAAGGATATTTCGTCAGGTTTTCCAATTTGTTATTTAAAAATGGTTGTAAATGTATATTTTTGTTTGGTCGGTGTTACCCGATGTATTGATCGGAATTACCCAACTAGGTAGGGTAAAACCAATCATTTGTATTTTTAGTATTTTTTGAAATAAAAGTTTTCGTATGTATAATTTTAGTTTTTTTAATCTCTCTACTTTTTGCTTTGAATGTTGTCTTCACATTCTTATAAAAAAGACGCATATTATAACTAGATTTTTCAGTACGAATAATTCTACTTAAGTTGTCGGTATTCCCCATATTTCCCCTAATACAGAAGATAACCTTAAGCGAAGACTATAAAGATTGATATTTATGTTATTAAGTTCTTTGTACAGTGATTTTATTTCTTCTTTCATCCATGTTCTTCTTTCAGTTTCTAAAGCTTTTTTGGGCTGTTTAGTGTTAATATTTGTCTTAATTGAAATAAATTTCGGGGTAAGATTTTTAAATATTAATATAGAAATAACGCTAGTACAACGTTGTTAGGAATACTTTTGAGTACTCTAACTTCCAACTGTTTTTTACGTTGTTCATTATTATATTTTAATTGAAAAATCTTTAATACACATAAAAAATAACGTTTCGTTGTCTTTAAAAATATTTGTAACTAAATCTACCAACTCCTCAATGCGGTAAACTGAAACAATTTCTTCAGGTGGCTGACATTTAACATTGTTCACTCTATACAGTGTATTACAAACCATCCACACAACAAATAAATGTTTAATGATACATAGGTGATGAAATCGTAGATTAACCGCATACACTGTAGTATCTAAATGTTTAAATCAAATTTATTCGATTTATAGCTAATTATATGTAGTTAATTAGACAGGCTGCCATCAAGATAATTATGATTCTTTATAGAACAACATTTATTCTTCTTAAAAATGACAAAAATAAAAATCTCTTTTTACAGAAATTAAGTAAAAAAAATATGTTTAGTTTACATAAATGCGCACTCTTGGAACTGAAGAGAACAAAGTGTCCACATACTGATATCCAAAGAGTACACACAATAGAACAGAGTAAACAAGTTTTTTCTTTATTTGTGGACTTTACTTTTACATATAGGAATAAACCTTGTCTCTCCTACAAGGTTTGGCAATTTAATTCCCCGATTGGTAAAATAAAAACACAATAATTGACGTAATACAAAAAATGTATAAGATTTATTCAAAGTAATCTCCATTTACATTAATACACTAAATGAAACCCTCTAAACGTTTTTAAAACAAATCAGCAAAGGCATCCGAAAACGCTGTGGTCAATTTGGCAGTAACGTTTTTCTTAATAACCTCTACGTCTTGAAACCGTTTTCACTTTAAGAAAGAGAAAAAATCGGCAGCTGCCAAATCAAGTAAATAAGGTGGGTGATTCATCTCAACACAAAATTACTTCACAATTAGAGAAAAATGTGCAGGTGCATTTTCATGCAACAAGCGCTATCTTTTTTTCGAAGTTATGGTCGCACTCGAGGAATGCGCTTCAATGATCTCTTCATCACTTCAAGGTAGGTGCGTCATTTATCCTTTCCTTTTAGTACAATTTCTTCTTCTAATCTTTTTTTTGATCTTGGTGATGTTTTTTCAACCTACTGTATGCTTTGGAGTTTTGTTTCCGAGTCGTATTAAAACACCCATACTTCACCACTAGGAACGATAGGGTTAAGAAAGTTTAAATTACCGCAACAACTCTTAACAAAGTCTTCGCACGATGCAACTCTTGTGTGTTTTTGCTCATTTGTAAGATTGTATGAGACAGATCTTTTTCTTTTCTAAATATTTACGTAAAATTTGTCAAATCGTCTCCTTACTGATCTGCAATTCATCTGGCAACACTCCGAAAGCCATTCTTTGATCTTGTGCGATCTTCTGGCAATCAAATCTGCATTTTGAGAGATCGGTGGATGCCCAGGTCTAGCGACATATTCAACATCACTACGTCCATTTTTGAAACGCTTAAACTATTTAAACGCACTAATGCGACTTAAGGTGTTATCACAGTACACAGTTTACAACATACTGTAAGTTTCTGTTGCAGTTTCTCCTATTTTGCAACAAAATTTAATATTTACTCGTTGCTGCATTACAATTGACAGAACGTCCGTATTTGTAATACTATGGACTAGCAGACATTGTTCTAATTCAGATTTTATTTCACGTGGTTCCATTTTTGCAGTTACAATCAGTGCTAAACCTAGTATGATGTGCAAAGTTTGTGGTACCATCTTTTACAAGTTGACCATTAAATGAGGTTTATATCGGTAAGATCGGTCTAGGCTTTATCATCAGCTAGACAAACTCCATTAGTTTTATTTTTGTTTATAGTTTTTGGTATTCTAGTTTTATTTGTAATATGTTTTGCTTTCACCAATTGCTTTGCAGTCTTCTTTGTGCATTTGTTGTATTTTCAGTATTGTTGTTAATGAGTGAATCCTTAAAGAGTAATAAAGAGTAAAACATCCTTCGAATTTATTTTCTTATTCACAGAAGGTACAGTTTCTTCTCGAGATATCTTTTGGTTTGTCAGTAACGGACTTAATTAAAAATGTTGGATAAATTCACAATTCTTTAGTTTTTTATCTGGTTTTTAGAAAATGTAATACAGTTTTGGATGCACTTCTGCCAAGTCATATAAAGTGTTTTTAAAATCTGCACTAAGCTTTGGTGCAGTTTTGAAAGGGTTTTGAGTATGGTTATTTAAAAAAAAAAAACAAATTTTCAATGCATTATTAGTTGATAAAGCATTAACTAATTGTAACAGCTCTACGTAGTCTATTATAATTTGAACATTACTTGCATTGGTTGATGGAGGAGGGATTTAATGGCTAAAAACCCGTTGCAAACAAGTTTTTTTTGTGTTTGCTCCACACAAGGTATTTCCAAATAAGCTTTACCAAAAAATAATGCAAGATTTCAGGAATCAAAAGAAACTTACATCCAAAGATTGTAGCTTGTGGGAGCAGTGCTAAATAGGCCAAGTAGGCCATGGTCTATAGACCTCGTGCATTGTAAGAGCCACGCAACAAGGCAAAAATCAAAATTTTTTGCAAAAAAAAGCTTTGACAAAATTATGATGCCAGTTAAGGTTTAATTACGGTTATCCTAAAATCTCGAGGTCTACTGTAGGAGCCCGATTTCAAATTTTTTGTTTATCTTTATTTTTAAACTTGGTTTTATTAAATCTTTTAATACCACGTTCATATTTGTTCAATAGCTGAAAATTTAATCGATTCTTTCTCAGCATCTTTGAATTTCTTGTGTTGACCATAAAAATATAAACATCTTCATCGCAGCATGACCACCGGTGGACATTTTAGAACTTAACTTAAAGACACTGTATTCAGTGTTCACGTACAAGATGCTCGATAAGCTTTGTTGTCGCTAGAGGCGCTGAAAGTCGACACAATTATAAAATTTCAATACCATATGATTCTCTACTCCCGACCTGCAAATCAAGTATTTTTTATGTATTTTTTTATACCTTTTCATTTCTTTTATGTTTCCCTAATTCGTAGTATTTTTATATTTTGTTGTATCATTTCTTCTTCAAGTTCTTCTTCTTTCTCCCTACTAATTCTTACGTTCCAGGTTCTTATATTTATCACTTCTTTTCTTTTCTTCTTTGTTTTTGATTCCTTTTTCTTGTTTCTATTTATGATCTTACGTATATCTCTTTTGTTTTTAGCTTTATCATCATCGTTGCGTTTCCTTTTTTCTTTGCGTTTGTCGTCATCTTTTATTCCATCCCCTTTTCCTGTATTTATTTGTTTTTTTGTTCGCTATTATACTCTTTACTCTACTTCACTTTCTCCCTATCTTTAGCCTCTTTATTTGCATTTATCGGCGATCTCTCGCTTACCGTTATCCATATTTTTCCTTTCTTTTATTTGTTCGATAGGGTAACTTTTGTCATCTATTATGAGCTTGTCGTATCTTAGAATTGCTTTGTGGCCTTTAGCCCTTGCTTCTTTCATCTATGTGAACAAACTATATTTTTAAATTAGTATGTTTACGTTGAAGCATTTGCTTTTTAAAATTTCAGGTTACAATATATTGACGAGAATTCTTAATATAGTTAAAGTAATCCATCTCGAAGTGGAAAAGATAAAATAAATTGTCAAAACTGGTTTTAGAATAAATATAATAAATTGTGGATTAATTTTAATTTATTCAGCTTGCGACTAACTATATATAGATAAATAATTTAACAAAGATTAAAAAAATAAAAATATATTAGACAAAATATAAACACAAATATTAGTTTTAATATATACGTATATTTATTATGTAAATGTTTTAAGTTTTATCTTTAAAGAAGCGTATAAATTTAATCGTCACCGTTTATTACGGACTTTGCATAAAGCGTGTTTTGTCTTTGAGGTCCTTTGTGGTTTGTTGTATATGACCTATACTGTATACAAGACGAGTCTGAAAGGACGCATCAAACCCTAGGAATGTATACTATATGTAAATATTAAACAAAAACAAAAAGTAATATGGTTTTTATTTATTTTTGTATTATAAAGTTTAAAATGGTTTAGAAAAGTAGATTTACATTTACAATTTACATTTACAAATACTTAAATCTGAATAAACATACAAGTAACGTAGTTTGTACTAGAATACTTAGGTCAAATTATTAATCAAAATGGCTTGTTTGCTTTTACTAAAATTTTTAACAAAAAATTTGATTTTTCGTAAGTTTTTAAATACGATCTATAACGACTATTTAACCCAATTATTTTACATTGTACACAAATCTGTCTATTTATACAATATATTACTTCTAGGTTCAACAATTTCTCTAAAATAGGTTCATTGCGGTTTATGTATGCAAAATATGTAAACTCACTCAAGTTGAATTTAACCAAGAATGTAGTTTATTATAATGCGGTGCAAAATGCCTTTTAGTGTTAAGATGAGTGTGCTCAGTAGCTAATAAACAAAGACATTTATCTTAAGCGTAACATCTCTTCTAATATCGGTAATAACGCTATTGTACTGTCCTCTTTATTGCTTAAGGCTGGGTACATCGTTGAAATTCATTTAGCATTGTCTTTGTATAACGTAATTTCTACTAAGGTATAAATACAATAAATATTTTACATCGAGGTATAATAAAACCAGTCATAACCCTTAGTTCCTTAAACGTAAAACATGTTATTTCTAAATGTTTACAAAAATTGTTCGCAGTCTTCTTAATGTTGTATTAAGACAACTCTAAAATTACTGGTATGTACGCAACTGAGAAAATTAATTCCACTGAGATGTTTTGTGTACATCCTAGATGAACGCAAGCTTACAAGCCTTCAATAATAAAGGGTTTGCTGTCGCTGTTAATGTTAGAAAGCAAAATTGCATTATATGGTGCTTTACGTAGTTATTTAACAAATGTTCTTTTAGTTTCTCCGTTATTACAATTCGTACTATTTGTTGCGTAGAATAATTTCTTGAAGTGACAAAATTACAAGGAAAATAAACTTCGTCTTTGACTGTAACATGACTTTATTGCTTAGAACTATTTATATAACTAAATATAAACAATACGTACTCTCCCAGGTCTTTTATTCTTTAGCTTTAGAACATTCCTGCTTACACAGATAAGGATTACTGTAACAGATACTTTTTAGACAGGTAAATATGTCTACAATTTTTTAACGCATATTTAAATCAAAAAGACACACGTTTTTTTTAACAATGCATTTTAATTTTAATAATATTAGATTTGATGTAATTATGCGTCAATAAATTTATTGTTATCTAGCTTATCAAAGACGTAATTTTATACGTTGCAGATTATCTTCTATAATTATGTATTACTTTTTTATTCAATTGTCTATTTAATAACTAAGAGGAGGAATTATAAAACATTACACACTAAACAACCATACCATAAGAAGACGTAGCCTTTGAGTAATTTAAGAAATGTATGCGTTAAAATTTTTTTGTGGCAACTTTGATTGAAATTAAATTAATATAGAACTGTTAATTAATTAAAATAAAATTTAAAACATTTTTATTCACTTAAATCATATTACTAAAGCTCAGGAAATATGGAGCGAAAATATTGCGTTTTTATTTTTTTTCTAAATTTGACAAGACTTGGGTGATCAAAAGTTGTTACCTGGTATACTGTTTTTAACCTTTGATTTTAAAATAAATCAAATTATATCTTGAAGTGCCACGGCGACCTTGAAAGTTGTAAAAAAAATCAAAATTACGCAAAAATCAATGCTTATTTAATTTTTGTTTTGTTCAAAATGTAGTTTAACTTGGAACAAAAATTAAATATTTATGTTATCAGTAACGCCCTAAAAGCATATGGTAACTTCAAACAGATTCGTTGAGGTGCCACAATATTACTGAATGTCAAAGAATTACGGCTAATCACACACATTTTCCAGTTTTATCTTTTATTTATAAATAAAATACTTGGCCACAAAACTAGTTTTATAACTATATTTCTTTTGTTTTTAGATTATAGCAAGTAATAAACAAAAAATGGCAACTTTAACACGTGCAAAAGACAGTAATTGTCCATTATTTGGTGTTAGAGTACCATTTAATGAAAATGTTTTACCCACATATTGTGATATATTGCGACAGTATATATTTACTCGTAACAATTTGAAATGGGAAGTTAAAGTCAGTTAAAAGAGCCAACGTTTTCATACACTTTGGACGAAAGCGTCAATACCTATAATATCTACTACGTATTATTTAAAGGATCCGTGGTTACCACTGTAAATACAGAAATCTCTTGAAACTCTTCAAACAACGATCCAATGTTCCCAGTTTTATAAAGAAAATCGAAGAGTTTAAAAATAAATCGAAAGTTTTATTTGACATTGTATCTTGCAAATGTAAAACTTACGAAAAATGCATTAGCGAAAAAAAAACGAAAAAGTTCCTGTAATGCAGAGAGTGCTTCTAACTCACCAAAGAACTATCAAAAAAATGTTGATAGGAAATATTGATAACAAAATGACAAAACAGCTACAAGAACGGGATAAAAGAAAACTAAAATAAGAAAAATCACTACAAGAAGCCAACAGTTCTAAAGTGCAGAAATTTGACAAACCCGATAAAGAAAGAACCAACAGATCCGTAGAGTTAGGCGAAAGTTATTCAGAAGATCATAATGTAGATTTAGACTTGCTTTTATTTTAAGATAATAACACTTCCTCTACTTCATCTGGGATTTCCAACAAATCTCGTGCTTTATTAACAATAACATATGCCCAAATGCATAAAACTCTGCCAACAGCAGCTCGAGAATGTGATCGATGGGGTCTTTCCGACCGTAGTGCTGCTGCTGTTTCTTCTGCGTTACTACAAGATTTAGGTATTGTTACTGAAAACGATACAGCGTCTGTTATCGATCGTAGTAAAATAAGACGTGAGAGACAAAAATGTAGGAGTAAATTACAATCTGATGGTAGAAAAAATTTAGTACTATGATCGATCTATTTTGACGGAAGGAAAAATCCATCCAGAAAAACTATTATAAAAGATGGAGTACATCATCCAGTAACAGCTATTGAAGAACATATTGTGATCCTTCAGGAACCAAATTCTGAATATTTAGGATATGTTACTCTTACATCCGGACATGCTATTAGTATTTCAAAAGCTATTACGGATTACTGTTTACTAAAACAATATGACATTCAAGAACTAATTGCAATAGGATGTGATGGTACAAACGTTAATACCGGATACGGAAATGGTGTGATAAGAAAGTTAGAGCTCCATTACAACAAATCTCTCCATTGGTTCGTCTGCTTGTTGCACACGAATAAACTTCCGCTGAGACATCTCTTCACTAGTTTAGACGGCGCAACACATGGTCCTAAGTCATTTGGTGGGCCAATTGGTATAACTTAAAAAAAATGTGCTCTGTCCGTTATAAAATTTAAACCGATTGAAAGACATGAAGGATCTCTCTTGTCGGAAATTGATTTAAAGGAACTAAAACGATCAGAAATATTTGTATAAAATGGTTCTTGCTGTTACATCAGGTGATAGCAGTAAAGATCTGGCAAATATTCAACCTAGGCCAATATCACACTCTCGCTGGCTTACAACTGCCAGTCGAATACTTCGTTTATATGTCTCCTCAAATGAACTCTCACAATATCTCTTCATTTCAGCTACGTACGTAGTAAATGTGTATGGTTTAGGATTAAAGTTAAATCAGCTTGCTGGGAAAGTCCAAGACACTTGTAGAAACTCATCTCATTAGCTAGGTATCTTCCAAAACATTTGAAGGATGTAGTTGATCTAGTTATCCAAAGAAACGCATAATTCGCGCACCCGGAGAACATATTATTGCCCATGATCAAAGATAAAAGACTAATCATTTGGAAAGTTGCCCTTTGTCGAATAATACGTGCAAGAGACCAAGAGAAGTCTAACTCAATACGCCAGTTTAAAGTTTCTGTTTTAAATTTTAAGGCTCAAGAATACTACGACATGATAAATTATGAGTCGTTTAAAAATATTGAATCCCTTACAACAGCCGAAATTAAAAATTACTTAACTGACAGAGAAGAAATGATATTGATAACGTTTCCCAAACTGGTGTGTCACTCTCAAGCCGTCGAACGATGCGTCCGTTTGGCGACAGAAGCTGCGGCAGCTGTAGGAGACTTAGAAAGAAATAGCTACATTCGATCCAGACTGAAGTCTAGTTTTATCATGCCGAAATTCAATAAGAAATCGGAATACAAATTTTTGTAGTTTAAGCTTACTATTTTAAAAATGTTGAATGATAATATAATGTTTTTTTAAATTTGTTTCTCTTTAATTTACCTTATATATGTTATTTGTGTACGCCACTGTCGTGGAATAAAAGTATTATTAGTTTAAAATAGCTCTAAATAAAATATATAAAATAACACTAATTTGTAAAACTAAAAAGACTAGCTTATCTTATGTAGAAGAAAATTAAACTTTATTTTACTTTAATCTGTTTTTGCTTATTTTTACCAAATTTGAATCCTTTTGTGGGACCTTAAGATGATACGACACTGGTTTAATTTTTTTTGTGTTCCTTTTTATACCTTTGAGTACTTATTTTTGGCTCAAGTTAAATTAAATTTGATATCAACAACTATTTAAAAAAACATGAATTCATTAAATCTATTATCCTCATTAGGAAACAAGGTAGTTAAAAATTGACAAAGTTGAAAAAAAAATTAATGGCAATCTACTGGTATATAGTAACAACTTTTGCACTCCCAAGCTTATTGATATAAAAAAATATTTTTTTTTGCTACACACTAATGCATATTCTAACAAACAGACACTATCTGTGTGTTTTCTTAAATTCTGCATAAATAAAAAAAACAATAAATCATTTTAGCAAATGATAAAATAATAAATAGCAGGTAAAGAAACTGAATCGCAACTTGACCGGTATTGAGGTGTATTTCTTAATAAAATTTTTGTCGAGGTGTTTGTGGCCGTTATACGGAGGCGGTCGCCATTAGGAGAGCTATTTTTACTGATAATTTTGTGAATTTAAAGACTGACCTTGCGGCTTGAATCTAATGACTTTAAGCCCATTACTTCAAATTTATGAAAGTGCAATTTTTCTCTTATTACCACTAGGTAGAAGAAGATTTTTACCAGTACATTTGTGTCAATATCTAACTCAGATGGTGATTACACGTCAGTAGAGTCATCTGCCTTTAAAATTTTACTTGGGCCTCTTTTGGGTCTGGTATGTCTGCAATTAAACTGTCTGATAAACTTTTTGGCAGTCTCGGTCTAGTAACGCTTTTGCCAGGTTGAAAATTAATTTTATTATGTTTTCTTTTTTTCTCTGATAAGATACCCTACACCTTTATTGTTATTATTAGGTGTAACGTAACGTAATTTTTTTTTTATTAAAATGGTCTATGCCACAATTTTTAAATCCATTTCTTCAGATTCTTTTAATTGCACATATTCTTGATCTTTAGTGTTTTTTTCTAGGGTTTTAATAGTAGATTACATACCGAGGCGGAAAATATTCCATTTCTGTCGAGAGAACTATAGTTTACCGAGAGGTATAGCCTCGAGGTGAACTAGTTCTCGAGACAAATGGAACGCTTTTGCCAAGGTTTGTATACAATTTTATTCAGCCATTAAATAAAATAAATAACATAAAACTAATAAAAAATGAATGAAAACCTACTTCCAAAATATTATCGTTTATTTCGGTAAAAAATTAAAACGTAGTAGGCACTTCACAATTGACATATACGTATTTAATTTATGATTGTCATTTTATCAAATTAGTTAAAACATAACACACACGAATTACAGGTTCGGAAAGTGTACATTACTGACCGCGAGGTTTCATTACATACTCGTTTTTTTTAACCATGGAAACCGCTCACTTACCAACCTTTAAAAGGTTCGGAAAACTGTACGTTACTAACTGAGTGTGAATAATAAAAGTTACGTTTTTGCATCAAGGCATTTTTTCTGTATGGATAGAAAGATATTGTTAGAAATGCCAGACACTTTGAGATGTTTCATTTTAAATTCGGTAAGGATTTTTGTTCAAGCAAACTTTATATGTTTAAAAAATGATACATTCAAAAGCTAACAAATACGGGTAGAATTGCTAAAAATACACACCAATTCAATATTATGCATTTAACAAAGATTACAGCAAATTAAACCTTCAGGACCACCGATCGTCCAAGCATGAGGTAAGAGGAAAGCAGTGCTCTATCAGCAGCATCATAATAAAAGTGACAGCTATAATATAATTTTTTATTTACTCAGAATATTTTCTTCTGCGCCAATAGCTAACATTTTTTTTATCTGGATCATCGCTCACATTTGTTTTTGTCATAACACACAGATTTTACAGTAAAAGCCGTTATTAAATTGGGCAATCAATTTTCTACTTCAGACTTCGATATTGCATAAGTTTTGTTGCTCAATTTTTTTAGTTGTGTTATGTAAATACTTAATAATTTTATATAAAATATCAAATGTAAAGCATGTATTTATCGTTTACTGTTATTTATTACAATTATAATATTTTTTTAACTAACAATACACGTATGTAATACAACTTTCCTTTCTGAATAATTTCCGTGTTGTCGGTATCACACAAACTGAGCTTTTGTCACACGTCGCAGTGGATATCTTTAGAGTCCGGAATAAACTGATTGATTGCGCCGTAAAATCTTGCTTTTGTAGACCAGCCTCCGATCAATAAAACTGGTTTACAAATCTCCGGTAAAAGAAAACTAGAATCTCGGTTAATATTAAAAGGATTTTTAATTATTTCAATGGGTTCATAAATTTTTCGCTGATAGTAATTAGAAATATTCGCCAAAATTTTAGTGTTTTTAAACATAACTTGACGATCTGTTGCTAACACGTGTTCCGCCACGGCGGACTTTAAAGATTGTTTAAGACGACTACCACAAGAGTGCTATAAACGCCGTCAGATTAAAAATGAATAACTTTCTTCACCGGATTTCAGAGATGTTCTAATTTAGGAAGACTAAAAAACATAGTAACAATGTTGTGTTTAGACAACATTTTTTCTATACGGTCCTGGTATTTTTGACATATGGTAGAGGGGTAAAAAAATTGTAGATTTTTTTATCATAATCTGATCGATTCAGAATAACATTGGCGTTCCCTTTGTCAGCTTTAAAAATGACTATAGATTTATCTTGTTTAAGAGATTTTGAAGCAAAAAATACTGATGTATGAATGTTACTTTAGGGCATTCTTGGTTTACGAAGAGAAATAAACAATAATGTTCAAGATAAAATGTGCTAAAAAAGTGTTTAAAAAATTGGTACATAATGTCATTGAAGAAAACAAAAAAAGACGTGTTGTTTATAGTGAAACCTTTATGCCTTAAACAAAATTGTTGTTTTTGTTACTTTTGTGGATTATATATTACAAAGCGCAAGAAGCCTTTTAATGGTTTAATTCAAAGGTGTTTCAATATTTTGTCTTAAAAATTAAAAATCAAGACACAAGACCACAATTGGCGTGAACCAATAAATCACGTCACGAACTGTTACTTCTGTCTTGTAAAAATTCTATCTGTAAGCAAACCTTTGAAAAAAACTGGTTGTGAGCTTCCAACTCTAATTTATCCAAACTTTTTTGCAAATTTCCCGAATAAGGAAGGTCTAAACGATGTTTAAAATGTGTCATTTTTAAGCGATCTGACGTACGTTCCTTCTAACGAATTACATCTCATTACTCAATCAGATATCAATAAGTTGATACAAGATTTGGGTTTAAGCAAAGAAAAATCACAAATTTTGAAATATTAATTAAAAGAATCTTTTACATTTTACTACAAGAATCTTTATATTGAAGAAAGTTTCTAAAAAAATCTGTTAACTTTACAAAATGAAAAAAAAAATTGTTACAGAATAGCAATTGTTTATTGTCTCGTCAAAAACAAGTCTCAAAACCGTTTTACTTTTTAATAATAACTGGAAAGCACCCATTCCATTGGTTCTTTCAACAAATACAAAAGAAACGTATATGTCAACTATATTAAATCTTTTTCAAATTATCTTTGACAAACCTGTGGTTACCTTAAGGTTATTTCCTTATTACTTAAACTTCGAGGAGAATTACCAAAATTGTTTTCTGTGAATGTGAGATAGCTGAACAGTTCAGCAACATTACCAAAAAAAAGAATGGCACCTACAGACCAACATTATTCCTAGAAAATTTTTTACTAAATTTAAGCCGTTTGTCACTACACTAATTTTACCCTTAAATTCAGGACTTAAAGAAATGCCCTAAAAAATTGAATGCGCGCATTGAATCATGGATCAGTGCGCAATTTTTTGACGTTTTTCTAGTACAATAATTTAGAACATGTTCTAAATAAATAGATTTTAAGCTCCATAATTCATTTAATTTTTCAGCGCATTTTTTTAGTCTTGAAATTAGTTTAGTTGTAAACGGCTCTTAGTAAATTATACAAGTTATTCAAAAATGCCACCAACAGTACAGAAAGTTGTGGTTTTTTTAAACAAAGATAAAAATTTGACAAACTTTAAAGTATCTACGTTACAAACATTGTTGAAAAAAATTGAGTTTAAAATAGTTAAACAAAAGTGTATTATAGTATAATTCAGGTTTCTACATGTTGCATTTGTATTTTTCATTCTGCAAACTGAATTGTGTTTGTAATATACGTTATTTTATAGATACAGAAATCGCAACAGTATACTACTTAAAAAAAATGATGTCATCGCGCGGAGAAGACAATTTCTTTGCGAAATAAAAAAGCATAAAGAAGAAGGCAAGCAAATATATTATTTAGACTAAATTTGGGTTAAAGCCAACTGATAGTAGATTTAGACCAGTTTCGAACAGGCAGGAGAACTATTGCCACATAATCTAAATACCACAGCTTTAAACTTGAATGCTTAAGTGTAATTCATTTAATTCAGCGGTTTCATTCTTGTTTATATGAGCTGAATTTAAAATTATAACAGACGGTGACAACTTCCGTTTGACGTTAAGTAAGCAACAAATTAACACTTGGGTTGCCAGATGAGCAGTATGATTTTGAAATTTAACATCGTCGTGGGCGAGAAATGTTTCATGTGGATGCTGTAAGTAAATGCCATGGCATTCTAGTGTTACAAATTATCACTTCATTCGTCAAAGCTTTGATCCTTTGATTACCAAACTTTGGAACAATCTAGAACTTCAGGGAAATGCGTATTTTGAATTGCGACACGGTATTGTCTATAGAAAAGAGTAAATGGTTACCTTTCTTCTTCAATGGAATCGGCGGTTATTAGATCCAATCATGATGACTTGGGACATTTAGACGTTAACAAGGTGGCTGAACAAACTCGATGAATTTATTGTCCAATCAGCATTGGTATCAATTTATTAACATCTGAGTCTCACTTTAAAATTCAACGCAAAAATTTTAACGCTCAAAGCATCAATTTAGTTCATACAAAATTCATGAAAGCGTTATACATACTTTTTCATATTGGTCATTTTGCAAACATTGCATAATATTTTTCTCGACAATTATTAAACTGAAGATGGCAATTTATTTACTACTAGGACAGGAATACATTATGTGTAGTTATCCATTTAATTTATTGTGTATTTTACGCAAAAGACAATTTGCAAAAAAAGATAAATTATTTTAGACATAATGATAAATTAATTAAATAATGATTCAACGTCGTGGAATAATAATAATTATTATTAAAGGTAAATAGATATAATTTTAGACATAAAAGTTTCACCATACAACATATTAATAATTTTTACGGTAAATGGAGTACATAAAAAAAATAATTAAAATATAATTCCATTTTATTTTGGCGGCATTATAAACTAATCAGCACAATTTGCCGCATCCTTCTACGCATCGAAACCTTACAAGGAATGTTCGTTTTTGTCCGATGAAGTGTAACGTGGAATAACCTAATTTTTTTATTATTTTAAATGCTTGTTAAAATGATGTCTACTTCCATATAAAAGTTTAAATTATTGTATTCCAATATGTAATTTGTAATAAGAGTATTTTTTTATAAGTTTAGATCTTCACTAAACATAGTTAAAGTTAAGTTAAAAAATATAATTATTATTTATACTGTGCATATTTGTATTAATCAACATGGGAGCATATAATTTACTTAATACGAATTTGATAACAGAATGATGGAATAATCATGTTATGTGATATGATTTTTGACACAAATTTTGTATAAAAAAAGTGGCCAAAATGATGTTTACTTGATACCCGAGAAATGGTGTTAAAAAGATATCTTTTTACGAGAATTTTGTTATTTGGATGGTTTTCCAAAATAACCGATAAAATTAAGCACATTGAAAGTCTATTGAATGTTCTCCAATTAGTCGTAAATGTAAAGGTTTCCTGCATAACATTCCTAAAAGCAAGCTTTTGTTTCATTGTATTTATACCCAGTAAACACAAAATTGATAATGTTTAGTAACAGTTTCAAAACAAAAAATTTATGATTCACTCTTGTTTCAAACATAAAAGAAACCTAACTGCAATAAAATAGCTATAAGTCCATCGCTGTTTCACTTATTTGAATCAGTATAGTTTCGGTATTTTAAATTCAAATCTGTTGCAAAATAAATGTTGCATTCGGTTTACGTTTTAAAAGCTTCGTTCTTGAACCGATACTAAATGATCAATAAATATATGATTTTCTTGTTTCAATAATGTACTTAAACAGTTTCAATAATATAATAATACATTTTCGAATGCACGTTTCAAATTTTATTGCACAATAAATATTTTTAAATACAATATCACATTGAGTTTTTTACATATTGCAACTTTCCTGGATGTGGTCTTTTCACGGAAGCCTCGAAAACTGCATCAGTTACTGTTGGGTAGCAACTTTTAACCGCATCTGTAACATAGAAATAAATATTTTATTTATATACATACATAATCATAGAGTTACAAAAAATTAATTACATTTTTTAATCAAAAACAACACGAACTTAATATACATATCACTTTAGCAATCATTAGAAAGTTATAAAAACACTGTGAATACCTTTAGCTGTACATAATCGTATAGAAAACTTGAAGAATTGAACTGTAATTATAAATCCTAAAGTATCATCAGATTTACGCACGAATCTACCTTAACGCAACCATGTGTGTTAATTTACATTTTTTTTATACAAATTAAAACACGATACATAAAGAACAGAAATGATAATAATATCGATTACATTTATGGATTATAATAAAATGTTTCGACTTACCGTTTATTGTTCCATTTCGTAATTGTACACACAGCATCACTTATCAAACTACAACCAAACAAGCGAAAAGATATCAATTTGCAGCGCAAGCGTTGACGACAGTAATCAAAAGTATAGCAACGACTAATGCTGACTAACCACAAAGTATTCGTTTTTCCTAGAACGATTCCACTGTTTTGAAAATAATTCAATCTTATTTAATCGATCTCTAACCAATTCTAGGTTCTAGGTTTTAATAAATCAGTTTTTAGACGGTTGCTGATTATGGGATAAAAATTGCAAGTACTGAATCGGTTTAAAACTGATTGTGAAAAATCGGAACTCTTTCAATTTATTCACTGTCAGTTATATGTAAATGATATAAAAATGGAACTAACACGAAACAACGTAATGAAACAATTGTTTTAATTTTGTGACTGTAACAGTTTCAATCCGTGTTTACTGGGTATTGATCACTTTGGGTCTTTAAAAAAAACTAATAGGGGTTATAGATATGTTATTGACGCTTTTACTAAATTTGTTTCTATTTATCTTTGTAAAAGCACCGGTACTGATGAAGTTAATAAACATCTTAAAAACTATTTTCAAATTTAAGATACTAATATCTGATCGAAGAACTTACTTTACTGCTACTAATTTTAAAGATTTGTTGAATACTTGGTTAATAGAGAATGTTTTAGTGACAGTCGGAACTTCTTGATCAAATGCTCAATGTGAAAAAGTTAATCGTGTTTTAACTACAATGATATTTAAGTTCGTTGATGATAGAGTTCCAAATAGGGTGAAGTTTTAGGAGTAGTCGAATTTTTAATTAACACCACTGGTTGTCGTTCTACTGGAAGAACTTTCATGTTATTTGTAATTAATTAGACTGGAGAGGTTAGAGATTCTATAAAAGAAATCTTAGATAATTTTAGTAAGGATGACAGAAGATTTGGTCGAGATACGCAAACAAGTTTCTGAAAACATTTAAAGATCTCAGAAGTATCATGAACAGCAGTATAATACCCGACACAAAATGCTAACAAATTGTAAAGAAGGAGATATGGTAATTATTAGATATATAGATAGCACCCTTGGTGTCAATAAAAAATTAGTTTAAATTACGTTTAAACGGATCTTTTCTAACTCTAGATATGTGGTGTGTGATGTTGAAAAGTGTCAACTGCCTCAGATGCCTCAGGTGTTGTGAACCTTGATCGGATAAAACCCTGGCCAATTAGTTAATAATAGTGTTCTCTATTTTTTAAGAATTGTAATTTTGTTAGGTTAAGAATTATGTATTTTGTTTATGCTTATGTACACCTTATCCCTGGCATATTGTTTCAGGATAACTTAACATATTGTTTTTGTAATTTAAATTCGCATTAGCTCGACGACGAACTATCGGTCAGGATCATCGAGTTGAAGTATCTAAATTCAAATGTGTCGCTATTTCTGTTATGATGGTACGTGAGTTACTATTTGGGCAAGAAACAAGGAACTCTAAAAAAAAGGTTTTTGGAGTTAGTTGTAAAATAGAGTCTGTAAAAAGACGCTTCAGCCATTTTTGTACAATAAAGTAACTTTTATAGTTCAACGCTTCTGTTAAGCCATTGTATAATATTTTTTTTAAATATTCAATACATGGTCTTTCGTATATCTAATTAATAAAGAGCAATCAGTTTACCGTATCATCGCAACCAATCATACACGAATGCATCGTGAGTTAACGTTGTACATTTTTATTATTCGTGTATGTAAATCTGACTTAACATAATTCAGCCTTTTTTTAAGTGGGAGAGATTTATTTGTATCTGTTTGGCAACTTATCACACTGCCAGCGCAGGATGATAAAGAAAACAAAAATAAAATAAAAAAAAAAAATTTATTTAAGAAAGATAGATTGTTTTAACGAAACACGCAAATATATACCAGAACATAACGAAAGAGCAGTAGAATTACTAAACAAAAAAAAAAGAAAAACTATAATTCTTAAATGAAGGTGCGAATATTGCGGGCGTAACAAAAATTAACTTATATTTATAGCAATTAACACTTTACGTATTCGCACGGTTGCAAGGCCTTTCAACGCGCGGTCTACCCTCCACGTATAAAATAAAGTAAATACTTAAACTACCCGCATTACCCTCCTAAATTAAAATATCCAATGAGATACAAAATTTAAAAGAAAAGAATGAAAATTGTACTGCCGTTCCCGTTGTATCCTCGGTAACGGTACTTGCGCCACTAAATCAAACGTCAGACGCGTCAAATGTCAAATGAATGTTACATAAAAAAAAATAATAAATACTGTTTTTTTTTGTTACAAATTGCGAAAAAAAAAAAACAAATAGGTACTTTATAATAATAAAAAAAAGTGAGTGAATGAATAGTTTCGTGTGAGTGCACAGTACACGTATAACCAATACTTGGGTACAGAAAACAGAACATAACCTCCGATAGATTGAAGAATGGTCAATGAGGTAAGTTGAGCACCGCTCGAACGCAAATAAGTATCATTTTCTGACCTTAGTGGCTGCAATCTAAAGCGTACCCTCTTTGATATTAATTGTGGGTTCGTTAGCCTGCCCGGCCCAGAAAGGGGATGCCGCTTCGACAAACAGTCAATGCTGGTGACTACTCCAACGGAGGTGTACAACGTACAAAGAATAATGTAGCAGCGGTAATGTAACCGGAGCAACAACGAAAAATATAATAACGTAAAAGCCTAAAAGTCATTGGTTAGATTGTTATCAGAGGTGGTTGGCAGCTTACCTTAGATGGTGGGTGGCTTAATGTAGTTGTACCTTGAAAAGTGCACATAAATCCCTGGCAATCAGGAAAACGAATTGGTGTTCCAAACAACGGTGCAACTCACCAATAATCAATTCGTATAATTACGTAAGGTTGTCTCAGATAGATCCACTATTAAATGTGGTTAAATGCAACGAAGAAGCAACCATGCACTTTCAAGTTTTAATAATCCTTATCTTCCAGGAAATAACCCAAAAATGACCTCCAAAACTGACCAAACATCCTCTGATAAGGAAAAATTTTGATTTATAATTTTGAGTGGGAAAATTAAAGTTAAAGAAACTTATGTATAATAAAGTAGAGGATTATAATAATAAATAAAACCAAAACCTATTTTTTTTTTGTACTGCGAGAGAAAAATAAATTGAAAATAACAAAAAAAATTAAATATTTTAAGTAAAACTGTTACATTCCCCCTCTACCTAGAAAGAGGTAAATTTCATACAAATTTACCGAAACTGAAGCTAAACAAAAAAGGACGTGGGGACTATAAACGAAAACAAAATGACTAATAATCTAAAGGATGCAAGTCATTCCTAATTAGACTAACATCATTTAAAACGGGTTTGAGATCTTGTACATGCCATACTCCAGCTGAGTGTCCGTTGTCATCTTCCAGTTCATAAGTCCAGAAACCTATTTTTTTCTTGACACGATAAGGACCTATAAACATGGGTGCCAACTTTGCACTAAAATGTTTAGAAGCATCTGAAATAACTTTGTTTCGCTTCCATACAAATTCTCCGACGTCGAAATGAACAGATCTTCTACGCAGGTCATAGGCTGCCTTATTATGGACATATGCTTGTTGTAATTTCGTTTTTATACTGTCATACATTTTTTGAAACCCAATCATTCTGTTTTGAATTAAGGTTGGCTTGTTAATTTCACGTTCACTCGCTACATGATCTTTCCCATTACCTATGTAATCTCTACCAAAATTAACGTAGAAAGGCGAGTAACCGATGGTCTCATGTCTTGCTGATCTTAAAGCACAACCAAGAGAGGCCAAATGTTCATCCCATTTGTTGTGTTTGTCTTTAATGTACGATCGTATCATGGTTTTTACTACTCTGTTGGTTCTTTCAGCAGGATCGGCACGCGGATTGTATAAGGCGGTGTATAAAATTTTCGTTCCATATCTATCCGTTAATGCGCGAAATTCTCGACTTCTCATCTGCACACCGTTATCACAAATTATATATTGCGGTACACCATAGGTTAGAAATATACCTTCCTCTAGATGTTTAGTTAGCGAAGTTGCATTGGCTTTTCGTACAGGAATTAGTACAGCGTATTTGCTAAAATAATCGACTATTACCAAAATATGTGTATACCCATGTGCGGATTTCGGTAGTGGACCTATAAAATCAAGGCTGATCATCTGCCAAGGTCGATCTAGTTGAGGTCTTTGCCCCATAAGTCCCGCTGGCAATTTTTGCTCTGGCTTCTGCTGAGCACAGACGCGACACGAACGCACGTAATTTGAGACGTCTGCCCTCATTTTTGGCCAGTAATAACGGTGATGTAACTTCCAGTACGTTTTGTAAATACCGAGATGACCAGATGTCAGATTATCGTGATTTTCTTGCAAAATTCTACTGCGATAGTTCTTTGGCACAACAAGTTTCCAGTAATCCTTTTCCATGGAAAGTTCGGGTATAGCGCATTTCACATATTTGTATAGTTTTCCTGCTGCTATTCTCCAGTGAGGATACTTTTCAGGATAATTCTCTACTTGCTTCAGCATTTTCTGATACCAGTTGTCATTTATTTCCAAAAACTGATTTTCTGCTGGTGTTTCATGGATACTGCTAATTATTGGTACGGCGCGTGACAGAAAATCTGGAACAATATGGTCTTTGCCTTTTCTGTGAACCACTTCGTAGTCGAACGGTTGCAGGCGCAATGCCCACCTGCCCAAACGTCCAGTAGGGTCTTTTAGGCGATCTAACCATAGCAACGAATAGTGGTCCGTGACAACGATGAACCGAGTGCCTTCTAAGTAATCCCTTAATTTAATCGAACGCAAATAAGTATAATTTTCTGACCTTAGTGGCTGCAATCTAAAGCGTACCCTCTTTGATATTAATTGTGGGTTCGTTAGCCTGCCCGGCACAGAAAGGGGATGCCGCTTCGACAAACAGTCAATGCTGGTGACTACTCCAACGGAGGTGTACAACGTACAAAGAATAATGTAGCAGCGGTAATGTAACCGGAGCAACAACGAAAAATATAATAACGTAAAAGCCTAAAAGTCATTGGTTAGATTGTTATCAGAGGTGGTTAGCAGCTTACCTTAGATGATGGGTGGCTTAATGTAGTTGTACCTTGAAAAGTGCACATAAATCCCTGGCAATCAGGAAAACGAATTGGTGTTCCAAACAACGGTGCAACTCACCAATAATCAATTCGTATAATTACGTAAGGTTGTCTCAGATAGATCCACTATTAAATGTGGTTAAATGCAACGAAGAAGCAACCATGCACTTTCAAGTTTTAATAATCCTTATCTTCCAGGAAATAACCCAAAAATGACCTCCAAAACTGACCAAACATCCTCTGATAAGGAAAAATTTTGATTTATAATTTTGAGTGGGAAAATTAAAGTTAAAGAAACTTATGTATAATAAAGTAGAGGATTATAATAATAAATAAAACCAAAACCTATTTTTTTTTGTACTGCGAGAGAAAAATAAATTGAAAATAACAAAAAAAATTAAATATTTTAAGTAAAACTGTTACAAACTGTAGTATAGTGCAATTATTTGACTCGAAAATATTTATGAACTTTATTGCTAATTTAAAGAATCTCTGATAGTTAAAGTGTGATAGCAGTATTATAACTAAGCAATATTTAATTAATTTTGCTAATTAAAAAAAAACGATATGTATAACTTATAACAAATAAAAAAAATTGTTAAATGTTATAACGCTGTTTTGTTTTTAGTTAGAACATTTTTAAGTATTCGTTTGATTACTAAAAATTACCTAAAACAATATAAAATTCTCCGCTCATAAACAGACAAATCATACTCGTCTCCTAGTTTTTTTTATAGGCCTTTTATTGTTTATACAATAAATTTGTTCCATGAATATTTAAAGCTTAATTTTGCGCGTTCGCCTAGTAAAATTGTTACATAATTTAGTTAACTGCTTTTGTGAGATAAATTGAGTCTTATTTAGATAATTTACTTCAGTTAAACTATCATCTATCAAAACATATCGTAACTTATCTATAAAAAAATAAACTAATTTTTGAATATAATTAATCAAAACTATAGCATCGCACAATAGAAAATACCAACTAATATACTAAAATATTATGTCTACAAAATATAGCATCTTAGATGTATGCGCTGATACTGCAAAATGTAATGTAATGTTTCTAATAACTACATATAAATAAGGAGAAAAAAATTAAATGTAATTTTTTAATACTTTTAATGCTATAGTTTATTTTTAATAATGTTACATTTTTTTATTATTATTATATCTAAATTTTTTGCATTTATTTAACTATTAGATCGTGCTTTTTTTAGAAACTTGTTACTATAGTTACTTGTAATAAATTCTGTAACACTAACTTGCTTTATACTTAGAACTTTGGTTTAAGACAAATAATTTAAATGTTTAATGTTTATTAGATTAATTTTGTTTTAAATTGATATTTATTTTATTATAATTTTAAATAATAACGTTTTTAAATTTTTTTGTATAATTTTTACAATAAAAACAATAACGGTTTTGTCAATATAAAATATATGTCCAAATTATATATTATTTTTGTAATATTTATTAAAGTGTATTTGAAAACATTTTTTGTAGTAAATTGTAAGATTCATATTCAAATCGTATTTCATTTTATTAAAAGCACAGTGGTTGTGCAATACTGAACAACGTTAATCATAAAACCTTTAAAATGTTATCTCGAAATGAGCGAGTTTGTTCTTTTTTTGTACTACGTTCTTGTGCAAGTTGTACCACAGCTTCGTTTGTTTTCTACCAATTCTTTTGTCGTACTGCCCTAAAAATTGAGAGCCCGCCAATGAATCATCGCGTTACGATTTCCATTTTTCATGATGGCATGCATCAGACACATGTTCGCTTAAACAAACCATAAAAATAAAATATACCGGATACGTTATGAAATTTTAAAGTGTAATACAGTATAAATAACACTATGGAATGCTATCGATTGTTTAATACTTTTCTAAACTGGATACAAAGAATGTGTTTCAAGCTTCAATTTCTTCACTCAATAACGTACATATATTGATTACATTTAAGTGTAATACAAGCGTATTGTGAAATAATAAAAACTACTATTTTCAAAAGCTTTAAAATAAATAGTGTTAGTTTACAAACGTATTTTATTTATACTAGAATAATATAATAGATATTAAATTATTTACAAAAAATATTAGTTTACAAAGAAAAAATGAAAAATAAGGTTTGTTAGTTATTTTCATTGCAAAATATCCAAATCTTATTGGTTGCTTATGATTTACAACAAAAATAAACATAACTAACGTGAATTTAGGTGCAATCATTTTATAGCTATCACTTAATTACTATTTTGTCGACGAAAAAATTTTTTTTATCAAAATCTTACTGCTATATTTATAAACGTTTATATAACTCAATCCAACAGGTCAATAGGAGTTTAAAAAAGATAAAAAACTAAGAAATTGAAGTTTTGAGGTTAACGAATAAAATTTAAGTAAAACATAATGGAGGATGTCAGAATACCTGAAGTATTAAATTTAAATTGAAGTATAAGCGGAAATTGGAAGAAGTTCGAACAAAATTATAAAGTTTATATGGCTGCAATCGAGAAAAATACCAAATGAGATGAAATAAAAGCAAATATGTTTTTGAGTTTAGCTAGAGAAAATGCAGTGGAATTGTTTAATATCTTGGATATATCTGATGCTAATAGAAAAAAAAAGAAGAAATTATAAAAGCCTTTGATGCATACTGTGACCTAAAGCAAAATGTAGTATACGAAAGATGAGACGTTTGAAAATTTTTTAACAGACATTAAAAAATTAAGTAAAACTTGTGATGAATTTGGAACGTTGGTAGACAGTATGATAAGAAATAGGATCGTCCTAGGTATTACGGATCCTAACCTACAAAAGAGGTTGCTTAGAATAGAAAAGTTGGATCTAAATAAGGCTACGGACCGTTGCAGGGCTGCAGAAACAGCAAGAACACAAAGTTTAAATGTACAGAATAAAGTAGTTCCGATAGATCAAATATGCAAAAAGGATTATCAATAAATCATCCCACAACATCGCAGGTGAACAAAAATAGAGTAGAAACAGTTAAATGTTATTGATGTACCAAGATACCTGGATCAAGGGAGTGTCCAGTTTATGGCAAGAAATGTGATAAATGTGGAATAATGGGACATGGGACAGGAAAGTAATGGAGGTAACTGTTCAAGATGATGGTAGTTTGGGCGATGCACCGTTACTTCTTCATTTCATTACATGTAACAGAGTAAAACAAATAACAGAGTTAACATGGATGGAACAAGTAAAAATTGAGGATAAGTATGTATCCTTTAAATTAGATAGTGGGGCGCAAGTTAATATAATTCTTAAACAAATTATTAAGAGAGTTAACCTTCGGATTACCAAGCAATTTTTGAGGCGCCAATTACCAAGTGAGGTCAGATTGGACCCCAAGTTTTTTTTCATATTTTGTAAAGAAAACCCAATTAATTTGTAATGGTAACCTTTATTAATATTTTAAATTAACATTAGATTTCATATAAACTAATAAAAATATAAAAATAAAATGTAAACATAAATTAGTGAGAGCAACAACTATTACATATTATTGTAGTTTCTTTCTGGCAATGTTGTTTACATACAAAGAGATTGCACTTTTCACATGTTTCCGAATATTTTTTGTCATTTGCTCTTGGACATATTTTACAACGACCTCTTTTTGGGCGAGTGATAGTTTCGTCTTGCGGTGACTTCTTCTGGTTCTGTGTCTGTCCAAACCATCGCTATTGCATTCTGCACATGTCTTGGTAATCCTTGAAGTGTACATTTTTTGATATGTGGGATTACTAATTCAAACCCAAGTTTTTGCAAAAATAATCTCCTTTGGGATGTATTCCCTTTTTCAAAATTTCCAAATTTCGTAGTGTATAGAACAAATGCATTCATGGCAGCAATATCAAGGAAATTAAAAAATAGAACAAGAGACCAGCGATTTGTATTTCTTCTGCATTAGTATTCCTTCACCATTTTATCGACGCTGTCCACAGCTCCTTTGCAGCTATTATAGTCCAAGATAACTTGCGGTTTGTAACTGAGGTCTTCTCCGGACAATTCCAAATCTTGGTGTTGCGTTGAAAGTAGCATAACGCTTCTATATTTTTTAGGTACGTAAGATACTAAAATTGTGTTTTTTCCATATAGAATTTTGCTTGAGTATTCTGCTCAATTTCTTTTTGGTAAAAATTCTTTTGGTATTTCTCTACGTGTTTTACAAATTGTTCCGGTTAAGGTTTTTGATTGCTGCAGTAACTCCTTCGCCAAAGACATAGACGTAAAAAAATTATCTGTGGTAATACCATAACCTTTTTTCAAACCCTCAACCAAATCCAAAACTACCCGCTTCCCTAGAAATTAAATTTTAAAACGATTACCTTGTTTCCGTTCTGAAGCGTTGTCTACCATTTTAGTATATATTTGGAAATTCCAGCAATATCTGTTACTAACATCCCATAAAGCCCAGATTTTAGGTCTCTCATTTGATTACGAGACATTGCAGCACAAAAAATTGGTCTATGGAGAGACATGTATTTCGTACTCCACAGCTCCAATATTGGTTCTTGGCGTGCTTTCAAACTACCAGCTAGATGCAGTAATCCAAAAAATGCATGTAACTTATCCCTATCTACTGGCTTCCACGTATCGCCTACAACTCTTCTAGCTCGAATGTTTGTTTCACTTATTATTCCATGTCTATAATGTCTTCCAAGATAAATACATGGAAAGCATCTAGGCATGTTGAAATATGTTCACTGAATTTTGTTAATCCTGGCGGTGTTTTTAGAATATTTTGCTGATTTCGTCTTCTAACACGAAGCTTATCTTTTTTCCATATGGAACCATCTTTACCCACCAGTATATCTTTATCATTGGGCGAATTATCATCACTGTCATCGTCTTCCGAACTTTTAATCGGGTTTACGTCAGGTACACTTACTTCTTCAAATTCGGCATCACTATAGTCAGATAAAATTTCATCTTCAATTTTATTCAGTAAATTAATATTGCTAGCTATTTCTTCCACTTCACGCCGAGACAAATGTTTTCTAGCCATAATTCAACAACAACTATTTCCAATCAAATGTAATAACACAGCATACACACTTTTCAACTGATTCGAACAAACTCACCGAATGTAATGACTAAAAACGGAATGGTAGTAATCATGATTCAGACAAATAACACGTTGAAACAAGCAGATTAGATGACAAATGCAGACGAAATATTAGAATTACTTTTTAAAACGTCGGTTACCATGTGGGGTCAAATATGACCTCAGCGGCAATATTTTTTTTACGTCGCCAAACTAATAACAATTGAAAAATTTGTTATATATTATTAAACATTGTTGAAAGAAACTCAGCTAAAAAAATATTGGGACAGTTGTAAAAAAAACTTAAGAAGACAACAAAAACAACACGTCTGGGGTCAAAAAAGACCCCAATGGTAATCGGAAGGTTAATAAACAATTTTAAATACTGCCTACAAATTTGGTATTAGAGGCATTTGGGGAATTTACAAGTGTCCCTTTGGGTAAAGTTTATCTTAAATGTGAAGTAAAAGGTTAGGGATTATATGCAAATTTTGTAGTAGCGAAAAGTAACGTAATGCTCATTTTAGTATTAAGCAGATGTATAAAACTAAACCTAATTAAGAGAATTGATAACATAAAAACTAATGATAAGGACATAGAAAAAAACTTAGAGTTGTTTGAGGGTATTGGATCTCTCAATACAAAATGTAGTATTGTGTTAAAAGATAATGTTGAGCCGGTGGTTAATCCACTTAGAAGAGTCCCATACACTATTAGAAATAGGTTAAAAACTAAATTAGAAAAGTTAGAGCAGAGAAGTGCATTTCCCAAAGTAGAAAACTTAAAAACTCGAAAAAGGAAGTTATAAAAACCTATTGGATAGGCAAACTACATATAAAAAAAATTGTGATAAAAGATCAAGGGTAGCTACGAAATTTGAAACAGATGTAACTATATGTAAGGATAGGATTTGGGAAATAAGTAAAACTGTTAATGATTATACCGCTCCTAGATTATATGTAGTCAAATAGTCTATTAGAACAATTATCCCTAGAAACTCTAGATTCTTAAGAAAGTCAAATTTTGAATTTCGGGAAAAACAAAGATACAGGATGATACTCCATTGAACACAGATAGTAACTTAAATAGAGTTTGTAGCGTTAATGAAAAAGCATAATGTTCTAAGACGCAAAATTACACAACTAGAAGTGGCAGACAAATAAAACTTCCAAAACGTTATAATGATTTTGTACTGTAAAAGAAGGCAGGGGTAACATACTGGGACAGAAAAGTAGGCTGTCAGTCTGCAGACATCTTGAATAAAATAAAATATAAACTGTATAATGATTTTAATCTTTATATATACCAGGAATCTATGATAAAAACTAGATATAACTACGACCTGTTTTAGTGTTTTTGCAATCTGTATTTAATCTAAATTCTGCTTTTATTTCAATCAACTTTGTTAAAGACTTGGCAATATTCTGGTACAATCGTTGATAATCGGTGCACAACCTAAGGAACCTTTGAGCTTGATGTTTGTCGATTGTTGTTGGTTACGTTTGCACTGCTCGAATCTTGTCTAGGTCAGCCTTTATCTTTAGATACAACGTAGTCAAAGTATTGAACTGTCTTCTTAAACACGTAACACTTTTTGGGAGTTAATTTTAAGATTGCTAGACGAAATTGTTGGCACACTTCTTTCAGGTTGTTCAAATGTTTGCCTTCTAATTATGATTACATCGTCGAGATAAATTAAGCACGTCTTCCAACACAGATAGTCTCCAATAAACGTTCAAACGTAGCAGGAGCGTTACACAAATAAACGGCATAACAGTAAACTCCTATAAACCAGTTCCAATTTTACTTGCCAATAACCACTCTTCAAATTCAACGTGGAAGATTAGGATCTAGACAGAATATCTAGAGTATCGTCAATTCTCGGTAAAGGGTAACTGTCCCTTTTGGTGACGTCGATAAGTTGTCTGTAATTTATCAGTATTATTGGAGACGCCCATGGACTATTTAAAAGTTTAATCACTGCTTGTTTCTTCATATCCGTTATTGTGTTTTTGGTTTTTTCTTGTTTTGGCAAAGAAAGTTGGCGTAGGTGTGTAACGGTATAAATAAGATTTAAGCAAAATTTACTCTTTATATTGCAAAATAAACGCCTCGAGTTTTGCAACCAACACTTTTCGCTATCAGTGACCTCAAGAGTCACATATCTACAGCTTATGGACGATAAATAAAGCAATTGATGATTTTTGATGATTTTTCACAAAATAGCGAATACAGAAGAAAGAAAAGAACAAGTTTCCGACTTGACAAACTAAGCTTCTAAGCTAGAAGGGTGTAACGGGGGATTATTTTACTTACCTTGTAATGCGGTTTGATTGATTTCATTGAAGGCCGCCGCGTTCTATCCATTTAATAGGAAAAAAAAAGGAATAGTAATTATTCAGTATCCATATGAAACAAAAGTTTATGCTACTACTTACAGCTACCTTTTTCAAAAAAAAACTAAAGTTAATTATTGTTATAGTAGTATTTAGGTTTCCACGGGTTGCATTTCTAATACAATGTTCCATTCTGGATAATTTCCGTGTTGTCGTTATCACACAAGCTGAGCTTTTGCTACACGTCGCAATGGACATTTGCCCGGAATAAACTGATTGATTGCGTCTTGAAATCTTGCTTTTATATACTAGTTTCCAGTCAATAAAACTGGTTTTTAAATCTCCGACACGGGAAAACTAGAATCTCGGTTAATATTAAAAGGATTTTTAATTATTTTAATGGAATCCTTAATTTTTTGCTGATTGTAATTAGAAACATTCGCTAAAATTTTAGTGTTTTCAAACATAATTTGATGACCCGTTTTTAGCACGTGTTCCGCCATGACTGACTTTGAAGATTGTAATTTTTGACATACGGTAGATAAGCGATAGACACTAGTTTAGACATAAATACCGTTGTTACTTTGGTTCAGATGATTCAACTCTTTTTGAAGATTTGGAAGTTGACTTAAAAAAACAGATAATTTTGATCAGGCAATCTATTTAAATGTCTATCTGTATGTGTAGGTTTTCTTTAAACTGTATGTTTTATTGAACCATTTTCATTTCAATTAACTAAAACGTCCAAACATGATAAAGAAGAGTGTTTTTCTAATTCCATAGTAAAACGAATATTTTGATAAATTGAGTTTAACTGACAGTAAAACTCATTGAAGGAACGATGTTGCCAAATGACAAAAGTTTCATTACGTAACTTCTAATCAAAATCCGCCAAATTCAGTAAAAATTAATCAATCTTCCCTGTTAAAGGTTTTAATAAACTTGTAAGATATTAAGAGAGTAGGTGAGTTTATAGCGCTCACATTAGGTCGAAGAGGAATATTAAACTGATAAATTTTAGGTAATCCGATTTTATGGAGGATTTAGAAACTTTAGGTATTTAAAGTTTTTTATAGGCTTCTTTAATTTGCGACTTTTTTATAAGTTTCGGAAGTGGTTTTTCCATAGATGAAGAAGGATTTTCAGAAATTACTTTATACAACCCGTCTGTGAAAATATTGTAAATCTTGTTATCATAATCTGATCGATTTATAATAACCTCCTTTTGTCAACGTTAGAAATAACTTTAGATTTATTTTGTTTAAAAATTGTTAATGCAATTGTTACGTGCAAAATTTTTTTTAACGTAATACCCTGTATATTGGTTGAATTAAAATTAAATTTCTGTTTTGACACCCTCTGCTGAGTGTAGTTTTCTTGCATTTTCCTGTCAGACGTTAAACCGACAACTACCTAAAACCTGTGCCGTTTAAAACTTGAAGTTTTTAATAACATCATCATGGTAATGGAAATGAAATTATAATTTCATTGCGCATTTAAAGTAGTTTCTTCGTCACAGGGTAAGCTGTTTATATCCGTTTTTTTGAATTCTTTAGTAGTTTTCTTAATTTGATAGCCGTCCCGCCACGTTTTTGGCTGTACGTTTCGATGCATTATCGATCAGGGATTAATATCGATAAATACCTTTATGGGACGAGTATAACTCTGTAAGGCCTACGTTTAAAACTAAAAACCGAAGACAAAAACTTTTCTTCGAGATTCTACTCATGCGGCAAACACCTGCGAAACCAACTTTCACTGAATGTGTACAACAGCATTCAAGAATTGGGTGATGTTATGTGTACTTTCTTTTAGTAGTAATTAACAATTTTGTAGATCTTGCTTTCGTGAGTCATTGTGTTGAAACGATTTGCTATTCCAATTTATTCCAGACTGACTCAACGAGCAAAACGTTTTCTTTGCACAAGTAGGTACTGGATGGTGGGTAAGTTTATTTAATTATTTTGTGACTGTCAAAAAAGTCACTCACGGAATTTTGCTTACTTTAACTTACGTAATTACAATCATTGTTTCAATACCATTGAGGTAGTTTCACTAATTATCTTGTGTGTATCGCATGCTGTGTACAAACGATATTTGTTATGTAACTTTCTTCTCTATCGACATCGTGTAAATTTATGTATTGTGTGTTGCCGATACTTCCGGCATTTATGGATTAAGAATTTGAGACTCGTTGTTAATAATCTACGTTATTAAATTAAAGTTGTCACACCTATTTTATCTTTTCTTTATTGTAATATATCTTTCTTTTTGTTGGTTACACAAACATCAGAGAAACAAGGATTACAAACCTGAAATTCGTTACAAGCTTGAACCTTCTCTCCTGATCAAGATAGAAGTTTTACTTATAAAAGAACTGACTCGTGCAAGGTTCGTAAGACCTATAAGCTTGTAACACAATATTTAAAGTCAATCGTGGCGAAACACGTACTAAAAACGAATCATCAAATTTTTGAAAACATTAAAAATTTTTACAAATGTTTCTAATTACTCTCAGCGAAAAATTAGGGAATTCATTGAAATAATTAGAAATCTTTTTAATATTAACCGAAATTCTAGTTTTCTTTTACCGGAGTTTTGGAAACCAGTTTTATCGATCGGTGGCCGATCTATAAAACAGCGCTATCAATCAGTTGATTCTGGGTTCTAAAGATGTTTACTGCAACGTTTAACGAAAACTCAGCTTGTGTGGCAACACGGGAATTATCCAGAATGATATAATTATTGTTACTAACCTAACCTTAAGAATTTTTTTGCTGTGCGTTTTTTTTCACACAGCTTATATACAGGTTGCTATCAAAATGTTTCATTGTTGTATGTTAATGTTTGCATTTTTTTTGTTTACTTGCACAAAACAAACATATATTCTGTTTATACGTTTATTTGATAGTAGTAGTAGTAGTTACACATGTATCAAACGTTTAATTAAGTGTTGCAATTTTGTTTTGTGTTAAACTTGTGCAACTTTTTTGGTTCCTATTAAGCGTGTTGTATAATTATTTCGAAACTCTTTTCATTATACGACGAAAAAAGTCAACTTTGTCTCAATTAGCGTCAAAAAAACTTTTGTGGCGCCCCTTACAACTTGTATCCTTAATAATGTTGACTCACCCACATCTCAACGCAGGTGCTAGCTAGGACGCGAGGTAGATTTACCGAGCTAACTCTACTATGGTAGCTGAGTCACAGATGTTGTATCTACCGAACGTCTCCGGTATTGATTTTCACTTCGCCACTTAAGTTCTTTTTTTAGAACCACACTCTGAGCAAACCTACCTTGGTACTGCTGAATCAAGGTTTTAACTTTAGCCCGCTGGCCATGGCTGCGGTTTTTACGCTTACAAGTGAATTTATCTAACTGTTATATACACTTTTTTAAACTCGTTGGAGTTTACGCATCTCAATTTGAGATTCTGACGTACAGTAGCCTACCACGGTCTTCTTTTCCAGATGCCATTTAACATTTAAGATCTTTATTGGCATTGTGTTTTTTACTCGCATCAATGTTTTGCTAACCAATAGTCTCTTTTCAACCAACTTGCTCTCCATTAGTTCAATAGCACAGATGTAGTATTTCCGAAAACTTCTATCCAAGCGTGCCATTACCATGCTTTTAAAAATTTTTTTACCGTCAATCTTGAGGACATCTTTTATCATATCCAAGTAAAACCCATACATTTTTATAGTGTCAAATTTCCAGAGTAACTTTTTCCGTGATGTCGGCTACTAGTACTTATTGGAAGTGATATTGTTACCGGTGATGTCTTGACATGTAAGAACTAATGATTATCTTTGTCGCTCTCGTGTCAACTAGTAACTGAGCATTTTGTTAATTGATCATTACATCAAGGTAAATGTTGTGCAAGTGTACCGTTAGCAACCCAATGGAAATAGTAATTTCTGGTTTATTGACTAGATTATCTTTTGCTTCATTTGATCAAATTGTTCAAGGCCTTTTAACGCTCTTTTTTTTTAGATTTAGTATAATGTCGTCATACGTCACTTACATTACCGTAGTTTGAAGTCGTCACTCCTCTTTTACCACACATTTGTTGCACTATTTCTTCGATGCTGCTTTGTGTCTACATTGGTCTTTTTACAACACAGCAGAGTTTGTGGCTGCTTTGGTGCAACGCTTATTTTACTGTTTTAAACTCTCTAGCATGGGTTAAAACGTAATACAACGTATGGTTTACTGCGTTTTGTTGTTTTTGAGATTGTCTACAAAAGTTTGGATAGTCAATAACTCCAGGAAGCTGATGCTGTAGGATACGCAAGCCGTGTCAATCTGGCAATGTCAGCCTCAAACTCGTGAAGATCAGTAACTTTTCGCTTGTGACACTTCCTTTACCACGCGGTTTTGTAGATTAAAAGCGTTACTTACAAAACGTTCAATAAGTGCAAGTGTGTCAACAATTTATTTAAATAAAACAAGATTAGATGTCAACTGATATCTGCCATAATGTACAAATTTTTACGCCGTTTGTTTATATCAATGGTTAATTGTCATTTTCAAATATACTTTTTATTTCTGAAAAAATAAAAGGATTCTGTGTAAACAAAATTGATGACGTCATATGTCCCAAAGTAACTAACTAAAAAAATTAAAATTAACGCATATAAAATCTAGAGAGAAAAAAAATTAACATATCTGAGCTTTTCTTCTACACAGCGATAATAAACAAAATATAAATTTTATTTCTTTTTTTATTGTATAATTATTTAAATTAAAATTAAATTAAAAATAGTTTTTTATGACAAGTTTATCTGTCAGTGTCTTTTTATAAAACGCATCATGACAAAATGACATGCCAAATGTGTAATTTTTATTTACATTAATTGACTAAAATTGTTAAAATTAAACTAGAAGAATTTAATTGATTATTAAAATATTTAAACTTTCTGTACAATACTAAAATTACAATGAAACGTAAACCGTTTATTGGTATGATTTCTTTGTATACGAACAAAAAGAAAAATGTTAAAGCAGACGGAATAACGTAATAATCATTATTTCTACTAGGCTTTTATTCTACTCAAAAGGTACAAACTTTAAGGGTTGGATTAGTAATTTGGTATATATTGCACCATATATTGATATTACTATTATCGAGATTAAAATAAGTACCGGGTATACGCATATGCTATCATTTATCAGTAAGAATAAGCATTGGTCAGGACCTCGTGGATCCTAAATCTGATTACCGAGATGTTGAATTTAAGGTTAATGATCGCATTAATCTGAACAGCTTAAGTTGTTAAAACAATAAGGGTATTTTTAGATTGACTAAATTTATTGTTTTTTGAAAAGCCTAAACCTTAGTAATCGTTAAGTTTAGATTAAAGTCCAATTCTTTGAATTTATGTGAACATTTGTAAAAGTAAAATTTAATAACCAATTTTATTCACTAAACGAACTCTTAGTGGTTAAATTAAATTTGATCACTAATTTGTATCGGTATTTTAATATTATAGTACTTCCATTGCGTAATTACAAACATTTAATTTTAAAAGACGACAGATTACTAAACAAGCACTGTATATTTCACTGCTTTTTACGCAGTATTTATGTTTGCATTGTTAAAAATTATTTTATAAAGCTTCCACAAAACAATATAAAAATCTGAAACAATAAAATAAAAATTTATTAGATGTCATGTCTGATATCAGATAAATATAATGTAAAAATATAAGAAATAATTAAATTAAAATTGTACTTTACAAACAATTATTTAACTGGACTTTATTTAGAAAATATTATTTATAAAAAAAGGAATAATTAAATATACGTTTGTTTCTATTAATCGCAAGAATCAACAATTTTTAAAAAAATTCACAGATATCGCAAATCTTGCAATTATCGGAACGTGTTGAAAACAACCACAATATCACCTACATATTATAATGAACAAGATTTATTTTCAAAAACAAAAATGCATACATAATAATAAAAAAATTTTAAAAATGCAAATAACTAGTATTTTAGGTGCATATTAAACGAGAATAGGGTTGTATGATAATGCACCAATTGTTTCTATTTAACACTTGTCCATAAAACCCTTTTGATTGACTTTCGATGCCTCCTTTTCGTGAAAATAATTTTGCGGCACGTGTGATAATGGAGTGCTGTGTCTGGAGGATTTTGAACGACTCGTATATGTTGTATGGTGCGTAGTTGATTGTGTAGGCTCCGGAGTGCCTGCGGACCTTGATGGTGATGATAGATCATACACAGAATCCTCAGGAGTATCTATCATGTTTTCAGTTGCAGTTGCATCGTTGTCAAAATCATTTGAAGACTTCTCATTTGGTAAGCCCTTTGGTAGATTCGACTTTTGACCTCTTTCAGCATAGAATGGAATTAGGAAACACATCAGATCTTGATATTTCCATTTTTTTGTTGGCTTGGCCACTGTCTTTCTACTTCGTGCTTTACGAAAAGCATCCTTCAAAGCGGTCCGCCTCTTTTTGCAATCTGCAACTGAGGCAGAATACGAATATCAGAATTTTGATAATTACCTCTAGTAATATGAACTGTAATGGTCACACTTAGTTTGTGTACATACTTAATGGAAAGCATCAATTTTAATAAGTATGATCTATTACATGTTTGTAATTGCAAGTTTCTTGGATATGGCGATTCGGTTGCTACAATCAGTTTCAGCTATAGATTAGGGGAAACAACGGTACGAGAAATTATTTATTATACACGTCAAAAAATATGGGATACGCTAAAACCCTTGGTGATACCCACTCTCACGTTGGACCATAGGAAAAAATAGAGGAAGGGTTTCGTATAAAATGGAACTACCCTAACTGTGTAGGATCCATAGATGGCAAACATGTTGTCTTCGAAAAGCCTCCGAATTCATGATCCTTTTTCCATAATTACAAAAAGGAATTTAGTATTGTTTTACTTGCGCTATTAGATGCGGACTATAGATACATTTCTGTTGATGTGGGAGCATTAGGTCGTAACAGTGACGGCATAATATTTCGTTCATCACAGCTTGAAAAAAAACTGTTAGCGAACGAATTAAATCTACCTAACAGTAAAGCGTTGCTCCAAACAGATATTGTTTTACCTCATGTAATTATTAGGGATGAAGCATTCCCATTATTGACCAATGTAATGAGATCATACCCAGGAACACAAACACGCAATAACGTAGAAAACAAAATTTATAATTATTGTCACTGCAGAGCCAGACGTGTAAGCGAAAATGGGTTTGGAATTTTGGCGAAAAAATTTCGGATTTTTTTTTTAAATTCAATATCTTACCGGATCATCTCGACACAATTACTTTAGCCTGTACTGTGCTGCACAATTTTTTAAAAAACGATTCTTGTGCTTGGCAACCTGGGGAGCTTGAAAGTGAGTAAGTACCAGAAGGACTTTCTAACCTAGTGCATATTGGGGGTAATTTTCAACGAGACGCGTTTAATATCAGAGAACAGTTTAAACAATATTTTGTATTCAAACCAAGGAAGTGTACCATAGCAGCACGAAAAAATCAATGCAGGGAAACATGTTGACGAATATTAAACGCAATTTATAACATACATATTTAACGTATATTGTAGCATTCAATAAATATAACTTTTTTGATTTTAAATACATACATATTTGTAATTATTTAGTTCTTACCAGAGATTCCAGTTTTCCTTGCCACCTCGCTCACGCATTCTCCTTGCATATATTGTCGTGGTAGAATCTGTCTTGAGGGTCATATAAAATGATATAACGGCGGACAGCTTCGATTAATTTTTTATCATCAGACATCGTACTCGCCATAGATAAAATATTTATATACTAACTTCTTTTAGAAAGCCGTCGGACGTTCGGCCGTTGTTGCCCCTTCTAGCATTCGCTACCGCGGCTGAGTCGTTCCGGCCGATGCCGTTCGACAGTTCCGATTCAGTGCGCGGGACTTCATTTGATTTTATGTATAGCAAAAACGTCCGTCTGCGGTCGTCCGATGACGGCGCGGCCGGGCCAATTTCGTGCGTGTGCTCCTTTAGTATTATGTAATAGTTTAGTGCGAAATGATTGCAAACTGGAGGGTACATCTTTTATAGAAAATTTGTCTAGAGAAGCACAAAAATGGGTATTTGGACTGTGTTGGTAATGCTTAGGTTCTGTTTTCCAAGTGATGTACGGTTAGAAACACAAGGTAAGCAACAAAATCTCAAAACATCAAATTTTATTTGACACAAAATATTTTCAAGGGAAAAGTCATCTTTGCAAAGCTCAAATAATAATATTGCGCTCACAAGCATGTTATGCGAAGAAAGGTCAAAAAATCGAGATTCTAGTCATTTTCTGCTGGCTTAGATACGTTTGAGAGCAGTTGGATAAATGTAAAATTTTCTCTAGACACAACCAGTTTTAAAGCCAAAATGGAATTTTCAGAAATTTAGCCAGACTTTGATTGAATACGCTTGAATTAAATAAATCATTCAATGATTAAATAAACAATTTACATCGCGGGATTCCTAACAATTGCTTCACCACACTTTAATTAGTTGATGCGCATTTTTAAAAAAACAACAAAACTAAATGATTACTGGATTTTACTCGAGTTTTATGTTCACAGTTCTACAGCTTCTAAGATTATGACACGATTCGAATTACGTTGCCACATCCTTTCGGATGTAAAAGTTGCAAAGTGAAGATTTCATCTTTGGAAATGTGCATCCACAGTTTATAAATTGAATTTCTTTCAACAGTAGGTCGCGTTTGCGATTCTTTGTCATATCAAAAGAAGACTTACAGCAGACTAGACTCGCAAGAATAAAATTTCGCGACGCGAAATAATCGACATGACTTTTAATTAAATTCTCTTGTTTTACCGATTCTATAATTTTTTCTCTTATTAATATTTAAAAAATGCGCTATTGACTATAAAAAAAGCATTAAAGAGATGATCTTTAGTTTAACATGAATCCTTCCTCTAGTCTTAACAGATTTATAACGCTAATAATCTCTACAACTGCTTGACTGTTGATGCAATTTCAACATTCAAAATTTACTTCAATTTTATTTTACATACTTTTGTCTTATGTTGATAACTTTACAGTGAAATCGTTTATAATTTAAATTAGTAATTACTGATAGTTTTTATTATAAAACTTTATACATTAGGTTTATTAAATTATTTTGTTTACGCATTTTAAAATTTGAACATAAATTACGGGTTCAGTGGAACAAGTGTGTTTTGGTCGAGTTGATTTTGGTGACCACAGCTGCTTTTTTTGCGGCAAAGGGTAACTTTGTCGTTGTTATAATATTACACAAGCATCGAAACTGTTACAATTTTTGTATTAAAATGATTTGGTTAATAACTTAAAATAACTAATAAACTATTACCCTAAAACGAAGCAAGATAGAAGAAAGTTGCACATAAACATTTTTATAGAGGGCAAAATTTAGAAAAGAAAGTCGGCGGAAGGGTACAATTACCTTCAATAGTTTAGAAGATATTTGTGTGCAAAGTTGCACAAAAATGTCTTACATTACATTAAGATTCTGTAATTCTAAAACTATTAGATATAATTATACACTCTCCTGGACTTTTTTGAAGTAAATTTTGTGGTCAATAAATTGTTTATGTGCAATTTTCATCTATATTGTACCGTTTTTGCAGCGTACAAGGCGGAAGCTCGCGCGGATCTAACTCTGCAATTACTATAATTATTTTTAGACTTAAACTAGTAATTACTGATAGTTTTTATTATAAAACTTTATAAATCAGATTTATTAAATTATTATTTGATTTACGCATTTTAAAATCTTAACATAAATTATCGGTTTAGTCAAACATGTGTGTTTTGGTCGAGTTGCTTTTGGTGACCACCGCGGCTTATTTGCGGCTAAGGGTAACTTTGTTAGTGAGGTAATATTACAACAGGTATCTAGTGTTGTTTTTTCTTGTAAACCATGCCTGCATCGAAACCGCCACAAGTTTAGTATTAAAATGGTTTGCTTAATTTTTTTTAGTCTTATTGCCACAGCAGGAAAACAAATCAAGGTACTAGCTGGACACCTGCAAACTATGGTGATTTTATGCTAGTAGATTTTTTTTCGGACACATGTGTTTACTTTTGCTGCGTTTTATCGAGTTTTCACACCGTCGGACCGTCGCCCCCAGGGTTCACACAGGTTGGAATTTACGTACAAGAGAATTATGTTCTCAAGCAATAAATTATTACTCTAAAATAGTGTAAGATAGAGGAAAGTTGCACATAAAATTTTTTATAGAGAACAAAATTTACTATAAAAAAGTTTGTGGAAGGGTATAATTAACTTCAATAGTTTAGAAGATACAAGTGTGCAAAGTTGCACGAGAATGTCTCACATTACATTAAAATTCTGTAACTATTAAACTATTAGATATAATTATACCCTTCCGCAGACTTTTTTACAGTAAATTTTGTGCTCTGTTTTTACAGCGTACAAGGCGAAAGCTACCTTCAATTCATACCAATTCTTCAAAAACTATAATTATTTTTCAGCACTGCTGAGTGAAATTAAAACCTATTATATTTTTAAAACATAAAACGAATCATATATATCTTGTTTAATAATAATATACACTGCATCCAAAAAATACAAAAAAATGAAGTGAAATTGGGCACTACCGCAAGTTTCAGCTTCGTTTTATCTGAACGTTTCATCGTTTCGTTACATAAACCTTTGAATCAAGCATCCTATAAGTGTTTTTAACACTAAAAGATTTGGTACTAAGAGAGTTCGTGAACTTAACCAATCAGAAAAAAGCGTTTTAGGAAATAAAGTCAAAATTGCGTACAAAGAAGGAGGAGAGTTTTAAACGAAGGTTTTAAAAACCCTGACGCGGTGCAAAAACGAAGAAAGTTGCATACGGGAGTTCTTCTTTTGACGCACTCGCGCAAGGGAGTTAATTTACGCGCTGGTATTTTTTACCTAATCGAAAAAGTTATTTACGCGTTGGTTTTATTTTCACTTATCCGAAGAAAACTAACGGATGGAGTGGAGTTTTTTTTGTTCTCGCGAAAGGAGAGTTATTGACGGACTGGTTACTTTCACGTACATTTATTATTATTATTTTTCTTTGAGTGTACGTTTTGTATAAAGTTATTAGTTAGTAACATATTGTTACGTGGTTGCCAACCTGCATTCAAGACCTGACCAACAGCAATACGTGATCTTCATTTAAAAAAAAAGAAAAATTTTCTATAAAAGATGTACCCTCCAGGTTGCAATGATTTCGCACTAAACTATTACATACTACTAAAGCTATGGGAAACAACAGCCGGGAGTCTTTGGATTTAGAATTTTTAATACTAATTCAATGCCGAGCACAATTTCCGTTTTTCTTAGAGAGATAATTGGCATACAGATTGAACTATCAGGTGCGCAACTAAGTTCTCGCTGTTTTTCGAAAGATGGCTCCAGCAGTAAGTGCTGGTCGATTGTGACTTATCCAAAACGTCATAAATCAGGCTTAGATACATGGTAAACAAACCGTTTCAACACCTTAGTGATTTTGCTTTTGCGTCATATACTTTTGATTGTGTGAAAATGTCTGATTTTGTGCCAAATAATCGTCATTTGCGGGAAGTGTTGCTTTTCTTCTTTCATTCGAAGAAAACGGCGGCTGAAGCGCATCGAGAACTCATAAAAGTTTACGGAGAAGCTGCTCTAAGTGAAACAACGTGCCGTCAATGGTTTCGTCGCTTCAAAGACGTGATTTCAATGTTGACGACGGTTCGCGTGCAGGAAGGCCAAAAATCTTCAAAAATGCTGAATTGGAGGCATTGCTCGATAAGGATGAGCTGTTAAAACTGAACGAAACCATCACTGGGGAACGGTATCGAACTCAATTGATACGATTGAGCCGAGCATTGCGTGAAAAGCGGCCACAATACGAGACACGAAAAAGTAACTCTACAACATGATAACACTAGGCCTCACGTTGCCAAACCCGTTAAAACGTACTTGGAAACGCTCAAATGGGAAGTCCTACCCCACCCGCTATATTATCCAGATATTGCGCCGTCCGATTATTACTTGTTCCGTTTGCTGGTACATGGTCTAGCTGATCAGTAGTTCCGCTCATATGAAGACATTTCAAAATGGCTTGATTCGTGGATAACCTCAAAAGACGAACACTTCTACCGTCAAAGTATTCGAGCTCTGCCAGAAAGATGGGAAAAAGTTGTCGCTAGCGATGGGCAATTTGAATGATTCATTTGTAACCATTTTTTCACAATAAAGTTGCATTTTTATATTAAAAAAAACAGCGAGAACTTAGTTGCGCACCTGATACAAAAATGGAAAAAAATAGTGACGCCGGCTTATTTACATGCCATGATGTTTGTTCAAGTGCATGGATTAAAAATAACACGATCAAGTTTCTCTTTAGATATGTCACTGGAAGCAATGTTTTATCAGCGCTGTAATTCTTGATAATGAACGATCTCGCTAATAATTTGTTATCACAAAAAATTCTCTATAAGTCATTGGTGTTGCTGATTCATCATCTTCCAGCAATGAAAAGGTTATGAGATACAATTCTCAGTCATCTCATGGAAAAATGTTAAATACAAACAATTGGTGAATTATCATACGACTCTATTTTCGCTTAATATGTACCTAGAATATTAGTTATTTGTGTTTTTTTATTTTTTTATTATTTATGTGTGCATTCTTATTTTTGAAGATTGTAATAAATCTTGTTCATAAATTACGTAGGTAAGATTGTGTTTGTTTTCAACGCCTTCCGTAAATTGCAAGATTTGCGATGTGTGTGAATTTTTTAATTACTTGAAATCTTTGACAATTTAGTGAGTTGTGTTAAGTATACTATATACTATACATTGTTTTTAATTTTAACTAAGTTTTCTTCAATTTGTTTACTTAAAAACGTAAAATGTAGCAATTTCTTAAATTACATCTAATCTAGCTCTGTAGTTTGTAATTTAGAACAAAAGAAAGGTTTAAGAATTTATTGAGAATTTAATAGTACACAAACGAATTTAAATTGTTTTTGCTGTTTTAGATTTTATTTTTAAATTTATTTTTTTGTTTTAATTTAACATTTAAAAAGTAAACATCTAGGTATTTTATAAAGCACGTTTAATAGCTTTGTAATTTGTATTCAGTGTTTGAAATTCTAAAGTGTAGCTGTTAGATAACAGACAATATTTTGTAAAAAATCGGTATTCGTGACTTACAAATGATTAGAAAACAGCTTTTAAGCTGCGACGGTACTTGGGTCAGTTTTTACGACATATCAGAAAGATGTCGATACGTTATGACTCTCGGTTGGTGACAGGTCAAAGAATATACTCACGTTTGCGGAATACGTATGAAACAACAGCTTTGCTATTGTACACCTAAAAACGTATAAAGTTCGGAGATGCATCATAGTTTACGATAAACAACCGTTCTCCATTTTAAGCAATAAATATACGCCCTTTCGTATTATAATTTTATACCTCCTAAAGGACATTCTAACCTGAAGTTTTATTTCAAACTTGTAACTAGACTAAAATATCACATAAATGATCAACTTGGGAATTTTAAAATACAGGCTCAGGTCCTATTTTCTAATACATCATATGTAGATATAATATTTTGTTAATCTTTTTAACGTAATAAATATTTTTATGTTTATCTATTTATTGTAACATTATTACACAACTTTATAGAAACTAAATGTTATACTCTACTTCAAAAATTAATTTAGTGTTTATAATTAGGATAAATCAATTAATGTTAAAAGCTAGTAACTTAAGATTATTAATTTAACGTTAATATATACTTATTCCTGCGCATAATTAAGTTTATATACACACACGCCTATAGCATTATTAGTTCAGAGTACGTAATATACGTTTTCATTTATTCCTATGTCATAGTTAACGTAAAAGTTGAATTAAAAGTATACGTTTATTCTCCTATACAAACTGTAATTGCATGCTTCAACATAAAAAAAATACTAAGGTTTTTGCAATATTCATCTCAGAGCAGAGCGAATTATGGTTATTCGGCAATGCTATTAAGCCACATACAATTTCCCACGAGGTAAGTCAACATTTACTCGTTTATATTCTAAAAGCTCAATTTTCTTAACAATTTTGCAGTTTTAGTGTCGACACTAATTTCTTGATTTTTGCAATTCACAAAAACATATTAAATTAACCTGAAAAATGTATTAATTGTAATTTAAAAAAGTGTGTAGTTTTAATCTATAAAGCTTTTTAATGTAAATTTAAATTTGAAGTAAATTTGGTTACGACTTATTGCTATTGACGTATTCAAGCAAAAATGTGTTTTCAATTTAAACTAAATTATTATTTCAATTATTACCTAATACTGCTTATATTTAATGTATTGTGATAATTTCTAGGATGTTGTTCTATCGTTTCGTTTTGATTAGTCACGTACATATAGTTTTAGGTAAAAAGAACAACAAACCAAATATGTAGTTTTTTAATGTGCAACAAATTTTCCCGTTTGTCTGTGGGTTGGTAGCACTGTCATGTAAATTTGTAAAGGAATTAGTTAGTAACTTTAGTTTATGTTTTTTTGTGCACGTTGTTTATAACGTCAATGTTTTTGTATTTGGTACACATTATTTCGAACGTTTAAAAAACGTTTGTTTTCTGATGCAATTATTTAAACTTAATTATTTTTTGTCTACAGCTTTATCACAAGTGGGATAAATTTGCTGATTAATATTGATTCTCAAAACTATTACGTGTTGAACATGGATCATAAATCAACTTTTACCGGCCAGGAGAACCACAAGCTACTTTAGGTTATGTATCACCAACAAATTGAAGATATTGCCCTACGAGACCATCTGAGAAGCGATGTAATTCCATCATTTAAAACAGGCGAATTTACATAATTATTACCGGAATTCAGTGTACACAACAACGACGTTAAAGGGTGATTTGCGTATAATGTTTCAGATGCAATTAATTTCTGTTGGCAAACTAACACAACAAGTGAGGTCATGGTATCACAGCAAAGTGGATCATGGTACAGTGGCATGGAATAATTAAAAAAAAAAGAGTTGTTAGTAATGTTTGATTGTTGACTCAACGAAATTTAATTGAACAAAAAAACGAAAAGCATAAAAAAATGTAACGATTAATCGAAAAAATGATGTTATGTAATCAAATAGGACTTGATGAATTAGATACATACCATTGATTACGTAATTGACGACTTTGATAATATTCTTTAAGGACAAACACGTTCGCAAAGCTTCCATAGACTGTCAGACTTAGAAGCAATAAACAGTGTTTTAATGACAATTTGGATCTACCGCTTCTACATCTGGTATCGCGACAGACACAAAGTGCTAACCAAAGCAAAATGCGTTTTCTATTGCACCGAATTTTGGCAATGACCTTACATGTTTTAATTTCAATGGTATAAAACATAAATGTTTTGATCGTAAAAAAAAGCACGAGAATAAAGCTGATGTTTTGAAAGTGGCTTAAAGCAACTTGTAAAAAACAATTGTTCTAGGTGCAAACAAGTTACGGTTTCCTTATAATCGACATCTCCTTGACTCTACAAGCAAGTAACAGAAAACTTTTAAGCAATATTCTTAGACTCAATCAGTCCAGTATCGTGTTACAAAAATTTACCCGTAACTTATAAGCAAGCGGCTAGCGCAATAAAACTCTGTGAGAATATCGCAGGTAGCTAATTAAGTAATTTAAAATAGCGCAAAAACGGTCGGAAACTATTATTGCCAGATACCATTTAAATCTGTTTAACGCTGAAAGAGAACAAATGACAAAACACAGGTTATAACAACGAATATATTTATTTTAACAAAGAAAGAAAAAATTAAAAAAAAGAAACGATGTTGAATTGTATAAATGGTATCAATTAAGAGTTCGTTGGTAAATATAACAAACAAGAATTGTTGATGCAAGCCTTCTTAGGTTGGGAAACTCTTTGTTAAATTTGTTGGCTTAACTTTTAAATTCCAAGGAAATAATGTCATATTGGGAAATGTAACACAAATATCCAATGTTTCGCGATTAAACAATCAAAACTGATAAATATATTACATTAAAAAAAATTTAAATTTAATTATGACAACAAACATATTATGTACGTACAGTCATGGATGAAAAACAACTGACAACGTAAACAAAAAAAACTTTAAATAGGAAAACAAAATACTTACCGTTTTTGTCCCCAAAGTATGCTGTTAGCTAACGGCACTCCCTTCACAATTTCTTAAAATGTGCAAAAAAAGTAAGTTTTCGCGTACACGTATCATCACAAATAAATTCCTTAAATTTATACAATCTATGAAAAAAAAGTTTCTTAAATTACGGTAAATCAGCCTTCCAATTCGTTTGTAATCGTAACAATTGAAACAATGGTTTCGATATTCTCAATTAACGTAGGTCGAATACACAATCAAAACAAATCTCAATACTTCTTTGATTGTATCATCACAGAATTTTTTAAATATATTAATAAGTATCAGTATCCCAGCATTAATAGAACACGTGCCGGTAGTCAAATTTGCTAATGATAAAATAATAAAATCAAATTGCGTCGTAAAATGACATCATTACCCCGGTGAATTTCATAAAACAAATTTATGTTAAAGCGTCATTTAGATTCAAAATTAGCGTGGATGATTTAAGATATTTAATAGTAAAAGCACTTACGATCTTTACACTAACACATGCGTCTAACTTTTGATCTACACAAAGTGGAAGTGGCCGATTAAAAATGTAACCAGATATATTGCAAGGGCAGACGACGTTCTGTACGTAAAAAACTAATGTGGTCACCACACGACTTTCCTATAAGGAATGATGAAGGAATATCTACATATTTTTTTAAAGTTAGGTTGTCATAAAACCATTTTGGAGTGATATGTACACATTTGAAGAAACTTTAAAAATAACTCGAATAATTTACATACGTACAAAATTATATAAGAAAAACTGTTAAAAATGGCAGATACACCCATTTTTGGTTTCTTTATCAAACTCGTCTTTTGACAAAGCAGAGAGAATATAAAAAGCCAGCTTTATACCAAATTTAAAGTTACTAGGACTTTTGGTTCGAGAACTATCGTAGATACATCCAAAGAAAATTTAAATAAGATGCAACACTCCGTATATAAACAAGTCAAATATCTAATAAACTGTTAATGTTAGAAATTTTTTTTATTGGAATGTATTATTAAGAATAATTAACTCTATAAGAAACTGTAAATATAATTCAAATAATTTACATACGTACAAAATTATATAAGAAAAACTGTTAAAAATGGCGGATGCAACCACTTCCAATTTCTTTATCAAACACATCATCTTTTGATAAAACCGAGAGAATATAAAAAACCAGCTCCATACCAAACTTTAAGTAATTAGGACTTTTAGTTTGAGAGTTATCGTGGGTACATTTAAAGATAATTTAAATAAGATGCAGTGCTCCGTATATAAACAAGTCAAAGGAATTTAGAGAAAAATTGTTATTTTTTAACGTATCTTGTTTTTCTTTTAAGATATGGAATTTTTTTACACAGACACCCAAAATTTTTTTGTCAAAAATACATTTTTCTGATTCAGGAGACCTTGAAACGTAAAATTATGCAATAAAAATTAAAAAAAAAACTGTGATCGCTATACTTTCCTTATAGAAAAGTAAAAATACGTTCCAAAACGGTACAAAAACTACACCAAAACATTTTTAACATAATCGTTTATTTGTTCAAACCTTATTAACAAAACTCACAATGTTAGTTTAAATGTTTTATTTTATATAATTATATATAATATCTTAATGAGTTATGTTGTTAGGTTGTTGTGCGAGTTGAGACCACAAATAATCAATCCCTAATTTTTATACTCTGAAGATTTGCGTGTACAGATTAGTGATTTAAACGCAGACAAAGTGTTGACTTGTTGGTTGTAGTTATTACTGGAAGATAACCAACTTTACGACGTATTTTATGCCGAAAAACTATGCTCGCTGTTAGAAAATTGGCATAAATCCATCTGTTGGTCAGCAAATTTACTAACCATTTTTGTAATTGTTCTAGATTACTGCAGAATCTTGATTTTACGTCATAGCAATGTCACTATGCAGTACTTGAATTACTATAAAGTTCAAGGTTTAGTTTATAGAGTGTTTATAAGAACATTATTAAATTTTTAGTCTAAATTAATTCTTGAAAAAACAAAAACTGCATCAAAAATAATTAACTATTTTTGTTATGTACTAATTTATTTAATATAAATAGTTACATACAAGTAATAAAACTATCGTAATAGAAAAGTACTTCTACGATAACCTGAGCCGTCATTTATAGTAATGACAATAGAATTGTCTTATACAATAAATATTATTAAATATATAAATTTATTAGTTTTAACAAACTAAAATAAAAAGAAAACAGTGGGAAATTATCAACATTTTAAATATTTTGACGTGGTAATCTGTGTTTATACATCTCGTTATGTGATCAAAGTTTGTAGTTAAATTAGGCTTAAAGTTAATGTATCATCAATTTACATATTAATTTCGTCAGCATACCAAACATAGAGATTAGAAACATAATTAAAATATTTAAATACTTCAATAACAATTCTATTTTTTTTCCGAAGATTATTAAAAAGGCTAGGTATGGAAATAATATAACAAAAGTTCATCATCAACAATTTCAAAAGTCAATATCATCTCTAACTGTCATAGAAGTACACAAATCTGAGAACGTTCGTATTGCCAAAAAAACATTCGAATCAAGTTTTATTTTATTTAAAAGCAATAAAAACAAAGAAATATAAAATTAAGTTACATTTGAAATAAGTTTGCCACTCGCAAAATAGGTTTGTAAAATGAGCTAATAAATGATAAACGACTTGTAAGATATTGTGCTAGCCGAAAAATATTTAATGCAGTGCAAAACTATATTAATTTAAAAAAATTGCTAGAATCTGTTACTAAAATGCAAATAAAAATATGTGTAAAGAGTAATCCTAAAGAATTTTATTTTTATCAACTTACACTTTGGTACGGTAGAAGCAATTTATATTTTTAAAAATTTATTAAAGTGAAGTGTCGTTCAATAAGGTAAATCTCAGTATAACCTACCAATAAGTGTCATGAAAAAAAATGTCTCGATTATGTGTTGCTTACAAGGTACTGAATTTAATTACGTTACGTTTTTTCCCTCCGACTTATTGATGATCAAATTGACAGTTTGAAACAGTATTCTACTAGTTTACACCTGAAGAATGTTTTTCAGAAATTCTTACCTTTCACCAGTTTCGTTATCTCGTTAGGCCAATTTGAGTATCTAAAAATGACATTTGAGCTTAATATCTTCTTAACGAGGTTTATAATCACTATTTTGAGAATTAATCAATCGAAACAAAGTTAATATTTATTTTGATTGCTACCAGAAGTATTGAAGAAAGCTTAGAGATATTTATTAACGTTTAGGAGATTTAAAGCAAAAATTATTAGATAAATGCAAGTGCAGAAATATATCATTTAAGTTTTAGTAGGAATGGTCCGTGGGCCTGGTTTTTGCCCGACCCGGCCCAAATGCCGGTTTGAATTTTGGTTGGGTTTTGGGCAGGGCCGAGAAAAAAAGTTTGAGCCGGGATTTGGGTATATATCTTTCGGGCTTCAAACCGGGCTGGCCTCACGGTTACGATCCTGCCCGAAAAATCGAGCTTTTTGAGCCAACTCAAAAAAACTAATGCTGTTTAATAAAATATGTATCTAGTAACTGTTTTTTAAAATATTGTTGTACGATTGAATTTAGTTTAATTAAACTGGAAATTATATTTGAATAACCAATTTAATTACTTTTTTATTATTACATAGTTCAAAAATAGTATCTCGTATCTTTTGATAGACCACTTCATTTACTTAATGAATATGGTAATATAAGACCTACGTTATAAAGCGTTTGACTTTCTTGACTTTGTTTTTGGTTTGACTAATATTAATTGTGATTTATTATATTTCGCTCCAACGTCTCTCATTAGAACTTGATTTTCAGATAAAATTAAGATCTTTTGTTCTGTTGGTTATTTTTTTAAAAGCGCGTATTTTAAGTTGTATAAAAACGGGCACTATCTATTTATCTTAGCACACACGTTAATCATTTATTTATTTAATCCGACAGTTTTCTTACCTTACAACTTCGAAAAAACTGGCCTCAGCTCCCTTGGAATACTTGTTATATATTTCTGTTATTTGTGTCTAGAATGTTCAACATCCTTCGGTCATTGTCTCGAAGTTGACAATTACTTCGAGAACATTTTAATACATTATTTTGACAGCATTATGAAAATCGTTAAATAATTATTACTAACTGTCAATTCTTATATTTTAATTCATATATAAACCTACCTTAAAAAACGCTCTTGAAAAACCCAACAAAACCATTAAAAACATTTTTTTTCAAAGAAAAAAAGTTGAAAATTGATTATATTTAGTAACATTATTAACAAAGTTTAATTTTAGTTAGAGATACAATGTAATTTGTATAACAGTAATTTGAATAATATTAAAAACTTTAGTTATAAGAGCGTCCTCTGCAAATTACGTTATTGCGTGGCAAATAATAATTATTCTAGACATATTTAATAACACAAATTCGTTTATACAACGTACATTGTACAAAATTCAAATATAGTAAAAATATTGTTAGAAAATTGTGAAATTTGGATATTTCTAATTTATAAAGTGGTTGCTACTTTTATAATCATAAACTAATTAGACAATTATACAATTTAATTACATAACAATATACAATAAGATAAGGTTACAATATTGCGCTATGTAATTTAACATTTTGAAAAGTTATCAAAAATGCATACGTTTTTAATGCGATTATATACATATGTATATTCAATTTTATAAACAATTGTACAAAGCAGTTTGAGATATCAAACCAAAATCGTCAACACTTTCATTGGTTTCAGAGTAAACCTCAATGAATATAAACAAATGACGAGCACACGTAAATGCATTTTCGCGTGATTTGATGTACATACAATCAGTTCCTGAAATGTAAACATATAACAAAGAGAAGCGTTTTGAAAACAATTGTAACCCAACGTTTAGGTATTTGCTGAATAAATTGATTGATAAACGTAAGAAATATTCAGATATTAACTAGTAATTATGTTGTTTTTTACACAATAAAAATTACCAAAACAATCGTTGTTAATCTCGTTAAATGACTAAACAAATGTAAAATAGTGAAAAGTCACAGAATCAATTTTTTTAAGCGAATATCTAATACGAGGACGCAATTAATTCTTGTCAAAAATCAATCAGGATAATTATTAATCAATAATATGTATTTGTACAAGGTATTAATATTTACTAATAATTAAATTAGTTTAATTTGTGCTTACTAGCTTTTATGTTAAGTTAATGATAATTTTAAATTTAATTAAACTTATAGATATAATGTGCAAAACAAGATTATAAATATACACTGTAAATTGTGTTACATAGATTATCGTTTTTCTTCAAATTTTGCTTTAATAATTTTTTTTATTATAGTTTACGTTGTAGTGGTAACATGAAATAAGTGTAATCTAAATATGAATATTGACGCAAGCTTTACCGTTTGGTTTACGCCAATAGATGGATTTAGATATTGTACCAACTAAGTAAATCCTATATAAATTGCAAAATCATATTACCGTTTATCAGTTCTTTAAAATAAAGTATTTAAGCTTAATTCTACTTACTGAGTGTTAATTCAAAAATATGCGATTATGATTTATAAAAACGGTTGATGATTTTGTTTTATATTGCATAAATTAAGTAATTATACAGAGTAGTGATTTAGAAAACGCAGCATAGGGTTTTCAATGCTTAATGTTGAATTATTCGCATCCCTAACTAATTTAGAGAAAAACTGCAAACCAATATTTCATTAAAAAAAAAACTATATCCATCCATATTATTGTTTACAATTTTTTTTCTAGAACCAAAAAAATAAAATAAATAGAATTCTAATAACGAAAAAATTGATAATGCTATGGAATTATAAAACCAAACAAGTGCAATTACATTTAAGTGACATTAAACTTCTTAAATTCTTTTTTGTCAGAAATAAATATATTGTTGTTAAATTTGCTAATTTGTTTCTTTTAATGATCGACAGATTTAAACAAAGTCTGTGTTGCGTAATATTTACTTGTTTTGTTTCCTTTTTAATTTAGTGTAAAATTAGCACACCGAGACTTGCGACCTGCTTGCCGATACAACTGAGTTAGTCGCTTGCCTTTAAGTTGCGAGAAAATTCTTATAACAAAATATTACTGTTATATATATGTAAGACAAGAGACACTACGGTGTAAAAAAAATAATGACATATAACGTTGGTGTAAAAAGAATTTAAGATTATTATGATAACAATAACGTCTAGTTTTTCTATCCTAATATACATTTTCCGCTAACTGCTTGCAACCCACGCTAATGAATACAACAAATTGGTGACGAGAATTAAAATTTTTATTGTGGACTTACCGAACCGATTACGGCATGGTAAGATTACACGAAGTAGTTAAATTATGATTACAATAATTATTGGGACAGCATATTTGTGAACTTTACATTACGTTGCAATCTGTGTTCAATTCAGTTATCTACTATAAACAAATTACGTTTCATTACGCACGGGGTAAAATTTTTTTTGTAAGGTTAGGTTGGCTTGATAGCCCTCTAGGCGAATTCTGTATCACTTATTAACAGAATTGCATTTTACAGCACTAAAATTTTATTACGAAAATGAAACAGCTATTACAAAATTTAACATCAGTTTTGCAAAATATGCAAGAAACGCAGTTACAAATATTAAACCTAAACCAGGCAAATCCTCAACAATCACAATTACGCTATACAAAACCAGATTTGCATGGGGTACATTTACAACCATTTGATGAAAACAACGAATCTTTTAATACTTACATTCAAAGACTGGAAAACCACTTAAATTTACATTGCATTTCAGACGAAACTCCAGAGGCTGATAAGAAGAAAGTACAATTTTTCTAAATTATTTGGGGCCAAAGATGTACTACCAAACGCTCTCGAATATTACATCACCCGATTCGCTCAGCTCTAAGACGTATAATGAAGTTGTGCAATTATTAAAAACGCATATATGTCTACCACCGAGTGAAATTGTACAACAGCATAGATTTTCCTTACGGGTACAGCATGAGGGTGAATCCATAGCAAATTTTGTTGCGGAATTAAAACGGTTAACTACTAACTGTAATTTTAAATGTATGAAGTGTGACAATCCTAATTTAAGCACTCATCTCAGATCGCAATTCATAAAGGGTATTCGTGACAATGACATACGGGAACGGTTGCTACAACAAACTGCTCCCACAGTTACATTTGAAAAAGCTGTCGAATTAACAGTGTCCATAGAAATGTCCAAATGTGAAAGCAAACAAATACAGAGCACCTCAAGTCAAGTAAATCACATTGGTAAAATTGAGAAAAGTGGCAATTTTGCGAATACGGGAAAGAAGTTTGAAAAGAGAAATCACGGTAGTTTAAAATCTTCCGGTGCTGTTTCTTTATTTGGGAAATGTTTTAGATGTGGCGATCGCGGCCACAACGCCAATGACTGTTTTGCTAAGGAAAAAACTTGTAGAAAGTGTAGAGTCAAATGTCATTTGGCAAGTGTTTGCCTAAATTCCCCAAATCAGGAAAAAGTAGCTAACAAAAAGGCAAATACGCGGAAACAACATCAAATTGATGTCGAATCAAATTCGGAAGATGGTGCTGATATTTACTCAATTCATGTGTTAAATGTTTACAAGACAAACGACATTAACAATGATAAAGTTTTACTAACAGTGAATATTGATAATGTACCAACAAAAATGGAGCTTAATACAGGAGCTGCCATTACTTCCATGTCATTACGACAATTTACAAAAATATGTCCCAAGAAAAGGTTGTTACCGACATCAATTAAATTACGTACGTACATCAAAGAAATTATTAAACCAGTTGGCATAGCAAATGTACAAATTGTTTATGAAAACTAAATACAACATGGTGATATTTACATTATAGACCAGGACGTGGATGCAATCTTTGGCAGAGATTACTTAAAAGAATTAAGCTGAACTGGTCATATATCAAAAATGTTTCCTGTTACGATACAAACAAGAAATTAAACACTCTGCTCGATGATTACAAAGACTTATTTGGGGTTGAAATTGGAAAAATTCCTGACTACAAATGTTCTATGAAACTAGTGGATGAATCAGTTACACCAGTATCTATGAAAGCGCGACCAGTGCCATACGCACTAAAAGCTCGCGTTGATAAAGAAATCTTACGGCTGGAAAAAGCAGATATCATAGAAAACGTAACACACTTAACCTGGGGTTCTGCAGTAGTTCCAGTAATTAAGAAAAATGGGAAATTACGCCTATGCGTATCATATCCAGAATGACAACTACCCTATACCCAAGATACAAGACATATTCGCCAGTATGGAAGGAGGAAAATATTTTTGCTCGCTGGACATCAGTCAAGCTTAGTTCCATATGAAAGTTGACAAAGAAACTGCAATGTTACAAGCAATTTTAACACATCTGGGTATTTACAAGCTAAAACGCCTTATGTTTGGGGTAAAAATAGCACCAAACTGTTGGCAGCGTTTTATGGAGCAGCTACTAAGTGGATTAGAAGAAGTTACTTGCTTCTTCGATGATATTAAAGTCCAAGGTTTGACGTATCAAGAAACAATCCACCGGTTGAAGAAAACCTTCGACAGATTACGTGCCAGTGGCTTGCATTTAAACAAAAGGAAATGTGAGTTCTTTAAGAAATCAATTAATTATTTGGGTCATGTGATTGATGAATCGGGACTACATGCCATGCCGGACAAAATCGATTCGATCAAAAATGCTTCACGACCTAAAGATGTACTAGGGTTAATAAATTACTATCACTGGTACCTACTTAACGTGTCTTCAAAACTGGCACCCTTATATGCATTGCTTGTCAAGAATTCAAAATTTGAATGGTCGGAAGACTGCGAAAAATCATTTTGTGACATTAAGGAAGAAATCGTTAATCCAAAGATACTTACACATTTTCATATGGAATTACCGTTTATTTTAGCTACCGATGCGGGACCGGAGGGATTAGGTGCCGTACTATCTTACAGGTATTCAGACTGAACTGAAAGACCAATTGCCTTTGCGTCACGTTCCTTGTCAAAAATTATACAGTCACATAAAAAAGGAAGCTACAGCAATAGTTTGGGGACTTAAACATTTTTTCCAATATTGTTACGGCCGGAAATTTATTCTTGTTACCGATAATAAACCACTTACGGCAATTTTTCATCCAACCAAGGAAATGCCGGCTACATCTGCCACCAGCATGTTGCATTAAGTCAATTTCCCCTCTGGATTTGATTACCAAATCGAGACCAGACGAATTGAGAATCATGCAAATGCTGACTATCTTTCAAGATTTCCCTTACCTACAGAAATAGATCGAAGTGGAATAAATACAGAAGTAGTTCTACAAAGTCACTAGATTGACCTACTTCCAGTAACACAGAAGGAAATAAGAAATCATACACTAAAGGATCCAGAACTTAAACGTTTGTATTTATCTTTACAGACAGGCGACACTTTATCAACAGGCTATTCGCTAGCCGAGTTTGAATTGTTGGATGGGTGTATTTTCAAGGGAATACGGGTGGTCATACCAAAAACGTTACAACACAAAATATTAGAAAAACTTCATAATGCTCATGCTGGCATTGTCAAAATGAAAGCACTCGCACGTAGTTATGTATGGTGGAAAGGAATCGACTCATTAAGGCACTGAGCAAAAATTGTTACATTGCTCTAGTGTTGCGAACTCACCTACAAAAGTATACCATGGATGGGAATATGCATCAGCTCCGTGGCAACGTATCCACATAGGTTATTTAGGACCTTTTATGAACGCTTACATACTTATTATTGTAGATGCTTACTCCAAATGGATCGAGGCAAAATGATGAAAAATATTACAGCGACTGACACTATACGAATTCTTCAAGACATCTTTTTTGGTTTGGATTACTAGTTACAGTGGCATCCGACAACGGTAGTCAATTGAAATAAACGGAATTTGAAATGTTTCTGAAATCAAATGGAAGTCACCATAAATGCACCGCGCCCTACCAAAAAAAAAAACAATGACATGTAACGTTGGTGTAAAAAGAATTGAAGATTATTATTATTATAACAATAACGTGTACAACTAGTTTTTCTATTCTAATATACATTTTCCACTAACTGCTTGCAACCCACGCTAACGAATACAACAATTACTTTACATTTTTTCTAAAGTAATTAAAATAGAAACTAATTCAACATTAAATTCTTGAGCACTGAAATCCCTATGCTGCTGCGTTTTTAAAGTTCCACTGCTTATACGTGGTCATTACAACATAGTTTTTGTTTTGCTAAATGAGTTTTTTTAAGTACACAATTATTTTATTTATGTACTTACTTAAAACTAAAATTAATGTAAAATCAAAGTTTTTATTAATTTGTACAAGTACACAAATGTTGCGTTTATAAAATTATAATGATCTATCAACGTTAAATATGAAAATTTATTATCTGTACATTAATTAATTTGTCTAATTAATCAAGTTTTAATTTGTAATAAAGCATGGCGCACTAAACAAATATATACTAAAATTCATTAACTTTTAATTATATTAAATTTATATATTTTTAATATTAATATTTTAAATAAAATATAAACATTGTATTTGTATTGTCTGTATAAAAAATAATATTAATGTTCAAATAAAAATTGTTTTAGTAAAATTTAAATAAGTAAAATGCAAAACAGTTTTGTTTCATTTTTAAGCAAAAAAAATTTAGTAAACAAAGATTTTAATTTACTATCTAAATTTTTAGAATTAAAAAACAATTTATTTTAAAACTAAATAAAAACACTTTAAAAACAACTTACGTTTCTAAACAACAAAAGCATCTAAATTATTTAAAAAAAATTGTATTATAGCACATTGCTTGTTATAATTTAGGTTTTTACAGATTACGCTTTTATTAAATTTTTCCATTCAATACAGGGTGTATCTGATTAACAGATTGTTATTTTAGATGGTGAAATTAGAGCATAAATACAAGCAAAAAATGTGAAAATAGAAGTTCCATGAAAACAGTTAAGTAAACAAAATTTTTAGCAAAATAAATCGTAAATTACGACCCTGTTCTATTAAATAGTGTTTTAAGACTGCTGACACTGTGAATAAAAATACACCAAAAATAAAAATAAATACAAAATACTGTTATCAGATAAAGCGTAGTTAAATTATTTAAGTTATTTTAACTGCACATTTGTTTTAAATAAATTAGATAATACTTAAAAGATAACGTATTTACAGATATTTAAATGCAGGTAATGTTAAGTAAGTCAATCATCATACTTCAATAAATAAAAAAAAAACTGCAAAAATAAAAATAAATATGCTAAACAATTATTTTTGTAATGTTTTGAAGACTTACTTAATAAATATAAACAAATAAGCAAAATCAAATTTTGTTACTTTAAAGTTATAATAAATGTTGCTTCCAATCCAACGACTCATAAAAGTTATATTTAAAGATTAGCAAACAAAACGGCTTACATGCGGTGGAATTTCATATATCACATTGTTCTGCAAAAAATTTTGTAAAAGAATTACCAATTAAAGCCGTAAAATATTTAAAAAATTTGATTTGCACTAGAAATTGACTACCAACAATGAAAAATAAATGAGTTCTGTTCTCATCAAAATATGAAGAAATAGAAAGTTTTAATTTTAATTTAGTTTTATATTTGTTAAATTAAATAGTAAACGTTTCTTAAAGTTGTTAAATCAGACTCAGTCTCATCTATTGCAGTTTGTAATTAATGCAAAAACAGATATTATATTTCTTAATATTTTTTATGCTACATTGAACAGATAAAATTAAAGAAATTTGTCTGATCAATAACAACAAGAAGTTTGAATCACTGTTCTGCACAAATTTTGAAATGATTTATAAGCGTTGTTTACAAAACAAACATTGCTTTTCACAATGTTTTTGGTGAAACTTTACAAAAAAAATGGCTGCTTGGAGTTGATCTTTGTAGAAAATTCAAAGTATTCGTTTTACTTACTTCAATTTGTTTAATATTTTTACCAATGTTTACAGCAGATCTCTATCTAGAAGTAAGCGATGAGTTTATTACTAAAACGTTCTCAAATTCACGAGCCTTCTCGAAGTTGTTATCCATGTTCTAGAACGTATACCGAAAGGTATGGAAAATTCGAGAAGGATTTCTAAAATGTGTATAAATGCAGTTCAAACAAATCGTAGTTAATTTTCGTAATTCGAAGACGGCAATGTTAGGAAGATTATTCAAATCTAAATAAATAAGTCGTTATCGCGTGTGAGATAAATCTACGGTGTATAACCTTGTACGTGACTTTAGTGTATACAAACAAGAAGTGTTAAATAGTTATCCGCGGACTTATTTTATCTTATCTGTAAGTAATAGTGTTATACGTAAATTACAGTGTAAGCAATTTCGCATGTTTCGTTCGTTTGTAACATTCCGGATTCTTGCTTGACTTCGCTGCAATTGCACTGTCACAAAAAGTCACAGGTTTTATGACCTTTAAGCCACTTATAACCAACACAAATCGTTTCAGTCACATCAGATCTTTCGTGTTTTGACTTATAGATACGATCTCCGCCTCTGTAGTTAACATTACCACCAAATCATGTCGTTGATTTGTCTATGCTACCCAAGCGCCATCGTAAACATCAAGAACGCCTGTAGTTAATCGACCTGTTTTGTTGCAACCTCTGTAATCAGCACCCATAACCGTCATGTTGCTGTCGTTCCTTTTAAAGTACAGTCATACATACATACATTTTGTGTACGCACGTTAAGTAAAGTTCCATGGCTGCGTCTGTCGATCTGCATTCCCAAAAAACTGTTCAACCCAACTAATACTTTAAAATGCTGCTTTAGTTTGGATTTCATCAGCATCGTCTTCTACGACCAAACCATCATCTACGTAATACATAAAGAACTACTATCAGAGTCGCTTCATCTTTACATTGTCTAAAGAGACACGGATTCTCGCTCGTTACCTTGACATCAAACTTTTTCATAATTTTGACAAACATTCGTACAAGCTACTAAACAGTTTACAAACCTTGCCGCTTCCATCGCCATACCCTTCAGGTTGTGACATAAAAATCTTTTCTTCCAGCTTACTGTAGAAAAGTGCTGTTTTCACATCTCCTGCATATGCCAACTCCGAAGTATTGTTTCAGCCAAAATTACACGAACAGTGTCATAACGCGCAACTGGACCGAACGTTTCACTTCTGTTGAGTTCAGCACGAAGAACTAAACGACGATCTATTATTTTAACACCATTTGGCTTCTCCACTAACACCCACGTATTGTTGGCCGTCTTTCTCAGCACTAGAAGACTGACTATGCTGTTATTCCTCCAAATCCAAATCACCAACACTTTTGGTGTATTTAGTTTAGTTAATTTTGATTTGTTATACGACAGTACATATTTTCTCAGTTTTGAAGAACACATCCTGTGAACGAACAATTTTTCTACGTGATATGTCCGCTTTGTACCCATCTTTGTCACTTACAAACCGACACAATGACCGAACACACTCTTGTCATCAAATTTCTAACAAAACTGTTTCGGAACATGCACATAGCACACTGTACCGAAAACACGCAATTAGTGAAGATTTTTGAATTTTTTGCCGCACGAGGAGTTTTACCCAGAACCATCAATTTGCGTGTTGCATTTAGAACGTATGCGTTGGTTGCATACGTACACAACCAAAACAATGTTGGTAGTCTATTTACTAATAGCATCAAACGCGCTAATTTAACAATTGTCAGAATTTTTACGATCAACAAGGCCATTCGGTTTTTGAGTCTGGTTCCAAGCGAATCCCATTTTCACTTAGCACCTTTTGCACTTCGACATAATCAACATCACCACCACCATTGCAACGAAACACTTTTGTAGTGTGACACTCCGTTTTCGTCTCACTAAGAAATAATTTTAAGCATTCTGCCACCTCGTTTTTCTTTGCGATAAAAAACACACGCCGATATTTACTAAAATCATCTTTTACTGACATAGGTCTATTGACATCTGTATTGATGTATTGACCTAAAACAAAAAGGTTTGCGATGCGCTTTGTCTAACGCACATCCGTCGCAAAACTCACTTGTAGCTGCGTAATAGATTTTAATGGCCAGACGTGAGAGAAAAACCTCACGTGGCGTTTGTCTTGATGACCAAGACGTTCATGCCAAAATTGTAGCGTTTCGCTCAATTTTGCAAAGCACACGTTTTTCGGATAAGTATAACAACACACATGTACATGATGTACGCGGTTGTTTCACGTTGCTGTTGCTACGAGCCTGCCGTTACGTTTAAGCAAAACGAGCTTACGACCAATAATAATTATCACGCCGTGCTTCGATGCCATTCAAGAATTGAACAGCTGATTGCTCATACTTAGAACGTTGTGCAACGTAACTGTGCACCGATGACCACTCTCTATCATCAACACGATGATGTCACGCATACTACTACCAACAAACGAACCGTCTGTAGAAGCCGTACCTACGATACGAGGCGTTTTGGACGTTTCGTATGTCGCAAAGTAGTGTATTGTGACCTGCGTTTGAAATTCAGCAGTTTTCTTTTATGACAGACCCCATAAATAGATACAGCTGGCTGAATTTGCGTTTTCTTTGTTTTTACATTTTTTTCGATTTGTTAACTCGGTGTAACCATCGTTTAAAATCGATTGGTTGTTTGAGTAATTTTTGGTAATAGACACAGTATTTGGATTGACGATTTTCATTTAATGTATTTTGAATTTGTTTTAATGTAATTTTAGATTGAGTTTAATAAGTTATTTTACGATTTTAAATTCAAAGTTACAATTTAAATTGCTGATTAAGTTTTGTATTTTGTTACGCCGTGAACCATCTGATTTCGCGATTTTGTTTATTGAGTATTTCACTTGGTTTGTTGAAAATTCCAGTTGTAATTTATGTTTCCCTTCTGAGATATAATCGTAATTAAATATATTTTCGCCGTTTGTTTATTTTGAGTTGGTTCAAAAGTTCTTTGTTCAAGTACAGTCGTACTGTAATTTCTTTATGTCAATCGTTTAGATTACGTGGAAAAATTAAGTCATTATCTTAATTTATTAGGCAGTTTAAATTCTTGTAATATAATATTTTGTCAATTTGACACTTTCACGTACAAGCGAAGGGCCGTGTCCAAATGCTATGAATATGACGTAATGGGGACTGATTGCCTCTTTATTGCACTTCTTAATTAGAGTGTTTTGGTTCTTGAAGTTTCGAACACAGCCTTTGTGGAAAGGGTAGTCGAAAAACGTTGATATATAGATGTGATTTTGGTAAATGCAGAGAGTCCGAAGTTAGTTGGTTGACAGTCGTCAGAATGTAGTTATCGCGGGTGATAATTCACCTTTTCTAGTAGTTACCGCGGAAGTAAATGAAAATGGTTCAGTGATTCTTTAAGTGGAAAACAAAACTTTCCTTTTTCGTAATTACGGTTCATGAAGATCACTGTTTTCCGAATTAAGTTATTATGTTTCGTTAAGTGAATTTGTGCGTGAGTTTGTTTCGCAATCTCATATCTTTCGCCTTGGGGGCGGATCAATAATAAATCTTCCATTGGTAAATTATTCATCTGGATTTGGTACCCTATCGAAGTTCCGGACGTCTGCTGGCCTACGCTAACCAAAAGCCCGACTACAAATAATTCAAGGTATTTATTTTGCACCATCTATTGATAGGTGAAATTTTTGTGTTTACGCGATTAAGTGTTAAAAGCTTTGAATTTTAAGAAAAAGTATTACAAGTGTCTCGAAGTTAACGTTAATGTAACTAATTAAGGTCCGTATTTGGCGGAACTGTGTTATAATCCCGAATTAAAAATTTATTAAACGGGACCGAATTATCGATTCAAATTATATATATATCAGTTTATAAGTTTATTTCATTTTGTTTTTGAATTATTTCGACGCGCACACGGCCGTGATTTTAGATGAATTAAGATCTATTAATTTGTGCTGTTTTATTTCTTTAAATTCTGTATTTTGTATTTTATTATTTTGTTTGTTTATTTATCCCATTAACTTTAAATTTGTTTTGATCAAACGTGCATTCACGTATCTCTTGTTACTGATTTTTGTAATTAATTTTGATACTTTCAATTCAATTATTTTATTATTTTATTCATTTTGTTTTATTCGATCAATAAATGTTAACTTGTTAAATGTAAAGAGCTTTTAATTCCGTCGGCCTCCGCGTGTGCAACTTTGTTAGCTTATTTCAGATTTTAGCGAAATACACTCTATAAGGTAAGTCCGTTTAGGGTGTATTCTACAGAAGCGGACTTGTGGTTGGCAAGGGTCAGAAGTCTATTAAGCTTTACTCCTTCCTGGCGCCCTTTGATTTCGACATTATTACTCTTCGATTTTGTATTTTCGACAAGTTAATCCATTTCGATCACGAAACTTTTAATTATAATCCACCCCCTTCTCCATTGAGCTAGTGGCACAACCCCGTTTATGTTACTTCATTTCAGGCAGTGACTTCGTGTTAATTTTGGCATGTAACAGTATGCTGCGTTATCTTTGACATTTGTTTGTGCAACGAATGCGCTACTACATATACTTGTTTGTTGTTGATCTGTTTGTCATGCGATTTTTTAGATTATTCATTTTGACAATTTTTTGCCAGATGACCTTTGTTGTTGCATTTATAGCAGTTATAGTTAGAATATCAATTCTTCTTTTCGTTTTCCGAGTTTTCGTTTGCTTTGTTACTGCTTTTACCTGAGCTTTTGACAGACTTGCCTTTCTGATTAGCTTGTGAGCATAGAACGCCGTCGAAGCCTCAGCTGAACCAGCAGCTTGTAATTCTTGTTCCTTGGAACACAACAGCGCTCCAAGCGCTTGCTTTTTCCGCGGCGTGGTCTTCCAGATGTCTTTAAGCACCGCGTAATCATCGCTGATTTTATCATTCTGATGTTTAGCTGCCCGACTGGCGTTCTCTCCACCATTTTTGCTTCTTCCCTAGCCTCTAGCCTGATGATCAAACTCTAAATTTAAATCGAAGAAATCTTTTTTAATCGATGCGTTATACTGTGCGCGCCAAAAGTATGGAATAATGGATATATTTTGGTCCTTGTCAGGATTATCAAAAAAATTTTTGACATGTCAAGACAAAAAAACATTTTGCAGTATTTTCTAATTTCGCTACTCCCATCTTTTTTTTTAAATGACGTTATAATTTTTTTTAAAATAGCAACCCTCAATTTTCGTAACAGTTTTCGATACCTTATCAAATTTTGATTGTTGAATAATTTTAATACCGATAAATTATTGCTATTTTTAATAACATGTTTTTAGATTAGGTAAAAATGGTTCTGTTGCTTAGCGATGATAGTGTGCACAGACAGAATACGTATGCAAGAACAAGTATATAATAATTTTAATGAAAAGTATCGTGATGCTCAACCTATTACTCAAGCAACCGTCAGTAAGATTATTCGGAAGTATGAAGTATCGGAGCACGTAAAAGATTTTCCAAAAGTTGAAAAACTTTCACTTCAAGAAGATACTGAAATGAACGTGTTATTTGCAATGGAACAGAACCCTTATGTGTCTTAACTGAAAATAATTATATTTAACAAACGTATGTTTTAATAAAATTGAAACGTCACAAGTGGCATCCACACTAAGTAACATTACTGCAAAATATTTGTAATGCGGATGAAGACTTTGCTAGCCGAGTTTTATTCAGTGATGAAGCAACTTTTCATTTAAACAAACAAACATAAACAAAACGGTTGCTCTTGTCGGACCACAACTCTCATTGGATGATGGAAGCCATTACACAGTTTCCTTAAAACATTTATGTTTATGCTGGAATAGTTACGCTACGGTGTTATTCCGGCGTTGGCGGTGCTATTAAAGCCTTTACCTGTTTCCTGAAATTAAATATTTAATATCTTCAAAACTCCTCAACTGAATAGCATGTGTGTATACATTTCTGAAATCAGAATTTGATAGGCTATTTAAAACTGTAACGAAAATGAGGCGTGGCTATTTAAAAAAATTAAGTATGTCATTTTTATAAAAGAAGTGTGAGTAGCAAAGCTAAAAAATGCTGCAAAATGTTTGTTTTAAAATAAATTTATTTGACGTGCCAAACCGATTTTTGATAATCCTGACAAGGGCCAAGATAAATTTATTATTAGCTTTTTAATGTTATACTTTTAATCACGTTTCAAAACCGTTCACTAATTTCGCGCAGTATTAGGACCCTGTATATACACAAAAGTACCGTTATGACAAAATTAAACTCTAAAAAATGCAGCTACAATTTAAAATGAGGTTTTAGTACAATACTAATTTATTCGTTTTGTATTATTGTCTCTTTTTCAAATACGAGTATGTTGCAAGTCGGAACAAATCTGTAAATACACCCTAACCTTAAATCTCACCGAACGATCTCAATAGCACAGTTACGTATTGCGCACTAAACCCATAACCTGATGAATTTGTTACTATTTTAAAGAAATTAGTATTAGTTGCATTTATTTGTTGATTATAAAATGAAAAAAATCCACACACAAAATGTTGCCGCTTAAAAGAGAAAAGGACAACAGACTTCTTATTTCAGAAAGTATATTTGTAGTTATAGCTACGCTGTACAGAGTGTTTCAAAGTTTTATTATTTTTTTTCTTACTTTAACAGTAAAATATATACAGGGTGTAACAGGTATAACTTATAATCTCGTAATGGGAGATAGATGTAATGATTTAGATCATATTTGCATTATAAACATAAGGTCAATGTCTTATAGTTTTCGAGAAAAATTAATACTAAAATTTAAGACGGTCCTGTCATAGACTGTAAATTCGTAGGAAGAAAAGCCTATGACCCAATTCATTATCGTTTAGTAGTAAACAACATGTACAAAGTGCAAGAATGCGATAAGAATGTTTTGCTTAGTTTTACTGTAGATTGTTGAACACGTACAGAAACCATAACCTAACATGAAATAGGACTATGTAGCTACAATTTCTTTTTCTGCCCATTCAGGAGTCATTGTGTCTATTTCGGTTGTGCGTTACTGCTGATTCGATTTTCACTTATTTGAAGATATTTTAAGCACATTTAATTATTTTTGTAGTTAGGTATTTGGTGTTTAGTTTTGTTATTTGTTCAATTTAGTTTTCGTATTATTTACTAATTCCACTTTTTAATTTCTACATTTATGACTTCAAAATAAACGATTGACTTTGTTACTTTACTTTTTTCTGTTAATAAGCATCTTGAAGTAAATTAAAAATAATTTTGAATTTAGCACGACACCATGTGTCTTAAATATTGTTTATTTAGTCATTAGAAACTTAATACTTAGTAGTAAACTTGAATTTGGCACAGTTTTAATCATTTTGTATAACGTTTTCTTATAACGAACAACCAGGTCCGTAATTACATCTAATTATTATTACAAAGAATTTTAGGAAAAATTGATGAAAAGTTAGACCACATGTTTATGAACAAAATGTGTTGGAAATTACCATATCCACCCCCTATTAAGAAATTATTAGTTATACTTGTTACACCCATATATTTAAGGTGTCTTTTCTATTGGTGTTTTGTTGTTATTTTCGTTAAATAAAATTTTAAAAACATAGCAAACTGATCACGAATTTAACGAATTTAAAGTGCAGTTTTGAGTTTTTTAAACGTTGAAGGAACTGATAGAAATACGTCTAAGACGACAATAATAAGTTTTGCAGATCATAACTTACAAAATAAAAGAAATGTAACTATTTTAATATAATTTTATTTCGTAAATTAATTAATGATTTATTTACATATATTCAATTTAAAGTATTTTATGTTTATATTAATATAACTATTTTTTTAAATAAAGCTGCTTATTAAATGCTTTAATTTAAAAAAAACTAGAATTTATTTGAATGTACTTTGATTAAATAATTAAATTAGCATAATTGAGCGTAATCTAAATGAAGAGTTTAAAATAAAAATTTCCAGTTATTACACAAACTTTTGAGTTTGTTTGAATACTTTTAGCTAAATTATCTACGCTCAAGAAAATTATTGAATCACTTGATAAATGTAATTATTTTCTGAAAGGATAAACACGGAATATGCGAAAGCTTCTAAAAAACTAGATTTCTGGGTAGTGGTTTTGCTTGTAACAATAAAAAAACAATTAAGCTTTATTGTACCGAAAATTCTTCTATTTAAAGACGTATAAAGAAAACGTGATAAACATTAACAATAGTTGTTTTAAAAAAAGGAGTAATTTGCAATTCAATCCGTTAAAACAAACATTTTTAATCGTATTCTTTTTCTACTTAATTATACGGCACAGTTTCACCTTTTACATTTTAATGTCTTTTAAAATTCTTTTTGGTAACTTAATAATTTTAAATGATTTGGAAAGTAAACCATATTTTAAAGCAACGTATTAAATTTAATGAAATGTAAGTTATACTTATTAAAGAAGATATATATCTTGCGTATTTATCTTTAAGATTTTCTGGGACAATATTTATCCACAATGCGTAGTTTACTTTCAACTATCATATACCAAAGTTTGCCTTCATAATCTTTTGAAGACATCTACAATGTGTTAGCCGCTGTTGTTGTTGAGAAGAAAAGATGCGGAAACGTTTAAAAGACAAAAAGTAGCCGACAACTTTAAATTAAGCTTCTACGCATTTTAGACAACTCATTTATTATCGAATCACGCAAAACCATTATTTATAAGTACATTAAACTTAATGTAAGCAAAGCAACTCGTTTTGCAAGTCTTAATAAATAACTCAAACCTGAGCGTAAATTAGGAAATTTGTAGTCGAGTTATTGATAACAAATTCTATGTATTAAAATTAATTGCGACTTAATAAAACTTGTACTAAGTGAATTCAAACATAATTGATGCATAGAATACTTTTTAGTTTTTACATATTTACGTATTTATTAAGAAAAAATTGTTCTTAAAATGGATAATGTAGAACAAGCGTAATTTGAAGAAATCTCTTCTGAAAGTACAGATTGATTTTAAGTGATAATGTTTAAGAATAATGACGGTTATCTTTAAAATAATAAAAATTGCATATATTTTGTTGAAAATTTATTTTAAAAACATAATAATAACCAGGCTTACTTATTAGTTTGTCACTGGTAACAGTCATTTGCATTTGTGCAATTTCTTTCGTGAAAGACCCGCTATTTGATTTGATTTTATTCGTTTTGTGTACTTTGGGATTGTTTGAGTAACATTACTGTAATTTAATGAAGTTAGTTTACGTTCTTAAATTCATTTCATTTGAGCTTTACACTTTCCTGGCGCCCTTTTTTGACTTTTGATTTTGTTTTCTTTTGAGTTTTCCACACGATCACGGAATTTTAAATATAATCCACACTCTTCTTCACTGAGCACCGGCAAAACTTCGTTTATGCTATTTTATTTCAGGCAAGTTCCATTGTTTCAGCTTTTTGCACGTATCACACGCATTATAGTATTTTTATCTGTGTCAAAATTATCATGGTATAGTCATATTATCGTTAAAAAAAATTAAGTAAAAGAACCACTAATAATACTGTCATACTATAACTGCAATGTGTAAAAAACAACTATTATAGAAAAAAAAACACAAATTAAATTTTGAAGTGAGTTATAGTTCCATCTCTTTCTTATTCGTATGCAGTTTATAACTGCTTTTATGTTTATAATTTCTATAATTTATTCACTAAAAAATATTTAGTTTTAAGTACCCAAATCAAAATTTACCGTATTTAAATCTAACGTTATTCTGACACTGGACGATATAAATTATAAATGACTTCTTAAAACAGCATTCTCAATTTTTAGATAAATTAGAAACAAATCAAAAACGACATGGTAGCAGTCATAATACTAATACTTTTGCTAAATTACAACAACCACATTATTTAATTGTTTCACAAACTTTATGCCAAAATTGTAAGGGCGATCATTTTATTACTCAAGGTCCTAAGTTTTTACAGCTGTCAATTAAAGAAAAATTTGACAAGGTAAGTGCATGGCGTTTTTGTATTGTTTACGGCAATCTAGCAAAAACACTTGCAATTCTAAATATAATTGTCGAATTTTTCGTAAGAGACGTCATACTCTTTTGCATTTTATTCAAATTTCCAATACAAGTTCTAAATCTAATAAAAGAGCAGAAACTTCGTCAAATAATTAAACTTCTAACGGTGTTGTAGTTCACGAAAATTCACAACCCAAATGATTGCTATCAGTGACATAAAAAGAATATTAAATAAAATAATAAAACAACAGCAATATTTTGAGAAATGTGGCATTACAAACTTGACCCTACAACCGAAATTTGTCAAATTTTGTGTTACAGAAACTGCCACTGATTCAATATTTACCAAAACTAAAATTTGAGAACGTTAAAACTCTTTTAGAAGCACAATTTGGGAAGAAGATCCTCAACTAAAATGGTATGTAAAATTACTAAAGACTCACAATGTGATAGAAGAAGAAGACATAAAACCAGACAAAAGAAAATAGATGTGAATGCAATGCAAAGGATGTTGGCTTACATGTTAAATATACGTTTTTTTTGTTTTTAAGATTTGTGTTATTTGAATTAAAAAAGTTCAGGTTTGTAAGGTTTTCGTAGTATTACTTAAAACCTAACAAACCTAATAAATAGTTCAAAAAGGTACGTTTTTTGTTCAAAACTGAATAAGTCTAAACCTTTATGTAGTGGGAAAACAAAGAATGTTAAAGAATTTATTAGCGTGTATGTGAAAGTAAAAAAAATTCTTTTAACCAAAACGCTTTTTTAAATGCCGAAAAATAAACCATTAAGACGTTTTTAAAGCTATAGTGCCGTGGCAAGAGCCAACACTGGGGTAACGATGCTTGTCGCTAATCTGCTGACCAAACCCAAACCTCTTAGTGGTGTGGACATGTCTCATGGGCAAGCAGTGCTGGGAGGTCTTGGCTTAATTGTCTAAACTAAGAGGAAACAACGTCATCAAAAATCTAAGGTGGGGAGGACCAGACGTGACTAGATAGAGGACTCTGAGCAGAAACTAAAAAAAACTTAAAAAGGTTTTTGAGGCGGCAAGACGTAAGCTGAAAAAACAAAGAGAACATTCCAATCGCAGGGACGCGAGAACAAAACCCACCTATACAGGAAGCAATGGCGGGCACGTCAGGAACGTAACAGCGACACCAAACGGCGTACGCAATTGTACCAATTGCCGAAACAACAGAAACGCAAAAACGCAACCTTTCCATCAGTAGCACACTGGCGTCACAAAAACAACCGATAAAGCAAAGTCAAGAGACCGAAGGAACTCAAAAATAGACATTTAAGGATACTCTGACGGAAATTTCTCTTACAATCATACCCAAAGGGTTACCAAAAACACAATCAATCATAAATAATCCGAGGTCATAAAACCTTGATACTCGGATGGATTGACGAACTGGAAAAGGGACAACGTGCACAGACAAGGCAACCAGAGAATGGCTAGTCGGAACGTCAAACACCAAGAAATCACTGGGGGAGAATAGGCAACTTGAGATTATTTATCTTAAAGACCTTCCTGCACTCAAAAAGATTATCGCTTGAGTCTCGGGAGCAATACTGAAACCGGCCACTTTACTGAAAAAAATAAAAGAATCAAAAAATCCAGTACGTCTTGTTTATGGACGGTCCTGGGCGAAGGTAAAAGCAATAACCAATTAATTGCAGCTCGGATTTTTGAAGATCACTTTTCGGGCGCTGACTGATTCCAAAAAAAAACAAGAAAGAATCGAATGCTACAAATCATCTCCACGAGGCAATGGATTTAAATCCATATCCGGATCCAGAAAGCATGTGCTGACGACAAATCTAATGCTCCACGTCTTTAGGATGCATATACATCACTGCAAGGCAGTTTCAACGGCCCTCAATGCTTATATCGTAACACACGATGTTGATATTGCCCTTGTCTAAGAGCCATGGATCCACAAAGAAACAATGAAAAGTTTAAACTGTCCAGGTAGATGGCTCTTTGCAACCCAACTTGTGCGCAACTCTCGCGCATGTGAAAAATACAGACAGCACCACCGCCGCCGGAGGAAATCCAACGACTGGTTAACAATGAGACCAACAAACCGCTGATTCTTGGATGCAATGCCAATGCACACTACACCTTTAGGGGGAACACAAACACAAATCGAAGAAGTGAAAAATTTTGAGAATTTATTCTAAAAAGCAATTTAGACATAATAAATAACGGAGATGCGCCTACGTTTATAACCGTGCCGCACAGTGAAGTTATTGACCTTACGCTTGCTAGTCTAAAGGCGAGCAAAGTGATAAAAATGTGGCATGTGTCAGATGAACCTTTTTTATCTGATCATAGATACATTCGATTCAACATTGGATCAGACAAGAAACTCGTAATGGAATACAGAAACCCGAGGAAAACCGACTGGGATTTGTTTAACAAAACTTTAGTCGGCCAAATTAAGGACTGTTCTATAGTTGCAAGATTAACGCCCGAGCTAGAACTAATGACGGACAGTATTGTTAATTCATTAAAATTTGAACATTTGAACAAAACTGCCCAAAAACTGTCAAACGAACCCCCAACAGGATAACTTTGTGAAACAGTGTGTTTTACAAAGCATAAGCACGCACTAGAAGGCTATTATACACAGACAAAAAGAGCGAAAACTGGGATTAATACAAAACCAGTTTTACAACATACAACAATTGAAAAGCCAAAGAAAGACTTATGAAGAAGATACTGTAAGGAAGTAGAAAACAAACCTACAAGTTCTTGACTCCAAAAAAACTCTGAGCAAAAACCACACTGCAAACATGGGTTCTTTGTTGACTGAACGCGGAAAATTTACAGACTCCGTTGAAGCTACTCTACAAGAACTACTGCGAGTTCATCGTTAACTGAGCTTTCTAAGCAGCAGGACCTAGAGGTAATAAACAAACGGGCACCCAAAAAGAACTAGGACTTAGCGAGAAAAATAATTAAACCTGAAAACCTAGAATCGAGAATCAATACGTTTGCTTCCGGACGTTCTTCTCTCTCTTTTATGCTACATTCATTGACACATCTGAGCATACGCTTAATGAGAGTATCAATTTTTTCCTGTGGAGTGTCATCCCGTGCCTACAAGGCGTCAAAAAATGATAAATACCGTAAATTTTGCAATTGTTCACTCATAATGTTCCAGATTTGATCAATTGGTGACAGATCTGGAGATATTGGTGGCCAAAGCGGACAATCGATTTGATTACGCTCAAAGTGACCAAAGGTTACTTACAACCTAGGTCTAACGAAAATTGAGCATCGTGCCTTTCACTACCCTGCATTCTCATCTTGGCACGGCTATCATGCATACCCAAACAGAATCGCGATTTCCCGATAAAGACTACCGTATTTTGTTCCTGGTGTCATTGAACTTGTTTTCTGCACCATTGCAGTGAATTACGTCAATGTTCAGGGATAAGTGATAACTCAAAATAAGAACCGTATGAACGCATTTCATGTTCTGCAAACCATTGATTTGCAATCGCCGGTGTAAAGCTGCCTGTTAACGCCAAAAGTTTAACGCGGCATCCTGTACTTCTTGTTTTTTTTGTATTCAGTTTTCTTGGAACCATGCTTTACAGATGCGCACTGCCGTATTTAAACTTTTACTCGTAACGGACCAGTTTCTCCCAAACCCATTATTCGTCCTGGCAACACAAAAATTGACGTACTAAAATGGCTGATAAAATGATCGTTTTTTATTGGAACTTAAAAAAACCTGTGTACCAAAAATTATTAAAATAAACAAATTATTACTGAGTGTTCCAATTTCTATGTCAGTTAGTATATAAACAGAATAGGAATACAGAAAATGACTAATTGCCTCACTCACATTTACTCATGATTTTTTACTCCATTAGCTAAACAGTATTATATCTAAACAAATTATTTGCTTTTTAGTATACAAACAATAATATTCAAATAACCCAAAGCATTTAAATATGTAATTTATACATAAACCATAACACAAAGAAACCAAATCATTCAACTAATATTTTCAAAATTAATATTTTGACTTTGTTTATTACTATAGTTTACTTATAATTTATCTAAAATACGACTACAAACATAAGAAGTAGTTTCTTTGTTTTTTCTTATTCTATTTAGTCTAAAGTGATCTCAAATATTTGCAATTAAAGTTTTCAAGCGGGTCTTGACTACCTAAATAAACATCCCATAGAAGAAAGTACCATGGGCCCAAGTTTGTAAAAGCCTGGGCCAAGCCTGTAAGCCAAGCTTGGGCCAGCTTTGGCAAAAGTCTAGAATGATAATCATGGCCCAGTCCTGATGGCCAGCTCTGGTTGCCAAGACTGGGCCATGATCGGTTGCCAAGACTGGGCCATGCTTAGTTGCCAAGACTGGTACATGCTTAATTGCCAGAACTGGGCCATGCTTAGTTGCTAGTACTGGGCCACGCTTAATTGCTAAAACTAACTCAAAACTAATGCTAAGAATTAAGCATTAATAAAACAATGGAATAAATAATTGTATGAACGTATTTACACTTTATTGTTATTACTTGTATTATGTACTATTTAAATTACATAAAGTTTTTTAATTACTATTTAGATCTCGTCTTAAATTATATTAACATTTAGCTAGTACAGTTATTATTCTCCATCACTAGTTCACATTCAAGTTCAACTCATTTTGGCACTTTTTGTTTGATATTTTTTGATTTTCTGTATCACTAGAGTCATTAACGTCACTCACACAGCTGATGTTTACACTTTGATTATTTAAACTTTGCCGGTTAACATCTAAATTAGTTTTTTTATTCAAAACTTTTTTGGTTTATTTAACGCACGCCATCTTTAAACTCTAAGGTAAGAATCAGACATAATTACTTTTAGTAGCCTCGCCTCGTGATAATTGCGGAGTAAACAAAAGAAATTATATTTGAAGGTTTTTTCCTTCTAGTTAAAACGTACTAACATTCAAAGACTGTATAACTGAAACTCGGAGATTTGATTCATCACCTTTACTACTCTAGCAATGAGAAAATCTTACATTTAACTAACAGATGATGTAAACAAGGATGGCGGCTGCGCTAAACGAAAATACCCGAATCTCGCCATACGTAACCGAACAGCTCAAGTTTCAATTCTACACTTTCGATATTATCATAACTCAACTTATTAACCGATTTTTAAAAATTTTTAGCATTGAAAAAAATTATTATTGCTATTTTCTTGGATAATCCAGCCTTGGCCAAGGCTGGGTCAACCAGTCTTGAACTAAGCTTGGGTTCCTATGGAATAGGAAGGCTGGGTTATCCAGGCTTGTGCCAAACTTGGGTTCTCATAGAATGGCCAAGCATGGTTTATCCAAACTTGGGCCAAGTTTGGCTAATAATTTGCATGGCCGAAGCTGGGTCAACCAGTCTTGGGCCAAGCTTGGGTCCCCATGGAAAGGCTGAGACTGAGCTACCCAGTCCTGGGCTAAGTCTGGGTCAATACAGGTATGCCAAAGTTAGGTTTCCCAGGTCTGGCCCCGTTGTCTAACTCTGGGGTTTCCTGTATGGGATAGCGAGAAATGATGGGTGTAATTGCTGTAAAATCCGTGAAACGTATAGATGTATGATGTTAATTATTATTTTCTTTAATTCTCCGTCATCTACAAAACTAATTAGTAATAAAACCATTAAAGCATATAGTAATGTTTATTTCTTAGCATTATTACTGACTTCGCTTAACAAAATTTACTTTGTGTACACAGACTTCAGATAACTATATATAACAATTATAACCTCATCAGCACACGTAGATTGTGAGTTAAGCGATATCCTAGTAAACAATTGTTTTCAATAAACATTATTTTTGCTGAAAACTGGAAATGTTCTTCCTATCTACGAAAACCGTGATCAATAAAGACCACCCCATATATTAGCAATGGAAAAAGAAGAAATATTTTCAATGCGATCAAAACTTTAATATTTGCTTTTTTAACTTATGTGCAGATATTGTAAGTTATAAAAAATCGGACACGAAGTAGCAATAGAAAAATAATCGCGCAGCTAACGTGTCCAGTTGTACGCTACATCGTGTTTTAAAGAATTATTCTTTGTACCTTTACCATGTTCAACAAGTCCAACAGTTAACTGACGTTGATTTTGAACTGCGACTTGAGTTTTGGCAGCAACAAAAAGTTTTTGACCCTGACTTTAGTGCCAAAATATTATTTTCAGATGAGTGTTGTTTTGCACGAAATAAAGTGCTGAATTTTCACAACACCCATGTTTGGAATGAAGAAAACCCTCATGAAATTCAGTACTGGTTTTCTATTAATGTTAGGGTGGGTATTTTAAGAAATAGTTTAATTAAAGTGTTGATTTAACCAGAAAGATTTATAGGCAACTTATACTTCCACAACAAACTTTTGCTTACGAATTTGATTACTTACTGCTTGAAGTTCGCAGAACAATGTGGTTTATGCACGATCGAGCTTGAGATTTCTTAAATATAATTTTTACGGGTCGTTAAATTGGAAGAAACAGCACTAGATGCAGGTCAGCCCATAGGTCAGATATTAACTCTTTAGAATTTTTTCTGGCCTTTGTGCAAAATGAGGTATACAAAACCCTAAATCATAGACAAGAGACGCAAAATTTTTGCAGCAACAAATGCAATTAGACAGAAGGTGCAATTATTTACGCGAGTAACAAACAATTTTCAGCGACGTTTTTTGCACTTCTTAGAATAGTTTATTTTTATTCTCGGTGTCAACAACCTTAGGAAACTACAGGTACATAATTTACGATTTATTTTGCTAAAAATTTTAATTTTTTTTAAATGTTTTATTTTGACATTTTTTGCTTGTTTTATGCTCTAATTTTACCTGCTAAAATAACAACTCGTTAACTAAATAAACCCTGTATATAACAAACAAAAGAAGCAAAAATTTACAATAGTAATAGTTTTCTATACTTTAAATTATCTTATCATTTTAAATTAGTTAAATAAGTACTAAAGCTTAACAAGTTTTGTGTACTTAAAAGTTCTGAAAACGTTAAATGAACTTAAGTAATCTCTAAAATAGTAAAAAAAACTAATCATCATTTCTTGCAAACTTCATAAACATGTACGATGTAGTCTAAGACTTACCAGTTGATACTTTTATAGTAGTTATCATTATAACATAGATGTTGACACAGACGTTTATTAAATAAATGTGTAGCGTCCGATAACTTGCCAGTTTACTAAAATTGTTGCAAAGACAAATTAATTAAGATGTCAAAACATCTTTACTCACAACAAAATGAACGCGACACATTATTTAAGATTATTTAAGACAAGCTGTCTAAAATTAATGCCCAAACTACAGATTAATGGCAGATTTTGATTAGGGCTTAAGGAACTGATTAATGCAAACATAAATTTGATAAAACATTTTGCATCGTTAATTAGTTTTGTGTGTACTTAACTGCACAATATTAAAAATTTCTCATAAACTGATGTTTACAAATCAAAAATATTTGATAATTTAATCATTGTTATAATTCTATAATGTTGTGGTTAGTGCACTTAAAACAACAGGTATTTAACCGCAACTCTTTTGAAAGAAATCTACTACTACGACTGTGAGTTGGCAGCTTCACTTCTTACAAATCAGTGGTTTCAATCCACTTTAAAATCAGGCAGCCGCGGTTAGTATGGCTTACTTTAAAACTTGTAAGATTCACTTTTTCGTTTAGTTTTAGGTAACTTCTCTATGAACTTACATCTTTTTTAAACATAGAAAGCTGTATTTGTTGTTTTACTTTGAATTAATAATTAAGTTTTTTTGGACTAAACCTATTTAAATTTGTTTGTTTTATATACGTGACTTTATTTATTGTTGCATAAACAAAATTGTTAAACATTAGTTTATTTAGTCCACTTAAATATTTAATGATATAATAAATATCGTATGTACAACGGACGTCGATAAAATACTAAAAGTAAAGTTTGAAAATTTTGTTAATCTCTTAATTTACATTTACTACCCTAACCAATCAGAGACCTTGTGTCTTACGTTTTATTACTTTACTCCTGCTGAGTTTGAGCTCTGGAGTTCTCACATAGGTACTAAACCCACAATGATTAAGGCTACCTAAGAATTAAACGGTAACAGGAGTAATTAATGTTCGTTTATCGTGCACGAATTAAGAATGATGAACGAAAGGAAGATGTTCATTATTGAAAAAAGTTCATAGATTGAAAACGTGTGACGTTGCGAGTCATTAAAATTATATATAATCAGAAAGTTTTAAAGAGTTCTTTTAAATTTGGTATCCAATTCTGAGTTTAGCAATTTAGAAGAATCTTTCGTAAAACTTTAAGTTCAATACCTTTCGTTGAAAAAAGTGGTCGTTATCCGTAAGTTATTTCATTTTATTGCCGACTCTTCTTGGCGTTTACGACACATACATGCCATTGAAACCAACATATACCATTTTACAAGATTTTTATTTTTAAATAACTTTGTGCTAAACAAAAATCCCAATTTTTGGAAAAATACTGCTTTTGTTTTTAATGTATTACTTCTGTAAGTTTATTTTTAGTATTTATCAAAAATTTAATTTGAATAAATTACTACACTTAGCGATTTAAAGACGAGGTTGACATTTTACACAAATACACATAAATGTAGATTTTATATGTAGATTAGGTTTAATAAATGACAACTTACAAATACTAGCTTTGTCTTGGTGTAAGGTCTTGTCTGCATGTGACAAACCAAATTATTGCTTTTGATGAAGGTTCACAATTTTCTCTTAATATGTATTAAACGTTTTCCGATTATTCACTAAATACTGAATACTTTTTAATAAATTTTGAATTATTGTTATTTAAATGTAATGATTAATATTAATTAACAATTATTTAATAATTTCTTATATGTTTGTATTAATTTATATTGTAGTACAAAATACTTTAATTTTATAAATACATACTGTAATTTTAATGTACCAGTTTTTTTATATGATTGAGTTATGTCCGTTGCATTTAACATAAAAATTCAAATTTTGTGTAGAAATAGCTCAGTCTCATCATATAAATAGTATTAGTGTTCGGTTCAGTTGCGAAAACACATTAGAATTGTCACAGTGCTGATGAGTTCGACAGGACAGCTGTCTACTGTTTCTCTAATTCGATTTTTACAATTGCACTGGCTATTTACTACATTTTAGTAGCTAATTTCTAACGGGGGTTGTTCAATACATAATTAACATGTCTTGTTATGTGAACTGAACATACTATCACTACCTGTGGTTTAACATGTTTTGTTATAATATCAAAATGTTTGCTTTTGTGTAGACTACTACGAGTTTGTAACCATGCTGGTAGATACGACTAATATCCTATCAAATACCTTAAACTAAAAACAAAGTACTTTTTTTAATTATTCATTTGTGTTGTAATTAGAATTATATAGTTTTTAAACGTGGCAATATGTTTTTACTAATCTTGAAATTGTTTACTATAGTTTAAAGTGCGCTACAATATGTTTTGTCTTGTTTAACGTGTTTTCCATTTAAACATTAAATGCTTAAAATTTGTTTTTTACCAGTTTCAATTGTTACTTGTTATTTGAATTTTATTATATATGGCTCCAGTATAAATCAGTTCTATTTTGTTTCTAATTTTTTTAGTTAACTTGTTAATACAAAATATCTTAATAAATAAAACATCAAATACTGATTATTGTAGTAATAAAAAATTAAAATATAACAATTTTTTTACTGAAGTGATTACAGCATAAGAAAAATGGAGAAAACATATTGTAACGATTATTAAAAACTAATTTATTTATACTAAAAGTATGTATGCGTTTATAACTAACCGAACTAGTTAAATCTAGGAATATTTAATAAAAACACTTACACTAATTTATATAGCACTATCACCTACACGAAAGATAAAGTCCGCGGATAGTTTTAGTTTAACACTTATTGTTTACATTAAAGTCACGCACGATTTTAATTTTGTCGTATTTATTTCGACACTCGTTAATCACTTATTTATTTAAACTTGAATCATCTTCTTAACACTGCCGACTTCGAATTAACTCACTTATGATTTGTTTGTACTGCATTTATACATTGTTATGTATCGGGTTCGTAGAATCCTTTATTTTCTCTAAAACTGCAATGATTAGTATTTAATAGTATAAAGTACACAATTTTCTAGTCGCGTCATCGTACGTATCTGTCCTCCCATTATTCCGCGCTTCCCTATTGGGCGTTCATTTTCGCGTTAGAACTACTTAAAACTCTGTGAACTATTAAGTAAGTATACTACAACTCTCCCTCACATAATACAAAAATAATTAATATTAAGCAATACATCTACAGAAGAAAATTTAAAACAATATTGTAAAAAAAAACTCATAAATTTAACACAAATAATATTTCTTTCACTTTCACTTATTCCACTTAACATCGTAGGATTTCATCCACTTTGGAACAGTTCGATAACGAGCAGATCGACGAACTATTGGTTCAGACTGGACTTCTGTGTATGTTCCATTTCCTGATGTACTTGTTGTTTGGGCGGCAATGTTTGCAGTTGCGGGAGATTGAGACAATTCATCTTCTTTAACATCATGGTCAGTTGATGTTGGTGTCGGCGAGTTTTCCAATTCAGCTTGATCGTTTTCTATACATGTGTTTGTTTGTGATGTTGTCACATTGGTATTGAAATAGTGGATTATGGGTGGTTTGTTAGAAAAAGTTACAGATTTAGGAATTTCTAATGGTTTTTGTGGAACTGTACAGGTGCGTAATTGATCTATGTGCCTTTTTAGAGTATACCCATTATCTAATTCAATAGTATAATGTAATTTCCCAAGTTTCTCTTTCACAACTCCGTACTTCCATTTTTCACCTAGGTAATTACGTGCAGCTACTCTCTCTCCTACCGATAATTGATTGCGTACAGGTGATGGTTGTTCAGCATGGTTCCGGATTGCTTCTTGTGGTCGAATAATATCTAATGGTGTTTTAATATTGTAACCAAGAAATTTCTAGGTTGGTGAAAAACCTTCTGTTGTTGGAGTTGCTCTCCATCTGAATAATATTTCATGTAATTTCTCGTGGGTTGAATATTTAGAATCCTTTAGTGAGTTTAGCTTTTCTTTTAGTATTCTTACGGCTCTCACTGCCTGACCATTTGTTGCTGGATGATTTGGTGCTGTTAGAAGTTGTTTTATTCCGTAGTTCTTGCAAAAAGATGTAAATCGATTGGATGTAAAAATTGCGGCGTTATCGCTAACGATAGCACACGGTAGGCCATACCTTGAAAATACTTCTCTTAGTAAATTAATGGTCGAATCTAAAGTAGGTGTTTTTTGAGACATGAAGATTTCGGGCGCTTGGAAAAAGCATCCATAACAACAAAATAATAGTAACCGTCTTTTGGTCCGGCATAATCAATGTGTAATCAATTCCATGGTTTACTTGGTTTATCCCAGACATGGGTTAGAACTTTTGGTGGATTTGATTGTAATTGTACGCATACTGAGCAACTTTGCTAATAGTTCTATGTCCTTGTCTATTTTTGGCCAATATACATGACGTCGAGCTAACATCTTCATTCTAACAATACCTATGTGAGTAGAATGTAGTTCTTGTAGAATTTTTGGTCGTAGCTTATCTGGTATAAATACTCTGTTTCCTCGCATTATGATTCCTTTATGGATCGAATATTCTGGATCTCGTTTTACTCCTCCATAGAGTGATTTAAGTAGTGACTTAGTCTCAGGATCTTCCTTTGTTTCACGAACAATGTCACTATAGAGTAAGTTGTTTGTTTCGATTACATTAATAGTTTCAGTGTAGCATATAGTTTCGTTATCTTCTGTCGCAACATCTTCTATTGGTAAGAGAACACTAGATAAGTAGTCAGCGTTAGCGTTTAATTCTGATTTTCTATGCTGGATTGTATAGTCGAAGGCGCTTAGGAATGATGCGTATCGAATAAGACGTGAAGCGGACATTTCTGGAAGTTTCTTTTGGGGCGAAAATATGTGCACAAGAGGCTTGTTATCGCAAATCAACGTAAATTTACGACCGTAGAGATAATTGTAAACTTTTGAATGGACCAATAAACGGCTGTTGCTTCCCTATCTAATTGCGAGTAATGCTGTTCGGTTTGTTTAAGGGCTCTTGAAATAAATGCCACTAGACGCTCTTCTTTATTTACAATATGTGACAGGACTCCTGCTATGCTTGTTGGGCTGGCGTCAGTTGCCAAAGTGATCGGTAAATTAGGATCAAATGGAATTAATGTACGGGAGCTTATTATTTCATTTTTGATTTTGTCGAATGCTTCTTGACATTCTTTGGACCAGTAAAAAGTTGAATTTTTTTGAATCAGTTTACGTAATGGTGCCGTAAGTGTTGAAGCATGTGGTATAAATTTCGAGTAATACATTACTGGTCCCAAAAATGATCTGACTTCGTCTGGCGTAGTAGGTTGAGGGGCTTTTTGTATAGCTTCTATTTTCTTTGGAGTTTTTTGTAATCCCTCTGGGAAAATTTTGTGTCCTAGATATTGAACTTCTTTTTCGAAAAATTGGCATTTCTGTTTATTTAAGTGTAGGTTTAAGGAGCGTAATTTATGTAAGCATTTGTTCAAACGTTCTTTGTATTCTTGAATCGATTTTCCGGTTATGATAACGTCATCAAAATATGCAGCACTTCCTTCAATATCCCTTAGAACGTCGTCCATTATCTTTTGAAATTCGTTTGGGACAAATTTAACTCCGAAAGCCAGTTTGTTCATTTTGTATACACCTCGATGTGTTGTTATGGCTTGGATTTTGGAACTATTTTCGTCCATTTGTACATGTAAGAAGGCTTTGTGGATATCTAATTTGCAGAAATATTTTCCTCCTTTTAGTTGGTTGAAAATGTCATCTATGAGGGGTATTCTGTAACGTACTTTATGCAGAGATGGATTTACTGTCAATTTGTAATCGGCGCATAATCGAAGTTTATTATTTGGTTTTGGCACAATTACCAGCGGTGATCCCCATTCGCTTTGTTCCGTTTTGGTAATGACTCCTTGACTTTCTAATGTGTCCAATTCCTAATTAACTTGTTCCAATAAGGCGTAAGGTACTGGTCGTGCTTTCAGAAAAGTAGGTTTTGTATCTGGTTGTAAACGTAGTAAACATCTGACATTTGGAATTGTTCCAATTTTCTTTTCAAATAGATCAGCGAAGGAGTTGAAGATTTCTTCACGATGTTTCTTAACGTAATTTTCATCGGATTCTTGAATTTCTCTAATTTGTTGTATGGTGAGTCCCAAAGGTTCCATCCATTTCCTACCCATTATATTTGCCACGGGTTTGTCGATTACATATAATAGCAATTGTGTACTCCGATTTTTGTATATTACTTTTACTGTTGCTTCTCCAATTGGTTTAAAAATTTCCCCTGTATAGGTTTTAAAGGTAATTTTTGAAGGTGTAAGTTTGTCTTTCATGTTGAGCCTATCAAATTCTTTTTTATTGATTATGGTGACTGGACTGCCTGAATCGACTTCAAAATTAATTGTTTGGGAGCATATTTAAATTGGAAGAATAAATTTTCTATCTTCTGAGCCCATATGTATTTGCTGTACCATAAATTGAGAGTTGTCTCCTTCACAATTGTCTATATTATGAATTTGTTTTGATGTTTTCTTCTTTGTTTGTGTTAATGTATATATGCAAACTTTCTGTACGTGACCAGTTTTCTTACATTCGTTGCATTTCAGTTTATATTTTGGAATTTTGCACTCTGTAACTTTGTGGTTGTCCCTTGCGCATCTAATGCATAAGTTTCCAATGCCTAATGCATCATAATTTATTTTACTGCGAGATTTAGATCGATTACGAGAGTGACTACGGAAATTGCCACGATTCTGTCTTGAGTGCTCGGCATCTTCTGTCCTTGAAATTCGATTTATGTGCGCACTATTTGTATTTGATATTATGCGGTTTCCTGCACGAGAAGCTTCCATAGCTAATGCTATTTCAGTTGCTTTTCCGAATGTAAGCTGTTTTTCCTGTAGTAGCTTTTCTCGAATAGAATTATCATTGATGCCACGGATAAATTGTGCTCGTAGTAGAGTTTCACTGATTGATTTCCCACAGTTTGTATTTGGGCAATTAAAATTACATGTGACTGTGAGTTGTTTTACGCTAGTGATATATTGTGTAATTGTTTCCGAGGAAGATTGAAATTTAGATAGAAATTTATGTTGTTCAATTAGAGTATTAAGTTTCGGACAAAGATGATCTTCTAATATCTTAATTAATTCTTTATACTTTTTTGTTGAGGGTAACTCTGGTGCAGTAAGGCTACATAATAATTGATAATGTTTGCTACCTAGGCAATTTATTAGTACTTTAGTTCTTGCTATTTCGCCTTCGTTAGATTCAGTTGTTAACTCTTTCATAGAAAAGAAATTTTCGAGTCGTTGTCTGTATGTGGTAAATGATTCGACTTCATCGTTAAAAGGTTCGAATCGTACTGATTGTGATAAAAGCACATCATTTGTATTAGTTGAAGTTGAAGGATGTGGTAAGGACGAATCGGGAGCAGGAATTTGTATTGTTTGGAGCTTTGTGACAAATGTGTTTAGAACGTTAACTAATTCACTTACATCGGCCATTTTCTTGTTGTTAGAAGTTGATAAGTATTGGCGGGTTTGTTGTATTCGTTTCAGCTATTTTCTTTCATCACCAATCCATTCTACCATTTTCGTCACCAATAATTGTTATGTATCGGGTTTGTAGAATCCTTTATTTTTTCTAAAACTACAATGATTAGTATTTAATAGTATAAAGTACACAATTTTCTAGTCGTGCCATCGTACGTATCTGTTCTCCCATTATTCCGCGCTTCCCTAATAGGCGTTCATTTTCGCGTTAGAACTACTTAAAACTCTGTTAACTATTAAGTAAGTATACTACATACATTTTGGCCAAACGTTCGAGAATTTTCTATATCTTTCGGTGAACGTTCTGAAAATAGATAAAAACTTTGTGAAGGCGCTTGAACTTGAGAATAATTTCTCGAACGTTTCACTGCCCTTTTCTTAGGACTGTTCTGTCCCAGAACAAGAAACTAAATGCGACACCGGTAGAAAGGAACGTGGCGATAGCGGCAGCTTTCTCCATTTCGGCAACTTCCTTGACCATAAAAGTAACAGTCAATGGACTTTTTCTGTCCTGATATTCTCCTTGGTTAGTTACTACAGACCAACACTTGAACCAGGCGATCTTTGTCGGAAGACGACCTACAACAGGTTTCGAACTGTTCTCTAATTTAGTTGATCTAAGCCACAACCAAGCTTGGGTACTGCCAATTTTTTTACATGGTAGAATCTTGAGATTCCATAATGTCCGTCACAGATTTTCTTATAACGGCTTGGTATGTGAGTATTTTTTGGTGACCAGATAGAAAACAAAGCGTCTGTCACTACGTAGTCTTAAAACTTTTCCGACTGCCGGTTGCTGTCTTCGTAGTTTATCTAGCTGTCCAAACTTCTTTTTACATACGACTGCAACCTCTATGAACTTGTCAAGATCCTCGTCCACGCATGTGCAATGTGCGTAATCTATTTGTGTTTGGAACAGATCTTGTTGTTCCTCGGTAGTAACTCTGAACCTAGCTTTCCCAGAACTTCTGCATAAGCTCATAAACTTATTAAACTTCATTCCTTCGATGAGATTTTTGGTTCTGCTAGTTATTACTCTGGGTCGGATCAGACTTGCGTATTGTAGTTATCAGCAAACGGGGCTAGACGATCGACGGGAACCACTTTTGGTTTGCCTCTGGGTGGTTTACGAATGCAATATATAAAGTCATTAATACGCTGCACAATTTCATAAGGACTTTTGCATTGCTTCTGCAGCATCGGCGACAAACCACGTCTCTTTTGGGGATTATACAACAATACCATGTCGCCAGGTTGAAACCTACCATTTTGTGTCTTGACGTCATATCTAGTCTCCATTCTGTCACCGGTAATTTGTGTGTTTTTACGGACCTCTTTATGTACTTCGTCTAGCTTATTGGACAGCTTACTGACGTAGTCTTATCCAGCAACTTCTTTTTCGGTTTTCGTCCAAATTGGAGGTCGCATGGCAGTCGTATTTCGCGACCGAGCATCACACAGGATTGTATTTGACCTGTGCTTTTGTGAACGGATGATCGGTATACTATTAGGAAAAGGTGCAAGTACTGATCCGAGTCTCTTTGGTGTTCGGACACTACTTTGGCTAAGTATTTTCCCATTTTTCGATTCATCCGCTCAACCATGCCATCAGATTAAGGATGGAGAGGTGTCGTCTTAATTTTCTTAATACCCGACAGTCGGCAAACTTCTTGAAACAGCCCAGACTCAAAGTTGCGGCTTTGATTGAAGTGTTATTCCAACGGGACTCCAAACCGGTAGAAAAACTTTTTCACTAATACCACTGCGGCTGTAGCTGCTTCTTGATTGGGTATGGCGTACGCCTCCGTCCATTTCGTGAAATAATCCATCGCCACCAAGATGTCGTCACCAAAACGTAGGGTTATAAATATATATTTGTGTTAATAGACGTTTGCTAAGTAGGTTCGTTTATATCCTTTGCGGAAAATGAATGCCAAAGCATGCCAAACCTGAGCGTATCTTAACAGACAATGCAACTAACGTTCATTCTGAAATTTGGAATAAAACAATAAAAGATAACGACATTAAAGTAATACATTGCACTGTTAGATACTCACAGGGAAACGCTAGTGAATGTATTATGAAAACGCTTGGACGATGTTTTCGTTTGTTAATTAGTCATAAGCATACAGCATGGGTGTTTCTGTTGGAAAAAAATAATTTCTGGCTATATATACTGACTTTCAGAAAAATTGCAGCACCTAAAAGTTGTTAAACGCCATATCATGTTGTAGATAACAGTAATGTTTTCCCTCAAAACCCAAAAGATGTCAGTAGTAAGTAAGGTGTGTAATAAAAATGGCGTAGCTGGTTAGTCTTGGTTCTTATAAAACTGTTATATATGTTGTATACTAAAAGGAAATAAACATTATTACATAAGTAAATAAAAGGGTTATATAATTAATGATATAAAACACACAAACTACAAAATATCATAACTCCTTGAGTAAGGGCTGTGTTGCCTTCCACAAAAAATGTTGTATTTTTACGTTCTCCACGCATCCGTCTGACCCTCCTACAACCATTGTAGGCCCACAAGCAAAATCGGGGATAAATAAATGACATTGACATTATGAGTCCTATACCTCTCATCCAATCATTCGCAATTAATCGAGTTGTTGAAAATCTGTCTCGTCTCTTGTGGCCAAAACTTTTAAGCGACGTTCTTCGCGATCTGTATAGTCCTCCGAGGACGTCCAGACTCACAGCGATCATGTTGAACCCCTTCCTCGAATTATTTGGACCAACATCTCAATACAGGTAAAACATTTCGGTTTACAAGACGAACAATTTCTTTTAGTGAAAGTCCGGCCTCTCTCATACTAGTAATACGACCACGTTCAAACTCACTTTATTGCACAAAATGTTGATGTTGACGTACTCTCAGCATTGTTATCAAGTTCAGAATGAAATTGTAAACAAACAACAATAATTTGCAAACTTGAGAATTACTAAATGGTAGACCATTTAAATTTATTGTTACTATGTTACTATGGAAACAACAGGAAAAATAACAAAAAACTACTGGCTAGGTTTAACTCAAATTTTACTTATTACTTTGTTTCATGAAAATAGACGTTTCCTAAAAATTTCAATATAATTGTTCAACAAGTTCTAGGTGTTGCAATTTTTCTAGAAGTCAGTATAATATAGAACATTCATCTACTAGTTTTACTCCAATGGAATTGCATTTTAATATAAAGCCAGACAGACTTCTTGCTGATTTAATAGAGTTTCCAGAAGGTTCCAGTAACATTAGTCATAATAATAAAATTGCAGTTGCGAAAGAGAATATGCCTAAATCCTCTGAGCGAAGAAAAAAAATTTAAAAATCATTTAAATTTAATGTTGGAGATAAGGTATTGGTAAAATGCAATTGCAATGCAATTAATAAACAGATTTATAAATTTTTTGCTGTTTATGAAGGTCTATACATACTTTTAAAATGCATTTTTGCCGAACGATTTAGATACAAATGAGCCTTATAAAAAATACAATAGTCACCGGTTAAAACCATATCACAAAGGTTCGATGTAAGGTTAGCTCACTCAAGGCATGTAACAAGTCCACTTGGTTTTTGTTTTTTTTATTAACTAAGTATTATTTAATAAGTTTACTTTTATTTTCACTTAACATTGCATTTTTGAAGCACATCTAATCTATTGATGTACTTCAAAAGAAGAGGTAAAGTAATACAACCCTCTGTTAAGAGTATGTATAATTTTATTTTAACGGACGCCTATGGCAAAAGAGGTTAGAAGAGAGAGAGGTCGTTGATAGGCGACAAATGGCGACCATCGTTCTTTTTGTATGCTAAACATATATTTGTTTTATTTTATATGTAATTGTTGTATATTTTTGCAACTTTATTTTGTTCTACACATAAATAAACCATTACAATTTCATTGGCAATATAATTTGCATCTTGAAATTTCAATTGTAATATTTTGATCTATAGTTCAATATTAAAATTATTTATCAAAACTACGCTTTTTTAATATGCATACTCTATTATTTTTTTTTTTACTATTGACAATGTTATTTATTTCTATTCGTTACTGAAATTTAAACGACTTTTAGCGCCAAGTATAATTTTTAACATTAGTTAGGTATATAATTACTTGTTTTTGCTTTGAAGCTTTTAGGATAATTGCTTTTAGTGGCAATCTGAAAAAACATTTAGGGTGACAAAGAAATACTGTTTATTTGTATCAAAATTACATAAAAAATTACATATCAAAGTACACATAACATTAAATAATTACTTTATGATTAATTTTGTCTTAATCATAAACAATGAACTTTTTATAATGTTAAAATAATGATTTTTGTTAAATTTAGCTGTTAATTAAAGTAATTTTTTATGAGAAGGTATAAAATGGTGTAACACAACTATTATTGCACTGTAAATGAGAATCAATTGCTTAAACGTCAAATAAACGTATGATGAGAAAATGGTATACATTATTTAACTATGTTGTTGAGTAAACTTTTAATAAGATCTGAAATGTTTTACAATTAATTAAATAACAATAAAATCATGAAATATTAATTGAATATAGTAATGAAGTTACATATTTGTATTATGAAAACATTTATTACAAATGTATTTACTATTAGTTATTAAATTTTGTACATAAAAAGAGATCTAAACAAATGTATTTTTAGGCGTTGCTTATGGATTCCGAAACCCTGCAGTAATTGATTACAGCGGATACACAGAAAGCGGAACTATTCCTCCATTGGGCGCTTCCTACAACGGACCAACATCTCCATCATCTCCATACATGGATGAGGATACTCCAACAAACGTATCTTCGTTTATAGGAAGATCAGCATTTCTAAGTTGTCGTGTACGCAATTTGGGAAATAAGTCTGTAAGTATTTTTTTAAATGTCTGCATGAATAGTTTTAACTACATGACTATCAAACCGAAGTCAACACAATTTACCAAATTGCTAAATATTCAGACTTTTAACTGTCGTGTACCAAGCATTTTTATAAGCGCCAATTTGGCTGTCACGTTATACATACAAATATCCAGTTTTAAACTTGAAATTCTATTTACAGTCAGTAGGGAAACAACCTATACGATATATTGCAAAATGAGGGACGGTCGAACCAAATTGAATTCGTTCCTGAATCCCCTCTAAGCTGTGACAACATCTGCAATTCACTTAGCTTTCCATGTAAAACAACCGATTACAGTTTGATTTACATTTTATAAGTGTTATATTTAACACTAAATGACCACATGCACTACTTTTAATGAATTAGGCATTATAATAAAACCACGAAAACAAGAGAAAAAAATATAAAAACTAAAACAAAATCAATACTAAACGAACTTTTTAATCTTAAAAAAAATGCATTATTTATGTTAGAATATTATTTTAAAAATGATTCTTAAATGTATAAAATTAAAGTACCAATTACAGTAAAATTACTAAAAAAAGAGTTTAAACTATTGAGACATGTTTCAATGTTTTGTTCGTTTATGTAAAGTGATCGTAGTATAGTAAAAAATTCTGGAACGATCACAAATACAAAACACTAAAAATTATAAAACATTGTGTCACCTGCCGCTGAAAATATTTACTACATTAATGTCGTTTCTTGTTTATTCTACTAACATTTATTATATAACAAATTTAATTTTTTGTTACTTAATTATATTATTGTGAATAACAAATATTACTTTCATAGCTTTTTTAAACCTATTATTAACCACGATAATTTTATATTGTAGTATAAATTAAAGTTTAAAAGTTAAAGCAATTGTTACAATGTTTACATAAATTCTTATTTATTGCTATTACTATTTTGATTTTATAAAAGGTGCTTTATTCGGCAACACTTTTTTAAGGTCAGTTGATGTGCCAGCTAATAGTTGATATTTGGCCAGAGAAACGTTTGTAAATTGTTTAAATTTACTTTGAAAATAATGGTTTAGTTTGTGAAACTACGTCCATTTTATGGTCGACATAATCGTTTATTAAAGCAGTTGCCCATACAAAGAACGAGAAACGTCCCAGAACTAGCGGCCAGTACATAATTATGGGTCGAAGATAGTAAATATGGATGAACCAGGACTGGCTAAGACTGCAAATGATAACGCCATGCCAAGCATAGCAACTAAGTATGAGCCAAGCGTGACAACCAAGAATTAGCCAAACGTGGCAATTCAGTATGAGCCACGGGTGGCAACCACGAATTATACAATGCTGACAATTAAGCAGCAACTAAGATAAAATAACGTTTTTTATTGCAATACTTTAAATACGATAAATTTTATTTGCTAAAAACAAAATAAAAAAAACCATGTAATTATATTAAATGAAAAATATTAAAATAGGAATACAAATGAACTACTAAAATACTTTTGACTACATGGATTTTGTTTGGTACTAACTAAACAGATGATTACGTTATTATAAAATATTATATATGAAATAAAAGGTTTAAGAGGTATAAGAAAAACGTTTATCTTTTTCTTGAGTAGGCCGCACGGATCACTCTGCCAACTCAAATATTGCTGCTGCAGCTGTACTACCGGGGCCATTATTGCAGTAAAAATTTTTGAGATGCAACAAGCAGTTTCATCGATCTTGACTTAAACAATTACTTTGAATAAATTTGAGTTACGCTTCTACTTAGAGACTAATAGAAATTTACCAAGCCAAGTAGCATGGGTTAAAACGTAAAAACTGGACTTACCCATAGAAGAAAATACCATGGGCCCAGGCTTGGCTCAGGCTGGGCCCAAGTTTGTAAAAGCCTGGGCCAAGCCTGTAAGCCAAACTTGGCCCAGCCTTGGCAAAAGTCTGGAATGATAATCATGGCCCAGTTCTGATCGCCAGCTCTGGGCCATGCTAAGTTGCCAAGACTGGGCCATGCTTAATTACCAGTACTGGGCCACGCTTAATTGCTAAAACTAGCTCAAAATCAAATGCCAAGAATTAAGCATTAATAAAACAATGGAATAAATAATTGTATGATCGTATTTACACTTTATTGTTATTACTTGTATTATGTACTATTTAAATTACATAAAGTTTTTTAATTACTATTTAGATCTCGTCTTAAATTATATTAACATTTAGCTAGTACAGTTATTATTCTCCATCACTAGTTCACATTCAAGTTCAACTCATTTTGGCACCTTTTGTTTGATATTTTTTGGTTTTCTGTATCACTAAGGTCATTAACGTCACTCACACAGCTGATGTTTATACTTTGATTATTTAAACTTTGCCGGTTAACATCTAAATTAGTTTTTTTATTCAAAACTTTTTTGGTTTATTTAACGCACGCCATCTTTAAACTCTAAGGTAAGAATCAGACATAATTACGTTTAGTAGCCTCGCCTCGTGATAATTGCGGAGTAAACAAAAAAAATTATATTTGAAGGTTTTTTCCTTCTAGTTAAAAAGTACTAACATTCAATGACTGTATAACTGAAACTCGGAGATTTGATTCATCACCTTTATTACTCTAGCAATGAGAAAAATCTTACATTTAACTAACAGATGATGTAAACAAAGATGGCGGCTGCGCTAAACGAAAATACCCGAATCTCGCCATACGTAACCGAACGGCTCAAGTTTCAATTCTACACTTTCGATATTATCATAACTCAACTTATTAACCAATTTTTAAAAATTTTTAACATAAAAAAAATTATTATTGCTATTTTCTTGTATAATCCAGCCTTGGCCAAGACTGGGTCAACCAGTCTTGAACTAAGCTTGGGTCCCTATGGAATAGAAAGGATGGGTTATCCAGGCTTAGGTCAAACTTGGATTCTCATGGAAAAGCCAAGAATGGGTTATGCAAGCTTGGGCCAAGCTTGGGTAAGAATTAGCATGGCCGAGGATGGGTCAACCAGTGTAGGACGAAGCTTGGGTCTCCATGGAATGGCCAAGGCTGGGTTATCCAGGCTTAGACCAAACTTGGATTCTCATAGAATGGCCAAGGATGGGTTATCCAAGCTTGGGCCAAGCTTGGCTAATAATTTGCATAGCCGAAGCTGGGTTAACCAGTCTAGCCGCAAGCTTGGGTCCTTATGGAATGGCCGAGGCTGAGCTACCCAGTCCCGGGCCAAGTCTGGGTCAATACAGGTACGTCAAACTTAGGTTTCCCAGTACTGGCCCAGGTCTGGCCCCGTTGTCTAACTCTGGGGTTTCCTGTATGGGTAGGATTGAAAGTCGAGCTTTTTAAAAATAAAGGCTTGACTTGGCTTGACGTTTGTGAATACATGTTTAGATTATTTTCAAGCATTTTCAAGTTTTATCAAGCTTTCACTGTTTTTCAAATTTCTTTTCTTCTTTCCTCAAAAATAGTCTATGGCCTTGGAACATGTAAACCGCCTGTTACAGCTCATTGCCATCAACTGCTAGCATAGGTTACCTCATAACTTCGAACTGAAGTTAAGGGAGTGCGCGTAATATAGTATACCAAATCAGATGTGATCGGCGCCTGTACGTGAGAGTAATAAAAGATTAATAAATAAATCCAAATTTATAGTTACATTTACTAATTTATCTAATCAGTATTATTTATAATAAAAATACACAAAAAACATCTTATGGTTATAACATTGCTAAATGTATTCATAACTAATAGGCACAAAATACTGCATTTTCATTCACGTTGCGACGTTGGAATGTGTACCCAATATACAGTGCTTCTGATAAACGACGTCAAATTTAAGGAAAAGTGTTCTTATGGCGATGAATAAAAATTGTTCCTTTAAAGGTTTTGTCTAAAGTGCCTCATTTTTGAAATTTTTAAGTAGCACTGTTGTGTCTGCAATTAAAACTAGTATTTGAAAACAAACCATTAATTTTCATCTCAATTCTTACTACTATGTACTTATCGACTAGAGTCTATCCATTGATGTCTTCTAAATTTTTCAGAACTGTTTGCAATTTACTTGTGCACTGTGCTCTGTTTTGATACACAACATAATACACGAAATCACATGGTTTTCTCCTCTTCAATCTTCAGCACTTGAAAAGCCTCTGCATTGACGTGGAGGTAAAGTTTAGTTTAATGCTTTTTAGCAAATCTTTTAATTTATTTCCTTGACGGTTGTGATGCGAAGGTCTCTGTGAAGATCAGAATTTCGAATATACCAGGGACTATGTTTCGTTACACTTTATTGTGGAATGTTTGAATACACTTGATGTTGGAATTACTGACACAGCGTCAAAGCTGGATACCGTACAGCCATACTGGTTTCAAGATCTGATTATAAATCAGTAATTGATTGGAGATAAAGTTTGGAATTTCTTCCAATCAGCTAAAATACTGTCTGTATTTTAGTCCTTGTTCCGCTCTTTTCTTCTTAACATGCTCTTTTCACCTAAGTTTGACGTTCAAACTTATGCCTAGGTACTTGGTATTGTTTTCATAAGTTACAGGAATGCCATTTATGTTTAGAAACGGCAAGTCTTTTAATGGTTTGTTTGTGAAGTTGATATAGGTAGATTTCAACTCTTTTAGTTTTATCTTTCATTGGTTAGTTTGGTTAAATGTTGCATTGTTGACTATTTGTAGTTTCCTAGTGAATAATTCTTGGTCTTTTTCTACGTATCCACTGTAGTTCTCTCTACGTCTGGTATACCGGTAGTATATAACAAATAGAGGATAAGACCTAGTACACTACTTTGAAACACTCTCGCTCTTATCTTTTTCCAATCTGAATGTTCTTCTTTTTGTTTAATTTTGAACAGTCTATCTGTCGTGCATGACGTTAGTATCTCTACAAATTGCTTTGGCAGAATTTTGTTTAATTTATATATCAAGCCTTCATACTAAACTTTGTCGAAAACTTGAGCAACGTCTAGAAAGACTGCAGAGAAAAACAGTTTTTCTTTTAAAGGACGTTAGATGATGTTAGTTATTTTATGCACCTGCTCTATTTTCGAGTGCTTTTGCCTAATTCTAAATATATAATCTGGGATTAGGTAATTACTGTGTATTATTAGACGTAGCCTCTTAAACAACAGTTTTTCAAAAACTTTTGAGATTATCGGCAGTAATGATATCGGCGTATAGGATTTGACATCATTAGGTTGTTTACCTGGCTTTGGTAGCATGATCACTTCCGCAACTTTCCAAGAGGCAGGGACATATTTTAGTCTGAAAGCTGCGTTGAACAAGAATGTGAGCATTACAATACTCTTTTTAGACAGGTGTTTTAAAATTTCTTCTGTGATTAGATCGAACCCTGGTGTTTTTTTTGGGTTTAGGTTTATTCTTATCTCCTCAGCTATTTCTCTTGGTGTAACTAGTGTGGTATTTTTAGATCTTAAGTTTTTCATTTAATTCATAGTGTGATTTATCTGCCTTTTACTGAGAGTGAATATCTCAGACAAGCGCTCGGCAAACAAGTAATGTTTTTGCTTATTTTTGGTCTCAATGTCCATCGTTAATAGAAATAATAAAGGTTACAAGTCTATTGATTCTTTTAATTGCTTTCTAGAGCGAACAATTAGTCTTTTCATATGCTGTAATTTTGTAGATAGGATCTTATAGATTCTTTTTTAAGCCTTTGTATTTCTCTTCTCAACTGCTGAATCTTGTTATTAAGTATAACATTTGTCTGTGCGATCCCTCGACTACTGTCATTTTTTTCTAACTCTTTGTTTTTTCTAACAAGTTCTCTAATCTCGGGTGGATAATTTACACCTTGAGTTACGTGTGTTATATCTTTAGTGCTGTTATATGCCGCAGTTTGAATAAGAAATTTTCAGTTTTTTTTTCTAGTTGCTCATTTGTTCTTAAACTAAAATTCAGGTTGATGTTGTTTTGAAGATCAATATGTAAGCTTTTCCAGTCAGTAGTTTTGTTAGTAAGAGTGGTTTTGACTATCTCTTTTAATATCCTTTTGCTTAGTGTCAAGATGACTGCTGAGTGTACAGAATCCATATCAAAGTTTTCTTGTACTTCTATAAAGTTAAGCAACACTTTATTAAGATCAGTTGGCCAGTACGTTAGCTTGCCTGTCGAGTGATAGTTGCAGTTCAGTTCCTGTACTAATAGTTTCTTACCTTCAGTTTTAGTTAACCTGGATCTCCAGTCTACATGTTTCGAGTTGATGTTTCCTTCAACAATGAATCAATTGCCAAGGTGTTTCAAGAATGTTAGGTAATCTTCTTTTCTAAGATGACAATATACAGCTTCCACTCATAGTTTCTGTTTTAGAAACATGATTTCAACTACTGTTAATTGAATATCATCTTTTTCCAAATGACATTCTTTATAGTGGTTGATCTTATCTGTTATTATGATTGCACTACCATTCACGGCTTGGTTGTCTGGGTAAATAGTGTGGTATGTTTTGCATTCTTTTATTTTAAGGTAAGATAATTGTTTGTCATATGTGTCTCAGAAATGAGACAGACACCAATATGTTGAGTGCTCAACAATACTTCAAGGTCGTGTTTTTTGTTCAGTATGCCATTGGCATTCAAAGTAACAATACGTAGGTTTTTTTGATCCATAAACTTATTGTGTCTTAGGTATAGTACCAGTGCTCCTGGCTTTTAGTTTGTCGAGTCTTGCATTGACCCGATCTAATGTTTTCATTATATTCTGCATAGATGGTTTAGATGTCGATGGAGCAGGTACTATCTCTATCGATTTTTGTTGATGCTTTTGGCATAAGATATCTTAGGTTTTACTGATGTATTAGTCAGTTTGTCTTAGTTAAGATTTAACTTTCTAGTCTTGACATCATCTCGTCTTGTCAATTGCTAATTGCAACTTTTGTAGCTAGAAGGCAGGTGTCTTTCTGGACTTAATGCATTTTGCAGTTAGGTGATCTCCTGCACATTTCACGCAAGCAAGCGCTCTTCTGCAGAATCTTTATGTGCAGCCGTTTCTTTGACGTCTTTTACGTTGCAGAATGAGCTTGCCATTTCTTATTTGATTCTCGTATGGTTAATATGTTGGATACTATAAATTTTCTTGATATCTTCCGATCTATAAAAACTAATATGTACAGTAGCAAACAAATGTAGCTCACATTGTTGTTGAAGATAGTTTTCTTAAGTTTTTGAATTACTTCTATGATCTTGCATTTTTTGTCTTCTAGTTTTCTGGAAATTTTTTTCACGGAAGTAGTAGGATGCAAATTCTTTTACATTACCTTAATAGGCCGAAAGGATTTGTTTTTATGTATGGCAGTGCCATTCCATGTTAACCTCGTTTATTAAAGTTGTCAGAGCTCTATATTCTTTATTAGAGTTGACATTAACTTTAATTTGGTTATTATTCATCATATTGGTTTTATAATCAAGGTTGGTTCTACTTAAGATATCATTGACAACTTTATAATTGTTTACATTGCTTAAAAACACCGGCGGTGGCCGATGAATGCATTCTCTGGCAACTGCAACTATTATTATTATTCTAGTTAACTCCCGGTGTTGCTTGTTGCAGTGGAAACATGATAGCTCCTCGACAAACTGATGACCCCGGACAATGCTGGTTAACTAAACACAATAATCTCGTTTTTACTAGATGTACGTAAAGTTCAGACTTAGCTGTAAACAAATGAGGTTTGCCACTTAGCCATGTGTTATCATTCCGATCGCACTTTGATAATAAACTTCTGTTGGGTTGACTAGTTGTTTAAATTGCGTTGGCTTAGTAATTAGAAATTTATACTTACAGTACTATAGGTGTTTGGCTGTTGATTACAACAAAAAATACAATTTAAAATGCCTGTAGAAATAAAAAATAATAACTTGATAACCGCAGAATTGATAACCCGTGTTCCTATAGCTGTGTTCAAACATTTCTGAGATATTTGCATTTAAAGTTTTCAGGCCGCTTTTGCCTAATTAAATAAGTGGAGATTGACTTTTGATTTTAACTATGTGGTAAATGTTGTGAGATCCGTATTTTAAAATATCTTAATGTATTGCGTTAATTATTGTTTTCTTTAATTTTCTGTCATCTACAAAATAAATTATTAGTGAAATATTTCCATTAAATGCCAATCTTTATTTCTTCGTATTGGTTCTTACCTAACTTAACAAAATGCACTTTGTGTACTCGATTACGTTTATTTGCGGTTGTAACCAAAACAGCACTTCAGTTAAATGAACAAAAACGTTGCAATGTAAGAGGTATAAATTATAAATTCAGCTTTTTTAAATTTTATATAAGGATAATATTTTCACGACCTTGAAAACTTGAATTGATGTTTCAAAAGCTAGGCTTGATTTCAAGAGTAACAACTTCATAAAGTCTATGTTACTTGGGAGTAATATAAGAACGCATCTTAAAAAAATAGTTAGTGACTATTAGATAATTGCAAACGGTTTGTTACAACATAAAAAAAAAGAAACAACGAAATATAAGTTTTAGTAACGTTAAATTTCTGGACAAAAATTAGATATAGTTAAGTTAAATCTAAAAAATTGTAATTATCAAAAACGTTAGACGTTAGTTTTTAACCGTGAGAAACAACCTCAATTTTTTAAAATGTACCAAAACATTACCAAGACATTATAACAACAACATTTTTTTAGTAACATTTAGTTTTTCAGTTTGCAAAATTCTTTCTGGTTTCTGGTCTCATTAAAACATTATTTAAGAAAAAAAAAACAATATTGCTACAGTAACCGTAAAATTAAAAAAACAAAATCTTACTAGAAAAACAGATTAAAAAGAAATTAATTACTTTTAGACATAAAGTAATGAAATGCTATACCACTTAAAAGATTTATATATACAGGGTGTCTTACTTCCTCGATAGCTCCCTTAAGTTTTATCAAATCAAATTTTCCATTTTTTGAAATTATTTTCAGTTACACAGTGTGTCTCATATCCGCTGGGGCGGGCCCAATTTTATTTTTTCAAATAAAATGATACAATGTTTATTTTATTTTAAGATTTCTTAATAAAAATAAAGGTCAGTTCAGTAAGTCTTCTTTATACTTAAAACCGTTGGTTTTCGAGATAATCCGAAAAAACTGCTTTGACAGCGTCTTATGCTATTTTGAATATCTCGTGAATAATCGCACTTAGAGCATTTGATTTGGGAAAAAACAAGCTACGATTAGAACTCTTTACACGAAACCTTTCGTTAAAAAATCATTAAAATTTTTAACTGTCAATTTTTTTTCCGAATGTCAATACATTTTCTTCGTTAAATGGAAATATGTGTTTTTTTCTTGTCTATGAAACGCAATTTTTTTTTCTGATATCAGGCCGTTGCCACTTATTTCCAGCGGTTTCTGCGATATTTAGAGATTTTGAAAATTTTATTTTATTTTATTTAAAATAAATGTGCTTAGATTAAAAATAAGTCCTATAAGGACTACATTAAAAACTAATACACAAAAAAACGATGCTTTGATACAAATTTTAGATGCAATTATTAGTTATAAACTCAGTAATACTTTAAAATCGTGTCTGTGAAGTTAGCACGACATTCTATAAATACAAAAAAATTATGAGAGTTCCAATAGCACTTTTCATATTGTTACGTGCGAAATTTTCATAACCGAATACCCTGTATATCGACTTAAAATTAGATTCTGGTTTTGACGCTCTCTGCCGATCCTTTTGGGTACTGACAGATTGCAAATTCATTTTGAAGCTGTCAACTACGTGAGACGGTCTGTGTCGTAAATTTTACCTAATTCCTAAGATTCTAAGTGCATCCACGGTAATGAATACGAAATTATAAGTCAATTACGAATTTAATCTATTCGGCACAGGGTAAGATATTTTGCATCCGATTTATTAGGATTCCTTTGTAATTTCTGTATTAATTTGATAGCCGTTTCGCCACGCTTCGATTACATGTTCGATTCAATAAAAGAACTTTGGCTAATGTTAATTTGCGTAATTACGTTTACTGTTACAATACCATTAAGGTAATTTCAATTATCATTTTGTGTGTATCGCATGCTGGGTACGAACAATATTTATTACGAAATTTTCTTCGCTATTGCGCTTCAACTTAACCTATGTATTATGTGTTGCCGATATTTCTGGCATTTATGAATTGAGAAATCAAATATACTCCAGTTAATCTTCTACGTTACTACATTAAAGTTTTTATACCTGTTAATCTTTCTTTTATGGTAACATACCTTTCTCTTTAAATTGTGGTTATCCGAACACCAAAGTAACAAGGATTACGTACCTAAAAATTCGTTACAAGTTTGGACCGTCTGTCGTGATCGAGGCAGAAGTGTTAATTAGAATTGAGCTGGCGCCCTTAATTATAATTCGTTTGAACCTCCCCTATCTCCGACTGCGTGAGTTGGCCGTGCAAGGTTCGTAAGACCTAAAGTTTGTAACAGTATTTCTACAGTTCCGGATAAAAATTAAAAAAAGTTCCGCATTTCTTTCCATAAAAAAATGAAACTGTAAAAATGTCGTGCTAACATCGCAAATCTAGCACGACACCTTCCTCTCTTAAGCACTAAAACGCGTTGAAAATTACTATTTTTGATAAAAGTTCTGAATAGATCCGGTCAAGTTAAGTATATATTTATGTGTAATTTTTGATCACTATTTTAACAATTAACAATTTCGAATAAATTTTTAATATTAACGCTCAGCACGACATTCTGTAAACATTTTTTTTTAAATAATAAGAGTTCTAATAGCACTTTTTATGGTTCTTAAAAAAAATTTAAAAAAATTTTGCATTTCTTACTTAAAAAAAAACAAATTGTAAAAACGTGGTGCTAACTTCGCAAATCTAGCATGACACCTTCCTCTCTACTAAACTAAAACGCGTTGAAAATTACTATTTTTGACAAGAGTTTTGAATAGTTCCGGTCAAGTTAAATATATGTATTCTTTTAGATCACTATTTTAACAATTACCAATTTTTAATAAATTTCGAGGCGTAATTTTTAAAAATTGTTTAAAAAATAGAAATCAGTTGGATCTTTTCTATAAATGTTTCTAATGCATAGAACTCTTATAGAACTGTGTAAAATTTCTATTAAAACTAAGAAAAATCATCAGCACGACACATTTTCACAAAATGTCGTGCCAGACGTAATTTTTGAAAATTATTTAAAAAATACTAATCAGTTGGAACTTTTTGTTAAAATGTCATTAACGTATAGAACTCTTATAAAACTGTGTTAAATTGCTATTAAAACTGCGTAAAATCAGCAGCACGACACATTTTCACAAAATGTCGTGCCAGACGTAATTTTTGAAAATTGTTTAAAAAATACTAATCAGTTGGAACTATTTGTTAAAATGTCTCCAAAACATAAAACTCGTATAGAACTGTGTTAAATTACTATTAAAACTGCGGAAAAACATCAGCACGACACATTTTTACAAAATGTCGTGTCAGACGTAATTTTTGAATATTGTTTAAAAACTAGTAATCAGTTGGAACTTTTCTTTAAAATGTTTCTAATGCATATAACTCTTATAGAACTGTGTAAAATTTCTATTAAAACTAAGAAAAATCATCAGCACGACACATTTTCAAAAAATGTCGTGCCAGGCGTAATTTCTGAAAATTGTTAAAAAAATACTAACCAGTTGGAACTTTTTGTTAAAATGTTTCTATGCATAGAACTCTTTTAGAACTGTGTAAAATTTTTATTAAAACTAAGGAAAACTATCAGCACGACTTTTTTTTACAAAATGTCGTGCTGTGCCTGAATATTAGAAATTTAGTCAAAATAGTTAATTGTTAAAATAGTGATCTAAAATTACACATAAATATATACTTAAATTGACCGAAACTGTTCAGAACTCTTGTCAAAAACAGTAATTTTGAACGCGTTTTAGTACTTTAGAGAGGAGAGTGTCGTGCTAGATTTGTGAAGTTAGCACGACATTTTTATAATTTCGTTTTTTTAAGGTAAGAAATGCGGAACTTTTTTAATTTTTATCAGGAACTATAGAACTATGAAAAGTGATATTAGAACCCTTATTATTTTTTATGTATTTATAGAATGTCGTGCTAACTTCACAGACACTTTAAAATTCTTATCTACAATTGTTACTATAGAAAAGTTCTGCTGAGTGTCACTGTTGTAAATCTGTCAGTTTACTTTTGCAACAATCTCGGTATTCACGCTTGGTTTATAATTAGATAGATTTTTGTTAAGTTGTGTGTTTTATAACGCGAACATTAACTAGTTTTTGAGTTTCAAAAATTAAACAGTTTGTGGTATTTGTGCTAAGTATTTACGTTCTTAATTGATTTACTGGAACAGGTATAATCGTGTTTCAAAAACTACCACATTCAGTTTGAATTAGATATGGGGCATTTTTAAAAATGTTCAGCTTTGTATAAGTTACCGCAGTTGTGAGAAAATTACGTCCTAATTTTTTAGTGTATCTTTGTTTGATTCAATATATTGTAATATGTTTCTTCTAAACCACGTCATAATAAAAAAAAATGTATTTGACAAAAACGTGGTGTAATAGTCCGCAACTAATTTTCATGACATTTGTCATAATATAATGTTTATATATCAAAAACTCAATTTTTGTTTATTTATTTCTGTGTATAAACAACAAAAACATTTTATTTAAACATTGCATTAAATCTAGAAACAATGCAACTTAATTAAATATATTAGAAAAAATTCATAAAAGTGTAAGCAATACAGTAAAAATATTAATATAAAATTATTTTTATACAAATAAAATTTATTATGTTCACTACAAACTTTAATTAATCTAAACCTAAAGATTCTACCTTGATATATTTTTTAATTTACTATTGTGTATTGTTCATACGAATAGGTATTGTGTATTTTTATTTTTTTTATTTTTATCAACACTTTTATTAAAGGCAAAACAAATTAAAAATTAAATTAAAACTTAAATAAAAGTTTTTTTGTATTACGTAAATACATACACACATAATAATGTAATAAAAAATTTTAGAATTATACTATTAATGATAATATAAAGCAGAAAGTTGTATGACTAAGAAAAAGCATTGTTTGTTATTAATATTCAAAAGTTTATTAGTTATTATTTTTATTTATAAAGATTTTTTTTGTATAAATTTGTTGTTATAAATACTATGTAGTTTTATACATATCAAATCTTAAAAACAAATTGCGTCGTCGTAACGTACTACATCATTGTTTGCGCAGAAAGTTCACTTACGGGTTTACAGACCACATTAGGATTTATGTGCAAAATTTTCTCTGCTTGTTTGTGTTTGTATAACATTTTATTAAAAAATAATAAAATTTTTATTATTTAAAAACAATACGTTATTTTATAAAATTTAACGTTTTTAAAACGTTATTGATAAGATCACACTAAATATCAAATAATTTTGATTGAAACTTTTTAAGTGTATTATTTATGAATGGGCAACGACTTTCGAGAAAAACTGTGAAAGTGGAAAAGATAAGTGAACATAAAGTACCATACATCTTAGAAAACAACGTATTATTCATAATATAAGAGATACTGTAGTTGCAATCTATCTTGATCGTCTGACCTTGATAATGTATTTGTTGTATTTTCCCAGTTCTATTAGAAAAGCTAAAAAGGAAATATGTAAAACTAATTTTGAATTTCAAATCAACTTTGCTTTTACCACTGACTGAAAGTAACAAAACGTTTTAAGGTTTTTTGTAATAATATAATAACAGCTTTATACGTTAATATATTTTACGTTTACATTTAGTTATAGTTTTTGTTGCAAACAAAGTTTTACGTAAATACCATATCATTTTATTACGGATGACTGATTTTTTTCTAAAAGGATTTGTAGTTCAAGGGACTCGTTTGAAAATAAGTCGACAAATCATATTGCTCAACCAACTAACAGGGTTAAAGAAAGCCGCACAAATATATTTTTTATAATATTCGTATATTTGGTAAATGGATTACTTGAACTTTTTTTTTAATAACTTACCTTTTTACCCTTGACTTAATATTAATTTTACAGTTTTGATCCTAGACGTCATATTGGTTACATAAATGGGTTTCGGTCATAAAACGGTATCCTATAAGAGCGTGGATGTATAAACAGCAACCTTATACGTAAAACCATTTCTACAACAAATTTTTATTGCAACTGTAAAACCTTTGATTTATAGTATGCTGTAAATGTTTACTTAAAGACTTTCACTTTTAATTACAAAAACAATTAGAACTCTTTTAGTTTTATTCAATTGCAAAAAAAACGATCAAATACCGTTTACCTTTGGTGTACTCGAACTTAAAAGGACTAGCAAAACTTAAGCACTTGTTACAAATTCACAATCTCTTGGGAAATTAGAAAACTTCAGATTTACTGTGCCCTGTTTTGCAGCTTTTGATCGTAAAACACACGCTCTAGAAATCGCAGTTCATACACAACATATAAAAAGTTAATAACATCCTTTACTTGCTTGAAATATAATTTGCGACATCACAACGGTATGATTTACTTTGTACACACCTATTAAAACAAAGTAATTATAAAACCGACTAGTGAAGCTGGCAGCACTTACAGAAAACATTTTTACTGCTAATAATAAAATTAATGAATATAACCACATTAAACCCTTTACACGATGTTGTACTTTTACGTTTTTGTAATTATTGTTGTTATATGTGTTACGAGCAGATTGTTTAAGTTAGTCTATATTCTTTAATGTTCTTTTTATTAGTATTTTTTATAGTACTTTCGTTTTTAAAAAACATGTTTTTTTAAAATTTGTTTTCATAAATTTAATTCTTAAAAAAACGCCCGATAGATCGTTATAATTAGCAAAACTACATTACAATATACATACGATAAATAATAAACACGTTATGAACACAAATTGTATATCTCAAGACTTGAAAAAATTGCAAACTTACACCAATAAATAATTGTAAATGTTTAGAACATGGCTTTTACAAACGTTTTACTTGTTGATAAGTAAAAGAACGATATTTTTTAGTTTGATGACACAAAAGATAGTTTTCGGCTAAGAATTTTGACTATCGTTAAAGATGGCGACGTTGGCAGACACTTTGTGTCAAGTTTGATAGGTACACGGTTTTTTTAATATCATCAGATAGGTTTTTAATTCATGTTTAAAAACTTAAACAATTACATTTAAAAATTTAGATATACTGCATTTTAATAAATCACTTTTTGTAAGATACGTATTTAAAAAATTCACAGATATCGCAAATCTAGCAATTATCGGAAGGTGTTGAAAACAAACACAATATTACCTACGTAATATAATGAACAAGGTTTATTACAATTTTTAAAAATTTGAATGTATACATAAATAATAAAAAAATAAAAAAAAACACAAATAACTACTATTCTAGGTACATACTAAACGAAAATATGGTCGTATGATAATTCACCAATTGTTTGTATTTAACATTTGTTCATGAAATGTCTGAGAATGGTTTCCCATAACCTCTTCATAGCTGGAAGATGATGAATCAGCAACACCAATGACATAGAAAAATTTTGAGCAAAACTGTTCATTATGCGCGCTGAAAAAACATAGCTTGCGGTGACATGTCTAAAGAGAAACCCGATCGCGTTATCTTAAATATATGCAGTTGAACAAACATCATGGTATGTAAATAGGCCGGCGTCACTAATTTTTTTTATTTTCATAGTTCAATTTGTTTGTCCTTTATCTATCCAAGAGGAACGGAAATTGTGCTCGGCATTGAATTAGTATTAAAAATTCTAAATTTAAACAGTCCCGGTTGTTGTTTCCCAATTCTAGCTTTATTAGTATGTAATAGTTTAGTGCAAAATGATTGCAAAGTGGAGGGTACATCTTTTATAGAAAATTTTTCTAGAGAAGCACAAAAATGGATATTTGGGCTGCGTCGGTAACGCTTAGCTTTTCTTTTTCAAGTGACGTACGGTAAAACACACAAAGCATGCAACAAAATCTCAAAACATCAAACTTTATTTGACACAAAATATTTTCAAGGGAAAAAGTCACCTTTGCAAAGCTCAAAAAATAATATTGCGCTCACAAGCATGTTATGCGAGGAAAGGTCGAAAAATTGTGATTCACGTCTACTGACTCATTTTTTTCTGGCTTAGATACGTTTCTAAGCATTCGTATAAATGTAAAATTTTCTTGAGGCACAATCAATTTTAGAGCCAAAGTGGAACTTTCAGAAATTTTGCCAGACTTTGATTGAATACGCTTGGATTAAGTCAATCATTCAATGATTAAATAAACAATGTATATCGCGAGTTTCCTGACAATCGCTTTACCACACTCTAACTAATTGATCCGCATTTTTAAAAAAACGACAAAACTAAATTACTACTGGATTTTACCCAAGCTTTATGGCGGTTCACAGTTCTACAACTTCTAAGATTATGACACGATTCGAGCTACGTTGCCACATCCTCTCACATGTAATAGTTGCAAAATGGAGATTTTATCTTTGGAAATATGCATCCACAGTTTAAAAATTGAATTTTTTTCAACAGTTTGTCGCGTTCCTTATCATATCTAAAGAACACTTACAGCAGATTGGACTCGCAATAAAAACATTTTGTGACGCGAAATAATCGACATGCTTTTTTATTAAGTTCTCTTTTTTTTACCGATTCTACAATTTTTTCTTTTATTAATATTAAACAAATGCGCTACTGGCTTTAAAAAAACATTAAAGAGATGAACTTTACTTTAATATGAATCCTTTCTCTAGTCTTAACAGATTTATAACGCTAATAATCTTTACAATTGTTTGACTGTTGATACAATTTCGACATTCAAAATTTACTCAAATTTTATTTTACCTACTTTCGTCCTATGTTGATAACTTTACAGTGAAATTATTTATAATTTAAACTAGTAATTACTGATAGTTTTATTATTACACTTTATAAATCAAGTTTATTAAACTATTTTGTTTACGAATTTTAAAATTTGAACATAAATTATCGGTTTAGTAGAACATGTGTGTTTCGATCGAGTTGCTTTAGGTGACCACCGCGGCTTTTTTTGGTACCCTTAGTAGCTTTGTCAATGTCGTAATATTACACCAGTATCAAAATCGCCACAATTTTTGTATTGAAATAATTTGCTTAATAATTTAAAATAACCAATAAACTATTGCCCTAAAACGGTGCAAAATAAAAGAAAGTTACACATAAATATTTTTATAAATGACAAAATTTACTATAAAAAAGTCGGCGGAAGGGTACAATTACGTTCAATAGTTTAGAAGATACAAGTGTGCAAAGTTGCACGAAAATCACATTAAAATTCTGTAACTCTTATAGCCGGTTGCACAAAAGTCTGGTTAATTGGCGATTTACTAATCGTCGATTAAAGATAATGGTGGATTAACATTCGATTGCGTTGCACAAAACAATTTAATCTATGATTAACGGTCCATTAGTTAATCGACGATTAACTGCTAGTCAGCTTGACAACCGCGCGTTTTAATGTCAGTTTATGAAACAAAAATGACTACCAAAAAGGAGGTTATTTACAAATATTTACTTAAATCAAGAAAGAAACGTTAATAAATATTGTAGTAAAGTGAGTATTACAATGGTATTACTATATTATTCACGTTTTCTTATAAATAGTTATATTATCATTATGGAAAATATTGCTTCTGTATCGATAGCTAAGTTTTATTTTATGTTTACCGATAACGAATTTCTAATTCTATAAAATTTCTTGCTTAATTCCTTTTATCCTTTACTTTAGATAACAATATAAAGGAGTAACTGGCTAAAGGATTTTATAGTTGAAAAGAAATGTTCGGTGTCAACAAGCATGACCAACGAATATAATGCATCGACTAAAATAGGCCTCCGAACAGCAAAATACCTGAAACTTTGTTTGTATATATGAAACTGAAGATAAAACAAATCTGTGAAGCAGAACATGTAAGATAGGACTTAAAAGTTGTACTATGTATGATGAAAAAATCTATTTCTCGTGGAGTTTTCAACCTCTTAATAACTGCCGATCAGGAGGTTTTGCTGGCGAACATTGCATACCAAAGTGAGCCACCTAGAAATTGCTTTGAATTGCTTTACAGCTTACTATTTTGGTAAATTGGGAGATAATTACAATGAAATCTAATATTAATTTGTATCCTTGGTAAAAATGGGCAAATAAGAATCATTATATGTGGCTGAACTTCAACCTGTATTATCTCGTATTCTTGTCTTTCGCACACTCCTATTTACTGCAGAACCTTTGTCAACTCCTCCCGAGTTATTTATAAGAAAAATTTCAAAAGCAAAAAATTATAATCTGTGAATTACTGAAAGAAGTAATACTATTTAATCAAGTTTTAAGAAAATATAAAGCACAGTATTAACATTACATTTTGCATATGAAGAACTGTTGCAATTAATGTTGTGCTAATTAACAGTCTGCAACCATATTGCAAGCAAGGAAATCTTCTCTGCAAAATTCCAAAGAACTTTTCTATGGTATTACTTGTCATAATATGTGCTATGCTTTATGCTACTTCACTGGCATTTGCTAAATGTAAGCAGATGAGGATTACATGGATTCACTATCACCTAATAGGTAACCGTTGCCATATCTTCCGATGCAAAATTCAACCGGAAGAAGAGATTTATTGAAAATAATACTGTTGTGTACTGATCCTGGCTAATAAACAATAAAATGCATTAATCTTAAGTCAGCATTGCAAATCCCTTGAACATTAATGCTAAAATATCCTTTTCTGTTGTGATACGATTCAGCATTTAGTCTATCGGGTGATTGTATATGCACGTGTGCAATCAACAGCTCCCACAACACATAAAAAACCAGAAATGCGAAAGAACCATTATTTTATTTCCATGAACTTTTTGGTAGTTCTAGACATCTTTATATATTGATGGGAAAGCCTGACCATTTCATTTATGATATGCTAATATTTGTACTCTTGCATCAAACAATTAGTTTCGATAGCTTGTTGGTTCGATTCTATCTTTAGTTGCATGTACCAAGTTTATTATGGGGGCCTTATTTAATCGAAACCTCTTCTTAACATCAATGTCGTCTAAAAATTCAAAAGGATTTTCTTTATCTCGTATAAACCTTATGCTGCGAAGCTGTCTTCAAAGCTACTCGAGGAAGAAGACGACAAATGGAACAACATAATTATTTTTGTTTAATAATTATTTTTTTAATAATTTTGTACTAAACGAAACTTGAATTAAACGTAGCTATAATTTATTACTTAGTTTTGACTGTAAATCATGAACTTTTTATTATTGAAAAACTTTAATTGTAGGTTAATCAGCCAAATATCTCCAATTAGATAATCTTTTGTTAACAAGAGTTTAATCGGAGATTAAAGTTTTGTGCAACGCAAAATATAGTTAATTGACCGTTAATCTCTGATTAACGGCGACTTCAATTAAATATTTAATTGACCGTTAATGGCCCGTTAAACTACAATTAACAGATAATCATACTTTAATCAAAGATTAAACTCCAATTAACGGTCAATTATCTTTTGTGCAACCCGCTATTAAACTATTAGATATAATTATACACTCCCGCGGACTTTTTTGTAGTAAATTTTGTGCTCAATAAATTGTTTTTGTGCAATTTTCATCTATATTGTACCGTTTTTGCAGCGTACAAAGCGGAAGCTTGCGCGGATCTAATTCTGCAATTACTATAATCATTTTTTTCACTGGTGAGTGAAAATAAGACTTATTATATTTTTAAAACATAAAACGAATCATAAGAAATATTTTTTTTAATGATAATAAACCCTGCATCCAAAAAATACAAAAAATGAAGTGAAATTTGGCACGACCGTAAGTTCCAAATTTGTTTCATCTGAGCGTTTCATCGTTTCGTTACACGATCTTTCGAATCAAGCTCTCTATAAGTGTTTTCAACACTAAAAGTTATCACGTGTTGTTTGTTGCCACTGTGAGGGCAAATAAAATGTTCGTGCTTATCTCTAGCAAATGCAATGGGTATTAAGAAGAATAGATACCGACCGAAACATCAAAATAAGAAGGTTTTTATTGTTTTATTTAAACACTGATAAGATGTATTATTATTCAGTAGCATTATCACACTAAAGCGCCAATGAGTAGCTTCTGCACTACTTTTTAGAGTTTACAATCAATTCACAATGTTGTTTCCACTTAAAATAAAATTAGGCATAATCAATAATCATTAAAATGATAATTGCACTTTAACTAAAGTCTCATGTTTTTCATTTAACAAATTAGTAGCAATGGGTTAAATATAAATACAAAACAATCTTTCTACACTGTCGGCTTAACTTAATAGTATATTGATTCCAAATGCATGTGACAGTTTAGAAACTCAAGTTTGAATTCCCAAATTGTGTTGTGTAAGTAAAAAAAATTGTCACGCAATGTACTTCTGATTTTAATAAACATTTTTATATTCACTGTGTATGTAAATACTATTGCGCAATGCATTCGCGCATTACACATGCGTTTGCAGCCTTTTGCTTAAGTCATCTTGCATGTTGAAATGTGGTATGGCTTTTGTTGTTACGTAATAATTCACTTTTTGCTGTAAGAGTGATGCGATTAAAGTTACTATAGAAAAAACCGTAATTAACTAGGGAAAGTGTTTCTTTGTTCTTTAGACTTGGTGTAACCTTAGTATTTGCGTTTTAGTTTTTTCTACGTACGACGTTTTTCCGTAACGACTACGTTTTCTAATTTGTACGATGCTTATTTGTGTACGTGTAATTTTGCTGACGGTTACAAAAATTTGGTTTTGAATAGGTAAATACATTCATGTTTTTTTATTGTGATTTTTGAAATGCAGATATAATTACAATTTACGATGGACGTTTGATGTTAGTCAAAACGTTGCTTTTCCGAAGAATTTCCGTTATTTATGATTTTATGGTTCGAAATCGATAATTATTCATGGTTACGTCTGAAGTAATTTGATTTGGTTTTACGAGATGGCGACAGCCACAACACTTTTATATGTTATTAGAACGAAACATGAATATAAGCTATAGAAATATATCAGTATAATTGTGGAAATACATCAGAGAGTATTTCCCAGTGCTGATGATCCCCAAAAGGGTGAAACGGCCGTACACTGGTTCTCTCTGGTGGTAATTTTTTCAATTGTACTGATATAGTTACTTTTCACTATATTCGTTGGTGGATTGCAATCGTGTTAATATTCGATACGATTTTCGAATTTTCGCGGTTAGCAAATCCAATTACCAACATGCTAAGATCTCTATAGCACCAATTTGTTTATATTTTATACGTGGGCTCGTTAACCAAGAGATAGCGACAGCCACAACACTTTTATATGTTTTACGTTACGTTTGTGTGACGATATTCTGATTATGGATCTGTACAAATAAAAAAAGAAAAGAACATAAAATAAAATAAGAAATTTGACCTTAATCTAAATTTGTAAATTTTGTGTGATTGTTCTATATGTTATATTTTTGTGCTTTTTTTGTATATAAATAAATTGATGTGCGCTACCCAGATGCATTTTTTTTAATTGCGATTTTAAATTTAATATGTTACAAATTTTTGAATTGCTATACTGAATTTTTAAATATGTTGCGGGTTTCTTTGTGACAATGCGGTTTTTTGTTGGAGTCACTTCGTACACAAATAAAAACGTATGTAGCTTGGGTGTAACTAACACGTATTTATTCTTATTGGGGTTCCGCTAATCGACGTTCTGTGAGTTACAATCGAGACACCTTCTCTTGACCGTGCGGGCAAAGGTGGTTACGTTCTGTTGCCTAGTTTCGTGTTACAGACTCTTCCTCTGAACCTGATAGGCGTCCAGAATTTTTTTTTCTTTGGAGGTTTTCTCCTTTTTCTCATTGGAAGGATTGTTTTTGGCACATTCTCTTCGTTTCCTTTGTATGGCTTTAGCATGGATGTATATGGTACTTTTCTAGTGGTGTGTTAGGAGCCTCGGATGTCTTCACTTGGTAAGTCGTAGGTGATATCTGAGTTAATACTCGCTAGGGTTTATCTCGGGGTGATTTTAGCTTTGCCGATGTTTTATTAGCGGCGTTGCTAAGTGGTGTGTGGTAACCGCTACTAGGTCACCTAGTTAGAATACAGGAGTGTTTCGTCTTTTCTGATCTGCGTTTTTTTTTGGCACGTTCTTGTGCGCGTTTGTTATTTTTTTTGCTTTTCTGATACAAAGTGATTATGGGTATTAAGGTGTTTCCTTCTATGATTGCCTTTTGGTCACGCGTCACGTCATCCGTGGTTCTAAGTTCTTTTCCAAATGTTAAGTATGCCGTTGTGTATCCTGTGCTTTAGCATGCTGTCGTGTTTAAGACAAACCTGATAGCTTGTCTGGCCAGTCGTGTGCCCGTTGTACTAATATAACTAGTTAGGTTTTGAAATCTTTGTTTTATTCGGTTCACTTGATTCACTTGTGGGTGATATATTAGTATGAGACTCTGCTGGATGTTTAGACAATATGCGACGTGTTGCATTACGCCGCTTACAAACTGTGTACCGTTGTCGCTGTGAATTCGACGTAGCGTTCAATATCTTAAGAATAACCGCTAATTAAAGTGAGAACACACGTTTCAGTGTCTGCTGTAGTGATGGCAAACAATTCTACTCATCTTGATATTATATTTTCTGTGATAAAAATCTATTTTTCTCCTTCCGGTAAAGACCCGAACAAGTCAATGGCAAGTGTTTCCAATCGTTGAGCTGGTGCTGGCGTCTGCATCAGACCCGCTGGCTTCTGGTTATTTGTTTTAAATTTTTGGCACATTATGCAGTGCGTAACGTAGTCGGTGATGTTTTTTCTCATGCTCACCCAATAGGATCGAGTGGTTATACGTTGAAATGTTTGATCTTTACCGTAGTAGCCGGCCGTCGGGGCGTCAGGGTACTCTTTCATAAATGCCTCGCGTTCCTGGGCTAGAACCATTTGTTGCGCTTCTTTGGTGTCGACTTTGGGAGCGTAACGGAATAGAATACCTCTTAACTTTAAGTATCTTTGGTTTGTCTATCGAAAGTAGTCTGTTGGTCTGGTTGTTCGAAGCATTGGATGATTTTTTTGTAGCTCTGGGTCTTGAAGTTGTCTTTTTTGAATATCAAGACTAGATCTTGTACGAATGTCAATGGATACCATACACGCAATGCATTCTTCCTTTTCCTCGTGTAAACATGGTGGTCGTGATAATCCGTCCGCCACCACGGTCATTTTCTCTGGGGTATACTTACATGTTTTTGTATAGGATTGAAGTGCTAGTGCCCAGCGGGCTAGTCCCCCGTTGGCCACTGTAGTAGTTGGTGTTCTGTCATTACTTGTATCAGATTTGTTTAGCAGGAGTCTGTTTGCATATTCTACAAATCATTTATTTGTTTCTTCTCTTTAGCGCCAAGACCGTAATTGCTAGCATCCGTTCTTAGTGTAAAAAGCATGAACATATTTGCTTGACGTAAAATGGGTGCAGACGTAAATAGCGTTTTTAGCTGGTGAAATGCCGCTGCTTGATTTGGGCCCCAAGACTATGTTGCATTTTTCTTTAGCAAGTTTGACAGTGGTCTTATGTCGGCGAACTTAGGAATGAATCGCCAATAACACGAGTAGGTTTGCAGGTAGGACATTAACTGCTTGATCGTTCTTGGTTCTGGTAACCGGGTGATGGTTATCGTCTTTTCTGGGTCTACTTGGATACTCTCCGAGTTTATATAATGCCCCAAGTACTTGACTTGTTTGCAGTCAGAGGTGCACTTACTACTTTTTACGTGCATTTTGTATTTTTGAAGTTGCCGTGATACTACTTAGGTCATTTACATGGTTTTCGCTAAATTTCGACAGCAAGATGAAGTCATCTAGGTAAGCTAATATGGTAACTTGTGAAATGCTGGTCCGGAAACGGTCTATCAGCCGGTGCGTTGAGGAGTCCGCAAGCCATTCAGCAAAACCAAAACAGTCCAAACGGAGTAACGAACGCAATTTTGTCTCCGTCACACTCGCGCACTGATATTTGCCAGTATCTTAATTGAAGATCTAAGGTGGAGATGACCGTGGCTCGTGCCATGTTAAGCAGGTCATCTTCAATGTACGCACATTGACACAAGAATTGTTTCACCGACGTTGATATGTACAATGAGACACTGTCGTTTGCGCGACTACTTTGGTAGCAGTTTTCTTTTCTCGGCTAAGTAAAAGGTAAGCTGTGCCAATGCTGCCTAGTTGTTGTTGCATATTTGGCATTGACTTTTGATGACGCCCGGAGTCTTGCAACTGAAGCTAGCGAGTGGCTGGTTTGCAACTGTAGTGGGCGCAGAGGCTGTTTCTTGTCTTTTCTTTTTCCGGCATTCGTCAGCCGTGTGGCCGAGGTTTTTGCAATAATTGCATTTATTGCGCGTTTTATTTACATTTGGCTTTGTCCGTATTGGTTTGGGTGTTGGCACTGTTAGTTTTTTTTTGAAACTGCATAACCCTATTAGTAGGGTTTTGTACAAATTGAACTGTGTTCTCGCAAGTTTTTTTTTTATGCGGTGGTGCAATAGGCAGTATATTGTGCCTAGTTGCAGCGGTACTGGCATACGACTATCTTCCGGGAGTTAAAAGTGCCCATTTCACGCATATGAATCGTTTTGTTGGTGTGGAGTCGTTTTGCTCTGTGGGGTAGATCTCTTTCAGAACTTGGTTTGGTGTTTTTGTGGACTCAAAAGCTTTTCTAAGCGTCTCCATGGCTTTATTCTAGGTTGTGATAGTATTCTTAATACAATGCATTTTGCTCACTCATATGCTCGCAGCTTTTGTAGATTTGGACTGCGTTTGTAAACGCAAGCACATCATCTTTTTCTTGGTATCCGGCGTTACACTTTGAAAAGGAGCCGGTTGTTAGACGTTTGATCGTAGCCAAAGGCTTTTTGGTTAACTGGGTAAGTTGTCCTGTTGGTATCGTCGTCGTCATGGTAGCTGACATCTTCTGCGCTGCCTTCTGCTGGTACCAGATAGTGTTTAGTCGATGATCCGTAGTGGTGTTTTTCTCGATCGGCTGCGTTGTTTTTGTGCGGTTTCTTGTCCTCTTGGTTAGGCGCCACTTTTTGCGGGTTGCTTTGTGACAATGCGGTTCTTTCGGAGTTACATTGTACACAAATAAAAACATATATAGTGGCACTTTTGTTATTTTAAACAATTCTAATATTAAAAGGCTTGTAGAGGGCAAAAAGTTTAAACTTTTTTTGTCGTTCTTTTTTAAAAACTCTCAAATTTTGCAAAATACATACTTTGGTACCTATTGCATAGCTGGATTCAAATAAGTTACATTTGCTAAGTATGAGAATGTAAGTGAGTATTTTTTTTTTAAATTCTAAAATGTAAGGGCTTGTAGAGGGCAAAAGATTTTCACTTTTTTCGCTGTTCTTTTTTGAAAAGTCGTATAGAGTGCAAAAGGCATCTTTTGCTACCTATTGTATAGCTTAAATTAAAAAAAATAAAATTTGCTAAATATAAGAACGACCCACACTAATCTACATTGATTAGTACTGCAATGTGCTTAATAATTGTCATTTAAAACGTCTTCATTAATAAGTGATAGTAGATATAAAGAATGCAATTGGTAATTTAACAATTTGCTATGCGTACAAGTCAAAAAGAACACACAGTATATAGTATCTGTTAAACAACATTTTTTTAAAACCTTACTCAAAATAAGCACAAAGAATGTTACAAAGTGTAAATAAATAAATAATCAAAGAATTGTTTAGAAATTAAAAAGTAGGTATTTATTACTTTAGAAATGTAGAAACAAAATATTTATCAAAATTTTTTTTAATTCTTTAATTGTAAAGATTTATTTACTAAAGTTACAAACAACGGTGTAAATTTTTGTATTTATTAACAATTTTCTTATCTAAACTTTAAGCACTTTAATTAAATTTAAGAAAAATAAATTTTCTTATGTAACCTCGTTTGACAAACTGATCTAGTTAAAAGTTGTAGTTGTTATGTATGAAAAGTATTACATTAAGTAAATTATATGTAAACAATTACATACTTTAAACTTTTACAAGATTTGATGATCAAAACTAAACTTTTGTTACGTTAAATTAAATTAGAATTACAAAAACGTTTTTCTTTGATTAAGTTTAAAAAATAAATATTGTTAAGAAGAACAAGAGCTTTATACACCAAAATAAATTTGGTTTTGATAAAGTAAAAAAAAATTGTTGTAACATCTAATATCTGTGTTTTAAACTCAAAAGTAAATTAAATTAACATATAGGTTGCTAAAATAATTATTAACGCATTTTTTTAAATTAATTGTAAATTTAAAGAAAATATAGTTCAATGTTTTAACTTTAAATAAACCTAAAATTTAGTTACTTTAAAAAAAGTAATTAAATAGAATCGAAGTGATGCGAAGTTTGACACGTTTACGATCTTTTACGGATAATTAAAACCTTTCTTCAATAAAGCAAAAATTGGGTTTGATACTATCTAATTGACGTGCTTTGAAACTGTCATGAGTTTTTTATTCTCAAACTTTTTGTTTAAGAAAACAAAAAATTAAAATTTAATAAAAATATTGCAATTACATTATAATAACGTTAAAATAAGTTTATTTTATTTGCACAATACTTAATATTAGTAATAAAAACTGAAAATAGTTTAAACAAAATGTCACACATTCAAAAGTTAAGTTTAATTTTTCATCAATTTTTATTAACTTACAAATTCAAAATAAAAAAAACCGACAAATCAAATAGGTTTTACTATATTTAGTAAGCATTTAAAAAGATTTTAAAAAATGTATGGCATAAAGTGCTATTATACTTTAAACTTTCTACTACGTTAACAAAAAAAACTTATAAAACAAAACTCGAAATAAATTTATTCAAGCACTTTTGTTTTGTTTTGTTTATTTTCGCAATTCTATCAACAAACTTTAAAAATTCTTTATAAACGAGAACTGTTATGAATATTTAAGCAGACAAAGTCTATTACTGCACGTATTTGAATTTTATTGTTATCAAGTATCTGTGTTTATGAAATTAAATATGTTATAAAATATTGATTTTGAACTTTTATATGCAATAGTGATTTTGTTATATTTTTAGGTTTTACAAATCTACTTTGTTATAATATTACATCACTTGTTGCTTTATAAAACGTATGTCACCAGTCTTATTTGCCACTGTCAAGAGTGACAAGAATACCAATTGTAGGCCGGGGCAACTGGGCCTTTCAAATAGCTCTGGGACTTCACGCCTATATGCATTAAGATCTTCGTTCGCCAAATATCTCATTTTTGTTTTTTTTTCTGATTTTAATATACATATATTAAAAAAGTAAGTAATGTCAAGCAATTATAAAAAAAACTTATTATTTGGTTATATGAATTATAAATATTAAAAAAAAATGCACTTATTACCATTTAAAAAAAATGTTTTTGATGTTAATGTATTACTCAAATAAATAACGTTAAAAGTTTGATTTAATTTAAAATTACTTGCATTGATTGCACTTTAATGATTTCTCTTCAAAGATATTAAGAAACTTAAAAAATAACTTCCGTTCTAACTATTTGACTTGCATGAAAGTAAATACTTTCAAAGATACTATTTATCCGTAAAAGTTTTGTCTTTTTTAACTAAAGGAAACACTAATTACTGTTTAACAAATAGCGTGATAATTAAATTTGCATCTTTAAATACCGCAAAAATATTTTAATTTATGTTTAAATTAAGGATCGGGTATCGGTAATGAGAAATGCAAAGTGCTGCGGATGTTACCTTGTTGAGATTCAAAAGCAACTAATCAACACTCGGAAGATAAAGTTACGTTTCCAAAGTTTACAAACTTTAACTCGATAAAACGTTTAGTTGTTCTTCTAATTTTGTACTTATCTAAATTCTATAAAAAAATTTTAAATTGCTGAAATTGTTGTTTTAAGTAGTTTAAATTGTACTCAAAATTTTCAAACTAAATTAAACTGAAAAGCTTAAGGTTATTGCAAATTTTAATATTTAACTTTAACTACACTTCCGGCATTAACTTTCTTAACTTTTTAATAGATGTATAAGAACATTTTGATAGAAAACGAGTTATTTATTATAGCGAGTATTGTTGCATAGCATTTTTAATTTTGTTTCAATTAAAAATGAATCTTAAAGAAGGATTTTACTGTAATATTTTTAAAACAACTTAATTGGTGCTTTGCACAATGACTAAGATAAAATATTACTAGGTTTAATTACGTTTCACTTTTAGCTTATTGTCTTGCAACGTGGACACTTAATCCGGGAAACAATTCTATTGGGTGCGCAATTACGAGTTAAATTGAACAGAAATTCCGTTTTATGACGTTCAATTTGCATTATTATCTGCAATATGTATTATGGGAATACATAACAATTAATCTATTTATATAGGTTTGGTTCTGCCAAAAATTGTTATTTTTCTAAAGATTTTCGTATTTTGTATAAAAACTTTAAACGGTTTTTAGAATTGAATAAGAATTGAGTTTGTAACAAAAAGTCGCTTTTTTAGCAGATGAAATACTTTGCATGAAGATAACAACTGTCCTTTAAATTCTACAGAGGATTACTGTTATCCTTGCTCTGAACTTCGCTAACTTACAACATTCTTTTCTTAGAAAGCTGTCATAACCGTAGGTATTTTCTAGATAAAAATAATGCTAAAGTTTTTGTAGAAGGAGGTATAATTTTGAGAACGACTTTTAGGACACACTGTGATTAGAACATCAATTTTTTTTTCACAGAAATAACTTTATTTTTTAGTATTAAACACGGCGCCGTGTCCTGAAGGGTATTATTTGCAAGTGCATTTCCGCATTATTGGCAGGTTTTTAATATTCCACCACATTATTTGTCAATTCCATCCGGTACGAGTTGGCACAAAGTAAACTCGCTTATATAATTTATAATAGTAGTTTTCGCCAGCTGAATATTTGTTTACACCTTCAAACTGTTCCCTTAATACCTGAAATTTAACTTGTAAGCTCTGTCAAACTTATGATGTACGGTTCCAAAAACTATTACATCTTCTATGACTTTCTAAAATATTTGTTTGGAACGTTCTCAAATGTTCCTTATTCTACTAAGTTATTAAGTTTTCTCTGAGCTTTCACTTATTAACACGCATAAAGATCTTAGTTAATTGGTAATTACATCAACGCAATTAGTTATTTAGGTTTGAGTTATTTATTACTTTTGTATTGTAATGAATTTTGAAACTATTTTATTTATAAACTAAATATTTACACGTAGAACAACACGTAACTAATTCAATTTAACGTAATTTAAGAAAAACACTTACATTAATTTATGTATTACTATCACTACTCCGCACTTTTTAATTTTATCTAAAACTGATACAACACGTATTTATGTTTTACTGGCACCGGCACTTTATTTATTTATATTAGCACACACTATATTCACTTATTTATTTTAAACCGACTTTTTTTCGATTCCGTTTGAAAATCAGACCTCAGCTCCCTTTGAATACTTTTGATATATTTCTGTTATCTGTATCTAGAATATTCAACATACTTCGGTCATTGTCTCGAGTTTGACAATAACTTTAAATAACTTTGAACTTTCCCAGAACAAGAAATTGAATGCGACACTGATAGAAAGGATCGTGGCGATAGCGGCAACTCTCTGCATTTCGCAAACTTCCTTGAGCATAAAACTAGAAGTCAATGAATTTTTCCTGACCCGATATTCTACTTAATTGATAACTGCAAGCCAACACTTAAACGGATGTTCTTTAGAAAACGTCCTCCAACATATTTCGAACTGTTCTCTAGTTCAGTTGATCTAAACCACAACCAAGCTTGGGTACTGTGAATTTCTTAATAACGCTGTTATCGCCAGCAAACGGGGCTAGACAATCCATGTCGACCACTTTTGGTTTGCTTTTGGGTGGTTTTTAGATGCGATATATGACGTCATTAATACACTGCACAACTTCATAAGGGCCCTCCAATTGCTCCTGCAGCTTCGGCGACAAACTACGCCTTGTTTGACGATTATACAACCACACCATGTCGCCAAGTTGAAACCCACTATTTTGTGCTTTGACGTCATATCTGGTCGATGGCAATTTTCGTGTTTTTACGGACTGTTTTATGTACTTCGCCTAGCCTCTTTGTCAGCTTGCTGAGGTAGTCTCTCCCAGCAACTTCTGCTTACGGTTTTCGTCCAAATTGGAGGTCAGATGGGAGTCGTATTTTGCGACCTAGCATGACACAGGATGGTGTTTGACCTGTGCTTACGTAAACAAATGTAGTATTAATTCCACTCTCTTTGATATTTGGACATTACTTTGGCTAAGTATTTTCTCATTGTTCGATTCATCCGTTCAACGATGCCGTCAGATTGAGGATTGAGAAGCGTCGTTCTAGTTTTCTTAATTCCCAACAGTCGGCAAACTTATTAAAACAGCCCAGAATTAAAGTTGCGGCTTTCGTCGAAGTGTAATCCATGGCCATTAGGATGTATTTGTTTCCTGAATCAAATTGTGGGAACGATTTTGTAATGTCAATCGCTACTATTATATACCTTATACTGCTTCATCGGTGCTTTGCACTTTTTTGCTGGACCATTTGCTGATGCACAGACCGTGCACTTACGGGAGTCTAGGACATTAGGGCGCCGCCGATAGGACGCGACCGAAAAGGCGCGACCGTTATGGCGCGAGAACAGTTAGGCGCGAGGACATGAAGGCGCGAAGACAGTAGAGAGCTGGGACAGTAGGACGCGGGACAAATGGGAGCGGGACAAAGTATACAACACAAACATAACTTCTAATTTTTATATTCTTCAGGCTCAAACTCTAGTGGTGTAATATATGATTAAAAAAAGTAGGAACTTACTTAATAAAACCTAATGCGCGTAGGCAGAATGACGCTGGAGACTATTAGGGCGCACCTATTAATAGAAGAATAATTTTTTTATATATATTTTGTATTAACAAACATTACGCAGGCCATCAGAGATAACAAAAAAATCTTATTTTTTGGTGGATTTTTTAGAAACTCGGAATATACAAAATATACAATTATTTTAAGAATATAAAATATGACGGAATTTGCTTAAACTCAAAAATTCCAACAATGCATTCAGGGTTTTTGCAATAATGTGCAATCCATTAGAAAATATTTTTTAAAAAATGTTTTCCGCTTGTATATGACTATCACAATAGGCACATTGTCAAGTTTTTACGTTTCTCATAACTATAAAATGAATGCATGATTTTTTATATTTTTTTTTAAATAACTGTAGTACATTTCATTATATTTTTGAATAAAACTATTTTTACTTTATTGATGATAGTGTTCATTGTTAAATAAAAAATCTACAAGTTTTGTTTGGGTTGTATATTTTGTCTTGTGCTTATTTGTCCCGCGCCCTACTGTCTTCGCGCCCTATTGTTCTCGCGCCCTTATGTCCTTGCGCCCAGCTGTCCTTGCGCCCAATTGTCCTCGCGCCCTAACGATCGCGCCTTTTCGGCCGCGCCCTATCGGCGGCGCCCTAATGTCCGGACCCGGTACTTACGGCACCATTTCATGATGTCTTCTTTACAGTTCACTTAGTAGAGTCTTTTTCAAACTTTTCCCAAAGTCTTTTTGAAGCCAAAGTGTCCTCCTAATGTACTATCGTAAAGATGCTCAAACACTCATGACACCCGGCTCTTTGGAACTACCAACTGCAGTTTGTTTTCCGTGTCCTCGACATTCTCTAGGGAGGCCGTCTTTTACTCTCAAAGAGTCCCATTGCGCCCAGTACGCTTTGTTGCTTCTGCCTAAAGCACTCACTTCTTTCCATGTTGGTTGTCGGCCGTTTTCTTTCCAGTTCAGGAGTTGTTTTAATTTGGGATCGATTTCTTGTTTGCGACGCAACTGCTCAGGTTCTCAATTGTCATCAACCACAGCAGTTTTCCGGAATCATTCGACTTTTTCTTCAAGTCACAAAGAATAGCTGCAGTCTGCCGGACATGATCTTATGGACAAGGCATTAGCGTTCCGATTACTGCTTTCGGCACGGTGTTCTGTGTCGTAGTCATACTCTTGAAGTCCCTTGTCCTCTTAGATTACATAAATGCAATAGCCATTTAAAAACGGCGTGGTCTTTCCTTAGTAAAAATTTTTATCCATACAAATATTTGTAGAAGTACTCTATAGACTTGACGACTGCTAACAGCTCTCCCCTAGTCACGCAGTGATTTTTTTCTGATCTGGACAAAACCTTCAAAAATACGCAATTACTTTTTATTGTCCATCTTGCACATAGGAAAGGACGGCGTCTATGGCCAGATTACTTGCATCGGTATCCAAAACAAATATTTCATCTTCTCTTGGATAACTTAAAATCGGCAAAGTAACTAGGGTCTGTTTTAATTAATGGAAAGCGTTTTTGCAGTCTTTATTTCATCTAAATGCTGTTTTTTTTTCGGTTTGTCGATTGGTTTTGACCATGCTTGCACTGCACGGATTCTGTCTGAGTCAGCTTTTACTTCATCTTTGGATAGGACGTGGCCAAAGTATTGCACTTCCTTCTTAAATACGTGACACTTTTTTGACCTCAGTTTTATATTTGCCATACGTAGTCGTTGGAACACTTCTTTTAGGTTGTTTATATGTTCTTTAAAACGACCTTCCAACTACGATTACATCACCTAGATAAACCAGACACGTTTTCCAAGATAGTCTTCGCAAGATGGTTTTTATCAAACAGTCGAACGTTGCAGGAGCGTTACACAAGCCAAAAGGCATCCCAGTGAACTGCCGCAAACTAGTTCCAATTGTAAAAGCTGTTTTTTCACGATTTTTGCATTCCAATTCTACCTGCCAGTAAACAATCTTTAAATCCAATGTGGAAAACCACTGGGATTCTGAAATGTCTAACGTATCGTCAATTCTCGGTAAAAGATAACTGTTCTTTTTGGTCACATCGTTAAGCTGTTTGAAATCTACCCAATATCTCGTTAATTCATATTTTTTTACGAGTACTTCCATGGGCTAATTGAAGGTTTAATCACAGCTTCTATTCCCATATTCATAATCACTTGTTAGGCTTCTTCTCTTTTCGTCAAAGAAAGTCGAAATGGATGTGATCGTATCGGCCGAGCGTCCTCGGTGTTAGTTTAATGCTTTATTACCTAGTTCTTTTTTTGAAACCACTCTCCAGCGCAAACACATCTTAATACTGCTAGATCAACACTTTAACTTTAGTCAGCTAGTCTTGGCTGAGGTTTTGGCATTTGGAGGTAAGAATGTCCAATAGATGTTGTGGGCACTTCTTCGGCGACGTATTTTAATTAGAGTTTACACATTTCGCAATTTAAGATACTGGCGTGCATTGGCCTACGGCTACGGTCTTCTTTTTCAACGTTACTGGATCTGAGTTGACATTCAAAATTCTTACTAGCATCGTGTTTATCACTTCTACTTTTTCCGACGAGTAGTCCTTTTTCAACTAAGTCGCCTTCTGTTGGTTCAATCGCGCGAATGTAGCCTTCTCAAACATGCTATTACCAGGATTTCAGTCTTTGCAGGCAGAGTCACGTTTTCACTCAATAAAACTCACGCAGCTGCCTTCTCTGACAAATGAAAAAGAATTTCTTCACTGTCGATCTTCAGAACATTGTTTTTCATATACAAATAGAACTCATATTTCTTTATAACATCTATTACCAAAATAACTTCTTCCGTAATGTCGGCTATCAGTACTTGATGGTCGAGTACTCCATTTCCTAAACCAATGGTTACTTTGACTTGTCCGTGAGTAGGTATTTCTTCGCCCGTCGCCATTCGAAGTCGTACTGTTACTGGTGATATCTTTTTATTTTCTCTTAATATGTCCGGATGAATGGTTTTCATTACTTTTGTGTCAGTCAGTAACTGAACACATCTTCTATTGATCTTGCGATCCAGATAAATACTGTGCAATTGCTCTATAGGCGATGCTATTTAAATGGCAATCTCCCGGGCATGACTCGCTGAGGTCAACTTTTGCCTCAATCTAGTTTTCTTGGCTTTGTACATCGTCGTCGTACCTGGCCCACTTCCCTGCAGTTCCAGCACGTCACTTCTCTTCCTCGAGCTACTTGTGCCCAAAATACACGTCGCACTATTCTTTTTAATGCTTTCTTGTGTCGGCGCGGGTATTTTTGCAGCACAGCTGAGCATATGACCGCGGTACGACGCTTGTTTTGCTGCCTTAAATTCTAGGGGTTAAAACGTCATCTAACGTCTTCGGTCGAGCTAACCTAAGAGTCTGCTATGTTTTGCTGTCTCTGAAGTCGTCTACAAAAGTTTGAATAGCCAACTGCTCTAAGAAACTCTGATACTGTACGATACGCAAATTGTGTTAATTTGACGATGTCAGCCTCAAACACTTGAAGACTTTCAGCACTTTTTTAGACTCGATTTTTAATTTGAGATTAGTACAGTTGTTAAAGAAAGCCACTAGCAAAGACGTCGTTTTCTGCTTGTTGCTCCAACCATTAGCTACAGTTGCGGCTTCAAGCTGTTTGTAGTAGGTTGACCATAGAACTTTACCATCAAAATTTGGAGTTAGTAGGTTGTTTCTTAAAATTGTGCGTGGATTTTTCTTGATGGTTCATTAAATCTTTGGTCGTGACACTTCCCTTGCCACAATTCATTTGGTTCATACTTTCTTCAAGCCGTTATAATTTTTCTCCCAATTCTGTTTTAATTTGTTTTCTATAGTTCTTGAATTTTCTCTTCTACTTCTTCTATTTTGTCTTATACAGCTTCTCTTAAATTTAAAATTCCGTTTTGCATTTTTTCTTGAGCAGTTTTAATCTGGTTTTCTACACTAATCTGTATTTGTTCTTCTATAGTATTTATTTGATTTTCAATACTAGTATGTATTTTTTCTATTTTCTGTGAATTTTCTTTCATTTTTCTAGAATTATTTTCCATTTTTCTATTTACCGAGTTTGAATCATTTTTTATTAATTTGAGAATTTTAAATAACATTGAATTCGTGTTAACGTACTCGTACTACATATTATTTAATTTAATTTTTTTATTATGTACAACAGTAATACTGTTTTAATCTACGGTGATTGTAATTATAACCTCCACACCGCACGTAGATTGTGGTTGGAGCAATATCCTAATAAACAATTGCCTTCAATAAACTTTATTGTGTTTGGGCGGGTATTTTAAGAAACAGTTTAACCAAACCGTTTATTCTATCAAAAAAACTTACAAGCGACTTCTATTTTTTTGAAGTTGAAGTCAACTCGTTTGCGATTTCTTAAATATAATTTTTACGGGTCATTGGATGAGAGGAAATGTGAAAGATGAAGTATACAAAATCCCCGTAAACAATACACAAGAGCTGCAAAATTTTTTGCAGCCGAAAATGCGATTGAATTAGACAGAATGTGTACGCGAATAACAAAGAATTTTTGGCGATGTTTATAGGTTTGTGTTTTATCTAATGAAGGAAGTATTATCTAGTGTAATTGAAAAGAATTTGCGGAGTAGCAACTTCATTTAACACAGTAATTTAACTACGCGTTATCCGATAACATTATTTTGTATTATTTTTATATTTAGTGTCAGCAAATCGCCGAGAAGAAATTTGCACTTTATAAAATAGTGTATTTTCATTCGCGGTGTCAATAATTTTAGGACACTACAGATCCGTAATTTACGATTTATTTTGCTAAAAATTTTGATTTTTTTTAATGTTTTAATAGAACTTTTATCTTGACAATTTTTGCTTGTATTTATGCTCTAATTTCATGTGCGAAATTAACAACCCGTTAATTAGATACAACCTCCATACGGTACGGTGTACGCCCACTTCTTATAACGTGTGCTTTTAATGCTTTATTAATTAAATTTCTACCAGTTTTTGTTAGAAACCGTCCTACGTTATATTCTGTAAATTATTTTAATGACTAAAAGAATATTTTTTTAGATAAGTACAAAAATAATTAAAATTGATTTGTTTTATTGAAATTGATTTGTAGATTGTCAACGGTATAACAGTTTTAATAATGATATTTCTGCACAGTACGTTTGTTGAATTATAATGCTTAAGATTGTCAGAGTTTCTATATTAATTTCTTTCGTCTTTAATAACACAGAGAACGTAATTGCGAGATATTCGGTTACTTAATTATTTATAGAATACGCATTTGAATTACCAGTAATGTTGTAAATCCATTAGTCTGAATGCTTCATTATAATGTCGAATATTGTTTCTAAATTCCACTAACACGTAACAAGAAAACTTTCTTCGCGTAGTTTTTTGTAGTGACAGCTTTAATTAGTACTCAATTTTTAATAACATTTATTTAACTATTTAATCGTAAAATATTATATTGTTTGTGTTTAAAATGTGAATAAAAATGTAAGCATGATTATTATTCGTACAGTAGCATAGAAAAAAAAATCAATTTACAGTACACTATCAATTTACATAAAAATAAAAAAAAACCTTTTTAATTTAAAGAAAAATATTTGACTAAATGTTTTTATTAACAGTTATAAACATGGGTGCGCTTTTGTTAAATGTTTGGTTATATAAATCAAAGCAGCTTAACTGCCGCCACAATCCATCACCGTTTTTATGTGCTAAGAGCTTTCAAGGAAACGTAAAAGTGTTACATTAAAACTTTAAATAAAGATAAATTAATTATTTTAAAGTTTTTATGCCATTGCTAACAACACCAAAATTTATGTTAATAAATAAAGTAATGTGTTATTTATAGACTCAAACGTTATGGAGACAACTTTTATATTTAGATTTATGTCGGTAATTTAAATTATACACTCACTACAATTTAGCTGGAAAAAGTTTACAGGAACGACTACGCTTAGATATTACTTTCTAACTTATAAATTGCTGCTGTAATTTTTTGTTGCTTAGTTGTTTACCGTTACTTCAGAAATTCTTATTTAAAATAATCTCGTGCATAATTTACGCACCGCTAAGCTGGAAATAACTTTAAAAACTTGCAAGTTTCCAAGTTTTCAGCGTTTTCGATTAGATTGCTTCTAACTGAACTGACAATTACTGCCTCTGGGTCATTAATTACGTTTTCCCTGTTTTGGTCCACTTCAGACGCCACCAGCGCCGCCGTTTGGTCCCGTGAAATCTTATCCAATAAATTTATTCGCATCTTGGAATTTTCAAGAAATATCAACTTTAGCTAACTCATTTAAACTGTTATCAACTCAAAAGAACTAAATTAATTAATTTTTAAACATATAGGTATTAAAAATGTTTATTAATTTGCGATTTTCATTAACAACCTAAAACTTTTTTATGCAAAAAATTGTTTATATTTGTTGACATTAAATTTTTAAAGGTACCGCAACTATATTTATAATTAATTTTCTTTACAACAAAATTTTCTTTTTAAATTTTGAACGTAATTAATGTTTTTCTAACAAGAAAAGATTAATTAATTACTAAGTGCAAACTTTTTCAAACGAATAATAAGGGTAATCGTAATTTGTGTATGAACAAAATTAAATTACCTTTAACAAAGCACACTCGGTATTATTAATTTTTACGTGTTACTTTGATGTAGCCTTAAATTTATTATAAATGTTTATTGATATAACTACAAAGATATGCATTTTAATCTGTGGTAATTTATTGAATTATTTAATCTATCCAATTTGTAATAAATGAATTAATTGTTTATTTATATCAAATAACTAACTTGCCAAACGTAGACAAAATACCTGTATTTAATTACACTTTATTGCATGCTAAAATAAATGCTATCATCAACTATATTATGTGGCAAATAAATTGTTTTAATTTCACTAACATCAATAAAATTAATACGCACAAAGAGGTTATTGTGAAACTATAATCGTTACAAATACTACGTTTAACGACCATACCCTATTAATTCAAATCAAAACAGTTTTAAATTACCGTCCTTTATCGTCCTTATTTAATAATCCTTATGAAGTTATACCTTTGATACCTGATCATTTTCTAGTTAAACAACTGCGATCAGAAAATTTTGAACTACCTAACAAAGGCAAATTATTGTTATGGCGGTACATTTATTATTAAATGTAGTATTTTTTATTTTTAGTTCAAATGTAGTACTCAAATTGCATTGCACACTATTAATAATATATCAAATGCATTGCCTCATTTTTTACATAACAATTATTTGGTTTTAAAAATCTATTGCAATTATTTTGAAACCTATTAAAAAGAATAGCCTAGTAATTTGTATGCTGAAGTTAATAATACAATTCTATTTCTTTATTGTTATATTAATTTAAAAAAATATTTTAGAAAATTTTACGATACTATAAATAATTATAGTATTTAGCAATTAAACATAAAAAGTTTGTATTAAAACCTTTTTGTGATTATAAAATCACAAATAAAATCTTTTTAGTTTATTTATTACTTTTATTTTCTAAGTTTTGTTTTAAAAAAATTGTCGAGGTGTGCAACAACAAAATGTGTTTTTTGTCAAATCACATTTAACTTATGTTTTATTTATTTTTAATAAATATTATTCCGATACTAAGAATTTGATTATTTTTTTGGTGAAGCAAAAACTTAATTCTACAGAGAACATTCAGATAAATTCAACATTTCAATGTTTATCTCTTTTTTTATGTAGGCGTTAAAAATAATTTATTAGTTAAAATCAATGAAGTATAATATAATAACTACTGGAGGCAACACTTCGTATGCTAGTATGGTTACGAATTCGGTCCGGTTTGATTTCGTGTTTTCCCACTTCATCCGGGCAAGATAGGAAACTATCGTGTATAGTTAAGCGTTTTGTAACGTTTGAATTACATTCGACAATTTTAGTTTTGTCAATTTTACTTGCTTAAAGTGCATTTACTAATAACTTCAATAATCTTAACTTATCTATAATAAAAGGGTTTATTTTATAAACAGAAATAGGTAAAAAATAATCTTGCGGCTACCGTAAAAAAAGTAATAATAAGTAGAATGCCATTTAAAAATTATATTCACCCAATTGTAAAGACCTTTGGAAACGTGTCGCATGTGTGGAAAATTAGTTGTTTAAATAATTACTATATATAGTATTTTTTTCGATTGAAAACTTACTGCAAAACCATAAATGTTATTTTAAGGTAGTTTTGTATTTTATTTTTAATTATATGTATTTTTAGTGTAAGAAATATGCCAATTGTTATCATAAAAGGTTTAATTTTACTTCTACCTTTCAAACGTGGTCGACCTTATACGTTTTTGCCCGAAAACAGTGGGGATATCGATGGCTCGTTTTTATATACGAAGTGGTTTCTCCAGTTAGTATACTATACCTCATTGGTTAAAATAAAAAAAAGTAAAAAAATAAATTTAACTCGAAGTGAATTTAATAAAAATTGATGCAAGCATTTATTGCACGTTTTTTTTTCTTTTAGATTTGTGATTCTTTATAGAATATAAAATTGTAGAGTAGGGTATGAGTAGATGTAACAAATAAAATAACTTTTATAAAATGCTTATTGAAGAATCTTGCCGGATAATGCAAGACAGCATTACCCGCAACAGAATTAACGGTCCACACTAGTATAATAATACAAATTCAAATTAACAACAAGAATAAGTTATCACAGCAGCAAATACAAGTCAATATAACCAACACACCATACCGCAATGACACGAAAGAAATCACGTAGCTTTTGTCTACAATTCTCAATACACAAATTTAATGCAAATAATTAATAAGTTAGTAAGAATGTCACATAACAAGAAATTTGTGATGACGTGCACTATAATATAACCTGAACCTACATTTATTAATGTTTTAGTACACGCGTTTCTAAAAATCTCAGAAGCACACGCGTACACTGTGAGAACCTCAAAATGCAAACTAGTTTAAAAATCTATTTTTCAACGTTTATTTTACTTTTAAACAAATTTATGTAACCAATACAAATACAAACAAATATAAATAATATCACAAAAATAGGTACTACATCCACAATGGATTTTGTTTGATTTTAGAAATTTATTATCTCCGGCAGTTTTTTTGTGGATTTATGATTTTTGTTATTATGAAAATGCATAGTAGATGCACTAAAAATTATTTCATTTTTTTTTGTATAACAATAGTGTCTGAAAAACTATACATTGACGTATACGGATGCCTTGGTTTCGTTTTTTAAACAGTGGTATTATTGATACGGCCACCAACGAGTGGACGTAAAGGTTGGGGTTTGACTGCCGCGGCTAACTTTGCAGTAGAGACGGCGTGGGCGATCTGAATGAAGCAATGAATATAACTAGGCCCGTTCAAAAACCTTCCAAAACGTTGCGGTTTTTGACACACCACCAACCCCTAAACGAGTGTCACACAAATATACTGTACTAGGCAAAGCAAAATAAAAGAAAATAACGCTAACAGACACATTCTTATAATAAAACATTCAAATGTAAATAATAAATGAACATAATAGCAAATTTGCCACCTTTAGGTGAAGATCCACCTGAGCGGGGTCACGAGTCGCGTACGATTTTATAATTTATTGACAAAAAAAATAATCCAAAGCGACAACCGTAGCTTACGTAAGCAGCGATAGCGCTAATTGCGTAACAGATCAAATTTAGCGACGCGCCACTAACGCGCAAATGCAACATTCGCCCAACCGGAAGGCAAATTGCAGTTAAAAAAAAATAAATAAACAACAGCACTGATATAAATTGAATGTAATACTACATGCTATATGAACAACTACTTAATAACTAAACTTTAGAATAAAATTAATAAAAACAGTCCTATAGCATAATGTTACAACTGATAATGCAAAAAAAATTACTTAATTCAGTAACGAACGATAATAAGGCGGTGGCATCTGATTAATTTTCGAAATCCTCTTTCGTAAATAAAAATAGGAAAATGCCTGACCTTAAAGTAGATTTTCATAAAATTTACGTTGATAATACAGTATTAAGAACAAAACTTTATGCCCTAGGAAAGAACCCTCGAGAAGGTACGTTGTAAAACCCAAAAATACGATAAAAAGAAGCCACGTGAATGCGACACAGTGATCCTCAATTAAATGAGTTTTTTTTACACTAAATCTCAATTTCCACACGATTAGTAAGAAATAATTGTACAATGATCCGTAAATCCTGAATAATTCAGAAGGCATTAATTCAATTCAGTTTGCTCTAAAAGATGAACCATGTAGTTGCCAATACCACTTTTTGGCTAATAAATGCTCACATAAAGAAAAGAAGATTGTTTCAAAAAAAAAACTCGGGTAAAAAGGTCTCAGAAACCGCAAAAAATAAATCAGTGCCGTGCTTAAATGTGGTACAAAAGTATCAAAAAATAAATCGGAAATAGCAAGTTACCAAAGGTTTTAAATTAGAGGTTATTACTAAACAGCACTGGGATATAAAAAAAGAAACAACATAATAACAGAATTTACAAAATTTTCCAAGAAAATGCTTTGTGAAAAATGTCGTCGATGCGCACGACTCTGGCAAATCAAATTTACCAATGGTTGATTACAAAAGTCGCCGAATTTAATTCGGTTTAGACTCGAAATCCAAATGAAAAATAAAAATGGCGTATTTACAATTGGAAAACAATATATTTAATTTCGAAAACAAAATCTTAACGAAAAACATCTAAGCTAATGGAAAATTAACATTAACAATTTACGATATGTACATCAACAAATTTTATGTAGGTAAGTGTAAGGATGAGGTCAATGCCATAAATATAAAGATAAACAAGTTTCCTTATAAATTTTAGGTTCAAAACACAAAATTAAACATGCTGGTAATTACATAAAATTAACAAGAACACACAAAACACAATTTCACTTAGAATTCAAAATGAAGATAAGAAAACAAAAATAAGTTAGTATACGAGGAGCATTCAAGAAAACAAGTACCGCAATTTTTTTTTTACAAATGGCAATTTATTGTTTTTTAGTAAGTCCTTTAGAAGAGGAAGCAACGTAAGCCAATTAGCAAACGTCAAATATTGGCACGCCCCCCATATAAATTTTGATAAACGCGTTACTACGTCACATGCTTGTTGTTAAGATTATAGATACCTTCTTTTTGCTTTCCGGCGCAAACAACCGCATCTTACTAAATGCAATCTAACAACGCCTATTGATTTGATTCACAATAACACAACTATAATAAATGGAGCACTTGTCGTGCATGTGTTTTGACCGCTATGCTCATTTTCAGCAAACTGGAACTAAAACGATAATTATAACTAAACCTAATTTGTACTAAAATTATGTGACGTTCCGTTACGCCTCACTGATTTTCACACTAAATTAAACACTTTGGAAAAACCTAACGGTTTGTAGTCATCGTTGTTCATCAATAAACATTTGTTTTTACAGATTTCTCGTATGGATCTAGTTTTTTTTTATTGTTTATTTTCTTACTCTTGTATTTGACGTAAAGCTTATGCTCTTTATGACGAGTTTTCAGGGCTTTTCTAGTTTGCTCTATATAGATTGGGTTACGGTCTTTACAATTTATTGAAAAAAATTAAAACGTTGAGTTGACTGAACACAAAATGTGTGTCCCGATTGATAACACTTTGTTGTATCAAAAAGATTTATTATCTAAAAACCGTTTTGACAATTTAAAAGTAGAAAATTTTGTAAAATTAACGAAATTATGGATGGATCAATCATACTTTCAAATTAACAGTAACATTTACCACAAAAAAAAAACAGAACAACAATGACCAAAAACTTGTCTTCATTTATGGCTAATTTGTTTATGAGTAGATTTGAAACCGATCTAAAACTTTCCGAAAATTTTGCTTACATGGACGACATTTTTGCGGTCATTGATACTAGTGTTTGCAACCTTTGTTGAGGTCTTACCGTCTTACATTCAAAATTTAAAACTATTAAGTTTACCCATGAAATAGAAAACGATGGAAAGTTGCCATTCCGAGACACTTCAGTGACCAGAAAGGGCAATACACTAGATATTGACATTTACCGCAAATATACCAATACCATGCAATTTATAGCAAGTGATTCGAACCATGACTTGCCACATAAACTTGCTGGTTTTTAAATTTTGATTCAACGGCAATTGAATTTTCCATTGTCAAACAATAATTTCAACAAATAATTAAAATATATTAAACATATTGCAACATAGGGTAACGGGTACAGTGATTGGCCATTTGAGCATCTACCTAAACTTTGACAGATAATAACATAAAATGTTTTATATATACAAGTTATATCTAAGAATCTGTTAACACAACAGGAAATAGGTTTAATGCACTCTGACCATACTGACGTAATGCTGTAACATCAATTTGAAATTTATAAATACAAGTAAATTGCAATAAATAAATTAATATACAGTTTGTCACCTTAAGTAACGATTATTCTGTAATCTTTAATAATAAATCAGAGGTTTTAATCTTGCGTTTTGTTTTTAAAAACATCAATTGGGAAACTTAAAATATAATTGGCGCAGTCGGTAGGATTGTTAACACGGTCGTGTGTATGAACTAAGTGTTTATCGAAAACCAAAGTGTACGTGACCGGCGAATTCTAATTCCTTGGTTAACAACAAACTTCAGCATCCCATCAACCAAAGGCGCGAGAAGAAGAAACCCAGTTACGGCGACCAGCAGTCTAAGTGGCCAGCGAAGGTGCATCGAGCATACGGTCGAAGGCAGCAGGGAAACGCATAAAGGTAGGCAGCTTATATTCGCATTGTTTATTATAAACACGTAAGGTACTTCCTTAAATATATTGTTTATATTTTTCCATTAATTGGAAGTTGCGTTTGCAAGACTAAATTAAAGAACAAATTTTAAACTGGAAGAATTAGTAAATTCATTAGAATCCTTAAAATTAGAACACAAAATGTCAGTTAATTTTCAGTTATTTAAAATTGAATTAGACACCATTCCGCTATTTGACGGAAGTGAAACACAAATCAACGCATTCTGCATGGCTTGCGAAAACATTCATACTCGTTATAAAAGTGTCGATGAACTTCAAACGGTAATTAGAGCAGCGATATTTTCAAAATTTAGAGGAAAAGCTTGCGAAATTTTGTCACCTAGAGATGATTTAATTGAATGGCCTCAAATTAAAAAGGCATTAATCGAAAATTTTTCGGATATTAGAGATCTCGAACAATTAACCGTAGAGTTTAATAATGTAAAATTAAATAAAAACGAAAATCTTGTAGAATACGGACATAGAATTAGAGCAGCATTAGGGAAATTAATTTCAAAATTAAATTTATCCGATTTATCACATAAAGCTTTTAGACAAGAAATATTGATATCAAACGCGTTAGACAGATATTTAGTAACAATACCATATCAAATTTCTATGCAAATTCGTGCAAGACAACCTAAAACTTTAGAACAGGCGGTAACGTACGCGCAAGATGAACTAAATTTTGCTCAACGTGCAGGTCAAAGCATTAATTCTTTTAGTACCACTAGAATCGCCCCGTCTAAACCATTAACACAAAATCCATTTCAGAAAATTTCTTCTAACTTCAAACCACCACAACAAACCTTTAGACCCCCGTTTCAAAACAACTTTCGAAATTTTAATCAGAATCCTCAATTCAATTTAAATCAAAATCAGTCAAACTTTAACCAAAATCAACCTCAATTTAAACAATTTAATAAACCAATTTCTAACGTTTTTAGACCTAATCAAAATCTTAATTTACCCAAACCAACCCCAATGTCAGGTATTTCAACTGTAAGAAATTTCCTTCAAGAAACGAACCCTGAATCATTCATTTACGACGAAGAAACAAATCAATATTATGCCCCTATAAATGTAGAACAAATCGATGAATTAAATGACACTTCAAACGAAGAAAACTTTTCAATGCTAAATGAAAATACTCCCACCGACGTAACCGAATCAGAGGTAAATTTTTTAGAAGCTACCTCAACAACCGAATTAAGATGACAGAGTGTTTACCCTATATTAAATTGCAAAACCCACCTTTAAATATTTTGATAGACACGAGAAGTGAAATAAACATTTTAGATCCTAGAATAATTTCCAAATTTTACCCCAATTCCACTCAACCAATAAATTTAAAAATTAATACGGCTAACGGAACTACCACGATGAAAACACTAGCAACTGTACCAATTTTCGAAGAGTTTAAAGCATCGGGAAATCTAAAATTTATTGTACTTAATTTTCACGAATTTTTTGACGGTTTAATAGGTATACGCGACTTAAAAAAATTAAAGTTTAATATCGATTTGCAAAATAATTTACTCACACGAATAGATAATAATAATTTTCCACTCTACTATGATAAACCCGTAAAAATTAAAACTTTACCTCGCACAAAACAAATTTTAACATTACCTTATGCTAAACCAAATCAAGACGTTTTAATACCGGAACAAGAAATCAACGGAATAAAACTAAACGAAGGTTTGTATAAAATTTTCAATGGAAATGTAAACGTTGTAATTGAAAATAATACGAATACGGAACAAGAAATAGAAATTAAAAATCTCGAGGAAGAAGCAATTGACCCACAAGATGTACAACCATTTTGTCATTTGCAACAACCATCGCTAAAAAACTTAGATAATTTGATTAGATTAGACCACATGAATTCTGAAGAACGAAGAATGATAATCAAAACATGTCGAAAGTATATCGACATCTTCAAGATGCCTGAAGAAAAATTAACGACAACAAACCTGGTTAAACACAAAATAACCACCAAAGACGAGGAACCCATCTTTTTAAGATCGTATAGGACACCATTTACGACCAAAGAAAAAATTAGAGAACATGTAACAGACATGCTGGATCAAGGGATAATTCAACCAAGCATATCGCCTTGGGGATTCCCAGTTCATCTAGTAAAGAAGAAAGTAGACGCATCGGGATTAGAAAAAACCAGAATGGTAATAGATTACAGGCAATTAAACGCCAAAACAATTGACGACAGATATCCGTTGCCAAACATCGAAGACATCCTGGACAAATTAGGACGAGCACAATACTTTAGTGTTTTGGACTTAACATCAGGTTATCACCAAATTGAGATGGAAGCAAGCTCGAAACAAAAGACCGCATTTAATACCGAATTTGGACATTTCGAATTCAATCGCATGCCGTTTGGTTTAAAGAACGCTCCAGCAACGTTCCAAAGAATGATGAATAACGTGCTAAGCGAATTAATAAACACGCATTGCCTTGTATACCTAGACGACATAATTATCTTTTCTCCTAACCTGGAAGAACATCGAAAATCTTTAGAAAAGGTATTCCAAAAACTACAGCTGCATAATTTGAAACTGCAACTGGATAAATGTGAATTTTGTAAAAGAGAAACAGAATTTTTAGGACATGTTATCACTGAAGAAGGAATTAGACCCAACCCAAAGAAAGTAGAATCAATAAAAAATTATCCAATACCACGTAGTCAAAAAGAAATTAAAGCATTTTTAGGACTTCTAGGATATTATCGTAAATTTATCAAAGATTTCGCTAAAATTACAAGACCTTTAACAAAGAGACTAAGAAAAAACGCAGAACTCCAAATTGATGACGAGTATATCGAAACAATTAATAAATGTAAAATACTTCTAACAAACGACCCAGTTCTAAAATATCCTGACATGAACAAAGAGTTCACCCTAACAACAGATGCATCCAATGAAGCAATAGGAGCAGTCTTAACACAAGAGAACCACCCAATAGCGTACGCATCAAGAACCCTCAACGATGCGGAAAAGAATTACAGTACCATCGAAAAAGAACTTTTGTCAATCGTATGGGCAACTAAATATTTTAGACCATACCTATATGGAAATCGATTTACAATAGAGACCGACCATAAACCACTGACATGGCTATTCTCACTGAAGGAAGCAAATTCTAAACTAACCAGATGGAAACTCAGTTTAATGGAGTATAACTATGACTTAAAGTACAAAAAAGGCAAAGAAAATTATGTGGCGGATGCCTTGTCAAGACCACCGAAAGACGTTTACGTAAATGATATAGATTTCGAAACACTAATAGCGAACGCAGATGGACCCACAGATGAAGACATAGCCGAATTAGATGAAATACTTCAAAACATGGGATCGGAAGAACCAATAGAAGACAACGCAACAATCCATACGTCATCTGGAGATGTACAAATAGAAATCCCATATAAAGAAACACCAATAAATATGACAAAAAACCAAATACTATTTGACACCCACCGAAGTAGTCCGGACGCGATTATAAAACATATCAACTTATTTGATAACACCAAAAAGAGAATCTACTGTAATTTACCTTATGGATTTAACGACCAAGATATTTTAAAAACACTAAAAGAAATTCTTCAACCCAATACCAATTTTAGCATTTATTTCAAAAACCGTAAAATGGAAAGAGATATATTAAGAATAATAAGAGAAAACTTTAATAATACCGTAAAACTAAACATTAGTAATAAATTATTAGAAGACATTGAAGACAAGAACGAACAAACAAGATTGATGGAATATTATCATACTGGAAAAACCAAACATCGTGGGATTAACGAAACAACTAGATCATTGAAACAATTGTATTACTGGCCAAACCTAGAAACTGATATAACAAAATATATTAATAATTGCGACGTGTGCAACGTATCTAAAATTGATCGTAACCCACAGAAATTGCCAATAGCACTAACGCCAACAGCAGATAAACCCTTCCAAATAATACACTCAGATTTGTTATTTATTAATCAAAAAATTATACTCGCTATGGTAGATGCATTTTCAAAATATGGACAAGCATACGTATTACCTGATCGAAATTCGAAAACAATATTAGAATATCTAACATTATTCATGTCCCATCACGGCATATTTTCTAAATTAGTCACAGACAACGACCCCTCCTTTTGTAACAATCTTATTTCAGAATTTCTTAACACCCATCAAATTAAACACCATAAAATTTGTACTGAAAATTCAAAGTCCAACGGAATTGTCGAACGATTTAATTCCTCCCTAATCGAATCATTAAGGGTATCAAACGTTGAAAAATCAAAACTTTCATTTGAGACTCAATTACGCATTGCAATAACATCATATAACAACAGTATTCACACGACAACTAAATTTACACCATTTCAAATAATTAACGGAAATGAAAGAAACATTTTACCTTTTGACCAGACCATCAATAAAATAACTGAAGACTACATATGCGAGAGAGATAAAACCACAAACTTAATTAACCAGCAAGTGAAAGAAAACATAGTAAAAGCAAAAGAAAAGGTGCAGCAGAAACAACCCGAAAATAAACTAGAAGAACACAAACCACAACAAATAGTCTATGTTCGAAGGAACAAACAGAGAAATAAACTCACACCCTATGCCACCAAAGTTAAACTACAAAATGTAACCGATAATACAGTGACATTCAAAAACAAAAGAAATACAGACACTAAGCTTAAAAGGGACGTAATCAAAAGAACTAAGAAGTATATGTTGTTGCAGGATGAAGATAACAATCCTCACGATCCTGGCCCTAGCTGTAGCAAATGAAGAAATAGAAGTAAAAGAACTAAAGAACTATATATTACCATTAGAATTAGGAAAGGCTTATAACCACCTTTTTAACCATAAACTAGTTTTTAGCGTAGAACATAGGGACTTGAATTTATTAATTTTTAATTTAACCGCGCAACATAAGTTAATCTTAGATAAAGTTACAGAAATTAAGCATCATAAAAAATTCAATCACATTATTTCCGAACACGACATAAACGTTATTAAGTTACTTACACAATCAAAAAATCGAATTGAAACAATTTCCAAAAAGTATGAGAATTTTATGATTCCCGTTAGAAATAAACGATCTCCCTTCAATTTTATCGGCAAAACAGCCAACTGGCTTTTTGGACTAATGGACGACGATGAAAAACAAAAAATTTATCATGCTATAGAAATACTTAATGTAAACCAAAATAATGTTATAAACAATATTAACCACCGAACCTCATTATTGCAAAATACAATTACACAACTAAAAGATTTAATTTAATTAAGGTTACTAATAATAACATGAAATTAATTAAAAAACATTTAAATCATCTCCATGACGAAATAGAACTTTTTAACAGATATTTGCTATTACTTGAAACCGTTACCATTTTAGAAACTAATATAAGTGAAGTAGACACCTTCATAAACGAGTTGCAACAATCCATTGTATTAGGCTTCAGAAATCAATTGCATCCCTTTCTATTACCGTATCCACAGCTATGCAAAGAACTAAGTCATTTAAGACGTTTATATCCAAATGGAATATTAAATTTAGTAAATGATCATTATTATTACTCAATTCTTTCGGTTAAAATTGGATTAGATTTGGAAAAAACTGTAATTTCTGTAGAATTTCCAATAGTGGAAAATAGTAGTTTGACCCTATATCAAATTGTGAAGGTACCTTACGGCGAAACGTATGTGTTAGAACAATGCGAGTATTTAGCGTGGTCCTACAATAAATCAATATGTGTGAAAGACTTTTTTCTTGTAGAAAATAATTATATAATTAAGAGTAGTGTTTATTTGAAAAATAGTAGTGATTGCATGAATAACCTTCTACAAAACAAAATCGAATGTTGTTCAATAGTTAAAATCAAACAAACTGATAACGAGTTAATAGTATTAAATGAAGCAAATTACATACTAATAACAGACAAAGTAAATTTGTTAAATTATCAATGTAAATCCAAAGGAACAATTAGCATAAGTAAAACCTCATTGATTAAACTACCACTAAACTGTTCAATTAAATTCAACAATCAATTGTATATTAATACTAAAGATAAATTGTACCGAGAAATGAAGTTACCCAAAATATCTTTAATACAAATTGAAAACACGGTTAATGAAAAACCGTTCGAACTAACAAAAGTAAATATGAATGATAACTTTAAAAATCAAATCATTAAAGATGAATTAATGTACCAAAAGGAAATTCCTTTTAATTATCAGTTTTCTCATTATTTTATAATATGTTGTATAATAATTTTGACTGTTTTAGTAATGTATAAAAATAAGGGTAAAATATTAAACAAACTCAAGAATCTAAGAAATGGAAATACGGCAGAACCGCAAAGTAATCAAAAGCCCGAAGACGGTCTTCAATCTCACCCCGGAGGAGTTATATCTAAGAATCTGTTAACACAACAGGAAATAGGTTTAATGCACTCTGACCATACTGACGTAATGCTGTAACATCAATTTGAAATTTATAAATACAAGTAAATTGCAATAAATAAATTAATATACAGTTTGTCACCTTAAGTAACGATTATTCTGTAATCTTTAATAATAAATCAGAGGTTTTAATCTTGCGTTTTGTTTTTAAAAACATCAATTGGGAAACTTAAAATATAATTTACATATATAATAAATAGCACATTATACGCTAAGAATTGTGGAAAATCAGATGGTGCTACTGCATTTACTCAAGATAAATGTTTTTATAACAATTCCAAGACATTTATTCAAAATTGCACAAAGTGATAGTTATTGGCTATCAGGAGACATTTATTGGCGTACGTCTTGTATAGTGATTGGCCTTTCAATATTTAATCTGTTTCTTGAAGTTACATACCTACCGTATGTGGATAGGTAATTTATACTTGTGTAAGCCAGGTAAGTACCTATACTAAGTAGCTAGTATAACCAAACACAAAATATTTAAAAAAATATTAATTTATTTTTTGACAATAAAGTACCTAGGTACATAGGTACCTAGGTGTAAACTAAAATCTACTTTAACTTTACCTAAGCAGGAAAAACACTTAAAATAATTATTTGAAGTTATGGTGTCTTTACAAGTGGTGTATTTTACGCCAGGCTTATGTTCATATTTTTTACACATTGCTGTCGTTATTGCGGTATTCTTGAAAGAATTCTGGATGTTTTGACGTTCTTGTATTGCATGATCCGTGTACCCTTTTCACTTGTCAGTAAAATATTTTTCCTGGGTAATCATTGCCAACATTCTAAAAAATCAAAAACTATTAGAAATATTATTTTGTTTTAACTTTGAAAAAGTTTCTTGTCATTCAGCAATTGTATTTATCATATGAGTTTCTGTGTTATTTTCAGTCAGCATTTTTTGGAGAGGTGAACTTTGCTGTCTTATTGCAGTTTTCAATTTGAACTTGTATTTGTTCAGAGCTAGCCTTGCTGTCTTTAGATTTTTTCAGATTTATTTTTTTCCTGGTATCTTGTTACCTTTTCTTTCCAATTTATCTTTTAATTTGTTTTGTGGTTTTTGTTGCTTTTTCTGTTGTTTTTTAATTATTTCGATTTTACGTTTTTGTTTTAGAGATACTTCTCGTTTCTTCTTTTTTTCTGCTTCTCTTTTTTTTTCATCTAGTTGAAGCAAGCACGAATGGTAATCTCGGAATTTGTTTTTTTCCTCTTCTTTCTAGAATTTTTGGTCAAGTAAAAATCGAATTTATGTAATCGCTTGTTGATGTCAATGGTATCGCATATGTAGATTTTGAAGGCTCACATTTTTCTGAGGTGCTAGCAAAAAAATGTAGAGAGTGGCATTTTTCAGTAGTAAAATTATCGATTAAACTGGGCATATTTTCTATGTCAAAGTAGAATCGTTTTTCAAATCATCAATTTTAATAGCATTTTGATTAACCGAATTCTGTGTATCTTGATTCTGATTCTGCTTGTCCAAATGTGCTTCGTCGTATTCATTGTTATTAAAATTTTCTGTTTCTATGTTTTGATTTGCTGAATGTTGTGCAGTGTGAGTGCTATGCATTTCATCATACAAATTCTTTATAAGGATAAATCTGCAGTTCCGTATGGTCAGCATTCATAGTGGCAAGTTTCGTTCACCAATTATGCCTCAAAACTTTTTAAAAGTAATGAATCCTTTTATATTTTTCCTTATAGTACTTGTATTACTTAATCTCTACACATTTTCTAAAATCGATTGCTGAAGAATTCGGACATAATTCGGATGCTCTAAAGCTAATCTTTATTGTTTCTGTTTTAAAAGTTTTATCAATTACATCCTTTTAAAAAAGCACAAAATTTTCTTTTGTGAGAATTTGTTGGGTTTTGTTTTGTTAAAATTTAAGGTCTTCCAACCATTCTTCAAGAGTTTAAGAGCAGTAGCATCTGCTGGTTGCAAAATTTGGGTTGCATTGGGGTATAGAGCAATTAATATTCTGTCAAGTTTACTATACAGTTGACTAACTTGGTAAGTTAGATGAGTAGAATGACCATCGACGAATAGTATAATTGAAAATTTTGTATCACTTTATCTTTAAAAAGGGTGCAAAACATTTCTGATATGTTGATAAAATGACTCGTGTTTCATCCATCGATTATTACTAAGCCCAACAACACCCCATTCACCAAGCACTAAATTAGTTATGGCCGATGTTACTCGTGATTGAGTATATATGATCATAAAAGGTGTAAGTAAACCAGAAGCTCTAAACGTAACATGACTGTCAAATTCTTTTCGGGCTAATGTTTTACCTCATAGACATTTTTGACGTCTTTGGGGTCTAAAACCTTGTTGTTTTTTAACCACAACAAGAAGCACGTCTCTTCACCATTAAACACACGGTTTGGATCTTCCAAAATATCAAACAAATTTTATTCTTCTAAATACGATTCGATTTCTATAAACCATTTTCTTATGTCTGCTTCAGCAATATTGGCACTAGCAGCCGTGATTGGCTCGGATGTTTTTAGCGAAATTTTAGGATGTCGTCGCAAAAACGCACTCATCCAGCCACGATTTGGAGAATTTCTGTAAAAGGGTTTAATCTGGGATGGTTGTCCAAAAACTTTTTTACTGAAATCTGAACGTTTTTGTTATCAACTGGGAAGTATTTTGCATAGTAGTAAAATACCAAATCTTTTATAGTTTGTTCTTTGTTAGTACCGGTCTGAGACCAAGTGTAACCTTATTCCCAAAGTTAACACTTCGCCTAAATTGAAAAATTGGTCTTGAAACGTTATATTTTAATGAAGCGACATTTCGTCCTCAATGGCTTCCAATGCTTTGGCGATATCATCTTTATTATATTTTTTATTGTACTTTATCTCCGTCTTTACTTTAGGCATTTTTGCGAAAATATTAAAGAAATTTTACATTGCCATGATCCTTTATGGTTGACCTAGGTAAAAATACAATTTGATAAAAAAGATAAGATACACACTTATACAGTAATTGGCCGTCTCAGCAATAATTATTGGCCACCCGGCCAACTATACATAAATGCATGTTAAAATATAATGCTTTTTTTGTAAATATGCTAAGCCAAATGAGGTTAGACTAAAACAAGCTTTAAGCTAAGAAAATAAGAAATTCCTGCAGTAACAGTTATTGGCCACCCCGGCCAGTGACTAGTACAAGTACAATTATGTGATCAGTTGTTGGTTATCCAAAATAACCGACAAACACCTATCCAGACTTTCTGCAATTAACAGATAATAATAAAGAAATATTATAAGTGTCATAATAAATATATAGGTATCTCATCGATTACTCACCAAAACAGTAACTTCCTACAAAACTGACGAACACGAAAGTTTACTAGTTTTCTTAAAAATGTGACTACGTTACAAAACATTAACAGCAAAAAAAAATAAATATGTAAAACTTCAACAGTATCTCACATATACTAGAGGACAGTAAAAAATTATCTAAAAATTTGATTAAAAAATTGTAACAACCACTAACAATACCTTAAAAAAAATCTTTAAGGTAACCCAAAAGATCCAATAGATATAGTATCAAAATTAAATAATTAAATCACAAGCGTGTTTCTAACACAAAAAAGTGCGTCAAACTTCTAATCACTGTAAATTAAGATCAAGACGAAACAATGTGGTACCTGAAACGTGTCTAACACGCGATATAAACGTAATGTAATAAGTGTTTAGAAAAATTTTCCAAAATTAATAATTTCTACAACAATTTAGCACGTCATTTAATGAACGATGGCCTACATTAATTATAAAAAATGTTTGCCGAAATATTTTGTCAGAGGAAGTTTAATCCATAGATCGATAAATGAGTTTTTTGAAACAGTTACTATTAGACTTTAAATCTAAAGAACAAAGTCAAAAATATGTTAATAATCCTAAATGCTTTTTTTGGCATACCATTTTTCTTATAAACTGTACGAAAAAAAGCATTTTGCAACAAATTCACGCTTTTTAAAAAAGTTTAATTTTCGAGCATAATCGAAGCATTGCAAAGTTTTTGTTCTAATTGTCTGCATAATTACAAAAAATAATTTAAACGATTTATCACAAAATTAAAAAGAAATGTGCAAACTTCATCTAAGTTTATGTTGGCAAAATGTTTAGGGTGTGTGTAAAAAAATATTTCAAATAAGAATACATATATGTTAAATAAATCCATACTAAATTGTTGCAAGTAACACACGTTATTAGTTGGCACATTTAGCTGTTTAATATTTTTTTAAAAATCTTAATGCCGTACTTTCATAACAAACTTTTACATTAGAAAATTTTTATATATCAAAATTGAATTTTATTTGGGCTATAATAATATTTTCAACCGTACTCTATGCACAATTAACTTGATTTACTTACAACTTTTATAGTTTTAATTCTTTATAATATATTTATTTATTTAAAATATTTATACATGATCTAATTTTGTTCTGTAGTGGTGACAGTTATACAAAAATATTAATAAATTATGACATAATACAAATTAAAGATAAACGTTGAGTAAATCAGAATCAGCAATCAATAGTGAAATATTAAAATAGTTGCAATACTGCAACTTTATATTTATTAATAAATTATTTTTTATATTGTTCAACTGTTGTTCAGATTTGTTTTGATTGTTTTTCTTCGTAATTAAACCGCACTGTCTATATCTTCACATTTATCGTCAAACTTACACACGCTTACGAAACTGACAGAAATATAAAAAAATAATAATTCTGAGAATTCTGAGATAAATAATAAACCGAAATAAGCTCGAAAAAGTGTTATAAGCTATGCATAAATTAAGACGTTACTTTTTTTATCTATTGTTTTATTAGTTATTTTAAAGGATAACGAACAACATTTTTGTTCTTTGTTTTTATTTTTGTATGTATACATATATCTTTTGACTCCAGGTTACACTTTTACAATTTACTTTTGTTTGTACTTTGGTATTTTTATTTATTCCTTATTTTAATTATAATTATATTTGCGTTTAATGTTTTCCTGTTATTTATCGACTTTTTATTTTATTATCTTACTTTATTAGCTTTATTGCTTTAAGTAACATTGCATTTACGTCTGTCTTCAAGAAGTATTAAGTTAAACTAAGAAATAAATTTTCTATAATTCTGAATTTTTTTAATTTATTTAAGTTGCTTTAATACCAACTTTTAGTTTATACTTAGTGAATTAATTTAAATTGTTTCATTTTGGGGGTTACTAAAATGATGCATTATGTATCCGTATTTGCATTAGTTTATTAAAATTTTATATTTAAACAAAATTATTACACAATGCATTTTTAAGCAAATTTACATTTACATGTTATTTTGAAAATTTCTAATTAAACTAAAACGCATTCGTAATTACAACATGTTTGTAACACGCTTTTAGTAACAACAATATTACTCAGAGATTAGCAATAATATTAATATGTTATACTAAAAACTATACAAAAAAATATTTTACATTTGTTGCATACTCGTATACAGTAAATTCACACGCTGCAGGCTAACATTACACATATTAATGTTTATTAAAACGTTTTAAGCGTATTTTAAAAGGATATTAGATTGTTTAAAAACTTTACCGTAAAAATAAACGGATATGAAGTTTTATTTTTAGCGACTAATTACGCCAACGTTCTTTAAGATTTTATTATGCAAAAAATTTTAAATTCAAAGAAATGCTTTGCGTTTTGTATCAAAGAAAATTGTAAAGTGTAATTTACTACAACCTTCTGACAAAATTTCACTGTAATTAGATACTATTTTTTGTCTTAAGTAGTTAATCATTTTTAATGTTTTTATTTAATTTATTTTAAAGTAGCAGCAAAATAAATTTAAAAATTTTAGTTATATTGAGTATTTATTTAAAATTTTTTGTTTAAGTCTTTTTGGTGTAATTTGTTTTTTGGGATAAATATTTTTTTTGCGTTTTGATTTATTTGTCTATATCATAGTTTCCTAGCGGGTGCGCTGGGGAGCGGTTGCAGTTTAAAGGCAAATAAACGTTGCTAAAACAATTAAGAATAAGGACGCATTATCTTAGTTTATTTTTTGTTTTAAACGTACTTTTAAACTTAATTTAAAAAACCTCTATTCTATTTTTTGTGTGTAGAATTTTTGATATATTTATCTTTAATCGTCTGGATTATTACTATCATTTTTAGACTGGCATTAAAAGGTTTTATTAATTTTTTTAATTGTTCTAATTTTTTTGTATTATTAGTTATTTATTTATTTTTATTTAAAAATAAATTTTTTTCAAAGTAAAGGCACCAAATAAAAATTCATTTTAATTAATTGTTGGCACCGTAATGTTGTTAATAATAACAAGTTTTTTTTGCTACTAATTGTGTGTACATGCGTTTATTATTACGTAGAATAGTAGGTTGTGAAGTAGCATTTTTTTAACCGCAAGTAAATAATACTTCATTATTAAATATTTTTTAATAATAGACATACTTACATTTTCTGATAATTCTATAACAGTTTTAAAGAAATAAATTTTTCCAAATTGACAACCAGTGGCAAGAATTTAACCCGTTAATTAAGCAAATTAATTTAGTTTTAAAAATATAAGCTATTTAAAATGTGCGCTTAAGTAAATGTGAACTTCACAGAATTAAATATATTTTAGATGTAATCAATGCCCTAAGTAAAAATCTTTTTAGATAATTTTAATAATTTTGACGATTCATTTATTTTTGTCTTGTAGGTCACATTAATTATATTAAACTCACTTTATTTTTATATTTTTTTAATTTTTTTTATCATTTTATTTATTTGATTAATATCTTAAATTTTTAATTTGATTTATTAGCAGTTAAAAAGGTTTTAATAGAAACATTTGTTTTTTTAAACGTATTTGTTTACTTTTGTGAGATTTAAAGCAAATTAATATATTTTTATTACTTGAGTTAGTATAATTACTTTTTGTGTTCTTTAATATGTATCCAAAAACTATTTATTATTAATAATAAAAGTTGAAATATTTTATTTTAATAAAAATTATAATTTTATGTATTTGAACTAAATGCTTACTTTACAACACAATTTTAATTTTAATTGCAGGATTTTTAGAGCATTTTAGAGATACTATAAAAAACCTCTACAATTATATTGCATTATATACTATAAACAAATTTTGTAAATTTGATTAAATTAATAATTTAAAAAATATTTTATGCAACTGTTTAACGCAACTACTATTACACTTGATTTAATTTTCTTTACTTATTTTTTTAAGACATTTAAAGAAATGCTCATTTTTAGTAACCTGGATTACAGAAAAGCTCTATAATTTTTCACTAGCATAATCCTATAATCTTACTTTGACACAATTGAGGTTCATTAAGAATCTCGATTGAGCTGATTGTCGTTTCCGGTTCAGTGTATAAATTCATAATTTATCATCTATTATAGATTCTTTTTAGAATATCGATTCAAATGCAGATTTGTGTTTAGGTTTGAACGTCAATGTATTTTTCCATTTGAAGTCTGTTTGATTTGATTACGTTTTTGTAGGTTTTATTTTAATTTGTAATTATTAGCGTACGTTAAAAAATAAATTGTTTAAAATATTTATTACATGTAGAAACAGATATATTTGAAATATAAATAATTCAGAATTAATATCATTACACTTTTGTTCAACTAATACTATTGATAGTTATTTAACGAACAAGATTGTTAATGATAGCGATTAATAATAGACACATTTTAACGCCGCGAGCGAGTGAAATACGCAAGCGCGTTAATGTCAAAATGTATCCGTAAATTTGTATATTAGTAAAACGGGTAAAATTGTATGAAAATAAAAACTAAACTATACAAACTAGCTCGTTATTATATTGACAAAATACTGGTTGCTATACAAATTTGTTTATTAATGGAAATTTACACATTAGTTTAAAATTGTGTATTAATAGAGTGATCTGCTCTCTCTAAAGTCGAACTGGTTCTCTGAAAAAAATATTTTTCCATACAACTCTGTTTAGTACTAGTAAGATTAATTGCTCTAGCGGTTTTCTACAAGTGTCTAGTAGACAGATTGGTTTATATTCAGTAACGCTGTTGTCCTTGACCTTTGGAAGTAGAATGAGTCCTCCTTGATATGTTGATTCATTATATTGAGTACTGCTTAGCAGACATTTTTACTGTCAGCTTAAGAATTATTGGCGGAATATTGTCTGAGCCAGGGGCTGAGTTGGTTTTTATTCTATTGACGGTAATCTCGAGCTTTTCTCTCCTGAACAATGTTTACATTGGGGGAACAATTTTGCGATTTTTTGTGTAATTATGTCCTTATTTGTTTCTGCGTTTTTAATAACTATTCTATAAGCTTGCTCTCATGGGTTCTGTTCAACTTTATTACATAATTTTTTCCATTTTTTCTGTTTAGATTTCTTAATTTTTAATTTGGATTTTTTTTTGTATGCCTGCAGATTTACCTTGTGTGATTCCTTTTCTTTACGTTTGACTTTGTTTTTATGTATTTTTAGATTAGTCAACTTGAAAGACTGTTTTATTCATATTTGTTGTATTCTATTCTTCGTTTCCGATTTGCTCCCAGTTTTTGTATCTTGCTTGAATTCTTACAGTTAAATGTAATATATATTGATGGTCACTTAAAGTTTCATTTTCTAAAATTTTTTTAGTCGTGGACATTAGGTAGTGCTACCGCTGACGCAAGAGTTTTGTCAATTACAGATTTTTATCATGACTGCTATATGTAGGAGTTAATCCTCTGTTGCATACAAACAGATTCTGTGTTGCCATCTAACTTGACAGAATGTTTATCCTTTGGTCTGTTTTGTATGAACCCACAAAGAGGAATTTGCATCTTTTAGCCTCGCAATTAGGTGTTATATAGCAGCTTATAATAGTAAAGTTTTCTATTTCTATTTTGATGAAACCTGCTCCTTTCTAGACTTTTTCGCAGTTGAGTTTCTTGTTGATTATTAGGATGACTGAATCTTTGTCCAAGTTTGTCACTAGATTATTTGTTTTTGTTTTAGTTTGAGATTCAGAAATGATAGCCACTTTTATATTTTTTAAGGAAGCAAATAGCAGATCTTGTGTTACTTGATTTCTATTTAGATTAATTTGGATTATTTTGATTTGAATTATTTTGCGTTATTTGTTTGTCTGTTATATCCCTTTGACAGTTCTACTGGTAAGCTTTTGATATATTTCGCTTTTGCCTCGTAGAATGCCAAATCTTGCTCTTTGAATGGCGTTTTAGGCAACATTAGCTTTTTTCTATCTTATTGCCTCTCTAAAGGCCTTGCATTTTAAGGTGCCCATTTTGTGGCAAATCTGGTTGCAGATAGAACATTTATCTTCTTCATCGTTGCACTCATTTGTCTTATGCTTTTCTTTCCCACATCTATAGCAGCATTTAAATTTGTCTATCTTATTTTTGCATTGTGATGCTACATGCCCATCGAACCAACAACGGTAACATTGTGTGATCAAAACTCTTTCTTCTACTTTTCCTCTTGCTAATCCAATTTGAACAAATTTTATTGCAAGAAGAGTTCTAGTCATTGCCGAATCCACTGTGGTTGTTACGTTTTGTGTGTTTCTTGCTCCAGGTCTTAGTCTTTCTATTTTTAGAATCTCTGGCTCTCTATTAAAGATATTCCTAATGCTTGATAGATCTCGTTCTCATTCGTGATCGCTTCGAGTTGTTTAATATGGAGCAGTTCTGTGTTTACGCTCATTTTTTCTACCTGTTTGACTATTGTATTATTTGCACGTTCTGCGATTTTATCCTTAATTTTTTTTCTTTTTCTCTAGTGTGATAACAGAAGTACAGAATTTTATTCTTCTATTCGTATTGTTCGCAGCAAAATTCATTGTATTTGAGTTAATTAGTTCATACAGATCTATTTGTATGCTTGTGCTAAAGAACACGGATTGTAGCATTTTTTTCAAACTTTTAGTGTTGAAGGATCATAGTTTATACATAGTGTATAACGTTTTTTTCGAAGTCTTTTTCGTGATTCTTTATTTTGATTTTTATTAGTTTTGAAGTTATTTCTATGGTTTCTTTTTATGGTACCTTTCGTTTAATTGTAGGTTCCAGAATTTTAGTACTATTTGATGATTCACATATGTCTGGGAATCTATCCTCGCATTTTTTAAATCCATTTCTTCACTTCACTTCACTGATAACGCTACATCCTTATCTATTTTTTTCGACATGATTTTCTACATGCGTTTGAATGAACGATTTTTTGAACTCTTTAAACGTTTGTTTTCTCTAATTGTTTTTTATGTGACTGTTTGTTTCCATTTTCTATGTGTTTGTTCTAATGGACCTCTCTAGGTTTGTATTGCTCCTTTATCTTTTTTTATTTCTACAATCTCAATTTTTTAATTTCCAATTACGTTTTGAAATTCGTCCGTTATTATTTGGGGCATTATGCTTCTGATGTCCCAATTTGCATCTTTTACCTTTCTTTTAATTTTAAAATCATCTGTGACAAATTGGTCCAATTTTTTGTTTCTAAATTTAATGCCTCTATTCATTTTTCTAATTTAACAACTAACCTAGTTATTATAGCATCCATTCGTTATCGGTATCACAAATCCTTTTTCTTTTAATGAATCTATTCCTTCCATAAGCCCAAGTTAAGTCTGCGTATCTCTTATTATTGTTTGATAGGGTTGTTTGTGATCTATCTTATATATCAGAGGGAGATAAGTTATCGCTCAAATTCTTGTTTTTTGAACGGTTGTCTGGAGCTGAAGAGCGTTGTATCCCATTCTTTATATTTATTTAATGGGATTTCAGCATTCCCGTGCCCTTCTACGTCTTTGCAAATACTATCTTCTTTCTAGTAGCATTTGAGGCGTGGGGTTTACTTTGGGTTTCTTTACACTTGCTGTATAACAACCGCAAATACGCTTGTTTGCACACTCTCTCCGCCGTATCTGGGGGATCCGCCCCCTGATTCGTAAACGTTATATTACTAGTTTTGTCAACCATATTTGGATTAATTTTTGAGGTTTTCTCCTCATCGCATCTTTTGGTCCTCGCTGGGTATTTTATTTCCCCAGTAGCCTCCAGCAAATTGCCGACCGTTTCTTTCTGCATTCTGCATCAGGAGTATATTTACATTAGCTTTTAGTTTCTGCATTATTATAAATATAAATTTTTTTACATACCAAATTTTTTTAGTAAGACAGAATTATTTAATCATTAATAAAAGACGTATTTTTCAGAAATATTTAATTTTTATTTTAAGTTAAAGAAAAACGATTTCCACACTTAGTTAAATCAATGTGTTTTTGCTTTTGTAATTTATAAAAGTAATGTTTACTAACACAATCTTATTTCTGTGCAATTTTGTTTAAATTGTTACCTCTTTAGTACACTTGTAAAACTTTATTTCAAGTTTGTAGTAACAAAAAATTTTATTTTTAGCGCACAAAGTTGAGATAAACAAAATGTAATTTAATTATGATTTTTATTTATAATATGCAGAATATTATCGAGATTTTTAGAAATAAAACATTTTGGTAAAATAATCTTTCTAAGAACTGAAGACATCAGTTCATACCCCTTAAATTTTACATTATAATTTAATATTATTTTAAAATTTATATGTAGATAAGTAATAATAATAATCAATATACAAATAAAACCTATAAACAAAACAAGTCATTTTTTTATAAATCTTATAAGGTAGTCCAAATCGTCTATTAATAATAGTAAATGTTTAACATAAATAAAATTAAAACAACACGTTACATAAAGAAAAACATTTTTACATTTTACATGCTTTACATGTAACAATAATTTATAACGATCTATAAGTTGTAGTATTTATACTCTTAAGCGTTAGTGTTGCATCAGTTTTGACTTTTTACGTAATTTTAATTTAGAAAAGACCTTGCAAGCATATCTGTAAAAAAATTGAGTATTTCTAAGAGATGAACAGTTTCAAAATTTTTGTAAATGTTTTCCAAGATATAATATGTAAAACAAATTCTTACTTTAGCTCTTGTAAATAGACTACAGTTGTACCCTATCTATCTTTATTGATAACTTGAACTACAAAGTCAGAATGTTTTCGAATTCATGTGTTTTTGCTGTTTTGTTTTCAACCTTTGTGAGTTCCTTTATGCAATTTGTTTTGATTCTCCAATACTTTTAAAGTTAAACGTTAACGACATGCTACTTTTTTATGTGATTTAGTTTATGTAAATATGTTTCATGTTTACTCTTATAATTTTAAATGTTAACAATTTCTTAAATTAAATTGTAACAAATGTTTTAATTATCTTTTACGGTTAGTTTTTATTATTTAGTATTTTATTTTAAAAATGTTTATTAATATTTTATAACGCTTGTAATTCAACCATAAATCTATTACTTATAATCTTGAATAATTTGTGTTTGACTACATTTAGTTTGTATTGTTGCATTTTTCTAATTTATTCTTACACAATTTTAAAATTTGGTGCATATATGAGAAACTAATATAAACGTTTTAAATAATATTTAATTAGTTTATTGTCAAATTCAATTGCTGGTTATTTTATTGTTGTCGTTCACAAATTTGTGTTTTTTAATGTGAAAATTTCATCTATTAGTCAGTTGTTTGTGACTAACGTTAGTGCTGTTTTATTCTCAATTGCAATTAAGTGTTTAAAACGATACCTACAAAAATTCACATTTTGTCCTTCAGATTACACAAAATTTTTTATGTCAAGTATTAAATTAACAAAACAATTGTGAAATAGTATTTAATGTAGGTTTGTATATTATGTACCTTATTGTCAGTTTTAACATTATTTAAGATTTTTTTAAATAAAATCATACTTGCACACAATTTTCTTTACATTTTCTTCTAACGGTTTATGTACTTTTCATTGTTTTGTCCTTCTGTGTTAATTTATTAAAATTGCTATAGTTACAAATTAAAAAAAATTAATTTTAAAATTTAGAAGTATTCTTTAAAAAAACTATTTTTGTTATTATATTGTAATATTTTACTGAGTTTTGCTACAATATTAATTAATTAATAAAAGATTAAAAGGATTAAATGTAAGTAATTTCAAACAAACGTTTTGTTCTTTCAATTTACATAAAATGTAGATATTACAATAACATACGTTGTTAAATTAATTTAATAGAACGTATTGTTGCATTTATGATATGTAGAATATTATTACGTTTTGTTAATTTTTATATAATAAAATTTTGTTGATTAGAGTAACGTTCTAATTTTCATGCAATTTTGATTCAAGTGGTACGTATAAGAATAAAATTTTACGGAAGAATGAGCATACGATGATTTTGTTACTACATATATTCTTTTGCTTTTGTCGACGTTGACTTGTAACTTTTTTGTTTCTTGTTTCTGGCGCCAAAAGTTTGTCTGTCTATAAGCAACATGGTTTTTACTTAAATATAATAAACTTTTTGAGGAACGATATATTATACACGTTTTTTAAAAATTGAAAATGTTATTTATGTAACGCGCCAATAGTTTAATAGCAGACTTTTTAGATTCTTAATTGAATTTTCTAAACACTTACAAACGCGTTCATAATTTTAGCTAAAAGTTAAGTGCAAATATAAAATAAAAGCTACATGTAATTTAATTAAATATTAAGAAAAATAAAACTTTAATTAATTTAAGAAAAAACAAACTGATTTTTATATAATATAAGAATAGAATTTTGTTTTCAAAATATATATTATAAATATCACAAACATCTAAATTTTTCATTTTTTGAAAATGTATTACATAAAATTATGACAAATTTACGTAGATTATTGTATAATTACTTTTATTGCTAATTTATAGCTTTTTCAAACTTGTACAATTACAATAAATAAGACAAAGTAACTACAAATTAATAAAATAATTCATGTTAATTTAAATTAAATTAATTGAAACTAGTGAACTGAAAAATGTTAGTTAATTAAACGAATGTTGCATTGCTTTAAATTATAGCTAAGGACTATATTATTGAGCTTTATAAGTTTAAAAGCAACATAATTGTACTAGTACTCCATTTTAATTAAATAACATTTTTGCAGCAACTTTTATAACTGTTTATATGTATATTTATTACATCTATGACAAAGCATGCAATTATGTTAAATAAGGCAAAACAAATAAATAACGTTAATTTTAGTTGAATATTAGTTGAAATCACTGAGTTGAAACATATTAATTAATTAAGTAAATGTTGCATTGTTATACATTGTACTTAAAAACTTTAAACAACACAAATTTATATACTTTTTTATTTTTTATTGTTTAAAAATAATATTTTTTTAAATATATTTACATATTACAATGAATTATGGAGTGATTAAATTCTTATAATAATACTATTTTCTTATTGATATTTCTAAGAAAATATATGTTGCGTGATTTTTTCTAGTTTGCTTTATACTTTTGTTAATCTTAAAGTCTAAATTTTTGGTTTTTGTGCGAAATTTAATTATAAAAGTATTTTACACTTTAGAGGATGAACGAGAAAAATAAATCTGGGCCTACAGTAGTTTTCCGTTTTGCTGATAAGCTTTCAAATTTTAAGTTTTTGACAAAATAAATTTTTTGATTAACAATAGTGTTATGCCATAAATGTATTAAATTATTTTTGTTTAAACATTTTTGGTAGCTTACAATTCTAAATAATTTATATTTAAATACATTAGTTTGTTTTGTTGTATTGTTGGTATTTACTTTTTAACAGTTTTAATACTTGATGTATAGAAAACGTTATAAAAATCATTAATTTATTATTAAAGCATTGCTCGTTTTTGTTTTTACTACTTGACTAAATATTACATTTTTATTGCTATTTTGCTTGTAATCAACGAGGGTTTATATAACTTATATTAACTGTAAATTAGTTATATTTTTCTAAAAATTATTTTACAGTAACGTCAAAACTTTTTATGTTATTTATTACTAATTGAAAACAATAGAATTTCGATTTTACGTTTAAGCAAAATGTTATTTTGCATTAATTTGATTATTTTTGTATATGTTTAATACAAAATTTATCAAAAAATATACTAATTCATTAAACTAAACAAATTATAAATTAATGGAATTTTATAATAAACAACTAAATTTAAATTGAAAATTGTTTAGAACCAATAAGTTAAAATATATTAATTAAATAAACAGATATTGCATAGCTTTCAATTATAATTTTAGAACATATAAATATAACATATTTATACACTTAAATTAGAAAAAAAATCGTTTTATTACTTATTATTCTGTATTGAAATAAGCTAGTTTTAAAATATATATAAAAAATCTATTTATGTATATTATTTGTATACATTTATTTAAAAATGGAAATTTAACACATAATCCAAGTAAGTTTGAAGATATGCAATTGTTTTTTTTAGTTTGTTATCTACTTATTTTAATTTTTATTGTTTGTCATACTATTTTGAAGCAGATAAATAAAAAAAAAATAAAACAAATTAAACTTTTTAATATTTTTTTATTCTTGCTTTTTGTGATTTGTTTAATTTCGATTAAAAAATTAACACGTAATTTTATAAACATGTTTTTCAATATTTTTATTTATTTTTATTTTTCAAAAATCAAAACTATTTATTTTATGACAACAATTTCAAAATTTAGTATTATAAATTGTTTCAAACAATGTAAATGCAAATCAATATTGTTTTGATTTCAAATAAGTTTTGTTAATATTAGTCATTTAGATTATCACTTTTTTACTGACAACGAGAAGTACAGTACCATAAAATGTGTTATTTTTTTGTAGAAAATGCTTTAGTTTTTAAATTCATCTGATTTGGATTTCAATAATAAATTTCATTTATTAAATAGGAATAAATTTGTTCACAAAATTTTGAAACGTCTTACAAATTAGATTTAAATTTGCAGCGCTAATACTTTTTGTGTGGAATGTACCTGTCAAAAAACAGCGACTTCTGTTACGCCTCCTCAGAGCTTTTGTTTACTCGGTTGAGCTGTATATAAGAAACTAATGTAAAACTTTTGAATTAGTTTATTTTTATTAGTATTATTATTAAATAAACCAAACTATTGTAAAAGAGTATTTAATGTAGGTTTATATATGTACACAAACTTTATTGTCAGTATTCATTTTATTTTAGATTTTTTTTAAATAGAATTTTTCTTGCACATAATTTTTTTTTACGTTTTGTTTTGGCGGTTTATGTGTTTTTAATTGTTTTTTCCTTGTGCGTTATTAAAATTAAATTATAAACAGTTGTTATAATTACAAATTTATAAAATTAATTAATTTTAAACAATCCTTTAAAAAACTATTTTTATTTTTGTACTGTAATATTTTACTGAGTTTTGCTACATTATTAATTAATTAATATTTAGTTTAAAATGTAAGTAATTTTAAACAAACTTTTTGATCTTTTAATTAACATAAAATGTAGATATTAAAATAACATATGTTTTTACGTTCTAATTTTCAAGCAATTTTGATTGAAGTAATATCCCAGTAAACACGGATTGAAACTGTTACAGTCACAAAATTAAAACAATTGTTTCAATACGTTGTTTCGTGTTAGTTCCATTTTTATATCATTTACATGTAACTGACAGTGAATAAATTGAAAGAGTTCCGATTTTTCACAATCAGTTTTGAACCGTTTCAGTACTTGCAATTTTTTCCCATAATCAGCAACCGGTTAAAAACTGATTTGTTAAATCCGAATATTTTTTGAATAACTAGAATTGCTTGAAGATCGATTAAATAAGATTGAATTATTTTCAAAACAGTAGAATCGTTCTAGGAAAAACGAATACTTTGTAATTAGTCAGCATTAGTCGTTGCTATACTTTTGATTACTGTCGTCAACGCTTGCGCTGCAAATTGATATCTTTTCACTTGTTCGGTTGCAGTTTGATAAGTGATGCTGTGTGTACAATTACGAAATGGAACAATAAACGGTAAGTCAAAACATTTTATTATAATCCATAAATGTAATCAATATTATTATCATTCTGTTCTTTATGTATCATGTCTTAATTTGTATGAAAAAAATATAAATTAACACACATGGTTGCGTTAAGGTAGATTATTGCGTAAATCTGATGATACTTTAGGATTTATAATTACAGTTCAATTCATCAAGTTTTCTATACGATTATGTACAGCTAAAGGTATTTACAGTGTTTTTATAACTTTCTTATAATTGCTCAAGGGATATTTATATTAAGTTTGTGTTGTTTTTTATTTAAAAAATGTAATCAATTTTATGTAACTCTATGATTATGTATGTATATAAATGAAATATTTATTTCTATGTTACAGATGCGGTTAAAAGTTGCTACCCAACAGTAACTGATGCAGTTTTCGAGGCTTCCGTGAAAAGACCACATCAAAGAAATTTGCAATATGTAAAAAAATCAATGTGATAATGTATTTAAAAATATTTATTGTGCAATAAATTTTGAAACGTGCATTCGAAAATGTATTATTATATTATTGAAAGAATTGGTTTAGTTGATTATTGAAACAAAAAAATCGTACATGTATCGATCATTTCGTATCAGTTCAAGAACGAAGCTTTTAAAACGTAAACCGAATGCAACATTTAGTTTGCAACAGATTTGAATTTAAAATACCGAAACTATACTGATTCAAATAAGTGAAACAGCGATGGACTTATAGCTATTTTATTGCAGTTAGGTTTCTTTTATGTTTGAAACAAGAGTGAATCATAAATTTTTTGTTTTGAAACTGTTACTAAACATTATCAATTTTGTGTTTACTGGGATGTAAAGAATAAAATTTAGGGAATTAGCATACGACGATTGTTACTATATATATTCCATTGCTTTTGTCAATGTTGACTTGTAACTTTTTTGTTTCTTGTTTTTAGTCAAATTGTCTGTCTATAAACAACATGATTTTTACTTTAATATAATAAACTTTTTGAGGAACGATGTATTGCACAAGTTTTTTACAATTTAAAAATGTTATTTAAGTAACGTACCAATAGTTTAATATCAGATTTTTTAGGTTCTCAATTGAATTTGCTACACACTAACAAACGCGGTCATAATTTTAGCAAAAGTTGAGTGTAAGTATAAAACAAAGTTGCATGTAATTTAATTACATTAAAAAAAATTTTTGCAATAATTGGTTTAATTAATTTAAGAAAAAGAAATCGATTTTTATATAATATAACAATAAAACTTTATTTTAAAATACACATTATAAATATCACAAACTTTTAAATTCTAAATTTTTTGAAAATGTATTAGCAAAAAATTATGACAAATTTACGTAATTACAGAGACTGTTAATTTAGAGCGTTTTTTTTAAACGTATAGAGTTACAATAGGTAAGACAAAGTAACTACAAATTAATAAAATAATTCATGTTAATTTAAATTAAATTTATTGAAAGCAGTGAATTGAAAAATATTAGTTAATTCAACAAATGTTGCATTATTGTAAATTATAGCTAAGAACTATATTATTGAGGTCTATAAATTTAAAAGCAACATAATTGTACGTGTACTCCATTTTAATTAAATAGTATTTTTGCAGTAAGTTTTATAACTGTTTATATGTATATTGATTACAACATCTATCTAAAGTATGCAATTATATTAATTAAGACAAAACAAATAAAAAATTAGTAGTTTGATTTGAATATCAGTTGAAGTCACTGACTTGAAACATTAATTAATTAAGCAAATGTTGCATTGTCATAAATTGTACTTAAAAACTATATTATAAAACAAAATAAATTTATATACTTATTTGTTTTTATTGTTTAAAAATAATCTTCTTTTAGGCATATTTACATATTACAATAGGTTATGCAGTAATTAAATTCTAACAATAAGTGTAGTTTCTTATTGACAGTATGCAATAATAAGGTTTCTTTGTTATTTAATCGTTATATAAAGAGCCTTCATAAGTTATTAATTAACAATGGTGTTATGTGTTAATATTTAGAGACAAAAAAAGATATATTATATAACGTCTGTATCTATAACACAGCCTTAAACCTATAAAAACATTTTTGGTAGCTTACAATCCTAAATAATTTGTATTTGAATATATTAGTTGGTTTTGTTGTATTGTTTTTATTTTCTTTTTAGAAATGTTGAAATTTTAGTGTATGAAAAAACTTTATAACAATTATTGATTTATTATAAAAACATTGTTAGTTTTTTATTTTTACAGTTTGACTAAATATTATATATTAATTGCTATCTATCTTGTAATCAACAAGAGTTTATATGTACATATAGTATATCTAAATAAACTGTAAGTTATTTTCTAAAGATTATTTTACAGTAATGTCAAAACTTTTTACGCATTTTACTACTAATTCAAAACTATAGAATTCCGATGTTTTAATAACATAACTGTACCTATGTTACGTTTAAGCAATATATTTTTGCGTTAATTTAAATAGTTTTGCATATGTTTATTACAAAATTTATTAAAAAATATACTAATTTATTAAATAAAACTAACTACAAATTAATAAAATTTTATAATAAACAACTAACGTTAAATTAAATTGAAAATTGTTTAGACCCAGTCAGTTGAAATATATTAAATAATTAAACAAATATTGCATAGTTTTTAATTATAACTTTCAATTATATTATAATTTTAGAACATTTAAACATATCATATTTATATATTTAAGTTACAAAAAGTTTATTTTACATATTATTTTATATTGAAATATGCTGCTTATAAAATAGTTATAATAAATCTATTTTCTTTTCTTTACTACTAACCTGTTTATTTTTATATATTTTTTCAAAAATAAAAATTTAAAACATAATCCAAGTAAATTACATTTTTCATGCAGTAGTTTAAATATAGGGCAAGAACCAAACAAAGCCAAACAGAGATAGAATATAATAATCTAGTACCAATAAAAGTCTACTATATCTAGACGATATAGTGCTAATATCAGATAACCACAAAAAGATAAAACAGTTGACGAAAATATGTAGTGAAAAAATAGAAAAGCTAGGAATGGAAATTAATATAAAGAAACGTAAAACAATAATTATGAATAACAAGAACAAAGAAGAAAATAGAGAAATATAAAATAAAGAAGAAAAACTAGAGAATGTAACTACATACGAATATCTAGGAAGTGTAATACGCGTTAAATAAGACAACTTTTTGAAATAGAGAAGAAAACTAAAATAATAGTGTATAACACAGTGGTGATACCAATTCTTACATACGTGAGTGAAACGTGGGCATTACAAGATACACAAAAAGTAAAAATTAATGGGGCAGAAATAAAATTTCTTGCAGGAACAACAAAGATGGATAGAAAACAAAACAAAGAAATTAGACAAATGACACAAAAGAAACAATAACAACGAAAATAGAGATGAAGCAGCTTAAATGGTATGAACATTATAATACGGATGAATCAAAATAGATTGGTGAAAAAGATAGTAGATATGGGCAGACTAGGTAAAAGAAGAGTAAAAAGACCTAGACAGAGTTGAATGCAAAGAATTGAAGAAATAGGAAAAAGAAGAGGAAAGACGATAGCAGAAATAAAAAATCTAGCACTGGACGGAACGAAATGGAAAAATTGGGTATCAGAAGAAATCTAATCATGTTAAAGTAACGTTTTTATTATTGCAAATCACGCTTATGACTAACTACAAAATGCAACACAACAGCTACAACTAACTACTTAGGTGGCGCTCGTTATCAATGCTTTGAAATATATTTAACACCCCTACTATCTCTAAAAGTTAATTAGGCCAAGTTTTTCTAAAAAAAGTACATATGTCTTAGTTTTTGCAAACCTTTTGTCAAATATTTGCAGTCATTTCGTTAGTTGAAAGATATTGAATGTCAACTATACAATCTGCAAGTGCCTGCCTAATGAAATGATGCCTCACATCTATTTGTTTTGATCTATTGTGGAAAACAGGATTAGCCGATAATTTCTTAGCACTTTGATTATCATAAGATAGCACCACACTGTCCTTTCATCCAATCAGTTCAATCAAGAGGTTCCTAAGATAGATAGTTTCTTTCGCGGCTTCGCTGAGGGTCATGTATTCGGCGTCGGTGCTGGACAAAACAATCGTTTTTTGTTAGCAGCTTTTCCATGCGATGACTCCTTCCGATAACTAGAAGATAAATCCAGTGTACGATTTTCTTTTGGTCACCTGCCCAATCAGCGTCAACATAACCTTCTAAGTTAAATCAGTTTTTACAAAATTTTTTTAGTACCTTGCAAATAGCGTCACACGTTTTGCACATTTCCAGTGTTCCTCTAAATAACAATTATTAAATTGACTTAAATAACTTATTGTAAATGCTATGTTCGGTCGTGTTAGGACCGCCGAATACATCAAGCATCCTATAAGCTTCTGATAAGGTACCTTTTTGTCGTTAACATTAACTTCAGAACTACACTCTAAGTATTACTTTCACAAAGGAGTAGTAACATTTTTGCAATCTGCCATATTAAATTTCATCAAAAGTTTAATTAATATAGTTTTTTTGGTCTAAATAAATAATATTATTATTAAGATCTTTACTTATTCTTACACCTAAACATTGTTTGGCTTCTCCCAAATCCCTAATTTTAAAATTTGAGCTTAATTGTTCCTTTAAAGAATTAGCAGTTTCTATATCATTAGAAAAAAACAAAAAATCATCAACAAACAAAGCTACAATTTTTAGTAAACTATCCTTCTTTTTTGTGTATAAGCAAGATTTATATCTAGATTAACGATAATCTAAACCTAAACAATTCATGGACCCTTTTATTCCAAGCCTTGAATGATTGTTTTAGTCCATAAACAGGTTTATTTAATTTATACATTTTATCCTCATTACCACTTGATGTAAAACCTTCAGGTTGTCTCATATAGACATTTAAGAAAAAGTCTTTACAATAAAGTGTCTAATGCTTAAACCTAACTTAACTGATAAAGCAATTAAAAGTTAAGGTCGAATGTCGAACCACAGGTGCAAAAGTTCCTGTATAATCAATGCCCTTCTTTTGTGCAAATCCCTTGGCAACTAACTTAGCACGATAATCGATTCTGTCTTTACTATCACACTTTGTTTTCTACACCCACTCAACTATAGTTACTTCTTTCGGTAAATTTACTAGTTCCCAAGTCTTGTTGTCTTCAAAGAATTGCATCTCTTCAATCAAAGCATTTCTCCATTTTTCTTTATCAGGTCTCGACAACGACTCTTTTATGGTTTTCGGTGCTTGAATGTTTGCATCTGCACATAGGTAAGTCACATAGTCTTCAAACTTCTTTGGAGTTCTCTGTCTTTCGGACCTTCGAGGTTTTTTTCTGATTTTGTACGATACATCGTCATCCTAATTACTGTCATCTTGATCATTTGCAGCTTCACAATTTATTGAAATTCTATTTACACCGATAGCATCTTCAATATTCTTATGCGATTGTACTACGATGTCCCCCACTAAATCGTTATCTTTTTCATCTATACTAATTAGCATCTGAATGTCGTCTGAATGTCTTCCATAATAACTACGTTCCTTTTTCTGATTTCGTACGATACATTGCCATCATAATCACTGTCATCTGGATTATTTGCAACTTCATAATTTATTGAAGTTTTATCTACACCGATAGCATCTTCAATATTCTTATGCGATTGTACTACGACGTCCTCCACTGAATCGTTATCTTTTTCATCTATACTAATTAGCACCTGAATGTCGTCTTGATTGTCTTCCATGATAACTACGCCCCTACTTATTTATATCTGATTTGAGTTGGGATCATACAATCGATAACCTTTACTCGATTCACTGTATCCAACTAAAATCATACTATTTGATGTTGTATCCCACTTCAATCTATTGGCTTTAGGAATTTGCATCATGACTTTGCTATCAAAAATTACTAATGTCAGGTTTCTTACTAAACCATGCTTTAAAAAAAGTTTTGTTGTCAAGTCTAGACGTAACACTTCGGTTGCTCAAGCATACTGCAGTGTTTTTTTCCAGCTTAGCATCAAACAACATACATCTGACTTTTTCCACTATAATTCTGTTTAACCGTTCTGCCGAATCATTTTGTTCTGGTGAATAAAGAATTGATTTTTGATATAGTATTCTCAAATACATTTCCTGTGAACTCGTCCCCATTGTCACTTCTTAAAATCTCGATTTTTCCTTCCGTTTGATTTTCCACTAAAATTTTAAATTGCTTAAAGTAATCAAATACATTGTCTTTACTGTGTAAGAAATAAACAAAAGTCATCTCACTGAAGTCATCTCGAAATGTAAGGAAATACTTGGCACTACCTAACGATTTCATTTCTATAGAACCACAAACGTCTGTCTTTTCTAAAATACTGCTTGCACGAGACCCTTTGCTTGGAAATGGTAATCTTGCTTGCTTGCCTTTATTACATACTTCACAGTTGTTTCTGCTTACTTTTGTTTCACTGTTACACATCATTGATTCACATGTCCTAACCGACGATGCCAAGTTTGACCTAAAACTAAATCTCCTGTAGCTAAGAAACACGTACAATGTCCAGTTTGTACATGTTATAGACCAATTTGGCTGCCGCAATAAGTTCATTGCACTTATTAAAAATCTTGCAATCATCAGTACCAAAAACTGCTTGGTTGCCATTCTTAAAAAGTTGACTAACTGATAAAAAGTTGGTAGCAATTTGTGGCACGTACAAAACATCTTTAACCACGACTGCGAAAGTTTCTTTGTCAATTCTGGTTGTAATTTTTAAGTTACCACTACACTTTCAACTATTACTTTTGAATTGTTTGCAACTGTAACTTCACCTGAACCTTGTTTATCTGTAACTTCTGTTAACCAACTTTTGTTTGCAGTTAGATGTGCACTTGCACCTGAGTCCACATACCAATCATTCTTATTAAATTGTCTACTTAAAAACACAGCACTAAAAACATTCGCAGTATTCGCTCTGTCGTTGTTGCTTGTTTTGCTTTACCGGCAAAAGCGTTACCTTTATGTTGTGCGTTACTTGCATTACCGTCTTCATCTCCCGCCATGTCTAATAACTTAGTTTTTATTGCATTAGTAGTTATTGTAATGCCGCTATGTTTGATAGCCATTATCATAGGACTATAATTATCTGGTAATCCTGCTAACAATAAAGATCCTATCAATTCTTCACTGATTTCGAATTCCGTCCCTCGTAACCTTTGAACTGTTTCAATCACCTGATTTACATAAGACGCCATGTTATCCAATCGTGTGGGTATCAATGATCTTAACAAACTTATTTTTCTAGTTAATCCAGCATCATCGTAAAGATTTTTGAGCTTTTTCCAAAGTTCTTCTGCTGTACTTGCTTCTTTTATATAGATGTACAACGAGGTATCAACTGTTTAAATTAATTAAGCTTTTGCTTGAATAATTTTCTGGGCGTCCGTTTTTTTTCTCTTAATGCACTGTTTCAAGCCATTAAAAATCAGGAAATTTTTTGCCCACTCACTATAGTTTTCACGACCCTTCAATTTCGGAACACTTGCAACATAATTGTTTGCCATTTTTAACAACCTTTTTTTTGCGCTAGGCCCAGAACCTGTTAAAGTAACGTTCTTATTATTGCAAATCACGCTTACGACTAACTACAAAATGCAACACAGCTATAACTAACTACTCTAGGTGGCGCTCGTTATCAATGCTTTGAGATATATTTAACAAATCCGAGGGTATAAGGTGTAACGTCCCGTTAGAGTTCATTACATTAAAATTCAATTTTACATTCGTTTATTTTCTGCAACTAATATTGCACGTAAATTTATTAGTTTGGCAACGTCGCATTGTTTCAAATGTACCTGGGATACAGCTTAAGCTTGCACTTCCGTTTGAACAAATTTGCGTAATTCACGTGAGTGATGCGAGGAAGACAAATTTTCTTGATTATGGCGTAAAAACCCATGTAATTTAATTTTTATTCATTCCATCTAATTATTGGTGAGTTTACCTTTATTTTGATATAATTTTTCTATCGAATTCAACATTTTTAGTGATTTCACAATGTTACGCAATATTTAGACAAAGGAATTTATTTTGAAGGCCGTTGTTGTAAATGCAGCGTGAGTACATCATGTCATTTAAAAAACAATTCTAATTATTTATATTTAGGGTCTTTTTTTTAATTCTGGATCTTTTCGTTTACTGGACTTTTTTTTTAATTCTGGATCTTTCATTTTGGTTTTGTCTTTTAATTACTGGATTTTCCGTCATTGGATTTACACATTGGTTTTATGCTTGCTGGTGTTTTTGAAAATCTACATTCCTTTAGAAGAATTTTTATCACAACAACAAGGTATGTGCTAAAAATAGAAGATATCCGATGTCATATTAATTATGGTGAGTCAACTGGAATTAAGTTACTACATTTTACATTCAAGTAATTAAATTGTGTTATTAAAACTTTTCGGGAAACATACTCGATAACAAATCAAACGTTTACGACATTTGCATTTAATATCAATTAATAATTAAGTATAAGAGTTGATGCTTTTTATTCATTACCGATTTAAAGGTGATTGGCGCCCAAATATTGTTTTAATCCATATTTTGTTTTATTCAAATACTGTTTTATTCTAAATATTGTTTAGATTCAAATAATGTTCATTTTTCTTTAATGTAAATAGTGTATTATATTATAGTTAGTAAATTAAACGAATTCACATTTTTGTATTTATTTTCATTCAAGCTCACACCCAGAGGTCTATGTCTCCGATTGCTGCCGTGGTTATATTATTTTGCTTTTAATTAATGTACTTTCAAATTTTTTATTACACGTTCTTTATTCGGAGTAATTTTTTATTACAAAGGAGTATAGAAGAAGAAGAAGAAGAAGAATATAAAAAAGAAGAAAAATATAAAAAAATATAATAAAATTGGCAAATTTCAAGTTTTATGATAAAAAACATTTACCTATAAGCAACTTATTTTCATTGAACTGAAAAAATTGATTTTTGCCTGCAAGCATTGAATTGTAAATTTTCAAAAATGGGTTAAATACATTTTAAAATTTTGTTTAATTTCTTAATTAACCTGGAGCCTTGTTCTTGCAAATTTTTTAAATTTCAGCACTATCAAAATCAAAAATCTTAGAGCCGGTGCGAGCCGGCACAATTGAAGCTCTAGGCCCGCCTAGCTGACTATATACCATCTTATAGTGAAAGTTTTGCTTTATAAGACAATATCCAAAAACGTTATTTATTTGTTGATAAAACAATTGTTTTTATTTTTTATATAACAATAAATATATCAGTGTATCGATTACTTTATTATTGATACATATATTATATTTTTGGTTTCTTATAATGCTAGCAATAATAGTTTATTTTTAACAGACATTATGTAAAGTTAAATTACTATGAATTCTAAATTTAAATGAATCTACATCGTTTTCATTTGCCACAGAATGCTTTGTGCATAAACAAACAATATTGCATGGAATGCTTTCTACAATTACCCGCTAATTTTGTTTAAATTGCGTCTATCTTAATTTCAAAGCATTCAGTTGTTTCAAACTGAATATTAACTAAGATAATGCTTTAATGAAAAATTGCCAACGCATGCATGAATTATTTGTATAATAATAAAACGTATGATGCTGTTATTAGAATATAAATTGATCTAGCAAGTTCAAAATTTTGTATGTAATAGAACGTAAAGGAACACTGATAAATAATTACTCGGTCTAAAGCATCGTACTTAGAATAAAATTTATGGTGGAAATTTCTATGCTTTGCTATGCACGCTACTAATGTATGTATGTATGTTTCTTTAATTAATGAGTAAATACTGATGTACTAGTACTAACGGTAAGCAAGCACACTGTTTGTAAATATTGACTAATTAGTAAACAGTGCTTCAATCAAAATACGGTTACTGCTAAGAAATAATTACTATTTGAATTATTTGCACTTAGCATGTTTTGATGAAACTGATTGAATATTTATCATAAATTTCAAGGTTTTATCTAACTTTAAACGTTGCAAATAAAAAATGTAGAAAGCAATATGTTATAAGAAACCTCATTTTTTGATGTTGAAAAACGCGTACCCCAGAAGTTTCAATAATTTATTTTCCTACAAAGTGGTTTAAATGGAGACACCTCGTCTATTATAGCCCAGCTTACGGAAAAGAGATGTTCTCAAGTTGGCCATACTTCACTTAAGTAAAGCTTTCCATAATCAAATAAAGGACCAGATAAACTATATCTGCGCAGTATTTTATTTAGTATCTTTGATTTTTTATTGACAGAAAAATATGTTGGGTTATTGCATTTTATAACTAATACGTTTTCGTTTAGAATAATAACACTTATATTTTTAATTATAATTAGCAATTGATTAATGTTTTTACATAGTTTAATAGATTTAAGATGATTTTATTTCCAATACATGTCATTTAGAAGGATAAATCGTTTATCAATATTAATATATTTCAACATCAATTTAATGCTATTACAATTGATGGTTATTTTCCATTTTACGCTAATATAAAATACATTATATACAATTGATAACTTCTGCTTATTTGAATATGTACGATTTAAAAACACGCTCTATATAATTTCCAATAAAACTTTTAGAATTTGTTGTAAAAATATTAATTACCTATTTGTGTATTTTAAGCACATTTTGCAAATGTTGTTTTTAATTAGAAATTTAGAACTATATGCATTATTTACCAGATTGGCATATTTTATACCTACTAGTTTTCATAATTTGTTTGAATTAATAACTGCAAAAACAAACTTAATTAACTGAACGAATAGTTGAACAATTATACAAATTATTTTAAATGTCATTCACAGTGATGAGCTTAATTAAAGTTAATATATTGTAAACGTCTCTTAATCCGTGAAAACCTAAGTAGGTCGTAAGGTTTATAGTTCCATAACAATAAGCACAAAAGTTCGGACTGTTTCGTATAGAACTCACATAAAAAAGAATCACAAAAAGTAGCATAACTTTAACGGTTCACCAAAAAAAGACGATCTGAATTTGTGTTTAAAATAAAACATTTTTAATTTAAACGTGCTTATTAAACATTTGTTTGTCAGAAAGTTTGAAACTAAACACGATAGAAGATCGCTTGAAAACGTTGTTATCGCACCTATATTATTATAATTTTACTCGCTTCCAATTTTTTTAATATATACACCACTTTTGCTAATTTCGGTTCCGTTGTAACACTCTCTGTTGTGTCGTATTTTATACGCTGTTACTGTTTCCACACATTCTATACCGGATCTTATCTATGTGTTCCTTCAAAATTAAACTAATGTGTACTAATTATACTAATAGACTTGATTTTACTTAGGATTAGTTCCAGGTTTAAACTGTAGTAGAATATTTGCAATAAAGTCATCTTAACCAACTGTTAAAGCTAGATTAATTAAAAATTGCTAATAGTTTTAATAATAAAATTAATTGATTTTTATAGTTTTTGAGATGTTGAGAAGATAACAGTTAAAAGTTATGCAATCAAAAAAATTTTAAAACGGAAATAAAATGATTTATCAAATTGTTAAACTTCTTAACTTTAACACTTACTTTTAGAAAACTTACACTTATTTATTTTAATTTTTTTAATTTGTTCAACAGCTTCATTAACTAGTTTCACTTTTTGCACTTTATTATTAGTTATTTAACCAACATGGTTGGTAATTAGAACAATTAATAATGGAGACATTTTATTGTCGAGATTATTAATCGCATATTATCAAATTGGTTTTTAAATTTTTCCGTCAATCGGATATTATTAATTTTATGCATTTACTTATAATTTTACAATTTTATCTAATTAACAACTGTTTTATTTTTGTATCAACGGTAGTAGGATTCAAGTCGGGTCAGTTAAGTTTTAATTAGACTGATTATAATTAGTTTCGAAAATATCAATGATTGCAACTTTTTTTCAGTCTTATGTGATTAACAGTATTGTTAGGAAATCGAAGAAAATTGAAATAGTTGTAATAACAAACATTGTTGTTAAGAATAAAACTAAGAGCTGAGCAAAGAACAAATCTACAGTAAAAACAATGGTAATTTTAATACATATTTACTTCTGTAGACAAGAAAGTTTTAACAATAAACATTTTAGTTTGGAAAATGTAAGTCAAAGTTAATAACAGCAGTGAACCAGATGTCATTAACACATTATTAAGACAGTATGCCACGATATTGTAGTTTAATGTTGTCTTTACTGAATGATACTCTAGAGCAGAGGTCCCCAAACTTTTTTGTGTCGTAGACCTCTTGTCATGTTTTTCTTACTTACTTACCTGATATTGATTTTTTGTAAATTTCTAACTGTAGTGAAGTTTAGTGTTAAAAACTTAAAGTAAAAACACATGTTAAGTTTTATACATGTATTAATTGAATTTTAATTAAAACTACTCAAAATAAAATTTTGTATCTGTTATATAAAATATACGTAACATAAAATAAACATAAAATAAATTAAGCAATAAGTAAATGTTGTAGTGAGAAGGATGAACCTGATGCTTTAATAATAAATTATCAACATTTGCGTCAATTTTGTAAGGTTTAATCTTAAAGCTCCTTGGCTAATGATGTCCAGTCTGTTTCTTTATTTCCTTAGGAAATTGGTAACAGCGCTGAACCCCCTTTTCACTAGGTATGACAATGGAAAGGAAATTAGAAATTTTCCCGCTATATTTCCTAATACGGGATAAGTAACGGGTATGTTGTTTTGCAGTCAGAATTGCTGATATCCGTTTTTAAACTAAACTTTAAGTTCTTCGTTTATACTTAGTTCAGTCAGTTTCTCTTGTATTATGACATTCGTTTCTTCTATGTCACCATATGGGTTAACTATCCACTGTGGTATTACCATAGTCAAAACATCCTCAAACCTAGTTTCAAAATCTGAATAGAGGGCATTTAAATGGTGAACGTAGGTTGAAAAGTCGTTTTCTTGGCAGTTTGTCTGTGACAAATTGGGGAATTAGAAAAATTCGACCCGTCCAATATTTTGCTACCTTAGTTTAACTCTGGCAAGAAACGCCGATAAGAACTTTCTTTTAATCAAATTTAGAATGTCGCCTTGTAACTGCAAATTAACCATATTAAATTTTGTAAACAAATCTGTTAAATAGGCGATGTCTGTTTTCCACTTCATTAAATTGTCCTTTAAAATTTTATCTTTAGTATCCAAAAATTCTAAAATAGTCGCAAAAAGTGCAAAAAATCTTGTCAAACATAAGTCTTTTGACAGCCAGCGTACTTCAGTGTGAAGGAGTAATTGATGAAAGTGTTTGTCATTTTCTTTACACAAATACGCAAATAACCGCGTATTCAACGCTTTGCTTCGGATTCGGTTTACTGCATGAATGACTAATTGAAGAGATTCATTCAATCTAACACTAAAATTTTTAGCAACTAAATGTTGTCGATGGATGACCCAATGTTTTGCTTACACATTTTGTTTTAAATAGCTTATAAATCCACGATAACGCCCAACCATGGCAAGTGCTCCATCTGAAGCTACTGATATTATATTTGATAAAGACATTGCTTTTTCAACGAAGTAATCATTCAAAACATAAAATATTGATTTACCTTTAGTGTCGGTTGTCAAAGTTCTTGCGAAGAGCAGTTCTTCGTAGATTTCTTGAATCATAATAAAACGAATATATGCCAATAATAATGCTGCATTTCCAGGTAAAGTTGACTCGTCCAGTTGTACAGAGAAATGGGTCGTTTGCAAATAATTAAACAATAAGCTTTCAATATCAGAACTCATTTCATCAATGCGTCTTTCAACAGTATTGTTGCTTAAGAGAATTCTTTTAATGATATCAGATGCAGGTTTGTGTAAAACAGTTTTTAAAACCTCTTCAACATCTGTCAAAATTAACTTCTCTCCGATAGTATGCGTTTTTCCGGATTTTGCTATAAGTAGCGAGATATTGTAAGACGTCCGCAAACCATCATCGTTTCTTTGTGACGTCGAAGCGAACATTTCGCTCCGCGTGGGTCTCTTCTGAAGTTTATCTTTGAGTGTTTAAAAGTATTTTAAATCTTTATCTGTTTTATTAGGGCGACATCTTCTCAGATGATCCTGCAGCTTAGATGGTTTCATAGCGTCATTGCCCAAAACTTTGTTGCATAAAAGGCACACAAGCAATTTTTTGTCTGACAATGATGGAATGAAACCAGGTTTCAAATAATCAACACTGTACGACACTACATTTCTTTTTAGATTCGAACATGGCATCAGTCTTCTGTGGGCAAAATTAATCTATTTAAATAAGACATAAAGTCCAGCAGCTGTATATTAAAAAATCAAAGTTAAATTTAAATCGTATGGTCTTAGATTTTATGGCAGGCATAGGCGTACAGCCATTATAAATGAATGTAAAAAGGGGAATGTTATGAATGCTACTTGAGGTTTTGATATGATGGAACTTTAAGGAAATTTGAAAGTAACATGACAAAAAATGTTAAAATAAAATATTATACAACGAATAATAATAACAAATTGTTATGCAATTTGTGTCTAGGTACATTTGACTGTCATGTGTAAAAATTCACTGGTTCTACTTTAGCAATGATACAAAATTTTAATTTTAATATAAATAAGTATGTACAGTGCAATATCTATAATCCGAACTTCCGTAATCCGAACATTCCAGTAATCCGAACTGGCCCACAGTGTAACGAACAATAGACAAAAGTGTGTAACCTACGTTTGAATCTGTTATGTCAGACCCCGTAATTGGATTCAACTGGTTAAATTTGCGGTTTTCTTTTTTTTTCTTCTCTTTCAATTGATTGGTTCGATGTTAGCATCAAGAACGTTTTGCTCGTTATTTTATTGCGTGTGATTTAAGTTTATTGGTATTTCAAGTTGTTTTACAATTATTACTGTTTTTTTTTGAATACATAAAGTCCCGTGGTTTTGATTTTGATTTAGTGTTCTACTTGTTTATCTCAGTAAAATAACAATTCTATATAATTTACGACTTCCTTTTGGAAGGTAAGTTGATCCATTTTTCTTGGTATCTATACTCTGTTTGTGTTGAGTTTTTTTATAAAGCGCGATTGCGAACCACCTGCAATTCAGCGAACTAAGCATTTTTGGTGAGAAATGTTTTCTGTCTAGGGGCTACGTGTCAAGATGCACATGGTCAATTATAGTTTTCATCTTTGTTAAGTTCGTTCGTTTAATGTTCTATCTTTTACAAAGATTTTACGGCGCAAGTTTTTGAGATTAAGTGGGAATACGAAGTTTTAAAGGAGGTAAAATTTTGTTTTGGATGATTGTTGTTTCGGTGGCAATTAAGAAGTACCGGATACCGTGATGTAGTTGAGTGGTTAGGGTACTTTTACCCTATCGTTATGTATTACCGCGGAAGTAAGTTGGAACCGTGAAAATTAAGTGTAGTGGTGGAAAAGTTTGATTTTCCAAATTTCGTAATTTACGGTTTAAGTAGACTTCATGGTTTCCAAAATTAAAAAACTCACGTTTCAAGTTGGATATGCAATCCTTGGGTTGTGCTACATCCAGTCTTCGCATTTGTGCGGATTTTATTTAAGTGTTAAAAAGAAAATTCTTCCGCCGGCATAGAAATTGTTTGGGGTACCTTTCACCTGGTCACTACGAACTAACCACAAGTTCTTTCCTGAAGTTACGACGAATTCAAGGTATTTATGTTGCACCATTTATTTAATCGAGAAGATATTATTTACGTGATTTAAGTGTTAAAAGCTTTGAATTTCAAGTAAAAATTACAAGTGTCTCGAATTGATTTAACGTTAATGTAACTAATTATTGTTCGTATTTAACGGAACTGTGTTATAATCCCGAGTTAAAAATTTATTAAACGGGACCGAATTTTCGATTCAAATTATATATATTAGTTTTATTAGTTTATTTCATTTTATATTTGAGTAAATTCGACGCGCACACGGCCGTGATTTTAGATGAATTAAGATTTATTAATTTGTGCTGTTTTATTTCTTTAAATTCTGTATTTTGTATTTTATTATTTTGTTTTGTGTATTTATCCAAATAACTTCAAATTTGTTTTGATCAAACGTTCATTTACGTACCTTTTGTTTCTGTTTTGTGTGATTAATTTTGTTAATTTCAATACCATTATTTTATTATTTTATTCATTTTGTTTTTTTTTGTGTTCAAATAAATGTTAAATTGTTAAATGTAAAGAGCTTTTAATTCCGTCGGCCTCCGCGTGTGTAACTTTATTAATTTATTACAGATTTTAGTGTGATACACTCGAACAAGGTAAGTTCGTTTAGGGTGTGTCCTTCAGAAGCGGACTTGTGGTTGGCAAGGGCCAGAAGTCCATTAAGCTTTACTCCTTCCTGGCGCCCTTTGATTTCGACATTTTTACTTTTCGATTTTGTGTTTTCGTCAAGTTTATCCAATTTAATCACGAAACTTTTAAAATATAACTAATCCCGTCTCCACTGAGCAACCGGCAAAACATCGTTTATGTTACCTCATTTCAGGCAGTGACTTTGTGTTAACTTTGGCATGTAACAAGTGCAATTTTACTTTTTTTGTGAAGTTATTGGGTAAGGATACATGTAATTATAAAAGAATAATAAATGCCTACCAAGGTCGTAAATAAGTAAATATTGACACACATACATATTTATTTATGTGACCGGCCAAAACATGTAGTTTAATTCCAAAATATTTTTTTTTAATGTTTCCTATATGTAAACATTTAAATTCTATGGAAAAAAACAAACAAATGAGAATGTGTATTGGAAATTTCACAGAAAACACGCAGCTGTACAGTTGTGGATCTCTTATTTTCTTAATTTATCTTTCAAAGTGGTAATAATATTGTTTGTTAATAATAAAATACATACGTAATATGTATGTACAGTTGTCTTTTTTTAGATTTTATCGAAAACATTCCATAATCCGAACATCTCCTTGCAGCAATTAGTTCGGATTACGTAGATTGCACTGTAATTATAATAACAATTGCTAAAACTTTGAAAAATAAACTATTGAGGAGTACTCGTGTAATTTTGCATGATTTGAATATTAAGCTACTAATAACTGAAGTCGTGATTGGCGTAATGTTACCATAATTAAAATTGAGTTTTAATTACGGTTTGTTTATCTTATATTTTTTTTTTCAAAATTTGCTTATGTATTAATACTTTGTTTTTTACCGACAATTCGGATTTGCATCCGTAGCCAGAAGAGTTTTCTATATTTAATATTGAGTTCTACTTTTTACTTTTAGTATATGTTTTTTCCAGATTAGTTTCGCATCCAGATTCATACACAAGTATTTTGTTGTATAATAATAACCGGAAAGTTAAATATCTGCTTATATGTAAAATTGACATGAGTTAATTTGGATTTATTCAGTTTGATACTCCATAAATGAGTCACTTGCTCACCTTGTGTACTGCATTTTGTAGTTTTTTTGTTGCTGTTTCTGGATCATTTTCAACAGCCAGAATCGTTGTATCGCCAGCAAAAATGTCGATTAAGGATTTGTTTTTATGGACTACATCCTTAGTGTAAAGCAGATACAGCACAAGGCTCCTGGTGGTACACCTGCAAATATTTGATACAGTATGGAATAGCTTGTGTCTTACTTTGAATGTACAACTTTAAGATTTTATGCTATTGTCTAGGTAAATCTCTATGGAGTTTGAAAAGCGGGAATTTGTGCTAAACTTTGTCAAATGCTTGCGCAACATCAAGAAAAACAACTGAACAAATATTATTCTCTTCCTATGCTTTACTACTACATTGTATATACAATTTATCTGATCTATTGTTGAATATTTGTTTCTAAAACCAAATATTTGGTACAGTACGAAATAGCTTGTGTCTTACTTTGAATGTACAACTTTAAGATTTCATGGTATTGTCTAGGTAAATCTCTATGTAGTTTGAAAAGCGGGAATTTGTGCAAAACTTTGTCAAATGCTTGCGCAACATCGAGAAAAACAACTGAACAAATGTTCTTCTCTTCCTATGCCTTACTACTACATTGTATATACAATTTATCTGATCTATTGTTGAATATTTGTTTCTAAAACCAAATATTTAATACAGTACGGAATAGCTTGTGTCTTACTTTGAATGTACAAGTTTAAGATTTCATGGTATTGTCTAGGTAAATCTCTATGGAGTTTATGACCTCTTGCAGGTTGTCATAGACTTCTGGGGGTCGATATAGACCACTTTGGGAATCAATGCTCTAGAGAGAAACAAGAAACTCGTTTAGTTACTTATAGATTAAAGATATATTTATCAATCTATCATATTGTTGTGTTACTTTTGTTTATCACAATATTCACATAATGGTAATTTCAAAAAAAAAATCTGGCATGTACCACACAGAGCTGACAAATAATCCATACTCCTTTGTTGGTGTTATAGATTTGTGATAAAATTATTTATAATATAACGTGCCACATTGTAGTTTCTAAATAAACAGCATGCAAAAGCTGAATTTTAGTAACACAATTGGTTAGTAAAAGTTATTTTGTTTACGATGCACTAAAATAATGCTATTCACTAACTTATCGTTACAATTTGAACCCGATAAAAGTTGATACGTAGTTTAGCAAAGCATAGTGAGCAATGTTTTGCAAATTGGTGAAGATGTAAGAGAATTAGATTTTTAGATGAAGAAGATAATGTCGATGATAGTAGCGATGGCTAAATGCTTTTTTTTTATTTTTAAATACGTCATGTTTTCGATATGTATGCAAAAGCAGAAGCAGACGAGTATCATGACAATACAGTAGTTATATAACTTTGAACTTTGTACACTCGCGATTCATGAAAATGGACATATTCAGGTAGAAATAGAAAAACGTGGTCACAATCTAATCATGTCAAAAACTTAAAATGTAGTGATATATGTATGAATCTATGTTCAATTTTGTTAACAATTAGATATATAAATAATTAAAAAAAACTATTTACATGATAACCGTAAGGTAACGCTAATTAAATTGGATATTAAATAACTACAAAGAAACCAATAAAATTATTTATGCAAAAAAAAATGCAACGGGAAATGTGTTAATTTTCAAGTTTATTATTATTATTTAATTAATATTTATGAATAAAACAAATATTTTTACTTTATGTTTCACATTTTATTCAGGAGTATTAAATTTTAATAAATTTATAATTATAAAAAATGCAAAAAACAATTTTATATAGTCAGGTAGTCAAATGAGTTTAGAGGTAATTGAACTGCTTAGTTACGAAGTATTTGCTAAATTTAGGTATGAATAATTAAAATTAAGAATGAAACGATACATTTAATACATAATACACATCATATATAATTTAATACACATAATATATAATAATACATATGATAATATAAAATACAAAAATTGCCACCTTAGTACTTTTTGTAATACCCATTATTATTAATACATTCTTTTAGACGTCTCACAATGGGACGGGAGCGTTAAAAAGCTTTCAGAAACCCAAAAAATCAAACTGCTCGCCGACACCTAAAAACTAACGAAAATTGTAGGAGATATATTATTTGTTTTCTATTTGAGCCCTTACAACTATAGGATTCTATCTACTGTGTGGGCAACTTAGTCACAATTGAGTTGTCGAGTAATGGCCAAACGAGTACATTCTATAGTAATTTTCTAATTGTTAAAGTGCATTTTTATTAAAACAAAAATATGGATGACAACGCTACAGGTATGTACTTAAATATTATCTAGAGAAATTAGATATTTTAATCTAAGAAAAACGAAAAAAAAATCATTTATGAAGGTACAACAGTTTCTAGTAAAAACTGAAATTGTACAATCAATTCAAAAGTGTTATCCCATGTTGTTCTCGCTCTTTTTTGCAAATTTATTTATTTTATACATTCCTCTAGTATTCTTCAAAGAATTGTTGCTACGTTTTGCTACCTTTGGAAAAAAAATAGTTTTGTGGAACGCGACATTTATCTATCTCTTGATATATTTTATACGGCTGTATATGTAAGATTACTAAGGAAAGAAAACGATTTTTTTCCCATTTATATCCAAGTTATAAGTTACCAATAAACGTTTTGTTTCTTGAATTTGCCATATTTTAAAAAATACTTTTGACAATAACGTTTTGCTAACTAGATTAACTTCTTCAGATTATTTAAATCATTATAGAATCTTTAAATTAGATACAGTTCTAGAAAAAAACGTATTTGGTAACTTATAAATTAAAAAAAAATGACTGGCGTTCTTCAAATAGAAAAAAAATTATATTTTTTTTATTATACATTATTTATCTACGTTCAAATGAGATAAGTGTACTAGTTACCGTTCAATTTGTTTAGGATCAAGGTCGAATGAGTATTGAAAATGAAGGAAACATTTTTATGATTTCTATGGTGCCAATTAAATTAATAAGTGGGGATCTCATTTTGACCCACAACATTTTGTTGGAAAATTTAAACCATTCTCGACCAAATTTTGCAGGTCTATTAAATTTAAATTCTGCAAAGAAACTACTGAACTAATACAGGCAGAGGCGGCAAAAGTAAAAAAACAAATTGAAAAGACTTCGTCCACCTAAGTTGTTATATATGCGGCCTAACATCAAAAGACTTTACTAACATTAAAAAAGTTTTAGCAGCCAAACCAAAAGAGGACAATTATGAATTTGGCTTGTCGATTCTTTATGGGTAGATCAGATTCTTTGAGTGCCTTCTTCGCCATCTACTTATATACAGGGATCCCTTAATTTCCAGTTTAAGATACAATTCAAAAAAGAAAATAATGTTATTGTCGCCAGAAGAACAAATTATGTTGGAAGTTCACAAAGGTACAGAAACCGCACCGGATAAAGATTGGCAAACCGAACAAAATCATGATTTTGATACCGATGATGAAGAATCTGAAGCAGATAGGAATTAAACCAGTTTTTTTAAGTTTTTTTGTAAATTTTTATCTTTATTTCTCATTTTGTTACATTTACCAATTAAAATCAACACTTGTTTCAATTTTTTTTGTGTCTTGCAATATATATTTTTTTATTTTTCTTTTAGATTTTGTTTATTTACCATCCAATAAAATTGGAGAATTCCGGAATGATTCCCACGATGTCGTGACAAGTTGAAGTAGTTCTTGCATATTTCTTTCTCTTACCCCATTGAATCTAACGTCATTCTAACTTTTTACCATAGCAGCTCAAAGATTTGCAATCGGGTTAAGATGAGGTGATTTTGGCCATGGTAACAATAAAATTTCAAGGTGGCCATCACACCATTCATTAATCATTCGGGCTGTGTGTATACTGTAGTTATCTTGCATTAAAACTATGTTGTCCATTTCTTCTTCAGGATAAATTGTCCTTACTGTAGGTAATAATACATCTTCGAATACTCGGATGTATTCACTCGAATTAAATCTAAGTGAGATAATTTTTGTAATTTCTCCTGAGCCATCTTTAGACATCCAACTTCAAAATCCTGCCTTGATTCGTCCGCTGCTTTTATTTTGAATAACGTTTTCAACATTATATCGCGTTCCATTTCGTCGCCATAGTTGAACAGGAGCATCCTGAGACGACGCAAATGCCTTTTGTCAGCAAATATAACATTTGAGCAGTCTCTATCAATATTTTCTTAACAAAATGCTAATCGTGCAATGTGCATAGTCAAGAATTAAAACAATTTTTCAGGCGGGTTGTCGATTATGTATGCCAACCTCATGCAGCCGACGTCGAAAAGTTCGCACACTACAACCCTGTCCTAAATTTTGACATATCTGAACTGCTGAAGTAAACCTTATTCTATCGGTTGTATGCAAAATAGCGTAATCTTTAACTTCGGTAGTTATACGAACTCTTCCATGACGAACAGTATCTAATTCTCTCATTTCACTTCTCGTAATCCACCGTCTAACCGTTTGTCTCTATATGTATTGTATAAAAATTGATACAAAGAATAAGTTAATTAATAATACAGTAATAAAAGCAATTAAATGGATTGGGGTAATAAGGATACATGCCACACCTCAAATCTCACACCTCAAAGTATTTTTGTTTTTTTTATTTTTTTACTGTGCGTGCAGGAAATATGATTAAAAAAAGATAGATAATGCTCTTTAGGACCTTTTGACAAATGGACTAATTAAAATTGTTAAATAAAATTGTTCATATTTGCTTCGTGACATTTTGGGCATTTTTTCTAATTATGAATTTATTAAAAGTTAACACTTCTAAATCGAACGTGAATGAAATAATGGAAATATTTCATTTATTTATGAATAAAATTTAAAATTTTGTCAAATAAGAATAAATCACTTGACAATTAGCACTTTTATTAGTTTTTTGTAGAAGTAAATATCCAATTTAATTAACATTACCTAAGTATTAATATGTAGATAATTTTTTGTAATTATTTATATATCTAATTGTTAGCGAAGTAGAATATATATTCATATATAATTGAAATAATTGAGTTTTTAATGTATATAAAGTAAATAACAAACCATAAACACTGTGGTGTTTCTTACCTCAGAGATTATAAGAGTCACGGTATTTTTCTGTCTTAGACTGTGACCACGTACTTTTATTTCTACCTGAATATGTCTATTTTTATTGACGGCGAGTGTACAAGATTTACGTTGTTATTTATTGTAATAAACTAAAATCTGTTTGTAATTATTGTTATATATAACATACAAACGTCACCAGTATGATATTAGGCATGTTCGGCAAAAGCAACTGAATATTTTAATCATCGATAAAAATCAATTGACAATTTGTGTGTTCATAATCGTCAGATGATATGAACCACAATCATTGTTAATAAAGACTTTATTTATTAGCTTTGTTTAGCAACTTAGTAACTCTAATTTATACCATTTTATTTTTTTAGTGATTATTTTCTTACTAGTAAATCGCCGTCATTTTGACAAATTAAATTAATAAAAGTTTTATCATAAAACATATTAATGATTTTTTAGAGTAAATGCTGTATACACTAATTTAATACAATTTACAAGAAATCTTTCGAATTTGAACTAAGCTCTTCGTCAGGCAGTATAAATTAAATTAAATTAACAATTATAAAACTAAGGTAAACAAAAACAATAAATCGTAAGAAAATTAGATAATTGAACTTGAAATTAATAAATGTTATATTTATGCTTGTTATTTTTAGGAATGAAAGTGTTCGTAGACAAAGTATGATACACAAGAGTTGTATAAGCTTATTATTGCTGGTAAAATTACTTTTTTACTCGCATATAATAAGGTACTTACAATTCTCGTTATTTATTATACTATAATTCTCTTCTACGATTTTATTGGTTAGAAAAAAATTACACAATAATACGACTTTGTTGGTTCAAAAGTAGACTGGTAATAGGGGCTATTAGAGGTCTACTTTTGATACACTATTATACGTTAATATAAGTATCAACACACGATCGACGGAAAATAACTTATTATTGAGTTTATACCATTCTTATTAACACTAATTTGTTTATGATTTATCCGCACTTAAACACTCTTGGTATGTTTAATGTGAGTACGAACTTTATTAATTTTTTTTTGTCTTGTGCTAGTGTTTTAACTTTTTCCCAGTTTTGGTTTTTCTCTTTAAGATTTTTGCTTTGTTTTATATATGTTTTTTCTTCTCTTTTTTGTTTTCTATATTTTTGTGTAGGAAATAATCGTGTAACATCGGATACAGTCGCGAGGAAAAGTAGGGAGTCGAGCAAATAAACTAAAAAAAGTAATGGACCCTACAATGTATAATTTATGTTTGAATTTAAGTATTTTCTTTTATATCATTAGTGTTTTAAATACAGTTGAGAGTGGACTAACGCTCTCTTATTTTACATTTTGGTGCCAAAACCCGAAAATCTTAACTGGTAGTACGGAAGGTACCTAATAAACAATAACAAAAAGAAAAAATAGAAGGTGCTGCAGTAAAAAGTAATCGCACTAAATTAACAAATTTATTAAATCTCGCAAAAGAAAAAACCAGCGATAACAAAAATGATAACGAACTGTTGGTGTACCGCAACAAAATGACAGTGGCTAATAATACTTTGGAATGTGCTAACAAAAAATTAGTGTCTATGTTTCAAGAAGATTTTAACAAAAAAATGAAAAGGTACTAGAATATCAAGATCTAATAACATAAATATTTAAGTTGCAGATTTGTATTGACAAAAAATAAAAACAAACTGATGCTCACGGCTTTAGCAACCATGACGCCAATATTAACCTCACAAAATAACATATATGGAAATTTAACAATTAGGAGTAATATTGAGTTACAAAAATAAAAACTTTGCAAGTTCAATGGCAAGTTGGCCGACTGAACATTGCTTGAGATCAATTTAGAACAGCAGTGTATGAGAACCAATGATTAGATGCTGTGCCTAAGTTTAGTCATTTGAAAAAATCCCTAAATGGGAAAGTACCAGCAACAATTAGTAGCCTATTGGTAACACTTGTTAATAGTTAAATTTGTTGCGTTGCAGTATAAGAATCGAATACCATAAACAATATCCTATCGTACCAGAACGTCCAGTAAACATTGTCAAACAAATAAATCTTTTGTTAAATTAACGTCTAACAGTTGATTGAACTATTCTAAAAGATAGTCAACTTTACGTGAATATGTTTTGTACTAAACTAGTCTGTTACGTTGCTGTGCAATGTACTGTAAAATGTTGCTAACAAGATTGCAATAGTTTCTTTTAATTGTGCTACTATTTGAAACTTTCTTAACAGTGTAGCCAATATTACAAATAAATTTATGTAGTTGTTTGTTTTTTCACGTATAAAATTTAAGTAAATAATCATACGTACAATGATAACGTAATGTAGGATTTTTGTAAAATTTTTATAGTAGCTTATGAAACTATTCAATGTATTTAACATTTATTTTGCACTTTTGTTACTTTAATTAAAAAGTGTCGTTGTAGATTCTTGTACATGACAAGAGTTATTTAGATATATTATTTTTTACAACATAATAATTTTTTTTCGTAGGAGTACTTTAGTACAGGTAGCAACGTAAATATTTAAATTGTTTGCTATGTAAATACAGTAAAACCTGTTAAAACGTGTCGGTACCTGGTAAATTTTCCGCTTTATGAAAGATTTGTAAAGTTTTAGTTAAATTATGAAACAATTTCTTTTAATACAAACATTCTTTAAAATAAAACGGTAAAACTTTATTTAATAAATACACACTTTAGTAGTTTTTGGGAAATGAAGATTTTGTTGCACAGGGTAAAAGATGGAAGATAAAATAAAATTTTTGACTCAAAGTTGTTTGTTTTTTGGTTAGAGTAAAATATAGCAATTCTTAGAAAATCTTAGGCTTTCGCGGTTGTTATGTTTATGATTGTAAGCGACTTTTGGCTTAGACCGCGTCGTAGTTAAACACCCAGATTTAGGCTTGGTCCTAGTCTCTTCTTGAGAGCCAAAACAAGAAGTAGAACTTGGCATTTGCCGTATTGTCGTTCGTGAACCCAAACAAACTGACGTTTCGCAAGACATTGCAGCTAGTATCTTCAGATTGGAAAATGTCACTGAAGGAAAAAGTGTAAGTGGCGATATTTATACCAATAGCGATAAGCGTGATTAACGGACTTTATCTTTCCGTTAGAGCTTGACTGACTTCGCTATTACTCGGAGTAAATGTTTGTGTCCTTTCCAAAAAGGAAAATAACTGAAAGCGCATCGCAGATCTACTACGCTCGATCAGAGCGATGGTTTGAATAGAAAATTGGTAGCTAAATTTAGAAGCAGACGGTTTGTGTAGAAAAATCAATCAAAGTTAAAGTTTAGGAGCGGACAGTTCGAATAGGAGAATCAGAGTACTTAATGATGGGAATATCGGTTTTATACAGTGCATCGTACCAGTGATATCAAATGGAATTTGTGACTTCTGAGATACAAGTTGATTACAGTTAAAATATTGAGGATTATTAAAAATAAAAAACGGCCCAACACTATTATCAAGTCATTAAAAAAGTGATATAGTTCTTCAAAGTTTTATGGCAAATAAGTTTGGTTTAAAGGGCGTGTCAAAAAATGAAAACCTTCAGTAAAATTAGTTGAGGGAAGATTTTTTCATTTTGTAATGTTATGCTTCCGACAATTCACTTGAAACTTTGCGTTCGTGTTTACCATCGAAAAACTTGTCAATCGGAAACGTTGTGTTATGGTATTTATGCAATTACTGTTTAAAACACCGTTAAATTGAAAAATATTTGCGCAACAAAATATATGTTTTAAAAGCTTTGTCTTAATCAGGTAAAGTTAAATGTTTGTTTGCTGCGTTATTCAAACCTTTAAATAACGACAAGTCAAATAAGTTTAATTACGGCAATTAGTCCTTAAAGATAATTAAGGCAATTTGAAACAATTTTTAATATTTTTTTAAAGATTGTTTTATTGAGGTTATGTCAATACCAATTTAAGTAATATTAATTATTTTTGTGGTTTATTCTAAATTTTATTTAAAATTGCTCAACTAAATGTTATTTTGTGTTCAAAGGCTTTTGCAAATTTATTTCATACTTGAATTATGCGTTAAAATTTGATTTAGAATTATTTTGTTTGTTGAGTTATTGTATTTAATTTCCATTTACTTTTGTAACATCATTTAATTATTGTTAATTCTTTTGTTTGTTTGACTTAATAAATTCACTTATAAATATGCATTTTTATTTTAATTTAATAAATGTTATATTATATATAAACAGTAACAAAGCTTTTATTCCAAACGACTCATTTTATGCCGGGATTCTTCCTGGCGCCTTTACCGATTTTCGACTTTTTTATACGTTTGTGAGTTTCTAATACAGTTTATGTTACATTTTATTAAACAATTTATCCGTAACATTTTTTTGTAGGCAACATTTATACCTGAAAGACAGAATCGACTTAAATTGGTTAAATGAATACCTACTGAAACAATCAAACGTTACACAGTTTTGAGTTAAAAAAAAGTGTTGGTACATAGCGTACAACAATACATTATATAAATACAGACTTTGTACAAAAACATAGTTTCAAATAGATTCTATTTATGTAACATAATAACAAATAAAGGCTAGTTTTGAAGTGTAGTTGTCAAATTTGTATCGTAATGTATAACGTTTTAGAAACATTTGTTTATAACCTATAAAACACGACACAAAAAGTACTAAAAACTTTTTTACTGTAAAATATATACCTACATATTTGATCAAGTGTCTATTAAATATTATTCTACTACCGCAAGTTGTATCAAAAATATAATGCGATACAGTCTGCAACGTTATATTAAAAAACGTGTAAAATACAAGTCGGTATTTTGAAATATATTTATATTTCTTGTAGTTTTTGATTTTCGCCAATACATATTTAATATTTAGGTAACCTTTTACTGTCTTGACTGAATTCTGACGTGCCATCACATCGTATCGTGTAAGGTAACAAACTGAAACATGTAAACTAGCACATTTGCTTTGAAAGTTTTATACGTATATTCAGCTACTAATAAATACTTTACAAGAAACATTCGTGTTTTTTATTATTTTTGTTATAGTGAGACTTGTTTATATAAATTATAGCGTGTTTGATAAAGAAGTTAATAATAAAAATTTATTCTTCATAACATAAAATGAAATTACAACATTATAAAAATAACAAAAAACCATTAGTCTGCAGTAAATTATAAATTCTATAAATATTTTTGTTTTCATGTTGTTTATGTATTAGAGATATATATAATTTTTTTGTAATAAAGTTTGTATTACACTTAATACTATATAAACGTCATTTGCATTTTGACACTTTTTCAGCATTCGATGATACATTTACTGTTTTTAAAGTTTACATACGCACATAACAATGTCAATTTATATAAAAATATGTTTATAACAAAACACTATACAAAAACAATTTAGCACAGAATAAATTTAAAATGACATATAATTTTGAATTAGAAAAAAATGAATAAAGTAAAACGTAGTAACGTAAAATAAAATTCTTCTTTTCAAAAAATACAGCAAAAAAATTTATTGTGTCAATCTTGCAAGAATAAGTTGTTAGAAACAAATTTTTATTTTTATAAAATGCGTAAATGCGTAAAAGAAATTTAATTAAACTTGTTTTAAAAATGTTTTATAAGTTAAAAAATATAAAAATTGTATAGTTTTCATAATATTGTATCAAGTAGAAAACATTATAATTATTGATTATATATTGCATATAATATATGTGTGGTACACGTTAACATTAAGTTTAATAAATAATTATAAACTTACACAGCATCCTGAAATGGTTTTCTTCAAGTAAACTGAAAACGGTTTAATTTAGGTATAGGCATGTGAATTAATACGTTTGCTGCCACGCAATATTTATAAATAAGTCACCATCGCCACTAAGATAAAAATTAAGGAAACAAAATTTTGACCAACAAAAATAATTTTTTTAGCTGCTATTTTAACGTCAAAATTTCAAAAATTATCACTTGGTCTTATAAACCGCGGAGGAGTGGATGTATTTTAATTTTTCTTGTTTGTCAACTCGATCTATTCCCCAATCCGCAACATTTAGTACTCTATGGAAGGGATATTCGGCTTCTACATTTATGTCGGATGAATTTTCCGAGAATGATGGTAATAAACAAATTTTCTTTCTATATATGGTGTTATTATAAACTTGCGTTTTTTTTCATAGTGTATTAGACGCTAACTACAAACCTTCTGGAAGTGACAATGAGAATGAACTATCTGATAATTTTGATCGAAATTCACTATCGCTTTTGCCAGAAACCAGTGCGCAAAATAATAAATAAATTTCGTATATATGGGCATTGTAAAAATGCCTAATTAAAGTTTATTGAAGTCAAGAAGATATGTATAAAAACTCTATAGCCCCTAAAATTATGCCACGCAATAGATTTAAACTAATAAAGTAACAGAAATTTCAAAATAATTTAATTGAAATAAGCTATCGACTTCCCTATGTTGTGAAATTTTAAAATTTTTTCTACGTTTACTTTTTCGTACCTATATCGATGCGTTTGCTGTAGAACACCCTGTTAAAATATAGCGATATACAAAAAAAATTAAACGAAAATAAGTCAAACTTACATAGATAATAATTACAAAAAATATACAAAACAATCCCTTACATTGCTAAAAAAACAACAAACAAAAAAATTAAAAAGTAGATGCTATAAATTAAAGTCAAAAAACAAAGAATTCAAGGCATGAATTAAAAAACGAATAACGACAAGAGTATGGCCAAAAACGATGACTGATAAAACAATGAAAAAGAACATAAAAAAAATAATTAGAAAATAGAAAACAGTAAACAAAAAAAATAATGAAAAACACAGCTTGGAATGTAAAGGCAATGCTAATAACAGAAAAAATAAATAAAATAGATACAGAAAATACAAGATACAAAACAAATATTGCAGCGACACAAGAAATAAGATGAAAAACTATAAAGAAAGTTGACCAAAAAGATTAACAATGTTATACTCCGAGGAACAAAAGCAAAGCAATAATAGAACAAGATTCATAGTAAATAAAAATTTGATTTAAACATTTGAACGGTAAAATATTTTACTTACAAATTGAAGGAAAACCTGTAAATATGTCCTTAGTATGCTTGCATTCACCTACAGAAACAGAACGACAAAAAAAACATTTTATAATGACCCAGAGAAAACATATAAAGATGTACTACAAAAGATTGATCATATTAGGAGATTCCAATGTTCAAATTGGAAAAAAACTACATAGCGAAAAACGCAAGAAGATAAGCAATACATGAAAAGACAAATAACAACGAAAATAAAATATGCAATTTTGCCACAGCATCAAATACGGCAGCACTCAATTTAAACATAAACAAATACAGAAGAAAACATAGGTGATACCAGGAACAATTAGAGAAAACTAGATAGATCATATACTAATCAACAAGAAACAAAGTAAAGTAATCAAGCATGCTAGATCAGGCAAATACAGAGAATATGAAAAGTCAGCTCCATAACAGATTTCAAGTTACTAAGACTTTTGGTTTGAGAGTTATGGTGGCTACAACGTTACACACACACACAGACACCTAAATTTTTTTGTTAAAAGTACATTTTTCTGATTTAAAAAACCTTGAAACGTAAAACTCTGCAAAAAAAATTCTTTTGCAAGAAAATTGCTATCGTTATACTTTCTTTATAAGAAAGTAAAAAAGAAGTTCAGAAGTATAAGACGTGGTATAATAAAAACTGCATAAAGAAACAGAAAAGTTGATAAGTAAAATTAATTAAAGACATGGTAGAGAAGAAGTGTAAAAATAACGTGGAGAAAATATTTAATGTTGAAGAAGAAGAAGAAGAAAAATAAACATCGTTAAAACTAATAGATAAGATAGAGATACAATAGATAGATTACAGCCGTAATAATTTGCGCTACTAACAAAAAAATTAACAACTAAGAATATTTGAATATTTTCAAAATATTCGAAGAGTATCGTAAAAGTAATAAAAGCACAATGAAACAAATGAATATGACATGTATCTAAAGAGAGCAGACGAAACAAAATTAATAACAATATAGATACCAGATACAAATAGGTCAAGAAGGAGACTAAAAAGCAGATGGTTCGAATAAGTAACAGAAGATAACTGTAAACAGCTATAACAGCGGGAAACGTTGTAAGTTGATTTTACACCCGCGTAATTTACAATAATTTTAAATAAAAACACTAGAGTGAACTACTGGATGGCCGTTTCGCTTTTTTGGAGTTTATCAGCAGTAGTTGATGATGCTTTAAGGTTTCTCAATGCAACTGTGAAAACGCATTAGAGTGTGTCTCCTACTGCTGATAAGCTCCAAAAAGGCGAGACGGCCGTCCAGTAGTTTACTCTGGTGGCATTTGCACAATTGCATTGATATTGCTTTACCCCCAATGTCTTTAACCTTGTGATTTTATTCCGCAGTCTTATGCAAAACTATTTTGAATTACGCTGTTGTAAACTCAACTTAAAACATGTTTCGCCGTTATAGCTATTTGCAATTATCTTTTATACATAGTAATTTACACTCGAACTTTGCTGATAGTTATCCTTATCATACTTGAGATAAAACTATAAGGTTTGTCGATGCAATTGTAGGAATACTTCAAAGTGTGTCTCCTACTGCTGATGAGCTCCAAAATGGCGAAGCGGTTGTCCAGTAGTTTACTGTGGTAGCATTTGCACAATTGTATTGACATTGTTTTACCCCCAATGTTTTTTACGTTGTGATTTTATCCTGCGCATAGTAACTTACACTATGAGATGGCTCTGCTATTGCACTTTGCTAATGGTAATGGTAAAAGATAAGAAGCGGAAAAGCATAAAAAACATCAACAGAATAAAAATAGTCATATTGGTATAAAAACGCCAATTGTTATAATGCCACAATTAGTAAAATTCAGAAGAAATTGCGTTTATATCAAATAATTGTTTGTCAGTATAGGTTTCATACGTTTCAAGTCTCTTTCAACTTAATACACTACAAAACTTATTACTATTATTACCGCATCATTATGCAAATACCATACCACAAATTTACTTTAATTTTTAAAGGCACGTCCTGTTACTTACTGACTCCTTGGCGTTTTGCAGCCCATTCAAGACCATGGATTTTTCTTAGAGATTTTCGACTAATCTTCTAGCACAAGATAGTCACTCCTGTGTCTGATCTTGCACCTGCACTACTCTTTTGATAACCTTCCTCTATGCCTTTCTGTCTCCAATTAATCTTCTTCAGTTTTCCAATCTTGCCACTTCCAAATCCTTCTCCACCTTATCCATCCAACGCGATTGCGCTTTTCTCTTTAACCGTTTTCCTACGAAAGTCCATTTATAGATTTTTTTACTTTCCTTGATATGTCCATTCTCTCCATATGTTCAAACCACCTCATTCTGCTGCCTTTTATTTCGTTCGTTACACTCGGTTTAATATATCTCTCCTTCAGTTCAAAATAAAACCTACTTCTCCATTCTCTCTTATTGTTGAGTGGGCCAGAAATTCTGCTTAATATCCTTCTTTTCCAAATATTCAGCAGTCGCTATTGTTTTTTGTTGAGAGTCAATGTTTGAGATCCGTACATTACAATTGGTTTTACTACTGATCTGTACACTTAATTTAGAATTTATCAAAGCATCCTTTGATTTAAGCATCTCCTCCTTGCTGTGCTACATTTTTTGCTGTTATATAACCTTAGATTTTTTATCATTTATTATTGCCGTTTTCTCCATTTGCAAAAATACTTCTTTCAATTCCGATTCCATTTTTGTTTATTTGTATTTTGGGTTCTATTTGTTCTAATACCATGTTGAACAACACTGTAAATGACAGATTCTCTTGTCTTAAACCTTCCTGAATTTGAAATTCTTTCAATATCATATATTGTATCTTTGCTCTCGTATTCTTTAAACACATTTTTACTATATTTGATATTTTTTGTGATACCTGCAACACTTCTAATATTACATACAACTGTTTCGTTAGAACTTGACTAAAGTCTATAAAAAGGAGATATAGAATTGATTACTTTTTTTCAGAATCTGCCTTAATGAAAATATGTGATAACCCCAGACTTCGTTTTTGATTATCGGCATTAACTTTTTTGCTATTGTTGTACTCAATATTTCATATCCCACATTTAATATAGCTATTCTCCAAAAATGTTGGTATACTTTTTTGTCCTTTTGTTTGTGTAGATGACATATCGCCATGTTTCCTTTATCTGGCATCTATTCTTTCTTCCAGATATTTTCTATCAAACTACACATCTTTTCTTTCAGTTCTTTCCTTCCATATTTCAGCATCTCTGCTACTCTGAAATCTTTTTCTAAATAATTGTTATTTTTTAAATTCCTTATTATCTCTATTATTTCTTCTTGTGTTGCTAAATTTGCCACACTCTCTTCCAGTCTTTTAGTTGTTTGCACCTCAGTTATGTCTTGTTGATTTGGGTTTAAAAATTCTTAAAAGTATTTTCTCTATCTTTTTAGGATCCTTTACTTGTTTTCTATATAATTTCTGTCTGCATCTTTACACAATGTAAGTCTTGGTTGGTATTCCTTTTTGTGAGTACTTATTCTTTAAAATAACTTCTACTTTGCATCTTTTGTCCTGCTTTTTCCATAGTTATTAGTTTTTGTACTGCACTCTCTACATATCTTCTTAGCCTTCAATCTTCCTTCTTTATAGTTTTTTCGATTTTCTTTACTTAAGTTAATCATCATTTTTATTCTTGCTGCATTTCGCTTCTGTATTGCTTTCTTGCATTCTTCGTCGTACCATTTTTTCTTTGTTTTCTGTATGTTTTCTTGGTGAAATTTCCATGGTTGTGTTTATAGTTGATCTTTTTATTTGTTCCCACTGATCTTCTACATTTCCATACCCCCCTTCTGCTAATTTTCCATTTATATCTCTTATGTATTTTGTTACGAGAAAATCAGCTTCCTTGAGTTGGGCAGCCAATATTTGTTACGCTGGTTTTCTTGTAACAAAATAAAGCAACGGCTAACACAGTTTCTCCGGAGACGGATTGCAGGCTTTGTGATGCTAAATTATAACTTAAATCTAAAAAAAGGCGCCAAGACGATGAAAGATTAAATTAGAGAGATACCGTATAACTCTACCCGTAGCTGGAAAAGAACATATAACACGACGGAAGTAATAACACAGAATACATATTTATTTAATCACAGACAATCATTCCAAGGAAAATGAAGAAGATACATAAGTACAAACTTTCCAAACCTTAATACGTGGGTCGAATCAAATATAAGTTGCGCTTTATACTAGGCAACACACCGTACAATAAACTAACCCTGTCGGTTCGCAAATTTAAAATCGTCAAAGTATACAACAAAACAATTTAAGCCTTGGAGACTCAACGCGCACTGCATATAACTTTGTAAAGCACAAAATTATCTTATTATGAATTGTGTTAACCTAACATGCACGTACGGTCAACAATCGACATGACCACCGAAATACAATTCGTAAAATTTGACATTGTAATACTCACAGTTAGGTTTTATCTAGTAGAGGATTAGCTAATTCCGTACTTGAGTTACCTAAAACGTAATATTAAATCCAACACAAACGAACATACAACGTTAAAACAAATATTTGCCTTTTAGCATCCAATCATTTGAGATCGCAAATGCGCAGTGTTTCCCTTCGACTCAACAGAATAATTTATCGTAGTAGCTCATCTCAAAAGAGGTACAATCCTGAAGGTTTCCAACCCTTGACATTGTAAATAGTTACGTTTCAATAACGTGACGTCATGGAAGTTTTCCCTGTTCGTTTTCTTCACAGATAACGGTAAACGTGACTAAGCCTTCACAATTTCATTTGCATATTCGCGTGAAATACCCTAAAGGTAAAAGCCGCGTTAGGCGTAAAAATACACAGCTCGTCGATGATCTTACAGGAAGTGAAATAAAATATGCTGTCTAAAATTTGACATCTTGACGAAAGAGTAGGTGTGGGCGTGTCGAGGGACAAATTTTATACTTGAAGAAATTTTTATACTCAAAAATTGAACTACCAACTTTTAACATAACAATTTCCTGGTTGTTCACTTATTCTGTATTAATTCGTTTTGTTTAACTTACACTTCACTGTCCTCGATTATTCTTTCTTTGCCTTTATTTTCTGATTATACTTCACCCGTACTAGAAAATGGTCCGTATTGAAGTCCGCTTTCTTATAGTTTTGCATATCTTGTATGTCTGCTTCTATCATAACATGGCCAATCTGACTTTTTGTTGTTGCATCCGGTGACATCCATGTTTCTTTATGAATTTTTTTGTGCATGAATCTTGTACTGCTTACAATCAAATTATTATTACTGACCAGGTTTATTAAACGTTGTCTGTTATCATTGATCTCTTTGTGCAAGCTATGTTTTCCTATAATTGTTTTATCTGGAGGCACGGTAGTGCCACCACCAAGTTAAGCAAAAAAGCGACACGGCCGTATCATCCTTTTCTCGAAACAGTTTAGGCTACTTTCGACCCTCTGTAACTTCGTTGTGAATAAAACTACAAACCTGATTTTTAGTAACCAAGCAGGCATTATATAAACACGGTAAATTTCAAATTTCATTAAATTTGAACCAGTAATTTAAGAATCATAACTAGACAAAATTTCTTAATTTTGTCACACACTCACTGACTGTCTGACCGATCATCAAAACTCTAAGGCACTTCTAGCAGACGTAGAAGCTTCAAATTTAGAATACAATTAGTGTTTAGTGTAAATCAAGGAAAAACTAAGATATTTTGCAATTTTGGTCTAGTTTTCTATATACACTAACTACATAAATAACTTTGTAATCCGATATATTTATTTATTCTGTTCGATTGTCATATTACTTTTTTTATTAATCAACGGTTCAATTGTTAAGATAAGCCAACTGCAAATTTTTAAATTTACAGTTTTACAAACCCCTAATATATAATGAGTCTTTTTACTTCAAATAATTGTTGTAATTATTACAAGTAGTGCCATAGTGGTCAGGTAAATTAGTTTTAAAATATCTTAATACGTTTTAATTACTTTAAAGTCACGTTTATCTATTAATCGTATTTCTGCACAAAAAAACTCTTGCGTACAAGTGCTAGTAGTTGCAATGAATTTGGAAATACTGTATGTGAATAACCATCCTTGTCCACACTGGATTGTTCTTATGCCTGGCGATGGTTCGTGTTTATTTCATTTTTTGTCATTTTCTATGTATGGGAATATTAAGTCGTCGTGTGAGATTGGATTTGCTATAGTCGAGTATGTGGTAGCGCATTAGGATGAGTTACAACTGTATACTTGATCCGGTCAAAACTAAATTTGAAATTCTTAATAGAGCTTATGCTCATCGCGAACAGTTTCCGATATGTATAGCCTATGCTATAACTATCACAAAAATCAGGGCCTAAGTCTAAATAATGCGCTGATGGATATCGGTTTTGCAGTATTCAAATCCGGTCAAGGTTACGTGGCACTTTCGAAACTTACAAGTCTGGGCGGCTTACATCTAATTAATCTCGACTATGGAAGTATTAAACCCCAGGAATTCTCAATTTGTGAATTCAATAGACTAAGAAGCATTTACCATACTAAACAAAAATTGTAACATCAAAGCCTCCGACAAAAACCCATAGAGGCAGGGAGTGGGCTTTGAGAAAAACTGTAGCTGAAACTGAAGAAGTAGTACCGGAAAAAAAAAGAAAGACTGCCAACAAAAAGAAATGAGATGCGATCAATAACATCACTTGTAAAAAAACCAAGTCTCGCAACCCAGTTCTTCTACTGTAAAAAGTTGTGAGATCCATGTAATACCAAGTAGGTTGATTTATTCAGTCCCTACCTAAAGGATCTTCCGTTCTAAGTCATTACGTAATTAGCTAACCTAACAACATCTTATAGTGACCATCTCAATATTAAAAATCTTTTATGTTTTAAATAAATAGATTGACGTGGCAACTTACAAGTAATTTTTTGAAGGCCTAGTTCAAACACCAAATGACTCGTTTATTTAAAAATATGGGCGAAAAAAAGGTTTTTTTTTTAAATACCACAAATAAAAAAGGTTTAAATGGGTTAAAATAAACACACGTACTTTTGATGAACCCTGTATGTTTTTAAATTTACTTTTTTTTATTTACTACATTAAAGCTTTAAATTTGTCTAATGTATCTAGTACTTTTTAAAGCTACTACAAAAACAGATTTTATTTATTTATTTAACATTTTTATTATAACATAATCTACGTATGCGTATCATAATAAATTTAAACGTAAACTGAATGAAGTCTGTTAGGTTACGCATAAAGCTTGTAAGCAGATGCTACTATCAAATTAATAAATCAATCTTAACCCTCTTTTTCCTATACTTCAATGTATTGAACTATCCAAACTTCAAATCCTTCTTAAATTATGAGAGTACAAGCGAACGTAAATGCGTGTTACTTTTCAGAAATTATTAGACTGTTTCTCTATAATTTAATGCAATATTGCGTGTATTTTAAATAGTAAAATTACATGACAAATACTTATTATACTTGTAAACATTAAACGTTTAATGATTACGGATCCTAAACATAAATCCGTATCATCTTGCAGGCGTAAAATAATAACACTTAATTATTATGTTTTTGTAAAACTATTTTTAAAAATTTACAGTTAATTACACTTTGTAAAAATGTATTTATTTTATTATTTAAATTTTATTATACTTTAACTAAATAAGTTAGTCAGAGTTTAATCAAATTAAAGCAGTTGTCAAATTTAGTATTTGTTAAATGTATACTTTTTCTTTCGTTGATAAAAATATGAAAATGAAAAATAAAAATTTATTTTTTTAACATAATTTCTGATATCTGCAATCTGGCCGAAAGCAACAAACATATTTTATTAGATGGGGTTATGTTTACAAGGCTAACGTTGCGTTATTATATTACATTAAATATTCAATTTTCTGTACACAACAAATTAATGTTAATATAGTTACAATAACAAAACGTAAGATATTCAAATTAATGCATTTTTGTATCTAATAAACAAGTTGGTATATATCACATCAATTTAAATTGTTTTATACTATAAAGCGTTTAGATATAAGATTATAATTATTTATTTTTTGTACAAACTTAATTTACAAACTCAAAACTAAATCACAAAAATTTATAAAATTGCATTGAAGAAAACTACAATCATTTAACATTCACTGGATTGTGTAACCTCTACCACAGCTGCAGTAAAATTAGAAACATCTAATTAAGTCAATATAAATAATTTCGAAAATAATAATTTAAATAATTTAAAATAAAACTTTGCCTTCTGTTAATACTAATTTGTTCGCGGAAAATGTGCATTCCACTTCACAAGACGCCAATAGAGCAAATTTAGATTTATTTATTAGAAAGAGTTACTATATTGATAACACTGTTTATATCTACAAGTTTCTGATAATAATAATAATAACGAAATTTGTTTTAATATCTGCCAAGTGACGTTTTCAACACATTTTTTAATAGCAGTAAAACTATCTTTGTTGAAACTGCAAATAACGTTTTTAATTCTCTTAAAATTATATGTTGGAGTTTGCGTGATTTGTAAAGCCTACAAAAAATTCACAGATATCGCAAATCTTGCAATTATCGGAAGGTGTTGAAAACACAATATTACCTACGTAATATAATATAATGAATAAAAAGCGAATAGTAAGGCAAGAAAAAATACCAAAAAAAATGACATAAAAGGCATATCAAACCTGCCAAAAAGGTAATAAAAAAGGCACAAATATCTATTAAAATTTACAGTTTATTTTTTTGTTTTACAATGTTTATTGAGTGCTGTTATTTTCCAAAGCACAAATAAAATAATTTTCAAATTTTGATTGTTTATTAGGTGGCATTTTTTAAAACTTACTCACAACAGCAATAGACTATCACAGTGTGACAATATCACAGGTATTTATAACAAACAAAGAATATTTTAGTCATCTGTTTCAGTCATTAAAGGAATCCCACCGGACAGAATTAAAATTATCTATATTTGTTTGCTTTACTTATGTACTGAATAGACCTATAAAATATGATTCATTCCGAAATCCTTCCGGTTTTGTAAATAGTGTTCTGTTAAGCTTGTCATTGTACATAATCCTAGTATAACTTCTAACAATAGTTTTTCTCTATAAGCGGCTTTTGTATTTAATGTTTTCTAAAAACCATTGTTTAACAAAACATGAAAATCCATCTTGTTATTTATAGGTTCGTGGTAAGAGTTTTTGAGCAAAAAATGTTAATAATATTATTGTACGTAATTTAGGTAAAATTCTGTAATGCGTTATTGTCATCTACATATTAAAACACTGTTTACACAAACTTTTCAAAATTTATATGTTAAAAAGAAATATAAAATAATACTATTTAAGAAGGCAAAAAGACAAAAAGTTACACAAAAAGGCGAAATAGGCAGGCTCCTGGCATTTGCCTGACTGTCCGCCCTTTAATAATGAATAAAATTTATTACAATTTTCAAAAATAAGAATGCATACATAAACAATAAAAAATAAAAAAAAAAACAAATAACTAGTATTCTAGGTACATATTAAACGAGAATATGGTCCTATGATAATTCACCAATTGTTTGTATTTAACATTTGTCTATGAAATGCCTGAGAATTGATTCCCATAACCGCCTCATGGCTGGAAAATAATGAATCAGCAACACCAATGACTCATAACAAATTATGAGCAAGACCGTTCATTATCAAGAATTGTTGCGAGCTGATAAAACATAGTTTCCAGTGACATATCTAAAGAGAAACCCCATCGCGTTAGATTAAATCCATGCACTCGAACAAACATCATGGAATGTAAATAGAACGGCGTCACTAATTTTTCAATTTTTGTAGTTCAATTTGTTTGCCCTTTATCTCTCCAAGAGGTACGGAAATTGTGGTCGGCATTGCATTAGTATTAAAAACTCTAAATTCAAACAGTCGCGACTGTTGTTTCCCAATTATAACTTTAGTAGTATGTAATAGTTTAGTACGAAATGATTGCAAACTGAAGGGTACATCTTTTATAGAAAATTTTTTTAGAGAAGCACAAAAATGGGTTTTTGGGCTGTGTTGGTAACGCTTAGCTTTTGTTTTCCAAGTGATGTACGGTAAGTAAACACAAAACAAGCAACAAAATCTCAAAACATCAAACTTTATTTGACACAAAACATTTTCAAGGGAAAAAATCACCTTCGCAAAGCTCAAATAATAATATTGCGCTTAAAAGCATGTTATGCAGGAAAAGGCCGAAAAATTGTGATTCACGTCCACTGACTCATTTTCTGCTGGCTTAGATATGTTTGAGTGCATTCGTATAAATATAAAATTTTTTCTAGACATAATCAATTTTAGAGCCAAAGTGGAACTATCAGAAATTTAGCCAGACTTTGAATACGCTTGGATTAAATAAATCATTCAATGATTAAATAAACTATTTATATCGCGTGATTCCTGACAATTGCTTTGCCACACTCTATATAGTTGATGCGCATTTGTAAAAAAACAACAAAATTAAATGACTACTGGATTTTACCCGAGTTTTATGGCGGTTCACAGTTCTACAGTTTCTAAGATTATGACACGATTCGAGCTACGTTGCCACATCCTTTCAGATGTAAAAGTTGCAAAGTGGAGATTTTACCTTTGGAAATGTGCACAGTTTAAAAATTTATTTTTTTTTAATTGTTTGTCGCGTTTGCAATTCCTTGTCATATCTAAAGAAAACTTACAGTAGATTGGACTCGCAATCAAAACATTTCGCGACTCGAAATAATCGACATGCCTTTTTATTCAATTCGCTTTTTTTGCCGTTTCTACAATTTCTTCTCCTATTAATATTAATGCACTACTGACTATAAAAAAGCATTAAAAAAGATAAATTTTACTTTAACATGAATCCTTTTTCGAGTCTTAACAGATTTATAACGATAATAATCTTTACAATTGTTTGACTGTTGATACAATTTCGACATTCAAAATTTACTCAAATTTTATTTTACCTACTTTCGTCCTATATTGATAACTTTACAGTGAAATCGTTTATGATTTAAATTTTTTATTATAAAACTTTATAAATCAGGTTTATTAAATTATTTCGTTTACGCATTTTAAAATTTGAACATAAATTATCGGTTTAGTAGAACATGTGTGTTTCGGTAGAGTTGCTTTTGGTGACCACTGCGGCTTTTTTTGCGGCTAAGGGTAGCTTTGTCGATGTCGTAATATTACACCAGCATCGAAACCGCCGCAATTTTTGTATTGGAATGATTTGCTTAATAATTTAAAATAACCAATAAACTATTGTTTTATTCGAAATAAGTGGACTGTATATATTATTAGCTGTTTAATAATAAAATAGATGTATTTTAAAAACAATGTATTTTTACAAAAACTGTTGTAAAATGAGCTGCATGAAATGTGATTGCAGAACAACAACTGCCCTTCAATCAGTTCTTTACTCTCGGTAACTATCTGCAGGTACCTCGACTTTAATCCCTTTCGCAGAAGGGCACAATAAGCAAAACATCTAACTAACTAACAATTGTATTTTACATTTAAAAGGCGAATGACGGTCGACGTCTTTACATACTGGCCGCCTTGAAAGATACTTTCAAAAAAAAAAAATTTTATCTTAGTTTTACATGATACAAATTTACAAATTAGATTAATTGACAAAAATACAACAATAGAAAAATGAACAAACTAAAATACTAAAATAAATTTTACAATAAAATTGTACACAATGATTATGTACTGTCTAAATTATTAATTAACTAGTTTTTTTTTGTTATTATTATTATTATACCGGCGGTTCTATCGGTAAAACACACACTTGGGTTACCGCACGTTTTATCACTCCCGTCATCACTTTAACACTCATTACTCTTGTAATGCCGTCAGAACCCGGATGTAATTGCGTTACTCTTCCCATGCTCCATTTTAGTACTGGAGCGTTGTCATCTTTAATTACTACTAGGGCACCTATCTTTATATTGTTTGATGAATTTTGTTTCCATTTACACCTTGTTTGAAGCTCTGAAACCACTTCTTTGTGCCATCGCTTCCAGAAATGTTTACGCATTGCTTGCATCTGCTCAAATTTATTCATGCGGTTGGAACATATTTCTAGTTTATTTGGATCTGGCAAGGCAATGAGAGACTTGCCAATTAAAAAATGAGCCGGTGTTAGGGCAGAAATATCATTTATGTCTGAGGATAAAGGAGAAAGTGGCCGGGAATTTAAAATCGATTCAATTTGAATAAGACCGTATAAAATTCTTCAAACGTTAGCTTTGCCTCCCCAATAACACGCTTTAAATGCCATTTTGTCATTTTAATCCCGGCTTCCCAGATTCCCCCAAACGTTGGGGAGTACGACGGGATAAAATGCCATTGAATATTATCATGTAATAAATTTTTTGAAATTAAGTTTTTTTCAGACTGCAAAAACTTAAAAATTTCACGTATTTTATTATCTGCGCCCACAAAATTTTTCCCATCGTCTGAATAAATATTGTTTGGTTTTCCACGTCTTGCTATGAAACGGTACAAAGTAGCCATAAATGCATTAGTAGTTAACGCGGATACTAATTCCAAATGCACTGCTTTCGTGCACATACAAACAAAGAGACATAAGTAGACTTTAATCAATTTTGCACCACGTAATTTTCTATCTTTCATTAGAAAAGGACCACCGTAGTCTACACCTACATTTTCAAAAGGACTAGCTTGATTAACGCGTACTGCAGGCAGATTGCCCATTAGATAGGTAGAAACCTTCGGTGCGGCTTTAAAACAAACAATACAATTTCTGATTACCTTTTTTGCAGAACTTTGACCTGCAATTGGCCAAAATCGTTGCCTAATTGAATGCAATAAGTGTTGTGCACCACAATGAAATAGTCGTTCGTGTTGATTTGTTAAAATTAATTTAGTTAAAATGTGACCTTGAGGCACAATTATGGGGTGCTTTATGTCGTGGTTCAGTTTTGAGTTATTTATTCTACCACCAACGCGTATTAAACCTTTCTCATCCAAGTATGGATTTAATGAAAGTAATTTACTCTTATTGTCAAGAGATTTTTTATTTTGTAACCTTTTTATGTCATTAGGATAACACTCGTTTTGACTTATTTGTATTAAACGCATTAAGGCGTTATCTAATTCTGTTAATGTCAGTTGCCCAGTTTGCCTATCTTTAATGTTTGCCTTTACATTAAATTTAAATCTAAGTATATACGCAACCGTTGTTTTTAAACGAATTATTGAAGAATATTTTGTAAAAAGAGAATTACTATAAATAAGAGAAGTGTGAACGAGTTTGCGTTGTTCCAATTCCGTATGCATTTTTTCACTTTTGATATTTGTCCATTGAGAACTACATTGCATTAACCACAGAGGTCCATGCCACCATAATGTTGAGGTTTTTAAGCAGCTTGGAGAGACTCCACGAGACAATAGGTCTGCAGGATTTCCTGCGGACTTTACGTAATGCCACTCATCTATTTTCGTTATAGTTTGTATTTCTGCGACGCGATTGCTTATAAAAGTTTTCCATTTATTTGGTGGTCCCTGGATCCAAGCCAGTGCAATTTTTGAATCCACCCAAAGATATTTTTTATTAAACTTAACATTTGACTTTACAACTAACTTTACTAACTGCGCTAACAAAACAGCAGCACACAACTCTAGACGAGGTAAACTAACTGATTTGACAGGTGCGACGCGTGATTTTGCGCACAGTAAGTTACAAGAGATTGTTTCATTTAAACTAATACATCTTAAATAAATACAAGCGCCATAAGCGCGCTCAGAAGCGTCCGAAAAACCGTGAAGTTCGATATGCACGTAATTGGAGGATATAACATGTCGCGGTATTCGTAATTCATTTAATATATGTAGATTATTTTTTAATTGAAGCCATTTTGTGTGCAAATATTGTGGAATTGTTTCGTCCCAGGATATTTTTATTTTCCATAACTCTTGGATAATTAATTTAAACATAATGATTATTGGGCCTAACAGACCTAAAGGATCGTATATTTTCGCAATTGTGGATAATATTGTGCGCTTGGTTATGCGACTTTTTGTAGCGACTTCGCGAATAGTATATTGAATACTGTCTAGTTTAGGATTCCAATAAATACCTAACGTCTTATTTGTTTCATCACCGCCTAACTGTATTATACTTAAATCTATCTCACTATTAATATGTAACTGATTAAGAACATTTAAATGATTACTGGACCATTTACGTAAATGAAACCCTGCACCAGCAAGTAAATTCGTTAAATCTTTTTGTACTGCCATTAGTTCATCTAGGGAATTTGTTCCTGTAAAAAGGTCATCTACGTAAAAATCTCTTTTTTTATTACATTACTAGCCAATGGGAACGTACTCTCACTATCTATTGCTAATTGATGAAGACAACGGATTGCTAAATATGGTGCTGAAGCAGTACCGTAAGTTAATGTATTAAGTTTATAACATTTTAATTGTAATTGAGGATCCGACCGCCAGAATATTTTTTGAAACTCGCGATGTTCATCTGATATTAATATTTGCCTATACATTTTGGATATATCCGCTGTAATAACGTATTTATAGGTTCGGAATCGTAGTAAAATAGAGACTATATCATTTTGCAAGACAGGACCAGTATGTTGGATTTCATTTAACGATACATTGTTGTCTGTTTTGGCTGACCCGTCAAAAACTACCCGTAGTTTTGTAGTCAAACTATCATTTTTAATCACAGCGTGATGTGGCAAAAAATAACCTACATTTATCGTTTCATCATCATCATTTATCTCATTCATATGACCTAACTGCTCATATTCTAACATGAATTCTACATATTTTTTCTTTAATTCCTCATCTTTTATTAGTTTCCGTTCTAACGATTTAAATCTATTAATAGCTATTTGTCTAGAATTGCCTAACGTGTTTACTAAATTTTCTTTAAATGGAATTTTTATGACAAAACGTCCGCTATTATTTCTTGTAGTTGTATTTTTAAAATAGTTTTCACAATATTGTTCAGATGGAGAATGCAAACTAGATTTGGGTTCAATTTCTTCTAATTCCCAAAATTTCCTAATCGTATCGTCATTAACCGAATCCTCAGTGGCATTTATGCTAAAACAACTTATTTGAATATTTTCTGACTGATTATAATTTAAGTTGCCCGCTATGATCCATCCTAGCTGAGTTTTTTGCATTATCGGCATATTACTTCCTAATTGGTATTGTCCGACACACAATAAAGACCAAAACATTCCTGAACCTATTAAAAGATCTATTTGTGTTGATTGATTAAATTCTTTATCCGCCAAGGGTAGGTAATTAGGAATATTTAATACATTTTTATTTAATGTAACTGCCGGAAGCTCGTCTGTTATCACTGGTAACACTAGACAATTAATGTCCACATTAAAACTATTAACAGTAGACCAAATTTTTACATTTACTTGTTTGTTTATATTAGACAATGCTTGCCCAACCCCCTTTACAACGTAATCTACCTTTGTGGGTTTTAAATTAAATTTTATACACATACGCTCTGTTATGAAGTGACTTTGCGATCCACTGTCCAAAAGCGCGCGACACGTATAAAATTTATCTTTGCTATAATTTATTTTAACCATTGCTGTCGATAACAATACCTGTGAATTTGATATGCTTTGCGTATTTGCATAATTTGAAATAGTTGCTAATGGTTCGTTATCTGACTTTGTCAAGTTAGTTTCGTTTGTATTCGAAGCCGCAGAAATATTACTGTTTATGTCTAAATGTAACAGAGAATTGTGAGGTTTCCTACATTTTTTGCATGTATTGGCACGGCATTGATTTGAAAAATGAGTGTTTCTAAAACAATTCAGGCAGCGCTTATGCTTTTTCACACTTGCAATTCTGTCTTCAATAGCTAATTTTAAAAACGAAGGACAATTATAAATTGCGTGTGAATTATTACAGAAAAAGCAATTTAAATTATGGAAACTAGAATATGATTGAGAAGCTTTCTGCATTGGCATCTGTTTAACCTTTTCATTTTTTGTCATTTCTAACTTTTCTAATACGTTGCATTTAGATTTTAAAAAATTGTTCATGTCTTTCATGGTCGGTAATTCTTCGCTGTAATCATAACTTTCCCATTCACGTCGCGTTACAAGATCAAATTTAGTATTTAGTATATAAATAATTAGCCTATCCCATGCCTCAGTAATTTCACCTAAAATAGTCAATGCGCGCAAATGTTTAGTTATATTATCAAATAAGTTACGTAACTCGAAGTGCGATTCTCTTTTAATATTTGGTAACTCAAAAATTGCATGTATATGATTATGAATTATTAATGGCTTATTCTCATACCTATCTAAAAGCAACCTCTATGCAACTTGGTAATTATCAGCTGATACTTCTATAGACTTAATTATTTGCCCGGATTCCTTTTCTAAAGATGACCGTAAGTAATAAAATTTTTGAATATTTGTTAATGTATCGTTATGCTCTACTAATGCATTAAATGAATCCCTAAATTCTAGCCAATTTTCATATTTACCGTCAAATGTTTTTAATTGTATTTCAGGCAGTTTTATTTGAAGAAAATTTTGTTTACACTGAGAACTATTTGATTCCCTTGAGTTAATATTTGTATTTAAGCATGACTTAATTTTTGCGATTAATTTAAAGTAATCGTTTTCAAAGGAAGATCTTTCTTGAATGTCTGTTTCTGAAGGAAACTTTAATTCTAATTGAGATTGTGTATCGTCAAATTCTGTCCAAACGGGATTTTCAAATTTATCTAATCTACATTTTAATTCGCTTATAATTTCCGGTGTTATTTCATTATTCGTTATTTCCGATACATAATTTTGTAAGCGTGTTAATTTTCCTTTGAGTTGGTCTCGCTTTGTTTGCAGAACCTTTGCCATAGCTTAAATTAAATAAATTAAAAATTTGACTTACAGGTAGGTAGCAGGAAGGAACTGATGTCTAGAACGTGGTCTAACTTCTGTAACTGCTTCTTGCACTTTCTGCCAATCTTGCTAACACTTGAACACTTAATTATTGATGTTTAAAATGCTGTTTGATTATTAATCCTTATTAATCCGGCTCGAAGGACCAATGTTTTATTCGAAATAAGTGGACTGTATATATTATTAGCTGTTTAATAATAAAATAGATGTATTTTAAAAACAATGTATTTTTACAAAAACTGTTGTAAAATGAGCTGCATGAAATGTGATTGCAGAACAACAACTGCCCTTCAATCAGTTCTTTACCCTCGGTAACTATCTGCAGGTACCTCGACTTTAATCCCTTTCGCAGAAGGGCACAATAAGCAAAACATCTAACTAACTAACAATTGTATTTTACATTTAAAAGGCGAATGACCGTCGACGTCTTTACAACTATTACCCTAAAACGGTAGAAGACAGAAGAAAGTTGTACATAAACATTTTTATAGAAGACAAAATTTAGTATAAAAAAGTCGGCGTAAGGGTACAATTACGTTCAATAGTTTAGAAGATACAAGTGTGCAAAGTTGCATTAAAATTGTGTAACTCTTAAACTATTAGATATAATTATACCCTCCCGCGGACTTTTTTGTATTAAATTTTGTGCTCAATAAATTGTTTAGGTGCAATTTTTATCTATACTGTACCGTTTTGACAGCGTACAAGGCGGAAGCTTGCGCGGATCTAATTCTGCAATTACTATAATCATTTTTCATCACTTCTGAGCGAAATTAAGACTTATTATATTTTTAAAACATAAAACCAATCATAATAAGGAATATCTTGTTTAATAATAATAAACACTGCATCCAAAAAATACAAAAAATGAAGTGAAATGGGACACCACCGCAAGTTCCCGATTTGTTTCATCTGAGCGTTTCATTGTTTCGTTACACGAGCCTTTGAATTAAGCCTCCTATAAGTGTTTTCAACACTAAAACAGTTACGTTTATAGCAAATACTTTATTTACAGAGTTGTCTTAAAAAGGACACTTTATCACTAATCAAAATTTTAAAACCTAAGCTAACAACACAAATTCTACAACAAAAGCAATAACAACCGTTAATCGAGTATTAGATTCTTTTTCCAAATGATGTTTAAATGTTTTCTAGTTTGACATCACTTGAAATTTTTTAGTGCTGTTACAGTCAGTTTACAGTTTTGCAAAACGATTCACTTTCGTCAGTTGTAAAGTCGTTAAAACGTTTAAAAAATTGCACTAACATTTTTTTTTTGACATTTTAAAAATCCAACTTGATGGTTGTCCAAAAAAATCTAGAGTTTAACTAACTGTTTAGAAAAATTTATTTTGTTGTTAACTAGACGTGTAGTACATACAATACTGAAAAAATGGTTTGCTTATTCTGTTCAGTTTTTACAGGTTGCATTCGTATAACAATTTTCCATTCTAAATAATTCCCGTGTTGTCGTTATCACACTGAGCTTTTGTCACAAGTTGCAGTAGACATTTTTAGAGCCTGGCATAAACTGATTGATTGTGCCGTAAAGTCTTGCTTTTATAAACCGGCCTTCGATTGATATAACTGGTTTCCAAATTTCCGGCAAAGGAAAACTAGAATTTCAGTTAATATTAATAGAATATTTTAATAATTTCAATTAATTTCATAACTTTTGCTAATAGTAATTAGAAACATTAGCCAAAATCTTAGTGTCTTTAAACAAAATTTGATGACCCGTTTCTCGCACTGTTTTGCCACCGCTGATTTAGAAGATTGTTTAAGACCAATACTTCTTAATACGAATTCTCACGTTTCTACCCGTTTCTCCTATTTATGCACAACCACAAAAGGACGAAATGTTATAAACGCCGTCAGATTGAAAAGGAATAACGTTCTTCACCGGATTCAAGAGTTGATCTAATTTAGGAAAAGTAGAAAACCAAGTAATAATGTTGTGTTTAGAAAACATTTTTTTAATACGGTCCATGGTACTTTTCACACAGGGTAGATAAGGAATAAACGTCGGTTGAGATAGATTCCGTCGTTACTCTTGGTTTCGCAGACGTAAACTTTATAATATATTCTTTAATATTTTTTTATTGTAACTGTTTGAGACTAATACCTTGGTTAGATAATTTATGTCTTTTTGAAGATTTTGGGGTTGGCTTAAGGAAACAGCTCTGCGCAGAAAGAATTCACTACCGATAGTTTCCGAGAAAGGTGATAATGAAACAATCGGTTTAAATATCTATCTGTATGGGTAGGTTTTCGATAAACTGAAACCATCTCCATTTCGAGTAACTAAAACGTCTAAAAATAGTAAAGAAGAGTTTCCTTTTAATTTCATAGTAAAAAAAATATTTTGATGAATTGAGTTAAAATGACATAGAAAGTCGTGAAGCGTAGAATAAGTAAGTACCGTTTCGAAATTTCGTTACTGCAACGCTGCAATTGACAGTCAGTACAGATTGTGATCTTTCATCTGGTGACAAGCCACAGACGTCATTACAGCAACAATCGTCGGTATTTACACTATTTTGTGCTTACTTAAAATGCTTTCGCTAATTGAGAATCCCTCCGGCTGTGAAGTACGCGCTGTTATCCGCTTATTTAATGCTTAAGGCGTGAAAGAATCCGAAATTTATCGTCAGATCTGTGAAGTCTATGGAAAAGACATTATGAGTGCTAGAATGGTATGAAAATGGGCTAAAGCTTTTAATAGTGGTCGCAACAATGATTAAGTTAAACAATTTTAGCCAGAAAAATCATGTGTACCGTGTTTTGGGACAGGAAGGGTGTGTTGCTTATCGACTTTTTGCTTCGTGGTAAAACAATAAATTCTGAAAATTACTGTGAGAAGTTAACAAAACTGTGTCGAGCAATCCAAAACAAGAGGCGCTATGCTGAGTTCTGAGCTCAAGTTCTCATCGCATCATTTGGCTGGGAACAACTTGATCATTCCCTATACAACACAGATCTTGCGACCAATGGCTAGCACCTGTTTATGAATTTGAAGAAACATATCAGAGGTCAGCGCCGTGATGACGGCGATAGCCTCAAAACGACCATAAATCAGGCGGCAGACAACGGCATACAAAAACTTGTAATTCAATATGATAATAATAACGGCAATTATGTAGCAAACTAGGTTAAAGTAAAGTTTCATGTAAAAATAAAATTATTATAAAAAGTGGCATAATATTTTTTATATTTTAAAACGGATCTTACTTTAAAGACAGGGCTGGTACTACTTGAGAAGAACAGATTAATAGGCACTTTGTTTTGGCATTTTTACAAACTTCTGATAAACTCTTTAGTGAAAAAAATTGGAATAAGACAAACTTGTTGTTGATAGCTTTGGTCTGAGGTTAAAATCTTTTTAAGTACCATAAACATTTAATGAAGTAAATAGTCGTTTTTAAGATACGTAAATCAAATTTTTCAAACTACTCCATTTGATCTTTAAAGACTTGAATATTTCCTGCTTAGTTTCTTTTCCTAATAATACTTATTATGTACGAATAATTCTTACCCACTTATAATTTTTACCTCATTTGCTTTAAAAAAAACTTTTTTGATTTTCAGTTACATGTATGCATACGTAGCCAATTTTGATTATCGAAACACTACGACAAGATAAATAATATTTTATTCACACTCAGTTAGTAACGTTCAGTTTTCCGAACCTCTTAAAGGTTGGTAAGTGAGCGATTTCCATGGTTAAAAAAAACGAGTATGTAATGAAACCTCGCGGTCAGTAATGTACACTTTCCGAACCTGTAATTTGTGTGTGTTTTGTTTTAACTAATTTGATAAAATGACAATCATAAATTAAATACGTATATGTCAATTGTGAAGTGCCTACTATGTGTTAATATTTTACCGAAATAAACGATAATATTTTGGAAGTAGGTTTTCATTCATTTTTTATTAGTTTTATGTTATTTATTTTATATAATGGCTGATTGTGAATAAAATTGTATACAAACCTTGGCAAAAGTGTTCCATTTGTCTAGGGCTATGCCTCTCGGTAAACTATAGTTCTCTCGACAGAAATAGAATACTTTCCGCCTCGGTATGTAATCTACTATTAGACTACAGCAAAAAACTTTTTTTAAACGCTGTTTAAAGATTCTAACCTATAAATCTGTCGTAAACAATTGAGATAATTGTGCATTGTCATTACGCTTAAAACCTTTGCCGTTAAATTTTTAGACAACTTGACAAATTTTCTATAATTTTGTTAAAAAATTGTAATATTTGTTTTGTATAAAAAAGTATTTTTTGCTTATTGAAATTTCAAACATTAAAAACGTACAAATGTGATACTTTAACTAAGCATAATTTACAAGGAATCCGCTGTGGTATAGTGACCAAAGGTCTCCCACATATGTCTCCGATTACACCGACGGCCCTGGTTCAAATCCCGTAGTTGCTACTTCTAAAAACTTCTAAAACAACCACCGCCGCTTTAATTAAAAACGAAGTCATTAATGTTCAACGGTTATTTACTAAGAAATACAACAAATGCCATTCAAGAACCAAAATTTTATTTATTTATATCAAAAAAACCATAATTTTATTTTACTTTCCAATTTTTTATTCAACACCAACGTGACACTCTCCCAACGAATAGTTAAGACATTTATTAAACGAATCCAATTCGTTTTTTGTACGCGGACATTTCACGTTCTTATAGTGATTATGAAACATTTTTGTGCCAAAATTTAAAACTATTTTTGAAAAAACAAATTTGTAACACTTAATAAACGGATTTGTTCTACTAGGGTTACTATGCTATTGTGTATTTATAGATGTTGCTGTAATGTTACGGAACGCAAACTGTTTTTTAAATATCAATAGATATGCATTTGGTGTTGTTTAACTTTCAAGTCAAAGATAGAATAATTGTATAACCAAATAATAGTTTCTTTTTTCAATATTAGTTTAAAGAAAGTTATTTTAATTTATTTCTTAATTAAAAGTGTATATAAACGTTGGTTTAATTTTTTTTTAAATAATTGCCAATAAGAAAATTGTGTTATAATTGAGGGATAAGGAGTAAGATTAAAAGGATTACGTTTCCCTTTCATTAAAATATAGATACCACAATTTGAGTCTACGGAGCAATTTTATCAGTGTTGCTGACAAATGTTCTTTTTGTTAGGAAGAGAGACGGCAGGATGCTGTTATCTAGGATTGTGTCTGCATTATTCGAGAAGGGAGGTTGTAATATATGCAAGGCGGAATGACGGTCTCACAATGGAACACTCCTAGCTTGGGATGCCCGCGGCTGTGTATAAATTACACACTTCTCCTGCTGCCACTTTTCCACCTTTCCAAATTACGTACGATTTGTACTCACGTACGGCATTGATTCGTTTTTTATTGTTATATTTTCCGCATTATACCATATTTATTATTTTTTTATTGTTTTCGCAATATACTTTTATAAACGTAACTTCTGAGTAACGCATACCCCGACTTTTATTAGTTATCCTGAAATCCTTTCAACTTCATTATACGCCAATTTTATTGCCATTTTTAAATTGTAATAAACCGGAAGACATAGAGATTGTAGGTAACTTTATAGTAAGAAGCTACAGAAACTTCTCATCCTATTTTGTAGAAATACATAAACCTTGGCACGATCTTAGAACTTAATCTTAATAATATTACGGTTGTAATCCAATGAGTACTTCACGTAGTAAAAATAAATGAAACATGATGAAAAGCGTTAGCGCTTGTCTTAATTCTTGTATATTTATATGCCGTATGTGCGCTTAAAAACAAAAAAACTTATACTTTAGAATTATTTTGATAATGATAGTTACTTCAAGGATAATTTTAGTAATTTATTCGATAGAAACGTGTTCTTGTAACAGCGGTATTTAAGGGAATGTACGTGCAATATACGGTTAATCTCCTTTCGATAACAAATATTTAACTGCATATAATTGCATATTGGAACCTTCCTTAACTTAAAATTCTCTTTTTTATATTTTGCCTAATCCTAAAAATTTATTATACGTACCATAAATTTTGTTTTTATTTTGTTTTTGTCTGTAAAGACATAAATTAATTTCGTCCTAATACGACAACATATAAACAAGATTTAGCAAAAACGTGAACCATTAATACAAAAACGTATTACACTTGCCAACGTTCACAAAAATCTATTCACAAAAACCGTATTATTATAATTAATTAATTTAACTAAATCAACTATTCTTTTATAATACTAATAAAAAACAACTACAGTTGACATGATTACGACAGAAAGATTAAAGGGTGTTATCAAAATAAGAGTCTTTTTAGCTTGCAAGCAAATAAATCAACAAATGTAGAAAAGTTTAAAAAAAAATTTTTGTACTCTTTTTAATTAAATATATGTTTAAAGAGTGAATATATTATATTTTTAAAGAATTACTACTTCTACATTAATTCAAATAAAATGTTTAATGTATACTAAATTACTTTGTTTCATAAAAAAATATTATTTAAACGCAAACATCAGAAAAAATAAATTACTTTTATTATGTAAGACAATCTTTTAATTGAAAAATGTTAGAGAGAAACACAGGTGGTAGTTAAGAATTAACATGAATCTTCGTGTTTGGTAACTGTCTGGTTTATTAATAATTGTATTTTTAACTTAGAAAAATTAACAAACATTTTATTTTGTAGAAATTTAGTTAGTTATTTACAGGATTATTACAAATGTAACTAATTTTTGCTAAACTACTAAACAATACAATAAGCTAAGCAAAATAACTCGCAATTTAAATGAAATCATTTACTATTATTTATATGTCACTGTAACCGTATAAATTTCGCAAATAAGAGTAACTTTTATTTATCTACACTGGCATACGCTTTAAAACACAATTTATTTATTTACACCACCAATTTTTTCTTAGGACTACAATTTTCTTCGGTTACCTTTTATACTCTTGCTTTATCTGGAACCAGAATATTCTATTTGTTTCGGTAATCGCCTGAAATTTTCTAAATGTTTCGGAAACGTTTTAATACTATTTTGTTACTGTTAAAAACGTCCAATCTAGATTTTTACATTTATAACACAGCCCAACAAAATAAAATTTCTGTCTTGGTGCCGGAAAAGTAAGAACTGATTTTGAATATTTGTGAAGTGCTGATTCCAAAAATACCTGGCTTTTTTTCGTAGCAGCTCCAGTTTTTGAGATATGGGATAATTGGTATTAGTTCTGATAAAACGCAAAAATATTGAAATAGTGATATCTTTAGAGGCCAAAAGTGAAATTTCCTACCTAAATAATTAAAATCTAATGAGCTAGTTTGAGTTACTTGGTATTATTTATTACTGTAAAACCCGACATTCTTATACGCCTATCAAAAACTAATTAATTCGTCGTATTACCTCGCAAATATCTCTGCTTTACGAGGTACAATTTATATAAAGAAATTAGAATCTAATTAGCCAGTTTGAGTTATTTGGTATTTATTCATTTGTGTAAAACCCAACATTCTTATTATTACTGCCATCAAAACCTAATTAACACACAGTTATATTAATTCGTATCTTTGCTTTACGATGTACATTTACCTATTTAGTTTATGTAGCTGAAGTTGTGGTATCATTTAGTGTTGTTCAGAAATAAAACATACATTTAATTAAAACCATGGCATTCAGAAGCAAACGTAGTTGTGTGAATCATCCAGACGTTATTTGCTATGTATGTGGTGAGTACACTTTTAAAGAAAGTAGAAAGCCTATTTCTGATTGTGTGAGAAGAAGTTATCTGGCCTATTTTGGCGTTCACTTGGGTGACCAAGATAAATCTTGGGCTCCACATTTCGTATGTAAAACATGTATTGAACATCTGCGTCAGTGGACAGTTGGAAAGAAAAAGTGTCTAAAGTTTGGAGTACCAATGGTTGGAGAGAATCAAGCAACCATCACGATGACTGCTATTTTTGTCTCGTGAATATCAAAGGAATCAATCGGAACAATAGACAGAAATGGCCATATCCTGATCTAGATTCAGCAAAGAGGCCTGTACTGCATAGTGAAAAAATACCCATTCCATCATTCAGCAGTCTGCCTTCTCTCCCGGAAGATGATGCAGAACTACCCACGTTTGATGAAATTCAGTGTATGGAATCAGAAAACGACAGTGATTTCAAAGCAGATTTATCAAGTCCGCAACGTTTCAAAAAACAAGAACTGAACGATCTCATTAGAGACCTGAATCTTTCAAAGGAATCTTCTGAATTACTCGCTTCCAGATTAAATGAGAAGAATCTACTGCAGCCATATACCAATATTACATTTTACGTAAAAGAGATAAGGATCTTCTGCCCTTTTACTCTGAGGAAAATAACCTAGTATTTTGTAACGATATAAGAGGACTCTTACAAAAAATGGGTTTGTCGGAATACACACCAGACGAATGGCGCTTTTTTATAGACAGTTTCAGACGAAGTTTGAAATGTGTGCTTTTACACAATGGTAATAAATATGGCTCAATACCCATTGGTCATTCTAACAGCATGAAGGAGGAATACGAGGCAATATCACTAGTCCTGAAAAAAATTAAGTATGAAGAACATCAGTGGGTGATTTGTGTCGACCTAAAAATGATAAACTTCCTCCTTGGACAGCAAAGTGGATATACAAAATATCCTTGTTTTTTGCGTCTTTGGGACAGCAGAGCTAAGGATCAGCACTGGGTTAACAGAAATTGGCCTTTAAGAAATGTTATGACTCAAAGAAAGCAAAATGTAATCAACGAACCTTTGGTTGCGAGAGACAAAATCGTATTTCCACCCTTGCAAGTTGGGGCTTATGAAGCAATTTGTGAAGGCTTTAAATCGCGATGGACTTTGTTTTGGCTACTTGATTTGTAAATTTCCTGGGATTAGCACGGAAAAACTAAAAGCCGGAATATTCGATGGCCCTCAGATAAAGCAGCTTATTAAAGATCCACAATTTACCGCATCAATGAATGAAATTGAATCTAACGCTTGATGTTCATTTGTTCAAGTTGTACAAAATTTTCTAGGAAATTATAAGGCAAAAAATTATATAGAATTAGTGGAAAATATGCTTTCAAACTTTAATATACTCGGTTGCAACATGAGCATAAAAGTTCACTACCTCTACAGCCACTTAGATCGGTTTCTAAAAAACCTAGGTGATTTGAGTGAAGAACAGGGGGAAAGATTCCATCAAGACATGGAACTATGGAAGATCGATATCAAGGAAGATGGGGTACCCACATGATGGCCGACTACTGCTGGAGCCTTCAGCGAGACTGTCCTAATAACTACCATGCTAGAAAGTCTTATAAAAGAAAATTTTTAAAGGATATGTAAATATAATTTATAAACTTATTTGTTTATTTTGTGAAATAAATACATTACTTTGGATTTTATGTGTTTTTTTACTAGCACTTGAAGCAGATAGTATTAGTAATAACGTAAAAAGTATAAAAGTTAAAAAACTAGACTATTTCTTTCTAAGAAAAAGGTCAAAATACAATATCTCAAAAACTAGATCTGATAGACCAAATCTGAAGACAGTTTTGGATTCTGCACCTAAAACTTACTTAAAAACAGTTACAAAAACCCTGGCACCAAAATGTGTGTTGGACTGTGTAATTTATAGATTTTTTTAAAGATCGTAAATCAATAATTTATTAATAGATTATTAAACTTTACTTAAAACAATGTAAGTAATAAATAATTAATAAACGACTGTAGCTTAGATTATGTTGGCAATTCTTTTTTTAAATTCAATTTATTGTCTATAATTTAATAAATATTTGTTTGTTTTTAGTTTTTTACGTTACGTTTAATAATTTTCTTTTTTTTATTTTAAAACATTGTTACTTATTCTATATTTATTTTTGTGTATTGTGTACTTTATTTTATTTTGTATTTTGGTATCTTTGTAAACGCTTCTTTTACTATGTTTATTTGTTGCAAGCTTCTGTGTTCAACATTTAGTTTCATTGTGTTTTTTTTTCGATTACTTTTTGTATTTGATATACTATAAGATATAAGTAAGAATTGATTTAATGATTCATTTTGATTGAGTATTTCTGTAATTCTGGTTGCAAGGCTATTTTTATACATATATTTTATTTTTATTTTTTTCTTCTTCTAGATGTGTTTTTATTTTCACACTAGTCGAACATGGTTTTTGTAACTGTTTAAAAAAATCGGATTTCTATTCTTTTGAATTTCGGTGGATTATCTTATATTGTTTTTCTGTAACACACTTGGCTTTATATTTTTTGTTTGTAAGAAATCTTTTATGTTTTTAATTAATTGAATTCAATTTCTTTTTTTGGTTTCTTATCTGTTTTTATTTTTAACCTAGATAACTTTGTTCTTTTAATTTTTTTTTTATATATTTACTTAGTTTGTTTTAAATTTTTTATTTTTCTATGTAATTCATCCGTTCTAGTTCTATTTAAAAAATGATAGTATGGTTTATAGGTTTGCTTGATATTAGTTTTGTTGCAGTGTAAGTAACATCTACATACTATATACTTTTTTATACAAAGTGTGAATAAATTAACAAAAAAGCTTTACGTTGTGACATTCTTCCTTCAAGTATGAATTGAAAATGTTAATGGTAAATTGTTGTATTATGCTTCGTATGTCTTCAGGAACCACTTAAAGGAAACATACATTTGGCAACACTGTAAATTGTAATACCTGCCGTTGCTATTTTCTTTATTTCAATCTCTAAAAACATTTTACTCGTCATTGCTAACATGTTTTAAATTCTACACATTACCCAAGATATGATTTGCTCTTCAATTTATTTATTGTCAGATTAATAACTAGGTACAATTAATGTTAATTTAGAATGTATTTTCCAACAGGATGTTTTTTTTTATTTTATTTTATAGGAATTCAATTACACTAACCCCTACAAAATTGCTTGAATTGAAATCCAGCTGTTTCTACGCATAGTTGCAATTTTCGAGGTATCGTCTAGATTAATCGTTACAGTCTTTCTGGTATAATTTCTAATTCAGCTGCGTTAATTCCTTCTGTAACTAGGTCAGCATCTTGAGTAGGCGTTTCATACACTATCTTTTTAATGAAACCCCAAACGAAGAAATCTAGAGAGTTGGTATCGAGAGATCTCGCAGGCTATAGGATGGAACTACTGCGACCAATTCATGTATTTAGGAAGTGTTCATCTAACCACTCTTTTACATTACGAAAAAAGTGAGCAAGAGCCCCATCGTGCATGTAAATTATATTATGGCGTATGTTCAACGGCATTTCTTCAATAGCTTGTTCCAATACATTAAGGTACCCATTGGAATTAAGACGATTTGGTGGATAAATTGACTCAACGACTCTATGTTTTATTATGCCCAATCAAACGTTAATGAAAAACATTCTTTGGTAACCATATTCTATGCGTATTTTTATCTGCCTAAGGGTAAAGATTATGAGTATTAAATACACCATCTCTGATAAACAGATTTATCGCTCCAAAAAATCCGGAGGAAATGGTCATCTTCTTGAATCAAATTTAAGATTATGTTACAAAAATTTAAATTTAATATCATAAAGAGACTAAATTTTAGAAAGGTGTGTAAAACGACAATGACTTTTAAATCAAATCAAAATTTAACATTGACGAAGAATTAATTCGTTTTATAATCGTAAAGATGGTTAATAATTCTTGAGATTTTTTGATCATGTTTAGGACCACTATACCGTTTATTTAAATCCAAATTGTTTGGTAAACTGACTGAATTTGCAGCATTTAAATTGTTTGCTGCTGTCGTTTTTTATTTTCTGAAAAATGTCAAGCATGTATTTTTTTGAGAAGTGATTTTACATGTGAGCTGTTTATCTTTTTTATTTGCACAATTTTGGAAACTTTTGAATAATAATCTTAACTAACTAGATAATATAGTACTTTGTGATACTCTAAAGTCCAAACTTTCTCATAGTATCGTTCGAATTTTTGCGTTTAGGTTTTTATGTTTCAGAGAGGTTTTGCAATGTTTTATTTCTCTAGAAATTCTTAATCACTAAATAGTAGCTTTAACTAATGACAAACATCGATTGTATTCATAATGTCGTTCATAAATGGTAGTCAAACATTATTTTCTAATTTAAAATGTTTTTGGAACGCCATCTTGTGATAAAAATACCACGTATGATTATATAGTAAACTATAAATTAGTACGTAGGGTAGAAAAGTTGTCATTGGGTTTAATGACAGCGAAAGTCAATGATCTATTGACAAGTGACGCTGTCAAAATCCCAACTGTAAAATAGGTTAGGAACAATGCTAGTTTAATTGTGAAAAACAACATCAGAACTAGTAGACAGCTGTTTCGTTCTTTAGGAACTCGTCAGCGCTAGGATGCACCGATGTGTTTCCACAACTATACTGACAGACCGTACTCTTTTATGTCATGTTCCTAAAGAATGAAACAGCTGTCCGCTAGTACTGATGTTGTTTTTTACAATTATACTGACATTGTTCCTAATCTATTTTATAGTTGGGATTTTGACAGCGTCACTTATCAATAGATCATTGACTTTCGCTGTCATTAAATCCAATGACAACTTTTTTACCCTCCGTACTAATTTATAGTTTTCTATATTATTATTTTCTAAGTTATTTTTCTAAGGATATCTAGCGTGCATTGTTGATGTGCGTCGTTAAAGTCTTCTGTTTTACATTTTTCTTTTTCATTATGTAAAAAGTGACAAAAATGTACTCTCTCCATTTACACATGTTGATACTGTAATAGTTTTACTTTTTTCCCAAAGTAACAAAAGTTACATTCTTAAAACTTTTTAAGGCAACTACTTTTCTACATTTGTTGATTAGTTGTTACATATCGAAAATGTTTCTATCTTTATCTCTAAGACCAATTTGTTGCAGAATATTTTTTTAAGTAATACTTCTTGACAGTTACTTTAATCAAGTCCTGTGCTCTTGCAATAGATACCTCTTTAGATTTCCGGGTGGAAAATTTAGGATTGCGTAGAAAAAAAGACAAAAATCAGTCGTAGCTTGCTTGTTTGACGTTACGATTGAAATTATGTTTCAATTGAAGGTTTTTTGCTAAATAGCCATATATATCAAACATTTTTTTTTCAAGTCGACCAACTATCCCAAATTTCACTAATCCATCTTCTCCAATTGTCGGAGATAGATGGACCAGCTTCTCAACAGACAAACAACGCTACAAGTACGCTATTTTAGGACTGTCAAACTTATTTAAACTATCTTAACTACATAACAAAGAAATCCAACATAAAATATTTTTCAACTCAACAAAAAAAATGAAGTTTTTTTCTAAGAAACACATCGACTTTACGAACAAAACTAAATATGGTTTAGTCTACTCAAAAAAAAAAAACTTAGTCAACAATTCCAGTCCTGTTGTGACAGACTAGCCAAGTGTTCGACTACACTGGTTTTCCATCTACCTGCCATGGTTGAAATTATTGTGGATTAATAAGCTATTTAAAACAAAACCCGGAGTGTTAGAATACACTGCGTCATCCATCGAAAATATTGTGTTGTTTAAAATTTGAATCTTAGATTGCAAGAATCTTCTCAATTAGTCATTAATCCAAAATCAAATCCAAAGCAACGCATTGAATATAAGATTTTTTGCGCAGTTGTGTAAAGAAAATTGCGAGAACTTTCACTCCTTTACACTGAAGTACACTGGTTAACAAAAAGCTTATGTTTGACAATATTGTTTGTACTTTGAGACTCTTTTAGAGTTTTTAAATTCTAAATATCCAATTAAAAAAAAAATTAATTTAAAATTAAAATTTAAAATTAAGATTAAAAAAGTGGAAACCAGACATTGCTTATTTAACAGATTTCTTTATTAAATTTAATTAGGTTAACCTGCAGTTGCAAGGATACAGTCTAAATTTCATTAAAACAAACTATTCTTTCAGCGTTTTTTGCCAGCATTGAGCTAATGAACCAAAACATTAAACAGTGCAAATTTTTTCAGTGCCCTAATTTGTCACAGACAAACTGCTAGGAAAACGACGTTTCAACCTACGTTCAACATTTAATTTTTTTCTATTTAGACTTTGAAATTAGGTTTGAAGATGTTTTGACTATGATAATAAAACAGTGGATAATTAATATATATATATAATAAAATTGAAGAAACGGAAGTCGTATTAAAAGAGGAACTAGCGATAAACTTAAAGTACCGTTTAGAAATACATATCAGCAATTCTGACTTCAAAAAAACATACTTGTAACCTATATCGTAATATGGGTTATTGCGAAAAAGTTTTTAATTGTTTTAAATTTTGATATCTAGTAGAAAGGGGTTTCAAAGAAGTTGCCAAACTTAAAAAAAAAGATTTAACTAGACATTATTAACCAAGGAGATTTTAGGTTAAACCTGTTAATGCCAAATGTTTCAAATTTATTATTAAAGCATTAATTTTTTCTCTCTTATTAAAAGAATTTTTCAAAGTAAATAGCACTGAACCAGCTGTTAAAAACATATTTGACTAGGAAAATTTATTGTATGCACTTCTCATCACGCATAACACAGAACTAAATTGGCGAACCACTTTTTTATAGTTTATATTATAGACTAGTTGGTGCAGGTATTGACTCTATTGCGTTCCTGTATAAACTTTTATAGATAAGCCTGACTTACGGAGATGTCTATTATAACTTTGTTACAAGCTTATGGGTCTTCAAACCTTGCACGGCCACTTTAAGTAAATAATAATTAAGGCCGCCAGATCTTTTATAAGTAACACTTCTGTCTAGACCAGGACAGACGGTCCAAGCCTGTAACGAACTTTAAGTTCGTAATCCTTGTTACTCTGATGTTCGGTAACCACAATAAAAGAGAAAGGTATGTTACCATAAAGAAAAGATTAAATAGGTATAAAAAACTTTAATTTAATAACGTAGATTATTAACAAGAGTCTATCTAATTCTCAATCCATAAATGCCAGAAGTATCGGCAACACACAATACATAAATTGAAACGAAGTGGATAGTGAAGAAAATTTCATGATAAATATCGTTTGTACACAGCATGCGATACACACAAAACAATTAGTGAAACTACCTCAATGGCATTGAAACAATGATTGTAATTACGGAAATTAACATAAGCAAAAATTCCGTGAGTGACTTTTCTGATAGTGACAAAATAATTAAATAAACTTACCCAAAATCCAGTACCTACTTGTTTGAAGAAAACGTTTTCCTCGTTAAGTCAGCCTGGAATAAATTTGAATAGCAAATCGTGTCAACACAATGACTCACGGAAGCAAGATCTACATAATTGTTAATTACTACTAAAAGAAAGTACACATAACATAACCCGATTATCGAATGGTGTTGTACACATTCAGTGAAAGTTGGTTTCGCACGTGTTTGGCGCATAAGTAGCATCACATTCAGGGACCTCCAAATAAATTTTAATACTCCGCCAACACCCTAAATAATGCCGGGGACTTTTGGGGTTTGTAGGGGCCACTTTGGAAACCACTAGTCTAAATTCTAGATCACGGGTTTCCAAAGTAAGTAATCTTAATAACAAAAAAATTGGCTGTCTTTTAATAGCGAACATATGCAGTTAGTTTTATCAGCCACGTTTGGAATCTAGGAAAATAATGCAAATATTGATTTTGTAATTGTTTTGAAATCTGTTTATTGTTTATACCAGTAGTATCTTTGTTAGTCATATTGCATACGTTACTGGCGATCAAAGATAATTGAGCTTTGTACGGTCAAAATAGACATTCAAGGTTACAATAATTTGCCTAGAGCTAAAAATTTTGTGGTGTGGGATCGATGAGGACTTTTTAGGTTTAATTTATAATGGTGTTCCCAACATTCATAATACTCGTTTATATATACCGTTTAAACGATTTTACATAGAGTAACCTGGTACATTAAATACCTTTCTTGGAATAAACATATGATCATCATGATTCAGGGTTTTTTATTACCATTTAATTTACTAATATAATAGGTTGCTTGTAGTTGCCATGGTATATCGGCTCTTATTTACATTTATTCCAATTTCTAATCTAATCGTGTTACTTTCTACCTATTTTTTCCGAATGGCAAACTTATTACAAATGTAAGATGATTTTATATTTCTTTGTTTTTATTACCTTTTTAAATATATTAAAACTTGATACTAATGTTTTTTCTTTAATAGTACGAACGTTTTCAGATTTGTACACTTCTACGACCGTTAAAGATGATATTTACTACTATTATTATAAACCGGAATTGCTGATGATGAGCTTTTGTTATATTATTTCTATACCATTTTTTAATAATTTTCGAAAAAAAATTAAGATTGTTATTGCAGTAATTAAATATTTAATTATGTTTCTAATTTTTATGTTTGGTATGCTGACAAAGTAAATATGTAAATAGATAGTAAATCAATTTTAAGTTAAACCTAACTACAAACCTTGATTACGCAACGAGACGTTTAAGCACAAATTATCACGTCAAAATACTTGAAATGTTGATTAATTTCCATTGTTTTCTTCTTATTTTATTCATACTTAATGATATTTATTATGTAAGAGAATATTTATTGTCATTATTATAAATCCGTCAGTTGACGGCTCAACGTTATCGTAGTTTATCACTATTTAAACTATTATACATTAAAGTCGTGGTTGGTTAAAGTTTTAGATGTCAACAATCTCAAATATCACCGATTTGTTAAAATATCGTATCTTAATAACTTTTCTGTTACGATAATTTTATTACTTGTATGTAACTATTTATATTAAATAGATTCGTACATAACAAAAGTTGTTAATTTGTTTTGACGCAGTTTTTGTTATTTAAAAAACTAATTTATAATGAAAGATTAATAAGATTATTATAAGCATTCGATAAACAAAACCTTGGACTTTATAGTAATTCAAGTGCTACATGGCAACATTGCTATAATATAAAATCAAGAATCTGCAATAATCTAGAATACTTAGCAAAGTGGTTAGTAAATATTCTGACTAACAGATAGATCGATGCTAATTTCTTAGCGGCGAGCAAATTTTTTCGGTACGAAATACACCGTAAAGTTGGTTATTTTCTAATAAATACTAAAATCGCTTTGTGATTCTGAAAAAAACTGCTTAAGAATAACTATAACTTTAAATAATATAGAAATACGTTTTAACACAAAGCAATATTAAAAAGTATTGAACGGCAACTAAAAAGCATTATAATTTTAAATCTCTAAGAAATTGCGTTATTTGTGTTAAAGTGAAAATAAATATTAAGCTTTCAAGACTTTTTATCATTTCTTATTGTAATTCACTGTCTTATTCCCTTAAGACATTTTGTATAAAAGATAAATTTGACGATAAAACCTATTAAATTTTTGGCAGAGAATAAATAAAAATGTTTAATGACATAAGTTTATATAACCACTGTGTCACCAATAGGTTTTTTATATTTTCGTCGTAACTTACGTTTTTGATTATAAACACAAAAAAAACTAAAACGTTGATAGTTATCTATTTATTTTTACCTAAAATTTTTCAACCTTTAAAGATAGGCTTGTTATAACCACAGATGTATAACCTCATTCCGTCTCTTTGAACCATGGCTGAGATCTCAAGAGGAATATAAAAATGATTAAATTCGTTTGTTCAGACACAAGCAGATTGAAGAAAGAACCGTCTTTATAATCACTTAGGGCACAATGCTAAAAATAGAGTCGTTTGACGTACACCTTTTGAGTATGGACGCGATTTTAGAAAGTACTTTACTTATGAAAATATTATTTTATCATTTGTTCTTAACTCTTGCGGCAGAGGAAAAAAATTATTTCATATTAAGAATACCGTAATCAAAACAAAATAAAGTTTTAAAAAGCAAATCTAAAATGTAATTATATTATTTTCTTGGTATGCTTTTTAATTTTTCAAAAACAAGAAAACGAGATAATAAAAAAATTAATAAAGTATTCAAAACAACAAATTTTATTAAATTATATGTTCAAGCAGTAACTTTGTTTAAGGTAAAATACCACGTAAAATAAATAACTCGTTTATGTACCCTGAAAACCTGTGTGATAGATATTCCGCACCTATATTTAATTTACGATCGACCCTTTTTAAAGCTATTTGTGTCTTTTATACTTTTGACAAAAACTGAATTTGGTGGTATCCAATATTCGATTCTCTCTTTTACATTACATACCTATCTTTGTTGTAAATATGCTCATCCTGCTATTAGAAGCATTACTCCTTTTTCTGTTTAAAATTTTTTAAGTTTGCTTTTACCGACATTTTTAGAATATGTAAATACTATAAGTGTATTAGTAATTGCTTTTAGTGCCTATGTTTAATAACAACCATCGTCAAGCGTTTAACACGTAGATTATTTGGGCTTAAAAGTACTCTGTTAGCCGTAATTTATGTAAAGCACTTTCTAAGATTAAGAAAAACATAGAAATACGACAAGGTATTTTCAAAGTTATCTATAAAAGAAAAATGAGCTATAGGTTTATTTTTCGATTTTAAAAAATCACTACATCAATAACACGAATGGTTACATAAATGTGATAAATAAAGCAAGTTTGATAAAAATTTAACCAAAACTATTACTGCACATATGTACCAATAAATAACTTTTGCAAGTTCCAACAATCTGATCTGAAAAACACATAATACACATAAAATTTGTTATAATTTGTTTTTTATATCTGTGTTAATAATATATGTTCACCCTATCATTTATTATCGCTTAAGATGCGTTTTGTTTACGTTTGCACGCTTTGAGCTCTTATAAACGTTTTTAAACAGTTTGCGTTCTAAACGCTTATAAAAGCAGTTATGGCGTCATTGTTATGTCATTAGTTGAGTTCATTCCATAAACGCTAACAACGCGAGAGTGTCCAAATAGAACTTAGTATAAATTTATTATATTTTACATTGGCTCTATTTAGTATTAGTATTATTTTGTTATAGTTTATTAACAATAGTAAGATTGTAACATCCCGTTAGAATTCATTACATTTAAAATTCAATTTTGCATTCGCTTATTTTATGCAACTAATCTTGTATTTAAATTTATTCAGTTTGGCAACGTTGCGTCATTTTAACCACGTTAGGTTTGGTACGTCTTGAGTGATGAAAGGAAGACATTTATTTAAATAATGGCGTAAAAAGGTCTACAAAATTCAACATTTTTAGTAATTTCGTAATGAGACGCAATACTTTAACAAATGATTAATTCAAGGTCGTTATATATAATTCAACGTAAGTGTTTCATGTGAAATAAAAACTATTCTAATTATTTATATACAATTTACAGCCATCTTTAACTCTGTTGGGATGTTTTGATTCTTGATTTTATGGAATTCTAATGTTATTTTGTTCTGGAATAAAGCTTAACACTTGAGTGAAAAATGTGCTATTAATAGATCTGCAATAACGTAAAATTTGATTTGGTGAGTCAGCTTTAGATTGATTAACTGCATTGTCGATTAATGATTACGCTTTAAATTTAAATTAATTAAATTGTGCCTTATTCTATTATCAAAACTGTGCGAAATACATATTTTGCAACGTTTATTACTTTTAAATTTAATATCAGTTAACAGTTAGTTATAAGATGTTTAATATTTTTTATTTATCACCAATTTAAAGATGGTTGGGGCCGAAATACTGTTTTTCTTTTTAATATAAATAATATAAATAGTGTAATAATTTTATAGTTACAAATAAATTCTAAAAAATTCACACCTGTGTACTTTTGTTTCATTCAAGCTCACACCCAGAGGTCTGTGTTCCAACAGCTGCCGTGCTAAAAATAATTTTGTTCTAGTAAATAATAATTGTATATATTTTATTTAGATTTTTATTTTACATTACAACGGCGCCCAACGTGGGGCTAAATTTTAATTGAAATAATTACTGTAAATTTCCTAAATCTTTAATTGAATAAATATTTTGTGCTTTGTATTTTTACTTGTGTTGTTTATTTTAGGTTTACGATTTATTATTAAATTTGATTTTATGGTATTGTGATAATTTATTTTGTCGAAGCTCTCAGAAGTGACGAGCTATGTCATGGAATGTTTTTGCGAAGCGTTGATGCCAAAAATGAAAATACTGATAGTAGAGGAAAGTTGTTACGAGCAAAGTTATCTCATGAAAAAGTTGATTTAACAATTTTTCCAAATTATCTAAAAGTTGACATTTACCAACAAGATAAATGTAACATATGAAATGATGAAGTAAATTAATTAAATACATTATTGAACATTTATAAAAAATAAACCAAAAAAAGCGAATATCTTCGATTAAGCACACGCTTTACTCATGTTTTACGTAGGTTGAACTGCATAACTTTCAGTGATGAATTTCATTCTATTTCTAATTATTTAATACGTATAGTTAAAGATTCATTAGCTTTGCTTGATAGTGTTGATGGAACATAAGGATTATATTCTGATTTTAATTATTTTGTTGGCATTAATATTCCGACAACTTCAATTCCAACTGAGACTAATATAAATATTTCCATTCCTTCAGTTACATTTTCGAGTGACAATTTTACTAATTTATTGCAAACTTTTCAATCTTCGAGTATTCATCTGCCAATCTATAAATGGTAGTTAATGTTTACTGGGAATACTAAAGATATTTCTCTTTTGTCTTTTGTTCAACGTTGTAATGAACTTCGATAATATGAATTTGACAAATGGCTCTAACATAAATTTGAATTCTAAAGATTTTGGTGTAAAACCTAAATCGACAATTTTCCAAAAACGTAAGATTCACTCTACCAATTCTAAAAATTCGACTATTAAAAATAAATCAACTTCAAAACCTATTTTAGTGAATATTGCCAAGTCAACTACGATGTGTTATAATTGTAGTGAAACAGGCCATTCGTTTCATACGTGATCGCAAATTCGAAGGAAATTCTGTAATTTTTGTAGATATTCTGGGGTTACTGTTAGAGATTGTCCAAAATGTACTTCAAGAACTAAGTTTTGGAAACCATTATGTTAGTCAATGTTTCTCAGCTCCTATTTATAGTACTGACAAAACTGATTGGAATAGTTGGCTATTAAAAATCAAAGTTTTTTCAAAGCGCTTCAAAATTTTCTCAAAAAGTTTGGGATTTTAGACCTCATTTAAATGTTAGGATATTTAATGAAACTTTTCTTTCGTTTTTAGGCACTGGTGCTAATATTTTAATTCTAGGTAAGCCAGACCTTTATTTAATCGATAAATATGATTTGAACTTGAATAGGAATCATGAATTCCCTTTCTTAACTACAGCCGATAGTTTTTTTAGAGTTTAGGAACTATTAATTTGCTCTTTGTTATTAACGAAATTACCCGTTTATTAAATGTTATTGTGTCCGACACAATTGAAACTGCTTTAACTTAAAGGGTTAATTTTTGTCAAACTTTTGGTTTATTCAACTCGTTTCTGTCTAAATTAGAGGCTTTTTTTCCCTCGAGGACATTTTAAACCCTCGTCTCACTCGGGTTTAAAAATACCCTCTTGAGAAAAAAAGCGTCGAATTTACACAGGAACTCGTTAAATAAACTACTATTACTGTACCTCGCAGAGGTTTATTTGTGTATACAGTTATGCTTATGGGTTTAACCAATGCTCCTAGTACTCTTCAATGTTTAATGGATACCTTGTTTGACGAATCTTTATCGCAATTTGTTTTTGTCTATCTTAATGATATAATTATCATTTCCAGTACTCTTAAAAAACTTTCAGATTTTTTTTTTAATTTATCAACGCCTAAAGGAGGGCAATTTTACAACTAATTTGGCTAAATGTGAATTTTGTAAACTTGAATTGTCATATCTAGGTTATCTTATTAATAAGAATGGACTTCAAACCGATTCTTCTAAAATCGATGCAATTGTTAATTTTCCGTTACTTGAGACAACCACTGCAATCAAACGTTTCAGTGGTATGTGTAGTTGGTATCGTAGATTCGTTTCAGATTTTTCAACTATCGAAGATGATTAATAATATTACTAATAAACCAGATTCATATCCTGATTGGGGAATAGATGATGGGAAACTTTATAAATTCGTTTCAAGTAATTTACAAATTAACTGAAATTTAGTTAAATGGAAATTAGTGGTTCCTAAAAGTTTACGGAAATCAATTCTACTTAAGTGTCATGATGACCCTTCTTCTTCGCATTTAGACCAAAACCTTTTCGAAAATTAAAGAATTATATTATTGGCCCAAGTTAAAGTCTGAATTTGCTAAATTTATTCGTCGTTGTTCTGTTTGTTGTAAGAGTAAATCTTCTCAGTTTAATCACTTTGGTTTTATGGGTAAAAAAAAGTTTTATTCCCTTTTCAATGTCTCTCAATTGATTTAGTAGGTCCTTTTCCTCGTTCGAAACAAGGTAATACAGTTGTTTGTGATTGGTTTACTAAATTTACTTTGATTGATCCGATGCGCAATGCTTCTGCAAAGCGTATTTGCGACTATTTGGAAAATTACGTATTTTTAGTTTATGGTGTTCCTCAGATTTGTATTGTGGATAATGGTCCTCAATTCAAAAGTGCAATGTTTAATAAATTCATGCAGTTGTATGAAATCTCTTCTGTTTGGTTTAATGCTAGTTATCACTCACAAGTTAACTTCGTAGAAAGAGTTAATAAAGTGATTGGTACTGTCGTTCGTATTTATATTTCTGACAGCCATAAAGACTGGGATGTTGAAATTCACAAAATTGGTCACGTTACGCAATGCTGTGCACGAGTCCACTAAATTCACACCTTTTTTTAGCCTTTGGTCGTACTGTTCTAATTTCTAGAGATTTTTATGGTAAGTTCAAGGACTTTAGGGAGGAGGAGTTAACTTTGAATACTCGCGAACAGTTACTTCAAGATATTAATGAATTGTTTCCTATTTTTAATGAAGTTAAACGCTTCATTTAGCTTACGAGCGTAATTCTAATTCTTATAGTTTACAGCGTAGGCCTTTAAAACTTAAACTTGGAGATTTGGTTAGGAAGAAAAATTTCGTTCTTTCGGATGCGTCAAAGCATTTTAGTTCTAAATTAGTTCCAAAATTTATTGAAGCAAAATTTGTTGAAATTATGGATTCAACGACTTATAGATTATCTACATCTGATAATAAGCCGTTAGGAATTTTTTATGTTAAAGATTAGATTCTAGAAGTTTTTATTTAGTTCAAGCTTCGGATTAAGAATTTACATTTTTGATTACATTTTATTGATGCTCAACCTTGGAGGCCTGTACAATCTAATTAATTGGCTGCCTTATGTTTTATATTTTATTTTATGTTGAGGAAACCTCAATGTTTAATGTATACCACAGTGTGGGTATATGAATTCGTTGGTTAATGCGCTGACCAAAACTTATATTTTATTTGCAGTTGTTGTACTGCTTTATTTTGATGTATTTGATTACATTCTTACTGCCGATTCTCAAAATTTGTTCTCTGGAACTCGTCTTCTCAAATTTGAGTTTTTAATTACTTACTTGCAATTTTTAAGACGGCCATTTTGAGCATATAGGTGTAACCTTGAAACTTTATTTAAAGCATTAATACCTACTTTTCTGGTTTAAAGTAAGTTTTATATTTAACTTTGTGATTTACGAATTTTATTGTGTGAGGACGGAAGTAGAATTTTCTCACAGTGATAACTATTGCTTGTTGTAAGAGCCGACTAACCTTGAGAACTTTTTTTTAGTATTTCATCTTCAATTCTACTTTCAATCTCTTTTTTTAGAGTTATTAAGTGAGGTGGAAACTGTTTCGGGTGTTGCAAGATTTGCTTTTTGCGTTTATTGTTGCTTTTTGCTTTTGTTGTTGTTTATTTTGGATTTGTTGTTTTGTTCTGCACTTCGTAGTTTGAAACCTGCCGATTTGAATATTTATGGAAGGGGTATGTAACGTCCCGCTAGAATTCATTACATTTTAAATTCAATTTTGCATTCGCTTATTTTATGCAACTAATCTTGCATTTAAATTTATTCAGTTTGGCAACGTCGCTTTGTAATTGCTTTTGACAATCGAGTTTTGTTCGGCACTTTCGTTTTTAACCACGTTATATTTGAGTGATGAAAGGAAGACAATTTTGGCGTAAACACGCCAACAAATTAATTTTTCTTCTTTCCAACTAATTACTGGTAAGTTTATCTTCATTCCGATATAATTTTTTTATTAAACTCAACATTTTTAGTAATTTCGTAATGTAACGCAATACTTTAAAAAAAGATTCATTCAAGGCCGTTGTATGTGTTTCATGTAGAATATAAACCATGCTAATTATTCATATTTAGGGTCTTTATTTTTATCTTTATTGGTATTTATCTTTACTTTCTAATTTACATTCATCTTTAAACCTTTCAGTCATAAATTAATTTGTCATGCATGCATTTACTGCATTTCTATCGGGATTTTCCATTATTTCTCTGTGGACAATCTGGGTTTTTGCAGCGTTGGGGAATTCCTGGAGCATGTTGGGGTAAATGACCAATACTTTTTTTCCTCACTTTTAATAATGGAACCCTTTCTGCAGTCTTCCTTTTTGTATTTTCTTTGGCACTTGAAGGTTGTCCTCTTTTCTTTGTTGAAGGTATATCTGAAGTTTCATAAAAGAATACAAAGTAATAAATTATTTATCAAATATTTAGCACAATATCATTCCTGTTTTTACAAGCGATTCCCCAACTCTCATCTTGAAATGGAACATATCCATAATGTTCTTTCTAGGTATAGCCATAGCCATACAATCATTTTGATATATTTGATTCAAGAGTTAAAACTGCGAGGTTTACAGCATGAAAAATCATACACAGTGTCCACTTTTTTGATCTTATCTTTGTCCTATAAATTGCTGTCAAAAAATCCATTTTGTCGACTCCCCCCATTGAAGTATTATACTCCCTTATAATTTCTGGTCTTGAAATCTAAAAATGTTCTTTCTTGACTTTGTCCCACCTTTGTACTGTGTCTATTTTTCCAATACCAATAAAATTAGAAGCCAAAATTACTGGACGGCTGTCAAGCCATTTCACAGCAACGACATCATTTTGAGATATAACTTCTTCTGCAGATCCCCTATTCCTTTTCTTGAATTCTTTATCAATGGTAAAAGGAGGATTAGCAAATCTGTTTACCGTAACTGTTCCTGCTGCTAAGATCGACCTCTCATTTAATATCTCCAAAAAATTGTAGGAAGTAAAATAGTTATCAAAAAATAACTAATGGGGACGACCTGCTAACCTATCTGATAACTTCAAAACAACAAATGGGCCGTGTCTAAAAAGCTTCTGATTATGTTTGTCCAACTCTGTAGTTTTCCCTAGATAGATAGTAGATAATAAAATCGTACATATATCCACTAGCTCCACAGAGCAGAAACAATTTGATTCCCCAAGGATGGGGTTTTCCTCTTACAAACTGTTTTACAATTGATCGCAGTGGCACAATTTGCTCATCAACACAAACATTTGTTTTAACCTTCGTTTTTTTTGCATTGATTAATGATTGAATCATATATAGGCCGCACTTTCCACATTTTATCATTCGGATTATGATCTCCCAAATTGTCAACACAATGTAAATTTGTTCGCAGTTTGTAAAATTGATTTATACCCATTGATTCAAGAAATAAATCAACGTGTAACATTCTGTCCCAGTACATAGGGAGACAAGGGAACTTCAAGCAACCAGTAATTATATGCAGACCAAAAAAATCTGCATTTCTTGAAGATTTACCTGCTGGAAGTTTGTCTGTTCATTTTAATTGGCGTACAAATTAGTATAGCTCACAAACTGTTCGAACAAGGAATCTGGAATATATTTAGAAAAATATGTCTTTGGATATTCATTATGGTGTTCAAACTAGTCAGCATTCATATATTTATGTTCTTCTTGAAAATTTCTTGTTAGAAACTGTTTGTTTTGCATTCATTCAGTATTTTTTTTACTCGTAAAAGTATTCAATTAAAAAGTGACAGAGTTACCAACGTTATCGATAACTGCATGATCTACATCATCACCTTCTTCAAAATTACTCTCTTTCTTCAAATTTTCACAAGCATTATCTCCATACTCACTAGGGTCTGGTAGAGGATCACCTACGCGTCTTGGAATAACGTAATATTCATCATCTTCATCTTCATTGTCATCTAAATCTTCCATATCTGAGAGCCTCAGTTCTAATTCTTTTAATAATTTCGCTTCAGTCAATGCCCTTTCATAGTTTTTTTTGCACTACAGCATTTAAAAAGCTAGTAAGAAATACGCGTCAGACTAAAAGACACCCCGTAAGTAATATTGTCTACAAATGCGCACACCCTTTTTGGTAAGCGCAGCAAACCTACTTGAGCGTTCCTTATCCTAACCATTACAAAAGTACTAAATTTACATGTCTTTACTACCATTATAATAACAAAATAACAATAAAAATGTTATCTAAATATCATGCAATAATTATAAAAAAAGTACAGTACTCACCTCCACTTCTTGACGCCATTGCTGCACTGTAAACAATGCTATATAACTTCACAGAATACATTTGAGATGGCGCCATCAGTACATAAAACATATATTCAAAGCGTATACAAATGTACACTATATTGCCTGAGGCAAAATTTCAATATGCAACTATATATACAGCTATGTAAAACAGACGTCTACAAATGTGCACGCCATGACTAAAAGGGTTAATTTTGTTGGGATATTTTGATTTGTGATTTTATGGAATTTCGATGTTATTTTGTTCTGAAAGAAAGCTTAACACTCGAGTGAAGAATGTGCTATTAATAGATCTGCAATAACGTAAAATTTAATTTGGTGAGTCAACTTTAGATTTATTAATTGCATTGTTGATTAATGATTACGTCTTAAATTCAGATTAATTAAATTGTACCTTATTCAATTATCAAAATTGTTCGAAATACATACTTTGCAACGTTTATTATTTTTGAATTTAATATCAGTTAATACTTAGTTATAAGATATTTAATGTTTTTTATTTATCACCAATTTAAAGGTAGTTGGTGCTCAAATACTGTTTTTCTCTTTAATGTAAATAGTGTAGTAATTTTATAGTTACAAATAAATTATAAGAAATTTACATCTGTATACTTTTGTTTAATTCAAGCTCACATCCAGAGGTCCGTGTTCCGACAACTGCCGTGGTAAAAATAATTTTGTTATAGTAGATAATAATTTTATATAATTTTTTTATATTTTTATATAATGTACAATACATTATAATATTGCGTTTTCTAACTATACCACTGACATTAAAAGATTATGGTATATATTTAAAAAATCGCAAAATATAAAGTCTTAAAAACTGCTTTATAATAATATGATAGAACACTAATTACTTCCCGAGCCGCATTTTTCTATAAGCTTATAATAAAAAATCCATTTAAAAATTTGTTTCAGCTTAGCAAGCGCCGGACTACCATTTTTATAACAAAAGCTAGTCAAATATTAAAAGTAAACGTTAAAATGTAAAAAAGGGTTAGTTCTTTGTTACTTTATATATGCGTTATGAAACACAATCCGATTAAAATAATTTATACTTTTCAAGGATTGCGATCAAGAAACTGCGCTTTTGAATAAAATAATATGTTTTGTAAAATACAAATTATTAGTTTTGTAGATTTGTTAGTACAAACTGAAACAACGGTACGCTTTTTGGCAGTTTTAGAGCAGTTTATTTGCAATTTCCTGAGATTCAATTTGTTTAAATACAATTTTGTCGCCATAATCGCTTCAATTTGCATATCTTCCGATCAGATAATTTAGATTTAAATTTAAGATATTTCAAAGTGGTGTCACAGTCGTTGATAATAAGATATAGATTATATAAAGCAATTTGAAAACAGTCGTAAACTGAAAAGGGTGCTATTTTGTATTGCACGCGATAAAGTATAAGCGCGTTTTTGTCGAATTGATTTTAATTTCTGGAAAGTTGTTTTAAGCAAAGCATAAATCACTTTACTGAAGATAATTAACGTTTCCAAGTATTACAACAATGTTTGTGCAACTGAAAGCTATACAGCTGCATTTCTAATAACTATTAGGAGAAAGATGTTTGTATTTGTCAAGCTTTAACTACACGTATGTTTATAAATGCAGCGTCCTAATGAGGTTGTCATCTGTATGCAGTGTACATCGCTCTTTGCATTATTCCGCAAAGCACCATTGAAACTGGCTTTCTAAACATTATAAAACTCCTTCAGAATTTAGTAGTTGTGCATTAGTATAAAACGCTCCGCTGAGTATGATACTTCAACATGATTGAAAATAAACCGCAATGGACGTATTTTATCACAATAGAGATATAACAAAAACGTCCAATTTAGTTTGCCTATAAGATGAAATTACACTTATACGTCTGCAAAACCAAATCTTATTTTATTTCTTGATAAAATAAACATAAATTTATACTGTATCTCATTTACATAAACGATAACTACATTTTTGAAAATGTAGATTCCATCATCACAAAAAATAACGTTCTTTAATTGTGAGTAACAAATCTGATAATTATTTCAAAAGAAAGGAGATTATTTTATACGTGCAATTAATTAAGTTTACAATGTATCGGATGTTTCGTTAAGTAAACATGTTTTTCTCAGAATAGAAATAAATAATTCAAGTTTATTACACAGTTAAAGCAGTAATTTAATACTAATTAATTAAAACTAAATTTAAAAGATGTTTTATTTTAACACAGATTAATTTAAACGTATTTAGTTGAAGTACCAATTTATTAAAAAAAAGTATTTACTGAAGCTAAAATAGTAATTTTTCTAAAAAAATAGTTTTTAAATGCCATAACATCATTTTTATTGCCATATTATTATTTGCATAAAAAACATTCAATTTTAACTGCACTGAACGAATGCTAAGCAAAATAAGAACCATACTGAAAAATAACGTTTTGCTTAGTGAGTGCTATTTTATCATTTCTGCTTATTTTCCATAAAACTAGAAAACAGAAAACAATTTCCTCTTATAATTTTTGGTTTAACTTTTTTTTTAGTTTTAACACTTATCAATTGTATTCAAATTTACAATTTTGAATATTATAAATAAATCATACATTAAAATTTGAATTATTAAAATTATAATCACAGAAAGTCTTCTGTTACAGTAACAATAAAAGTTCTGGCTATTTAAAAATTGCAGGTTTTTTATTTTGATTTTTCCTGTCTTGCATTAAAAAATTGTTACCATAATATAACTCCACTAGCTCAAGATAGACTTTATACTACGTTATTTAGATTGATCAATACACGTGTCTTTGCAGAATTGTGTTATTGAGAAAAAGTTTCATTTTCATTTTGCACTATTCTAAATAGTCATATCTCTAAAATTGTTATTATTTGAAAGTATGAAATAAGTGTATAATTAACTATATGTACAATATTTACAAAATATGTTATATATTTATTTGAATATTATATACACAATAACTGCATATATGTATGTTACAGATTATTTACTTTGAAATATTCAGTGGCGTAACTACATCCGTTGGCGCCGGGGGGCAATAGCTTCGTGAGCGCCTATTTGAACATCAAAAATTCAAAAAGAGTACCTACATTACAATGGTCATAGCAAGGTTTTAAAAAATGTCAATATCAATAAGAAATAATGTTTTATATAAAAAAAAGAATGAAAACACAACAAACGATAACTATATAATGTATGTACCTATACCTAAACTATATCTAATATGTATAAATTAGTTGTAATTAGTCACTTAAATACTTGTTTTCTGACTTTTGCCTCCTCGAAAGTGTCTATCAACTGATCAAAATTTATTCTTTTAGCAAATTCGTTTTCTATGCTTATCATCGCTAGGCTACTAAGCCTTTCTTGGGACATAATACTTCTCAAAAAGTTTTTTATTAATTTTAACTTTGAAAAAGACCTTTCTGCTGTTGCGGTGGTAACTGGTATGGTTAAGAACAAAAAAACAGCCGTACATAAATCTGGGACATTGCTTGCTGTTGTAAAGTTGTCACAGATAAGCATTTTTGCTAGCTCTTTTATACTCTTGCATTTTGTAATATCCTGACTTAGTGCTGATCTAAATGATAAAATTTGTGTAGGAAAAGTATCATTTAGATCATTTTTATATTCCCTGGCAACCTCCATGGCACTTTTTGATAATTGATCATCTGTTGCAATGGTAAGAAATTTGGGACTAATCACTTTAAACTTATTTACTTTACTTTATTTACTACAGCATAAAATCCGTTTAATCGTGTTTTTATTTGCGAGAATTAAACGTTATTATACGAAATTTTTCATCAGGATTTTTAAACCTAATGTCGCTACTCAGTTCATCAAAGTGTTTTTAAATTAATCTTTCTCGTTTTTCTCTGAATTCATGCTCTGTACCATAGCTTTTAGCAAGGTTTTTAGCAGTTGCTTTTAATTGATCATACTGGTCCCTTAATATTAATACTTCGCCATATGCAGTTTTCAAAAAATTTTCAGCCTCAATCATATCACAGTGTTCGGATTGTAATAATTTTGAAACTACATTAACATTTTGTAAAATTTTTGCAAAGAGAACGACTAACATGACAAATTCAAAGTTTTTAATGTTTTTTCTAATACCAGCAGCTTCTGTCCTCTCATCCGATTTTTTACTTCTTAAACTTATTTCGGTAAGAGCGCGCAATAAGTCTTTGTAGTTATAACGAAGGGCAAATAAAGAGTTAATTTCTTCAAAGTAATCGAATTCACCAGACTCGAACATTTAAGTAATTCCCAACGTTTGATGCTATTACTAAAGAATGTATATATATATGACCAACAATATCAAAAAATTGAGTTGCCCCTTCAACACCCTTAACAGCATCGTTTAAAACCAAATTTAAATTGTGCGTTGTACAATGAATATATGGAGCATTTGGTTGTACCTGAGAAGTTTTGGCCTGTAAACCTCCATAAGAACCGCTCATCACACTTGCGCCATCATATCCTTGCCCACGCAGTTTAGAAATTTCAATCCCCTTGGTCTCAAACTCTTCAAAAATAAGTTTTTCTAAGCCTGCTGCAGATTGATCATCCACAATATGAAATCCTGTAAAGGTCTCTTTAATTTGAATGTCGACAGGTCGTTTACTTTCATACCTTACAACTTTTACGTATCTGTATACGATGCTTAATTGATCCAATTTTGTAATATCCTGAGTTGTGTCTAAAATCAACAAAAAAAATGGCGCATCCTTAATTTTATTAAAAATTGTTTTAACCATTTGGGCGGTAATTAGTTGAATAAGTTCATTTTGAATTTTAGGGCTAAGATATTTTACAAAACCATTAGGTTTATCTAATAACTGCTTCAGAATAGGATCGTAATTAGAAAATAAACTTATAATAGATAAAAAATTGCCACCCTCAGCGACGCCGTCAGCAATTTTTTTCCGGTGTCCCCTAAACGGAATGTTGCACATACCCAAAGTCAGAGAAACGTCTATTAATCTACGTAAGACTTGTCGCCAAAAATTTGCTTCTTTTCTTATCGATTTTAGCTGTTAATTTTCTCCAATTTGAAACACCGTCTATCCAATTCACTTTGAAATTTCTGTGATTTGGATTGGCAAAAAGCCAGCATGGTTTACAAAAACATTTATCTAAACTAGGAGAATAACACAACCACTGTCTTTCCATTTGTAACCCACATTTAGATTTTAATGTGTAATATGTTACAGAAAAACATCGATTATAGGCATCACTAGGAAAAGGTCCCTTTGGTTTACATGAACCATATGGTAAAATGATTTTTTTTACATAAGCCTCGTTAATATTCATCGGATAGTGCGCAATGTCCGTGGGGTGTTTCTCAGCCAAAACTTTTTTCACCAAGCAATTTTCGGAGTTATCAGTTAATCCCTCACTCACTAATTGATTATAGATTTCCAGAGTTTTATCATCAATTTTATTATTTAGCATTTTTGTTATTAAGGGTCGCTGGTGTCCTTCATCTTTTTCTGTAGAAATAGAAATAGAAATTTTATTAATGGTTGGATATCGTGATAAGCTAAGAACACATGAGAAAACATGTGAATTATTTAACCAAGAACATCCTAATCGACCGCGTATTGCAGGATTCACAGTAAGTAAATTGGTTGCAAAATTTACTGAAACGGGATTCCTCCATGGTTTTCCTTGGCAAGGTCGACCTCAAGTAAACGAAGAAACCTGATTATATGTGTTACTAGAAGCTGAAGAAAATCTTCACCATTCTACAGGGCAGCTAGTCTTAAGTAACAACGTAAACCACTCTTTTGTTGTGAAGTTGTTTAAGAAAGATAAATATGATCCTTACAAAATTCAATTGATTCACGAATTAAACAAGGATGATCCAGACCGCCGCTTGCAGTTTTGCGAAGAACTAACGCTGCGATGGAAATAGAGAACAATATGCTATTTTTGATAAAGCCACTTTTTGCATAAATGGAACAGTACATCGTTACACTTGTAGGTATTAGACAAGAAAAAAATTCTACTAGACTCAAGATTCTCACAGTCAACGCCAAAGAAAATTAAATGTTTAGATTGGAATAATCGGACGGCGTTTAATAGGAACTTCCTGTTTTGAAGAGAACCTTACAGCAGCACGTGATTTGGAGTTTTTGCAGTGTGATTTAGTGGCAACTCTAACAGCAAGGTTTCCAAATTATCACGAAGCAGATGTATTCTATCAGGATATTTGGTTTCAACAAGATAGAGCGCTATCTCACATTAGAATCAACGTCCGTCAATATCTCGATGCCACATTTTCTGGAAGGTGCATAGAACGTCAAGAAGCAATTAAGTGGCCACCGCGTTCCCCAGACATGGTTCCCTTATTTAGGATTAAAGGTTTATTTTAATCGGCCAAATAATTTAGACAAGCTACGGCAAAGAGTACATTGGTCCTAAACTCCTTGAATGAAATGTACAAAATGTTTACACTCGCATCGGTCAGTGCCAAATGGTTAACGGATTTATTTTAACTAACACTAATAAAATGCAACGGTATTTAAGAAAAACACTTACATTAATCTATATATATTACTATCACTCGAAAAATAATGTCCGCGGATAACTTCAATTTATTTAAACCGGTATTTGTTTATATTAAAAGCACGTACCTTTACACGCCGTTATATTTATCTTAGCACATGCGTTAAACGCTTTATTTAATTAAACCGACAAAGTTTTTTTATAATACAATTCAAAACATTAAACCCAAACTTCCTTCGAATGCTTTTATATTCTTCCGTTATCAGCATCCAGAATGTACCGTAAAGTTTTCAATTAGTTTGGGAACGCTTAACTACCCCTTTCTTTAGACTGTTTCGTCCCAGAACAGGAAACTGAATCTAGCACAGGTAAAAAAAGTCGTGGCAATAGCGGCAGTTCTCTTCATTTTGGCAACTTTTCTGAGCATAAAAGTAACAGTCCATGGACTTCTTTTGACCCAATGTTCTACTTGTATGGTAACTGCAAACCAACACTTGACCATCTGTTGCTTAGAAGACGACCTTCAACATATTTATTGCTGTTCTTCCATCCAGTTAATGTAAGCCACAACCAAGCTTGAATACTGCCAAATTCTTAATGTTGTAAAACTCTATTTCTCTCTAAAGATTCTATAATGCTCGCTACATGTTTTTGTATAACGGTTTTGCACAGGAGTCCTCTTTAGTGGCTAGATAGAAAACGAAGCGTCGTCGGTCATCACATAGTTTTAAGACTTTACTGACCGCATGCTGCTGTCTTTGTAATCTATTTAAGTGTCCAAACTTTTTCTTAAATACGACTGCAACCACTCTGGACATCTCAAGATCTTTGCTCACGCAATGTCCAATGGGGTAATCTTTTTGTGTTTGGAGCAGATCTTGTTGTACCTCGTTACATGCTCATAAACTTATTATAGTCCATTTCTTCAACTTGATTTCTGATTCTGCTTGTTATTATTCTGGCAGGGGCTTGGTTTTGAGTAATGTCGTTATTGCCAGCAAACGCGGCTAGGTAATCCATGTGAACCACTTTTGGCTTGCTTCTGGGTAGTTTTTGGATGCAATATATGACGGTATTAATAAACTGCACAACTTCGTTAGAGTTTTCCCGTTACCTATGCAGTTTCGGCGACAAACTATGTCTTCTTTGGGGATTATACAACCAAACTATGTCGTTTTGTGCTTTGACGTCTGTTCTTTATTTTGTGACTGCTCATTTGTCGCTTCATCAATTTGTTGACGTAGTTTTCTCCAGCGACTTTTTCTTTTGGTCTTTGTCCAAATTGGAAGATGTATTTGTTTTCTAAATCAAATTCTAGAAACAAGCCTTCAATGCCAATCGTTACTCTCTCTAAAGGGCTTTTACGTTATATTGTTTTATTGCTGTTTTGCACTGAGCTATTTCTTGAAGCATATACCGTGCACTTACGGCACCGTCTTTTTAGTTCATTCAGTGAAATCTTTCTTAAACTATTCCTAATGCCTTTTTTACACCAAAGTACTTTCCTGATGTACTATCGTGCAAATGCTGTTCTTTGGCATTACCAACTGCAGTCTGTTTTTTTGTGCACTCTACACTCTCTAGGCATCGATTAAGAAGACCGTCTTCTACTCTCAAATAGTCCCACTGCGCCCAGTACGTTTAGATGTTCCTGTCCAAAGCACTCACTTCTTCCCAGGTTGGTCGGCGATCGTTTGATTTCCAGTTCAGGAGTATTCTTATATCAAGATTGTTTTCTTGTTCACAACGCAACTGTTCATGTTTCTACTCGTTATCAATCATAACAGTTTCTGGAAACATACGATTTTTTCTTCAAGTTGCGAACATTAGCTACAGTTTGTCGGACATGGTTTTCGGACGAGGCATTACCGTTTCGATGACTGCTTCCGACACGATGTTCTGTGCTATAGTCATACTCTTGCAGTCTCTCAATTCATCTTTCAGATTGTTTTATGGACTTGACTGTTAACAGCTCTCTCCTAGTCGCCCAATAATTCTTTTCTGGCCTTAACAAAACTTTACTAAAACACGCAATGACTTTTTTTGTTCATCTTGCATCTGTGAAAGGACTCACTACATTACTTGCATTGAAATCTAAAACAAATTTTCCATCTTCTCTTGAATAACTTAAAATCGGCAAAGTGACTAGGGTCTGTTTTAATTGATACAAAGCGTTTTCGCAGTCTTCATTCCATCTACGCTTAACTTTTTCTATGGTCAATTTTGTCAAAAGTTTGGCAAAGTTGGCAAATATATGTACAAATTGTGTATAATAGATACGCAATCCAAAAAAACTGAAAACTTGATGCTTGTCGATCGGTCTAGGCCATACTTGCACTGTTCCGAACTTAGTCTGGGCCAGCTTTAATTCCATCTCTAGATTTGACGTGGCCAATGTATTGCACTTCTTGGGACTCAGTTTTAGATTTGCCTTACGTAATCGTTAAAAGACGTCTTTTAAGTTATTCAAGTGTTTTTTAAACGACTTTTCAACCACGACTACGTTGTCTAGGCAAACCAATCCCGCGCAATATGGTTTTCATCAAATGCTCAAACGTTGCAGAAGCGTTACACAGGCCGAAGCGCATTACAGTAAACTGCTACAAACAGTTCAAATTGTAAAAACTGCCTTCTCACAATCTTTGGGTTCCAATTTTAGCTGCCAGTAATCACTTTTTAAATCAAACGTGAAAAACCACTAGGGTGCTGACAAGGTGTTCAACGTATTGTGAATTTTTGATAAAGGGTAGCTGCTTTTTTTAATCACGTCGTTTACGGGATGCCCATAAACTATTTGAAAATTTAAGCACACCCTTCCTCTCTATACCAGTAATTATTTGTTCGGTTTTTTCTTTTTTTGCCAAAGGAAGTCGGCGTGGATGTTGTCTTATTGGCGTAGCGTTTCCGGCATTAATTTTGTGCATTACTACGTTAATTCTTCCGTTAGAACCATTCTCCAGCGAAACACGTCTTAATACTGCTGGATCAACATTTTAATTTTAGCCAGCTAGTCTTGGCTGATTGAATTCACGCATCTCACAGTTTGAAATACTAGCATTAGTTTACCACGGTCTTTGTTTTATCAAGGTTACTGGATCTGAGTTGACATTCAAGATCCTTACTGGCATCGTGTTTTTCACTCGTACTAGTATTCTGCCAACGAGTAGTTTTTAACCAAATCGCCCTCCATTGGTTCAATAGCGCAAATGTAGCCTTTCCGGAGATTTCTATCTAGGCGTGCCATCGCCACACTTTTAGTCCTTAGGCAAAGTCACGTTTTTACTCAATAAGTTTGCACGGCTGCCTGCTGTGACAAATGAAAGAGAATATTTTTATTATCGATTTTCAAGTCATTGTTTTTCATATCCAAATGAAACCCATACTTCTTTATAATGTTCATTCCCAGAATAACTTCTTTTGTAATATCGGCTACCAGTGCTTGGTAGTCGAGTACTCTTACTTTTCAATAACTTGTCAAGACAAATTATGATTTTTGTCGCTTCCGTGTCAACCAGTTACTGAACAGTTCTTCCATTGATCTTGCCATTGAGATAAATGCTGTGCAATTGCTTTATAGGTGATGCCATTTGAATGGAAATCTTCGGGGCATGTCTCGTAGAACTCGATTTTTGCCCAATTCGGTTGATCCGTCTTAGTGTTTTGGACGCTCTTCTGGTCTTTTTTTAAGCTTAGTACAGCGTCGTCGTACGTAACTCACTTCACCGCAGTACTAGCACGTCATTTCTCTTCTCCAAGCTATTTGTTCGCGGAATACATGTTGCACTATTTTCTCGGTGCTTTCTTGTTGCTGCGCGGGTGCAATGCTTGTTGCTGTCTTAAACTTCCAAAGCATGGGTTGAAGCTTCATTCAACGTTTTAGGTCAAGCTAACCATAGAGTCTGCTGAATTTTGCTGTTTAGGAGGCCGTTTGCAAAGATTTGATTAACCAACTACTCCAAGAAAGGATTTGGTGCTCTAGAGTACGCGAGCCGTGACAATTTGGCGATGTCAGACTCAAACTCTTAAAGATTTTTCGCAGCTTTTTGAACGCAATTTTTAATTTGAGCTAGGTACACTTGTTGAAGATGAGCATCACCATATCTCATTTCTAAACGTAAAATTAATAGTTTGTAATTTCTTTGCAGGTGCTCTGCAAACTTCCAAAGGCTTCTCCACGTAAAATTACTACTGAAATCGTTGCTTTCTGTCTGTTGTTCTGTTGTTCCATTAGCTATAGCTGCGGTTTTAAACTGTTTGTGGTAGGTTAACCATGGAACTTTACCATTAAAATTTAGAGGTACAACTATAACTTATTAGTGATTAATTCTCGACGATCCATTAATAACTTTTCGCTTGTGACACTTTTTTACCATAATTTGTGATCTATTGCTTCTATTTTGTTTTCTAGAATTTTGCATATTTCTTCTCTTAAATTTAACATATCTGCTTGAGTTTCCTCTTGAACAGTTTTAATTTGGTTTTTTATGTTTGTTCTAATAAAGAACAATGTTATCAGTTTTAACACGTTCACGACTACAGATGACCATTTGTGTCAATTTTTACCTCTTAGTGCGTTTGTATTTCGCTTAACTCTTCGTTCTTTATTTTTACTACTTTTTTTATTTTCACTATCACTGTTCTGTTCATTTTCACTGTCATTGTTCTGTTCATTTTTAACACTGTTTATGCTTTTCATTTACATGATTTTGTTCACTTGCAGGTGCGCTTTGTTCATCGGCTTTCTCATCCTTCGTAATCATCTTCGCTATCCAGACTTTCAGGAATATTTAATTCATTTTCTTGGTTTGGATTTTCTTCTAGATTATTTACAATTTACTCTAACTAAGCATCAGTTAACGGTCGAATGTCGTTTCACTTTGACCTCTTGCCTCTCTTTTACATAATTGTTAACTAACTTTACATGATAATAGCTCTAAGATTAAAATAAAAAACATGCGCACGCGCGAATGAATAAACTGCACTTGGGTTATCTTGACCTCAGTGTGCAGTATTAGGGTTAATGTGTAGAGGAAGTAAAATCGCCAGTAATGACTCAAATTTTATATTAAATTTTTCAGAAACCGTGTTGATCTGTGAGTGCCAGTCTCTTATTTAGTAATGTTGCTGAATTGTTCGGTTATCCTAAATACATAAAAAAGCAATATTTGGTAAACCCTTTTTGCAGTGTAAATAATAAGAAAATAACCTTAAAATCAACGCAAGCTTGCCAAGAATGAATTAAATATTGATTAAGATTTAATATAATTGACATACTGTCATACGTTTCTTTTGTGTTTGTAGATAGCAAATGAAAACTTTTAGGAAAAAACGGCATTGAGGCTCGGTTTCGAAGAGCTGAGAAACCATCGCCATTCTGCAAAGTTATATTTAGTAATTATTTCATACAAAAGTCCATTTACATCAGTGCAGTAACAAAAAATTCTTTTGTGACGTTCCTTCAATACAAAGATTCTTGTAGTGGAATGTAAAGATTCCATCTTTTAATCGAGATCCTATAAATTGTGATTTTTTTGGTTAAACTCAAATCCCCAAGTCAACGAGGTTTGATTGAGTATAATGAAATGTGAATCGTTAGAAGAAACATGCGTCAGATTATTTAGAACTAGCACATTCAAAACATTGTTTATAACATTTTCGTCCGTGGAATTTAAAAAAGAAATTAAATGCATTAACAAAAACTGTCTAAAGAATTTTTACAGCTTCTTTCACCGTTTTCCATTGTAGAAACTTACACATAACACAACTTGTGCAACACTGCTTCAAACTTTCTTAACTAAATGACATTTCATGTATCTCTTGATAGAATGCGTCAACAATTAAATACACGTTTCCATGTGATGACTACGTTAATAACTTTGACAATTGCATCCTAAAACACACTACAAATTCTGACATTTATTTTTAGATTCCCGTTTTTTATATGTGAAGAACTCATTAGAAGTAGCCATATTCTTATCAAAATTACGCCCTTTATTTACCAACTTGCAAAGTCTCGGATAAAACTATAAAGACATAATCGTAAATACAATTTCTAAATGCTTCTATGTACGATAACAATACGTTAAAATTTTCTGAAGCTGCTCATGAAAGCTTTAGCGCTCATTGGAAACGTATGATCTAAATAGATAACGCACCAGATTTCAAAAATTGTTTAAAATTAATATTAACTAATTTTGAATTTTGTTTAGTAAACTCTATTGTTACACAATTTGTTTTTGTTGTGTAAATTTTCTATAAATAAATTAAATCAATATATTATCACTAATTTACTTTTATTATACTAGCTTAGTTTTTTTAGGTTATAATTTACATCCAATTTACAGATTAATTTCCGGATTTTGTTAGCTATATTTTGCTATACACCGTTTTTGATTAAGATTAATAATTCTATTGCAAGTTTCATATTTCATCATCACAGTGTACACTTTTATTTTCTTTGTTACTTTTCTATTTTTCGCGATATATAGCAAAACTTACCAATTTTGCTGCAGCACAAGCAGATCAATCGTGATTTAATTAATTTTTACAAACATGCATATTTAGTGAAACCTTAAATAATGTGTTTACGCACATTGAATTTAGATATAATCGTTTTGCTACGTGCTGCTTACAGAAATTGCGTAATCTTGCAGAAACTGTAAATTTAATGTAAAACTATATATAGATTTATTTTTATTAAATTAAATTTAAACTAGAATTTACTGTTATAATATACTACCGCAACTACGGCGTATTTCAATTATTTAAAGCAAGGTATAACAAATTAATTTTCTATTAGATCTCATAATTTTAATGTAAAATACTGCGAAAGTTAATTTTCAAATAATTTTAATTTCAAACTATTAAGCAAGACAAAAATTATAAAAGTTTTTAAATTTATGAAGTAATTATAAGTACTACTTTCATCTTGTACATCTTGGCGACAATAGATATGCAGCGCTCTTTTGTTTTTCTTTATTATAGAATTTATAAAGAATATAATTTACTACTCTGCTACCACATTATTACCGTATAGTTGAATCTACTTCTTACTTAGCTTGTATGAATCTAATTATTTTAATTAATTACAACAATCTTGATACATTATATTAATATTTTTTAGATTACATAGATTAAACGTTATAGAAAGTAGAAACAAGAATGTTGGTATTTTATCGATTGTGATGTACATTTTAATAGTCGCGCATTCTGTTTAACTGTTGGTTAATGTGGCGAAAAATGTAAATTCAACGACTTCGTAGAAGTTTAGATTACTTCAAAAAATACAAATAACGGCTATCAGGTTTATCGATTTATTAGGTAAGTTAAAATTCAACTACAACTGCTTATTTCAATATTGAATTTGATCAATATTCATGGTTTTAAAAGAAACGCATAGAAGCAAGTTTTTATAAAAACTTCTCTTTTATAAATTGAATTACGTACATGTTAAAGAATGTTTACCTTTAGTATGTACTTGAAAATGAAATTATGTTAAGTTCAAATGTTATAAAATCCAGTATATTAGTTATATAAAATAAAGCATCTATAAGAATCCTATAGGTATTATTTATAAATAGCAAACTTAATAATTGCACAGCCAAACATATGTCAATATTTTTTTAGTAACAATGATAATTTTCATAATGTTATTCAACATTCAATATTTTAAGAACAAACTCAATCAGTGAGCAGTAATACTAATTGTATATTATCTTAAATTTAAATGATAAACCTTTCTGTTTTATTATAGTAACGGTTTCATTAAAACATGTTAAAATCTAATCAATAAATAACAACTTTGAATTTTCAATAATTTGTAAAAAAATCTTACCGCATTGCCAACTTAACTATATTCTTATTTTATGAGTAAATTTAAAATATAACAAATACGTGCCTTGTCAGCGTTGTTTTTATAATTCATTGCATAACTCCAATTTTGGATTTTGCGACTTAAAAAAGTTAAACGTATTAACCATCACTTGCAAGTTTTTTTTCTGCAACTGCTTAGCTTGTTACTTCTACCGCTTGCTAAATCGACGTCGGCAGGTGCATATCACAACGTGTAATAATCATAACCTCCAATTACACTGCTCTGCATGAAAATCGGCCCTGACACCATTCTTGACGATTCTTATGTAAAATGACCTCCCGAATCCAAAAATGAGCTCCGTTTTTACCCATCACCCACCTATTTTGGGGGGACCCCATTTTTATTTTATTTTTTGCATTTTTTTTAGAATTTTATTTATAGCCGTTAAACATCCCAAAGCAGGTAATAAAATTTATACCAAAGTATATGGCAAAAGTTTTGCTATAAAATGTATATAGAAACAACAATAAAATACAAATATATAAGAACAGTAAAAAAATATCAATTAACAGTTCACTGCACGACGCTGGCGATCTCAATACCACATGCAGGTTTGAACAGGAATTTTCGACAGGCTTGAACTTGCATTACTCTTCTCATTATACTATTTTACATTGTTTGCTTAACTGCTTCGATCAGTACATCTATAGCTGCTGCAGAGTTAACTTGTCGACGTTTTAAACGTGCTGGATTTTGTGTTCATTTTTGTTCATTTGTGTAAAACAGTAAAACTACTTTTACTCCGGATTTTTTCAAGTGACTAAGTGTGATTTGTGGTTAATGTCGGGCGTTGAATTACTGTTTAATTATGCCACGTGAGTGTAAAAATCATCCCGATAGCTTCTGCTATGTCTGCGGGGAATTAACTTTAAAAGCGCAACAAAAACCCCTTTCTCCGCTTGTTAAAACAGCTTATAAATTGTACTTTGATTGTAAAGTTGGCGACCAGGACAACACTTGGGCTCCATCAGTTTGCTGTACGACTTGTTACAGTAGTTTGACCAAATGGCTCAAAGGTACCCGTAAATCAATGCCATTTGCTGTGCCCATGGTTTGGCGTGAACCTCGCTGTCATCTTACAGATTGTTACTTTTGTATAACTTCTACCGTCGGGTTTTCGAGCAAAAGTAAGCATACAATTCAGTATCCCAATATTCCGTCAGCTCTAAGACCTGTTCCTCATAACGATACTTTGCGAATCCCAGAGCTCCCAAACACTTATACTCTAGAGCCGGAAATTGATTTAAAATACTCTGAGCCACAACTTGGGGCTTTAAATGATACGTTCAATGATGATGAAGAGTATTCCGCAGATTTAGTTTCTCGGCAACCTCACCTCCTCACTCAATCGGAATTAAATGATCTTGTCAGGGATTTTCAGTTACCCAAGACTAAATCTCAACTCCTAAGATCGCGACTTCAACAGTGGAATCTCTTAGAAAAGGGAGTAAAAATATCTTCTTACAGGACCAGACGAGCAACCCTGAAATGTCCTTTCTCAGAAGATAAAGGTTTAGTGTTCTGCCCTAATGCAAATTTATTGATGACAGAGCTACAGATGCCATGTGACCTAGACAAATGGAGACTGTTTATAGACTCATCAAAAACAAGCTTAAAAGTTGTCCTGTTGGCAAATGGGAATGACTTCCCATCAGTTCCAGTTGCATACTCTGTTGATATGAAGGAAACGTACGAAAACATCTTCAGAATCCTTGATAAAATTAGTTATCATGATTATAAGTGGAAACTGTGCGCTGACTTAAAAGTTGTTGCTCTACTCACGGGCATGCAATCAGGATTCACAAAATATTGCTGCTTCCTTTGTAAATGGGATAGCCGAGCTCGAGATAAACATTACATCGTACGGGACTGGCCTCTGCGAGAAAATCTTATTCCTGGTCAGAAAAATGTCGCCCACAATCCTTTGGTTCCGAAGGAAAATATTTACTTACTACCTTTACACATCAAACTTGGATTGATCAAGCAGTGTGTAAATGTAATAGCGAAGGCTTCCACGGCCGGAATCTATACTAACATTAGAATGTCTTCCGGGTTTGGACCGTGTCATAGTTGCAACCGAAGCTGCCAACGTTTCGCTCACTTTCGTAAGGGGCTTCATCAGGGCGTGAGATAAATCGCAAAACTCAAACAAGCAATCGTAATCTAACTAAGAACTTCTCAAAAGTTAGGTTATCCACTTGTAAAACAACCCATAACCTAAACTAAGAAAAGGTAAGAAAGAAAACGATAACCTGAAAAAGCAAACGATAATCTAACAAAGAACCACTACCGAGTTAGGTAATCAACTTGTGAACCAAGCCAGATTCTAAAGTCCGTAGAAGTGACTTAAGAAGAAATAGTCTCCGTATTTAAAGGAAAAGGATCGTCACGGATGATTAAGCTCGACCCTGATTGGGTTACGGTTGTTAGGGGGCGTGTTTTTGATAAATGACTAATAACCGGGAACCAAAGAGGGGATAGTTCGAAACCATGATCGCGATTGAAGTTATTGGGGTGTTTGATGATTTCTATGCTTTCTCGGAATTTCCTGTTGAAAAAGAATGGAGATTTGGCAATCAACGAAACATTATCAAAATCTATCTTGTGACCTGTAGTAAAATGATGTTCAGCGACCGCAGACTTGGAAGTATACCTTTTCCTTATACAACGATCATGTTCTGAAATGCGAGTAATGACGGAACGACCGGTTTCACCAATGTAGACTAAACCACAAGAACAAGGAATTTGGTATACACCTTGAGATGAAAGTGTAGGAAATTTGTCTTTGGAAGAAGGAAGAATCTGAGAGATTTTGCCTGTCGAGTTGAATATGGGTTTAATACCATTCTTACGAAGGAGTTTCCCTATTTGATCTGTAACCTTGTGAATGTAGGGTAAAAAGGCCAATTTCGGGTTGGATTCGGGAGTAGAAATGTCCTTAGGTAATCGAGTACGTGGATGTAAACGACGATTAATAACTCTATGAATATCTCGCTTTACATAACCATCGTTCACTAAGGTTCTAGTAAGATGACGGAGTTCTGAGTCTAGATTCTCAGGTTGACAAATAGAAAAGGCACGATGGACCAAAAATTCAATAACAGAACGTTTCTGTGCAGGATGATGATGAGACGAAACATGAAAGTATCTGTCCGTATGGGTGGGTTTGCGATAAACAGAATGACCTAGAAGTCCGTCGGGCCTACGAGTCACAAGAACGTCAAGAAATGGAAGAGAACCATTACTTTCGATTTCCATAGTAAATTTGATATCTAAGTGTTGATTGTTAAGATGATCAAGAAACTTAGACAATTCAAGATGACCATGAGACCAAACAATAAACGTGTCGTCAACATATCTAAACCACACTTTAGGTTTTAATATTGACATTCCAAAGCAACCGTTTTAAAGGATTCCATGAAAATGTTAGCTGCAACAGGTGATAGAGGAGAACCCATAGCAGCACCAGAAACTTGTTCGTAAAACTTATTATCAAATAGGAAGTAAGTAGGGGATAGACACTTTTCAATAAGAGGAACCAAACTTTGATAAAACTTGAACCCCAAGATCTTCTCGTGAGCTTTGATGTTACTTCACTTTTTACTAAAGTTCCTATTAAGGATTCGCTTATTATCATCAAACAGATTCTGTCTCAACATGGCAAGGACTTGAGTTTGGTTCCTCTTATTGAAAAGTGTCTATCCTCTACTTACTTCCAATTTGATAATAAGTTTTACGAACAAGTTTCTGGTGCTGCTATGGGTTCTGCTCTATCACCTGTTGTAGCTAACATTTTCATGGAATCCTTTGAAACGGTTGCTTTGGAATCATCAATATTAAAACCTAAAGTGTGGTTTAGATATGTTGACGACACGTTTATTGTTTGGTCTCATGGTCATCTTGAATTGTCTAAGTTTCTTGATCATCTTAACAATCAACACTTAGATATCAAATTTACTATGGAAATCGAAAGTAATGGTTCTCTTCCATTTCTTGACGTTCTTGTGACTCGTAAGCCCAACGGACTTTTAGGTCATTCTGTTTATCGCAAACCCACCCATACGGACAGATACCTTCATGCTTCGTCTCATCATCATCCTGCACAGAAACGTTCTGTTATTGAATCTTTGGTCCATCGTGCCTTTTCTATTTGTCAACCTGAGAATCTAGACTCGGAACTCCGTCATCTTACTAGAGCTCTAGTGAACAATGGTTATATGAAGCGAGATTTTCATAGAGTTATAAATCGCCGTCTACATCCACGTACTCGATTACCTAAGGACATTTCTACTTCCGAATCCAATCCGAAATTGGCCTTTTTACCTTTCATTCACAAGGTTAAGATCAAATAAGAAAACTTTTCTGTAAGAATGGTATTAAACCCATATTCAACTTGACAGGCAAAATCTCTCAGATTTTTCCTTCTCCTAAAGACAAATTTTCTACACTTTCATCTCAAGGTGTACATCAAATTCCTTGTTCATGTGGTTTAGTCTACATTGATGAAATCGGTCGTTTTGTCATTACTCGCATTTCAGAACATGATCGTTGTATAAGGAAAAGGTATACTTCCAAGTCTGCGGTCGCTGAACATCATTTTACTACAGGTCACAAGATAGATTTTGATAATGTTTTGTTGATTGCCAAATCTCCATTCTTTTTCAACAGGAAATTCCGAGAAAGTATAGAAATCATCAAACACCCCAATAACTTCAATCGCGATCATGGTTTCGAACTATCCCCTCTTTGGTTCCCGGTTATTAGTCATTTATCAAAAACACGCCCCCTAACAACCGTAACCCAATCGAGCTAAATCATCCGTGACGATCCTTTTCCTTTAAATACGGAGACTATTTCTTCTTAAGTCACTTCTACGGAGTTTAGAATCTGGCTTGGTTCACAAGTTGATTACCTAACTCGGTAGTGGTTCTTTGTTAGATTTTCGTTTGCTTTTTCAGGTTATCGTTTTCTTTCTTACCTTTTCATAGTTTAGCTTATGGCTTGTTTTACAAGTGGATAACCTAACTTTTGAGAAGTTCTTAGTTAGATTACGATTGCTTGTTCGAGTTTTGCGATTTATCTCACGCCCTGATGAAACCCCTTACGAAAGTGGGCGAAACGTTGGCAGCTTCGGTTGCAACTATGACACGGTCCAAACCCGGAAGACATTCTAATGTTAGTAAAGCAGTGTGTAAAATCAGTGGACAAGACAGGTGGCGCATTTCAATTTTTGAAAACCAAATTTCCTCGTCTTAGCGAAGCTAAAATCAAAGAAAGCGTTTTTGTTGGTCCCCAGATTAGACAACTCTTCCAAGATTCGACGTTTATTGAACACCTAAATCGAAAAGAAAAACGAGCTTGGCTTGCATTTTAAAACGTTTGTAAGAACTTCCTGGGTAACCACAAAAGTGAAGATTATGTCGCTCACGTTGAGGAACTGCTTTTAGCGTACAAGGACATATGATGTAACATGTCTCTGAAAGTTCAGTTCCTTCACTCGCATCTGGACTTTTTCCCTGAAATTTAGGAGCAGTCTCGTATGAACACGGGGAACGGTTTCATCAAGACATCGCTAAGCTGGAGAAGAGATTTAAAGGGAAGTGAAATGCAAGCATGTTGACGGAGTACTGCTGGTTTTTGAAACGAGAGAGCTGTACCTCAGGGTATAAAAGGAAAGCAAGCATTAAGTAACGATGAATATCTTTTTAATCATTACTGTTTATAGCTAAAATAGTTCTTTTTTCCATTTAAATTAAATTCATGTCCATATATTTATTATTATAATAATTATTATAATTATTCCCAAGTAGCAAAAATCAGTTACAAAACGGTTGTAAAACTCTCTTGCAACTATGGTTTCAGTAAGGTATTTAGTTACAGAATAGTTGCTGAGTCTTTCCTAACACGTTGTCAATACCGGATTTGGTCAGTTGCAAGGCAACTGCAGTAATATTATAACCGTTTTACAACGTATCTGAAACCGTTGCAATTACTACTTTGTAACTGTTTTGCAGCGTTGCTATAACGGTTTTTTACAAATCATGTTTACCTATTCTGAATCGTTTCTGTAATGGTTTATCATTACGGTTTTGTAATTGATTTGTAACATTGCAGTTACCGTTTACAGCAACTGCTATGTAACTGTTTTGAAAACATGCTTATTACTATTATTTGAAACTACTTTATAACCGCTTTGTTAAGCAACTTATCCAAGATTTTAGTTACTAACTGCATCATAAAGATTAGAACAAAAGTAGAGATAAAATTATATTAATAAAAGATACAGATATATAAAAAGTTATAATAAATGTACATTATTTAAATTTTTATAGTTTCTTATAGAACTAAATTCAAACAAAAAAGATATAATACCTAAAAGAATTTTTACATCTGTTGCAGGTAGGTACTACCAGTAAACAGGTTTTTACTGCAAATTTTCAAGAAAAGCGGATTACGTTTATTATTTATAAATTTTGTAAATAGTAAATGCATACATTTTGTTAAGAGAAAAATGTCTTTGTGTTAAAAGACCATGGCGGATTAAGATATCCCTCACATGTTATAGTTTAATGCGTCTACGTAATTCTTAGTTAAATATTTGTATTAGGCTACAAATGCACATGTGCAATTATAATCGGTTCAATGATCATAATCTCGACTGGTTTTTTAAAGATTATAGGTGTTCGCAATGGCGATCTAATCTACACGTTCTGATCACTGTGTGTAATATTGTAATGTCCTTGCAATCAAATTCTATTTTATCCTAGAAGAAAATAAAATCAATTTAAAATTTGCTTACTTATAATTGGCAACTAATTCTTCAACGTTGATTAAATTAGAAACAGTAGTTTAAATGCACGATTAAAATTATAGTAATATAATATACCAATAATTGTACTTACGTAGTTTTGAATTAGAAACACTTTCGGTACTGTTTATTGGATAATGATAATGGACTATGTGTCTTATAAAAATCTTGTAAAATGCACTTCTTCTGTTGCTGTTTGAACGTATAGATTAACACTGTAGTATAGTTTTAGAAATTCACACTTGTAACCATAGTTTCAAGACTGTTACACTCGAAACCGAAATGAAGGTTTTAATGCCACTAAATTGACACTGTAGTTACATAAGGGTATAAGAAAAACTTAGTTATAACCATAGTTGTAAAATGGTTATTTCTGTAATAGATTTGAAACCTCAGTAAATTACGAAAGTTGCTGCTACGTTGCTGCAACGGTTTATTTACCATGGTGCTAATGTTACTAATTTGCAACTGGTTACAACGTAACCACGGTTACAAAATGTTGCTTGGGTTATTATCGTTCGATAAATAAATTATAATTAATTTATCGAAAAGTGCTAAAATTAGAGATTTGGGGCTCCCTCGAAAATGGTGGGTGATGGAAGAAAACGGAACAGATTTGGATTAAGGACGTCATTTTACATAAGAATCACCCGGAATGGTGTCAGGGCTCGATAAAAAATATTTTTTTGCAGACCAGTGTTATGATATCATCAAGATTCTCGGTAATTTCAATGCTTATTTAATTACATCCTATTTTCACAGCTGATCATAACGTCCAACTTGACCACAACGCTCAAATTTTGCGGTTGATCACAACGTCCAACTCATATATAACTCCGAATTAGTTTTGGTAACGACAGTGCATTAACGTTTCCGCTTGATTATAATTTTTTTATTATTAGTGTAACCGGTACTGGTAGTAGAGATACAACCCGAATTGGTAAAATGCATGAATTTATATACATATGTAGTATGTTACCCACGTTAAAAAAACAAAATAAAATACGTTACAAGTGGCGCTCCAACTCGTGGCTAAAAACATTAAAATTTTAAAGAAATCTGTAAAAGTGTTCTTTCATCACAAGGTGCTGGTTACTGCGGTGGAAGAAAAGAATCGACATAACCCTATTTTCACCACGTGTTGATATACCGAAGAATTCTGGTCTAAACTTTTATATTATTTTAAACTATATGTATGAAAGATGGTATAATGCGAAGCTTATTTTAAATATGAGAAGAATTTTGTCAAATTTGGTTTCCTTTTTGAATTGTGTACACAGCTGAAACACGATTCCTTTTAAGAGCAAGCCGTTCACGCACGGATACGAGTTACGCCGTCATATACTTACTTCAAAGGATACATTTGTTGCGAAGTCCATTCCGACAAATTATCTTAGTAGCGCTGAAATTAAATGTAAAATGATAACGGAAGCACAGTTGCAAATGTTATTAAATGAGATCTGATAAATGGTTTCAGATCAAAATGCTGCTGTTATCCTACAACCTGCAGTTAATTCTGAAATGGCAAGCTTTACAAAATGTCAGTCTCGCTTTTCAGGTACGAAGGAAGAAAATGTTAACGCATTCACCAATACAATCTTGATTTCCAAAAATGTTTTCACATTACGGATGAGAATGCTATATGAGATTTACCGGTGATATTAGATAGTAGTGCAGCGACCTGGTTTCAAAGAGCAAAGTCGTTGATGAAGACTTGGGACGATGCCCTAAAAGGTTTAAGGTATGCATTTGACAAAAACTTGCCTCTTCATAAGGCTTTTAAAGATCTATTCTTAAAGAAACAAACTTAACGAGAATCAACCGATCAATTTGTTACTCACTGCCGAGCATTACTATCTCAATTATTGTCGGCAAATTATCCGATGTTACATGAATTACATAAGTTAGACGTGATCTATAGTCTTCTATATCCAAAAATTAGAAGTCGAGTTCTGAGAGATTTTATTAAGAATTTGATGAATTGATAACAAAGGCTCGATCGATTAAATCGGATTCAGATAAAACTTATAAAGCGCCAGGTAGTTTAGAATCAAACAATTAAAACGACTCCAAAGTATATGGTCATATACAGAGTGAATGTAGAAAGCTGACGGCAACTCAAAGTCGAAAAACCACAAATGAAAGTACAAGAAAGGTAGTAACTTCACCGACTGCCATTTTGGGTAGACGGTCAACTTCAACGATTACGTGCTATGGTTGTGGTACACTTGAGTTTGTGAGATCCGAATGTCCGAAGTGTAAATCATCCTTATCTGTGTCCCAAACCAATGCAACAATTACAGCAAACAACGTTTTATCTACTAAAGTGTTAGCAGCTAATTTTGGAAAAATTAATGTCCTACGTCAAATGCTACTTATTACAGTAAGTGATCTTACAAGATTAGCATTTGTAGATTCTGGTGCACAATCAAACATAGCTGGCCAAATATTATGTAGACATTTGTTATAAAAGAAAGTACCATACATTGAATCAATTATGGAAATGATTTTGGCAGATGGAAAACCAAAAATGTTCCTGTTTTGTTGTATAATGTAACATTAATTTTTTATAAATATACCATTCTACAACAATTCATAGTTGTATCTGAACATGTAGATAGCAAAACACTTTTAGGTGTAGATTAAAATAGAATACTGGTTTTTAGATAAGCCACAGGATGCTTATACCTTACTTGCAGAACCTAGAATGAATGATCAAAATCATACAGCAATAAATACAGTTGAGATATCATTAACTCTTCATGGTAATGAAGGTATTGAATTGAATGATGTTGAAAAGAAACGACTCAATGACCTAATAACACGTCATCAACAACCAGTCTTAGAGTTCAACTTGGGATAATTTTTTTATGACCATTTTTACCACAACTGTAGCAAGACTCTCTATTTCTTTGCGGTTTAATACATGATTTCACCACAATTAAAATAACCAATTCTTTTTTTGTGTTATTGTTTACGATTATAAACGACTTTGTTCATTTTGTGTGTTTGCAATAAAAAAAAAATTCACATACTTTATTAGCTAAACTAGCTTTTTTTTATCATAGAGGAAGTGCTCAAAACTAACCGGAATAACATTGCCGTGGGCGGAACTTGTGTAGTAACGCATTTCTGCAGCTAGGCGTGTAGAACGCAACTCATTGCCAGTTCAGTGCCGTTTATGCTGTCGACCTGGCTTGTTGCGTTGCTTATAGGTCTTACGAACCTTGCACGGCCAACTCACACAGTCGGAGATAGGGAAGGTTCAAGTGAATAATAATTAAGGGCGCCAGATCTTTTATAATTAACACTTCTGCCTCGATCAAGCGAGACGGTCCAAGCTTGTAACGAATTTTTAGGTTCATAATCCTTGCTACTTTCATGTTCGGGTAACCACAATAAAAGAGAAAGGTATGTTACCATAAAAGAGCGATTAAACAGGTATAAAAACTTTAATTTAGTAACGTAGGTTATTACCAAGAGTATATCTAATTCTCAATCCATAAATGCCAGAAGATCGGCAACACACAATACATAAGTTGAGTCGAAGTGAATAGCGAAGAAAATTTCGTAATAAATATTGTTTGTACACAGCATGCGATACACACAAAATAAATAATGATCTTAATTAATACCTTAATGGTATTAAAACAATGATCGTAATGACGGAAATTAACATAAGCAAAAGTTCCGTGAGTGACTTTTCTGACAACGACAAAATAATTAAATGAACTTACCCACAATCCAGTACCTACTTGATCGAAAAAAACGTTTTCCTCGGTGAGTAAGGCTAGAATAGTTATGAATAGCAAATCGTGTCAACACAATAACTCACGAAGATAAGAAGCTACAAAATCGTTAATAATAAAAAAAATTTGGTATAAGAACCCGTTGTATCGAATGCTGTTATTTGCAATTATTAAAAGGTGAGTATCGCAATCGACTGACGTATAAAAAATAACATTTCAAAGGCAAATGCTGGTCAAGACTTGGTTTTCGTTGTGGATAATATGCCTTCCAGAATCCTAAACGTTTAGTGAAGGTATTTATCAATATTAATTCTTCATTGTTCGTTTATTAAATCGAACATGTGGCCAAAGCGTGGCGGAACGGCTATCAAATTAAGAAAGAAATTACAAAAAAATCCTAACAAAACGGATGTAAATATCTTACCCTGTAACGAATCAATTACTGTAAATACGTAATGAATTTATAATTTGATTTCCATTACAGAGGATGTTATCATAAACTTCCAGTTTTTAAACGAAACTGGCCATTTTATGCAGTTGTCAGCTTAACGACTTCGTCGTAAAATGACAGTCACAAGAAAAGATCGGCAGAGGGCGTCAAAACCGGAATCTATTTTTAATTCAATATACAGGGTATTACGTTATGAAAATTTTGCACGTAACAGTGTTCATTTGATTGTTTTTGCTAACGTTGTTTTGTTCTTGTTTTGTTTTTTATGATGGCAAATAAGTGAACAACGTGTAGCTGTGAAATTTTGTTTTCTACACGGTAAAATGTTGCTGAAGCTGTTTTAATGTTGAAAACAGCTTACAAAGATGACTATAAGAAAAATTCAAGTATACGAATGGTTTGCTCAGTTTAAAAATAGTGACATGGTTGATGGCAAACTTCGTTCTAGACGTCCATCCACTGGGTAAGAATGTTCAAAAAATTTGAGAATTTGTGCTCACAGACCGTCGACAAACAATTGACCAACCAAGTTTGTTCCTCGGATTCTGACTGACAATCAAAAAGAACGTCGAGTTGAAACATATCGTGCTCTAAAAAAAGATTTATTTTTTATTCTAATAAACTTTCAAAAATATTTAGTAGCTCTAACTGCAGATTGTACCAAGATTTACAGACAAATCTGAATCGTTACAAACCAGCGTCAGCATTAAAATTTGGCCTAATGACAGTGTTGAAAAAATCAAAAAGCTACAACTTTCCACTGTCATTTATTTTAATTTTTCCTCCTTCTTCTTCGTAATTTAATTCTTCGTTATTAGCTATGCGCAGCTTAAAATTCATTGCCGACTCAAGATTCAGAGGTTTCTAACAGAATCAAAGGGGAATTTTACATGGACGTTTTCGTTTTGGAGCGTACTCCGTATATGAAACTCTACAGATAGCACCGAAATTATCAACGTAATGAACGCGTTTGGTATTCCGTTTTGAAGATTTTCTTTAAACTAATTGGCCGTTTTAACCGACAATGATTCGCAGACGGATGCTATCAACTTTTATAATATCAAGTCTAAAACCTGTTTCTTGGTATCCCGGTAATGATGAATTCCAATTTTGTTGGTCTTTCCGAATGGACCTAGTCAAAGTGACAAAAAGAGAAATTTTCTCGTCACTATCAAAACTTATCTTGGGACGAGACGATTTCTATAGTTTTGCAAACTAAAAGAGAGGCTTTTGCTCTAATGTTGCGTGTTTCTTGCTTACGGTTCATGTTTGTATGTGAAGGTTTGTTTATCCTGACCGCATCAAAGTAAATTTTTTATATTCAAAAAGACGTGTGGCTTTGTTAAAAACAGTTTCGTTGCCTCGACTAGTACTAACAGCTGGCGTGCTTTCCGCAGAATTGCCTAAAAAAACTTTAAGTATTTTCTCTTTACAATTCTCCAAATTTGTCTATGAAACCGACTAAAAAATAGTGTTGCGTTGGTTACAATTAGCACCCAACACAATGCAAAAATTTGTAGCTTGAATACAAGAGTTAACAAATGTCCACGACTAGAATTACTGTCCAGATCAAGAAAATTCAGCCGATCTAGTTTCCCGTGGCTTTTTGCTTAGTCAGCGACAGCGTGACAACTTGTGGTTCCAAGGTCTCAAATTCTTGAAAAAATTTATGATTCTCATTACGGGTGAAATGCTAACTATGTTAATAGGTTTGTTTTTGATTCTCGAACTTTCAAAGAAAATCTTATTTTAGGTTTTCTTAAACCCAACAAATTGACAAATTCTTTAAAGATTCTTGCCCTAAAATTGCAAGAGGTTTCTTTTTCCAGTAAACACTTAGCAATCTAACGGGGCGAATCAAGTAAAATAAAAAGCGCTTATTTGAGATCTTTAAACTTGTTCATAGACGAGCAGGGGTTTTGATAAGTTGCACATTTTACTTTCAAAAACTCATACACTTTCTAAGTCAATAGTAGCTCAATTTCATACCAAATTTCTGCATTGCGGAATTCGACACTTGATGCGTGTTTATCGAAAACAATTTTCGATTGTTTTAGCAATTATGCAAAGAATTTGTTAAAAAATGTATCGTCTGTTTTAAAACAAAGCCTGCAGGTGTACAACCCATTATGGGTTATTTAATTCGTTTTTTTTAACAGTGTTTTACCGCATTGCAGTTTAGATTTTGCAGCTTTTATAACCATCAAAGATCGCTATAGAAAAAATTCAAAGTTTCTTAAAGCATACATTGCGGTTTTTGTTTGTCTAACATCCAAAGCAGTGCAGTTAAAATTTTTAAAAAGTCTATCTCTGCGGCGTTTTTGGTGGTGCTGGAGCAATTTATTGCGCACTGCAGAACCTCTGGTAACATTTACAACGATAATACAAACAAATTTCACGTGTACCGTAGACAAATTGTGGCATTTATATGAAAGTTTTAGCTAATCGGTCGTGCAAAACGATGTTTCCAATTTTTTAGCATATTGCGGTGTATTATGGCATTTTATTCCGCCTAGCGCTCCCTATTTTGGTGGTGTTTGGGAAGCGGGTTACGATCTGTAAAGTTTAAAGTTTTAAACTTTAAAAATATGTCTACGGTGTTGTCCCATATTGAAAATATATTGAATTCCTAGTCGATATTCTTCAGGTGACTCAGAAACGTAAAAAATAAAATGGACTAGTTGTTCTATTTTTACTGTAGAACGCATTTTTCAATAAGAATACCAAAAACCTTTCTGCAGATTTTTAGCGCATTTGTACAACAACTATATAAAACCTAACTATGTTTTTTCTTCTTTTTTACGTCAAAAATATCCCCGCATTTCCAACTTAACTACATTCTTATTTAAGTGGTAAATTTAAAATAAGTTTGTCTTTTTCTTATTTAATTACTAATTAATTGTGATTTTTTGAAATTGTTGAAAACTTTAAAAGTTGTTTAAATTATTATATGTTTAATCAAAAAAATATATATATATATATATAAAGTTACTTGATATAATTTTAATTATGTATTTGTTTTACGAAAATAACAGTTTAGTGATTTAATTAAAGCAAATTATACTATATCTATGTATTTTAATGATTGCATTTGTAATTTTTCAGAAATTTTTATATATTTTTATTAAAGAATTTATTACAAAAATTTAACCAAACAAAAACTAATAATAACAAATAAAATTATCATAAAAACGTGGCTAGTATTATTGACGACACCATTTTTATGCAATAATGTAAAGTCTCTTAGTTAAAATTTTGATTAAAATTTTTAGTAACTGTAACTTGTAAGTTTCTTTCCAACTTGTTATTATATCGAGACGTATAAGAGAATTATGAATATAAAATTTTCGTTTACTCATTCATTTATTACATAGAATTTAACGCAGTTAAATTTTGCAATTAAATATTAATGTTTCTAATTTTGTTGCCGTTTATTTTTTAATTACAAATTTAATTTAATTTAATGCAAATTAACTACTTACTTTTGAATTATTTACAGTTTTTAAAAGTTAAGTCAAAGTCAGAATGAATATTCTTTTGTAAAATGTAATTTTGTTTGATAAAATATTAAACCTATCATGTTTTATCAAAGTGAATTTAATTTTATGTGCGCAAGAAAGGTCTACACAATTTGGATGCTATAAATCATTCAAATTCTCAAATTCCAACATTTAAAATGTAATAACCAATTGCTTTATTGGTTATTTTAGGTGGTGTTACTAAAGTTGTCCAAATCAAATTTGTTATTTCAAAAATTGACTGTCTAAAATTAAAACAATATGAACTACTACACAACGCAAATAAAATTATATTAAAATTTTTACAACTTGCAAATGTAACTTACTCAACTGTTTCAATAAAACTGTTTTTTTGGAAGTATTAAATGAGGAAGACGATATTTAAAACAGATTTGGCTCATATTTTAAATCTAATGATGACTGCGATAAAACAAAAAAAAACACAAAATTAAATTTTGTATCTCCACATTGCTATATAGTTCAAAGTATTTTAGATGAAAAAAAACATTATTTTACATATACCTGGTGTAGCTAAAAAATATTAGTCACTATACCATGGGTCTTCTTGCAAAAAACAAAGAAAACAAAAATAAGAAACATAATATATAAAACAATGGCGTCCCGATTCTTTCGCCAGATTTATTGTTTCTATAGAAGACCTCGTCTTCTGATGGGCCGAAGTGGCGGTGGTAGTAAGTTTCTATGATATTTGTGTGTTTGGGTTTTTTAGTTTGTAGGAGGTAGGTAAGATTGCTTGCAGAACGCGACAAGGTTCATCTCGGCGTGATGCCAGATTCCGAGACGGTTCCTTGTCTTTAAACTGAGTATATGCGTTTAGACCCAAACAAGGTCTCCATGCTGGAGTTTCTTCTTTGCTTATCTGCATATTGTTTTCTTTTGTCTTGTTCGGACTTTTGAGTTAGCAAAGCTTGTCTTAAAACATTGGTTAGTCTGAATAACTACGGTTTTATCTCCGCTACAAAATTATTGGACGTGATTATGGCTCTTTGGCTTCTTTGGTAGTCGCCTGTTGTTTGCAGTTTTCTACCAAAGGTTAGGTAGGTTGTATTCATAGCGAACCTTATAAGTGCTAAGTTTTCTGGCCAACATCGATAGTTTTCCTTAACAGAAGGCGTAAAGTTCGATATCTGAAAATATTTTTTGTATCAGTTTTTGCGTCGGCTATTTGCAAAGACAACAAAGCCGCCCATTTGCTAGTCGTGTCTTTTACCATAAAAACCAAATTTTTACTCGTTTGGTTCTTCTGGGAGCGACTCGAAAAAGTCGATAGCTAACGTTTTAAACCTATGGGTTTGCACAGGAGTCTGTAGTAGACCTGCTGGTTTCTGATTAGATGCTTTGCATTTTTGGCATTCGAGGCAGTTTTTCATGGATTTCAGTATCTTTTTGCGCATTATTATCCAGAAATACAGATTTACCGTTTTTTGAAATGATTGTTCCCCGCCGTATTGACCTGAAGTTGGTACGTCGTGGCACTCCTGTAGTATCTTCTCCCGCTCTATTTCTAGAACAACTAATTATGATTCTTTGATTTCAATATTACGAGAGTATCGGTACAGCACGCCTAGAGACATTATATAGTCTTTGTTAGTCTATCGACTGTAATTGTTTAAGGGCGGGTCAAAGTTCTCCAAGTATTTTTTTCCGAATCTGTGATTTGGGTTCTCCAAATATCTGCCGAAGAGCATCTGGGTACATCTATAGTGATGGTGCATAAGCGGCATTCAGTTTTTTTGTTTAGGAAACAAGGAAGTTTTAATAGCGTACCTGTTACAACATTTGCACACCCGGAGTGTCGTGCAATCTATCGCATTACTAAAGCAAATCCTAGCTCTTGGTCTTTGCACCCCGGTTTCCGTTACACGGTAGGCGGTAGAACTAGTGAAACTAAAGCTCCCCCTTCCGCAGATATCGAGACCCAGTCTCTTACTAAGAAATCGGCAGTTCAGCGTATAACTCGGATTGTACTCATCTTTTCTGACTCTTATGTTTGGTCGATGTTAGCTGGCCAGTGCAGCACTCCGAACCAGCTTTACACGCGCTTATAAATAGAGGGTAGCAGTGAAACGAGGCAAGAATAGAGTGCCGTAGCACCCCCCTCTTAAGGGACATGTCGCACGACGAAACAAGTCGACGACCAACCTGTGCCAGAGTTAGGTTCTAGGCCCCTGAGAGGCCGACACCAGTTGAGAGAGCACCGGACAGCAAGTCCCCGTTGGGGCTTTCTATCACTATTGGATACTCGTGTTGCTGCCGCACCACGTTGGACGAGTCGTTGTTGCCGTCGCAGTCTCCTCCATCCTACAAAAATGGATTCCTCTGCTACCTTGCAATGTTCGAACAGCCCTCGCCCTTTCCGCATAAATGCACCAGCATGCTGGGGATACTGGAATTGGGTAAATTGCTGCCCGTTCTATGGGTCTAAGGCACAAAGCCAGTCACATAGACCCTGGGCGTATTGGTCCGCGTACAGTTACCACAAGACGCTTCCTCTGCCGGAGGGAGTAGTCCCCCCCCGCCATGCTTTCGTATAATAGAACTCGGCCTTACCTCTTCCTTCAGAGCTAGGTCCTGGGGTACCGGCACTGGTAAAACCCTAAGGCCCAGGCCGTGCCCCAAATTCCTGTCTGAAGATTGAACCGAGTTTCAATATTGGAACTAGGTCCAGATTTACCGACGTAAACAAATATTATATATGACTGAAAACTTAAGACCCATCGTATTAGTTTTTCGAATACACTTTAGGGACATTATACATTGCAACGGCTAAAGATCGCTAGCTACGGTTACTGGGTTCCCTTAATGTCACCACTGTACTTGGTGACGACCCATACGACCGCAAGCATTTTTCGTTCCGTCTCTGAATAGATGTTTTCTGCTGGGAAGAGTAATCTGCTTGCGTCGGTTCGTATAGTGAATAGCGCTTTGTGCTCTTCCTTAGGACGAGCGCTTTAGTGAGTAGCGTTTTCAGCTTTGTGAAAGTCGCAAGCTGGTTTGGTCTCTACGTCTATGCGGCATCCTTTTGAAACAATTGAAAAGCGGTTTCTCAACCTGTGCGAAGTGAGGTATAAACTGCTTGTACCATAAACAGGTTTGTAAAAAGGACGTTAAGTGCTTTATGTTGCGTGATGCTAGAAGACTAATTATAACGTTGATTTTGTTTGGACCCGTTTGTAGCCTTTTTGGCGTTAGGATATGTCCAAAGTATTTTATTTGGTGATAGCTAAAGTGGCAAGTTGCACGTTTTGCTCTTAGTTTAAATTGGCGTAGCTTGTTGAATACTAAGTCTAGGTTTTTTATATGAGCCTCGACAAATTTCAACTATACTATAATGTCATCTAGGTAGGCGAATATTGTGAGGTCTGGCAAGTTAGCCTTGTAGCGATCAATAACCCTCTGGAAAGTGGCTAGATCGTTCTTCAAACTAAAAGGCATTTGTCAGAACCGATATGAACCGAAAGTTGAGACGAATGTCGTTTTGTCCCGGTTTTCCATTTTTACGGTTATCAGCCAGTACCTTGCTTTGATGTCGTTTGTGGAGATTACTAGGGCTTTAGTTGCGTGAAACGGATTGTCAATTCTTTAAAGTGGATATTGGTCTGACTATGTAATTGCATTTAATTTTCTGTAATCGATGCATACCCTTGTGTCACTGTTTGATTTTGGTACCATGACTACTAGAACAGCCCATTAAGATTTGCACTCCTCCATAATGCCCGTGTTTATTATTTCTTTCAGTTATTTCTTCAGGATTGCTTTATTGCCGGTTTCAGCTTATGTAGTAGCGAGGCGATCGGTGAGAGGGTACCGGTGACGATTGCATGCTCTGCATACGGCGTTTCTTCTCTCTCTGGTTGGAAAACGTCGTGATGTATACGCAGTAGCGCATTAAAGGAGGTGCGCTGCTCGGGATTTAGAGAAGTTCCTTTGTCGTCGCGGAGGTCAATATCGCTTGTCTCAAACATGGCTAGGTCTACGTGTCTGCAGGGCTCCTTTTTATTGGGGAAATGTGAGAATTTCACTGAAAGTAGCGGGCGTTTTAAAAAAAGGATTGTATGGTGACGGCGCACTGGCAAAGATGCTATAAATCTCGGGATCCACCTCCCTTTTTGTGTAGTCGTGTTCGTTCGATTTTTTTCCAAACAGTTGTAGGATTTTTAACCTGAAACTGCGAGAGTTCCTAATGGTATGTTCTTTGCGTACGAGTAACTTTTTTGGTCAGCTAGTTTAGTGAGATGATATTTGTGAAAGAAATCTAGGTCTGGCTTAAAGATAAACTTGTCGTCTGGTTCTTCCATGAAGTGTCAACTTTGTTTTTTCTAGGTTTATGACGACACCGGCGTTTTCGATAAAATTTACATCAAGAAGCGTGCGGTTATTGACATTTGAGATCACCATCAAGTCAGTTGGCACGTGTTTCTGGTATAATTGAATTGTGGCCCTGGTTTGAAGGATTTTTCGTGCTCATATTTTGCCATCGGTTAGGGTGATGTTCATTAACGTAACTGTAATTTCATACCCTTGATTATTTAGCGCTTGGTATAGTGTATAGCTTCCGACGGTTTGTTTTGCACTTGCATCGAGGTAGGCGCGTCCAGATGCTGTACCAATGCTTACGAGAATAATAAGGCCGGGTTCTTGTCACTGTGTTAATTGGACTTATATCTGCCAGAAAAAATCGGTTTCTTTTGCAGATGTTTGGCCATTGCAACTTGCACACTGGCTACCGATCATTCCTACATTCAAAACAAGTGATTTTGACTACTAATTTATTTTTCGGGATTGAAGTGGCTTAGATAATGTCGGTTTTAGTAGTTGTTAGAAGTTGTGGTTGCCTATTGAGTTAGCTTTGAACCAAGTTGGCTTGTTTGCGCGTTGTGTGTCCTATGAGGCAACAGTAAGCACACTTGGGTTTGGCAGAAGCAGTAAGCGTTGGTTAGGATTCTGTAACTTTTTGCAGTTTTTTGTAGTTAATTTTGTAATTCTTCGAATGTTGTTACTAAAGTGTGGAGCATGCGTTTCCTAACTGGGCAGTAGTGAAGTCTGGGATTGCAAGGAGGTGTGTTTTTGTCTGTGCGATAAATAGTTCTGTATTTTTGTAATTCGTTTGTTTGGTGGCAAATATTTCTTTAAATATTTGGTAGGTGGGCTTGTTTGGAACAAATGTGGTTATACCCATCTTGCCACCAAGTTACCGCTAGGCTTTCTAGTAACATCGACATTCCCTTGACCAAATGTGGTTATATCCATCTTGCCACCAAGTTACCGCTGGGCTTTCTAGTAACATCGACATTCCTTTGATGTCATTTTCATCTGTAAATTTTTTGTACTTGGTAATATTGTCTATGAAAGCATGTACATTTCCGGAACCGTTGAATCTGGCGGTGCACTTGGCCATGGAACCTTGATTGGCGGTGGTAAAATATTGGTTTGGCTTAAGTATACTTAGGTTAGTTTCTAGATCTACGAATGATAACTTTGTTGCCATCTGTCGTGGGTGGTTTAACTTATACTTATGAGATGCTTCTTTGGCTGTGTAATGTAGTTTGCCTTTGGTTAGGGGTGTTCTGTGCGTTTGTTAAGTTTTTAATTTATTTATATATATAATTATTACAGGTAATTGTAATTTCAAAGTGTAGTTATTAAAGAATTAAATCAAATACTAAAATAATCGGTTTACGCATAACATCTACGTATTGCTGAGCTATACATTTTTGTTTTAAATTAAAAGCAATTGTAATAAAAATTAAAACTTATTTTATTTTTTTTTGTTTACAAACAAATCAAGTTCAAACGAAAAGACAGCAATATTTAATTTAAAAAAATTGGTAAAGAATTGGTATGTTGTATGTAGTAGTATGCTTATTTTATCCATGCTTTTGACTTTGGATGTACATAAAATTTTTAATAGGTACACTTATGATCATTATTATGATAAGTTTAAATTTACCGTTCTCGGAATTATGCTTAAGCTAAAATAAGAGCTTCCGGAAACACAAATTTGCTTCCAAATACATAGAGCTGCTGCATAGAACTTTGATCAACAAATAACACGTCTGTGAAGATTTACACTAGAGATAATATAACACAGAAGTTGTATAATACAACATAGAGCACATCAGTTACAGTTCTTCGTTCTTTCGCTGTCGGTTTCATGTACAGACTGCAAAATACAGCTTTCTGGTGTGATTCATAAATAATATAAAATAAATAAAATACCAAAAATATTATAAAAAAAGTTAAAACGTAGTTTACAGAAATAATTTTTTTTAAAAAATTAAAATCATTTTTTGTCGTGTTTATTTTAATTTTTATTTGCACTGCAATTAAGATTTTTAAAAAAACATATTTAAAAGTTATTGTTTGAACTGTTTTAATTAAAATTTGTAATTTAAAAATAATTTATCTAAAAACTCAAAATTATGTCGTTTATAATAACATTTTTAAACTGTTACATTAATTTAGGTTTACAATTACTTTTACTAATTCAAATTTGTAGAACTTATCTAAATGAAAACACTACACTTTTTAATAATTAAGTCAATTATTAAACTTAAAACTAAAATATTTCAAATTTTGATTATAATTTTTTTTCTAATATTTTTACTAGTTTGTTATACAACTGTTTTGCTGAGTTTGTATCATAAAAAAAATGTTTGTCCAAGATCAGTTCTATTAATTTGACCGAAACAAGCTACGAGTTATGTTTAATCTGTTCTGCGAATTACAAATTATTTTTTTGTAATAAGAATTACATTCTAGATGTTGGAATTTTTTTAAAGTTAAAAAAATGGTGTTTCAAAAATAAAAATTTTGATAACAAGAATAAAGACCAAGGTATTAGTGCTAAAATTATTGTTATAATAAAAAATGTTAAGTTTATAGAAACAATTGATGTGGAAATTGTCATTTGATTATGATCACGATCAGCTTTTTGAGAATAATCAATGATCATGTTTAACCTTCCGATTGCCATTGGGGTCTTTTTTGACCCCAGACGTGTTGTTTTTGTTGTCTTTTCTTAAGTTTTTTTTACAACTGTCCCAATATTTTTTTAGCTGAGTTTTTTTCAACAATGTTTAATAATATATAACAAATTTTTCAATTGTTATTTGGTTTGCGACGTAAAAAAAATGTTGTCGTTGGGGTCATATTTGACCCCACTTGGTAACCGACGTTCTAAAAAGTAATTCTAATATTTTGTCTGCATTTGTTATTTAATCTGCTTGTTTCAACGTGTTTCAACGTGTTATTTGTCTGAATCATGATTACTACCATTCTGTCTTTAGTCATTACCTTCGGTGAGTTTATTCAAATCAGTTAAAAAGTGTGTCTGCTGTGTTATCTTATTTGATTGGAAATAGTTGTTGTTGAATTATGGCTAGAAAATATTTGTCTCAGCGTAAAGTGGAAGAAATAGCTAGCAATAATAATTTACTGAATGAAATTGAAGATGAAATTTTATCTGACGATAGTGATGCCGAATTTGAAGAAGTAAGTGTACCTCATGTAAACCCGATTGAAAGTTCGGAAGACGATGACAGTGATGATAATTCGCTCAATGATAAAGATATAGTGGTAGGTAAAAATGGTTCCATATGGAAAAAAGATAAGCCTCATGTTAGAAGACGAAATCAGCAAAATATTCTAAAAACACCGCCAGGATTAACAAAATCCAGTGAACATATTTCAACATGCCTAGATGCTTTCCATTTATTTATCTTGGAAGACATTTTGGACATAATACTTAGAGAAACAAACATTCGAACTAGAAGAATTGTAGGCGATACGTGGAAGCCAGTAGATGCGGATGAGTTACATGCATTTTTTGGATTACTGCTTCTAGCTGGTGGTTTGAAAGCACGCCAAGAACCTATATTGGAGCTGTGGAGTACGAAATACATGTCTTTCTATAGACCAATTTTTTGTGCTGCAATGTCTCGTAATCGAATGAGAGACCTTTTGATATACATTCGATTTGACGATATGAACACCCGAGAAGAACGACGGGCAACAGATAAATTAGCAGCTATTCGTAACATTCACGATATTCTCTCTGCAAATTGCAAAAAATCGAATAACTCTAATGCTAAAGTATGTATTGATAAACAACTTGTTCTTTTCCGTGGAAAATGTCCCTTTCGAGTGTATATGAAGTCGAAGCCACATAAATACGGAATTAAAATCTGGGCTTTACGAGATGTTAGTAACAGATATTGCTGGAATATCCAAATATATACTGCAATGGTAAACAACGCTCCAGAACGGGAACAAGGTAAAACACAAGTTTATCATTGTATGCAATAGTATAAAATGTCATTTCTAGGGAAGCGGGTAGTTTTGGATTTGGTTGAGGGTTTGAGAGAGGTTTACGGTATTACCACAGATAATTTTTTTACGTCTATGTTTTAGGCGAAGCTACTGCAGCAATCAAAAACCTTAACCGGAACAATTCGTAAAACACGTAGAAAAATACCAAAAGAATTTTTGCCGAAAAGAAATCGAGCAGAATATTCAAGCGAAATTCTATATGGAGAAGACACAATTTTAGTACCTTACGTACCTAAAAAATATAGAAGCGTTATGCTACTTTCAACGTAACACCAAGATTTGGAATTGTTCGGAGAAGACCTCAGTTACAAACCGCAAGTTATCTTAGACTATAATAGCTACAAAGGAGCTGTGGACAGCGTCGATAAAATGGTGAAAGAATACTCATGCACAAGAAATACAAATTGCTGGCCTCTTGTTCTGTTTTTTAATTTCTTTGATTTTGCTGCCATGAATGCATTTATTCTATACACTACGAAATTTGGAAATTTTGAAAAAGGGAAAACATCTCAAAGGAGATTATTTTTGCAAAAACTTGGGTTTGAATTAGTCATCTCACATATCAAAAAACGTACACTTCAAGGATTACCAAGACATGTGCAGAATGCAATAGCGATGGTTTTGGTAGACACAGAACCAGAGGAAGTGGGATCGCAAGACGAAACTATCGCTAGCCCAAAAAAGGTCGTTCTAAGATATGTCCAAGAGCAAATAACAAAAAATGTTTGGAAACATGTGAAAAGTGCAAACTCTTTGTATGTAAACAACATTGCCAGAAAAAAACTACAATAATATGTAATAGTTGTTGCCCTCACTAATTTATGTTTACATTTTATTTTTATATATTTATTAGTTTATATGAAATCTAATGTTAATTTAAAATATTAATAAAGGTTACCATTACAAATTAATCGGTTTTTCTTTACAAAATAAGAAAAAAAAAGCTTGGGGTCAAATCTGACCCCACTTGGTAATTGGCGCCTCAAAAATTGCTTGGAAATCCCAAGGTTAAAATGATAGTTCTAACCACTGCTAAACTAAATAAAATGAGATAAAAAGCACAGCATACTATACCATACTTGAAGCATACATTTTCAAAATAAATGAACGTTTCAATTAAAAAATAAATCAAGTTATTAAACATGTTCAAACGACTTAGCAGAGAAAACTACGTGACAAATATCCATTATATAATTACTACCATTTTTATGAAGACAATAACAGTATTGTAAGCATTTTTTATAGCGTATAGAACAAAATACAGCAAAAATTAACACTTACCTAAAAACAGGAAAAATTGATCATAATTATAGAAAATTCAATGTAATGAAGCGTTTTAATGCGTTTGGAATCTTCGAAACGCTCATCGAAAAGAATGGAATATTCTGGATGCAGAAGAATATAAAAGGATTCTAAGCAAGATCCAGTTCAGTTTTTGAATTGAGTCAAAAAGCATATTTTAATTAAGTAATTAATTATTTATGATATGAAAACCTTCGTATGGGCCGCTACAGACTTCGGATATCTTAATGTTATTAAAAAACAAAGGTTTGTGCAAAGTTTCAAGCAAATCGGAAATTAACACTTGGGTAGTGTTACTTGTTAGTGTAGTAAAACCATATGTAGAATTAGCAATCTATTAGCCGCGGTAAATTTGTGTGTTTTTTTGCCATTACCCATTGTGCAAAGACAAATAGAAAGATCGGCTTCAGTGTCAATTAAAAAACGCGTTCTTGTGTCTTGATTGGATATAAATAAGCGACAAAGGATGCGTTAACGGATGTCGTTGATTGCGTATAAAAACTGATTTTGTCGTTTCTCTTTAAGAAATTACAAGGTAAAAGGCATTTTTAGCCCTATTAACATTTCAAGCATCTTTTTTAATATTTGGGTTTATTTTGAATTGTGATTTCGTCGTTTTTAGTATAAAGGTTTTATGTTTACATTTGTAATTTATTTGACGTTTTTAAAATTTTTCGTAGTAGAACGTTTACCAAATGCAACGTTTCTGTTGTTAAAAAATTTACCAAGACGTTTCCGTTAACGTTTTGCACAATTTCAACATTTTTGGATTTTGAAACCGACCAGATTCATGTAATGGAAACGATTCCTCGACATCCTGGTATTACCAAACTTTCTGGTGGGAAGCTAAAAAATGCTAGTAAATCTGCAATTTTTATAAAGAAAACGACAAAGGCAGTCGTTAATTATCAACTTCTAGTAGACTTGCAAAACAACAAACTTATTGACCCACTTACCAACATTGCTACAAAAGCTCAAACAGCAAAAAGACAAAGAAACTCTAGTGTTCGCCCTATTTTAGAAACAACTACGTGTTACATGTTGTTATTTGTTACTTATATTATTCTAAATCAAAATTAACAGCTGCACTGGTTTAGACCTTTAATTTTATGTATTTTTGTTTGAGTACATTGACGTGACGTCTGTCAAGGTTCTTTGATCGTTTAAACGCAGTCATAACTAATAAAGCACTTAACAAAATCGTCGTATATAAGTTTATATACTATGCATATTTCTTTCGCAAGTCAAATAAAAAGATGCATTGAACATTAGTACTTGTGACGAAGAATTGTCGGTTGAGTAAGTTTTTGTGCTAATACTTTTATCTTATTTTGCAAATCATTATCATAATTGTCAATTATCAACTTGTTTTGTGACTGCATAGTAAAAGAAGTAATTGTTTGAATGTTTTTTAACTTTGATTAAAATCAATCAAATTAAATAAAATTAAATATAATTAGTTGTTTAGTGTGCAACTTGATCAATATTCGTCGACGAATCTACAATTGTAATATATATATAATTGTTATTGGTCTATCTCTTTTTCTTTATATTTTAACGCCTATTCTCTCTTGTTAGAAATAAATATATTATTCTTAGAACCTGTGTTTTACCATGTGTTTCTTTCAGTGCTCAACAGATTTAAACAAGGTCTGTATTCGAAATAATAACATTCTGCTGAACTTTCATTGTTTATTATTTTGAAGTGAATATACACAACGTTTCGATTGCTGTGGTATCTGCAATCGTCATCAGGTGAATACTGTTACATGTTTGTTTCAGTATTCACCTGATGACGATTGCAGATACCACAGCAATCGAAACGTTGTGTAGATATATTTACTTCAAAATAATAAACAATGAAAGTTCAGCAGAATGTTATTACTTCGCATCAAGCAACATTGTTTAATACATTCAAACAAAGGTCTGTATTGGGTGGCATTTGCTTGTTTTCGTGCCTTTTTAATTTATTGTAGGATTAGTACCAAGCATTTGACAAAGCACCATATACAAACTACTTTAGAATATGTAATTTTCTAAAAACTCTGCCGCCTTACGCCTGATAAACTCCAAGCTGCCAAGAAAAAGATTCAGATTATGGTTGAAATAAGTATTGCAAGATCATCCGACAACAGTTGGTCAACGTCACTACATATGGTCTTAAAAGATGCAAACGATTAAAGATCTCGTTTCTTCTGTTTATCGTCCATGATTCGCTGCCATAAATTAACGATGGTCGCACTACTTTTTTATATACTTCCAATTTTATTTGTTCTGGAATTTCTTTTTTCCTGAAGAACGTGTTTTTAAGTGTGTAGAATATTTTCCCCACCTTGCCTATTCTTTCCATTATTTCGTTATCTGTTTCTCCTTTGTTATTTATTGTTGTACCTAGATATTTAAATTTTGTTACTTGTTCTAGTGTTCGTCCTTTTATCTTGATATTGTGTTGAAGGACTGTCTTGGCCATAATCATAGTTTTAGTTTTTTCTATATTTATCTCCATGTTTATTTTGCTGAGCTCGCAATCGTAGATATGTCGTCCATGAGTACTGAGAATAGGAGTGAACTGAGCACGCATCCCTGTTTCAGTCCTATTCTTGTTTCGAATTGTTTTGACTCGTTGTTATGTGTCCTTACTTTATTTCTATTGTCTTTGTATAGTGCTTTGATCACATCTATCATATCATTACTTATTGCTCTTCTTTCTAGGCTTTCCCACACATCCTTTTTCCTTACCCTGTCAAACGCTTTTTGCAGGTTAATAAAGCAAATATGAATTTCCTTCTTTTTTTTTATCGTTTTTTCCCCTAATTGTCTGATTGTGAAAATTAGGTCCTATGTGCTTCTCCCTCTACGGAATTCCTTCAGCGAGTTTTTGATTTCTTTTCTCAGTTGCTTCTCGATAATACTGCTTAATACTTTGCCATGCATACTCGTTAGTGTAATGCCCCTATAGTTTGAGGATTCCTTTATGTCTCCTTTTTTGTATAGGGGTAGTATTATTCCTATATTCCAGTCTGTGGGTATTATTTTTTGTGCTATTATTTCATTTAGCAACTCACGGAATTTCTCTACAGCTATCTGTCCCACATATATCAACATTTCGCCTGTGATTTCATCTTCTCCTGGTGCTTTCCCTAGTGTGAGTTTCTTGATTGTTTCAACGATTTCTTCTTTTGTGATTCTTTGTATCTTTTGTGTTTCCCTATGTCCCGTTCTTATTTCCTTTATCTCTTGTTCTACGTCATTATTTCTTGCTTCTGTTAGTTCTTCAAAGTATTCCTTCCATCTTTGCATTATTTCCCTCTCTTCGGTTATCACTTTCCCGTTTTTATCTTTTATGTTTCTTAATTTGGGTGGTTTCTTTTGTTTTAATTGCTTTAATGTATTATAGAAAAGTTTTTGGTTCTCTAAATAATTTACTCTCATCCTGTTTCCGAACTCTTCCCATGTCTTTTCCTTCGCTTCTTTTATACTTTTCTTTACTTCGGTTCGTATTTTCTTGTATGTGCTATAGTCTTCTTCCGATCCAGTTAATATATACTTTTTCCATTTTTCCTTCTTTTCTTTGACTTTTTGTTGTATCTCGGTTGACCACCATCTGCTTCCCTTCCTGTATATGTTCACAATTTTCTTTACTCCACAGCTAGTTCTTGCTGTCTTCTTGAATATTGTCTTTAAAATGTCTCCATTTCCTTTCTATATTTTCGCAATTTTCTTCTCTAGACTTTCTTGGTAAATTTTTTGTATTTCACTCTTCTTTAGCCTATAACTTTTAATTTTTTGTTTTACTATTATCTTCCTTTTTATCTCATCTTTATCTTTTGCGTTTATCCAGAATTCCATTTTTAGTAGGAAATGGTCACTTCCTATTTCGGCGTTTCTTTTCACCCTTACATCTTATACTCTGTTCCAATTTTCTGTATTTACAATAAAGTTGTCAATGATTGATTTCTCTTTCTTGTAGCGGACTTCCCTGGTGTATTTGTGTATGTCCTTGTGCATAAATTTGGTGTTGGTAATCACCAAGTCATTTCCAACACATAGGTCTATTAGCCTCATACCGTTACCATTTTTAGTATTTTCGCCCTGTTGCCCTATGTGCCTTTCTATGCCTTCATTGTTATTGCCTACTCTGCCATTCATATCTCCCATTATAATTACATTTCTTTGTCCTCTATCAATTTCCATTTGTAGTAGTTCATAAAACTGATCTTTCATTTCCTTCCTCTCATTATCATTGGGCGCATACGCTACTATTATCGTCCACACTTCCTCGTTGTCTATTTTGATGTCTAGTGCCAGCAGCTTTTCATTGATATACCTTTCTTCCCTGATATTTTTACTTTATCGGCTTTTACTATTAACCCTACCCCTTTTGCTCCAAATTCTTCTTGTTCTACTCCTGACGAATATAGCCAGTGTCCTTCGTTCAGTTCCATTTCTCCTTTCCCTTCTCTTTGTTGTATTTTTTAATATCTTTCCTATTTTTTTGTTTTTGATGTATTCTCATTTGCGCATTTTTTTGTTCATTGCCTTTTTTGTCATCGTTTTCTCCTATCCTATCTTTTTCTACCAGTTTTTTCTCCCGGTACGGGATATTTTCTGTACTTGTTTATCCAAAGTGCTTCCCTCCGGGGACCTTTCTGTTACTGTCCTCTTTAGGGTATTTGCTTCTGATCTATCTTCCTTTGTCCATTTTTCTTTCTTTCTTAAATCTTCGACCTTGTATATTTGGTCGTTCACAATTAGCATATTGAATTTTCACTGCGCCTTAAACCCTTTTTTTCGCGCTTCTTTCAGGTGTGGTATTAATCTCTTTCTTTCTTCTTGTGTTTCCTTGGTGTAGTCTTGGTCGATCCATATATCAGATCCTTTAAGTTTCGTACTTTCTTTAGTTAATTTAACGTGTATTGATCTTTTCTTGTCCTTGCTGTAGCCCCTAATTCTTCTGGCTTGGGCGGTATCGGCTTTTATGTCTATGTTCATACCTATTTTTTGAATAATTGTTTGTAATTTGGTCCTTAACTCATTTTCATTTTCGTTTTCTTCATCTGTTACACCATTTATTACAATATTCTTTTTTCTTACTTTTCTTTCTAGATTAATTATTTTTCCTTCTTGCGCTAATATTTGTGTTTTCAATTTTACGTTTTCTTCTTTTACTTGTTTCATTTCTGATACTAGTGTATCTAATTTTGTATTCATTTGGTTCATGTTCCCTTCTATTCTTTGAAACATTTCCTCAATTTTGTCAAACTCACTCATCTTTAATTTTAATTAATCAATAATTTTTTCTTACAGTACCTAAATATGTAAGCTTTTTCTTTAGCAAATTTTTGACGAGCGATTGACTACTAAACCAATTGTCCCCAGTAATATTGCAATTGGTACCTGCAACTGGCTCTACCAATCGAAGAGTTATTTCTTTGGCGCTGTTACCTTGCTTGTATGGGCCTTTGGGCTGTGTTCCCACATATGTTTCCAAATTCAAGGTATAGGACGTTTTAGCATTTACTAGCGCGAACATTTTTATGCCATATTTGGCTGGCTTACTCGGGATGTATTGTTTAAATGCACAACGTTCTCAAAAAGCTAATAATTGTTCATCTACAGTAAAATACTCATTCATAATAAAGTTGCTTTGAAAATTACTTAGAAAAATTTTGAAAAGTTCTCTAATTGGGGCTAATTTATCAATCTCTTTCCGCTCATTTCTTGTACGCACGTCATCAAACCTTAGACATCTCATAAAAAACCAAAATCGCTTCTCACTCATTGCCAAGTAGCACGACTCAATTCCACTTCTTTTGTAAATTTTTTTTGAGCTTCTGAGAGTGCCAATTAGAAACAAAATACCAATTAAAGCTCCTATTTTAGTCTCATTAGTTTGCCTAGCATCTTGGTTTCTTTGGTATTGAGTTTGTACCTTTTGAATATACACGTTTGTTAAAACGGTTATCCTCCTAATAACAATTTCATTCACAAATAATTTTAGGCATTCAATTTCTGTTGCAACATCGCGTGCCCTTCCTTTTGTACCGGGAGAAAACTTAACAATATTATGAGAACGCACACAAAATTGTCTATTAAGCCTAGTCTTTTTCCATTTAGTGACTTTGTCTTTCCCAATATAAAAATTTTAGAGCGGGGCTTCACTTGAATCGTCTGATAATGCTTCTTGATCCGAGATTTATAGTTCAAATTCTGTGTCGTGGTCACTCCTTTGAATTGCACCGACCTCATCTTCATCCGACTCGCCAATAATAGAGCTGTCTTCATCACTAGACATGTCGTCGAACCACCTCAACCATACTTCCTAATCCTTTGATCTTTTGAAGCGTCTTTTTTAAGGTCAGACATTGTTTTTCCTAAAGTATAATTGTATTTACATACACTTGTATTAAAATAAAATAAGTAATACTAACTTAGACGCACCAAAATAATAATAATAACGGCAGTACTTAAGTGAGAAAAGTTTACGTCAATGTTCACGTGGTCTACGTAAGTAGACCAGACCTGTTAAAGCGTCAATAAAACTCACGGCCGCACAAATGGAGCAAAAACGAAACACTAATCAGGTAGAGCCACTTAACAAAAACAGCTTTTGAGATGCGCGCGCAATTTCAACAAAAAACCGAAGCGCTACCACTGTTGGAAGAGAGGCGGTCTACGATCGTAGACCAGGTGACTAACGTAGGGATCAGCGTTTTATTCTTAAAGCTTCCGCACTTTAAGCGTTTCTTAACGACCTCTTTTATGAAAATGTTTAAGGTTGTTTACCTGGCCCAACGAAGCAGACATTGCATTTAACTTCCTCGCCCAGGCTACACTTTTAGCATTTTCTAAATCCGGAGCGTTTCCAGCTATTGTCAGCAACGCATCTAACAATGCTATCGACACCGCACTCTAACAACGTGTTTAAAATGAATGGTAACTACTAGCCTTCTAAAAAAAACAGATGAGAAGAAGTATGGAATCTACGACCGCGAACTACTAGCCATTTTTAACATTTTTAAAATATAGTCAAAGAAAAACAATTTACAATTGCTACTGAATATAAGCCGAATTATATACGTTTTTGTCAAAAACGCAAACAAGCTTGCTACGTCAATTCTGCTTTTTAGATTTTATATCGCAATTTTTGACCGACATCAAAACGTTTTCTAAAACTTTCAAACAGCCGTTTCAAACATGTCTACGTAGACATCGTACAATTACTTTCCATTTCCAAAGGCAAATGTTACTGCCTTACATGCATTGTAAATTTTCACGATGGCCCAAAACGTACGTCATCAAAAACATTAAAGTTTTTTTGCAACGGTTGGATCGCACGATTTAGAGCACTATTACGCGTAAAAACGAACTAAAAGCGCCAATTCGAATTTTTGTTATTCAATCAACTTGGTAAATTTATGGATATTAAACACCTACAAACAGCAGCTTACCATTCACAAGCAAATAGCGTAGTAGAATGTTTCCACCGACAATTAAAGACAGCGATTCAATGTTACAAAAAGCAACAATAAACTCAAATTTTACCATCAATTGCCTTAAACTTGCGTACACCTTAGACGATGTCCGGCATATACTGCAGAACTCGCCATCAATCCAACCTTGTAGTGCAACAACATAGTCACACACAACCACTCGATCAAGACAATCCCGGTTTCCAGAACGTTTAAGGCAACGATTACTGACAACAACATTTTCGTGATGTAGTCATTCGTATTTATTAATAAATTAATTAAGTAGTATCATACAAAAATGCACATTCCAATTGCATTCTGCTGACGCACATTTATTACAATTATCTCGCACTACATAAAAACTAGGTTTGCTGTAAAAACTCGTTACACAAACTGGCTCATAATTTCAAAGTGGCGTTGAAAATTGATTAAAGCCGGCAATTTTTTTGCGTTAGTAATGACGTCAATTAATACGATGATATTGTTGAGGTCTGAGTTCACCTGTCTAGCACAAACTACTTGAGTAGGCGGTAATAAGCGTCTTGTAAACAAATTTTCTATTAATTTACAGAAATTACATAGAAAAATCTTTAGACGAAAACAGAGGAATTCGAATTCTTGCGCGTTTGATGTAGACGGAGGCGTTTGTAATCGTATTTAAAGTGGCGTTGTTAATGTTTAGATTCTGTATACTTAATTAAAACAAAACCAAATATGATATAATTAACAAATTTATAAAAGTAAATTTTGATTTTACTTAAAAAAAATTGTTTATGAACAAGGATCTACAAAAAATTTGTTTTTCAATAAAAATTACCAAGATATGTTTTTTGTTAAATTTATGAGGCAGTATTTATGTTAATTGCACACATATAAAAAAAATACCAATAATTATTCATAATTTTTAAAATTATATAGGTATATATATTTTTAATACATAAATAATAAACGAATTTAATAGCAAATAAACGGCATGTATGTATAAAGTATACGAGAATTTATAAAATAATTTAGTGTTTTATTACATTATTAGTATTACATTACCAATAAGAATTACGGTTGAAATTTCTACGAAAAATAAACGAAATTTCTTTGAGAATATCTAATACGAGTAAGTTAACATCTAGTTACGACAGCTAACGCTAAGTCATATTACACTTTTAAAGCTACTCTGATGGCATGCACTACTCCAAGACTACGTCAAAACTGTAATTTTATTTATGCAGAAGACATGCATGGCGCTTTCTTAAACAAATTGAGGCATTGGCAAATTTAATTTGTTGCAGCTTGAGACATTAATGTAATACATTCTGTCTTCACGAGAAACTGAAATAAACTTGAAGTAAATTTTATTAAAATTCAACGTAAATACAAAATAAGAAAATAAATCTTTACAAGCAATAAGTATACTTTTTTTAATAATTTTTTTAGATTACAAAATACAGTCCTGTAACAATTTTTTGAAAATTAATTTCTTTACAAACGAAATATTTACACGATTTGAACTAATTTTTATTAACGTAACTAATTAAATCTAACAATATTAAGAAAAGTAACTTACATTAATCTATATATTACTTACTCGAAAAATAATGTCCGCAGATAACTTCTGTTTATGTTTACGCCGTATTTACTTTTTACTAGCACGTGCACTCCGTTTATTTTAACACACGCGTTAAACACTTTATTTATTTAAACCGACAAAGTCTTCTTCTTACTAAACTCGATTCGAAAAGTGTCTCCAGCTCTCTTCAAATACTTTTTATGTTCGTCAGTTATCTGCACCCAGAATGTTTTACGTTTTTCGATTATTGGTTCAAAGTTTTCAATTACTTCGAGAACGTTTTAGTATAAATAAGATTACACATTTTAAGATAAACAAGAGAGATTTTCTAAAATCAGTCGTAATGGGTTATTTTAATTACATGTAAACGTTTAGAATCATGCAATTATTAGAATATTTGTATTATTATAGTTTTGGACTATGCTTAAAAATTATAAAGTAATTATACAAATAAGATCAAGTTTTTAATTTACTTTAAAAAGTTGTTCTTTTAGAAAAAGTACTATCGTTCCTTAGTTTTATTCCAACCATTTGAATTTGTTGTCAATGATCACTTTTTGTAGTACCAAGCGAGGTACAAATGTACCTCAAACAGAAATTTTTCGGATTTTTTTTTATTATTGAACATTATTTTTGCGTAATTTCATTCATTGTCAATTAATATTTACAAAATCTAGTTTCGGCAAGTTTACTTATAACCTGCAGTAAAAACTTTTATTGAAAAATTGTAACTTCTGTACAGTTTGTACACTGCATGGTATTTGACGCGACACTTAGTTTAGTTGAATTTTGCATACCCAATGCAATAATTATCACGTGTTGTTGCCAGAACTTGCAGGAACAAGTTGCAGTTTTCGGTTAGTCGCCGTAGAAGAAATAATTGTTTTATACATTAGTTGTTGTAAAAATTGATCCGAAACATTAGGTATGTTAGTTTTATCATCTCTTGGTAGATTTATAACAGCATCAACAATTTGATTAAATCGATAGTTTATGAGTACTACCAATCTTCATATTTCTGAAAAAGGTTTGCGGCCTAAGTATACTTCTTCATTTTCTAGGCCCACAATTTACCTTCAATCGTCTTATATATACCAACAAAGAAGAACGATTTGAAGTTACTATAGGTAACGGAGGAGTAAGGTTACTCTAGGTCATTTGAAGCTTTATATCTAGGTCATGGACGAGTAACGTTACTTTAAGTCATTTGAAGCTTTGTACATAGATCACGTAGGAGGAGTAATACGCTTTGTACTGGTACACGTCAAAAAAATTTCCTCCTCCTCTTCCTCCTCTTTCTCCTTCTCTTCAAGGAGGAGGAGTACTCGTTGTCTTGTCACAGAACTCTCCAACTTACCTTACTATTTAATATAATGTCTAAAACATTTCGTGATGTCACTGACTGATGCAGAGTTGGAGCTGTTGATCAGTGATTAAATGTGTAATGTGGATATAAAACTACAGTAATGGTAAATCAAAAATCCCAGAAGAAATAGACAACATTATAACAGTAGAAAACCATTCAGCAAATGCAGAGAATTTTGTGGTTCAAAGTGACAAACATGGCAAACAAGCTGGTTTATTTTACATCTTTAAAAATGGCATAAAATGTAACAAACAACATTTTTGTTCAGAACTTAATGCATTTACATTATTTTTAATTGATGATATAGTAGACATTATTGTACAACACACAAATAAAAACTTTTTGGAATAATAATAAGTATCTAAATATTTATGTCTTTATTTTTTAGATATTCTAGTGCTGATATAGAAAAAAATGAAATTAAAAACAACGTACTTGTAAACCAACTGACGCTCTAGAAATAAAACCATATGTTGTCCTACTTCTAACATTAAGAGTTTTAAAAGCTACCAAAGAACCAACTATAAAATTGTGAAGCTTCGAAAAAGATTATGATTGTCTAATTATTCTTGCAGCTATGTCTCGCTTTCGTTTTCAATTTCTAACAATGTTTTTCCGATTTGGCGATGCAAGAACGAGATAAACTACAACACACCAGTAAGAAAAGTATTCGATTTTTTTGATAACAAATTTTCAAACAGCTTATAATTGCTAGTTTTGTATATAAGCAATTGTTCATTTTGGGTCTACATAAAAAACAAGACCGATAAATATGAGTTAAAACCTTTAGCAAAAGCTGACAGTGAAAACTCTAACATTATAAACATGTATTTAGGTAAAACAAACAACGTTCCAAAAAGAATCAAGAAGAAAGAGTTGTCTATGGCCTGGTTATCAACATAAGATCTAGATATGGCATTACCATTGACAATTTTTTTTACTAGTTTATCACTAGCAGATAAATTGTTAGAGAAAAAATGACATTTTGTGGCACTTACCCAAAAATGAACTATATATCTCTGGTGAGTTCTTTGTAAAAACAAATATTAAATTCTAAACCAAAAATTTTTCTAAAAACGATCTTTCCTGTCAAGAAAAAATCGGTGAAAAACGACACGACAAAAGTCCTTGTATCAAAAAAAAAAAATTAACATTAGTATTCGCTCGATAAATCATTAAAGACTAAACTAATAAAAGATTGAAATAAAATATCTCGGAAGACCTACTCCAAACTTGGAACTAAATCAAGCAGATAAAACTTACTAACTAACAGCCATAGAGTTTCTGTATCTTTATCGTTAAAGTTTTCTTTTTCTTGACATATTAAATGAGACTAAATGACGTTTTTGATATGTGACTTATGTCACTCACAATAGAAATGACGCGATAGGTATTTGACCCCCGTAAGATTGTAAGGTATTGCCTAAAGTTGAAAGAAATTCGAGTTCAAAAATTTTCGGTTATACAGATTGGTGCTTTACGTAAGATGGGTGGTCGTTAAGTGTTGTTTGGCATCGTATAAACCAACATAATCCAAATCGCATTTTACGGCTAAATAAATATTACACCCTATTAACCATTCATTGCCTCTTCGATTGCGTTTTACGTTTGTTCAAAACTGAGATTACCGTCTAGCTTCTGGGTCCAGCTACCTACAGCTTTAATTAGGAAACGAAATTACCTGACTTATTTACAAATTAGGTTTATTGCAAAAAATTTCACTGCCATCATATTTACAGTGTAATTTAAGAGCTTTGAACTAATTAAAGTGTTTTTTAACTAACGTTGATTTACGTATTTTTGTCACCTAAATATAACAATGTAGTGATTGATTAACCGTCGATGCACAAATTTAACTGATCGACAAGTACTGATTTGTGTGTTTTGGTTTAATTTAATTTTTAAACAATGAAATTTGTGTCATTTATTAATGCGCTGTTTACTTTTTAGTAAGTTTTTTTATATCTGTATTTTAAATTACATAGGTCCGCGGAATTTCTTTTTACGTTTATTATTTTGTTGTAACCAACCTGACTGGTTTCTGGGTGATCAAGGATCTAGAAGCTTTTTTTATCGTGTCCTTGATTGGCGTCTACACAAATTTTGAGTATTTTACTTCCGTTATTGACATTTCCTATATAGTCACGAATTTATATTCTAAGCTAACCTAACCGTTACCGCTAAGCACTAAATAAAAACCACGTTTTTGTTGCTTTCATTAAAACAATTTATGCATGCAACAACATGGAAATGAAAATCGTTTGACAACTGTTCAGAAAGTTGATTAGTACCAAGGGAGAACAGTTATGGTTTTGGCTGTAAAGAGAATTAGTCATAAAATTAAGCTGGTTTTTGTTGAAAACTTTTTAGCGATAAACGCATATTGGAACACAATTCCACAATCTGTAACCCTAGCACCAGTAGAACAAATGAGCAACATTCGATTGATACAGGACAGCACTCGAACAGTTAGAAATTGTTTACATGAGCACAATATTGCCAGATTTTTGTGGCTGGCGCAATCTACCGACTTGAATGCCATAGAACATATGTGGAATATGCCGAGTTGTGATTAACAGTCGATGTCGATTATTTTTTAATTCATATTCTACTGTTATATGTAAGTTACAAATTTGCTCAATTTTTTATACACCATGTATAAGCAAATTAAAGTAAATTCACATGATCTATTAAATTTCTTAGTCAAAAGCTTGTATGGTTTTTTATAATTTACAAACAAACTGATTTTGCATTGTCTTACCAAGTTTCTGTGATGACAGATTTTTTAGTGCTCATCTTACTTTTGGTTGGTTTATTTATTATAAAAATTATGCTTTAAAATGCTTTCGATACTGTTTTGCAACAGTTTTTCTATTTCTCAAAATTAGTTTGCTTTTGGATTAAATACAACATATTATATTTTTCCACTGCACTAAATATAGGCTCTCATTATTTGTTGTAAAGTAGCACTTTTTTAACCGTAGGTAAATAATATTCAGATTTTCTTATAGTTTTATAAAACCTTTAATAAAATCAAAACAAAACGACTTCCCAAGACCAATAAATATTATTTTAAGAATTTAATTCGTTAATTAAACAAATTAATTTGATTTAAAAATTGTAAGTTATTTCAAATTTCAAATTACTGAATTAAATATATTTTAGATATAATCATTGCTTAAAGTAATAATGTTTATAATGAATTTAGTAATTTTAGCAAAAAAAATTATTTTAAATTTTAAATTTGATTTAGTAGCAGTTTATATTAAAAGATGTTTGATTATTCAAGTAGTAAAAATAATTGTGTATAGACCACGGTTCAGCAAATTATTAAACCGTCGCGCGATATAACCTTGTTACTTAGGTTATAATAATACACTTCTTAACCTTGTAATATAATATACTATTAGAATAGATAGAGTTGAACTAATTCAAATCATTTTTTGTTTCTTATATAATATTTAGAAAATTAAAAAAAACAAAAACAAAAGGTTTTGCTAAAATGTAAGTATGTAATAAAAAAATATGATATTTTAGTAGCTTAATTAAATTTTTAATTACATAAACACCCAGTATGCGAATTTAATTTTAGTATCAGATAGTTTAACTTACAAACCATATACAGGTACCCACGTACGTACGCCTGTAAGATATGTATAAAATCTATGCCTGCACATAAACCTATTAAACTCGAATATGGTAATAAAAATATACAAACTTAGTTTCCAAGTAAAATCCGATCAAAGTTACTCAATAAATTATTTACATTAAAAAACTCAAGAATAAAGGAATTAATACTAATTTAGTTGTGGGTAACGGGGTAAACTAAAAAGTTTTAAATTTAGCAACACTCAATAGGTGCAAACAACTGTTCAGCTCATTGAAACAAATTATTAATTCCGAGTCGTCCATATTCACTATAAAAACCGCTTCTCAAATTTTTCTTTACTTCTACACATAACGTTCAAAGATTTATAATATAAACCGATTACTGAATCGGTTACTACAAATTTCAAGTTTTAATGGAAAGAAGAAAAAAATATTGTCAAATCTCAGTTTAAACTACGATCAAAAGAATTTGTTGTAATTGTTTTTTAAACACATTTTTCGTTATTATACGTTTATGCAGATATGGAATTAAACAAAATAATGTTTAAATTAAGCTTATAATAAAATGTAATAGCGAAGGCTTCCACGGCCGGAATCTGTACTAAGATAAGAATGTCTTCCTTCTCACGCCCTGATGAAGCTCCTTACGAAAGTGGGCAAAACGTTGGCAACTTCGGTTACAACAACAATGACACGGTCCAAACCCGGAAGGCATTCTTATCTTATGATAAATTATACTTTAAGGCACATATTAAACATTTAAATTTGACTGCTTACTACACAAAATCTTTTAATTGGTCTTTCTCAATTTTACCCATTTTTATATATTTGCAAACTAAAATGTTTATAATGAATATCACATTAATTTAATTAACAATTGGATAATAAAATAAATGATATCAACTAAAACATTCTGGATAAATCTCTTCTGTAAAATGGTCTACAAGGTGAGCAATCGTCACACGCACATAAATAAAAACATGATTCAAAATTATGACAAATTGAATTTAATCTAATTTTGCAATTAAGCAACTAATTTTGGGTTGGGATTAATTTAAATTGTAATTAGAATTAACTAGTTGTAAACACTATTTTTACTTATGATTAATTATTTCAACTGTTAATTATAACTAACAATTAAATGTTTCAATTGTAAGTTTATTTACTAATGCATTTCTGTAATTAATTAATTAATAATATTTTAAATAATTGTTTTGTTAAAATTTGTATAATATAATCAACCGCAGTTAATCTTTTTATATAGGTAATTTTTCTCAGAAGGTTTTAAATTATAGAAAACCAACGTTGGTAATTTATAGTGACTACAAAGAAAATTTATTTTAATTCATTAATTTAGTAACACTAGCGTAAAAAAATTATATTCAAATATATTGAACTGTGTTAATGTTGTAACCAAAGTTGCCAATGGTTTGCCTATTTTTTTTATAACGATCTTCTTCAAGGCGTAAAAAATTGAAAAATTTTAACAAAACACCGAAATCTAAATAAGAAAGAAATTGATGAACTTCAAAAAGCAAACGACAAGTAATGAACAAAGCCAGATTTTAAACTCTATAGGAGTGATTTAAGAAGAAGTAGTCTCTGTATATACGAGTAACAACTAGGAATTAAAAAAGGAATAGTTTGAACCTGTAGTCATAATTACAGATGTTACAGTGCTTGCTAATTTCTATGTTTTTTCAGATTTTTCTATTGACGAAGATAAAAAATCTGAAATTATCGAAGCGTTATCAAAATTATATTATTGCCTGTGGTAAATGATGTTCAACAACAACAGACTTACAACGATCATGTTCTGAAAAACGTGTAAGGAACCAGTTTTACCAATGTAGACTAAACTACACGAGCAAGAAATTTGATTTACACCCTGAGATTTGTTTTTGAAAGAAGAAAGAATTTGAGAAATTTTACCTGTTGAGATGAATATTAGTTTGATACTATTTTAACGAAAAAGTTTTCTTATTTAATTTGTGACTTTATGAATGTTAGGTAAAAACGCTAACTTCAGATTGAAATTGGATATTGAAATATTCTTAAGTAGTCGAACGCATTTTAGTAAGATAATAGAGCTTCGAGTCTAGAGTCTCAGGTTGAAAAATTAAAAAAGTATCGTGAACCGAAAATTCAATAACAACGTTTTTGTGCAAGATGATGATTGTAGGATTTATTTAATTTATTTTACATCTTGATGAAACCAACGCGGGAAAAACGTTTGCAACTTTAGTTACAACATTAACACGGTTTAAACCCGCAACAAATTGTTATTTTAATAAAGACCCTTGCCGTGGAAACTTTTGCCGTAACAGCAATATGGATGATTTTACTTTGAACACTATAGATTAAATATTTTATCAATTTTGCATAATTGATTAGAAAATCGTTAAGCCGTAGATCATCGTTAGTTAATAATTTGATGGTATTAGCCACTTAACCATTTATTTAATCTGTTGATGCACAAAAAAACGTAACTTTTATTTTTCCAGTTTTTATACGTCTATTATGTGCTGGTAAAAATCATTTCAGAATTGTGTACTGTGGAAAGAAGACACATGTGTTACATATGTATCAGTACGAGCAAATAACAGTCAATTTAGGCAAAGTTTAAAATTATCTGTTGTTACAAAATGGCTTTTTTTAGCAAGGGCTTCATTGTATCAATTTAATATTTTGGGAAAAAAGTCTTGGGTGGTACTCGGTGTTCTAATTATAAAATAATTAAAAGAGCGCAAAAACGATAGAAATATTTAATACAGATCCCGTTTACATCTGTCGAACACTGAAAGTAAACAAATTGCAAAACAAAATTCTATAAGAGATCAATAGCAATCAGAAGTTCGTCAATGCATATCACAGTAATAATAATGATGCAAGCTATTTAGATTAGGCAACACTTCCTACATATAAGCAAATCAATTGGCTTAAAATTACATTCAAAAGAAGTTTACGTTGATAAATACAACACAAATATTAAACATCAAAAGCTTAACCAAAACAGAGCGCACCGTTTAACTTACTACATGCAAAAAAAAATTATACTTAGTTGTTACAACAAGCGTAATATGTACTTTTAGCCGTGTGTGCATACGGCTGACCTTCAAACAAAAAAATGTATATAAGAGACAAAATACTTTTTTTTACATTCCTGAATATGTAATTAGCTAATGGCACTTACTTACTCTTTGGCGCTTAGCAGCCCATTCAGGGCCATGGTTTCTTCTTAAAGTTTCTAAACTAAATTTCTAACACAGGGTAGTCACTCATGTGTCTGATCTTGCACCTGCCACCACTCTTTTGCTAATTTTTTTCCATTATTCCTTTCTATCCCCAATTACTCTTTTCCAGTTTTTCAGTCCTGCCACTTCCAAAGCTTTCTCAATCTTATCCATCCAACGCGATTGCGGTCTTTTTTTAAATTGTTTTCTTAGACCCCTTATACATTTTTTCGAAATATCCATTCTCTCTATATGTCCGGCCCGATTTTATTCTCTTGCCTTTTATTTCGTTTGTTATACTCAGTTTATTATATCTTTCCTTCAATTCAAAGTTATATCTACTCCTCCATTCTCTCTTATCGTTTACTACGCCAAAAATTTATCTTAATATTCTTTTTTCCCAAATATTCAGCAGTCGCTTTTCTTTTTTGTTGACAGTACATGTTTCAAATCCGTACGTTACAATGAGTCTTACTACTGATCTGTACAGTTTTAATTCACAATGTATCGAGACATCCTTTGATTTAAACACCTTTTGAATCGCATAAAAACACCTATTTCCTGTCTTTATTCTTGCTGTAATGTCCACCATACACTATTTTTTTAACGTAACTATTGAACCGAGATATTTCAACTCCTTCAGTTTTTCAAATGCTTTTTGACCTATTTTCACATCTTCTTGCTCTGCTACATGTTTTGCTGTTATCATAACTTTAGATTTTTTATAATTTATTCTGAGTCCCGCAATGCTTGCCGCTTTCTCAATTTGCAAAAAAACTTTTTTTAATTCCGACTCCTTTTTGGCTATAATTACTAAAGCGTCTGCGTATGCTAGGATTTGTACACTTCTATTTAATATTGTTTCACTTTTGTTTATTTGTATTTTGCGTACTATCCATTCCAATACCATGTTGAACAACACTGTAGATAACGTATCCGCTTGTCTTAAACCTTCCTGAATTTCAAATTCTTTCGATATCATATCTTGTACCATTACTTTTTGCTCTCGTATTCTTTAAACACTGTAATGTAAAAATTGCATTTATTCTATTTAGTAATTAGCAACAAAGAATTTCCGATTTAAATTACATTTTGAGATCTGTCGTATAAACAACTTACATTACATTTCTTTATTTCGATTTTGTTTAACCCTATATAGCCTAATGTCTCACGGTATTTGGTTTTTTGGATTTTGTAAAATTGGCCATACTGATTGACCACCACAAATAACGTAAGTTGGTGGGATATTTGGCGCTGAAATAAGTTTGTTCTTGCTTATTACGTTCTTCTCCTTTTGAAAGCTCCAATGTAAACCACGAAAGGTTACATAAATTTGCTTCTAATCAAGCTCATGTGTTTAAAACTAGTCGTTAGGTGAGAATATATTCTGTAAATAGAACGTTTATTAAAATTAGATGTACTCACTCAAGAATTTCGCTGCATGACGGATATTCACACACAAATTTTCTTTTGGGTTGACGAAATTTAACACCTTTTGGTGGTTTTTACAAAATGGCGATTTAACGACTTTACACAGTTTTTCTTATAGTGGTTTTTTTCTTAGGGTTTTATTTGCTTGGCGTTTTCTGTTTTGTGCTTTGATAATTTTTCCTTCTTATACGGATGGGTCTATTACTTGGCTTCACGGCGATAATTACAAACTCATCTGCGAATTACTGTTCCGGCTATTACTCGAAGTAACGACATATGGGGTCTACACTATCAGCACCAAAGTAAATCGTTATAGACACCCGGATACCAGCGTCAACCACTTACGCAACACCTACAAAACACAGGTCAGATCCTTCCGTTTATTTACTAACAAACATAAAGTTACGCTGTACCGTGGCCTGCGTAAGTACTACCTTCGATTAATAGCATCCTAATCTATTTGTTTCTATTAATTTCTACATGTTATGTGCAGTTGTTAAATAGACAAAAATTATCTCATAAATTAATAATTAAGCTGATTAAATTTGTATGTAAGAATTTCGGTAAGGCATTACATTTCAATGATTAACTTCGTGAGAAATTAAACCTGAAATCCAAATTGATTATTACAAGCTTGTACTATTAACGCTTACAGGCAAGTTAATTTAGGAGTTCTTACTAAAATTTAATATAACCTTACTTCACTTTGGTATTTCTAATATAACGGTTCGCCTCCTGGTAATGATTATATTTTAAGTTAATCAAATTAATGATCCCTTCTTTTAGGAGGTTGGACAGAAGCAACTACTTGAGTTTTTGTGCGACGTTTCGTGTTCAAGATGAACACTTCATCAAGCTCGCTCCATTGACTCAAAAATTTTAGATATAAATAAAACATTTAATTAGAAACTCATGATTTTCGGTGACATATCATACACTTTGACGTACGGATTTATTTGACTCAGTGGAGCAAGCCTGATGAAATGTTCATCTTGAATACAAAGCGTCGCACAAAAACTGAAGTAGTTGCTTCTGTCCAACCTCCTAAAAAAAGAGATCATTAATTTGATCAACTTAGCATATAATCATTACCAGGAGGCGCCACGTTCCAATCATTCGGCATCTTCTCTTTTTTCCAGATATTTTCTACCAAACTACACATTTTTTTTCCAGTTCTTTTCTTCCATATTTCAGCATCTTTCCTACTAGGCAGTCTTTCCCTAGCGACTTGTTATTTTTTAAATTCTTCATTATCTCTATTGTCTCTTCTTGTGTTGGTAAGTTCTCCTTGATTTCTTTGAAAAATTTTCTACTTTGCTTTATTTGTCCTGCTTCTTCCATAGTTATTAGTTTTCGTATTTTAAAGTCTCTTGTTTTCTTCTACATATTGTCTTAGTATTCAATCTCCTTTCCTTATAGTTTTCCCGATTTTCTTCACTTAAGTTATCTATCATTTTTATTCTTGCTGCATTTCGCCTCTGTATTGCTTTTTTGCATTCTTCGTCTTGTCATTTTTTTCTGCAATTTTTTGTATTCACTCTTGGTAAAATTTTTATGACTGTCTTCATAATTGGTCTTTCTATTTATTTCCACTAATCTTCAACATTTCTATACTTCCCTTCTGCTAATTTTTCATTTATACTTTTTATGTATCTCCTGGTTGATTGTTTATTCGGTTTTAATTCGTTTATGTTAAACTTGGATTTTACTATCCCCCGTTCTTCTTTCTTTGTCTTTATTTTCTCAATATACTTCACCCGTACTATAAAATGGTCCGTATTGCAGTTCGCTTCTCTACAGTTTTGCACATCTTGTATGTTTGAGCCATGTCTTGCTCGTATCCTAACATGGTCAATCTGTTTCCTTGTTATTCTATCTGGTGACATCCACGTTTCTTTATGAATTTTTTTGTGCATGAATCTTGTACTGTTTACAACCAAATCATTACTACTGGCTTGGTTTATTAAACGTTGTCCGTTATCATTGCTCTCTTCGTGCAAGCTATGTTTTCTTATAATTGTTTTATACTGTTTTTCCTTTTCCACTTTTGCTTTGAAATCTCCTAATATTATTTTAACATTGTGTCTTAGGGTTTCATCTAGTATTTTTTGTACCTGTGCTTAAAATAACTCTTTCTCCTCATCCCCTATATCTTCTGTGGGAGCATGTACGCTGCAAATGGTAATATTGAAAAATTTTGATTTTTTTCTTAGTGCCGCCAGTATTTTGTTTGCCGGATTAAATGTTAATTTTATATGTTTATATTTGTTGTTTATTACAAATTCTGTTCCGAATTTACCTATTTTTGCTGTACTATATGATATTGTGTAATCCCCTAATTATATTCATCCTTCCATCTCATTTCTTGTACTGTTACAATATCGAATTTATACATTGTTATTTCGTTCATTAAATTCGTAGTTGCCTCTATCCTTTTAAAACTTTTTACATTCCGTGTCGTTAACCAAAAACTTGATTTCTTCTTTTTTTTATGTACCTTTTTCCTTTGTCCATCTTCTTTGCACAGTTTTTATTTTTCACTTAGTTTTTGGACGTGGCTCACTATTTGTAATGATTCTTATTTGCTTTTTCAATTCATCGTCGTCCTCGTTATCTGGCAATTTTATGCTTAATGTTTTTGATTTATTCATCTTATTTTTTATTTTTGACAGTTGTTTTGCTTCGTTAGCTTCTAATTCCTCTAGCGTATACTTCTTTCCGTCTATTAAAATTTTTAATTATTACACTGCATCTGGTTTGTTAGGGGTTTTCTGTAGACACCTTTTGGTCCTACCAAAAAAAATTTAATATTTTTTAGAAATTTGTTTTATTTTTTTTTATGTCGTTTGCGCTTGGTTAGTTTACCTAAATCAGATAGCATTTTGTATTATAAACTTTTTTTACAAAAGTTATAAAACAATTTTTAAATCAAGAACTTTAGTTTACTTCTCGCTAAAAGATGTTTAGATTAAGCAGCCTCATGCTAAAAAAATTGTATATTATAAGTTAGATGCAAAAAAAGTAAAACCATAAATTTTTTTATGTGTAAGGTTAAACTATTTTTTTATCAAATTTTAAGTTATTTTAACCATATTCATATACTGCATATTTACCAACAAAAAATGAAATCTAAAAAATTTTGGCAGTTTAGATATCAATAAGCAAATCAACAATGCTTAAAAGCATTTGTTTAAAAAAGCTATGTTGCATGCTAAATTAATTACCTCAATTCGTCGCAATGCATACTCTAAATGTAGGGCGTTCCATTACTCCTAATCTAACAAAAAATTAGAAAATTATCAGAATTATAATTGTACATAAAAATATTCGTACAAACTTAAAAAAATGCATGTGCGTGTCTAATTAATATAAAACTTGAATATTTAAATAGTACTTGTCGCGATAAGAACAAATGTACACTTTTGTTATAATGCTGTTTTGTTGGATTTTGAATTATTTCAGCAGCAGAATACGTTCATAAATTCATTTTATGACGCTTAAAAAATTAAATATAGTTGCTGCGGTTTTTTGACAAATTGGTAGACAACAAAGAAAATCCTGTAGCTTTTTTTTCTACTTTTTTTAGATGAAGAGGACAGTTCCAATTATAATTAAAGATTAAAGATAAAAGCGACAAAGTGTTTGAACCAAATTAAATTTACTACGTTACCTGTCATATCCACAGTTATATTGTTTTTCCTATTACAGTAATTACTAAAAATCTATTTGAGTTATTAATATGATTGCGTCAAATTAACAACAAATATGTGGTCGTAATTTACACCTACATTATAAAATTTTGTGTTACGTGTCATTGAAATGAATCATATTTGTTGTTCTTTAACACACACTTTAATACATTTAAATATATTAAAAATTTTATATTACGTGTATATAAATAAAAGTATTGCTGCTTTCTACAAACATTATTTAGTAAAAGCACGGTAATTATAAAATGGCGTTTCGTGCGAACTTTATTGCATTGCGTGTGTTTTCTTAATTATTTTGCTATATTAATGTTTAGACTAAAACAACAAAATTATTTTTAAAGTTAATGTTGTTAAAAGTTATCTCAAGAATACATTAATTAAAATGTCCGCACTGCATATTTATTTATGTATATTGTAAACGTTAATTTATAATTTTGTTGTATCATAAGAAGAATTTATATTATTTTTGTCGCTTCAAAAAATTTATCTACGCTAGGCTGGAGAGCAAATTCTTGTTGTGAATGTAAACGATTGCTTCTTAGATTCGAGAATCTTACTTCAGCAGGATCTATGTGTCCGCATCACTTCTTCTTTTTCAATCGTTTATTGATGCAGCATCCTGTGAAATAATTTAACGAAATCGTGAAATAAATATGCACTCTATTCTTTCGGTTCTAATATTATTGGATGAGACAAGAGCTGTTGCTAGCAATAATTTATTAAGAAATGGTTAAATTTAGGTAAAATCGAAATTCTTTCTTTGTTTTTTGTTATTTGGACAATTTATTTTAACACTGTAAAATACATCTTTTTGAAAGCGCAGTAGCAATGAAAAAGCTTTTACGGGCGTATGAGGTAATAAAATAATCATAAGCATTTTTTGCTGAATATGTGTTGATTTTTTCGCATTTAAAACTTCAAGATATATTTTTTTTAATTCTAAATTATATTAGTCTACGCCAACGTGTTTTCTAAGCGCGAGACAAGCGAACTTAACATGACAGTTTAATTACAAACACCGACGATTTTACAAAATCATCAAATTAAACTTAAAAACATAATAAAAAAAGTTAGTAATTGCGCATTTAATGTATTTATTCTTATTTGTTTAGAATTAATAAATTTTTCTATATACTGCCCTCCTAAGCCAAAAAGGTGTATCTCAAATTTCCTTGTTTTGAGATATAAGAAATTTTAATTAATTTCAAAATCGCACCTACATAGTCAAATTTTTTTATGGTTTTTTTTTGGGTAAATACAATAAAGATTGAGACGACAATGACATGGTAATTAACTTGTCTTACATAAACTACTATTTTAGTTTTAAACTGAGATACGGCTAATTGGCTAAGGAATTGTAGACAAAAATTTGAGATACGTCTCTTTGCGCTAACGATTAATTAATAGATAACGTTCGATTCTGTTTCTTACCACATGGACTTGGATAGGAGATTGAATAATAAATAAAAAATTATCTAGAAACGATTTATTAATAATGTGATACATGAAGAATACGCTACATTTGTGGGAGTGGGAGAAAAGAATTTTTCAGAAAATAACATATTTATACTGGAAATAAACCCAAAAGTAAACTAGAATACAAATAGAAAAACATAAAGTTTGTTCAGTTCTCATCTGAAACTGGAAGAGTGTCCCAGAATTGCAACCGATTTTTCATAATTCCAGACAAATTTTTTATTATATTGGCTTTCTTCTGCGAAGAAATTCCAAGAACCTTTGTTTGTTTTTTGGGTGGCCGCAGTTTTCCATTTTTTGTTATCTTGGCGGTTAAAAAATAAAGATCAAATGATAGACCATCAAAGTCATTTTTATATGTGATATTATACGATCCTCTGTGGGCGGTTACGTGAATCATATCATGTAAATATGGCCTTCCCAAATGTAAAAATGCTGTAGCTCCATTGGCAGGACCTCGTTTTTATGAGCAGCACCTTTTACGGCTTGTACAAAATCTGAGAAATCATAAAGCTGGTTGCCCATTTTTTTCATAGAAACCTCTACTCTGTGATGAAAGGAGTCGGCAGCCATAAACGTATGGCCCGGCACAAAGTATTTCATAGTAATTCCATTGGCACATATTTCATCGGAATTTACAATATATATTAAAAATGAAAAAATGCCCAATTCTTGTTTTGCGCTGTGCAATTGTCGAGCCATGACGTAATTTTTAAAACGTCTCTCTTGCTAATAAAAAACTGGTAAAATGTACTGATCAACTCTTCTTTGTTTCGTTTGAACAAAGCTTTATGCCAGAGAGCTGCAAATGGCTTGCTGTTTCTTTTCTTTCCAACTAGAACAAAACTTTCGTTGTACACTGTTAAACGATTTGTAAAAATCGCATTTTGAACATCTCAAGCCGTGGTAACATGTCGCTGTCGTAACCACAACATCATTTCTGCATTTTTCAGGTTCAAGTTCCACATTCTAACACGTTCTTCTAGAAACATCCTACACCGTGCTAGTCTAACGTTGATACACGAACGGATTAAGCAAAGTAGGCGAGAGTTGGACACCATTTTGAAACAACTCTTTTATCTTCATCTTGAGTTGGCCAACACTCTATCACCGGATGATTGGAATTTTTTTGACAGCATTACTTACCAGCAGTCTGATACCACTCGACAACTAACCACTGACGATCATCTCAAAAAGTTTCAATTATTGGAATCCAAGAATCGTAAAGTTTCATCCACGACTAACTCCTTAAAGCCGGTTGTCAATGTATCTAGTTTAGCTCTCACTTCAGAACAGGAATCGGTACTATCTAAGAGTTTGAATTTTGCTGTTGCTCCCAAACGTACTCCTAAAGAAGTTATTTTATGTGCTGTTGAGTCTTCTATAAGACATCGTCTTCGCCACATCTCAGATCACATTTGTATTAACACTGGCAAAATCCTTGAATCATCTAAAATTTCTAAATCCAACATTTCTAAGTCGGAAGTGTCAGCTCTAAAAAGTCTTTGTAAAAACCCTGATATTCTTGTTCTTCCAGCCGACAAAGGCAACGCTACTGTCGTTTTGAACCAAATTGATTACGTTGCAAAAATTTATAACGTACGCTTTTTTAATTCGTAAACCCAATTCGAGGATTGAACGTGAGGTCAGCCAAATCATCAAATCTTCCAATCTACTTCCTGAAACTAAACGTCGACTTACCCCTTGAGATTCTAAACCACCTCGTTTATACGGACTTTCTAAAGTTTACAGACAAGGTATTCCCTTTCGACCTATCGTCAGTACTATCCAATCTCCTACATAAAAGCTAGCGAAGTTCTTGTTCAACATTCTTTGCGAGTTTACAGGTAAAACCTCTTCTCACATCCTCAACTCTCAGCATTTTATTCAACGTCTAAAAACTATAAAACTCGAACCCCAAGATCTTCTCGTGAGCTTTGATGTCACTTCACTTTTTACTAAAGTTCCTATTAATGATTCGCTTATTATCATCAAACATATTCTTTCTCAACATGGCAAGGACTTGAGTTTGATTTCTTTTACTTCCTATTTGATAAAAAGTTTTACAACCATGTTTCTGGTGCTGCTATGGATTCTCCTCTATTACCTTAGTTACATTTTTATAGAATCCTTTGAAACGGTTGCTTTGGAATCATCAATATTAAAACCTAAAGTTTGGTTTAGGTATGTTGACGACACGTTTATTGTCTGGTCTCATGGTCATCTCGAATTGTCTAAGTTTCTTGATCATTTTGACAATTAACACTTAGATATCAAATTAACTAAGGAAATCGAAAGTAATGGTTCTCTCCCATTTCTGGACGTTCTTGTGACTCGTAAACCCGACGGACTTCTAGGCCATTCTGTTTATCGCAAACCCACCCATACGGACAGATACCTTCATGCTTCGTCTCATCATCATCCTGCACAGAAACAATGACACGTTATAAACCCGGAAGACATTCTTATCTTAGCATAGTTTAATTTTTTTAAATGCAGATTTTAAAGCTTCTTTTTCAAAATGTGGCATAAAATGATTACCAATAGATGGATCCCATTGCTACATCATCTATCTGTTTGTAGTATTCACCATTACACAAAAAGAATAAAATTGTCAAACAATGTATAAATAACTTAATGGTATTATTATCAAACCGTCGTTTTAAAAGCCGTAAATTATCGATTATTGATACTTTAGTAAACAACCAGGCAACATCAAAACTAACTAGTAAATCATTTACTTCTAATTACTTTATTAAAATGTTGTGTGTTTTTTTATAAATGAACTGCTCAAACTAATATAAGGTTTTAGTATAGAATTTAAATACTTAAATAATTCATAAGTTGTCGAGACAATACAGCTAACAATTGGTCGAAGCAGTGCATTTAGCTTATGTATTTTGGTTAATACATAAATAGTTTTTATTTAATAGTCTAAGTTGATAAATTACTTTCAACAGTTTTTCTTTATTGTAAGATTAGAAGCTTGTTTTAATCAGTACATCTTTTCATCTCTTTTTAGGTCTACCCGGTGATCTTCTACTCCTTGGTCGTCCATCTTTGATTTTGGAGTTGCGTCTAATATCGTCGCATTGTATGTGGTCTCTTTTGGTAACGCTCATTATTTTCCTCAGCGTTTTCATCTCGATTGTTTCTAATATTTGTTTGGTCTTTACTGTATCTGAACCAAGATTCGATGTTCCACGTTCCTAATTTTATTTTTTTTACCATTCTCGTTTTGTTCTTTGTCGTATCCGATGGGACTCCCTTTCTTTGACAAATTTTCATTCTGTTGCTGGTTCTATGAGCATGCTAACGATCTCACCCCCTGGCAGTATGCTATTGCGATTAGAGGAGCCTTCGTCCTTTATCTGGCCTTAGGACTGGCAATGGTAACTGCTAGGCTACTCAGTCCACCCAGCGCTATCTCAGACGGAGTTAGTTTTGCAGTTAATAATTTAAATTTATTATTGGGATTTCTAAGATAGTTTATATAAGATCTGACATTATTAAGTTAGTTGTTAGTTTTGTTCATGTATTCTGTTTTATCAACTAAAACAGCATTTTTTCTTTTTCTGCTGGTACAATTATGAGATTATTGTTATTTCTTAGATCTTTTAATGCTTGATATACAAAACTGATAAAATTCTACTCTGGAAGTTTTGCTCTTCTTAGTATACTACTTGTTTCAATACAAATCTCAGCTGTTCCACGATCTAGATGATGACTTCAATGTTAGAAATAATTTCTTTAACAGGAATTCTTGATAGACAAACAGCAAAATCCGATCCTTTAGACAAAGCAGAACGAAAAGTATAGGTTTATAAAAGCTTACATTAACTACTACCGTTTTTGTGATTTGGTAGTGATTTGCGGTACAAAACATCTTCAAGAAATTTTCAGTCGCCAATTTCATAATTGTTGACATAAGAGACTTTGCAAATTATGAATCTGTTTATAAATTTTATAAAGTTTGCTTCTTGTAGTGTGAATCACATTTTGTTGAAAGCTTAACACGTTAACAGCTATGGCGGTCTGTAGCGACCGCTACGTAAGCTTGCTTTCTAAGTCGCGACGGTCCTTAGAGGCTGCCACCCCAAAAAATACATTTTTACTCTCACAAACCGTCGGATTGCTTAAATAAGGCATTCTACCGTACAATCAAAACTGCATAGGCTCTGGAAAGAGTATCTGAATATGATTTTTTTCAAATCTGTTTTTGTTTTATTTTTTTTAACATTATCATAGAACCTTCAATTTGGACAAAAGTAGCAAGAAGCTAATAATACAGTTACAGTTTTTATTGCATTTTGGTACAAAACAAAACTTTGAATAAATCTACATCACGTGCAAAAAAAAGCCATTTTTGCAAAATATCATAGTTTCTAGTTTTGAAACAGTTGATACAAAAATGCAGTTGGTCGGTACAATCCTTGTAATACGTACTGATTTTTTTTCGAATTTATTTGTATTTTTCTTTCTTGCTTCTTTTGGTAACATCCCCTGGAATACTACTTTGTTTTATAAACAGGTCCCAGTTTATCAAAACGGTGTTCACTTTTCCTTTTATTTGTACAAAGTGTGGTTGATTCTCCACTATTTTCTTGATTATTTAGTTTTGGTTTGGGAATAATCACTTCCTGATAAACTTGTTCACGAATATCCGTTATCGAGATATTGAAACTACATATTTGTTAAATAAAAAGTGCGCATTCACCATGTATGTGCTCTATTGCCACTTTTCTGTACTATTTTATTGTTTTTTTTAATGCAGAATTGTAACTGACCATCTGATCTAAGAGATCGACTGAGTTTTTTTCTTTGTTATAATCTAAGATAACTGTTGGTTTATATTTGGTTTTCTCTCTTAAACGAATTTTAGTCATTGCATCTTTATGTTTAGTGGAGAACACGTTTCGTTTGTCGTGCTATTTCATGACATGCAAACTATTTCTGTTTTTTTCAGTTTCATCAAAATAACTTCCTTGGGATTTCCTCGTCTATTACTTCGAAGGGTTTTTTTAAGAGATGTGGTTTTCTCTCCAATGACTGTTTTTCCAAATCCAAACTTGTGTAATAGTTGTCAGTAACCAAGTTTCAGCCACAATGCAGCAGTTTCTCAAAGTCAAAACAATTTTTATTAGTACATTTGCACCTGCATCTTTCTTTTTCCCAATGATCAATGATTTGTCTGTACAATAGGTAGTCTCAGGCATAAACATTTTTTGGAATTTATTTATTAGATTATCAATTAGCGGTTATATTTTATACACACGATCTCCAGGAGAGCACTTGTTGTTACTAAATGCATTTTCTGTTGCAAGAATGACGTATTGTGAGTACTCTGGCTAAACTCATACATATATCTTATAAGCTCTAAACATTTTATCATTTTGTCGCGCAAAGTAGTACTACTGGTGTAGTCGATTCCGGTATGTCATTTTCAGTACAAATTATTTGAGAAGCGTAAACCTTAGTCTGATCAACCATAAGCTCAAGAATATCTTTATCAAGAAATCAATCAATTAGATCTGCTGCATAATAAGGAATTATACCTTCGTCTTTGCTGAAGATATTGCAAATTGTTTCCAACCGGATTTTGCTATTCTCCTTGTGCATTTGTGACAGCATTACCAGCATTTTCTAATTCAGAACTACTAGACGTTTTTTGTAGATGAGATCCTATATTGAGGACTTTGTTGTTTTTGCCTGTTACACTCGATTATTGGCATTGGAAGATAAATCTCCGTTACTAGGATGTTAATTTTAATCGCGGTCTATGTCATCGGTAGCAAAAGAGTTAGGTTCGGAACCATGAGTTTCTTCAAGTGAATGTGAATGAGTTATTCAAATAAAATTGTGTCAATTTCAAAGTATTCGTCTAATTTTGGCAGTGAAACAAGTCGTCTTTTTCTACCACTAGACATTTGCAGCTCCACGAACAGTGACTGTGGGACGCATTTGACTGCTAAAGGTAGTTGGGGTCATATTTGATCCCACTTGGTAACCGACGTTCTAAAAACTAATTCTAATATTTTGTCTACATTTGTCATCTAATCTGCTTGTTTCAACGTGTTTCAACGTGTTATTCGTCGAAATCATGATTACTACCATTCCGTCTTTAGTCATTACTTTCGGTGAGTTTGTTCGAATCAGTTGAAAAGTGTGTCTGCTGTGTTATTACATTTGATTGGAAATAGTTGTTGTTGAATTATGGCTAGAAAATATTTGTCTCAGCGTGAAGTGGAAGAAATAGCTAGCAATATTAATTTACTGAATGAAATTGAAGATGAAATTTTATCTGACGATAGTGATACTGAATTTGAAGAAGTAAGTGTACATGATGTAAACCCGATTGAAAGTTGGGCAGACGATGACAGTGATGATAATTCGCCTAATGATAAAGATATACTGGTGGGTAAAGATGGTTCCATATGGAAAAAAAATAAGCTTCATGTTAGAAGACGAAATCAGCAAAATATTCTAAAAACACCGCCAGGATTAACAAAATTCAGTGAACATATTTCAACATGCCTAGATGCTTTCCATTTATTTATCTCGGAAGACAGTATAGACATAATACTTAAAGAAACAAACATTTGAGCTAGAAGAATTGTAAGCGATACGTGGAAGCTAGTAGATGCGGATGAGTTACATGCATTTTTTGGATTACTGCTTCTAGCTGGTGGTTTGAAAGCACGCCAAGAACTAATATTGGAGCTGTGGAGTACGAAATACATGTCTCTCCATAAACCAATTTTTTGTGTTGCAATATCTCGTAATCGAATGAGAGACCTTTTGAAATACATTCGATTTGACGATATGGACACCTGAGAAGAACGACGGGCAACAGATAAATTAGCAGCTATTCGTAACATTCACGATATTCTCGCTGCAAATTGCAAAAAATCGAATAACCCTAATGCTGAAGTATGTATTGATGAACAACTTGTTCATTTCGGTGGAAAATGTCCCTTTCGAGTGTATATAAAGTCGAAGCCAGATAAATACAGAATTCAAATCTGGGCTTTATGCGATGTTAGTAACAGATATTGCTGCAATTTCCAAATATATACTGGAATGGTAGACAACGCTCCAGAACGGGAACAAGGTAAAACACAATTTTATCGTTTTATGCACGAGTATAAAATTTCATTTCTAGGGAAGCGGGTAGTTTTGGATTTGGTTGAGGGTTTGAGAGAGGGTTATGCTATTACCACAAATAATTTTTTTACGTCTATGTTTTTCACGAAGGAGCTACTGCAGCAATCAAAAACCTTGACCGGAACAATTCGTAAAACACGTAGAGGAATACCAAAAGAATTTTTTCAAAAAGAAATGGAGCAGAATACTCAAGCGAAATTCTATATGAAGATGACACAATTTTAGTATCTTACGTACCTAAAAAATATAGAAGCGTTATGCTACTTTCAACGGAACACCAAGATTTGGAATTGTCCGGAGAAGACCTCAGTTACAAACCGCAGGTTATCTTGGACTATAATAGCTGCAAAGGAGCTGTGGAGAGCGTCGATAAAATGGTGAAGGAATACTCATGCAGAAGAAATACAAATCGCTAGCCTCTTGTTCTATTTTTTAATTTTCTTGATATTGCTGCCATGAATGCATTTATTCTATACACTACAAAATTTCAAAATTTTGAAAAAGGGTAAAAAACCCATAAGGAGATTATTTTTGCAAAAACTTGTGTTTGAATTAGTAATCCCACATATCAAAAAACGTACACTTCAAGGATTACCAAGACATGTGCAGAAGGCAATAGCGATGGTTTTGGTAGACACAGAACCAGAGGAAGTGGGACCGCAAGACGAAATTATCGCTCGCCCAAAAAGAGATCGTTGTAAGATGTGTCTAAGAGCAAATGACAAAAAATGTTCGGAAACATGTAAAAAGTGCAAACTCTTTGTATGTAAACAACATTGCCAAAAAAAAACTACAATAATATGTAATAGTTGTTGCCCTCACTAATTTATGTTTACATTTTATTTTTATATTTTTATTAGTTTATATGAAATCTAATGTTAATTTAAAATATTAATAAAGGTTACCATTACAAATTAATCGGTTTTTCTTTACAAAATAAGAAAAAAAACTTGGGGTCAAATCTGACCCCACTTGGTAATCGGCGCTTCAAAAATGACTTGGTAATCCGAAGGTTAAAAAGTTCATTTTAGCAAATACAAGAACTACTTTAACAAATGATTCAACTACGTTTTGTTTCCAGCATAAGTAACAAAACTGGAAGAATACTAAGGAAACATAACTCAAATTTAAAAATTTTTGAATCCTGTAAAAGATAAAATACCTTACAATACTTTTCATGATATAAACTAAAGCAATTTCTATTACAAAGAACTGGAAATCAAGAAAGATTAGAGAAGCAATTGAAATTATTGAATATCCTAACAATTTGAACGGAGACACTGGTTACGAACTATCTGACACCTGGTTACCTGTTATTTCTTAATCTTAATTTGTCCACCAATTACACTAAAGCTACGTCTACGTTTGTATGGTAGTTTTCTTTTAGACCTTCAAGCAAATGCTATTATAGCTAAAAAAACTTGCGTCAATCATCCAGTTGTCTTACGATTTATCGTTTTTGTTACAATTACAGTATTACAATTGTCAAATTAATTTTATTTATACTGTCGAACGAAGAACTTAGCTCAAGTTCGAAAATTTGTAGATTATATTAACCTTAAAAAAATCATGAATAATAACTTTTAGTAAATAGTCTAACAGCAATTTATTTATTCTGAATTACCTATGTTATAATCTAAATTTGTTTATTTAAATGTCTAATCTTTAGTTATAATTACAGTTAAATTGCTTTGTTACAAAAACACTAATTAACTTTAATATTTGACTTTATTCGACCAGTATATAATCTTGTTCAATCTAATTATATAAATATTTAAAAAGTAACGTTTCAATCTAGTTGTGTTTTATTTCATTTTGTTTAAGTTTATTTTACTTTTTACTTAAATTTATGCTGAATAAATAAACTAAAAAGTTTAGTACTTAGTTTTGTAATTAATTTAAAATGAAACAAAACACGTATACAGTAAAAAAATTATAGGTATATAAACACACATATAAAACGGCAAAACTTTCAATTTAATGAAAAAAACTAGTATAAAAAAGTTTACCAACATCAAAAAGAGAGAAAGAACCAGATTACACTAAAAAACACAAATTATTACTAAGATATTAAAGAAAGCGATATTTGAAATAAATTAATAATAATTTAAAAAATTTTAAAATGTTGCTAAAAGAGAAATATACGACGACAACTACGCGACGATTACAAAATTTATTACTTTTTACAGATTAATTACAAATTTCTTCTGTTAAAAATAAAAAATTAATCGTTGTAATATTTTGAGTGATAATTTAAAATCTGTTTTAAGTAACTAATAGAAATGTATTCATTATTTGAACGATGTTAATTAAAAATAAAATTTTAATTGTTACTTGAATGATTTGTAATAACTAATAAACATTTGCTTTTTATTAAAAATATTTTATATACATAAAAATTAAACTGTTAAGTAAGATTATATATATATATTAATAATAACAATTAATACAAATTACATATTTTTTTTAGTTTTTATCTTTTCTGTATCTGTTGACGGTTTTTTGTAGAATCTAAATTATTGTTATTTACCAGAAATTTTATACATTGCAAATAAAATTTTTAATTTTAAAAAGAAGAAACAATATTATTTTTTTTAAAAAATTGTAGCTAGTTACTGGTGTTACGTTCGTGTGAGGACTTTATGTGTAATTTTAAACAAAAAATAATTTATTTAAAAAAATCTAAATGTTTTTGATTGACGCTTTTATTTACTCAATTCATAATCTAACACCAAATTTATTGCATTTTGCAATGTTGGTATTTAATTGCATTTTCTAATATTATGCAATGTTTTGCAATTTTACGCTGTTTAGTTAACACCACGTCTGTTTTATAACGAACACATATAACAGAAGTGGTTTTTAAGATACAGAATAACGTAACTTTAATTAAAAACTAACAAAGTTGTGTGGAAACGCTACTCTAAATCGTAAATTCACATATCTGAATTTTATGGTAAAATGGTACCATATTATACTGCTATCACAGCTGTAGTAGGTAGCTGTATAAGTTAGGTGTATTTTTTTTCTTATTATCTAAATGGTTATAAAAACTAGTTTTATCCATCATTTAAAAACATTAAATTAAAAAAAAATGTAACTGTTATTTAAATTTTGTAAAATAATGATTAAAATTTTATCTGAATAACAAACACTTTTATCCGTAATTCGTAATCAATTCAATGATATATATATACATTTTTATTTGAAAATTTATTTTTATTAGTCATTTAAAATTATTAATAACGGTTTTATTTAAAATGTCCATCTCTTGATTTCAGCTACACTACGCCTTTCTTATTTCTGTCAATAAAAAACAAATCAAAACAGACACATTAATTACAGAAAATTAATATTTTATAAACTACAAGAAAATAACAATACTAAAATAGTTATAAAAATAAAAATTAATTAAAAAAATTATTAGTCAGTGTAAACATGAATTGTACGCACTTCCATTTAGTTATTATAATACTTTTGACGTACACACATAGAAAAAGCAAAACTTTAAATATTATGTATCTGCTTTTAATTAAAAAAGTTTACACCGGCCTTGTAGCATTAGACTACGGATTAAAAATTATTCATAGAAAGTTAAAAGTAATTTGTGAGTCAAAAAACAGTAGAAAAGGTTTACTAATAAATAATTTTACGTGTAATCTTTTCATTACATAAATTAAAAATTGACAAATTATCCCTGCTGTTCTTTTAAAAATACTAAACATTGTTTTTTTAAGCTCATAATAAGTGATCATAACAATAAGTTATAAAAAGATATTAATAACATAACGAATTGTTGATTATACTAAAAGTTAAAAAAATTGAGAGCTACATTTGCTTATTAGACGTTTTTTGTATTTATGTATATGTTGTTTTTCGTTTTTAAATATTTTCATTTATATTGCATTTTTCATTATACCAGAAGTTGTAATCAACTTTTTTATATTACATAGGCATTATGGCATTTCTGAATTCTACGCTTAATGTTATAACGTTTTTGTAATTTATTAATTGTTAGTTTTAGAAAGCATTTTCAAGGTTAAATAAGGGCTTCCGAAACGTTTACTATAAAAAAAATTGTGTAGTACTACAAATGTTGTGGCAAACGCCATCTGGTGGTTTTTAATGCTATCTAATTAACATCCTAATAATTTCCTACATCTTAAATAATTTGCAAACTTTAAATATAAATAAAATTGTTTGATGCGGTGATGATAAATTAATTTTTTTTATTAATCCATAGACAATTACTAACAAAAATTATAAAAATGTTTAATAACATAGCAGAGTGGAGCAGGTTTGAACGATTTTGGTCAAGATGGTTTTGCAACTAGAATTGAAGCAACAACCTTTAAAAAATGTTATCGGATTCTTTGAAATGTTAACTAACTATTCTTGAAGGTCATCTAAAACAAAAACCAACCATTTTTTGTCAATATATAACCGATATCAACAATAATATCGTTTACTATATTAACCAATACGAAACAAACAATTTGAACAACTTCGATCATTGAACTTCTTTCTATGTATAGGGGAATTCGCATGTTCGGGTAACAGATCAATGACAAATTTTATTAAAACTTGTGCATTCAATTTCTGTTGCAATAAATTATTAAACACAATATCAAATAAACAAATCTATTTACTAAATGCACAAATTCAATAACCAACAAAAGAACTATAAATCGAACAATTTATAACATATGTACAAAGATTACAAGTTTATATACATGAAAATAAATCAAATAATTATCATTTAGATAAATAACTGCTACTAAATTTTCTAATTTAAACTAAGATCAGATCTGCCTTTCACAAGCTTATAAACTAAATTATTCACAAAGTTACGATGCCAATTTATAAAAATCAATTTTGATCTATACGATCGAACAACAAAAAGCAAATATTACGATGTTTCGTCTTACAACGAAAGCTAAATATACTATATTTACGAATTAGCGATTTCTTTGTCTGACGACAAAAGCTGCTATTTAAATTAGTTCAAATTCAATTTCAACGAAAGCGATGGTGAAGAGATGCAATCAATGTACATCCTCCGAAACTCATACGATTTACAAAATAACGAATGTCATACCTTATGTATGTAAATGTTTGACAAGGTCAAACATTGAAGATTCCTTATCGACAATACGATACTCAATGGAAATTTACAACTTCTGCGAGTCCAGAATGTGTAATTCTTCAATGCGATAACGATTTGTAGACATAAATGCGAATTCCATTTATGCTACGACGGTATCTCAATTGGGATGCTACTTCCAAATTCTAACGAGATTTACGATTTACGAAGTGGGATCGATATTATACAATAAGATGACGCCATTTTTCTATAACCAAATGTGCCATGCTTCATTTCAATTTTCGACTAAATATTCGATCCAATAAATTCAACAATTTCAACGAATTCTTACCCTTTTAATTACATTAAGAAGGCTTAAGAGCTAATTCAACGTGTTGATTTGCGAAAAACACAATTGAAAAAGAACGAACGATTGGTATTCGCGTATGACGATCTTGCGCGACCTACGATATTTAAATTAACTAAAAGTTTTCTAACCATAGGCGTGCTATAAAACATATGGGTTCGAGCGACAATATAAAATTTCAAAATTAGGCGTTACAAATAAATACACCAAAAAAATTACGTCTGTGCGAAAGTGTCCCAGGATAGGGCAGTTTTGAGCGTGCGTAGAGTACATTAGTACACAAGCGGGTCTATAGTTGCTGAAACGGAGTTACCGATAACCCCAGTTATATAAGGTGTATCTGAAATACGACTACCAACTCAAAGAGTAATTTTCTTGTAGCGTTAAAGAAAAATTTTGTAACTATGCGGTTAAGAATGGATGTAAATGCAGTAAAATCCGTGAAATTTATTGACGTATTGTATTAATTATTGTTTTCTTTAATTTTTCATCATCTACAAAACTAATTGTTTATAAAATAATTAAAACAAGTAGTGATGTACGTTGTGTACAAGCTCACGTTTATCTTTGGTTGTAACCAAAACAAAACTTTATAACCTACACACCACACGTAGATTGTAGGTTGAACAATATTCTAATAGACAATTGTCTTCAATTAACCTTATTTTGGCGTGTGTGCAACGACTTAGAGAAATTGGAAGATTGCTGATGACGACAGCGTAGCTGTCGAAACACGTGTACGACAAGTATGCATTTATTGTAGCTGCTGGGTTATTATATATCAAATATATTTAACGCTACAGTGTTTAGTGTTCTTTTTATTCACCTAGTATTTTACATACGTCGCTAAGACACTGTAATGTTGTCTAAACGCTTTAATAAACGGTAAATTTCAAATGTCTGGAAGTGCTCCCGTGTTCAAACCTGTCCCACTCTACCCTACACATCTTAATTATAACATCAAACAAATTAAATCTCTTATTATAATAAAAACAAGTTTTCCTTGAATAGGAATTTATGTTTTTCACGGTTACTTTTGTATTATAGTTTTTTATTCCGGATATATCGGGTGTGGCTGATTTACACAAGTGCGAAATCAACCACATCGGACATATCTAAAAAAAAGACTGTAATACATAAGTTTCACTTGTTTACTGCACGTTCAACGAGAAATGATTTGGAGGTTAGATGCGAATTCGTCCGTTTTCAATTATTCTATTCGCGGTAATTCGAGAATTTCAGTAGCGTCGCAGGTAAATCGTTTCAGATGTATACTACGTCGTTGTATACAAATTTAATACAATATAAGACCTCGATACTTTGTAAGAGGGATTTTCACTGCGAGTTAATAAATTAATAAATTTGCTTTTTCTTTAATCAACTTATTTATTTTTTTTGTTACCACATATGGTTCTTTATATTTAGGTACCAATTTTTGATTTACTCCTGGCGTAGTCACAGTATTAACTGTAGACTACCTTATTATTTACATTATATATTTGTGCAATTTTATGGCTTATTATAACTCTGAGCTTTTTGAATATCAGTATCAGCCACTACTCAAGAAGTTTTGAAGTCAAAATGTTCATTTTCTGTTAATAAAGGCTTTAACTCTGCATCTACTTGACGACGCTGATCTCTACCAAACAGTAACCGACTGGGGGTAGTGCCCATTGACTCACTTACAATGTTATTAATGCAAAACTGAACTTTAGATAAAACTTTATCCCACCTATTGGTGCCGACAGATAACTTAACCAACATATTAACTACTATTCTACTTATCCGTTTTACCTGTCCATTAGCCCTAGGTGCACTAATTACTATCTGCACATGCTTGATATTGTATTGTCGCATCAATTTTGTGAAGTGAAAACTGAACGTTTATCAGAAATAATTTTATTAGAGACAGCCTTAAGAAATTATGTAAATTCTTTGCGTTATTTTGGAGTAAGATATTCTTCAACTGGTTTGATATTATCATAAGCAGATCGTATCCTTGTCGCATTAATGTAATATCCTAAATACTCTATTTGGTTATACAAAAAATAACATTTACTTAGTTTTATCTCTAACAAGTTATCTACCAAAACTTCAAAATCTGTATGTTCTCATCTACCGTGACTGTGGCAATCATTCTATCATCGGGATAAATCAAAATTTTACCTTCCCTAGTCAACTCACTAAATACTATGCTAATAATTGTAGCAAAAAGTGGGGGACTGTTGCAAAATCTGAATGGTAACCTGGAAAAGTCATATTGACTATATAGAGTCACAAAAGAGAAATGTACTAGGTACACGATTCATTTAAACTCACATTATAAAAAACATGTTTTAAATCCAATTTGGAAAACCACCTTTTCTCTTGCATACTGTCTAATTATTCATCTATGTTAGGTATTGGGAAACGATCCTTAATGGTAATTTTGTTTAACTCTCTAAAATCTATGCATAGCTGTTTACTACCTCCTTTCTTATTAACGAAAACAATAGAAGTGGAATATGGTGAATAATTTTCTTTAATAATGTTTTGGGCTAATAAATCTGAAACGATTTTCTGCACAACTGCCGTATCACTATATGCAAGCCTACGGGACCTGAAATAAAACTTATTGTGGCCAAAAAGTAGATACAAATTTACCTCGTACTTAATTTTTGGCTGTACTACTTGTGCAGGCTTAACCTATTCTTGATGAAACACTCCAACAAATTTACATTTATCTATTGCATCTATATTTGACCCAACATTCAAACAAGTCTCAACATCACATCATCAATTAATTAATAAACCTGAGGCTAAACGCCATCTCGTAGGAACGGAGCTACGTACGAGTTAATCCACATGTAGGAAACTATGAAGCTGTTAGTTAGATAGTAAATATTAAAACCGCGAATTTCAAAAAATGTATTTGAATTATACGCGGCATAATATTTCTAACTGTACTACGCAAGTGCAAAAATTTGTTTATATAATTGCAGAAACCATCTTAGAGACCAGTGGACAGCTGTTTCGTTCTATTTGAACTCCTCAGCACTGGAATACTCTAATGCAGATTCCACAACCATATAAAACAAATTGCCACAGTTTTAATCCCATTCGGGTGTTAATTGATTAATAAATCTGAGGCTAAACGCCATCTCGTACGAACGGAACTACGTACGAGTTAATCCACATGTAGGAAACTATGAAGTTGTTAGTTAGATAGTAAATATTAAAACCGCGAATTTCAAAAAATGTATTTGAATTATACGCGGCATAATATTTCTAACTGTACTACGCAAGTGCAAAAATTTGTTTATATAATTGCAGAAACCATCTTAGAGACCAGTGGACAGCTGTTTCGTTCTATTTGAACTCCTCAGCACTGGAATACTCTAATGCAGATTCCACAACCATATAAAACAAATTGCCACAGTTTTAATCCCATTCGGGTGTTAATTGATTAATAAATCTGAGGCTAAACGCCATCTCGTACGAACGGAACTACGTACGAGTTAATCCACATGTAGGAAACTATGAAGTTGTTAGTTAGATAGTAAATATTAAAACCGCGAATTTCAAAAAATGTATTTGAATTATACGCGGCATAATATTTCTAACTGTACTACGCAAGTGCAAAAATTTGTTTATAAAATTGCAGAAACCATCTTAGAGACGAATGGACAGCTGTTTCGTCCTATTTGGACTCCTCAGCACTGGAATACTCTAATGCAGTTTCCACAACTATATAAAACAAATTGCCATAGTTTTATCCCATTCGAGTGTTAAATTGAATAATTAATCTGAGGCTAAACGCCATCTCGTAGGAAAGGAGCTACGTACGTACGAGTTAATCCACATGTAGGAAACTGTGAAGTTGTTAGTTAGATAGTAAATATTACAACCCCGAATTTCAAAAATGTAATTGAATTGTACGCGGCATAAAATTTCTGACTGTACTACGCAAGTGCAAAAATTTGTTTTTATAATTGCAGAAACCATCTTAGAGACCAGTGGACAGCTGTTTCGTCCTATTTGGACTCCTCAGCACTAGAATACTCTAATGCAGTTTCCACAACTATATAAAACAAATTGCCATAGTTTTATCCCATTCGGGTGTTAAATTGATTAATAAATCTGAGGCTAAACATCATCTCGTACAAACGAGACATTTTTTTAAATTCGCGGTTGTAATGTTTACTATCTAACTAACAACTTCATAGTTTCCTACATGTAGATTAACTCGTACGTAGCTCCGTTCCTACCAGATGGCGTTTAGCCTCAGATATATTAATCAACTAACACCCGAATGGGATTAAAACTATGGCAATTTGTTTTATATAGTTGTGGAAACTGCATTAGAGTATTCCAGTGCTGAGGAGTTTAAATAGAACGAAACAGCTGTCCACTGGTCTCCAAGATAGTTTTTGCAATTATATAAACAAATTTTTGCACTTGCGTAGTACAGTTAGAAATATTATGCCGCGTATAATTCAAATACATTTTTTGAAATTCGTGGTTTTAATATTTACTATCTAACTAACAACTTCATAGTTTCCTACATGTGGATCATCAATTAACATAAGTTCATTAATTGCATTGTCGAATGAATCTACATTATCATGAACTGCATTGACAATTATTTAATCATCTCTAAACTAAACATTAATTATAGCATTTGTAATAAAATCTCTTTCTCTCAAGTAATCATAATGCATTGTGTCATCAATCATGACACAAAAAATTATTTGAACATCTCCATTATCCAACTGAACTACATGATTATATGTACTCAATACATTTACAACAGTTTTATTTATACCTGTGAAAATATTATCTTAACCGTACGGACTCCTATAATCCTCTAGCCCATACTTGATCTTGATTAGTGAAACTTCACTACCAGAATCAACTTAAGCCTGCAGTTGAAACGTATCGGCTTCGAAACTCAATTGAACCGGAAAGTAATAAACTGCCAGGATCTTCGTTTTTTGTTCCACCATCATTATGCTGTCTGTTTGATTCTGTTTTGTTCTGCCTCTAAATTTAGGGCAATCCTTCTTTTGATGTCCTACTGCTTGACAGAAGAAGCACTTCTTTTCAGGACACTGCGAAGCAAAGTAACCTTTACCCTTTACCCAAGAAAAATATTTAATCGATTTTGGTTGATACTCATTAATCTTTAGTGCAGCCTCTAAATTGGTAACTGCCACACTCTTGCTGAAATCACGTTTATACGTGCTTAAACTATTCTTTACTGATAATAACTCTTCACGCAAAGCAAATCGACTAAAACGTGCCTGTGACTGCTATAATGGGCTATTAAATGCGTCAAATAAATAATCCAGCACATCTTCTTCTACAAGACCGAATTGGTTCCCAAGCACCATTTTTTTGAAGTACTAGGACGTAAGCGATTCATTTTTCATCCACTTGCGACTATCAAACTTACTTACTTAGTTAAAACTGATCCTACTCTCTCGACGACTAAACATCATCAACATTTTAAGTTCATCGTATGACAAAGCAGCATAATGTGGCTTTGAATGGAACCACTTAAATGCCATTCTTTTTAACTTTCCTACCAATAGTACTACGACTAAAGCACTATATAGCATATGGGTTTTTTTAACCATATCAATCCTTCTGAACCAAAAATCTACATCTTTGTCATCATTACCATTAAACTCTAGGATTAGTGATGCAATCTCCGCACTTCTGAGATCCTTCGCCTCGTCAGCCTGAGTTTCTTTCACGGTAGTAACTACCAATTATACTAACTCCTGCACTAAATATTCACGCTTACTGACGGGGTTACTACCTCAGATCTACTTACTGCGGAGCTGGAGTGACTTTCTGGGAACTTTCTTGTCCCATCCATTAACATACCAGCACGTTTTGTCGGCATCCTACCTCAAAAATGATTTTTTTATCCAAATAAATACTAATTATTCTTGCAAATATCAACTTGTAACCCCACACCTGAATTGTAAGAAGGATTATTAATCAATTTGTTTTTTCTTTAATCAACTTCTATATTCATTTTTTATATAAAATCACATTTCAATAATTTTTTTGGTTACCACAACAACCGTGTTATTTAAAAAAAAAATTATAAAATAATAAAAATCACTCAAGCTGATTTCAATATCTGAGAATTTATAATCAAATTCTCACTAAATGGCTTCTTCAAATACCAAGTTCTATAAAATATGTGGATAAAAATTTTCTTAAAATTGAAATTTAACATTTAATTTTCTTTAATTAATTGATAAAATTAGTTTTTAAACAGATTAGGAAATTGACCTTTATTGTACAAACAACCTTCCGCGAATACGTAAAAGTGGAGGTTTGTACTAAATTTGCTGTTATTACTTATAGATTCTTAATTACCCTAATTATGGTTGCAATCCCTTTCAATTACCAATGCAAAACTGCGTTCATTCTCGTTTTACATTAGAACAAGAGTAATTGTGTAATACGATATCGTGATTATAAACCCTACGTCTACCGTAGGTCAGCACGGACAAGTGATACGCAGTCAAACACGCAAGGTAGCGTACAATGTGTACAATTATTCTAGAATCATAAATCCTTCGAACACATTAAAGGAACTTAAAGAAATAACATGGCAGCAACTACGGTGTCTATTGCTACGGTGTCCAGAATTATCAAGGAAGGCGAAGCTGACGTAGGAAAAGGAAAACCACAATTTTTGAGTCCCGGAAAAAAACGTCCACGTGAATCTCTAGTAACGCATTTACAACCATACAAAAAACAATTTTTTGCAACTTTATATATAACGTCGACAAAACAGAGGGATTGGAAGAATAGTGCGTCATCGTCACGGAACTTGGTTTTAATTGGTTTGAATGATTTCCTACTAGCAAACGAATGATATATTACCAGGAATTAAAACGCCCCATTGTCTACACGGATTAAACGTATGCCCACAGCAGTGCCGGATTTAGACTTCGGCGACCCAAAGGCAGAGCATGTGGTGGAGGCTCTCAAATCGTATGTGGTTAACTGTTAAAAGTTTCTATTAAGGTCAAGGTAAAGAAGAAAGCAACTAAATAAGTTGGCTAACACAATATTTATTAAAAATTAAACTAGAAAACAACTAAAATAATTTTAGTTTACCTACAAGCTAAATTATTTTTTGTCTGATTTTCACATCAATAAACGTATCGATAATATCGTCGAAGTTTGTTTCCCTCAAAATATCACTCTCTAAACTAAGGAGAGTTAAAACATTTAATCTGTCCTCGGTCATGGAACTTCGGAGTTTATTTTTTATAAGCTTCAGTTTTGTACGGCTGAAAGATCCTTCATCTTTCAGCCGTACAATTTGTCACCATTAGTGTGAGATAAATTCTCAGAATTACCTCAACGTTGGGAAAGCACTCTTTAACATTGTTTTTACACAACAATTCATACATCCATCTCTCATAGCTAATCTCTTCTTTTCTCTTCTGTTCAAATTCTTCATACTGAACTATAAATAGTTTGAAATGTATGAATTCGTTGCCAAGAGAATCATCTACGTCGTCGCAATAGGTTTTCACCAAGTTTTGATTGGCAGACAAAATTTCTTGATCAGAAATAGCAGTTAAATTGTTTAAAAATCCAAATTGTGCATTTAGAAGAGAGTACGCGTCCATTCTCTTCTGAAGAGCGGTCATGAGCTGGTCGACAACTGGGATGTAGCTTTGAGTCCTAAATTTGTCCGAGGGTGATAACTGAACTTCCGAAGCTTGCCGGCAATCTAAAGTGGACAACCGTATGTTTCTTTTTGTTTTTCTCCTTTGTTCTTCTTCGTAGTTTCGGCAATCAATTAGCTCGAAAGCTTTTACTTCATATTCATTAAAACTGCCTCTTTTATTTTCAATGGTTGCTTTTAATAAATTAAGCAGTGTTGCAGCAGTATTCCAGTCCAACCTAGGATTTTGTAGGCTTTCGCTGACTTTGTTTATATGTCCCAAAATATCATTCCAAAAAACTGTATATATGGCTGTTTCTAACTTTGCCATCCTATCATGCAAACCGACAGCTGTTGCTCTTGATTTAGCTGTGTCTTCTTCGTCGTCAATAATTTCTTCGAGGGCATTTATAAAACCTTTATAGCCCCGCAAGAGTGCTTTAGTGGCTTCAACTCGACATTACCAGCGAGTTGTTGTCGTTCTCTTTGGCACAAGAATAGGTTGGTCAGTTTTCGCTTCTTTTAAACAGCGACTAACTGTATTGTACCTGTTAGTTGAAGCCGTAAAATATACATACAGCTCTTCTAAAAAATCAAAGAAACTTATTGCTCTGAGACAACAACTGGCCGCCGATTGTATGACAAGATTAAGCGAATGGCCAACACACTGCACCCAAGCTGCTAGGCTATTTTCTTCTTGTATTAATGCTTGTAGTCCATTATATCTGCCACTCATTGCAGAAGCATTGTCGTACGACTGTCCACGAATGTTGTTCAGATCCAGCTCGTTTTGGTCTAGAAAATGAATCAAGCCCTGATACATATCCTTCGCCTTATGACCCTGGTTAGGCATAAAAATAAGAAAACGCTCAACAGAAGCGTGCCTTTCAATGAACCGAACCACTAACGTCAATTGGTCAACATGGCCTTCGTCAGGAGTCGAGTCCAGAGAAACTGAAAAATATTTTGCAGTTTTCGCTCGATCCATAATTTTTTTTAAAACGGCTTTTCCTAAAATTTGTAGCAGTTCCTCACAAATCGTGGATGACAAGTAGTTTGTGTGACCACTTCCGCGGTTGCCATGTTCTTCTAAATGTTTTTTAAAAAAACATCGTAGTCAGCTAAAAGTTCTAATATTCCAAGGTAGTTGCCGTTGTTAGGAGATCCGAGAGTTTTGTTTTCCTCTCTAAATGCCAATCCCCTTTCGCTGAGAAAAGCTATGACTCGCAACACTCTTTTAAGAACTTCTCGCTAATACTTAACACTTTTTTTCCATTTGCTCCGCCAGTTCTCGATCTATGCGACCAATTAGTTGGGATCGCCCAGTATAATCGCTTGAAGCCTTTAAATGATTTTTCGAAGTTTCATGTTCAATCAATCGTGCGATGGCATTTCTCCATTCACAAAAGCCCTCATTTGTAAACTGTGAACGTACGGGTGAGAAAAGCTTGCATACAAAACAGAAGAGATGCCCTTTGCTTGGAGAAAAACATAACCACCAGCGTTTTTTAGCCTCACCGTTTTTTGTTCTTCGAATGAAAAAGCTTTTCTTGCATTTCCTTGTATATATACTAGTTTTTCCAGACTCGGTATAAAATTGCGGGGTTGATTTTTTATCGAATAGTTCCTCGTTGCAATACTGAAGGGAGGTGATGTCCATTTTACTACAACAATCAATGGTACCGGGGATTAAAATTTCAGGCCACAGACCAATGTCTTTTTCCAAGTTAAAACTTTCACAGATGTTGTCAGACAGATGCTCCAGAGCTTCAGTGGATTCTTCTGTTGATGTCGCAGGCGCGTCTTCTGTCACCTGAAAGAAATAATTACAATAAACGTAACGTATGATTCGAGTATAAATTTGCCTACCTATTATAATTACACATTGTGTACTATGTGTACATAATTACATATTGCATACTCATACTCTACTCGTTTATGTTTTTTTTTATGCTGGCGTATTTATTAGATAACGTACTTTCATTCTTTCAATATCAGTTTGTTTTTTTAATGTACCGAATAATCGTCTGTGCACACTTAACGATTAGGTATCTACACCCGGTATAAACACCGACTGTCGGTGACCGACAGATCATCTCGCTCCAAAAATTTTCACGTATTTTGTAAGCGCTTACCATATTATTGCAATCGTCTGCAGATACTAAGTCATCTTCCTGCAGTGGGCTTGCACAACGAGATGCGGTATCATCGTTAAGAGAATGAGAAGTAGTTGCAACATCACTCTTTGCCTTAGATTGCTTAGATGGTGCAGTAAAAAAATCAGTCATACGACGTGATTTAGCTAAAACTTTTTGAGTCTTCTTTTCTGTTTCAGCGGCAGCTTTCCGTTTTTCACTTCCGCTTAGATGTTCTCGCTTTCCTCTATGGCGATCAGCACTGGACAAATGGCGGTCTCGGTCCATATTAGGTCGCTTCACCTTTATAAACAAATTAATCCATACTACCATAGTACCATACTTATATTATAAATGTGAAAATGTGTTGGTTTGTTTGTCCGTCTTTCACGCCTAAACTATACTGTTACCGATCCGATTTTAATGAAATATTATACAGAGATAGAAAAATATAAACCAAAGAAGACGTGCAAAAGTTAAACTTATACCGCGTTCTTAAAAACCAGACGCAACTTTATATTCAACGATTAACATAAAAAACCAACAATAACATAAACTTTAGGGATTAATATTTACACATTCATTACATACTTACTACTTACAAAAAAGAAAGGGGTTTATTTAGTTACTTAATTAATACACAATACACCTGTTGACGTTTCGACGTTTGATACTCAACTGAACTGTCTATACAAAAAAACCGGCGCAGAATGCGCGAAAGGCGCCATTTTTGTTCATATTTCGTGTTGCTTGATATCGCAGAATTTTAAATGTTAACTTTTCCCGCTCAAAGAAAAAAATACGTTTTCGTCTAACTGTTTGTAACAAAACTCAGTATTTTTTTGTTTCTACTAAACCTTTATTGATTTAATTTAATTTTTTTATTTTTTTTGTGATGTGGTGGAGGCCCCCTTGTGGTGGCGGCCCATAGGCAACTGCCTATGTTGCCTATGCTTAAATCCGGTACTGGTCCACAGTGGATACACTCATTTAAAATCATAGAGTGATCGTAGTGAAAATGGGCTAAAGTGTAACATATCTAAAGGTTCACAATAATTGTACTGCGGGCAAAATGATGGTTATAGTTTGGTTTTTAAATTTGTTAGAAAGTGGAAATTACCGTAATGAAAGAAACTCGACAAACGATGAAAAATGGTTGCAGGAAAAGCTTTTACCGATTTGCTTCCAAATTCAGTACTTATGATAGATAACGCGCCTTATCACAATGTTCAAGTGAATCGAGCTCCAACTAGTTCTCCTAAAAAAAATGGAAGTGGTTAGTTGACAAAGAATTATTATTTACTCCTTAAATGTTGAAACCGCAGTTATAGGTACAATATTATTAAACAACACAAAAACAGTACACTACGTATAAATTTGATGACTTATTACACAAATGAATCATACTGTACTTAAACTTTTACCTTATCATCCTGATCTAAATCCTATCGAATTAATTTGGACACAAAATAGCAAAAAGAAACGTGACATTTAATTTTAACAAAGTAGAAACTTTATTGGAAGAAGAAATTTCAAATGTTACGCAGGACCATTGGCGAAACTCTTGCAAAAAAATTATTGAAAATGAAGACAATTACTTAAAAAACAAATTTTTGGTATTCAAACAGAACGTATAGTCATAAATTTGGAAGAAGCAAACAGCTTGGACGAAGGCTTTAGTGATTGCGATTAATTTTTTTATTACTTAATATAGATATTTTTACTATTTCTACATGTTTACTATGCACATAAATGATAATTTTTAACAAATTAACATATAACTTAAATTGTGTGTGCATGTACTAACGATTAATCACGCCGCCACTGGTGAGTGATTTTAAGTTGTTACACTTGACGATGGTTTCCGAACGCAATGTTTTATTTTATTTGTTGTGCCTCTTTGTAAATTATTGTGTTTTTGTGTTTGTTCATTTTTTTTGTGTAGACCAGTTTGTGTTATTTTTTGTTTACTTTTAATAATAACTTTTTTACGCATTTGTTTTTTTTTCTTCTTCTTCTTTTCCTATCTCTTATGCCTTACAGCGTCGGGTCTTCTATCCATTTCCGGTAAAGTTTGCGATACTCGTTCATTCGCCTTACTGATCTTGGATCTTTTTCTCGTGGTGTCACTCTTTTCTCTATGCTATCCTCCCACGTCTTACGTGGTCTTCCTCTACTGCGCTTTTCTTCTGGTCTTGCCTCTAATACCTGTCTTGGATATCTGTCTGGTCTCATCTGTACTATATATCCGAACCATTTTAATTGATGGTTTTCTATTTGGTGCACTATTGGGTTGATGCCTTATTCCTTTTGTGTTACCATATTTCTCATTCAATCTCTTTTAATTCCTTGTGCTACTGCTCTCAAACATTTTATTTCTCTGGTGGTTATCTTGCTTCTAACTTAATTTGCATTGTCCATCATTCCGATGAGTATGTTAATGTTGGTACGTATATGCTATTATACACTCTGAGTTTTGTCGGAATGCTTACATCTTATTTAAAAATTACTGTTCTATTCAGTGCGTAATATACCTTGCTGGTCTTACTTGTTCGATTTAATATTTTTGCTGTATTGTCTCAGTTTTATTTATTAATGTTCCCAAGTATTACTATTCCCTTCTGTATCATTTACTGACTATTTGTTGTAATTTTTCTGTTGATTTGGCCAGTAGCAGTATGTCATCTGCATATACGAGATTCTGTATTCATAGTGTTTGTAGATTCCAGTTTCCTATTTTTACTACAAATTTGAGCTTCTTACATTCTTTATTATTTGGTTTATTACTAAATAAAAGCAGGAAGAAAGAATTCCCTTGCTTTATTCTTTTGTCAATTTTAAAACTTTTTGATTTAGTCCCTTATATACGCACTCTTCCCATTTTCGTACAATCTTTCTATATAATAGCGAAGGCTTCTACGGCAGGAATCTATACTAACATTAGAATGTCTTCCGCGTTTGGACCGTGTCATAGTTGCAACCGAAGCTGCCAACGAAGCAATCGAAATCTAACTAAGAACTTCTCAAAAGTTAGGTTATCCACTTGTAAAACAAGCCATAACCTAAACTATGAAAAGGTAAGAAAGAAAACGATAACCTGAAAAAGCAAACGAAAATCTAACAAAGAACCACTACCGAGTTAGGTAATCAACTTGTGAACCAAGCCAGATTCTAAACTCCGTAGAAGTGACTTAAGAAGAAATAGTCTCCGTATTTAAAGGAAAAGGATTGTCACGGATGGTTAAGCTCGACCCTGATTGGGTTACGGTTGCAAGGGTGCGTGTTTTTTGATAAATGACTAATAACCGGGAACCAAAGAGGGAATAGTTCGAAACCATGATCGCGATTGAAGTTATTGGGGTGTTTGATGATTTCTATGCTTTCTCGGAATTTCTTGTTGAAAAAGAATGGAGATTTGGCAATCAACGAAACATTATCAAAATCTATCTTGTGACCTGTAGTAAAATGATGTTCAGCGACCGCAGACTTGGAAGTATACCTTTTCCTTATACAACGATCATGTTCTGAAATGCGAGTAGTGACGGAACGACCGGTTTCACTAATGTAGACTAAACCACAAGAACAGGGAATTTGGTATACACCTTGAGATGAAAGTGTAGGAAATTTGTCTTTGGGAGAAGGAAGAATCTGAGAGATTTTGCCTGTCGAGTTGAATATGGGTTTAATACCATTCTTACGAAGGAGTTTTCTTATTTGATCTGTAACCTTGTGAATGTAGGGTAAAAAGGCCAATTTCGGGTTGGATTCGGGAGTAGAAATATCCTTAGGTAATCGAGTACGTGGATGTAAACGACGATTAATAACTCTATGAATATCTCGCTTTACATAACCATTGTTCACTAAGGTTCTAGTAAGATGACGGAGTTCTGAGTCTATATTCTCAGGTTGACAAATAGAAAAGGCACTATGGACCAAAGATTCAATAACAGAACGTTTCTGTGCAGGATGATGATGAGACAAAGCATGAAGGTATCTGTCCGTATGGGTGGGTTTGCGATAAACAGAATGGTCTAGAAGTTCGTCGGGCTTACGAGTCACAAGAACGTCAAAAAATGAAAGAGAACCATTACTTTCGATTTCCATAGTAAATTTGATATCTAAGTGTTGATTGTTAAGATGATCAAGAAACTTAGACAATTCAAGATGACCATAAGACCAAACAATAAATGTGTTGTCAACACATCTAAACCACACTTTAGATTTTAATATTGATGATTCCAAAGCAACCGTTTCAAAGGATTCCATAAAAATGTTAGCTACAACAGGTGATAGAGGAGAACCCATAGCAGCACCAGAAACTTGTTCGTAAAACTTATTATCAAATTGGAAGTAAGTGGAGGATAGACACTTTTCAATAAAAGAAACCAAACTCAAGTCCTTGCCATGTTGAGACAGAATCTGTTTGATGATAATAAGCGAATCTTTAATAGGAACTTTAGTAAAAAGTGAAGTAACATCAAAGCTCACGAGAAGATCTTGGGGTTCAAGTTTTATAGTTTCTAGACGTTGAATAAAATGCTGAGAGTTGAGGATGTGAGAAGAGGTTTTACCTGTAAACTCGCAAAGAATGTTGGACAAGAACTTGGCTAGCTTGTAAGTAGGAGATTGGATAGTACTAACGATAGGTCGAAAAATAATACCTTGTTTGTGGATTTTGGGAAGTCCGTATAGACGAGGTGGTTTAGAATCTGATGGGGTAAGTCGACGTTTAGTTTCAGGAAGTAGATTGGAAGATTTGATGATTTGGCTAACCTCGCGTTCAATCCTCGAAGTGAGGTTATGGGTTAGAAGAGCGTAAGTTTCCTCAGACAAAATAGAAATGATTTTCGTAACATAATCAATTTGGTTCAAAACTACAGTGGCGTTGCCTTTGTCGGCTGGGAGAACAATAATGTCAGGGTTCTTACGAAGACTTTTTAGAGCTGACTCTTCCGACTTAGAAATGTTGGATTTAGAAATTTTAGATGATTCAAGGATTTTGCCAGTGTTAATACGAATGGGATCTGAGATGTGGCGAGGAAGATGTCTTATAGAAGACTCAACAGCACATAGAATATCTTCTTTAGGAATACGTTTGGGAGCAACCGCAAAATTCAAACCCTTAGAGAGCACCGATTCCTGTTCTGAAGTGAGAACCTTCATGCTTCGTCTCATCATCATCCTGCACAGAAACGTTCTGTTATTGAATCTTTGGTCCATCGTGCCTTTTCTATTTGTCAACCTGAGAATATAGACTCAGAACTCCGTCATCTTACTAGAACCTTAGTGAACAATGGTTATGTAAAGCGAGATATTCATAGAGTTATTAATCGTCGTTTACATCCACGTACTCGATTACCTAAAGACATTTCTACTCCCGAATCCAACCCGAAATTGGCCTTTTTACCCTACATTCACTAGGTTACAGATCAAATAGAGAAACTCCTTCGTAAGAATGGTATTAAACCCATATTCAACTCGACAGGCAAAATCTCTCAGATTCTTCCTTCTCCCAAAGACAAATTTCCTACACTTTCATCTCAAGATGTATACCAAATTCCCTGTTCTTGTGGTTTAGTCTACATTGGTGAAACCGGTTGTTCCGTCATTACTCGCATTTCAGAACATGATCGTTGTATAAGGAAAAGGTGTACTTCCAAGTCTGCGGTCGCTGAACATCATTTTACTACAGGTCACAAGATAGATTTTGATAATGTTTCGTTGATTGCCAAATCTCCATTCTTTTTGAACAAGAAATTCCGAGAAAGCATAGAAATCATCAAACACTCCAATAACTTCAATCGCGATCATGGTTTCGAACTATCCCCTCTTTGGTTCCCGGTTATTAGTCATTTATCAAAAAACACGCACCCTAGCAACCGTAACCCAATCAGGGTCGAGCTTAACCATCCGTGACGATCCTTTTCCTTTAAATACGGAGACTATTTCTTCTTAAGTCACTTCTACGGAGTTTAGAATCTGGCTTGGTTCACAAGTTGATTACCTAACTCGGTAGTGGTTCTTTGTTAGATTTTCGTTTGCTTTTTCAGGTTATCGTTTTCTTTCTTACCTTTTCATAGTTTAGGTTATGGCTTGTTTTACAAGTGGATAACCTAACTTTTGAGAAGTTCTTAGTTAGATTTCGATTGCTTGTTTGAGTTTTGCGATTTATCTCACGCCCTGATGAAGCTCCTTACAAAAGTGGGCGAAACGTTGGCAGCTTCGGTTGCAACTATGACACGGTCCAAACCCGGAAGACATTCTAATGTTAGTATAATCTTTCTATAGCTTGTTGGAGTTGATTGAGTACATGTAGTTAGGTTTGTGTTTTACATATGTTATGCTTGGGAATTAGATAAAAAGCTACATGTATGCTAATAAAAGCTAAATACAGTGGTTTTTCTCTTTCAAGTTTTTTTCCATAGTTGTTCTTAGTACATATATGTGGTTTTGGGTTTGCGGTTTCGGTCTAAAAGCAGCTTGCTCTTCCATTAATTCTTCTTCTATTTCCTTTTTTAGCCTTCTTTCTAATATTCGGATGTAGATTTTTTGTATTACGGATGACAAATATATGGCTCTAAAGTTGTCGCAGTCATTAGTGTCATCTTTTCTAATTATGGGTTTTCATCTAAATCTTCTGGTGCTTTTTTACCTCTCTAGGCCTGTTGACTTATTTATTTTATCCACTTCTTTGTATTTGCTTTGCTGTACCATTTCAAGTGTTATTCCATATCTGCCTACTACGTTTTCCTAGCCTTATCTGCTTAATGGCCAGTTTCATTTCTTGTATCTCTATGTCTTGTTCCTCTTCTAATGTAGTCTTTCTTTTTCTCTAATTCTGACATTATTTTCCATAATTTTTTTTATACTCTATACACCGGTTTTCTCTATTTTTCTCGCATTTTTTAATTGTTTTGTAAAATTCGTTTCAAAATCTTTTCCATATTCTTTCCAAGATTATTGCTTCACTTTTTTTATGGTCTCCTTAGTTTCATCTCTTCAGGATACATATTCCTGTCAATCATTTTCGCTCTTTCTTTGGATATATCTTTTTCATGCAGTCTTTCTATTTTTAACTTATTTTTTACTTCCTCATTTCACCAGCTGGTCCGCTTTTGGTTATTTTTAATTATTGGTTATAAAATTTAGTATAAAAAATACATTTTAAACAGTAATGTATTTTATTTTTTAATTTAAATACTTGTTTTTACTTCTTATTTTTTTATTGCTATTACTGTTAAACCATATTACGTATAATTTTATAAAAACAGAGTAGAAATAGTGAAATAAATGTCGAACAGCTATAGTACATAAAGAAATAGTATTTCTAAAAAAATGCTTTATACTTTGTTATTAATGACTTGAACCTGTCGCGTTTAAGTCGATGAATGTTTATAACGGTGTAATTTAGATAAATACCAAATCAATAGCACGCGATCCTGTTTTTATAAAACTATTGCATTCAAGTTTACTAGGAAAAGAAAAAATACCATTAAATAATTGCCTTAAAAGTAATTTTTAATAAAATTTATTTAAAACAGCTTAGAACGAAAATTTTAAAAAACTTTTTATTTTTACAAGAATAAATTAATGTGTTTAAATTTTTTTTCCAATCTTTTTTTTATTATGTGCTTAGCATTTTGTATGAGTAAAACTACTACAGATAAACAGCATTGATAAACATACATAATTTAATTTAAAACGAAAAGTAAAGATTTTGTTTTTATTTTAAACATGAATAAAAAATGTACGCTTCTAACATTTTATATTGGTTTTTTTACAACTTAGAACAAACTATTTACAAAGATGTGTTTACATTTTACTTTGCAATAAAATGTACAAACAGTAAATAAATTTGCTTAGATTTGTGTTTGGCGCAAAGCAATTTAATCTTTAAATATATTTAAAGCAAAAGTGTATATTTTACGAAATTGGCTAAAACCGTTTTTGTTGACTTAAAATCTTTTGTTGTATTTACACTTGAACCTACATATATGTAAATTTGTAGATACCTTATATTAATTTTTTTATTTCATTTTTTCTTTTATGTTAAAACAAAGTAGTAATTTTTTGTTTAATTTAATTAAATATGTGCTCAAAAACAAAGTAAACAACGTCGTTTTTGTTAATTACACATAAACTAAATAATTTACAATTATTATATAATGTTTTATTCGTTTTCTATTGCAATTGCGAGCTTAAAATAGTGTTAAAAATTAAATTTAATTATATGTAAAATTTAAAAACAACGTCGCAGTTGGTCACACTGACAATAAATTTACATTTGAAAGATTTATTCAATTTTTATTATTTTACAATACTACCAGACGTTGGTAGTTAATTATTCTTTTGATTTTACGAATTTTTTCATAAAAAAATTTAAATGCAGGAATAAACTTTACAATAACGTTAAGTTGATAACATTATTTTTTTAACTAACATTATAAGAGAATGCAATTTTTGTGCTTTTACATTGCCAAACTCTGTAAAAGTACAACCGTCTGACAGTGAGTTCATGTCACAGATTTACTCAACTGTGTCATTTTAATTTATGTATAAAAATTGTACATAATTAATAAATATGTATGTATTAGTTATTTTTTGAACGTATCATGACAACGTTTTGTTTTATACAATTTATTTATAATTCCTACATTGTAATTACTTTGTGTAAATTTTAATATAAAACACTGCAAGGCAATGGAGTATTTACGAACCAATGTCGTTCCTTTTAGATTTATTGTTATTACTTTAGTGGTGTTTCTACCCTTAGTTTATTAACAAAGATCAAAGATCAAGTGAATAATTTATTTTTGATATAAATTTATTTGAAATTGGATTAGTGTTCGCCAAATGTATACAAATGTACACGTGGAAATATGGTTTACATTATCAATGCATTGAAATCTAAAATACTATGTTTAAATTTATTTCCTTATTGTTATATACGTTCTTAAAATTAATTAAATATGTTTGTTTGCTAATTTGTCAATTTTCCCAATCATTGTTTTAGTTGAAAACCTATTTATAAACTTTAACATCTTGTTGGATTTATAAAGAAAGTAATTGAATAAAACATAATTCTAAAAGCTTATATATTTACACACCAAGGACAAAACCCTAAAATCTAAAAACAACCCAAATACAATTAGACCTAACCCAAGAAGAAATGTAAATGAAATATGTTTTCCCAGTATCTCCAATCAACTGTGAATCAAAGAGTATAACCAACAGAAATGGAGTATCAGATAAGGTACTTGTTGAAGGTCGACATTAGTCGTTACGCTATAAACGCAAGAAAGCAACCCAGTCCCATAAACATCACTGAAAAACAATCCTAACCCCGGATACAAATCCTACCCTGATCATATGTAAGTCCCCAAAAATAAATAAAATTAACAAGTAAGCCAAGTATCGAGCAGATTTTGCATTGTGATACGCAGATTTAGAAACAAAGAGTCAAAAAAAAAGACTAATGCATTTGTGCCCAATAAGTCGTCAACAGACAACATAAGATTCTTTCACCAAAAAAACCCAAACATGCCCTAAAGATCTAAGCAAAAAAACCAACGAAGAAATCTGAAACAAAAAAAAGATTCTGATCAAAAGTCGACACAAGTCAAATTTTTTGAAATGTAGAAAAAGAAATCAGTAATCCAAAAATCACAACTACAAAGTTTCAAAAACTAAACACTCCATGAGTGCACGAATCTAAGCGAAACCTAAACCATACAACACAAAACAGAACAGAAAAGAAAAAAAAAGAAGAGTAAATAAGAAAGAATAAAAAACTTAACTTGCTAATCGAACATCATGCTTGTCGTATTGGAACGTCACAAAGGGACTTGAAAGCCGAAAAACCGATTAAAAAATTCAAATAACAAAAAAACCCAAACAAAAACGAAATGTCTTGACGGTTACTGACAACACCAAAAATTCCGATTAAGCGAAAGTATAAGAAACGACGTTGCAGTCTATTCCAAGTTCTGACCCAATTACATCAAAAACCCGCCAAACCAAATCAGGCAAGAGAAGTAACTGAGAAGGAATAGAAAAAGAAAAGAAACTGTTGTACTAAACACTAAAGAAAGAAGTTCCTAAAAAGCAAGAAAGTGTTTAAGTAACTAACCAAGATTTAGAAAAAAAGCAAAACAAATAATTGCCCAAAAATCAAATATTAAAAAGCAAAAAAGAAGATAAGTAAGAAAGACAAGAAAGAAAGATAAGAGACAGACGAAGAAAGATAACACAAGATGTAAATGTCTGATTCGTTCTTCTTTACGTAAGAGAAACGAAAGGGAGTGACCAACTCTGCAATGCTCATTTAACCGGCCAAAACGCGAACTATAAAAAAAATTAAAAAGAAAGAAGCATAGTTGGCACATAGAAACGTTCTAGGCCGCAAAAAGAAAAAAAGAAAATGTAGGAAGGGCAGAGATAGAAAATGAAGGAGAACGATAAAGCTTGATGTTAATGCCTAATTCGTTCTTTACCTTGTGGAAGACTCTACGGCGCCCAACTAACCGCCCAAAAATTATCGGAAAAAAAAAGACAAAAGAAAAAATATCAGTTAGTCATAGAACGAATGCGTACCAATTCCTGACCCAAATCGAAAAGTTTACTACAGAAATTGGATGCCGATGAACGGAATAGAAAACTCAAAAAAAAAGAAAAACGAAATACAATAGCAGAAAGAAAATCCTATACATGACTATCAATCCCAAGAAACCGGCTAGACGGATATAAATATATACAGATGGAAAAGTAGTCGGTCCTGAAGTAAGATGGAAAAGAAAGAAACCAAAAGAAATTTATTAGAAACTTAAGTAAAACAAGAAATACAGCACAGCAAAGTGAAAGGAAAAATTGGGTAATATCTTAGCTACAACCATCAAGACATCAACGACGTATCTAAAGACTCAAACCACCAAATCAAAAGACATAAACCAGAAGAATAGTAAAGGTTGAAAGTTAAAAGCCCAAAAAGTAAACTAGCATTTACGACGTTTGCGACGCCAACGGAAGAGAAGAGAACAATTAAAAAAAGGAGACAACAAAGCACAGTTAGAAATGACTAAAAAAGTAGATGCAAAAGCAATAATGGGGGTTTTTACACTCGGAAAAAGCGTAAAATCTTTATGTAGACGTGTAGATCATGTAGCGACCCGAATGTTAGAAAACATCATTGTTTCTGACAATGCGTGACGTAACCTAATAAGATTGTTTCGTCGAAAGTTCGAAAAATAACGTATAAACGCGGCAACTTTAAGTCTCATATGAGGCTAGTAGAAGTGACAGCAAAAAGCTTCTAAAATGTGCTTAACACTGCGTTGATCACAGTCAGATGAAATATGATAATCGTATATTAGATGCTTGCATTGGTCCCATGGAACAACTAATTTTCAAACACAAGGATCAGAAGAAGAGACACGTACCCGTTTACATAAAAGCTTTTTTACAACACACCAACGAGAGAATCAACGAGGTGAAGCAGTAACTTTAGATATCAGACCCAAACACAAAGTATCAGTAGTGGACCTATTAATCTTAGAAACTGAATAGAAATTAGAAAGAAGAAAAAGAACAGTACGTAAAGGTTTATCATCTGGAGAACGACAACGAATGGAAGTATTTAAAGTAGAAGTAGATACAGAAAAAGAGAGCGTAAAGGCATTTAGAGAGCAACTAGCAGGATTAACAGAAGAAACAAAAGTAGAATTCTTACTAGCAAAGACAGATAGCTCTTAAACTTTGTCACTGGTCTCTGATGAAAAGTTAAAAGAATTACAGGAGTTGATATTCGACTCCAAAAGTTTGCCTAACGATATTAGTTGAGCGATAAATGTGATTTTAATTAACGCTAACGGAAGTTGATAGAACGGTGTTAGATTCCAGCAAATGATCTTGAGCTGTATTGGCTCTGAGACCAGTTCTGAGAACTGAAAAAAGAGGTATCGCATGGTGGTAACGTACGTACCGTTAGTTTCGTTTGCTTCCATTGTACGATTATGAATAGTATGCATTAAGCGCTCATCGTTATCCAAAAGCATAAACTCAGACTTTAATAGAGCAGTAACTCTCTCATCTCACAAACGTAAAGAATTTCGGTTTGCCCTAAAAACAAGAAAAGCTTTGTAAGGCAATACCCCAAAAGTTGAGTAAAACAGTTCGTGATGCAAGACACCACGAGACCAACACAATTTGTTATTACGAATAAAAAATTCAATAGGTACAGAAAGATCTTCACCAGAAAAAGTTACGTTCCAATGTGCAAAGCTTATTTCTGAATCAGAATCTCAGTCATAAAAAGTAGGGGTTCTTCGTCTGAGTAATACAATTCTAAAACAATAAAACTAATCAAATCAGTAAACCAAGGCAGAAATCTACCACCAGGTGTCTGACTAGAAATCCATTTAAAATCGATAAGTCGATAACTAAAGCAAAATCAAGCCAATGTACTACTAAAAGACAGCAAAAATACAAGCAAGCCAACTATGAAGCCAGGTCATGCAACAATACCAAAAGAAGCAAAGCAAAATTTTGGGTAAATTGAGTCAACGAATAATATTGAAGAGATTATAAAATCAATAAAAAAGGAAGTATAACTGCTCACACAAAATTTAGCCTCTTGACAGTTGGGCGTCAAATTTGTTACGAGGATTTTCTCATTTCTCAGTTTGATACGGTGATTGGATCGTAAGTTTCGATGTGTTAATTATAAAGCGATTTTAAAAAGGAGCCAAAAACCGTTAAAAACTAGAATAGTAGACACCGTTTCAATCTATCTAACACTAAAATAGAATAAATGACAAAACACTGGTTATAACGAAAAATATATTTATTCTAACAATGATAGAAAAAGAGGCTAAAAAAATGTAACCAAGCCAGCATTATATATAGTAGCAAAGAATATTGCCATAAATATTACAGTTATAACGTTGATGCAAGTCATGTAGAGTAGGCAACACTTTACACATGCAGTTATCACAATATAACAAAATCAAGTAATACGTAATTTCAGAGTTCAACGTCAATTTAGAAGCAAAAACCTGCATCCGTTAATTGTGATTTCTATATCTAAGTCGCACGTATTTTACGTTCGACAAATACACAAATTAATGGCAAGAAAAAAAAAGTACTTACGATTATTCAAGACATGCAACTATCTATCTGCATGTTTCAATCATTTCCTAAACTCGCAAAGATAAATAAAGTAAAAATTAGATATAGGATCGTATCACAATTAAGTTGCTTGTCGACAAATAATGAATCGTCAAACATCCGATTGATTTTCACTATTCTTACCGCAGGTGTGCCTCCAAAGTTATTCGAACATCACATTAAGTGTAACTGCTACTTATCCCCAGATTATTTTTTGAAAGTGGTTTAATTAACCAACAGCCCCCTTTAGTACGTGCTTCTAGTTATCGTTTTCATCGGAAGGTAACGGATTGACATGAATCACTCCTAATTCCGCCAACACGTAGCGATATCGCAAGTCGCTATCACAATTACGGAAAAATCAACATAAATCACAAAAATATGAATTAATGCTTACCCCAGGAAGGTTTTCACAAAAGCAGCGAAAATACGACACCCATTTATAACACAGATGAGTATAAAAATTTAGAAGTGAAAACTTCGCTGGGCACTTACGTTAGACCATATATGCGAAGCAGATCGCAATCAGCGGAAAAACAGTTTTTCTCTCTTGGAAAAACTCTAGCTGTCAAAAACTGACCGAAACTTTTACGAGACGAAAATCACACCAAGATACTTTTAACATAACTTTGTTACTAAAAATATTTCTTTAAAGAGAAAAAAATAAGTTAAATAACACACTACGTTTTGTAAAGATGTTTAAATTAAAACTTTTATGTACGCGCATTGTTATCAAACTTTTTATACTTTCTGTTAAAAGCGCAAATTGAAATAAATTATTTTTTAAATTAATTCTGACATTTTCTTTGGAAATATTGTAAACGTATATAAAATTGAATTAGTTAATGCTATATCTACTATTTTGTTGCATGTTTTTACGGAAAATTGCTAAGATATAAATACACTTCACTTCAGATCTAATACAATATTAATTTAAAGTTATAAAATATATAAAAGTACGTAAAATTTAAAAAAACCGAGATGCGGAATTTAAAAAAGTTTGAAAATACATAAAAACTCTTGCAGAATATTGACAATGCTTAGGACACTTGATATGGCACGTAGAAAAAAGATAAGACTAACCTAAACAGGATTAATGTGCCGAGAAATCAAATAAAACCAATTCAGAGGACCTTACGATTTAACCGAGTTCACAAAAAGCTCTTACTATTTTAGATCAAATAATACGAAAAGGCAAAGCACAGGACAATATGAAACGTAAAAATACTGATTGTATAAGCTTATTGTAAAGAAATAAAAAAACAATTAGTTTAAAAAGAATAGTGTTACAGATTACTTGTAAAATAACTCAATTTAAAGTTAAAGCACCCAGCTTTAACGCCATACACAAAAGTTACTATTTGTGATTGCATAAGAAGTCAAAATTACAATATTTAAACTTTGTTGGTGCTTTGCGATGCTACATTTTGTAATTATTCAGTTACATTTGTTTAATCGATAAAAAATTAACATACTTAAATCTAAGCGTTTATATATTTTACTACTTTACTAAATGTATGAAGTACGAAGTACCAATTTTTATGAAGTAAGTAATATTAAATGGCGATATTAATGACTAATAAAAATAATATTGCAATCATAGAGTATTAAAAGTGTATCAGGAAACACACTAACAAATAACTTGTTACGTGTCTTTATTGATAACGTTTTACTATTCGTGTTTTAACAAAATTTTTAGTACTGCACTGTAATCGAGTGCACTACTGGCGGTATGAATTAGTAAATGAGCGGGGACGCCTTGTTGCATACCATTTAGCGTTTGATATCCGCTGCAAGTAGTTTAATTTGGTCGGAACTTTGACTGTTCAATCGTAAGTACTTTCCTTTTCTTTTTTTTATAGTAGGTGGAAACCCTTTATAGGCACTTTAGCACATACCACCAGAGTAGTGTGTGAGTCTACTCTAAAAAACGGGCATATCCAATAAAACCACCTTCTTCCGCTCTTGCCTTTTCTCTTTACTTGGTAAGTTATTACTTCGTGTAAGAAAAGTCTCATTTACCCTACATTTTCATCCACTGATTCCTTCTTCTACCTTCTTTTTTATGATTTCTCAAGTTCCTTAGCAGATCTTTCCCCATTTACCTTCCTTTATAAACTTCTCAAAATTGCCCACCTGCAATTTTTTCTCTAGTTTAGTTTCCAATTGGATCTAGACACTCTCCCACCTTAAGCACTTTAAGACTGTTTTGCGTCATCCGCTCTTGCGTCGCAGTACATGCATTCCTCTCTTCCTTTCCTTCCCGTGTTTTTAAGATGGGAGCCGAAACTTCCGTGTCCTGTCAAAAATTGAATCACGTAAGGGTTTAACCCCAACGCACTTCATTTCACCTACTCATCCGCTTTACTAATGAGCTTATACGCCCATCTGCTAACGTTGGCTCTGTCCTATCTATCCTGCCATTTCTCAATCAACTTATCCGAAGATGGTTGATAGCCAAAAAATATTACCCTCTTTCTAATACTCTCCCTAATAGGCAGTATCCCGGTCACCACCAGGATAGTTTCTGTGAATACCATCCTATTGACCGCAATAATCCTCATAACAATCCTTCTCTGCGTCCTTTTTAACATATATACACATACATTCTTCTCCGTTCAGAATTTGGTTCTCTCACGCTTAGCATAAGTCAAACTAAACTCTTCACGAATTTTTCCGCTTTCTCACACGCACATCTTACGTGCTTAGTCACTCTACCGTTTTCCCCGATCATCACGCAGAGGTACCTTAACACTTTCTCGCATTTAATCTCCAAACGCCCCACTCTTATAGCGAAGTTCTTCATTCTTTTGAGCCCGACTAAAACTATCATTTTGGTTTTATTGGACGTAACTTCCAGACCGTAGTTCACGAGCCAATTTTCGACTCTGAAAATAGCCTCCTCCGTCCTGCTGTTTACCAACTGAGCGGTTTTAGTGTTGTAAACACTTATAGGATGCTTGATTCGAAGGTTTATGTAGCGGAACGATAAAACGCTCAGATGAAACAAAGCTGAGACTTTCAGTGGTGCCCAATTTCACTTCATTCTCTGAATTTTTCGGATGCAGTGTTTGTTATTATTAAACAAGATATTCCTCATGATTCGTTTTATGCTTTAAAAATATAATAAGTTTTAATTTCACTCAGCAGTGCAACTCGACCGAAACACACATGTTCTACTAAACCGATAATTTATGTACAAATTTTAAAATTTAAAATGCGAAATAATTTAATAAACCTGGTTTATAAAATTTTATAATAAAAATTATAATTATTATGATTGTTATTATTATTCTTATTATTATTTTTCTTTGAGTGTACGTTTTATATAAAGTTATTAGTTAGTGACAAATAGTTACGTGGTTGCCAACCTGCGTGCAGTTAAGATCCAACAAATCGCAATACGTAATCTTCAATTTGAGGATTAGGCGCCATATAAAAAGGTCACAAATTATTTAAATTTATTTGATTATTGTACGAGAGATGCAATGAACTGTGATACTGTCTAACGCAAAAAAATTGAGAATGATTATTTAAATTTAATTCTATCGCTTAAACGAGGAATTTTGTTTGTTTTTTTGTTGTAAACGAAAGAGCAAACTTAATATTCCTTTTCTTTGTCTTTGGCAATTGACAAGTCGCTTATAAGATTAGTTTTACTTCTTTTACGCCAAAAGATCACGCTAAGAACACCTAGAGAATTTAATAAAAAGGCATGTCGATTATTTTGCGTCGCGCAATGTTTTTATTGCGACTCCAATCTGCTGTAAGTCTTCTTTAGATATGACAGAGAATTGCAAACGCAACAAACTGTTGAAAAATATTCAATTTATAAACTGTGGATGCACATTTCCAAAGGTAAAATCTCCACTTTGCAATTTTTACATCTGACAGGATGTGGCAACGTAGCTCGAATCGTGTCATAATCTTAGAAGCTGTTGAACTGTGAACCGCTATAAAACTGGGGTAAATTCTAGTAATCATTTACTTTTTTTGTTTTTTTAAAAATGCGCGTCAACTAATTAGAGTGTAGTGAAACAATTGTCAGGAATCACGCAATATAAATTATACATTTAATCAGTAAATGATTTATTTAATCCAAGCGTATTCAGTCAAAGTCTGGCTAAATTTTTGAAAGTCCTACTTTAGCTCTAAAGTTGATTGTTTTTAGAGAAAATTTTAGAGCAAACAAATTAAACTACTAAAATGGAAAAAATTAGTAACGCCGGCTTATTTGCATGCCATAATGTTTGTTCAAGTGCATGGATTTAAGATAACGCGATCGGGTTTCTCTTTAGATATGTCACTGGAAGCTATGTTTTAACAGCGCGCAGCAATTCTTTATAATGATCGGTGTCGCTCAACATTAGTTATCACACAAAATTCTACATGTGTCATTGGTGTTGGTGATTCATCATCTTCCAACGATGAAGAGGTTATGGGAAACAATTCTCAGGCATTTCATGGACAAATGTTAAATACAAACAATTGGTGGATTATCATACGGCTCTACTTTTGTTTAATATGTACCTATAATACTAGTTATTTGTGTTTTTTTATTTTTTTATTATTTATGTATGCATTCTTATTTTTGAAAATTGTAATAAACCTTATTCATTATATTACGTAGGTAATATTGTGTTTGTTCTCAAAATCTTCCGATAATTGCAAGATTTGCGATATCTGTAAATTGTTCAGTTTACTACCACCGCTAGGTCGTCCGCAAAACTCAACAGCGTGACACTACCCGGCATAGCCAACTCTAGCACCCCGTCGTAATAAATGTTCCACAAGATTTGCCCTAGGATCGACACTTGTGAAACCCCAGCCGTGAGTTGTGTTTTACTGTCTCTTCTGACGTGCAGTCACCTTTCGCTGAGGTAGTCTTTAACTACATTGGTCAGGTACTTCGGTGTCCTTGACGATGCCTGACCATGACACACTGGTAAACACGTTACGCTGACTCATCTTTTTTATCTTGTTGAGAATTTTTAAAACCCCCCAGATATCGTTTAGGGTAGACTTACCTTTTCTAAATCCAAATCGGTTCTGGTTTATTTTACTTTCGGCTTCTAACCATGTCTTTAGTTTTGCTTCTATCACTGCCTCAAACACCTTCCCTAATAAATAATTCTGAAACCCTTCAGGTTTAGGGCAGACTACCGGTTTTCCAGACTATAAGGAAGTAGTTGCTTCTAAGGCATTAATTAATGCATGATAGCAGATCGTCCCCAATCACGTGATAGGCTATTTGTAAAATGTCAACAGTTATCCCATTAGGTGCCGGGATTTTCTCACTCCTCATGTGCCCTACTGCTGTTTTGAGCTCTTCGCTCATAATCGCCGATTCCTCGTTTGTGAGTTCTTTTTTCCACTCTATCTTTTTGTGTCTAGGAAACAGCTTTCTCGCCAGACGCATATTTTCCTTCATCTCCATGTTTAAGTCTACTTTTTTTCCAAACTTACCTGTAACAATTTTGTAGCCGTTGCCTTATACGTGCGCTCCAGTTCTTTTCCATTTGATGATGGCCCACACATAATAAGAAGGCCAAAACATGCCAATTTTATGAGTTATAGTTACGTTGGTTTTTTGATCTATTTATATAACTTTCTATTTTCTTTCTTTACACTTTTTAATTTTTTTTTTAGTTTTGTCTTTTTGATTTTATACTTTTCTTTTTTTTTTCTTCTATTCTTTCTTTCAGTCTCTTTACTTTCTTGTTATCTTTCTTCTGGTTTTCACAGACTCTTTTCTAACGTTTGCTATGTCCGTTGTCTACCAATATTTTTCCCTTTTTCTCTGATGGCGACCAAAGCCATCCGTATAAAAGTAGTATCATATGTCCCTACTAATGCATTTTTGGCTAGTCTTGATCGATGAACGTCTCGTCGTGGAGTTGTTCGTCACTTTTACAGTTATCATGGAAAAAACCTTATCGGTGCAGCAAGGCACCCAAACAACACATTGGTACAAAAAACGTCTAAATGTCCGTCTAATAAACGTTAATAACCCGTTTAAAAACGTTTTTATGTCTAATAAACGTCTATTAGCCGGACATTTAGACGTTTTTTGTACCAATGTGTTGTTTGGGCAGCTAAGCGTAATGAATTAGAAAGTTTTTTGAAAGTTTAAAGAATTCTTTTTTTAAAAATCAATTGACAAACCGTGAAATTGTTTGGCATGTTAACCTACCCTTAAGCCTTAATTTTTGAAAAATATGGGAAGCGGGTGTAAAATCTATTAAGAGTCATTTGCTTTGAATCACGAGTTCGCAGACGTTTAACTATGAGGAACTGACTACGATACTTGCAAGGATTGAAATCATCTTGAATTTTTGCCCACTTTTTCCAGTCTGAAGTGATTCAAAGTACCTTGACTTTTTTACACTAGGACATTTTTTAGTTGGAGGTTTTCTTATTTATAGTACTGAAATTGTTTTTTACGATGTAAATAGATTGTATGTAGATTTAGTATTATTAAAGTCTCACAACAATCCGGTTTTGCAGTGGGCAACCGGAAAAAAAACAAAAACTCATGAAGGACAAGACGGTGCAGTGAGGGTAGTCACTGTGCGTACTTCTAGAGAATATAAGAGGCCAGTGTCGGTTTTTATACCTCTACCATCTTTGTAGAACTTCATTTAGTTTATAGTCAAGTTGTTAATACAATTAGTTAATTTTAAGTTAAAATTTGGTGGGCGGTTGTTTACGCTAAATAAAAAATTGACGCATTTGTGAATTTATTCCGGCTTTGCTTTACCTTAATTTGATTCGGGATTTTCTGGTCGACAGTGTGTCTTTGGCGATGCACTAACGTAGACATCGTTATTTGTCGTCAAAGCAACTAAACGGTCAAACAGAACAAAGTTTGTTGCTGCAGTTGCAGAAGCAATGGATAAGTTCTTATAAACCATTGCAACGCATTGTTGACGTTATGCATTGGACCCAAAGGTACCAACTACACCAATTACAAACAAATTTGACTAATTTATGGTTATGTACGAATACTTTGAATTTGAAATTACAACCAACATTTAATTATTTTATTGTATAGCTTAAAATCATTGCAATAATACAAAAAATAACCAAAGCACAACACCACAAATATAAACAAAATAATTAATTAGTATTTATGTAATAACATCAACGATATATGCACTTTTACCTATGTCAACAACATGCGCGTAATTTTAACCTAACTGTCTAAAAGGTTACAATACTAGAAAATTTTTCACGTTTTGATAGATTTTTCACAATTAAAAACTTTTAAACCATAACCTAATGAACAACTTTGTCTAAAATACCTCAAAAAAAGTAGCGTGGTCACCACACGACTTTCCTATAAGAAATGATGAAGGAATGCCTACATATTTTTTTTGGTTATGTTGTCATAAAACAACTTTAAAGTGACGTGTACGCGTTTGTATTAACTTCCTAGCATGGTATAATTTCTTTGAAATTTTTTTTCTCGATTTCATTAAATATATAACGGAAATATGACAAATTAAGCTTATGTGCGCCTCAATATTACTTTACCCTTTAGTAAATCAGTAAAAATTATTATTTTTAACGTATGCTTTCTTTTTAAAATATAGATTTTTTTTCTAAAAAAATTATTTCCATAAGAAACTGTAAAAATAATTCAAATAATAAAAAACATACCTACAAAAATATATAAAAAAACTGTTAAAAATGGCGGATACACCCAATTTTTTATAAGACGCATCTTGATAGAACCGAGAGAATATGAAAAGCCAGCTCCATACCAAATTTCAAGTTACTAGGACTTTTGGTTCGAGAGTTATCGTGGGTAGATTACACTGGTCTGCAAAAATATATTTTTTATCGAGCCCTGACACTATTCCGGGTGATTCTTATGTAAAATGATGTCCTGAATCCAAATATGTCTTCCGTTTTCTTCCATCACCCACCATTTTCGAGGAAGCCCCAAATCTCTAATTTTACCACTTTTCGATAAATTAATTATAATTTATTTATCGAACGATAATAATAATTATAATAATTATTATAATGATAAATATATGGACATGAATTTAATTTAAATTGGAAAAAGAACTATTTTAGCTATAAACAGTAATAAATAAAAAGATATTCATCGTTACTCGGTGCTTGCTTTTCTTATATACCCTGAGGTATAGCTCTCTAGTTTCAAAAACCAGCAGTACTCTGCCAACATGCTTGCATTTCACTTCCCTGAAAATCTCTTCTCCAGCTTAGCGATGTCTTGATGGAACCGTTCCCCGTGTTTATCCGAGACTGCTCCTAAATTTTTAGAGAAAAAGTCCAGATGCGAGTGAAGCAAGTGAACTTTAAGAGACATGTTACATCCTATGTCCTTGTACGCTAAAAGCAGTTTTTCGACGTGAGCGACATAATCTTCACTTTTGTGGTTACCCAGGAAGTTCTTACAAACGTTTTGAAATGCAAGCCATGCTCGTTTTTCTTTTCAATTTAGGTGTTCAATAAACGTCGAATCTTGGAAGGGTTGTTTAATCTGGGGACCAACAAAAACGCTTTCTTTGATTTTAGCTTCGCTAAGACCAGGAAACTTAGTTTTCAAAAATTGAAATGCGCCACCTGTCTTGTCCACAGCTTTTACAAACTGCTTGATCAATCCAAGTTTGATGTGTAAAGGTGGTAAGTAAATATTTTCCTTCGGAACCAAAGGATTGTGGGCGACATTTTTCTCACCAGGAATAAGATTTTCTCGCAAAGGCCAGTCTCGTACGATGTAATGTTTATCTCGGGCTCGGCTATCCCATTCACAAAGGAAGCAGCAATATTTTGTGAATCCTGATTGCAGGCCCGTGAGTAGAGCAACAACTTTTAAGTCAGCGCAAAGTTTTCACTTATAATCATGATAACTAATTTTATCAAGGATTCTGAAGATGTTTTCGTAAGTTTCCTTTATATCAACAGAGTATGCAACTGGAACTGATGGGAAGTCATTCCCATTTGCCATCAGGACAACTTTTAAGCTTGTTTTTGATGAGTCTATAAACAGTCTTCATTTGTCTGGGTCACATGGCATCTGTAGCTCTGTCATCAATAAATTTGCATTAGGACAGAACACTAAACCTTTATCTTCTGATAAAAGACATTTCAAGGTTGCTTGTCTAGTCCTGTAAGAAGATATTTTTACTCCCTTTTCTAAGAGATTCCACTGTTGAAGTCGCGATCCTAGGAGCTGAGATTTAGTCTTGGGTAACTGCAAATCCCTGACAAGATCATTTAATTCAGATTAAGTGAGGAGGTGAGGTTGCCGAGAAATTAAATCTGCGGAATACTCTTCATCATCCTTGAAGCCCCAGGTTATGGCTCAGAGTCTTTTAAATCAATTTCCGGCTGTAGAGTATAAGTGTTTGGGGGCTTAGAGCTGACGAAATATTGGAATACTGAATTGTGTGCTTACTTTTGCTCGAAAACCCGACGGTGAAAGTCATACAAAAGTAACAATCTGTAAGATGACAGCGACGTTCACGCCAAACCATGGGCACAGCAAATAGCATTGATTTATGGGTACCTTTGAGTCATTTGGTCAAACTACTGTAGCAAGTCGTACAGCAATCTGATGGAGCCCAAGACTTGTCCTGGTCGCCAACTTGACAATTAAAGTACAATTTATAAGCTGTTTTAACAAGTGGAGAAAGGGGGTTTCGTTGCGCTTTTAAAGTTAATTACCCGCAGACATAGCAGAAGCTATCGGGATGATTTTTACACTCGCGTGGCATAATTAAACAGTAATTTAACGCCCGACATTAACCACAAATCACACTTAGTCACTTGAAAAAATCCGGAGTAAAAGTAGTTTTACTATTTTACACAAATGAACAAAAATGAACACAAAATCCAGCACGTTTAAAACGTCGACAAGTTAACTCTGCAACAGCTATAGATGTACTGATCGAAACAGTTAAGCAAACAATGTAATATACTATAATGAGAAGAGTAATGCAAGTTCAAGCCTGTCGAAAATTCCTGTTCAAACCTGCATGTGGTATTGAGATCGCCAGCGTCGTGCAGTTATCTTCCTAACTGTTTATTGGTATTTTTTTACTGTTCTTATATATTTGTATTTTATTGTTGTTTTTATATAAATTTTATAGCAAAACTTTTGCCATATACTTTGGTATAAATTTTATTACCTGCTTTGGAATATTTAACGGCTATATGTTATAATTCTAAAAAAAATGCAAAAAATAAAATAAAAATGGGGTCCCCTCAAAATAGGTGGGTGATGGGTAAAAACAAAGCTCATTTTTGGATTCAGGAGGTCATTTTACATGAGAATCGTCAAGGATAGTATCAGTGCCGATTTTCATGCAGACCAGTGTTACTACACACACACAGACACCCAAAATTATTTTGTTAAAAGAACATTTTTCTTATTTAGAAGACCTTGAAACCTAAAATTATGTAAAAAAAATTTTTTGAGAAAAAATTTTGTTCTATACTTTCCTTATAGGAAAGTGAAAAGTACACTTTATTTGTCGACTTTAATTGTTAATCTCTCTTAAGTTCAAAAACACGTTTTTTTCGTTTATTATCATTTAGTTTTTTTTCAATTTTTATAGAAAGTGCATTTTAAAGTTAATACAAAATTTAATAAAAAGCATTGTCTCTTTTCTTAATTGTTTTAAACTGAAAAAACGTGTTAATAATTTTTTTTATGTATTTTAGTAAAAACATAATTATTATAGTAATTACCAATATTTTGTATTTTCCTGTATGCGTCTGAATAACGCGATATAACAACAAGGCTTAAACCTTTCTCGGTATACTAGTCGGATAAGCATTTAATATAACAACTTGATGTAAACAGGACGTATTTAATGTATGGGTTGAATCTTATGCTAGCGGCATTATACGTTAAATCATCCACATAACTATTAAAAACTCGTATACGCAATTTTGCAAAACATTAAACAGCTTACTAAGAATTTCAACTACAACGCATAATGAAAAACAATTTTTTAATCTCTATAAATAAAATTCAAGTTATTATAAAAGATGATATTAAAATTTTTATTAAACTAGAAACGCTTTTTATTTGTTCTAAAGTTTAGTTCCACTTAATGAAACAAACTGCAAGTTATATTACGAAGATGAAATGCATTTTATTTTTGAAACAAGAAAAGCTTCTTTCTTTTCATTTAAGCACTAAAACTTTTCTTTCCAATATGAAATTTCTCGCTAGAATAATTGTATTTATTTTTCTTTGTCGTGTGAGGAGCATACACTAATAATAAATCATTTGCTGTGTAAATTGTAAACGATTCCAAGCGTATGTTTACAAATACAAAGTGATCTGTTCCGTTTGCATCTATTTCCTACTATATTGTATTCTATTCAGCGTTGAAATATAGTATTACTTCCACTCGAAAAATGTTTTATCTCAATTAACAGATCTTACCTGTATTTATAAAATAACTTTTATAATAGATTACATGTATTGAATATTGTCACTGTATAGAGAGAAATGATAATAATCCTAATTAAAATTAGAATATAATTGATACTTTAATTTGACGTTTATTTAATTTACACATGAATAAATTCAATATAATTTTAGAACTTTTCATTATGACAAAAAGTATATTTGTTGCTTAACAAAATTTTTTCAACATTTTTATATCACTTATTTCTTTTTTTTTTAAGAACGTTCTATCTGCAGTAGCAACATCACAACTTTTTTTCTTTTGCCATTGTTTAAGGTTTTTACAGTTTATTATAAACATAATGGTTTTTTTAAATGAAATTTCAAAAAAAGTTTAAAAAACTGTAGAAAGTAAATAATCATTAATTTACAGAGCGTATCATTTAAGATAAGAAAAATGGTGCTAATTTCTGGTTTATCTAAAAGTGTTAAAACACTTTCAGTAAAATAAATGTTTTTGATTACATAAATTTATCCAATTTTAATAATTTTAGTTTGTTCTTCGGATACGTTTAATCTACGGGTTATCATAAATATTATTAATAATAATTTTTAAATTTTAAAACAATGTTTAAGTTTAAGAGCGAAATACAATTAAAACAATTATCATAAAATCAGAATCAGAAAAGATAATCGGGCAAAAACAGTTAAAAATAGAAACGGATGGTTTGATGAAGAATGCGAAAAGATAACACAGCCCAACACACATTTTGGTGCCAGGGTTTTTGTAACTGTTTTTAAGTAAGTTTTGAGTGCAGAATCCAAAACTGTCTTCAGATTTGGTCTATCAGATCTAGTTTTTGAGATATTGTATTTTGACCTTTTTTTAGAAAGAAATAGTCTAGTTTTTTAACTTTTATACTTTTTACGTTATTACTAATACTATCTGCTTCAAGTGCTAGTAAAAAAAAACACATAAAATCCAAAGTAATGTATTTATTTCACAAAATAAACAAATAAGTTTATAAATTATATTTACAGATCATTTAAAAATTCTCTTTTATATGACTTTCTAGCATGGTAGTTATTAGGACAGTCTCGCTGAAGGCCCCAGCAGTAGTCGGCCATCATGTGGGTACCCTATCTTCCTTGATATTGATCTTCCATAGTTTTAATATCCTGATGGAATCTTTCCCCCCCCAACTAGCATTTTTGGTGATTGCCACGTGGCAGCCACAGTCGTAGGAATTGTAGAGTGGCGTGCCACTAGTCACTACCACGTTACAGGAACAGTTCTATACCGTGGCTACCACCAAAATGGGGAACAAATATTGGGTGGTCGTTACGTGATTACAACCATTTTATCACTTATAAAATAACATTACAGCCAGGTAAAATCCACGTCGTTGCCAAGTGGCGGCGTGGTGACCATTAGTGGCCCTGAGCATTTTAGTAACTGCTTTAATGTATTTATATCTCTGTCCCATTTTTAAATGTTGTTTACTTTCTCATCTACATCCCTTCTTTATTTTACAAATGGACAAGGTTTACTTTGATCAAACTGTTGTTTCTATGAACTACATGTTTATTATTGAATTTGTACAACATTTGCTAACAGCAAAATTGCAACAAATGCAAGTTTACTGTTAAATGTAGAGGTTACAGTTTGAAATATAACCATGCGCCAACAAAATTTTCATTTTTTTAGAAAAACAAAATTAAAAGGTCCTAAATATAAAATAATAATTAAATAACTATATAATCTAAAACACATTTTATTAGTATTTACATTATAAATTTAATTATAATTCATTAATTTCTTACATTCAATGTGTTGTTACTTATAAATTTCATATATTTAGAATAATTGGCAAATTTTTGTTAATGGCGGCATAGAGATTGTTCATAAATATGGCTACTTAGAAATAAAGTAACTGTTAAGTGGCAAAAACTAAGGATAGCCACTTTGGAGTTACTTCCACTCAATAAGTGGCCAAGAGAACTAAGAAACATCCAATCAAATTTCAGAACACTTAAAAGTGATTTTTAAAAGTGGCAGCATTGGTGGCGACCACGTGAATTTTGTTGAACGGCCACTCAATAAAATTTACATGCTTTCACGTTCATCTTCATAATGAAGTTCGATACATAACCTAACTAATTTATATTTTATTATCAACTTCATTTCATAACGTATAATTACAATCAATTATTTTAAACATTCTTAATAATATTGTTATCCAGCTTATACATTTGTAATTGTTCTAAATCATTTTCACATTATGGATTATATGTGTTATTAAATGTCAGATTCCTAATAACTAACTTCACTTTACGGGTTAAACTTTTGATGTCTTCCTGAAAAGCAATTTTAGGTTAGACAGATTTAAATACTAGCAGTGTATTTTTATTTATACCGAGCCGATTTGCATTGTAGAAAATAGGCCACTATTTAGTTACAGTAACTTAAAAGTGGATTTCAGAAGTAAATGTCACTATGTAGTGGCTTTAATCTAAAATGTCTCGTGAAAATCACTTATGGAAGTGGCTAAAACGTTACAACAACGACAACATACCACTCTAGAGTGCACCTACATTTTAGGTATATTTTAAGTTTCCAAAACGTGGCCAAAACTTTAATAGCCACTTTAAAGTGGTTATTACTTTAAAGTAAGATTTTAGGGATTCGATTTAGTGGTCGCCACTTTAATTTGCCACTACAAAGTTAAAAAAACTTATAAGTGATTTAACTTAGTGAAAATAACGTTGGAAAAACTTTACTTTTCACCACAAAGCTACAGAACTACAAAGTGGTTAAGAAAGGATGTATCCACGTAATTTCCACTATAAATCAATAGAATAAAGTTATAATTACTATGAAGTTGCATATAAAGTGTTAAATACGTAATAATCACTAAACTGAAGTGGCAGTATAAGTTATTCTCACTTTGATGCTACTTGGGCCTGTTCTTCACTCAAATCACCTAGGTTCTCTGGAAACCGATCTAAGTGGCGAACTTTTATGCTCATGTTGCAGCCGAGTATATTAAAGTTTGAAAGCATACTTTCCACTAATTCTATATAATTTTTTGCCTTATAATTTCCCAGAAAATTTTGTACAACTTGAACAAATGAACACCACGCGTTAGATTCAATTTCATTTATTGATGCGGTAAATTGTGGATCTTTAATAAGCTGCCTTACCTGAGGGCCATCGAATATTCCGGCTTTCAGTTTTTCCGTGCTAATTCCAGGAAATTTACGAATCAAGTAGCCAAAACAAAGTCCATCGCGATTTAAAGCCTTTACAAATTGCTTCATAAGCCCCAACTTGATATGCAACGGTGGAAATACGATTTTGTCTCTCGCAACCAAACGTTCGTTGATTACATTTTGCTTTCCTTGAGTCATAACATTTTTTAAAGGCGTTAGCTCTGCTGTCCCAAAGACATAAAAAACAAAGAATATCCACTTTGCAGTCCAAGGAGGAAGTTCACCATGTTTATACTTCATACTTAATTTTTTTCAGGACTAGTGATTTTGCCTCGTATTCCTCCTTTATGCTGGTAGAATGACCAATGGGTATTGAGCCATATTTATTACCATTGTGTAAAATCACACATTTCAAACTTCGACTGGAACTGTCTTTAAAAAGGCGCCATTCGTCTGGTGTGTATTCCGACAAACTTATTTATTGTAAGAGTTCTCTTATATCGTTACAGAATACCAGGTTATTTTCCTCAGAGTAAAAGGACAGCAGATCCTTATCTCTTTTACGATAAAATGTAATATTGGTATCTGGCTGCAGTAGATTCTTTTCATTTAATCTGGAAGCGAGTAATTCAGAAGATTCTTTTGAAAGATTCAGGTCTCTAATGAGATCGTTCAGTTCTTGTTGATTGAAACCTTGCGGACTTGATAAATCTGCTTCAAAATAACTGTCGTTTTCTGATTCCATACACTGAATTTCATCAAACGTGTGTAGTTCTGCATCATCTTCCGGGAGCAAAGGCAGACTGCTGAATGATGGAATGGGTATTTCTTCACTATGTAGTACAGGCCTCTTTGCTGAATCTAGATCAGGATATGGCCATTTCTGTCTATTGTTCCGATTGATTTCTTTGATATTCACGAGACAAAAATAGCAGTCATCGTGATGGTTTCTTGGTTCTCTCTAAACCATTGGTACTTTAGACACTTTCTCTTTCCAACTGTCCACTGACGCAGATGTTCAATACATGTTTTACATACGAAATGTGGAGCCCAAGATTTATCCTGGTCACCCAAGTGAACGCCAAAATAGGCCAGATAACTTCTTCTTACAAAATCAGAAATAGGCTTTCTACTTTCTTTAAAAGTGTACTCGCCACATACATAGCAAAAAACGTCTGGATGATTCACACAACTACGTTTGCTTCTGAATGCCATGGTTTTAATTAAATGTATGTTTTATCACTGAACAACACCAAATGATACCACAACTTCAGCTACGTAAACTAAATAGGTAAATGTACTTCGTAAAGCAAAGATACGAGTTAATATAGCTATGTGTTAATTAGGTTTTGATGGAAGTAATTATAAGAATGTTGGGTTTTACACAAATGAATAAATACCAAATAACTCACACTGGCTAATTAGATTCTAATTTCTTTATATAAACTGTACCTCGTAAAGCAGAGATATTTGCGAGGTAATACGACGAATTAATTAGTTTTTGATAGGGGTATAGGAATGTCGGGTTTTACAGTAATGAATGATACCAAGTAACTCAAACTAGCTCATTAGATTTTAATTATTTAGGTAGGAAATTTCACTTTTGGCCTCTAAAGATATCACTATTTCCATATTTTTGCGTTTTATCAGAACTAATACCAATTAGCCCATATCTCAAAAACTGGAGCTGCTACGAAAAAAAACAGGTATTTTTGGAATCAACACATCACAAATATTCAAAATCAGTGCTTACTTTCCCGGCACCAAGACAAAAATTTTATTTTGTTGGGTTGTGTAATAATAAGAAAGAAAGAAGCAAAAATAAAATGGATAGGAGCCTGCAAGCAAGAGCATTACGAGAATTACAAGGAAATAAGAAAAGAAGGGAAAATATAAATGGCAGAAAAGAAACGTGAGTACTTCAACAAAATAATGGATGAAATAAGGAATGGAAATAAGAGCAATACTAAACTATACCAACAGTTAAAGACGCAAAAAAAAAACATAACGGCAAATATAGACAGGAAGACCTGGAGAAATGATCTACTTAAAAACCAAAAAAAGAAAAAGAACAAGAAGAATCCCAAGATAAAGATGAGGAGGACAGTATAGAGATAAGAGCACCACAAAAACAAGAAATAGAAGAAATTATAACTAAGTTAAAAAACTAAAAACGGACAGGAACAAATAATACATATATGTAACGAAATGTTAAAGTATGGGAGAAAAAAGCTAAAAGAAAGATTATACGAAATAATAAGTAAAGCATGGGAAACGGATACAATACCGCCAGAATAGAAAATAGGAATTATTAGAGTAATACCCAAAAAAGGAGATCTAATGAATTGTGATAACTACAGGCAAATAACACTACTGAACATAACGTACAAAATACTAACTACTATTATACAAAAAAGATTAAACGAATACACAGAAAAGACCAATGGTGAATACCAAAATGAATTTTGGTCAGGAAAATCAACAGTAGAGTACACTTAGACAAATCATAGAAAAAACGTACGAAAAAGGTAATGAAATCAAAAAAACTAAGAAGTATAATTAAAGTAACCATAGAAAAATCAGAAGCCGTAGTACAAACACATGAAAAAACAACAAAGAAAATAGGAATAAAACGAGGGGTTAGACAAGGAGACGGATTATCAATAACCTTATTTAACATCGCAATGGAAGGTGTGTGAAGAATGCGAAATCACGGGATCTATTATACAAAAAATGGTGCAAATAATAGCATATGCCGACAATTTAGCGGTAGTAGCAAAGGAAAAAAAAAAGATTAGACGAGATAATAGATAAAATAGAGAAAGCAACAAAGAGAAAAGGACTAGAAATAAAAAAAAAAATTATATGTAAAATCACAAGAAAAAGTGAGCAAGCACAAGAAGAAAAACAAATGAAAATAGGGAAGTGTTACAAAACGATAGATACTTGGGAGTAATAATAAAAACGATAAAAGCATAGAAATTGCGCAAAGAATAAAAGCTGGACATAACACTTTTCATAGATACAAAGAAATAATGAGAAGTAAACATATACGTAAGAAAACAAAAATTATGCTATGCAAATCAGCTATAAGACCTGTAGTAGTAAGTAACTTATGCCCGAGAGACCATATGCCTAACAAATAAAGACGAAAAGAAATTGAAGGTCTTTGAAAGAAGCGTAATTAGAAAATTAATCGGTCCCAAGAAAATAAATGAAGAATATAGAAGGCTCATGAATACAGAAGTGAATGAAATATTAGAAAACAAAACCGTAACAGGAACTATTAAAACCAATAGCATAAAGTGGTACGGACACGTGCAAAAAAGAAAAAACGAAGTAATTATTTAAACAAATCATAATATGGAACCCACTTAACATTAGACAGAGAGGAAGACCTAAACTCCGCTGAGAAGATCAAGTCAAGACATTAAAAAAATAGGCATAATCAGAGCGAAAAAAAGATGTAGGATAGAAAGGAATGGCAGAAAATTACAGAAAAGGCAAAGAAACACACCAACTTAAAAAAAACACAAGCAAACAAAGTAGAAAGCATAGCAGAGTGACTAACTGCAATGTAAAATACGTAAGTTGAAAGAGCTCAAATGAGCGGTTACAATTCCAAAAATGGAATGTATAACCAAATATTGTAACAAAACAAGAATTACAAAACTATTAATTTAGATTTAGTATGTCAATTTGTAGTTTTTTGATAGTTATTTAACGAACAAAGTTGTTAATGATAGCGATTAATAATCGAGACATTTTAACGCCGTGGGCGAGTGTAGCGAGCGAACGCGTTAATACTCAGTAAACACAAAATTGATAATGTTTAGTAACAGTTTCAAAACAAAAAAAATATGATTCACTCTTGTTTCAAACATAAAAGAAACCTAATTGCAATAAAATAGCTATAAGTCCATCGCTGTTTCACTTATTTGAATCAGTATAGTTTCGGTATTTTAAATTCAAATCTGTTGCAAACTAAATGTTGCATTCGGTTTACGTTTTAAAAGCTTCGTTCTTGAACTGATACTAAATGATCGATACATGTATGATTTTTTTGTTTCAATAATGAACTAAAACAATTCTTTCAATAATATAATAATACATTTTCGAATGCACGTTTCAAATTTTATTGCACAATAAATATTTTTAAATACAATATCACATTGAGTTTTTTACATATTGCAACTTTCCTGGATGTGGTCTTTTCTCGGAAGCCTCGAAAACTGCATCAGTTACTGTTGGGTAGCAACTTTTAACCGCATCTGTAACATAGAAATAAATATTTCATTTGTATACATACATAATCATAGAGTTACACAAAATTAATTACATTTTTTTAATCAAAAACAACACAAACTTAATATAAATATCACTTTAGCAATCATAAGAAAGTTATAAAAACACTGTGAATACCTTTAGCTGTACATAATTGTATAGAAAACTTGAAGAATTGAACTGTAATAATAAATCCTAAAGTACCAGATTTACGCAATAATCTACCTTAACGCAACCATGTGTGTTAATTTACATTTTTTTAATACAAATTAAAAGATGATATATAAAGAACAGAAATAATAATAATATTGATTACATTTATGGATTATAATAAAATGTTTTGACTTACCGTTTATTGTTCCATTTCGTAATTGTACACACAGCATCACTTATCAAACTACAACCGAACAAGTGAAAAGATATCAATTTGCAGCGCAAGCGTTGACGACAGTAATCAAAAGTATAGCAACGACTAATGCTGACTAATCACAAAGTATTCGTTTTTCCTAGAACGATTGCACTGTTTTGAAAATAATACAATCTTATTTAATCGATCTTCAAACAATTCTAGTTATTCAAAAAATATTCGGTTTTAATAAATCAGTTTTTAGACGGTTGCTGATTATGGGATAAAAATTGCAAGTACTGAAACGGTTTAAAACTGATTGTGAAAAATCGGAACTCTTTTAATTTATTCACTATCAGTTACATGTAAATGATATAAAAATGGAACTAACACGAAACAACGTAATGAAACAATTGTTTTAATTTTGTGACTGTAACAGTTTCAATCCGTGTTTACTGGGTATGTACAAGATCGTACTATATAATCCAATTATTATCAAAACTATTTTTTTATTTATATGACAGTGATCAGAAGAAGCTGCAAAAGTTTAAAATGAACACTTTTAAGTTTCAACAAAATTTTCTAAAAAAGCTCTTTAAACTACGATTAAAAAAAAACTGTAAAAATGAATTTCCTATTTATGTAAAGCCAAATTTTTAGCTGCAGCTGTAATAAAAAACAAATATTGCTCAAAAATGGATTCCACGTTTTCAAAAAAATTTTGACAATTAACAAGCTAACCTGTTAGATTGCTTTACTTGATGCTGAAGTTTAGTACCATGTTTCTAATTTTTGTTTATATTTACGTTTTACAATATGAGAAGTGACAAAACCGCTTTGGTTTTTATTTCAAAAAAAATTATTTTATGGCTGTGAGTTTAGTTCTATCTGTAATATAGTTATTGTCAGTTAGTCCATGAACGTAGTATAAAGTTTTATTGCAACTGCTAAATTTTTGTATTTTTTAAATTTTTTATAAAATTGAACTAAAAACTATTATTTTCGTGTTTTCTAATTTAATATTATTTCATAGTTTCATAGTACTTATTTAGTTTCTTCTGCAATTCTCGACTTATTTGCCAATCATCTTTTATTATGCGTTAAAAAACCGAAAAAGAAGTTTAAAAATTGGATAGTTGTTTTTTTCTTTATAATTTTTGTAGTGCGATTTGTTTATTCGTCTGTTACATTTATTTATTTTCGTTTGAAAAGTTTGTGATGACTGCATATAGAAGTCTTCAGGTTGAATTAAAACTCACAATAAGATTTTTTGAATCAAAATTAAAAATCAAAACCGTTGAATATATTAATTTAAAAAATAAATTAATTATTAATAAATTAAAAACTGGTTAATGTTCTGTTAAATTACAAATTATTTTCTAAAAATTATTAATTATATAACAAAGAATTCTACTCTTCACCAATTCTGCGCTAATTATTTACCATTTATAGGTATGAACATTTTTTAAGAAAAAAAAATTGAACAGCAGAAAGCAGCGCAAAATATTTTTAGAAAATTTGTATATTCTGAAACTAGAGTTTTATTATGCTAGTATACGTAAATTAATATCCCGCTGGCAAAAATGAATTTGAAGCGCTTGGTTTTTACGTTGGTTAAATAAAGTTTCTCGATAATGGAATTTCGTTGTAAAAATTAAAAATCGACCTAATATAAGTGCACGATTATAATTTGCTTTAATTTAAATTGCACTTTTTGCACTATATAGGTAATGTTAAAAAAGTTTTAATATTTTACTAAAACGTTATTCTATAACGACATTACACACGAAAATATTATCAACGTGATGCTTGTGTTGTCATTATTTATAAACCGTAAAATTGTCAGAAAAACTATAAAAACTATGTGAGTGACGTATTTAATGTAGCAAAATAATTAAGAATAAAATTGGTCATAAAAGGACAATGAAAGGTTATAACGTAAAAGTAACTTTAATAACGTATAAATGTAGCGATTAATTAAAGATTTACAAATTAACAGAAAAAGCAAGTGTAAATTTAAACAGTAAAACAATCAAATGCATTTGGTTTAATAAAACCAAAACATATAAAAATAAATTCATAAAAATAAGCTCAAGGGTATATACCGCAGTCATTCTCTATTTCTTAAAAGAATGAAGTTATAGACACGTAACGTCACGATTTTCATAACAATTGAAATAAATCGAGTTTTATAGAATAGATTTTTATATAAAAAATGTTTTTTTATACTTTTAAAGAATATTCGAAAAACGTTACTTTTAAGGATAGCAACGATTTGCAGAGCACAAAGTTTTGTGTTAATTTACTAAACAAGGTGTTGTAAAATGTGTTGTTTGCAAAAATATATTTTTTTTGTTATACAATCATTTTTTTATTACCTGTATCAGATAATGTCGAGTAAATAGTTTCTTACAGTACGAAAAATTTAAAAAAATAAAAAAAGCTTAATTATTATATACTTTTATCGTAAGGTTTTAGTAACGAATTAAAATAATTTAATTGAACCAAAAACGTATTTGATAAATCGTTTTGTTAACTAATTACTTTCACTATTGTGATTCTATTTATTGCCTAAAATTTATTGCAGCGCATTATCATTCTCTGAAACTATTATTATGAGATGTAGCTTTTATATTTTTGATCTCCACAAGAATTCTAAACGCTGACTCTTACAAACAATTTATTGTCCACAGTTTCAAACGCTTTCATAAAAGAGATTTTATTAGTTTGAAGTTAAAATCTCTTTAGTGTGCTTTTTGCTTTTTACAATTTTTTTAACTTGATTATCGTCCGCAATCGATACTTTTCAGCTTTTATACGCATACGAGCAACTACAAAAAGTTGAATGCATTAATAATTAGGTCATTCTAATAGTACATTTTATGACAAAGTAAAAGTACCGGATTTAATTAAAGATTCTGTGCTTCCATTAGAATAATGTTATTGAGTTTAGGTTTAAGTAAAACAGTGGCGCATACCCTTTTTAACAGTCGGGTCAAAACGGCTGACCACTATTTTTGTTACTTTTAATACCAATAAGCTTTAAAGTTAAAGTTTTGTTCAACAAAAGAAATGCAATATTATAAAATTGAATTGTCGTTTATTAAAATAGTAAAGTAAATAGTATCTTTTGTCTTAAAAAAATTGTATGTAACAATAATCAAAATTTAAGTAATTGGTACAATCATTGCGATTTCTGACTCTTAATAGTACTTCTATTTTAGGCGTCAAATCAGAAATTTTTTCTTTTGGTACAAATTTAAAAAATCTCCAAACTCTTTTGAAGAAGTGTATGACTTTAAAGATAATTCTTATCAAACTTTCAAATATGTAAGTATAGGAAAAAGTCAATATTTTGTTGAATAAATTGAATAAGAACAAATTAAATTTAGTTTTAAATACGTTTATCACAATCAACATAGTCGGAAGAGAACAATCTTTGCTTTGTAATTTGTGTAATAAAATATCATATTTGTCTTCAATCCACAATTATATTTATTATAAAACTAGTTCCGACAATTTAAATTGTCATTATCAGTTATACTAAAAGCAAATGAATGTCATGAAATTAAAAAATTTAGATTGAAACTGACATTAAATGCACAGTCATAAGTGATGAAAAAGAAAAATGAAAAAAGTAAATTTAAATTTATTATTAAAAAGAGGAGAAATATTTAAATCAAGCATTTTATTAGGACAATTATCTGAATTTTCATTATAGAGACGATAAATTTTTACAATTTCAAGATGATTAAAAAAAGATCTTTTGTTACAAAAATGAAGCAATTTAACATAAAGACCAGAAAAAAAAATGACTAGTAGATAGAATATGATTAGCGAAAGAAGAACAATTATTTGATATATTAAAATTTAAATACCTTTTAATAAAATAAATATGTTCTTTTAATCTCTTTCTAAACTTTCTACCAGTTTGTCCTACATAAGAACAATTGCAAGAAATGCAAAAAAATTTATACACACCAGATTTATCTAAAGAAGAAACAGACTCTTTATTATTAACAATAAAATATTTTAAATTACGATTAGTAGAAAAATAAATAGAAATATTAAGCTTTTTAGAATAATTTTTAAGAAAACAAAAACAAGAAATAATATAAAGCATAGAACGATAGATAGTAGCGAACTTTACAAAAAAAATATTAAAAGAGTAACCATAATTATAAGCTAATTGTTTAATAGTATCAAACTCTTTATTAAAACTAGACATAGAAAAAGGAATAGAAAATAGACGATTAAATTAAGAACGAAAAGAAACAATTTTATGGTTAAAAGGATGATTTGACTAAAAGAGAATTAAGTAGTGTAAGTAAGTTTGCGATAGATTTCAAAACTAAATTTTTCATTATCATGGAAAAGAAAATCTAAATATAGAAGAGAATTGTTACATTCAATTTCATAAATAAAATGAATATTAGGATGAATCCAATTAATGAATTTATTAAAATTATTTAGATTATCTAAAGAACCTATAAAGAGAACAATGCAATTATCAAGATATCTAAACCAAAAACTAATCATATTAGAAAAAGAAGAATTAGAAAGGATTTTATTTTCAGTATTATTCAGAAAGATTTCAGTAACAAGAAGTGAAATATTAGATCCCATAACTAAACTAGATGATTGAGAATAGAAATTATTATTAAATAAAAAAAAGTTTGTTTAAAAACCAAATCGAGCAAAGAACAAATATCTAAAATCTGGTAAGTATTCATAGAACCATTAGAAAAAATATATAAATTACAAATAAAAAAAAATACATTCTTCTAGATTTTTTAATCTTAGAAGCAAAGTCAGAAGAATTAAGAATAGACTATTGATTGGTAAAATTGGAATAAGTTCTTATACTATTGTTAAGCCAAGGAGCAAGTTTAGAGACAGAAGAATTGCAAAAAAAACAACAGGTCGAATTGGGATAGAAGATTTATGTATTTTTGGTAGACCTTAAAGAAGCGGTGACGAGAGATTTATAAATATAAAATGATATATATTTCTATTTTCAAGAGAATTAAAAGTTAAATTACACGATTAAAGACATGAGAGAAGAAGAACAGAAACTAGAAATAGAATCTTTAGAAAGTACTTTAAAATCACCTCTACTAATAAAATCTTTAACTTTATTAACATAATCAGAACGAGAAAGAATAACAATGCAATTACCCTTATCAGCTTTTGAAATAATAAGATCGTTAGATTTAATCTTAATAACGAACAAAATTTATAGATTGAATAAAAATTAGGATTAAATTTGGCATTGTCTAAAATGTTTTTCAATTTATTATGAATTCATGAAACTGAATTGAATAACTCTCTTCCATATTTAGATCTTCTTCTTTTACGTGAGAATGAGAAACTTAGTTTTGAAATCTATTGTAAACCTACTTACACTAATTGCTTAATTTCCGTTTTTTGTTCTTTATTTAATCGTCTCTTTTCTATTCCTCTTTCTAAGTCTAGGTTTAACCTTCGGATTACCAAGCAATTTTTGAGGCGCCGATTACCAAGTGGGGTCAGATTTGACCCCAAGTTTTTTTTCTTATTTTGTAAAGAAAAACCGATTAATTTGTAATGGTAACCTTTATTAACATTTTAAATTAACATTAGATTTCATATAAACTAATAAATATATAAAAATAAAATGTAAACATAAATTAGTGAGGGCAACAACTATTACATATTATTGTAGTTTTTTTTCTGGCAATGTTGTTTACATACAAAGAGTTTGCACTTTTCACATGTTTCCGAACATTTTTTGCCATTTGCTCTTGGACATATCTTACAACGACTTCTTTTTGGGGGAGCAATAGTTTCGTCTTGCGGTCCCACTTCCTCTGGTTCTGTGTCTGCCAAAACTATCACTATTGCATTCTGCACATGTTTTGGTAATCCTTGAAGTGTACGTTTTTTGATATGTGGGATTACTAATTCAAACCCAAGTTTTTGCAAAAATAATCTCCTTCGGAATGTTTTCCCTTTTTCAAAATTTCCAAATTTCGTAGTGTATAGAATAAATGCATTCATGGCAGCAATATCAAGAAAATTAAAAAATAGAACAAGAGGCCAGCGATTTGTATTTCTTCTGCATGAGTATTTTTTTACCATTTTATCGACGCTGTCCACAGCTCCTTTGCAGCTACTACAGTCCAAGATAACTTGCAGTTTGTAACTGAGGTCTTCTCCGGACAATTTCAAATCTTGGTGTTGCGTTGAAAGTAGCATAAAGCTTCTATATTTTTTAGGTACGTAAGATACTAAAATTGTGTCTTCTCTATATAGAATTTCGCTTGAGTATTCTGCTCGATTACTTTTTGGCAAAAATTCTTTTGGTATTTCTCTACGTGTTTTACGAATTGTTGCGGTCAAGGTTTTTGATTGCTGCAGTAGCTCCTTCGCCAAAGACATAGACGTAAGAAATTATCTGTGGTAATACTATAACCCTCTCTAAAACCCTCAACCAAATCCAAAACTACCCGCTTTCCTAGAAATGAAATTTTATACTCGTGCATAAAACAATAAAATTGTGTTTTACCTTGTTTCCGTTCTAGAGCGTTGTCTACCATTCCAGTATATATTTGGAAATTCTAGCAATATCTGTTACTAACATCGCATAAAACCCAAATTTTAATTCCGTATTTATCTGGCTTCGACTTCATATACACTCGAAAGGGACATTTTCCACAGAAAAGAACAAGTTATTCATCAATACATACTTCAGCATTAGGGTTATTCGATTTTTTTGCAATTTGCAGCGAGAATATCGTGAATGTTACGAATAGCTGCTAATTTATCTGTTGCCCGTCGTTCTTCTCGGGTGTCCATATCGTCAAATCGAATGTATTTCAAAAGGTCTCTCATTCGATTACGAGACAAAAAATTGATCTATGGAGAGACATGTATTTCGTACTCCACAGCTCCAATATTGGTTGTTGGCGTGCTTTCAAACCACCAGCTAGAAGCAGTAATCCAAAAAACGCATGTAACTCATCCGCATCTACTGGCTTCCACGTATCGCCTACAATTCTTTTAGCTCGAATGTTTGTTGTTCTAAGTATTATGTCCATAATGTCTTTCGAGATAAATAAATGGAAAGCATCTAGGCATGTCGAAATATATTCACTGAATTTTGTTAATCCTGGCGGTTTAGAATATTTTGCTGATTTCGTCTTCTAACATGAGGCTTATCTTTTTCCATATAGAACCATCTTTACCCACCAGTATATCTTTATCATTGGGCGAATTATCATCACTGTCATCGTCTTCCGAACTTTCAATCGGGTTTACATCAGGTACACTTACTTCTTCAAATTTGGCATCACTATCGTCAGATAAAATTTCATCTTCAATTTCATTCAGTAAATTAATATTGCTAGCTATTTCTTCCACTTCACGCTGAGACAAATATTTTCTAGCCATAATTCAACAACAACTATTTCCAATCAAATGTAATAACACAGCAGACACACTTTTTAACTGATTCGAACAAACTCACCGAATGTAATGACTAAAGACGGAATGGTAGTAATCATGATTCAGACGAATAACACGTTGAAACACGTTGAAACAAGCAGATTAGATGACAAATGCAGACAAAATATTAGAATTACTTTTTAGAACGTCGGTTACCAAGTGTGGTCAAATATGACCCCAACGACAATATTTTTTTACGTCACAAAACAAATAACAATTGAAAAATTTGTTATATATTATTAAACATTGTTGAAAGAAATTCAGCTAAAAGAATATTGGGACAGTTGTAAAAAAAACTTAAGAAAAGACAACAAAAACAACACGTCTGGGGTCAAAAAAAAACCCAATGGTAATCGGAAGATTTATAAAGAATTTGATACTATTAAACAATTATCTTATAATAATGGTTACCCTTTTTATATTTTAAACAATGTTTTTTGTAAAGTTCGTTTATACCATTTCTTTAAAAAATTTCTCAAAATAAATCGGATAACGCTACTATCTATTGTTTTATGCCTTATATGAATTGTTGTTATCTGTTTCTTAAAAAAGAATATTAAAAGTAAAATATTTCTATTTCGTTTTCTCTTAATCGTAGTTTAAAATATTTTATTCTTAATAACAATGATTTTGTTTCTTCTTTAGATAAATCTGCTGTATATAAAATTTCTTGTTCTTCTTGCAATTGTTCTTATGTAGAACAAACTGGTAGAAAGTTTAAAACAAGATTAAATGAACATATTTATTTTATTAAGGTATTTAAATTTTGGTATTCTTTCGTTAATCATATTTTATCTAATGGTCATTTTTTTTCTTCTGACCTCAATGTTAAATTTCTTCATTTATGTAACTAAAGTTTTTTTCTTAATCATCTTCAAGTTCTTGAAATTAATCTTTATAATGAAAATTCAGACAATTGTTTTAATAGAATTTTTGATTTAAATATTTCTTCTCTTCTCAAAAATAAATTTTAATTTACTTTTTTATATCACCTATGGCTGTGCATTTATTGTCAGTGTCAATTCAAAAATTTTTAATTTCTTGACATTTGTTCTTTAATTTTATAATTTTATATAAATTGTAAGCTGTTTTAAATATCTAGTAATTTTTGTTAATTCATTTGCTTTCAGTATAACTGATGATGACAATTTAAATTGTCCAAACTAGTTTTATAATAAATATAATTCTGGATTGAGTTAAAGAAAAATATCATATTTTATTACAATATCTTCTTTACTTAGAGATGGATTACATTAACTATATTTGTAATCTGAGATTTAAAATATTGATTTAGTAATGTCAACAAGAAATGCAAAATCGCTCAACCAGGAATTTTTCTTTAGTAAATCAGTTGCCAAAAGTAACGCCTTTTTTTCTCTGAAAGTTTTAATACTTCTTCTCTTAAGTTGAAGATATGTTTTATTATGTTACAAGCCATCGCACTACGCAGTCAAGTTGTAACTTCCATATTCGGCTATTTCTTCTTCAAACAAAACCTGGACTGCACGTCTGTTAAAAGCTTTTGCGTGGATCTAATGTATGCAGGGTGCCACCGTGTTCATAATATCATCCAACTTTATGTTCACAACGCTTCGGGTGGATGATGCAATGATACAAAAATATTTTTTTGATTTAAGTAATTTTGGAAAACAATTACACAACGATTATACAAATGCACCATCGCTGCAAATAGGTATCAGTTTGTCTTTTTCTTGTGTTGTATTTTTCAGCTAGCGCAATTTTAGGAAATCTTTAAATACATTTAATGTTCAGCAATGCAACGTACAAAAATAGCCAACTTGTCTTGGTAAATCCCAGATTTTATCTAACACCAACAAAATGTATTTTCACTTTTTTCAGATCTCTAGGATCTGACATCTCCTCCGTCCACCTCGTAACAGTGTGTAAAATTAAAAGCACTGTCGGCTTTAGCTTTGACGTTTTGGTGATTAGGCTTTGAATAATAATACAATAAAAACTTCAATAGAAGTATGTAAATATGCGTTAAAGACATTGAACATATGCAGTTAAATATACGTACATTTATTTGCATGCTAGATATATAATTCTAACATAATTGTTTATAATTACTAATTATAATCTGCGATATAAAAAATACAACACCAAGAAAGCGTTAGAATTTTTGGACTAAACTTAGCAGAAATGGTTAACTAGTGAAAAGTAGTGAAGGTAGTTTTTCATTCAGAGAAATTGCTAACCGTCTTAACCGCAAATAATCCTCTGTAATACGGTGTTATCAAACATGGTCTAAAGAAAGTCAAGAATGTCGTAGACGAGGAAGTGAACGGCAAAGACCAACAAATGTGGTCAAGGACCACCATCATCAATTAATAGCATTAAGAGACCAATTCTCGAGTACAAGATCAATAGCCGACCAATGCTTTCGAAACGTCCTGTAACCTTTCGTACAGTTTACCGTCAAATTAAAACTTTTGCCTTGTAGTTCTATTGACCACATCTTGTGTTTTTGCTAACGGCTCGTCATCGACAGCAACGTTTGGATCGGCATACTTTACGACTGAATTGGAACTTGGAATGACATAGGGTGGTTTTCAGTAACAAATTCCGATTTTGCTTAGAAATGCATGATGGTGAGACGTAGATGTAGAGAACGTCGCAATGTGAGTTTTCTGTTGAGCTGCATGTTTATCACACTGTGGAGATTAGGGTATGGAGTGCTATTGTTTATGGAAGCAAGTCACAGTTGGTATTCATCTAAAGCTAAAAACTAGAGAACCCAATTTTTCAACAGGATAATGCCAGTCCCCAACTTGCAAACCATTCTACGAAGCGCTTCAAGATGGCTAACGTCAATATCTTGCCGTGCTCACCCAGATCTCCCGACTTTTCGCCTATCAAACCTGACGCAACAAATTTTTAAAAAAATTAGACTTATCAGGTAATACATTTTTTAACTTGTTGTTTTCAACATCGCAGGATACTATTGACGCAAATTCTAGTTTCTGTTATGTTGGTTATACTTAAATTAGCATTACAAATAGTATATTAGACAGATTTTTAATTGTTTGTAACCAAGATTTCTTAACAATAGCAAATTTAGTTTGTTAACAAAAACTGGGTTTTCTAATTCGGTTTTGCTAACAGCACTTCCAACTATTTGAACACTGTCTTTTAACGAAAGTTCTTTAGTTTCTATAGTTTGAGCTTCTTCGGAATCGAATTCATTGAGTGTATTCAGGTGAACTCGGCGGCAGGCAGCGGCTAAGTAATGTGCTATTTGAATTACACAGCGGTCGCCATTTTATTTATTTTTTTTCCGTTTACTTACTCAGTGCTTTTTTCAATGTACGATTTTAAGAAAATCAAATTTTTTTTTAGGCGATTGACACGATTATTTTTTTTCTTTAAAAAAGCTACTCTAATACAATGCAGAACGTATTTAAAAATTAGCAGGTTTTGTGTGTTTAGGTGATTTTAACAAAGCCGCTTAGGCTGTTTTTCATCCGTTGCCAGCCGCTGAGCACCGCTGAGTTTACCTGAATAAACTCATTGATAACGCGCTGAACCTTTTAACGGCCGCACCTTGATCACGCTTCCCTCGAACGATAATATTCTAACAGATTATTATTAGTTCTATATTATAAGCAGGGATAAAATTAAATTTTGTCTACATTTGCTGGTTTTGAAAACACCGTATGTTTTGGAACGTTGGCATGTTACAGTGCCGTAATACGTAATATATCTCTGAACAACTTTGAAGAATATAAAAGTGAATTTTTTACTATTTATTTCTCAGTACATGTGCTCGAACATTACTTAAACCATACGTTATATATATATATATACCTACTTGTTGGAATAAAAATTATCAAAACAAACATTTTTATAAAAACTTTTTTCACATTTGCTGCATTTCAGTCTCGTGTTGTTTTTAGAGAGAATGCAACGTCCTTGCGTTATACTCGTTGGAATACGGTTTACACCATCCAATTTGATGTTTTGTAATACACTTGCAGAAGGTTCTCTCTTACTACTTTGGCAGCGCCAACGTTGATGAGCGCTAATACAACGTTTCGTCTAAACTACAAATTGGTTATAGAGGTTCCGGAACTTATATGTTGATAAAATGGAACTGCGGTAACAATAGTTAAATTTTGACTATTTGAGAAAATATTCTACAACCACTTCTTTCATCGTAACATGTGTCTGTAGCTAGCTAATAAGCGGTCCAGAAAATCAATCTGTTGGGAGCACTTGGCTTGTAAAAAAATGTCAAAATACACTACATGGTTAACATGATTTTCTATTTGGCGCGTAATAATGTTTTTATATAAATTCACCCCCACTATATCAAAATATATCTAGTAGACCTAACTTGTTTAAAAGATAATTATGCTTGACTGGAGTCAAAGCTCTTGTAAGCATGTCAGCTGACATGTCAGTTGTAGGCAAATACTGCATTTGAATTAAATTTTCCTCAATTCTGTTTATCGCAAACCCATCCATACTGATACCTTCATGCCTCGGCTCGTCATCATCCTGCACAGAAACGTTCTGTTCTTGAATCTTTGGTTCATTGTGCATTTTCTATTTGACAACCTGAGAATATAGACTCGGAACTCTGTCATCTTACTAGAACTTTAGTGAACAATGGTTATATGAAGCGAGATATTCATAGAGTTATTAATAATCGTCTACATCCACGTAGTGGATTACTTAAGACACTTCTACTCCCAAATCCAATCCGAAAATGGCTTTTTTACCCTACTTTTACAAGGTTATAGATCAAATAAGGAAACTTTTTCGTATGAATGGTATCAAACCCATTTTCAACTCGACAGGCAAAATCTCTCAGATTTTTGCTTTTCTCAAAGACAATTTTTCTACACTTTCATCTCAAGGTGTATACCAAATTCCTTGTTTATGTAGTTTAGTCTACATTGGTGAGACCGGTCGTTCCGTCATTACTCGCATTTCAGAACATGATCGTTGTACAAGGAAAAGGCATATTTCTAAGTCTGCGGTTGCTGAACATCATTTCACTACAGGTCACAAGATAGATTTTGATAACGTTTCGCTGATTACCAAATCTCTATTCTTTTTTAACAAGAAATTTCGAGAGAACATAGAAATCATCAAATATCCCAATAACTTCAATCGTGGTCATAGTTTTGAGCTATCTCCTCTTTAGTTCTCTGTCATTAGTCCTTTATCGAAACCCAATCAGAGTCGAGCTTAACCAGCCGTGACGATACTTCTTCTTTATATACGGAGACTATTTCTTTTTAAGTCACTTCTATGGAGTTTAAAATCGGGCTTGGTTCACAAGTTGATTACCTTTTGAGAAGTTTTTAGTTAGATTTCGGTTGCTTGTTTGAGTTCTTCGATTTCTCCCAAGCTGATAGGGCCCTTTACGAAAGTGGGCGAAACGTTGGCAACTTCGGTTACAACAATGACACGGTCCACGGAAGACTTTTTTATCTTAGTATTGATTTATATAATTCTCCCGATCTAAGCTTATTGCATTATTAGCCTTATAAAAATGAATGTGCATTCAAAGACACTGCTTAACATACCTTAAACCTTTAACTTGAAATTTTAAACCTAATTCCTTTTTCAAAAATATGATTTCTTCTTTATCATTTGAATAAATAAAAAAATCATCAACATATAAAACTACAATATTAACAATACCATTTGAATTCTTTATAAACAAACGAGGTTCCACTTCTGATTTTTCTTATTCTAAATTAATTAAAAATCCTTTAACCCTATTGTACTAAGCCCTTAAAGCTTGTTTTAGCCCCTAAATTGCTTTTTTCAACTTTAAAACTTTGTTGCAATCATTTGATTTAATGAAATCGTTAGGCTGATTTATATATACATCTTCTAAACGTTTAAAAGCGCTGTTTTTACATCTAAATATTAAATGTCTAATTTTAATTTTACCGATAATGCACCTAACAGCCTCAAACTGGAATGTTGCAATACTGGTGAAAAAGTTTCATCTTAGTCGATGATTGGTTTTTGAACAAAACTCTTAGCCACTAACCTCGTTTGATAACGCATATCACATTTACTATCCACTTTTAGTTTGAACACCTATTTGCAGTTTACCACTTTGCCATTCTCCGGAACATCACTAAGATCCCATCGTTTTCTTCAAACGATTCAAGTTCTTCGTTCATTGCATTGTTTCAGTTTTCTACATCAGACTTTGACAATGCTTCCTTAATCATTTCAATCTCAACATCTTTTTCATTTGGATTTCCTTTACTTTTTTGCTGTACTGCATCAGTTTTATCTCCCACTGAAACTGTTATATCTTTATTTACATTTTTACTCATCTCCTCTTCCTTTGCAACGTCAATACTGTTTTCAGTGTTCTGTGTTATAACTACGTCTAGATTAGTTCTAACTGGGATCTTAAACTCTGTAGCCTTTGATATCTTCTCCATATTTAACGAGAATTTTCTTTTTATCCCATTTCAACCGATTTTTTTTAGCTACGTGAACTATCACTGTACTGCCAAAATCTTGAAATTAGTAACATCTGGCTTTGGTCATGTCTAAACTGCAAATGCCTTACTTACTACCTCGGCTTATAATTTTTTGTTTAAATTGGCATCAAACAACAAACATTTGACCTTTTCAACAACGTTACGATTAAGTTTCTCTGATGTTCTATTTTGTTCAAGCGGATTTGTCTTTTGATGAGTGATTTCTTTGAATTTTAATAAACTCTCAAATTCGTTACTACAGAATTCTCCCTCATTGCCAGTTCTAAGAATATTGATATTAGAATTCTTTCGTTTGATGAGATGTTCTTAAATTTTTAACAACAGTTAAACACTTAATCTTTCATTTTTTAAAAATACACAAATATCATTCTACTGAAGTTATCAGCAAAGGTTAGAAAATATCTGAAGCCACCAATTGATCGATTTTCCATCGGTCCACAAACGTCTGCATGTATAAATTGGAATAGTTCTTAAGCTCTCGTATCAGTGTGATAAACATAACTGCTTACCTTTACAACAAATGAGACAGTTTTATAGCCCATATTGTGCTTTATCTGTGCATGGTAAACCCTGCACTATATTACCGTTTTTCATTTTATTCAAATCTTCAGAATTGATATAACCAAATCTACGATGCCATTTAGTACGATTATTACTGGATGCTGTTCCTAATGTAGCTAACAATTTTTTTTTTTCGATTTTTTAACATTTAATCTATATACAACTCCAATCATTTCCGCCATTCCAATAACTGCATTTTCTTTATTATAGATTTTACAACAACTTGCTTCAAAATGAACTGTATTTCCGTTTTTAATTAACTGACTCACTGAAAGCAAATTTTGATTTGATTTGCTACCATAATTTGATACCAATTTGTCATTAAAGCATTTTTAACCCAATCTAAGTTGACTGCTAAATGCATACTGCGCCAAAATCTACATACCAATCATCTTTGTTAAAATCTCCACTTAAAAACACTGCACTAAAAGCGTTTACAGTACTTTGCTTCTAATTATGATCACTTTTCTTTTTGTTTTCTGTGACATTAGTACATTTGCTCTTGTAATGTCTAAATTGTTTACACTTAAAACATTTCACGTTTTTAAAGTTACCACTCTTACCGACAGAATGTTTCTTTTCTGCAAGCTTAACTTTACTGGCAAAAGCGTTTCCAAGCTTGCCGACATCAACTTCCATGTCCAGCAACTTCATTTTGATAGAATCTGCTGTTATAGAAATTCCAGAGTGTTCGATCGCCATAATCATTGGCGAATATTTGTCTGGTAATCATGCTAATACAACGATTCAATTCACTTATCACTGGGAAAACCAGTACCTTTTAGCTTTAGTTTTTGTTTCCACAATTTGGATTACATACGATGCCACGCAGTAACCAAATTCTTCTCTTAAAACCTGTGTTTAAAGATTTTGATTTCTACCATAATTCTTATGCTGTTTTTGATTATCTAATATGCACATAAAGAGAAGTACTGATCGTTAAGATCAACTTTGCTTTGGCTTTAGCGTCATCCGTAGTTTCTTCTAATGTGCATTTCTACAATTCTTCTAGAACTAAATAATTCTCAACCGCAAACGCCCAATCGTCGTAATTCTTAAGACTTTTTAACTTTGGTACATTTACTAAACACACTATTTTTTTAAACACGTGGCTCTGAGTCCATAACCTATTGACAAAGGGTTGTTTTGATATAAATTCTAACAAAAACATCCATATCTTGAATCCAAAACTAATCGGTTTATTTTTGATAACCATTTTCGCCGAGTGACCCCCATGATATGAAACCATTGCTTTATCTATACTAAGATGTTTGTAAAATACACTAAATTGTTGAAACCGTTTATTTAGTTTTTCATAAAACACCAAAACTTTTGCAACTTTAAAATTAGAAAGGCTACGTTTGTCAACTAAAGGAAAATAGCGCTTTATGCTTCGGAATTTGTCCTTGCTCATTGTTTTAGCAAATTAGCTGTTGATCAGTAATCGTTTTTAATTGGAAGGCGGTGACAAGCACTGATAAGAAGTTATCTTAGAAATTGTCGAATCTCTTCGTCATGTACACTAAAGTTATTAACATTTTTGTTTCTTCTAGCATAGAACTGAGTTTGTTCTCGGATGAAAGAAATCATTTTGGTTGTAAGAAATAAAGAAAACATTTCATATTCCGACTTTCTAACGTGATTTTTGCTTACCTTTGGAGGATCCTTAGCGTCACGATCAATTGACACTTCTTGCGCTTTTCTCCACATTTTCTTCTTTACTCTCCTCATCATCTGGAGAATCTTAAACTTCTCCAGGAACTTCTTCGGGCATTTTATGTAAATACAGTACATCTTTATCAATTGCATCTTCATCACTGTCAATGTCTTGATCACCAGATTTTGGAGGAAAGATTACTACATTTATCTCTTTTGCAGACGTTGAAGCTTCAACATTATCAAGCGCGTTTCTTAAAAGTTTGTATCTGGCGATAGATCTAAAACATAATTACTTATATGTATTGTAAAATTTAATTTTTTTTACTGTAGGACTAACCTGTAAAACACCATAACTACTTATACTCGACCTGATCAACACTTGAGTAAAAAACAATTGCACTGTTCAAATGCTAAAAAAATATTTATTTAAATATAAAATTCAAATAGCAGTTACCAAATACATTTTACTGACTATTATTCTAGCAAAAAAAAATCCAAAAAACAAAAGTAATGAGTTTGTCATAATTTTTTGCAAAGGTAGACAAACAGTTTAATTTTTGGTAAACTTGAGATCTATTTTTTACTTGACTGTGGGAAAAAATTTAACGCAATTTTCAGAAAAGACAAGTAAACACCATATTGTTCAGACACATCAACAATATATATACAACTGGTAACACGAGATAAAAGCTATGTTTCCAAAATGGGAACGATGGCATTTAAAAGAGTAATAAACTTAAAATTCTAAGCGTAATATAAAGCAGCTTTGGTACCACATCGTGTCACAGCTGGAAACGGAAGTAAACTAACATCAACAAACTAACATCAACACCAGCAATTTTCCTAAACTTGATCACACGGTATAGTGTTTTCAGAAACACTTTCTTTGCTAAAGATACCGATAAATTAAGACTTAGATATTTTGTTAGTAAATACGATTTGTTTTTTTCTTCTTCAACTCCTAACACACCAAAAAAAAATTTTGCAATGATTTACTGTTCTTTGTCTCTTGTTTCCATAATTTTTTATTGTTTTGACCAATTTGCAACGGTTTTTTCTTTCGGCATTTTAACATACTTACTGAAAGAAAATTATTTACTGCCCGCCAATTTGTTATTTCGCCCTTTTTTTTGTTTTTTATAATTTAGTTTGCTAAATGATTAAAAATTAAGTAAAACTATATATTTCACCGTACAATTAATATAAATTAATCTAAAAAAATGTAAACGGTAATTTTATTTTTAATATAAAAATTAGTGCACATTGTACAAGTGCGTGACATTAACATAAAACATTTGCAATTTGTACAATTAAAACTTTTTAGAGTTGTTTTTTCTAAGAATTATTTTTTTTAATTATTTGCAAGACCTTAGAAGCAAGGTACGTTTATATACCAAAGTTGTAATCTAAGTTTAAGAAATACGTTTTCAATTGTAAATAAATCGAGTTACAGTTTTAAAACGTTTTATTCAATTGCAACTTGGAATGTTGAGAACAGTTACTTTTTAAATATTCTTGCAAAATCCTTGCACCACTTAAAACTTTTACATAAAAACTGGTTTATAAGGTTTAACGATAATTTAGCCATGAAAATTTTAGAGTGCGTTTTAGACCCATTGTTGAAAACAGAACTGCAATTACAAGAAGAATTAATTAAATCAAAAACCAACGACTAGTTTAAACTTAAATTTAAGAACGAATGCTAAATTACAAGTTTTATGTTGGATTATAAAAAAAAAACTCTTTAATTGAATTTTCATTGTCGTATTTTGTTGAATGCGGATTTAAGGCTGTTACAAATTAAATCGACTAAAAATTGTCACTCAAAATTTAATAATGTAGCTTACTGGTATTAGTTCAAATGCAAAAAACATTTTTTGTTACATCCAAACCAACCTAAACATTAATTATTACGTCAAACAAATATTTTTAAATATTATTGTTTTAAAAACAAACATTCCTCATTATTAACATATTTTCTGTAACATTTTTAGTTGACTTCATAAAAAAAGCATTGGTCAAATATATGTTCTGTTTAAAGACGATGATTCTAACATATTTTCAAAATACTGCTAAACAATAAAAAACTGTAACTTAAAAAAATTAAATTTTTGGATGTCTAAGTACTACGCAACATAATGTATGTTAAAAACTTAAAAACTAAAAAAAAATAAGAAAAGTTAAAAAAATTGGGAGCGTCTTGCAAAAATGCTCAAAATTGCACACTAAGAAGACAAAAAAATTAAAATAATTAAAAACTTGAACTTAAAAAAAAATAAGATTTTATGCTCCACAGCGCAGATAAGTTAAGAAGTTAAATCTTGCACCTCTGTCTCTATTGCTTCCTATCATGTGTTAATTATTCCATCCCAAGTCATTCCTTTTCTCTCTACTTCTTTTTCTATGTTATCAATTCATTTTGTTCTTGGTCCTATTTTATTATTTCCCTGCACTCGTGTTTTGAACACTCTTTTTCTTAGCCTATCGTCCGACATTCTAACACTGCCCTATTATTTTTTTGTTGATTGATTCCATTTTCAGATTTTGTCAAAATGTTTTGTTCCTTGTTCTGTCTTTCTTGGTTTTGTTTTTTGTTTTTTTAGGAATTCCATTAAATTAATACGTGTCTTCCGTCTTTCTGTGAGTGTCAACGTCCGGCTGCTATTTGTAATTGATGGCATGACCACTTTTTTAACAATTTCGGTTTTTATTTTCTCTTCCACTTTTATTTTTCCTAAAAAGATCGCCTTTATTAAATTAAATATCTTTTCGTTTTTTCTATTCTATTGTCTAATTGTTTGTCCAATTTTCCATTTTCTTCTATTATTCGCCTAGGTATTTAAAATATTCAGACTAATTTGATGTGTTTTCTTTGTATTTGAAATTATTATTGTTACTAAACACTAAAGAAAGAAGTTCCTAAAAAGTAACAAAGTGTTTAAGTAACTAACCAAGATTTAGAAAAAAAGCAAAACAAATAATTGCCCAAAAATCAATTATTAAGAAGCAAAAAAGAAAATAAAAAAAGAAGATAAGTAAGAAAGACAAGAAAGAAAGATAAGAGACAGGCGAAGAAAGATGTAACACAGGATGTAAATGTCTGATTCGTTCTTCTCTACGTAAGAGAAACGAAAGGGAGTGACCAACTCTGCAATGCTCATCTAACCGCCCAAAACGCGAACTATAAAAAAAATTAAAAAGAAAGAAGCATAGTTGGCACATAGAAAAGTTCTAGACACCAAAAATAAAAAAAATAAAATGTAGGAAAGGCAGAGATAGGGAATGACGAAGAACGATAAGGCTTGATGTTAATGCCTGATTCGTTCTTCACCTCGTAGAAGAAGAAAATGAGAGACCACTCTACGGCGCCCAACTAACCGCCCAAAAATTATCGGAAAAAAAAAGACAAACAAAAATATCAGTTAGTTATCAAACGAATGCGTACCAATTCCTGTCCCAAATCGAAAAGTTTACTACAGAAATTGGATGCCGATGAGCGGAATAGAAAACTCAAAAAAAAAAGAAAAACGAAATACAATAGCAGAAAGAAAATCCTATACATGACTATCAATCCCAAGAAACCGGCTATGCGGGTATAAATATATACAGACGGAAAAGTAGTCAGTTCTAAAGTAAGATGGAAAAGAAAGAAACCAAAAGAAATTTATTAGAAACTTAATTAAAATAAGAAATACAGTACAGCAAAGTAAAAGGAACAATTGGGTAATATCTGAGCTACAACTATCAAAACATCAACGACGTATCTAAAGACACGAACCACCAAATCAAAAGACATAAACCAGAAGAATAGTAAAGGTTGAAAGTTAAAAGCCCAAAAAGTGAACTAGCATTTACGACGTTTGCGACGCCAACTAAAAAGAAGAGAACAATTAAAAAAAAGAGACAACAAAGCACAGTTAGAGATGACTAAAAAAGTAGATGCAAAAGCAATGATGGGGGTTTTTACACTCGGAGAAAGCGATCTTTATGTAGACGTGTAGAAGATCATGTAGCGACCCGAAGGTTAGAAAACATCATCGTTTCTGACAATGCAAGACGTAACCTAATAGGATTGTTTCGTCGTGAGTTCGAACAATAACGTATAAACGCGGCAACTTTAAGTCTTATATGAGGCCAGTAGAAGTGACAGCAAAAAGCTTCTAAAGTGTGCTTAACACTGCGGTGATCACAGTCAGATGAAATATGATAATCGTATATTAAATGCTTGCATTGGTCCCATGGAACAACTAATTTTCAAACACAGGGGTCAGAAGAAGAGACACGTACCCGTTTACATAAAAGTTTTTTTACAACACACCAACGAGAGAAACAACGAGGTGAAGGTGTAACTTTAGATATCAGACCCAAATACGAGGTATCAGTAGTGAGCCTAATAATCTTAGAAACTAAATAGAAATTAGAAAGAAGTAAAAGAACAGTACGTAAAGGTTTATCATCTTGAGAACGACAGCGAATGGAAGAATTTAAAGTAGAAGTAGATACAGAAAAAAAGAGCGTAAAGGCATTAAGAGAGCAACTAGCAGGATTAACAGAAGAAACAAAAGTATAATTCTTACTAGCAAAGACAGATAGCTCTTAAACTTTGTCACTGGTCTTTGATGAAAAGTTAAAAGAATTACGGGAGTTGATATTCGACTCCAAAAGTTTGCCTAACGATATTAGTTGAGCGATAAATGTGATTTTAATTAACGCTAACGGAAGTTGATAGAACGGTGTTAGATTCCAGCAAATGATCTTCAGCTGTATTGGCTCTGAGACCAGTTCTGAGAACTAAAAAAAGAGGTATCGCATGGTGATAACGTACGTACCGTTAGTTTCGTTTGCTTCTATCGTACGATTATGAATAGTATCCATTAAGCGCTCATCGTTATCCAAAAGCATAAACTCAGACTTTAATAGAGCAGTAACTCTCTCATCTCACAAACGTAAAGAATTTCGGTTTGCCCTAAAAACAAGAAGAGCTTTGTAAGGCAATATCCCAAAAGTTGAGTGAAACAGTTTGTGATGCAAGACACCACGAGACCAACACAATTTGTTATTACGAATAAAAAATTCAATAGGTACAGAAACATCATCACCAGAAAAAGTTACGTTCCAATTTGCAAAGCTCATTTCTGAATCAGAATCTCAGTCATAAGGAGTGGGGGTTCTTCGTCTGAGTAATACATATCTAAAACAATAAAACTAATCAAAGCAGTAAACCAAAGCAGAAATCTACCACCACGTGTCTGACTAGAAATCCATTTAAAATCGATTAGTCGATAACTAAAGCGAAATCAAGCCAATGTACTACTAAAATGGCGGAAAGTGAAGAAGGCGCATCATTTGCTAAGTGTTGTGTTTGTTCTAAATCCGCGGTTACAAAAAAAGTTAAATGTGCAAATTGTGAAAAATATTACCACACAAGCTGTGCTAATAAGAAAAATTACATAAAGGTGGACGATAACACAGTGATTTGCTGTGAAAGGTCAATAAACGAAATTCTAAATGGCGATAAAGACCGTGCATTCTGCGATATAGAAACTGACAACGTATTAAAAATAAATGCGTTGTTGATTAATTTGCTAACCAGCAAAGAACAAATTATAAAACTGCAAACTGAATTGTTACAATCAAAAGACAATCACATAAAGGATTTAAACAAAAAAATTAATTCCCTTGAAGACCGCAAAACCAATGCAACTCTATCACCTTACGTTGAAACTCATAAAGTAAACGCAAATAAACAGCAAAAAGTACCTAAACTATATTCGGAAGTAAGCAAGCATCAATCACAATCAAAGAAAGGGCAGGTAAACACTAATGCTAGAAACGCTCAAATTCAAAAACAAGTGGTTATCTCGCCCACACCTGAGGAAATTGATAACAAAAATTGTTTACAAACAATTATAAATCTAAATAGCGACATTAATACAAATTCAGTTCATAAATCTAACAAAGATGACGATGATTTCAAATTGGTCACCTACCAAAAACCTCAAAAAAAATTGGTCAACACATATAAAACAAAACCCATTATCGGTACGAATTCTAGCAATACATTTAGTATTACGGCAGCACCAAAGAAAGCATGGGCTTTTATTGGAAGAATTTCACCTTCCGTCACAGAAATAAATATGCTCGACCATCTCAAGCTGATTACAAATGATGAGGAGGTTGAATGCCTTAAATTACAAAGTAAAGGACAAAACTTGTGTTTTCGAGTCGCAGCCAATATTAAACACGCCGATACTCTACTGGATCCCAATAATTGGCCGGAACACGTCAGAGTGAGCCGCTACAATTTTCGATTCGCTCAACATAAAGGATGTAACGATTAAACCAGTTCGTAAACCTAGAGAATCACATGCTTTTCCTTCAAATCTAAGCATATTTCATATTAATATACAAAGCATTCGCAATAAATTATTGGAACTGGAATCATTTTTAAGCTATAATTCCACAAAATTCAACATAGTCTGTATCAGCGAACATTGGCTAATTGGAGAAGAGATGGATACTTTTTCGTGTGGGGAATGGTTCATCGCATCGTCATTCACCAGAACATACAGTCGGCATGGAGGCGTACTAATAATGATGAAGAACAGTGAAGAATTTACTGCGATAGCAGGAATAAAAGAAATCTCCATAGAAAATCATATCGAAATATGTGCGGTTAATTATACTAAGTTCAACTGCAATGTAGTTTGTGTGTATAGACCACCTCTGGGCGACATCCAGGTATTTATGAATACACTAGATACTATATTAAATAAGTTTAAAGGTAAAAATGTGTAATCTTAGGAGACTTTAATGTAAGATTTTGTTCCAATGATACAAATGCCACTAAATTATGTGATCATTTTATGACATTTGGATATGTACAAACCATATTCAAAGAAACTAGATTTAAAAACTGTATAGACAACATATTCACCAATCTGAACTCAGATGATTTTATCACATCTACTGTAAATTGCGGCATATCAGATCATTATGGTCAAAAGATCAGCGCTAAATTACCTGGAAGATGTACCGAAAAACAACATACGAAACTCGTTCGTTCTATCACGTTACGCGGCCAATGTGCTATGCACAACAATCTAAGTAGTTTAAGCTGGAAGTTCATAGACAATCCGTTCGAAAACGTTAATAGTAAGTTTAAACTCTTTCACGATTATTTCATAAATTTATTTAATACATCCTTTCCTTACACCAAATTTTCAACAAAACACCGTGATGGTGGAATAAAATGGTACAATGATAAACTCAAAAACATGCGGGACAAATTAAACTTGCTAAATGATATGTACTCAAAATCCCCAACTCACGAACTGTATGCTACAAAAAATAAATACAAATACGCGTATAGGAGCGAATTAAAACGTGCAAAGAGAGAAGAAACAGACAGATTGATATACAACTCAAATAACGTAAGCAAATCTCTATGGGATATTGTAAACAAAAGATGCAACCGCAAACAGAAAAAAATGTTCATTAACAGCACCTTATCAGCAGACGACTTTAACAATTACTTTGTTAACGTTGGACATAATATCGTCAAAAACTTCCCTAAGCTAAACGGTGAAGGTATAATGCATGACCAGCCTACTTGTTTGGTTAATACCAATTTCAAATTTAACACAGTCACTTTCATACAAATCCGAGATATCTTAGTATCTATAAAGTCCAGTAAATCCAAAGATATATTTGGTCTATGCCCATATATCATAAAAGCAAACATTTCAAACCTTGTTTACCCTCTAACCAAACTAATTAATCTCTGTATAAATGAATCTGTTTTTCCTGACCAACTAAAAATTGCTTCAGTATTACCAATATACAAAAAAGGGGATGTACATGACCTATCCAACTACAGACCCATCTCTATTTTACCCAGTTTCTCTAAAGTTTTTGAAAAAGCTTTAGCAATACAAATCATAAATCACTTTGAATCAAATCATCTATTTAATGAAAAACAATACGGATTTCGCAAAAATAGAAGCACCACTGACGCAATTATTGATTTTGCTATGAATTTAATATATGGCTTTGAAAACAAAGAATATTCATTATCTATGTTTTTAGACCTCTCAAAGGCTTTTGATTCGGTATGCCATGAAACACTTTTACATAGATTAGCAAACTATAAATTCGACCAAGCTAGCGTTAAATTAATAGCATCTTATCTAGAAAACAGACATCAAATAGTAAACTTCAATGGAACTTCAAAAGTACTTCCTATCAACATTGGATTGCCACAAGGAAGCATACTAGGCCCATTGTTGTTTATAATATTTGTAAATTCATTTCCCAGCTGTATAGAGAGTACAGAAGGTGAGACACATATTGTACAATTTGCGGATGATACTACCCTCACCATAACGGATAAACACATAGAAAATGTTTCAGAGAAATGTATCGTGGCACAGTCAAAGGCCCTTGAATGGTTCTCATATAATAAACTACTCTTAAATACTGCGAAAACTAAGGAAATGTTGTTTACACTGAGACACAGTAACTTAGACACTCAGAACGAATCTGTATGTTTTCTAGGAGTGCACCTCGATAGTAAACTAAACTGGCTTCATCACACCGATTTTATATCAATGAAACTAAGTAAAAACATTTTCGCACTCAGAAACTTACAATCGAGTGTGTCCCCAAAAGTTCTACGAACATCGTATTTTGCCTTGTGCCACTCGATAATGTCTTACGCAATTCTAGCGTGGGGTCACTCTACAGGTTGCCACCGAGTATTCAGATTACAAAGACGAGCAATTAGAATAATAGCAAACTGCAGCTACAGAAGTGAATGTAAACAATACTTCATACAATATGAAATATTAACGCTACCGTGCATATATATTTTAGAATGCTTACTATTTGTCAAAAAACACATTAGTAACTTCTCGGAACAGTGTAGTATACATAAGCATCAAACTAGAGCTTGTAACCATCTCCGACCAGAATTTCAAAGAATAAAAAAAACTCAAACTGGGCCAAACTACTGGTCTATAAAATTCTACAATGAATTACCACTTAAAACTAAACAATTAGAATTAAGCCAATTTAAAACGACAGTAAAAAAATATTTAATAAATAAGGGATTCTATAGCTTTAATGAGTACCTTAGCTGTAAACATATAATTTTGTAAGTACCTACTTAGACTGACGAGTGTAAATACTTTGTATATTAGCACGAAATATATATTATTATTATTATTATTATTATTAAAAGGCAGCAAAAAAATAAGCAAGCCAACTACGAAGCCAGGTCATGCAACAATACCAGAAGAAGCAAAGCACGATTTTGGGTAAATTGAATCAACTAAGAACATTGAAGAGGTTATAAAATCAATAAAAAAGGAAGTATAACTGCACACACAAAATCGAGCCTCTTGACAGTTGTGCGTCAAATTTGTTACGAGGATTTTCTCATTTCTCAGTTTGATACGAATATTTAGAATAGAATTCTATTCTTATTCTATTCTATATCTACTGTATTCCTTACTCTTTTTTTAATTATTCTTGCAAATATTTTTCCTGGGATGCTGGAGAGTGTTATTCCTCTGCAGTTATTACAGTTTCTTTTGTCGGTTTTTTTATATATTGGCAGTATAACATCTGTTTTCTAATATTTTGGTATTTTTGTGTCTTTTAATATATCGTTCATTATTTTCCTTAGTTTATTTATATCCGCTCCTTCCATATACTTTATTGTTTCCGAGGTGAGGTTATCTTTTACAGCTGCTTTGCTTAATTTTAGCTTTTTTATTGCCTCTTCGATTTGTTTGTCTCTTAAGTGTACTTGTTGTTCCTCATTGCTTTTTTCTCCACTATCTATTTGGGTTTACATGTGTACGAAGAACTTGTTTTTTTGTTTCATTTCTTGCGTTATCATTTACCCCATATGCTGTGGTGATTGTCCATATTTCTACATCTAACAGGTTTATTTTTACCGTTAATATTCTTTTGTTTACAAATTCTTCATGGATCACGTTCTTTAGTGTATTTTGAGCAATTATCAGGCGCACTCCTTCTTTTGCTTTATCTTTCTCCTCTACTTCCGACTAGTACATTTAGTATCTTTTATGTGTTCTCTTTATACCTTTTTTTTTGATTTTGTAATTCTTAATATTTCTATGTTCCTCTTTCGCCGTATTTTACCTTTTTATTTTTAATTTTTTTTTTCTATTTATGATCTTTTGTTTTAGCTTTATCATCATCGTTGCGTTTCTTTTTTTCTTTGGATTTATCGTCATCTTTTATTCCATTCCCTTTTTCTGTATTTATTCGAGTTTTTTTCGCTACTATACTCTTCTTTACTTACTCCCCTATTTTTTGCCTCTTCATTTTTATTTATCGGTGATCTCTCGCTTACCGTTTTTATATTTCTTTCTTTCTTTTATTTGTTCGATAGTGTAACTTTTGTCATCTATTATAAGCTTGTTGTATCTTAGAATTGCTTTCTGTCCTTTGTAACTCGCTTCTTTTATGTATGTGATCAATTGTTTGTTTGTTTTTGTACTTGTTTACTATAGCCCTCATTATCAATATGTCACTTCTTATAAGTTTTGTAGCGTCTTTTAGCACTTCAAGCTTTTTATTTCCTAATAAAAATTAAAATTGGTCTTGGTGTGGCTCTATTTTGCGGTTTGATTCCTATTCTTCTCACTTATCTTGTTTTATATTCCATATTTATTTTCTTTTTCATGATCTTGATTTGTTTATCGAATTTCGTATTCTGCTTTTTCAGGGTTTTTATTTTCCTTTTTTAAGTTGGCGTTTTCTAACTGTATTTTCTGTATTTTGTCGCGTAATGTATTAATCTTATTTTTTACGCGTTCAATACGCGTTTTTATTGTTTCAAGTTTGTCTTTAATTCCCTCTAATAGTATTTCCATAATTTTGTGTGATTTACAAAAAATATTTATCGCCGCACTCATGCAGGCGTCCGTTCAATTCGCAATTTCTTGAATTGGTTTCTCCAAAAGCATCGAAAGTTTAGCAGTAACAAAAGCATCCTACTTTGAAGTTTACCAAAAATTACTAAAAACCTACACTGAACGTTTGTAGAATCAGAAGACATTTAAAAAAACTTACAAAAAAAATTTTTGCAGTAAAAATAATCAAATGATAAATCAAAGCAGATAGAAAAAAATTAATACTTGCTTTTGCTGTAGTGTTCAATAAATATCTATATTTGAGCAAAACTTTGCAAAAATAAACATAAGCCCTAAGTTTTACACATAACTCAACAAAACTAAAAAATTAATAGATTTTTTTTACCAAACAAAGTAAAGTGTAGAACTGGTTTTGAAACAAATGACTAATAAAAAAATTTTTAATTTTAACAAATCATTTATAATATTATTTGTACACTATAAAAAAATTAACTGAAACAAATTGGATCATAAACTCTTTACCTGATCAAAAAACATATATGAAAAAGCATTAATATCCTGCGAAAAAGCGAAATTAGAAATACGCCAGAAACATATTATAATATCAATATTTTTTACCACTATGCTAGAATGTACGTTTTGTAAAATTAAATGTGACAAAACGGGCATTATAAATGTTATTACCAACCCCTACCAGCTGCAGTGGGGTAGTAATAATGGATGTAGAAAAATTCCAATTGGAATTAATAGTCACAAGAATATTGCCCTAGCTCAGGAGAGGGGAAGCAGGTTAGAAAGAAAAATGCAGCCGAATTTCGAGATAGCTTATATAATAATAAAATTAAATGCACGTTGATATTTAAGAGATTTAGAACATACCCAGAAATACAGGCGCCAGGTAGTTTATTTTGAATTAACAGGTGTAATTCTGGCTAAATTACCAAAGCGGAGCAAAGAAATACATATACAGTAAATATACTTAACTACTTAAGGATACAATAGATATAATAATATATACATATAGTAAGCAAATTAGACCTAAGGTAATATGGACTCTAAATACATACGAGTCGAGAACACAAATTAAAGAAACTTAGTAATTTCTACCGTTAGGAAATAATTTCCCTCGGTGCAATCATCGTCGAAACAAATTTCTTACTCGTAGAGTAATCCAAACAAATTAAGTAAAATTAAGTACGATTAAACACAATTAAATCATACGTAGTAATATTTAAAGAAAATTTAAGTAATATTGAAGTAATAATGAGGTAAACGTGTATTCAATTAAAAGGCTTAAGCAAACTTGGTCTAGTCACAATCACACGACCAATTATGAATCGTTAAAACACATAACACTACATAAAATGAAAAAAAAGAGAATACTACCTTACTGTCACAGGTAACAATGTTTTACATACACCGATCGATCGACTGACTTGTCCAGAGCTCTGCCCAAGTGTTCGTCCTTAGTGGTCGGAAAAGAAAATAGCTAAAACAGAACAAAAGTAAGACAGCACTCCCACAATTCACATTTAATGTAGGTTAGCACATAAGCAAAAATTACAACAATAGATAGAAGCTGATAATTGAAGTTACGTTTACTTAACTTAAACAAGAAAATTAGCCTTGTAAATTTCCATAAGCTGCATTCAATGAAATCTGGTAGAAACGATCATTCGCCGTAATTATTCCAAATCGAACAGTAAGGATTAGATAAATTGTCTCAATCAGATATCGTAATTATAACACATAACGGCACTCGTCGCCATCTTTAGCATCGACGCGAAAGAGATGTGCGAAGTTGACTTTCACCCGCCATCTTGTACCCTTTTATTCGTTGTAAACGGTTACATTTAGGAAAGCAGCCAAAGGAAATAAAGAAAATCGGAAAGATAAAAAAAAAAACCCTCTGTAAATATTTGTCTAAGTTAGCAACAATAAAATGTGGATTAGAAAACTTACCAAGCTAAGAGTTGACCATTTAAAATTAAATTTTTATAGCAGCGTCAAAATACCTGCTTAGCAACTACAACACAAGCTGACAAGAAGGACAAGTAACGCATGCGCTAAACTTTGGACTTAGTTCAAACCCGCATCTAATAGTAAAGGCACATTTTATATTTACGTTACTGAATAAGAAAACTGGTGCGTTTATTTGAGAACGTTACTAAATAAAAACGTAACAATGTAAACAAGAAGGTAAACTATTTACGTTTTACACATAATATTGTGGTAATTACAAACCGTACCAATGACTAAAAAAATGAGCTAAATAAAGTATCTTGTCATTTATGTTTAAAAATAAATATAACTTTGAGTAATATGATTCCAAATGTAAGGGTACAAACTCTGTAAAGTTTGTAAAAAGTGTGAAATAGCACAAAAAAATCTACCAACTAAAGTGTCAGTGTGAAATATCATCGTAGAGTTGATAAACTAAAGCATCCAATAGGTTCTGTAAAAGGTGCGCAGAAGATGTTTGAGGGTTTAAGGGTAAGGTTTTGGCATTTTCATAATATGACGTGAACAACTATTTGTCTAGTGTCCCATGGTTTTAAAATACCAGTTACACAACCACTTTTTAATCTAAATGACATCCTGAATGAGTCAAAGAATTCAGACTCAGTTTTTCTCCAAAGTAATTTCGTCTCTTCCAATGAGATACTTAGTTCATATGGAAAAAAACTATAATAACTTGGATACGATACTTGAAAAAATCAAATATAAAGAGCATCAATGGATGGTTTGTGTGAAGAATTCAAAATACTAACTATGTTGGTGAGCAACAAAATTATACAAAATACCCTTGCTTTATTTGTTTATGTGATAGCAAAACCAGACAATTGCATTACACAAAAACTGACCGGCCTTCTTAAGACAGTTTAACCTGTTACAAGAAAAACGAAAAACATCAATACAACCTTGGTTTCGCCAATGTTCTTCATAGTAAATTATTGTTTATAAAGCAGTTTGTCAAATCACTGCTAAGAGATAGAAATTGTTTCAGGTATCTGTAAGTTTTCAAAACTGTCTGAAAAAACAGGGAAACAAAAAAAATAAACATATGGGATTTTTTTTAAATGTAGTGTACTCATTTTTGAGAAAGAATGAGCTTAAAATCATTTTTTACGCTCTCATACTATTTTTCTAAAAATTTAAAAGTTGGAAGTAAAGAATAGGGAGACATATGTCACCAGGATGTCCGTGATTTTAAAAGACGTTACCAAAAAAATAGAATGTCAATATGTTAGCCAATTAATGTTGCATGCTCAAGGTTTCACAAGAAAAAAGAGTAGATCTATAAGTCTGTATAAATATCAAAAACAATTTTTTAATTAATTGTAAAAAAATAAATCTATTTAGTTCAATGTAAAAAATGTATTTTGATTTTGCAAAAAACCTATGCGTAATAAGATCTTATAGAAGTTATTTTAGAATCTGTAACCTTTAAATCATAAAATTCAGCAAAAATGTCTAACGCAACTAAAAACAAAATTCTGTTGTTTAAATTCAAAATTTTTCAAATCTCTGTCGAACTATAATTGAAGAGCTTAATGTAATAACCCAATATGCCACAAGTAAATTGAAATGAGTTACTGGAATTTAAGATTTTGAAAAAACATGAAAAATATACTGTAATTAAACTTTTATGTAATATACTATTAATAAGCTTATTAGCCTTTTTAATAAACACAAAAATGAACAAAAACGCACAAACTAGCTTTTAAAAATAATGTGGCTTATCATATTATTGCTACAACACACAAGTTTTTAATAAAAAAAAATTGTTGTTGGTAGTATAAGCAAACCAAAAAAAATCTCTTGTTCTATAACTGTGGTTTCAAAAGGATTCTTGCTATTAGCCTCTTCAATGATTTTATGGCAACCTTTTGGAGAATACATTTCAGGAGCATATTTGGTGTACCTTCTTTCTATTAAAGAAAAGTTTCTATTCGATGGTAAATGTGTGCGTCCGTAACAAAAAAATTATGTGTTATAGTTTAATATTTTTTCCTTTAATTAGCTGCAGTAAAAATGACATAAATAGCCAGTTCTCGGTAAATATAATAAAATCATTTACTTTTTTTTATGCTTCAGAAGAGTACAGAAGCAATTTTATCTGTTCCACATTTAGCCTGATTTTCCGTTCATCGGACAGTCATGTACTTCAAGATTATATAGCCAAATTTTTTTGGCAATAAAATGCGGAAATAGCCGTAAACTTGGGTATAAGTATTGCTTGTTGTAAATCAAAACTGATGACACATATGTTTGTGGATAGGTTTTATTCGTGTTATTGGCTGTACTGTAAGGGCTCTGATTTATAAGTATTTATTCAATATAAATTCTTCTGGATTGTTTTTGGTTAACGAAAATTGTATTAGGCTTATTTTTATGTTTACCACGTGCGTCTCTTTTAGAGACAACCGATCCTGTTGTCTTCATCTCAACAATTTGGTCGATTCTTTTTTGAGAATTTTAAAGTCCATGCACATGCATAATCCCAACCTTGCATATTTTGATAATATTATTACCATCAACATTTACAGTGTATTTAGCAGTAAATTGTCTACGAGACTCTAGACATTTCTGCTTTTTCTTTTAAGATCGATTTTTTTCCCAACTTGAATGCAACCAAAAAAATAACTGTTGTGGTGATCATAAAACCCTAGATCCCAAATTTTTTTGAAAATAATTTTAAGTCTGTTTACGATTATAAACGACTTTCGGCTTAGACCGCGTCGTAGTTAAACACCCATACTTAGGCTTGGTCCTAGTCTCTTCTTGAGAACCAAAACAAGAAGTAGAACTTGGCCTTTGGCGTATTGTCGTTCGTGAACCCAAACAAACTGACGTTTCGCAAGATATTGCAGCTTGCATCTGCAGAGTGGTAAATGTCACTGACATTTACCACTTTGAAGATACAAACTCCAATGTCTTGCGAAACGTCAGTTTGTTTGGGTTCACAAACGACAGTTGTTTGGGTTCACGAACGACAATACGGCAAGAGCTAAGTTCTACTTCTTGTTTTGGCTCTCAAGAAGAGACTATGACCAAGCCTAAGTCTGGGTGTTTAACTACGACGCGGACTAAGCCGAAAGTCGCTTATAATCATAATCATAACAACCGCGAAAGCCTAAGATTTTATATTACATGTCTGTTACTGAATTTTTCTATACACTAGTTTTTGGATCTACAAGAATAACTCAATGGACGAGAGGTGTTAATTTTTGGTTGTTAAGTACTTTTGTCCTAAATTGCATCTTTTTTTTCTTTTCGTTTGTTTACAGCTTTTGTCTCCAACGAGACTGCGGTATTTCGGTTACTCTTGGCACACAATATTCATCATTAGAACTCAAACTATGATTTAAAATCGAATTTCTATACTTATACAAAACTGACAAAATGCAATAACTGTATACATGGTGGTGACATTTGCTGGGCGATAGCCACATTGTTTGCACTGTGGATTATTGTATTAATGCTTCATCAAATAGAAGAATTAAATTGATTCTTGTGTTTGTGTGACTTATCATGTTATTACAATAAGTCCTTCAATTAAATTTGATCTGTCGCATACTACTTTAAGTAAGAAGAACCTTTTATTCAAATTTAAAAAAATATAACTCTTAATAGAAGTTGTGATATATCAAAAACGATAAAGAATGCTAACATATTAAGTTAAGTGGTGCCAGTTAAAAGTTGTACTCTAACCTGAAAATAAGCTTAAATGCATAATGAGTACTTTACGTTTCTGATTGGTATTTTTAACGGGTATTTAGTTGTTGGTAGTTGACATTGCTTCCAGTGCTATACAGTTGTAAACTTTACAAAACTACTAAGCTTTGTGTGATAAAGTAAACTCTAGTGCAGGAACATCGACTAGCTTTCAGGCACCCGAGTATAGTTTATGACAAACGTTTTAACTTTTAATTCATTCTGAGCTCTTATCTAAGGCATAAATCCCTACCTGTCAGAAACTAAATAGCATTTGCAACAATAAAATTTTTTTTAATAAAAAAGATCCAACGTTAACAAAAACTGTTTCATCTTAAAATTAAGGTTGTTTTTGCATTTTCTGTTTATCAAAAAAATATTTGTAATTTATTTTCAACCTTAAAATGAATTTTAAGAACAATAATAAATATTAACGTAAAATACAGTCTTCAATAACAACGTAATTTTGCGTTTAAAAGATTTTTGCAGTAAATACATTATAATAAAATGATTGCAAAATATTTCATGTTTAGAAATCAAACATATAGTAAAAGTGTCGCTTTTTAAAGACAATAACAATTTGTTTATCACATAACAACGCAAACAAATTTTGCGAAAGGTTGACCAATCCATGCGGAAAACATTGAATTGGTGAAGTAAATATTATCAGCGATAACAATAAAAAAGTAAACTCTACACGGCAGCAGCTTCCAGTATAACTGACAAATAAATTGGTTCTGTCAGTTAATTTAAAAAACATTTTAGATATTTGTTTTGTATTGTACGCTACAAAGTTTAATGTTTACAGATTCTGGTTTCAAATTACTAATGAGCAACGAATCTTGTAGTAATTAATACTCTAGTAATTAAATAATTAACTAATTACTGTACGTAAAATAAATCTTTGAATAAACGTTTTTGTAGTGTTTTTGTTATATTGCGTTATAAAACATTGAACTACTTTACAATTTTGGTCTATTATTTATGTACACAAATTTGTAAAACTTAATTAAAATGTAGCAGTTAAAATATATAAATGTGCAAATCATAAATTTTACGATAAATTATTAATATTAAAAGTAACTCAAACCTATTAATTTTTAGAAACATAATTACTAAGTGACTAAAACACATTGACAAGTATATCAAATAAAATAAAATCAAAAACATTTTGTATATTTTAAAAACTATTTTTTACAATTCTAAACATTTTTCTAAAACGTAAAAAATATAAAAAGTAAATTTAAGATTTTTTTTGATTTAGGACAGTCGATTATTGTCAATTTCTTTATTTAAAAAAAAACTATGGTAGAACAAACACAACCATTCACGTGATTTCGATAGAATAAATTTTCAGGCTCTGAAAATTTTAGATTAAAAACGTGTAACATCTATCATGAGAATTTAAACACAATTTAACAAAAATTATAAACCAACTTTTTTGTTTTGAAAAAATATTAATAGAATCTGTAATGTCTTTAGCATAGGGTACAACAAACAATAAATTAAAAATCTAGAAACTACTAAACATGAACTGCTGAACTAAGTTTTATGTATAGCCGTCCCCAAGTATTAATCAACTTAAAATTTTTATCCATACAACTTAAAAACAAAGTTTACAAAATGTAAAAAAGTTTACAAATTTAATCATTGCAATAAAAAATAAATAGGTACATACAGGGTGTCCCAGGAGTACTAATAACCTCCATAACTCCGTTGCTATTTGAGATATCGAATTGAATCTTTTTACACAGCTTTTCATTGATATAATTATTTGTATAATTTATTGTGATAATACTGATTGAAAAAAAAAATTAATAAATAAGCAAAACAATAATATAAAAGAAACAATGAATTATTAAACATTATTGAAAATATTACACACAATTCAGGCAAATGTTCAAAACAAATGTTCAAATAATCTGCTATTTTGTTCTGTACAAATTGCCTAACGCCTAACAAAAAAAAGTTTGACTTGGATAACTTATCGTGCTCAATTGAAACAAATGCCTGAGTTAATCTGTTATGCATATTCCCAATAGTCGTTGGAGGAACTGCGTAAATATGTTCTTTAACGTAACCCTATAAGAAGTAATCCATTGGAGAACGTGCAAGTCACGCATTAGTACCACCTCGTCCAATCCAACGACGAAGATGAACCCAGTCTAGAATGTGATGTACAATTTTATTATTTGTTTGAATATAATTCTACTCACAGTACTGTTGGATATGTCAGTTTCTGCACTAATATTCCGACTGCATAAAAAATTGTCATGGTATTTAGGAAAACAAGAAAGACATAGTGTTGCATTGCATTTTTTGCAGCAAGTTTTATGCAATAAAACTGTTTACCACAGCCATGTCCACAATACGGGGGAACAAACACCTCTAATGGCTATTAAATATTTTTCAAATAGCCAATCATGATGAACCACACCCATTTATTGTAGTTATTAATCAATCTTGTAATTGGAGCACGTTCATTTTTGTCCGTATCTCACTTTTGAACTGCACAGATTTACTCCACAGTATCAAAATTGGTTCCCTATGTAACGCACTTGTTGTTCCATTTCACCATAAAATTCTTATTTTTTTAGTCAAATCGGTAATCATACATTCCTCTTTTTGACTTTTCGACTTTTTTAACGGACATCAAAGGGCATTTTTCTGTTCTGTTGTCTCGGATGTGTCGGTTGCACAAAATCCTTTCTTTTTCAAACTTTCGAATAAATTGTAGCTACTAAAATAGTTATCAAACGAACGGATCGTTTACCCCGGTCAACATATTTGCAATAACCCTTGTTCCTAAGGGGTTATTTGTCTGAATCACTTCTTTCATACAGTAGAGGGAGAAATTGAAGCAGTATCCATCGTCACCACGCAGAATCCACAATGTATAACCAAATTTCCTTATAAAGTGCTTTAGTTTATCACGGCCATAATATCTAACCATCATCTCGTCAATAGATAGATGTTTTTGGAAAATCTTCCACTTCCAAAAATTTTCACTGACAGAATCAAGAAGGGGTCTTATTTTGAATGCCTTTACGTAAAGAAAAAAGAAAGCACGGAGATATAAAAAGAAACAAGGAATGAATAAACGAGAAAGAGAGGATGAGGAAAAACAGTTCAATAAGAGAAAGAGGAAAGAGAAAAGAACAGAAAAAATAGAGGAACTAAAAGAATCAATGAGAGAAATGATAAAATGATGGAAGAAAACAAGCAAGGAGTAAGGCAAAAATCAAAGAAATGAAAGAAGTAATAAGAGAAAGAGAAAAAAAGTAAAAGAAAGAAATAAAGGAATTGGTAGCGAGAATAGAAAAACTGGAGAAAGAAGCGGAAGATGAGGAGATAGAAAAGGAAGAATAATATTGTATTATAGGAGTGGAGAAGTAAAGAACCACAAAAGGAATTAGTATTAATGCTGGAAGAAAAATTAAACGTGAAAATAGAAGTTAAAAAGATAACAGTGATAAATAGAGAGAAGAAAAATGAGATGGTGGTGGCGGAAATGAAAGGATGGGAGGAAAATCAGAAGGTGATGGCGGAGAAGAAGAAATTAAGAAACACAAGAATTTATATAAATCACGATTTGACATGGAAAAAAAGGAGAGTACAAAGAGAAATAATGAACATAGCGGTGTAAAAAAAGCGAAAAAAAAGAGTGTGGGTAGGATTCAGCAGAATAAAAAAATACATATAGAAAGACAGAGACAGGGAGCTAAGCAGAGAAAAAGGGAAAAAACGGGTACAGGGTGAAGGCAGGACAAAAAAGGAAAGAATGTTGACGAAATGGCAAAAAAAACAAATAATAAGTAATGAAAAAGGAAAAGACCAAGAAAGAGGAATAAAAGAAAGTAAGGAAGAAGCACATGGAATACGAGTGAGCTGAGAGTATTGTTTTGGAACGTAGCGGAAATAAAGAACAAGGAACAGGATTTTTGAGAGTACATCAGGGAACTGGATGTAGTGGGATTACAGGAGACATGAATGGAAGGAAAAGAATGAAAGTAGTGGGGAAAAGAGTTGTCGAAGGAATTTAAGTAGGTGATGCAACGTGCAAAAAGAGAAAAGTGTAAAAAAAGAGCAAACGGGGTATAATAACGAGAATAAAAAAAATGGTTGAGTCAGGAAAAACAAAAAAGCGCAACAGAGAAGAGGAATTGTAGAAAGAAACATACGGTAAGAAAAACCAAAAATTAAAATAGTGAGAGTTTAAAGAAGTGGAATCAAAAAGACAAAAAAAGCACAGAAGAGATGATAAAAGAGAAGGAAAAGAAATTGATAATATTTGGAGTGTATTTTAACGCAAGAATAGAGGAAAAAGGGGGAATACAAGAAAGGAAAGAAACGGGAAAAAGAGAAACAAAGAACAAAGTAATAAATAAAAAAGGAGAAAAGCTGCTGAAAATGTGCAACGAAAAGGAGTAGGAAATAAAGAATGGGAACAGAGAAGAAAAAAGAATGGGGGAGTATACGTACATAGGAGGAAAGGGTGAATCAATAATTGATTTTTTAATGACAAAAGCTGGGGAAAATGTGAAGAAATTTAAGGTAAAAGAAAGGGTGGAGTCAAACCGCCGACCACTGGAATTGAAAATAAAAGGAAAAGAAAGAGAAGAGACAGAAAAAGGTGGGGAAATACCTACAACAAAACCAGAAAGGAGAAGAAAAGCAAAGAAAAAAGGTAGTAATAAGACTGGAAGAAGGAGCTAAAGATAAAATAAACAAAGACGAAGTAATAAAGGCAATAAAGAAGGTAAAAAAAGGGAAGACAACAGGAAAAGATGGGATTCAAGGTAAAAAGTGGGTATACGGAAAAGAAAATGTAGCAAAAATAATGACGGAAATATTAAATAAAATATGGCAAAGGGAAGGATTCTTGGAAAGATGGAGAGAGGGAATAATATGCCTGATTCAAAAAAAGAGACAGAGGGGTAACATTATTAAGCACGGCATACAAATTATATGCGACAGTATTACAAGAAAAACTACAGAAGGAAATACAGGAAAGGAGTTTGGTACCAGACGGTATAACGACAAAAACTTTAATAATAATTTAAAAAGCACCGTGCTAGCTCTTATGGTTTTATTAACATATAAACAACACACAAACAATAAATTAGAGCAATGAGCCTTATTCAAATTATAACCAGGGTCAGGGTATTCTAATCGTACACTAATATTTACAATTCTAATTTGACGTAATTTTAAATATAATTTGGAATATAATTTGGAACATAATTTGGACGCCACAATATTTTTATATTAAAATTATAACGGTTAAATATTGAAACCAAAAAAACAAACAAACAAATCTTAAAACGAATACTTAAGTTATTTACATACGTGTTATTGAAGGTTAGGTTACCACTTGCTGTTTGTAACTTCAGCGCATTGGGCGTAGTCATCACGTGACTTAATTGAATTACGCGTTTCTCATCTGATTCATGCAACATTACAAAATTCTTGAAACGCAAATTTAACTTCCAAATTTTCCGTATTTATCCTGATTTGATCTAATATCCGTACAGATCCATTAACCAGAACATCGTAAACAAACGTAACGTATGATAATCTTCATTCAAAACATCCAAATCAAATTGCATCAGACGTAACCATGAATAATTATCGATTTTCACTCATGAAAATCATAATTCGTAACGGAAATTCCTAGTAAAAGCGACGTTGTGACTAACATCAAACGTGCTGCGTAAACCATATCTTCATATCGCATTTCAAACCTCAAAATCGTAAAAAGGCGTACGTATCCAAACCAAATATTCGTAACCATAAACGAATTCATACGTACACAAATCGAAAAGCATCGAATAAATCAGAAACGTAGTCGTATATCGTAACCCATAGTAAAAAAAAACTAAAACGCAAAATCAAAAGGTTACACACCACGTGTAAGGAACAAAGAAATCACTTACCCCTTTTAGATTACGGGTTTCTTTAAACAAACGAAAGCGTAAATAGAACAGACAAAAGCGGATATTGTTACGTACGACGAACGCAGAGTTCCACCGTACAAATTTAACATGTGGACATTTACTGCACGTTGTGCAGGACGAACACGCCCTTACGCGGTGAAAACCATACACAAGATGGCATACAACTTAAGAAGAAGAACTCATAACGCATGTGCTGTGCGTCAAATGCATTGCGCAAAAGAATTTATATAAACAGTGAACACAAAAATGTTAATTAAAATCAGACGTACTCAATCGAAAAAATGTGCACGTTACAACGGACAAGCGGAATTCAGATAGGGAAGAAAAGTGATAGACAACATGTACATATATATATTGAAACACTTGGCAAATAGAGAGCTAGAAAAAAAAAAGGAAAATTGTGATACTGTTCGTAGATTTAAAAGCCGCTTTTGACAAAGTGAACAAGGAAAAACTGTGGGAATACATAAAGAGAAAAAAAAATGAACGATTATTATAAAGAATGGAGGAAATTTACGAAGAAACGAAGAGCAAGCTAAAAGTGAATGAAGAGGAAAGCGAGAATTTTGTTACAAGGAGAAAGTTGAGACATGGATGCCTACTGAACTCAAGCCTGTTTGCATTATATACGGGGGATTTGGAGAAGACAATTAAATTGAATGTGTAGTCGTTGGCGTATGCGGATGACATAGTGTTGGTGGCTGAAGAGGAAAGAGATGATAAAGACGCTGGAAAAATACATGAAAAAAGAAATGGAAGTAAATACAGAGAAACCAAAAATAATGGTATATAGGCAAGGAGAGAGGAAAAGAAAAATAGAGTGTGGAAATGAAGGAAGGAGGAAGTGCAACAGGTGAAGGAATTCACATACCTGGGTTACACGATGAAGTAGGATAATAAGGAGGGGAAACACATAAAAGAAAGAGCGAAAAGAAACAGGTTAATAGGACAATTGTGGGGTGTGGAGGAAAGGTTGTTTGGAGTAGACATAAAAAAAAGCTGCTGTTTGAGAAGCTAATAAAAAGTGTGGTGATATATGGTGCGAAAATATGGGGGTGGAAGGAAATACTGGATACGGGTATTAGGGCTAGATAGAGAAGCACCGGAGTATATTATAAGAAAGGAAGTGCAGACAAACAAAATAAGAGTAGAGACAGCACTTATAAAATAGGAGGAACATCTGAGGGAAAGAACCGAATGCAAAATACTACAGGAATGTTGGAAAAAGATAAAGGAAGGAAGAGTGAAGTACGGGCAGGATAGTAGAGAAGATTATTATAAAATAAACGGGTACGGAAGAAAAGAAGTAGAGAAATTAAGAAAAGAGAGAGTAGGGCTAAAAATGGAAATAATAAAGAGAGATAACGACATAGAAAATCAGGAAGGATGGACAATGATAAAAAAGGCCAGATGTAATGTGAATCATAACAATATCAAAAGAGAAAGAGTTCCAGAATATCTAAAGAAGAAAGGAAACAAAAGCAAGAAAAAAAATGATAGTGAGGATCAGGTGTAGAAACAAAGAGTTAGGAAATAGATACCGGAAAAAAGAGGAGAAAAAGAGATGCAAACTACGTGGAGAAGAGACGGAGGACCTTAAACACATAAAGAATTAATGCAGGGAGTTAAGAGAGAATATTAAGAAAGTAGATCTTAGAAGAAAATGGTAGGAGTGGATTAAAGAAGTATAGAGAAGGAGAAAACAGCTAAGAGAAGAAGAAGAAAAATAAAAAGAAAGAAGTGTAAATGAATGTAAAAAAGGTAAAATTGTACATAGGAGAAACAGGGATCACTTTGTAACACATAGGTGAACTAATATAGATGAACTACAGTAATATACAATAATTCCAAACATTTTCGGATTTAATTATATGCTGAAGTTGAAAAAATAAACAAAAATATAAAATAGTAAGCTATAATTCTTAAGATGCATTATATTAAATTATAAAACTTAATATGTCTAGCTTCTTTTATAGAATCATTAATAATATGGTTTTGAAAAACACATTTGTTTATTGTTTATTGTTTATTGTTTGTTTCAACAGGGCCAGCCCCATACAATATATTACAATGATTTAGTATGTATGCACACTAACAAAATAAAAACATATTTAAGAAGGAAAGAAAAAAAAAAAAAATTCTGATAAACAAATTATTATTGTTTTAAACTTATAAGAGTATACTCGTGTATATATATATATACATATATAATTTTTTTTTTTTTTTATTCATATTTTAATAAGCAAAGCGATCTATTTTTTATGATTCCCAGTGATGTATTGTAAATATCTAACCATTCAGAATTAACATTACAAAGTTCAGATATTCTTGCTATAATAGCATTTTTTTGACCTACAGAAAGGATGGAATATTTGAAATAATAATTATTAGACCTTAGAGATCTCGGTGGTACATAGAAATTAAATTTACTGACCAAATCAATACAATCTATTTGGTTAGTTAGTATTTTAAATCCAAAAAGTATGTCTGCTTTATCTCTGGCAGATTCTAAAGTTGAAATTGCAAATCTTAAATAAGTTTTCGAGAAATCATGATTATCGAAATTCATTGGATCTCCTGTCCGATAAGCAGCATATCTTAAAAATAGTGTATTCAATGATTCTAATTTTTTTATCTGTTTTTTGGTAGTTGGTCTCCATATTGTTGAAGCATACATCAATTTAGGATATACAAATGAAAAATATATAGTTCTAAATGTTTTGATAGATTTGAATTTGATCGAAAATCTTTTGATAAAATAAATTTTTTTTCTTATTTTAATATCAAGATAGTCTATATGGTTTTTAAATGACATTTTTGAGTCAAAAATCACTCCTAAATCTTTAGTATGTTCGACCGTTTCCAAGGGAATCCCTTTTAGAAAATAAAGAGTTGTAGGTAAACGAGATTTTCCAAATCTAAGTGATTGGCATTTATTAGGATTGCATTGTATACCATTTAATTCGCACCATTCAACTAAAGAATCAATATCATATTGAAGTAATTGTGCATCACTATCGTTCTTAATGACTTAATGACTTAATGATTTCGCATCGTCTGCAAACAATAAAATATTACTAAATGAAATACTTTGCGTTATGTCATTAATGTAAATCAGAAATAATAAAGGTCCGAGATGTGTTCCCTGACCAACACCAGAACTTACATCAATTACTTCTGACAAAAGATTATGAATCTTAACTCGTTGTTTACGATCGTGAAGATATGAATTAAACCAGTTCAATAAAGATCCACCAATTCCATAAGCATGTAGTTTTCTAACTAAAAGATCAAAGTTTACAAGGTAAAACGCGCGTGAAAAGTCCGTGTATATAGAGTCGACTATTTTTTTATTGTTTAGGTGTAAATTAATATATTCAGAGTAGACTGTAAGATTAGTGACCGTAGATCTGCCATCGAGAAACCCATGTTGATTTGGTATAATATACTTCCGAAGGAACGGGTAAATTTTAAGATATACTGAATATTCGAAAATTTTAGCGAAAATATTGTATTTATTGATTGGTCTAAAATTATTGATGTCAGTTAAGTCTCCACTTTTAGGGAGTGGAGTCAAATATGATAATTTCCAAGAAAAAGGAAAAGATCCCAGTTTTATAGAGAGATTAAATAGGTCCCTTAACCAAACTTTAACATTATCGATACACTTAATAATTAAAATAGGATGCACTCGATCAGGTCCTGGACAAAGTGTCGGCTTTAACTTTTTTATACCCTCCTCGATGTCTTCTACCGTAAATGAAATGTCATTAAGTAAATCAGAATATTCAAAATTAATAGTTGTATTTCTTAGGTTTAAATTACAATAAACACTTCCAAATTTCTTTGCGAATAGGTTGACTATATCAGTATCAGTGGAAACTGTTTGACCATCTAAATGCATTGTAGAAGGTACAGACTTGGTGGAACTTAGTGAATTTATATATTTAAAAAAATGTTTAGAATCTTCTGAAAGGGATTCCTCGGTATATGACAAAAATTTTTTTTCATCCCTAATAAGTAATAATTTAGTATCTGATCTTGCTTTTTTATATTGGTTATAATAAAATTGAGAGTTATAAATTTTAAACAACTTATGCATCCGTTTCTTGTTAATTATAGCAGCTTTTAACTCGTTAGAAAACCATATCGAAAAAATTTTATTTTTTAATTTAAATTTAGGAACAAAGTTTTCAATTATTCCATCAATTCTTTCATCAATAGATAATATGTATTTATTAAATTGTAGTTCACATTGAATATCACCGGGAACCATAAATTTAGAAAATTCTTTAGCAATTTCCCCTAAATTTGCTTTTTTATAGTCATAAATAATCTCTTTAGATTCGTTAAAAATAACATTTGTCACTTGAAGAGTAATAAATAACGGGGAATGCGATTCATCACATTTAATTAAATATTCATTACTAAGAACACATTCCCCAGAATAAATATTAGTGAAAACTAAATCTAAAATATTATTTGCGGAATTCGTTATGCAGTTTAATTGAATAAGTTTGTAAACTTTACACCAGTCACTCATCAGTCGTGCAGCATTCTTAAAATGTATATTTTTATGATACCCAAATGCATTTGAAAAATTATCATTATTAACCCATTTAAATCCAGGAATATTAAAGTCCCCGACTAGACAAATTTTGAATTTAACATCAGTAGCTATAATATCGCTTAAAGAGGATTAAATGCAAGAAATAAACTCACTGTAATAATCAGACTTAAGGTTAGGAGGTATATAACAAGCTCCAATAATAAGTATAAAGTCAGATAAAAATACCTTAATAAATAGTAGTTCAAAAGAATTATCAGTAATACAAATTTTTTGAAACTTCAATTTTTTATTACTTGCAATTAGCACTTTGCCGCCATCCTCCTTAACACTAGAAAAGATTGATCGATCACAACGTACTAAATTATAATTCAACGCACCCATTTCAGAGTCAGATATATCTTCGTTTAACCACGTTTCGGTTAATATTAAAAAATCAAATTCACTAATTAAATTAATATTAGATCTCACTATATTAAGTCTTCCTCTTATGCTATGAACATTTTGGTAAAAAATCTTCAATTGTACACGGCTGGCTGAATCCTATTTATTTGAGGTAGAATTAGTTGTTGCAGATAGAGTGAATCTTGAATTTCCTCTATTAAAATTCTCCGATCCCTTCTTGATTATAGAAGGTACAGTATTTATATATTTGATAAAAATATCATTTTCGCCTTTCTCTTTGCGTGTCTTCAATTCACGAACAATTTTAGCTCGATATTCCCTCTGCTTGGGTGTGAGATCACCTGTGATATTTATGGAGTTACGACATACATCTTTTTTATGTTGAAAAACCCAATGGACAATTTCCGAAGATTGAAAGACCACTTTGATCGGGCGACAGGTACCAGAAACATACTTATTTCCTAAGCGAGAAACTCCGATGTTCGCAGACGAGAATGGCAGTTCGTCAGTATAATCCTTGAATAAATCCATGAAAGCATTCATATCATTAATGTTAGCGTTCTTAGAATCAGGCAAATTGTACACAATAATATTATTTTCTTTTAAATTCCTGAGTCTAATCTCACTTACGATATCTTCTGTTATATATAAAGCGTTATCTTCAAGAGTGTCTAATCTATTTTCAATTTCAAGAAATTTTTTATGGAAAGAATCAATAGTTGATCCCAATTTTTTTTCTATCTTATCAATTTTATTAGACAGTAGTTCATAAAGAATTTTTGAATTGTTGTCCAGATCATGGTAATTTGCTTCAATATTAGAATTATTTAGTTGAAAATCTACTTCCTCAGTGTGATCGATGGTATTAATCGATAATTGCGGTGTAATGTTTTTGTTACCGCAACATGAATGAAAAATGCCATTACTATCAGCTTTGGCACGTGCACTTCACGAATGGTGATAACGAGCATCGCAATTTGCACATTTAAGTGCATCCTCGCCTAATGACGCTTTTTTAGAGGGACATAGAAAACACTTGTAGAGAGGCATTGCGATTTTAAATACACAGATGCACGGTGATATAAAACCAATACAATCTAGGGGTTATAAACCGTAAATTTAGTAATACACTAATTGTAGCACAAATTTCTAACTTTAGTTCGTTATAAAAACTAAATGAGTAGTTTATCTATCGCAATAGAGTATTTATTATGATTAATTTAATCAAAGACCACTTAAATTTTAACACAAATACAGAGTAAAAATTTAACGTGTTGCCGCTAGCGCACGCACGACTTATGTTTTGTGTTAAAAATACCTACAATTTCTTCTTAATTATTAATAAAATGAATATTAAGGGATTTCTGTACTGATAACTGTGATATATATTTTTTTTAGTAAACTTAAGCAAACTTTGCTTGAATTAATTTAAATTAAAAAGAGATATCAATTTTGTTCAAATAACGTAACAAAAGTACGTTATCAGCGTAAGTATACAAAAAATTATACTTTTTTTTGTTCAAGACTAAGAAAATTTGTTGTATGCACTTCACATTACGCAAAACACAAAACTATATTGTTGATTAGATGTACGACTCTTTTATAGTTAGTGCCTGGTAACTTCCATATTAATAAAAATGAGTCACAATTTTTTATTTTATATTAAATCTTGCGCGGACATCATAACGTTGTTTTAATTTTAATTTTCCACTGACCCTCTGAATAATCTCGGGGACCCCTTGTGGTCCGTGGGAACCACTGATTTAGATCAAATCAAAACTGTTGTAAGATAGAAACAAAAACATACAAAGGAACTGCAGATTTTCAAATTATTACTATTTTTGTACATGTTTCTGAGTAGTTCCTAAACAAAATTTTAAAATTTTTAAGCAGTATCAAAACGAATCTTTATAAGTTTCAATGTATTTTCAAATTTTTGAACAGTTGTTTTTACTGGTTTTGTGTTATCTGAGATGCTTATACTTATAAGTTAAAATAATTTGGCAATTTCTAATTTTTGCAATTAACACATATTTTAGAAGTGCAAATACTCAAATTTTTTTGGTGTTTTTTCTTTTCTTTATCAATTTAGTATATTTGCATTCTTATACTGAATCAAAATGCTTAATATTAATTTTTTTTGTAAATAACGTGTAACTGTTGAATAACAGTTAAAATATAACTAATAGTTTTATTATAACATCGGTATTTTATATAAGGAACAATTTAACAGTAGTTTCCGTTGCGCGTGTAATAAAGATTCAATAATTTCTTTAACCAATGTGAATTTTATCTTTATTTTTGTTCAATTTTAAAATGCATCATTAAGCATAAAATAGAATGTAAATTTGGATTTGTTAAAAAAGGTCATGTGAGATATGCATCGTTAAATCAAGGAAGTTTATGACAATGACGTTATGTATAAATCATAGTGCGGGTTGTGACAAAACAACTCGTTCAAAGTTTCAACTGAAAATTTATAGATCATTTACTTTGCAGCTAGGACCTAGTGTTCAGTGACTTATCTTTTTACGAAACTAAATGATTTTATAAGAAGAAAACGTTTAGCGAGCGAGAAAGGTCTTTAAAAAGCAGTTGCTACGTTTTCGAACGTACTGACGAGACGATCTACCTAAACGTGATTATGCGAAAAAGGAATCTAAGACATAAATGTCACATAAAATATTTTTCAAAAATAATTTATTATTTATTCTAAATTTTAAAGCAGATGTTGATTTGTAAACGTCTACAGTACTTCTAAAAGCAATAAAATATGCACCGTATACAATCAAAGATTTAGGAGGTAACATACTTTATTATTTATTATGAGTCATAAATTATCATCTCTACTGTCAGCTATAAGTATAATGAAAAATGCAAAATGTTTTAAAAACTTACTGATAAAATATTTTTTGTAGTAAGACAAATCACGTAAAGCTTGTTTTGTTGAGATAACAATTGAACTGAAATTCAATATTAAGTAAAAATCAAAAATCTTTCTTAATTGGGCAATTGCTCAAGTTGAAAAGCCATCGACTAAAAATATTTTTCTAATTATTGAGCAGAAAAAATTACACTGTTTACAAAAAGGATTGATTATATTTACAGAATTAAATATGTTTGTGTAACGGTTGTACTGAATTGAGTGATTACATAAATAAAATGGAACTTCAATCACAAGTAGTTTGTTCCACTTATGCTTCATTTACTATTTATTTGTAATCGTTTGTTTTTGTAGTGGATCAAAAGGCTAATACCAGATTACGTATTTTTATGTAACAATTAACCCTGCGTGTATGTTTATTTAAATATTCATGTTAGACCTTTATTACAGGTTTCCTGGATTAGGCATCGGGATATTCATATTTTAACGGTAGCCGATTACACGTATACCAGTGATCAACGTTTCCAGACCATTTATCACGAAGATAACAATGATTGGACTCTTCAAATTAAATGGGCGCAGAAAAGGGATGGTGGTGTTTACGAATGTCAAGTTAATACTCAACCGGTTACCAGCTACTTTGTACTATTGACTATTGTGGGTAAGTCGACTATTTAATTTATTATTAATAAAAATGAGCTTACATTTCTGTAATCAAAAATTCACAGATATCGCAAATCTTGCAATTATCGGAAGGTGTTGAAAACAAACACAATATTACCTACGTAATATAATGAACAAGGTTGATTACAATTTTCAAAAACAAAAATGTATACTATTAATGTATTTTGAACTATTTTTTAATCCAAATTTAGTGAAATCTACATTTGCACAACATGTTTTGGATAATCGTCATACTCTTTTCTTTTCTTACAAACTAATAACATCAATAACAAACAAATTCTTAAATTACTACAGTTGATTTATATTAAAATATCAAATAAAAATTTTTTGTTGAACGATCAAACCAATTTCAATTATGATTTTAAACTTTAATTTTCTTAGATTTGTTTCTAAATTGCACCATCTTTCTTTTTAAAATAATTTACATTTAACATTTTGCAAAACTTAGATTTTTTAGTTATCTAGTTACAAATTTTCATATTTTGTTACATGCAAAAGACGAAACAATGACACTTGCCTGAAATAAAGTAACATAAACGGTGTTATGGCGGTGCTCAGTGAAGACGGGGTAGGTTATATTCAAAATTTCGTGATTGATTTGGAAAACTTGACAAAACACAAAATCAAAAAGAAATAGTCAAAATCAAAGGGCGCCAGGAAGGAGTATAGCTTAATAGACTTCTCGCCCTTGCCAACCACAAGTCCGCTCCTAAAGGATACACTCTAAATGGTCTTACCTTAATAGAGTGTATCTCACTAAAATCTGAAATAATCTAAAAACAAAATTCACGTAAAGCGGAGGCCGACGGAATTAAAAGCTTGTTTACAATTTAACTATTTAACATTTATTTGAACAATAAAAAAATAAAATAATAGTATTAAAATTAACAAAACAAAACAACAAAAAAAATGTACGTAAAATGAACGTTTAATAAACAAAAAAAAATTAAAGTTAATTGAATAAATGCACAAAGACAAAAAAACAAACAAAATTTAAAGAAACAAAACAAAAAAAACAATGAAAAATCTTAATTTCCTAATGCTCGGCCGTGTGCGCGTTAAAAAAAAAATTTTACCACATTTAAATAATCGGTACAAAATAAATACCTTGAATTGTCGTAGTAATTCCAGGAAAGTACTTGTGGTTGATTCTGGGTTGCTAGCTGTATACGGGAAGAAACGTTGAAAGATATCCCCAAAGGACTATGTACCAACGGGAGATTTTCAAGAGCCGCCACCTAGGCGAAGATGTAGCCGCGTCGCAACACTCGACGAACACCGTTCTAAACTACGTTAAATATAGACCGAAAGCGCGTGAAATTTACTTAAAACCGTAGATTCTACGAATTTGGAGTAACACTCCACTAAGTGCACAAAAAAAACAAGCGTTCGGCATACTACTTCCTCAAAAAGGGATGTAGTTACCACCCCAAACCAACTAACTATCTTGCTAAAACATGTTGACGACTGTTAACCGACTTAATTCCTATCACCAAATTCACATGTATATAAAACTTTATTCGATTACCATTTCCCCAATGGCTGTGTTCGAAACTTTATGAAAGAAAACAATCTCATTAAGAAGTGCGACAAGGAGGCAAACAAATCAAATAACGTCAAATTCGTAGTATTGGGCCACGGCATTTAGTTTCTACGTAAAAATGTTACATTGACAAAATATTATATTACAAGAATTTAAACTGCCTAATAAATTAAGATAATGCCTTCATTCCCACGTCATTTGATTGAACTCACAAAGAAACCAAGTACAAATGTACTGAGAATGCACTTAAAACAAAGAACTTTTGAATCAACTTAAAATAAACAAACGGCGAAAATATATTTAATTACAATGATATCTCAGAAGAGAAACATAAATTACCACTAGAATTCTGATCAAACAAAGAAAAATGTTCAATAAACAGAATTGCAGAATCAGATGATCCACGACGTAACAAAATACAAAACTTTATCAACAATTTTGAATTATAACTTTGAATTTAAAAACGTAAAATAACTTATTCAACTCAATCTAAAATCAACAAAACAAATCCAAAATACATGAAATGAATAACGTAAATCCAAATACCGGGTCTTTTACACAAATAATCAAACACCCAATCATGTATTTTAAACGATGGTTACAATTTGACATTTTTCAAAAAATGTAAGTTAAAAAATTTTTTGTAATCTTAACTTTTTATAAGTTGTAAACATTTTTTGTAGACTTTTCTGAAGATGATCTTCATTATTTTAAAGCTCGAAACATGTAAAAAATACATTTTCAAAGCTATCGAATTTGTTATTGGTGGACTGGTAATTTGAATAATTTAAAAATTGTCCAATAACAATGAATCCCCTTAACAATTTAAAAATTTACCGATTCTATAATTTTTTCTCCTATTAATATTAAACAAATGCGCTACTGACTATAAAAAAACATCAAAAAAAAAGAAATTTATTATAACATGAATCCTCTCTCTAGTCTTAACTGATTTATTTTTATTTTATTATTTATTATATCAAATCAATTTCAATTATGATTTTAAACTTTAATTTTCTTAGATTTGTTTCTAAATTGCACCATCTTCCTTTTAAAAATAATTTACATTTAACATTTTGTAAAACTTAGATTTTTTAATTATCTAGTTACAAATTTTCATATTTTGTTACATGCAAAAGACGAAACAATGACACTTGCCTGAAATAAAGTAACATAAACGGTGTTATGGCGGTGCTCAGAGAAGACGGGGTGGGTTATATTCAAAATTTCGTGATTGATTTGGAAAACTTGACAAAACACAAAATCAAAAAGAAATAGAGTCAAAATCAAAGGGCGCCAGGAAGGAATATAGCTTAATGGACCTCTGGCCCTTGCCAACTACAAATCCGCTCCTAAAGGATACACTCTAAATGGACTTACCTTAATAGAGTGTATCTCACTAAAATCTGAAATAATCTAAAAACAAAATTCACGTAAAGCGGAGGCCGACGGAATTAAAAGCTTGTTTACAATTTAACTATTAAACATTTATTTGAACACTAAAAAACAAAATAATAGTATTAAAATTAACAAAACAAAACAACAAAAAAAAATGTACGTAAAGTTAATTGAATAAATGCACAAAGAAAAAAAAAACAAACAAAATTTAGAAAAACAAAACAAAAAAAACAATGAAAAATCTTAATTTTCTAATGCACGGCCGTGTGCGCGTTACATTGAGATTAATTAATTATAAAATGAAATAAATTTATTTATTATCAAACCAAGATAACTTCAAACTTTAATAGTAAAATTGTCCAATATAAATCTTTACTTCAACGAAATTTTGTCACATAGTTTCGACAAATACTGACAATCAATTACACAGCCCAACATGTATTTTGGTGCCAGGGTTTTTGTAACTGTTTTTAAGTAAGTTTTGGGTGCAGAATCCAAAACTGTCTTCAGATTTGGTCTATCAGATCTAGTTTTTGAGATATTGTATTTTGACGTTTTTTTAGAAAGAAATAGTCTAGTTTTTTAACTTTTATACTTTTTACGTTATAACTAATATTATCTGCTTCAAGTGCTAGTAAAAAAACACATAAAATCCAAAATAATGCATTTATTTCACAAAATAAACAAATAAGTTTATAAATTATATTTACATATCCTTTAAAAATTTTCTTTTATATGACTTTCTAGCATGGTAGTTATTAGGACACTCTCGCTGAACGCTCCAGCAGTAGTCGGCCATTATGTGGGTACCCCATCTTCCTTGATATCGATCTTCCATAGTTTTAATTTCCTGATGGAATATTTCCCCTTGTTCTTCACTCAAATCAACTAGGTTTTCTGGAAACCGATCTAAGTGGCTGTAGAGGTAGTGAACTTTTATGCTCAAGTTGCAGCCGAGTATATTAAAGTTTGAAAACATATTTTCCACTAATTCTATATAATTTTTTGCCTTATAATTTTCCCGAAAATTTTGTACAACTTGAACAAATGAACACCAAGCGTTAGAATCAATTTCATTCATTGATGCGGTAAATTGTGGATCATTAATAAGCTGCCTTATCTGAGGGCCATCGAATATTCTAACTTTCAGTTTTTTCGTGCTAATTCCAGGTAATTTACGTATCGATTTTGTCTTTCGCAACCAAAGGTTCGTTGATTAAATTTTGCTTTCCTTGAGTCATAACATTTCTTAAAGGCCAATTTCTGTTAATCCAGTGCTGATCCTTAGCTCTGCTCTCCCAAAAACATAACAAAACAAGAATGTTTTGTATATCCACTTTGCTGTCCAAGGAGGACGTTTACCATTTTTAGGTCGACACAAATCACCCACTGATGTTCTTCATACTTAATTTTTTTCAGGACTAGTGATATTGCCTTGTATTTCTCCTTCATGCTGATAGAATGTCGAATGGGTATTGAGCCATATTTATTACCATTGTGTAAAAACACACATTTCAAACTTCGTCTAGAACTGTCTATAAAAAGGCGTCATTCGTCTGGTGTGTATTCCGACAAACCCATTTTTTGCAAGAGTCCTCTTATATCGTTACAAAATACCAGGTTATTTTCCTCAGAGTAAAAGGGCAGCAGATCCTTATCTCTTTTACGATAAAATGTAATATTGGTATCTGCCTGCAGTAGATTCTTTACATTTAATCTGGAAGCGAGTAATTCAGAAAATTCTCTATTACTCTACTGATACTCTACCTAATCAAATTTAATGTAGGTTCTATGTTGCTTTACAATATTTAAAAATGAGTGGTTGTCAATATTATATCTAATTTAATTTTACGTGGACATTCAATATTGGTTATCTTATATAAATTCAATATCTATTTTACATGGTTTTACTACATTGCATTATAATAGCTGCCAATATTGTAACAAAATGGGTTTTAAATTGCCAATATTGGACAATATTCAAATATCGGAAACAAATTGAAACCATATAGTTCCAACTTTGTATGCTACTAGGGTATGTATTTTTTCTTGTCTATAAAACGCAAACTTTAATTTCTTTTCTTATGATATCATCGTAATGATCTGAATAAATGAAATTATTGAGGTTATTTTAAAAATAATGAAATTTAAAATTTGAAAACAGTTTTATAATATTTATTAATTTCAAATAAATGGCAGCAAATGCTCAAAATACATACCGTTTTCTCATTCGCACTTTAAAGTTGTTGACGACATTGTTCAAAATATCTGACGTAATGTCTTTAAAGGCAGCTGTATTTCTGCATCGTATATCCTCTGCTGTAGTAGGTTGATACGTATAAACTTTATTTTTCATGTAGCCCTAAAAAAGGAAATCGCATTTTGTGCATTCAGGGAATTCTGCTGGCCAATGAATTGGCCCTCCTCTTCCGATCTAGCGATCCTGGAAATTCGCGTTCAAAAAATTCCTGATTTTTCGAGTGGCATGCTTCGTCGTGTTGTAGTCACATATTCTGCCTTATTGCCAAAGGGACATCTTCTAATAATTTGTGAAGCTGGTTTTGTAGAAAGTGTAGGTACATTGTTCTATTCAGATTCCCATCGAAAAAGTACGGTCCGAATACTCGATTCCCCAAAATTCCGCCTTTTACGTTCAGTGACTAACTGCAAGCTGCAATGTCTTGCGAAACGTCAGTTTGTTTAGGTTCACGAACGACAATACCGCAAAGGCCAAGTTCTACTTCTTGTTTTGGTTCTCAAAGAGAGACTAGGACCAAGCCGTTTAACTACGACGCAAAATAATCGTTAAAGCTTAAGATTTTATATTTCATCTTTTTTGTTTAATGGTGAATACTACAAGCAGATAGATCGTGTAGCAAGAAGATCTCCAATCTCTCTATCTATTGCTAAATATTTTATAGAACATTTTGACAAAGATGCTTTAAAGTTTAAACATTAAAACCAAAGCTGTGGCTTAGTTATATGTTAATGATATTTCTGCGATTTGGTCTCATGGTGAACATGAATTACAATTTTTTTTGCAATACTTTAACAAAGCAACGTTCCAACATAAAATTTAGTATTGAAAAGAAAATGAATGATACCTTACCTTTTCTTAATGTAAACATAGAAAGAAAAACATATGGTAATTTTAAAACATTCAGTTTATCGAAAACCTACACGTACAGATTAATAAATAAACACAAATTCTCATCATCACCTAGCTCAGAAACTTGCAACGATTCGGTCATTCTATAAACGTGCAACGACAACTTATCACAAAGATAAATTACAAGACGAGTTTGATTACTTTAAGAAAGTTTTTATAAGAAATGGTTTTGATAGAGACCAAATTAAAAAGTTTCCTTGACCAAAGACAAGACTTACTTTAACAGATGATTCAACTATAAATCAACTTTTAAGGTAGTATGAGAAAATTAAAGAAGATGAAAACATTGAAATGCCTGATCCTGAGCTATACAGTGATAATGGGGAGTTTAATAGCAACTTAGACTATGTGTTCTCATCTGAAAGTGAAAGAAAAAGTGAAGCTGAAGTTGTTGAAGACAAAGAGGACAGTGAAATGGAACTTCCAACAAATAATGATACAAATAAAGAATTAGTTGTATCTGCACAAGAGAAAAATCAAGATATGGATGATAAAAATGTTTAGGAAGATGTTCCCAATTTTAATTTTGATGTCGCAGATTCTGGCATTAAAATTGATCAAATAAAAAACATGTCTCCGATAAATGTTTAATAATAATACAGAAAAAATGGATAGCACAGACCGTTTTAAAAATCGAAATAGTTGTTTCCGTAACTTTAAGAATATCACTAAAACCGAATTGGAAAAGTTTTTTGGTTTGTGTCTTCTTTAAGGACAGATAAAGGCACTTTCTATCAGACTACTGTTTACTTACAACCCCTTGTATTACCATCCTGTTTGAACACATACTTAGATGTTTGAGTGCAAATCCTGTTGACGCCAATATTGAGCAAGACCGTCTTCACAAAGTGAAAAATCTCTTAGATATGATCATTTAAAATAGTAATTCAGCATACTCACCTTACGAAGTTCTACCCCTTGATAAATCAATGCTATTATTTAGACCGCTTAATGTTTAAGCAATATTTAAAAAATAAAAAGTCAAAATATGGTATAAAATTTTAAGAGCTTACCAGCTATGATGGATATGTGTTAAATTTAGAAATTTACCAGTGTAAAAACCATAGTAAAACCATATTTGGCAACAACTCCAAAACCGAACAACTTGTCTTAACATTATGAGAATCTTATCTTAACAAATTTCATTACGTATACATGGATAATTTTTATAATAGTGTCTCATTGTCGTCTAAACTAAAATATAAAAAGAAAGAAACGTGGTGTTAGCGTGCATGTTACTAAATAGAAAGACAAATGGGACATCCATGCCATTACTACTGGTCATAAATCAGGACTAGCCACAAATTAATATGGCGCTGAAAAGAAGAAACCACGGGAAATAGATACTATAATAAACATGTCTGGTATAGACAGGTGTGACCATGCTGAGCTATTATAGTTGTCTTCGCAAAACCATTCGATGGCATAAATAGGTCATATTTCGCTTATAGAAATATCAGTTTACAATTCTTAGAAAAAAGGAGTAAAGAAGATTCCATTTATCGAATTTATAGATGCCGTCATACGATCTATTCTAGATTTAGCAGAAATTGTAGATGACTGTTGTTATGAAAGCAGGAAATTGATCAATTGAGATTCTTTTAATTTAAACAATTTATTTTAACACTCGTGTAGAAACTTACATAGGTTATATTACAGAGCTCTTCATTACCATAATGGATAACGCAAGACAAATTTTTTATATGCGAATGGCGCTAAAAATACAAATTTAAATTTAATTAGATTATACTAGAGTATTGATTGTTTCAACACTTCCCCTCAATCAATACTTGGCGTTAAAAAAAACTTAGTATACTGAAATATTACTAATCCTAAGTTTACACAATGTTTTAGAAATAATTCTGCAGAGAGACTTTTAGTAAAGAAATCGGCAATTTGTTCATATATATTCAATAGTTTGCTGTTTATTATTAACCATTATTAAAAGCCGTTGTAGCTATAAACCTTCTCGAGCTGCTTCGGAAAGAGATATAAATTTTGATTCCGTTGAAGATAGTGCAACAGCAGATTGCTTTTTGGTATTCCAGCTTACTGGGCAACCAAATGCTTTAAAGAAGTATCCTGATGTTGATTTTCTGTCCAGGTCATCGCCAGCTCAATCTGCACAGCATATCCAACAAGGATGTCTTTTATATTATTAGGAAAGAACAGTTCCATATTTACAGTTCCCTTTAGGTAACTTAAGATTCTTTTCAATAATTTCCACAGTTCATTTATTGGACAATTTTGAAATCTACTGCATAAGTTTACAGCAAAACATAGATCCGGACGAACAGACGATATCAAATACATTAGACTTCCTATTAGTTCTTTGATCGGCCGATTATAACAAGTTTCTGGATTTGAAAGAAGCTTCAAATGTACTTTGGTTTCCATTGTTTGTCGATTTCAAGTTTATTCCCAGAAAGGTTTTAACCAATCTTAAATCTTGCATATCAAACTCCGTATGCCGTTTGTTCTTTAATAATTGTGATGTTTCTTGATTTTTGCTTACGATCAATATGTCATCGACATATAATAGAAGGTAAATTTCATCGTTATTACTTGATTTTATGTATAAACATTGATCATGTTCGGATTTTCTAAAACCTTGTTTGAACATAAATTTGTCAAACATCTTATTCCAGCAATAACGTGCTTGCTCTAAGCCATAAAGCGTCTTATTCAGTTTACACACCACGTTTTTTTGCAGTTATATCCTTCAGGAATTTTCATGTAAATTGTTTCTTCTAAACATCCATGTAAGAAGGCACATTTTACGTCTAATTGCTCAATTTTAAAGCGTTTGTAATTTGCAATCGCAAATAGGACTCGTACTGTCGTTAGCCTTGCAACAGGAGCAAAAGTCTCCTTATAGTCTATGTCCTTTACTTGCATTAAGCCTTTAGCAACCAATCTTGCTTTATATTTAATTGGTTCACTCGCTTCTTTGACACGAAATCCCCATCTACAGTCAATGTTGGTATTTTCTACTAAATTCCAAGTTTTATTTTTCTCAAGTGCCAAAAGTTCCTCGTTTACAGCTTCTAACCAACTCCTTTTATCACTTCGACTTTTTATTTCATTAATATTTTTTGGTACATCATCAATGAATGCCTGCACATGTTCGATTTTATCATCAATGAGATAGTCATAGGTACTGAGATTTTTTCCTCGTTCTTACTTCCTTTTGAGTTATTGGATTATTTAATTCATTTCTATTTTCATTCTCTTAATGTATATTTTCATTTTCTTCCTCCATTTCAACCATAACTTCATTTTGGTTTTGTATTTGTATCTTCAGTTTCTGCATTATTGTTATGATTAATATTTGCTTCTACTTCAATTTTGGTTTCTATGAACGCAACATCCCTTATACTTAAAATATTTTTACTTCCATCAAATTTTATGCTTCTACTGAGAACGATTTTTTTTTCTCTAGGATCTCATACTATATAACCATTTCCAAAGTATCCTATCATAATGTTAACCTTGCTTCTTAAGTCAAATTTACTTTGTAGTTTGTCCTGTGGAATGTGACAGTATGCTAAACATCCAAATGTTTTCAAGTTTATTCAAATTTGGTTTTTGTCCATAAAATAGTTCAGTCGACGTGGTACTTGGCTTAAGACGACTTTTCAGACTTCGGTTTAATAGATAAGTAGCACATAAAATAGCTTCACCCCATAAATCTTTAGATAATTTTGACTCGAGTAGCATTGACCGTGATTTTTCTAATAAAGTTTGGTTTAGTCGCTCAACAGATCCATTTTGCTCAGGATTATATGGAATAGTGTATTTTACATCAATATTATTATTACTACAGAAATTAATAAAATCTTTTGACCGATATTCACCTCCGTTATCGCAACGAATAGATTTTATTTTACAATTCAATGGATTTGTGACATATGCTTTATAATTTTTAAAACATGTTTCTTTTAAAAATGGCAATCGTGACAATTTCCATTGAAGACAAATCGAACAATTATTGTTTGTTTCAATTTTCACCATATTCACCATATGATCGGTTGTCTCACTATCAACGATCCAGCAAATTGAATCTTCTCCAGAAGAAACATATGCTTCAATTTGGCTCTCAACAAACGATATTGGATTGCATTCAATAACCTCCACTTGATTTGCCTTTCACAACCAACAATTCTTCTTGATATGACCAATTTTTCTACAACCATGACACTTAGGCCTGCTATACTGCTGTTTAATTGGTTTCTTGAAATTAGCTGTTCCATGGAAAGCAGCTTGACGACCAATATCAGGACCTTCATTTAATCTTTTCATTTCAAAGTTAATTAACTTGCCTTTGACGAATTCAAGCGAAATTCATATGATTTGGGTAACGTTATAAATAGATGACAAACTATATCATTTTTATCCACTCTTGCACCAGCAGATTTTAACTTCCTTATGGTTTCTTCAAATTTAAATAAATGATTCTCCAATACTTTTTCTTTAGACCATTTCATTCGTAAGGGGCTTCATCAGGGCGTCAGATAAATCGCAAAACTCAAACAAGTAACCGAAACCTAAATAAGAACTTCTCAAAAGTTAGGTTATCCACTTGTGAAACAAGCCATAATCTAAACTCTGAAGAGGTAAGAAAGAAAACGATAACTTGAAAAAGCAAACGAAAATCTAACAAAGAACCACTACCGAGTTAGGTAATCAACTTGTGAACCAAGCCAGATTCTAAACTCCGTAGAAGTGACTTAAGAAGAAATAGTTTCCGTATTTAAAGGAAAAGGATCGTCACGAATGGTTAAGCTTGACCCTGATTGGGTTACAGTTGGTAGGAGGCGTGTTTTTGATAAATTACTAATGACCGGGAACCAAAGAGGGGATAGCTCAAAACAGTCAAAACCATGATCGCGATTGAAATTATTGGGATGTTTGATAATTTCTATGCTTTCTCGGAATTTCCTGTTGAAAAAGAATGAAGATTTGGCAATCAACGAAACAATATCAAAATCTATCTTGTGACCTGTAGTAAAATAATGTTCAGCAACCGCAGACTTGGAAATATACTTTTTCCTTATACAACGATCATGTTCTGAAATGCGAGTAATGACGGAACGACCGGTTTCACCAATGTAAACTAAACCACATGAACAAGAAATTTGATATACACCTTGAGATGAAAGTGTAGGAAATTTGTCTTTGGGAGAAGGAAGAATCTAAGAGATTTTGCCTGTCGAGTTGAATATGGGTTTAATACCATTCTCACGAAGAAGTTTCCCTATTTGATCTGTAACCTTGTGAATGTGGGGTAAAAAAGCCAATTTTGGGTTGGATTCGGGAATAGAAATGTCCTTAGGTAATTGAGTACGTGGATGTAGACGACGATTAATAACTCTATGAACATCTCGCTTTACATAACCATTGTTCAATGAGGTTCTAGTAAGATGACGGAGTTCCGAGTCTAGATTCTCAGGTTGGCAAATAGAAAAGACACGATGAACCAAAGATTCAATAACAGAACGTTTCTGTGCAGGATGATGATGAGATGAAGCATGAAGGTACCTGTCCGTATGGGTGAATTTGCGATAAACAGAATGGCCCAGAAGTCCGTTGGGGTTACGAGTCACAAGAACATCAAGAAATGGAAGAGTACCATTACTTTCGATTTCCATAGTAAATTTGATATCTAAGTGTTGATTGTTAAGATGATCAAGAAACTTAGACAACTCAAGATGACTATGAGACCAAACAATAAACGTGTCGTCCACATACCTAAACCATACTTTAGGTTTTAATATTGATGATTCCAAAGCAACCGTTTCAAAGGATTCCATAAAAATGTTAGCTAGAACAGGTGATAGAGGAGAACCCATAGCAGCACCAGAAACCTATTCGTAAAACTTGTTATCAAATTGGAAGTAAGTAGACGATAGACACTTATCAATAAGAGGAACCAAACTCAAGTCCTTGCCATGTTGAGGCTGAATCTGTTTGATGATAATAAGCGAATCCTTAATAGGAACTTTAATAAAAAGTGAAGTAACATCAAAGCTCCGGAAAATTATAAGAAAAACAACCTTTTTCTAAAATGTAGGCAATGTACAAAAAATACTGACTAAAATGAAACAAGATACAGGTGTGAGACATGTCCAGACAAGCTTCTGTCCTGTACCGTGCTTTAAAATGTGTCACCAGTAATCAATTACTGTTATAAATAAAAACATCTAAATATTTTGTGTTTTTCCTAAAAACAGAGCTGGATTCATAGACGTCCGTGTCGCAACATGTATAAAAAAAGGTGAATGATGTGACGCGGACGTATTTGCAATATTGAATGTAAAACACTTTTGGTGCCAATATTAATTTAATAAAAATACTTTGTAAAGATAGGTATTTAGTTATTGTTCTTTTTATATAAAATTCTGTTGTTTAAAAATTTGAAAAGAATGTTTATTCTAGTTTAATTTGTTTTAAGATCTAAAATGTATTACTCGTAATGTACACAACAAAATCTCTTATATACCGGATGTTTGAGGTCAAACAGTAATGCAAGTTCCGTAAACCTTATCTTACGGTTATAAGTTTATAAATTTAATAATGTTACACCCTTACTTACATAATTTCAATTGCTTGTTTAAGTACTTATTTTGTTTTAAGTTGGCCCTAGTAAAGCTTCTTACAAGAATAAGCAAACGTGAGCAACAGTTACTACCTCAACACGTTTTAATTTAATTTTTTTACTTTTTTAGTACAAAAATAAAGTTTAAATTTTAACAATTATTTGATTAAATATTAATTTTAAAAAACACTTAAATTACAAGAAAAGCTCATTCTGTTATTTTCATTTTATTGTGTTGTCTTTAAATTGCTTTTCAATACTATCTTTCAACACAATTTCCTTGGAAAATTGTTAAAGCTACTTTTCTAATATAACAATAGTCTTGTTTATTTACAAATATTGGTACGTGCAAATAGCATTCATAAAATACTAAAGTAGTAAAAAAAAGAGTATATATAATAAAAACAAGTTGTCGAAGGAAACGCGTATAAATCTTCGAAGCTTTAAAGGAAGTGTACACTATAAACATATAGTGCAATTTTCAACAATAACAATTTCACTTTAATAGAAATTCTCATTTCCTTTTAAAGTGATTCTTATTGTGTATTAAGGCATTCTATAAAATAGTCAAATTTGCATTTAACGATATCCTCACGTTCCTTCTCTAACTAAAGTAATACATTTTATTAATGCTTTACTTTTTTGTTAATATTTTAAATTTTTTTTTAAATGCTAAAGATAGTTTTTAAAACCTAAAAAAAATGATAAAAATTGTATTTAGCATTAAGAAAAAATTTGATCCATTAAATGAAGAGAGATTTGTGTGTGAAATATTAAGGAAAGCTTCTAATATACGTAACAAAGTTTTAGTTAAAACAGGAAAGCTTTTACTTCTTCGTTTAAAGATATGAAAAGCGATCGATTCCTTATCGATGGTAACAACGTATTACATGAAAAGACTTTAAGCGTATACTTACAATTTCACGCAAGCAAGTTCTATAGCAAGTATAAATTAAAATTTAAATTGAAAAGGCGCGTGAAACAAAAACGATGTAAAGCTGGAAAAAAATATGATAAATACGAGTAACTCAAAACGTAATCACAAGCAACATACTTAACAATTACAATTTGCAAATTTTAATAATTTTTATTAGCATTTAGAGAGATCAAATAAATACTTTTTCTAAAAAACAAAATACTCAAAATTGTGTATGTATTTTTCAAAATCTATCACATTGAAGAGTAGTCTTGAACAATTTTAATGAGCTTATACTTTCAATATTTCTACTTACAAGATACTTGAGAGTACTTTAGAGATTTTAAATACTTTTGTACTAAACTTAATAGTATTTGTGTTTATAAATACACTCGAACGTATTTTAAAATACTCTTGAAAGTCATTCAATTACAGAAAAGGAAGAGTTTATTAACGTTACGATAAGTGGTAAATTCAAATACAATTTACTAAAAGTTTGCTTTAACATTTTGCAGTGATAATACTTTTTGCTAAAAACAGATCAAATTTTATTTTATAGCAAATTTACATTTCTTGTTTGACACAGAGGACAAGTTTTTCTATTAAATAATTCAAAAAAAACCAGAACTTAGGCGTTGCCATGGCCTATCAGTTACAGCGTTTAAAACTTTTAAAAATTCATATTATACAGTGCACGCCGGTTAATAGAATCACATTGGCATTAGGAGATTTTAATTGCAATAAACAAAAGATAACAAAACCCGATATATAAAAATAAACATGTTTATTTGTCAGAAAGGAATAAATTCATAGAGCATGTATCTGATTAAATTAAACGGTAAAATTATAGCACCAATACAAGCAAACGATGTCAATTAGGAGCTTTTAATAAAACATTTAAAAAAAATCTAAAGTTTATGCCAAACAAATAGAAAATTATGGAATTGTTGCATTGAATACTCTCCTAAGTATATTGACAACGTGATTAAAAAGAAATCAAAAACAATATTATGTTTAATTTAGTTCTAAGTACTACACATTTCTTCCCAGTAATTTGCTGATACTAAAAATAATTGTAAATATAAAATAATATTACATAAGACGTAGTTAAATTAATATGTTCTTTCTAAGAACTACACATTCTTTCCAAGTACACTAAAAATACAAACTCAATCAAAAATAACGTATTTACAGATGTTTAAATAAGGTAATGTTACGTAAGTCAGTCAAAATACGTACTCGAATAAAGAAATACACTGTAAAAATAAAACAGAATATACAAAACTGTTTTCAATTATTCTAATTATTGGTACATAGTTAATTTTTAATTGCGCAGTATCATTCTGCAGACTTATTACAACGTATCATATTGTGGTAAAATGTTACTTTTTTCTTTATTTAGACTAAGATCACGTTTCGTTACGATAAGTTAGTGAGTAGGTTGATGCTCGGTCATGTTAATTTTAGATGGCACATAGTCACAGACCGACGATAACTGATAATCAGCATGAGACCATATTAATTTACAAGGAAAAAAGATTCGATATCACTTTAGCTTGCGAACAAAAGTTGTTTTTAACACGCTTTTATTAGTTCGGGATGTATGTATGTATGTATGTATGTTACGGAATCTTTGAGCTTAATTTTCAGCGGTTTCCAGGTGTTTGATTAACTTGAAACTTTGCATGCGTTTCACGGACCGATGACAATGCAATAATTCATTAAAAAGTTTTTATTATCCTAATTAGGATCGTCAGGATTAATTGAGTTCTTTAGGGATCATCTGCATGAGAGTGACAAAGACAGAGCGCGTGAACTGCGCAGGTGTGCATCTCGACAAAGCCTATCGCGTTTAAATCGTTCCAGTGTATTTCACTATTACCACTTCGTGTCGGAGCAGGTAATTTGCGCGTCCGCTGCCTGCGTTGGATGTGATAGCTGTTTCTCAGGTTCCCTCCAAGAGAAATAAGGTCTTACTGTCGATAACTACTGTTTCCAATACGTTTTTAGTTCGTAAGATATTTCATAATCACATGTCCGCTAAAATTGATTATTGATAAATCGAATTAAAATACGGAAAATAACTGATAGCTTAGAAAATTGAAAAAACACGCTTTTATAGATACTCGAACTAAAAAGAAGAAAATAATTTATAATTACAAACAAAATTATTAAATTCAGAGCAATAATATATAATTATAAACAAAATCACTAAATTCAGAGTTAAAAGCGTGAGGTGCATCTATAATCATTGTTACAATTATTCTAAAGGCAGCTATCAATAAGGGGAGAGTTATGAAAATATAGAAAAATCCTACAAATAACAGTTTCACTGTATAATGTCTCGCCAAGTACACGTTAAACTATTGTTACAAACAATGATAAATTTATTTCTGTGAACACAAAATATAAAAAAAAACCTCTGATCTTTACAAAAAAAATATTAGATTTAACAAAAACAGTGCAGCTGTAGAATATCTCGTCACGTATGTATTCAAACGTCGTGTTTAGTGACAGTATTATGTATATCAGTCAAATGACAAATTGACAGCAATAGTCGAACTAAATACATGTTAAAACAATGATTGATATAATTAATTACAAAAAAAAAAGAAATAACAGATACTTGGCGCGAAAGACTACCGTGTATCCGGATGCACCCCACGCTTTTAACTCTGAATTTAGTGATTTTGTTTATAATTATATGTTATTGCTCTGAATTTAATAATTTTGTTTGTAATTATAAATTCTTTTCTTCTTTTTAGTTCGGTTATTTATAAAAGCGTGTTTTTTTAGTTTTTTTAAACTATTATTTTTTAATTGAATTCACATGCATTGAATAAATTCTGATTAAAAAAATCATGCAAAATAGTTTATTGCTCTGGTGTAGAAGCAAACCTAAGAAGAAAATTGATAACATAAACCGAAATTGTGATTATTATAAATGATGTTTTTTCTATGTAATATGAGAACATTATCTAATTGATAACATTATCCGTGATTGCAATAAGCGGCGTGCACTGTATTAAACCTAATATGGTATTCTAGACCTTGTCTAAACTTTTTTGTTCATTTTTTTAAGTTTATTTTTAGTTTTTGCTAATATTATAATATAATGTCAATCAAGTGTGCAATTATTTGAACTGTCGTCATTTACCTTTAACTGCTAGAATTTTTTTTTACAGTTTACATAATATATCGTTACATTTTGGTATACTCAAATACGCTATACAAATTCAATGCAAGAATTTACTGTCAATACATAATCATTTTTACAATTTTACATTACATTTTTACAATTACTAATATGTTAACTCATTGTATCTGATTATCGATTTTATTATATTGTAACAAATTTTAAATCTAATCTATTTGAAAACAAAATATTTACACGACTTAGAACTAATTTTCATAAACGTGTTCCTGAAATCTAAAGTATACTTAACAACAAAAACAACTTACATTAATTTATATGTTAATATTACTCGATATTTACCAATACTGTGCCCGCGATAAGTTTCACTTTTCGTTGATCTGCACTAGTATTTATTTTTACTGTCTCTTTTTTAAGACTGTTCTGTCCCAGAAAAGGAAACTGGATGCAGCATTGGTAGAAACGATCGTAGCGATAGCGGCAGTTCTCTCCATTTCGGCAATTTCCTTGAGCATACAAGTAGCAGTCAATGAATTTTTTCTGGTCCGCTGTTTTTACTTGCATGATAATTAAATCCAACATTTGAACGTCTGTTTTTTGGAAAACGACCTCCAACATATTTCGAACTGTCCTCTAATTAATTTGATCTAAGCCGCAACCAAGCTTAGACACTGCTACTTTCTAAAAGTTGCAAAAATCCATTTCTCTGTTATATAACGACTTTGTACGTAAGTACTTTTTGGTAACCAAATAGAAAACGAAGCGTCGGTCATCACGTAGTTTTAAAATGTTTCCGACCGCAGCCTGCCAAACTTCTGAATTACGACTGCGACTTTTTTGAACATCTCAAGATCCTAGCTCACGCAATGTGCGATGTCGTAATCTTTATGTGTTTTTAAACAAGTCTTCTTATTTTTCGATTGTAACTCCAAACCTAGCCTTTCCAAAACTTTCGTATATGCTCATTCTGTCGCTGGCAATTTTTGTGTTTTTATGGATCCTCTCATGTACTTTGTCTAGCCTCTTTATCAACTTGCTTAAGTAGTCTTCTCCAGCAATTTCTTCTTTCGGTTTTAGTCTAAATTGGAGGTCACATGACAGTTGCATTTTAAGACCAAGCATGACACAGAATGGTCTTTGGCTTGTGATTTCGTAAAAAGATGATCGGTATGCCATTAGGAAAAGGTGCAAGTACTAATCTCAATCTCTGTAATGTCTGGACACTACTTTGAATAAGTACTTTCCCATAGTTCAAATAATCCGTTGAACCATGCCATCAGATTGAGGATGTAAAGGCGGCGATCTAGTTTTGTTAATTCCCAACAGTCGCCAACTTTTTGAAACAACGCAAACTCAAAGCTACGGCCTTGGTCGGAATGTAATTCCAACAAAACTCCAAACCGACAAAAAAACTCTTTTCTAATGCGCAGGCCGTACACTTACGGCACCATTCCAGAACGTCCTCTTTGCAATTCAACCAGTAGAATACTTCTCCTAATGAATTTTTTTGCCAAAGTGTCCTGCTGATGTACCACCGTGCAAATGCTGAAACATCGACTTTTTGGCATTACCAACTGCAGTCTGTTTTCCGTGTTCTATAGAGTGAATCGCTTAAGAAGACTTCCATTCTCAAAGAGTCCTACTGCAGTCAGTACGCTTTGATGTTTCTGCCCACAGCACTTACTACTTTCCAGGTTGGTTATCGGTTGCTTGTTTTCCAGTTCAGAAGTACGTTTATTTTGGGATCGTTTTCTTGTTCGCGACGCAACTGCTCAGGTTTCCACTCGTTATCAACCATAGCTGTTTTCCGAACGCATTTGATTTTTTCTTCAAGTCGCAAACAATAGTTGCAGTCTGCCGGACATAGTCTTCTGGACAAGGCATCAGCGTTCCCATTACTGCTTTCGGCACCGTGTTTTGTGTCATAGTCATACTTTTGCAGTCTCTCAATCTAACTTGGCACTTTTGGATTACGAAACTGCAATAGCCGTTATCCAAAACATTTTTTTTTTACTTTTTATTGGATAACTTAAAATCGGCTGTTTTAGTTGATGGAAAGCGTTTTCACAGTCTTCATTCCATCTAAATTCTGTTCTTTAGTCCGGTTAGTTTTGTCAAAGGTTTATGAATATTAGAAAATCCGGGTACAAATCGCTTATATTATATATAAGTGCACAACCCAAGGAAACTGCGAAACTGATGTGTGTCGATTGGTCTTGGTCATGCTTGCACTGCTCGGATTTTGTCAGCTTTTACTTCATCTCTAGATACAAAATCGCCAAAATACTGCATTACCTTTGTAAATACGTGGAATTTTTTTAGGGTTAGTTTTAGATTTGTCCCATGTAGTCGTTGAGACACTTCCTTCAGGTTGTTTAAATGTTTTTCAAACAAACTTTTACTACAATTACGTCGTCTAGACACGTCTTCCAAGACAATCAACGCAAGATGGTTTTTTCAAACGCTCGAACGTCACAGAAACGTTACACAGACCGAAGAACATCACAGTAAACTGCCACAAACCAGCTCCAATCATAAAGGCTGTCTTTTTGCGGTCCTTGGTTTCCAACTCTACCTGCTACTAACCACTCTTCAAATCCAACGTAGAAAACCACTGCGATCCTGACAGGGTGTCTAAAGTATGGTCAATTCTTGGTTAAAGGTAGCTGTCTTTTTTAGTCACGTTGTTGAGCTGTCTGTAGTCTACGCAAAAACTCGTTGATCTATGTTTCTTTTTTACTAAGAACCACTGGAAGCGACCATTGACTATTTGAAGTTAAATACACTTTCTCTTTTCATATCCGTAATCATTTGTTAGGCTTTTTTTTCCAAAGGATGTAGGCGTGGATGTTGTCGTATCGACCGAGCATATCTAGTATTAATTTTATGCTTTACCACGTCAGTTTTTCTTTTGGAACCACTCTCCAGCGTAAACACATCTTAATACTGTTGGATCAACACTTTAACTTTAGCCTGCTGGTCTTGTCTGAGGTCTTAGCACAAGTAAAAATATCTAATAGATGCTCTGGGCAATTCGTAATGACGGATTATCACTAGAATTTACACATCTCACAATTTGAGATACAGGCGTCTATTGGCCTACCACGGTTTCCTTCTTCAATGTAGCTTTCTAAGAGATTTTTATCCAGGCTCGCCATCACCAAACTTTCAGTTTTCTTAGACAGAGTGAAGTCTTCATTCAGTAAAATTTGCAGTGTTTCTGACGAATGACCGTCGATCTTCAAAACATCGTTCTTTATATCCAAATGGATCTATTCCCAGGATAACTTTTTTCGTGATGTCAGCTACCAGTACTTGATAGTTGAGTACTTTATTTTCCAAATCAATGGTAACTTTTACTTGTCCGTGAGTACGTATTTCTTCGCCCGTCGCCGTTCGAATTCGTATTGTTACTGGTAATGTCTTCTCATTTTCCAATAACATGTCATTACAAATGATGGCTTTCGTCGCTCACGTGTCAACCAGTAACTGAACACTTTGTCCATTGATCTTGCCACAAGATAAGTGCTATGCAATTGGGCCATAGGCGATGCCATTTGAATGGTGATTTCTGGTGTATGACTAAATGAGATTATTTTTTGGTTAACTTGTTTTAGGTTTTTGAACGTTATTCTTGTCTTCTTCTTAGGTTTAGTACGGTGTTGTCGTACGTGACTTATTTCACCGCTGTTCAACTCCTCTTTCCCAAAATTTTTGTTGTGCTATCTTCTCGATGCTTTTTAGTGTTTGCGCGGGTACTTCTGCAGCAAAGCGGAATTTATGGCTGTCTTGGTGCAATGCCTGTCTTGCTGCATCAAATTCTAAAGCATGCACTAAAGCGTCATCTAGCGTTTTAAGTCGAGCTAAGCGTAAAGTTTGCTGCGTTTCGTTGTCTCGGAGGCCGTCTACCAGGGTTTAATAGCCAATTGCTCTAAGAAAGTATCTGGCGATTTCAGTCTCAAACTACTGAAGACTTTTTGCAGCTTTCTATACTCGATTTTTTATTTGGGCTTGGTACACCTGTTGAAAATGGCATCTCCATATCTCATTTCTAAACGTGAAATTAACAGTCTGCCAAACTCCAAGCGCTTCTCCACGTAAAACCGCTATTGAAGTAGTTTCTTGTTTGTTGCTCCAGCTGTAGCTGCGGCTTGAAACTGTTGGTGGTAGGTTGACCATTGAACCTTTAACATCAAAATTTGGAGGTCAACTTTAATCTTGTTAGTGGTTTTTTCTGATGATTCATTAATAACTCTTTGCTTCTGACAATTCCTACACCATGGCAATTCTTTTAATTCGTTCTCTTCTTAAGCAGTTTCATGATGTCTTCTAATTTGCTTTCTATTGCTCCTATTTTGTTTTCTAGAATGCATATTTCTTATCTTAACTTTAACATACCTGGTTGCATTTTTTCTTGAACAATTTAAATTTGGTTTTCTATGTTCATTCGTATTTTTTCTTTAAAATTTCTAAAATTATCCAACAATTTTTCTTCTAATTCCTGGGTATTTTCGAATCATTTTGTTTTAAAGATTAAAAAAACTAACAGTATTTTGTCATTGCCACATTGCCATTTTTTAAGCTTTACAAAATGGCGTCTTCAAATTTTTTATACAACGTTTCACCTCCGAGCAACCATCATTAACTTTATTTTTTTATATGGCCACAAAAAAACACCCTGTACTTGGTGGAACTATGGGTGTAACGCCAAAAATAGAGAAAAATTAGGGTTTAGTATTTTTTTTACTTTTTAATCTAGTAGGCGTTAAAACAAAATGTTAAAAAAATATTATGACTGTTCAAATATGTTACCATTATTTTACACTTTAGAAAAATCAAAAATGCAAAAATTATTATTAAACAATAATGATTTTTTTCGAGCGGCATGTTCAATTACTTTAAATCACGTAGCTTTTTCTTAATTTACGCCATCCTGTATCTTTTTCTGTTTACAAGATTGCAATGCTATGGGACATGTATATATTTATGTATATATATTTTTGTGATCTTGTCAGAAGTTTGCTAAAAGTCAATAAACAAAATTTGAAACGGTAAACTTTTAGCACTAAGATTTGATCTGATGTAAATTGCTCTTCTCTAAATTTTTCTTAATACTCTATTTACTTGTGTATTCTTTCGTTCTGTTTCTTACAATTCTTGTCAAAATTTGGAATTTTGTTGGTATCTTATTTTTTTCAAAACTTTTATTTCTTTCTAATTAAACTGTTAATTTTTCTAATTTTTGTTTTTGTCTTGTTTTTTATGTTACTTACTAATTCTCGTAATTCATTTTTTCAATTATTAGTATCGATTTTAACTTTTGTTGAATGTTTCTTTTGTATCTACATATTGTTTTAGTCGTTGTTTTTTGTAATTTATCTTATTCTCTTTTATTTTTGTTTTTTAAGCATGATTACCTTAACTTTGCTCAAGATGAGCTCAAATGTGTTTAATATCGAAAAGTTGAATGGACGAGACAATTTCGCTGCGTGGAAATTCTGTATTAAAACATATCTAGAACACTCAAAACTATGTACATATTCAGGAGTGTAAGACTGCTAAAGAGGTGTGGGACAGTTTACATAAAGCTTTCGATGACAAAGGGTTAACTAGAAAAGTGGGCTTGTTGAAGGAGTTGATCAATACGTCACTTGAATCAAGTACCGGTGTAGAAGATTATGTAAGCAGAATTATGACTGCAGCTCATAAACTAAGAAACATTGGTTTCGTAGTGAACGATGAGTGGCTTGGCACGCTAATGCTAGCAGGCTTATCTGATGAATACAAACCCATGATAATAGGGTTAGAAAACTCGGGTGCAAGAATCAGTGCAGACTTTATAAAAACAAAATTGCTTCAAGAAGTGAAAACCGAAGATTCGAGCAGTGTATTTTATTCTAACCTAAAAAGGGGTCGTCAACAGAATAACCAACAGAAGCCGAAGCCATCTGTAAAAAATAAGGGTCCCCGATGTTATAATTGTAATGGCTTTGGACACTTTGCAAAGTTTTGTAAACATCCAAAAAAAACAACGACCAAAGAAAATAATAAGCAAGAAAGTTTTGTTGCAGCTTTTCCAGTTTTCTCAGTTTTTCCAAGTAAAACGAGAAATGGTACATCGATAGTGGGTGTTCGGCGCACATGGTTAATAACAAAGATTTGATGTACAATATTCGAGAAGCACCAGTAAAAACCATCACAGTAGCCAACAGAGAGCCATTGTCTGTGAAATGTATTGGAGATATCAATATTCAAATTACACAACAGGAAAAAATCCAGGTAAGAAATGTTCTTCATGTACCTGGATTAGCGGCCAATTTATTGTCAGTGAGCACAATTACAAAAAATGGATATAACGTGTCATTTTATGAGAAAGGTTGTCACATAAAAAATGCAGATGAAAAATTGTTGTGCTCAGCTACTTTAATAAATAAATTATGTTTTAGACACTTATGCAAATGATGATGAAAGTGCACATTTGGTGTCTAATAAAGTTAATTTAAATGATGTTAATTTGTGGCATCTTCGGATGGCCCATCTAAATGTTTCAGCTCTTAAAAAATTGCCTGATTGTGCTGAGGGGGTTATGCTGTCGCTGGATCCGCAGAAAGATAATATTCAGTGTTCCACCTGTTGCGAAGGAAAACAAACAAGGTTGCCTTTCAAGCAGGCAGGAACCAGAGCAACGAAGCTATTAGAAACAATACACTCCGGCTTGTGTGGACCAATAGAGAATGCATCATACGGAGGTATGAAATATTTTATTACTTTCATTGATGTTTACACTAGAATGGTTCATGTCTACTTTCTAAGAGATAAACAAAACATATTACGAGTTTTTAAGAATTATAAGCGGAAAGTAGAAAATCAATTGGATCATACAATTAAAGTTATAAGAACCGATAATGGTAAAGAGTATTGCAACTCCAATTTTGAGCAATATTTGGCAAGTTGTGAAATTATTCATCAGACTTCCACCCCATATACCCCTCAGCAAAATGGCCTTGCAGAACAAATTAATCGTACTTTAGTAGAAAAAGCTAGGTTTCATGCAAATTTAGAGAAACCTATCTGGGCTGAAGCTATAGCCACAGATGCATATATTGTAAATAAATCACCAACTAAAGTATTAGGAGATACTACACCATATAAAATGTGGACGGGAAAAGAACCTAAACTGAATCACATTAGGATATTTGGTTCAAAGGTTCCAAAGGAAAGAAGACTAAAATGGGACAGGAAATCATCACAGATGATTTTTGTTGGTTACTGTGAAAATACGAAAGGATACCGCATAATGAATCCATTAACTCATCGGGTCACAAAGAGCAAGGATGTTATTTTCTTTGAAAATATTAATGAATCTGCTGAATGTTCAATTACAGTGAACCCTATTGAAAATGAGTCAGTTAAGTTGGAAGATTATGCTGCTTCTGAACAAAATCAGCAACCGAAAGAGTCATAATTCCTCAGTCAAGTGGATCAGTTATTGAGCATACTTGGAGAGGATCCGAAGGTGAAGATTCTAGTGACCAGGAAATTGACTCGGGCGATCCTGATGATAGTTACCGTCCTCCGAGGTCATTACCACTGCAGAATCAACAACTAAGTAATATCACACTAAGGCCACGTAATAGAAATCATAAAGACAAAATGGGCCTATTTTGTTTATACACAAGTGTTTTAGATCCAAAAAGTTTGAAAGAAGCTTTGTCATCCCCGCATGCTAGTGAGTGGAAAAAGGCGATGGATGAGGAATTTAACTTCTTGATCGAAAATAAAACTTGGCAACTTGTTGACTTACTTAGAAACAAAAAGGTATTACCAAGCAAATGGGTATTTAAAGCAAAAACTGACCTACAGGGAAGTATTATTTGATATAAGTCAAGACTTGTTATAAAGGGTTTTGCACAAAAGAGAGGAATAGATTACCAAGAAGTTTACTCTCCAGTGGTAAGATACACCTCTCTTCGCTATTTGTTTGCTATAGCAGCAAAGCAGAATCTACACATTAAACAAATGGATGCTGTGTCAGCTTTTCTACAAGGAAAAATAGATGTATAGTGAAGGAGATCAAGTATGTCACTTACTGAAGTCTATCTATGGGCTCAAGCAGGCGAGCAGATTGTGGAATATTAAGTTTATTATTATATATATATAATATTAACAAAGTCTTGAAGAAAATGGAAATTGAGCAATCAAAGACCGATCCTTGTGTCTATTACGACATTAATAGAGGAATTTACATTGCCGTTTGGGTTGATGATGTAATAATTTTCAGCTTTCAATCAGCAATTACTGAAGAAGTGAAGAAAAACCTATATTCGAAATTGAGTATGAAAGATCTTGGTCAAGCAAAACAATGCGTGGGCTTAAGTATAAATAGAGAAAAGGATACAATTACATTGGACCAGGAGCAGTATATAAACTAAATTCTCTCAAGATTCAGCATGACGGATTGTAAACCAGCAAAAACACCTGTAGAAGTTAGTTTGAAATTTGATAATAGCAATGAAGATCCATACGATTGTCGCTATCAGCATGCCATAGGGTGCGCCATGTCTATGTAGCGACATCTGAATAAGGTTAATGAACTGTAGTGTGCAACATTTTTTGTTTTCGCAGTATTTAATCTCCGAGTTAATCTCTTAATACAATTTAATTATTAAAGTTCTTTATTTGTAGAAAACCCTACAAACTATGTGGGAACTTCCGCACCAAAAGTCATTTTTGTCTCCTACTTTTTAATTCTGAAGTATGTGATGCTACATATCAAACATTAATAACGCCAGTTTGTCTTTACAACAGTAAACTTGTTTCTAATATTTTAAGGCAGATGTTGTTTTTCGTTTACGATTACGATGTTTTACACTTTTGGTTCTTTAATGCATAATTTTAGATGTATTAATTTGTTTTAATTTTTAGCTCACTTTATAACTTTCTTCTTTCGTGCTTCTGAGTTCGCAGCTTTATCGATTAATTCATACATTTTCTGCATTTAAAAAATTCACAAAAACTATACAAAGCAACTGCTTTTAACAAATAAACAGAACTGTAAACAACAAATTAAAAACTAATCTTATACGTACCGTTAATTAAAGTTTCTAATTTAGGATTTTGAATTACCAAACAAAAGTAGCGATTAATTTACTTCCAACCATGTTTCTTTTTTATTTTAATTAGAATTGGTTTATAGTCATTCTAACAAAAATTATAATTAAGGTTGTTTGAGAAAGTAATTTAAATCATAACAATTAAATTATAAAAGCTTTTACAAATTTCATTATTTACAGTTTCAAACAATGTTTTTTTAAATTAATTTATTATTATACTGTAATTTCATTAGTTTGTAATAATTTTTATATCTAAAAAAATGTTTATTGTGATGTTTGGAATTTCATATCTTACACTTATGTATAACGTTTGCATCAACTTGCTGTTACGGTAAACAGTATCTGGTTCTTTAAATACCGATAATATTGTAACGATTATTAAAACTAATTTGTTTATACTAAAAATATTTACACGTTTATAACTAACTGAACTAATTCATCATCATCATCATCATTCAGCTCTACGCGTCCATTGTTGAACATAAGCCTCCCCAATTGTTCTCCACTCCAATCTGTCTTGTGCTGCTTGTATCCAGTTGGTGCGGACCCTTTTAATGTCGTCCGACCAACGTGTAGGCGGTCTTCCTCTACTTCTCTTGTCCATTCTGGGTCTCCACTCGAGAAGCCGCTTCGTTCATCGATCTCCCTGCATCCGTGCAATGTGGCCAGCCCAGTTCCACTTAAGCCTCGTTATGGCATCTATAACATCGCAAACACCAGTTCTTTTGCGCAAGTCTTCATTTTTTATATGGTCTCTCCAAGTCACCGCGAGCATGGATCTCTCCATCTTTCTTTGCGTAACTCTGAGCTTCCTAGCTGTTGCTGTTGTTAGTGTTAGGGTTTCTGAACCATATGTCAAGACTGGCAGTACACATTGATCGAAAACTCTTCTTTTTAGGTGTATGGAAACGTTACTCTTGAAAATTTCTTTCTGTTTTCCGAAGGCTGCCCATGAGAGAGTGAGTCTTCTCTTTAGCTCGCATGTTTGATTATCCCTTGATATTCGGATTTCATGGCCGAGGTATGTATACTTGTCTACCATTTTGATTTCGCTGTCGCCAATTTCTAAGCCACTGCTAGGAACAAGGTTTGTCATAAATTTAGTTTTTGACATATTTATCCTTAGACCAACTCTTCCACACACCTCCATCAGATCCCGCAGCATCAATCGCATTTCCTCGAGATTATCTGAGAACAACACTATATCGTCTGCAAAGCGTAGGTTGTTTAGGTTCTTGCCGTCTATATTTATGCCTCTCTGACTCCAGTCCAATTGCCTGAATGCGCTCTCTAAGACTGTGATAAACAGTTTGGGCGACATTGTGTCGCCTTGCCGAACACCACGCTCAATGGTTATGCAGTTGGTATTTGCATGTAATTTGACCATCATTGTTGCATTTCTGTAGATGTTGTGAATAAGTTTGGTGTAGCGGTAGTCGACTCTACATCCCTGTAGTGCATCCCATACTGCACCCAGCTCTATTGTGTCGAAGGCTTTGTGGAAATCTATGAACGTCAATACTAAGGGTCTGTTGTATTCTATTGTCTTCTCTATAAGAGTTTTAACGCTCTGGAGGTGGTCATTCGTTCCAAATCCGCGACGAAAACCTGCTTGCTCTACGGGCTGGTAGAAATCCAGTTTATTTTCCAACCGGGTGGTTATGATACGAGTGAACAGTTTGTAGAGGTGGCTTAGGAGGCTTATTGGTCGATAGTTTTCCATTTCCGCTATGTCTCCTTTTTTGTGAAGCAGAATTACTATCGAGTTATGCCACATCTCGGGGACTGTACCATTGAATAAGCAAAGATTAAAAAGGTCTTTTATTTTTTGGAGTAGATGTTGGCCTCCTATTTTTACTGCGTCTGTGACGACGTTATCTTCTCCGGGTGCTTTGTCGTTCTTTGTGTATTTTAATGCCAATTCTATTTCCTCTATAGATATGTCAGGAAGTTCTTCTGAGCCCTGGTTGACAATGCCCCTTGTGGATGTAAGGAGTTCAGGTTCAGGATTTCCGCCATTGTCATCATCATATTGACTTTTGTACAGGAGTTTATAAAATTCCTCCACTACATTTAAAATTTCTTTTCTGTTAGTTGTAAGATCTCCATCTTTAGTTCTCATTTTGTATATTTCCTTTCTTCCGTTCTTGAGTTTACTTCGAAGTACCTTCATTCCCTTGTTGCTGTCTATGGTTTGTTCGATTTCTTTCATTTTGTACTTTCTAATGTCTTTTCTTATTGCTTTGGAGATTTGTCTGTTCATTTGTTTTAATTCTTCATCTGTGGTTATTTCTTCGCTCCTTTTGTTTCTTCTTTCTTGCATTAGTCTCTTAGTCTCATCACTTATCTTTTCATCCTTTTTTGTTGTTGGGGAATATCTCTGTTGGGCTGTTGTCAGAGCTTTAGTTATAACGTCGTTTAAGGTGTTTATTTTTTCCTCTACACTTGTGTTTATATCCATTTCAGGTTCTTTTATTAGCTCTTGAATGCATCTTTGGAATTCATAAGTTTCTGTCGGTGGATGCCAAGGTTTTTTAGTTGACTTATTGATCATTTTATGCCGTTCCTTCTTTAAGTTGAGATTAACTTTTGCTCTCACCATGCGATGGTCACTGCCAGTGGTGAACCTGTTCAGCACAGATACATCCTTGATTATATGTTTATTATCGGTTATTATAAAGTCGATCTCGTTCTTTGTCAGACCGTTTGGGCTTTTCCAAGTCCACCTCCGTTTGTGTTTTTTGTGGAAGAAACTGTTCATAAGGAGTAAGTTGTTCTGCAACAGAAATCCAAGCAATGTCTCTCCGCGGTCGTTTCTGCCCTCTGAACCAAAACATCCCAGTGAAGTTTCTGAGATATCGGACTTTAAACCTACTTTTGCGTTAAAGTCGCCGCACAGGATTGTGAAATGAGTTTTATGGTCCTCCCATGCTCGACCTATATCCTCGTAAAAGGTGTCTATTTCTTCGTCAGTGTGGGTGCTAGTAGGTGCATACACTTGGATGATGTTGATACTGTATCTTTTATTTAGTCTAATTGTCACATAGATAACCCTTGTCGAAATTTTCTGAAATGATTCGATGTTTGGGTTGTGACGTTTGTGGATAAGAAATCCCGTGCCACCCACGGAACCGTCTTCCTCTCCCGTGTAGTAGAAGGTATGACCCGATTTCAACTTCCACAGTTGTTCTCCGCTTCTTCTAACCTCACAAAGGCCGACGATGTCCCATTTAATATGCTGTAACTCTGCCTCTAGCTCGGCCAGACGTTCCTCCGAAAGCAAGGAACGTGCATTGTATGTTCCAATGTGTAGAGTGTAACAGTTGGTCTTTTCTTTCGGTGTTGCCAGATCTATGTCCCCCCCAGAATCCTTGGGACAGACTGATTGATTTTTAGTGCGAGATTTTGGGCATATTGCCCCACTCGCCTGGGGTACTGTAGTTTTATTGATTGGCAATTAAATCTAAGGATATTTAATAAAAACACTTACTCTAATTTATATAGCACTATCACTTACACGAAAGATAAAGTCCACGGATAACTTCAATTTAACACTTGTTGTGTATTTATCTCGACACGCGTTATTCACTTATTTATTTAAACTTGAATAATCTTCTTAACACTGCCGACTTCGAATTACTGAAATAACTGACATATGATTTGTTTGTTCCGCATTTATACATTTTGGCCAAACGTTCGAGAATTTTCTATATCTTTCGGTTAACGTTCTAGAAATAGATAAAAACTTCGTGAAGGCTCTCGAACTTGAGAATCATTTCTCGAACGTTTCAGTATTATAGCAAAAACCTTTTTAAATAAATACTGTTATTCTGTACTTGCAATTGTCTTATCTCGTATGGTGTTTAATGATTCATTGTAAAGACATCTGGAAACCGCAACTCGAGATATCTTTGAAATGTTATTTCTTGTGTTGTTTGCGATCAACACTTGGAGAAATGAAATAGTCGTACCTTGCACACAAACATTCTTCCTCTTAAAATATGCCTCTAATTTGTGCATCATTGTATCCTATGATTTACAGAGCTACCTACCAAGCAATATAGGGGAAGCATTCTAATGTATAAAGTACAAATCTTCCTCCGCCAACAATTTGTGTTTGGAATATTAAAAAGTGTATGACTTCTTTGTTACGAGGATTTTCTCGTAACTTAATTGCTGGCGACTAACTCAGTTGAATCGGCAGGCGGATCGCAGGTCTCGATGTGCTAAGTATAACGTAAAATTTAAAAAGCGCCAAAACGGTTAGAAACTAGAATGGAAGACGCGGTTTAAATCTATCTAAGGCTGAAAGAAAACAACTGACAACACACAGGTTGTAACACAAATATATTTTTATTTTATCAGAGATAGAGAAGTTTCTAGAATTTTCTAAAATTCGCTGAAATAATCAAGTGATACATATGGCGTTATCATAAGTTCCTTTTAGTTGATACGTATTTTTTTGAAGAATCTCACTTACAACCTGAATATATTTAGTTTACTGTGAAATAAAGTCTAGTTATGCAACATTTATATTTAGATAAAACTGTAACTCTAAGCGTGTAATCTGGGAATCCATGCTGACTACAACTAAATTTAGAGAACTTAGAAAATTAATTATTAGGTCTAAACTGCAATAATAATTTAACAAAGTAGCATTTGCAAGGAAGTGTGCAAACGAAAGAATCTTACTGTTGCTGTTACTGTTCACCCATTAGCATTTGTTTTAGACGCTGGTTTAACGTCTCAGGCATTAACATCTTCCAATCATTATTTATATTATTATAGAACTATATAGAACTAACGATGTTATATGAAAATGACCGTCTAAATAACATTTTACTATGTCGTGGAACAAATATTAAGCCTCGTTGCTGTAGATTTAACTTATGGATGGCTGTGCGGAGAATTATTTTTTCATATAGGTGAGTACCTTCTCTGAATTATTTTTAGTCAGTGCGCTATATTCAGAGCAAATGAGATACGTTGACAGGGACCTATACCATAAATAAAAAGCATACGCATACAGAGACAGAGATAGGGAGAGAGAGAAAGGGAGAGAGATTATCGATTCGTATAAATCGATCAAAAAAACGAGTATGCTTTTTTAATTGTTGGAGATATCGACTTCTAAACCTCCGATCAACATCCAAGATTAATCCTATCCAAGAAGATTATCACTTAAATTCATAAAAATGTTAGCTAAAACAGAATGTAATCGGGCAGGTATCACAAATACAATTCGTTCAACACAAACGTGTTTCGTAGTAAACTAAACTAATGCGGCCAACTTTGTATTACTTCGTACTAATTATTGTAGCTACAAATCATCTAATAAAATACACAGCAATCTCAATGACTATTTTTTATGAGACTTTCTAGGTATGTTGCCGATATCGAAAACCAGCACTAATTAGTCAGGAAATTCTCCAATGAATAATTCAGTTCAATACGAACGTAATAAAAAAATTAGAAATAAGCATTACATGTACTAGCAACTTGTCTAATGCACGAGGTAAAATGAGTGCTACCATCAGCGTTGTACCATTAAGGTTACAAAAAAAAATAAAGTTAACTGCAAAACATATAAGTGCATTATTCCTTAGCGACTGTTTCCACAAGCATCAGTTAATTCAAATTCTAATTTGAATATCAATCGACTGGATGACCATTTATTCAGAAAGCTCTGCTGAGCATTAAGTAACGTGTTCATTTTGCAGTGTGCGTGTAAAGTGTCAAAAGCGTGAATTCGAAAGAAAAAAAAATACTACGTCACTCTAACGCTGCCAACCGATTGATGAGTAAAAGAAGATTTTTAACATAACTAAAACTATTGCCTAGAAAAATTAGTTACGTTTCGACTGCACTTTTTTGATATTATGCATATTTCTATACATTCCGTTAGGAATTGTAGCTTTAAAATCTCGTTCTTTGTAATGAGTAAGTCCACGTTTCTCTATTTTTAACTTATTCTATCCCATTGTTTTTCTCTGCTTCTTCCGTTATTTTTTTCTACGCATTTCGGTTTTATATCTTTCTTTCTATACTCCAGTACTTGATTTTTCCATCTACTTTTTGACCTACCTCTTCCCCTACTAATATTACGTGTCCACATTGTAATTTTTTTTTTATTGTCTTTTGTTCTTCTGATATGACCAAACCAGCGAAGTCTTTGCACTTTTATTGTCTTTGATATATCTTTTCATTTTAAAATTGTCTTTATTTTAGAGTGTATTTTTAGTTTTTTTATGTCCTCCAGTACTTGATCTTCCCACCTACTTTTTGGCCTACCTCTTTACCTACTAATAATTGGTGTCCACATTGTAATTTTCTTTATTTTGTTATTGTCTTTCATTCTTCTGATATGATCAAACCAGCGAAGTCTTTTATTATCTTTAATATATCTTCTTTTAAAATTGTTTTTGTTTCAAAGTTCATTAGTTTTCTGTGTTCATCTTTTTCAACTTTGTTTCATCTGTATATTTTTCTGATTACCTTTTTTTCAAAAGTTTCTAACTTTTCTTGTTGTTCATGCTTGTTATATTTATTTTTTTTGCTACATAGTTTACTACTGATTTAATGACTGCTTTGTATATTGTCATTTTAGTCTTTGTGGTTATGATTTTGCATTTCATAGTGCTTTTATGTGTATGATAAGCTCTATCTCCACCAAAAATTTGTTACAAACTTTAGGTCTTACGAACCTTACACGGCCAACTCACACAGTCGGAGATAGGGGAGGTTCAAGGAACTTATAATTAAGGTTGCCAGATCAATCCTAATTAACACTTCTGCCTCGATCACGACAGACGGTCCAAACTTGTAACGAATTTTTAGGTTCGTAATCCTTGTTACTCTGGTGTTCGGGTAACCACAATTAAAAGAGAAAGGTATGTTACCATTAAAGAAAGATTAACAGGTGTAACAACTTTAATGTAGTAACGAAGAAGATTAACAGGAGTATATTTGATTTCTCAATTCATAAATGCTAGCAAGATTAACAAGTATAATTAACAGGTAATAAAAACTTTAATTTAGCAACGTAAAAGATTAACAGGAGTATGTTTAATTTCTCAATTCATAAATGCCAGAAATATCGGCAACACACAATGCATAGGTTAAGTTGCATCAAAATAGCGAAGAAAATTTCGTAATAAATATGGTTTGTACACAGCATGCGATACACCTTAAAAGATAATTAAAATTACCTTAATGGTATTGTAACAGTAAACGTAATTACGGAAATTAATATTATCCAAAGTTCCGTGAGTGACTTTTATGACAGCGAAGAAAAATAATTAAACAGACTTATCCAAAATCCAGTGCTTACTTGCGCGAAGAAAACGTTTTCCCCGGTAGCAGCCTAGAATAGATATTGAATCGCAAATCGTGTCACACAATAACTCACGAAGATAGGAAGCTACAAAACCGTTAATAATAATAAATTAAATGACATATAAAAACCCGTGGTATCGAATGCTGTTAGGTGTAATTACGAACAGGTGGATGGTAACGCAATCGACTGGTGTACAAGAAATAACATCTCCAAAGTAATGTTGGTCGAGACTTCGTTTTCGTTGTGGGTAATATGCCTTCCCAAAATCTTACACGCTCGGTAACGGTATTTATCAATAGTAATTATTCTTTATTGTTCTTTATTGAATCGAACATGTGATTGAAGCGTGGCGAACCCGGCTATCAAATTAATACAGAAATTACAAGGGAATCTTAATAAACCGGATGCAAAATATCTTACCCTGTGCCGAATAGATTACAATAAATTCGTAATTGACTTATAAATTCGTACTCATCACAATGGATGCACTTAGAATCTTAGGAATCCGGTCAAATTTTTTGACACAGACCGTCTCACGTAGTTGACAGCTTCAAAATGGCTCCGCAACCTCTCAGTAACTAAAAAGATCGACAGAGGGCGTCATAACCAGAATCTAATTTTAAGTGGATATACAGGGTACTACGTTATGAAAATTTCGCACGTAACAGTCTTGCTTGTATTTTGTGATGGATTTCTATGCTTCTCTCACTTTTGGTATTTATTATGACTTCTAAATGTGTAGGATTTTCTATTACTTAAAATTTAATGTTTCTTATTGTCCCAGCTTTGTTTAAGCCTCCTTTGTTTTCTTTCATTATTTCCATACACAATGCACACCGTTTATTGGAATCACGAATAATATTATCGATCGGGTAATGCTATCTTTTTATTAAAAATCGATCTGGACAATGTTACTACATAGCAAAAACACCGTTTATAGTAATCATAATTTTGGTTTATGTTATCAGTTTTCTTCTATTGGTTCTATACATAAACAATGATCTATTTTGCATGAATCTTTAGCTGAATTTTATCGGTTATACTATAAAAATTTTGCATATTCAGCTTTTTTGCAGTGTTACTTATTTATTCAACTATTTAAAAAGCCTGTGGCTTCTTAGAATAACTTCAGTTAACTACATCTTATGTAATAACGTTATTTTGTATGTATTTTTATTTTTTGTGTCAACAAATTACTGAGAGGAGATGTGTACTTCTTAGAACAGTAAATAAAACATTATAACGTTATTTTTGATTTCGTTGAGCTAAAATTTTTATTTATTTTAAACGTTTTATGAAATTTTTTTGCTTGTATTGATGCTATAACTTTATCTTCTAAGATAACTACTTGTTAATCAGCTCTACGCTATATGTATTTACTGCTTTATAACCAATAAACATTTATTTATGTTTTCTGCATTTCTGATATTGTTATCATTCGGTCATTGTTATCAACAACTCCAAATCCCAACTTGATTCTATTAAGCAGCGTGCACTGTATTTGCTTTTATTTGAATTTGTTGTAAGACCTTTCTTTGCATCGTCTTTAATTTTTTGGGTAGCTTTTTTCATACTTCTTCTGTCTCTCGCTAACAACGTGAAATCATCTGCATATGCAACTACTTGTATAGATTTATTAGTTATTGTACCCAAAAAGTTACCATTTTTAATTACTGCATCCAGTGTTACTATAAACGGTATGGTATCTTCTTATCTTACTCCTGAATTGTTTCTGTTTCTCCTTTAGCTGTTCTTACTACTGCTTCTAAATTTTGCATTGTCATTTCTGTAAGTCTTATTAACTTTTCAGGCATTTTGATATTTGTCATGGTTTTTATTACTTGTTCGCGTTTCAGACTATCCAAAGCTTGTTTGAAAACAATATACACGATTTGTTTTACTATATGTAGTGCGTCTATTATAGATCTGCTCCTTCTGAAGTTATGTTAGTAGTTTCCCATTTTTGTTTCCGTATACCTCATTAATATATTATTTATTATCGTTGTAAGTATTTTATATACTACACTAAGTTACGTATTTCCCCTGTAATGACCACAATTTGTTGGATCTCTCTTCTTGTAAATTAGCACTATTATCTCTTTTTCTTACTTCCTCGGCATTTTTTTTCAGATATGTTTTATTAGGTTATATATTTTTTCTCTTAGGGTTTCTTTTCCGTGTTTTATCAGTTCATTGACTATATTATCTCTTCCTCCTGCCTTCTTTCTTTTAAATTTTGTTATAACGTCATCAACTTCTTCTTCCGTAATTATGTCCAGCTCTTCTTCTTCTTCTGAATTGCTTTCTAGTTTTTTATTATTTTTCTTTTCCTTTGCCGTCTTATTATCTGTCAATGTTTCCTTAAAATGATTCATTCATTGCTTATGTTTACTGTATTTCTTTTTGCATTTTGTTTTTTTGATATATCTATTGTATTATTCATATTGTAACGAATTTATTACTTAAAAACTAATTTATTTTAAAACGATTATAACTACGTTTACTTTTATAGAAATATGTATACTTTTAAATTAACGGAACTAATTAAATCTAATAATAAAAACACTTACACTATAATTTATGTATAACCGTTGTATAACACTTAAGATAACTAACACGAGATAAGATAACGTCCTCGGATTTGTTTACACTATAAGTCACGTTCACTCGATTCGATGTACACTGTTATTTATTTAAAACGTCGCGCGTGCTAATGATACGTATTTATTTCAACTTGATAATCTTCTTAACACATTCGCATTCCAGCAATAACTGACCTACGATTTCCATCTTCGGCTTTTATAGACATCGGCGAATTCTTCTCGATCGTTCCTCACTTTTCGTTATATCTTCTAGAAACTAGATAACAGTTCTAGAAGGCTCTTGCATTTGCAAGTAATTTCTCGGACGTTTCACTGCCCCCTTCTTAGGACTGTTCTGTCCCAGAACAGGAGACTGGATGCGACACCGGTAAAGGGATCGTGGCGATAGCGGCAGCTTCCTCCATTTCGGCAACTTCCTTGACCATAAAAGTAACAGTCAATGGACTTTTCCTGACCCAATACTCTCCTCGGTTGGTAACTACAGACCAACACTTGAACGCCTGTTCCTCGGAAGACGACCTCCAACATGTTTCGAACTGTCCTCCAATTCAATTGGTCTAAGCCACAACCAAGCTTGGGTACTGCCAATTTCTTAACATGATGGAACTCCATTTGTCTCTTGAGACTCCATAATGTTCGCCACAGATCTTTGTATAACGGCTTGACACGTGAGTATTTCTTGGTGACCAGATAGAAAACGAAGCGTCCGTCACCACGTAGTCCTAAAACCTTTCCGACTGCCGGTTGCTGTCTTCGTAATTCATCTAGCTGTCCAAACTTCTTTTTAAACACGACTGCAACCCCTTTGGACATGTCAAGCTCCTCGCTCACGCAATGTGCGATGGCGTAATCTTTTTGTGTCTGGAACAGGTCTTGTTGTTCCTCGGTGGTAACTCCGAACCTAGCTTTTCCAGAACCTCCGTATAAGTTCATAAACTTTTCGAACTCCATTTCTTCTATTGGATTCCTGGTTCTGCTACTTATTACTCTGGTTCGGACCTGAACTTGCGGATTGTGGTTATCGCCAGCAAACGGGGCTAGACGATCGACGTGGACCACTTTTGGCTTGCCTCTGGGCGGTTTTCGGATGCGGTATATAACGTCGTTAATACGCTGCACGACTTCATAGGGGCCCTCCCATTGCCTTTGCAGCTTCGGCGACAAACCACGTCTCCTTTGAGGGTTATACAACCAAACCATATCGCCAGGTTGAAACCCACCATTTTGCGCCTTGACGTCATATCTTGTTTTCATCCTGTCGCTGGCAATTTGTGTGTTTTTACGAACCTCTTCATGTACTTCGTCTAGCCTCTTTGCCAGCTTGCTGACGTAATCTTCTCCAGCGACTTCTTCTTCCGGTCTTCGTCCAAATTGAAGATCGCATGGTAATCTTATCTCACGACCGAGCATGACACAGGATGGTGTTTGGCCTGTGCTTTCGTGAACGGATGATCGGTACGCCATTAAGAAGAGGTGCAAGTACTGATCCCAGTCTCTTTGATGTTCGGACACTACCTTGGCTAAGTACTTGCCCATTGTTCGATTCATCCGTTCAACCATGCCATCAGACTGAGGATGGAGAGGCGTTGTCCTAGTCTTTTTAATTCCTAACAGTCGGCAAACTTCTTGAAACAGCCCAGACTCAAAATTGCGGCCTTGATCGGAGTGTAATTCCAACGGAACTCCAAACCGGTAGAAAAACTCCTTTACTAATACGTCTGCGACTGTAGCTGCTTCCTGATTGGGTATGGCGTAAGCCTCCGTCCATTTCGTGAAATAATCCATCGCCACCAAGATGTATTTATTTCCCGAATCGGATTCTGGGAACGGCCCTGCGATGTCAATCGCTACTCTTTCCAAAGGGCTTCCTACGTTGTATTGTTTCATGGGTGCTTTGCGCTTTCTCGCTGGACCATTTCCTGAAGCGCAGACTATGCATTTACGGCACCATTTCATGACGTCCTCTTTGCAGTTCATCCAGTAGAATCGTTCTCGCACTTTACCCAACGTCTTCTTAATGCCAAAGTGTCCTCCTGATGTCCCATCGTGGAGATGCTTCAACACTTCGGTCACCCTGCTCTTCGGCACTACCAGCTGTAGTCTGTTTCCCGTGCCCTCGGTACTTTCTAGGGATCGCTTAAGAAGACCGTCTTCTACTACCAAGGAGTCCCACTGCGCCCAGTACGCTTTGATATTTTTGCCCAAAGCACTCACTTCTTCCCAGGTTGGTCGTCGGCCGCTTTCTTTCCAGTCCAGGAGTAGTCTTATTTCAGGATCGTCTTCTTGTTCGCGACGTAACTGCTCAGGTTTCCACTCATCATCAACCATAGCAGTTCTCCGGAGGCATTCGACTTTTTCTTCCAGTCGCGAACAATGGCTGCAGTCCGCCGGACATGGTCTTCTGGACAAGGCATCAGCGTTCCGATGACTGCTTCCGGCACGGTGTTCTGTGTCGTAGTCATACTCTTGCAGTCTCTCGATCCATCTTGCCACTTGTCCTTCTGGGTTACGGAACTGCAGAAGCCATTTTAAAGCGGCGTGGTCTGTTCTCAGTAAAAACTTTCGTCCATACAAATACTTGTAGAAATGTTCGATGGACTTAACGACTGCTAACAGCTCCCTCCTAGTGACGCAATAATTCCTTTCTGGCCTGGACAAAACCTTGCTAAAATACGCGATAACCTTTTCTTGTCCATCTTGAACCTGCGAAAGGACCGCGCCTATGGCCATATTGCTTGCGTCGGTATCCAAAACAAACTTTCCATCTTCTCGTGGATAACTCAAAATCGGCGAAGTGACTAGGGATTGTTTTAGTTGATTAAAAGAACTTTCGCAGTCTTCATTCCATCTAAATTCTGCTTTTTCTTCAGTTAATTTTGTTAATGGTTTGGCAATATTGGCAAATCCGGGTACAAATCTTCTATAATAAGTGCACAACCCAAGGAAACTTCGGACCTGATGTTTGTCGATCGGTCTTGGCCATGCTTGCACTGCTCGGATTTTGTCTGGGTCAGCCCTTACTCCATCTCTAGATACGACGTGGCCAAGGTATTGGACTTCCTTCTTAAATACGTGGCACTTCTTTGGGCTCAGTTTGAGGTTAGCCCCACGTAATCTCTGGAACACTTCCTTCAAGTTGTTTAAGTGCTCTTCAAACGACCTTCCAACCACGATCACGTCGTCCAGGTAAACCAAGCACGTCTTCCAAGACAATCCGCGCAAGATGGTCTCCATCAAACGCTCGAACGTTGCAGGAGCGTTACACAGGCCGAAGGGCATTACAGTGAACTGCCACAAACCAGTTCCGATCGTAAAGCTGTTTTTTCACGATCCTTGGGTTCTAATTCTACCTGCCAGTATCCACTCTTTAAATCTAACGTAGAAAACCACTGGGATCCTGACAGGGTGTCTAGCGTATCGTCAATTCTGGGTAAAGGGTAGCTGTCCTTTTTGGTCACGTCGTTTAGCTGCCTGTAGTCTACGCAAAACCTCGTTGATCCATCCTTCTTCTTCACGAGTACCACTGGGGATGCCCATGGACTACTTGAAGGTTCAATCACGCCTTCTCTCTCCATATCCGTAATTATTTGTTCGGCTTCTTCTCTTTTCGCCAAAGGAAGTCTGCGTGGATGTTGTCGTATTGGCCGAGCGTCTCCGGTATTAATTTTATGTTTCACCACGTTAGTTCTTCCTTTGGACCCACTCTCCAGCGCGAACACATCTTGGTACTCTTGGATCAACACTTTAACTTTAGCCAGCTGGTCTCGGCTGAGGTTTTCGCACTTGGTGGTAAGAATGTCCAATAGATGTTGTGGACACTTCTTTGGCGGCGTATCTTCGTTCGTCTTCACGCACCTCACAATTTGTGATACTGGCGTGCATTGGCCTACCACGGTCTTCTTTTTCAACGTTACAGGATCTGAGTTGATGTTTAAGATCCTTACTGGCATCGTCTTCTTTACTCGTACTAAAGTTCTGCCAACGAGTAGTCCCTTTTCAACTAAGCCGCCCTCCATTGGTTCAATCGCGCGTATGTAGCCTTCCCGGAGACTTCCATCCAGGCGTGCCATCACCACACTTTCAGTCCTTGCAGGCAGAGTCACGTCTTCACTCAATAAGACTCGCACGGCTGCCTTCTCTGACGAATGAAAAGGAATTTCTTCATTGTCGATCTTCAGGACATCGTTCTTCATATCCAAATGGAACCCATACTTCTTTATCACGTCCATTCCCAGGATAACTTCTTCCGTGATGTCGGCTACCAGTACTTGATGGTCGAGTACTCCATTTCCCAAACCAATGGTTACTTTGACTTGTCCGTGAGTAGGTATTTCGTCGCCCGTCGCTGTTCGAAGTCGTACTGTTACTGGTGATGTCTTCTCGTTTTCCAATAACATGTCAGGACGAATGATGGTCTTCGTCGCTCCCGTGTCAACCAGTAACTGGACGCTTCTCCCATTGATCTTGCCATCGAGATAAATGCTATGCAATTGCTCCCTAGGCGATGCCATTTGGATGGTAATCTCCGGGGCATGGCTCGTTGAGGTCGACTTTCGCCCCATTCGGTCGACCCGTTCTAGTTTTCCGGACGCTCTTCTGGTCTTCTTTTGGGCTTAGTACAACGGCGTCGTACGTGGCCCACTTCTCCGCAGTTCCAGCACGTCAGTTCTCTTACTCGAGCTTCTCGTTCCCGAAATACCCGTCGCACTATGTCTTCAATGCTTTCTTCTGTGTGCGAGGATACTTCTGCAGCACAACGGAGCTTATGGCTGCCTCGGTGCGACGCTTGTTTCGCCGCCTCGAACTCCAGAGCATGGGTTAATGCGTCATCTAACGTCTTCGGTCGAGCTAACCGGAGGGTCTGCTGTGTTTCGCTGTCTCGGAGGCCATCTACGAAAGTTTGAATAGCTAACTGCTCCAGGAAGGTATCCGGTGCTGTAGGATACGCAAGCCGTGTTAATCTAGCGATGTCAGCCTCAAACTCTTGAAGACTTTCGGCAGCTTTCTGAACCCGACTTTTAATTTGAGCTTGGTATACTTGTTGAAGATGAGCATCCCCATATCTCATTTCTAATCGTGATATTAAGAGTTCGTAATTTTCTTGCAGATGGTCCGGAACAGTTTGTAAAATTCCAAGTGCTTCTCCACGTAAGGACACTATTAAAGACGTCGCTTTCTGCTTGTTGCTCCAACCATTAGCAGTAGCTGCGGCTTCAAACTGCTTGTAGTAGGTTGACCATGGAACTTTACCATCAAAATTCAGAGGTACAACTTTGAATTTATGAGTGTTTTCTTCTCGATGGTCCATTATTAAATCTTCACTCGTGACACTTCCTTCGCCATGGTAATTCATTTGCGCCATTCTTTCTTCAAGCAGTTGTATTCTTTCTCTCAATTTTTTTTCTAGCTTGTCTTCTATGGTTCTTGATTTTTCATTTAATTTCTGTTCTAATTTGTCTTGTACTTCTTCTATTTTGTCATTCACAGATTCGCAAATTTCTTCTTTTAAGTCTAACATATCTGCTTGGGTTTCTTCTTGCACAATTTTGATTTGATTTTCTATGCTCGTTTGTATTTCTTCTTTTAATCGTCTAGAATTTTCCATCAACTTTTCTTCAATTTTCTGAGAATTTTCTTCCATTTTCTGCGAATTTTCGTAAAACTTTTCTTCCATTTTCTGCGAATTTTCGTAAAACTTTTCTTCCAGTTTTCTATTCATCGATTCCTGACCATTTTTGATTGATTCAAGAAATTCAAATAGCTTTGCATCCATTTTAACTGCTTGCGAACGCGTCACCGGCATAAATTTAAATATAACACGAATATAAAGTTTAAATATACTACTTTTTTAAAATGCAGTTTTTATATAACACAAAATTTAATAACTATCCACTTGTTAATATTAAACCACGAAAACGAATCGCGATCACGCACTTGTTAAAAGAAAAAGTTTAATAAACACTATATTAACTTTATAAATAAACACGCGTATCGCGAACAGTTAATTCAATGTTCTTATCACGGAAGCGATATTAAATTATTTAATGGTATTTACACTAATAAAAATCGCGAACAGCTTTATCTATTTACACGATTTCCACGGGTTTAAAACCGAACACCTGACACCAATTTGTAACGAATTTATTACTTAAAAACTAATTTATTTTAAAACGATTATAACTACGTTTACTTTTATAGAAATATGTATACTTTTAAATTAACGGAACTAATTAAATCTAATAATAAAAACACTTACACTATAATTTATGTATAACCGTTGTATAACACTTAAGATAACTAACACGAGATAAGATAACGTCCTCGGATTTGTTTACACTATAAGTCACGTTCACTCGATTCGATGTACACTGTTATTTATTTAAAACGTCGCGCGTGCTAATGATACGTATTTATTTCAACTTGATAATCTTCTTAACACATTCGCATTCCAGCAATAACTGACCTACGATTTCCATCTTCGGCTTTTATAGACATCGGCGAATTCTTCTCGATCGTTCCTCACTTTTCGCTATATCTTCTAGAAACTAGATAACAGTTCTAGAAGGCTCTTGCATTTGCAAGTAATTTCTCGGACGTTTCAATATTATCGTTTTCTCTTAAACTAATTATTTTCTCAAGCTTTTCAATTTTCATTAGTATGGTGCTATCCTTTCTAACTTTTTAGTATGTCTTACGATCTATTTTTCTCCTTGTTTTTAACCACTTTAATCTAGCCGTTTTCTTTTCTAAATTATTTCTTTGCATTCTTTATCAAACCATTCTCTTTTACGCCATGCAGCCAGTTGCACTGTGAATTTTTTAAACACACAGTTAATGAAACGATAAATATTTACTTCAGACGTTTTTATAAATACAATAATTAGTTTGTTGATGTAAGCATCATTTAGAACTTGAAGGTACAGCAGATTAAATAATGTCAACATTTTCGCTTTTATTACTTTTTTATAAATTCGATCACAATGATTTTAGAAATTTGTACATTTCAAAAAATATGGTCCAATGATCCAGGTACACCACAACGTTATCATAACAGATGATTCCAATACTATTTTAAATAAGTGCACTAGAAAACTTTCAATTCTTTTATTTTTTTATGTTTTTTTTTCTAGGGTTTTATCTGAGGCACACTCAATACATATTTTTAGTTTACTCCATTTTTCTTTTATGCTCTTGTCTTTTGTATTATGCTAACTGTTACCATCCTATCTACAATTCTTAACTTAATCTTTGCTATAACTAAGATGTGGTCTGTACCTGCATCTGCTATTTGGAACAACTTTATATCTTGTATCATTTTTGTTTTACAAGCTATTGTCTATTTGCTTTAACGTCGTTCTCTCTTGGATTAATCATGTTACCTTGTGCTGTGGCTTATATTAGTATTTGGTGCTGTCTATATACATCTCCATTTCTTACTCAGCCTCGTTCTATTGTTGTTTGTTTCGTTATGTACAGCTACTCCTCTCTAGTTTTTTTTTCTATTTGTGCATGCGTCTGTCGTGTTTTGGTTTTTTTTTACAGAATCTGCTTATTTTATAATAAAACTCGCCCTCCTTTTCTTTACTAGCTATCACTGTTAGTGTATAGACATTTATTATGGTGATATTGGGTATATTATTTTTTAGTCTAATATAGAAAATTCTCGCATTTCTTTTCTTGAATTCTATTAAATTTTTTCTCGGCGTTGTACTTATCAAGAAACCCGTTCCATTCTGTTCTTATTTTGCTTCTCCTCCTCCCCATTGTATATTTTGTTTATCATTTCTCTCTTTTCCTTGCCATCTCATTTCCTGCACAGCCATGATTTCTACTTTGTATTCTAACATTTATCTGGCAATTTTTTCCATTTTTTCTTCAGAAAACAATGCTCTTACATTCCAAGTTCCTCGGCCCTCTTCTATCAGTTTCTTCGCTAAGTATTGGTGATTTTTATGGTATTTATTGGGAAGCTCTGGAGCTCGCCATTTAGCGGCCTTTTGTTCACGATGCTTTTTTTGTGGTATTTAATTTTGTTTTCATGATTTCCTGAATTTCTAAACTACTCCATTCGATACATTTCCCTCTTCCCACGATCAACTTGTTGTATCTGAAATAAGCTGAATATTCTTGTTGTTTTGCATGTTTTAAGTGGGGTTTCAAGTGTTTTCTGTCTTCTTGAACCTTTCTTGTATAGTAATCATTAATACATTTATCTTTCTCTTTCAATTTTTTAGTTCTTTTAAATATTTTATTTTCTTGTTTCATGTTTGCAGCTTAAGAAAAACTGGTCTTTTTTTATTAGGTTTGTAGGTACCCAGTTTTGCTATTTTCTTTATATCTACCTCTACATTAATTTCTAGTCCTATTTCCTTGGGCACAATATAAACTGCTAAAAGATGACAGAATGTTACCAAAACCAGGTAAATCGCTTTAAAAAAGTGAAATCTTATAAATCCATTTTCTTTATTCTTATGATAAAATTATTTGAACAGTTGTTACTTACAAGACTAAGACTAATTATATAAGAAAACAAACATTTAATTATAGATAGCCATTTTGAATTTAGACAGAATCATCCAACCATTGATCGAATAATCAAATAAAATTAAGTAAATAAGAGTTAATTTTGTAGACATCTCATTTTCTAGATTTAATTTTCTGCGATATCGTCTTGTTTCCAAACATTTATATTTATGAGATTGTAAAATAATCAATGTAATGCAATAAACTTTTCTAAAAATATAAAAATTTTCAAAAATGTTAAAATAAATATTTTAAAGTTGTTAAAGATTACATTAAAAAGTAAACAAAAAACGTTTAGTGCTTAATTATTTGCTAGCTCACGAAAAACAAATTATTAGCAAGTACATTTTGAATGAACACGTCAAAGGCAAAATACAATCAAAAACTTATGACAGTGACAAAGTAACGCTTAAGTTCAATGAGTGATACTGGTAATTAACTTTTTTCAGCATTTCCAGAATAGCTTTTGTACGTATGCTTCTGCAAGAAGCAATTATAGTACTTATTACATTCTGTCAATAAACACTAATAGTTAAATTATGCTTAAAATAATTTTAACAGCAACATTACAAAAACAAAATTATAATTAATATTTTAACCGATTATATGAGTTTAAAGTGTAAAGCTGGTACTTTTCTAAAAGTAATTTTCTTTACGCTAACATTAAACAAAAATTGCTTTTGAATATAGTTTCGCCTACTTGAAGCAATAGAATTAGTTCCAAGCGCATTTATTGCTCGCACTACTTCTAACTTAATCGAAGAATTTAATTATCTTTTTACTACTTTTGAACTATAAACTTTTAGAGTCTTTAAATGAAAACTGTCGTTTCATGAAAAATTTTGTTAATGTGTTATAAATTATTTGTGCGTGTAGTTAACAAACTTTCTTATTTAAAATCTTTAAAAAATTTTGCAGTGACATAAACTTACAATTTTATGGATACATCTAACAATAACAAAACAAATAATATTATAAGTTTTCTCTACGAGTTACAGCAAAATCGTTTACAAAATGTACTGAAGTAAAAGTTTTATAACACTATCGGTCGTTCCATTTTGTTTTTAATACGTTATTATTTATGAAACTTTGTGGAAACATTTTATATTTTCTTAAAATCAATATGGGGATTTTTTTGCAAATCGTAAAATATAACAATTTGTGAAATATTAGTTGCTTTGTTAGAATAATACTTATTAAGTGTATCGATTAAACAGTGAAAGTTAATTAACGAAACATGGTTTCTAAAGTCTCGTGATATTATTTACAGATACCGCATCGAATCTATGTCCATGCAACGAAAATCAAGCAGATGATGTATACCACAAAATGTTTGCTGATACAGGTGCTATAAGATAAGGTGCACGCTATTTGATATTGATAACTAAAGTTTTAACAGGGTGTATTAATGAGTTTGTTTGTTCTTAATCTAATACTTTAATCTATTAACAATTAATTTAATGTTAAAACGAACTGATATCGTAGTTTCTGCAGTAAGCTAAATAAGAATATAATTTTTTTAACAAATAAATGCACTGAAAAGTAAAAAATACTGGTTTCATTTAGTTACAATTAAACGATGAAAATTTTATTTACATGAAATTACTTTTTGAAGTTGATGCCATGTATGACATTGATGTATGCTTAATTGTGAACTAACTTTGGCAGTTGTAATAGGTTTAAGTCGATTGTGTTTGGCGACTTTAAAAAGTAATTTCATGTAAATAAAAATTTCGTCTTTTAATTGTAACTAAATTTAATAATTATTTTTTACTTTTTAGTACATTTTATACATTTTTCTAAATCCGTTTTTTTTTAATTTAATGATAACAGTAGTGGTTATAGTAACTGAAAACTATGAAAATCCACATCCTTCCAGAAAATTTTATTTCGATGTAAATTTGACAGTTTGATCATTTTTTCATGGATTCCATAATCAAAACTTGACCAAATTTAAATGAGACCACTTCGGACGTACCTCCTTTCTAATAAAATATCATTAAAATCGGTTATCGTGATAAATAATTATCGCTGAACATACATTAAAAAAAAGATTCTAACGAATTGAGAACTGTCTTCTTTTTTTCAGTGTCAGTTGAAAATAAGTTTAAAAGAACTACATTGTGTATATTTTGTATGCCATTTTGTCTACTTTGATAAGGGGCTTCATCAGGGTGTGACAAAAATCGAAGAATTTAAACGAACAGCCAAAATATAACTAATAATCTCTCAAAAGTTAAGTAATCAACTTGTGAACTAAGCCACATTCTAAAAAGGCAAGAAAGAGATCATAAACATGAAAAAGCAAACGACAATTTAACAAAGAACCACTACATAGCTAGGTAATCAACTTGTTAACTAAGTCAAATTCTTTACTCTATAGAAGTGACTTAAGAAGAAGTAGTCTCCGTATATAAAGAAGAAGTATCGTCACAGCTGGTTAAGCTTGACTCTGATTGGGTTTTTGATAAAGGAGTAATGACCGGGACCAAAGAGGGGATAGCTCAAAACCAGGATCACGATAATTGGGGTGTTTGATGATTTCTCTGCTATTTCGGATTTTGCTATTAAAGAAAAATGGAGATTTTGCAATCACCAAAACGTTATCAAAACCTATATTTTGACCTGCAGTAAAATGATGTTTAGCAACCGCGGACTTAAGAATATTTTCCTTATACAACGATCATGTGTGAAAATGCGTGTAACCAGATGTATAAAAAATTTGGTATAACCTTGAAATGAAAGTGTAGGAAATTTGTTATTGGGAGAAGAAATATTTTGCATCTCGAGTTAAATATAGATTTAATACCGTTTCTACTAAAAAGTTTTCTTATTTTATCTGTAACTTTGTGAATGTAAGGTAAAAATGCCAATTTCGGATTGTATTCGGAAGTAGAAATGTCCTTAGGTAATTGAGCACGTGGAGTTAGAAGTCCGTCGGGTTTACAAGTCACAAGAACGTCGAAAAATGTGAGGGAACCATCAGTTTTGATTTTCATAGTAAATTTGATATCTAGGTGTTGATTGCTTAGATGATCAAAAAACTTAGACAATTGAGATGACCATGAGACCAAACAATAAACATGTCGTCAATATACTTATAGGCTTTAATATTGATGATTCCAAAGCAACCGTTTCAAAAAATTCCATAAACCCTGAGAGTTAGTTGATAATGTGAGAAGTGGTTTTACCTGTAAATTTGCAAATAATGTAGGTAGGAGATTGGATAGTACTGTCAATAGGTCGAAAAGGAATACTTTGTTTGTGAACTTTAGAAAGTCCGTATAGACGAGATGGTTTGGAATCTAAAGAGGTAAATTGACGTTTAGTTTTTGTAAGTAGATTGGAAGATTTGATAATTTGGTTGTCCTTACGTTCAATCCTCGAAGTGAAATTAGGAGTTAGAAAGGCGTACGTTTCCTCAGACAAAATAGAATGGATATTTTAGACATAAAACTTTCACCATAAAACATGGATATTTTTATGCTTTGTCTCATCATCATCCTGCACAAAAACGTTCCGTTATTGAATCTCTGGTTCATCACGCTTTGTTTATTTGCCAGTCTGAGAATCTAGAATCAAAACTCTGTCATCTTACTAAAGCTTTAGTAAACAATCGTCATATGAAGCGAGATATGTATACAGTTATTAATCGTCGTCTACCTCCACATGCTCGATTATCTAAGGACATTTCTACTTCCGAATCCAATCCAAAATTGGCATTCTTACCCATATTCAACTTGACGGGCAAAATCTTTTAAATTCTTCTTTCTTCCAAGAACAAATTTCCTACACTTTCATTTTAAGGTATGTACCAAATTCTATGTTCATGTGTTTTAGTCTACATTGGTGAAACCGGTCGTTTCGTTTCTACACGCATGTCCAAATTTGATCGTTGTATAAAAAAAGGCATATTTCTAGGTCTGCGGTTGTTGAACATCATTTTATTACAGATCACAATATAGATTTTGATAATGTTTCGGTGATTGCAAAATCTACATTCTTCTTCAATAGGAAAATCCGAGAAAGCATAGAAATCATCAGACACCCCAATAACTTTAATCGTGATCATGGGTTCGAGCTATCTCTTTTTTGGTTTCCGGTCATTACTCCTTTATCGAAAACACGCTCCTTTTCGGTCATAACCCAATCAGAGTTAAACTTAACCAGCGATAACGATACTTCTTTTTTAAATACGGAAACTACTTCTATTTAAGTCATTTCTATGGAGTTTACAATCTGGCTTAGTTCACAAGTTGATTACCTAACTCTGTAGTAGTTCTTAGTTAGATTTCGGTTGCTTGTTTGAGCTCTTCGATTTTTTTCACGTTGCTTAAGAAATTGTGCGAAACGTTGGCAACTTTATTTGCAACAATGACGCTGTCCAAATTCGGAAGACGTTCTCATCTTAGTATACTCCGGCCGTAGAAGCTATTACAAAATTAAAACTGTTTATAGATTTTCTATTTATTTTCAGTTAGAAAAAGTAGTATAACTCTATACAACAGCGATTTTTTTTATTAACTTTTATTTATATTTCAAACTGTGTTTTACCTGTCGTGACGTCCTAATTTCTTAATTATTTTATATTTGCTTTTGATTTAATAAAGTAGGTATTTCAGAATATGCATAAATGCACATTTATTTACAATCTGCTGACGCACATTTATTACAATTATATCGCATGTACACATGTATATACCGTAAAATGGGGTGAATTTGATTATTTATTGTTTTTTACAGAAGGTGTATAAAACTTGCGTACAGTGAAATCAAAAATAATTTTTATAATAATGAAATTTATTACAACTTAGAAATGAGATCAATTTGATTGCAACGACAATAGAACGGGACAAAAATAATTTATAAAATATTTTGTCAATAGGGGTGAAATTAATTGACATCAACATGTGAAATAATAGCAAGTTTATTGGTCCAGATGTATTCAAAAACAATACTATTATTATTTTATCTAATAAAAACAAAGAGCAAAACAAAGTTTCATTAACCTCCATTAGTTTCTCAAATTATATACTTTTTGAGCAACAAAGGATTTCAAGTTTAGATTATGTCAAAAAAAAATATCATCCTGTACAGTTTTGGAACATTTTTTTGGGGTTAGAGACTTTATGCCTAGCACTTTAATTTCACCATCATTGGATACATTTTTAATTATCGCAAAATATCGGTAATTAGTTTTCCTGGAAATCATCCATTGGTTTGTTGTGGGAATTATGATTAGTCAGTGATTTAAGTAAATTAGGCTAAAGCTTCTTTGACAGATGCAGACACACATTTTCCAGGTTTTACTACAAGCTTTTACTGTTGTATATTTTGACTAGTTGGGACAACTTTAAATCTTTGCTGTTGTAAGTATTCAATTAGTTCCTTTTTTAACGTTTTCTGTTGGCATTTTTTTGTAAAATGCACTTTGGGTCTAATGGTGCATTAGAGTTTTTCTTATCTATTTCCAACAAGGTTGTATTTACGTCGTATAGATGACGAAAATTTGTTGGCAGTTTTATATCTTGTTAGAAACAGTTCTTCAACCAATTTTTAAACACTGAAAAAATTATTAACATGTTGTGAAATGCGGCCATAAAATATCGCCGATTCGCACTTTGCGTCCTTAGAATCTCAGCAAAAAGATAGAAACATATATGTCATCAAAAGTTTGGACATCTATCCAGCTATAGTGTGTGTTGTTGAAACAAGAAAAAACAGAGTAGCTACCATTTTTACCAAGTCATCATCTATGAAATTTTTTGTACAAAGTCTCAAATAAAAGCTTTCGTAAGTTTTTCTTCCACATTCTAAATTTTTTTTAACAGCAGTACGTTTTCGTATTATTTTCAACGTACAATCTTAAGACATCGTTAGTAAAATGAGAAGATAAGTTGTCGCCGATTATCACTTTGCGACCTTCGAATTTCTTGGCTTGCGGAAAAAAAGTAGAAACAAACCAATTACCACAAGTTTAGACATCTATTCAGCCATGGAATGTTCTGATTAAATGAAAAATTGCTTGTGCAAAGTTCCAAATAAAACATTTTGTACGTTTCATCCTTGATCTAAAACTTTTTTAAGGGCAGTTTCTACGTTTGCGTTAGAGTAGTTATCGTAAATCTTTCTTACAAGCTTTTTGTGCACGTTCGTGGCATAGTTAGGCCTCTAAAAATTTTGGTTTACTTGCTCTTGACAGATTCTATTTTACTTTATTTTTCGGTAATGTAATATAGTATTCAGGGTATTAAATCATTTTAATCAACAAACTTTTTACGCAAATAGGCTCATGTTGCCAAAGTGGCACATGATGCCAAAGCTTTGGCCATGTGTACTGAGGATGTTCCATTGCTGTCGTATAGTTTTACAATACTGATTTCAACTATATTTTAAAACTCTTTCCTGGCAATTTCGAGTCGATAAAGCGCAAAGCGGCGGCATTTGCAAGAAACTAAAAATACTGTAGTAGTTGGTATATGGTACTTTGTTGAATGCTTAGGAATATTTCATTCGAGCAAATTTCTCAAAGAGTTTTTAAAACATTCTGACATAGCATGAACACTAGAATATCCTTGTTTTGGTGCTATTTGAGCTTCTGGAAAAACAAGAAAAATTGGGTCCAGTGTTAATCAAGCAATGTATCTTGTGTTTCAGTCGGTTATAAATAGGCAACACAGAATACCTTGGCAGATGTCGCTGGTTGCGACTAACAACTACCGTTGCCGTTTCTTTTATAGAAATCCACAGGGTTGACGGCATATCTTAACTTATCTAAAAGTTTGGTGATACCAGCATGTCGAAAAATTGTTTCTATAAGATTTATCACGTCGGTTTTGTGAAGATGATCTGCGGCGAGAACAAGAACATTGATAGTTTGGTAACCGTTTGCGGAGATTACTTAAAATCTTGTACCATGGCCTATTTCTTCACTGTACCACATATTAAATGCTTGGCTCAGGCTCTCCAAAATAAAACAATCAACTTAGTTTCTGCTTATAAACAAATTCTCGTCACCAATGATGATATTCCATAAACTGCCATCATTACATTTTTAATTTTTTTTTAACTTTGTTATGTCGAACATGTTGTGTGGACTTCGAAACTCCGGACAAACTATTGAACAAATTGTACACGAGGTCTTAAGATGATTAAATTTTTGCTATTTTGATTTAGACGACATTGTTATCGCATCGCAGTGATGCGAAGAAAACATGCGCTAACTCCGGATTCTTTTCAAACGACTAGAACAAGAGAAAATTCTCATCGATCCAGCAAAAAACAGCTTAGGAATTTCTTCAGTTAGATTTTTTGATTTTGTACAACACCGCTCTAAGAAAAAGTAGATAGTATAACTAGAAACTGCTAAATAAATACTTTAATTATAAGGTTGTTGCACTTTAAGCACTCTTCTACAATCTTCTTCGCAAAAATCCGAAAGGTTTAACAAAACTTGTCAGGCCTAACAAAACCGACATTGCATTCAATGCCTATAAAGAAGATTTTGCACAAACCACCCGTTTAACTTATTATTGAATCAAGAGCGCTTCTAGCTATTATCAACGACGCATTAAATGATGCCATCGAAATCGCACTCCAACATGTTTAAAGTGAATAGTAAGCAGTAGCATTTTCTTAAAAAAAATTTTGACAGCTTAGAAAAAGTATAAAACTTACGACGTCAAACTACTTACCATATACTTTGCCATCAAATATTTTTGACAAACCACGTGTTTCAACAAAAACCTAAAAAGTATTTGCTACTACAGTTTTCCCATTTAAATTTTATATTGAAATTTTTCTCGCATTTTGAGTAAAATTATGTTGTTGCAGATGCCCTGTCCCGTGTCAACAGCATCGATACGCTTCTAATCGATTTTGTGAAACTTGCCAAAGCACTATTTTACGTTTACGTTTTTTCAAGCATTCAAAAACGTTTTTGTCATAGCTTGTTATTATAAGTGTAACAAAAGAAATTGCATGTTTGTCAAATTAGAAACTGGATTATTATGAAATGTATAAACAGCCTACTTCGTCATTCAGTCAAACTAAAAACTGCGTTGACTGATGTAATACAAAGACAATAATTCAAAAAATAAAAGGATATTTTAACGTGCCATCAGCGGTTCGGCATGGGTCTACTATAACGACACTTTTTCTACCAATTAGTCCAGATAACGTTTTGCACAAACAAACCAATACTTTTCACTCAATCTGAATTAAATGATTTGGTAACCGACTTTGACCGTCCAAATGTCTTTTTGGTGGTATTAAAATGTACAGGAAGATTTTTATTGACTTTTTGAAACTAGCTCGTCTGCACAACGGTAATTAGTATGTTTCAGTACTTGTTAGCCATTCCGTTTACTTAAAGAAAACATTCTAAAACTTTGAGGTAGTTTTTCAAACCATAGATAAACGATTTGTGGTGTTTTTTTATACTTAATAAATATTTATTATTTTAACTTTTCTATCGCGACTGGTAATGTCGATCTTGTGACTCGACTCATTAGTCTTTGGTTTGGTGATCCTAGGGCGTCACATCTGGATGTATTTCTAAAATTCAATAGAGCTAACTTGATATCTGAACCATCGTAATACGTTTTCCGTAATAAGCTCTTCGCTATTTGGACTGCTCTTTCCGCTCATCCGTTTCCTCTTGGATGGTAGGGACTGCATGTTTTGTTTTCAAATGACCATTCTTGAGTAAATTCTTTGAACTTTTTTGATGAGAATTGCGGTCCATTGTCGGTTTCTAATCTCTGCGGTATGCCATGTACTGCAAACCAAGACTTCATGTGGTTGATAACTTCCTCCGAAGTCTGTGTCTTTAACTTGACAAAATCTAAAAAACCAGAGTAACTGTCAATTATCAACAAATATTCTGACCCCTTAAACTCAAATAAGTCACTCCCGACGATTTGGAATGGTAGTTGAGGTATAGGCTTATTAATAACCGGTTGACTACAGTTTCTTCTTTGAGTTCTTTCACAAACACTACATTTTTTAATAAATTCCGTTATATGTTTAGACTGTCCTGGCCAATATAATAGTTCTCGCGCTCGTCTTAGACAATTTTGCACTGTTTTTATAAGTGTTTTTGGTATTATCACTTTATTTGATTTAAATAACAACCCGTTATAGTATGAAAGTTCATATTTATACGTGAAATACTTTTTTACACTGCTTGGTACCCTAGTAATTTCTTCTGGGAAACCATTATTTACCAAGTTAATGTGGTCTTGCAGTTCTTCATCTTGAAGTGTATGTTTTTTAATTTCTTCTTGTGCGTTCTTTGATATAGCTAATATTACACACACTTGAAATTCTTCTTCTTCTGGATTCACGATATTGTTGAAATCGCAATCACGGCTCATTGCATCTGCGAGTGGAATATCTTTACCTTTTTTATAAGTCGCTATTGGTGCATATTGTGATACATCAAATATTACTCTTTGAAGTCTCGCTGGTGCGTTTTGAATTGGTTTCTTGAATATCGATTTCAACGGTTTGTAATCCGTTTCGACATATAACTTTTTACTATAAACGTATTCATTAAATTTTTTACACGCAAATTTAAGAGTTAATGCCTCTTTCTCTATTTGTGGATATTGTTGTTGGCTTGTTGTTAACGCTTTGGTTGCGTACGCCACTGGTTGATCTTCTTGAAGTAGTACTGCTCCTAGGCTTTTTTAGATTTCTGATAGCAATCGTCTTTTGAGGGTCTGCTTCTACACCTTTATCAGTAATCACGTGTCCAAGAAAATTCACTTTTGTCTGTGAATATACGTATTTGTCTTTATTTAGTTTAAGACCAGCGTCTTTTAACTTTTGTTCAATACCACTTGTTATTGTTTTTAGTGCTGATTCTGTTTCTGCATATATCAAGATATCATCCATTGAACACTCTACGTTGGGTGTGTCACCGATTATATAGTTCATTAATTCCTGGAATACTTCCGGTGCTAAACAAAGTCCAAAAGGCAATCTTAAACAACAATACCTTCCCCATGGGGTTGCAAAAGTTAAGTATTTCTGTGTCCTTTCCGATACCTTTACTTGCCAGAAACCTTTTTCACAATCTAATCTTGTGAAGTATTTAGCACTACTTATTTTCGCTAATATTTCGTCTATTGTTTTTAAGGGATAATGTCTCCTTAAAATGTTTTTGTTTAGATCAGTTGGGTTTATGCAAATTCTTAGTTTTTTGTTTTTTCTTACAATAACCATCACAATAACATCACTGGAGTAGGTTCTCTTATTTGTTTGATTACTCCTAGCTTTTCCATGTGATCAAGTTCTCTCTTAACATCATTTCTTATTGGATGAGGTATTTTTTTTGGTTGCAATATAGTGAATTTAGGATTTTCTATCAAGTCTATGTCATATTCATATGATCTGATACAGTCTAATTCCTGTGACATGTTTTTTAAATTTAACTTATCTACTCTAACGATTAAGCCTAATTCTTGACATAATTTTTTTCCTAGTATTGCTGACACTTTTTCATCTACTATAATGAATTTAATTACACATGTTTTATCTTTAATTTTACATGTTAACGATGTTTCACCTGATACTTTTATTTTATGTTCATTATATGTGGTTAAATATTTCGTGCTTGACGGTTTGTTTACTCATTAAGTTTTACTCATTAGATTTTGGTAGTACGTTGCATTGTGCACCTGTATCTAATTTTACTTTGAATTGTACGTTATTAACCTTAACAATTTCATGCCAATCTTCTTGTATACCTTGATTAATTTTGTTGTTGTTTCCGATTCTGTACTTGAGTCACTTTGCTGCTCACTATTTACTTTATTTACACTTTTGTAGTGTTTTTTTGTTCCTGTTTTTGAAACAATATGTTTCTAGATGACCCTTTTTATTACAAGTTTTGCATTTATGATTGTAAGCAGAACAATTTGTTTTGGTGTGTTTAGTACCACATCTTTTACAGAAAAATTCACGGTTTTGTTTTTTGTTACTTGTTATCTTAAACACATTTACTTTACTGCTTTCACTTTGACCGATTTTCTGCAGTTGTTTACTAGCGTGTTCAGACGATTTACAAATAGTAATTGCTTTTTCTAGGTTTAATTCAATTTTCGTAAATAATTTTTCTCTAATTTGTTCTGATTTTTTGCCAAAAATAATTTTGTCTTTTAAAAGATCATCGTGCAAGTCTCTGAATTCACACGTTTTAGCTAAATTTCTTATTACTGTGAGAAATTCATCAAAGGTTTCATTGTCTTTTTGTATGGCTTTAAAGAAATTATATCTTTCGAACGAAACATTGATTTTGGGTATAAAGTAATTGTTATACTTATATTTTATTACTTTGAGATCCTTTTGTTCTGCCTCCGTTAAATTGAAACTGTTGTAGATCTGAATTGCTTCCTGCCCGATTACTGCCATAAAGGTAGCTGCTTGTACTTCGGGTGGCTTTGCATATAATTGCGTTGCTGTGGCAAACCATTCAAATTGCTGTAGCCAACACTTCCAGTTTGATGCTCCTTTGGTATTTATAACGAGGTATTTGGGTGGTTTTATTCCGCTCATTGCTGCATTTCCTATTGTTACAACTTCTGGCGACGCCATTTTTTAGGTACTGCTTTATGCACTTTACACTTTTCTCGTTGCACTTTATTTTGTTGCTTACAATGATTGGTTCTTCTTAATCCCACTTCTGACACCATGTAACATAAATGTGTATTGTATTAGGCTTATTAGTAATAGGATAAAGGAACATACAGAATAATCACACTAACATTGTACGTTAATACTTTTATTGTAGTCTCACGTACGTCTGCCGTTACAAGCAGGACCACGTTCTACTAATTCTTGAATATTATTAGGACGTAATTTCTTTGGTCATAGTGCAGCATTTTTCGAAAGTAGACTCATATTTTCCGTTCTGGTAATTTTTGAAGGTGTTAATTTTTCATTTTCAGCGGAACTTGAAGATGTTGATGGATTGCTTTCTAGAAGATCAGTTTCTTATCTACTGCTGATACTTGTTTCAAGTACAGGTTCAGAATATTGGGATTCAGCTGTATTATTGTTGTTTTTAATATTTGGCAAAGCACACTCGGGTTTTGAAAAAAAAATGCGTATTTTTGACATGGTTTTCCCGTTCTTCCTCTCTTTTTCTTTTATTCAGCAATTTTTGGTATCCAGGCAATTTCTTTTTTTTTTGACATCCTGTATACTGTAAAGAAATTAATACGTAAGTAAACAAATAGACAAATTACTAATGAAAAATGGAAATGTTTTGACGTCTCAAACTCAAACTTAAAAGTATTTTCTCAACATTACCTATTTCAAAATTTATAAATTTTTATAAATAGTAATATTAGTGCTTATCAATTATTCTGTTTGAATTTACTTCAATTAACAATGATGTTTATATAATCAAATATAAAAGGCTTTTGAGGATGCAAGTTTTTGGCTTTTAATGTTTTAATAAAACTAAAAAAAAATAAATTTTAGATGAACTGACCTTAATTCACAACACAAAACACATCACTATAAAGTCTGTAAAACTACAAAAAACTAAAGTTTCAAAAGCGGATATCTTTTACCCTATGCACCTTTTCACTTCGCTAAGTTAATTATCGATCGGGCATCAGGCAACAAATGAAATCGCGACCGATACAGCGCTTAAATATATAAAGTTTCCTACATTGCAAGCACAAACATGAAAAAAACGTTTGGCTCGTTGCAAGCTAAATTTCAAGCTCAAACATGAATAAAATCAAATTTGTTTGAGTTCACACAATTCATGTTATCATGTTACGTATTACGTATTCGATCGAATAAATGCTATTATTGCGTACTCTCATTTGGAAAATATATTATTTTCGAGAAGTAATTCGGTACCCTCGTCTCAAAAAGTAAAAATAAAAAAATAAACAAATAAAAACAAAAATGAAGCCCAAAAAAACATCATTTTTTTAAAGTTGTAACCAGATTTCTTGAGTACATAAACATCCAGACTACAAGGTTATGATAACAGATATGTTGAAAAGAAGAAGAATTTAGACTGTAACATGAACCTGAAATTATATTTTCTTCACTCACGCTTTGATTACTTTCTAGAAAATCTTGATGCTGTCAACGAGAAACAAAATAAGAGATTTTATCAAGATATTAAAGAAATAATAGAAAAGCGCTATGAAAAAAGGTGAGATGTTAACATTATATCAAACTACTGCTCGATGCTGAAAAAGGACGATCCTCAGTGAGTTCACACTAGAAAAACCACAAAACGAAGCGAACCGTAAACAATACCACAAATACTTTTAAACATAAAAATCAATCAGTTTTATTATTTCGTGTTGTTTTTATAAAAAAATGTTTAGGTAATTATGATTTTAATTAATTAATTAATGATTTACACTGAAAAACACAAAAGAAGTTACTAAGTTAAAACAATTTTAAAAAAGTATTTTTTCGCAGGTTTGTATACTACGAGTAACACTTATAATTGATTTTAATTATACTCTAATTATTATTATTGAACACATTTATACAAGATGGCTAAAATTGTGGTTACAATTATTACAAACTTTTGATCATTAGTGTCAATGTGTTAACATTTAAGTAAATCTTATTTTATGAAGTGTGCACATAGAACTAATCTATTATTTTACATGTTATCGTAGATGTACAAGTGATTGTTATAGGTGGTTTCAGCTGTAATTCGAAGGTAATGTTTTGTCGTGTTTGCGAGTGGATTGTATAGGCAAAAAAATAATGTTATTAAATTGCACCAGTGCATTAGTATTTAAGCTGTTTGCATGATATAAAGAGCTATAAATTACTAACGTAAGCATAAAAGATAGTAGAAAAGTAAACACGCATTTGCTCTACTGCATTAACATAAAATTACAAATGATTTCTGTAATTCAAAATAAAATCTGTTTAGCCGTAATAACAATTTACAATGTAGTTTTTTCTTCATCATTAATGTATTTTCTTTGTTTCAGTGCCTTCGGCCAGAATTTTGGGAGCATCCGATTTATTTGTAGCTAAAGGCAGCACGATTAACCTAACTTGCTTAATCCGTTTCAGCAGCGATCCAACAGCTTACATTTTTTGGTACCACGATGATAATGTACGTACAAAACGCAAATTTTATTACTACCCTTTTCCTTATTCAGTTTTAAAAACCTTTAAATTTAAATTTGAATTGGCGCAAAATAAATTGCTTAGCGGGAGAGCGAGGATTATAATCTTAATACACCTTTGTTCCAAAGTTCGGGTTATTCTTCCTTGCTTGTGCTTGTAGAATATATTTCATTGCCGCGAATTTCTGCACTTTCCTATTTTAGCTCGGTATTAATTCTATTGCTGACCCGACTATAGGATTTCTCAACATCCCCTAGGATACCTCTACTCCCTACTAGACACCCATTACATTCCCTAGAGATACATACATACAAACAAGACCACTTATTTTCGTTATTTTTTTGCTTGCGTCGCTCGTTCACAATCTACTAGACTTGATTTTGCGCTACCTTTATATATATATATCGGAAATTCGAAGAATTTCTAGTCATTTTCATTAAAATCTAATAAGCTATTTTGTATGCGCTTCATATACTTATTGTGCAATAAACCTTTTATAAAAATGCAACAAAAGCCCACAATTTTTAATTAACAGTAACGCCGTTATTGAAATCACTGTTAGATTTAAAATTTAAAATTTTATTTAACATTTCCTTACATAAGGCTTCTTTAATTTTCTTGATACCTCGATGTGCTTACATATTGCAAACATTTTTTATTTTGTTTTGAATACTTTTTATACTTTGTACTTTATTAAATTGAATTAAATAGTTTATTTTTTTTAAATACATTTATGTATACATATATTTTTTTTGTTTAGTTTAAAAAATAAAATTTTAATTATGTTATAATAAAATAAAAAACAAAAAAGGTAAAACCAGGTTTAAAAGATTATGTTTTTGAACAGTTTGACAATGCGATAGTTCTATTTTCTAAAGATAAAAATCAATTACGTTTATTTTTAAGCAAAAAAACTGCTAAGATTAAAATTTAGGTTTTCACGAGTAGCATTGGTAATACAATTTTCCATTCTGGATAGTTCCCGTATTGTCGTTTTTGCACAAACTGAGCTTTCGTAACACGTTGCAGCGGACAAATTGATTGATTGCGCTGTGAAGTCGCGTTTTTATAGACGGGCCTCCGATCGATAAACTGGTCTACAAATTTCCGGTAAAAAAAACTAAAATCTTGAATAATATTGAAAGAGTTCTTAATTATTTCAATGGATTCACTAATTTTTCGCTGATAGTAATTAGAAACATTCGCCAAAATTTAAATACAATTGAAGAAGTTAGTGAGCGAAGGAACTGAACTTAGTACTGGTAGTAAGAGGGCAGAAAGTGAGAAAAAGGGGTGGGTAACGGAGGATAGATATAAGGACAAGAAAGAATAAATAATTAAGTGAAAAGTGTAAAACCGTGATGGAAAAATATAAAACTGTGACGAACGAGTTAAATTAAAGGGAATAAACAGTACAATCAAAAAGGTCAGTGATAAAAAAGAACCTCCTACATTAATATAAATTATTCATTTAATACAAAATGGAAGCAAAACTACTACAAGTGGGACGTTTTAAACACGAAAAGAAAGTACGGAGGAATAAAAAAGAGAAAAGAATGAATAAAGGAGAGGTACAGGAAGAGGAAAAAGACAGACAACAAATATTTGAAAAAGGGAAGAAAACAATAAGATCACTGCACACTAAAAAGATAACGGAGAAAAACAAAATAAACAGCTCAATGACAGAGGAGTGAGAAAAGAACAGAAAGAAATGGAGAAACTAAATGAATTAATGGAAGAGATAATGAAACAGATGGAAAAAAACATGCAAGGAATAAGGCAAGAAATAAAAGAAAAAATGGGAGAAAGAGAATATAAGTAGAAGAAAGAAAAAGAGAAACAGGTAGAAAGAATAGAAAAACTGTGAAAAAAGCGAAAGATAAGGAAAGATGAAAAAGGAAGAATAATATTGTTGTAATAAAGGGGTGGAGAAGTACAAAACCACAAAATGAATTAGTATTGATGCTGGAAGAAAAATTAAATGTGAAAGTAGAAGTTAAAAAGGTGACAGGGATAAATAGAGAAAAGTAAAATGAGCTGGTGGTGGCGGAAAGAACGGACAAGCAGAAGGTAATGACGGAGAAGAGAAAATTAAAAAACACAAAGAATGAAAAGAGAGTACAAAGAGAAATAATGAAAAGGGCAGAAGGAAAAAGATTATGGGTAGGATACAGGTAAATGGTTATAGACATAGAAAGACACATATGGAACGACAGAGACAAGGAGCAGAGTAGAGAAAAGGAAGAGAAAATGAGTAGTCAAAGAGCAAAAAACTGAAGGGTAAAAAAGGGGCTATAAAGGATAGAATGTTGACGAAATAGCAAAGAAAAGAAATAATGAGTGATGAAAAGAGAAAAGACCAAGAAAGAGGAATAAATAAAAATAAGGAGGAAGCACAGCGGGATATAAATAAGCTGAGAGTATTGTTTTGAAACATAGCGGGAATAAAGAACAAGAAACAGGATTTTTGGGAGTAAGTCAGGAAACAGGATGTATTGGGATTACAGGAGACATGGATGAAAGAAAAAGAATGGGAGTGGTAGGAAAAAGAGTTTCTAGAGGAATTTGAGTAAGTGGTGCAACATGCAGAAAGAGAAAAGTATAGGAAATAACGGGAATTAAAAAAAATGGTTGAATCAGAAAAAAAGAGAAAGCGCAACAGAGAAGAGAAATTGTAAAAAGGAACATACAGTAGGGAAAAACTTAAATAAAAATAGTGATGATTTATAACAGTAGAATAAAAAAGACAAAAAAGAACATAAAAAAGATGATGAAAGAAAGGGAAGAGGGATTAATAATATCAGGAAGGGACTTTAACGCGAGAATAGAAAAGAGGTAAAAATTGAGAAAAGGAAAGAGACCGGAAAGAGACAAAGAAAGGACAAAGTAATAAACAAAGGGAGAAAAAAACTGCTGAAAATGTGCAACAAAAGGTGGTCGGAAATAATGAATGGGAACAGAGAAAAAGGAATGAAGAAGTATACGTACATAGGAGAAAAGAGAAAATCAATAATAAATTTTATATTGACAAATGAAAAGGCTGGAGAAAAGATAAAGGCATTTAATGTGGGTGAAAGAGTGGAGTCAGACCACCAACCACTGGAATTGACAATAAATGAAATAGAGAGAAAAAAGATAGAAAAGGAAAAACGGTATGGGTAGAGAAAGGATAACAAAAGCAACAGCAACAGATTTAGAAAGTGGAAAAGAGAGAAAACAGGATAGAAGAAATTGTGGGATAGAGACTGCAAGAAGGAAAAGAAAAATTAAAAAAGAGCAGTAAGACAGTGAAAAAAAAGGAAGAAAGGAAAAGAAGAATAAGAAAAAGTAGTATAAATCTACAAAAAAACATGCGAGAGAAAGAAGGAAAAAAACAAAAAGAAACAAGAGTATCAGATTAAAGCAATAAAAACGGAAGATGTATGGAAATACCTAAAGAAAAAAAGTAAGAGAAGTAATACAGAAAAGGCGACAGGAGAAGATTGGTTACAAGGCAAAGATAAATAAAATATGGAAAGTGAAAAAAATGGAAGAAAATACTAGAACAATAGAAAAATTGGTGGAAAGTTCTAGAAGTTTAAAACAAGAAATACGAACGAGCATTGAAAATCAAATAAAGACTATTGAGAATCAAAATACAAGTTAGTATAGAAAACCAAATTAAAAGCAGATATGTTAAATTTAAAAGAAGAAATATGCGAATTTATAAATGGAAAAATAAAAGCAATAGGAAACAGAATAAAAACGCTTGAAGAAAATATAATCCAATGGTGAAAGAAGCGTCACGAGCAAAGATTTAATAATGGACCATCGGGAAGAGACTACTCACAAGTTTAAAGTTGTACTTTCAAATTTGGATGGTAAAGTTTCATGGTCAACCTACTACAAGCAGTTTAAAACCGCAGCTACAAATAATAGTTGGAGCAACAAGCAGAAAGCGACGTCTTCAATAATGTCTTTACTTGGAGAAACGCTTGAAATTTTGCAGACTGTTTCTGACCACTTGCAAAAAAATTACAAATTCCTAATTTCACGTTTAGAAATGAGATATGGAGATCCTCATCTTCAACAAGTGTACCAAGCTCAAATTAAAAGTCGGGTTCAGGAAACTGCTGAAAGTTTGCAAGAGCTTGAGGTTGACATCGTCTGATTGCGGCTTGCGTATCCTACAGCACCAGATACCTTCTTAAAGCAGTTGGCTCTTCAAACCTTTGTAGACGGTTGCAAGAGAACCAAACGCAGCAAACTCTCCGGTTAGCTCGACAGAAGACGTTAGATGACGTTTTAGTGCATGTTTTGGAGTTTGAAGCAGCAAAACAAGCATTGCAACAAGACAGTCATAAACTTTGCTGTGCTGCAGAAGTACCCGTGCAAACAATAGGAAGCATTGAAGGCGACGAATACTTCGAGAAAGAAAACTGACGAGTTTAAACTGCGGTAAAACAGGCCACGTACCTCGACATCGTACTAAACCCAAAAAGAAAACAAGAAACGCGCTTGAAAGTTTAGAATGAGTTGACCAAAAGAGACAAAAGATAATCTCATCTAGTCATGATTACCATTAAAATGGCATCGTCGATGGATTTTATAGCATTTATCTAGATGGCAAGATTAATGGGCAAAGTGTTCAGTTACTGGTTGGCACGAGAGCGACAAAGACCATCATTCGTTCTGACATATTACGGGGATAACATCACCAGTAGCAGTACGACTTCGACCGGCGACGAGCAGAAAAATACCTACTCACGGACAAGTACAAATCACGGAAAAAGTTATTCTGGGAATGGACGTTATAAAGAAGTATGAGTTTTATTTAGATATCAAAAACGATGTCCTGAAGATCGACAGTAAAGAAATTCTTTTTCACTTGTCAGAGAAGGCAGCCGTGCGAGTCTTATTGAGTGAAGCTGTAACTTTGCCTGCAATGATGGAAAGTGTGGTGATGCCACGCCTAGATGAAAATCTCCGAGAAAGCTACATTCGCGCGATTGAACTAATGGAGAATAATTTAGTTGAAAAAGGACTACTCGTTGACAGAACTTTAGTACGAGTGGAAAATAAGATGCCAGTAAGGATCCCAAATGTCAACTCAGATCCAGTAACGTCGAACAAAACAGACTATGGTAGGCCAATGCACGCCAGTATCTCAAATTGTAAATTCTAACAAAGATGCGTCGCCGTAGAAGTGCCCACAACATCTATTGGATATTCTTATCATCAAATGCCAAAACCTCAACCAAGACTAGCTGGCTAAAGTTAAAGTACTAAGATAAGAATGTCTTCCGGGTTTGGACCGTGTCATTGTTGTTGTAACCGAAGTTGCCAACGTTTCGCCCACTTGATTCCGGCCGTGGAAGTAGAAGTGCCCACAACATCTATTGGATATTCTTATCATCAAATGCCAAAACCTCAACCAAGACTAGCTGGCTAAAGTTAAAGTACTAAGATAAGAATGTCTTCCGGGTTTGGACCGTGTCATTGTTGTTGTAACCGAAGTTGCCAACGTTTCGCCCACTTGATTCCGGCCGTGGAAGCCTTCGCTATTACGTAAAGTTAAAGCGTTGAGCCAGCAGCATCAAGATATGTTCGGGTTGGAAAGTGGTTCCAAAAGAAGAACTAACGGGAAACTCTCTGCTGTTACGACAACATCTACGCCGACTTCCTTTGGAAAAAAAGAAAAAGCCAAACAAATAATTATGGATATGGAGGAGGAAGGTGTGATTCAACTTTCAAATAGCCTTCCCAGTGGTACTCATAAAGAAGAAAGATGTATCAACGAGATTTTGCGTAGACTACAGACAACTTAACAGCGTGACGAAAAGGACAGCTACCCTTTGCCGAGAATTGAAGATACGTTAGACACCCTGTCAGGATCTCAATGGTTTTCTACATTAAGGTTAAACAGTAGTTACCGGCAGGTAAAATTGTAACCCAAGGATCGTGAAAAGGCGATTTTTACGATTGGAACTGGTTTTTGGTAGTCCGCTGTGATGCTCTTTGGTCTGTGTAACGCTCCTGCAACGTTCGAGTGTTTGATGGAGACCATCTTGCGCGAACTATCTTGGAAGACGTGCTTGGTTCACCTAGACGACGTGATCCTGCTTGGAAAGTCGTTCGAAAAACACTTGAACAGCTTGAAAGAAGTGTTCGACTACGTGAGGCAAATCTAAAACCGAGCCCAAAGAAGTGCCATGTATTTAGAAAGAAATGCAACACTTTGACCACGTCGTATCTAGAGATAAAGTAAAGACTGACTTAGACAAAATTCGAACACTGCAAGCATGGCCAAGACCAATTGACAAACAGACTCGAAGCTTCCTTGGGTTGTGCACCTATTTTAGACGATTTGTACTCGAATTCGCAATTATTGCTTATTCTTTGACGAAACTGACCCAGGAAAACGCTGAATTTAGATGGAATGAAAACTGTGAAAATGCTTCCCATCAACTAAAACAGGTTCTAGTCACTTCGCCGATATTAAGTTATCCAAGAGAAGATAGAAAACTTGTTTTGAATACCGACGCAAGCAATCTGGCAATAGGCGCGGTCCTTTGGCAGATTCAAAATGGACAAGAAAAAGTCATCGCGTATTTTAGCAAGGTTTTGTCCAGGTCAGAAAAGAATTATTGCGTGACTAGGAGGAGTTGTTATCAGCCGTCAAGTCCATATAGCACTTCTACAAATATTTGTATGGACGAAAATTTTTACTAAAGACGGACCATACCGTTTTAAAATGGCTGTTGCAGTTTCGTAATCTGGAAGGACAAGTAGCAAGATGGATCAAAAGACTACAAAAATATGACTATGACACAGAACACCGTGCCGGAAGCAGTTATCGAAACGCTGATGCCTTGTCCAGAAGACCATGTCCGGCGGATTGCAGCCATTGTTTGCAACTTTAAGAAAAAGTCTAATACTTCCGGAGAACTGCTATGGTTGATAATGAGTAGAAACCTGAGCAGTTGCGTCGCAAACAAGAAAACGATTACAACATAAAGCTTCTCCTGGAATGAAAAGAAAACGGCCCACGACCAACCTGAGAAGAAGTGAGTGCTTTTGGCAGAAACATCAAAGCGTACGGGGCGTAATAGGTCTTTTTGATAGTAAAAAAACAGTTTTTTAAGCGATCCCTAGAGAACGTCGAGAGCACAGAAAACAGACTACAGTTGGTAATGCCAAAGAGTCGGATGTGTTAAAGCATCTCTACGATGGTACATCAGAAAGACACTTGCGAAGTGGTCCAGCAAAAAAACGCAAAGCGCCGATGAAGCAGTATAACGTCGAAAACCCTTTAAAAAGAGTAGCAATTGATATTGCTGGGCTGTTTCAAAAAGTTTGCCCACTGTTTGAAATAAAGAAAACTAGGACTAGGCCGCTCCATCTTCAATCTGATTGCATGATTGAGCGGATGAACACCAAAGAGACTGGTATCAGTACTTGCACCTGTTTCTAATGACATACCGATCATACGCTTACAAAAACACAGGCCAAACACCATCCTGTGTCATGCTCGGACGCTAAATACGACTGCCATGACACCTCCAATTTGGACGAAGACCGGAAGAAGGAGTTGCTAGAAAAAACTACGTCAGCAAGCTGACCAAGAGGCTGGGTAAAGTACATGAAAAGGTCCTTAAAAACACACAAATTGCCACCGACAGAATTAAGACCAGACATGGCATGATTGAGCGGATGAACACCAAAGAGACTGGTATCAGTATTTGCACCTGTTTCTAATGCCATACCGATCATACGTTTACAAAAACACAGGCCAAACACCATCCTGTGTCATGCTCGGACGCTAAATACGACTGCCATGACACCTCCAATTTGGACGAAGACCGGAAGAAGAAGTTGCTAGAAAAAACTACGTCAGCAAGCTGACCAAGAGGCTGGGCGAAGTACATGAAAAGGTCCTTAAAAACACACAAATTGCCACCGACAGAATTAAGACCAGACATGACGTCAAGACACAAAATGGTGGATTTCAACCAGGCGACATGGTATGATTGTATAATCCCCAAAGAAGACGTGGTTTGTCGCCGAAACTGCGAAGGCAATGAGAGAACTCTTATGAAATCGTGCAGCGTATTAATGATGTTATATATCGCATTCAAAAACCACCCAGAGGCAAGGTAAAAGTGGTCCACATCAATCGTCTAACCCCGTTCACTGGCGATAATCACGTTACGCAAGTTTAGGTCCGAACCAGAGTAATAACTAAAAGAACTAGAAATCAAGACGAAGGAAAGGACTTCAATAAGCTTATGAGCATATACGGAAGTTCTGGAAAAGCTAAGTTTGGAGTGACAATCGCAAAACAACAAGACCTGTTCCAAACACGAAAAGATTACGCTATCGCACATTTCGTCCAGAGGGGTTGCAGTCGTATTTAAAAAAATTCACGACTTGATGAAAACTACGTGCTGACCGACGCTTCGTTTTCTATCTGGTCACCAAGACATACTTACGTACAAATCCGTTATACTAAATTTTATGGCGAGCATTATGGAATCTTAACAGAAAAATGGTGTTCCACAATATTAAGAAATTGGCAGTACCCAAGCTTGATTGTGGCTTAGATCAACTTAATTGGAGGACAATTCGAAATATGTTGGAGGTCGTCTTCCAAAGAACAGGCGTTTGAGAGTTACCAACCAAGTAGAATATCCGGTCAGGAAAAGTTGACTGCTACTTTTATGCTCAAGGAAGTTACCGAAATGAAGAGAGCTGCCGGTATCGCCACAATCCTTTCTATCACATCCAGTTTCTTGTTCTGGGACAGAACAGTCTTAAGAATGGGGCAGTGAAACAAAGTTATTATCAACTTCCAGAATATGTACCGAAGGATGTAGAAAATTTTTGGAATAGATAACAGAAACATATAAAAACGGTTCAAAGAGAAGATAGGTCTGTCGGAAGTATTAAGAAGATGTTTAAATAAATAAGCAATTACCGCATGTGTTCGAGATAAATTTAATGTAAACAAGTATCAGTTTTAGATAAACAGAAGTTATCCGCGGACATTATTTTTCGAGTCATTGTAATATATAAATTAGTGTGTTTTTGTTAAATATCGTCAGATTTAATTAGTTACGTGCAGTTATAAAAAAATATGAATTCGTTATATCATTTTCTTTTTCTTTACAGTGAAGTGTGTTAATGGTGTATTTTACTCTTTATCTTTCAAATTGTTTGAGTTAAATCAAAATTATTGAAAATATTTCATTAAGATTTAGATGTAGGTATATACTTTTTTTAAACTATATAGTTAAAAAAGTACAGTTTATTTTCAAAAGTTATTAACTGTTAGTTACGACTGGTGTTAATTTCGTATCTAATACATTTTTTTGTTACGACCAAATGTGCTACAACTACTTTATTGGTTATGTGCTGTTTTACGACGCTATTTTCCAACTAATAGTACTCTTACTTTATGGTTTTGTATGTAGTGGTTTTCGAATACCCTATTAAAATGATTTTTAAATAACATTAATATCTCTTTATACATATTTAACCAAAGCAATTTATAAATTGATTAACGTACTATTTGCAGATTCTCGTATTATGGAAAGGCTTGGGTAATTTTATTTACGAAATTAATTTGAGTTACTTTAATAATTTAAACAAAATATGTTTTGCAACTTTATGTGCTTTTCATTTTAATTCCGGATGTAAATAAAATGAGTACTTAAAGCATACATTTTGCGAGTCAACGCACGTATATTTATTATAGTCCTCTTTTTGCTTCTTTATCTACGTTAAGTATAACATTTTAGTTTCTGTCGACCCTGGCAAGCTTAGAAAAGTTTTAGGACTATCTATTTCCTTTTGATTACTAACAGCGATCGTTTAAATGTAGAAAGTTCTAACCCTTCAAACATACAAGGATTCGTGATAGTACTAACCGAATACCTTTACGGTAAAGGACTGACAGGAAGGTTTCTGAATGTAATCATATGCTGAACCTAAAACTGTACTTCACGGGTTTACTGTAAATTTTTTGATGATTTATGTTGTGTTCTAAATAAATGTGTAATTGTACAACTTTATTGTTAAGGTTTTGTGTAGATAAAGTCCGTTTTTAAAATGCAATTCGCGAGTTAATGTTTTACTAGTTTTGCTTCAGCTAAACTTTTATATTTTACCGGTGTTAGCAAATGTCGAATATTTTTCTAAAACTTCAGAAAGTTAAAACTAGGGCATTGTTAAAGTTTTACAGTATATTTTCAAATATATTATGTTTTAAAACTACTGTTTCTTTTCAGGTAATAAGTTATGATTCCAGCCGTGGTGGTGTAAGCGTAATTACTGAAAAAGGGGATACTACGACCAGTCTACTTTTGATTCAAAATGCAAATTTATTGGATTCTGGAAGATATTCGTGCAGCCCATCAAATGCAGACGTGGCGAGTGTCAGGGTTCATGTATTAAACGGTAAGGCTTTTGACACATTATAACCAATTTGACAAATATATGTATTTCTCTTGTACGCGTTTATTCGTTTTTACTACTGGATAACGTCGCTTTTAATTACGGTGATTGATTTACTTTGTTTGTCCGTTATCTAAGCTTCCGCTAGCTTTTGTCTACCAGACTGCATAAACCTCGTTAATTAAATACCACTCTACGCAAACTTCAACTAAAGACAGCTATTAATCAAACTAATTATAACATAATATTATTTAACATAGATATAACTTATTAACCGTATATCAGAAAAAAATGTAAAGCAATTGTGACATTTAAGAAAATTTGTTATGAAACTATCACGTTTCGCGGCAGTTACAGACAATTTCCCGTATGTGTACTTTGATTTATCTATATTTAGTTCGCTAAACAAGAAGGTTACAACGTTAAAGTCAAAATCTTAAGTTCTCCTTCGGGAGAATATTTTTTTGGAAAAGATGTTTTTATTTACTCATTGTTTTGTATACCTTATCTTTTTTTCGGTCTTACGTTCTTTATTCCTTAAGTTTATGCCCCAATAAAATTAAATCCTAACGATTACAACCAGGTTACAAATGGGTTAAAACAATAAAAGTAAAGGTGTAATAACGCACGACACTGGTAATAACTGCAATAATGTGACTATAACGTACAACGTAATAGGCAAAATAAAACTCTCGAGTTTATTTCTGACTCTGTAAGAAGTAAGAAGTAACAGAGAAAAGAGTTACACACGTGGGATGTAAAATAATTTAAGTAATGTGACATCAGGAAAAGAACGGTGATATAAGATGACAGTTGAGGAAAGTGCTCGTCCATTTATAAAATTGAAATTGCAGTTTTTTACTGTCGCGGTTACAACGTGCGCAAAAATTTACACACTATTAGTTTTTTTACTGAGCGCTTTCGTATTCACGTATTAATAAAATTGAATAAAGTTTTTTTTTGCAAAAACTTCTTAAAATGTTTTTGAATTACAACAGATAAAAATGCGAATAAAGAGCGACGGCTGAAAATTAATGTAGCAAAATTTTAAAATATAATCCAAAAGTAAAATTTTCTCTCGTAAATGTTGAATAAATGTAGAACTCAGAATTACATTTATTATACTACCTATACAATTCCTTAGAGCTAATGTTATTTTTTCAAAAGATTTTATAATTGACTTTATATATCAAACTTTTAGACAGCGCGTTTTTAAAAGTAACGAATTTATAAAGATAAATGAATCTGCGTCATTAGTTTGCATTAATGTTTGGTTTACCATCGTTTATGTAAATTTGGCATTTTCTGCAGTAGTCGCAAATATACATTTTCTTGCCTACACATAATAATATATAACGTTATCAATTTTCAAATTATAGAACATAATAAACGGTTATTGCGTAATTTGTTTTTATATAAGTGTTTCTATATTGTCATGTTTCATTTGTAAATTGAAACAAATTTTACAAAAACATTTGCATTTCAGAAAATACTGAAATAGTATAAGATACATCAAGGTTGAGAAGTATATTATTATAACCTAAGCGACAGATTATATCGCGAGACGCGGAGCATCGATTGATATAAGTCGCACAGGTTATAATCATCTTCTCAAGCGCAGTCTATACACAATTTTTACTACTACTAGAGTTATTAAACCCTTTTTACCTGTAACTAAATCCAATTTAAAATTTAAGATTTCAAATTAAAAAATCAAGTGATTGTGACAGTTGTCATTAATTTAATAGAATTAATTTTGACGTAATTTGTAATAGTGATTTATAACACAAAAATAAATAGATAACGTAAGTTTTTTTTTCTCAACTTACTACATTGGTTAAAAACATTATTACTTTAAGCATTCTTTCTTCAGTCTGCTTTCGTCTACTTCTGGACGTAGGCCTCTTCCAACCTTTTCCACTCTTTTCTGTCTTAGGCTATTTGATACCATTCTTTTTCCAGGTACTTAATGTCGTCCGTCCAGCGTCTTTGTGGCCTTCCTCTGCTTCTCTTTGTTTCACGCGGCTGTCACTGTACTACTCAGGTTGTCCATCCATCATTTTCCTGTCTTGCTACATGTCCCACCCAACGCCACTTCAGCTTTGCCATTCGTACCATCACATCGGTTACCTTGGTTCTTCTCCTGATTTCCTCATTTGTTGATGTGGTTTCTTAGAGAAATCCTGAGCATTGCGCGTTTCATACTCCTTTGTGTCATTTTTATTTTGTTGGCATGTCGTTTAGTTAGTGACATTGTCTCTATGTCATATGTGGCTACTGGCAAAACACAGGAGTCATATACTTTCCGTTTTAGATTTATCGGAATATCTTGGTTCTTTAAATGTAGTGTAGTTTGCCAAAAGCGGCCCAGGTGAGTCCTATTCTTTGGGTCACTTCTGTTCCTTGAATTTCCTTTCCCAATCTAATGACATGGCCTAGGTATATATATTCGTCCACGTTTTCTATTGTTTGGTTGTCAATTTGAAGTTTGATGTTATTTGGATGGGTGATTAAGATAAGTGCCATCAATTTTCACACCTTTCTTCTCACATTTTAACTTTTTGAAAACATCTTCTAGGACTAACGTAAATAGTTTTGGTGAAATGGTATCCGTCTGACGAACTCTTCTTTGTATTTTTATTTTATTACTGGTTATGCCTTTTCAATCTTAATATGCATTGTCGCATTTTGGTAAATGTTCTTTATAATTGCCGCATATCTAGAGTCTATTGTGGCATTTTTCATTGATTTTAGAATGGATCATGATTCTATTGCATCAAAAGCCTTATGGTTATCTACAAAGGTCAGGTGAATGAGTATGTTGTATTCGGTCGTTTTTTCAATCAAGGTGCGTATTGTGTGAAAGTGGTCGATAGTACTATATCCCTACTTGAAGCCTGCTTGTTCTACGGGCTGGTAAAAATCCAGTTTTTTTTGATAGTCGGTTTGTGAATAATTTATAGAGGTGGGTTAATAAGCTGATGAGACGGTAGTTTCCTATGTTTGATGTATCTCCTTTTTTTAAATAGGAGAATAACTTCTGCGTTATACCATTTTTCGGGTATTTTCTTTTCTTGCAGACACTTGTTCAGCAGTAGTCCGATTATTCTTTTCATAGTACCTTCTCCAAGTCTCAACATTTCTGTTGAAATTTTGTCTTCACTGGGGCATCTTCCGTTTTTCATTTTTTAAGAGTGGTTCTTATTTCGTTTATAGTTATTTCTGGCATCTCTTCCGATCCTATGTTTGTTACTATTGTACCTTTTTTTTGTGGTTTTAGTTCTCCGTCCGGTACGTTTTAAGTATACAAGTCCGAGTAAAAGTCCTCTATAATTTTGACTTTTTTGTCCGATGTTGTAACTATCGTTCCTGATTTGTTTCTGAACTTTATTAATCTCGCTTACTCCTTTGAAAGCTTAGATCTAAGAACGTTCATATTGTTGTTTTTTTTGATTGTGGTTTAGATTAATTTAGTCTTGTAGGTTCTTACATCTTTGCTGATCTCTTTTTTAAATCTTCTGTTTACTGTTCTGTATTCATCGGTTTCTCTATCCGTCTTCCTTCTCTGTTCCATCAAATGTATCGTATTCAAACTTAGTTTTTGGTTTGTCGGTTTCTTTTCCCTTGAGCATATTCTTCTTACTGATGTTTGTATACAGGCTCTAATATTTTCAGTGAGTAAGTCAACATTTCCATCTATATAGGCCTTGGTAGGTTCTAGCCTTTTTGCTATTTCATTCCGGTATTTTTCTTTCTTCGTTTCTAGTTCTTCGGTCGTAAGGAAACGTGGTGTACTTATTGGTTTATTTCTCTCTGTCCCGGTGTTTATTTTAATACATGCTCGGACTAACCTGTGATCGCTTCCCGTGTCAAACCTGTTTAGGATAGTCACGTATGTGTATATTTTCCTGTTGTTTGAAAGCACATAGTCAATTTCATTCCATGTCCATTTTTGGTTTTTTGAGGTTTGAAAGAACGTATTTAAGCAGTATAAACCTTTGTTTCTTAGAAAGTTCGGAAGCATCTCTTCCCTCTGTTATTTTTTTCTCCCTAGGCCGTAGTTTCTTATGTATTCTGTGTCATTTAGTGTTTTTCTTCTTACTTTAGCGTTGAAATCTCCAACCACAATGGTGAAATGTGGTTTTTCTTTTCTCTTTGCTGTTGCGGCATATACATTTATTATTTGCATCTTGTATCGGTTGTTTAGTCTTATTATAATATATATAACTGGTTCAAATATCGAGTGGTATTTTATTACTGCATGCCTAATCTTGTTATTGATTATAAAGCCTACGCCTTCAATATGATGATTTACATCCGAATTCTTCTGTTATAATGTGACCCGATCTTAAAGTTGTGTTATTTTCTCCTGGCAGACGTGTCTCAGACAGTCCAATGATATCCCATTTGATGTGCTGTAGTTTTTGTTCAAGTTCTTCTAAGTGTTCTTCTGTTCTTAACGTTCTTTTGTTGTAAGTTGCGATAAAGAAACAAATTTTTGCCTCTCCCAGAATCCATGAGGCAAACTGGTTTAACAGTGTGAGATTCTGAGTTAACTCTACTCACTTGAGGTAATTTCGTCTCAGAATTTGTCATTTACATTTGTTTGGTTGGTTTAGTTGGAAGGTTTTGGCAGTTAAAACGCCACGCTTGCCGAGCGTGTTGGCGACTGGTTGGTTTGCAGCCGCCCAACTTGAGAACAGACGCTGTGACCGCTCACTCTGAGACAGACGTCACGTTACCTGTTGGCTCGCGGGAGGTATTTGCTTTCCCTTTTATTTGTGGGGGGAGCGTCTTTAAGAATACTAGCAAAACAAGACTTACCAGTGATATCAGTCTTTTCTTCTGACTAAAATCTTTTCCGTCGTAAATGTTTTTTCATATCAAAAAATAGCGAGAAGACACACATTGCCAAATTTGGTGAGTAACGGAAATGTTCTATAACTCAGATTTTGTCTTCAGCTAAACACTGAAAAGTTAACGGTGCTGTATGGGACGATGCGTTATCATACTGTAACACGATTCTGTTTTTTAGCACTTTAATTACAGAATGGGCAAACCATATATAACATCCCATACCATAATGGCTGCAGTTGCCCCTTTCTGACCCATTATCAAAGCATTTTATTTTGACCAATTTTAAAATTTTTCATGTGTGTTTCTGAAATATAAGTCAAATCACACAAAAATGGCCTTGCTCCCTGAACAACATAAGTAAAATTACACAAAAATTGCTCCCTCTTAAATAATATGGATAAAATCACACAAAAATTGTACCCCTTTCCTAGACAAAATTCTGTATCCGCGCATTTTTTCTGTCTTTGTAATTGCGTACACTCAACTAAACAGAAAATGAGACACCTTGCTTAATTTAAATGAAAAAGTTAGCGGTGTAAACTAAGCTTGTTAGCGAACGCGATGGGCAATCATTTGTGGCCATTTGCGATGCTATTCAAGAAATTCAAATTAGACAAATAATAAACATTGACATATTATCGTAGGTAAATAAAAATTTCATATAGAAACAGTGCATCACAAACTTTATTGAAGCTATTTTTTTAAACACATTTTATATTACATCATTGCAACCTTCTATTAATAAGATAGTGAATATAAGCTTTAATTATATTTTAAGTAATTGTTTTGTTTTGCGCGGATAAATAAAATTGATTGCAGCGCTGAACTACTTATTCGTTTGTTCGTCAATGCATGTTTGCGCCCTGAGCTTTTTTCTGCATTTTTAGGTTAACAATATCTTTAGATTACGTTAATACAATATATTTTTGCAACATTAGTAAAAAAATAAAACAGTTATTTGAATGTTGTTAACCAAATCAAACTTAATGTGTTATTGCATTTCTACGTTACTTTTTTAGAGGCGGCAGAAGCACCATTACTACTATAATAAAAAAAAATTGTATTTTCTTTGTCACTCAAATCTTGCTTTACTATAATACGATAAATAATTGTTTCAATTGTATTTTTTAGGAATGTCAATTCAGTACAATAAAGTATTTTATCTTTATATTCATTTACTATATGTAGTTTTTAAGACACTGTTATAATCTCAAAATTTTAATTGGTTGGTCTATGATTTATTAAACTGCTGGTCAAAAGTTAGGGATGATGCAGAAACTTGCTGGAAAATAAACATTTGCGACAAACAATGTTTATTTTAAAATAAATTAACCTCAGTAGGTACATCTGCATTGTGTTAAGAAACTAACAAACTAACACTATTTAGTAAAAAAACAAAAACGTAACAAAAACTGAAACCAGTGAGACGTTTTAACACGAAAAGAAAGAATAGAAAGTACGAAAAAATAAAAAGAAGAAAAGAATGAATAAAAATAAAAAAAACAGAGAGGAAAAGGACAGACAACAAATATTTGAGAGAATAAGATCAATAGACATTAAAAAAATAACGGAGGAAAACGAAGGAAACAGCTCAATAATAGAAAAAGGAAAAAGAAAAGTTCAGAACGAAATGGAGAAACTAAAATAATTTATGAGAGAGATGATAAAATAGATAGAAGAAAATATGCAAGGAATAAGGCAAGAAATCAAAAAAATAAAAAAAGAAGTGGGAGAAAAGGAAAAGAAGTGACAGAAAGAATAAAAGAAACTGGTAGAGAGAATAGAAACACTGAAAAAAAAGAGGAAAATGAGGAGAGATGAAAGAGGAAGAATAATATTTTAATAAAGAAGTGGAGAAATAAAGAACCACAAAAGGAATTAGAATTCATGCTAGAGAAATTATATAAATCACGATTTGACATGGAAAAAAAGCAGAGTACAAAGAGAAATAATGAACAGAGCGTTGGAAAAAAGAGCGAAAGAGAAAAGAAATAGACGAGGAAAGATACATATAGAAAGACAGAGACAGAGAGTTAAAGAGCAAAAAACTAAAAAGTAAAAGGGAGAGGGCAAAAAAGGAAAGCAAGTAAGGAAGAATGACAGGGGGGGTGAGTATGCAGAGAGTATTGTTTTAGAACGTAGCGGAAATTAAGAACAAGGAACAGGATGTAGTGGGATTACAAAAGACACGGATGGAATAAAAAGAATAGGAGTGGTAGGAGGAATTTGAGTGGGTGGTGCAACATGCAGAAAGAGAGAACAGTAAGCGGAGGGCAAAGGTGGGTATAATAACGGGAATAAGAAGAAAACAGTTGAGTCAGGAAGAGAAAGTGCAACATAGAAGAGGAATTGTAAAACGTAACATAGAGTGGGGAAAAACAAAAATAAAAATAGTGACGGTTTATAGCAGCAGAATGAAAAATACAAGAAAAAACATAGACGAAATAGTAGAAGAGATGGAGGAGAAATTGATAATTGGGGACTTTGACGCAGGAATGCGGAAAGAAATGCGAATACAAGAACGGAAAGGGACGGGAAAGAGACAAACAAAAGACAAAATAATAAATCAAAAGGGAGTAAAACTGCTGGAAACGTGCAACGAAAGAGAGTGGGAAATAACGAATGAGAACAGAGAAAAAAAATAAGTGAGTATACGCACATAGGAAAAAAGGTAGAATTAATAATAGATTTTGTAATGACAAATGAAGAGACTGAAAAAAAGATGAAGGTGGGAAGAAAGAGTGAAGTCAGATCACCAAGCACTGGAAAAAAGAGAATAAGGAAAACGGTATGGGTAGGAAAGGGATTACAAGAGAATATGAACGAAATGAGAGAGGTGATAAAAGAAACCAACAGAAAAAGTCAGATTTAGAAACTAGAAGGGGGAGAAAACAGAATGAAAGAAACGGTGGGTGCAAAGAAGCAAAGAAAAAGGCAAGAAGAGCATTAAGACAGTAAAAAAAAGGGAACAAAAAAAAAATATAAAGAAGCAGTAAAACTCTACAAAAAAACATGCTAGAAAAAGATGGCAGAGAACAAATGAAACAAGAGGATCGAATAAAAGGAATAAAAACGGAAGATGTATGGAAATACCTAAAAAAAAGGAAGGGAAAATGGACGACAAAAGAAATACTAATAAAAAAATGGGAGATATATTTTAAGAACCTGCTGGGGGAGGTGAGAAGAACAAAATCAAGAAGGAGAAGGAAAACAATGAAAAGAAGCAGTAGTAAGACTGGAAGGAGATAGAGATAGAATAAACAAAGACAAAGTAATAGAGACAATAAAGAAGGTAAAAAAAGGAAGGCTACAGGAGCAAATGGGATACAAGGCGAAGAGTGGGTATACAGAGAAGAAAATGTAGCAAAAAGGATGACGAAAATAGTAAATAAAATATGGAAAGGGGAAGGATTCCCGGAGAGATGGAAAATGGGAATAATACGTCCCATACACAAAAAAGGAGACAGAAAGGAAGTGAAGAATTACAGAGGGGTGACTTTATTAAGCCCGGCATACAAATTATATGCGACAGTGCTACAAGGAAGACTACAGAAGGAAATAGAGGAAAGGAGTTTGATACCAGGTGGACAAGCGGGATTCAGAAAGGGAAGAAGACACTTGCCGAATAGAAAGCTAAAGAAAAAAAGGAGAAAAATGGTGGCACTGTTTGTACATTTAAAAGCCGCTTTTAACAGAGTGAACAGGGGAAAAACTGTGGGAATACATAAAAAAAAAAATTAACGATTAAAAGAAAGAATGGAGGAAATTTATTAAGAAACGAGGAGTAGGGTGCATGTGAATAGAAGAAGAACGAGAAATCTGTTACAAGAAGAGGGTTAAGACAGGGATGTCCACTGAGCCCAAGCCTTATTGCAGTATTTACGTAGTATTTGGAGGAGACAATGAGAAGATAGGAAGGATACTAGTAGGGAAAGTGAAGGTGTGGTCGTTGGTGTATGCGGATGACATAGTGTAGGTGGCTAAAGAGCAAAAGGAAATGAAGGAGATGATGAAGACGCTAAAAAATACATGAAAAAAATAAGTTGAAAGTGAATACAGAAAAATAAAAATAATAGTATTTAGAAAAGGAGGGGGAACAGAGAAGAGTGGAAATGGAAAAAGAAAGAAGTGCAGCAGGTAAAGAAATTAACATATCTCGGTTACACGATGAAGCAGGATAATAAAGAGGGGGAACACATAAAGGAAAGAGTGAGGAAAGGAAAGAGGTTAATAGTACAAGTGTCGAGTGTGGGAGAAGATGTGATATATGAGGCGAAAATGTGGGGGTGGATGGAATATAAAAATGTAGAAGAAATACAGGAAAAATACTGGAAGAATGGGTTTTAAGGTTAGATAGAGAAACACTGGGGTGTATTATAAGAGACGAAGTGCAAGCAGAAATAAGAGTAGAGACAAGAAAAAGGGCTATAAATTACAAGGAATAACTGAGGGAAAGAACCGAATGTAAAATACTACAGGAATGTTGGAAAGGAGAAAGAGTGAAGAACGCGAGAGAAGAAGTAGAGAGATTACGAGAAGAAAGAGTAGGGGTAAGTGAGGAAATAATATGGAGTGATAGGGACACTAAAAAAGCAGGAAAGATGGACAAAGATAAAAGAAGCCAGATATAATGTGAATTATAAATAGAAATATAATAAGAATATCAAGGGAGAAGACGTTCCAGAATATCTGAAAGGGGGAGGAAACAAAAGCAAGAAGAAAAAAATTAAGGTAAGGTTCAGATGTGGGAACGAAGAGTTAAGAAATAGATACCGGAGAAAAGAAGAAGAAAAGAGATGCAGACTACGTGGAGAAGAGACGGAGGACCTTAAACACATGAGAAATGAATGCAGGGAGTTAAGGGAAGAATTTAAGAAAGTAAAAGAAATCTTAAAAGAAAACGGAAAAAGAGCGGAGTTGATGGACGAAGGAGGAAGAAGGAGAAGAGAAAAAATGAAAAGAGAAACGGTAACGGAAAAGTGTAAATAAATGTAAAAAAATGTAAATGTAATTATAAATGTAAATGTCAAAAAAGGGGTAAAATTGTAAATTGGGAAACACGAATCAGTTTTGCAAACACAAGCGAGCAAATAAAAATAAACTAACTAACTTATGGTTACGGGAGAATTTTTAGGTTAAAATAGTTTATTGCATTTTTTTTAATATTTTGTCTAACATGTTATTTTTCTAAAACGGTTTTTGTCATCGGCGTAAACAGAAATTTCACACATTAATTTTCGATTTTGGATATTAATTTCTTTTTTAAATAAGAAAAGATGAAACTTTAAAATACGTTTTCTTGAAATGTTTTAACACTAACGTTTTTTATAAATAATTTATATTCTAAAGGTCTAAATGTTGTGTAAACTTAAATTTTAATCAGTTTGTTTGCATTCCACATAATGCAACTGCATTAATTAAACTAAAAAATGCAGCAATCAGTGTTTGCATGTCATTGAGCAATAACCTAGTAAATGCAATGTTTAAAATATATACGTAAAATCGTTTATCAATAAAATTTATTATCTGAATAATTTTAGTTCTCTTTAGCATAGCATGTAATATTATATTACCTGTTAATTCAGGTCGTTTTACTCAAAAGCAATTTGATATTTTTTTTATCCTGCCAATTACAAATTGCACGGTTGTATTTAACGTACAAGAATTTGTCATTATCAATATATTTTTTTGTATTTTTTTTTATTACTATCTTCTATAAAATTGTTTTTCAAATTAAAACCAATCGGGATTTTCTTTGTATACATCAAATCTGATTGACTGTCTATATTTGTTGTTTGAATGGCCATCATAAGCCACACGCAAGGTAATAGACTAATCAATTGCTTTTTATTTTACATCTTTTGTTATTTTATTACTATTAAATGATTATTATTGTTGCTCCTAAATATCTAATATTTTATTTTCTATTGTTAAACGTTAAACTATTTAGTGTAATAAAAGCGTGAACAAACGCTAAACATCCTATCAAATTAAACCACATATTTTATTTTTAAAAAATATCAAACACGTAACATACCTATATAATTGACAATAATAAATTTTAATCAAACATAATTGTATTAATAACTAAGCCATGTACAAAGCATAACAATTAATTAAGCATTGTTTGTCAGCACGAATGCATGTGGATTTTTAATGAATATAATTTTTCTCGTTAAGTGATTGTTTTTACACATTCAAAAGATAAATACGTCATAAAAATTAGTAAAAATTAAAACATTTAATAGAGCATATCGCGATTTACGTAAAATTAAAAATTAAATTATTAATTAAAGATTTCGGGATTTATACAGATAGTAAAGCCCATCATAATCTATTTGTTTTTGCAATTCTTTTCAATTATTTACAAAGTAAACAAATTAACAACTTTAGATATACCAAAACACAAAAATCAAGCAACTATTAGACGTTTTCGTTTCATCTAGCTGCGGTTTAAAAAACTTCTGTCTATAATTGAAAAATTTTTAATAATCACACATCAACCGCATATTTATTGTTAAGCTAAAAAGTACATTTTCTAATAATAGTGGCAACACTTTACCTAAAAAGTCAAGGTACAATTTTCTAGTCAAATGATTGGGAAAGAAAAGATTTTACTATTTGGTCTTCTACAGGGTGTAACTGAAGTACGACTACAATCTCAAGGAGTAGTTTCCTTGTGGCGTTAAACAAAAATTTGTTTGTTAAAAATTCGGTCTGAAGTGGCCCAGTTTTGAGATATTTACAGTTAAAGTTTTTATGCCGGTCCTGGCTATCTACCAAAATGGATATTCTTTATTGATTTTAAGAATGCGGTAAATGATGCGCGTAAATGCTGTAAAATCCGTGAAACGTATTAATGTACTTATTATTTTCTTTAATTTTCCATCATCATACATCCATCATACAAAATTAAATGTTAATAAAGTATGTTACGTGCAAAAGTTAGAACAATGACATTTCCCTGAAATAAAGTAACATAAACGAAGTTTTGCTGGTACTCAGTGAGGAGGAGAAGGAGGAGGATGTGGACCCACCAAACCACTTGAACGTGCTTGGTACAAGTTCGCCACAAAAGGATAGGTGAGAGTAGGAAATGTTTCATTTAAAGGAAAGTCTGGTTAGACTTGGTCGGACGGGCTAGGTATTGGGACGTGCTTTGAGAGCACGCGGTTTAGCGAGGCACCTGCCTTACGGCTTATTCTCGCTTCTAAGACATGAAACCAAGTAGGTAAGAGAAGGAACTTTGGCAATTGTAAAGGAAACAAAGAAAGGCAGAGTTAGTAAGTAGCTACGGCGAAAAAGAAACTAAAAGGTTATTAAAATAAAAATATAATGAAATAAATGACTCTAAATAAATTACATGCTGTTAATAAATTAAAAACTAAATACCTACGTTGCCGTAGCGTACTTATGAGAAGTAAATAAACAAAACCATGCATAATTCGTTAGAAAATAAAACGTTATTTTTATTGTAAACTCTGATCTCTCTTTGCGAATTGTCTATAAAGATTCACATCAGGTACCAGTTCGAGACTGGCCTAAGGGGAATCGGGATATGGGCTAATAATGGTTGACAAGGCACTCCGATCATCATCGAATTCGCGACAAGCGAGAATCCGATGCGCCGGAGTGTCAAGAACGCCGCACGACGGACACTTGTCATCATCTAAAACGCTAATGCGTTTTAAATGGCAACAAAATCCGCCGTGTGAAGACAGGATTTAGACGGCCTCTCCTCCAGGGACGTGTGGCATTCTGACCCAGGTGAGGATATCCGGGATAAGAGAATAGGCATTGCGCCCTTTATGGGAAGTGTCCCACAGCCGCTGCCATTCACCCAAGATCAAGCTTGGCCGCTGAAAAAGACGGAAAATCGTTGATTGAAACGTGCTGTTCAAGGAAGTTGCACGAGCCAGCCTTGCAACGAACTTTGGTGCAGTAAATTTCCTGCAAAAGGAGATGTAGGGGAGGATGCTTGGATATAACACAAATGGTATCTACGGGAACGGTGCGATAAGCCCCGAGGACAGTTCTAAGAAATAGGGATTGGAGCGAGACCAGTTTCCTGACCACGTGAGAATGTCGAAGTCTATGCTACCAAATGTCTAAGCCATAAGTGAGCATGGGAATGACTGCATTGTCAAAGATATTCGCAAGATGTTTTTTTGTAAAGGTTCCATTTCAATCGTGTGTATTTGTAGAACAAGTGCAAGACGCTCTTACACTTGTCAACCACGAAAGCGCAATGTTTTACAAAACTCAGTTTGTCGTCAAGCAAAAGTCCTAGGTACTTGAATTTGAAGACCCTACGGACAGGAGTATCGTAGAGGCGCAGTAAAGGATCTCGTTTTAGTGTAGAATCAAAAATCATGTACGTACTCTTATCTGCAGAAATACTTAGTTTATTGTTGCCAGCCCAGCTAGTCACAATATTTAGGCACGTGTTAGATTATGCCTCCAAGTCTCGTTTCAAATTAGCGGAAACTGTGACGGTTATGTCATCCGCATAGGAGAAGATGTCGCAGTCTGCTGGTAAGTTCTTGTCATTTTCTACCAAGTTCTACAAGGTCGACCCAAAAACCGAGCCTTGTAGACAGCCCTTCGTCAGTTGTTTGGTGAAGGTTGAACGTGAAACGTTCGCAGAGTATGTTATCGATCTATTCGACAAATAGCTACGAATGACGCGCGTAGCGTAAGCAGGTACTCTCTTAACGACAAGAGTTATTGTTATTGCGTTATTGAACGCTCCAGAATCGTCTATGAAAATTGCTAGTCTATACTTGGAAACGTTCGATTGTACAGTAGTCATTAATCGACGGGCGGCGTCTGTCGTTGTTTTGCCAGGAACGAAGCCATATTGACCAGGATGGTATAAGATATTTGGCGGAATGTCGTCGTGTATCTTTTTCAGAAGTGTCCTTTCGAAAAGTTTGCCTAGTTCCGATAACAAGGTTATCGGGCGATACGAGTTTGGGTTGACGAGATCCTTCTTTCCGGGCTTGAGAATAGTGATTAGCTTCGGGAATTACATTGCAAAAGAGATCGCGATCTAATTTGGGTATGATAGTCGAAGGATCGTCGTCTGGAAATAAAGTAGAAACTATTACTCTGATTGTATCTAATTCTGAGATAGTGTATCTGTCGCCGTCTTTAACATTAGAGCACGGTTGGATCGACAAGAACTTCCGAGAGGATAACCTGTAAACTAACCCCCAAGGACTCGTTGCCATGCTTTTTTCCACGAAACTTTGCCATGAGCTATACTTTGCTGTCTTCACTGCCAGTTTGTACCGGTGAAGCGCGGCCTTATAAGAGGCAAGCCATTGATGTTTTAGGTCTGCAGGGGCTTTTTGGTAGTGTTTTCGTAAACCACGCACCGCTCGCTTTAAACTATCTAACTTAGGATTCCACCAAGGTATACCAGCTCTAGATCTTAAGCGTATGCTGTTTAAGCCATTGTGGCAAGAGTCGAGAATCATCCTGGTCAATTTATCAATGAAGGCGTCTACAGATTTAGGATCGTGACACGAAGCACCACGTGGAAGTTACGAAGGAATTGATTTTGCAATAGCATTATTTAGACAAACAGGATCTATGCGTTTAAAGTCAAGGATTCTTTTAGGGATAGGTATAAGGTTAGGAACCTTGACGGTTAGTTCAAACCGTATCAGTCGGTGATCACTTTCTATAACATCCGGGATGACTCACCAGTTTACTATTTTTCTGGCTAAACAATCAGAAGCTAAAGTGACATCTATGTTTGTTGAGCCTAGATGGCTAGCGAAAGTAAAAGGCTGATGAGGTTCGTTGACTACACAGAGGTCACGTTCACCCACGAGGTTCTACATGCCTCGTTCGTCGGTCGCCGGTGAGTGCCAAAGCGGCGATTTCGAATTGAAGTCACCTGGTATGATAATAGGAGTGCCTCTTAGTTCATCGAGAATTTTATCTAAGTGTTGGTTAAATGGCTGATTGTTACCACTTCGACGGGCTTCGAACTATTGAAAACAATAGCCAAGTAGTACCGCATAGAAGTGGATGTGGTTATCCTGTTGAAGGGTACAGCCGCCTCAGCGAACTTGTACCCTGAACCTGAACTAAACACGTATGGCTCTTGGGTCAGTAGTATGTCTATATTATTGTCGGAGGAGAAACCCATTGCTTCGAAAGTCGCAACACGTGAATTGCGAAGATTCGCTTGCGCAAACCTCAAAGTTAATTGAGTGTCCTTAAAGTATATAATCTGTATTAGAGATTTTGGCGTCGAGCCTTTTCAGGTAGGCTGGGCAAGTGTTGAAAATGGCTTTGTGTTTGACGACGTCTTCTTTGTGGCCAAAGCGAACGCAGTTTGCGCATGTAGGGTCTCTTTCCAAGTTAGGGCATGCTTTTATTTCGTGCTTTTCAGCACAGTGACCACACTATATCTTGCTTTTACAGTCGTTCAAATGATGGCCGTATTTCTGGCAATTGAAACAGCGAGTAACTCGGATATGATCATTGACCCTACACGCATTCCACGCTACATACACACGACGCGATGCCAAAAGGTATCGTCGAACAACGGCATGGACCTCAATGATCCAATTCCCGTTATGTTGCTCTCTAGGACCGAAACGGAATAGGACTTTCAAGCGATACTCAGTGAAAACGGAATGGGTTATATTCAAAATTCCGTGACCGTCTAGAAAATTCAACATAAAACACAATCAGAGTCAAAAATCAAAGGGCGCCAGGAAGGAGTAAAGCTCAAATGGACAAGAGGCCCTTGCAAACCACGAGTATGCTTCAAATGGAACTTATCTTAAGAGTGTATCATACGAAAAATCTGTTAATTTCCTTAAATTAACATAAAGTTAATAAAACCATTCCAAAATACATGAAACGAATAACATCAATTTAATTACCGGGTCTTTCACAAAAGGAATCGCACAAACTCAAACGACGGTTACAAATAATTAAAGCAGATAGTAATGTTTATTTCTTATCATTATTACTGAGCTAGCTTAACCAAATATACTTTGTGTACATGATCACGTTTTATCTTTGGATGTAACCATTGAGTAATAATTTAAGAAGAGGCGCAACTAGTGTGTTAAAAATCGTACTGTAGTTTTATCTCTCTTGTTTCTCTTTTTTTTACCCGTTTGTACCCCCTCTTTTCATAAACTAATAGACTAAGACCTGCTGCCATCTGCAAAATCGTGGTTTCTATTTTGCGAACTTACTTATTTCTTATGAAGTACCAGTTAGAACCTTTTGTTATATTTGTGTTTACTTTACCGTTTACCTGTTCAAAACAGGTTAATATCATAAACAATAGCTTGTATTGTTACGACACAAGTCAATGTCAAATAAACTTAAACAATATCATGCTTTATATTTAAGAAAACAAAAAAATATGTATATTCAAATATTTATTTATTTTTGTAAAATATAAATCGAAAACATAGAAATAACTAAAACAATGGAAATTAAATTAAAAGAAAATTGTTATGGGGATTTTTTGTTATTATTCGTCAATTTTTAAAATTATTCAAATTACCAGTCAACCAATAATAAATTATAAAACTTATAAAAAGTTAAGATTACAAAAGTTTTTAACTTACATTTTTTCGAACAATCTCAAATCTAAAAATTTGTAACTAGATAATTAAAATGTAAGTTTTACAAAATGTTAAATGTTAATTATTTTAAAAAAGGGAGATGGTGCAATTTAGAAACAAATCTAAAAAAAATTTAAGTTTAAAATCGTAATTGAAATTGGTTTGTTAGTTCAACAAAAAATTATTTGATATTTTAATATAAATGAACTGTAGTAATTGAAGAATTTCCCGGCGAGCAAATTGCAGCTAAAACCGGCTTTTTTATAACTACTGTAGCTTTTAAAGTTACTCTTTAGAACACTTTTAAGTGGTTTGTGAAAAAACTAAAACCTCCATGAAGCGTTTAAGTAGCTAAAAATTCCTCAGTTATGTTGCTGTTAGGTAGCTCCTTTAATGCATTAAAATCGGGCTTATACAGCTCTTTGTGGTACTAGCAAAGTTTTAAAGAAGCTCTAAAGGAACTGTAAACCACCTTTCAGAAACAACTATACAGCTTAAATAGCTTTATTTTTACTACCTTTAAGTAGCTTAAAAATTAAATAAATATTTCATTAGAAAAAGAAATCTTGAAATCGTTACCTTTACTTAATTTCTTAAAAATTGAGAAAAGTGATAAAGGAGAACCCATTGAAAAACCTAGATTTTGTTTAAAAATTGATTATCAAATTTATCACTTATTTTTACTGAAATCTTCTTAAACAATTTAGAAAGTAAATATATTTCTGAACACCAAATTTTCTTACAAAAATAATATTTTGGAAAAGATATGTTGATGACATTTTTGTATTTAAAAAGTTGTAAACATTTTTGTAGATTTTCTGAAGATGAGCATCATTATTTTAAAGCTCGAAACATATGTAAACGAATTTGTTATTAGTGGACTGGTAATTTCAATAATTTTAAATTAAAATTAATGTTAAATTTCTGAAAGAATAATTGACCAATTAATCCTTTAAAAGGATTTTTGACGGAGAATCCATTTGTATCACTATGTTGCGTAGTTTAGTCAAAACTTAACGGCTTGACGAATTTGAGAACACACTGTGGTCGTTCCGATATCTTCAAAATATTATAGGACGTATCTTCAACTATAAAACATATATTAAAAAATTACGTATTATTGCTTGTCTACTTATACCTTCGTTTAGTGAACTGGAGCTGTAGAAAGAATAAATTTATTCGTCTTCACGATCGTCATCAATAAATAACAATCGACGTTTTCTTCCATTTGTTTGAGAAACTACTACATTTGAGTATCTTAGGTTGATGTTCATATCAACAATTACAGCTTCTGTAAAAAATTATACTAAATAAGCCCAAAAAGTAAAAAAAAAATTAAGTTGTTAGTATTTTAAAAATAACACGGAGAGAAATATTATACTGAATTTAATCATTACGATTTCATATTTAAAGCATTTGCTTTTTTTCTAAAATTGATCCACGTTCAAATAACATTCAACGTAAATGTACTAAAATTTAAACTAAATCTCTTACTGCAATGCAATTACAGCGACAATCTAATAAAATAGAAGTTTAATTCAAGCGTACATCGGCTTGACTCAAAACCAACAGCCTTTTGCATGATACATATCAATTCCGCATAACCTTTTTTTCCGTGAAAGTTTTGAAAATTCAATTAGTATTAGTATTTTCAAAATTTTTGCGATTTTTTTTAAACAATTGTAAAAATATTTTATGTATTGTTGGATTTGTATTCACGTGCTTTCAGCATGCTAAAATCAACATAAGAAAATTTTGTTTATAATTTTTTTATTTTAAAAAACTAAGTATTTATTAGACAAGGTGCTACAGAAATGCTGCCCTAACATTTACAAAAACGATATTTTTATTCGACATGCCAACATCAACAAAAAACATTTAAAGCAATGGCCAGAGCGATTATGCAATAACGATATGAATCAATCATTATGCAAAATAATGATCGCGATATCAAGCGTCTGTACAATAATGATCGCAATCATTGATCGCTTATAAAATAACAATTGCGGTTGTGGAAAAGAAATTAATACTTTTAATTGTCGCATAAACAAATAAGACTAATATAACACTATAATATTTACTTTAATAAATGTATAATAAACTTTAAGTATGCAGGTAGTTCACGGAAAATCGTAAAATTTTGTAGGTAAATAACCCCTTTGCTCTTTTCCTCGTAAGAATTTTAAACCACATACAGATTTTTTAATAAAAAAGTAACATGAATTTAAACATTGAATTATATTTTTTGTTTACAGAAATTTAACAATGCATTCTTTTCAAAGAGAATTAGAAAACTTTTCTAGGAAAGAACGTTTGTAAAATTTGTGTCACACATTCAGCATTTAGGGAAAAACCTAGCTTTATATAAACACCAAGGTAAATCATAAAAACACAGGAAGTTAAAAACAATAAGCATTAACTACAAATGACAATACGTATTTGAAAAGAATTGCAAATTTATTTTTAATTTATAAATCTTATGTTTGAGACAAATATCAACACGAGTTATGACTAATTACTCGACAATCTTTTTCAGGAGTCAATTTCAAATAGAAACATTTAATTTACGAAAGAACGACACTTATTTTTTAATATGTTTTTTATTAATGCTTTAAACTATTTGTTCGTAAGTTTGCATCAGAATTCAAATAGCACGTCATGTCGAAAAAAAAAAACATCACAGTAGTATCTATTTTCTGTGAATTTTTGTAAATATGTATTTTTTTAAAATCTAAATATGAATAAATTTTATTTAATTTATTGTTTAGAAACAATACTAAAAAATACTTAGATATGTTGATTTTCAATACTCCAAACGTTATTGTATCCCGGAAAACGAAAATCGAATGTTTATGGCTAGATTTATGACTAACTTTACACGAGCGACTTTTTAGCAACAGTCGATTACTAATTAATTCTAAATACCATGATTGCGATCATTGATCGTAGAAAATAATAGCGATCTCAGCTACTGATTTACAGTAATTATTTTAAGTTATTGTACAATTAAGTGCAACAAGAAGAAGAAGAATCCGGACAAGGAGATTCTCCGATGCTAATTTAAACCATTTTTAAACGTTTGGTAGAAAAAAAAAATTTTAAATATTTACCTGATTGAAGGTGTAGAACAAGAACTGCAGTGTGTTTAAAATTTCCTTTTGTTGTTATACATTATCTACGAAGATGCTTCTCACAAATCTTCTTTTGTTTTAAATCTTCCAAGTCCATTGTGGCAATGTTTATATTTCCACAGTTTTTCTAACATTCTTTAGCACGCACTTTATCACTAATAAAAAACTTAAGAAAACTAGTACCTTTGTTTTCGGTATTATTATTTTAACAATTAATATAAACACAACCGTGATCTGTAACTTTTCCCATTTTAAATATAAATCAATAATATATTTACACTTAAACTAAACAAAAGTTCAAACAAACATTACTACTACCAGAATTTCAAAAATCGTATCGCAATGTTAACCCAAGAAAAACTTTCAATTCAATTCCGAAGTTTACAAGTCGACAGACACGCAAGAACTGAAAAATCTCGATCCAATACGAACGTGGCGACCTCTATATCTCGATCCAAGCAGTCGATACGATATCGCCCCTTAAGTTGCATTTCTTCTTACATTTATTATTCAATGATGTAACCGAAACAAGACTTCAGATAATGCAAAATTTAGCTTTCTTAGAAGTGATTCGTGTAAACGTACTCGTACTTCATAACATTTCATTTAAATTTTCTTTATTATGTACAACAGTGATACTGTTTTACTGTACTGTGAGTGGGTTAAGAAATTATTCTTTGTACCCTTATCATGTTCAACAGTTACCGACGTCGATTTTGAACCGCGATGTAAATTTAGTGCCAATTTATTATTTTCAGATTGTTTTACACAAATGGAGTGTTCAATTTTTACAACACGCATGTTTGGAATGAAGAAAACTGATGAAATTCTAAAAAGCAACTTTCAGTGGCGGTTTTGTAGGCGGGTATTTTAAGAAATAGTTTAATTGAATTTAATAGAAAGACTTTTTTTGAAGCTATGTAAAAGGTGAAGTATACAAAACCTACGTAACTAACAGACAAGAGCTGCAAAATCGATTTTTTTGCAGCAGCAAATGCAAATAGACAGAATGAGCAATTATTTACGCAAGTAAAGAACAATTTTCGACAACGTTTAGACCTTTGTATTTTATCCAATGGCGGAAGTATTATCTAGTGTTCTTAAAAATTTTTTTTTTAAATAGCAAATTAGTTTAACCACAGCGATTTCACTACACATTATCCTACAACATGATTATGTATTTATTTTAAGAAATCGCTGAAAAGAAATTTGCACTTCTTAGAACAGTTTATTTTTATTCGTGATGTCAACAACCTTAGGAGACTACACGTCTGTAATTTACGATTTATTTTGCTAAAAATTTTGGTTTTTTAAAATGTTTTAATGGAATTTTTATTTTGACATTTTTTGGTTTTTGTATTTATGCTCTAATTTCACCTGCTCAAATAACAACCCGTTAATCAGATACACCCTGTATCACATTTAATCAACCATTGATTAATTGATTAAATTAACATTATTAAAGCTTTATTTAGCGAGAATAATATCAAGCAACATAATACTAACTATCAAAAATTTGTTTGCTGTTACACATTTTACTTCTGGCGGAAAATTTTTACCACATACATCAGGAGCCACAATGATGGATTTTTCTGATTTCACCTGTACTAACATATTAATGGTAGATTTTCAAAAAAAAGCTTTATCCACATTTTTTTCTCTAAAACTTAAAGTTTAGTACAGATACGTTGATGACATTTTTGTAATTTGACAACATAGTTTTTCTGCGCTTAGCGATTTTCTATTTTATTTAAACTAAGATTATTACCGGGATGCTTGGTGGAAATGCTAAAAGTAAAAGGTTGTCTCTTCTGGTGGTGTTTAAAAGAAAAAAAATGTCGGACTCTTTGATTCCAGACAATGGATATCCTAGAAGTACGTATCCTGCAACATAGAACTGCTGGATGGAAACAACTTTTTTTTTAATTGGTTTAGAAAGCCCAGTAGTATTAATTTACGATGGTTATAGCTGCACTTGAGTATTTTGACTGTAGAACAAGCAACAGCCCATAGTGTAGTTATGATCAAACTACCTGTCCATTCCAACCATTTGCTACAACTCATGGACCTCTGCGTCTTTAAATCTCTCAAAATGGCAAAACTTATCAAAAGCACAATTTTCCAAATTACTATCCCAAAAATGGCCAAACACCAGTGCTGCGCTGGAAAAAATTTAACAAAAGACGCATTTTTCCTTTTATTAAATATACCATTCCGGTTAAAACGTTTGACCTCAAAGCATACACCACATGGTGTAATTTGGCAAAAGGCAGCACCAATAATTTGAAGCAGGTTGTCACAAAAGTAACTCCAGTAGCAACATTTCTAGAGCAGTACTTTATAAGATAGAAACTGTATCATGCTCAAAGCAAATGAAATCATCATTTGCAGCAGTACTTTTAGAGCCATTACTAGTTTTTAGCACAGTAAATCTTCATAAAAATCTAACAATTTTGAAATCTTTCTTTTAGAGCATGTTAAACAAACAGCGAAAACAAGAATAGAAACGAAAAGAAAGATATGTTCAGAGACGGAAATTATTACGTTTGAAGTTGCCAATGGTAAATTAAGAAAACAAAATAATAAATAAAAACAAAACAAAATTTAAGAAACATGGGAAACGAGATAAAGAAAATGTGGAAAAATGAAGCTAATAAATTCGGAAGATAATGCAAACTTAGAAGATGAAGCAAGCGAAGCAGGAAAGAAAAACGTGTGTCTGGCAAGTAACAATGGCAGCTCTTTGTTCGAAGATAAAATTTACAAGAAAGGTCTAAACTTTGTCTCAATTTTATTGGCTTAACACTAAAGACGTCTCAGATATGACTCTACAAGAGATTGAAAGGATATTACCACCGCCAACTTTAGAGCCAAGTCATTAATAAATGCCAAAAATAATACAGGCTCCAAAATTGTACCTTAAAGAATTCTATAAAAAGTGCGATACAAGGTAGTACTAATAACATCCCCCAATTTAACCTGCTGAAACTTACATGCAATGAATTCACTTTATGTCGCTTTCCTTTCTTCATACTCTTTGGTTTCTTAGCCAATAGGACATGAAACGCTGTTTTGAATGCCTTTGTTAGATAAAGTAAGATTCTGCTTTGGTGATTCGGTCTAGAGAACTATAAATTTCTGAAGTGATTGTCTCCATGGCATCATGGGTTCTCTGCTTTGGTTAAAAACCAACAAGTCTAGGTGTTTTTTTTTCTAAATTCTATATTATTGTCGCTATGTTGAATAACATAGAAATTTGTACAAACTTTTCTGTACTTAGATTAAAGTTAAAAGTGATGATGATGTAGGTTCAAATTTATTTTAGATAGCATTCGAAAATATGATTCCCACTAAGACAGAACCCACACCTTAGTTTATCAATTGTTTTAATAATGTCATTTACATGAATCTAGGCAAATTCAAGTTGGTTATGTTGTACTTTAGTTAATGTAATTTGTGCACCTATTCTTTTGCCAACATTTTTAAAAAATTGATTAAATAATCGACACAAAGTTGTGGTTGGTCAAGGTTTTAGATGTCAACAAATCTCAAACAGAATAAAAGATTGATAAGGTTCTATAAACACTTGATAAGGAAATAGTAATACAAATGCTGCATAGCAACATCGCTATAACGTAAAATCAAGATTCTGCAGTAATCTACAAGAATTAGCAAAGTGGTTAGTAAATATGCTGACTAACAGATGGATCGATGCTAATCTCCTAGCAGTGAGCATACTTTTTTGACACGAAATACGTCGTAAGGTTGATTATCTTCCAGTAAATACTACAATCAACGGTTTGATTTTTCTGATTACTTTGTAAATAGCATTAAGTGTAATTTTGTAAAAGAAAGTAAAAGAAGATTATTTGAGTTTTAGTAGTTCTTGAAATGAAAGCTAGCATATTTATTTTTTTAGTTTAGAAGTTAATAGAGGATTACATTTAAGCTTTAGTTGAACAGAATAAACAACCAATTCATTATCATTGTCGACAAAAAAACATGTTGAAGTTGTATGGCGAAACAGTTTTTTTGTTCTGTAGCAATGGTACAAAATAAAGATAAAGTCAATAAAGTGAAGTTATCTTTAGTGACTTACACTATAAGAAGATTTGCCATAAAATTTTGTTAATGGCTATCTCCATCATATATGAATTTAAACTATGAGGATTGTCGTTGCAATTGTGGGAATACATTAGAGTGTGTCTCTTACTGTTGATGAGCCCCAAAAGGGCAAAACAGCTCCCCAGTAGTTTACTCTGGTGGTATTTGCACGATAGCATTGGCTTTGCTTTGCTCTTAATGTATTTTACGTTGTGGTTTTAGCTCACGATTGTATTTAAAATTATTTCAAATTACGCAGGTTTAAAATCAACCTTACAACGTTCTCCGCTTTAATAGCTATTTACAGTCACTAATTTATAAAGCTCGTTAACCATTTGTTTCACGCTATCTATGTAACCTCGGTTTTGTGCTGATTAATTAATTTGTTATAAAAATATAATTGAACGCAACAATTAAACGTGACAACCGTTGACAACGACTCCGTTTAAATACGCGAATAGTAAAAATTGAAAGTGAAATAAATTAATAAAATCCGGTAATTAATGGTCATTTATAAGAGTGATGCAGTATATGCATAAATCAAAATTAAAACCGTAAACATAATTACGAGTTTTATAAATTAATAAGCATTAAAAGTATCTCGAACATAACATTGCAGTGTAGTATTCTAGATAAACAGGTGCGGACGCGAAATAAATATATTTATTCCTTATACCAGAATTGTATACATAATTGAGGAAAACTTACAATCCAAATTTGCAATCTCAAAGTTCAGTAGAAAGAATTAATGAACGTCAATAGTAAAGTTAGAGGGCGTTCAAATAGTACAGGTAATCTAGAAAATTATTTGAAAAGAAAACGTAAAGACAATCTGGAAGAAAAATCGACGGTCAAAACTAGCAAGAAAACATCAAGGTCACCTGAACGCGTCTACGCACAAAACAAAGGAAACAAAAACGAGAACAAAATGGATGAGCTAAAACAATTAATGGAAAGTATTAGTAACCATATTAAACAAACAAATTTACAAATAAAGGAAATGGTGGTACAAATCTTCAAAGAAAAATTAGATCTACAACCGAAGATTAAAGAGACCTATAAAATTGGGGAAAATAGATGCGTAGTCAAATTGATAGATTGGAACGAGAAAAAAGGTACTTAAAAATAAATATAAGCTAAAGGAACACGAGATTTACCTCGATAGTGATCTTACTTATTCAGAAAGAGAAGTGTAACGGAAACTAAGAAAAATAGGTGGTAGAAGAATGAGAAAAAGGATCGCTCGTTAAAACAGCTCACCAAAAAATTTTCATTAATCAAGATGAATATATATATGGAGCAAAAAAGAAAACCCGATTAATATGTAATAGAACAACACCAAAAAAACTAAATAATATTATGGAAGCATTAGAGACGACACGGCGAGAAACAAGGTCAACGAGTATTGGATACAAACAAAAACGAAAACAAAAAACCAAAATCGACGAAAACAAGCATACAATATGGAAACTAGCAGCATGGAATATAAAAGGATTAAATGACAAAGAACTAGAACTGATAGATGAATTTACACAAACAAAACTAAAAATAATTGCATTAACAGAAACAAAGAGAAAAGGAGAGGGCATAATAAAAACAAACTTCTATACAGTGGAGTACCACAAGAGGAGAGAGCTAAAGGAGGTGTTGCATGTCTGATATATAAAGACTAGAAAACACAATGGAGAAGATGGAAATGTATCTCAGAAAGGATTTTAACAGTTGGGATGCAAATAGATTTGGAAATAATTACGCTAATAGTGGCATATGGACCAAACGAAGATGAAAGACATGAAAAAAAGGATCAATTTTGGCAACAACTAAATGTTATAACAGATAAAAGTAAAGGTGTAAAAATAATAGCAGAGGATTTGAATGGCAGAGTAGGGAAAAAATTATTACAAACGGATAAAGTAGTTGGTTTATTTGGAGAAAATATAAGAAATAATAACGGAAAAAGATTAATCGATTACTGCACAGAAAACAATTTAATAACACCCAACACATTTTTCCAACACAGAGACATACAAGGGAAGTTCCAATTAGGAACGAAAAATTGGTGATAGATTATATCTTGGTAGAAACGAACAAAAAATGAATCCTGAATAACGTGAAAATAAACAGAAAACCAGAAATTAACTCAGATCATTACATGGTAATAAGTAAAATAAAAACTAAAATTAAGAAGAACACTGAAGAACATATACCGGAAAATAAGACAAAGAAGTACTACGAAAAAATAAAAACATACAACCTAAAACATAAAGAAATTGGAAAGAAATTTGGAAGTATACTAGACCAATTAAATTGTCAGATAATTTCGCAAATAAAGAGCTAGAAAACATGTGGCAAACATTTAAAGAATTGATAATCAACTCGGCGAGAGAATCTTGTGGTACATGAAAAATTAACACTAGTACAAAACAGACGACTTGGTGGACAGGAGAAATTAAAAAACAAAGAAAACAGAAGAAAAAAAAGTGGGAAAGGTACCTACAGACAAAGACGGAAGAATCTTACAAAATATCTAAACAACACAGAACAATAACAAAAAATTTAGTAATAACAGAGAAAAAAGAAGAGTTGGGAGAATTTTGGCAGGAAAATTGAAAGCAATAAAAACAACCAAAAATTGTTTGATAAAATGATAAGAAACCTAAAAGAAACGCAACACACTCTAATACAAATCAGGAGCAAAAAAGGGGAAATATTGAAGAACAGCAATGAAGTTATGAAAAAAATGGAAACAATATTTTCAAGAGTTGCTAACCGGACAAGAAGAGTTACACAACACCGAGAACACGGAACCAACCGAAATACTGATGGAACTGATGGAAACAAACAACATAACGGAAGAAGAAGTACTGGAAACAATAAGAAAAATTAAAAATGGTAAATCGGCAGGACACGATGAAACTGGACCTGAGTTAATAAAAAATATGGGGAAAACTGGAGACTTAATGTTGGTGCAGATAATTAATAAAGCCTGGCAAGAAAAGAAAATCCCACAAGACTGGAATACAGTAGTAATATTACCACTATACAAAAACGGGGACAGACTAGAGGAACTATAGAGGAATTACACTCATATGTATAGTAAGAAAAGTGTACGAAAGAATACTGGAACAAAGACTAAAAATAAAAATTGCCATCATTACAGAGTGGGTTCCGTAAAGGACGAAACATACAAGACCACATTTTCACAATCAAACAAATAATAGAGAAGACTTTCAGACAAAATACCAAAGCTTACTTAAGTTTCATCGATCTAGAAAAGGCGTTCGACCGTACACTAAGAACTAAAGTCTGGGAAAGTTTGAAAAGAAGAGGGATTGACGAAAATCTTTTAAATGCGATTAAAAGTATATACAGTGATCATTCAAACTATGTAAGGACAATAAATAATTGTTCAGGCGCATTTAGTACAAAGGATGGCTTACAGCAAGGAGCAGTTTTCAGTCCTCTCCTATTCAACGATATTATAAAAGAAAATTATAAAAATGTAAAAAAATTCTACCTCGGCTATAAAAACTTAACATCGACAGTAATGTCGGAATGCGCCTTCGCAGACGACATAGTTTTGCTAGCATCTAGTGTAAGCGAATGGCAACCTAACATGGACACGTGGACACAAACACTTAGTAGATACAATATGAAAATTAACGTCAAAAAAACCAAAATATGGTAATATCAAGATCACAAGAAAGAATGAAAATAAAAATCCACAACGAAGAAATACAAGTGGACAGTTTCAAGTACCTCGGTGTCAATATAAGTGCAAGTGGCAAAGAAGAAAGTGAAATAAATAAAAGAATAGAGAGTGCGGCAAAATTTTTTTTAAGTAACAAGAACATATCCAACAGAACAAAAATAACTTTGTATAAAACCACGGTCCTTCCAATCTTCGCGTGCGAGTCATGGATACTGTCAGGAAGACTAGCATCCAAACTTCAGGCTATAGAAATGAGATTCTTAAAAAAGTCAAAGGAGTATCGAAACTCGACAGAATCAGAAATACCATTATCAGAGAAGAACTTTAAATACCACCATTACAGACGACAATTGAAGTAAAGCAACTTAAATGGTTTAATCATCTAACAAGAATGAGCAAAAACAGATAAGTTAAACTAATATGGGAAACAAAGACAAAAATCTCCAGGAAAAGAGGAAGACCCCAAAAAACATGGAATGAAACGATACACAAAATACTTGAAAATCGATCAATAACATGGATAGAAGCCAAATATTTAGTAAAGATTCTTTATCCTCCTCTGTGTGATCTACTAATTAATGCTATCTTCTTCGTTTAGGAGGGGCAATATAAAACCACTTTAATTTATTTTTATGGCAACGTTTCGTTTTGAAGGTTAGCACTTCTTCAGGCCAACTGTAATTTATTGAACTCGTTGAAATGTGTTGACTTACGAGTTCAATAAATTACAGTTGGCCTGAAGAAGTGCTAACCTTCAGCACGAAACGTTGCCATAAAAATAAATTAAAGTGGTGTTATATTGCCCCTCCTAAACGAAGAAGATAGCACCAAATATTTAGCACAAAATAGAAAAAAATGGGCGCAACTTTTGAGTTAATTTAATTTTAAATACTTTAAATATATTATGATACCTATGTTAAGTTTTATTAACCCATACACCTCACCGTAAAACGGGATATGAAATAAAATTTGTTCGAAAATAACTTTTTTTATATCAAACGCTTAAGGAATGTTAATTTAGTGCGATTACAATTTCTACAAAATGTCTTAAATAGACAAAGCGCAGAAGTTTAGTTGCTTTTAGTTTATTAGTTCAGTTTAAAAAAAAATCATTTACGATTAACTAAGTATTTGCTGTATTTACAAATATCAATGAATTTATACAAAAATTTTAAAAATAATTATATTAAATTTAAACACATTTTTTTTGTTATAAGCAATAAAAAACAGTAATTTACATATTGAATCTTTTTATTTACTAACAAAGTAAAAGTTAATTAATAATACAAATTATGGTGTTGAAATGTTTAGGCACAGCAATGTATCACAATTAAACGAGATAAATCGTAAAATATGTAAAATAATTAAAGCCATTAAGCGAGATTTTCTTCTAGCTTTAAACTTTATAATTATTTTTATTGAATTCGTTTTTCGCTCGTTTTGGCATTCAATTCGAGTTAAGTAGAAAAAAGTCGACGTTTCTAAAATTCAGATTAATTAACGAAAGGCATGCAAACTACTAAAAGTTTCATTAGTTCATGGTGTCGTGCTAATTGAGCTATGAAATTGGCATTTACAAATAAAAGACAACGAGAAGAGAACGCCTGAAAATGAATGATAATCACAAAAAAAGTTTAAATTTTGATACACATTTTGCGATGGTAATTAATTTAATTGCATGCGTAGTTTATTCACAAAATTAAAAGTATTATACATTTAAGTTTAGTTTTACCCGAAAATAATTGCACTAACAACGTAGGAATTTGATTTTTTGATAATATTCGTAATGGTTTCGTTTTTTAATTAATGAATATTTAAACATTCTCTGGAAACCAAATTCAATCAAATTTGATGTTTAAAAAGTAATTTTCCTAATTGACACAGTAAAATACAGTAATCATTAAAAGTAAAATCTTAAGAGGAAAATTAGATTTGATAACTCCGCCCTGAAATTTTGTGCGTTCGTTTAGACTGTTCATTATTACATAAGATTAATTATCTGCACGCGTTTATGAAAGAACGTTTCGCACAAATGTGCTTAAAAAGACACTAGAATGGCGTCGTTAAACATTTCGAGATAAATCTAAATCCTTCTGCGCAAACTTCTTTCAACGTATGTGTTGTCTACATTGCAAAAAATAAGATCCTTGGAGCCTTCAACAATGATTCGCTACGTTAAATTCGTCCTTTCTAATCTGTTATAATGGCCAGCTTAGTTCCCATCTCGATACAATTGGTACTTTTTTTTAATTAGATTTTTTTTATTAAAACACGTGTTTACGTTACATTTACTTGTACAAAAAACAGAAACAATTGCTACAACTTAAATTGACTTATAAAACTTTTATTTGCTGGAAATAGAAAACGTTTCGAGTTAGTTGTGACAATTTAAGTTATAGTTTATGCTAAGTCAGTTGCTTCGAGCTTGTTACAAATAGAAGTATCGTTGAAAACACACGTTCACGTATCTTAAAGAATTTAAGAAAAAATAACAGTTTTGGAATTATTAAATAAATATAAATTTTCTTCTACCGCAATAATAAATAAAATTGCAAATATAAAAAGTTTGTTATAATGACAAAATAAAAATTGGAAAGTTGCTGATAGAATTTATTTTTTAAATAAAATGTTCTTTTACTAACTTTGTTTTTAATAAAACCAGGTGATTTTGTACAATATACACAGTCACGCAAAAAATAAATCTACCTTTTACACAAATCTAATTAAAACTTATACGTTTAAAATATGCCAAAATGTAGTGATTAAAGTAATTAGTTTTCAAAATACATTTGTTAAAAAAAAGTCGAAGGTAGGTCATTGCAGGATTTAGACAAAGCAGAAATAGAAAATAAAAAATAAAGGGTTAATTTTATACACAAGAACATAGCGCTACAATGAGAACTAGCTTAGCGCCGTTTATTGCCAATTTATCTATAAGAAAATTTAAAATTGATTTTTAACGTGATTTAGATTTTTTTCTGAAGTTTGTAGATGATGTGTTTGCCATCATCGACACCAACATTTTTAATCTTTTCATTTTAAATTTTAAATACTACATCGAAAAATCAGAAATCGATGTTTTGTCGTAAAGACACTAGCACAAAATGATTCTAACCATTGTATACAACACAAACTTGCAATATTTAATTTTTTGGGTCATGGATTATTGAATTTTTCCTTATCAAAACAAACATTTAATAAAAAATAAAATAAGGTGAAGCGTGGAGAGTTTGCGCACAATTCGGATAATATTCATAAAAATTAGAATATTGGTTAAATTTCCTAAATAACTAAGCTAATGTAATTTTTGGTATGTTGCGCTTACACAGTATACCATTCAAGCTTTTCAATTTCCTTTTTTTTACAGGAGAATTTAAGAGAAAAAGAGTAGTTTATTTAACGAGTTGCAAATAACATTTTATTGCTCGAACGAAGACTTGGAGGCTCCCAAAGTCTCAAAATCTCTCAAAAATAATTTGACGTTTATGCTGACAAGTGCGCAAAAACTGTAAAAAACGGGTTTCAATAGCGAAAAATTAAAATTTATAATAGTTAAGAACATTAATAGTAGTTTACGTAACAAGAGTCGAAAGTAAGAAATAGCATAACGAACGTTAATGCGACGCGAGGCTGCACGGCCGAGCGTTGCATTTATTACTAAATCTGTCAAATTTGACATTAACTTTAACATCATTTTTCTTCAATTTTAACTGAATTTCAAGATTTTTAAAATGATTTTTCCACCTGTCGCATACTCGTTCTAATATATTAATTGACTTTGAACACTTACTTTTATGTGGATTCCTAGTTTTCATTTTGCCACCGTAGAGCTTTTTTCGTTCATTAGGTAACTACACTAACGAACGAATTGACGTTTGCGATGTTGGCAGCACAAAAAAGATTTTTCGCAATCTCTTCTACCCATACAGGAAACCCTAGAGTTAGACAACGGGGCCAGACGTGGGCCAGTACTGGGAAACCTAAGTTTGGCGTACCTGTATTGGCCCGGACTTGGCCCAGGACTGGGTAGCTCAGCCTCGGCCATTCCATCAGGACCCAAGCTTGGGCCTAGACTGGTTGACCCAGCTTCGGCCATGCAAATTATAAGCCAAGCTTGGCCCAAGTTTGGATAACCCATCCTTGGCTATTCTATGAGAATCCAAGTTTGGCCCAAGCCTGGATAACCTAGCCTTGGACATTCCATGAAGACCCAAGCTTGGTCCTACACTGGTTGACCCATCCTCGGCCATACCAATTCTTACCCAAGCTTGGCCCAAGCTTGCATAACCCATCCTTGGCTATTTCATGGAAGCATAAGCTTGGGCCAAGACTGGTTGACCCAGATTCGGCCATGCAAATTATTAGCCAAGCTTGGCCCAACCTTGTATAACCCATCCTTGGCCATTCCATGAGAATCCAAGTTTGGTCCAAGCCTGGATAACCCAGCCTTGGCTATTCCATGGGGACCCAAGCTTGGTCCTACACTGGTTGACCCATCTTCGGCCATGCCAATTCTTACCCAAGCTGGGCCCAAGCTTGCATAACCCATCCTTGGCTATTCCATGGAAGCATAAGCTTGGGCCAAGACTGGTTGACCCAGATTCGACCATGCAAATTATTAGCCAAGCTTGGCCCAACCTTGTATAACCCATCCTTGACCATTCCATGAGAATCCAAGTTTGCCCCAAGCCTGGATAACCCAGCCTTCCTATTCCATAGGGACCCAAGCTTAGTTCAAGACTGGTTGACCCAGCCTTGGCCAAGGCTGGATTATCCAAGAAAATAGCAATAATAATTTTTTTCAATGTTAAAAATTTTAAAAAATAAGTTGAGTTATGATAATATCGAATAGTGTAGAATTGAAACTTGAGCCGTCGGTTACGTATGGCAAGATTCGGGTATTTTCGTTTAGCGCAACCGCCATTCTTGTTTACATCATCTGTTAGTTAAATGTAAGATTTTTCTCATTGCTAGAGTAGTAAAGGTGATAAATCAAATCTCCGAGATTCAGTTATACAGTCATTGAATGTTAGTACGTTTTAACTAGAAGAAAAAAACCTTCAAATATAATTTCTTTTGTTTACTCCGCAATTATCACGAGGCGAGGCTACTAAAAGTAATTATGTCTGATTCTTACCTTAGAGTTTAAAGATGGCGTGCGTTAAATAAACCAAAAAAGTTTTGAATAAAAAAACTAATTTAGATGTTAACCGGCAAAGTTTAAATAATCAAAGTGTAAACATCAGCTGTGTGAGTGACGTTAATGACCCTAGTGATACAGAAACCCAAAAAATATCAAACAAAAGGTGCCAAAATGAGTTGAACTTGAATGTGAACTAGTGATGGAGAATAATAACTGTACTAGCTAAATGTCAATATAATTTAAGACGAGATCTAAATAGTAATTAAAAAAACTTTATGTAATTTAAATAGTACATAATACAATTAATAACAATAAAGTGTAAATACGTTCATACAATTATTTATTCCATTGTTTTATTAATGCTTAATTCTTGGCATTTAATTTTGAGCTAGTTTTAGCAATTAAGCGTGGCCCAGTACTGGCAACCAAGCATGGCCCAGGTCTGGCAACTGAGCATGGCCCAGGTCTGGCAACTGAGCATGGCCCAGGTCTGGCAACTGAGCATGGCCCAGGTCTGGCAACTGAGCATCGCCCAGGCTTAGCGACCAGGACTGGGCCATGATTATCATTCCAGACTTTTTACAAAGCTGGCCTAAGCCTGGCATATAGGCTTGGCACAGGCTTGTACAGACTTGGGCCAAGCCTGGACCAAGCCTGGGCCTATGGTACTTTCCTCTATGGGTAACCCGGTAGGTGAGTTTGCGCACAAGGTGAAGAGAAACTACGCGTGTACAGAAAATTAGTGTTTTTTGATTTTAAAACAATTTTTTATTGAAATTTATTAGATAAGATGTTAAAGAGCTCATTGATTACATAGAACTATAATTGCATACACGAACTTAACTAAATTTATGATCTCTATAATAAAAAACTAAACAGAAAATAATTAACTAAATCAAAATTTTAATGAATATGTAATAACTTCTTTGAATTCTTTTAGCGGATATCTTTTCGGCCACATTCACAACACGTGTGTTGATAAAGCGTACAAGATTTATAACATGTATTTTATCCAGTTCGATTTTGAAGTAACTGCATAAATCTCATGCTTTGTCCTTGGAGTCACTGACAATATTTGATAGAAGCTCCATTTTACTGCTGTTTTCATCAGACGAGGCTGATGGAAAATGTTGCAACCTTTTACTTTTTGTTCCTTTTGGTAGTTTACTCTTTTGGATTTTTGAATTCGCAACTTGCTTGTTTTGTTATTGTTTCTCTTTCTTTTCTAATGTTTCTTGAATTTTCTGTCTTTTGCTAGCAATACTATACTCAGGAGAAGTAACAATTGCTGCACTTATTTTTTTTTTTCACTTTCGATTGACCCAAACTGCAAGTATAAAGTGATGTCGTTCCTAAAGCTTTGTTTGGTGTTATGTTAGTTTTCTTAAAAGTCGCCGTTTTACTGCAAAGTGAAGTCTTTAAGAAAAGAGTTGCGAATTTACTTTTGTAGTTCTTGCAAAATTTGCTCGGCAGGTGCTTATTACAAGGAAATGGGCTTAAGAAGTTGAATGCTGGCGGTATGTTTTATCTGTGAATACAACGTCTGATTAATAGCTGCAAGTGTGGAATCGGGTGAAATAGATGGAGTTCTGATTAGTAGTTGGTCAGAACGTTCAGAGTCAGAAAATTTTATATCAACTCGTGGAGCATTTTGTTCACACGATGAGAAATGAGCATGTTCAGGAACGGTCTAGGACATTTAGGCGCGGCCAGTTAGGCGCGGTCATTTAGGCGCGGCCACTTCGGCGCGGGCCATTTCGGCGCAGAGACGCTAAGGCGCGGGTCTAGTTAGGCGCAAGACTCGTCGGCGCGGGGCCACTAAGGCGCGAGACCACTAAAGCGCAGATCCACAACCTCAGCTTCTTCTGGAAAACGATATTCTGTAACACCAGTTGCTATTTGCTCAAAGTTTACTGTATCTATTTGTTCGTGTAATTCATGGAGATTGTATCAGTTTTATGACAAAAACAAAAGTTAATAAGCTTTCAAAGACACTTCTTTTTTCTGATTTTACGTAATTAAATTATTATTATACACCTGTTTTTCTCAAGTTTAATAAAATTCTTCTTTTTACCTTTGTTCGAATTGAAAAAATAAACCATAATTTCTAATAATTACAGTATTTAATTAAAGAATTGGCTACAAGTATTTTAACGAGTTTACTGACGTAAAATAAACATTTTTTTTTTGTTGCAAACGTACTAAAATATGATTTTACACGTACACTTTTGTAGTACTCACTTGTTTACAAAGGTTCAGTATAGAACGGTTTCTTTGATAATAATGAAAGAATACAGTGTACGCTCAGGATCAAGTTTTATTAGTTAATGGTTACTCTTTTAAATTCTATCGAAAAAAGGATCAAAGTAAATTAAAAATGAAAACGAACGAATAATATAACAAAAGAAGCAAATTTATTTTTGGTTTCGGTACTTCGCACCATAGTTATAGGGCATAGAGCCCAACCTCGTGTGTATGTGTCTTGCGCCTTAGTGACTCGGCGCTTTAGTAGTCCCGCGCCGAAGAGTCTTGCGCCTAAGTGTCTTGCGCCTAACTGGACCCGCGCCTTAGCGTCCCTGCGCCGAAGTGTCCCGCGCCGAAGTGGCCGCGCCTAAATGGCCGCGCCTTAGTGGCCGCGCTTTAGTGGCCGCGCCTAAGTGTCCGTCTCCGTGTTCAGGAATTGCATCTATATCTAGAGGATATATGTCTGCAGAACGAAAAAAAGTTGCGAGTTGCACAGTAGCAGCGCGAGACCAAGCTAAATTTAGAAGTACCCCGAAGTCATATCTTGTAATTTGTCTCGTTCAACGACGAGTATAAATTAACTTTGCCCATGCGTATTTGAAAATGGTTTTGAAAGGTTTAAATACAACCCGATCTAATGTTTGCAAATAGTGTGTAGTGTGACTCGGCAAATAAACGATGGTGATATCGTTGTCTAAGACGACTTGAAGCATATTTGCGCTGTTCCTATGAGCAGCATGTTTATAAAGTACCAGCAAATTTTTACCTGCCGTTTTTGTGAGATGAAATGTTGCGTCATCCAGTTCATAAATAACTCAGTGGTAATATAAACGCTCTTTTTGTTCATTTCCATTACTGTTCCAAGTGGTGCGCCTGTTATATATTGGGGTTTTGATCTATTATTTTTGTTCTGGCTCTGCTTATTCTTTAAACTTTTAGGACACTTAACTTAGAATGTCGTCGCATGAAAGATAAAAACCAAACTTTTCCTGTCATCTTTGTTTTCTAACTGAAACTGTGTTTCTAATTCAACGATTCTGCTAAATCATACGCTAGGTTTCTTACATCTTGTTGTGTTAGTGCGAATTTAACGGCTTGAAATTTTTGTATGTGTCGATACAGTTTTGTTCGGCATCAACGCCTAGTTGTACTCCTGGACTCATCTTCCTTTTTTTTTTGAAAGCATTTCTTTTAACGTATTTCTTAAGCTAAACTCTGGAATTTTAAATTGTTTGCCTGCAGAGCGTTTGGATAAGCTTTTTTCGACGGCCCGAACAGTTTGTAGCAAATCCACCTCTTAACAGGACTATTTGTGTGACTTCCGCACATAAACGTTAGAGATTTTGACCTAGTTAGAATAAAAAGAATATCCAATTAGTCTTTGAATACCTGTTAATGAATAAAAGAAGTATGCACTCTTTCTTAATGGCAAACTGCGCAAAATTTCCTAATTAGGTAGGAGAGATTGCGCGGCTACGTGATACTCATAAAACTTTCCAAATTACCTTAAAACCTCATGAAACGCTAGTCTACATACAGAACTTGTACATAAATTACCTGGTTAGGAATTATTTTCAACTAAATTATTGCCTAGATAACGTAAGAAATTATTCTGAAAATTTACGTACTTCTCTGTAAGAAATTTCTCAGAACATTTGGCATAACAAACAACGTATTGCTTCGTTCTTATGAATTCAACTGGCATGTCAGCAGATAGCAGATTATATTTATAAAATTATAAGCAACACAATTAGGAAACATAATTTTAAAAAATATACAAAAAATGTAACTCCCTTAAATACTTATGATAAAAGAATATAAAAAAATATGTTAATTGGCCAAATTATCCTGCAGTGGTCTTTTTAAAATTAGATTTTAGAATCGTCACAAGCTTTAATAACAATTTAAAAACTTAAAAACGTAGTCAAATTGCAAGATAAACTAAAAATACATAAAATTAATTGTAAAACTTGTAATCAAGTATATATCGGGTAAACAAAATTAAAAGTGTTGAATTAAACCGTACTATGGTAAGAATGTTTTTCGGGTTTGGACCGTGTCATTGTTGTTGTAACCGAAGTTGCCAACGTTTCGCCCACTTTTGTAAAGGGCTTTATCAACAACAATGACACGGTCCAAACCCGGAAGACATTCTCACCATAGTATAGATGCCGACCGTAGAAGCCTTCGCAAAAAAATGTGTACAAGCGATAATTAAATCTGCAATACCCAACTGTACTGAATTAACCTGCATACTATTCAACTCCCCGTACTTAATGAGTAAGAACAAAACCATCTTTTTGCAGCTAAATTTTTTTTAACTAACTTTCTTGTTAATAAAGTTTTGTTATTACTGACCAAAATAATACATACAACACAATTAAGAGAGCACTGGTTGCATCAAAAACAAACATTTCAACAATCTATAATAGTTTAATTTCAATAGTAATAAAATAGTTTTTTATTAATATTTTGATAAAAACTGACAAAAGCTGCAAAATTGCAATTAAGTTAGACAGAATGTGCGCTGCCTCAAAAAAGTATTTAAATACTTTTAAGCGAGACCTGCAAGCTGGGCAACCAAACTTACGTTATAACAGACCAGTTAAATTTGACAACATTGGCATTATAAACATTATTTGCAGCGATATCACAAGGTTACTAACCATTCTTCATCAGCACCGTCTCAAGCGTTCAAAGAACGTGTTTCTTACCTGCAAGTATGTACCTAAATTGTACTCTTAAGTTTTAAACTCTTCTTCGCCGAGTTTTCTATTTATTTATGTTCTCTGCTTAACCAATTAAAAAAATTGAATTGTTATTTATAATAAAATAAGTATGGTCACCTGTAAAACTACTGTACTAATTAGCCTAAAGGTCTTAATATATCCGGATTAAATTAAAGTCAACATGCAAAGGTAATTAGTGGTAGAACAATTGCAGTATAAATTTCCATTACTCCCTTTAAGTTATTCGTATGAAAAATTAAAAGATACATAAATCTCCCTTTATAAAATCAAGTCTAATTTCTTATACAGAACGCTAAAAAATTCCAAATAAAATTTAAAAATGCTGTAAATCAAAAAATCACAAAATTAGAAAATTGCAATACGTATTTTTCGCTTTCTCCTCGTAACATTTAATTTAAGTATTACTTATTTCAAATTACATGAATTTAATAGTAATGAACTGAAATTTGCAATTTCGTAGTTTGCATTTTTTTATGTTTTACATTACTATAGTACCTACTAGATTTTGATAGAAATTAGATTTTATTAAAAATTATATATAAACTTTATTTGCAAGAACAAAACTAGATACAGAAAATCCTAATAAAAAACATGATTAAAAAACTATTTAACATTTTATTAAATATTTGTATTTTACATGCTAGTGTGTGTAATATTCATTATTAGTTAGACAATTCCGTAGACGGTTTAGTACCGAATTGATTAAATTGGCACATACATTAGCTGTAATAGCAAAGGCTTCCACGGCCGGAATCTATGCTAAGATAAGAATGTTTTCCGGGTTTGGACCGTGTCATTGTTGTAACCGAAGTTACATTGGTAAAATCGGTCGTTCCGTCATTACTCGCATTTCAGAACATGATCGTTGTATAAGGAAAATGTATATTTTCAAGTCTGCGGTTGCTGAACATCATTTTACGGTGTAAGTTCAAATCTGGTGACTTAGGTGGTTAACGAATTACTTCCGCTTCTGGATGTTGTAAGAACCATTCTTGAACTACCGCTGTCGTATGTATAAGAAAATTGTCCTGAACAAACCGAATTGGTCTTTCGGGATAATCTGCTCTTACGGAAGGCAACATAACGTCTTCTAAAATCGTCAGATAAGTTTGAGCAGTTAAGCGTCCATCGACACGTGTTAATTCCCCTAGACCAGCATCATTCATCCATCCCCAATAAGCAGCACTAATTCTCCCATTTCTTTTGTTGGATTGCACATGTTTTGACTCATATCTAGAATTACGTGGCCTCCAAAGAGCTTTTTTACTATTTTGGGAAGTGCAGAAGGTTTTTTCATCTGAAAAAACAACACCTCTCTAATCTAAATATAACATTATTTTGAAAACTGCAATCTTCGGTAAGCATTTTCTTCAGGTATTACAGGTTTCTGTACAGGTCGATAGCAGCTTATTCCCTCAGCTTTCAAAGTATTCCTTATTCTTTGCAAACTGCATTGTAGTTGTAGTCTTTTGTGAATGGTGGCGGAAGTTGTGAATAGAGTCAAACAAGCATCTTGAATAATGATGTCTGTTTCAACTCTGGATAAAAGAGATGGCCATCCACTTCTATGAGCAGTCTGCAAAGGACGATCATTTTCCGCCCCATGTTTTTCGCGTTGAATCCAATAATGGACCACACAATTCTAATAAAATAAATAATAGTAAATTAAAACTGTGCAAAAAGGTTTACGTTTACTAAAAGGCATCGATAAAATAATGTTATTAATTTAAGTGAATAAGTTACGTCTTTCAAATTAGCAGAATCAAATAAAATATAATTAGGAATTTCTTACTAATTTGTTGCGAAAGAAAAAAAATTATAGCTTTCGTACTTTTTTAGTTAGCTAGCTTGAGACAAGTTAACAGTACACCATTCTAAAAAGTGCTTTAATGAATTTATTTTTTGTTTAAAATGTGTGTAGAATAAAAATAAGCTATTAGTCTTTTTCTTTTGCAATTAATTATCAACAATTTAGCCACAAATTTAACACACATTTTAAACCAAATACCGATTCATTAAAAAACACTGCTTAGAATGGTGTACTACTAACTTGCCTCAAGTTGAACGCATAATTAGAAAAGTAAGAAAGCTACAAATATTTTCTTTTGCAAGGAATTGGTAACAAATTTCTAATTATATTTTATTTAATTTTGCTAACTTTGTACTGCTAACCTGAGGAACGTGAAAAACTTTATATCCAATTGCTATCTAAACTGAAAATTGTATAATTTTATTATAAACAAGTTCCTGTGATGTAGACGAATAATTGTGCAACCTGAATTATACAGTAGATCATCCATTAACTTAAAAACTACATTAACATACCTATAAAACGGGTATATATCTATGCTTAAAATTGAAAATATTGCAAAATAAAAAATTATCTTACCGATAAACCCATACGTGCAGAGATTACTCGGATAGAAAATCCACATTCTCGTAAAGCAATAATCTACCTTCTAGTTTTTAGTGTTTTAGTGTCCAGATACACGTGGCATTTTATGGCTATAGAATTGGAATCGTAGCTGATTTTATACCCGCGTAATTCAAATAAGTTTTGAATATACCACAACGTATAACATTGTAAGGTAAACAATGTGTATATTTCTTCACGCAGTAAATTTATACTATAAGATAGCTGTGACATCTTATTTCCTTTATGTTATGAATTTCCTATATGTCAAAATCTAAATATTTAATTGTGTGTTTATGTGGTATAGGGTACCTTTGAATGTTATACCACTTCAGTTTTGTTTCAACGCAAATGTGACATGTAATATTTAAGCTTCATTTACCTTAATTTTCCAGCGTTGTAACCATTCTTCTAATTAGTTTATATGTATTTGTAAATTTTTTTTGGCATCGAGACAACATGCATATAAAGCTAGTATTGTTATATTGTCGGCAAATGTAGCAGTAATTATATGTGTGGTTTCTAGTAAATCAGCGATATGTAGAAAATACAACGTTGGTCTGAGAATAATTTCTTGTGGAACACCTGACATAATAAGGTGCACTTCAATGTATACTTCTGAATATTTAACACCATCCACTCAATTTTTTATAGCAAAAATAGCATTTTTTTTGTTAACATTTCTTTTTACTTGGATTCTAAGAACAAAAAAAAACTAATAAAGCATCTTAATAAACTAATTATATTTTGGATTGGAAAGTACAAACTATTTATTAATATATAGAACAATTATAAAATGTTTAACAATGTTTTTAAATTTTCTGTAACACTTATTCTAGTTTGTTATTCTAAAAAAACTATTTTTAATAAACTCAACGTTTTATGACAAGTATCGTCTGCTTAAGTGAACTTTGAACAAAAAGGGTATTTCTTGTTTACCTTTTTCTACCTATAAACTCGTGCACGATAGATGTATTTCATTGCATACGTGTTTAAGTTAAATTGTGATCTAGCAGTTGCTACTCTTTGTTACTATATTTAACTATTTCCTTTTAATGCTCTTATTACATGTTTTGTCTGTAGTCAACGCTGCAACAATAAATCACTAAGCATTTAGTTGACACTAGACGCTGGCATGAAGAGGATTAGGTTACACATTACAACTTTCATGAAGATATTCTATTATTAATTAAGGGTAAGATTAAACTAAAATAGCTTCCAAATTGTGTAGTTTCAAGGATTAAAATTATTCTGCAAAAATATATAAATACACTTTTTTTCAAATTTAGTTTGGTTTCTAAAAATAATATTTATTTTCAATTATAAAATGTAACTGGATTTATTATGAAAAAAATGTTAATGTAATGTAAATAAAAGGTTAATTTTACGTTATGTGTATAATAAAAAAAAATTATTCTAATATCTGATTTTAAATGAGCTTTTATATTTCTCGGAGCGCATGAAAGTGACTTAGGTAAAACTTAATTTTGGTTTTAGTTAAAGTTAGATTTGAAGCAAATTTTAAATTAGAAATGAATTTTTACGATCACATTTATGCTTGCAAAAATCGTTACAGTGTAAAAGCGTTGATTGTAGTATTTACTAGAAGAAAACCAACCCTGCGACGTATTTCGTGACAAAAAAGTATGCTCGCTGCTAAGATATCAGCATCGATTCATTTGTTGGTCAGCATATTTACTAACCACTTTGCTAATTGTTTTATATTACTGCAAAATCTTGATTTTACGTTATAGTGATGTTGCCATGCAGCACTTGAATTACTATGAAGAGCAAGGTTTCGTTTATCGAATGTTTATAAGAACCTTATTTTATTGTTAATTAATTTTTTAAGAAACAAAAACTGCGTCAAAACAAATTAACTACTTCTGTTATGTACTAATTTATTTAATACAAATAGTTACATTCAAGTAGTAAAATTATTGTAAGAGAAAAGTAATTAATTAAGAAACGATATTTTTATAAATCGGTAATATTTTAAATTTGTTGTGATCTAAAACCTAGACCAACCACAACCTTAATGTGTGATAGTTTAAGTAGCGATAAGTCACATTTGTTTTTCCGATAACTTTGAGCCGTCAACTGGCGGATTTATAATAATGACAATGGAAATTGTCTTACATAATAAATATCATAAAATATGAATATAAGAATGAAAATAAGAAGAAAGCAGTGGGAATTGATCAACATTTCAAATAATTTGACGTGGTAAACTGTGTATATACGTCTCGTTGCGTGATCAAGATTTGTAGTTAAATTAGGTTTAAAATTAATTTATCATCAATTTACATATTTACTTTGTCAGCATATCAAACATAAAGATTAAAAACATAATTAAAAAACTTAACTACTTCAATAATAGTTATCTAACTTTTTTTTGAAAATTATTAAAAAGGTTATTTTGTTAGTGGTATGAAAATAATATAACAAAAGCTGATCATCAGCAATTTCGGTTTAGTAAGTAACTATCATCTCTAACGGTCATAGAGGTGCACAAATCTAAAAACGTACGTACTGCTAAAGAAAAAACATCAGTATTAAGTTTGATTTTATTTAACCCATTACTGCCTAGAAAAAAAAATGTTTGCAATTATTCTTTTTCTAATACGGCTTCCTTCCATTTACATAATAATATACCATCAGTTTTGCTTATAATATTTTCAAAGTGTCCTCTGTCTTTCTTCATAAATTTGTCTTTTGTAGGCATTGGACAGAGTTTTGGGCTTCGGTTCTCCCTTATTGTTCCACAACCACCAAATCCATTGTCCGCCAGATATTTGAGTAAATTAAAGCTTGTAAATAGATTGTCAAAATGAAAATTAAAACGGAGATTTTGGAGATGTTCGGGGAAGTTCTTTATCATTTTTACTAACGGTGCTGCAGCTTTCCCAGCCGATTTTTCTATTTCTTCATTGGTTGAAACTGATTTTCCTTGGTACACTTCAAAATCTATCAAATAACCCTCAAAATCGTAACATTTGCTCAAAACGATTTCTTCTCATTGCGTTGGAAACTAATACGTTGAATCCATCTTCGTGATGTTCCCAATACATACTTTTGCAAGGGAGTCTATTATAGCCACTCATGAGTAAAATACCAATAAAACATTTTATTTCTTGTCCAGTAATGTTTGGTGTAGAATTCAGAAAGGACGCATATCTATTTGTCTCTTCTACTAAAAAACTGATCAGGTCGTCGATAAATGATTCAAATAATTCAACAATTGATTTCGAAGAATGCCTTTCATAGTTTGGCTTAGAAAATTCTCTCGGTAAATACATAAGGTCACCTATGGTGTAGTCTTGTTTTCTTCCTGTATTTGGCAAACGATCCGTCAAAACTCGTGGTCTCAATTCGGCATCAGCTAATAGCTGGTTTCTATTAAAATTGTTAAAATCTCTTCCAGAATCTTCATCACCGAAATCCTCATCACTAACTAAAGAAGGTTCAGGTAGTGCAATAAAAAGATCGCTTTCAAATTCTTCATCATCATCAGCCAGCATCAATTCTAGGGCTTCCTGAACTGAAAAACCTGGTTCGAGAATTGCTGCCAAGGCGCTGCAAATAAAAGACATTTGATAGGGGCTAATATCAAAATTTTATTATACTATTAGTTTATCGGATATTGTATAATTCTTCCCTCTAAGTTACTGTCTAAAAGCAAAAACTTGTTATTTAGTGAAAAATACAGAATTAAAAAAAAACGCTATCACAAGTGCCCAGCGTACTAAAAATGGTACTTTGCACTTTAGTCATGAATAGCTTTGACTACATTTTTTTTAAAGACAATTATTATCGATCAATAAACATACTTCATTTCTAAACATATTTCAATGGATTTTTTTTATTTTAAAAGGTAATACTTACTCAATATCCATATTTCGATCAAAATACGTGAACCACAAAATTATAACTTTTTGTCGACCCGTCTCGTTGAGAACAAAGAGAGCTACTGGCTACCTGACGACAGAAATTAAAAAGAAGGGGTTCTTAGAAGAGCGACGAGTGATAAAATCGCTGGCGCTTAGCTTGCATTCTCAGTAATGGTAGATTAAAAGTTCTGTGGTTTTGAGACCATATATGGGACCCTGGGCAGTAATGAGTTAAAAAGGTAATAAAAACCAAGTAATATAAAATCCAGTTACATTTGATTTAAGTGTGCCACTCGCAAAAAATAGGTGAACAGTAACACGATTGGATTAGAAATTGGAATAAGTTTGAATCAGACCCGATATATCATAACAACCTCGCTTGTAAAATGAGTCAGTAAATAATAAAATATTTATAAGATAATGTGCTAACTGTCTGTGGCGACACTAGTCAGTATAGATAATAAATCTAAACTTCTAAAATTGACATTTTTACTTTACATTTTTAAGATAGCAGGTCAAATAGGAAAGCTTTAAACCATATTTATTTCGACAGATAAAATCTCTAAAATTGTTTAGTCTCTCAAAGATAAAATTCCTACACTTTAATTTTAAGATGTATATCGAATTCCCTGTTCATGTGGTTCTGCCTACGTTGGTAAAACTAGTCGTTCTGTCATTGCGATTATTGTATTAAATTTAAAAAAAAAACATATTCTTAAACCTGCTGTTGTGAACATTATTTTACATCAGATCACAATGTAGATTTTGAATATGCTTCCGTAATTGCAAAATCTCCTTCCAATAACTTCAACCGTGACTACGGTTTTGAACTCCACTTTGGTTGCCGGTGGTTACTCGTTTATCAAAAACACGTTTCTTGTAAGACAATCAAATTTTTTGCAACTAACCGCGTGTAACCATCGTTGAATTTTGTAGGGGTTTCTTTTGTGAAAGACCCAATGTTGGAGTTTGTTTTATTTATTTTGTGTTTTTAAGACCATTTAAATAATTTCGCATTAATGTATTGAAGTTATTTCCTGTTTTTTAATTCTTTTTAATTTTTAATTGGCATTTACTAAGTACATATTTAGCGCGTATGCACTTGAGTCATTTAGGTCGATTTTATTATCATACGTTCAAGTACATTTTTAACCTATTATTTTTGACATTCATTATTAATATTGAATTTCAAAGATTAAGTTTGAAACTGACAATTCTGATTTGGATATATCTGTTTTTGTACTCGTTGAATTTCCCGTCGCGTCGTAAGAAAGTCTTCGAACCCGTGATTTTGCGTATTAATTGAATTTTGCATCTTTTTTCCACGTCTTCCTTGTACTGTTGCTCTCTTTCATTAAGATTTTAATTGAAGTGGTGTTAAACCAAGTTGATAGATATGACTAATTTTTGTTTTTACGGAAGGAAGTTCGTAAACTTACCAAGTACCGTCAATATCGAAATGTAGTTCCGGGAGTGTGAAGTCAACCCTTAAAAGAATTCGGGGGTATCCGTTAAAATCATGAAGAGGGTTATAGTGACTTTTTAGTTTTTATGGTGAAAATAACTTCCCATTTCGTATAATTTACGCCTTTTAAGATTTATTTGTTCTACAGTTTCTTTATAACAAAACAAAGAACTGTGTGTGATTTTTTTTATGCAATACAATTCGATTTCACCTTTATGGCGATTTAACCAAAAATCTTCCGACGAAGCCAGTAATAGAAACCATTCGAATTTCTTTTCAATAATTTGGCAGCTTTGCGATCAAATAAAAGCCTCATCTTAGATCTACATAAACAAATTTTAGGTATTTATTTTATAACTGTTTAAAATAAAAAAAAACTACAGAATATAGTAAACTATTAGATTGTGACTGCTTTAAAGTAACTAAGCTAATGTTTTTATAACTGCTATCAGTTTTATTATACATATTTTTTATTAAATTAAAGCTGTTTTTACCATTAATAAAATTGGTTCAAATTTTTTAGGGGTCTTTAATGTACTTTACATACAAGCTATGGACTAAAATTCTTAATTCTCCACTAATCTATTGCAACAAAATTTCTTTAATTCTTAACTTAGGAGAAGCAGGAAAGCAGGTCATTAAAAATTTATGAAAACTTTGTAAGTCTAAGATAACAGATTAGTTAATGTTTGCATCTTATGTTATCTTAGACTTACAAAGTGTTAATAAATTCTTAGTGGCCTGATGAAGTGCTCACGTGTAGCACGAAACGTAGCCTTAAAAATAGTATAAAGTGGTTTTTTTTTGCCTCTCCTAAGTAAAGAATTAAGGAAATTTTGTTACAATATATGAACTTTTACATATATCTAACACCAGATTTGTCTGTTGGTCTTTTAAAATTTTTAATTGCAATAAAATTTTCTTAAGATAGTAATACTTTGTTCTAAATAAAATAACCAAAATGTTGTTACGCAACACCAAAGTGGTTGTCCGGATAGTTCAGTGAAAAAAAAAACAAAAATCAAACACAAAACGTAATAGACAATAATAGTCAAATTAGTGAGAACACCAAAAAACTTTAACACTGTTTATAGTAATCATAACATTGGTTTATGTTATCAAATTTCTTCTCAATTTTGTTTCCATACATGAACAATAACCAATTTTTAATAAATTTTTTAATCGAAGTTTATTCGGTGCATGTGAATTCAATTAAAAAGACCTTTTTTGTTTATCTGCAAGCTTAAGTGATATTGTTTATTTGCAAGCTTAAGTGATAAGTTGCTAAAAATTGAAATTAAAAATTAACTATGAACTAATAATTATTGGAATAATTACAAACAATTTTGCACATTTAGTTTTATTTTTGCAATGTTTTTATTTATTCAAGTATCTATTTTGATCGACCTACGTAACATTACTTTATTTAAACATCTTTAAATACGTATTTTTAGTGTACTTGAAAAAAATGTGCAATTCTTATAATAACAACTTAATTAACTACATCTTATGTGATAACATTCTTTTCTATTTATTTTTATTTGTGGTGGTAAATTACTGAAAAGAAATGTGTAGCTTTTAAAACACCGAATTAAACATCGTAACATTGTTTTTGATTTTTTTTATCCATGGTGTCAACAAACATACTATTTAAAACAATAAGTTTCTAATTTTTTATTTATTTAGCTCAAATTTTGATTTTTTTTTAAGGTTTATTAAAACTTTCATTTTGAAATTTTTTTCTTGTTATGATGCCATAATTTTACTTTTCTACAACTTGTTAATCATATACACGTTGTATGCATTTATTTCTTTCTAACCAATAAACATTTATTTGTTTTTTTTTAATATCGGACTTTGTTTTCATTCAAATGTTGTTATTGAAGGAGCCTGCGTGAACTGTATTCTAATCTGATAATAGTAACTTTAGGTGTAAAAAACTTTTCGACAAAAATATAAAAAGAGGTTACAAATGATTATTATTTATTGTAAAATTGTGCCGTTCGGGGCGAGCTGCCTCCTTCACTCCCGCTACGTTATGCCACTGCCTTGGTTTTGTTTTTAAGATTCTGGATTGATGGGTGCAGTTTTTAGTTTTTTATTGCAATTTTTCATATACCTTGTGTCCCACGCTAGGGGTACCCCATGGAATCTAACATGGGAAAATTAAAATTATTTTTTTCCTGCTTCCCAAATTAAAAAATCGCAAAAATTTTAACGCAGATTTAAAGTGGCATTTAAAACGTTTCTAAAAACAATTTTTTGATTATAATTTGAAAATTAATAAATTAATTACAGGCATTTGAAATTCGAAATTTTGAAGGTTTTTTGCGCATGCGATTCAGATCGGCTATCTTCGGTTTTTAAAGTAATATGGATGCTAAAATTAAATTGTAACCCGTCAAATCAACATTATGCAACTTTATTTTTGAGGAAATGAAAATTTGAAGAACAAAGACTAGAAAGATTACATTTGAAAATTTTTTGTAGCAGACTAGAACAAAAATAATTAATCAAACATAAATTTACATTTACATAGGTATCTACGAACACTCATCGTGGTACCAATAGGTCGAACGCAACAAGATTGCTCGAATAATCGTCGTGCAGAAAAATTCATTTCAATTGAGAATTTGTAGCCCTGTAAAGGGCTTTTTTAACATTGTCGATGCGTTGCTGGGCGGAACGACTACGGCGAATCACCTATTTGGGTATGAGGTGTTCAAAAATGCCTCCTGCTTGAACTGTACAATAAGTTAGCCGTTCAACAATTTTTTTTGTGTTTCGGTTAATTTACGAATGGTAATAGCTCGGCATATCACTTGAATTTCATCTTTTAGTGCGTCCCTATTTTCATACCGTTTTCCTCCTTTGAATAATTTTCCTTTTATGTAACTCCACAAAAAAAATCGCACGGGTTTAAATCAGGTGACCTAGCAGGCCATGTGATGGGACCATTTTTGCCTATCCATTGATTTGGAAATGCTTCATTCAGAAGCCCAGTGTTTAGTCTAGCAGTATGGGCTGGAGCACTATCCTGCATAAAACAATCTTGGTGATTTTCACCCGCAACATCATTTAGTTGGTCCATTTACTAACTTGTGTGGATTTTCGAGAGACCATGTACGATTATTATGTCGATTTGGTCTTTCATGAAGTCCAAATGAACATTCATCTGAAAAACAAATGTTTTTTACAAAATCGCGATTGGTATTGTTCATTTTGGTGATTATTTCACAAAATCTCATACGAGCATAATAACCGTATGGTAATAATTTTTGATGGCATTGCCAACGGTAACTTTTAAAGCCCTCCTGTTTGAGGTACCTGAATGCTCACGATCGAGGAACACCTACATAATTTCAATTTCTCGCAAACTAACATCAGGATCTTGGTCTACAGCTGCAAGAACTGCCAACTTCTGAGGGATGTCTTCATGATCGTGTAAGGGTGATGGACGTTGTCATTTAAATGGTGGATTTACGGAGCCAGTGGTTTCAAATAATTGTATCGTTTTTTTGATACTCTTTAAAGAAGGTATTGGCCTATCTGCGAAAAAACCAGCAAAGTCTTCTCGAATTTGGACCTTTGAAACACCTCGAAAATATTGTTTTATTACAAGAATTTTTTCTTCTACATTCATTTTCTAAGCTTGTAAAACAATTCTATCAAAACTGTCAACACTTCAAATGTTTTATAACAAATCAATGCTAACTTGATTTTTAATACCTATTTACTTGAACATAATTAAAGTTTATTTTACTTTGGAATCATAAGCTGGTTTATTAGCACGCAAATGCGGGCGCAGTTTGGTTATTTTAGCCTACAGAAAATTTTCAAATGTAATTTTTCTACTCTTTGTTCTTCAAATTTCCATTTCCTCAAAAATAAAGTTGCATAATGTTGGTTTGACGGCCTACAATTTAATTTTAGCATCCATATTACTTTAAAAACCGAAGATAGCCGATCTGAATCGCATGCGCGAAAACCCTTCAAAATTTCGAATTTCAAATGCCGGTAATTAATTTACTAATTATCAAATTATAATAAAAAAATTGTTTTTAGAAACGTTTTAAGTGCCACTTTAAATCTGCGTCAAAATTTTTGCGATTTTTTAATTTGGGAAGCAGGAAAAAAATAATTTAAATTTTCCCATGAAAAATCCCATGGGGTACCCCTAGCGTGGGACACAACGTATATTAAAATATTAAACTATGGTTTTTTCAGTGATAAATTTTTCCTCTTTCTTTCTTCTTGAAGTAGTTTACTGTTAATTTGCTATATTTTTATTAATTTTACTATTTGTTTCCATTTTACAACCAAAATTGTTTTATAATTTTTTTTATTAGTTTTGTATTTAATTTTTTGTTAAAGTATCATACATTATCATCGTTTTCGGTAATATAATTTAAAAAATCTGTCAATTTATTTGTATTTATTTTTTTATACTTATATATACGTTGCATAGTTCATATAACCCAAAATAATTTTAAAAGTATCGTTTAGTTGCCGTTCACAAACTTTAACTTAAATTGTGGTTCTACAAAAAATTTAATTAAAATAATTCCTGTAGATTAGCTATCAATACGTCAGTTTAGTAAAGACTAGACAGTATCGATTCATGTGAGGATTACGATTTTATCTTAGAAAATTTATTAACCTGTAATTGCTAAGATTAATTTGCACGCTATAATTTAACAAATATTGTCAACGCACTGTGAAACACGCAATAGTTTCCAATTACGTTTAATTGTAATTTCTAAAGCAATTTATGAATATTAATTTTAAAAAAATAGGCTTACAAAAATATTAAACTTGTTAGCAGTTGAACAGGAAATATTATTTGCTTGTTTACTAATTAAGTTCTAAAAAAAACTTAATCGTACAGTTATGATGGTAATAACACGAAAGGATAAAAAAAATTAAATTTTTGTTTTGAAGTTTTTTTTTTTTTATAACTAATTTTTTTTTAATGTTTAATTTTAACTTTATTATTAATAATATAGATATATTACATAGATGTTAAATGATAATAAATAATAATTTTACCAATTTTTGGTTTCTATTTACTCTACATTAAAAAATTGGTTCTTAACGATATTAGAAAATTACAATTTAGTGTATTGTGGTACCTTATTAAAACTAATGAAACTCGATGCAATTAATCAAAATTTATGTTTTAATATTATTAAGTAAAATTTAGATTATATGCTTAAAAACATTACAAAATGTAATTACTTGTTTATAGAAGAGTATAACAATATTATAAATGTTTTTCCAAAATTTTACTAAACCGTCAAACACAATTTGATTTAATTGTAGATTTTTAATTATTACCTTAAAACTTTGTTTCTAAAGATAGAAACTTTTGATATTAATTAAAACTGAGTTTACTTTGTTTTCTCTCATTGAACCAGTTAACCATATATCTAAATATTATTTTTAATTAATTAATTTTAATATTGTAAAAGTTAAAAATTGCAGATAAATTTAATACTTGCAATATTAGATTCGTATACAGTTTTTGAAATCAAATGTTTAAAAGAAAACACGGGTAAAATATTTTTGACACTTAACACCCTGACCGGTTTGTTTCTTTAATCCGAACTGATGGTTAGAAATTCCATCGTAATTCTCAAGTATTTGAAAAAGTCTTCTTTGTATTGGTTTTTTAAACATTCTGGCTGCTACAAGAAGTGGGTATTGGTCAGTATGACTCTATATCGTCTAGAGGTTTTCCTGGTTCAGGAATTAGAACAATCTGTGCAACTTTGTAACCGTCGTTTAAGGCTGTTCGATTTCTTTCGTGAAAGACCCGGTATTTGTACTGTTGTGTTAAAAATGTATGTATGACGTTAACCGGAAATTTTCATCCTAGTTATATAATAGACGAATTTACTTTACTATTAATATCTATATAATGCGCACACGCCCGTGCTTTAGTTAATTAAGATTTTCAATTGTTTCTTTTTATTATGATTTTGGTTTGTTTTTATCATTCAATTTACTTTAATTTTTAACTTTCATGTTTACTTAAACTTTTTTTTATTATTATGCGTTAATTTAAATAGATTTTTTTGTTTGTTCTATTTTCTTGTTTTGAGTAATTTTTGTTCAAATAAATGTTAAATAGTTATTGTGAACAAGTTTTTAACTCCATCGGCCTTCGCGTTATGTAAAATTTAAGTTTATTTCAGATTTTAGTGAGATACACTCTATTAAGGTAAGTCCATTTAGAGTTTATCCTTCAGAAGCGGACTTGTGGTTGGCAAGGGCTAGAAGTCCATTAAAATATACTCCTTTCAGGCGACCTTTGATTTTTGACTTTTCATTGTGTTTTCTGTCGAGTTTTCCAAAACAATCACAAAATTTTAAATGTAACCGACCCCGTCTTCACTGAGCACCGGCATAACTCCGTTTATGTTACTTTATTGCAGACAAATGTCATTGCACGTAACAGCTTTTCATTGATTTGGAAAATATACTATGCGCAATATTGCATTAAAGAACTGGTTAAGATATTTTACACCATTGTAAAGTAACTCTTTGAAAATTTTCTTCGTAATCAGGTCGTACCTTGGCGCTTTCTTAAGGTCCAGAGTTTTAACGACGTCTCTAACTTCATTGATTTTGATACATGGTAGTGAAAGTTTGAGTTGCTAAAGAATTTCTAGTAAGCGAATTAGTTCTTCCTCTTTCTCTGGTTTGATTTCCGATGAATATGGTTTAAAGACTTTAGAGAGATGGTTTGCAAATGCTTTCGCTTTCTATTTGTTGCTCCTGACCAATGTTTTTTGATGTGTTCTAATTGGTGGCGAAACTTTTTTTATTTGTTTGATCTTTTTGGTCGTTTTCTACAATGAGTAATCGGTGCTCTCGTTGGGCGTTAAGCTACTCAGGAAGGATTGAATGTATTTATTTTTATTGTTACTGAGGAGTTGTTTTACCGCTGCATTAAATAGACGTTTGTTATCAAGAGTTCTTAATCTTTGTCGTTGTTTTGTATCCTTTTTTTCTCCAGGATCTTCCGGTTTATTGTTGTGGGGCAATCATAGGTTTTGCCTGCCTGCTGCATGTGTCATTGAATAATTTAACGACTGCATTTTTGGTTTTAAGACTAACGAATCAATAAATCAAGTTATTATTTATTAATTGTCTGAAACCGTTCCAATTTGTATGTTTATTAATGAATGTTTTATGAATAAGCTTGGTTGTTTATTTGAACTTACAGCCTTTATAAATAATATGATTAAAACTAGGAAATGGTCTGAGGACAAATTAAAACATAATTTAACTGTAGTAAAGTTTTGAGAAGTGCTCTTTGTGATAGCGAAATTCAGTAAGTATGGTATTTTTGTGTCTATCCGATAGTCAATATGTAGGTTCGCCAGTGGATAAGTGTTTCAAGCATTTTTTTTCTAGTCTTAAGTAATTCTCGTCCTTTAGGTGTAATTAGCCTAGAACCCTAATCGGTGTGTTTTAAGTTATAGTCGCCACACCTACAATGAAGCGGTGCCCTAAAGTATCCAAAAAATTTATAATGTTCTTTTTTTACTATATATTTTGGAGGAAAGTACACAGCCGAAATGGTTAGAAAACAAATGTCATCTTCAACTACTACATTAATGGTATAAAATTTTTGCTATAGCTATTTATTTGGTGGTGTTTGATCAAATTTTCGATTATATCTAGCGCTGCCATTTGGATGATTGATACAATAAATTGAATAATTGGACATTTTAAAGTGCTTTCTCTCTGTAAAATGCATTTCAGAGATAAGCATAATATCGATGTATGTAAATGTTTATAAATACTTTTAGTTGCTCAGTATGTTAGCAGAGCTCATTTGCATTCCCCAAAGCTAATTGCAGCAGTTAGTCCATTATTTGAGTTTGGAAAGCACGGCTGTGAAAAGATTTAGCAAGGTACCTATTTGTTCAAATAGAAATTAGACTGTTGATGGGGTTGATTTTGTGCAGTAATGTTGGCAGTATGAGGTTACTGAATTTTTTTTATACATAGTGTTGAGTATAATATCCCCGATTGTATTTGCTGGTAGTTTTTTATTTCACGGGAAAGGCGTAAAGTTTTGATCAGAAAGGTTTTTTTGCAAGTCTTTGTCAACTGTGCTTGCTGTATAGTTTTCTCCACACAGAATGCACCGGACATCACCGGATTTCGTTTTCGTGAGCAATTAGCAGTAGAGTGTTTTCCTGTGCATTTCACACAATGTGGTTTTAAATAACAAAAATTTTTTGCATGGCCATATCTTTGGCATCTAGGGCATTACACGATATCCGGTTTATACTTGGGCGGTTCAAATTTAATCTTGCATTGTTGAAGACCATTAGCGTATAATTTTGAGTTGATAATGTTGCTGACACACCAGTCAATAGCAGCATCTTCAACTTGAAAAACGAACACATATTTACCGAAGGTCAGCAAAAATTGTGTCCATTGGTGCCTGCCCCCATATATTCCTGCACCGGTACCGTTGCGATTTTTAACCCTATCTGTGTACCAGATAGTTCCTTTAACCGCGCCCGGATAAATGTTTTTTGTCAACTCGTCTCGTGACGGTATTATGAATTTAAATTTCTTTAAGATGATAATCTTTTTATTTTTAAAGTTGGATTGCTCAATTAAGATTGCTTCTTCGCGCAGCACGTTGTATATACCCGGCTTTTTTTTCTTATTAATTAACGTGTGTTCATTAGTCTGCAACCTGTATGCTGATTATCTTGTTTCCATCATTACAAAGTGAAAACAAAAGTTGTGCTTCCATAGCTGCTATGGGCGTGATTCTCATCGCTTCTGTTATCAGCAGACATGTCATTCTCTGTACTTTGCTTAGCTTGGAAGTTATGCTTATCAAGTTGCTGCTCTCACCCCATAGAAGCGCATCGTATATGATGATGGGTTTTGTCACCATAGTATATAACTATTTAGTGATTATTGTGTTAAGAACCCTTATGAACTTTGTTGTGACTTTTTCTAGATGAGCGTTAAAAAACAGTCTGGTAGTGAGTCCCAGATATTTTACTACTTTTGTCATAGAAAGCGTGACTCCGTACATCGTAGGTAGTTTTATCTCATCCGTTTTCGGTCGTTCGGTAAACGAAACGATTGCCGTCTTGCTTTGGCTCACTGATAGTCCACCTTTTTTGCACCATTTTTTAACAGTGTTTAGTGCACTCTGCAATATGTTGTATCAGTCGCACTAAGCTTTACTTTTGTGATAATGGTGAAATTGTCGGCGTATCTTAAAGCGAATAGCCCTCCATCTTTTAGTCCTTGTAGTAGGCCGTCCATGACGAAGCACTACAGGAGGTGACAACACCCCGCCTTGTAAGCAACCGCAGCCATTTTGGCTTCTACAGTGCTACCGTACAAGGTAACTGTTACCTTACGATTCCTGAGCATTGAGTTGACCCAGTTTCGCACTAAAAGTGTGATGTTTTTTTTTCTCGATTGCCTTTACAATTAAAGTAAAGATAGTATTGTCAAATGCTCCTTCAATATCTAGAAAAACACTTAATGTATTATCATTGTATTGGATTGCATTTTCGCATCTACTTACTAGTTTGTAAATTGCTAGCTTACAAAGTTGTTTCGGATTGGTATGCATACTGGTTTTGGTGCAAAGGAAAATCTTTTAGTACCCGGTCTCGTCTATACCTATCGACTACTTTTTCAAGTAGTTGTAAGATAATGAAAGTCAAGCTGATCGGCTTGTAAGATTCTACCTGGGCGTACCTAGTTTTTTTTGGCTTTGGTATAAATATCACTTTGACAATCCGTCAGCTGCGAAAAAGTGCTAAGCTGGTTCTTAAAATTTTGCATTCTGCGTTTTACAGAGCAGCAAATTCATTTTGCAGCATGATGGAATAAATTCTATCGATTCTTGGAGACTAAAAGGGTTTAAACGTATTCATGTCTCATTTTAGGTTTTCAGGATTAATTATTTTTTTCGATAATTCCTAGCTTCTTTTGGGTGTCAGTTTGTTTAGTTCCTTTAGGTGCTTACAAACTTTAGTTAACGATGAGACAAGAACTTGTAGGTTTATTTTCTACGTTTCTACAGTACCTTCTCCATAAGTTTCTTTTTGCCTTTTGATAACATTGTTATATGTTGTGAAGTTTGTTTTTTATTTATCCCAGTTTCCGCTCTTTTTGACTGTGTTAAATAGCCTTATAGTGCGTGCTCTTGCTTTGTCAAGCTCCTTGTTCCACCAAATAACTTTGTTAGGGGTTCGTTTGACAGTTTTGGGCAGCTTGCATCAAATGCGGATTTTAATGAATTAAAAGCCGGCTAAAATTTTGTTGAACAACTTCCAGTCGGTTTTCTTCATACGAGTTTCTCATCTGATTCAATATTGAATCAAATTTGTCTATGATCAGATAAATAAAGTTCATCTGATACTTGCCAAATTTTTATCACTTTGCTCGCCTTTGTACTAGCAATCGTAAGGTCAATAACTTTACTGTTTGACATTGTTTTAAACGTATGCGCATCTCCGTTATTTATGGCTAAATTAGATTTTAAAATAAATTCTAAAAGTTTTTCTTTTTTTGAGTTTATGTTTGTGTTTCCCCACAAGGTGCAGTGCGCATTGACATCGCATCCAAAAATCAGCGGTTTGTTGATTCGACTGTTAATCACCCGCTAGATTTGCTTTGGCGGCGGTTGTAAGAAAGGTAACCGGATCCGATAATAAACTCCCTCCTAATGCCTTCTTCTACTACAGATATTTTAGCTGCCAATAGGTCTCTAGAACATAAATCCCACAATGACATTAAGTTTAGTGCACTCTTTACAATGATGCACGTGTAGGGGTTGAGCACAGGTTGGGCTACAAGCAGCCATCTACCTGAAAAGTTCAACTCTTTTATTGTTTCTTTGTAAATCCATGACTCCTGAAGAAAGGCAATATCAATATCGCTGGTTTCGATATAAGCACTAAAGGCCGTTAAGACTGTCCTGCAGTGATGTATATTTATCTGAACGACTTTGAAACCTTTGCAATCACTTTTCTTCTATACATAAAAGGTTGCACGGACATAATAGTCAATATGCTTAGGGCTGAAAACATTAAAGCGGTTTTCACAACAAACAAGTTAGCCATCAGGTTTCCAAAATTCAAGGAGACAATCGCACCACTCCATAATCCATAATAATGAATTACTATATCCCTTGCACGTGCGGGCTGACAGTTGTAAGACAAACAAGAAGCAACATTGCTACTCGGATAGGAGAACACAAGGCTTACACAATGAGACACAACATCAAATCGGCTGTTGCATAGCATTTCTTAGATACCGGACATACTATAAAATTTGAGAAGACAACAATTGTAGCCAAATTTAGTAACTTCTGGTCCAGATTATATGGAAAATGGATAATCCACCAAAACTAGGATGATGACTTTAAATAAGACAATGGCATCGACCAAGCACCAGTATGGAAAAGCATGATTTGGGGAAAACTGGTGAACCAAACCGCCACAAACCGATGACTAGAAACAGCATAATATAAAGGCTCTCACAAAAAATGCTTATATTAAGTTGAGTATTTTTATTCTGTTTGCGTTTTTACTTCATGTGAACATTTTACACGATTACATGTCTACTATTAACAAAATATTTTACCAAATTTAAATTTGTCTGTGTCTTGTTTATAATACTTGCAAAAACAGGTTAAAATATTTACAGACAATTAAAAACCTGATGTGTTCAACAGTTGAATGAATCACAATAACGTGCACGTATTAAAAGTACTACATTGCATATTTACGAAAAATAAATTAGATTTACTGAAATGTCAACGTGTACGTACTTTTAATTGAAACAGAGCAATGAAATTATTACAGTATCGATACTTTTTGTAGATATACACATTATAGCATACAAATTAGACAAAGAAATGAAAAAGATAAATTTGTTTTAACTGAACGACAATTATTTTCGTTTCTAATTTTATTTTTTTAGATAATCGATTCAATTAAATTAATTTAATTGGATTGATTTTTTATTTTTCTGTCGGTTTTAGTTTTAGTATGCAGTAAGATATCACCTGAATAAACAACTGTAATTAATTATTTAAGTTGGATAAAACAAATTTGAAATCAGCAGCCAATAACGTTTAGACAAATTAAATTAGTCAGTCGGCAAACATCTTTATTAAACATAATTAGAAGAAAATATTTTACTCACATACCTCTACGAGATAGAGTTTTCCACACATTTTGCTAAATAACTTACATAATACGTAATAATAAATAGTAATAGCATAATCTTCCGTAATGCGGAGAAAATCTATTTATATATCTATTTCTATGAGTAGGCTTTTGATAAACTGAGTGTGCTAATAAATGTGAAGATATGTAAATGTGAAACATTTTTTAAATTAGAATTTATGAAGTACATATTTAGTGCGTATGCACTTGAATCATTTTGGTTTATTTTATTGTATTACATTTTGAGTTTACATTATAATTTATTATTTCCGTCAGTCATTTTTAATATTGAGTTTCAAAGTTAATATTAATGATTGTAGCTGAATCTTCTGCTTTGGATATTTTTGTTTTTGTTAATTTTGCATTTTTCGCCCTGAGAAAAGCAGCCAATGAACGATGCTTTTTCACGTCATTGTTTTACTGTTGCTTTTTCTTTCAAGAAGATTTGTGTCACTGCTTGTAACATTGGAAGGGTACCGATATGATAAAAGAGTTGATTTTAGTTTTTAGAAGTAACTTTCTCAAGTTAGAACACTTTATCACTTTTATCGGGGATGTAGTTACAGAGAGATTTTAATTCGTAGGTAGTGATGCTTATTATGAGCTTAGTGTACGTTTTCAGTGAATTTTTGTATGTTTTACGATATATTTAGGCCCGAGTTAATTAAAATTTCATCAAATGTATTGTGTTAAGTGCCGACTTTGTGCCGTATTGTTCCACTTTGCTTTTAGCAGTTAAAATTCTTCCAACGAACTATGGCAAATCTGTAACCACTGGAGTTTTTGGGAAACATCTTTTAGAGGGTTTTATAACTAACCAAAAACCCACAAACTAAAGCTACAAAATTTAAGGTATTTATAATGACAGTATAAAAGCTTTGAATTCATACAAAATAAAATTTGTGACCTGTGTTTTTCGCACCATTATTACAACTGTCAATTAACGACACTTACAAATTATTGGTCTTTTGATTTATTTTAAAGACGAATTGTCACAGTTTACTTTGTTAACAATAATATCGACGTCAATCCTTGAAATTAAATCAAGACAGTAACACTAAGATTTTTGATTTTATTGTTACAAAATGGTTATTTTGTAGTATATATTTTTTTTGTTATTTTTTATTTTTTTTATGTTTTGCCACGTTCAAAACTTTGCAAATTTAATTTAACGTTGTATACCGATTTGTTATATTTTGTAAATTTAGTATTAATCTACGTATTTATATAATTTTCCTTTTAAATACGTTTCTTTTAGTTTAGTTCACTTAATTTTTTTTATTTGTGTTTAATTTAAATTTAATAAATGTTAAACAGTTAATTTTTTTAAAAAGTTATTCTTCCGTTTAGAATGTGTTTAACAGAAGCGGGTTTTTGGGTTGGCAAGGTCTAGAAGCCCTTTTTAAACTATACACCTTCCTGGCGACCTTTTGTTTTTAGCTTTTTTTTATTTTGATTTTACGTTTTGAGTTTCCTAATTAATTACAAATTTGTTCTAAAGTGACATACAAGATATATCCAGAGTAAAACAATATGGTAAAAGTATAATCCGTGAAGACCTAAATTCTACTATAGGTAATTACATCTAATTAAATACATTTTATTACTTAATTTCCCAATGTTTTGAGATTAAAGATTTAATTTTATATTTACCAAATTTACTAACATCATTTAGTTAAATAAACATATAAACTAATGCAATTAAGTAAAAAAATGCAATAGATCAAGTAGTTAAAACAATTTTATACAAAATTATTCAAAAATGTTTTAATTTGTGTATATTTTTCTACATCAGCGTTTTACTTGTTTAAATATGTGTTTTAATTAAAAAATTAGGTACTAACGTTGAAAGTCTTAATTTTAATTAAACGTAAACAAAATCAATACAATTAACACAAATTGTAACAAAAATATTGGTATTTAAACACCAAATTATGTTTTACTGGCAGTTAATCAAATAACAAATTTCAGAGTGATTTAAATTAACAAATTTTTTGTATGTACTCTTACAATTAATTTTGTTTGTAAAACAAACATTGTGTAAAACATTAAATTATTTGTACATAAACTACACTTAAATTTTACAGACTCATTGAGTTTTTTGTAGAAAGCGTATTGAAAATGCAATACTAGAAAGTAAATGTAACAAGAATATGCTTTGTATTAAGAATTCTTTTTTACAGTCTTTTACAGTCACTTTATTGAATACTAGAATTTAGATTTTCTTAAAAATATAGTCTTAGACACACTACGTTTTTATGTTTTTTTATGCGTGATAAAGTAGGCACATAAGCGTCACAAAATATCGTCTCAGGAAAACAAAATGTGGTATGGTAAAGATACTTAATCACATTTTAAAGTATCGACATTTTCACTTATGTTTGCATAGATTTTGCACACTGTTACATGCAAAAAGCGTTAAAAAGAAAATTGTCGGAATAAGGTAACATATAAGAACAAATTGCGCGGAGCTTAATGGAGACGGTCGTTGGTTACAATAAAACAAATCCATGATCCGTAAGTTTAAAATAAAACAAAAAAGGCGCCAGGAAGGTTTCTAGCTCAAAAAAAGCATCTAGACCTTGTCAACCAAAAAACCCGCTTCTGTTGAAGTCTAAATGAGACTTACCTTCTTAGAGTGTATTACACTAAAATTTTGAATTGTTACATTTATTTAAAAAAACGGACCGTCTAAATAAAAGCTTTGTTACAGTATTTAAATAACATTTATTAAAGCAAATTAAATCGCAAACAAAATCAAAATTAATAAAATTAAAAAAGAAGTTATATTTAAATAATTACGTACAAATAAATTAAACAAAAATTACAATATAAAAATGACCAATAAATTGCCAAATTTATAAATCGATAGGTACCAAAAATTTAAAAATAATGCAAGGTTTCCTTTACTCGGCGGCGTCCGTCGCCATCCTTAAAAATGTGTATGTGGATGACGTCATGGCACCGTCGAGGACGCACTAATTTTACGCACCGAGCTTACTGATCTTTTTAGGAGGGTTTATATTGAATTAAGAAAATGGTTCAGTAATGCCCCTACAGTTTTAGAAAGTCTTCTTGAAGATCATTTAGAAACTCTTTTTATGTTTCTGACTGAGGATAAGTCTCTCAAAATCCTTGGTCGTTGTTCAAACACTTTTTCTTTTCAAGTTTAACTCTTTAGTAGCGACTGCACTAAAAAAACTATTTTCTCTACCATAGCTAGAATATTTGATCCTCTAGGGTTCCTCTCCTGCTAGTCTTTACAATGAAGCTCGTTCCACAACGTATATGGGCCGAAGACCTTGATTGAGATGACGTTCTTAGCCCCGTTCTTGTCTCCGAATGGACTAAATTGGTAGACGGCTTACCTTACATCTCTCAAATACACATATCAAGATGCATCTCTCTTTCTTCTCGTTGTACCCGGTGTTAAATTCTGCGATGCTTATCAGAAGGGATACGCTGTCGCTATTTACGTCTGCTCTAGTTCTGTAGAGTCTCGGCAAATACAAAGTCCTATTAAAAGTTTTTTTTTCAAGTTATAATTTCAAGACTACAACTTTATGGAGCGCTTTTGTTGACGGCTTTTTCCATTTGATTAAACCCCTTTTTGCTTTTACGACTATTAAAGAAGCTAGCCTTTATACCTTTGCTTAAGTAGTTTTTGCGTGGTTCTTTCTCTCTTCGAATTGTCTTGACACTTTTGTCGCTAACTGTATTCTATTCTTGATCTCACTGAACGACATAAATAGCATCACGTTGGTGCTGCGCAAAATTCTGCTGATTTAGTCTGTCATAGTGCTACTCCTGAAGTTACAAGCGGCACTTTTCTCTGGATTTTTGTTCCGACTTTTTTTAATAAGTCTTTGTCGCAGTGGTTTCTTCTTTCTGTTGCAAAAGTTTTGGATTCTTCGCTACCTCATCTTAAAGTTGGCTCTTCTTACTCGTGTTCTACCTTCTAGTCATTCAACGATTTTCTTCTTCTTTCTTTCAAAGCGCTCAAGTTTGCAACCCAACTTTGGCTCCTGACAACAAACTTCTACCTTTTTCTCTTGAAGAACTACAAAGGACTATTGTTTGTATAACTCAAGCCGCTTATTATAGAGAAGAAATTTTGTTCGGCAAGGTAGACGCCCCCTCCCAATTTTTAAACCAGTAGTTTCCGTTTATTCATGAGGAGGTGGGTAGCCAGAAAGCTAAGTTTTTTCACAACGCTGTTGTCTTCTAGTCATCTACTGTTATAACCTGAGCAAACTTATCTTTCCGCCCTTTTGTGTTCTTACTATCATGTCGTCTTTCTTCATTCTGGTCCTCAAACCGTTCAAGTTCTATTACAATCTAACTTCTAGATTGTTTCGCTGCGCAGTCTGCTAAAAAAACGCATCCGTCAATGCATGACGTATCATCATTTTAAAGCTACCACGTTCAAGCCAACAATGGCGCTTTTGCCAGCAGATCGCGTAAATTCGCAAAGGGCCTGTGCCGCAACCGGCGTAGATTACTAGGACTTTTACTGTTAATGTTAATACGCTTTGTTCGTCTCGTACGTTTGCTTCGTCTTTATCTACAGAAGTTTTTCCTGCATGTTTAGATAGGTTCATCGCGCGTCGGGATATACCATATCGCATCAAACTGTGGTCGCAATTTTGCTGGCGCAGTTAGAAAGCATGCTGATCTGTATGAGTTTTTGCTAAAGAACAATAATTTGTTTTTGCAAACGTCTTTCAGTCGTAGTATTAATTAGGTTTTTAACCCTCCGTGTGCTTTTCATTTCGGAGGCCTTTAGGAAGCAGCTAAGCGTCTGTTATATCACAAAATTGGTACCGCGATTCTCACTTTTGAAGAGTTTTGTACCATATTTTTTCAAATCAAAGCGATATTAAATAGGCGTCCGTTATGCACTCTTTCATCTAAAACTGCAAACTATTTGAGTCCAGGTATTTTCTTATTAGTAACCTCTTGTTTTCTTCTCACTCATTTCTAGACGCTAATTATTTTACTTTTAAACAACGTTGGCGACATCAAAACAGCATTACACAATTCTTTTGACGTCGCTGGCCTGCTGAATATTTGCATACCTTAACTCAACAGGAAAAATTGTATCAACATAACCTCAAGTGGGTGATGTAGTTCTAGTTCAAGATCCCAACCGACTATTAATGTCATGGCTGATTGGTAAGGTGGCCGAGGTACATTCAGAACCTGATAGCTTCGCTTGAATAACCACCGTTAAAACAGCTAACGGTTATCTCACTCGCTTCTTTTTGCGGTTAGCTCCACTTCCTGGATCCGATTAACTTTTTCTTTTCATTCTTATTTGTTGTTCTCGTTTGTTTTTATTGTTTTGTACTCATTTTTCTTTAATTTTTCTTTTAAAATTAAGCATTGCTTATTTTAGGTGGGCGGTATGTTGGCGTAAGCGTATGACTTTAGTCGTTTCCGCTAGATGCGTTTTTAGTTTCGAGACATGCTGCGCCCTACTTAAGTTGATTCTTTACTTTAAACAATTTTTGAAAATATTAAATGTCGCTTTTACTTTACTTGATACTATTATCTCATTTTCTTTCTGGCCATTCTTGTAACGGTTGTTCTTAAACGTTATCAATTGTGTTGAATAATTACAACCAGTGATTTTTAAACCTTTAATTTTTTTAGCCTTTGGGAAAATAAATAGCGGTAAGTTGAGGAATCGCTCCATTCGGGGTGAGCCAAACACCCAATTTATTTTTGGGTTAGGTGATTGTGCGCGCCTGACTTCATGCAAACCGCTGGAGTTTACGTAAATACGTTTTCATTCTCTATCTGATTTACTATTGCTCCGGAGGGTCGCTACCGCAACTCCCCTCACTTCTTCAAAATAATATACAGTGCGCCGTTCGGTTTTCGTGTACCCAAAACAATAAGGTATATAATAAGTAGAAGACAAATAAAAATTGCAATTAGTTCAAAATTTCAAATAATTTCTAAATTTATAGTTTTTGAAAATGCCATTGAAATGGTTCTCTTAATAGGCTGTACAAATTTCTGAGCAAGTTTCTTAGAATATTTTTTAAAAGCATCAGAGAGAGTAAAATTTTTTTCAAGCTATATCACCAAGAGGAAACTTTATGACGTTTATGTAAGTTATATTGTTTTGAGTTAGTTTCATAAGTTTTATGAAACCACTTCTTTACGTCTTCATACAGTTCAGAAAGATGAGTTAAGTCTTTAGACCAAAATAATCTGTTGGCGATTTCGATTTTGTCGGTAGACGGGACAGGACCATAAAAATCGCTAGAAATTGGCACGTTCCTACCAAACGTTGAAAAGGAAGGCGACACTTAAGTAATTTCATGTCGAGCAAAACTAATTACTTGCGCAATTTCAAATAAATGACAATCCCATTTACTATAATTGTCGTTGATGTAGGGAGATATAGCTGTACCTGAAACACAAACAAAAATTTTCTGAATTTTGATTTTAGCTAGAAAATGATTCAGTTGTTTAAAAACAAATTGCAATCCATTATCAAACATAACCAATTGAGGAACACCAAAGATGTTAAAAACTTGTTCTCGCAGAAACTTAATAATTGGTTTCGTGGTAGACATTTGAAGGAGCTGAACCATAACAAATTGAGTAAACTAATCAGTCACTACAAACAAATATTTATTTCCCTTTTTACTTCTGGGCAGGAGACTCATCAAATCCATACTAACTGAAAAGGAAAATTAATATTTTTTTGTTTCTCGTGAAACCGTGACGTAAAGTGTTTTTACTTTTGTGAACTGCACAAGCTTTGCAACCTTTAATGTATTTACTGACAGAGACTTTTAACTTAAGCCAATAGTACAAATCGGTTATTTTAGTCATAGTTTTAGAAACGCCCCAAATAAGAAAATGTGGTATCATCGTGGCACAACAAAAACTTGATCCAATAAAATCGCACCTAAAACACGATTTATAACATCCTGTAGTGTTTGTGGACTGTTTGACAAACCAGAAAACATAACTAGAAATTCATAAAGACTTTTCTCTAAAACACAAAAAGCAGTTTTTAGTGGGCAATTGTCCGATTAGCACGAAGTGTTTCTCTGGCACAATAACACACAACAACACAGCAACATGACAATAAACCCACAGAAATAAAATAATTATCAAAAAATTTGTCACCTTCATTTGATGGTATATTTGCAAGCTTCACTATAAATATAAATATAATATAATATCCTGTATAAAAATCAAAAGCGAGGAAGTAACCATTATCAGTGCAAAAGCCCAATTTTTGAAACCACATCTGATAGATTTGTCCTTTATGTGTTGCTTAGCATAGTGCTTGCCATAGTAGGATATCATGCTCTCGTTAATATTCAGGTTTTTCCTAATTTACCAAATTCTATAAAACTCTTGTTGAGACTGGAAATAAGAGGTCTAACTTTGTAAAGCTTATCTGCAGTATCAATATGTGTGTTGTCATTAAGATGAAGGTATCGTAAAATACTCATAAATTCGTAATGGTTCAAACGCATACATCTTTGAAACATCATTTTATCTAGCCCAATACATGCGTTTGTTGGTGTATTTTCAATCCCCGAAAAGTAGCATACCACCAAAAAAAATATCTAATCGTTCGTTACTTTTAGTGGTAAATTTGCATTTTTTTGCAGTGCATATGCATTGTAATAGCGAAGGTTTTCACGGCCGGAATCTATGCCATGATAAGAATGTCTTCCGGGTTTGGACATTGTTATTGTAACCGAAGTTGCCAACGTTTCGCCCACTTTCGTAAAGGGCTTCATCAGGGCGTGAGATAAATCGCAAAACTCAAACAAGCAATCAAAATCTAACTAAAAACTTCTCAAAAGTTAGGTTATCAACTTGTGAAACAACCCATAATCTAAACTCTGAAAACGTAAGAAAGAAAACGATAACTTGAAAAAGCAAACGAAAATCTAACAAAGTCACTTTGTTAGATTTTTGTTTGCGGTGATAAACCGCAGCAAGCTGAAGGAGACCCGTTTTTTGTTTTTGGTTGGGAACCTATCCCGTGGATTTTATGTCAATGTATAAAAACGTTTTATTTCAAAAAGTCACAATCATAATAGACCTTTTTTTTAAACTAAGACAGACTCAAGTGCCCATCTACCGGTAAGTTGTGTAAGGTGGTCAACTATTCAGCTTTCTTCACTCTTACACAACCTCAAATACATATTTAATTCCGATGTAAAGGTTCCAATGACACCCACATGTTTTAAGAATAACTACGTTGCAAATCCGCCAATTGTTTGTGAAGAACAGCTAAAAGTGAGGTAATGTCCGCATTATTTTTTCCACTCTACATCCTTTTGACGCATGGTGGACGTCAGGAAAGCATTAATCTCACTCTAGGCTTTGACACTGAACATCATGATTGCCACCAATTATTTTATTCCATATATTGTATTTCCCTGCTAGTGCCGCTCTTTCGACCTGCCAGTGTTGGTATCAAAAAACCGTTTGGTTGGCATCTTCTAATTCCCCACCACACAAGAAGCTAGACGGGTCTTTTTTTTTAAGATTCGTGCAAGAAATACACAGAAACAGCAGTGTTTTGTAAACACCTCCGTACTATGGTAGTTTAATTTGCCAAATTTTCTTGTTGTCAGGGATGAGCTTTCCCGTCCAGACCACTTTTGGGTAATTTGCCCATCTGGTCTGCTACATTCTTATTGTTAATTCTATCCTATCGGTTTTGCTCATGCACATGTCAATTGACGGGGTCCCAGAAAGAACCCAGGCAGCTTCCAGGAAGACCGTCTTATAAACAACCGGAATTCTAAGGGTTAGTCTCCTTTGTATATGTTAACATTCTATTTCTGCCGATACTGAATACAAATTGCCACACAGAAACTGCGTACATGCTAGTGTTGAGCACCGTGGTCAGAATTATCTTCCTCGTGGCTGGAGTTGGTTTCTTGACTTGGGTCATGAGTTTGACAAAGGCTACTTCTCGTGTTCTTGCTTTATTTAGCACATTTTTCAGGTGTGGTGTAAATTAAAGGTGAGTATCTAGTTGAGGTGTCTCTTTTACAGAGTTTTGGGATTAGGGCGCGTGTTGCCTGTTTACATTTAACTGAAAAGTTGCCTCTGGCATATTCGTAGTTGTATAAATTGAGATCATTTTGGAAGTTGCTTGACAGAAGTTTAGAGCATTCCATAAAAATTATATCGAATCCTAGAGCTTTTTTATTCCCTGACATATTGGCTGCAAGTTCCAACTCGTTTTTCGTGAACGGGCAAACGTTAGAGGTGTTTTTCGGAACCCACGTTAAAGTACTGTGGGCTGAGAAAAGGTGTTGTATAATTGGGACAGCTTTCTCACATGTAGGTGGTTTCGCTCCTTTGCTTATCTTAATTTTTTTGGAAACTACCTTGTAAGCCGTCCTCCATAGATTATTGTCCAGATTGGCGCATAGCATGTCCTACGCATTTCTTATCTAATCAAAATTACCACGGTGTTTAAAAGGTTAAAAACGGATTAAAAGTTAAAAACTCGCAGAAAACACTTGTGTACACTAACAGTTGACTAGTTACATATGTTCACAATCAATCAATTAAAAAACAATATGTAAAAAGTAAGTTATTAAATACAATTAATAAAAACACGCACACAGGCTAAAAAAAACATATAATAGACCCAATTTTATTTTAATACACTATTAATACTGTTTGCAGTGATAACGTTAAAATTTATTAATATATATATAATATAATTTTGTCAGTACTCATTAAAATTAAATACAAAAATATCACATTTTCTGAATTTATTTGTTATTAATTATCCATGGATGTTCCATCACATCACTCAATGTTATACGTTCTTCAGATGTTCTACGCAATAACTAAAATAATCTATTTTAAAAATAAGAATCTTTTTTGCTATTAATTACCTTAGATATTAAATCAATTGCATCAGCAGGTACGTGGCAAGGATAATTAATATCAACATTTTGAATTCGAGCATAAGTTTCTTCATCACTCCTACTTTCAAATGGAGGCTTTCCAACCAAAAACTCATAACATAAAATTCCTAATACATGTAACGATTAAAATTGAGCTCACGCATAGATATAATTACCTAAACACCAATTATCCACATACGTTCCATATAATTTTGCTTCTACCATTTCTGGTGGTAGGTAATCTAAAGTGCCACACATTGTTTTGCGATTTGAAGACGGGGCGTGAACTGACAATCCAAAATCTCCAAGTTTTATATCATCAGTAATGGAAAGTAATAAGTTTTCTGGTTTAAGATCACGATGGATAACTTTTTTGCGATGACAGTAATCTAAAGCACTAGCCACTTGGTATACATATTTTGATGATCTAAAAAAGTTAACCATTTATTAATACTTCAACAAGAGCTTGACAAAGTGTTTTAATTAGTGCGACGATTAAAAATGCTTACCTTTGCTCATTAAAGCGACCTTTGGGACTGTTTCTTAGATGTTTGTAAAGTTCACCTTTTCCAGCATATTCCAACACTAAGTAAATACGAAAATCATCATGAAACCACGTTAATAACTCTAAAATATTGGTATGCCTGAAAATGGTTGAAATAAATTACAATTAACAATGTAAGTAAACTGACTTTAAATGTGATTGAATTTCAATTTCTCTTAACACATGTCGCTCCATATGGTTATCAGCAATTTCTTTTTTCAATAAAGTTTTAAGAGCAACTACATAACCAGTTTTCCTTTCACGGGCAATAAAAACTCTTCCAAATCTTCCACGTCCTAATCGTGTACCTAATTCAAAATCACTCAGTGACCAATTATAGCTGAAAACATTTGTTATTTAATATATTATCGGTAAAATCAATTTACTTTTCGTTGTTGTAAGCTTCATGCGATATCATTTTAGTTAAAAACAATTTTGATTCTTCATAATCTTCCTCTGGAATCTCAACTTCGTTAAGGCACTTTTCTACTTCTTCCTCAACATTGTTATGTGCCATTCTTTAAAATTAATACATAAACTTTCAAATAAAACACTTACTTAAATATATTAAATTATTGGACTATTTTTCTGCATATGTCAGAACTGTTAAACAGATTAGCGACAATAAAGTTTCCAATGCAGGGACATTCACATAAACTAACTCGGTGGGAATTATGTTTTCCTTTTATTATTATTGGGTATTAGTTTTATCGACACCTCCAAATTAAAACATAATCGACAAATGCACATTTAACAGGTGAGGCTTGAGAAAATTACGAAAAGTTTCAATGGAACTCAATATCATTTGATAGCACTAAAAGTGTGCGTACAGTTTATTATCCTCAGTCTTATTTTTTGCCGTTTTTAATTATTTTATTAATTTAGTTTGTTACAATTTTGTTTATTTCTAAAAGACATTGTAAGTGCGCTTACAATTATTTTGCCATTAAATATGAAGAATTGCAACAAATGATTCAATTACTTCGTCAAGCTTTTTTTAAATAATTATTAACAAAAAATTGCTTTATTATCAATGATTTTAAAGGGGTACTTAATAATAAAATGCAAAAATTATCATTTTTTTTTATTTCTGTTTTTTAATCTACACTATATTCTGCCAAAATGCAAAAAATCCCATGGTTTAGAAGTTACTTAAATTTAAGTGTAAACTTGGAACGACTCTTCTAGCTATGCACGTACCTTTTCTACCCTAATAACATTTTATACCATTAGTTAACAAATATTACAAAATGCAATTTTTTTTGTTTTTTTTTATTGTTTTATGTTTATCTTACGTGATACAATTAAAAAATCCCAAGTCCGTAAAAAAGACCTTAACTTTCTTCTTCTAATTCTTGTATTCTTCTTCTAACTTCTTGCTTGCTCTATATTTTTGTTGCCTAATATTTTTTGAAGCCTCTATGAAATTTCTATCAGCCTTCTGATTTTTTGCAAGGTCTTTTTTGCACAATAACGTTACACAAAAACTGCCTGGTTCAATGCCTAATAAATCAAAAATAAGGGTAACGAGCTATGTTTCCATCATTAATGCAAGCAGCTGCTTTATATGCACCTAAGCGTAATGTTTTTAACCAAACCAAAAAATTCTTTGGAATTCGAGCTCATATGCTGTTCTTATAGCTTTCATTTGCGTTTTGAGTTTTCCCATGCAAACATTTTTCTGGCAATTTTGGGTGAGCAAGATCTCTAAATATAGGTTTCACTTCGTCCATAATTATTGAAGGAAGATGAAAACTATTAGAGTGATCATACTCCTTACCTAAAAGAAAAATTATAAAAACTAACAATATGAACTATAATACTAAGTATAAAAAGTATGCATACAGATTCTTTACCTTCCTTGACGGCCTTTTTATACTTGCACCAATCATCATTAAAGAAACCATGCACTGGCTTTACATTTGTTGAAAGAATGTGGAAGTGAGCTGGCTATACAACACTCTTCATTTTTTCCAAATATACTACATTACGCCTAATTGCTAAATCTTAATATAATTGTATGGTGTTTATGGCAGAGTCAGTAAGTCTACCACGATCACCAATATACTTGCCGTCAGCCAGTTTTGTAGAAATAGATTTGAGCTTTTGTAACCGTGTGTCCCGGCGCTTTGCAACGTGAGCCACACACTCTAATTTTTGTATAGAGACGTGACTTCCATAAGGTTTACTTTCAGTCACCTTCAAAAACCCTTTAGAATCACCATCTCGAAGATAGTTTACATATCTAAAATAAATACACAAAAGTCATAAAGGGATTTGTAGTTTTGTACATTTTTCAACTAAAAATAGATTTTCACCTCACGTTATAATTGCTCAACGAACGCAAAAACATTTAAGTTCCACCTACGACCTCCATACCACCGCTTGTATCAGAACAATTAACTGGACAATTTGGTAAATATAACTCTATTTCTTTTTTTATGCACTGACAATATTTTCAAAGAGTCCATCGTCGCAAATGAAACAATTCCATTAAGGGACGTATGGCCTATTTTTTGCCTCGTCCCATCTAAGGATACTGACAAATCTCTTGAACCTTCATTCATTTGGCATACTTCCTTAACTGCTTGTTTCATAGATACCTTTGCCAATCTTTCAACTGCAGTGAAAACCACTTGAAATCGCAATTTTTTTAAGTTTTGAATACTAGATTGATAAAATGGCATAAGTTCAAATATAATTTGACGTACATTCTGATGCATATAAAATTGTGTAGTAGGCTGTGGTAAGTTTATCAAGGAACACAGCTGCTTTCCGGAAGCATGTCCTCTGTCTATTGTTCGCATAGCTTAAATAAATCTGACATTTATTGCCTTCAAAGGTTTATCAGAACCTGTCAACAAAACATTATATTTAGAAGCAACCCTAGTTGAATATGACATAATCAGTGGTATGAGATGAAAAAAAGTAAACCTTTATGAATACTCAAATAAATGCATTAGAACAGTTGTCACATTTCAATAAAACCGATTCTATTCTGAGCAACGATGTTTAGACTAATTTGCCCGTTGCATTTTTTGCACGAAGCAAAAGAATTCATACAAACAAAATCAAAAACATCATTGCTTTTATGCTTCGAATAGTCGGACAATTGAAGTTTTATTTTAGAACCTGAAGAAACTGGAGTTTGTGTTGTCGAACAGGGTTGTGGTGACTCCAAATTTACTGAACAAGTTGCATTCGATGTCATTTCTGAAGGCCTTTTACCTGAAAACCGCCTTATCCTCTTCTTGAAAAACAAACCCGTTCTTGGCATATTTGAAACGCGTAAAATAAAATATTTGAAAAAACACAAATAAAACAATAACACTACAATATACGAACAGCAACAAACCGAGTGTGTTTCTTTTATTTATAGCAACAACAAACGCAGCAGAGCGAACTTTAAAAATCCAACTTTTTTTTTACTTTACTTTTAATAAAACAATAAAATTTTTAAACTTTCCAAGTTATTAAGAAATTTACTATTTTCCTCAAATTAAATTCTACCTGCTGTACAGCTTTAGAACTATGTAAAGAAAACGTGTTCAACATTTCATAAAAATTTATTTAGTATTTTTTGAGAAAAGTGTACCTTGATTTGCATGGAAAATGGCTCCGTTTAGTACCCCCTTAAATTAGATACGATGGAAAAATAATATTAAAAAGTGTTTTTCATAACGATATGAACAATTTTATTATTTAATGTAAACAAAAATTATTGTTAAACTTAAATAGTAATTTATGTCACTAGTGAGTAGCTGCAATAACCCGGTATTTTTACGATATCTAAAGATTCGTTTACATTAGAGAGAACATAAGCGAACAAATTCGTTCGTTTAAGCTCGCGTAATGTGGACTGTGGACTTAAATGGCATTAATATTTCAGTAAAATCTTACTATTATATTAAATCTGATGTTCGTGGTTTCATGGCCGTTTTCGGTTTCCCGAGAACGTATTTATTTCAGTTTATTGGAGTACGTGTTTCGGTCTCCTGTGCCTACGCACGATCCTCGGATCGTATCTCCATAGTTTCCTTACTTCCTCGTTGGGGTGTGTCGGTATTTCTTCGGCCAACTTCTGTGCCGTTTCTCGAAGTAGTTCCCTTATGCTGGGCACTTGTAAATCCCGGTGAAGCTGGTTGTTTCTCACGAACCACGGTGCGTTTGCGACGAGGCGTAGCGCCTTGTTTTGGGTTCGCTGGAGCTTCTCTATGTGCGTTTTCGCCGCGTGTGACCACGTTGGCGAAGCGTAGGTCATGGTGGGCCGTATCACCGACTTGTAGAGTAGCAGCTTGTTGTCCACGGATAGGACGCTGTTTCTCCCCAACATCGGATACAGCTTTGACATTACTGCGGATGCTCTAGCTGCTACGTTGTGAAGGTGTTTCTTCCACGATAGGCGTCTGTCGAGAACGATTCCAAGGTACTTCGCTTCGTTCTTCCACGGTATGTCGGCACCTCTCAGGTTGAATCCACGTGCTGGTATGATTCCCCTGCGGCGCGTGAAAAGTACTGCAGTGCTCTTCGTCGGGTTTACCGTAATCCTCCAGTCGGCGTACCAGCTCGACAGGTGATCCATAGCAACCTGCAGTCGGTCTGCAATCTGTCTGAGGGATCTCGATCTTACCATTACCGCGGTGTCATATAGCGCGTACTCCGCTCGTGGATGCTTCGGGATGTCGGAAGTGAAGATGTTATACAGTAGAGGACCCAGAACTGATCCTTGTGGTACTCCTGCTTGAATTCTTCTCGGGCCGGACTTTGAAGTGTTTAGCTTCACTCTAAACGTGCGGTTCGCGTAATGTAAACGGCGAACAAGACATGTACGATCGAACTCGCTCGTATTCGGTAATATTCCGACACGTGTCGGCAAATCAGCAAATCATCAAAGGAAGATTGAGCTCAATATGTACATCGCATTTAGATCTCTTTAATATCACTTGTTTTCTCCTCCGCTGCTAAACCTAAATATTTGAAATTAATAATAGTAATTATTATTTGTTAATTACAAATTAAAATTCACTTTTTTTTTAAATTAGAAGTGTTATAGAATAGACTAACGAAAACACTATCAAATTAATTGAATTATATAAAAGGAACCATGTTTATGGGATCCCAAGTCAAAATCATATAAAATAAGAAACAAAACAAAAAACACCTTAAATGAAATTTTTACTGGCATTAATTGTGATGTGGTGGAAGTGAAAAAAAGATGAATTCGCTTTTTGCATCATTTAGAAGCAAAAGACATAAGAAGTCACAACTAAAAGAACTGGCATCAGGGCTAACGAAGTTTATCATTCTACTTGGTTTGCGTTTAAGAGTCCTTTATTTTCAATGAATTTGCTTACACAAGTTACTAATTCTGTAATTCATCACCAGCCATTTCATATTTCAAATACTACATCTACATGTACAAGCACTCCACAAACATCTCCAATGTTAGAACAGTTATTGTAGTCAGTTTTCCCAACCAGAAAACAATGATTTTCAAACTACTTAAAATTCGTATTTTATTAGAGTAGTTTTGTCACAAACTTTAAAGCATAGTTTTGATATTTGAAAATCGTTTAATGTAATACGTATCTACTTTAGTTTTTTATTTATCTTATCTGCACATAATCCTTCAAAACATTCACTCTGTTGTAAATGACCTACAGAAGATGTATTCAAACCCATGGAAATTTTATAGGTATTAATAGGTGTAAAAAAGTTTTGTAGGAAAGTGTGATAGTAAGTAAAGTTTTATATGGGATTATATAGGTAAATTCTAAAAAATGTTTTAACTATAGAAAAGTATAGGAACCTCCTAGATAATTCTTATTAAAAATGTTTAAACACTAAAAAGAAATAAATTTTTGTGCGAATTTACTTATATTATTTAAAAAGAGGAAAAGGAAAGTTTTGATGAGGGCAATTGCCTCCATTGGCCTTCACCTTGGATCCGCGCCTGAGATGTAAAAATATTGAACACATATTTAAGGCTTGCATACGAAACACCTGTCGCAAGGAACCGAAGAGTTAATAGCATTCTGTCTTTTGCACTAATTGTTTTTTAGAAAGATGTATCTGTTTTAGAAATGATAGATTCAATCAAATTTAATAAAATCTACAGAAGTTTGTTGTTTGACCCAAAGTATCTTTGATTCCATCCGTTAATAATGCTTCACCATCGGTGTTATTCTTTTTTTTTAACAATTGTGAATACCACACTTTCTTTTTTTCTTCAGAAAGTCCTGCTATAATGATGAAACTAGCAACGCTAGTTATTATCATATTGTCATTCGTATCTGACATGATTAATAATTTGTTCTCACGTTGCTATACGGATTAGGGCTGAATGAGAATGTTCGTTCATAGCAAAATGCGCAGATGACACAGAACGAACAAATGCTTACGAGCTAATTCGTTTGTTCGTTCGTTTCTGTTCGCTCTAATGTAAACGTATCTTAACAATAATCAACATACAGCCGCTTGAATTTGCGTTTGGACAGATTGTGATGTCATATTGTTACGCTACTGCAATTTTGTCGCTTTCTTAACGTTGTGACTACTTACAGTACCTTATATATATATATATAGACTCTAGCTTGCGTTTATTCATAATTGTTAACAAATGGCTTTTAGTTTTGAACCCTCATACATGGCAACGAGACATATCCTGGAAGACAAACAGAGAGAAACTGATGATATTCAAGTCCCTGCTCAAATATCGCGAGGTAGTTCGCGTACGTTGTTAGTTAAATTAGTGCGGGTAACCAGATAAACAGAATGTCAACATAGAAAATATTCCACAGGGCGAGGCGTAAGATAGACACTTGTAGAACACCTCAGGTGACTTTATAGTGAAAACTTTGATTGAGTCTATTCACATATATTACGCTTCTATTAGTTAAGTAACTAGCGATGACGTTGACTAGATGAGACTCCAACATCTCGAGAATTTTAGACCACGGCGCCGAGTTAAATGCATTTTAGATATCAAAGAAAACCAGCGCCTAATCCACCAAATTCCTGCTTTTGTTTCTTTTGCCAACCTAATGAGCCTGATTAGGGCATCCGTTGTCGATTTCCCTTTTTTAAGTACAATTGGACTGGCGACAAATGCCTTTTTATGACTAGGTTTTGTAGTAGTCTATCTAGGACTAGTATTTTATAGACTTTTGCAGTGCTGTTTAAGAACCAGATAGGGCGAAAAGGTCTAGTTGAGGCGTCTCTTTTACTCATTCCATAAAAATATCATCGGGTCCAGGAGCTGTTTTAGTCCCTGACATATTGAGTGAGTTCCAACTCGTTTTTCGTAAACGGGCAAACGTTAAAGGTGTTTTTCGGAACCCACGTTAAATTACTGTGAGCTGAGAAAAGCTGTTGTATAATTTGGGCAGCTTCCTTAGATGTAGGTGGTTTCGCTCCTTTGCCTATCTTGAATTTTTTGGAGACTACCTTGTAAGTCGTCCTCTATGGATTATTGTCCAGATTGGCGCATAGCACGTCCTACGCATTTCTCTTTGCAGTATTTATGCCCCATTTGTACTGTTTCTTACATTTAATGTAGGTACTATATACAGCTTCTTTGACTTGTTTGTTGTTGCGTTTGGCCTTACTTCAGATTCTTCTGGCGCAGATGCATTCTTTGCATAGACGATCTAGGTCCTCCGACCACCAATATAATGCGTTATTGCTCTTGTCTCCCTTAGAGCGTGGCATGCTTTTCTTACACGCTTTTGTTAGTACACTAGCAACGCACTTTGAGTCACGTGACTATAAGTCAAGGTTGTTGTCACGTAACGCCTCGGTAGAAGCTGCGTTGTTAATTTTATTCAGGATCTACCTAGAATGGAAGGCTTGTTGCCGTACAACCGCATTCTTGTTCCCCATATAAACCACCAATAAACTGCAATTATGTTTGCTGTAGCTGTACTCAGTTCGCACATCCCATTCCAAAATTTTCAAAGCGATGTCTCTAGAGCGCAGAGTAAAGTCAATGAGCGACCTTTTTTCAGCACAATCAAAGGTGAGTGTTAGGCCTGTATTAAGTTTAGTCAGTTCATCAGTTGCAGTCCAGGCAAAAACTTTTTCGCCTTTATGGCACGTACGGTTAGCTTCCCACTCCACAACCTTCGCGTTGAAGTCTCTTGATACTATCGTATGACACCCTAAAGTTTTCCTTGCATTAAAAATATCAACAATATTGGATTGAAAATTGCTGGCGCTAATGTTCAGCGAGCTGTAACATTTGAATATACTTAAGTTATTCAGTTGCAGGACAGTGTGGTTATCATCTCTGGTATAGATGGTCGTTTTTATTCATTATCTATTGTCAAATTAGCTTTCGTAGTCATGATGATGTTTAGCTCAATTATTGAAACCGCGTCCGTTTCATAGTTTTCGGCAATGACCGTGACCAGAGCCTGAGGCGCTCTCCTGCTTCCTAAATAACTTTTCAGTGTCCAAATTGCCTGCGAAATAGGATTGTTGTTTGTGTGAAGCTTCATTATCGGCCTTGTACTATCAACAGTAAAATCACAAAAACAACACTTCGTCGGTAAATCAAAATTACCACTGTGTTTAAACGGTTAAAAACAGAATAAAAAAGTTAAAAACTCGCACAAAACATTTCACTAATAGTTGACTAGTTACATATTTTCACTAACAATCAATTAATAAACATTATGTAAATGGTATGTTATTAAATAAAATTAATCAAAACACGCACACAAGCTAAAAAAACAAATAATACACCTAATTTTATTTTAGTATACTAGTAATACTGGTTGCAGTGATAATGTAAAATTTGTTAATATATATAATATAATTTTGTCAGTACTAACTAAAATTAAATACAAAAATAACACATTTTCTGAATTTATTTGTTATTAATTATCCATGGATGTTCCATCACATCACTCAATGTTATACGTTCTTCAGATGTTCTACGCAATAACTAAAATAATCTATTTTAAAAATAAGAATCATTTTGCTATTAATTACCTTAGATATTAAATCAATTGCACCGGCAGGTACGTGGCAAGGATAATTAATATCAACATTTTCAATTCGAGCATAAGTTTCTTTATTACTCCTACTTTCAAATGGAGGCTTTCCAACCAAAAATTCATAACATAAAATTCCTAATACATATAACGATTAAAATTGAGCTCACGCATAGATATAATTACCTAAACACCAATTATCCACATGCGTTCCATATATTTTGCCCTGTACCATTTCTGGTGGTAGGTAATCTACAGTGCCACACATTGTATTGCGACTTGAAGAGGGGGCGTGAACTGACAATCCAAAATCTCCAAGTTTGATATCATCAGTAATGGAAAGTAATAAGTTTTCTGGTTTAAGATCACGATGGATAACTTTTTTGCGATGACAGTAATCTAAAGCACTGGCCACTTGGTATACATATTTTGATGATCTAAAAAAATTAACCATTTATTAAAACTTCAACAAGATTTTGACAAAGTGTTTTAATTGGTGCGACGAGTGAAAATGCTTACCTATGCTCATTAAAGCGACCTTTGGGACTTTTTCTTAGATGTCTGTAAAGTTCACCTTTTCCAGCATATTCCAACACTAAGTAAATACGAAAATCATCATGAAACCACGTTAATAACTCTAAAATATTGGTATGCCTAAAAATGGATGAAATAAATTACACTTAACAATGTAAGTAAACTGACTTTAAATGTGATTGAATTTCGATTTCTCTTAACACCTGTCGCTCCATATGGTTATCAGCAATTTCTTTTTTCAATAAAGTTTTAAGAGCAACTACATAACCAGTTTTCCTTTCACGGGCAATAAAAACTCTTCCAAATTTTCCACGTCCTAATCGTGTACCTAATTCAAAATCACTTAGTGACCAATTATAGCTGAAAACATTCGTTATTTAATATAGTATCGGTAAAATCAATTTACTTTTCGTTGTTGTAAGCTTCATGCGATATCATTTTAGTTAAAAACAATTTTGATTCTTCATAATCTTCCTCTGGAATCTCAACTTCGTTAAGGCACTTTTCTACTTCTTCCTCAACATTGTTATGTGCCATTCTTTAAAATTAATACATACACTTTCAAATAAAACACTTACTTAAATCTATTAAATTATTGGACTATTTTTCTGCATATGTCAGAACTGTTAAACAGATTAGCGACAATAAAGTTTCTAATGCAGGGACATTCACATAAACTAACTCGGTGGGAATTATGTTTTCATTTTATTACTATTGGGGATTAGTTTTATCGACACCTCCAAATTAAAACATTATAATCGACAAATGCACATTTAACAGGTGAGGCTTGAGAAAATAACGAAAAATTTCAATGGTGCTCAATATCATTTGATAGCACTAAAAATGTGCGTACAGTTTATAATCCTCAGTCTTATTTTTCGTCGTTTTTTATTATTTTATTAATTTAGTTTGTTAAAATTTTGTTTATTTCTAAAAAACATTGTAAGTGCGCTTACAATTATTTATCATTAAATATGAAAAATTGCAACAAATGATTCAATTACTTCCTCAAGCTTTTTTTAAATAATTATTAACAAAAAATTGTTTTCTTATCAATAATTTTAAGAAGGTACTTTATGAAAAAATGCAAAAATTATCAATTTTTTTTTATTTTTTATTTTTAATCTACACTATATTCTGCCAAAATGCAAAAAATCCCATGTCTCTACAAGGTTTAGAAGTTAGGTACTTAAATTTAAGTGTAAACTTGGAACGACTCTTCTAGCTATACACGTACTTTTTCTACCCCAATAACATTTTATGCCATTACTTAACAAGTATTATAAAATACAATTTTTTTTGTTTTCTTTATTGTTTTATTTTTATCTTACGTGATACAATTAAAAAAGTCTAAGTCCGTAAGAAGGACCATCTTCACTTTCTTCTTCTAATTGTTTGTATTTTTCTTCTAACTTCTTCCTTGCTCTATATTTTTGTTGCCGTGCGGGTAACAGAATGTCAACATAAAAAATATTCCACAGTGCGAGGCGTAAGATAGACGCTTGTGGAACACCTCAGGTGACTTTATAGTGAAAACTTTAATTAAGTCTATCCATATATATTACGCTTCTATTAGTTAAGTAACTAGCGATGACGTTGACTAGATGACATTCCAACATCTCGAAAGTTTTAGACTACGGCGCCGAGTTAAATGCGTTTTAGATATCAAAGGAAACCAGCGCCTCTATCTTCCTAGTCCGCTAAGTTCCTGCTTTTGTTTCTTTTGCCAACCTAGTGAGCCTCATTAAGGCATCTGTTGTCGATTTCCCTTTTTTAAGTACAATTGGACTGGCGACAAATCCCTTTTTATGACTAGGCTTTGTAGTAGTCTATCTAGAACGAGTCCTTTGTAGCTTTCGCAGTTCTGTTTAAGAAGCAGATAAGGCGAAAAGATCTAGTTGAGGTGTTTCTTTTACATAGTTTGGGGACCAGGTCGAGTGTTGCCTGTTTGCATTTAACTGAAAAGTTGCCTCTGGCATATTCGTAGTTGTATAAATTGAGATCATCTTGGAAGTTGCTTGACAGAACTTTAAAGCATTCCATAAAAATATCATCGAGTCCAGGAGTTTTTTTATTCGTGACATATTGAGTGCAAGTTCCAACTCGTTTTTCGTGAACGGGCAAACGTTGTTGTTTTTTAAACCTACGTTAAAGTACTGTGGGCTGAAAAAATCTGTTGTATAATTAGGCAACTTCCTCACATGTAAGTGGTTTCGCTTCTTTGCCTATCTTGAGTTTTTTGCAGACTAGCTTGTAAGCCGTCCTCCATGGATTATTGTTCAGATTGGCGCAGAGCACGTTTTACGCATTTCTCTTTGCGGTATTTATGCCCCATTTGTACTGTTTCCTACATTCTATGTAGGTACTATATGAAGCTTCTTTGACTTGTTTGTTGTCGCGTTTGGCCTTACACTAGCAAAGCGCTTTGAGTCACGTGGCTATAAGTCAAGGTTGTTGTCAGGTAACGCCTTGTTAATTTTATTCAGGAACCACTTATAATAGATGACTTGTTACCGTACAACCGCATTCTTGTTCTCCATATAAACCACAAATAAACTTCAATTATGTTTGCTGTAGCTGTACTCAGTTCACACATCCCATTCCAAAATTTTCAAAACGATGTCTCTATAGCGCAGAGTAAAGTCAATGTGCGAGCTTTTTCCAGCGCAATCAAAGGTGAGTGTTCGGCCTGTATTAAGTATAGTTAATTTATAAGCTGCAGTCTACTCAAGGATCTTTTCGTCTTGATGGCACGTACGGTTAGCCTCCCACTCCATAGCCTTTGCGTTGAAGTCTCCCGATACTATCGTATGTCACCCTAAAGTTTTCCTTGCATTAAAAATATCATCAATATTGGATTGAAAATCGCTGGCGCTAACGTTAGGCAAAGTTTGCTTCTATATATGTCTTTGCAGGCTTTAGTTTGATGGCCGGTTTTCCAGCATGTTACGCACTCAACAGCCTTAACGCTCTTTATAATCCTACAAGAATTGATACTCACTGTTAGGTTCTTTATTCTAAGCATAAGGACAGTCGTATCAGCAATAGATTGAGTGCCCCATCTGGATGATTTCAATTTGTCAACTCTTAACTTATTAGCTTGGTCTTCGCCAATTTTCCTGGCATCCCACCTATTTGACTTTATTTGCTGTCGTCACTTCTTCAAGATTATAAATATGTACTGTTTGGCCAGTCCTTTTCTGAGTGCACACTGCTCCAGAGACTTCTGCATTCACTTTGGATTGAAATATTTCTACAACTTGTTGTTTGTCCAAAGCAATAAGTAAATTTCTAGGTTTCCATACCGCTTCTAGGGAGGTGTTTACCGTTTGCTGGTCGCAGTACCGTTTTAATCCCTCCCCCCTAAGATGGTCAGCATATGTTCTACCTTCATTTTAGATGACCAGCATCCCTATGCTTTTGTGGTGGTCGGTGGCGTACCTTTTGCTTTCTTTTTTGGTGGAGGTGTGCCATCCTGTGCGATATGTAATGTGACATTAGAGCCCCTGAATACAAATTCACTATTGTTTCAAGCTGGGGCCTATCGCTGCTAGCCTTAGATGTTACACATTTGCGGCCTGTGCTCTATCTCTAATCTTCGCATCTAGGAGTCGTGTCTCAGCCCACCAATGAATGTGTATTTTACTGTTTCAATTTGGTCATTTTATTCTCATCTTAAATAATGTCTACACTAATCTCCTTCTAATCATTTCCGCTACGTTAGAGGATGGGTTTCTTTTCCACTGTTAATAAAAACGACTGAGTTGTTGAAAATGGCGCTGTTCTTGTTGACTGTCTGTTGGTTGATTTTTCGGTTAGATTCAGTAGTGCTCTGGTCTCCTTATCAATATCATACAAGAGCTTAATAAGCTTTTTCTAAAGCAGTGACATGGCTTGTCCGGTTCAACTGCCTGCAGGGAAATATTCAATCTCTTTCATTTGGCAGTTGACACACCGCTAGTCATCCAAGGCAAAATCAATAACTCCAACATTTGGAGAAGCGAGATTACCTACAGCGCTCCTGTAGGGGCAGACCCGTAAACTTTTATTTTCGCAGGAGGATTGCTGGGGGTGTAAAAAAAACAACGACATTAAGAAGATCCGTTAAAAGTAAATCGGTGGACTGGCGGTCCGACAGAAAAAAAACGAACGTAATCAGATTTGCCGTATGCCAGCCATCGGGTAATCAAATCCCGTCGACTGATAGAGGGTTGCTTAAGTTATTTGCCGTGCGATAAAAAAAAACAAACAAACCGGCGGGTAGTCAGAAACGCAGGTCTGTCCGGTAGAAAGAACGGTTACTATCGGGTGAGTATTAATAACGCAAAACGGTAAACAACAGTACATAAACAAACAACGTCTAAGAGTGTAAGAGTAGACAGACCCAACAGAACCGTGTGGTAACACTCGTTGTCGCTATGGTTTGGTTTTTTGATCCGACTGTCAATCTTCGATAAAAACGCCAATCAGTGTCCAGCACTGAATGAATATCTAACTAACTACTGAACCCATAAGGCTCAGTTAAAGTATATTAAAAAGCCCGTACCCGTATGCAACAAAAAACGTAAAATCCTGTCTTATAGGCATTGTCCTTACAACAATAAAATAATAAAAAAAACATTTCGTTGATAAATTAAAAGTACCACGGTGTTTAAACAGTTAAAAACAGATTAAAAAAGGTAAAACTTGAACAAAACACTTGTCTACACCAACAGTTGACTAGTTACATAGGTTTACTAACACTCAATTAAAAAACAATAAGTAAAAGGTAAGTTATTAAATAAACTTAATAAAAACACGCACACAGGCTAAAAAACACATAATAAACCTAATTTTATTTTAGTGTAATACTGGTTGCAGTGATAATGTTAAAATTTATTAATATATATAATATAATTTTGTCAGTACTAACTAAAATTAAATACAAAAATAACACATTTTCTGAATTTATTTGTTATTAATTTTCCACGGATGTTCCATCACATCACTCAATGTTATACGTTCTTCAGATGTTCTACGCAATAACTAAAATAATCTATTTTAAAAATAAGAATCATTTTGCTATTAATTACCTTAGATATTAAATCAATTGCACCGGCAGGTACGTGGCAAGGATAATTAATATCAACATTTTCAATTCGAGCATAGGTTTCTTCATTACTCCTACTTTCAAATGGAGGCTTTCCAACCAAAAATTCATAACATAAAATTCCTAATACATATAACGATTAAAATTGAGCTCACGCATAGATATAATTACCTAAACACCAATTATCCACATGCGTTCCATATATTTTGCCTTGTACCATTTCTGGTGGTAGGTAATCTAAAGTGCCACACACTGTTTTGCGACTTGAAGAGGGGGTGTGAACTGACCATCCAAAATCTCCAAGCTTTATGTCATCAGTAATGGAAAGCAATAAGTTTTCTGGTTTAAGATCACGATGGATAACTTTTTTGCGATGACAGTAATCTAAAGCACTAGCCACTTGGTATACATATTTTGATGATCTAAAAAAATTAACCATTTAATAAAACTTCAACCAGAGTTTGACAAAGTGTTTTAATTGGTGCGACGAGTAAAAAGGCTTACCTATGTTCATTAAAGCGATCTTTGGGACTTTTTCTTAGATGTCTGTAAAGTTCACCTTTTCCAGCATATTGCAACACTAAGTAAATACGAAAATCATCATGAAACCACGTTAATAACTCTAAAATATTGGTATGCCTAAAAATGGATGAAATAAATTACAATTAACAATGTAAGTAAACTGACTTTAAATGTGATTGAATTTCAATTTCTCTTAACACCTGTCGCTCCACATGGTTATCAACAATTTCTTTTTTCAATAAAGTTTTAAGAGCAACTACATAACCAGTTTTCCTTTCGCGAGCAATAAAAACTCTTCCAAATTTTCCACGTCCTAATCGTGTACCTAATTCAAAATCACTTAGTGACCAATTATAGCTGAAAACATTCGTTATTTAATATAGTATCGGTAAAATCAATTTACTTTTCGTTGTTGTAAGCTTCATGCGATATCATTTTAGTTAAAAACAATTTTGATTCTTCATATTCTTCCTCTGGAATCTCAACTTCGTTGAGGCACTTTTCTACTTCTTCCTCAACATTGTTATGTGCCATTATTTAAAATAAATACATAAACTTTCAAATAAAACACTTACTTAAGTCTATTAAATTATTAGACTCTTAAACAGATTAGCGACAATAAAGTTTCCAATGCAGGGACATTCACATAAACTAACTCGGTGGGAATTATGTTTTCCTTTTATCACTATTGGGTATTAGTTTTATCGACAATTCCAAATTAAAACATTTTAATCGACAAATGCATATTTAACAGGTGAGGCTTTAGAAAATTACGAAAAGTTTTAATGGTACTCAATATCATTTGATAGCACTAAAAGTATGCGTACAGTTTATTATTCTCAGACTTGTTTTTTATGGTTTTTTATTATTTTATTATTTTAGTCTGTTAAAATTTTGTTTATTTCTAAAAGACATTGTAAGTGCGCTTACAATTATTTTGCCATTAAATATGAAGAATTGCAACAAATGATTCAATTACTTCGTCAACCTTTTTTTAAATAATTATTAACAAAAAATTGCTTTATTATCAATAATTTTAAGGGGGTACTTAATAATAAAATGCAAAAATTATCAATTTTTTTTATTTCTGTTTTTTAATCCACACTATATTCTGCCAAAATGCAAAAAATCCCATGTCTCTACAAGGTTTAAAAGTTACTTAGATTTAAGTGTAAACTTGGAACGACTCTTCTAGCTATGCACGTACCTATTCTACCCCAATAACATTTTATACCATTAGTTAACAAATATTACAAAATACAATTTTTTTTGTTTTTTTTTATTGTTTTATTTTTATCTTACGTGATACAATTAAAAAATCCCAGGTCCGTAAAAAGGACCTTCTTGACTTTCTTCTTCTAATTATTGTATTCTTCTTCTAACTTCTTCCTTGCTCTATATTTTTGTTGCCTAATAACTTTTGAAGCCTTTATGAAATCTCTTTCAGCCTTCTGATTTATTGCAATTTTTTTTGCACAATAACGTTTCACAAAAACTGCTTGGTTCGATGCCTAATAAATCAAAAATAGGGCAACGAGCTATGTTTCCATCATTGAAGCAAGCAGCTGCTTTATATGCACCTAAGCGTAATGTTTTTAACCAAACAAAAATATTTTTTGGAATTCGAGCCCATATGCTGTTCTTGCAGCTTTCATTTGCGTTCTGAGTTTTCCCATGCAAACATTTTTCTAGCAATCTGGGGTGAGCAAAATCTCTATATATAGGATTCATTTCGTTTATAATTATTGAAGGAAGGTGAAAATTATTAGAGAGATTATACTCTCTAACTAAAAGGAAAATTAAAAAAACAAACAATATGAACTATAATACTTAGTATAAAAAGCATACACGCAGATTCTTTACCTTCCTTGACGACCTTTTTGTACTTAAACCAATCATCACTAAAGATGCCATGCACTGGCTTTACATTTGTTGAAAGAATGTGGAAATAAGCCGACCATACAGCACTCTTCATTTTTTCCAAATATCCCACATTACGCCTAATTGCTAAACTATAATATAATTGTATTGTGTGTTTATGGCAGAGTGAGTAAGGCTACCACGACCACCAATGGACTTGCCATCAGTCAGTTTTGTAGAAGTAGATTTGAGCTTTCGCAACCGTGTACCCATGCGCTTTGCAACGAGAGCCACACACTTTAATTTTTGTATGGAGACATGATTTCCATAAGGTTTACTTTAGTCACCTTCAAAAACCCTTTAGAATCACTATCTCCAAGATTTAAATAAATATACAGAAGTCATAAAGGGATTTGTAGTTTTGTACATTTTTTAACTAAAAATAGATTTTCACAGCACGTTATAATTGCTCAACGAACGCAAAAATATTTTAGTTCCACCTTCAACCTCCATACCACCGCTTGTATCAGAATAATTAGCTGGACAATTTCTTTTTGGATGTACTGAAAATATTTTAAATGGACCTCAATGACCAAAATTTTTCCAGAGTCCATGCTCGCAAATGAAATTCCATTGAAAGACGTATAAATTTTTTTTGCCACGTCCCATCTAAGAATACTGACAAATCTCTTGAACCTTCATTCATTTAGCATTTTTCTTCAACTGCATGTTTTATAGATGCTTTTGCCAATCTTACAACTGCAGTGAAAACCACTTGAAATCACAATTTTTTTAAGTTTTGAATACTAGCATAAGTTCAAATATAATTTGACGTACATTCTGATGCATATAAAATTGTAAAGTAGGCTGCGGTAAGTTTATCAAGGAACACAGCTGCTTTGCGGAAGCATGTCCTCTGTCTATTGTTCGCATAGCATAAACAAATCTGACAATTATTGCCTCCAAAGGTTTATCAGAACCTGTCAACAAAACATTATATTTAGAAGCAACCGTAGTTGAATGTGATATAATCAGAGGTATGAGATGAAAAAAAGTAAACCTTTATGAATATTCTAATACTGGCTTACCTTCAACTTTGTACACAATTTTTTTGAAGTTTGCAACCTTCATTTCATTGGAACAGTTGTCACATTTCAATAAAACCGATGATGTTAGACCATTCCGAGCAACAATGTTTAGGCTAATCTGCCCATTGCATTTTTTGCACAAAGCAAAAGTATTCACTGCTACATTCAACGCTCTGATACAAACAATATTGAAAACATTATTACTTTCATAATTCTAATAGTCGGGCAATTGAAGTTTTATTTAAGAAACTGAAGAAGCAGGAGTTTGTGTTGTCGAGCAGGGTTGTGGTGACTTTACATTTACTGAACAAGGTGCATCCGTTGTCATTTCTGAAGGCACTTTACCGGAAAACCGCCTTTTCCTCTTCTTGAATAACAGACCCGTTCTCAGCTTATTTGAAACGAATAAAATCAAGTCTTTGCAATAAACACAAGTAAAACAATAACACTACAATATACAAACAGCAACAAGAACTTTGAAAAGCAAAAACGACTACTAAAGATAAAAAAAACTTTTTTGTTTCTTGCTTCTTCTGAACAGTTGTATTTTTTTTGTTTCGGTACACTTTTTTTCAAAACTGTGACAGGTAACCGAGTGTGTTTTTTTTAAATTTTGTTTATGGCAACGCTATTAACAAACGCAGCAAGGCGAATTTTAAAAATACAACTGTTTTTTTTTACTTTACTTTTAATAAAACAATAAAATTTTTAAATTTTCTAAGTTATTAAAAAAATTACTATTATCTTAAATTCTAAATTTAATTCTATCAGCTGTGCAGCTTTAGAACTATGTAAAGAAAACGTGTTCAAAATTTCAGAAAAATCGATTTAGTATTTTTTGAGAAAAGTGTACCTTAGTTTGCTTGGAAAATGGTTCCTTTAATACCCCCTTAAATTAGTTTAGATACTATGGAAAAATAATATTAAAACGTATTTTTCATAACGATATAAACAATTTTATTATTTAATGTAAACAGAAATTATTGTTAAACTTAAATAGTAATTTATGTCACTAGCGTCAAAACTGAAACATAGTATAACAAAATTAGGTTGAATGCATGAGAGTGAGTTATGCTATGAGGCTTTCGACGAGAGTTACATGCGTTATTTTTTATACTGTTTTTTGCTAAAAAAATCTTTTTTTTAATTAAAATGAATGATTTTGAAAACATGTCAAATTTAATTTTCGTAGTATCTTTATTACTAGCAACATTTTTTGACTTTGACAATCAATTTAAAATCAGATTAGTTTACAATACGTAGTTTATAACACTCTTTTATTTGAGCAAAATCTTAGAGGCTTTTAAATGTATTTTCCACCAGACACACACATTTACTTAAAAGATATATGTCCCAAAACATGTAAAAAAAAGGATTCTAAGAGTAGCTGCAATAACCCGGTATTTTTAAGATATCTAAAGGTGCGTTTACATTAGAGAGAACGTAAGCAAACGAATTCGTTCGTTTAAGCTCGCGTAATGTAATCGAACTCGCTCGTATTCGGTAATATTCCGACACGTGTCGGCAAATCTGCGAATCAACAAAGGAAGTTCGTGCTCAATATGTACAGCGCATTTAGATCTATTTAATATAACTTGTTTTTTCCTCCGCTACTAAACCTAATTATTTGAAATTAATAATAGTAATTATTATTTGTTAATTATAAATTAAAATTCATTTTTTTTATATATTAAAAGTGTTATAGAATAGACTAACGAAAACACTCTCGAATTAATTGAATTATATAGAAGCAAACCATGTTTATTGGATCTCAAATCAAAATCATATAAAATAAACAAAACATAAAATGCCTTAAATGAAATTTCTGCTGAAATCAATTGTGATGTCGTGAAAGTGAAAAAAAAGATGAAGTCGCTTTTTGCATCATTTAGAAGAGAAAGACAAAAGAAGTCACAACTAAAAGAACTGGCACTAAGGCTAACGAAGTTTATCATTCTAGTTGGTTTGCGTTTAAGAGTCCTTCATTTTTGATGAATTTGCCTACACAAGCTACTAATTCTGTGATTCATCGCCAGTCATTCCATATTTCAAATACTACATCTACATGTACAAGCACTCACAAACATCTCCAATGTTAGAACAATTATTGTAGTCAGTTTTCCCCACAAAAAAATAATGATTCTCAAACTAAGTATGTACTTAAAATTCGTATTCTATTAGTAGCTTTGTCACAAACTTTAAAGCATAGTGTTGATATTTGAAAATGGTTTAATATAATACGTATTTACTTTAGTTTTTTATTTATCTTATCTGCACATAATCCTTTAAAACATCAACCCTGTTGTAAATGACCTACGGAAGATGTATTCAAACCCATAGAAATGTTATAGGTATTAATAGGTTAAAAAAAATTTTGTAGGAAAGTATAGATAGTAAGTAAAATTTTATATGGGTTTATATAGGTAAACTCCAAAAAATGTTTTACCTTTAGAAAAGTATAGGAACCTCCTGAAAAATTCTTATTAAAAATAATTAAACACTAAAAATAAATAAATAAAACATAATAAAATCTGTTAAAGAAAGTGCAATATAAAGTTGTCTATTTATTCTTATTTTAAAAAAAATTGGGTAAAGAAATTTCTATAGAAACAAACGAAAAGAACAAGTGGATTTTCACCGGGAATATTATTGTATTCAAATATTTATTAGTTTTGCTTCAGTTTCCATTGAGAACCTTTGAGTCGATTGTAACAAAAAATATTTATGGTATAGCGTTACTTCGTGTTCGTATTTTTTTGTGTGACGGCAAAATAAAAATGTATTTATAATTTTTAAATGAATTTATCAATAACATAAAAAATAAGTATACAAACATATTTTAATATGACCTTTGTTTTACAGTTTTCTATAGGCATTTTCTCTAGTGTTTAAAATAGAAATTGTGGTTTTCCGTAATAACTAATAGGAACCTATAGAAATTAATTTTCAAAACTTTAACTCATAGAAACTTGTAGGTTTCTATAAAAAATTATAAGTTATTCTATGGCATCCTTTAAAAATATACAGGTTATTGCTCATACATTTCAATAGGAATCAATAGGTAATTTTAGTGACAAAAGCAGTATATGAATCCTATTGGATCTTGTAGTTTTTTTATAATTTTTATTAGTCATTTACAACAGGGAATTATTGCTTTGAATACCTCGAGAATGATTGAACATATTCCAGATGTAGCAGACGCAGATACAATATTGTTTTAAGAGGGGGAGCACTTTTTCTGTGATTTTACCTATATTGTTTGGAAAGGGGGCAATCTTTGTGCGGATTTACTTATATTATTTATAGAGAGGGAATGGAAAGTTTTGATGTGATTTTCTTTATATTTCAGAAATATTTTTAAATTGGTCAAAATAAAGTGGAGAAGGGGCCCCCATTGGCTTTCCCCCTGGATCCGCGCCTGAGATGTAGAGATATTGAACACATATTTAAGGCTTGCATACGAATCACCTGTCGCAAGGAAGCGAAGAGTTAACAGCATTCTGTTTTTTGCACTAATTGTTTTTTGGAAAGATGTATCTTTTTTAGAAATGATAGATCCAATCAAATTTACTAAAATCTACAGAAGTTTGTTGTTTGACCCAAAGTATCTTTGATTCAATCCGTTAATAATGCTTCACCACCCGTGTGTTTCCTTGTTTTAAAAATCGGGAACACCACACATTCTTCTTCTTTTTTTCGGAAAGTCCTGCTATAATGAAACTAGCAACGCTAGTTATTATCATATCATCATTCGTATCTGACATGATTAATAATATGTTCTAATAATATGATCACGGCCGAATGAGAAAGTTCGTTCATAAAAAAATGCGCAGATGACATCGAACGAGTTCATTCGTTTCTGTTCGCTCTTAAACGCATCTTAATAATAATCAAGATAGAGCCGCTAGAATCTGCGTTTGGACAGATTGTGGTGTCATATTGTTACGCTACTGCAAGTTTGTCGATTTCTTAACGTTGTGACTACTTACAGTCCCTTATATATATATATAGACTCTAGTTTGCGTTTATTCATAATTGTTAACAAATGGCTTTTAGTTTTGAACCCTCATACACGGCAATAAGACATATTCTGGAAGACAAACAGGGAAATACTGATGATATTCAAGTCCCTGCTCAAAAATCGCATTCCACACGGCGAGGCGTAAGATAGACCATTGTGGAACACCGCAGGTGACTTTATAGTGCAAACTTTGATTAAGTCTATCCACATGTATTACGCTTCTATTAGTTAATTAACTAGCAATGATGTTGACTAGATGAGACTCCAATTTCTCAAGAATTTTAGACCACGGCGCCGAGTTAAATGCGTTTTAGACATCAAAAGAAACCAGCGCCTCTATCTTTCTAGTCCGCCAAGTTACTGCTTTTGTTTCTTTTGCCAACCTAGTGAGCCTCATTAGGGAATCTGTTGTCGATTTCTCCTTTTTAAGCCCAATTGGACTGGCGACAAATCCCCTTTCATGGCTAGGTTTTGTAGTAGTCTATCTAGGACAAGTCTTTCGTAGACCTTTGCAGTGTTGTTTAAGAATCAGATAAGGCAAAAAGATCTAGTTGAGGTGTCTCTTTTACAGAGTTTCGGGACCAGGTCGAATGTTGCCTGTTTACTTTTAACTGAAAAGTTGCTTCTGGCATATTCGTAGTTGTATAAATTGAGATCATCTTGGAAGTTGCTTGACAGAAGTTTAACGCATTCCATAAAAATGTCATCGGGTCCAGGAACTTTTTTATTCCTGACATATTGAGTGCAAGTTCCAACTCGTTTTTCGTGAACGGGCAAACGTTAGAGGTGTTTTTTGGAACCTACGTTAAAGTACTGTGGGCTGAGAAAAGCTGTTGTATAATTGGGCAGCTTCCTCACATGTAAGTGGTTTCGCTTCTTTGTCCATCTTGATTTTTTTGCAGGCTACTTTGTAAGCCGTCGTCTATGGATTAATGTCCAGATTGGCGCAGAGCACGTCTTACGCATTTCTCTTTGCGGTATTTATGCCGCATTTGTACTGTTTCTTACATTCTGTGTAGGTACTATATGAAGCTTCTTCGACTTGTTTGTTGTCGCGTTTGGCTTTACACTAGCAAAGCGCTTTGAGTCACGTGATTATAAGTCAAGGTTGTTGTCACGTAACGCCTTGGTAAAGGCTGCATTGTTAATTTTCTTAAGGATCCACCTAGAATAGATGGCTTGTTGCCGTACAACCGCATTTTTGTTCCCCATATAAACCACAAATAAACTGTAATTATGTTTGCTGTTCGCACATCCCATTCTAAAATTTTCAAAACAATGTCTCTAGAGCGCAGAGTAAAGTTAATATGCAAGCCTGTTACGGCGCAATCAAAGGTGGGTGTTCGGTCTGTATTAAGTATAGTTAGTTCATCAGCTGTAGTCTACTCAAGGATCTTTTCGTCTTGATGGCACGTACGGTTAGCTTCCCACTCCATAGCCTTCGCGTTGAAGTTTGTCGATACTATCGTATGTCACCCTAAAGTTTTCCTTGCATTAAAAATATCATTAACAATTGATTGAAAATCGCTGGCGCTAATGTTCGGCGAGATGTAACAGTTGAATATACTTAAGTTATTAATTTGCAGGACAGTGTGGCTATCATCTCTGGTATACATTGCCGTTTTCTGTTCATTATCCATCGTCAAATTAGCTTTCGTAGCCATAATGATGTTAGGCTCAATTATTAAAACCGCGTCCGTTTCATAGTTTTCGGCAATGACCGTGACCAGAGCCTGAGGCGCTCCCTTGCTCCCTAAATTACTTGTCAGTATCTAAATTGTATGCAAAATAGGAATGTTGTTTGTGTGAGGATCCATTTTCTAAAATATCTTGGCTGAGGATAATCTGATCTTTGAAATGTGCCGTTTGCATTTGGGACATGCCATTGTCCACAGTGAGTGATCTATACACTCGCATACCGCGCAATATTTTGTTTTAGAGCACGTCGCCTTAGTGTGATCAATCTTACCACAGCTTAGGCAAAGTTTGCTTCTATCTATGTCTTTGCAGGCTTTAGTTTAATGGCCGGTTTTCCAGCATATTACGCACTCAACAGCCTTAACCCATTTTATAATCCTACAAGAATTGATACTCACTGTTAGGTTCTTTATTCTAAGCATAAGGACAGTCGTATCAGCAATAGATTGGGTGCCTCATCTAGATGATTTCAGTTTGTCTAAAGCAATAAGTAAATGATCATTTCCAGTCTTCCTTGCCGTTTCTAGAGAGGTGTTTACCGTTTGCTGGTCGCAGTACCGTTTTATTTCAATAACTGCAACATTTGGAGAAGCGAAAATACCTACAGCGCTCCTGTAGGGGTAGACCCGTAAGCTTTCATTCTCGCAGGAGGATTGCTGGGAGCGTAAATAAAACAACGACATCAAGAAGATCCGATAAAAGTAAATCGGTATCAAAAAAAACCTTGTGGACTGGCGGTCCGACAGAAAAAAAACAAACGTAGTCAGATCTGCCCTACGCCAGCCATCGGGTAATCAAATCCCGCCGACTGATAGAGGGTGCTTAAGTTATTTGCCGTGCGATAAAAAAACAAGCAAACCGGCGGGTAGCCAGAAGCGCAGGTCTATCCGGTAGACAAAACGGTTACTATCAGGTGAGTATTAACAACGCAGAACGGTAAACAACAGTACGTAAACAAACAACGTCTAAGGGTGTGAGAGTAGACAGGCTTAACAGAACCGTATGGTGACACTCGTCGCTATGATCTTGGTTTTTTGATCCGACTGCCAATCTTCGATAAAAACGCCAATTAGCGCCCAGCACTGAGAGATGAATATCTAACTAACTACTAAACCAATAAGGCTCAGTTAAAGTATGTTAAGAAGCCCGGACCCGTATGCACCAAAAAACATAAAATCCTGTCTTATGGGCCTTGTCCTTTTAACAGTAAAATAACAAAAAAAAACATTTTGTTGGTAAATCAAAATTACCACGGTGTTTAAACAGTTAAAAACAGATTTAAAAAGGTAAAACTTGCACAAAACACTTGTCTACACCAACAGTTGACTAGTTACATATGTTTACTAACACTTAATTAAAAAACAATTAGTAAAAGGTAAGTTATTAAATAAAATTAATAAAAACACGCACACAGGCTAAAAAACACATAATAGACCTAATTTTATTTTAGTATACTAGTAGTACTAGTTACAGTGATAATGCTAAAATTAATTAAAATATATATTATAATTTTGTCAGTACTAACTAAAATTAAATACAAAAATAACACATTTTTAGAATTTATATGTTATTAATTATCCATGGATGTTCCATCACATCACTCAATGATATACGTTCTTCAGATGTTCTACGCAATAACTAAAATAATCTATTTTAAAAACAAGAATCTTTTTGCTATTAATTACCTTGGATATTAAATCAATTGCACCAGCAGGTACGTGGCAAGGATAATAAATATCAACATTTTGAATTCGAGCATAAGTTTCTTCATCACTACTACTTTCAAATGGAGGCTTTCCAACCAAAAATTCATAACATAAAATTCCTAATACATGTAACGATTAAAATTGAGCTCACGCATAAATATAATTACCTAAACACCAATTATCGACATACGTTCCATATACTTTTTTCTCTACTATTTCTGGTGGAAGGTAATCTAAAGTGCCACACCTTGTTTTGCGATTTGAAGAGGGGGCGTGAACTGACAATCCAAAATCTCCAAGTTTTATATCATCAGTAATGGAAAGTAATAAGTTTTCTGGTTTAAGATCACGATGGATAACTTTTTTGCGATGACAGTAATCTAAAGCACTGGCCACTTGGTATACATATTTTGATGATCTAAAAAAATTAACCATTTATTAAAACTTCAGCAACAGTTTGACAAAGTGTTTTAATTAGTACGACGAGTAAAAATGCTTACCTATGCTCATCAAAGCGACCTTTGGGACTGTTTCTTAGATGTTCGTAAAGTTCACCTTTTCCAGCATATTCCAACACTAAGTAAATACGAAAATCATCATGAAACCACGTTAATAACTCTAAAATATTGGGATGCCTAAAAATGGTTGAAATAAATTACAATTAACAATGTAAGTAAACTGACTTTATATGTGATTGAATTTCAATTTCTCTTAACACATGTCGCTCCATATGGTTATCAGCAATTTCTTTTTTCAATAAAGTTTTAAGAGCAACTACATAACCAGTTTTCCTTTCACGGGCAATAAAAACTCTTCCAAATCTTCCACGTCCTAATCGTGTACCTAAATCAAAATCACTCAGTGACCAATTATAGCTGAAAAAATTTGTTGTTTAATATATTATCGGTAAAATCAATTTACTTTTCGTTGTTGTAAGCTTCATGCGATATCATTTTAGTTAAAAACAATTTTGATTCTTCATAATCTTCCTCTGGAATCTCAACTTCGTTAAGGCACTTTTCTACTTCTTCCTCAACATTGTTATGTGCCATTCTTTAAAATTAATACATAAACTTTCAAATAAAACACTTACTTAAATCTATTAAATTATTGGACTATTTTTCTGCATATGTCAGAACTGTTAAACAGATTAGCGACAATAAAGTTTCCAATGCAGGGACATTCACATAAACTAACTCGGTGGGAATTATGTTTTCCTTTTATTATTATTGGGTATTAGTTTTATCGACACCTCCAAATTAAAACATAATCGACAAATGCACATTTAACAGGTGAGGCTTGAGAAAATTACGAAAAGTTTCAATGGAACTCAGTATCATTTGATAGCACTAAAAGTGTGCGTACAGTTTATTATCCTCAGTCTTATTTTTTGCCGTTTTTAATTATTTTATTAATTTAGTTTGTTACAATTTTGTTTATTTCTAAAAGACATTGTAAGTGCGCTTACAATTATTTTGCCATTAAATATGAAGAATTGCAACAAATGATTCAATTACTTCGTCAAGCTTTTTTTAAATAATTATTAACAAAAAATTGCTTTATTATCAATAATTTTAAAGGGGTACTTAATAATAAAATGCAAAAATTATCATTTTTTTTTTATTTCTGTTTTTTAATCTACACTATATTCTGCCAAAATGCAAAAAATCCCATGGTTTAGAAGTTACTTAAATTTAAGTGTAAACTTGGAACGACTCTTCTAGCTATGCACGTACCTTTTCTACCCTAATAACATTTTATACCATTAGTTAACAAATATTACAAAATGCAATTTTTTTTGTTTTTTTTTATTGTTTTATGTTTATCTTACGTGATACAATTAAAAAATCCCAAGTCCGTAAAAAAGACCTTAACTTTCTTCTTCTAATTCTTGTATTCTTCTTCTAACTTCTTGCTTGCTCTATATTTTTGTTGCCTAATATTTTTGAAGCCTCTATGAAATCTCTATCAGCCTTCTGATTTTTTGCAAGGTCTTTTTTGCACAATAACGTTACACAAAAACTGCCTGGTTCAATGCCTAATAAATCAAAAATAAGGGTAACGAGCTATGTTTCCATCATTAAAGCAAGCAGCTGCTTTATATGCACCTAAGCATAATGTTTTTAACCAAACCAAAAAATTCTTTGGAATTCGAGCTCATATGCTGTTCTTATAGCTTTCATTTGCGTTTTGAGTTTTCCCATGCAAACATTTTTCTAGCAATCTTGGGTGAGCAAGATCTCTAAATATAGGTTTCACTTCGTCCATAATTATTGAAGGAAGATGAAAACTATTAGAGTGATCATACTCCTTACCTAAAAGAAAAATTATAAAAACTAACAATATGAACTATAATACTAAGTATAAAAAGTATGCATACAGATTCTTTACCTTCCTTGACGGCCTTTTTATACTTGCACCAATCATCACTAAAGAAACCATGCACTGGCTTTACATTTGTTGAAAGAATGTGGAAGTGGGCTGGCTATACAACACTCTTCATTTTTTCCAAATATACTACATTACGCCTAATTGCTAAATCTTAATTGTATGGTGGTTATTGCAGAGTCAGTAAGTCTACCACGATCACCAATATACTTGCCGTCAGCCAGTTTTGTAGAAGTAGATTTGAGCTTTTGTAACCGTGTGTCCCGGCGCTTTGCAACGTGAGCCACACACTCTAATTTTTGTATAGAGACGTGACTTCCATAAGGTTTACTTTCAGTCACCTTCAAAAACCCTTTAGAATCACCATCTCGAAGATAGTTTACATATCTAAAATAAATACACAAAAGTCATAAAGGGATTTGTAGTTTTGTACATTTTTCAACTAAAAATAGATTTTCACCTCACGTTATAATTGCTCAACGAACGCAAAAACATTTTAGTTCCACCTACGACCTCCATACCACCGCTTGTATCAGAACAATTAACTGGACAATTTGGTAAATATAACTCTATTTCTTTTTTGATGCACTGACAATATTTTCAAAGGACCTCAATGTCTAAATTTTTTTAAGAGTCCATCGTCGCAAATGAAACAATTCCATTAAGGGACGTATGGCCTATTTTTTGCCACGTCCCATCTAAGGATACTGACAAATCTCTTGAACCTTCATTCATTTGGCATACTTCCTTAACTGCTTGTTTCATAGATACCTTTGCCAATCTTTCAACTGCAGTGAAAACCACTTGAAATCGCAATTTTTTTAAGTTTTGAATACTAGATTGATAAAATCGCATAAGTTCAAATATAATTTGACGTACATTCTGATGCATATAAAATTGTGTAGTAGGCTGTGGTAAGTTTATCAAGGAACACAGCTGCTTTCCGGAAGCATGTCCTCTGTCTATTGTTCGCATAGCTTAAATAAATTTGACATTTATTGCCTTCAAAGGTTTATCAGAACCTGTCAACAAAACATTATATTTAGAAGCAACCCTAGTTGAATATGACATAATCAGTGGTATGAGATGAAAAAAAGTAAACCTTTATGAATACTCAAATAAATGCATTAGAACAGTTGTCACATTTCAATAAAACCGATTCCATTCTGAGCAACGATGTTTAGACTAATTTGCCCGTTGCATTTTTTGCACGAAGCAAAAGAATTCATACAAACAAAATCAAAAACATCATTGCTTTTATGCTTCGAATAGTCGGACAATTGAAGTTTTATTTTAGAACCTGAAGAAACTGGAGTTTGTGTTGTCGAACAGGGTTGTGGTGACTCCAAATTTACTGAACAAGTTGCATTCGATGTCATTTCTGAAGGCCTTTTACCTGAAAACCGCCTTATCCTCTTCTTGAAAAACAGACCCGTTCTTGGCATATTTGAAACGCGTAAAATAAAATATTTGAAAAAACACAAATAAAACAATAACACTACAATATACGAACAGCAACAAACCGAGTGTGTTTCTTTTATTTATAGCAACAACAAACGCAGCAGAGCGAACTTTAAAAATCCAACTTTTTTTTTTACTTTACTTTTAATAAAACAATAAAATTTCCAAGTTATTAAGAAATTTACTATTTTCCTCAAATTAAATTCTACCTGCTGTACAGCTTTAGAACTATGTAAAGAAAACGTGTTCAACATTTCATAAAAATTTATTTAGTATTTTTTGAGAAAAGTGTACCTTGATTTGCATGGAAAATGGCTCCGTTTAGTACCCCCTTAAATTAGATACGATGGAAAAATAATATTAAAAAGTGTTTTTCATAACGATATGAACAATTTTATTATTTAATGTAAACAAAAATTATTGTTAAACTTAAATAGTAATTTATGTCACTAGTGAGTAGCTGCAATAACCCGGTATTTTTACGATATCTAAAGATTCGTTTACATTAGAGAGAACATAAGCGAACAAATTCGTTCGTTTAAGCTCGCGTAATGTGGACTGTGGACTTAAATGGCATTAATATTTCAGTAAAATCTTACTATTATATTAAATCTGATGTTCGTGGTTTCATGGCCGTTTTCGGTTTCCCGAGAACGTATTTATTTCAGTTTATTGGAGTACGTGTTTCGGTCTCCTGTGCCTACGCACGATCCTCGGATCGTATCTCCATAGTTTCCTTACTTCCTCGTTGGGGTGTGTCGGTATTTCTTCGGCCAACTTCTGTGCCGTTTCTCGAAGTAGTTCCCTTATGCTGGGCACTTGTAAATCCCGGTGAAGCTGGTTGTTTCTCACGAACCACGGTGCGTTTGCGACGAGGCGTAGCGCCTTGTTTTGGGTTCGCTGGAGCTTCTCTATGTGCGTTTTCGCCGCGTGTGACCACGTTGGCGAAGCGTAGGTCATGGTGGGCCGTATCACCGACTTGTAGAGTAGCAGCTTGTTGTCCACGGATAGGACGCTGTTTCTCCCCAACATCGGATACAGCTTTGACATTACTGCGGATGCTCTAGCTGCTACGTTGTGAAGGTGTTTCTTCCACGATAGGCGTCTGTCGAGAACGATTCCAAGGTACTTCGCTTCGTTCTTCCACGGTATGTCGGCACCTCTCAGGTTGACTCCACGTGCTGGTATGATTCCATCCATAGCGACCTGCAGTCGGTCTGCAATCTGTCTGAGGGATCTCGATCTTACCATTACCGCGGTGTCATATAGCGCGTACTCCGCTCGTGGATGCTTCGGGATGTCGGAAGTGAAGATGTTATACAGTAGAGAACCCAGAACTGATCCTTGTAGTACTCCTGCTTGAATTCTTCTCGGGCCGGACTTTGAAGTGTTTAGCTTCACTCTAAACGTGCGGTTCGCGTAATGTAAACGGCGAACAAGACATGTACGATCGAACTCGCTCGTATTCGGTAATATTCCGACACGTGTCGGCAAATCAGCAAATCATCAAAGGAAGTTTGAGCTCAATATGTACAGCGCATTTAGATCTCTTTAATATCACTTGTTTTCTCCTCCGCTGCTAAACCTAAATATTTGAAATTAATAATAGTAATTATTATTTGTTAATTACAAATTAAAATTCACTTTTTTTTAAAATTAGAAGTGTTATAGAATAGACTAACGAAAACACTATCAAATTAATTGAATTATATAAAAGGAACCATGTTTATGGGATCCCAAGTCAAAATCATATAAAATAAGAAACAAAACAAAAAACACCTTAAATGAAATTTTTACTGACATTAATTGTGATGTGGTGGAAGTGAAAAAAAGATGAATTCGCTTTTGCATCATTTAGAAGAAAAAGACATAAGAAGTCACAACTAAAAGAACTGGCATCAGGGCTAACGAAGTTTATCATTCTACTTGGTTTGCGTTTAAGAGTCCTTTATTTTCAATGAATTTGCTTACACAAGTTACTAATTCTGTAATTCATCACCAGCCATTTCATATTTCAAATACTACATCTACATGTACAAGCACTCCACAAACATCTCCAATGTTAGAACAGTTATTGTAGTCAGTTTTCCCAACCAGAAAACAATGATTCTCAAACTACTTAAAATTCGTATTTTATTAGAGTAGTTTTGTCACAAACTTTAAAGCATAGTTTTGATATTTGAAAATCGTTTAATATAATACGTATCTACTTTAGTTTTTTATTTATCTTATCTGCACATAATCCTTCAAAACATTCACTCTGTTGTAAATGACCTACAGAAGATGTATTCAAACCCATGGAAATTTTATAGGTATTAATAGGTGTAAAAAAGTTTTGTAGGAAAGTGTGATAGTAAGTAAAGTTTTATATGGGATTATATAGGTAAATTCTAAAAAATGTTTTAACTATAGAAAAGTATAGGAACCTCCTAGATAATTCTTATTAAAAATGTTTAAACACTAAAAAGAAATAAATTTTTGTGCGAATTTACTTATATTATTTAAAAAGAGGAAAAGGAAAGTTTTGATGAGGGCAATTGCCTCCATTGGCCTTCCCCTTGGATCCGCGCCTGAGATGTAAAAATATTGAACACATATTTAAGGCTTGCATACGAAACACCTGTCGCAAGGAACCGAAGAGTTAATAGCATTCTGTCTTTTGCACTAATTGTTTTTTAGAAAGATGTATCTGTTTTAGAAATGATAGATTCAATCAAATTTAATAAAATCTACAGAAGTTTGTTGTTTGACCCAAAGTATCTTTGATTCGATCCGTTAATAATGCTTCACCATCGGTGTTATTCTTTTTTTTTTAACAATTGTGAATACCACACTTTCTTTTTTTCTTCAGAAAGTCCTGCTATAATGATGAAACTAGCAACGCTAGTTATTATCATATTGTCATTCGTATCTGACATGATTAATAATTTGTTCTCACGTTGCTATACGGATTAGGGCTGAATGAGAATGTTCGTTCATAGCAAAATGCGCAGATGACACAGAACGAACAAATGCTTACGAGCTAATTCGTTTGTTCGTTCGTTTCTGTTCGCTCTAATGTAAACGTATCTTAACAATAATCAACATACAGCCGCTAGAATTTGCGTTTGGACTGATTGTAATGTCATATTGTTACGCTACTGCAATTTTGTCGCTTTCTTAACGTTGTGACTACTTACAGTACCTTATATATATATATATATATATAGACTCTAGCTTGCGTTTATTCATAATTGTTAACAAATGGCTTTTAGTTTTGAACCCTCATACACGGCAACGAGACATATCCTGGAAGACAAACAGAGAGAAACTGATGATATTCAAGTCCCTGCTCAAATATCGCGAGGTAGTTCGCGTACGTTGTTAGTTAAATTAGTGCGGGTAACCAGATAAACAGAATGTCAACATAGAAAATATTCCACAGGGCGAGGCGTAAGATAGACACTTGTAGAACACCTCAGGTGACTTTATAGTGAAAACTTTGATTGAGTCTATTCACATATATTACGCTTCTATTAGTTAAGTAACTAGCGATGACGTTGACTAGATGAGACTCCAACATCTCGAGAATTTTAGACCACGGCGCCGAGTTAAATGCATTTTAGATATCAAAGAAAACCAGCGCCTAATCCACCAAATTCCTGCTTTTGTTTCTTTTGCCAACCTAATAAGCCTGATTAGGGCATCCGTTGTCGATTTCCCTTTTTTAAGTACAATTGGACTGGCGACAAATGCCTTTTTATGACTAGGTTTTGTAGTAGTCTATCTAGGACTAGTATTTTATAGACTTTTGCAGTGCTGTTTAAGAACCAGATAGGGCGAAAAGGTCTAGTTGAGGCGTCTCTTTTACTCATTCCATAAAAATATCATCGGGTCCAGGAGCTGTTTTAGTCCCTGACATATTGAGTGAGTTCCAACTCGTTTTTCGTAAACGGGCAAACGTTAAAGGTGTTTTTCGGAACCCACGTTAAATTACTGTGAGCTGAGAAAAGCTGTTGTATAATTTGGGCAGCTTCCTCAGATGTAGGTGGTTTCGCTCCTTTGCCTATCTTGAATTTTTTGGAGACTACCTTGTAAGTCGTCCTCTATGGATTATTGTCCAGATTGGCGCATAGCACGTCCTACGCATTTCTCTTTGCAGTATTTATGCCCCATTTGTACTGTTTCTTACATTCAATGTAGGTACTATATACAGCTTCTTTGACTTGTTTGTTGTTGCGTTTGGCCTTACTTGTTCAGATTCTTCTGGCGCAGATGCATTCTTTGCATAGACGATCTAGGTCCTCCGACCACCAATATAATGCGTTATTGCTCTTGTCTCCCTTAGAGCGTGGCATGCTTTTCTTACACGCTTTTGTTAGTACACTAGCAACGCACTTTGAGTCACGTGACTATAAGTCAAGGTTGTTGTCACGTAACGCCTCGGTAGAAGCTGCGTTGTTAATTTTATTCAGGATCTACCTAGAATGGAAGGCTTGTTGCCGTACAACCGCATTCTTGTTCCCCATATAAACCACCAATAAACTGCAATTATGTTTGCTGTAGCTGTACTCAGTTCGCACATCCCATTCCAAAATTTTCAAAGCGATGTCTCTAGAGCGCAGAGTAAAGTCAATGAGCGACCTTTTTTCAGCACAATCAAAGGTGAGTGTTAGGCCTGTATTAAGTATAGTTAGTTCATCAGCTGCAGTCTAATCAAGGATCTTTTCGCCTTGATGGCACGTACGGTTAGCTTCCCACTCCACAACCTTCGCGTTGAAGTCTCTTGATACTATCGTATGACACCCTAAAGTTTTCCTTGCATTAAAAATATCAACAATATTGGATTGAAAATCGCTGGCGCTAATGTTCAGCGAGCTGTAACATTTGAATATACTTAAGTTATTCAGTTGCAGGACAGTGTGGTTATCATCTCTGGTATAGATGGTCGTTTTTATTCATTATCTATTGTCAAATTAGCTTTCGTAGTCATGATGATGTTTGGCTCAATTATTGAAACCGCGTCCGTTTCATAGTTTTCGGCAATGACCGTGACCAGAGCCTGAGGCGCTCTCCTGCTTCCTAAATAACTTTTCAGTGTCCAAATTGCCTGCGAAATAGGATTGTTGTTTGTGTGAAGCTTCATTATCGGCCTTGTACTATCAACAGTAAAATCACAAAAACAACACTTCGTCGGTAAATCAAAATTACCACTGTGTTTAAACGGTTAAAAACAGAATAAAAAAGTTAAAAACTCGCACAAAACATTTCACTAATAGTTGACTAGTTACATATTTTCACTAACAATCAATTAATAAACATTATGTAAATGGTATGTTATTAAATAAAATTAATCAAAACACGCACACAAGCTAAAAAAACAAATAATACACCTAATTTTATTTCAGTATACTAGTAATAGTGGTTGCAGTGATAATGTAAAATTTATTAATATATATAATATAATTTTGTCAGTACTAACTAAAATTAAATACAAAAATAACACATTTTCTGAATTTATTTGTTATGAATTATCCATGGATGTTCCATCACATCACTCAATGTTATACGTTCTTCAGATGTTTTACGCAATAACTAAAATAATCTATTTTAAAAATAAGAATCATTTTGCTATTAATTACCTTAGATATTAAATCAATTGCACCGGCAGGTACGTGGCAAGGATAATTAATATCAACATTTTCAATTCGAGCATAAGTTTCTTTATTACTCCTACTTTCAAATGGAGGCTTTCCAACCAAAAATTCATAACATAAAATTCCTAATACATATAACGATTAAAATTGAGCTCACGCATAGATATAATTACCTAAACACCAATTATCCACATGCGTTCCATATATTTTGCCCTGTACCATTTCTGGTGGTAGGTAATCTACAGTGCCACACATTGTATTGCGACTTGAAGAGGGGGCGTGAACTGACAATCCAAAATCTCCAAGTTTTATATCATCAGTAATGGAAAGTAATAAGTTTTCTGGTTTAAGATCACGATGGATAACTTTTTTGCGATGACAGTAATCTAAAGCACTGGCCACTTGGTATACATATTTTGATGATCTAAAAAAATTAACCATTTATTAAAACTTCAACAAGATTTTGACAAAGTGTTTTAATTGGTGCGACGAGTGAAAATGCTTACCTATGCTCATTAAAGCGACCTTTGGGACTTTTTCTTAGATGTCTGTAAAGTTCACCTTTTCCAGCATATTCCAACACTAAGTAAATACGAAAATCATCATGAAACCACGTTAATAACTCTAAAATATTGGTATGCCTAAAAATGGATGAAATAAATTACACTTAACAATGTAAGTAAACTGACTTTAAATGTGATTGAATTTCAATTTCTCTTAACACATGTCGCTCCATATGGTTATCAGCAATTTCTTTTTTCAATAAAGTTTTAAGAGCAACTACATAACCAGTTTTCCTTTCGCGAGCAATAAAAACTCTTCCAAATTTTCCACGTCCTAATCGTGTACCTAATTCAAAATCACTTAGTGACCAATTATAGCTGAAAACATTCGTTATTTAATATAGTATCGGTAAAATCAATTTACTTTTCGTTGTTGTAAGCTTCATGCGATATCATTTTAGTTAAAAACAATTTTGATTCTTCATATTCTTCCTCTGGAATCTCAACTTCGTTGAGGCACTTTTCTACTTCTTCCTCAACATTGTTATGTGCCATTATTTAAAATAAATACATAAACTTTCAAATAAAACACTTACTTAAGTCTATTAAATTATTAGACTCTTAAACAGATTAGCGACAATAAAGTTTCCAATGCAGGGACATTCACATAAACTAACTCGGTGGGAATTATGTTTTCCTTTTATCACTATTGGGTATTAGTTTTATCGACAATTCCAAATTAAAACATTTTAATCGACAAATGCATATTTAACAGGTGAGGCTTTAGAAAATTACGAAAAGTTTTAATGGTACTCAATATCATTTGATAGCACTAAAAGTATGCGTACAGTTTATTATTCTCAGACTTGTTTTTTATGGTTTTTTATTATTTTATTATTTTAGTCTGTTAAAATTTTGTTTATTTCTAAAAGACATTGTAAGTGCGCTTACAATTATTTTGCCATTAAATATGAAGAATTGCAACAAATGATTCAATTACTTCGTCAAGCTTTTTTTAAATAATTATTAACAAAAAATTGCTTTATTATCAATAATTTTAAGGGGGTACTTAATAAAATGCAAAAATTATCATTTTTTTTTATTTCTGTTTTTTAATCCACACTATATTCTGCCAAAATGCAAAAAATCCCATGTCTCTACAAGTTTCAGAAGTTACTTAAATTTAAGTGTAAACTTGGAACGACTCTTCTAGCTATGCACGTACCTATTCTACTCCAATAACATTTTATACCATTAGTTAACAAATATTACAAAATACAATTTTTTTGTTTTTTTTATTGTTTTATTTTTATCTTACGTGATACAATTAAAAAATCCCAGGTCCGTAAAAAGGAACTTCTTGACTTTCTTCTTCTAATTATTGTATTCTTCTTCTAACTTCTTCCTTGCTCTATATTTTTGTTGCCTAATAACTTTTGAAGCCTTTATGAAATCTCTTTCAGCCTTCTGATTTATTGCAAGGTTTTTTTTGCACAATAACGTTTCACAAAAACTGCTTGGTTCGATGCCTAATAAATCAAAAATAGGGCAACGAGCTATGTTTCCATCATTGAAGCAAGCTGCTGCTTTATATGCACCTAAGCGTAATGTTATTAACCAAACAAAAATATTTTTTGGAATTCGAGCCCATATGCTGTTCTTGCAGCTTTCATTTGCGTTCTGAGTTTTCCCATGCAAACATTTTTCTAGCAATCTGGGGTGAGCAAAATCTCTCTATATAGGATTCATTTCGTTTATAATTATTGAAGGAAGGTGAAAATTATTAGAGAGATTATACTCTCTAACTAAAAGGAAAATTAAAAAAACAAACAATATGAACTATAATACTTAGTATAAAAAGCATACACGCAGATTCTTTACCTTCCTTGACGACCTTTTTGTACTTAAACCAATCATCACTAAAGATGCCATGCACTGGCTTTACATTTGTTGAAAGAATGTGGAAATAAGACGACCATACAGCACTCTTCATTTTTTCCAAATATCCCACATTACGCCTAATTGCTAAACTATAATATAATTGTATAGTGTGTTTATGGCAGAGTGAGTAAGGCTACCACGACCACCAATGGACTTGCCATCAGTCAGTTTTGTAGAAGTAGATTTGAGCTTTCGCAACCGTGTACCCATGCGCTTTGCAACGTGAGCCACACACTTTAATTTTTGTATGGAGACATGATTTCCATAAGGTTTACTTTAGTCACCTTCAAATACCCTTTAGAATCACTATCTCCAAGATTTAAATAAATACAGCGAAGTCATAAAGGGATTTATAGTTTTGTACATTTTTTAACTAAAAATAAATTTTCACAGCACGTTATAATTGCTCAACGAACGCATAAATATTTTAGTTCCACCTTCAACCTCCATACCACCGCTTGTATCAGAATAATTAGCTGGACAACTTGGTAAATATAAATCTATTTCTTTTTTGATGTACTGAAAATATTTAAAATGGACCTCAATGACCAAAACTTTTCCAGAGTCCATGCTCGCAAATGAAACAATTCCATTGAGGGACGTATTCATTTTTTTTTGCCACGTTCCATCTAAGGATACTGACAAATCTCTTAAACCTTCATTCATTTGGCATTTTTCTTCAACTGCCTGTTTCATAGATGCTTTTGCCACTGTTTCAACTGCAGTGAAAACCACTTGAAATCACAATTTTTTAAGTTTTGAATACTAGATTGATAAAATCGCATAAGTTCAAATATAATTTGACGTACATTCTGATGCATATAAAATTGTGAAGTAGGCTGCGGTAAGTTTATCAAGGAACACAGCTACTTTGCGGAAGCATGTCCTCTGTCTATTGTTCGCATAGCTTAAATAAATCTGACATTTATTGCCTTCAAAGGTTTATCAGAACCTGTCAACAAAACATTATATTTAGAAGCAACCCTAGTTGAATGTGACATAATCAGAAGTATGAGATGAAAAAAGTAAACTTTTATGAATATTAAAATAATGGCTTACCTTCAACTTTATACACATTTTTTTAGAGTTAGCAACCTTTATTTAATTAGAACAGTTGTCACATTTCAATAAAACTGATGATGCTAGACCATTTCGAACAACAATGTTTAGGGTAATCTGCCCACTGCATTTTTTTGCACGAAGCAAAAGAATTCACTGCTACATTCAACGCTCTGATACAAACAATATTGAAAACATTATTACTTTCATAATTCTAATAGTCGGGCAATTGAAGTTTTATTTAAGAAACTGAAGAAGCAGGAGTTTGTGTTGTCGAGCAGGGTTGTGGTGACTTTACATTTACTGAACAAGGTGCATCCGTTGTCATTTCTGAAGGCACTTTACCGGAAAACCGCCTTTTCCTCTTCTTGAATAACAGACCCGTTCTCAGCCTATTTGAAACGAATAAAATCAAGTCTTTGCAATAAACACAAGTAAAACAATAACACTACAATATACAAACAGCAACAAGAACTTTGAAAAGCAAAAACGACTACTAAAGATAAAAAAACTTTTTTGTTTCTTGCTTCTTCTGAACAGTTGTATTTTTTTTGTTTCGGTACACTTTTTTTCAAAACTGTGACAGGTAACCGAGTGTGTTTTTTTAAAATTTTGTTTATGGCAACGCTATTAACAAACGCAGCAAGGCGAATTTTAAAAATACAACTGTTTTTTTTTACTTTACTTTTAATAAAACAATAAAATTTTTAACTTTTCTAAGTTATTAAAAAATTTACTATTGTCTTAAATTCTAAATTTAATTCTATCAGCTGTGCAGCTTTAGAACTATGTAAAGAAAAGGTGTTCAAAATTTCATAAAAATCGATTTAGTGTTTTTTGAGAAAAGTGTACCTTAGTTTGCTTGGAAAATGGTTCCGTTTAATACCCCCTTAAATTAGTTTAGATACTATGGAAAAATAATATTAAAACGTATTTTTCATAACGATATAAAGAATTTTATTATTTAATGTAAACAGAAATTATTGTTAAACTTAAATAGTAATGTATGTCACTAGCGTCAAAAGTGAAGCATAGTATAACAAAATTAGGTCGACTGCATGATAGTAAGTTATGCTATGAGGCTTTTGACGAGAGTTACATACGTTATTTTTTATACTGTTTTTTGCTAAAAAAATCTTTTTTTTAATTAAAAAGAATGATTTTGAAAACATGTCAAATTTAATTTTCGTACTATCTTTATTACTAGCAACATTTTTTGATTTTGACAATCAATTTAAAATCAGATTAGTTTACAATACGTAGCATACGCAATAACAAATACTCTAAAGTTTATAACACTCTTTTATTTGAGCAAAATCTTAGAGGCTTTTAAATGTATTTTCCACCAGACACACACATTTACTTAAAAGAGATATGACCCTAAAACATGTAGAAAAAAGGATTCTAAGAGAAGCTGCAATAAACAGGTATTTTTACGATATCTAAAGATGCGTTTACATTAGAGAGAACGTAAGCGAACGAATTCGTTCGTTTAAGCTCGCGTAATGTAAACGGCGAACAAAACATGTACGATCGAACTCGCTCGTATTCGGTAATATTCCGACACGTGTCGGCAAATCAGCGAATCAACAAAGGAAGTTCGTGCTCAATATGTACAGCGCATTTAGATCTATTTAATATCACTTGTTTTTTCCTCCGCTACTAAACCTAATTATTTGAAATTAATAATAGTAATTATTATTTGTTAATTATAAATTAAAATTCATTTTTTTTATATATTAAAAGTGTTATAGAATAGACTAACGAAAACACTCTCGAATTAATTGAATTATATAGAAGCAAACCATGTCTATGGGATCCCAAATCAAAATCATATAAAATAACAAACAAAACATAAAATGCCTTAAATGAAATTTCTACTGAAATCAATTGTGATGTCGTGAAAGTGAAAAAAAAGATGATTTCGCTTTTTGCATCATTTAGAAGAAAAAGACAAAAGAAGTCACAACTAAAAGAACTGGCACTAGGGCTAACGAAGTTTATCATTCTACTTAGTTTGCGTTTAAGAGTCCTTCCTTTTTGATGAATTTGCGTACACAAGCTACTAATTCTGTGATTCATCGCCAGTCATTCCATATTTCAAATACTACATCTACATGTACAAGCACTCACAAACATCTCCAATGTTAGAACAATTATTGTAGTCAGTTTTCCCCACCAAAAAATAATGATTCTCAAACTAAGTACTTAAAATTCGTATTCTATTAGTAGCTTTGTCACAAACTTTAAAGCATAGTGTTGATATTTGAAAATCGTTTAATATAATACGTATTTACTTTAGTTTTTTATTTATCTTATCTGCACATAATCCTTTAAAACATCAACCCTGTTGTAAATGAGCTACGGAACATGTATTCAAACCCATAGAAATGTTATAGGTATTAATAGGTTTAAAAAATTTTTGTAGGAAAGTATAGATAGTAAGTAAAATTTTATATGGGTTTATATAGGTAAACTCCAAAAAATGTTTTACCTTTAGAAAAGTATAGGAACCTCCAGAAAAATTATTATTAAAAATTATTAAACACTAAAAATAAATAAATAAAACATAATAAAATATGTTAAAGAAAGTGCAATATAAAGTTGCCTATTTATTTTTAGTTTTAAAAAAATTGGGTAAAGAAATTACTGCAGAAGAAACGAAAAGAACAAGTGGATTTTCACCGGGAATGTTATTGTATTCGAATATTTATTAGTTTTGCTTCAGTTTCCATTGAGAACCTTTGAGTCGATTGTAACAAAAAATATTTATGGCATAGCGTTACTTCGTGTTCGTATTTTTTTGTGTGACGGCAAGATAAAAATGTATTTAGAATTTTTAAACTTGTAGGTTTCTATAAAAATTTATAAGTTATCCTATGGCATTCTTTAAAAATATACCGGTAATTGCTTATACATTTCAATAGGAATCAATAGGTAATTTTAGTGACAAAAGCAGTATATGAATCCTATTGGATCTTGTATTTTTTTTATAATTTTCTATTAGTCATTACCAACAGGGAATTATTGCTTTGCATACCTCGAGAATAATTGAACATATTCCAGATGTAGCAGACGCGGATACAATATTGTTTTAAGGGAGGGAGCACTTTTTCTGTGATTTTACCTATATTGTTTGGAGGTGGGGGGGCAATTTTTGTGCGGATTTACTTATATTATTTACAGAGAGGGAAGGGAAAGTTTTGATGTGATTTTACTTATATTTCAGAAATATTTTTAAATTGGTCAAAATAAAGTGGAGAAGGGGCCCCCATTGGCTTTTCCCCTGGATCCGCGCCTGAGATGTAGAGATATTGAACACATATTTAAGGCTTGCATACAAATCACCTGTCGCAAGGAAGCGAAGAGTTAACAGCATTCTGTTTTTTGCACTAATTGTTTTTTGGAAAGATGTATCTTTTTTAGAAATGATAGATCCAATCAAATTTACTAAAATCTACAGAAATTGGTTGTTTGACACAAAGTATCTTTCATTCAATCCGTTAATAATGCTTCACCACCCGTGTGTTTCCTTTTTTTAAAAATCGGGAACACCACACATTCTTCTTCTTTTTTTTGGAAAGTCCTGCTATAATGAAACTAGCAACGCTAACTATTATCATATCATCATTCGTATCTGACATGATTACTAATATGTTCTAATAATATGATCTCGGCCGAATGAGAAAGTTCGTTCATAGAAAAATGCGCAGATGACATCGAGTTCATTCGTTTCTGTTCGCTCTAATGTAAACGCATCTTAATAATAATCAAGATAGAGCCGCTAGAATCTGCGTTTGGACAGATTGTGATGTCATATTGTTACGCTACTGTTTGTCGATTTCTTAACGTTGTGACTACTTACAGTCCCTTATATATATAGACTCTAGTTTGCGTTTATTCATAATTGTTAACAAATGGCTTTTAGTTTTGAACCCTCGTACACGGCAATGAGACATATTCTAGAAGACAAACAGAGAAAAACTGATGATATTCAAGTCCTTGCTCAAATATCGCATTCCACACGGCGAGGCGTAAAATAGACCATTGTGGAACACCGCAGGTAACTTTATAGTGCAAACTTTGATTTAGTCTATCCACATGTATTACGCTTCTGTTAGTTAAGTAACTAGCAATGATGTTGACTAGATGAGACTCCAATTTCTCAAGAATTTTAGACCACGGCGCCGAGTTAAATGGGTTTTAGATATCAAAAGAAACCAGCGCCTCTATCTTCCTAGTCCGCCAAGTTACTGCTTTTGTTTCTTTTGCCAACCTAATGAGCCTGATTAGGGCATCCGTTGTCGATTTCCCTTTTTTAAGTATTGGACTGGTGACGAATGCCTTTTTATGACTAGGTTTTGTAGTAGTCTATCTAGGACAAGTCTTTTATAGACTTTTGCAGTGCTGTTTAAGAACCAGATAGGGCGAAAAGGTCTAGTTGAGGTGTCTCTTTTACAGAGTTTAGGGATCAGGGCGAGTGTTGCTTGTTTACAGTTAACTGAAAAGTTGCCTTTGGCATATTCGTAGTTGTATAAATTGAGATCATCTTGGAAATTGCTTGACAGAAGTTTAAAGCATTCCATAAAAATATCATCGGGTCCAGGAGCTGTTTTAGTCCCTGACATATTGAGTGAGTTCCAACTCGTTTTTCGTAAACGGGCAAACGTTAAAGGTGTTTTTCGGAACCCACGTTAAATTACTGTGAGCTGAGAAAAGCTGTTGTATAATTTGGGCAGCTTCCTCAGATGTAAATGGTTTCGCTCCTTTGCCTATCTTGAATTTTTTGGAGACTACCTTGTAAGTCGTCCTCTATGGATTATTGTCCAGATTGGCGCATAGCACGTCCTACGCATTTCTCTTTGTGGTATTTATGCCCCATTTGTACTGTTTCTTACATTCAATGTAGGTACTATATGCAGCTTCTTTGACTTGTTTGTCCCCCTTAGAGCGTGGCATGCTTTTCTTACACGCTTTTGTTAGTACACTAACAAAGCACTTTGAGTCACGTGACTATAAGTCAAGGTTGTTGTCACGTAACGCCTCGGTAGAAGCTGCGTTGTTAATTTTATTCAGGATCTACCTAGAATGGAAGGCTTGTTGCCGTACAACCGCATTCTTGTTCCCCATATAAACCACCAATAAACTGCAATTATGTTTGCTGTAGCTGTACTCAGTTCGCACATCCCATTCCAAAATTTTCAAAGCAATGTCTCTAGAGCGCAGAGTAAAGTCAATGAGCGACCTTTTTTCAGCACAATCAAAGGTGAGTGTTAGGCCTGTATTAAGTATAGTTAGTTCATCAGCTGCAGTATAATCAAGGATCTTTTCGCCTTGATGGCACGTACGGTTAGCTTCCCACTCCACAACCTTCGCGTTGAAGTCTCTTGATACTATCCTATAACACCCTAAAGTTTTCCTTGCATTAAAAATATCAACAACATTGGATTGAAAATCGCTGGCGCTAATGTTCAGCGAACTGTAACATTTGAATATACTTAAGTTATTCAGTTGCAGGACAGTGTGGTTATCATCTCTGGTATAGATGGTCGTTTTCTATTCATTATCTATCGTCAAATTAGCTTTCGTAGTCATGATGATGTTTGGCGCAATTATTGAAACCGCGTCCGTTTCATAGTTTTCGGCAATGACCGTGACCAGAACCTGAGGCGCTTTCCTGCTTCCTAAATAACTTTTCAGTATCCAAATTGCCTGCAAAATAGGACTGTTGTTTGTGTGAGGCTCCATTATCTAAAGTAGCTTGGTAGCCGTTGGTATTTGGGACATGCCGTTGTCGAACGGTGAGTGATCTATACAGTCGCATATCCCGCAATGCTTTGTTTTATAGCACGCCACCTTAGTGTAATCAATCTTGCTACAGTTTAGGCGGAGCTTGCTTCTGTCTATGTCTTTGCAGGCTTTAGTTTGATGACCGGTTTTCCAGCATATTACGCACTTAACAGCCTCAACCCTTTCTAGAATCTTGCAAGAATTGAGACTCACTGTTAGGTTCTTTAATCTAAACATAAGGACAGTCGTATCAGCAATAGATTTGGGTGGATGATCTCAGTTTGTCAATTCTTAACTTATTAGCTTGGTTTTCGCCAATTTTCCTGGCAATGGGCCTGTTTGACTTCATTTGCTGTCCTCACTTCTTCAAGATTATGAATATGTACTGTTTAGCCAGTCCCTTTCAGAATGCACACTGCTCCAGAAACTTCTGCATTCACTTTGGATTGAATTATTTTTAGAACTTTTTGTTTGTCCAAAACAATCAGTAAATGACCATTTCTAGTTTTGTTTGCCGCTTTTAGAGGGGTGTTTACCGTTTGCTAGTCGCAGTACCGTTTTAAATAAAGAAAGTTTTACCTTCATTTTAGATTACCAACATCCCTATGCTTTTGTGGTGGTCGGTGGCGTGCCTTTTGCTTTTTTCTTTGGTGAAGTTGTACCATTCTGTGCGATATGTAATGTGACATTAGAGTTCCTGAAGACAAATTCACCGATGTTTTTTTCAAACTGGAGCCTATCACCGCTAGCCTTAGATGTCATACATTTGCGGCCTGTGCTCTATCTCTAATCTTCGCATCTTAAAGTCGTGTCTCAGGCCACCAATGAGTGTACCGGCGTGTAGCCAGAAACGCAGGTCTATCCGGTAGACAAAACGGTTACTATCGGGTGGGTATTAACAATGCAAAACGGTAAACAGCAGTACGTAAACAAACAACGTCTAAGAGTGTGAAAGTAGAAAGACTCAACAGAACCGTGTGGTGACACTCGCTATCATCTTGGTTTTTTGATCCGACTGCCAATCTTCGATAAAAACGCCAGTCAGTGTCCACCACTGATAGATGAATATCTAACTAACTACTGAACCGATAAGTTTGTTAAGAAGCCCAGACCCGTATGCATCAAAAATATAAAATCCTATCTTATCGGCCTTGTACTATCAACAGTAAAATCACAAAAACAACACTTCGTCGGTAAACCAAAATTACCACTGTGTTTAAACGGTTAAAAACAGATTAAAAAAGTTAAAAACTCGCAAAAAACATTTCACTAATAGTTGACTAGTTACATATTTTCACTAACAATCAATTAATAAACATTATGTAAATGGTATGTTATTAAATAAAATTAATCAAAACACGCACACAAGCTAAAAAAACAAATAATACACCTAATTTTATTTTAGTATACTAGTAATAGTGGTTGCAGTGATAATGTAAAATTTATTAATATATACAATATAATTTTGTCAGTACTAACTAAAATTAAATACAAAAATAACACATTTTCTGAATTTATTTGTTATGAATTATCCATGGATGTTCCATCACATCACTCAATGTTATACGTTCTTCAGATGTTTTACGCAATAACTAAAATAATCTATTTTAAAAATAAGAATCATTTTGCTATTAATTACCTTAGATATTAAATCAATTGCACCGGCAGGTACGTGGCAAGGATAATTAATATCAACATTTTCAATTCGAGCATAAGTTTCTTTATTACTCCTACTTTCAAATGGAGGCTTTCCAACCAAAAATTCATAACATAAAATTCCTAATACATATAACGATTAAAATTGAGCTCACGCATAGATATAATTACCTAAACACCAATTATCCACATGCGTTCCATATATTTTGCCCTGTACCATTTCTGGTGGTAGGTAATCTACAGTGCCACACATTGTATTGCGACTTGAAGAGGGCGTGAACTGACAATCCAAAATCTCCAAGTTTTATATCATCAGTAATGGAAAGTAATAAGTTTTCTGGTTTAAGATCACGATGGATAACTTTTTTGCGATGACAGTAATCTAAAGCACTGGCCACTTGGTATACATATTTTGATGATCTAAAAAAATTAACCATTTATTAAAACTTCAACAAGATTTTGACAAAGTGTTTTAATTGGTGCGACGAGTGAAAATGCTTACCTATGCTCATTAAAGCGACCTTTGGGACTTTTCTTAGATGTCTGTAAAGTTCACCTTTTCCAGCATATTCCAACACTAAGTAAATACGAAAATCATCATGAAACCACGTTAATAACTCTAAAATATTGGTATGCCTAAAAATGGATGAAATAAATTACACTTAACAATGTAAGTAAACTGACTTTAAATGTGATTGAATTTCAATTTCTCTTAACACATGTCGCTCCATATGGTTATCAGCAATTTCTTTTTTCAATAAAGTTTTAAGAGCAACTACATAACCAGTTTTCCTTTCGCGAGCAATAAAAACTCTTCCAAATTTTCCACGTCCTAATCGTGTACCTAATTCAAAATCACTTAGTGACCAATTATAGCTGAAAACATTCGTTATTTAATATAGTATCGGTAAAATCAATTTACTTTTCGTTGTTGTAAGCTTCATGCGATATCATTTTAGTTAAAAACAATTTTGATTCTTCATAATCTTTCTCTGGAATCTCAACTTCGTTAAGGCACTTTTCTACTTCTTCCTCAACATTGTTATGTGCCATTTTTTAAAATTAATACATAAACTTTCAAATAAAACACTTACTTAAATCTATTAAATTATTGGACTATTTTTCTGCATATGTCAGAACTGTTAAACAGATTAGCGACAATAAAGTTTCCAATGCAGGGACATTCACATAAACTAACTCGGTGGGAATTATGTTTTCCTTTTATTATTATTGGGTATTAGTTTTATCGACACCTCCGAATTAAAACATAATCGACAAATGCACATTTAACAGGTGAGGCTTTAGAAAATTACGAAAAGTTTCAATGGAACTCAATATCATTTGATAGCACTAAAAGTGTGCGTACAGTTTATTATCCTCAGTCTTATTTTTTGTCGTTTTTAATTATTTTATTAATTTAGTTTGTTAAAATTTTGTTTATTTCTAAAAGACATTGTAAGTGCGCTTACAATTATTTTGCCATTAAATATGAAGAATTGCAACAAATGATTCAATTACTTCCTCAAGCTTTTTTTAAATAATTATTAACAAAAAATTGCTTTATTATCAATAATTTTAAGGGCGTACTTAATAATAAAATGCAAAAATTATCAATTTTTTTTATTTCTGTTTTTAAGCCACACTATATTCTGCCAAAATGCAAAAAATCCCATGTCTCTACAAGGTTCAGAAGTTACTTAAATTTAAGTGTAAACTTGGAACGACTCTTCTAGCTATGCACGTACCTATTCTACTCCAATAACATTTTATACCATTAGTTAACAAATATTACAAAATACAATTTTTTTGTTTTTTTTATTGTTTTATTTTTATCTTACGTGATACAATTAAAAAATCCCAGGTCCGTAAAAAGGACCTTCTTGACTTTCTTCTTCTAATTATTGTGTTCTTCTTCTAACTTCTTCCTTGCTCTATATTTTTGTTGCCTAATAACTTTTGAAGCCTTTATGAAATCTCTTTCAGCCTTCTAATTTATTGCAAGGTTTTTTTTGCACAATAACGTTTCACAAAAACTGCTTGGTTTGATGCCTAATAAATCAAAAATAGGGCAACGAGCTATGTTTCCATCATTAAAGCAAGCAGCTGCTTTATATGCACCTAAGCGTAATGTTTTTAACCAAACAAAAATATTTTTTGGAATTCGAGCCCATATGCTGTTCTTGCAGCTTTCATTTGCGTTCTGAGTTTTCCCATGCAAACATTTTTCTAGCAATCTGGGGTGAGCAAAATCTCTATATATAGGATTCATTTCGTTTATAATTATTGAAGGAAGGTCAAAATTATTAGAGAGATTATACTCTCTAACTAAAAGGAAAATTAAAAAACCAAACAATATGAACTATAATACTTAGTATAAAAAGCATACACGCAGTTTCTTTACCTTCCTTGACGACCTTTTTGTACTTAAACCAATCATCACTAAAGATGCCATGCACTGGCTTTACATTTGTTGAAAGAATGTGGAAATAAGCCGACCATACAGCACTCTTCATTTTTTCCAAATATCCCACATTACGCCTAATTGCTAAACTATAATACAATTGTATAGTGTGTTTATGGCAGAGTGAGTAAGGCTACCACGACCACCAATGGACTTACCATCAGTCAGTTTTATAGAAGTAGATTTGAGCTTTCGCAACCGTGTACCCATGCGCTTTGCAACATGAGCCACACACTTTAATTTTTGTATGGAGACGTGATTTCCATAAGGTTTACTTTAGTCACCTTCAAATACACTTTAAAATCACTATCTCCAAGATTTAAATAAATACACCGAAGTCATAAAGGGATTTATAGTTTTGTACATTTTTTAACTAAAAATAGATTTTCACAGCACGTTATAATTGCTCAACGAACGCATAAATATTTTAGTTCCACCTTCAACCTCCATACCACCGCTTGTATCAGAATAATTAGCTGGACAACTTGGTAAATATAAATCTATTTCTTTTTTGATGTACAGAAAATATTTTAAATGGACCTCAATGACCAAAACTTTTCCAGAGTCCATGCTCGCAAATGAAACAACTCCATTGAGGGACGTATTCATTTTTTTTTGCCACGTTCCATCTAAGGATACTGACAAATCTCTTGAACCTTCATTCATTTGGCATTTTTCTTCAACTGCCTGTTTCATAGATGCTTTTGCCACTGTTTCAACTGCAGTGAGAACCACTTGAAATCACATTTTTTTAAGTTTTGAATACTAGATTGATAAAATCGCATAAGTTCAAATATAATTTGACGTACATTCTGATGCATATAAAATTGTGAAGTAGGCTGCGGTAAGTTTATCAAGGAACACAGCTGCTTTGCGGAAGCATGTCCTCTGTCTATTGTTCGCATAGCATAAACAAATCTGACAATTATTGCCTCCAAAGGTTTATCAGAACCTGTCAACAAAACATTATATTTAGAAGCAACCGTAGTTGAATGTGATATAATCAGAGGTATGAGATGAAAAAAAGTAAACTTTTATGAATATTCTAATACTGGCTTACCTTCAACTTTGTACACAATTTTTTTGGAGTTTGCAACCTTCATTTCATTGGAACAGTTGTCACATTTCAATAAAACCGATGATGTTAGACCATTCCGAGCATCAATGTTTAGGCTAATCTGCCCATTGCATTTTTTGCACAAAGCAAAAGTATTCACTGCTACATTCAACGCTCTGATACAAACAATATTGAAAACATTATTACTTTCATAATTCTAATAGTCGAACAATTGAAGTTTTATTTAAGAAACTGAAGAAGCAGGAGTTTGTGTTGTCGAGCAGGGTTGTGGTGACTTTACATTTACTGAACAAGGTGCATCCGTTGTCATTTCTGAAGGCACTTTACCGGAAAACCGCCTTTTCCTCTTCTTGAATAACAGACCCGTTCTCAGCTTATTTGAAACGAATAAAATCAAGTCTTTGCAATAAACACAAGTAAAACAATAACACTACAATATACAAACAGCAACAAGAACTTTGAAAAGCAAAAACGACTACTAAAGATAAAAAAACTTTTTTGTTTCTTGCTTCTTCTGAACAGTTGTATTTTTTTTGTTTCGGTACACTTTTTTTCAAAACTGTGACAGGTAACCGAGTGTGTTTTTTTAAAATTTTGTTTATGGCAACGCTATTAACAAACGCAGCAAGGCGAATTTTAAAAATACAACTGTTTTTTTTTACTTTACTTTTAATAAAACAATAAAATTTTTAACTTTTCTAAGTTATTAAAAAATTTACTATTGTCTTAAATTCTAAATTTAATTCTATCAGCTGTGCAGCTTTAGAACTATGTAAAGAAAAGGTGTTCAAAATTTCATAAAAATCGATTTAGTGTTTTTTGAGAAAAGTGTACCTTAGTTTGCTTGGAAAATGGTTCCGTTTAATACCCCCTTAAATTAGTTTAGATACTATGGAAAAATAATATTAAAACGTATTTTTTATAACGATATAAACAATTTTATTATTTAATGTAAACAGAAATTATTGTTAAACTTAAATAGTAATGTATGTCACTAGCGTCAAAAGTGAAGCATAGTATAACAAAATTAGGTCGACTGCATGAGAGTAAGTTATGCTATGAGGCTTTTGACGAGAGTTACATACGTTATTTTTTATACTGTTTTTTGCTAAAAAAATCTTTTTTTTAATTAAAAAGAATGATTTTGAAAACATGTCAAATTTAATTTTCGTACTATCTTTATTACTAGCAACATTTTTTGATTTTGACAATCAATTTAAAATCAGATTAGTTTACAATACGTAGCATACGCAATAACAAATACTCTAAAGTTTATAACACTCTTTTATTTGAGCAAAATCTTAGAGGCTTTTAAATGTATTTTCCACCAGACACACACATTTACTTAAAAGAGATATGACCCTAAAACATGTAGAAAAAAGGATTCTAAGAGAAGCTGCAATAAACAGGTATTTTTACGATATCTAAAGATGCGTTTACATTAGAGAGAACGTAAGCGAACGAATTCGTTCGTTTAAGCTCGCGTAATGTAAACGGCGAACAAAACATGTACGATCGAACTCGCTCGTATTCGGTAATATTCCGACACGTGTCGGCAAATCAGCGAATCAACAAAGGAAGTTCGTGCTCAATATGTACAGCGCATTTAGATCTATTTAATATCACTTGTTTTTTCCTCCGCTACTAAACCTAATTATTTGAAATTAATAATAGTAATTATTATTTGTTAATTATAAATTAAAATTCATTTTTTTTATATATTAAAAGTGTTATAGAATAGACTAACGAAAACACTCTCGAATTAATTGAATTATATAGAAGCAAACCATGTCTATGGGATCCCAAATTAAAATCATATAAAATAACAAACAAAACATAAAATGCCTTAAATGAAATTTCTACTGAAATCAATTGTGATGTCGTGAAAGTGAAAAAAAAGATGATTTCGCTTTTTGCATCATTTAGAAGAAAAAGACAAAAGAAGTCACAACTAAAAGAACTGGCACTAGGGCTAACGAAGTTTATCATTCTACTTAGTTTGCGTTTAAGAGTCCTTCCTTTTTGATGAATTTGCGTACACAAGCTACTAATTCTGTGATTCATCGCCAGTCATTCCATATTTCAAATACTACATCTACATGTACAAGCACTCACAAACATCTCCAATGTTAGAACAATTATTGTAGTCAGTTTTCCCCACCAAAAAATAATGATTCTCAAACTAAGTACTTAAAATTCGTATTCTATTAGTAGCTTTGTCACAAACTTTAAAGCATAGTGTTGATATTTGAAAATCGTTTAATATAATACGTATTTACTTTAGTTTTTTATTTATCTTATCTGCACATAATCCTTTAAAACATCAACCCTGTTGTAAATGAGCTACGGAACATGTATTCAAACCCATAGAAATGTTATAGGTATTAATAGGTTTAAAAAATTTTTGTAGGAAAGTATAGATAGTAAGTAAAATTTTATATGGGTTTATATAGGTAAACTCCAAAAAATGTTTTACCTTTAGAAAAGTATAGGAACCTCCTGAAAAATTATTATTAAAAATTATTAAACACTAAAAATAAATAAATAAAACATAATAAAATATGTTAAAGAAAGTGCAATATAAAGTTGCCTATTTATTTTTAGTTTTAAAAAAATTGGGTAAAGAAATTACTGCAGAAACAAACAAAAAGAACAAGTGGATTTTCACCGGGAATGTTATTGTATTCGAATATTTATTAGTTTTGCTTCAGTTTCCATTGAGAACCTTTGAGTCGATTGTAACAAAAAATATTTATGGCATAGCGTTACTTCGTGTTCGTATTTTTTTGTGTGACGGCAAGATAAAAATGTATTTAGAATTTTTAAACTTGTAGGTTTCTATAAAAATTTATAAGTTATCCTATGGCATTCTTTAAAAATATACCGGTAATTGCTTATACATTTCAATAGGAATCAATAGGTAATTTTAGTGACAAAAGCAGTATATGAATCCTATTGGATCTTGTATTTTTTTTATAATTTTCTATTAGTCATTACCAACAGGGAATTATTGCTTTGCATACCTCGAGAATAATTGAACATATTCCAGATGTAGCAGACGCGGATACAATATTGTTTTAAGGGAGGGAGCACTTTTTCTGTGATTTTACCTATATTGTTTGGAGGTGGGGGGGCAATTTTTGTGCGGATTTACTTATATTATTTAAAGAGAGGGAAGGGAAAGTTTTGATGTGATTTTACTTATATTTCAGAAATATTTTTAAATTGGTCAAAATAAAGTGGAGAAGGGGTCCCCATTGGCTTTTCCCCTGGATCCGCGCCTGAGATGTAGAGATATTGAACACATATTTAAGGCTTGCATACAAATCACCTGTCGCAAGGAAGCGAAGAGTTAACAGCATTCTGTTTTTTGCACTAATTGTTTTTTGGAAAGATGTATCTTTTTTAGAAATGATAGATCCAATCAAATTTACTAAAATCTACAGAAATTGGTTGTTTGACACAAAGTATCTTTCATTCAATCCGTTAATAATGCTTCACCACCCGTGTGTTTCCTTTTTTTAAAAATCGGGAACACCACACATTCTTCTTCTTTTTTTTGGAAAGTCCTGCTATAATGAAACTAGCAACGCTAGCTATTATCATATCATCATTCGTATCTGACATGATTACTAATATGTTCTAATAATATGATCTCGGCCGAATGAGAAAGTTCGTTCATAGAAAAATGCGCAGATGACATCGAGTTCATTCGTTTCTGTTCGCTCTAATGTAAACGCATCTTAATAATAATCAAGATAGAGCCGCTAGAATCTGCGTTTGGACAGATTGTGATGTCATATTGTTACGCTACTGCAAGTTTGTCGATTTCTTAACGTTGTGACTACTTACAGTCCCTTATATATATAGACTCTAGTTTGCGTTTATTCATAATTGTTAACAAATGGCTTTTAGTTTTGAACCCTCGTACACGGCAATGAGACATATTCTAGAAGACAAACAGAGAAAAACTGATGATATTCAAGTCCTTGCTCAAATATCGCATTCCACACGGCGAGGCGTAAAATAGACCATTGTGGAACACCGCAGGTAACTTTATAGTGCAAACTTTGATTTAGTCTATCCACATGTATTACGCTTCTGTTAGTTAAGTAACTAGCAATGATGTTGACTAGATGAGACTCCAATTTCTCAAGAATTTTAGACCACGGCGCCGAGTTAAATGGGTTTTAGATATCAAAAGAAACCAGCGCCTCTATCTTCCTAGTCCGCCAAGTTACTGCTTTTGTTTCTTTTGCCAACCTAATGAGCCTGATTAGGGCATCCGTTGTCGATTTCCTTTTTAAGTATTGGACTGGTGACGAATGCCTTTTATGACTAGGTTTTGTAGTAGTCTATCTAGGACAAGTCTTTTATAGACTTTTTGCAGTGCTGTTTAAGAACCAGATAGGGCGAAAAGGTCTAGTTGAGGTGTCTCTTTTACAGAGTTTAGGGATCAGGGCGAGTGTTGCTTGTTTACAGTTAACTGAAAAGTTGCCTTTGGCATATTCGTAGTTGTATAAATTGAGATCATCTTGGAAATTGCTTGACAGAAGTTTAAAGCATTCCATAAAAATATCATCGGGTCCAGGAGCTGTGTTAGTCCCTGACATATTGAGTGATTTACAACTCGTTTTTCGTAAACGGGTAAACGTTAAAGGTGTTTTTCGGAACCCACGTTAAATTACTGTGAGCTGAGAAAAGTTGTTGTATAATTTGGGCAGCTTCTTCAGATGTAGGTGGTTTCGCTCCTTTGCTAATCTTCATTTTTTTGGAAACTACCTTGTAAGTCGTCCTCTATGGATTATTGTCCAGATTGGCGCATAGCACGTCCTACGCATTTCTCTTTGCGGTATTTATGCCCCATTTGTACTGTTTCTTACATTCAATGTAGGTACTATATGCAGCTTCTTTGACTTGTTTGTTGTTGCGTTTGGCCTTACTTGTTCAGATTCTTCCGGCGCAGATGCATTCCTTGCATAGACGATCTAGGTCCTCCGACCACCAATATAATGCGTTATTGCTCTTGTCCCCCTTAGAGTGTGGCATGCTTTTCTTACACGCTTTTGTTAGTACACTAGCAAAGCACTTTGAGTCACGTGACTATAAGTCAAGGTTGTTGTCACGTAACGCCTCGGTAGAAGCTGCATTATTAATTTTATTCAGGATCTACCTAGAATGGATAGCTTGTTGCCGTACAACCGCATTCTTGTTCCTTATATAAACCACCAATAAACTGCAATTATGTTTGCTGTAGCTGTACTCAGTTCGCACATCCCATTCCAAAATTTTCAAAGCGATGTCTCTAGAGCGCAGAGTAAAGTCAATGAGCGACTTTTTTTCAGCACAATCAAAGGTGAGTGTTAGGCCTGTATTAAGTATAGTTAGTTCATCAGCTGCAGTCTAATCAAGGATCTTTTCGCCTTGATGGCACGTACGGTTAGCTTCCCACTCCACAACCTTCGCGTTCAAGTCTCTTGATACTATCGTATGACACCCTAAAGTTTTTCTTGCATTAAAAATATCATCAACATTGGATTGAAAATCGCTGGCGCTAATGTTCAGCGAGCTGTAACATTTGAATATACTTAAGTTATTCAGTTGCAAGACGGTGTGGTTATCATCTTTGGTATAGATGGTCGTTTTCTATTCATTATCTATCGTCAAATTAGCTTTCGTAGTCATGATGATGTTTGGCTCAATTATTGAAACCGCGTCCGTTTCATAGTTTTCGGCAATGACCGTGACCAGAGCCTGAGGCGCTTTCCTGCTTCCTAAATAACTTTTCAGTATCCAAATTGCCTGTGAAATAGGACTGTTGTTTGTGTGAGGCTCCATTATCTAAAGTAGCTTGGTAGCCGTTGGTATTTGGGACATGCCATTGTCGAACAGTGAGTGATCTATACAGTCGCATATCCCGCAATGTTTTGTTTTATAGCACGTCACCTTAGTGTAATCAATCTTGCTACAGTTTAGGCGGAGCTTGCTTCTATCTATGTCTTTGCAGGCTTTAGTTTGATGACCGGTTTTCCAGTATATTACGCACTTAACAGCCTCAACCCTTTCTAGAATCCTGCAAGAATTGAGACTCACTGTTAGGTTCTTTAATCTAAACATAAGGACAGTCGTATCAGCAATATATTTGGGTGCCCCATCTAGATGATCTCAGTTTGTCAATTCTTAACTTATTAGCTTGGTCTTCGCCAATTTTCCTGGCAATGGGCCTGTTTGACTTCATTTGCTGTCCTCACTTCTTCAATATTATGAATATGTACTGTTTAGCCAGTCCCTTTCAGAATGCACACTGCTCCAGAGACTTCTGCATTCACTTTGGATTGAATTATTTTTAGAACTTTTTGTTTGTCCAAAACAATCAGTAAATGACCATTTCTAGTTTTGTTTGCCGCTTTTAGAGGGGTGTTTACCGTTTGCTGGTCGCAGTACCGTTTTAAACAAAGAAGATTTTACCTTCAATTTAGATGACCAACATTCTTTGGTGAAGTTGTGCCATTCTGTGCGATATGTAATGTGACATTAGAGTTTCTGAAGACAAATTCACCAATGTTTTAAACTGGAGCCTATCACGCTAGCCTTAGATGTCATACATTTGCGGCCTGTGCTCTATCTCTAATCTTCGCATCTTAAAGTCGTGTCCCAGGCCACCAACGAGTGTACCGGCGTGTAGCCAGAAACGCAGGTCTATCCAATAAACAAAACGGTTACTATCGGGTGGGTATTAACAATGCAAAACGGTAAACAGCAGTACGTAAACAAACAACGTCTAAAAGTGTGAGAGTAGAAAGACCCAACAGAACCGTGTGGTGACACTCGTTGTCGCTATGATCTTGGTTTTTTGATCCGACTGCCAATCTTCGATAAAAACGCCAGTCAGTGTCCACCACTGATAGATGAATATCTAACTAACTACTGAACCGATAAGTTTGTTAAGAAGCCCAGACCCGTATGCACCAAAAATATAAAATCCTATCTTATCGGCCTTGTACTATCAACAGTAAAATCACAAAAACAACACTTCGTCGGTAAATCAAAATTACCACTGTGTTTAAACGGTTAAAAACAGATTAAAAAAGTTAAAAACTCGCAAAAAACATTTCACTAATAGTTGACTAGTTACATATTTTCACTAACAATCAATTAATAAACATTATGTAAATGGTATGTTATTAAATGAAATTAATCAAAACACGCACACAAGCTAAAAAAACAAATAATACACCTAATTTTATTTTAGTATACTAGTAATAGTGGTTGCAGTGATAATGTAAAATTTATTAATATATATAATATAATTTTGTCAGTACTAACTAAAATTAAATACAAAAATAACACATTTTCTGAATTTATTTGTTATGAATTATCCATGGATGTTCCATCACATCACTCAATGTTATACGTTCTTCAGATGTTTTACGCAATAACTAAAATAATCTATTTTAAAAATAAGAATCATTTTGCTATTAACTACCTTAGATATTAAATCAATTGCACCGGCAGGTACGTGGCAAGGATAATTAATATCAACATTTTCAATTCGAGCATAAGTTTCTTCATTACTCCTACTTTCAAATGGAGGCTTTCCAACCAAAAATTCATAACATAAAATTCCTAATACATATAACGATTAAAATTGAGCTCACGCATAGATATAATTACCTAAACACCAATTATCCACATGCGTTCCATATATTTTGCCTTGTACCATTTCTGGTGGTAGGTAATCTACAGTGCCACACATTGTTTTGCGACTTGAAGAGGGGGTGTGAACTGACCATCCAAAATCTCCAAGCTTTATGTCATCAGTAATGGAAAGCAATAAGTTTTCTGGTTTAAGATCACGATGGATAACTTTTTTGCGATGACAGTAATCTAAAGCACTAGCCACTTGGTATACATATTTTGATGATCTAAAAAAATTAACCATTTATTAAAACTTCAACCAGAGTTTGACAAAGTGTTTTAATTGGTGCGACGAGTAAAAATGCTTACCTATGCTCATTAAAGCGACCTTTGGGACTTTTTCTTAGATGTCTGTAAAGTTCACCTTTTCCAGCATATTCCAACACTAAGTAAATACGAAAATCATCATGAAACCACGTTAATAACTCTAAAATATTGGTATGCCTAAAAATGGATGAAATAAATTACAATTAACAATGTAAGTAAACTGACTTTAAATGTGATTGAATTTCAATTTCTCTTAACACCTGTCGCTCCATATGGTTATCAACAATTTCTTTTTTTAATAAAGTTTTAAGAGCAACTACATAACCAGTTTTCCTTTCACGGGCAATAAAAACTCTTCCAAATTTTCCACGTCCTAATCGTGTTCCTAATTCAAAATCACTTAGTGACCAATTATAGCTGAAAACATTCGTTATTTAATATAGTATCGGTAAAATCAATTTACTTTTCGTTGTTGTAAGCTTCATGCGATATCATTTTAGTTAAAAACAATTTTGATTCTTCATAATCTTTCTCTGGAATCTCAACTTCGTTAAGGCACTTTTCTACTTCTTCCTCAACATTGTTATGTGCCATTTTTTAAAATTAATACATAAACTTTCAAATAAAACACTTACTTAAATCTATTAAATTATTGGACTATTTTTCTGCATATGTCAGAACTGTTAAACAGATTAGCGACAATAAAGTTTCCAATGCAGGGACATTTACATAAACTAACTCGGTGGGAATTATGTTTACCTTTTATTATTATTGGGTATTAGTTTTATCGACACCTCCGAATTAAAACATAATCGACAAATGCACATTTAACAGGTGAGGCTTTAGAAAATTACGAAAAGTTTCAATGGAACTCAATATCATTTGATAGCACTAAAAGTGTGCGTACAGTTTATTATCCTCAGTCTTATTTTTTGTCGTTTTTAATTATTTTATTAATTTAGTTTGTTAAAATTTTGTTTATTTCTAAAAGACATTGTAAGTGCGCTTACAATTATTTATGAAGAATTGCAACAAATGATTCAATTACTTCCTCAAGCTTTTTTTAAATAATTATTAACAAAAAATTGCTTTATTATCAATAATTTTAAGGGGGTACTTAATAATAAAATGCAAAAATTATCAATTTTTTTTATTTCTGTTTTTTAAGCCACACTATATTCTGGCAAAATGCAAAAAATCCCATGTCTCTACAAGATTTAGAAGTTACTTAAATTTAAGTGTAAACTTGGAACGACTCTTCTAGCTATGCACGTACCTATTCTACCCCAATAAAATTTTATACCATTAGTTAACAAATATTACAAAATACAATTTTTTTTGTTTTTTTTATTGTTTTATTTTTATCTTACGTGATACAATTAAAAAATCCCAAGTCCGTAAAAAGGACCTTCTTGACTTTCTTCTTCTAATTATTGTATTCTTCTTCTAACTTCTTCCTTGCTCTATATTTTTGTTGCCTAATAGCTTTTGAAGCCTTTATGAAATCTCTTTCAGCCTTCTGATTTTTTGCAAGGTTTTTTTTGCACAATAACGTTTCACAAAAACTGCTTGGTTCGATGCCTAATAAATCAAAAATAGGGCAACGAGCTATGTTTCCATCATTGAAGCAAGCAGCTGCTTTATATGCACCTAAGCGTAATGTTTTTAACCAAACAAAAATAATTTTTGGAATTCGAGCCCATATGCTGTTCTTGCAGCTTTCATTTGCGTTCTGAGTTTTCCCATGCAAACATTTTTCTAGCAATCTGGGGTGAGCAAAATCTCTATATATAGGATGCATTTCGTTTATAATTATTGAAGGAAGGTGAAAATTATTAGAGAGATTATACTCTCTAACTAAAAGGAAAATTAAAAAAACAAACAATATGAACTATAATACTTAGTATAAAAAGCATACACGCAGATTCTTTACCTTCCTTGACGACCTTTTTGTACTTAAACCAATCATCACTAAAGATGCCATGCACTGGCTTTACGTTTGTTGAAAGAATGTGGAAATAAGCTGACCATACAGCACTCTTCATTTTTTCCAAATATCCCACATTACGCCTAATTGCTAAACTATAATATAATTGTATGGTGTTTATGGCAGAGTGAGTAAGGCTACCACGACCACCAATGGACTTGCCATCAGTCAGTTTTGTAGAAGTAGATTTGAGCTTTCGCAACCGTGTACCCATGCGCTTTGCAACGTGAGCCACACACTTTAATTTTTGTATGGAGACATGATTTCCATAAGGTTTACTTTAGTCACCTTCAAATACCCTTTAGAATCACTATCTCCAAGATTTAAATAAATACACCGAAGTCATAAAGGGATTTATAGTTTTGTACATTTTTTAACTAAAAATAGATTTTCACAGCACATTATAATTGCTCAACGAACGCAAAAATATTTTAGTTCCACCTTCAACCTCCATACCACCGCTTGTATCAGAATAATTAGCTGGACAACTTGGTAAATATAAATCTATTTCTTTTTTGATGTACTGAAAATATTTTAAATGGACCTCAATGACCAAAACTTTTCCAGAATCCATGCTCGCAAATGAAACAATTCCATTGAGGGACGTATTCATTTTTTTTTGCCACGTTCCATCTAAGGATACTGACAAATCTCTTGAACCTTCATTCATTTGGCATTTTTCTTCAACTGCTTGTTTCATAGATGCTTTTGCCACTGTTTCAACTGCAGTGAGAACCACTTGAAATCACAATTTTTTAAGTTTTGAATACTAGATTGATAAAATCGCATAAATTCAAATATAATTTGACGTACATTCTGATGCATATAAAATTGTGAAGTAGGCTGCGGTAAGTTTATCAAGGAACACAGCTGCTTTGCGGAAGCATGTCCTCTGTCTATTGTTCGCATAGCATAAACAAATCTGACAATTATTGCCTCCAAAGGTTTATCAGAACCTGTCAACAAAACATTATATTTAGAAGCAACCGTAGTTGAATGTGATATAATCAGAGGTATGAGATGAAAAAAAGTAAACCTTTATGAATATTCTAATACTGGCTTACCTTCAACTTTGTACACAATTTTTTTTGGAGTTTGCAACCTTCATTTCATTGGAACAGTTGTCACATTTCAATAAAACCGATGATGTTAGACCATTCCGAGCAACAATGTTTAGGCTAATCTGCCCATTACATTTTTTGCACAAAGCAAAAGTATTCACTGCTACATTCAACGCTCTGATACAAACAATATTGAAAACATTATTACTTTCATAATTCTAATAGTCGGGCAATTGAAGTTTTATTTAAGAAACTGAAGAAGCAGGAGTTTGTGTTGTCGAGCAGGGTTGTGGTGACTTTACATTTACTGAACAAGGTGCATCCGTTGTCATTTCCGAAGGCACTTTACCGGAAAACCGCCTTTTCCTCTTCTTGAATAACAGACCCGATCTCAGCTTATTTGAAACGAATAAAATCAAGTCTTTGCAATAAACACAAGTAAAACAATAACACTACAATATACAAACAGCAACAAGAACTTTGAAAAGCAAAAACGACTACTAAAAATAAAAAAACTTTTTTGTTTCTTGCTTCTTCTGAACAGTTGTATTTTTTTTTGTTTCGGTACACTTTTTTTCAAAACTGTGACAGGTAACTGAGTGTGTTTTTTTAAAATTTTGTTTATAGCAACGCTATTAACAAACGCAGCAAGGCGAATTTTAAAAATACAACTGTTTTGTTTTTTTACTTTACTTTTAATAAAATAAAATTTTTAAATTTTCTAAGTTTTTAAAAAATTTACTATTATCTTAAATTCTAAATTTAATTCTATCAGCTGTGCAGCTTTAGAACTATGTAAAGACAACGTGTTCAAAATTTCAGAAAAATCGATTTAGTATTTTTTGAGAAAAGTGTACCTTAGTTTGCTTGGAAAATGGTTCCGTTTAGTTTAGATACGATAGAAAAATAATATTAAAACGTATTTTTCATAACGATATAAACAGTTTTATTATTTAATGTAAACAAAAATTATTGTTAAACTTAAATAGTAATTTATGTCACTAGCGTCAAAAGTGGAGCATAGTATAACAAAATTAGGTCGACTACATGAGAGTAAGTTATGCTATGAGGCTTTCGACGAGAGTTACATACGTTATTTTTTATACTGTCTTTTGCTAAAAAAATCTTTTTTTTAATTAAAAAGAATGATTTTGAAAACATGTCAAATTTAATTTTCGTACTATCTTTATTACTAGCAACATTTTTTGACTTTGACAATCAATTTAAAATCAGATTAGTTTACAATACGTGGCATACACAATAACAAATACTTCAAAGCTTATAACACTCTTTTATTTGAGCAAAATCTTAGAGGCTTTTAAATGTATTTTCCACCAGACACACACATTTACTTAAAAGATATATGTTCCAAAACATGTAGAAAAAAGGATTCTAAGAGTAGCTGCAATAAACAGGTATTTTTACGATATCTAAAGATGCGTTTACATTAGAGAGAACGTAAGCGAACGAATTCGTTCGTTTAAGCTCGCGTAATGTAAACGGCGAACAAAACATGTACGATCGAACTCGCTCGTATTCGGTAATATTCCGACACGTGTCGGCAAATCAGCGAATCAACAAAGGAAGTTCGTGCTCAATATGTACAGCGCATTTAGATCTATTTAATATCACTTGTTTTTTCCTCCGCTACTAAACCTAATTATTTGAAATTAATAATAGTAATTATTATTTGTTAATTATAAATTAAAATTCATTTTTTTTATATATTAAAAGTGTTATAGAATAGACTAACGAAAACACTCTCGAATTAATTGAATTATATAGAAGCAAACCATGTCTATGGGATCCCAAATCAAAATCATATAAAATAACAAACAAAACATAAAATGCCTTAAATGAAATTTCTACTGAAATCAATTGTGATGTCGTGAAAGTGAAAAAAAAGATGATTTCGCTTTTTGCATCATTTAGAAGAAAAAGACAAAAGAAGTCACAACTAAAAGAACTGGCACTAGGGCTAACGAAGTTTATCATTCTACTTAGTTTGCGTTTAAGAGTCCTTCCTTTTGATGAATTTGCGAACACAAGCTACTAATTCTGTGATTCATCGCCAGTCATTCCATATTTCAAATACTACATCTACCTGTACAAGCACTCACAAACATCTCCAATGTTAGAACAATTATTGTTGTCAGTTTTCCCCACCAAAAATAATGATTCTCAAACTAAGTACTTAAAATTCGTATTCTATTAGTAGCTTTGTCACAAACTTTAAAGCATAGTGTTGATATTTGAAAATCGTTTAATATAATACGTATTTACTTTAGTTTTTTATTTATCTTATCTGCACATAATCCTTTAAAACATCAACCCTGTTGTAAATGAGCTACGGAACATGTATTCAAACCCATAGAAATGTTATAGGTATTAATAGGTTTAAAAAATTTTTGTAGGAAAGTATAGATAGTAAGTAAAATTTTATATGGGTTTATATAGGTAAACTCCAAAAAATGTTTTACCTTTAGAAAAGTATAGGAACCTCCTGAAAAATTATTATTAAAAATTATTAAACACTAAAAATAAATAAATAAAACATAATAAAATATGTTAAAGAAAGTGCAATATAAAGTTGCCTATTTATTTTTAGTTTTAAAAAAATTGGGTAAAGAAATTACTGCAGAAACAAACGAAAAGAACAAGTGGATTTTCACCGGGAATGTTATTGTATTCGAATATTTATTAGTTTTGCTTCAGTTTCCATTGAGAACCTTTGAGTCGATTGTAACAAAAAATATTTATGGCATAGCGTTACTTCGTGTTCGTATTTCTTTGTGTGACGGCAAGATAAAAATGTATTTAGAATTTTTAAATAAATTTATCAATAACATAAAAAATAAGTATACAAACATATTTTAATATGACCTTTGTTTTACAGTTTTCTATAGGCATTTTCTCTATTGTTTAAAATAGAAATTGTGGTTTTCCGTAATAACTAATAGGAACCTATAGAAATTAATTTTCCAAACTTTAACTCATAGAAACTTGTAGGTTTCTATAAAAATTTATAAGTTATCCTATGGCATCCTTTAAAAAAATACGGGTTATTGCTTATTCATTTCAATAGGAATCAATAGGTAAATTTAGTGACAAAAGCAGTATACGAATCCTATTGGATCTTGTAGCTTTTTTATAATTTTCTATTAGTCATTTACAACAGGGAATTATTGCTTTGTATACCTCGAGAATGATAGAACATATTCCAGATGTAGCAGACGCGAATACAATATTGTTTTAAGAGGGTAAGATCTTTTTCTGTGATTTTACCTATATTGTTTGGAGGGGAGGGGCAATTTTTGTGCGGATTTACTTATATTATTTAAAGAGAGGAAAGGGAAAGTTTTGATGTGATTTTACTTATATTTCAGAAAGATTTTCAAATTAGTCAAAATAAAGTGGAGAAGGGGCCCCCATTGGCTTTCTCTCTGAATCCGCGCCTGAGATGTAGAGATATTGAACACATATTTAAGGCTTGCATACGAATTACCTGTCGCAATGAAGCAAAGAGTTAACAGCATTCTGTTTTTTGCACTAATTGTTTTTTGGAAAGATGTATCTTTTTTAGAAATGATAGATCCAATCAAATTTACTAAAATCTACAGAAGTTTGTTGTTTGACCCAAAGTATCTTTGATCACACATTCTTCTTCCTTTTTTTTGGAAAGTCTTGCTATAATGAAACTAGCAACGCTAGTTATTATCATATCATCATTCGTATCTGACATGATTAATAATATGTTCTAATAATATGATCACGGCCGAATGAGAAAGTTCGTTCATAAAAAAATGCGCAGATGACATCGAACGAGTTCATTCGTTTCTGTTCACTCTAATGTAAACGCATCTTAATAATAATCAAGATAGAGCCGCTAGAATCTGCGTTTGGACAGATTGTGATGTCATATTGTTACGCTACTGCAAGTTTGTCGATTTCTTAACGTTGTGACTACTTACGGTCCCTTATATATATAGACCCTAGTTTGCGTTTATTCATAATTGTTAACAAATGGCTTTTAGTTTTGAACCTCCATACACGGCAATGAGACATATTCTGGAAGACAAACAGAGAAAAACTGATGATATTCAAGTCCCTGCTCAAATATCGCATTCCACACGGCGAGGCGTAAGATAGACCATTGTGGAACACCGCAGGTGACTTTATAGTGCAACATTTGATTGAGTCTATCCACATGTATTACGATTCTGTTACTTAAGTAACTAGCAATGATGTGGACTAGATGAGACTCCAATTTCTCAAGAATTTTAGACCACGGCACCGAGTTAAATGGGTTTGAGATATCAAAAGAAACCAGCGCCTCTATCTTCCTAGTCCGCCAAGTTACTACTTTTGTTTCTTTTGCCAACCTAGTAAGCCTCATTAGGGAATCTGTTGTCGATTTCTCCTTTTTAAGCCCAATTGGACTGGCGACAAATCCCCTTTCATAGCTAGGTTTTGTAGTAGTCTATCTAGGACAAGTCTTTCGTAGACCTTTGCAGTGCTGTTTAAGAATCGGATAAGGCAAAAAGATCTAGTTGAGGTGTCTCTTTTACAGAGTTTCGGGACCAGGTCGTGTGTTGCCTGTTTACTTTTAACTGAAAAGTTGCTTCTGGCATATTCGTAGTTGTATAAATTGAGATCATCTTAGAAGTTGCTTGACAGAAGTTTAAGGCATTCCATAAAAATATCATCGGGTCCAGGAACTTTTTTATTCCTGACATATTGAGTGCAAGTTCCAACTCGTTTTTCGTGAACGGGCAAACGTTAGAGGTGGTTTTTGGAACCTACGTTAAAGTACTGTGGGCTGAGAAAAGCTGTTGTATAATTGGGCAGCTTTCTCACATGTAAGTGGTTTCGCTTCTTTGCCCATCTTGAGTTTTTTGCAGGCTACTTTGTAAGCCGTCGTCTATGGATTAATGTCCAGATTGGCGCAGAGCACGTCTTACGCATTTCTTTTTGCGGTATTTATGCCGCATTTGTACTGTTTCCTACATTCTATGTAAGTACTATATGAAGCTTCTTTGACTTGTTTGTTGTCGCGTTTGGCTTTATACTAGCAAAGCGCTTTGAGTCACGTGATTATAAGTCAAGGTTGTTGTCACGTAACGCTTTGGTAAAGGCTGCATTGTTAATTTTCTTAAGGATCCACCTAGAATAGATGGCTTGTTGCCGTACAACCGCATTCTTATTCCCCATATAAACCACAAATAAACTGTAATTATGTTTACTGTTCGCACATCCCATTCCAAAATTTTCAAAACACTGTCTCTAGAGCGCAGAAATGTGCGAGTTTTTTCCACCGCAATCAAAGGTGGGTGTTCGGCCTGTATTAAGTATAGATAGTTCATCAGCTGCAGTCTACTCAAGAATCTTTTCGCTTTGATGGCACGTACGGTTAGCTTCCCACTCCACAACCTTCGCGTTGAAGTCTCTTGATACTATCGTATGTCACCCTAAAATTTTCCTTGCATTAAAAATATCATCAACAATTGATTGAAAATCGCTGGCGCTAATGTTCGGCGAGATGTAACAGTTAAATGTACTTGAGTTATTAATTTGCAGGACAGTGCGGCTATCATCTCTAGTATGCATTTCCGTTTTCTGTTCATTATCCATAGTCAAATTAGCTTTCGTAGCCATGATGATGTTAGGCTCAATTATTAAAACCGCGTCCGTTTCATAGTTTTCGGCAATGACCGTGACCAGAGCCTGAGGCGCTCTCTTGCTCCCTAAATTACTTGTCAGTATCTAAATTGTCTGCAAAACAGGAATGTTGTTTGTGTGAGGATCCATTATCTAAAATAAGTTGGCTGATGATGCTCTGATTTTCTAAATGTGCCGTTTGTATTTGGGACATGCCATTGTCCACAGTGAGTGATCTATACACTCGCATACCGCGCAATGTTTTGTTTTAGAGCACGTCGCCTTAGTGTGATCAATCTTGCCACAGTTTAGGCAAAGTTTGCTTCTATCTATGTCTTTGCAGGCTTTAGTTTAATGGCCGGTTTTGCAGCATATAACGCACTTAACAGCCTTAACCCTTTTTATAATCCTACAAGAATTGATACTCACTGTTAGGTTCTTTATTCTAAGCATAAGGACAGTCGTATCAGCAATAGATTGGGTGCCTCATCTAGATGATTTCAGTTTGTCTAAAGCAATAAGTAAATGATCATTTCCAGTCTTCCTTGCCGTTTCTAGAGAGGTGTTTACCGTTTGCTGGTCGCAGTACCGTTTTATTTCAATAACTGCAACATTTGGAGAAGCGAAAATACCTACAGCGCTCCTGTAGGGGTAGACCCGTAAGCTTTCATTCTCGCAGGAGGATTGCTGGGAGCGTAAATAAAACAACGACATCAAGAAGATCCGATAAAAGTAAATCGGTATCAAAAAAAACCTTGTGGACTGGCGGTCCGACAGAAAAAAAACAAACGTAGTCAGATCTGCCCTACGCCAGCCATCGGGTAATCAAATCCCGCCGACTGATAGAGGGTGCTTAAGTTATTTGCCGTGCGATAAAAAAACAAGCAAACCGGCGGGTAGCCAGAAGCGCAGGTCTATCCGGTAGACAAAACGGTTACTATCAGGTGAGTATTAACAACGCAGAACGGTAAACAACAGTACGTAAACAAACAACGTCTAAGGGTGTGAGAGTAGACAGGCTTAACAGAACCGTATGGTGACACTCGTCGCTATGATCTTGGTTTTTTGATCCGACTGCCAATCTTCGATAAAAACGCCAATTAGCGTCTAGCACTGAGAGATGAATATCTAACTAACTACTAAACCAATAAGGCTCAGTTAAAGTATGTTAAGAAGCCCGGACCCGTATGCACCAAAAAACATAAAATCCTGTCTTATGGGCCTTGTCCTTTTAACAGTAAAATAACAAAAAAAACATTTTGTTGGTAAATCAAAATTACCACGGTGTTTAAACAGTTAAAAACAGATTTAAAAAGGTAAAACTTGCACAAAACACTTGTCTACACCAACAGTTGACTAGTTACATATGTTTACTAACACTTAATTAAAAAACAATTAGTAAAAGGTAAGTTATTAAATAAAATTAATAAAAACATGCACACAGGCTAAAAAACACATAATAGACCTAATTTTATTTTAGTATACTAGTAGTACTAGTTGCAGTGATAATGCTAAAATTAATTAAAATATATATTATAATTTTGTCAGTACTAACTAAAATTAAATACAAAAATAACACATTTTTAGAATTTATATGTTATTAATTATCCATGGATGTTCCATCACATCACTCAATGATATACGTTCTTCAGATGTTCTACGCAATAACTAAAATAATCTATTTTAAAAACAAGAATCTTTTTGCTATTAATTACCTTGGATATTAAATCAATTGCACCAGCAGGTACATGGCAAGGATAATAAATATCAACATTTTGAATTCGAGCATAAGTTTCTTCATCACTACTACTTTCAAATGGAGGCTTTCCAACCAAAAATTCATAACATAAAATTCCTAATACATGTAACGATTAAAATTGAGCTCACGCATAAATATAATTACCTAAACACTAATTATCGACATACGTTCCATATACTTTTTTCTCTACTATTTCTGGTGGAAGGTAATCTAAAGTGCCACACCTTGTTTTGCGATTTGAAGAGGGGGCGTGAACTGACAATCCAAAATCTCCAAGTTTTATATCATCAGTAATGGAAAGTAATAAGTTTTCTGGTTTAAGATCACGATGGATAACTTTTTTGCGATGACAGTAATCTAAAGCACTGGCCACTTGGTATACATATTTTGATGATCTAAAAAAATTAACCATTTATTAAAACTTCAGCAACAGTTTGACAAAGTGTTTTAATTAGTACGACGAGTAAAAATGCTTACCTATGATCATCAAAGCGACCTTTGGGACTGTTTCTTAGATGTTCGTAAAGTTCACCTTTTCCAGCATATTCCAACACTAAGTAAATACGAAAATCATCATGAAACCACGTTAATAACTCTAAAATATTGGGATGCCTATAAATGGTTGAAATAAATTACAATTAACAATGTAAGTAAACTGACTTTAAATGTGATTGAATTTCAATTTCTCTTAACACATGTCGCTCCATATGGTTATCAGCAATTTCTTTTTTCAATAAAGTTTTAAGAGCAACTACATAACCAGTTTTCCTTTCACGAGCAATAAAAACTCTTCCAAATTTTCCACGTCCTAATCGTGTACCTAATTCAAAATCACTTAGTGACCAATTATAGCTGAAAACATTTGTTATTTAATATATTATCGGTAAAATCAATTTACTTTTCGTTGTTGTAAGCTTCATGCGATATCATTTTAGTTAAAAACAATTTTGATTCTTCATATTCTTCCTCTGGAATCTCAACTTCGTTAAGGCACTTTTCTACTTCTTCCTCAACATTGTTATGTGCCATTCTTTAAAATTAATACATAAACTTTCAAATAAAACACTTACTTAAATCTATTAAATTATTAGACTGTTAAACAGATTAGCGACAATAAAGTTTCCAATGCAGGGACATTCCCATAAACTAACTCGGTGGGAATTATGTTTTCCTTTTATCACTATTGGGTATTAGTTTTATCGACAACTCCAAATTAAAACATTTTAATCGACAAATGCATATTTAACAGGTGAGGCTTTAGAAAATTACGAAAAGTTTTAATGGTACTCAATATCATTTGATAGCACTAAAAGTATGCGTACAGTTTATTATTCTCAGACTTGTTTTTTATGGTTTTTTATTATTTTATTATTTTAGTCTGTTAAAATTTTGTTTATTTCTAAAAAACATTGTAAGTGCGCTTACAATTATTTTGCCATTAACTATAAAGAATTGCAACAAATAATTCAATTACTTCGTCAAGCTTTTTATTTTCCTACAAGGAATTTTTTTTCCAAAAAGTTTTTATTGCATTATTTTTGACAAAAAAAATTTTGGGTGTCTGTGTGTAACGATGTACCCACGATAACTCGAACCCAAAGTCCTAGTAACTTGAAATTTGGTATAGAGCTGGCTTTTCATATTATCTCGGTTCTATTAAAAGATGGGTCTAATAAAAAAACCGGAAGTGAGTGTATCCGCCATTTTTAACCGTTTGTTTATACCGTGTGTCACGAAAATTTTGAAGCATACCGATTAACATAGGGAATTTGAAAATTTTGATTTATATGTCCCCAAAGTGTTTTTAAAATATTTCCAGTATCAGAACATATGACAATGTGTACCAGAGAACGTTTTGCGTAATAATTTTTAAAATATCAAAAATATTTTGAAAAATGTATCGCGTGGTAAAAAGCTTAGTTTAAAATACGAATGTGAAGAACATAAGAGTAGGGCACTTTGGTGTAGTGATATCCATCGCACGACCGCGGTAATATCACCGCGACGTACGTAGGTTCAAATCCCAATGCGGTTTAAATCTTTTTTTATAACATTATTGTTTTAAATTAACCACGATTAATTTTATCAGTAAAGAGACATAACTAAACGTGCTCAATGTTTTTATTAAAGTCGGCAATATAAATTAAACTAATTTAACAATTGTAAATCTAAGGTAACTTAAAACAATAACTATAAGGAAACTAGATAATTGGCGCAAGTTTATTTAGCTACAGCATTTGCTCGAAGGTCTAAAGGTAAACCACCACAGAAACTCTAGAAGTAGCTTAAGGGTAATTACAGTTAACGGCGATATTACCGCAGTCGTACGATTGATGTTAGTACACCAAAGTGACTATTACTGATACGTTGTTTACATCTGTATTTTAAACTAAGCTTTTTACCACGCTATACATTTTAGGAAATGTATCCAAATTTGTTATTAAATTTTAAAAACGATTACGCAAAACGTTCTCTGGTACACATTGTCATATGTTCGGATACTTAAAAACACTTTGGGGACATATAAATCAAAATTTTTAAATTTCTTATGTTAATCTGTATGCTTCAGAATTTTCGGAACACACGATATACGGAGTGCCGCATCTTATTTAAATTATCTTTGGATGTACCCACGATAACTCTCGAACCAAAACTTTTTATATTCTCTATGCTTTGTCAAAAGATGGGTTTGATAAAAAAATCGGAAGTAGCTGTAATCGCTATTTTTAATAGTTTTTCTTATATAATTTTGCAAGTATGTAAATTAATCGAATTATGTTTACAGTTTCTTATAGAGATAATTCTTTCTAACAATTCATTTAAGTAAAAATGTTTCTAACATTAACAGTATTAAATATTTTATTTATAATTTAAAATGAATTCACAAATATAATATGTTAGAATCCTGCTTGCGACGATTTTTTGATGAAAAAAATTCTATATCTTGAGGAAAAAGCAAGATACGTTAAAATAATAATTTTTACTGAAGGCAAAGCAATATTGTGTCGCACAAATATAGGGGTTATTCGATGTGACAACATAAGCTCAATTTACCATATATCTTAATGAAATCGAAGAGAAAAATTTCAAAAAAATCATAGCATGCTAGGAAATCAATACAAACGTGTACATATCACTTCAAAATGGTTTTATGACAACATAACCTTAAAAAAATATGTAGACATTCCTTATAGGAAAGTCATGTGGTGAACACTAGTTTTTTTAAAGAATTATTAACAAAAAATTGCTTTCTTATCAATAATTGTAAGGGGATACCTAATGAAAAAATGCAAAAATTTTTAATTTTTTGTTTGTTTTTAATTTTTAGTCTACACTACATTCTGCAAAAAATCCGATGTCTGTACAAGGTTTGAAAGTTACTTAAATTTAAGTGTAAACTTGGAACGACTCTTCTAGCTTTTATTTTTTACCATTAGTTAACAAGTATTATAAAATACATTTTTTTTATTATTTTATTTTTATCTTTCGTGATAAAATTAAAAAAACCCAGGTCTGTAAGAAGGACCTTCACTTTCTTCTTCTACTTGTTTGTATTCTTCTTCTAACTTCCTCCTTGCTCTATATTTTTGTTTCCTAATAGCTTTTGAAGCCTCTATGAAATCTTTTTCAGTCTTCTGAATGCTTGCAAGGTCTTCTTTGCACAAAAACGTAACATAAAAACTGCCTGGTTCAATGCCTAATAAATCAAAAATACGGCAACGAGCTATGTTTCCATCATTGAAGCAAGCAGCTGCTACATATGCACCTAAGCGGAATGTTTTTTCTTATAGCTTTCATTTGCGTTCTGAGTTTTCCCATGCAAACATTTTTCTAGCAATCTGGGGTGAGCAAGATCTCTAAATATAGGTTTCATTTCGTCCATATTTATTGAAGAAAGGTGAAAATTATTAGAGTGATCATACTCCCTACCTAAAAGAAAAATTATAAAAACTAACAATATGAACTTGTTTTGTCGTTATCTGTACTCATTGTTTCTTCTTATTAGTAATAATTAATAATCTATTTTTAAGTTTATTTTGTAAGTCTCTGTATATACATATTTCGACATTTATATATGTGCCAGCTTTTGAATTCGATCTGGGCGTGTCGAGGATTTTAAAATAAGGGGAAAGAAAAGATTTCAGTAGTTGTATGGGTAGTACCATTATAGCGGTTAATCCAAATAGTTGCCTAAAGATTAAATGTAGAAGTTGCCGTTGCAACATTGTACATATCATTATATATATGTGCCTTAATTAAATCTTTAAATGGTATGATTATTTTTTTTTATGTGATCGCAAACTCGAAGATACCGACCACCCTACCACCGCCGTGGATAAATATACAGTTAATTTATTAATACCTTGATATTAAGGTAAAGAGATTACAAACTCATTATTGGTCCTTCGAATGGGATTCTTCGAATTATCTACATTTTGCGACACATAATTTTTAATTGATGGAAACATCATTTATTATTTTCGTAGTTTTTTAGATTCCTTAACTGACGAATGTATTACTGATTTAAGTAAAAGGCAGATTCGCGTCGAACTTAATATTTTCAATCCTCTACTGGAATAATATTCAAATTTTCTAGTAGAAAGCATTGCGACGATCCTTGAACTTGATCAATTTCCAACGCTTGCTCAGTTTAGGAAAGGTTATACCGAATTAAAAGTTAAAGCAGAAATTCTTTTAGAAAATAATGTTACTGAAAATAGCGCGGTAATAAATTCAAATAATTTATTTACTTCAACCGGGTTTCACTCGCAAGACCGAGTGAAACTTCCTGTTATATCTTTACCAAATTTCGATGGAACTCATCAAGCTTTCCGAAGTTTTTTCGAAGTTTTTGAAGCCCTAGTAGGAAACAATGGAAATCTAAACGATACAGAAAAGTTTTTATATTTAAAAAACTGTTTAAAGGGTCTTGCTAGACAAATTATTGGTGAGTTAAAAACCAGCGAGATTAATTATCACGTAGCAATTGAGTTACTAAAAAAACGCTACGACAATAAAAAATTTCTTATTTTTAAACATTTTGATTTACTATTAGATTCGCCTAAATTGAGAAAATAATCACAATTAAGGTCGTATTATGATAACTTTATTACTCATATTAGAGTTATTGATCATGAAAAAGTTGATCCCGTTGAATATAAAAATGCGGTGTTAGCTTATATAACTAAAGCAAAAATTGACAGCCGAACTGCTGAAGAATTTGCGAAATTATTTCCAAAAAGAATTCCTTCCGTACAGGAAATTTCTAAATTTTTATCTGATAGGTGCAATATAATTGAAGAAACTTGCGGCACTGTTCTGAAAGGCCCGCCAGGAAATCCAAGTACGTCGCATTTTGGTGGCAAAAAATGTATTTCTGAAGCCAAGAATGTTTCATACATTTTGGCACAATCGTCTAGTTCTTGCTTTCTTTGTAAAGAAGAACATTTTTTAAGCAATTGTCCATCATTCTTGACTTTGTCGACTCGAGCTCGTTTTAATAAAGTAAGAGCTTTTAAGTTCTGTACCATTTGTCTTCGCCACAACAATAAATCAAAATGCACGTCTACTTTAAATTGCAAATTTTGCAAGCAGCGTCATAATCATCTGCTCTGTCTCAAGAGTCCTGCTCAACCTAATACGAATTCTACCATACAGGTTGAAGCTCTAACTGATTCTGCCGGCGGCTCTTTAGACTCGACAGAAAATAATACATTTGTATCTGGCAACACAGAGTCTTCCGTTTGTGGCTTTTCTAGAGCTAACGAAGTCTTATTGTCTACTGTCCAGGTTAATATTGTTAACGGTGATAAATGTTTAACAGTTCGAGGTTTATTAGATTCGGGGTCTCAAAACAATTTTATCTCAGAAAAGGTTTATAAAAGATTGAATATTCCATTCAATCCTATTAATTTAACTCTAAAAGGAATTAATAGCGTTATTTCTACTTGTTCAAAGTACACATCTATTCAGTTACAATCTACAACTGGAAGATTCAATTTAAACATTGATTGTTTAATAGTTCCTACAATCACAGATAAATTACCTAAAGTCCGTTTCAACAAGGATTTTCTTAACATACCTCCTCACTTGCGTCTAGCGGACAGCTCATATCATGAACCCGGAGATATTGATCTATTAATTGGTTCATCTATTTTTTATAAATTATTATTACCTGATCAAATATCTCTAGGTGCATCTATGCCTATTTTGCAAAATACATTGCTTGGATGGGTCGTTTCTGGTGACTTACCTAAGAGCTTGATAAGCGTTTCTTCAAAGGCGGACAATATTAGTGACGTTACTATTTGTTGCTATTCGACAAGTCAGATCAATAAATCTAATTTTGATCTACATCAGTCATTGACTAAATTTTGGGACTTAGACAATCATAAACCTGTTTCAAGGTTATCTTTGCTTTCTCCACAAGAAAGGTTCTGTGAACACCAATTTTTGGACTCAATTCGTGTAGATGAGAGTGGTCATTTTTCAGTACGCATTCCGTACAGCTCAAAAATAACATTGTTAGGCGATTCTCGCCATATGGCGGAAATACGTTTTAAACACTTAGAGAAGCGTCTCCATAAGGATCCTAAGCTTCTTAAAGAATACTCCAAGTTTATGTCCGATTATGAAAGACTTGGACATATGACCAAAATTACCGAAAAGGAATGCTTTTCGCTATCTGATTCTTTTGTTGAAACGGCTGATGGATCTTTTAATGTAGGTCTTGTACCACCTCATTTTTTTCCTCATCATGCTGTTCTAAAGCAGGCATCTTTAACGACAAAATTACGTGTTGTATTTGATGCTAGTGCTAAATCTGCCAGTGGTTTTTCAGTTAATGACGCTCAGCTGGTGGGACCTCAAGGGCAAGATAACTTACTTGACATTGCAAAAATGTACCGCATGGTTAACGTAGAGCCTAATTTTAGAAAATTTCAGCATATTCTCTGGAGAGAAACTCCTGACAAACCGCTTTCTATATTTCGCTTAAATACAATTACGTACGGCACTGCATCCGCCAGCTTCTTGGCTACTCGTTGTCTAATTTATCTTGCCGAATTGAATAAGAAAGCGTTTCCCGAAGCAGCGGAAGTTATATCAAAAAATTTTTATATGGACGACCTTCTCCTATCAACTACTTCAGTTGAGAAGGCCATCCGCCTTAAGAATGAAGTTTCTTCTATTCTTGCCTCTGTTGGATTTGTCGTTTTGTCTAATAAACTTGAAGTTCTTAATTCTGCTGATACAGCAGCTGTCGACCTCGCTACCGTTCCTCTAGGTAAACGATCTGATTCTAAAACGTTAGGTTTGCATTGGTATTCGGAAAACGATTGCTTATTTTGCAAGGTTGAAGTATCTGACGACGATGCCATCCCTACGAAAAGAGAACTTCTTTCTGTTATCGCCAAGGTGTTTGATCCTCTTGGTCTTTTTTCACCTCTCATTGTACAAGGAAAACTAATGATGCAAGCACTATGGCAGAGTGGCCTAGACTGAGACGAGCCTATCTCTACCGATCTTGTTTCTAAACGGATTGCCTTCAAAGCTCAATTGTCAGAGCTAGGCACTATAAAGGTTAATCGTTGTGTTATTCCTTCGCAATGTACAGATATCCAATTACACGGATTTTGCGACGCTAGCAGCGTTGCGTATGGTTGTTGTTTTTTCTTGCGTTGTCGTACTTTTACCGGCAAGATTATTTCAAATCTTTTGATTTCAAAATCTCGCGTCTCACCTTTGCGCACTATTTCTATCCCTCGTTTGGAACTGTGCGCTGCAGTTTTACTTGCGGAATGGTGCCCCAAGGTTCTTAGCATTTTTAACCTTGAGCCTACTCAAGTTTATTTATGGATAGATTCCAAGATTGTTTTGAACTGGATTATTTCTTTTCCCAATAAATACAAGACCTTTGTGGCAAACCGTATTGCTACGATTCAAGAATTTACTAATATTCAAAAATGGCACCATGTCGCTACGTCTAATAACCCCGCTGATTTAATTTCACGTGGATCAAACATTACAAATTTAAAAAACAATGGTTTTTGGTTCCACGGCCTCAAATTCCTTTTAGAAAACGATTTACCGTTTTATACTAATTACGTGAGAGATAAACGAATGAGATTGAAGAGCTTAAGACATTGACTGTACTAGCTAATTTTACATCTACTGAAACTGAATATATCAATTCAATTTTTTGTAAATATTCTACGCTAAAGAAACTTCAACGAGTTTTTGCTTACGTTTTAAGGTTTGTTTGGAACTGTCAAAACCCTAATAAGTTAAAAAATGTACTCAGCGTAGGTGAATTAAATAATTCTTTGAACACGTTGGTAAAATTGTGCCAAAAATCTGTTTTTCATACTGAAATCAAATCTATTAAAAACGGAAAAACTATTAAGCTGTTACGTATCCAATCTCTAAATCCTTTTTTGAACGCCGATGGGTGTCTCCGTGTTGGCCCATCGGAGGATTTAGCTACGTAAAAGGAATTATTAAAAAATGTATTAATTGCTTTAAGGCAAATCCAATTATTCGACATCCTTTAATGGGAAATTTACCCAGTAATCGTGTAAAATTGACTTATCTTTTTTATAACGTCGGACTTGACTACGCAGGTCCAATATTAATTAAAGATAGGCGAACGAGGGGAGCACGTAGTTTTAAGGCATATATATGCTTGTTTGTTTGCATGGCTACGTGTGCTATACATTTAGAACTTGTAACGTCTTTATCTACCGACGCTTTTTTAAACACCTTAAAACGGTTTATTGCCCGTACACAGTAAAAAATATTTTGTTAATTTCACTTTTATTTAACAACATTTTAATAGTTACTTAGTTAGAGTAAATAGCAACTGTATTTTTTAGTTACTTTTACTGATGGGATAATGCTAGGTCAATAAGCAGTGAATTTACAAAATACGTTGTAGAAATAACTCATATAATGTCAATTATTGCAGTTTTAGATAATCATGTATCAAAATGTTGTTGTTGTTACAATTAATGTAGTACAGTTTGACAGTTATGCTGTTGTTGAAGTTGGTTCCGTAGGTTTTGATAAATTTACTAAAAATGGGAGTGGACCTGCTGGAACTAAAAATTGTAGTTAATTTGACTATATATTTTTTACTGTGTAGAGGACTACCTGGTTCTATATCAAGCGATAACGCTACGAATTTTCGCGACGCCAAATCAAAATTAGAATCTTTATTCAAAATTTTGCACGAGCAGGAGTCGCATAATAGAATTGTTAATTATCTGCATTCTAAATCCATACAATGGAATGTTATTAACCCTAGAGCTCCTCATAAAGGTGGCTTATGGGAAAGTTCGGTTAACTCTGTTAAAATGCATTTAAGGCGTGTACTTGGCAACGCGAATTTAACATTTGAAGAGCTGTATACTTCTCTGACAATGATAGAAGCGGTGTTAAACTCAAGGCGGTTATCTTACATATCCTCTGAGCCTGAAGACCTTATTCCGTTAACTCCAGGTCATTTTTTAATTGGTCGTCCTTTGACTTCCATCCCTGAAGCAGATTTAACTCAAACCCTGCAAAATCGCTTATCCGCATTTCGGAGAGCGCAACAGATGTTTCAACATTTTTGGCGCCGGTGGAGTCGTGAAGTGGTTCCCAAACTCCAGCAAAGGCAAAAGTGGTTTCAGCGACTACCTGAGCTATTGAAGCTAGATTCTGTTGTTTTACTCCAAGAAGACGTTGTTCGGCCTTTACAATGGCGACTGGGGCGTGTAATACAGCTACATCCCGGTTCTGATAACGTCACACGGGCAGCATCCTTGCGTCTGACTAACGGAAGTGTAGTGCGTCGGTCTGTTCATAAAATGTGCGTGCTGCCTTTGAGTTAAATATACTATTAGCATTTCAACACCCGACAAGTGTTTAGTGACAAGTGTTTACCGATTATCATAATCATTTATCATCTTATTATTGACTGAATTTTTTTTTTGTTTTATTTTTGAAATTTTAGTCATTGATGCAAATTATAATTATAATTAATAGGTTTTATAAAATTTGTTTATTTTTATGTTTCTGTTAAAATCTGAATAATTTTAAGGGGGGCGAGTGTTTTGTCGTTATCTGTACTCATTGTTTCTTCTTATTAGTAATAATTAATAATCTATTTTTAGGTTTATTTTGTAAGTCTTTGTATATACATATTTCGACATTTATATATGTGCCAGCTTTTGAATTCGATCTGGGCGTGTCAAGCATTTTAAAATAAGGGGAAAGAAAAGATTTCAGTAGTTGTATGGGTAGTACCATTATAGCGGTTAATCCAAATAGCTGCCTAAAGATTAAATGTAGAAGTTGCCGTTGCAACATTGTACATATCATTATATATATGTGCCTTAATTAAATCTTTAAATGGAATGATTATTTTTTTTTATGTGATCGCAAACTCGAAGATACCAACCACCCTACCACCGCCGTGGATAAATATACAGTTACTTTATTAATACCTTGATATTAAGGTAAAGAGATTACAAACTCATTGGAACTATAATACTTAGTATAAAAAGTATGCATGCAGATTCTTTACCTTCCTTGACGGTCTTTTTATACTTGCACCAATCATCACTAAAGAGGCCATGCACTGGCTTTACATTTGTTGAAAGAATGTGAAAATAAGCCTAATTGCTAAATCATAATATAATTGTATGGTGTTTATGGCAGAATCAGTAAGTCTACCACGACCACCAATGGACTTGCCATCAGCCAGTTTTGTAGAAGCAGATTTGAGCTTTCGCAACCGTTCGCCCATGCGCTTTGCAACGTGAGCCACACACTCTAATTTTTGTGTGGAGACGTGATTTCCATAAGGTTTACTTTCAGTCATCTTCAAAAACCCTTTAGAATCACCACCTCCAAAATAGTTTATATATGTAAAATAAATACACAGAAGTCATAAAGAGATTTGTAGTTTTGTACATTTTTGAACAAAAAATAGATTTTCACTTCACGTTATAATTGCTCAACGAACGCAAAAATATTTTAGTTCCATCTTCGACCTCTATACGTCTGTTTGTATCAGAATAGTTAGCTGGACAATTTGGTAAATGTAAATCTTTTTCTTTTTTGATGCACTGACAATATTTTGAAAGAACCTCAATGTTCAAAATTTTTCCAGAGTCCATGCTTGCACATGAAACAATTCCATTGAGGGACGTATGGTCTCTGCTTTGCCAAGTCCCATCTAAAGATACTGACAAATCTCTTAAACCTTCATTCATTTGGTATGCGTCCTCAACTGCCTGTTTCTTATGTGTTTTTACCACCGTTTCAACTGCAGTGAAAACCACCTGAAATCACAATTTTTTTAAGTTGTGAATACTAGATTGATAATATCGCATACGTTCAAATTTAATTTGACATACATTCTGATGCATATAAAATTGTGAAGTCGACTGTGGTAAGTTCATCAAAGAACACAGCTCCTTTGCGGAAGCATGCCCTCTGCCTGTTGTTCGCATAACATAAACTATAAATCTGACATTTATTGCTTCCAAAGATTTATCAGAACCTGTCAAAAAAACATTATATTTAGAAGCAACCCTAGTTGAATGTGACATAATCAGAAGTATGAGATGAAAAAAGTAAACCTTTATGAATATTCAAATACTGGCTTACCTTCAACTTTGTACACATTTTTTATAGAGTTTGCAACCTTCATTTTATTAGAACAGTTGCCACATTTCAATAAAACCGATGATAGTAGAGTAACAATGTATAGGCTAATCTGCCCATTGCATTTTTAATGGATTTGATAAAGAAACTCGAAATGGGTGTGTTTTTAACAGTTTTTCTTACATAATTTTGTATGTATGTAATTTTTTTACAGTTTCTTATAGAGATCATTCTTCTTAACAATTTATTCAAATAAAACATTTCTAACATTAATAGTTTATCAGATATTTAATTTATAATTTAAAATTAATTCACAAATATAATATAGTCGATATGATCTTAATGAAATCGAAGAGAAAAAAGTTATAGCATGCTAGGAAATCAGTTCACACGTGTACATATCACTTTAAAATGGTTTTATGACAACATAACCTTCAAAAAATATGTAGACATTCCTTCATCATTCTTTATAAGAAAGTCGTGTGGTGACCAAACTAGTTCTTTTTTATGTATTTGCTCTCGGAGCCCTTAAAACACTCTTTGCACACTTTGAGAAACGCTGCTCTAAGACAAGTTTTTGCGTAGATTGAGGCGTTGTGGAAATGCGAAGGCCGTCAAAGATAATCTATTATAAAGGATAATAAAACAATTTGAACTTTCTATAATTTTTTTTGGTAGTAACTAATATAAAATATACACTAATTATATGTGTATACGTTTTTGAATACATCCCAACGTTTTGCGTTTGTTGTTAATAAGCCAGTTAACAAAAAAAAACACATTATTATACTAATTAGTAATTACGTAATTTTGTATCCAATTTTATCTACATTAATTAGAAATATTGGAAATTATTACAAGAATGAACAGTGATATATATGAATTTTTTTATAAATTTTTGACGTCTATCACTACATTCCTGTAAATAAATTTTTGTAGTTCTACTAACAACATTTTCAAACAACCTTAGAAATTGCAGCTATTGTTAGACATTATACCTGTAGGCAATACTTATTGTATGATACGAATACAATATTCTTATATACTCAAAGATGTCTAATCTTTTACCATCGCTTTAGGGCCTGAGCTTTTTTTTACGGCAATTGTACAAACAAATAACTTTTTTGTCGTTTGATAAATCGTTTAACAAAGTAATTTGTTGAAAGCTTTGGGGTTACTGTAAGACAGTTTGAGTTAACTCTATCAGTTACTTAATACAGTGTTGTTAAGTTCTATTGTAGAAACAAAAGCAATTTTATTCAGAGTAGGTACTAAAATTAGTAAGCATATTTTTTTTATTACTTTTATTTCAAACTCAAATATTTATATATATATAAAAACACAAACATGTATTTCTAACTAAACTTTACTTTAAAATTTGAAAGAAATAATTATTTAGTCTTTTGTGTTAAATCGTGTTAGTTTTAATTATAAGGATAACGTGGGTAAAGCCTCATTAGCAATTTACAGGAATATATAAGCTGACCTCCGTAACTCTCTAAGATAATTACCTTAAGAAGGAAACGCTTTTGGATTACTTCGGTCCAATAACCCGACTCAGATAATTTTGTTGTATTTGATGTGAAGGAATCAATAAATTAGGTAAAATACAATAATTTTAAAATTTGTCTTCAAAGTATAAAAATTCTTACTATTCGCATAACATGCAATTTTTATTTAACTACTTCAGCGCTTTTATTTATAAACGATGAAAATTAGAATATTCTTTACAATACTAAAACTACTTAGTCGTGTTTTAATATTTCTATATTCTAAAAAAATTAAATCAAACATTGTTTCGCTTACTGTAATTTTTCCTCTAACTAAAGTGCTGTTTACTTCCGTAGAGTTCCACATCAGCAGAATTTCTGTTCCGGACTAAATGAGGTTAGAACGGTTTTCCGCTAACTTCTCGTATCCCACTTGGCGAAAAAGTTTTAACTATCTAGTTTATTATTTTTTCCGCAATGACAGTTTTCAGAACTCCTCGACTTGAAAATTGTATTATCATTTATAATATTTTTTTTATATCTAAAACAAAGTCTGAAAACAGATTAAGCTCGTCAATTCAATACTTTTTCTTTTAATAATTTCTTACTACAAAATCTTTTTTTCTTAATAACATACAAAAAAGTAATGAAAACATAGAAAATTATTGCTACAGATATCGTTTATAATGATGCGGTTTTGTAAAGTTCAGATTTAAAAAAAATTAAATAATTATTTCTCATTGTGATAGATACATTTGACCTTTATCTCTTCTCATTTTCTTCCGGTTGTTGTTGCTTTAAACAAAACCAAAACTCGTTACTGAGAACAATGTTACATTCATAATGCCAACTTTCTTGTGTTTGCACAAACGCGGCTTTTTAACTTTGAGTTTTAAATCCGAAGCGTAGTGTACCAGACGATGTAAATAATTTGGAGTTCTTTTGTTAACGAGACTGGTCACTTTATCAACGTATCACGCTCTTTTGACTTCATATTTATTTTACCAACTTTTGTTACATTTGTTTTTGATGCAAGACTTATTCTCAAAAATTATGTTTATGTTCTTTATAAAATCTTTTACGCGTTAAAGCTAATTTTTGTATTTATTGTTTTCTTACTTATGGATTTACATAGAACGCTCGTTATATATAAGCTTTTAATAAGATGCAAAAACTTTTAATTACATTTACAACAAAAAAAAACAACGAGACCTATTATTGATGGTTCAACACTAACAACTTAAATTAGCATTGTTTGTTAGCCAGCACGCCAAAATACATATCTTTTAGGCTAAATACATTAAATAAATAACATATTGCAAATCTTGCAACTATGGGAAGGTGTTGAAAACAAACACAATATTGCATATGTAATATAATTGTTGCGTACTGCAACTTGTTAAATAAAAGAATGTATTGAAATTAAACTTGAGTATATTAAATTCGTTATTATGTAATTTACAAGTTTGCTATACGAGTTCCGAATTCATACTGACTAAAAGGTACAAACCAAAAGGTGCTATACACATCAAAGTATTACTAAACGTTTACAAGAATTATGTATAATAGATGGTTTAACATGAAAAAAGTTTCCAAAATGAATACACAGTAAAACGAGTTATACAGAACAAACTATTACTAATATAAGTTTACAAGAATTATGTACAGTAGATGGTTCGATATGAATCATCCGCCAGTTCACAAAATTGTAAAAACAGATAAAATAATTACATTTAGCTCATGCAGTGCGATTATCACTATGGTTATCGTAGTTATCACTAATCGGTAAGACACTCCGTTATTTGTTTTCACACTCACAACACGAACAACACTGTCACTACTTGAGTGCACTTGAACAATTCTTCTAAGACACCATTTTAGAGGAAGTAGATTTTCTTCTTTAACCTTTAACCGCTAACGTGCCGAATCCTCACACAATCGCTAACGAGCGGTCTGACAGACCCCCATTTGTTTAAGCTTTAAACTCGGCTTTAAATTAATAGTAAAAATAAAACATTATTTAATACTAATAACAGTTTATTTACAAACGATATTAATGACCACCATTTGCCTTTGTTTGATCACGTTGGCATTTTTTATATGCCACTTTTTTCTAACTTGTAATTCCGATATATACTCTTTATACCAACGTTTCCAAAAATGTTGTTTTATCTTATCTAAGCGCTGGAATCTACTGAGTCTATTGTCGTTCACATTGTACACCATTGGTTCTGGTAGTGCCATCAAACTTTGGCCAATAAGAAAATGACCGGGAGTGAGAGGGAGAAGATCATTAGGGTCATTGGATAAAGGCGATAACGGTCTGGAGTTTAAACATGCTTCGATTTGATTAACTATTGTATTAAATTCCTCAAACGTAAGGATTGATTTTCTTACAACTCTTTTAAAATAAGATTTAAAATTTTTAACCCCCGCCTCCCAAAGGGCTCCCATGTGAGGAGACCGACTAGGAATAAATTTCCAACAAATACCTTCTTGATGCAGTTCAGTTGAAATAGTATTGTTTATTAAATTAAGAAAAGTATATAATTCCGACTGTGCTCCTTTAAAATTGCTAGCATTATCTGAAAATACATTTTTGAATTTGCCTCTGCGTGCTATAAATCTTTTTAGTGCAGCTAAAAAAATTTCTAACGTCAAATCGCTAACGAGTTCTATATGTATTGCTTTAGTAACCATGCAAACATAAATACAAACGTATGCTTTAGTAATTTTGTAATTTCTGGTTGCGCGGTCACGTACCTTAAAAGGTCCGCAGTAATCTATTCCGCAATTTATAAATGGTCTTTCAGGCATTATACGATAACTTGGCAGATCTGCCATGATATAATTTATATCTGTGGATTTTGTACGAAAACATTTTATATATTCATGTATTACCTTTCTAGTTAAATTTCTACCTGAAAGTATCCAAAATTTTGCATTTAATGACGCCAGTAACAATTGAGAACCTGCATGTAATAGTCGCAAATGTTCCGATCTGGCAAGTAAAAGTGACAACGGATGATTACTGTTTAGAACTATGGGATGTTTTTTATGAAAAGTATATGTAGATTTGTTCAACCTACCACTTACTCTTAGAACACCTCCGGAATCTATAAAAGGATTCAATTGTAGCAACTTACTACCCTGTTGAACACAATTGTCGATTTCAAGCCCGAACATTTGTGATTGTGCAATCTTCACTAGTGTATTTGTTGCATCGTTCAATTCAGTCACGGTGAGATGACCGTATTGTTTTGTTTTTGTAAGAGAATTTTGTTTGAATCGATTAACGTATGCGATAACGCGTTGGAGCTTTATGTATAACGAATATTTGTCAAACAAGTTAAAATCTACGTTTGTTACTAATACAGTCAGTTTTGACTTACGAATTTCTTTATTGCACTCAGAAGACGAGTTAATTTCATGTATGTCTTTGACTGCCCATTCTTTGTAAGACAATTTTAACCAGAGAGGACCATGCCACCAAGTTTTTAAATTAATTAATATAGTAGGACATACTCCCCGTGATATAAAATCGGCAGGATTTTGATCAGATTTGACATAATACCACTCTGCATCTGAAGTTAAGCTCTGAATTTGTCTATTCGCTACAAAAACCTTCCATTTACTTGCTTCGGCATTTAACCATGATAATGTTACAGTAGAGTAACTGCACAAGTACGTTCGATTTACATTAATATTAAACGCGGTTTTAACCCTTTTCCTAAGTTTTGATAATAGCAGAGCTGCACATAACTCTAATCTGGGAATAAAAATAGACTTTATTGGTGCAACTTTTGATTTAACGCATAAGAGGTTTATGTTTACTTCCTTGCGGTTATTTACGCTTCGAATGTACACACATGCCCCATATGCTACTTGGGATACATCTGTAAATCCAATAAGGTCGATAATAATTGAGTCGTCACTTTTAATATATCTTGATACTTTTAAATTGTTTAATTTTGATAAATTATTATAAAATTTCTTCCAGTCTGTAGAGAGATTTTGTGGAATGTTATCATCCCAGGATATTTGTAGTTGCTACAGTTTTTGCAGCAAAATTTTGTAACAATTATGACTGGTCCTAAAAGCCCTAATGGATCATAAATTTGAGATATTACAGACAATATTGTACGTTTGGTTACGGGACGATTATCTAGTACATCTCAAATTTGGTAACTTAATTGATCACAATTAGAGTGCCACAGAAAACCTAATGCATGTGTTTCATTATTGTCGCCTATATTTAAAATTACGTTTGAATTAAAACCCGAAATTTTTGATAATAAATAAGGATTATTTGATCCCCATTTATTTATTGAGAAGCCCCCGGATTTAAGTATAGTTGATATCTCATTACACAAAGATTCTAATTGTTGAACATCATCTGACCCGGTTAATAGGTCATCGACATAGAAGTCATCTTGAATGATTTTACTAGATATGGGAAATTTTGATTGCTGTTCATATGCAAGTTGCTGTAAACATCGTATCGCTAAAAACGGGGCACTAGCAGTACCATAAGTGACAGTATTTAATGTATAAGTATCGACTGGTTTGTTCGAATTTGACTTCCACAATATTTTTTGTAATTTCCTATCGTCTAGATTGATTAAAATTTGTCGATACATTTTAGTAACATCTCCCGTCAAAACATACTTGTGCATTCGAAAGCGTAAAATAACTGATATTAGATCAGTTTGTAATTTGGGACCTATGTATTGTAAATCATTTAATGAAATACCATTATCAGATTTGCACGATGCATCAAACACTACGCGCAGTTTTGTGGTGAGGCTGTTGTCCTTTTTTACGAAATGATGCGGAATATAATATGAATTTTTATCATTATCATGTGATATATTTGACATATGATTTAAAATTATATATTCCTCCATAAACTGAGTGTATTCTTCCTTAAGTTTAGGATCTTTATTAAGTTTCTTTTCAATTGAATAGAATCGTTTTAATGCAATGTGTTTTGATTCTCCTAAACTACTAGCTGATTTTTTTAAGGGTAATTTTACAATAAATCTGCCTGTGGGGTCCCGTTGAGTAGTAGCTTGATAAAATAATTCTACTTGTTTATTATCTTCTGATTGAGGTAAATCATTATCAATATTTTCTAACTCCCAAAACTTTTGCAAGGCTCTATCAATCTCGTTTGAGCATACGAGATTACACTGGATTGTTGAGTTATACAATTTTTAAGAGATTTGACCCGATACGACCCAGCCTAATAAAGTTTCCTGTAGCATAGGTTTATGTTTTCCTAAACTTAACTGTACTGATTTTAATAACTGCCAAAATGTTTCTGTCCCAATTAACATATCCAAATTGCTGAATATGTTGAAATCAGGGTCTGCTAGATTGATATTCTGAGGTATATTTAAAACCGATTTATCAAAGTTATTCGATGGCAAATTATTAGTTATTTTTGGAATAATTAAACAATTTATATTTGAATTAAAACGATTGTAAGTATACCTTATGTTTACTGGCATACAAAACCTAATTTTACTTAATTTACTGTTTAATCCAGAAACTGCAATTTCTATTTCCTATTGAGGTGAGTTTAGTTTTTCAGCTAATTTCGTTGTAATGAAGTTACTCTGGGACCCACTGTCTAACAAAACTCGACATGAATGAAAATTTCCGGTTTTATCCGGAGTCTTTACAACTGCGGTTGATAGTAATACTTGATTTGATAAGTTATTAATATGAGCATTAACTATTGGAATTACAGCTGTTTCATTATTTTGTTGATTTTGTATCGACACAGTTTGTGGATCTTGAGGTTCTGTTAAATGTAGCAATGAATAATGTCGTTTTTGACAAGTTTTGCATTTTGCTAATATTTTACAACGTTTTGTTGTGTGATTTTCTCGTAAACAATTTACGCATAATTTTTTTTGTTTCACTACCTTAAATCTACTGTCTGGTGAAAGCTTTAAGAATTCTACACAATCGTTACTAGTGTGATGTTTTGTACAAAATGAACATTTTAATTGATCAGTTGATACGTACGCGTTTATTTTTGATTTAATCGTAGTTTTACAGTTTTTATTATCTGAGCTTAATGTTTCTAGTAATCTACATTTATCCTCAAGAAAATTTAAAAGTTCATTTATTGTCGAAAATGACTTTTGTTTAATTCTAATAGCTGGTGCTTCCCATTCCCTACGAGTGATAGAATATAGCTTATTTATTATCAAATAAATAATGATGGTATCCCAATGCCTAACAGGTTGTTGTATTTAGACCATCATGTAATTGCTGTAGTAATTTTTGCGATTTTTTGTCAACTCTGGTAATTGAAAAAGCGCTTTAATGTGATTATTTACTAGAAGTTGTTTGTTTTCGAATCGATTAATTAACATTTCCCATGCAATTTTGTAGTTTTCCGTAGAAATTTCTAACGATTTTAATAATTCTGAGGCTTCGCCTTTAAGAGATAACCGCAAATAATGAAATTTTGTATATCTGATAGGTTACTATCATTATGGATGATTGACTCAAATGTATCTTTAAAGTACATCCATTGGTCATAAGAACCATCAAAGGTAGGTAACGGAATAGGCGGTAATTTAACAAGTTTAGTATTATTGTTACACACTGAACTCGGTAGCGAATCTGACGTTAGTGCATGATTTATATTTAATTGCTTTATTAAACCGTGCACGGCCAACTCACACAGTCGGAGATAGGGAAGATTCAAGCGAATTATAATTAAGCGCGCCAGATCAATTCTGATTAACACTTCTGCCTCGATCAAGACATACGGTCCAAACTTGTTACGAATTTTTAGGTTCGTAATCCTTCTTACTCTGGTGTTCGGGTAACCACAATTAAAAGAGAAAGGTATGTTACCATAAAAGAAAGATTAACAGGTATAAAAACTTTAATTTAGTAACGTAGAAGATTAACAGGAGTATATTTAATGTCTCAATTCATAAATGCCAGAAGTATCGGCAACACACAATACATAGGTTAAGTTGAAGCGAAATAGCGAAGAAAATTTCGTAATAAATATCGTTTGTACACAGCATGCGATACACACAAAATGATAATTGAAATTACCTTAATGGTATTGTAACAGTAAACGTAATTACGGAAATTAACATTAGCCAAAGTTCCGTGAGTGACTTTTATGACAGCGAAGAAAAATAATCAAACAGACTTACCCAAAATCCAGTACCTACTTCAGCGAAGAAAACGTTTTCCCCGGTAGTAGCCTAGAATAGATATTGAATAACAAATCGTGTCACACAATAACTCACGAAGATAGGAAGCTACAAAATCGTTAATAATAATATCTTACCCTGTGCCGAATAGATTACGATAAATTCGCAACTAACTTATAATTTCGTACTAATCACAGTGGATGCACTTAGAATCTTTGGAATTAGGTCAAATTTACGACACAGACCGTCTCACGTAGTTGACAGCTTCAAAATGAATCCGCAACCTGTCAGTAACCAAAAAGATCGGCAGAGGGCGTCAAAGCCAGAATCTAATTGTAATTCGATATACAGGGTATTACGTTATGAAAATTTCGCACGTAACAGGTCTCTACTCATAATGTCATCTACCTATGGTAATCTAAACTCACGAGACCAATAATTACGTGTTCGATGCAAATCGAACAGTGGCATGTACATAGTAACACTAATAAACTGTTTTAATTCAGCTATCGTCAGGTTCAGTGATTTATTTGGATTGCTTTGAACACCGTATAGGTTGGACTGGTCTACAATGTGTTTTATTAAATCTTGGTCAAAAAATATTTGAAAATAGTCGACAGGTTCCCAAACATTCACGTCTTCATCTTCAACCTCTTGGTAATCTGACGTTGCTCTTGGTGAATTTTTTGCAACGGGGGTCCAAGAAGGAAGCTTGTTAGCGTTAGCGTTAATTCTACACAATTGAGCAAGGGGAATATCGTCAGAACTATCGCTGTCGTAATCAAAATCAGATTTTAATTCAATATCAGTCCCAGCATTAGAATCAGATTTTTGCATATATTCCTCCTTACATTCTTCGGGGGGTGAAACAAAGGCATAGGAGAATTTTCCTTTTCTATTTTTGTTAATTTTCCTTGGCATCTGAATAATAATTTTAAAAAACGAAATTAGTGTATATAAGCAGACGTTTACTTTGAGTGCCCACTGTATCAAATATGATATATTCATCAAATTTATAGCATATTGCTTGTTTTTTGAATAAAAGTAGAAATAAATGACTAAAAATGTAAATAAAGCTCTACTGAACAAGGAAAAAAATAATTACATACCTTTTGTTTGCGGATTCCTTTTATATTTCAAGATAAAACTCACAGAGTAACTAAACAGCACCATGCATTAACCTAGCATTTAAAAGCGCGGGAAAAATTACTGTAAATTCTATTACTTCGGATCAAAACCATTACTGACGTTATAGTTAGTACTTACTAATGACGCAAAGATGACAGCAGAATTGAAAACTAGCTTCAGAAGTATGGGAGATCCAAAAGTTAGTAGGTATCAAATATGATACGTTGGGCACAAAAAGGTTAAACGAGAATAGATTCGTATAATAATTCACCAATTGTTTGTATTAAACATTTGTCTATGAAATGGCTGAGAATTGTTTCTCATAACCTCTTCATCGCTGGAAGATGATGAATCAGCAACACCAATGACACGGAGAATTTTTTGTGATAATAAATGATGAGCGAGGCCGTTTATTATCAAGAATTGTTGCGTGCTGATAAAACGTAGTTTCCAGTGACATATCTAAGGAGAAACCCAATCGCACTATCTTAAATCCATGCACTTGAACAAACATCATAGCACGTAAATAGACTGGACTGGAATCTTTCCAGTTAACCCAAACACTTTTAACAAAGATTTTTTTTTCTGCTATAGACATGCTAATAGCCAGAGACGATCTAGATGATTCCGATGCTGAAAATCAAGAATCAGCAAAGGTGTCCATAACTGAAGCTGAAGACAACATTTAAGTTAATGCTACCAAAGAATTGGTAATTAACCCCGAATATGCACTAATACGCACACCTTGCTCCTCAAAAGGTAACAACCAAAATCTGACTTCTGAAAAAATATTTCTTCAAACAATAGAAAAGTTTTTCCTTATTTTAAAATTAACTGCAGCAAAGATGGAACAAAATTCTAAAAGAAAAAGTCACTCTTCAGTTTTAACAGGCATTTCAGTGAAGGCAATTTTGAAAGAAACAGTGGCTAAAAGAAAGGTAAAGGCATTAAAAAAAGTACAAGCTGCGAGAAAATCAGCGGCAAGGTAATGTCCCTCAAAAATAAACCTACGGCAACCCAAAACAATAAAAGAAAAAACAGTAAGGTCGTTACTAAAAAGAATAAATTTGCGAAGAAACAGTGCAAACGACTAGGCTTTGAGAGTTTTTCAAAGGACTACGATGAGATTGATGTAGACTTGCAAAAATTGTGTGATGACAACGAAAATGATGATCTTTTTAATATCAACTCAGAATAAGCTGAAATGTGTGCTATCTGTAACAAATATAAAACCAATGAACTGTGGTACGGATGTACGGTATGTGGAAAATGGGTGCATTCCGAATGCAGCGGGGCAGACACACCCGAAAATTATATTTGTGATTTTTGCACTCTGTTAAAACTTAGGCATACGTTTTCTTTCTTGGTCTATATATATGTGAATTGACTGTCGTCCCCGAGTCCATTATCCCGTCATAGTGTAGATGTTTAAAAATTAATTTTTTATGACAATTTTCTTTACACCCTGTATTTCGGCATTTTGAAATGTATGGTATAGCTCTTTGCACCATAGACCATTTAATTTTAGAGTGTTGTAAATATAAGAATAAATAGTCCGTCTTAATGAATAAGATCGTTAATTACAACATTGAAGCTCCCTTTTAGAAAATGTCAAATAACAACAAATTAATTATTCAGCAATTATTTTTTGGTTGCATTTTTCTTTCATAGGGTAGAAGCACCAGTAAATGAACGACACCAGTAAATGAACCATTCCGAACTAAATTACCATTCTTAAACTTCTGTTATATCTCTCTTTCTCATTAAGGTTTACTACATAATATTCAATCTGCGTTTCTTTGTTTGTCGAAAGCGATATTTAGTTTAGTTCTAATGAATGAACGCCAGACCGATGTGTTTGTGAGCGGCTTTGTGGTTTGCGAGTTTTTGTAGTGAAATAATAAGAAACCATGTAAGTAAGAATAACTTTGGATAAGGATATTAAACATTAAAGCTTTATGATCATTGATTTTTTAAATAGAGTGTTACATTTTATATTATTTATCGGCTAGTATAACCTACAAATATGACGTAGGTATTGGCGCGAAAATCAGAAATTTTCTTGTTCATTCACTGGACCTTGTGTTATCCCGAATAAATGAACAAATCGTTCATTTACTGGGAATTGCTGTGAAGTTGCGTACTGCAGCATTTTGGCGCTTAAAATAATTGTCTTTAAAGGCTGTTTTAAATGTTTGCAATGTAATTTTAAATAAACGCCCTTGTCCAGCTAATGGACGGCCGATTAGTTGACGTTCATTCATTAGATCAATTTGTATCTACCTATTTATGGATCATCTTGGTCTTTTAACTCAATCAATTTCTTGACAGGAATATAATGAAAGGTGACAATAAGAAATATAGAAGATTTCTATATTCCGATGATTGCCTTTAAAAGGCCTTAGAAGAGATAAGGCAGAAGAAGCTTTCTATTAGTGCAGCCAGTAGAAATTATGGCATACCAAAGAGCACCCTTTTTAATAAAATAAAGGGAAAAGTTCCCTTAGTTTGCAAAATGGGCCCTAGCACTATTTTAACTGCAGATGCAGATGAAGAAGCAATTTTGGGATTCCCTATGCACGCAGATGAACTCCGTCCAGCGGGTGCTGAAAGCAACAACACGAGAAAATCCATTCGTCGATAATAGACCTGGTCGAAAGTAGATGAAATTGTTTTTGCAGAGACATTCAAAAATAACCATTCGAAATACTGAGATCATATCTAAAGCACGAGCATCAGTAACCGAAGAAGTCATTCGAAATTAGTTTAAGGAGTTAAAAAGTCATTTAACTCCTTAAACTAATTTCGAATGACTTCTTCGGTGAAAATTGTGCAGATATTGTAAACGACCTTAGTAGAATATTTAACGCAGATGAAACAGGACTGCAAACTTTCCCTAAAACTGGTAAAGTTATGGGCCCTAAATTTTTACGAAATTGCAAGTGGTCCTCATAAGAAATGGTTAACTGTTCTCTGCACATTCTCCGCTTCAGGTGAATCTATACCTCTCATGGTTGTATTTCCATACAAGCGTATTTCAAGAGCTATAGCAGTAACTGTTCCAGAAGAATGGGGCATTGGTCGTTTTGATAGCGGTTGGATGATGAGTGCAACTTTTTATGAATTTATTGCAAATACCTTTTTTCCGTGGCTTCAATCAATAAAGATGTTTTGAACAAAACTTATCTTCCGGAAGATTTGATGATGTTGCCACTGGAAATCAATGGTGTTCTCTACGAAGTTGGCAAAATAAAAAAGGAGAATGTTGCCACCGTTGAAACCACTAATAATATTTTATTTGAAAATTTAAGTCAGTTCAATGCAAATAGAGGACATCAAGAGTTTAACATTGAAGAGCCAATAAATATACGAACTGACTTAGTTCATTCGATATTAAACGATATTATTGATACAGTTTTCGAAAAAGTTTGTGACAAACATAATGAAAGAAACGAATCGAACGAACAATTGAATAACAATTTAAATGGCAAGAAGATAGTTGTGCACAGCAATATAAAAATAAATAATTTATGGTCACAACATCTTCATTGGCCGAAGGTGGAAAAAGCAAGTACCAAAGGAAAATCAAATACACCAATGCCATTTGCATTAACTTCTAAGAAATGGAAGGAATACACTGACGCAATAGAAACTGAGAAAAAGGAAAAAGTATTACAAATGCAAAGAAAAATAAGCAGGGAGAAATAACAAGAAGAAAATGACGAAAAGGAAAAAGGGAAAAGCGTAAGTAAAAAAGCACTACTACTGTTCTGTGAAATAATATAATATGGCAAAACTTTTATTATTATAGAAATGAGAGAAACCAAAGGCCATCGTGAAAAAGAATAAAATAAAGTCAACAGAAACTGTTACATCTGGGCTATCAAGAAATTCTGAAACTCGACCAATTACTGTAGGTTCTCATGTGATAGTCAAATATAAGAAGAAATATTTTCCCGGAGTGGTCGAAACTATAGAAGATAATGAATACGAAGTTTGGGCTATGGTTCCAATATTTCCAATTGGTTCCAATTATTTTAAATGGCCAAATCCAGTTGATCAAATCTGATACAAGAAGACTTCCATAGTAATAGAAATTGAAGCACCAAAACTTATACAGCGTGATTGTTACGAATGTCCAGAAATGTGCATGTACAATTGAGTTTTGTTACAGAATCTACAGTTACATATACGATGTAAATTTTTTGTTTATTATTCGTCAATGACTAAAATATTTAATAAGTTCGTCGGTAATATTCGCCATTTATTTTCTTAGTTCATTCACTAGATTATCGGAATTCATTCATTGGTATTGTCTGTTCAATTACTGGTATTTTTGAAAACAAATTACATTTAAATTATTATTCACAATAAATGCTTAAAAGTATCTGAATTTTTGAATGAAGTCTTATGGTAATTATATAAGGATTGCCTAAGTTAGTATAAAAATTCTTCACGATATAATTATACTGATAATTTAAAGTTTGTAAATTGCTTAACCGTTTATTTACTGGTGCTTCTACCCTACCAATATTTATTTTTAAATATAAATTAGATAATGTAGTGAGAAATTTGTGATAACAATATACCGGGAGAACATTAATTGATGTCTACAAGAAACGATTTTAACTTTAGAGATACCAATACTTTTTCTAACATTTACACTAAAGTTAGATACATAACTTAACTGAAACATATATCTTATACTTACCTTTCACAAACGTTTTTATTACATAGCATAAATCAAAGACTTTTGTAATATAAAACTAAACACTGCCGGAAAGAAAACATCTCAGTTCTGGAAAGACTATAAAAATAATAGTGCGTTAAAATTATTATTTGTGTCATTTAATAATCATAAAAATTTTATTTTTAAAGTGCAACACAATTTATACTACATATTAAACCAAAAAATTATTTTTTTAATTCTCATTAATGTGCGTTTTTTATAGGTTACTTATGTAACGTTACAATCGTACATTTATAAGTTAATTTCGTGTGGATTTTTTTAACAATTACGCTTAACTTGATTTTCGAAAATTTGTTAATACATGTTCATGTTACATAATTTGTAAACGTTAAAACGCATCACTTCAAATTTAATTATGAGCTTATTTAACCTCGTTGATGATACCAAGCCTCATTACTTCTGCTATTAAAGCTTCCTATAAAACACTTTTTTTTATATTCTTATTTTTAGAATTTATATATAATTAATAAATATTATTTATAGTTAATTAACAACACTTGGATGTGTATAATATATTTGGCAAACTATAGAACAATAGATTATTGTTGTACGTATAGCTTATTATTATAACTTCATAAAGAAATTTTTTAACATACATCGCATTCCGTTTTTTACAAAGCAATTGAAAATTTAATATACTTACCTTTTAGTTATTTTAAACGTGTTCTTAACAATAGGTAAAAATAAAAATTGAGTTTATTAAATTCTTTATCAAAAGCCAGCTTTATTTAAAATAAATTCAAATAGAAAATAAAAATATATATAAAAGTTGTTGTATTGTGTAAAATTGAAGACAAAACTGTATAGTCACAATACAATTTATTCTGTTTTCTTTTCGGAAAAAATTAATATTTACAATGAAGAATATATGTTGAAATTTAGTAATAAATTATTCTAAGCTTATTTTTTTATAGACGTTTATATTAAATATAAAGGTTTTGTAAAAGAGAAATAGCATACTATTAAAAAAATATTTATTTTAATATTAACTTTCATAGCACGAGACATTTGTACTTAGCGCTCTACTGTTCCCTGCAGTTTAATAAAAGAAAATTATTTTACTTTTATACTTACAGTAGTTTCCAATCATAGCCTCATTTAAACTACAAACTATTCACGTAATAGCAAAGGCTTCCACGGCCGGAGTTTATACTAATATAAGAATGTCCTCCGGGTTTGAACCAAAGTTGCCAACGTTTCGCCCACTTTCGTAAGGGACTTTATCAGTGCGTGAGATAAATTGAAAAACTCAAACCAGCAACGAAAATCTAACTAAGAACTTCTCAAAAGTTAGGTAATCCAACTTGTAAGCCAAGCCAGATTCTAAACTCTGAAAAGATAAGAAAGAAAACGATAAACTTGAAAAAGCAAACAAAAATCTAACAAAGAACCACTACAGAGTTAGGTAATCAACTTGTGAACCAAGTCAGATTCTAAACTCCATAGAAGTGTCGTCACGGATGGTTAAGCTCGTCTCTTATTGTGTTACAATTGCGTGTTTTCAATAAAGGACAAAAGACCGGGAACCAAAGAGGGGATAGCTTGAAACCATGATCGCGATTGAAGTTATTGGGGTGTTTGATGATTTCTATGCTCTCTAAACATACCTAAACCTAACCTAACCAACATACCTAAACCAAACTTTAGGTTTTTAATATTGATGATTCCGAAGCAACCGTTTCAAAGAATTCCATAAAAATGTTAGCTACAACAGGTCATAGAGGAGAACCCATAGCAGCACCAGAAACCTCTTCGTAAAACTTGTTATCAAATCGGAAGTAAGTAAAGGATAGACACTTATCAATAAAAGAAACCAAGCTCAACCCTTTGCCATGTTGAGATAGAATCTCTTTGATGATAATAAGCGAATCCTTAATAGAAACTTTCGTAAAAAGTAAAGTGACATCAAAGCTCACGAGAAGATTGTTACAAGCTTATAGGTCCTACGAACCTTGCACGGCCAACTCACACAATCGGAGATAGGGGAGGTTCAAGTGAATAATAATTAAGGGCGCCAGATCTTTTATAATTAACACTTCTGTCTCGATCAAGACAGACGGTCCAAGCTTGTAACGAATTTTTAGGTTCGTAATTCTTGTTACTCTGATGTTCGAGTAATCACAGTAAAAGAGAAAGGTATGTTACCATAAAAAAAAAATAAACAGGTATAGAAACTTTAATTCAGTAACGTAGAATATTAACAAGAGTATATCTAATTCTTAATCCATAAATGCCAGAAGTATCGGCAACAAACAATACATAAGTTGAGTCGAAATGAATAGCGAAGAAAATTTCGTATAAATATTAATGGTATTGCAACAATGATCGTAATTACGGAAATTCACATAAACAAAAGTTCCGTGAGTGACTTTTCTGACAGCGACAAAATAATTACATAAAGTCACCCGCAATCCAGTACCTACTTGATCGAAGAAAACGTTTTTCCCGGTGAGTGAGCCTGGAATAGATATGAATAGCAAATCGTGTCAACACAATAACTCACGAAGATAGGAAGCTACAAAATCGTTAATAATAAGGACAATTAGATATAAAAACCCGTTGTATCTGTTCAAATATACATGTAAACGTTCCTTCATATGTGTTGTAGTTTGTACGGCAGGTCGCGGGTTCCTAACCACCATTGGCGGAACTCCGACTAACCTATAAACATGTGTTTTATTGAATAAAGTAATCTTACCATAAGTAAATATAATATAATGGCTGGATCCGTAAATTTGGTCAAATTACCCTCGGATTTCGATTTACAAGGGCACGACACCGCGAACGAGTGGAAATTTTGGAAGGCGTCATTCGAGGACTACTTATTAGCTAGTGGTCAAGACGAATCCCACGATAAAGTAAAGTTAGCAGTATTAAGAAATATAATAGGCAACAACTCGGCTAGAATCATGACAACTTTTGTAGTTCCCGAAGAAGAGAAAACCAATTTCAAGTACATGATGGAATTACTTGACAAATATGTAAACCCTCGAGTAAACGAGTGTTTTGAAAGGTACAAGTTTTTGAAGAGGTGTCAAGAAGAAGGCGAATCCTTTGAACATTTTTTAACAGATTGCAAATACTTAGTAAAAAGTTGTAATTTTAATACCCTTGATTCGAACGAAACTGCAGAGGACAAGGCCCTTCGAAATAAAATTGTGATGGGCATCTACGACCCAACTACGAGAAAAGGATTACTGCGACAGGACAAACTAACACTTGATAAGGCAATTCATTTCTGCAGGACCAGCGAACAGATCAAGAATCAGAATCTCCAATTCCAGTCGGAAGCTGAAGTAAGTGCTATCGGGAAAAGAAACAAAGACAAGTTTAATTGTAGAAGGTGTCAAACAACACATGGCCCACGTGAGTGTCCAGCGTATGGGAAAAGATGCAGAAAATGTAACAAAGAAAATCACTTTGCAGTGGCGTGCAGAATAAAAAACGTAGAATATGTTGACGATAAACAATCAGATAGTTTGAGTGACATAATGGTAAGAAACATTAATGTAGATTTTTGTAAATGTGACGTTAAAAATTGTAAACATAAAAATTTGTGGGAAGAGTACCTACAGATAGAATCGATTAAAATTAAATCTAAATTAGACACGGGAGCAGACGTAAATGTCATTCCGTTAAGTATATTTAAAGAGTTTAAACATGAATACAATATAAGAAAAACTAGGTATGTACTAAAAGCTTTCGAAGGTACGATTTCAAAACCAGTAGGTACAGTAAACTTAAATGTTAAGCACAAAAGTACAAATATTTTTGCGGACTTTGTAATTGTTGAGGGGGCAACTCAGGTTCTGATAGGTGGTCAAACCTGGGTAAACTTAAAGTTAATCAAAAGAATAAATAATTTACATAAAGAAAGTCGTGTGGAACCTAAGGAAAAATTTATAAATGATAATCTAGATATATTTACCGGTTCAGGGAGATTTCCAGATAAATGTGAAATCACAACACAACAAAATTTCGAGACAGTTTGTTATCCAACAACAACAGTACCCTTCGCGATCAGGGATCAGTTCAAAAATGAATGATAGGCTGGTAAAGAGGAAAGCAATCGTTAAAGTAGATGAAATAGACGCACGAGCAAGTATAAATCGTATAGTAGTTGTCGAAAAAAATAACGGGAAGATAAGAATATGTTTAGACCCGGCCGATGTAAATAAACAAATTGTTCGTAAACCCAGAATAGGTGAAAGCATTGAAAAAATATGTGCTAAATTAGTAAATAAAAGAGTATTCTCGGTATTCGATTTATCAGAAGGATACCACCAAATAGAAATTAATGAGAACTCATCGTGGAAATGTTGTTTCTCAGCCCCCTTTGGTATTTATAGATACATCGTGCTCCCTTACGGATTGTCAAATTTTCAAGACACATTTGAAGACGAGCTTGAAAAAAGATTTGGTGACATAAAAAACTTAATAATTTGTTACGACGATATGTTTATTGCAGGTTCAAACCAAGAAGAGCACGATGTTGCCGTAAAAAGAATGGCCGAACGAGCTCGACAAGTTAATGCCAAATTCAACAAAGATAAATTTCAATTTTCTCAAGATAAAGTTAAATTTATGGGGCAAATATTTTCTAAAGAAGGAATGCAAATCGACCCTAATAGGATCGAAGCACTCTGCAGGTTAGAAGAACCTAAGAACAAAGTCGAACTATAGAGAATTATAGGTTCATTTAATTATATAAGAAGGTATGTCCAAAATAAGGCTGAATACATGCATGTGTTATGTGAACTGCTTAAAAATAATGTAGAATGGCAATGGCTGCCGAAACACAAGGAATGCTTTGAGAAACTAAAGGAAGTGGCATCAAGAGCTCCATCCCTGGTTCCATTTAACCCAAATATGAAAATTATACTGCAATGCGATGCTTCAAAAAACGGGTTAGGTTGCTGTATGTTTCAAAATTATAATGAAACATTAAAACTAGTAGCCTGTTCATCGCGATCAATGAATGATCATGAAATAAACTACAGTCAGACCGAAAAAGAACTGCTAGCAATCTACTATGGTACTCAAAAGTTTCATAATTTTCTATATCGCGCCAAAGTTGATGTGCAAACTGACCATAAACCTCTTATCCCGATTATGACAAAACCGATCTGTAAAATTGGATCAGTTCGCTTGCAGCGATTAAGGCTAAAACTGTTAAAATATACCTTAAATGTGTATTATGTTCTAGGAAAGAAAGTCCACTTTGCGGATATGTTATCAAGAGCAAGTCTCCAATCCGGAAATGACAGATATGGTTCACACGGTATCAACACATATGCCAATGACCGATAACAAAATAATTGAATTTAGGAATGAAACTGTAAAAAATCAAGTATTGTCTAAAGTATTTGAATACTATTACAATGGATGGCCTAAAGAAAATAAAATCACATCGGACCTGAAACCATACTATCAAATGAGAAGTGAATTATACGCAGAAGCAGGTAACATCTTTACAGAAAATAAAATTGTGGTTCCCGAAAAATTAAGAGAAGACATGATTAAGTTACTTCACAAGGGCCACATTGGTATAAGTAAAACAATAAATAAAGCCAGGTCCTTATTCTTCTGGCCCAATTTAGATAACAACATTATCGACTTTATCAAGAAATGTAGAGTTTGTGAAAAATTCATGCCAAATAAGTTCAAAGAACCAATGTTATCACACTCTGTTCCTAAATTAAGATTTAACAAAATAGGTGCAGATATTCTCGAATTTGGTGCTAAACCGTACCTGGTGTTGGTCGATCATTTCTCGCATTGGATAGAGATATGTACAATACCAAACAAGAGTTCTGAAGCAGTAATCGATGCAATGCAGAATACTTTTACAAAATTTGGATATCCACAACATTGTAGGTGATAACATCCCATTTGTTTCAAGCAAATGCAAAAAATATTATAACGATAAAGAAATTTCAATTGTCACATGCTCACCACACTACCACCAAAGTAATGGGCTTGCAGAAAAAGCAGTCAACATAGAAAAACAAATTTTAAGAAAGAGTCTTGAGGAAAAATCAGATTTTAGAGAGCTACTTATGGAATATAACAACAGTCCGATCATTAAGTTAAAAACCTCACCGTCAGAAATTTTAAACAGCAGATTACTAAGAACCCAACTGCCAATGGAAAAAAGTAAATTAGCCGAAAGTCGATATAATCATAAACAAAATAACCGCGAAAGCTTAAGATTTTATAAGAACTTTATCTTCGGCAAAGGGAAGGTCCACCGCCATTGTTTCACTGGTAAACGTTCTTGAAACAGTCGCGAGTTGATTTTCTATTAATTTACGACTGTAACAAAGTTAAAAAAGACTTAGTCGCACACTTTTCTTTAAGAACTGACATTCTTTAAAATATTTTTTGTTTTTGTTTCTGATCAGTAAAACATATCATATTTTGAGTGAAGCGCTATAATGTCTATTTTGACTCTCCCGTATTAAAAGACAATTTACAAAAAAACCTCAAGAGTTTGATGGCCTAGGAGCCTCTATATTGTTGAATTCGGCACTGAAAATGCGAGTTTTCCAAGTCTTCTCGTATACCTTTCTACTTATTTGAAACATTCTAAGCTTCTTCCATACTTTGAACTTTTCTGGGATCGAATTCATTGATAACGCGCTTAATAAATTAAAAACTCTAAACGTAATATGAGGCAACTTTGATTCAAGTACCCTTATCGTGTCACAACTGAAGACGGAGGAAAACTAACATCAGTCCTAGCAAATTTTCTAAACTTCGTCACACGAAATGGTGTTTCGAAAAACATTTTTTTTACTTCAGATATGAATAAATTAGCACTTAGATATTTTGAACGCATCAGCCACTCTGTGCAAAGCATGTGCCACACAAGTGATAAGAATCATTTTTCAATATAGATTTTGTTTGTTTCACTTTTGTGAGCTGCACAAGTGTTGCAACTTTTAACGTACTTACTAACAGAAGCTTTCAATTTAGGCCAATAATACAAATCGGTTATTTTAGCGATCGTTTTAAAAACACCCAAATGAAAAGATGTAAGACCATCGTGGCACTTAATATTTCGGTACGATTAAGAAAAGGAACAACTAATTTCTATTCAGATCAGTCTGATTCCAAAAGCAACAAAAAAAGAAGATATCTATACAAAAATTGACTATCAACTTTACAGAATGGATATTGATCCAGACTTAACAAAACTTTACTAACTATATCAAGATACTATTCATCCAGAGAAAACGTAAACAGATCTGTAGAAGATACGAAACAACGCATTGAACACAACGTTATATTTTCCTGATCTATGTAAGAAACTAAACATAAACTGAGACAAACGGATCCTCCATCTCGATAAACAACCTGTTGGTTTTCTTAAATTATTTAACCATTTCAAGGCAACGCAATCAGTAAACTGAGTACCTTCAACATAACCACGAAAAGGTTCTATTCCAAAAATAACACCAAGTAATTTTCGCTTTTTAACAAAATACTTTCTTCAAGCAGACGTTAACGTACGAGTTGAAAAAGTTGAGACCGTAATCAAGACGTTGAAACAATGCAGCACCTAACGCTACATCACTAGCGTCAGTTTGAATAAAAATTCTCGGCTATAATCTGGAGAGGCAAGAACGGGAGCTTTTTTAGACCAAGCAATAACTTGACCTTTAGATTTTCCTTTAAGGAGACAAGTAATTAGCAAAGACAAATTAGCATAATCTTTAATGAAACGACGATAGTAACCAATAAGACCACATACTCATTTTATTTCTGTGGTATTCTTAAGAGTAGAAAAAATTACAATAGCAGAAACTTTACTAGGGTCAGTACGTAAACCTTCTTTTCAACTATAAACACCCAAAATGAAAAAATCTAACGACAGAGTTGACATTTCTCTAAATTTCTTGTAAAACCAGCCTTCTTTAAACAAGAGGCAACTAAACGTGAGATATTGTCATCTTTAAATGTAAGAGACGCAACAACAATATCGCCAAAGTAAACTCAAACTTGATCCAATAGAATGAGAAGGTAAATACGATTATCAAACGGTAACGAAGTAACTACAGGAGAGATCCACTTAGAAGAAGTCATGAATCAATTCATTATAAGGAACCAGTTATTCCATTTTTCAACAGGAGTAGGATGAGTAGTTTAAAGAGGTTGTTTTCTTTTTGTAGAGACGTAATTACATTTATTGAGTGGCTCGTAGAAACATTTGGTCTCATATTAGCGGAGATTTGAAATTGTTTCGGCACGTCACTGTATTGCATGTTTTTTTTATTGCACGTCGGACAAGAAGATATGTAGACATTTTTATGACTACAGCTATAACAAAAGACTAATTTTGGTTTTGAACATATACGATGAGATTGTTCGACATGGGATCAATTCACATTTATTTGAAGATAAAGGCGCAGAAGCATTAATTTCATTAACTGAAGAAGGTACATCACTTAATCAAAAACAAGCTAAATCAGACACTAATAAACCTGAGCGACCGACGAGATGGAGGAGATTTGTATTTTTCTGACGGAATTTTAATTCCTAAAGTTTAATATTTTGTAAAGTGACATGATCTGCAAAGAAGAGATTTAAATTTATGTTAATTGCTTGCATTATTTCGTTATCAGAAGGTTGTTGGCTTAGACGTTTAAAAAGAGCTTCAACCGTAACCATGTACAAATTAAAATTTTTTTGAGGACTTTGAGTACAATCATAAATTTCTGTTCGTAAATCGTAGCATAGTTAAAAATTAAAAAATCACATAATTTATAATATTATGGTACTATTGTAAAGCTGGACCAAAAAAGAAATCTCTAGCTGAAATAAACAAATCAGCGTGAGTAACATGTCTGGCAACACACAAATCTTCAAATTCTTCAAGAAAAGATATTAGACTATCTTTGGAATTTAAACCAGCAAAGTGGATATTCCATTTATAAACAAGTACCGGATTATGAGAGAAGATGCGCTAGATCTAGGTAATGAATCAGAATCAGAAACCAACGAATCAGTACACTCTAATAAAAGTTTTTCAAATAACATTTAGTCTGAAACAAAGTTAGCGATTTCATCACAGAAAGAAAAGAAATTAATTCAACGTTTTTTATAAACGTGCAATAGTACCTATGTAGTACCCATGCGCTACGGAAAAACGACGGTTTTAAAGGGTGTCATGAAAAACGAAAGTAATGGGATTTGCAAAGTTTATTAAAAATAATTATTATTATAATGCACTTACAGCGGTAGCAGTTGCTAATATTTTTCTTGCATAAGTTTTTTATAGCGCCTATAAAGCACCGATGCGATAAAGGAAAACAACGGTTTTGAAGGGTGTCAAGAAAAACGAAACTAATGGGGTCCGCAAAAGTAATTAAAGATAATTATCGTATTATTATATTGCGATACGGGAAAACGATATTTTAAAGAGTGTCAAGAAAAACGAAAGTAATGGTAAAACATAGTTTAATGCGACGACAATCATTGACTCTAGATGCTTCATTTGAATTATCAGGAATTAAAAACTTACAAATAGTTTTTGAATTTCAGCAATGTTACTATTTGAATCCAAAGGAACAACAAAACTAACTGGCCCAGAGTTTTGTCTTTTGCTAATGCACTACGTAATTAGATGCGACAAAAGTCTTGAGTCTTTTGAAGACTAGTACCACGAATAATTTCAAAACAGGCTCTGTTGTTGATCACAAAACCTAAGATAAATACTACTTTATTCACAAAGCAATGTACGAAATGAGACTGAGACAGAAGAATATAACAATGCCCCTTAAGTTGGGCGCCAAAAATATGTAATACATCAACAACAAAAAAAGCTAAATGAAAAAAAAAGAAAAATCGTGGGTTCTTTGTTTTATTTATCTCAGTAAAGTAAAACTGTTTAACTCAACTATATCACACAGAATTTCTAGGTTTTCGTTTCTTTTTACAATCCAAATCCACATGCTTTAAATAGTTTAGGCATACGGTAATCTTAGTATCACTTACCACACTTATTATTAAATTAATAATCCATACATTACGCCAGAAACCAAACCAGCATTTTACATATTAAATCAATGATCCATACATTATAAAAAACAAATCAGCATTTCCACAATCATTAGTTTTACTTGTCCTTACAAGCACTTGCAAAACAATACACTTCCATCAATATTAAGCTAAAACCTTTGACAGTTTTGTTTCTTAAATGCAGTTTTTGATGCCTTGAACACGGTCCAAATCCGAAAGATTAGTATATCCGACCGTGGAAGCCTTTCGCTATTACATTAACAATCTCTACAGGGAGAGTATATCTTCTAAAACCTCCGTATTTTTCAAACTTTGCCACAAACTCGACAAACTTTTGTGCATTTTAACTTTTCTTAGTCCTTGTCGTGACCCATCATTCCTGCATTTCTCAAAATCAGATTCTACATTCAGACACGTTCTTCTAGAAACATTTTACACCGTCCTAGTCTAGCGTTGATACGCGTACGGATTAAGCAAACCAGACGAGAGTTAGACACCATTTCAAAATAACTGTTTTATCTACATCTTGACACAACATTCTATTCCCGCATGATTAGAATCTTACTTACCAACAGTCTTATACCACTCTACCACTAACCATTAAAGGTCATTTCAAAAAATTTTATTGGAATCCAAGAACCATAAAGTTTCATCCACTACTAACTCGTTGAAAACGGTCGTCAATTTATCTAGTTTGACTCTCATTTTAGAACTGGAATTAGTGTTATCGAATTTTGCTGTTGCTCCCAAACGTATTTCTCAACAAGTTATTTTATGTGCTGTCGATTCTTCTATAAGACATCTTTCTTGCTATGTTTCAGATTCCATTCGTATTCACACTGGCAAAATCCTTGAATCATCTAAAATTCCTAAATCCAATATTTCTAAGTCAAAAGAGTTAGCCCTAAATGGTTTTTGTAGGAATCTCGATGTTATTTTTCTTCTAGCCGACAAATGCGATGCTACTGTTGTTTTGAACCAAATTGATTATGCTGCAAAAATCCGTAATATTTTGTCTTAAAAAATGTACGCTCTTCTAAATCGTAATTCCATTTTGAAGATAGAACGTAAAGTCAGCCAAATTATCAAATCTTCCAATCTGCCTCCAGAAACTAAACGTCTACTTACCCCATCAAATTCTAAACCACCTCGTCTATACGGACTTCCCAAAATTCACAAACAATGTATTCTTTTTCGACCTATCGTCAGTACTATCCAATCTCCTACCTACAAGCTAGCCAAGTTCTTGTTCAACATTCTTTGTGAATTTAAACCTTTTCTTACATCCTCAACTTTCAGCATTTTATTTAACTTTTAGAAACTATAAAACTTGAACCCGAAGATCTTCTTGTCAGTTTCAATGTCATTTTACTTTTTACAAAAGTTCCTATTAAGGATTCGCGTATTATCATCAAATAGATTCTGTTTCAACATGGCAAGTACCTGAGTTTGGTTCTTCTTATTAATAAGGGTTTATCATCTGCTTACTTTTAATTTGATAACTAGTTTTACGAACAAGTTTCTGGTGCTGTTATGACTTCCCCTCTATCACCTGCTGTAGCTAACATTTTTATGGACATTTTTGAAACGGTTGCTTTGGAATCATCAATATTAAAACCTAAAGTTTGGTTTAACTATGTTGACAACACATTTATTGTTTTGTCTCATGCTGATCTCGAATTGTTTAAGTTTCTTGATCATGTAAACAATCAACATCTAGATATCAAATTTACTATGGAAATCGAAACTAACTTGTGACTCGTAAGCGCGACAGACTTTTAGGCCATTGTGTCTATCGCAAACCCATCTATACGGATAGATACCTTCATACTTCGTCTCATCATCATCATGCACAGAAACGTTCTGTTATTGAGTCTTTGGTTCATTGCGCTTTTTCAGTTTGCCAACCTGAGAATGTAGACTTAGAGCTCCGTCATCCCACTAGAACCTTAGTGAACGGTTATATAAAGCGAGATATTTATATAGTTATTAATCATTGTGTACATCCACGTGCTCGATTACCTAAGGACATTTCCACTTACAAATCTAATCCGAAATTGACGTTTTTACCCTACATTCACAAGGTCACAGATCAAATAAGAAAACTTTTTCGTAAGAATGGTATTAAATCCATATTCATCTTGACAGGCAAAATCTCTCAGATTATTCTTTCTCCCAAGAACAAATTGCTTACAATTTCATTTTAATGTATACACCAATTTTCGAACATGATCTTTGTATAAGGAGAAGGCATATTTCTAAGTCTGGGGTTGCTAAACATCATTTTATTACAGGTCACAATATAGATTTTGATAACGTTTCGGGGATTGCAAAATCTCCATTCTTCTTCAATAAGAAAATCCGAGAGAACATAGAAATCATCAAACACCCCAATAACTTTAATTGTGATCATGGTTTCAAGCTAACTCCTCTTTGGCTCCCGGGCATTACACGCCCCTTTTTGATCGTAATCCAATCAGAGTCGAGCTTAACCAGCTGTGCCGATACTTCTTCTTTATATACGGAAACTACTTCTTCCTAAGTAACTTCTATGGAGCTTAGAATTTGATTTGTCCACAAGCTGATTACCTAACTTATGAGAAGTTAGATTTTGGTTGCTTGTTTGAGTTCTTCGATTTCTTTCACGCTCTCATGAAGCCGCTTACGAAAGTGGGCGAAACTATTGCAACTTCGGTTACAAGAATGATACGATCCAAACCCGGAAAACGTTCTCATTTTATTAGTATAGACTCCGGCCGTGAAAGCCTTTGCTATTATATAAAACGTTAAATCTATAAAAACATTAAAAACTGACAAAAGTTTAGTATTTGTTAGTAGACACACACATAGAGTGTTTAAATACTTTTAAGCAGCAGTATTGTAAAACAATAACGTGTTTTTATATAATTGCAGCTTTCGGGCGTCTAGTTTGCGAATGATCTTATTAACTGATACGCGTTTGCTAATTTCTTTAATGTTTTATTTGAGTATAGCACAAACTTAAATATTTAACGTAATTATATATGTTGCGGCCAAAGCCCGAAGTTCGGCTAGTTCCCGAATTGGACGGCGATTTCGCACTTTGGCCGAGGTGTGTGGCCAATGTCCGATGTACTGCAAATGGCCGGGGTATATGCTACTTTGGCCGGCCAGTACGCGAACTGGCGGGAAATCCTTGGCCAATTTTCAATCTGCTGGGCCAAAAGCTCTCGGGACACAAATTTTGCCCTCGGTAATTAATACCCTCATAGTTCACTTGATATATAAATAACTATTATGCACAGATATACAAGGTGTTTCATAATTGTCCGGCAGAAATTCTAGAGCGTGTTCTAGAGCCCAAAATAAGAAAAAAGCCTCTATAAAATGTGTCCGAAAACGCTTCCTAACTGAGGTGCAGCTCTTCAAAGGGGGTAGCCTCACACAACATTTTTGCTAATATCTAAAACGCAACTAATGATAATTGATTTAAATTTTGTGTGTACTCGTTACTGGTGCCGAACCATTGTATTTTTGCAAATATTTTTTCCATTTGCACATTTAACAAATGCTTGACTAGATGAAATTGTTTGCAATCAAAAACTACACTGAAACGGTAATCTTTGTTTTTGTTGCTCAGGATAACAGTTTTCGAGAAAAAAATTAAAACGTATTTTTTTGGGAATGATATTGTGATAAAAACAAACAAATCTCTACTACTTCAGTTTTGAATTAGCACATAAACCTTACTTTGCAATGTTTAAAAATGAGTAATCAGTACATCTGTACAATATCTGCATAGCTATTTGTAGTTGTGTGAGGCCACCCCCTTTTAAGGGCTGTACCTCGGTTAGGAAGCGTTTTCGGACACATCTTTATACGAACTCAATATATAATAATATAATATGATTATCATTACAGTATACAAACACCCAAAATCTTTTTCTGACAACTTTGGCCGATCGCCTCATGCCATTTCGCAAACTGGCTGGCCAAATCCCAAAACCTAGAAAAGATCGGACATTGCCCGGACAATGTGATGCGATATTGGCCACTTCCCGATTTGGCCGGTCAGTACCCACTTTGGCCGATTTCGGGCTTTGGCCGTAACATATATACATCACTCACTCTAATGTTAATATAACGTTACTTAAACTAAATTGTACAACTATTTGATAAAATAACTTCAATCTTTGAAATTACATATAATAATATAATATGTCGTCTAGCCATACATCTAAAATATTTGAAATATTTTTGCCTTTTATGGTTTACACCTCAACCCTTTCAAATTGTCTAAAATGTTTAAAAACACAAATAAAATTTATTTTTCTATTTGTGTGTATCAATATTTCATACGTGTTTACTTGTTTGGTAGTTTATCCATCAATCTAATAAAGAATCTTAAAATAAATGAATAAATAAAGAATACAGTAAAAAGGAGCATTGCTAAAACGCACTTAAATAATTTTAGTAGTGTTTAAAAGAAATTTATTTCAACTAGGACTACAGGATCAATGCAAGAGTAATTTGTTGACTCCACGATAAATACGGAAATGTCAACTTATACCTACAAAAAACGTTTCAAACTATTTTCTGCTATAGACTTAATAATTTTGGATTTTAAGTCAAATGTCAAAAATAATGATTTCGCTTTATCAAATAAATTACTTTAAATCTGAAGTAAACAGTTAGTTTTTTTCAAATATTTACTACGTAAACAAAACAATTGTTTATGTGTGCTTTTTTATATAAGATTAAATTTTGTTTTCCAATGAATTTTTAAGCAATAAATCAAAGTTTAAAATTATTAACATATAAAAATATTAGTTCTTACATTTTTTGTTAAGAGTTGTGATTACTAGAGTTTTTAAAATTAGGTCAAGTGTAAAAATAAAAAAAATAATAAAAAAATAAAGCAAAGTAAATCATAAAAAGTGTTTTAAAGCGCATACGCGTATCGAGTGGTAGTATTTATTGACTGGAATTGTATTAAAAGCGGATGTGCGTTAAGAATTTGATATTAATGCTGAGGTACACTAAATAAACTGCTAAGTATTGGTTTGACAGATTAAAGATTAATCAAAGCAAATACCATATTGATATGTTAAGAAAATGTGTGTAGGTACAAAGACTGTATTTTCTAAGTAGTGACATTTTTCTTAATCCTGCTGTTCTGCTCGGGTTTATATGGCCCGAAATAAAAGTACTTTTTTATAATTTTTATTGTAAGTTCATGACTGTTCGTTTTAGCGTTATTCAGCTTTGTTACAAGTTTAAACTCTTAAATTGCATTTATAGTTCGTACATAATAACGTATTTTGTGCATAACTTCTTGTATGGAAATTTATATAGATATACAGGGTGATTGATTAGTACGGTAAAGTCCAGTATCTTCTATGTCTTTCAAGGTATCAAAGTAAAAATTGGAAATATTGCAGTCAACCTTAAGCTTCATATTTTAAAATTGGTTACAATGCTACCGAGTGTCTCATAACGCTATGCCAGATCAAAGTTATATTTTTTTAAACGAAACATCCTGTATTTTATTTTAAATTCGAAATTTGCTTTACTTTGCGATTGTAACAATATATAGTTGAAATGTCTTACATAAGGTACTTTAAAAATTATAACCAATTTTCTAGAAAACAAGTTCAACGCCCTGTATAAAATATTTATATTACAGGGTGAGACAAAACGCAAATACTGTATATTCTCAATGTTTTTAAATGGCTCACCCTGTATTTTTTATTGCTATTAGAAAGCACTGTTATTATACTTTTATTTTTATTAAACATTTCTTATACCCAAAATTATTAATTTTTTAGATATTTTTCTATGCAAAGTATTAAGTAGGTAAGTTATGAGTTGGCTACCATTTATTTGTTAAAAACTGACAGTTTACCATTATTGTTTGTTAATTCAATAGTCTGGTACAGTTATTATTGTTTTAAACACTTGTGTTGAAATGGTAGATGTAGATATGATCTGGATATTGAGAGATTGCAATAAAAACGCATTACTATCAGCAAAACTTTATAATGAACGGTTTCCTAAGAAGCAACAACCTACAACAGTAAGCTTTGAAAGACTAATGGAGTTCAGTTAACTATAAGAAGTACAAACGAACAAAAATTACTATAACACAAGAAAACAAACCGAATGTGTTGTTAGCGGTTACGGAATACCCACGTATAAGTGTAAGAAGTATTTGCAAAGAACCAGAACTTAGTTACTACTTTGTGCAAAGAATTCTTTATAAACGCAAAATGCATTCTTACCACATTCAATTGCACAAGGAATTAAGTGATAATGATTTTGAGAAGAGAATAGCATTTTGTGAATGTGCCCTATAAACAGTTAATTGACAGAGAGACTTTTTCGACTATGTACTATTTGGAGACGAAGCTACATTTCATAAAAATGCTTGTGTTAACAGTTTTCACTATTATTCTACAACTTATCCATATCACATAATTACACACAGTCAAACTAGATGGTCGTTAAGTGTGTGGGAATGTATTATAGGTAACTATGTAGTAAGACCTTATTTTTTTTTAAAAGCAGGTAAATGATGAGATGTATTTAGATTTTTTGGTTCCACTTTGCATTCGTCAACAAATGTGATTCTTGCATGACGGTGGTCCTATTCACCATATTGCACTAGTTCAAGGTGAACTTGAACTGCATGAAAATCGGCCCTGATACCATTCTTGACGATTCTTATGTAAAAGGACCTCCTGAATCCAAAAATGAGCTCCGTTTTTACCCATCACCCACCTATTTTGGGGGGACCCCATTTTTATTTTATTTTTTGCATTTTTTTTAGAATTTTAACTTATAGCCGTTAAAGATCCCAAAGCAGGTAATAAAATTTATACCAAAGTATATGGCAAAAGTTTTGCTGTAAAATGTATATAGAAACAACAATAAAATACAAATATATAAGAACAGTAAAAAAATATCAATTAACAGTTAGGAAGATTCACTGCACGACGCTGGCGATCTCAATACCACATGCAGGTTTGAATAGGAATTTTCGACAGGCTTGAACTTGCATTACTCTTCTCATTATAGAATATTACATTGTTTGCTCAACTGCTTCGATCAGTACATCTACAGCTGTTGCAGAGTTAACTTGTCGACGTTTTAAACGTGCTGGATTTTGTGTTTATTTTTGTTCATTTGTGTAAAACAGTAAAACTACTTTTACTCCGGATTTTTTCAAGTGACTAAGTGTGATTCGTGGTTAATATCAGGCATTGAATTACTGTTTAATTATGCCACGCGAGTGTAAAAATCATCCCGATAGCTTCTGCTATGTCTGCGGGGAATTAACTTTAAAAGCGCAACGAAAACCCCTTTCTCCGCTTGTTAAAACAGCTTATAAATTGTACTTTGATTGTCAAGTTGGCGACCAGGACAAGACTTGGGCTCCATCAGTTTGCTGTACGATTTGTTACAGTAGTTTGACCAAATGGCTCAAAGGTACCCGCAAATCAATGCCATTTGCTGTGCCCATGGTTTTTTCGTGAACCTCGCTGTCATCTTACAGATTGTTGCTTTTGTATGCCTTCCACCGTCGGGATTTCCAGTAAAAGTAAGCATACAATTCAGTATCCCAATATTCCGTCAGCTCTAAGACCTGTTCCTTATAACGATACTTTGCCAATCCCAGAGCCCCCAAACACTTATACTCTAGAGCCGGAAATTGATTTAAAAGACTCTGAGCCACAACCTGGGGCTTCGAATGATACGTTCAATGATAATGAAGAGTATTCCGCAGATTTAGTTTCTCGGCAACCTAACCTCCTCACTCAATCGGAATTAAATGATCTTGTCAGGGATTTGCAGTTATCCAAGACTAAATCTCAGCTCCTAGGATCGCGACTTCAACAGTGGAATCTCTTAGAAAAGGGAGTAAAAATATCTTCTTACAAGACCAGACAAGCAACCTTGAAATGTCTTTTCTCAGAAGATAAAAGTTTAGTGTTCTGCCCTAATGCAAATTTATTGATGACAGAGCTACAGATGCCATGTGACCCAGACAAATGGAGACTGTTTATAGACTCATCAAAAACAAGCTTAAAAGTTGTCCTGTTGGCAAATGGGAATGAGTTCCCATCAGTTTCAGTTGCATACTCTGTTAATATAAAGGAAACGTACGAAAACATCTTCAGAATCCTTGATAAAATTAGTTATCATGATTATAAGTGGAAACTTTGCGCTGACTTAAAGGTTGTTGCTCTACTCACAGGACTGCAATCAGGATTCACAAAATATTGCTGCTTTCATTGTGAATGGGATAGCCGAGCCCGAGATAAACATTACATCGTACGGGACTGGCCTCTGCGAGAAAATCTTATTCCTGGTCAGAAAAATGTTGCCCACAATCCTTTGGTTCCGAAGGAAAATATTTACTTACCACCTTTACACATCAAACTTGGATTGATCAAGCAGTTTGTAAAAGCAGTGGACAACACAGGTGGCGCATTTCAATTTTTGAAAACTAAATTTCCTCGTCTTAGCGAAGCTAAAATCAAAGAAGGCGTTTTTGTTGGTCCCCAGATTAGACAACTCTTCCAAGATTCGACGTTTATTGAACACTTAAATCGAAAAGAAAAACGAGCTTGGCTTGCATTTCAAAACGTTTGTAAGAACTTCCTGGGTAGCCACAAAAGTGAAGATTATGTCGCTCACGTCGAGGAACTGCTTTTAGCAAACAAGGACGTAGGATGTAACATGTCTCTTAAAGTTCACTTCCTTCACTCGCATCTGGACTTTTTCCCTGAAAATTTAGGAGCAGTCTCGGATGAACACGGGGAACGGTTCCATCAAGACATCGCTAAGCTGGAGAAGAGATTTTCAGGGAAGTGGAATGCAAGCATGTTGGCGGAGTACTGCTGGTTTTAGAAACGAGAGGGCTGTACCTCAGGGTATAAAAGGAAAGCAAGCACCAAGTAACGATGAATATCTTTTTATTTATTACTGTTTATAGCTAAAATAGTTTTTTTCCTATTTAAATTAAATTCATGTTTATATATTTATTATTATAAAAATTATTATAATTATTATTATCGTTCGATAAATAAATTATAATTAATTTATCTAAAAGTGGTAAAATTAGAGATTTGAGGCTCCCTCGAAAATGGTGGGTGATGGAAGAAAACGGAAGACATATTTGGATTCAAGACGTGATTTTACATAAGAATCACCCGGAATAGTGTCAGGGCTTGATACAAAATATTTTTTTGCAGACCAGTGATAATCAGTTTCTTGAAAGATGGACCAGTACAGTGACTACCTAAGTCACCAGAATTTAATAAAGTGGACTTATTTTTTCGGGTTACATTAAGAACGAAGAAGAACACTATATTAATTTATTATTATTTTCCTTGTGTTTTTTTCTAAATAATAATTGTTTTTTTCCAATAGGAGGTCGGTGGTAGGCAAAAAATTAATTTGTTATGGATACAGTTCTTGGCGACGTTTCGCAGACTAAAATGTGTTTGCTTTTCCGGGCCAAATTATCCTGCGCAATTACAATTAAATTTTGACCTGTAACTGTTAACAAGGATCGAATTGACACAACTGTCAGTTCCTCCTATTGGAAAAAAAACAATTATTATTTATAAAATACTTCCAACAACAAAGGATGACATGAAGGATATAGAATACAACATTCATTTCAAAATTTTAATCAAAAAATGCTTTGTAATGTAAGTAACTCTTTGAATAATAGTTTTCAGGTATGCATGTTTTAGGAGGTCATTTTGAACATCTTAATAATTAAGAATGATTTAGTTTTAGTAAAATTAGTGTTTTTTTTATTTGTCCGTGTAATTTATGTAAGATTTATTTGAAATATACTTGTTTTTTTTGGATTCGTTAACCACTGAATTAAGAAACAATAATAGTATACTGTCAGTTTTTGACGACAAACTCAGAATTGGTAAACGTGTAGATAGATAATTAATACTTTAGATAGAAAAATGAAAATATCTCATAATCTAATAATTTCGGGTATAAGGAATGTTTAATAAGAATAAAATTATAATAATAAAACTTTTTGATAGTGATATAAAGTACAAGGTAAGCCATTTAAAAACAATAAAAAAATAATGTATTTGCGTTTTGACTCACCCTGTAATCGATATAATGAATATTATTTAAATCTATGCCAGAAACTTTTCCAATCAAGTTACCTTGTCACTTACAGCAGTTTTACCAGTGGCGTCGTATAATAAAGTGCGTAAACAACATGGTGTAGCTACTCAAACAAATAAGGATTGCGCGTTTTTTTAGATCTAGTTTATAAGCTTAGAGGACAAAATCCTATCGCTCAATCTCACTATACTAGATTTTTTATAGGGTTTACTCAATAACGGTTTAACAACGTAGATATATCCTTCTAAAATTTTGCAAGAATTTGCAATAAAAAATCATAAAATCGACAACAAAATGTGACAAGAAAACAAAAAGTTACTTTTTCCTTTTTAGTACTAGAGGTGTAACCACATGTGTAAAAACTGTTCTCTTCTTGAGTTGGCTGAACTCAAGAAGAGAATAGACGTAGTCATTCCCAACAATTTCTACTCCAGTCTTGCATCCAAATTCGCACGGCAACCTTATCTTACGTCCAAACATCACATAAGCAGGACTTTGCCCGGTAGTATTGTGAACGGATAATCGATATGCCACTAGGAACAGATGTAAATATTGGTCCAGTCTTGTTGGTATTTGAAGACCACTTTGACGCGATATTTCCCCATCGTTCTATTGATTCGTTCCACCATGTCATCTGATTGAGGATGAAAAGGTGTAGTCTTGGTCTTCTTAATTCCCAGCATTCGACAAACGTTTTGGAACAATGTAGACTCGAACTTACTCCCCTGATCTGAATGAAGCTCCAACGGAACCCCAAAGCTCTTTTACCAACGCATCCGAAAAACTGTTGTGAATTCTTGATTCGGTATCACGTACGCTTCCGTCCATTTGGTGAAATAATCCATGGCTACCAAAATGTACTTGTTGACCGTTTTTGGGAATGGGCTTGCGGTGTCAATTGCTACCCTTTCGAACGGACTTTTGACGTTGTACGGTTTTATAGGAGCTTTCCAATTGGTCCAGACACGCTTAAATTACATTTGCTGTACCACTCCTTTACATTTTCATTTTAATTCTTCTTCACACTGAAATGTCCTCCAAAAGTTTCGTCATGCAAATACTGCAATACTTCTGACACTCGGCTTCTCGGTACCACTAGCTGCAGTTTTGTCTCGGTGCAATTGTTGCTTTCCAGGCATAGCTTCAGAAGACCATTTTCCAATTTCAAGGAGTCCCACTGTGCTCAATATGCTTTTCCGTTATACTTTGCGCGTTGATTTCTTCCTAAGTTAGTCTTTGTCCATTCGTTTTGTAATTTACTATCAACTTTAGTTCCAGATTACTCTTTTGTTCTCGATGTAGTTGCGCTGGTTGCCAATTATCGTCAATTGCTGTTATTCTGCGAAACATGTTAGTTTTCTCTTCTAGTCGAATATAATGACCACAGTTAATCCATTGATTATCTCCCTTAATAAATTAAGTTAATACACTAGTTTAATTACACACTTTAATGTCTTTATATGTTAATTCTTAAATCTGTTTGTTAAGTCTGACGGTTTAAATCTTTTTAGCCGTCGAATTTCGTTGCCTTCATTTAACAAATTAACAGCTAATTCATTAACATGTGATTCTATTTTTGTCTTATATTTTTCACTGTTTTCAAGTTATTTCATCACGTACTGTAACTATTTTTAGGTCTTTATGTAGCACTGTGTTTGGTATGTACCATGGAGCGTTTACTATGTTGCGAATAACTTTGTTTTGGAAGCGCTGTAGTATCTCAATATTTGATGTGCTAGCCGATCCCCAAAGGGGAATCCCATAAGTCCATATAGGTTTTAATATTGTTTTGTATAATAGGAGTTTACTGTGTTGAGATAGCTGTGAGGATTTTCCTAGCAACTAATACATCTGTCTATATTTTATGCCCAATTGTTTTCTCTTATTAAATATATGCGTTCGCCATGTTAGTCTTCTGTCAAGGTTGATTCCGAGGTATTTGACTTCCGTTCTTATAGGAATTTGGCAATTATTTAAAGTTACTGCAGGACAATTGTTCCTCTTCATGGTAAATGTGATGTGGTTAGATTTTGTCTCATTAACTTGTATTCGCCATTTTGTTAGCCATGGTTGCAGTTTATTAAGATGGTTTTGTAAATTTGCAGTTGCAATAATGTTATTATGATGCGTTGCCAATATTGCAATGTCATCCGCAAACGTTACCATTGTTGTTATTTTTGTCGTTGGAAGATCCGCCATATAGGTTAGATAAAGGATTGGGCCGAGAATGCTCCCTTGCGGTACCCCAGCATTAATCGGACAAATATCAGTAGTCACCTCTTGATAGTGTATATAAAATTGTCTGTTTGTAAGATTGGATTTTAGGAGCCAATACATGGTATATGGTAATGATGTTTTAAGTTTAAATAATAGTCCAACATGCCACACCTTGTCGAATGCTTGGTTGATATCTATAAAAAGAGCAGTATTGTTTCGGTTCTAAGGTGTTATTTATTTGATTGACCAGTCTGTGAATTTGCTCGATGGTTCCATGCCCTCTCCTGAATCCGTATTGGTGTTGAGGTATGAGTTTTGTATCCTCAATTGTTTGTAAAAGTCGTTTTAAGATTATTTTTTCAAGGATTTTAGATAGTAGCGGTAGAAGGCTTATGGGTCTATAAGACTTAATTTCTGTTGGATCTTTGCCTGGTTTGAGTATTATTATAATTCGTGCTATCTTCCACTGACTGGAAAAGTAGTGGGTTCTTAAGATGGCATTAAATATTTGGGTTATGGCTGTAAAACACTTTTGCGTACATTCTCTTAGTACTTTTCCCGTTATCAAATCGTGCCGTGGAGCCTTTTTTGGGTTAATTTCTTTAAAGATGACAGTTTTTATTTCTCCTTTTGTTATTTTTCTTAGTGCAAGAAACCATTTGATAAGGCGTTTCCAGAAATGTGCGCATGCTATCTTCTTCTTGGGAGTCCGTCATGGATGGTAGCGGTTAGAAAACTTCAGTAAGATGTTTTGTGAAGGCATCAGCTTTTTGCTGGTTTGTTCTAGCCCAAGTATCATCTGTAGCTTTTATAGGTGATATATGTTGTTGTGGTCTATTAAGTTTTTTGGTTGCCTTCCATAGTGAATATTCTGTGGTTTCAGTTGCGGATAAGTTCCTTAAGTACTTCTGGATCGATTCGTTTTTAATTTTTTGTAGCAGTTGTTTAAGTTCTTTATATGTTTTATTATATATAGCCTTATCTGTATCTGCTTTTGTTATCTGCCATTTCTTTCGGAGCTTCCTTTTTTCTACAATTTTTTGTTTTACCAGCAGTGGTAGGTGCTTTTGAATTTGTTTTTCATTACGATCTGGCGTAGCTTGCCATGCTGCATTATACAACATGCTTTGCTATAGCCATTTCAATCTCTAGTTCATCTTTTAGCGGTATTTCTAAGTTAATTAGCTTATTAAGTTTTTCTCGAAATTCTCCCCAATTCGTTCTTTTACTGTACAGTGATGCTTCCTTTGTTTTTTGGACTATATTTGTGGTTATTGTCACTAAAGTTAGTGTATGATCTGAGTTAAGATCCCAACTTGGTTTTATGATTATTTTCCTAGTATCTAAGCCTTTGGTAACACAAAAATCTTCTATATCTGGCGTTTTTCGTCTATCCGAGGGCCAATAAGTAGGATGTCCAAAAGACATCGCAGATAAATTGTTTTTTGTACCACTTTTAACAATTCCCTTCCTTTTGTAGTAGTTACCTGAGATGCCCATTGTGAGTGTTTGGCGTTGAAATCTCCGCCAACTAACCATCTGTTGCCTAAAATATTAAAAAATTCATCATATTGTGCGTACTTGTTATTGTGCTTTAGTGGGCTGAGATTATAAATTCGGCTAGGATGTCGTTTACAGCTACACTAGTAGCTTGTATATGTTCATATCTAAAGCTTGGTTTTTCATAGTGTTTATTTCCTTGTCGAATTATTACTGCAGTACCCCCATGCGCTACCTCTCCAGGATGATTTGTGAAGTATATGCTGTATCCCAAATATTTTAAGATGACTTTTAGATGTGCAGTGTGATTCTGAAATTAACAGTATATCTAATGAGTCATGCTGTATGAATGATGTGACTTTCAGTGCATGTGAGCACAAGCCGTCGGCGTTCCAATGAGCAATATTAAGTAATGGTGTTATTTTCTAGTCTTATTAATCAGTGTGGTTATGAGATAGATGAGGGTGCTCATTTGGTCAAGTAACGTTTTCAGGGTATGTTTCATTTCTGTTAGGTCATTAGTTTGTTGGGCAATTGCAGTGCTGTGTTGATCAATATTAATGTTGTGAGTATTTTGTATGATTTGTTCTTGCTGTCTTGTTACTTGAGAGTAGGATATACCTTGTTGTACAGGTCGTGTAAGTATTCGTCTTTCGCGTAAGGCAGAATATAACTTTTGCTGTAGCTGTTTGTGAACCAAGCATCCTCGATAGTTTGCAGGGTGTTTCTCTTTACAGTTTACGCATACTACATCGTTATCCCTGACTTTCCTAGGGTAGTCCTTTGTGTAATGATTGTCAATGCATTTAACGCATCTTGGGCTATTATGGCAATAGTGTTTTGTATGACCAAACCTCTGACATCTCGTACATTGAAGTATCTCTCTTTTGACGTGCGGAGGTTCGACCTGTACTATTGTATTTAAGAGTTGTGTAATTTTTTACATTTCTTTGTTATCTTTTGGTTTAACATCTACGAAGAATAACGGCAGAGTGGTTCCAGTTTTCCGTTGTTTAATGTTCCATATATTTGTTACTTCATGTCCTTCATTCTTTAGACTTTCTTTTATTTCTTTTATGTCTGTTGACGGGTGGATATTTTTCAGTACTACACGAAAGTCCTTCTCTTCTTTCGGTTTATATGTGTATAACTCGGTGCTTTTTTCTATTAATGTTTTAATTATTATAGTATAGTCTCTGCTTTCTAATGCTTGAACTTTGACCTAATCGTTACTTAAAGATTTAATAAGATATTTATCTTTCGCCAGTTCGGCAAGTAGACTTGTTAGTGGCTTCATATTTTTGACGCCTCTTATAAAAATGGGTGGAGGTTTCGGTTGTTTGGGTGGATGATTTTCTTCGTCCATGTTTTCTTCCGTTAGATTTTCATACCTATTACTAACTGGCACATACTCTCCTAGCCAATAACCAGCTTGTTTAGCTTTACTATTTGGATCCTTATCTTCGTCGTAAGTTCTGTTTCTTTTTTTGCCGTAAGTTACTTGTTGCCATCTATTCTCAGTGTTGTTATTTGGTAATGAAGGATAATTAACATAGGGTTGATAGTTGCTTGTTTGTGAACAGGTTGGGGGTTGGCTAAAGACATCATTGCATATTGTGGTTGGATTTGTTGGTGTGTTGGTTGTGATAATGTTATGTATGCTTGTTGTGCATATTGTGTTGTAGTGTTTTGATCTTTGTGTAAATGCCTCAATTGCGGGGACGCTATTGGACCATATTGCGAATAATTATTAGCGTATGGCATAATGGCCACGATATTATTATAATTTTATACACTTAATTTAATTATTTCAGTGTGGTTAGTTCTAAATAAATAAATAAATATGTATATATAAATTGTATACCAGTTGTCTGAGGTCACTTGATAACTTAACTTATCGCGTTCACTCGCGGCGTACAACCTTGTTGTTCGAAACTCAAAATTTTTGTGTCATCTTACTTTGTTGTAAAAAGAAAAACATTTTGTTTTCTTAAATGCACATACCTGACTAATAAATATTTTTTTTTAGGTCAACGTCCAGCAGCAATGCAAACTGGCTCTGCAGGATTATCAAACAGCTCACGGAACATGGTATTGATTATGATTGTACGTTATCTGTATTTTTTTATTTACAACAAGATGCGTTTGGAAGCACCTGAATTAATTGCTCAAAGGTAGCTATATAGCCTAATTCGCTAAATGAAAAGAAACAAGAATTTAAGGAAACTAATCTAAATGTTTTTCAAAGGTGTATATAATATAATCAAACAGGGTGTGTCAGTCAATGCTTTTTGTACAAAGTTAAAAACTGATAATTTATTTACTTTCAACAATTACGAGTATAGATTTGTGTTCCATCAATGTTGGATTTAAAAGCTCTCGATGTCTTTTTAATTCGTTTAAGAATTGTTTGCTCGTTATGTAGTACGTTACTTTAACATTTAGGTATTTCTACAGGTACATAAAAGCATTGCACTTTTCAAAATTAAAAATAACAAAAAAAAATTAATTGTTTAGTAACTTTGTTGCCGTTATCGCATATAACAGCAAGTCATAAGTGTTTATTATCCGTATGTTCTTTAATGTATGTACTTCTTATTGTACAAGATCAAACTCACATAATCCGAAGTTGTGCAAATACGTGTATATGTACCTAAGCAATGTACCGTTAATTGACGTATATATCTATAGCATGGTAATTATTATTGTACCTTTAATGTAGAGTTGCAAAATGCATATTTCTTACGAACACGCAATGTACACATGGTTTAATAATTAAGACAATCACATTAATTGATAAAAATAGGCGAGAATTATATCGAAGAATAGTATTTACTAAACTCAGCAAAAGTAATCAAAATCTAGTTTCAATTTTCCAGTTTGCCTTTTCAATTTCGTTAGATACATTCAAGGGTTATTCGCGTTTTTAGAAAATATAAAACGACCCTTGTTTTTAGTAGTTTTGCAGATACAAATATGGTATGGTCAGCTGCCGTTGAAACTACAACATACGCACAGAAATACTCATAAAACAAATATAATCAAAAATCCAATAACGTTTTATTTTCTATTTTCGAACACAAGAAAAACCAAATTAAAGAAAATAATTTTTTATCTCAGTCATTAACTTAACACCAACCTAATCATAAGTAAACACAATTTTATTATTAAATTCGACCCAATTTGAAAATTGTCTCAATTTTGTATTCACGTCGCAACCTCATCGTACAGATTACCAACTTTAGGTTTAACCTCAATATTATTTCGTCAAATTGTTTTTTATTTACATTTTCTTCGTTTTATTTATTTAATATTAAAATAGTATTGATTTAATTACGTTTATTTTCGCTCAAATTTTAGACTGCTTAAAAGAACTGGCAAATAAAATAAATTCAAAATGTTTGTTTGGTAAACGAGTTTTAGTAATAGCAGTTCTAAAAATCCAATTAAAAACTTTACATGTGAATTTAAGCGTCACAAATTTTACATTATTAATTATATTTTTCTAATTTTTTTAAAATTTACAATTTAATTTTGAATTGCAAAAACTTTATTTTTCGCCGAGCGTTATTAATCGATTTATTTATATTAATTAAATTGCGAACATTTAAGGCTACTTCAAACACTTTTGTATTCCAACCGGACACACATTATTCTCATTTTTATATTACACAAATTTCCAGTTTGTTCGCTCTTCTTATTTAATTTCATTTTCTCTTATTTTATATCCGACCCTTTTCTTTTGCCTCTATTATGTATGTTATTTGTTTTAAGGTTAGATAATACTAGTAAAAGAATTGGTTAAATGCATTTTTCAACAACGTCTTTTATTATCTAATTTATTTTTAAAACACACTAAAAGTTTAATTACAAAACTTTATAACTAAATCTTAAAATAAAACTGAAGTATTTTTCATATTTTATTGATTTCTCAAAAAGATACCATCACTAAGAAAACTATTTACGTTTACATATATGTGAATTGCGTTTATATTTTTTGCGAATGGCTGTGATTAGGATAAGTGATAAGTTTAACAACGTTCAATGTAAACGTACTCAATATTTTGACTCAAATTTTATATTAATGCAACTAAAAAATATTTAAAAATTGCCTTTTTATACAAGTTTTCTCTACTAAAATGGATTTGGTTATAATGTAATCTAATATTTGATGTTATCAGTGTTAATATACATATGTTGTAATACATTAAAAAGATGAAAATCGCATTTAACATTTTCGCGTTGTTTGTAAATATTTATTCGTATTTTATTGATTTATGTCGTTAATTATATTAATCTGTACTGTTTTTACCTAAACATTAATCATTTTAGTTATGTTTTAAATTTTGAAGATTGCAAATTTGACAATCATAACGTCTACATAAAAAACGTTTTGTTACTTTATTTAAAATCTTTACTGTGTCGTTTTTTAATAATTTGGTATCAGTCAGCAAAATAAAGAACAAACATTAATTTACGAAATCGTTGTTTTTTCAGTACAATAAACCTTTTTTGCGCGTACATACATCAACATAAAAATTTCAATCGTTAACAAAATTGGCAAAATACTTGAAAAATAAATAGCAGATATAATTAAAATCTTTTGTAAAGCAATCAAAAGGTATCATTATTCATCGCCCTTTTCTTATTCATTGCTCTACAAAATCTTTTATAATTGATAACCGTTTTTTTCTTTGAATTTGAGTTGTAATTAAAGTCATTGTTGACATTTTACAGACTAGAAGAATTTTATTTTGTAAACGCGTGTAAATTTGTTACTAAAAATTGTAATGTTACATGGTTACTTTATTTTTAATGGTAATTGTTCGATTTTATCTTAGCGTGCAAAGTACTAAAAAATTATGATATAAATAATGCGTGTGCATAAAACAACGTAAGCATATTTTTGTGCTTAATTAAATGTGGTGTGTCGTAGCATACGTACAATGCAACACAGAAAAGAATTATAAAATACTAAGCACAAATCACACTAGGTGATTAATAATTTATAAACAAATATGCTTTATACGTTTTTTAAAATAGAATTGGTTCTGTGATGCGTGTATTGCTTTATCCAACTTCTTGTATTTACCTTAAACTTGCTTATAAAAATTATTTATTATTGTTACTAAAAGATTTAAAAAGTAAATGTATTGTTAATGGTGTTGACGTTTAAAAATGTTACAGATTGATTGCGTTTTAAAAACGTTATGCCAATATTGTGACCATACCATAAAGAGAAAAATTTTATTTTTTGCGAAAATTGGCATCGAGTTGTAAACAAACGGCGAGAATTTATAAATTTTTAAAAATGTGTGCGTAGAAGTAATATAATTACACTATAATTGACTGAAACACCTGTACGCAGAATGTTATTGTTAAAGAAAGAATTAGTGTACATAATGCAACTAGGTAGTAAGAAATTAAATAAATACTAAGTTTCAAATTTAAATAAATGTTATCTATACTATTATTATTAAAAATAAGAACACGAGCCAGTCGTTTGTACTGCATTTGTATTTAAACAAATTGATAGGAGAATTTCGACTGGATAGATTAATTTAGAATACATTGTCATACATGCTAAGTAGTAATTACTCTCAACTTCAAATCTATTTGAAAAAAAAATGAAGTTAAACCATTGTAGCTCTGAGAGACTCGACACTCATTGAGACACTTACAAAATTACACACCTACCATAATGTTAGTAAATCCATACATTAATGTCTATAGAAACATTTTCCACGTTTTTTAATAAAGCTATCAGTGTTCTTTCAAATTTTCTGTATACGCAATTCTGCTTGTAGAATATTTGTTCTGTAGCAACTAAATGTGAAAACCCAAACGGGATTAATACACAGTACTTATTGTTTAGAATATATCAAGCATGACTATTATATACTTAAAATAGTTACACATTGGTGGTAATTAAGCTTAAAGATTTGATTTACAATATCAATGTATTGCCGTATATTTACTGTATCAAGATTCAATGGAAAATGTTTAAAATCGTTTAAGCAGGACCCCGTACGCGGGATTTAATTGTTAGAAATATTTGTGTCATAATTTCAACAAAAAAAATCAACTGTGTTGTATGTAACAGTTTATCAATAAATAAGCATTCAACGAGTTACAGTTTTATTTGGTACAGTTTATAGTTTAATAAACGGCTATTTAGTGACAAGTAAGTATTCAACTTTCGCATTCATACCCATTATTGAACAATGAAAGGATTCAGCATACGCCCCTCGCAATCGAAAATAAATGGTCTTATATCTACTACCAAGTGGATATTGCAAAGTAAATCCCCGAAGCTCAATATTTATTGCTTTCGATAAGCGACTACGGTAAGCACTCCTTCCTACTTTAGGGAGTAATATCTGTTTGAAGCAGCACCAACATGGCAAAACTGGAATGTTTAATACTGCACCTTAAATACACCTTAATTATATATAAAAAAACGTAAGTAAATTACCCAAAAACTACAAAAACTTACTTTATTTTGTGTTTTAGGAAGACTTTTGAAGAGAAGCTTCGTCAAAACAAAGGTGAGCGTTTTTGTATATATTTTTTAAATCAATGTATAGCTCTAATTTTTATCGGTTTTACAGTTGTAAAAGTTTGCTGTTACAGTTTGTGTAGAACACAATTTTTCTTTTATAAGAAATATTACGGCTATTCCTTCGTCGGTGATTTTATCAATACCTTTATCCTACTTTAAAACCGGGACTGTTTTATTCCGGTATAAATCTTTTCAAGATGTTTTTCCTGCGTTTTGAAACGTTGTCTTTCGCATTAATTGAAACGAAAAACAAAACGATTTTCAATTAGTTACGTACTAAATAAATCGTTTTATATTAAATAATTGCAAATTTATATTCTATATTAAAAATTATTCTCGAATTTGAGACTTATATGTATTCTTTGCACTTAGTTTTGTAGGAAAATAATATATTTTTCTATATACAATTTCATTTAAAGTTTGTGTTACCTTCTCTAACTTATTTTCCAGTTTCTTACTTCAAAGGTATGTGTGTTTGGCGTTATTTCAATAAATCGATATATAATAAACTACTTTTTTATTTTAACGAAATATTTTTACATTCTTTTTAATAATAGCGGCCGATTTGATTTAAAATGGAGTCAAATCTGGTTACGTATTGAAAAACAAAAACTAATAAAATAAATGCATTTAATACGTAGTTCTACAATGCATTTTGTTCTCGAAAATATACACAACCACCGTAAAAATGAATGTACATTTAATCTCCTAAATACAAAATTTGCACAGTTTAATTAAGGGTTTAAAATTTTAAAGCGAATACTCCAGATGTTTATAAAAAATTAAATATCCGTAAATCAATAAATACGATTAAAATAAATAATTTCCTAAATTACAAGCTTATACAAAAGCGCTCGAAATAGGACGTATATTAAATTAAGGTTTTGTTTTGCACGTTGTATGTCAGCATAACGTGAAAACTAAATTTTATTCAACATAACGTTTATAGTACAAATGCAAATTTAATAATGAAAAACCAAAATTATAAAATAACATTATCAAATAAATGTAATAAACTTTGTAACGTTACATAAGTTAATGGTTCTAAGGCGCTTTATTTAAATTCCCTTTTAATTTCTTATTATAATTACTAAAGAGCGGATAGTAAGGCAAGAAAAAATACCAAAAAAAGTGGCATCAAAGGCATATTAAACCTACCAAAAAGGCAATAAAAAAAGCACATATATGTATTAAAATTTACAGTTTATTTTTTTTAAGTGCTATTATTTTCCCGAACACGGATCAAACATTTTTCAATATTTTGACCAAGAAGCTGTTGCCTTTTGTCATTTAAAATATTTTTATAGAGGGTAAAAGTTCTTTCGACATCACAAGATGTTAGTGGAGCAAATTTTAATTCCGATGTTTCTGTTATTGTTAAAGATATTTTCTGTAGATGCTTCATGACCTCCCCTTTTTGAATTTCAGTCAGTTGTTTAAAGAGGTCAAAGGAAGGGTTTTTTGATGTGACGGAATCCAATTTTTGATTAATTTTTCTTCCTATAGTCCCTGGACATGCTCTTATAATTGCTCTTATTCTTTCGAACGTAGCGAAAGATTCGGTCATTGCGGTTTCGCTTTTTTCTAGCTTCGTTAATTCGTCAAAAATGCCGGAAAAGTGTGTTTTTATAAAAACTAGTCCTCTCTTAACAGCTTCGTCATTAAAAGCTTTTTGAGATTTAGCAATTGCTGCAGAGGCCGTCTCGTCAAATAACACTGGTCTGCAAAAAAATATTTTTATCGAGCCCTGACAATATTCCGGGCGATTCTTATGTAAAATGACGTCCTGAATCCAAATATGTCTTCCGTTTTCTTCCATCACCCACCATTTTCGAGGGAGCCCCAAATCTCTAATTTTACCACTTTTCGATAAATTAATTATAATTTATTTATCGAACGATAATAATAATTTAATAATTATTATAATAATAAATATATGGACATGAATTTAATTTAAATGGAAAAAAGAACTATTTTAGCTATAAACAGTAATAAATAAAAATATATTCATCGTCACTTGGTGCTTGCTTTTCTTTTATACCCTGAGGTACAGCTCTCTCGTTTCAAAAACCAGCAGTACTCCGCCAACATGCTTGCATTCCACTTCCTTGAAAATCTCTTCTCCAACTTAGCGATGTCTCGATGAAACCGTTCCCCGTGTACATCCAAGACTGCTCGTAAATTTTCAGGGAAAAAGTCCAGATGCAAGTGAAGGAAGTGAATTTTAAGAGACATGTTACATCCTATCTCCAGTTCCTCGACGTGAGCGACATAATCTTCACTTTTGTGGTTACCCAGGAAGTTCTTACAAACGTTTTGAAATGCAAGCGAAGCTCGTTTTTGTTTTCGATTTAGGTGTTCAATAAACGTCGAATCTTGGAAGAGTTGTCTAATCTGGGAACCAGCAAAAACGCCTTCTTTGATTTTAGCTTCGCTAAGACGAGGAAAATTAGTTTTCAAAAATTGAAATGCGCCACCTGTCTTGTCCACTGCTTTCACAAACTGCTTGATCAAATCAAGTTTGATGTGTAAAGGTGATAAGTAAATATTTTTTTTTGGAACCAAAGGATTGTGGGCGACATTTTTCTGACCAGGAATAAGATTTTCTTGCAGAGGCCAGTCCCGTACGATGTAATGTTTATCTCGGGTTCGGCTATCCCATTCACAAAGAAAGCAGCAATATTTTGTGAATCCTGATTGCAAGCCCGTGAGTAGAGCAACAACTTTTAAGTTAGCGCAAAGTTTCCACTTATAATCATGATAATTAATTTTATCAAGGATTCTGAAGATGTTTTCGTACGTTGCCTTCATATCAACAAAGTATGCAGGACAACTTTTAAGCTTGTTAATTCGTCAAAAATGCCGGAAAAGTGTGTTTTTATAAAAACTAGTCCTCTCTTAACAGCTTCGTCATTAAAAGCTTTTTGAGATTTAGCAATTGCTGCAGAGGCCGTCTCGTCAAATAACACTGGTCTGCAAAAAAATATTTTTATCGAGCCCTGACAATATTCCGGGCGATTCTTATGTAAAATGACGTCCTGAATCCAAATATGTCTTCCGTTTTCTTCCATCACCCACCATTTTCGAGGGAGCCCCAAATCTCTAATTTTACCACTTTTCGATAAATTAATTATAATTTATTTATCGAACGATAATAATAATTTAATAATTATTATAATAATAAATATATGGACATGAATTTAATTTAAATGGAAAAAAGAACTATTTTAGCTATAAACAGTAATAAATAAAAATATATTCATCGTCCTTGGTGCTTGCTTTTCTTTTATACCCTGAGGTACAGCTCTCTCGTTTCAAAAACCAGCAGTACTCCGCCAACATGCTTGCATTCCACTTCCTTGAAAATCTCTTCTCCAACTTAGCGATGTCTCGATGAAACCGTTCCCCGTGTACATCCAAGACTGCTCGTAAATTTTCAGGGAAAAAGTCCAGATGCAAGTGAAGGAAGTGAATTTTAAGAGACATGTTACATCCTATCTCCAGTTCCTCGACGTGAGCGACATAATCTTCACTTTTGTGGTTACCCAGGAAGTTCTTACAAACGTTTTGAAATGCAAGCGAAGCTCGTTTTTGTTTTCGATTTAGGTGTTCAATAAACGTCGAATCTTGGAAGAGTTGTCTAATCTGGGAACCAGCAAAAACGCCTTCTTTGATTTTAGCTTCGCTAAGACGAGGAAAATTAGTTTTCAAAAATTGAAATGCGCCACCTGTCTTGTCCACTGCTTTCACAAACTGCTTGATCAAATCAAGTTTGATGTGTAAAGGTGATAAGTAAATATTTTTTTTTGGAACCAAAGGATTGTGGGCGACATTTTTCTGACCAGGAATAAGATTTTCTTGCAGAGGCCAGTCCCGTACGATGTAATGTTTATCTCGGGTTCGGCTATCCCATTCACAAAGAAAGCAGCAATATTTTGTGAATCCTGATTGCAAGCCCGTGAGTAGAGCAACAACTTTTAAGTTAGCGCAAAGTTTCCACTTATAATCATGATAATTAATTTTATCAAGGATTCTGAAGATGTTTTCGTACGTTGCCTTCATATCAACAAAGTATGCAGGACAACTTTTAAGCTTGTTTTTGATGAGTCTATAAACAGTCCCAATTTGTCTGGGTCACATGGCATCTGTAGCTCTGTCATCAATAAATTTGCATTAGGGCAGAACACTAAACCTTTATCTTCTGAGAAAAGACATTTTAAGGTTGCTTGTCTGGTCCTGTAAGAAGATACTTTTACTCCCTTTTCTAAGAGATTCCACTGTTGAAGTCGCGATCCTAGGAGCTGAGATTTAGTCTTGGGTAACTGCAAATCTCTGACAAGATCATTCATTTCCGATTGAGTGAGGAGGTGAGGTTGCCGAGAAACTAAATCTGCGGAATACTCTTCATCATCATTGAACGTATCATTCGAAGCCCCAGGTTGTGGCTCAGAGTTTTTTAAATCAATTTCCGGCTCTAGAGTATAAGTGTTTCGGGGCTCTGGGAATGGCAAAGTATCGTTATGAGGAACAGGTCTTAGAGCTGACGGAACATTGGGATACTGAATTGTATGCTTACTTTTGCTCAAAAACTCGACGGTGAAAATCATACAAAAGTAACAATCTGTAAGATGACAGCGAGGTTTACGCCAAACCATGGGCACAGCAAATGGCATTGATTTACGGGTACCTTGGAGCCATTTGGTCAAACTACTGTAACAAGTCGTACAGCAAACTGATGGAGCTCAAGTCTTGTCCTGGTCGCCAACTTGACAATCAAAGTACAATTTATAAGCTGTTTTAACAAGCGGAGAAAGGGGTTTTCGTTGCGCTTCTAAAGTTAATTCCCCGCAGACATAGCAGAAGCTATCGGGATGATTTTTACACTCGCTTGGCATAATTAAACAGTAATTCAACGCCCGACATTAACCACAAATCACACTTAGTCACTTGAAAAAATCCGTAGTGAAAGTAGTTTTACTGTTTTACACAAATGAACAAAAATGAAAACAAAATCCAGCACGTTTAAAACGTCGACAAGTTAACTCTGCAACCGCTATAGATGTACTGATCAAAGCAGTTAAGTAAACAATATAATATACTATAATGAGAAGAGTAATGCAAGTTTGAGCCTGTCGAAAATTTCTGTTCAAACCTGCATGTGGTATTGAGATCGCCAGCGTCGTGCAGTGAATCTTCCTAACTGTTTATTGATATTTTTTTACTGCTCTTATATATTTGTATTTTATTGTTGTTTCTATATACATTTTATAACAAAACTTTTGCCATATACTTTGGTATAAATTTTATTACCTGCTTTGGGATGATTAACGGCTATGAGTTAAAATTCTAAAAAAAGTGCAAAAAATAAAATAAAAATGGGGTCCCCCTAAAATAGGTGGGGGATAGGTAAAAACGGAGCTTATTTTTGGATTCAGGAGGTCATTTTACATAAGAATCTTCAGGAATGGTATCAGAGCCGATTTTTATGCAGACCAGTGTAATTCAACCACCTGAAGTAAGACAATTCAATTAATGTATAAGACAATGTCAGATTATAGTATGAACTGTACCTCTTTAATTTTTGCAAAATGTGTGGCATAAAAAATGCAAGCTGTTAACCAAGTTCCCCAGCTTGTTATGATAGGTTCCGGTGGAAGCTTAACATCTGGAAGTTTTCCTTTACAGGCCCTTACCCGTAATGGTGCTTTCACAGAAACCTGAAACAAGATCCAATAATCAAAAAGAGAATCTAATATGTTAGAGATTTTTACCTTTTTGGTGGCAGAAATGAACTTTTTTACTATTGCAAACTCGTCTCTAATGAATTCACACACCCTATGTATTCCATGTGCTAGAAAAGTTAAATGTTTTAAATTTGGATAAAATATTTCTAATGCCTGAGCGGATTTGATCACATAAGGTGCTGCATCGGTTACGAATAAGAGAACCATTTCTTTTTTTACGGCATTGGGATACAGAAGTCCTACAAACATAAAATTATATAATTGTAATTAATAGATTGGATTATGTTAATCAATCATTAAAAAAACTTACGTAAACAATCATCGAAAAAATTTGCAACTGTTTTGTGATTGGTCTGTGGAATTTTTTTGGATGCTAGCAAATGAGCTTTTCCTGGTTCTAGTTCAGACAATTTACCAACTACAAAATTTGCTATATATTGACCTCTGCAATCGGTTGTTGCATCAACCGAAGTCCAAATGTAATGGTCCCCAATGTCATTCCTTATTATCTGTATTTTCTATAAAAGGTAAACCAGCATTTTAAAAACTATTAATACTTTAATTAAACTGCTTACCGATTGGTAACATATGTCTAAATATTTTTTTCTCAAAGTTAATTTATCTGCAACAACTTGTTTGGTGTATTTTTCGAGGAAATTGCGAAAATTGATATTATCAAGTGTTTTAAGAGGAATTTAAGCCGACGCCAATACTTCTCACAAATCTAGAGCAAAAGCTGTTTTTGATGGACCAGGTTTATTCTGTCGATCTTCTATAACGTTTTTTAACAATGATTGTTTCATAGTGTTTCTAATATTTTTCAAATGTAAACCATTACTCAAGTGTTGTTTTACATGGTACTTTTTAGTAGCACCTATCTAAAATAATACATTTACTAGTAATTAAAAGCATTTAAATTAAGATAATACAAACTTACTGATTTTGAACAAACTTGACAAAAAAGGTTTTCCCCGTCGGTTGTTAAATTATTGTCCAATTTACTCCACTTGTAATAATTTTCAAATTTTGATTGTTTATTAGATGGCATTTTTAAAATCTACTCACAGCACAACAGCAATAGACTATCACAGTGTGACAATAGCACAGGTATTTATAATAAACAAAAAATATTTTAGTCATGTGTTTCAGTCATTAAAGGAATTCCACAGGACAGAATTAAATTTATCTATATTTGTTTGCTTTACTTAGATATTGAATAGACCTATAAAATATGATTCATTTCGAAATTCTTCCGGTTTTGTAAATAGTGTTCTGTTAAGCCTGTCATTGTACATAATCCTAGTATAAATTCTTACAATAGTTCTTTTCTATAAGCGGCTTTTATATTTAATGTTTTCTGGAAACTATTGTTTAACAAAACATGAAAATCCCTGTTGTTTTTTATAGGTTCGTGGTAAGACCTTTTGGGCAAAAAAAAAAAGTTATTGTCATCTACCTATTAAAACACTGTCTACACAAACTTTTCAAAATTTATATTTAAAAAGGCAGTATAAAATAATACTCTTTAAAAAAGCAAAAAAGACAAAGTTACACAAAAAGGCAAAATTGCCAGGCTCCAGACATTTGCCTGACTGTCCGCTTTTTAATAATTACGATTACATTTACTGACTATTCACCATTTCATTATTATATATCAAATTTTAACGATCTAGAAAAGCTGTGTAATAAAACTGTAGCTTGACTAGCCCACGTATTCTATTTATACGTAATGGAATTAACAACGCAGCTCACTCATCACTATTGTACACAACTGTTTATTGCACTCGTGATTGCAGCTATGCTATCGTTTAATAATCGTTCCTTAGTAGATTGAATGCAATCACCTTTCCCAATGCTTATAATTGTTCTAGTGGTTTAGTAAATAATAAAAAATAATAAAAGTTAAAAAAAAATATTATGCGATTAGCACTTTGTTTTTAGTTTCACATTTTACTTATGTATTGAAACATTGTTGAGTTAACATTTTTTACATATTAATACATATTTAGCGACGTCTTTTTCAATCTATATTCACGTTTGCTTCCAAAATGTCCTCCGATAGTTGGGTATGCGTGATCAAGTTGTAATTTTGTTTTTTCCTCAGCACTAATAATTGTTGTTGCGTTTTTAAAACTAAAAATTTTAATGTTTGTTAAATAAATCGATACACTTTCTTAAATCTTAAATTGTGCAGAAGTTAAATATATTATCGGCTGAACAAATATTTAGCTGAAAAATACTCAAGTACTCAACTATATCAAAATCTCCTCTAAAGATGCTTCGGCATAACTTATTCTAACAAGTTTTAAAATACGAACGCCAGTGCATAAGCAACTTAATATTCAGATCAAATTGGTTTAGTGACCTATTGACTTATGTGATAGATTATCACATCTTTCAGGAAAGATTTCGTTGCTTCCTGTCCATAAGTGCTTGCAAAAGGTTGTTGCATACCTCTAAGTTAATTAGTTAATTGCTTAAAGTCAGTTAGCTGGGTGGCAATCGTATGATTGTTACCTGGACTCTTAAGTGGGATTTAGACAGCTGTAATTAACAAAAAAACGCATTAGTGGTATTAATAAAATTATATGCTTACGGATAGTAAACCGGATATGAAACATGAGGCGACACTATGCTATAATTGGACCAATAAGATCGTAGGTAAGTGTGGTTCTGTCTACCACCAATTGTTTATCGTTGGTATAATTATACAACCAAAAAAAACAATTACAATTAGTATAGTTCTTACATAGGAAATACACGTTAATATCTTTTTTTGGTTTCACCTACATAATGTAATACCATGTTTTTTTTTATTTATTTCAATTGCTGCAGATATTTGGTTGCAGACACCGGTTTTGTTTACGGTTTATTCAGGGATAAAATACTTGTAAGAAATAGTTTTGTATGCGGGATTGACGAAATTTGAGGTCATACATACGATAGAAAGCAATTGCTCGCTGTCAGATAAGTGGTAACAATCTTTTCAGCTAGGTTAGCTTTTGGAAGATCGTAATGCCGATAATGAAATCACGTAGGGACTCTTGCAGCCGTTTTACCTCGAGACAAATGCGAACAAACATAAGATTTATATAACTCGTCATAACACATGATATACTCCCGGTCAAAACCTTAAGCTGTGACGCTAACTCCGGATCGCGCTGTTTAGCTGAAATAGAAAGCTAGTGAACAGTACGGTTCTCGGGCGCCAGATTTGTTTGAGGAGTTTACTCTCCTATTTGACGGTATTCTCCTGGTAACTGCGGTAAAGACACGGTTGTCCAGGGTTTTGAACGGACCAAAAAGCGGAGCGAAGCGATGGAAATAAAAGACACAAGTAAATAAAAATAATTTTATTTATTCTCAAAATAAATGATCAATGGGCGGTATAGTCGACAAGAGCGGAAGCGCGGCCGCAACCAAACAAGCGTAAGGTGATCTATAAACTAATGACTAGTTAGCGTGCATTTGACAAGCGGTGACGTGGGTGACCAAGCAAGCAAGCATGCAATACGGTATCAACCTCCGTTGTATTGGTAGACAGGGTTACTCGGGTTCGAAGATTAGGTGAAGGAGACGGGATTTGGGCACGTTACTGGAAGGCGTATCCGCAGGCCAAACCCAAACACTACGGAGACGGCGTATTCGTATGCCAAAGCCAAACACTACGAATACGACGCTTGTTAAAGGATAGAGGAAGGCGTATCCGCAGGCCAAAACTAAACACTACAGATACGACGTGTTGACGGCGTATTCGCAAGCCAAAGCCAAACATTACAAATACGACGCCCGGCAACGGATAGAGGAAGGCGTATCCGCAGGCCAAAGCCAAACACTACAGATACGACGTGTTGATGGCGTATTTGCAGGTCAAAGCCAAACCTACGAATACGACGCCCGGTAAAAGATAGAGTAGGGAAGGACAGACGGGGAGCAGACCGGTATCTCCCCAGAGATTCGGTTAATATAAGCAAAGCGACCTACCTTATAGTTCAGCTGGTGCACTGGGACCCCGGAATCTTCTTCGACTGAAGCTTCAACTGGAACTGACCAGAGAGAAGATATACTTAGAGGGGAATTTCCTGTATATAAACTTGGAACACAGTTTATGGCGCCCTACAACGGTTGTGGGGAAAACAAATAGCGCGAATTTTAAACTTAATGTGTGGGTGTGGGTAGCACCCATTATTATTACAATGGTTTATTTTGAATGTTTTCTTGTTTTTGAAAGAATAGTTATGAAAATTGTCACTTTTTTATAATTATGTATTAAAAAAACTTATTTTATATAACATTTTTTATTTGCACAAATACAATATAAATAACTTCCAGTTTCATTTGAATCAACACCGTGTGAATATTGTAACAACTTTTCTTTAAAACGAATATGAAAACCTTCAGTTTTTAAATAGTAATAAACGTTAGAATAAAACACGTGTAAAAATAACTTGTATTATTCAGTCGATTTTATTCGAGAAATGCAATTCAGCGTTTTTAGCCTTCAAGGTACGAAAAAGAGGGAAATGAAATTTGCTGTATATGTATTTTTTACCGATAATTATTACATAGTGGCCTCTAACGGTTGTGGGGAAAAGTTAAAACGTTATTCCTTTTCTCTCAATTGAAGTTACTCGTCTACAAATAGTTAGTTTATGGAACTGACGTTCCTGCGTTGGGGTCCCGGTTTTATTACGGACGGTCAGAAAAGGGAGAACAACTTTAGGCGTAGATAACATGCGCTCTGACGAGTGAAGCGACTTTAAGCGAGGATAGCGCGAGCTCTGCTGCGCGTTCGGTACCCGTTGGAAATTCCCTTTGACTGTGTATTTACAAACGGAAAACGGATTACAAACTTAATTAAAATAAATCAATCTTAACAATAATAAATAAATAACGGTTTCCTTAATATAAATAATTCAAAAATACTCATAAAAATAAACTAAATACGGTTCTATACTACAAACTGAAATTTGTAACGATTTCTTACAAAGTAGAAAAGGGTTTGCTTTTTTCTACACGTAATAAAATAGAATTTCATATTAAATCGATCCTTTATTACAGTGCAATTAACTACTTAGAAATTAAATGAAAAGCACACTGACTAGAATAATAAGAAATTAAGCTAATATGGTTGAGAGTGTATCAAATGAGTAAGCAGTGACAACGATAATACAAAGAAGCTTAGCGTAAGATCTATAGAAAAATATCTAATTAAAAGAAAAAGACGAAAAAACGCAAAGCATAGTAAGAAAATAGAAGCTCTAGAAAATCAAAGAAAAGTACTCAAACTAATGTAAAAAATTCTACTAAACACAAATACAGACAACAAAAAATTGACAGTAAGTGAAAGAGAGTACAAAATAAAAAAATGTAGAACAGTTAATTCTTCATTAAAGACTCTACAAATCAAGAAACGTAGAAATTAAGTTAAAGTTTTCAGACAGAAATTTAAAAAAAGGCATAAAGAGTAACAAATTCAAAAGAAAAAACAAAAAGTAATATAATGAAGAAAATATTAGAATCGCAACAAAACCAACATAAAGATTATAGAAACACAAGACGAAAACCTATAGAGAAATAGAAAAGTTAATAAAAAAACTAGAATTAATGTAGAAATGGCTTACAAGATTGGTAAACAAAAGCCTAAAATGATAATAGCAAAATTAAATAATTTCAAACAAAAATTTGAAGTGATTAAAAACAAATACTAGTTACGACGTAAAAATATTTATATTGACAGTGACCTCACCTACGAAGAGCAAAAGCAAAGCAAAAAAAAACAGTATCAAAGTGGGCTACAAAAAATTAAAAACAAATAGTGTGAATTACATATAAAATAAGGAAAAACAAAAAACTAGAAAAGAATAAGACCATCCAACAAAATAGAAAGGATTAAAAAACTGAAAAACAATAAAACAATAAAACAGGACAAAGAAAAACTGGGAACTTGGCTACCTAAAGAAATTAATAGATAAAAAAGAGTTGGTGCATAAAATAGAAAAAACAAACACTGAGAAAATAGTCATAACAAAAACAAATAAAAAAGATCAAGGCATGGTACAACTAGAGAACTATATCGGAAGCGGCGGAATAAGTAGAGATGAAGAACGTATAATAATAATGGGTTAATAGAATTTTGTCTACAAACCGATTTTCTTATAGAGAACTTATTCTTTACGCATTTACGTTCAAAAGAGTGGTAGAAACTAGAAAAGAAAACTCAATAACAGATGTACTATTTTATACATGTTTAAGAAAGAAGTGGCGGATATAAAAGTTAGAGAGGAACCAAAAATTAGCAGTACCTAAATTAAGAATAAAAATTAAAAAACAAGAAAAACAGTAATTAAAACCAAGCAAAATGGAAAAAAAACAAAGTAATAAAAACATACAAATCAGCAAACAAGCAAACCGCAAAAGAATACAAAAATAACGGTAAAGATAATAATACAGACAGAAAATTAGTTGAAAAGAGAAACAGTAGACCAGCTATGGCAAAAATTTAAACAAGTTGTTCTACGGGCCGCAATACAAACCTGTGGAGTGGCTTTTATAGCACACAAAAAGAAGCGAATAAGAAATAAGATGGTGAAATGAAGAAATTAAAACGAAAATCAAAATAAAGAAATTGGAATGGAGAAAATATCTCCAAAGAAAGACGAAAGAAAATTATACAGATATTAAAATGAAAAGAAGAAAGCCAAAAATATGGTCATAAGCGCGAAAAAAAAGTAAGTTTAGAAATAAAGAAGAAGTTTGTTTTACCAAATCAAAAACTAAATTCTAAAATCTAAAGACAAAAAAATAAAAAGAAAAAAACAATACAATGAAATACATTAAAAGTAACAACGGAGGAATGCTGAAAAACAACAAGAACACTACCGACTTTGAGTTACTGAAATAATTGACCTATGATTTCTTAGTACCGCATTTATACATTTCTACAAACATTCGAGAATCCTCTATCTTTTTTCGTGAACGTTCTAGACGTGGATAAAAAGTACGGGAACGTTTTCGAAATTTACAAAAACTTCACAAATGTTTCAATAGCATAAATTTTGAAGTTTTTTAAGCATGCTATTACTACACTCATAGTACGAGGAATGTTCGGTTTCTAAAGTACATTTGCATGGCACGCCGCATACGTTGCTCTGATCAAGTTAAACTTACACACATTTTAGATATACATATGTACTGCGTAGTTGGCTATTGTCATTGTTTGAACTTCAGTAGAGCGTGTTAAGTGACAGTTGCAAAATGTTAGTTCCGATCAAAACATACTCCAAGTTTGAAAAAGCAGCGATTCGTTTTTGTTTGCATGCAAATAATCAAAAACCTACAAAAAAGTCTTTAAAAAATACTGAAGACTTACGGAGTCAGCATTAAGCAAAACAGTTGTATGTGCATATGTAATTCTATTTCTTATTATTTAATTTGTTATTGGTTTACCTTTTTCTCTTTTATTTTAACGCATATTCTATCTTAAAAAAACAAATGTTTTGTGGTTAGAATTTGTGTTTTGCCAATTTTTTCTTTTCAGTGATGGACATATTTAAACAAAAACTTGTGACCCGCTTGCCGAATCAAACTAAGTTAGTCGCTTCCCTTCAAGTTACGAGAAAATTCTCGTAACAGAATGGCGGCAAAAATGAAACTTTTAACGTGCTATCGTCAGGAAAACATATTTCTAAAGCACTTTCATGAGACAAAACTTAAGTACAAAAACGATGTTAACAACACCAAAAACATTAAAAGTTTAGCAGTTTGCTAAAACGACCATGGCAACTATGTTCTAGGATATACAAGAAATTTTATTCATAAAATTTTTACCACCAAAAACGACAATCAACAGCAATATTTGTTGTCAAACTCTCGAAAAGCTACGCCAAGTATTTGAGACAAATAAAGAGGAAGGTTAGCAAAAAGAATCAGGTTGTTAAATGATAATGCAAGACTGCACACCTTAAATTATACAAAAGCTTGGCTTTAGAAACACAATTAAAAAAGTATTACAATTTCTAATTTTGGATAATTCCCGTGTTGTTATGACACAAACTGAGCTTTTGTCACATGTCGCAGAGCCTGGAATAAAGTGATTGATTGCACCGTGAGGTCTTGCTATTATAGACCGGCCTCCGATTTTGTAACACTAGTTTCCAAATCTCTGATAAAGGAAAATTAGAACCTTGCTTTGTTACTTGGTGTTTCTTTTAACTAAAAGAGAACGACGAGTAACGCAGTTATTCCGGCAATAGTCTTAGGATTCGTGGTGTTAGATTATAAAATAATTTAAAAAGGCGCCGAAACGATGAAAGACTTGGATGGGAAACACCGTATAAATCTACACGCAGCTAAAAAAGAACAAATGACAAGATAGAGGTGGTAACACAGAATATATATTTATTTCATCACAGTTAGAAGAAGACGAAGAAGGTATATAAGTATATTTATATAAATTTTATCAAACACTAACACGTAGGTCCGTATCACAGACAAAGTATAAACTACGCCCTCGACTGGGCGACACGTCGTACAGCAAAATGACCTAATTAGCTTAACCTTCGCATACGTTCGTAAATTAAAATACAAAAGTACGAAAATCAAAGATTTAGAGAATCAAAGCGCACCGTATAATAAGATGTGACACCACTAAACGATTAAAATTAAAAGTGAACACGAAAAACGTACATATGGCGTTATCACAAGTAAACCCCTTTTTAATTCATACGATCACTGAAAATAAGCGAATGCGTAGAGTTTCCTTTCAATGAACTTTGTAAATTCGGTAATAGTGTCTTCCAATATGATGCTAATTGTATTCGAGGTCTCGAAAGTGTAAGTGGTGTTAATTTCAGTGAAGTAACATCATCATGGAAGTTTTCCAATTACAATCAGTGCTTATTAACTCCACAGATAAAGAACACAAGTGGAGGTATGAAAACCCGCTACAGACAATTATGGAAAAATGAAATTTGACCACAATACAAGAAATAACTGCTTACCCCTATTATAGACTTTCACTCAAACCGCAACAATATTATAATTCATATTTACATAACTGTACGTGAAACACTTAACAATAAAAGCTTTGTTGGGCGTACAAACTTTACCGAATGAGTAAAATCGTGTTATAAAATTTGACATCCTAGCCCTACTCCAACAACGAAAAGTGAGCGTACCGAGGATAAATTTTATTTTATTTTTAACATAACAGGTTAATACTAAAAATTTTTTTAATTATTTTTATGGATTCTCTAATTTTTCGTTTCTAGCAGGTGTTCCACCACCGCTGACTTAGAAGATTGTTTAAGACGATTACATATTTGATGTTTTCTAATACGAATTCCCACGCTTCTACCCACTTCTCTTATGTATGCACAACCACAAAAGCAAGGAATGCTATAAACGTCGTCACATTGAAAAGGAATAACATCCTTCACCGGATATAGACACCGGTTGAGACCTAGATTGGTTTTGCAAACGTAAACTTTGTAATAGATTGTTTAATATTCTTTCTATTGTAATTGTTTTCGACTAACATCTGTTACTGACATTTACCACTCTGAAGATGCAAGCTGCAATGTCTTACGAAACGTCAGTTTGTTTGGGTTCACGAACGACAATACGGCAAAGACCAAGTTCTACTTCTTGTTTTGGCTCTCAAGGAGGAACTAGGTGTTTAACTACGACGCGGTCTAAGCCAAAAGTCGCTTATAATCATAAACAAAATAACCGCGAAAGCTTAAGATTTTATACTAACTTTTGGAGTTAACTATCTCTATGGGTTATAACGCCTAAAACTTTATGGTGCCATTTTATAACGTATAACATAATTAAAACAATAATAATAATGCACCGTGCTAGCTCTTGCGGTTTTATTAACATATAAACAACACACAAACAATAAATTAGAGCGATAAGCCATATACAAATTATAACCAGGGTTACACTAATATTTACAATTCTAATTTGACATAATTTGAAATATAATTTCGACGCCACAATATTTTTTATCTTTATAATGGTTAAATATTGAAACCAAAAAAACAAACAAACAAATCTTAAAGGGAATACTTAATTAAGTTATTTACATACTTGTCATTGAAGGTTAGTTATCACCTGTTGTTTGTAACTTTAGCGCATTGGGCGTGGTCATCACGTGACTTAATTGACTTACGGGTTTCTCATCTGATTCATGCAACATTACGAAATTCTTGAAATGCATATTTAACTTCCATATTTTCCGTATTTATCCTGATTGATCTCATATTCGTACAGATCCATTAACCAGAACATCGTAAAACAAACGTAACGTATGATAATCTTCATTCGAAACATCCAAATCAAATTGCATCAGACGTAACCATGAATAATTATTGATTTTCACTTATGAAAATCATAATTCGTAGCGGAAATTCCTCGTAAAAGCGACGTTGTGACTAACATCAAACGTGCTGCGTAAACCATATCTTAATATCGCATTTCAAACTTCAAAATCGTAAAAAGGCGTACGTATCCAAACCAAATTTTCGTAACCATAAACGAATTCATACGTACACAAATCGATAAGCATCGAATAAATCAGAAAGCGTAGTCGTATATTAAAAAACTTCCAGTTCGTACGTACAGAAATTTTCCATAATCATATCGTACATAAATCGTAATATTCGTATTCAAAAAAACGTACACCGTAAACCATCGAAATTGTACGTATCCAAACAAATCAAATCGAACGTATCAAATAGAGTATATCGTAACCCATAATATAAAAAAAAAATTTTTTAGATTACGGGTTTCTTTAAACAAACGAAAGCGCAAATAAAACAGACGAGAGCGGATTATTATTACGTACGACGAACGCAAAATTCCACCGTTCAAATTTAACATGTGGACGTTTTCTGCACGTTGTGCAGAATGAACGTCCTGTCGCGGCAAAAACCGCACCCAAGATGGCATTTTACTTAAGAAGAAGACTCATAACGCATGTGCAGTGCGTCAAATGCATTGCGCAAAAGAATTTATATAAACAGTGAACACAAAAATGGTAATCAAAACCAGACGTATTCAATTGAAAAAATGTGCACGTTACAGGGTAGGTTTTTGATAAACTGATAGTGATAATAAACCATCTTTATTTCTAGTAACTAAAACGTCTAAAAATGATAAAATAGAGTTCCTTTCTAATTCTATAGTAAAACGAATAGTTTAATGAATTGAGTCTCTCGTGCGTACATAAGAGAAACCATTAGAAACGTGGGAATTTGTATTAAAGAGCATCAAATATGTAGTCGTCTTAAACAATCTTTAAAATCAGCGGAGACCGAACATGTGCTAGAAACGAGTCATCCAATTATGTTTGAAAACAAGAGTTTGGCTAATGTTTCTAATTACCATCAGAGAAAAATTAAGGAATCTATTAAAACAATTAAAAATCATTTTAATGTTAAAGAGATTCTAGTTCTTCTTTATCGGAGATTTGGATACTAGTACTAATGGCGTAATTAAACAGTCTGTTTTGGGCTCCAAAGATGTCCAATGTGACGTGTGACAAAAGCTCAGCTTGTGTAATAACAACACGGAAATTATCCAGAATGGAAAATTGTTTTATAAATTTGATTGTGTTATGATGTTATTTAGAAGATCATTAGTAAAAACCAGTGGAAAATGTCAACAAGACAAGCAATATTTACAGGTTTTGTAAACCCAAACGGTTGAGAAAAATTTGCACTCGTTAATTTTTATGGGTAAGCGGCGTTTTTTTACAACTGTTATCTGAATCATAATGCAGATTTTGCAAGTAGCTTTGCTTCAGTTTTACTAGAATATTGCAGGTATTTAAAATTTCTTGTTCTTTTGACTGGTAGCTCATAAGGGGATTGGCAACAGAATAATCTAAATTTAATTATTTTCCATTCCATAACCTACTGTAGGCGGTTCAACGTTGCTTCTGGACGTCGCCGTCAATGATTTAGATACTGTGTTTTTGCTAATGTTACTAATTACTATCAGTGAAAAATTAGAGAATCCATTAAACTAATTAAAACTTCTTTTAATATTACCCGAGATTCTAGTTTTCCTTTGCCGAAGATTTGGAAACCAGTTGTATGGATCCGAGACCGGTCTATAAAAACAAGACTTTACGCCGCAATCAATCAGTTTATTCCAGGCTCTAAAGATGTCCACTGCAACATATGCCAAAAGCTCAGATTGTGTGATAACGACCACATGGAAATTATCCCGATTGGAAAATTGTAATACGAATTCAACCTGTGAAAACCTGAATTCTACTATGAAAAGTCATTGTTTATCCGCCTCACAGTCCAGACCTGGCTCTTTCTGATTTTCATTAGTTTGAAAACTAATTTTTTGGGTAAAAAGTTTGAAGTCGTCGACAAACTTCAAGCTGAAGTAATTCGGTTTTTTTAGAAATTTGGGTCGCACCTTTTACCAAGAAATAAAAAAAAATATTGTTGTCAATACTGCATATTTAAATAGAACCTACACTTTTTTATATCATTTAGTTCTAGGATAACAAAATCTGTGGTGTTGGATACCAGCACTTGAAGCTCAAATTTTATATAGCAGAAAAACGTTAGTCGGAAAAAATGTTAACAAGAAGAGTATAAAAAAATCTTGAAGTGAAATAAGTTTACTAATCAGACAAGTGCAAAAACATGTGTTATACCAGGTACAATATAACTGCCATTTCAATAAGAAAAACAAATACATTTAATTGTTTGTAAAATAATTTGACCAATGTCAAAATGCGTGTATTGTAATTGAAATTTACTCTGTTCGTGATTTACAATATTTCAATTTTATTATTGTATTAGTGTCGTAATAACCGCTATTATTTTACTAAGATTTTTATAAAACTTTTTAACAGTTGCTTTTTTTTGCTAAAACTTAAGGTTTGGCAATGGAATGTTTGGAAATGTCGCTTTGTCTAGTTATTATAGTCTTGTCACTACCTTCATCAAATGCAATCTACTGTACAGTTTTTGTGCATTATAAATAATTATGCTTCTAAAATGTTTATATAATATCAAATTTTGTTCTTTGTATTTGTTTAAAACAAATAATTTTTTTTTGTATTTATCACTGCGTACTCATTTTAGTTTGTTGAATCAACGTAAATAATAAAATAGCAGTTGTTTAAATACTATGTAGTTAAAAAAGCAAACGTTTTAACAGAAAATAACATTTTTTAATTTTTTTGTTTAAGAATTTAATATATTAACTATAACAAGGTTGAGTGTTAGTCAAAAGTTAAAATAAAACGCGTTGTTTACGCCACAAAGAGTTTTTTATGTTACATAAAAACATAACACAATCCATAAAAAAAACAAAATAATTGAACAAGAAAAATTAATTAAAAAATGTAATGTATTTGAAAAACATGTTTACACCTGAGGCTAAACTCTAAATACATATTTGTCACAAATAACATGTCTCGTATATATTTAGTTTAGTTTAATTAAAAAATTACACAATTGAGTTTATAACATGCGTTACAATAAATAAGAAACATTTAAGAAGGATTTGTTGTGGTAAACAATTCTTATAAATTATTAAAGCTCAACTTATATCGAGATCTTTGTTTTAAGGATGAAACTTGGATTTCTCATCAAAATTCTAATTTGCGGTTTATAGAATATAACGGTAATCGTGGAATTTTTTCGCGTACATACCGGAAACAGTCACTTTTCAATTGTAAAACTTAACGTATTGCTTCACAGAAACTAGTTTGATATGGACAGGTAGATGTTTTTTTTATCTCCTGGAAGAATATTCTAGAAGAGTAATTGAAGGGGTCAATGCAAGAAATGCCTTAGTCACAAATAGGTAATTCTGAGATATTGCGGTTTGAAGGTTTATTTTTTATTATGAAATATTACACAAAATATTATAATCAATATGTGTGTTGTAGTGTATTCTTTGTGGAATGTGGCTTGGGCTTCCATGATTAGAAAAGAAAAAACGTCTTGTTATAACCAAGAAAAAAATTATAATAATTTGGGACTTAGGCACTTTTTGTGTTGAAATTTCTTTAATTTGTCAAAAATTAAAGATAATATTAAGGAAAAATTTGTTTATACTACAAAAAAGGTTTATTATGTACCTAACGCTATAAGAAAAAAATATATAATGTGTGAATAAAATTCAAGACTACATAAACATAGTATGAAAAAACTTAACTGAAAGCAAAACTTACTGTAATAAACACACAGAAGAAACAGCGTCGGCCTCTTGTAACTGAGCAACATTATCTTCATCAATGGCATTAGGCTGAATTACACTTCCATTTTCAGACAAGGTTCGAGCAAAAAATTCCGTGTCCAATGATTTAACGTGCTTTACAAGGTGGGTTACGTTGTTAAATTTCAACTGCTTAATTTTTAGGTATTCATTATCATAGGCCACGTTGGGTTCACCACGAAGCTTAGGGCTATGACCAACTTTGTAAAGTTTCAATGGCTCCATAAGGCCATAGTAAGATGCACTGAGCTGAGGTTGCTCATTAAGCGAAAATTTGACACGTCTAGCTTTCGAAATCCCCGGCACAGTTCCTTTTATATGAGAGTCTAACCATAATTTATAGTGTTTCACCTTCATTGTACGATCGCCTTCTTCCAGGCATCCATTAGGCCTCAGCGAATGCTGTACAAAGACGACATCAAATGGAGTTTTCTGTTTACACTCTTTTATTAGATTAACATAAACTTCTGGGTTGTCAACGTTGTTACGCTTCAATCTTTGTTTTTCAATCACGGTCGACTGGCATTATGCTGTGACCGGGTACTAGGTACCAGATTTCTATGGTTTCAAAAATATTATTGGCACATAGCTGATCTAAGAAGAGAAACAAAAATCTATTTTTGTTCTGGCTGAAGCAGTTGTCGCAAAAAAGTTGTAAAATACGTTGCTCTGGTTTCTTGTTTTGTGTGATATAATCCTGCAGGCAAGTTATTACCTCCTTTGATCACTTTCGAGCGAAGTGTTCTGCATACATATACATATTGGCTTTTCTTGTTGTTAAGCAATGTATTCCCAGATTGTGAATTCACAACTGACGCAAATAGTATTCGTCCCCAATATTCGTCACAGGGACAGGCAAATTGATAGGATGAATGGATCATTATTTTTTGTAACTTCCGGAATTTTCTTTTGAAATGATTCAGCTTTTCTCAGATGTAGCTCCCTTTCCGTATTGACGGTTTTTGCAGATGTCTCATTATTTGTCACTTTAGCTTGTTATAAACCTGTCATTAACATAGTACATTCTTTACAGATGTCTTTTCTTGGGATTCCAAATGATATGTTGTATTCTTCTGCAAAAACTCTTCTAAACATCTCATATGCTACTGTTTCATCTTGATTTGTAATAAATATTACACTGACTGAATAAAAACGTATAATAAAAAATGTCAAATACAGTTAATAAAAGCAAAATAATAATTTAACCACGGCAGCAATTGAAAGCACAGACCTCTGGGTGTGAGCTGAATGCAAGTAAATACAAAGACGTGAACTCCTTTAATTTATTAACTATAACATAATACACTATTTACATTAAAGAAAAATGAACAATATTTAAATTAAACATATTAGAAATAAACATATTTGAATAAAATATTAGGGCGCCAACCACCTTTAAATTGGTGATGAATAAAAAGCGTAAAATCTTACATCTAATTATTAATTGATATTAAATGCAAAAATAGTAAACGGGTAATTTGTTATCGAGTATGTTTCCCGAAAAGTTTTAATAACACAATTTAATTATTTGAATGTAAAACGTAGTAACTTAATTCCAGTTGACTCACCATATGATATGACGTTATCGTATATCTTCTATTTTTAGCACATACTTTGTTGAAGTGATAAAATTCTTCTAAAGGAATGTAGATTTCCAAACACACCAGCAAGCATAAAACCAATGTATAAATCCAATGACCGAAAATCCAGTAATTAAAAGACAAAACCAAAATAAAAGATCCAGTAAAAACCGAAATAAACGAAAAGATCCAGAATAAAAATAAAAGACCCTAAATATAAATAATTAAAATGCTTTTTTGAATGACATGATGTACTCACGTTACACTTAACAACGGCCTCGAAACAACTTCCTTTGTCTAATTATATTGCGTAACATTGCGAAATCACTAAAAATGTTGAATTCAATAGAAAAATTATATCAAAATAACGGTAAACTCACCAATAATTAGATGGAATGTAGAAAAATTAAATTGCATGGGTTTTTACGCCATAATCAAGAAAATGTGCCTTCCCCGCATCACTACGACACGCACGGCCAAGCGTGGCCCAAACGGAAGTGCAAGCTTAAGCTAATACTCAATCGAGTTGAAACAACGCGACGTTGCCAAACTGAATAAATTTACGTGCAATATTAGTTGCAGAAAATAAACGAATGTAAAATTGAATTTTAATTGTAATGAACTCTAACGGGACGTTACAGATTCTTTTGTAAAAAATGTCGGTGAAGCTTTTCGACTGATAAATGGGAATCCAGATACTGGCGAAATTTGTTATCCGATCTGCTATAATGAGACTCTCGAGCAGGCAGTACTTCTATAAATCTTCTAACTGAGACTAGAGTATCTGTTTTTGTTTTAGTTGGCCTGGTGTGATGAAGACCTCTTGAATCCTTAGGCTCTGCATTGTGTTTCTGAATTTTTCGACGCAGGTTGGAGCGTTTTATTCCATGCACTGCTAAAAACGCCGACTGACATAGTGTTATTAGTTTTCCGTTAATCTTTACTTGATATACAAAGCTTTGACTCCTAACTCGTGGCCTGACAGATTTTTTTTGATCTGTGTCGTTTAACATCCGTCGGACGCACACAACCTCCAAGGTATAAATTTTGTTGTGTAGCAGAAGATGATAAACTGTGATAAGCTTCAAAAATGTTCGTTTGTTCCTCCACGCTTAATTTTGATGAATATTTACTTTCTTTTCTTTGCTTTCAAGAATACGATTCCTTCCTCTTTATAGTTCTTTTTCATGCATCCTTGCCAGTCTTCTTCTTCTTGTCTTTCTTTAGTTCGAGTTGCTGTGGTTTGTTTATGTGGACTTCATTCACCACGTTTAGATGATTGGTATGTATATTGCTTCTTGTTAAGGATTCAGACATGTTTATACTATGTTGTAGACCATGTCCCGTAGTGGAACAGGAACCCAAAGTTTTACTTTTCTTTGAAGTTTTTTGGGTAATCTTGCTTGTTGTCGGAGCAAGATCATCGGCTTCGGAACTATCTTCACTTTCGCTGTTCGGTTCATATTCACTGCATGATGCCGAATAATCCGACAATTCAGTATCATCTAAAATAAAACAAAGATTGATTTACATGAAAATTGCAGAACTTTTCCTTGCAATATACACCGTGTATTTATGGTGTAAATTAATGTGATCGCTAAAGTTGTGAGGTTAGGATGCAGTCAATGTAAGTTACGAATAGTACAAAATAAATCATATATCCATTGTAGTTTGTCGCAAAGGAACAAAAGCTATTTTATTCTATTTTCCTTACCTGCCATAGTTACGTTTTTTATCACAGTCACAAATAAATTAGGATCAACACAGTTTAATTTGCTCGCATATAACCTAATGTAAATAACGTGGACTAAGGCACATGTTGCATTGCATCTATCAAGATGATAACTTAGGTACTTCTTCCATTGAAATCAAGGTAAACTGCAATTGAGATAAATGTAAGGCACTTAGGCACATATTTCTGCCGCTCTGCAAATACCACCTGAAAGCTTACGTGAAACACTCTTAGATGGCGCCAGAAGGTCAATTTCAATAAAAATGTGACTAAGGCACTTCTTGCATTGACCCCTTCATTTTTTTTTTTAATCCAGTGTTAATTTATAGCTCGAATATCCCAGAGATACAGAACACGGAAAGTTTAGGTACTGTCTTTGAACTAAAATCATTTTAAGATTCACAAACTCTTTTAATAAATTCATTTTTTTAAGAGCTGGACCATGCACGTTCTTATTGTGTACTAAAACACACTTAAAACTGATGCTTGAACTGTCAATAAATAAACGTCACTCGTTTGGATGATATTGTGTAACTCTTATTTCAGTTAAGAAACTTGACACATTGTTACAATCAACAAACGCACATTCGTGTGTAAAATATTGTACAAGATTTTAAAAAATATATTTTTAGTGTTGAAAACACTTATAAAATGCTTGATTCGTAGGTTCATGTAACGAAACGATGAAACGCTCAAATGAAACAAAGTTGGAAATTGCGGTTGTGTCCAATTTTACCTCATTGTTTGTCTTTTTTGGATGTGTTTATTATTATTAAACAAGATATTCTTTATGATTCGTTTTACGTTTTAAAAATATAATAAGTCTTAATTTCACTCAACAGTTCTGCCTTGTACGCTACAAAAACGGTACAATATAGATGAAAATTGTACATAAACAATTTATTGAGCACAAAATTTACTACAAAAAAGTTCGCGGCAGAGTATAATTATATCTAATAGTTTAAGAATTACAGAATTTTAATGTAATTTTTGTGCAACTATGCACACGTGTATCTTCTTAACGATTGAAGGTAATTGTACCCTTCCGCCGACTTTTTTATAGTAAATTTTGCCCTCTATAAAAACGTTTATGTGCAACTTTCCTCTATCTTGCACCGTTTTAGAGTAATAGTTTATTGGTTATTTTAAGTTATTAAACAAATCATTTCAATACAAAAATTGTGGCGGTTTCGATGCAAGCATGATTTACAAGTAAAACAATTCCACGTACCTAGTGTAATATTACGACACCGACAAGGCTACCATTAGTCGCAAAAAAAAGCCGCGGTGGTCACCAAAAGCAACTCGACCGAAACACACATGTTTTACTAAACCGATAATTTATGTTCAAATTTTAAAATACGTAAACAAAGTTATAATTTAATAAATCTGGTTTGGGTACTGAGAGGGTTCGTGAACTTAACCAATCAGAAAAAAGCGTTTTAAAAAATAAAGTCAAAATTGCGTACAAAGAAGAAGGAGAGTTTTTAAAGAAGGTTTTAAAAATCCTGACGCGGTCCAAAAACAAAGAAAGTTGCATACGGGAGTTTTTGTTTTGACTTACTCGCGAAAACGAAGTTACTGTCTGGTTTTTTTAACGTACTCGCCCAAGAGAGTTAATTTACGCGCTGGTTTTTTTCACTTATCCGAAGAAAAGTTACTGACGGGTGGGGTACTCGCGACAGAAGAGTTACTGGCGGGCTGGTTTATTTCACGTACATTTACTATTATTATTTTTCTTTGAGTGTACGTTTTGTGTAAAGTTATTAGTTAGTGACAAATTGTTACATGGTTCCCAACCTGCTACCCAACAAACGGCAATACGTAATCTTCAATTTGAGGATTAGGCGCCATATACAAAGGTCAGGAATTTGAGGATTAGGCGCCATATAAAAAGGTCAGGGATTAGTTAAGTTTATTTAGATATGCGTTTGTAAGTTTTTTATTTAATTATTGTACGAGAGATGCGATAAACTGTCTAACGCGAGAAAGTTGAGAATGATTATTTTAATTTAATTCTATCGCTTAAACGAAGTTTTCTGTTTTTTTGTTGTAAACGAACAGAGCAAATTTAATATTTTCTTTTTAATGTTTTTGGCGCTTATAAGATTAATTTTACTTTTTTTGCGCTAAAAGATCACGCTAAGAACACTTAGAGAATTTAATAAATAGGCATGTCGACTATTGCAAAATGTTTTTATTGCGAGGCCAATCTGCTATAAATCTTCTTTAAATATGACAGGGAATCGCGAACGCAACAAACTGTTTAAAAAAATCTAGTTTTTAAACTGTGGATGCACATTTCCAAAGGTAAAATCTCCACTTTGCAACTTTTACATCTGAAAGGATGTGGCAACGTAGCTCGAATTGTGTCATAATCTTAGAATCTGTTGAACTGTGAACCGCTATAAAACTCGGGTAAAATCCAGAAATCATTTAGTTCTGTTGTTTTTTTAAAAATGCGCGTCAATTAATTAGAGTGTAGTGAAACAATTGTCAGGAATTACGCTATATAAATTGTTTAGTCAATTATTGAAATATTTATTGTTATTATTTATTGATAATTGTTAAGCCATTCGGCCTTACAATGGGTTACGTTATATTGAATGATTTATTGAATTCAAGCGTGTTCAATTTCTAAAAGTTCTACTTTGGCTCTAAAATTGATTGTCTAGAGAAAATTTTACATTTATCCGAATGCTCTCAACCGTATATAAGCCAGAAGAAAATGACAGTCAGTGGACGTAAATCTCAATTTTTCGACCTTTCCTCGCATAACATGCTTTTGAGCGCAATATTATTATTTGAGCTTTGCGAAGGTGACTTTTTGCCTGACTATTTTGTGTCAAATAAAGTTCGATGTTTTGAGATTTTGTTGCTTATTTTGTGTTTTTTACCGTACATCACTTCGAAAAGAAAACCTAAGCGTTACGAACACAACCCAAATATTTCCTATTACTTGTTGCCTAACCAAAGCAACAGCAAAAACTCTCTTTTTTAACTTGGCTTTAGGCAGTTTTGAGAACTTGGAACACAGATATCTGAAACAACTTTATCTCTTGGCAGTGATTTAGCAAACAGCTTTATAAACTCAAATTTAGTATGAAAACGTGGTAATAACTTTTTTTTGTATAACCTCCCTGTTGACTCAACTATATGATTAGTATTTTGAAATTTCTACAAACCATCCATGGATGCTCTTGATAATTGATTTTCGTAGGCAAATCATTATAGTTTTCTTTCATATGAACTAAGTGTCCCATAGGAGAAAATGAAAATACATTACTATGCAACAAGACTGCCTTGAAACTAATTTTACATACACTAATCAATGAATATGCGCTTTGAAAGTACTTCATAACAACATAAATATTATTACAATAAATCAAATTCGTTTCTTTAAAGAAAAACTGTTTAAATTCTCTCTCTCTCAATGCCTGTACCACAACAATGAAATCCCAGTTTTTTGCATTCTAGCATTGATCCTAGTAATTAAGCTGCATGTTTTGAAAAAACTAAGTCTCTCAAAATTTTAACAAGATTCGTCCTAGGAAACTAATGCGTTTGAGATCTCTGAATCCCTCGCTTGCTAAATGAGAAAATGGCTGTGGAACTAGTATTTAAGAATTATTTTTTGTAATAAAACCTTTTACATTTACCGAACAAAACTAACAGTTGGTTGTGTGATTTTTTGTTTATACCGTATCATAAGAATGCCAAAACGAAATAAGTTTTTCCACTCTTAAAACACATTCGAAGATTTTCTTATGCAGAGACCATGTTTTGTCTTGATCTCTAAGCTTCCATTTGAAATACGCAAAATAGTCATAGTCGCTCTTTGAGAGCCAAAACAAGAAGTAGAACTTAGCTTTTGCCGTATTGTCGTTCGTGAACCCAAACAAACTGACGTTTCGCAAGACATTGCAGATTACATCTTCAGAGTGGTAAATGTCACTGAAGGAGAAAGTGTAAATGACGATATACATCAATAGCGATTAGCGTAATTAACGGATCTTATCTTTCCGTTACCGCTTGACTGACTTCGTTACTACTCGGAGTGTTTGTGTCCTTTCTAAGAAGGTTGATCTTTACCTTAGAGAATATTATCTGGTAGACAAGATTTGCTGAGTCTTAAACCGTCTTCTCGGTTTATATTACATGGATGTTTTTCTATTTGAACAGCTTCGCGGATTAGCCTGGGAAAGTAGAAAGAAGTTCTAGCCAACACTTTAGTTTAGACAAAGTTTAGCGTGTGTCCTTGGTTCCACACGTGTTCTGCCACTGCTGATTTAGTAACTCTGCGGTGCTTGCAGTCGGCCATATGTTCTCTTACTCTAACTTCAATAGAGCGTCCCGTTTGTCTTATTTAACTTGATCCACAAGAACAAAAAATTCTGTAAACTCCGGAATGTTTTAGAGCCCCTTGACCAGGTGTTCAAGGTATCCTTATTAGTAAAAACAATGTTATGTTTTTTGAGCACCCTGCTTATTTTGTCTGTAGAACCCATACAGTTGTAACGTGCACATTTTTTACGATTGAATACGTCTGATATTAATTAACATTTTTGTATTCACTGTTTATGTAAATTCTTTTGCGCAATGCATTTGACAATTCGCACATGCGTATAAGCCTTCTTCTTAAATACGAAGTCATCCTCCGACATCTTACGTTTCGCAATGAGGCGAAACGGACATTTTTTTGCGTGCTGCAAAAAGTGGAATTACCACTTATTGAATTTGTGTTTGTGAATTTTTGCGTAATGGGACAAATTATTTAAGCCTGCGTTTCGTTGCAGCGTCTGCGTTTTGTGGTATTATCTGCGTTTGTTGAATTTATGAAATTTATAAAGATAAACCCATTAATTCGAAGGGGTAAGTCATTTTTGTTTTGATTCGCATTGTATAATACATCGCAATTTACGTTTTAGTTTTTTGTTTTTGTATATGGTTCTTGGTTTCAAATCTTCGAAAAAGAATTAAGTATACGATTTACGAGAATTGCATCATATTGCGTCATTTCAATGAGTCATATGATGGCCACGCCTAAATAGCAAGTTGCGCAATAATTTTTGATACGCTCGAACTGGAAGTTTTTGCTTTTGATATACGACTACGTTTTCTGATTTATTCGATGCTTTTTGATTTGTGTACGTGTGAATTCGTTTATGGTTACGAAAATTTCGTTTGGATACGTACGCCTTTTTACGATTTTGATGTTTGAAATGTGATGATAAGATATGGTTTACGCTGCACGTTTGATGTTAGTCACAACGTCGCTGTTACGAAGAATTTCCGTTACGAATTATGATTTTTATGAGTAAAAATCGATAATTATTCATGTTACGTCTGATAAAATTTGAGTTTGATATTGCGAATGAAGTTATCATACGCTACGTTTGTTTTACGATATTCTGGTTAATGGATCTGTACGAATATTAGATCAATCAGGATAAATACGAAAAATATGGAAATTAAAATATGCATTTCAAGAATTTCGTAATGTTGCGTCATCGCATAAATTAGATGAGAACGCGTCACTGACCTCACCAATTCGACTTGCGCATTAAAGTTTGAAATCAGGTAACTTTGATTTTATATTTGACCTTCGACACTGTCAAAATATGTAAATATGTTTTTTTGTTATTATGTAAGTGTAAATCTTTTGGTTTCAATATTTAACCATTTTATATAAAAAAAAATATTGTGGCGTCCAAATTATAAAATTTTGTATTTATCAAATTGAAAATTATTAATCTTAAGTAACGTAAGAATTCCCACGACTCTAATTAAATAAATCTGAAAATATCTCATTGCTCTTATGTAGTTTGTTTTAATGTGTTTTAAATAAATATTTTTGTGAGCTAGCACGGTGCATTCATTTATTTGTTATGCGTTTATGTTATGTTTTATGTTACATTTGGCACCCATCGTGTGAGGCTAGAGAAAATTCTAACGTTACTGAAATTTTGATTTGATTTTTTTTGTATTTTGTGTTTTATGTATTATGATTTGTTTATATTTTTGTGTATTATAACTATGTTAATGTTATGTAAGGTTCATCACATGTTTGTGCGAAGATAAAATACGATTCAATTTAAGTTTACGATACGATTTGAAATACTATGTTTGATACGATTGATCTGATTTCGTTATTGATTTTGATTTGTAACTTTGGCTACGATTACATTGTTGTGATGATTTACAATCTGTGTACGACTTCAGTATTTATGATTTTGTTTAGATTTTTTGAATTTTCTGAAAATGGAGTTAGATCTTTTATTGAGTATGAATTGTATTTGAACTTGTGTGCTTTCTATTTTGTTTTGCATTCGTATGATTTCGAAATGAATGTTTCTCAATTTGTAGAACTTTCAACTGATTTTTGATTGTGCTTAATCCTGAGATTTTCACTATTGTAGTGTGTGCTCGTGTGAATTCTCAATTTTTGCATTTAGAAAAATGGATTGTTTTGCCTATGTTTCTGCTAAGTTTTTGTTTTATGATATTGGTTCGTTATGATAAGGTATATTACGTTAAAATTTGTTCGATTTTGTTTTGTTAAGGTCTTAAAAGAAATTTTCTTCTTTTAGGTTACGAATATGATTTGTGAAATGAAATTCGAAGTGAAACACAAGGTCCACATGAATATGTTTGTCTTTTGTTTTATGTCAATTTAAGTTTTGTTTTGTTTAGAAGCTCTGCCTTCGGGATATGAAATCAGTGATAATATTTTAGGAAATATGAACTGTTATTTCTTTTTGATATGTATACGTTAGTATAGTTTTGACTTGTTCGATTTTCTTTTGTTTTTGTTTACGTTTCTTATTTTTTTGTGTAGGTACTTTCTATGTAGAGTTATTAAGATTCTCTCTCAGCTGGTTTAATCAATTGAAAGATACGAACGGTAACACTACTAAAGATTTGTATGTTATGGACTTTATAGAAAAATAACGTGATGTTTCTAGTAAAATTTGTTTTGTTTCGTTTGGTTTTTATGCCTATGTAAATAAGTTCTTTGGTATCATTAGGTTGATTTAACGATTGTTTGTGTTTGCGTATTTACATTTTTATGTAGTTTTTTTTAAGTTGTAGGTGTACAACATTATGAGTGGATCCCGTGAAGCTCAGAAGTTCCCTCTTCTTAGATTTCCTACCATTAATGCAGCAGACTATAGTGATCTTAAATTAATCCTATTTTTGTTTGTACAGCTTTGTTTTAGTGTATCGAAGGTTATTTGTTTATATGAATTATTTTGTTATTCGCTACGTTTCGAAAGTTTCCTTACGTTTGGAAGATTTATCTGTGCTCAGTATTTTTGAAAGTTTGTATTCGATCATCTGTTATGTTCTTCTTTTGTTATAGTATCTTTAGGACTCACTTAGTATGTTTTACTTTGAAAAGAGGCCTCTATGAATTGATGTTTGAGAATGTTTGTTGTGTGTATGATTCGAGAGTTTTTTTGTTCCGATTGTTTCGTATAATTCCGATACTTGTGAAGTAGTCTTATTGATACATCCATTTTTGATTTCAAATTCTTATCCGACAGCTAATCGTTTTTTTGTTTGTTTTTTTTAAATTTTTGACTGAGTAGCGAGTGTAACGTGCACATTTTTTACGATTGAATACGTCTGATATTAATTAACATTTTTGTATTCACTGTTTATGTAAATTCTTTTGCGCAATGCATTTGACAATTCGCACATGCGTATGAGCCTTCTTCTTAAGTACGAAGTCATCCTCCGACATCTTACGTTTCGCAATGAGGCGAAACGGACATTTTTTTGCGTGCTGCAAAAAGTGGAATTACCACTTATTGAATTTGTGTTTGTGAATTTTTGCGTAATGGGGCAAATTATTTAAGCCTGCGTTTCGTTGCAGCGTCTGCGTTTTGTGGTATTATCTGCGTTTGTTGAATTTATGAAATTTATAAAGATAAACCCGTTAATTCGAAGGGGTAAGTCATTTTTGTTTTGATTCGCATTGTATAATACATCGCAATTTACGTTTTAGTTTTTTGTTTTTGTATATGGTTCTTGGTTTCAAATCTTCGAAAAAGAATTATGTATACGATTTACGAGAATTGCATCATATTGCGTCATTTCAATGAGTCATATGATGGCCACGCCTAAATAGCAAGTTGCGCAATAATTTTTGATACGCTCGAACTGGAAGTTTTTGCTTTTGATATACGACTACGTTTTCTGATTTATTCGATGCTTTTTGATTTGTGTACGTGTGAATTCGTTTATGGTTACGAAAATTTCGTTTGGATACGTACGCCTTTTTACGAGTTTGATGTTTGAAATGTGATGATAAGATATGGTTTACGCTGCACGTTTGATGTTAGTCACAACGTCGCTGTTACGAAGAATTTCCGTTACGAATTATGATTTTTATGAGTAAAAATCGATAATTATTCATGTTACGTCTGATAAAATTTGAGTTTGATATTGCGAATGAAGTTATCATACGCTACGTTTGTTTTACGATATTCTGGTTAATGGATCTGTACGAATATTAGATCAATCAGGATAAATACGAAAAATATGGAAATTAAAATATGCATTTCAAGAATTTCGTAATGTTGCGTCATCGCATAAATTAGATGAGAACGCGTCACTGACCTCACCAATTCGACTTGCGCATTAAAGTTTGAAATCAGGTAACTTTGATTTTATATTTGACCTTCGACACTGTCAAAATATGTAAATATGTTTTTTTGTTATTATGTAAGTGTAAATCTTTTGGTTTCAATATTTAACCATTTTAATATAAAAAATATTGTGGCGTCCAAATTATGAAACTTTTGTTATCAAATTGAAAATTTTTAATCTTAAGTAACGGTAGAATTCCCACGACTCTAATTAAATAAATCTGAAAATTTCTCATTGCTCTTATGTAGTTTGTTTTTAAAATGTGTTTTAAATAAATATTTTTGTGAGCTGGCTGGAGCATTCATTTATTTTGATATGCGTTTATGTTATGTTTTACGTTATATAAATGACACCTTTAGTAAGTTTTTTGTCGGTTACACAGTATGGTAAGTAAGCGGTGCTAGCAGGAGGTGAGAAGTCTTCTTTGACTTTAAGATTTATTGCTCTTTTCCATGCGTTTTGGATCTCTTTTAACCTGTATCATTTTTGTCATACTTAAATTAATACTATAATTTTGCTTTTTACCAACAACTTACGTTTGTTGTAGTAAATTTTTAAATTTAATTTTTATTTACTAAAAGAAAAACGCAAGCAGTAGTCTAGCGACCACTATTGAATATAAGCGTAATATGTACGTTTAGTCGTGCGTTCATACGACTGGCAAAATTAAAAATAGAAATTTTAAATAACAAACAAAGTACTTACAATTTTGCGTTTTAGAATATGCATTTAGCTAATGGCACGTCAACACAAATTTCTAAATTTTTTTGAAAAGTAATCTATTAGATGTATACACCGTTACCACAACAGTTTCATACGATATATTTAAAGAAAACTAGTGCGCTAAGTTTCCAGAAATTAATGTAAATGTTTTATTAAAATTTTTCCTTTGTCGGCTGGTGCAATCATAAGATTATTGTTATTTTTTAAATCTTTTAATGCTTGGTATTCTGAACTGGTTAGATTCTTCTGTGGAAGTTTCGCTTTTCGGAGTATCCTGGTAGTTTCAAATCTGATCTCGGCTGCTTCACGATCTGAAAGATGGCTGATGCTGGTTTCAATGTTGTAGATAATAAATCAAGAAAGATTAGAGAAGCTATTGAAATTATCAAAAATCCTAACAATTTCAATAGGGACAGTGGTTACGAACTTTCTGACACATGGTTACCTGTTATTTCTTAATCTTAATTTGTCCACCATTGACATTTAAGCTACGTCTAGAGTTTTTATGGTGGTTTTCCTTTAGACTTTCGAGCAAATGCTGTAGCTAAATAACTTGCGCTTATTATCTAGTTCCCTTATAGTTATTGTTTTTAGTTATCTTAGTTTTTACAATTGTCAAATTAATTTAATTTTGCCTGACGAAGAACTTAGACCAACTTCGAAAGCTCGCATTTATATTATTCTAAATAAATAAATAATACACCATTTATCCTAAAAATATTTTAATATGTTTTATGGTGAAAGTTTTATGTCTAAAATAAATGTTTTAGTATGTGTGGTCGTGATGCTGTTCGCAATCGTAGCAATCAGAATTGTGGTTTCAACGTTCCCATCTAAGATTGGTTTGCAAAGTACGCATCCGGAATAATTATCAATAATCCATGTGTGTCTTATTAATTGTTCATAAGAATTTAATATGATAAAATAGAAAAATTGAATTGCGTTGTAAAATGAAAATACATCCTTACCCCAGGAAATTTCTGACAACGACTACATCTTAAACCGCAATTTATTATTCCAAAATCAACGTGGATGATCTAAGATACTTAACATAGAGACTCATGGGCTTGACACTAACACTTTTTTGGAACGTGACTTATTGGTTTCCGGTATGTAGAATGACGTATCATAGGACAAAATTCCCACAGTACGAAAAGCACACCAAAATATTTTCAACAATGTAGTTAATCTCTTGCTGGAAAAATTAAAACTTTCAGTTGGCTTGTTCAGTTACAACAGTAAACAAACGTGTATAAAAATATGCCAGAAAAAACCGAAATTACAAAATTTGAATATTTTTAGCAAAAATTCAATTTTAAAAGCATTTAATTAAACATTGACGTATAAAAAAACATTTATCATTGATAATAAAAAATTGTTCACAAAAAAAATTTACAACAATAAAAAATGTGTAACTTTGATTAAAAAAATTAAAGCTTTTTTTCAAATTAAAAACATCAAAATTAAATATCTATTATTTCGCATGATAAAGTATTTAGTAAAACAACTCAATCACCCGGTACGGAAATGAACATCAACGTGAGCTTATAGAAAAATAATGAAAGAACAGGAAAATAAATAATAAAAGAGAATGCGTTGTTTCTAATTTTATATAAACTTTTGTTTGTTTTTTAATTATATATAGTTTCAAACAATATCAACAAAATTAAGATAACAAATATTTAAAAACGATTCCTAAATATCCAATTAATATTAGTAAAAACAAATAACATAAAATTTAAATAGATTCAACAAATATAAAAAGTAAATATAAATTTTTTTACCTGATAAATTGTATTACAAGCAAAAAACACTAAGGTAAAACAAAATTTCGAAAACATCCATTTACAACGTTTTTGTTTGAGCAAATAAACAAACTTAATAAACTTACTAAAAGTACACAAAGAAAAAAAATGTAAAGCAGTAAAAAAGATACTTTTTGAAAGATTATAATATTCATACGTGAAAAAATATGTGAAATTCTGAAAGTCTTAAAATGCCGCAAGTAAATTTGGAATAATAAAATTGTGAAATACGCTTACAATAAAATAAACGTTTTTGACTGAGATATAAATAGCATATTAGACCTACGAAGAAAACCATAAACTTTCTAAATTACAATGCTTAAGCAACCGTTCAAAAAGTTGCAGAAGTTTATCTTTTAACCTAAACTCGCCGCCTTCAAAGAAATCAAAATTTAGTTATGTGACCAGTAATAAAATAATAAATCTTGAAAGTAGTATTTTTTACGTTTTATAATAAAACTTTCTGTAAATCTTGGTACTTCATAAAAATATTTTTATATTGTCATAATAAAAAAAGATGTGACACAATTACTTTCGTTTTGAAAAGTTTATTTATGTAGTCTTTTTATAAATAATACGTGTCAATTGCGCGATTAGATTTTATTCTACAATATAAACCGTCTAAAAAACATATTTTTCACAACTTTTCAGTATTTTTGTAATTAAATACTTGTAGTTATCGGTTATTATCACTTAGTTTCAGTATTTTTATGTTGTATGTATTAATGATTCAGACAGGTTTTTATTAATCGTGAACTTCCTTATCACAAAAAGAACAATAGAAACTAACACGAAAATAAAGGTATATAAACAAAATGAACGATTATGTTACTAATGTAAACAATAAACTAACGCAACTCGTAGAATAATAAACACGCTACAAATAGACGTTTCTTGATATAGACTGACATATTTTGGTTGACATTTCTGAAGCTTTTAACTTTTAGTGACTTAGTGCTAGGCCTGAACAACTTTCTGCTCAGTAATTCTTGTATTTTCCTTACACATACTCACGCCCAAAGCAAAACTTGCATACAAAATTAAAAACATTATAACAATGAAGTTCTTCCAATATGGTTACACCAGTGGTTCTTTTGCTCTGCACACACTTTACCAAGTTTTTTATTGTTCATAGACTACTTTGAGAATCACTGATCTAAAATCTAGACTACTTGCCATGTTTTTTGGTTTTGGGTAGACCTGGTATTGATTTTTTACAAATGCATCAACTTCAAATGTGTTTTTGACAGCTGGTATAGTGCTACTCACTTCAAAGAAATTAAATTTTTAGCTAATTTTATACATTTATTAACTTTTATAAGGTTGTGGTCGACCACCAACGTTAAAGATCATTTTATCAAAACTTATGACTTAGTGAAGGTGTTCCGAATGTGTCGTGGTGAATATCGCGAACCCTTAATTGATTCCCTCCATATTAGAGATTATGTAGTTGATTTAGCAACCACAATCTATATGTAGCATTAAATTTGCCGAAAGTATCATAATTTTTGAGGGTTTTGAACGATTTTTGACAAAGTTTTTGCATTGTACATAAAGCCTAACTTATACTATTTACGTTTATAAAAAAATTGCATAAATTCTACTGGCGTTAACATATAAGCATCTTTTGTAGACCCAACCTATACATCGCAATTACTAGTTATGACAACAGCACCAAGAAACATTCTACATGAATAAAAAAACCTAGATTCTGATAAACTGTTTGCTTATGTAGACGAAATTAGTTGTGAATAAGCTGTTTATTCCGGATTCGTCGGCAATTCGAGCACCGAAAAAGATTTTCCGGTATTTAGATCATTGACGGCGACGCCGAGAAGCAACGTAAAACCGCCTACAGTGGGTTCTGGAATGGAAAATAATTAAATTTAAATTATTCTGTTGCCGATCCCCGTATGAGCTACCAGTCAAAAAGACAAGAAATTTCAAAGACCTGCAATATTCTAAAGAAACTAAAGACAAAATGCAGATACTTGCAAGATCTGGATTATGATTCTAATAACAGTTGGGAAAAAACGCAGCTAACCCATAAAAATTTACAAGTGCAATTTCTTCTGAACCGTTTGAGTCTACAAAACTTGTAAATATTGCTTGTCTTGTTGACATTTTTCACAAGTCTTTACTAATGATCTTTTAAATAACATCATAACACAATCAAATTTATAAAGCAATTTTTGATTGTGGATAATTCTCGTGTGGTCTTTATCACACAAGCTGAGTTTTTGTCACACCTCACAGTGAACATTTTCGGAGCCCGTAACACACTGATTAATTACGCCCTTAGCTTTTATAGACCGGCCTCCAATCGATAAAACTGGTATCCAAATCTCCGGTAAAAGAGAACTAAAATCTCTGTTAATATTAAAAGAATTTTTAATTGTGTCAATGGATTCCTTAATTTTTCTCTGATAGATATTAGAAACGTTAGCCAAAATCTCAATGTTTTCAAACATAATTTGGTGACATGTTTCTAGCACGTGTTCCGCCGCCGCTGATTACAAAGATTGTTTAAGACGACTACATCTTTGATGCTGCTAAATACGAATTTTCTCGCTTCTACCTGTTTCTACTATGTATGCATGACCGCAAGATCAAGAAATGGTGGGGATAAGAAATGCAAGGAAGCAAAAAAAAAGGCAAGAAGAGCATTAAGACTTTGGAAAAAAGGGAAGAAAGAAAAAAAAGAATACAAGGAAGCAGTAAAAATATACATGCGAGAGAAAGGCGGAAAAAACAAAAAAAACAGAATCAGCTCAAAAGAATAAAAACGGAAGATGTATGGAAGTACCTTAAGAAAGAAAGGAAGAGAAAATGGACGACAAACGGAATACAAACAAAAGAATTGGAGAGATATTTTAGGAACCTGTTGGGGGGGGGGCGGAACTAAATCAGAAAGGAGAAGAAAGGCAAAGAAAAAGTAGTAGTAAGACTAGAAGAAGGAGATAGCAAAAGAATAATCCAAGACGAAGTAATAGAAGCAATAAAGTAGATAAAAAAAGAGAAGGCGACAGGAAAAGATGGTATGCAAGGCGAAAAGTTTAAATACGGGGAAGAAAATGTAGCAAATAAAATATTAATAGTGAAAATGGAGGAAATTTACGAAGAAACTAGGGACAGGGTGAAAGTCAATGGAAAGAAAAGCAACAAATTTGTTACAAGCAGAGGGTTGAGACAGGGATGCTTACTGAGCCAAAACCTGTTTGCAGTATATACGGATGATTTGGAGGAGACAATGAGAGGATAACAGTTAGGAAAGATAGTAGTAAGGAAAGTGAAGCAGGTTAAGGAATTCACATACCTGGGATACGCGATTAAGCAGAATAATAAGAACACCTAAAGAAAAGAGTGAGGAAAAGAGACAGGTTAATAAGACAAGTGTGGAGTGTAAGGGAAAGTTTGCTTGGGGTTGACATAGAAAAAAAAAGACTGCTGTTTGAGAAACTAATAAAAAGTGTGGTGATATATGGGCGAAAATATGAGGGGAGGAAGGGGTATAAAAAGGTAAAAAGGGTACAAAAAAATACTGGAAATAGGTATTAAACCTAGACACAAAAACCTTGGAGTATTTTATAAGAGAAAAAGTGCAGGCAAAAAAATAAGAGTAAAGATAGGAAAAAGGGATATAAAATACGAGGAAAAACTTAAGGAAAGAAACGAATGCAAAATTCTGCAGGGATGATAGAAAGAGATAAAGAGAGGAAGAGTTAAGTACGGGCAGAATGATAGAGTAGGGGCAAAAGAAGAAATAATAAGGAAAGATTGGGACATAAAAAAATAAGAAAGGTGACAAAGCTTAAAGAGGCTAGATATATTGTGAGTTGTAAAAATTTCAAGGGAAAAGGGGTGTCACAATATCTAAAAGGAAAACGAAATAAAAGCAACAAGAAGAAAAAAATTATAACAAGGTTCAGATGTGGGACGAAGAGTTAGGAAATAAACATTGGAGAAAAGCGAAAAAAATGTGCATATTATGTGGAGAAGAGACGCAGGACCTTAAACACATGAGAAATTAATGCAGGGAGTTAATAGAAGAGGTTAAAAAAGGAACGGCGTGGGTGGAAGAAGTATAGAGAAGCAATTGTAAAATTGTAAAATGTAAAAAAGAATGTAATGTAATGTAAATTTGTAATAAGTTGTTTAATACTTTTTCTATTGTAATTGTTTGCGACTAACACTTTGGTTAGATAATTTAACTCTTTTTGAAGAATTTAAGACTTAAGGAAACAGCTCTGTACACTAAAGAATTCACAACTGATAATTTCTGAGATAAGTGATGATTAAACAATCTATTTAAATATCTATCTGTATGAGTACGTTTACGATAAACTGTAAGTGACTATCTTCATTTCAGTTAACAAAAACGTCCAAAAATGGTAAAAAGGATTTTCTTTCTAATTCCATTGGACGTTTTAGTTATTCGAAATGAAGATGGTTCATTATCACCTTCAGTTTATCAAAAACCTACCCATACAGATATATATGGATTGTTACATAATCACCCTTCTCATAAATTATCAGTAGTGAATTCTTTAGTGTGCGAAACGGTTTCCTTAAGTCAACCCCAAAAACTTCATAAAAATCTATTACAAAGCTTACATCTGCGAAACTAAGAGTAACGACGGAATCTATGTTTCAACCCGTGTTTACCGCTTATCTACCCTATGTCAAAGATACGACGGACCGTCTAAGAAAAATTTGGGCTAAACACAACATTATTACTTGGTTTTCTACTCTTCCTAAATTAGATCAACTTTTAAATCCGGTGAAAGACGTTAAATCTGACGGTGTTTATAGCATTCCTTGCTCATGTGGTTGTGCATACATAGGAAAAACGGGCAAAAACGTGGTATTTTGTGTTAAGAAGGGTCAATGATGTAATCATCTTAAACAATCTTCAAAGTCAGGTGGCAGAACAAGTGCTAAAAACCGGGGGTCATCAAATTATGTTTGAAAACACTAAGATTTGGCTAATGTTTGTAATTACTATCTGCAAAAAATTAAGAAATCCATTGAAATAATTAAAAATCAAATTTTTTTCTATTGGAGATTTAGAAACCAGTTATATCGATCGGAGGCTGGTCTATAAAAGTGAGATTTCACGGCGTAATCAATCAGTTTATTCCGTGCTCTAAAGATGTCCACTGCGACGTATGACTAAAGCTCAGCTTGTGTGATAACAACACAAGCTTTGACAAATTATTAAAAATTATGCTTTTACTTAATGAACTACAACAGTCATTTTCAGAATTTTTTTTGTCTGTAGAAATCTATCAGCGGACAAAAAGAGTGCAATGAAGCAATACATATGCCTATGAAATGTCAAGATATGGGTTACTGCTTGTTCAGAAAATATTAACCTTGGTTGAGATGCCAAAACCATATTAGATATGACTAGTTTGCTTAGAAATGGTCCTTTTGTTGTGGAACAGCAAGAATAAACAAAAAAAGATCTCCTGCACATGTGAAATCAGAAAAAAATGTGTGATGATATGTTTGTGGTAAAGTGAAAGACAAGAAACGCAAATATGTCTTCTTTGGCAGTGTTATGCGCAATTCTTCCAAGACTTTTATTCCAAGAAATAAGAAGGGTAAAGAAGAGACAGTACAGTGTCCAAAAGTAATCAAAGATTGCAACCAGTGCATGGCTGGAGTTAATTTTTTTACTAACTCCACTCCATTTACAACGTTTTTTGGAAATCAAAACAATTTTATATAAAAATTATTTACTATTTTGATGCAGCTGTTGTAAATTCCTACATAATGTACAAGACAACAATGAAATTGAGAACATCTTACGCACTTGGCCTTTAGGAGTATTCTGGCAAATAAACTTCACAGCAAGAAGCAAAAGAGGTGTAAAGATAGTTATAAACGTAATAAAATGAAAAAAATAGGAAACAAAAGAACAGTGAGTGTAGAAAAAACAGTGAGGTTGACTGATGTGAAACAAATATGCTTATAAAGGGAACATCTAAAAGGTGCAACTACTGTTTGGTTAGAGCTAACCACATCAGAATGTATAGTAGACTGTGGTCAATATATCAACCGCCTCTAAAAATAAATAAATTTCCAAAAATTCCCAAAATGAAAAGTGTAGCTCCATAAAAAAAGTTATTCTTTAAGTGATGAAAAAAAATATGTTTCGCAAATCCCATTTGGCCTGTAAACGTTTAATTAAAATCAAATTAAACCAAACCAAATAACCGAAAAATTAAGAAAGGAAGCTAATGCTTAAATAATATACTTTCAACATTTTTCATCAATTTAGTTAGATTTAATATCAAATCTCTTCGGTTGATCATGTCCAGACTGTTTCTTTTATGGTTCGTTTGCAAATAATCAAACAAAAAGCTTTTTATATCATAATTCGCTTCATCAATGCGACTTTTAACTGTATTGTTGCTTAAAGAAATTCCTTTGATGATATCAGATGCAGGTTTATGTAAAACAGTTTTTAAAACTTCTTCAGAGGCTAGCAAAATTCTTTCCTTCGATAGTATGCGGTTTTCCAGCGAGATATTGTAAGATGGCCACAAACTATTATGGAAAGTTCTCTTTTGAAATTCATTTTTGAGTGTTTGAAAGTATTTTAAATCTTTCCTGTTTTCTCAGAGTGCCATCTTTTCAGATGATCTTCTAGTTTAGATGGTTTAATAGCGTCATTGTTTGAAGTTTGGTGCACAAAATGCACATAAGCAAATTATTGTCCGGTAATGATAGAACGAATTCAAGTTTCAAATAATCAACATGGTACTGCCCAAATAACAAAATTCTCGTAAAAAGATATCTTTTTAATATCATGTCTTGGGTATCAATTAGACATCATTTTGGCCACTTTTTTCATACAAAATTTGAGTCGAAAATTCCGCATGAAATCAGTATCTATAAACTGTCACTATCATTTTTGAGGCATCAAAATAATACCATCTGTAAAATAGCTGAATGTCACTGTAATGCCAAAATCATATCACATAACATGATTATTCCATTATTCTGTTATCAAATTTTGTATTAATTAAATTATATGCTCCCATGTTGATTAATACAAATTTGCACAGTATAAATAATGATTATATTTTTTAATTTTACTATGTTTAGTGAAGATCAAAACTTATAAAAAAATACTATGGTTACAAGTGACATATTGGAATACAGTATTTTAAACTTTTATATGGTAGTAGACATAATTTTAACAAACATTTAAAGTAACTAAAAAACTGAGGTTATACCACGGTATACTTCATCGGGCAAAAACGGACATTCTTCGTAAGGCTTCGGTGCGTAGGAGGATGCGGCAAATTATGCTGATTAGTTTATAATGCCGCCAAAATAAAATGAAATATCTTGATCATTTTTTTATGTACAACATTTTTAATATGTTCTATGGTTAAACTTTTTTGTCTAAAATTATATCTATTTACCTTTAATAATTATTATTATTCCAGGACGTTGTATTATTATTTAATTATTTTATTATTGTTATTACGTCTAAAATAATTTATCTTTTTTTACAATTTTGTCTTTTGTGTAAAATACCCAATAGATTAAATGGATAACTACACAGATTCGATTCATGTCCTAGTAGTAAATAAATTGCCATCTTCAGATTAATAATTGCCGGAAAAAATATTATGCAACGTTTGCAAAATGACCGATATGAAAAAGTTTGTATAACGTTTTCATAAATTTTGTATGAATTAAATTGATGCTTTGAGCGTTAAAATTTTTTTGTTAAATTTATAACAGAATGATACATTGATAACGATAGCAGCGTATAGAATCCACCAAGCTATGAAAATCGTACCAATAATTTTGTATTAAAATATTTTCATTAAAGTGGCACTCGGATGTCAATAAATTGATACCAATGCTGATTGGGTGTCTATTTAGATTTGGGCATGTTTAGTATCAGTTGTCTGTGGACAAAATTTATTTATTTAAATAAGTGATAGCAATAAAATAATATTCCGGTTGGATTGCAATAATCCACCAGATTGGATGCAAAACCCGGTATCCAAGTTTGTTTTCAAAGATAGAGAAGTGTTATAATACCGATTGCTAAAACTATTAAACAGTACCCGCGTAATTGTGCATGATTTAAATATTATATTTGTCTTAGCACTTAGTCTCTCGAACATCTTCGCAAAAATAAATACCACTAATACTGGTCTTGGTTCTTAATCAAAAATAGCTACAATTAACCCATTTTGCAAACAAAAATGTTAATATATTTAAAATATCACAGAAGACATGTATCAAAGGAATTAATTTGACGTAAGATGTAAAACATAATTGTGCACCAATTCATTAAATGTTTTGAGGTTTATTGGGGACATATTCTCTTCATATTCTTTTACAAAAACGCGACTTATCGTTTCTAAACCTTTAAATTTAATATATTATATGATTTTTTTCATATTTTAATAAATGATTTTCCTATAACATCTCTACTTCAAATTTCAACTAATAAAAATAAAATTTATGTTTGGAATAAGTCTCTACATTTTATCAGTTGTATTTATATAACTTGCAATAAAACGTTTCATCTCTTCTAGTGTTGTTTAGCAATAGAACAATTGAGAAATACTGTTGGCAACTAGCACATCCATTATGACATTATCGACCATTAACTCAAATAATTCAAGTGGAAACTTACCTTTGTTATTGCTGAACTTTGGTTTGGAAGTACCAGAAAGTTTAGTATTTTCTAATCCTAAAAACTAAGAATTATTTTAAAAACAAAGAAAGATAATACTAATTAATAAATGTTTTGACGAGAGTTCTGAATAATAAAATTTAAGAGAATTAAAACTTATTTACGATTAGTTATTATATAGATTACGACGTGTAACAAGATTTGAAACTAGGTGCTTTGACAGAGCATAGTTATAATCATACAATTTTCTTTTGTAATTAGTTTTACTATACAAAGCATCCACATTTCGTTTGATTTAATAAAATTAATGTCGTATCTTACTAAAAGACGCATCTATTATGTACAATAACAATCGCGATAAGTTTCCGATTCTAATTAATATAATCAAATTTTAACAAAAGAAACTTAACAACGTATTGTTTTTATAAAAAATTATGTTTTTATGCTAACTGTATTTCAAAAAAAACACAAATCAAAATAAAAATAAGATCATTAAAAAAACAAATTTTTAATGTGTTTTTTGACAAATTAACAACGTGGAATTTTCACGTAACTTAACTGCTAGCGACTAACTCAGTTTAATTTGATGATTGTATCGTACGTTTCGATGTGCTAATTATAAAACAATTTAAAAAAGCGCCAAAAGAATGAAAGATTCGAAAGAAAGATACCGTTTAAATATATCCAAAGCTAAAAGAGAACAAATGACAAAACACAGGTTGTACCAACAAGTAAGTATATTTATTTAATCACAGAAAAAGAAGTTCCAACGCCAGAACATAGGTCAATAGCATAGACAATAGTTGTTGAAGTAAGACTCCTTCGGTTTGGCAACACGTCGTACAAAGAATTAAACTAGCCCGCCTAACTTTTACATTCCAAAAGAATAAATTTTTAAAAAATATGCCTACTACATATGTTTATGTTTGCAAATGATATTTAATCTAAGTTTTTATTGCTACGCATTCTAAAAACACGTTTATTTAGAAAAATGACACTAACAAAATAAAATTATAAATGATGAATAAAATATAAATATAAAATCTGTATGCATTTCAAACTTATTTAAAAAATAAATACACAAAAAAATTGTATCTTAAAATTACTTATTACTATCATCACATATAACATAGGTACTACATAAATGTTTTAAATTTTGCCAAATATAACGCAACGGATTTACGTATGTAACATCTGTTACATTAGGATGTCGTCTTATGATGGCATCTGAAAAAAAAACACGCACACAATTAAGATTTACTATACCAAGTTGTATTAAAAAGTCTACATTTTATAATAATACTTATGGAATGCATTAAAATGTATTAAAGTTATTTTAATTGGTATGAAATATAACGACAAATGGTTCTAGTTTGAATTTTTCAATAAAGAAACTCTATCAAGACATATATTTTTTTAAATTTGACTTACAGAAATATCAAAACCATTATTAATTTAATCACTTCAATAAAACATCTACTATATATTCTAAGGATTGTCTTTTTACTGACTAGTATGAAATAATGAAATTACAAAAAAACGTCAAACATGATTAGTTTTAAAAGTGCACAATGTTTCGTGCAACTTTGCACACTTGTATCTTCTAAATTATTAAACCTAATTGTACCCTTCAGCCGACTTTTTTATAGTAAATTTTGCCCTCTATAAAAATGTTTATGTGCAACTTTCTTCTATCTTGCACTGTTTTAAGGAAATCGTTTATTGGTTATTTTAAATTATTAAGCAAATAATTTCAATACAAAAATTGTGGCAGCTTTGATGCTGGTGTAATATTACGACATCGACGAAACTACCCTTAGCCGCAAAAAAAACCGCGGTGGTCACCAAAAGCAACTCGACCGAAACACACTTGTTCTACTAAACCGATAATTTATGTTCGAATTTTAAAATGCGTAAACAAAATAATTTAATAAATAATTACTAGTTTAAATCATAAATGATTTCACTGTAAAATTATCAACATAAGACGAAAGTAGGTAAAATAAAATTTGAGTAAATTTTGAATTTCGAAATTGTATCAACAGTCAAACAATTGTAAAGATTATTAGCGTTATAAATCTATTAAAACTAGAGACAGAATTAAAGTAAAGTTCATCTCTTTAATGGTTTTTTATAGTCAGTAGCGCATTTGTTTAATATTAATAGGAGAAAAAATTTTAGAATTGGTAAAGAAAAGAAAATTTAATAAAAAGGCATGTCGATTATTTTGCGTCGCGAAATGTTTTTATTGCCAGTCCAATCTGCTGTGAGTTTTCTTTAGATATGACAAAGAATTGCAAACGCGACAAACTATTGGAAAAAATTCAACTTTTAAACTGTGGATGCACATTTCCAAAGATGAAATCTCCAGATTGCAACTTTTACATCTGAAAGGATGTGGCAACTTAGCTTAAATCGTGTCATAATCTTAGAAGCTGTAGAACTGTGAACCGCCATAAAACTCGGGTAAAACCCAGTAATCATTTGGTTTTCTTGTTTTTTTTTTAAATGCGCATCAACTAGTTATAGAGTGTGGTAAAACAATTGTCAGGAATCACGCGATATAAATTGTTTATTTAATCATTAAATGATTTATATAATGCAAGCGTATTCAATCAAAGTCTGGCAAAATTTGCTTAAAGTCCCACTTCGGTTCTAAAATTGGTTGTGTCTAGAGAAAATTTTACATTTATCAAAATACTTTCAAACGTATCTAAGCCAACACAAAATGAGTCAGTAAACGTGAATCACAATTTTTCGACCTTTCCTCGCATAACATACTTGTGAGCGCAATATTATTATTTAAGCTTTGCGAAGGTGACTTTTTGCCTTGAAAATATTTTGTGTCAAATAAAGTTTGATGTTTTGAAATTTTGTTGTTTGCTTTGTATTTCTTACCGTACATCACTTGGAAAAGAAAACCTAAGCGTTACCAACACAGCCCAAATACCCATTTTTGTTAATATTGGTAAAGTAGTTCATTCCTCAAAGTAGAGCTCTAGAAAAAACTTCTATAAAAGATGTACACTTCAGTTTGCAATCATTTCGCATTAAACTATTACATACTACTAAAGTTATAATTGGGAAACAACAGCCGGGACTGTTTGGATTTAGAGTTTTTAATACTAATTCAATGCCGAGTACAATTTCCGTTCCTTTTGGAGAGATAAAGGGCAATAAATAATATCTCAGTTTAGTCATTGAATAAAGAAGTGTTTAGTTCAATACAGCAACTTTACTGGAAATTAGATACTTTTATTTAATAAGACTTGTATAATTTTTACTTTTTATTTATTTTACTTATCTGTGATATAGGATATTAGGTAGTCCTTTTTTCATTTATAATTAGTTAGACAGTAATCAGTATGAATAGTTTTCTGTAATACGTTAAATGTTTTTCAACTAAACTTGTGAAAATATTTAAATTTACATGTTATGTGATAAACTTGGTTTTAAAGAAAAAATAATTAATTGGTTTACGCACTCGTTTTTATTGAAAAAGATTCGTTGAACAATTGATCAGTTTAGTTTGTTTACTGTTTTTTGTGCAGTGCGCAAATTTATCCAGCAGTTTTTATATTATTATTATTATTATACAAAGAACCATAATTTGGCAAAATGATTTCGTTGAATTCAAATTTAAAACGTAAGGGAAGTGCAGAAAAACAAAGAGACAAAAAAAACAAAGGTTGACAAAGCAGGCAACAAAATGTGGCAAGTTGGAAAGTTTTTTTAAGAAAAAAGATTCTGTTTCTGATGCAGAGACTAAAGAAGATTCCGATGACGACGGCAATTGTATTCCTCTCTCTGCTCTCATTAAAAAAAACTCGTGATGGTCGTTGACTTTTGACTGAAATTTTTCTAGGAATAAATCCGAACATTTTTCCTTTTTATGCGTCATATGTTCTATTTCCTAACACAATAATTCCAAAAGCAGTCATTCTTGGAATGGTGTCATCACGATTCGGGCCTAAATGCTTTTAGTTTAGATCCTAATCGAGATGACACCAGGTCACCAGTTCATAGAGCTTCCTAACTTCTCAGTACCTAGAACTACTAGATGATATTGATGAGACGCATGCCAGTCATTCAAGAACATGTCAAGCAGTTCCAGAAGTTTCCAATCCTGATTTCAACACCTACGACTATTTTAAAAGACCAACACTAACTGAAATAAATATTTTCTTTGAAAATCAGCCTCAGGTACCTGAACCAAATTCTGTTAAAAAATTTAACATAGAAAAAGCTTTTAAGAGAAACAATGAAACAGCCAGAAAATGGTTGACATACAGTGATAAGAAAAAAGCTTTGTTTTGTACTGTGTGTTTAGCGTTTGCGAGACCTAATGAGACAAGTTCATTTATACTCGGTATGTTAGACTGGAATCACACATACCAAAGGATTGAACAACATAAAAAATCTGCTATGCATGGAAAATGTTCTGAATCATATTTTATGCACACACATGACAAAACCATCGGGAAGTTATTGTTTTCTAGTCAGTTGGATTTAAAGAACAAAGAAGTCATGAAAAGACGCCAAGTGCTACATCGAGTGATAAATGTGGTCAAACTAATCAGAAAGAGAGGTCTTAGTTACCGAAGAAATGAAAATGAAGCAGCATATTTCTACTCCTTGAACCATGGTACATTTTTGGAAATCATCATGTTGCTGTGCACATATGTTATCGTATTGAAAGAACATGTAGACAGAGTGGCAGCGCAGAGTCAACAAATCCACGATAAAGGTCATAAACATCGAGCAGGTTCTTTTGTAATCCTTCTATCCAAAACTTCAATCAACTCCATAATCATGATCTTGAGCAAAATGTTCAAATGTTCATATTTGGTGTTATAATCATATATTGAATTTAGTTCTTACTGATGTCTTGAAAGGACATATCAAATCGGCATCTTTCTTTGCTCTGCTTAATTCAGTTGCAGTGTTCTTTAAAAAATCACACCAGCGAATGGATATTTGGAATTATATTTCCAATGATGTTAAACGCAGAAAGCTTTAAATGATCGGTGAAACACGTTAGTGGGCAAAAGAGACTGCCTTGAACAAACTATTTGGATATTACGGCAACCCAGAGTCCAGTTTATATGTAAAGGTTTTAGAGGTATTACAAATGATCGAAAGGAGTCACAAAATAAATCTCGATGTTAGAACAAAAGCTAAAAAACAGACTGCAAAATAGATTGTCCAATGATCATTTAGAAGGCTTTATGTTGATGAGCACAGAAAAAGCGAGTTTGAGTACAATTCATAACGAAAATGTTATTAATGATTTCGCTGAGACGTCTCCACTAATGCACAAGTTGTTGATGTTTTAGATTTTTATTTTTATTACTAATTTTTTGGGTTTGTTTCTGTAAGGTTTATTTGTTTTTTGTAGTTTATTTCTTCATTTAATAATAATAATAGTAATTATAATAATAACTAATTTATTGCGTAAAAAAGAAATTTAAAAAAAATTACACAAACGTATAGGGTTCACGATGAAGTAGGCAGATTTTTTTCCCATTTTTCTTATTAATTTTTTAGCAATTTTTGGAATTTTATACCAATTTACATAATGGATGTCCTTACCTAAATAAAATGAAACTCATTTTTTCTATTTCGATATTTTTACCAAAGTAACAATATTTGTAACTATTACTGATGAAAAACACTTTATTATCAACATTATTACCTACTAATAATCTAAAACTTTTTGACCTGCATCAATATTTTCTTTGGGCCGCTTCCTCCATTTCCCAGGCCGGTTTAGGTTACCCCATCCACCCCTGTTGGTATTGCTAATTCATCATCTTCCGGCAATGAAGAGGTTATGGGTTATTATATTACGTAGGTAACATTGTGTTTGTTTTCAACACCTTCCGATATCGTGCCGAGCGTTCTTTATCTTCGGTTATTAGTTTTGAAGCGTCGAAACTAATCAATGCATGTAATAGTAAAGACTTCTACGGTCCGGGTTTACACTAAAATAAGAACGTCTTTCGGGTTTGCACCGTTTTAATGTTATAACCGAAGTCTACCACTTTCGTAAAAGACTTTATTAGAGCGTGAATTAAATCCAAAAACTCCAATAAGCAACTGAAATCTAACTAAAAACGTCTAAAGAGGTAATCAGCTAGTAAATCAACCCAGATTCTGAACTTTTTAAGAATGTAAAAAATAAATCGATAATTCGATTTTTTCACGCTCTAATGAAATTCTTTACCACAGTGGGCGAAACATTAGCAACTTCTGTTACAACATTAACACAGTCCGAAGACGTTCTTCTCTTAGTAAATCCCTTGTTTATATACATTATAGTTAGACAACGACTGCGTTAAAATTGGAAACATTAATTTGGATGCAAAGCTAGAGTAGTTTTGGATGCAAACGCAATATTGACATATTTGGCGCTGCTTTTGTTAATATTACAGATTTCTAAGTTACATATCATTATATTCTCTTACAGTAATCTATAAAGATACAGTTTCAGAGATTTGAAAAAGACATACGTTCTTTTTTTATTACATGTAAAATAACCTTGAAAGAAAATTATATCTATGCACGATAACACTTATGTTATAAAATTCGGTCTACGTAAACAACTAGTATTCTGAGAAACATAATTATTCCCCTCATAGAAGACAATTTTATAATTGAATGTACAATTTCTAATTTGTATGTATTTGTTTATAGTATTCGAGCGATCAAAACAATAAAATAAACTACAAAATTTCTACTCAAATTTGATATAAATTAGATTAAAGTTAACAAGTTAATGAATACACATGCTGATAAAAATGATGGATGGCATGTTTAGCTAAGGATGGTCTTTTTGTGTCAATAAACAAAAATATTCTACATGTTTCTGTTTATTGACATAATAAAACACATCTGGGATCTGGTTTTTGTAGGTAATGCTTAGGGCACAACCAAAAACACGGTAATTTTTTGCAATAAACACGATTGACTTTTAGAAAAGTGTAAAAAAACACGGTTGGTGTGCCAAAGTTGAGTAAAAACACGGATTAACAAAAATGAGCATACATTGTAATTATTAGTAGAGATCATTTCAGGACTAAAGAACCGTAAGGTGCGCGTCGGATAAATTCGGAGTTTGACGATCATGCGAAATAAATTCTAACTAAAAACATCTGCTGTAAACAATGTACATTAACTGTAATTAATTTAACTAAAGAATGAATGCATACAAGAGGATGTATATAATATAAACAAATATAAAACACAAAGATAAAAAAGAGTTTGTAACAATTTGTGGAATAAATACCTTAAACACCGTATGAAAAGTGCAAACGTTTTTTGGTTAGCTAGTGTACTGACATTCGGAACAAAATTGGTTCCTGCGCAGCGGTTTTTTAGTCTTGAAATGAACTCTAATCAATATTTGTTATAAAAATTATAAAACACAAAGAACTCATTATATAATTGATGTAATTAAGAAAATTTATTGTTGAGCATTAAATGCAAACATAATCGGCAATGCCAGATTTTCTTCGAAGAAACCTTAACGTTGGGGTGCATTACCACGTGTACCTATACTGGACTATACCTTGGATTATACTGCGTTCGGGATTCACGAAATTTTCAGTTACAGACAGATAGCGTTATGGTTGCTTACTGAGGTCGGGAAAACGTTTACATTAGACATCCAAAACATCCAAGGCGAAACTTCATCAGCTACTTGAGGAGTAAAGCTTTATAAGCAGGAATTTATTTTTTTTTGCAATTTTATTATTATTCCATCGAATAATTATAGACACTGGCGGTAAAGTTACATTGCTGACTTCAATTATTTCTTCCAAATATTCTTTATACCTATTCTTTCTTTAAAAAAATGGAAATAGAGAAAGATGCTTGTAATATCAAAATTTTATATCCTACACGTAATTGTATTGTCTTTTTAATACGATGCACAATTACTGCAGTATTATTGTATAATCGTCGGAGCTTTGTCAAAATGTTTTTTTTCGGTTTACGATATTCATCGGTTTTATTACATACAATATTGTTGGGATCGATCTTTCAATAAATTAATTTTAACACATGTTAATATAAAACTGTTTATTTGAATTGTAACCTGCTCGTAGCTTAGATTTATGCTTTGCAGTAATATTTAAAAAGAATTTATGTGTGCAAAAACTGCAAGTACGAAAGGTATAGTTGTAAAACTGATGTTACGGGTTGCTCTGCATATCAGTTTAATTTCAAATCATCAGTTACATTGACGTAACTGATTTGAAAATGCTGGTGCGTTTACTTTTTAGCATCCCTAGCCGTTTGTTAGACAGCAAATTTGTAGGTGTAACGTATATTATACCAATAACCAATATTATAAATTTATAAATTAGCTTATTATAAATAATGTTTAACGTTTACAATTTTTATAAGGAATATGAATTACACCTTTTTTTCGCAACTTACACGAATTACATGGAAAATTTGAAATTACACGGCCCGTGACACATCCGTGTAATCGTGATTTTGGTTGTGCCCTAGTAATGCTGGTATTATTTCTGGCCGAATGCTTGCGTTTTTAACTATGCAGTGCACGCTGCTTAATAGAATCACGTTGGGACTTGAGGTTTTTGATAACAATAACCGAATGATAACAATATACGAAATTCAGGAAAAATGCTTATTTCTTAGAAAGCAGTAAATTCATACAGCGTGTAATGTGATTGACATGTTAATTTAGAAGGTGAAATCAAAGCGTATATACAAGCAAAAAAAATTTTGTAAAACGTTTTAAAAAAGCAGCATTTTGAGTCAACGGATCTGACGCATTAAACAGTTTGTTGGCACCGTCGGCACCGTTAATAAATCGAAAGCAAAAACAACGTTATGATACTTCATTAATTGTCCTAAGAACTACACAATTCTTCTCAGAAATTTGCTGACACTAAAAATAAATACAAAACAACGTTATCACATAAGACGTAGTTAATTTAATTTGTTATTTTAAGAAGGCACGTGCTTTCCAAGTTAATTCACGAAGATAACGTATTTACAGATGTTAAAATAAATGTACCGATTCGTAAATCAGTCAAGTTATTTTAATAAATATATAACACTGCAAAAATTAGATAAATATGCATAACAACTATTTTTAGAGTACAATGATAAAATTTTTCACTCTAAACAACCGTATTGTGGAAATTCAGCTCAAAAATGCATACAAAATAAGTCATTGATCATGTATAGAAACAAACCTGAGAATAAATTAATAACATAAACCTAAATTATGATTACTATAAGCGGCGTTTTTTCTATGTAGTAGCTTGCGTCCGGATTGTTACTTTAGTAAAGTGATAACATTACCCGATTGAAAACATTATCTGTGATTCCGATAAGCGGCGAGCGCTGTAAGTAATTTAAATCATTAATTTGGAGTCCGAATCTATGAAACATCGCCCTGAATTTATTGCTAAAGATACATCTGCTAATAAGCTTGTATATTTATATTTTATGTGCCTTTTGAGTAGTACAAAAATTTAAAAAAAATTAAATTAGCACATCTTCGTTGGCTTCCGGCTTGAAACGAAAATTAAACAAAGTAAATGAAACAAACCACTCAACCGATTATAATTTTATAGAAACGTTTGCAGGATTTTATTGATTCTATATTTTGTTTATAAACAGAAATTAAAATGTACTCGTTATTTTTGCAAACTCAGAGTTTTAAGCATCAAAGCAAGTTAACTGGTAAAACATTGCTTTGCACGTATGTCGAAACTAATAGCGTGTGTAAGTAGCTTACTTGTGCCGCCATCGTTTGCAATCTTTTAATAACCAAAAACGGTTTGGGGCTTTGCATTTAATTATTACTTTGTTTTCACTATCGCCATCTAACATGACTAAAATATTTGTTTCCATATAAAGCTATCTCATTATCTAACTATAATGTATATAAATAAGGGTAAATCCATTCATGTTGTTTTCCATATAGTATCGTGGCCGTAAATCTCCACAATGTGTATAATTACACTGGTCTGCAAAAAAATATTTTTTATCGAGCCCTGATACTAATCCGGGTGATTCTTATGTAAAATGACGTCCTGAATCCAAATATGTCTTCGGTTTTCTTCCATCACCCACCATTTTCGAGGGAGCCCCAAATCTCTAATTTTACCACTTTTCGATAAATTAATTATAATTTATTTACCGAACGATAATAATAATTATAATAATTATTATAATAATTATTGTAATTATAAATATATGGACATGAATTTAATTTAAATGGGAAAAAGAACTATTTTAGCTATAAACAGAAATGAATAAAAAGATATTCATCGTTACTTGGTGCTTGCTTTCCTTTTATACCCTGAGGTACAGCTCTCTCGTTTCAAAAACCAGCAGTACTCCGCCAACATGCTTGCATTCCACTTCCCTGAAAATCTCTTCTCCAGCTTAGCGATGTCTTGATGGAACCGTTCCCCGTGTTCATCCAAGAGTGCTCCTAAATTTTCAGGGAAAAAGTCTAGATGCGAGTGAAGGAAGTGAACTTTAAGAGACATGTTACATCCTATGTCCTTGTACGCTAAAAGCAGTTCCTCGGCGTGAGCGACATAATCCTCACTTTTGTGGTTACCCAGGAAGTTCTTACAAACGTTTTGAAATGCAAGCCAAGTTCGTTTTTCTTTTCGATTTAGGTGTTCAATAAACGTCAAATCTTGGAAGAGTTGTCTAATCTGGGGACCAACAAAAACGGCTTCTTTGATTTTAGCTTTGCTAAGACGAGGAAATTTAGTTTTCAAAAATTGAAATGCGCCACCTGTCTTGTCCACTGCTTTCACAAACTGCTTGATCAATCCAAGTTTGATGTGTAAAGGTGGTAAGTAAATATTTTACTTCGGAATCAAAGGATTGTGGGCGACATTTTTTTGACCAGGAATAAGATTTTCTCGCAGAGGCCAGTCCCGTACGATGTAATGTTTATCTCGGGCTCGGCTATCCCATTCACAAAGGAAGTAGCAATATTTTGTGAATCCTGATTGCAGGCCCGTGAGTAGAGCAACAACTTTTAAGTCAGCGCAAAGTTTCCACTTATAATCATGATAACTAATTTTACCAAGGATTCTGAAGATGTTTTCGTACGTTTCCTTCATATCAACAGAGTATGCAACTGGAACTGATGAGAAGTCATTCCCATTTGCCAACAGGACAACTTTTAAGCTTGTTTTTTATGAGTCTATAAACAGTCTACATTTGTCTGGGTCACATGGCATCTGTAGCTTTGTCATCAATAAATTTGCATTAGGGCAGAACACTAAACCTTTATCTTCTGAGAAAAGACATTTTAGGGTTGCTTGTCTGGTCCTGTAAGAAGATATTTTTACTCCCTTTTCTAAGAGATTCCACTGTTGAAGTCGCGATCCTAGGAGCTGAGATTTAGTCTTGGGTAACAAATCCCTGACAAGATCATTTAATTCCAATTGAGTGAGGAAGTGAGGTTACCGAGAAACTAAATCTGCGAAATACTCTTCATCATCATTGAACGTATCATTCGAAGCCCAAGGTTGTGGTTCAGTGTCTTTTAAATCAATTTCCGGCTCTAGAGTATAAGTGTTTGGGGGCTCTGGGATTGGCAAAGTATCGTTATGAGGAACAGGTCTTAGAACTGACGGAATATTGGGATACTGAATTGTATGCTTACTTCTGCTCGAAAACCCGACGGTGGAAGTCGTACAAAAGTAACAATCTGTAAGATGACAGCAAGGTTCACGCCAAACCATGGGCACAGCAAATGGCATTGATTTACGGGTACCTTTGAGCCATTTGGTCAAACTACTGTAACAAGTCGTACAGCAAACTGATAGAGCCCAAGTCTTGTCCTGGTCGCCAACTTGACAATCAAAGTACAATTTATAAGCTGTTTTAACAAGCGGAGAAAGGGGTTTTCGTTGCGCTTTTAAAGTTAATTTCCCGCAGACATAGCAGAAGCTATCGGGATGATTTTTACACTCGCGTGGCATAATTAAACAGTAATTCAACGTCCGACATTAACCACAAATCACACTTAGCCACTTGAAAAAATCCGGAGTAAAAATAGTTTTACTGTTTTACACAAATGAACAAAAATGAACACAAAATCCAGCACGTTTAAAACGTCGACAAGTTAACCCTGCAACAGCTATAGATGTACTGATCGAAGCAGTTAAGCAAACATTGTAATATACTATAATGAGAAGAGTAATGCAAGTTCAAGCTTGTCGAAAATTCCTGTTTAAACCTGCATGTGGTATTGAGATCTCCAGCGTCGTGCAGTGAATCTTCCTAACTGTTTATTGATATTTTTTTACTGTTCTTATATATTTGTATTTTATTGTTGTTTCTATATACATTTTATAGCAAAACTTTTGCCATATACTTTGGTATAAATTTTATTACCTGCTTTGGGATGTTTAACGGCTATAAGTTAAAATTCTAAAAAAAATGCAAAAAATAAAATAAAAATGGGGTCCCCTCAAAATAGGTGGGTGATGGGTAAAAACGGAGTTCATTTTTGGATTCAGGAGGTCATTTTACATAAGAATCGCCAAGAATGGTATCAGGGCCGATTTTCATGCAGACCAGTGTTATAAGCAACTTTCGCCTTAGACCGCGTCATAATTAAACACCCAGACTTAGGCTTGGTCCCAGTCTCTTCTTGAGAGCCAAAACAAGAAGTAGAACTTGGCCTTTGCCGTATTGTCGTTCGTGAACCCAAACAAACTGACGTTTCGCAAGACATTGCATCTTGCATCTTCAGAATGGTAAATGTCGGTCTAAGCCGAAAGTCGCTTATAATCATAAACATAACAACCTCGAAAGCTTAAAATTTTATATCTCCACAATGTGCTTCAAATACAGATTTTTTGTATTTTTAAAAAAATACTCATTTTTTGTCGCTACAAGTCTAACATTATAAAAACTTCGTCGTAATAACGTATTTTAAATCTAACGGCGGACCGTCACGATGAAGTTATCTGTACTATATTGTAGATAATCAATAAAAAACACACTTCTAGGTTAATTGTCTGTGTATTTTATAATAGATAAAAAAACCGCAATTTATTGACTTCAATTTGATGAGAAATATATATGCGTTGTTCTTACAGAATTTGTATTTATGTCCATGCATATATTAACCGCGACTTAAATCACTATCTAAAACAACATAACAAAATCACAGTTTCGGAAAATAAAAAATATTAGCAAACACTGTACTGAAAAATACAGTAACTTTCAACAATAATACTGTTTTGAAAGACGTTAAGCGCGACTATAAAATATTATGGCTATAACAAATTGCCGTTTCACGGTTGCTTGTCCGTGTCACTAACGTACTCATAGAAGCGCTTTCTTTATAAAAGCTTAATGTAAAATATGTAGCCAATTTTGTTTAACATTGAAATGCGCTACTAGAGCTTTATCATTAACACTGAAAAACGAAGTCGACTTAACAATACCATTAAGACGAGCGCGTGAAAGCGCGCGATTCATAACGTTAAACTGTAGACAGTTACATATAACAAAAGGTGCACATGGTATACCAATGTACATAAAGTAAGAAGTACTTAAACATTTGAGTAATGACATAACCAGCATGTTACACTTTAAAGTTTGCGAGAAGCTTCTATGGGTATTAGTTAATATATCGTGCAAACTAACAATGTTAGAGTATGCAAAACACGATATCCTGAACTTATATGAGAAGCTTAGATAAAGTCAGGCCTTATATAGTTCAGACAGCTCAACAACTAAAAAGAACGTCAAGATTTTTCTCGTACATTCTAATATAGTTCTAACAGCTTAATACTCAAATAATGAAAATGACATACTTAGGACTAACTTAGGTTGTTACTACTTTTGCAACAAATTACTGTTTATGTTCAATAACGCGTAGAAAAAATATCCTCAAAGGAACCATTTTCTTGAAATTAAAGTAAACGTAACTTATTGTCTTTACGGAACTTAATGTACAGATACAATAAAAAAAACTTTTCGATGTTAAAGATAAATTAAGCGTCAATAACTTAAACAATAAGCTTCTAAACGACAACAAAAATCACAATTAACTGGAAATAGACACATATCGTAATCTGTCAATTAAAAACTTTTTTCAAATATTGGTAAGAATATAGTTTAGCTTGCACAAGAACGCTTTTTAAATCTCAAAATCTGTATGAAAATTATACTAACTTTTTTGTATAAATATACGCAATATACTCAAGACTAATTATGTTTCAACAAACAAATTTTCCTATTTTGAATTTAAATTTTTGCTAAGTAAACCAAATAACAAAGTCTTATCAGTTAAAACAATTCGTCCTAAACATTTTTTGTTAAAAATTTTAAACAAAACCTAATTTTGAAATAATTAAAAATAATAAAAACATTCTAGATAATTCCCGTGTTGTCGTTATTACATAAACTGAGCTTTCGTCACACGTCGCAGTAAACATCTTCAGAGCCCGGAACAAACTGATTGATTGCGCCGTGAATTACAAAGGAATTCCTCTTTACCGTTTTAGACGTTCTATTTAAACGAATGAAAATAGTTTATTATCACATTCAGTTTATCGAAAACCTACCCATACAAATAGATATTGAAATGAATTGCCTTATCATCACTCTGCTCAGGAATTATCAATAAACGTTTTTTTTTAAGTCAACCCCAAAATCTTCAAAAAGTGTTAAATCATCTAACCAAGGTGTTAATCGCAAACAATTACAATAAAAAAAACTGTTAAACAATCTATTACAAAGTTTACGTCCGCAAAACCAAGAGTAACAGCGGAATCTATGTATGTCTCAACCAGTGTTTATCAGTTATCTACCCTATGTCAAAGGTACCACAAACCGTATAGGAAAAATGTTGTCTAAACAAAACATTGTTACTCGGTTTTCTGCTCTTTCTAAGATGGGTCAACTTTTGAATTCGGCAAAGGACGTTATATCTTTTTAGCATTCCTTGCTCTTGTGGTCGTGCATACATAAGAGAAGCAGGTAGAATTTGGAAAATTCGTACTAAAAAGCATCAAAAATGTAGTCGTCTTAAACAATCTTCAAAGTCAGCAGTGGCGGAACACGTGCTAGAAACGAGTCATCAAATTATGTTTGAAAACACTATAATTTTGGCGAATGTTCCTAATTACTATTAGCAAAAAATTAGGTAATCCATTGAAATAACTAATATTATTTTGTACTCTGTGACATAAAAAATGCAAACACCAACAAGGCGTTAGAATTTTTGGACCAAACTTGGCGTAAATGTTTAACTAATCAAAGGTAGTAATTGATTAAAATTCAATTCAAAATAATCTAGTAGCCATAGAAAATATGTCGTTTTACTTGTTACAATTGATATTATCGGGTATATTGCTTAAAAGATTAAGTCGATTTTAGTATTGTTTTTGGTTGCAATTCTTTTGTTTTTGTGTTTTTCTTTACGTTTTGTAGCTGCGATTGTGCCTAGAGTGCGGCAACGTGAGAGTTATCGACAACTGAGTGAATTCGACAGAAGTCGCATTCTTGGTTTACGTGAAGGTGTTTTTTTATTCAGAGAAATTGCTAACCGTCTTAACCGTAACCAATCCTCTGTAGTACGTATTATACAGGGTTTCCCACGAGGTACTGTACATACTGAAATGGTATGTTCCTTAGGTCAATTTAAGTAGAAAACGTCCTATAAACATAGGTCCAATTTGCCATAGTTACACAGATACAAGCGTTCAACGTTTATAAATGCTCACATTTTTTAAATTATTATTATTGAAAACCAAAAATCGAACTACAAAACAAACATAAAAAAAAAACAAACAAAAAAATCACATCAAATGCTCAAAATGACCTCCTTCGGCATTAATACAACGACAGCTGCGATCTAAAATGGACCGAGTAGCCGCTCGAAGCATCTGCTGGTTGTTCCGTGTTTGTTGACACACATCCAGGATACGCTGTATTAGTTCAGCTCTGGTATTAACTTTTACCTCGTATACTAAACTTTTCACATGACCCTACAGATAGAAGTCCAAAGTATGAAATCGGGCGATCTCGGTGGCCAAGCATGCGGGCCTCCACGCCCAATCCACCTATTGGGGTAAGCAACATTTAGATATTTGGTCACATGCCGACTAAAATGTGGAGGAGCTCCATCGTGTTGCAGAAACATTTGTTGTCTTGTTAGTAAAGATACTTCTTCCAAAAGCGGTAGTAATTCATTCCGCAAAAAGTTAGCATATGCTTCTCCTGTCAGACGTTCCTCAAAGAAAAAAGGTCCAATAAGTTGATCGTCAATCATGCCACACCATACGTTAACAGAAAATCTGCGCTGAAAGTTAGTTTCTGTTGTGCCATGTGGATTTTGATATGACCACAAATGAAAATTACGTGTATTGTTCACTCCATCTTTAGTAAATTGCGCGTCGTCGCTAAATAAAATGAATGGAACTAATTGTGGATTTACCTGTAGCCAGTGGCAGAAATTCAACCGGACAGCAAAATCTCCAGGTTCCAGATGCTGAACCTGTTGTATGTGATAGGAATACAAAAGCCCATCATGTAATGTTCGCCTTACTGACATACGGGGGAGTCTCGTTTGAGAAGATATTTGTCTAGTACTCAATCCTGAACTCCGATCAACCATCTGTAGAATGTTTTCCTACTCATTCCCATTTAACTGCACAGGACGGTCAGATCTTGTTGAAACTGATGGAAATATACCATGAGCCCGTACATGTTGAAACACAGAAGAAAAGGTTTGGTGATTTGGCACCCTCTTGTTGGGAACTCTTCGTTCATATTCCCTAACGGCAGATCTCGCATTTCCATCACAAAATCCATAAATGTAAATGATATCAGCATTCTCTTCGTTAGAAAAATGAGAAGGCATTTTGCATTTAAATTACACTTCATTTAATAAAATCGACTGTGACATTAGTAGAAAAGAAAGCAATATGTGACATATTGTTCGGCTTTTGTTTCCCAGTTGACTAAGAATAATTAATTTTCAAAAAATGTGTGATCAGTTATAAACTTTGAACGCTTATATATGTGTAACTATGGCGAATTGGACCTATGTTTATATGACGTTTTCTACTTAAATTGACCTAAAGAACATACCATTTTAGTATGTATAGTACCTCGTGGGACACCCTGTATACTGACTTCCAGAAAAATTGCAACACCTAGAAGTTGTTAAACGATTTATTTGAAATTTTCAAGAAACGTCTATTTTTATGAAACAAAGTGATGATTAAAATTTATAAACAAAAGAACAAAAGCTTAAAAAGTTTTTTTAATAATGAGTTGCTCCGCCACGATTTGTAATGTACTCATTTAGACGTCTTGGCATGCTATCAATCAAGTGATTTATAGCTGCTTGTGATATATCGTCCCAAGCTTCATGAATCCGTAGCTGGAGATCGTGTAAGTTATCTGGAGGGTGTGGTAAATTACCCCGTTGCCTACCAATCAAATCCCATACATGTTAAACGGGCGACAAATCAGGCGACCGAGTAGGTCATGAGAGGACGCCAATGTTAGCTTCTTCCAAAAACCGTGTTGTAGCCCTTGCCGTATAAGGGCGCGCATTATCCTGCTAGAAAATGGGATTTTGCAGCCCCTGAAGATATGGAAGCTCAACTGGTTGTAGCACATTAGCAATGTAACCGGCTGCGTTTAGGTTGCCGTCAATAAAGACCAAGAGTGATCTGCTACCATAACATACTGCACCCCATAGCATAACTCCTTGAGTGAGGGCTGTGTTGCGTTCCACAAAAAATGTTGGATTTTTACGTTCTTCACGCATCCGTCTGACCCTCCTACGACCATCGTGAGCCCACAAGCAAAATCAGGACTCGTCACTAAACACAATTTGATGCCATTCTTGCGCCCAATTAACCCTTTCGTTGGTCCACTCTAATCTGCGTAGACGATGAAGTGGTGTAAGGGGAAGACATAAAAATGGACGATATGAACGCAACCCATAAGATCTTATCCGGCGATAAACAGATGACATTGACATTCTGAGTCCTATACCTCTCATCCAATCATTTGCAATTGATCAAGTTGTTGAAAATCTGTCTCTTGTGGCCAAAACTCTTAAGCGACGTTCTTTGCGATCTGTAGTCCTCCGAGGACGTCCAGATCCACAGCGACGATGTTGAACCCCTTCCTCGGACCATTTGGACCAACATCTCAATACCGATGAAACATTTCGGTTTACACGACGAGCAATTTCTCTTAGCAAAAGTCCGGCCCCTCTCATACCAATAATACGGCTACGTTCAAAATTACTTAATTTGACAAAATGTTGATGTTGACGTACTCTCGGCATTGTTATCAAGTTCAAAATAAAATTGTGAACAAACAACAACAATTTGCAAACTTGAGAATTACTAAATAGTCTACTACTTCAAGTTTATTGTTACTATGTTACTATGGAAACAACAGGAAAAAAACAAAAACTACTAGCTAGATTTTATTCAAATTTTAATAATCACTTTGTTACATGAAAATAGACGTTTCCTAAAAATTTCAATAAAATCGTTCAACAAGTTCTAGGTGTTGCAATTTTTCCGGAAGTCAGTATATATTAATAGTTTTGAAACGAAGGACGTCCTGTAACCCATCGTATAGTTTACCGTCGAATAAAAGCTTTTGACTTGCAGTACTATCGACCACATCTTGTGCTTTCGCTGACGGCTCGTCATCGACAGTAACGTTTAGAGTTGTGTACTTTGCGACTAAATGGGACGTGGAATGGTATAGGGTGGTCTTCAGTGACAAATCCCGATTTTGCTTGGAAATGCACGATTTTCGCATGATGGTCAGACGTAGACGTGAAGAACGTCGCAATTTGCAGTTTTCTGTTGAGCGGGATGTTCACCACACTGTGGAGGTTATGGTATGGAGTGTTATTGTTTATGAAAGCAAGTCGCAGTTAGTATTCATCCGAGGAATATGAACGCCCACCGTTATGTTGATGAAGTGATAAAACTCCTATATCCTTTCATTCCTCCAGGAGCTGGAAGACCCAATTTTCCAACAGGCTAATACCCGTTCCTACATTGCAAAGCATTCTATAAAGCGTTTCCAAGTGGCTAACGTCAATACCGCCTGACCTTTCGCCTACCGAACATGTTAGGAAATGAAGGGTAGAAGACAAGCAATTAGCCCATCCTCGATAAACACTAGAAACTCTCCGGCATGAATTACAAATTGCAGGTGCAATATCTCAGGATGAAATCGACCACCTGGTCGAATCCATGCCAAAAGGGGTGCGATAGTGTGAAATTAATAGGGGTGGTTCAACACATTCATAAGAAATCTTTTGTTTAATTTATTTAAAATTTTAATCAATTACTACCTTTGACTAGTTAAACATCGCTGCCAAATTTGGTTTAAAAATCTAACGTTTTCTTGGTGTTGCATTTTTTTATGTCACAGAGTATATTAACCAAGATTCTAATTTTTTTTTATCGGAGATTTAGAAACCAGTTTTATAGGAGGCCTGTCTATAAAAGCAAAACTCCACGGCGCAATCAATAAGTTTGTTCCGGGCTGTGAAGATGTCCAATGCGACGTATGATGAAAGCTCAGCTTATGTGATAACGACAACACAAGAATTATCCAAAATGGAAAATTGTATTACAAATGCAACTCGTGGAAATCTAAATTCTTATTTACTAATAATGTTTTGTTTGATGCCAGTTTTTTTTTAGTGAAAAAAGCTTTAATTGGCGTAACCGATGCCACCCAAATTTTTGTAATATTTTTTTCATAAATAAGTAAATAAATAAATCAATAAAAAAAGCTATAACTAACCAATACAACCCAACGAACTGCATAAAAAGTCACAGTCGCCAAGAAAAAACAGACTAACATATTACTCAATTAGAAGCAGACAAACGTAAACTAAATCGATCCAAAACAATTAACAAAACTTCTGTTACACACAAAAACTAAAGCATTTAAGTCAATCTCACAGCTACGGAAACCTCCAATTATTCGCTCTGGAAATGGCTTAGAAAAATTAAAATGCCTATAATGCACAAATCACCTATTGTCAAATCAAAAGGTCAACGGGCTCGCAGCAAAAAAACTAATCTTAAAAGCGCACCAGCCTTTGACCTTATTACTATAGAGATCTTCCAACCGCCACCTGAAATTGTTATTGAAGCGATCACAAAAATATAGAATGTCATCCTCACTATTACATATCTCTTAAAAAGTATCCCAAATCTGGAAAAACACCTATTGATTCTCAATTCTATAGACCAGCGGTTGCCAAACTGAAAGGCGCACCCCCCTCAAAGAGCGCGAAGCAACATGCATAGGAGCGCGAGTTTTCTACAATCCAGCAACAGTGCGATCATTTTTTGCTTTAGATAAATCCAATGTTAGGTTTTTTTTAATTTATTTGGTCATTTGCAAAAAAGTAATCTGTAAAGAGGTTTCGACAATGTAAACTGCACTGCAAGCAAACAGTTCTAGTACGTAATTACTTGGGTAATTCACCAAAAATTGTCAAAAGTACAACAATTTTCTAACTGATTTACTTTTGTTTTGTGTATTTTTATTTTTCTTAATGATTTTTTCCAATATTACAATGATTTGTTGAATCTACCGGATTTTAAGTAAAATCTACCGTCTTTGTTAGGTCGAATGTACCGCAATTATTTTGCTAAGTATTAAAGTCCAAAACAAGCTTTTATTTTATTTACATTAGTGTTCAGTACATCTCGCTCACATGTATAATTTGATCGAAGTTTCTTCAAATATGCATTAGTGCAATTTACAATTACGGTAATGATTTGTTCAATAAACAACAAACTCCATGCGTCGTAAGGACATTTAGCATCCCTTGCTTCTCGCTTTACGCCAGGGAGGTGAGTGACTATGTTATGACGGCGAGTACGACTAACTTTTTGGTTACGGTGAACTTTCAAAATTGGTTTTCCGTCTTTTCCTACGTAATTAGAGTTATCTTCTTTTTCACAACAGGTTGAAACAACAGAATCAACATTCATCTGCAGATGTTTCAGAATCAGTTAGATTATCAAGATGGTTTTCAACTAAATCCTCATCGCTTTTCTCATCAGCTAACTTTGGAAGCTCTGCTTGATTTCTATTTGCAATCTCCTCTTTTCTCTCTAATTCTTTATAAATTTTTTAAAGCCGTGCTTGTTCTTTAAGGCCCATTTTCAAAACTAAAATTGTGTTTATATTGTCATTCAAACAATTAATACAAAGCGCGATTCAATAAATACCTACAATTATTTAAAAAATATAAAACGCAACCACCAGTACAAGTTGTAACACTAATGCCCGCACAGTGAGCACTGCGCTTAGCTTAACGCAATCAACTACCTAGACACTTCTCAGTCGACTGGTGCAGCAAATATGCATAAAACTGCACTTCCAGGTCGTTTCTTATACGAACACTTAAGATTAACGGACAAGTCCGTACATCTAGAAATGTGACGTTTGCACACAATATTTTACAATAGTGAGGTCATCCCGTGGGCAACGCAGGGTTAAAATAATGAAGCTCATCTTCAGGAAAGGAAATTTTTTAACTTACATTTTTTGAAAAATGTCAAATATAAAAATTTGTAGCTAGATAATTAAAAAATCTAAGTTTTACAAAACGTTAAATGTAAATTATTTTAAAAAAGGAAGATGGTGCAATTTAGAAACAAATCTAAGAAAATTTAAGTTTAAAATCATAATTGAAATTGGTTTGATCGTCCAACAAAAAATTTTTATTTGATATTTTAATATAAATCAACTCTAGTAATTCAAGAATTTGTTTGTTATTGATGTTTTTAATAGGATGAAACAATTTGTAAGAAAAAAGAGTATGACGATTATCCAAAACATGTTGTGCAAACGCAGATTTTACTGAATTTGGATTAAAAAATAGTTCAAAATACATTAATAGAATACATTCTTATTTTTGAAAATTGTAATAAACCTTGTTCATTATATTACGTAGGTAATATTGTGTTTGTTTTTTTGTTATTAAAAGTGTGTACAGTTTTTGAATATAATTTGTAAATAACAAATATTTTAACACAAATTCAATCTATTAAATACTTTATACATAATGAGCTAAAACTGTACGTTTTGCTCTTATTCTGCTATTCATGTAAAAAATTCAATAAAAACAAAAAGTAATTTAAAGCAATTTATAAAAAGTGAATTGTTTCAGTAGTTTTAGTAAACTACAATAAACTGAAAAATTATGAGCCGTTTTAAAATTCTTTTGTCTCTTTAAAGAGAAGAGAAAAGCAACATTGACACTGAATACATTTAATAATAACGTGTTTTGTAACGTTAGAAATACATAAAAACATTTATCTACAGTCACTTTAATCACATAATGAGTAGAGTAAAAACAAACTCACAAAGCGCAAAAACTGACGTAGACTGTATCACATTCCAACTTTTATTAACGTAGACAATATAATAAATTTAAATTTTTACTGAAAGTGCTTAAAAAAGAAAAACACTTTTATTAAAAAGAATTGAATAAATAGAAAAAATTAAAACAACACCTAATTTACATACAAAAGCATAAAGTTGTCTTTCTGTATTTTGAAAACTTATTAAAACTAAAATTAAAGTTGGTTATCTAACAGAAATGCGGTGCTAAGTAATCAAAAACTATTGCACCTAATTTAATTTACAATTCTAAGCCATTGCATAAATAAAGATGCTTTCAAGACAGTGGAACGCTAAATTTATTTTTTAAATACGGTTGTTCTGGCAACCGCAATATTTTCTACTCATAATTTCAAAGCGACATTTTAATACACATTTAAATATTAGGTTTACCCCAAAATGTATGATGCTTAAATTATTTTCTAGAAATTCTTCCAGCTATTTCAGCAATCCAATTTTTCATAACTTTATCAAGTCGTGTCTCTAATAACCTTTTTGGTAGGTGGTTTATTTAATTTTGACAAACGCCTAAAGGTATTCATCTCAGTTGCCAGTTGTACAAATTTATAATTTACAACATGCAAAACTTTACGTATCGAACTTGTAACTTATTTCGGTAAATATAATGATATAATTACCTTGACTCGTTCCACCGAGTTTTTTAATTAGTAATAAATTAACGATCTTTTTCATTACTAATTACTTTGACGAATTTGTAATTTTTTTTTGTAATTAAAAACTTTTAGTATAAGTACGGCACAGATACCCACACAACAGAAACACCTTCAATGAATATTCATTGGATATTTAAGAAAAAATATTGAATATATGTAAAATATACAGAGAATGTTATATGAATGTTCCGTGTGCATTAACTGTCCCACTAGCGCATACTCATTAAATATTACAAATGGATATTCTGTGAATATATTATATACAAATGACATTCACTAATTGTGTATATAATATTCAAATTTTTAATAATTATACTTAAAATATTTAATAAATATTCTACATATATTTGTAGGATATGCTGTATTTATGCTCGTTAATTATACATTTTATTGATACGTATTTTAAATTATAGATATGGGAACCTGTTGTACCTTGGACCTATCTTCCCATTTTTTTTACAATTTACACCTATTAATCAACATTGCGTACTGTTGCTCAATTGAGCTTTTCGATAATTTCCAGAATATTTGGGGGGAAAATATTATAGTTTTTTAAAACAAGACAATTATTTAGAAAAAAGTGCCTTTAGGTTAAAGGTACAACACTGATGATGTACCTTGGTCCTAAGAATGTTGTACCTTGAACATATATATTTTAACACATTTTGTGCACTAACAAAAAGTAAAAGAAAACTTTGATCATCAAACAAATTTTATAATAATTAAAAGAGCGGATAGTAGGGCAAGAAAAAATACCAAAAACGGTGGCATAAAAGGCATACTAAACCTGCCAAAAAGACTATAAAAAAGGCACAAATATCTATTAAAATTTACAGTTTATTTTTTTGTTTTACAATGTTTATTAAGTGCTGTTATTTTCCCAAGCACAAATCAAATATTTTTCAATATTTTGACCAAGAAGCTGTTGCCTTTTATCATTTAAAATATTTTTATAGAAGGAAAAAGTTCTTTCGACATCACAAGATTTTAATGCCGATGTTTCTGTTATTGTTAAAGATATTTTCTGTTGATGCTTCATGACCTCCCCTTTTTGAATTTCAGTCAGTTTTTAAAGAGGTCAAAGGAAGGGTTTTTGATGTGACGGAATCCAATTTTTGATTAATTTTTTTTTCTATAGTCCCTAGACATGCTCTTATAATTGCTTTTATTCCTTCGAATGTAGCGGTTTCGCTTTTTTCTAGCTTCTTTAATTCGCCAGGAATGCCGGAAAAGTGTGTTTTTATAAAAACTAGTCCTCTCTTAACAGCTTCGTCATTAAAAGCTTTTTGAGATTTAGCAATTGCTGCAGAGGCCGTCTCGTCAAATAATTCAACCACGTGAAGTAAGACAATTCAATTAATCTATAAGACAATGTCAGATTATAGTATGAACTGTACCTCTTTAATTTTTTCAAAATGTGTGGCATAAAAAATGCAAGCGGATAACCAAGTTCTCCATCTTGTTATGATAGGTTCTGGTGGAAGTTTAACATCTGGAAGTTTTTCTTTATAAGCTCTTACCCGTAATGGTGCTTTCACAAAAACCTGAAACAAGATCCAATAATCAAAAAGAGAATCTAATATGTTAGAGATTTTTACCTTTTTGGTGGCAGAAATTAACTTGTTTGCTATTGCAAACTTGTCTCAAATGAATCCAGACACCCTATGTATTCCATGTGCTAGACAAGTTAAATGTTTTAAATTCGGATAAAATATTTCTAATGCCTGAACAGATTTGATCATATAAGGTGCTGCATCGGTTACGAATAAGAGAACCTTTTCTTTTTTTTACGCCATTGGGATACAGAAGTCCTACAAACATAAAATTATATAATTGTAATTAATAGATTGGATTATAGTAATCAATCATTAAGAAAAAGTAACGTAAACAATCATCGAAAAAATTTGCAACTCTTTTGTGATTGGTCTGTGGAATTTCTTTGGATGCTAGCAAATGAGCTTTTCCTGGTTTAGTTCAAACAATTTACCAACTACCAAATTTGCTATATATCGACCTCTGCAATCGGTTGTTTCATCAACCGAAGTCCAAATGTAATGATCCCCAATGTGATTCCTTATTGTCTGTATTTTCTATGAAAGGTAAACCAGCATTTTGAAAACTATTAATACTTTAATTACATTGTAATAGCGAAGGCTTCCACGGCCGGAATCTATACTAAGATAAGAATGTCTTCCGGGTTTGGACCGTGTCATTGTTGTAAACCGAAGTTGCCAACGTTTTGCCCACTTTCGTAAGGGGCTTCATCAGGGCGTGAGATAAAACGCAAAACTCAAACAAGTAACCGAAATCTAACTAAGAACTTCTCTAAAGTTAGGTTATCCACTTGCGAAACAAGCCATAATCTAAACTCTGAAAAAGTAAGAAAGAAAACGATAACTTGAAAAAGCAAACAAAAACCTAACAAAGAATCACTACCGAGTTAGGTAACCATCTTGTGAACCAACCCAGATTCTAAACTTCGTAAAAGTAATTTAAGAAGAAATAGTCTCCGTATATAAAGTAAAAAAATCGTCACAGATGGTTGAGCTCGACTCTGATTGGGTTACGGTTGGTAAGGGACGTGTTTTCGATAAATGACTAATGACCGGGAACCAAAGAGGGGATAGCTCGAAACCATGATCGCGATTGAAGTTATTGGGGTGTTTAATGATTTCTATGCTTTCTCGCAATTTACTGTTGAAAAAGAATGGAGATTTGGCAATCAACGAAACATTATCAAAATCTATCTTGTGACCTGTAGTAAAATGATGTTCAACAACCGCAGACTTGGAAATATACCTTTTCGTTATACAACGATCATGTTCTGAAATGCGACTAATGACTGAACGACCGGTCTCACCAATGTAGACTAAACCACATGAACAAGGAATTTGGTATACACCATGAGATGAAAGTGTAGGAAATTTGTCTTTGGGAGAAGGAAAAATCTGAGAGATTTTGCCTGCCGAGTTGAATATGGGTTTAATACCGTTCTTGTGAATGTAGGGTAAAAAGGTCAATTTTGGGTTGGATTCGGGAGTAGAAATGTTTTTAGGTAATCGAGTAGGCGGATGTAGACGACGATTAATAACTCTATGAATATCTCGTTTTACATAACCATTGTTCACTAAGGTTCTAGTAAGATGACGGAGTTCCGAGTCTAGATTCTCAGGTTAGCAAATAGAAAAGGCACGATGAACCAAAGATTCAATAACAGAACGTTTCTGTGCAGGATGATGATGAGACGAAGCATGAAGGTATCTGTCCGTATGGGTGGGTTTGCGATAAACAAAATGACCCAGAAGTTCGTCGGGCTTACGAGTCACAAGAACGTCAAGAAATGGAAGAGAACCATTACTTTTGATTTCCATAGTAAATTTCATATCTAAGTGTTGATTGTTAAGATGATCAAGAAACTTAGACAATTCTAGATGACCATGAGACCAAACAATAAACGTGTCGTCGACATACCTAAACCACACTTTAAGTTTTAATATTGATGACTCCAAAGCAACCGTTTCAAAGGATTCCATAAAAATGTTAGCTACAACAGGTGATAGAGGAGAACCCATAGCAGCACCAAAAACTTGTTCGTAAAACTTGTTATCAAATTAGAAGTAAGTAGAGGATAGACACTTATCAATAAAAGGAACCAAACTCAAGTCCTTGCCATGTTGAGACAGAATCTGTTTGATGATAATAAGCGAATCCTTAATAGGAACTTTAGTGAAAAGTGAAGTAACATCAAAGCTCACAAGAAGATCTTGGGGGTTAAGTTTTATAGTTTCTTGACGTTGAATAAAATGCTGAAAGTTGAGGATGTGAGAAGAGGTTTTACCTGTAAACTCGCAAAGAATGTTGGACAAGAACTTGACTAGCTTGTAGGTAGAAGATTGGATAGTACTGACGATAAGTCGAAAAGGAATACCTTGTTTGTGAATTTTCCGTGAAGTCAGTATAGACGAGGTGGTTTAGAATCTGATGGGGTAAGTCGACGTTTAGTTTTAGGAGGTAGATTTGATGATTTGGCTGACCTCACGTTTAATCCTCGAAATGGGATTATGAGTTAGAAGAGCGTAAGTTTGCTCAGACAAAATAGAATTGATTTTCGTAACGTAATCAATTTGGTTCAAAACTACAGTAGCGTTACCTTTGTCGTCTGGAAGAACAATAATATCAGGGTTCTTACGAAGACTTTTTAGAGCTGCTCTTCCAACTTAGAAATGTTGGATTTAGGAATTTTAGATGATTCAAGGGTTTTTCCAGTGTTAATACGAATGGGATCTGAGATGTGGCGAGGAAAATGTTTTATAGAAGACTCAACAGCACATAAAATATCTTCTTTAGGAATACGTTTGGGAGCAACCGCAAAATTCAAACCCTTAGAGAGCACCGATTCCTGTTCTGAGGTGAGGACCAAACTAGATAAATTGACAACCGTCTTTAAGGAGTTAGTAGAAGATGAAACTTTACGATTCTTGGATTCTAATAATTGAAACTTTTTGAGATGACCTTCAGTGGTTAGTCATAGAGTGGTATCAGACTGCTGGTAAGTAATGTTGTCGAAGAGTTTCCAATCATCCGGGGATAGTGTTAGCCAACTCAAGATGAAGATAAAAGAGTTGTTTCGAAATGGTGTCTAACTCTTGCCTAGTTTACTTAATTCGTTCGCGTATCAACGCTGGACTAGCACGGTGTAGGATGTTTTTAGAAGAACGTGTTTGAATGTAGAACTTGATTCTGAGGAATGCAGGAATGATGTTGTGGTCACGACAGCGACTAAGAAAGGTTAAATTACACAAAAGTTTAACGAGTTTGTGGCAATGTTTGGAGAATACGGAGGTTTTAGAAGAAAACCCGAAAGACATTCTTATCTTAGTATAGATTCCTTCCGTGAAAGCTTTCGCTATTACATTAATAATCTCTACGGGAAGAATATTTCTTAGGATAATACAGACTTACTGATTTTGAACAAACTTGACAAAAAAGGTTTTCCCCGTTGGTTGTTAAATTATTGTCCAATTTACTCCACTTGTAATAATTTTCAAATTTTGATTGTTTATTAGGTGGCAGTTTTTAAAACTTACTCACAGCACAACAGCAATAGACTATAACAGTGTGACAATATCACAGGTATTTATAACAAACAAAGAATATTTTAGTCATGTGTTTCAGTCATTAAAGGAATCCCACCGGACAGAATTAAAATTATCTATTTTTGTATGCTTTACTTAGGTACTGAATAGACCTATAAAATATGATTCATTTCGAATTTTTTCCGGTTTTGTAAATAGTGTTCTGTTAAGCCTGTCATTGTACATAATCCTACTATAAATTCTTACAATGGTTGTTCTCTATAAGCGGCTTTTGTATTTAATGTTTTCTGGAAACCATTGTTTAACAAAACATGAAAATCCCTGTTGTTATTTATAGGTTCGTGGTAAGACCTTTTGAGCAAAAAATGTTAATTATATTTTTGTACGTAATTTAAGTAAAATTCTGTAATGTGTTATTGTCATCTACCTATTAAAACACTGTTTACACAAACTTTTCAAAATTTATATGTAAAAAGGCAATATAAAATAATACTCTTTAAAGAAACATAAAAGACAAAAAGTTACACAAAAACGCCAAATAGGCAGGCTCCAGGCATTTGCCTAACTGTCCGCTCTTTAATAATAATCATATTTACAGTGCAACTTATCCGATAATACTATAAACGTAATCGAAAACGGAAAATAAGTTTTTAGAAGAATTTAGCTTGGAACTAAGCCGTTTCTTTTAGTTTGTAAGTATCTCTTTTAGAATGATATTTTTCAGGAAGAAAAGTTTTTGTACGATGTCTTCCTACGGGTAAAACATGGAATCGATTTTTTTCTGACAACTTCCAATTGTTTTTAGTTGGATGCATGACACTTATTACTGCTCCCTTTTTGCTTGTTTTCAAAATTTTACCGAGAAAAGTGTTGCCTTCATAAACAAAAATAACAAAATCACCCACTAGGTATTGTAGAAGATCTTCAGATGATTCAGTAGCACATGGCATGGATGTTCCAACAATCGTATCTACGAACGTATCTGCCCCGTCTTCTCCAAAATACAGCGGCTTATCGGAATCATCAGAATCATGTAAGGAAAAACGGTCAGATGATGACGTTTCGAAAGAGTCTGAACCTGCCAGAAATTTTGTTTTAACAGCGATGACTTTTTTCGGCTGCTGCCTTGTTTCTTTGGACAAAGCGGCTTTTTAATTCTTTGTTCCTTTTGCCCGTTTCAATTTTTGTTTTCTTTGGCGTGTCGGTCAATATGCAAAATCGTCCTTTTTAACGTCCCTGCGGTTGGTCTATCTGACGACAACTTTCGGGTGTGGCCTAATCACTGAAGGAGAAATAACAGTTATAGTTGATGTCAAAGGTTGTTGACCTCCTTGTTTGCCAACAATCTATCATCAGCAGCAGCATCAACTTGGAGATTTTCCTTAGCATCTTCAGCTGCTGCAGTTAGATAAAAGCGATCCGTTACGTCTAAGGGTAAAAATTCAAAATCTACGAAGATTTTTTAATCAAGCGCAACGATTATCCTGACACTTTAAATCCTTGAATTATATTAGTTGGCGTAAAGGCCAACGGAAATGCTTTGCCGATCAACGAAGCCAGGTCGGAGATTGTAGTCAGTTTTCCAACATTTTCGAGCGTGATTATGAATTCGTTCATCGCTGTATTGAAATACAATTTAAATGATCCAAATACAGTCCTATCCAAGGGCTGCATCTTAGGACTCGTGTGCGGATGGAATGTCACTAAAATCACCCCGTTATCTTTAGCAAGTTGGATAGCGGATTGAAAAACTGAAGAAAGAGAGCTTCGTTAGACCAACCGGATGGGTTAGCGCCCCCAACTGTTCCTGGCGTAGCGCCAGTTATCACAAAAAAAAAGTGTACTCGCGGGAATATCAGCATTAGTGGAATGAAACCTCCTCCAGCATTAACCGCTGCAATCATGGTTATATTTGTGCCCCTTTCCGCACTTGTCATAATGCCCACCTGCTTGGATCCCTTTGCAGGTATTTTAGAAGAACATGAACCTTAGATAATCCGGTTTCATCACAATTCCATATGCTTACAGTTGCCAGATGAGGATATTTTGTCAAAGCTGCCTTATAATTCTGGAATGTGAGTGCAACATTAGTTCGATTAAATGCCGTTGAACGCGCTAAGAAGGTTGCTTCAGGTTTCCAGAGTGATATGCCAATTTCTTCCAAAAAATATGCAGCCAAAATTCACCAGCCTGTTTATCTTTATCCCAGCTGGAAGGATATTTCTTATTGTTTTCTTTAGCAAAGCTGTACCCTAACTCACGAACGTTTTTCAATGTCAAACCATACTGCAACAACGCTGCTTGTTGTATATAATCCACGAGCATCTTCTCTTCCTTTTCATTGAAAACTTTCTTTGTTGCATTATTTTGAAGAAGGGTATAGTTTTCCGTCCCCTGTTCAAAATGTTGAAGATGCCTGCAAATAGTGCTTCTACTCAATCCGGTATGTTTAGCAGCCGAATATAGTGTCATGTTTCGTTCTCTTATCAAATAAATTGCACTTTTATTTTTTTTATCTGTGGGAAAAAAGAAAAAATAAGAAAAGCTAATATTTCGGGTAAGGTACTACTTTAAAGACACAGGATGCTCAAATACGGTCCCATGAGCTGTGAAGAAGGTTTAAAATAAACTTCACCTTGTAGTCCATAGACTGTGATGAAAGTTTAGCCGCGGGGCTTAAATACTAGCGACTTCTCCCGGCTTCGCATAAGTGCAAGCTATGTATGTATATCCCACCATGTGACATCTTTTAGCTTAATCTTTAATTATAATTATCAGGTTTTCGAAGTATTGGGTATTTAAAAAAAATATTTTCTCTTTAAACCAAGGTTGGGAATTAGTGTTTATATTATTATATTAGAAATAAACGTTGTTGATCATTTTGTACAAAAAAAGTTACTGATTTTTCCAATGTTTAGTGATATATTCCCATTACTCAATTTTAGCAAAAACCTGCAAAAATTCTGTTTTAATTTATAACTAACAAAACTCATATTGGTTTTTATTTTCAGTTCAGTTACATCTAACTGAAGATAATATCTTTTTAAAAGAATATTAATTTTCTCGCCACTTGTTTTTTTTTGTTATAACATAAATAAGATTTCACGAAAGCCGCCTGAAAACAAAACCCTACACAGATAAGTAAATTTGAGTTACGCATACCTTCTGTCTAATACTTAAACTAGTAAGTTTGATATCATCCATATATTGGGTTAAATTAAAGATGAAGCATTTTTTCCGTGTATTACGACAGTGTAATCAAAAATACAATTGAACTTCGAATTTTAACTATATTTATAAAAATCTATTTTCTATGAAAAAATGCAAACTACGAATAAATGTTATGAGAATTTGTAATGGGAATTAAGATTACAATTGTTCATCCACTAATTACGTTCAAATGATGCTAATACTTCTTTTACAAAAAAAATCGGAATGTTGACTTTAATTTAATCCGGAAATATTAAAAATTTAGGCTAATTAAAACAGCAGTTTCAGATTTTGGGCATGCAGTTTAAATTTATTCGAGCTATTAATGGAACTTTTTTTAATTTATTTTAATTATAAATCAAATTATAAATGACCTTTTTAATTAAAGGCTGTAGCATTCATTTAAAACTTGAACAGAAAACATAAATATATAAATAGAAAATTCGTCGAAAAAAAATTTTCTTTTTTTAATTGCAGTAAAAAAACATGTTTTTTGAACGCTTGAGGCGGTGCTTATAAAAAATGGTTAGTAACCTCGTAATATCGCTGCAAGTAATGTCTACAATGTAGTAGCGAAGGCTTCCACGGCCGTAATCTATACTATCGTTTTCGAGCTTTGATGTTACTTCACTTTTTACTCAATTTCCTATTAAGGATTCGCTTATTATCATCAAACATATTCTGTCTCGACAAGGCAAGGACTTGAGTTTGGTTCCTCTTATTGATAAGTGTCTATCCTCTACTTACTTCCAATTTGATAACAAGTTTTACGAACAAGTTTCTGGTGCTGCTATGGGTTCTCATCTATCGCCTGTGGTAGTTAACATTTTTATGAAATCCTTTGAAACGGTTGCTTTGTAATCATCAATATTACAACCTAAAGTGTGGTTTAGGTATGTTGACGACACGTTTATTGTTTGGTCTCATGGTCATAGTCATCTCTAATTGTCTAAGTTTCTTGATCTTCTTAAAAATCAACACTTAGATATCAAATTTACTATGGAAATCGAAAGTAATGGTTCTCTTCCATTTCTTGACGTTCTTGTGACTCGTAAATCCGACGGACTTCTGAGCCACTCTGTTTATCGCAAACCCACCCATACGGACAGATACGTTCATGTTTTGTCTCATCATCATCCTGCACTAAAACGTTCTGTTATTGAATCTTTGGTTCATCGTGCCTTTTCTATTTGCCAACCTGAGAATCTAGACTCGGAACTCCGTCATCTTACTAGAACCTTAGTGAACAATAGTCAGGTGAAGCGATATATTCATAAAGTTATTAATCGTCGTCTACATCCACGTACTCGATTACCTAAGGACATTTCTACTCTCAAATCCAATCCGAAACTAGACTTTTTACCCTACATTCACAAGGTTACAGATCAAATAGGGAAACTTCTTCGTAAGAATGGTATAAAACCCATATTCAACTCGACAGGCAAAATCTCTCAGATTCTACCTTCTCAAAAAAACAAATTTCCTACACTTTCATCTCAGAGTGTATACCAAATTCCTTGTTCATGTGGCTTAGTCTACATTGGTGAACCCGGTCGTTCCGTCATTACTCGCATTTCAGAACATGATCGTTGTATAAGGAAAAAGTATATTTCCAAGTCTGCGGTTGCTGAACATCATTTTACTACAGGTCACAAGATAGGTTTTGATAATGTTTCGTGGATTGCCAAATTTCTATTCTTTTTCAACAAGAAATTCCTAGAGACCATAGAAATCATCAAACACCTCAATAACTTCAATCGCGGTCATGGTTTCGAGCTATCCCCTCTTTGGTTCCCGGTTATTAGTCATTTATCGAAAACACGCCCCTTAGCAACCGTAACCCAATTAGAGTCGAGCTTAATCATCCGTGACGATCTTTCTCCCATATATACGGAAACTACTTCTTCTTAAATCACTTCTAGGGAGTTTAGAATCTGGCTTGATTCACAAGTTGATTACCTAACTCCGTAGTGGTTCTTTGTTACATTTTTGTTTGCTTTTTCAAGTTATCGTTTTCTTTCTTACTTTTTCAGAGTTCAGATTATGGCTTGTTTCACAAGTTGATAACCTAACTTTTAAGAAGTTCTTAGTTAGATTTCGGTTGCTTGTTTGAGGTTTGCAATTTATCTCAAGCCCTGATTAAGCCCCTTACAAAAGTGGGCGAAACGTTGGTAACTTCGATTACAACAACAATGACACGGTCCAAACCCGGAAGACATTCTTATCATAGTATAATGTCTACAATGCCAATGTGTGTCAAATTTAACTAACCGTTCTGTTATAACGTAAGTTTAGTTGCCTACCTTGCAGGTCGCACCTAAAAGTGTTTAATTACTTTTTTGAGGCAGTGTACATTCTTAGATAATTTGTAAACAGAATTGTTCAAAACATTTTTTCACTTAAATTGCGATCTTTTTCAAAAATTACCGCATATGTAGTACATAAGATAAACACGTGCATCGTCATAAATTGATTCCGACAAACAACATGTTTATGTTACAAAAAACTTGTTATTAAAAATCATAATAACCGAATTATTTATAAGTATTTATTTGATTTTTAAATATTTTAAAATTATAAGACACACCACTGGGTTTTAAATTGAAACCTATTCATAAGTATTCTCCTTTGGAGATAAAAGTTAACCAATGCAATTTTAATTTAACACCCCTTTTACAATGCGGTTCACTGCGATTATCAAACGTGTGGTTTTTAATACATATTATTTCAATAAGCCTGTGACATCGCTAACAAAAATGTTGGTACTACATTAGCTGCACCAAGGTGTCCCGTTTTTTGTTTAGTTGAATGTACAAATAAATATCTCATCAACCACTAAATCGTCCTTAGTATGCATCAAGTACGATCGTTTTAAAGTACTATGTTTTATATAAAATTAACATATTGTTTAAATAAATCTGTGCTAAATCATATAAACGTTTTATAAACGTTATTGCTCAAAAATTGTATTTTAATAAAATCAAACGGTTTAATTTGCAACTTTTAAAAAATGCTAATATAAAGAAGATGGATACATAAATTAATTTTAAAGTACAAAGAAAGATTACTTTACAAAAAAATTTAATATCTGTTATTTTGTTTCAACAAATACTTATAAAACGATTTAATTTTGTAAAAAAAATATTTTTAAGTCAGTGTAAGTAAAAATATTGATAATTAGCAGTAAACAAAGTTTACGATGATTTTTGTTGTGTTATTAAAATTTGAAATTGTAATTAATGTCTACGTATACTTAATTCCATTTAGAAAAACGTAGCTTTAACTTTGTATGAGTTTCTGGTGTTTCTCTAAATAACTGAAGTGAGTTGTTGATTGAAACTCAATAAATTCCAGATACATTTCCTTTTGTGTTAATTCATTTTCGATTTCCTAAATTACGATTTAATGGATTTTGAACTAAATCAATTAATGGCAATTATTGCCCGTAATTAACATATGTGATAATTTAATTTGCATATAGCCAAATGTATATAAATACCTTGTTGCAAAAGCACTCCAATCAAACAACTTTACAGAAAGTAATATCATAAGTTATTTTGCATTCAAAGTTTGTTAATTTACTGTAGCTAAGGAGTTAGAAATCCTGTTGCTAAAACTCCAAGGGTAGCGAAACCTTAAAAATAAAAATTCTTTAGACATGTTTTACAAGCGGCAAGAGCTGTACCAAACTTTTAATGTAGCTAATAGGACGCTAACAATTTTTATATAAGACGTCATTTAATTCGCGAAAAAACCAAGAAAATAATTTATGTAAACGTAGTGAAAACCATTTATTTTATTATTTTCTTCATTAAATTTAACAATATTCTTTTATTTCTAACGTTGTTTTTAATATACGTATAACGAAATAAAATACAACTATTCTGTGTATTATCAATCAATTACAACGTCGTCCCTTTTTTTTATAGCTATTTACAGTTACCCTTAATACGTACTAACATAAAATACTAGATGGCGCCGGCATCACATTTTGTTTGCAATAGCTTCTTCGTATATTGACCTATAAGGTTTATCGATGCAAGTGTGGAAATACACTAGAATGTCTCTTCCACTGCTGATGAGCTCTAAAATATGTTTGTAAAATATTTTTTTAAAAATCGAAAAAAAGATAACAGCTGTATTTTTAGCATTTGAAGATGCATGCTTTTATTTGATAATTAATTACTAATAGTCGACATTTTTATCTTTGTTTATTCTTAAAATACTGCAAAATTTTGGTTAAATATTTGTTACGTGGTTTTTCTCGTAACTTAAAAGAGCGACGACTAACTCAGTTGTTTCGGTGATTGAGTCGTAAGCTTCGTGGTACCAAATTATAAAATAAATTTTAAAAAGACACCAAAACGATAAAAAACTAGGTTGGGAAACATCGTACAACAAAGTAACTTTGTCGGCCTAATGTTTACATTCAGAAATGAAACGAATTTACTTTGTAAATTAAAATACAAAAATACGAATCTTGAAAATCTAGAGAATCACAGCGCACTGTATAATAATATGTGACACCACAGTCGATCGGCTAACCACTAAAATACTAAGAATTAAAATAGAAAATATAATACTTACAATTAGTTTTCTTCAAAGCATGCGATTAGCTAACGATACCTTTCCAGAATTTCTTAAAACTTAATTGAAATCTTACAAAAACGTATGTACGATGTTACCACAAATAAATCCTATTTAATTCATACGATCACTGAAAATAAACGAATGCGGAAAGTTTCCCTCAAATTAATTTTGTACTTTCGGTGTTTCATCCAATACGATAATAATTGCATCCAACCCCTCGAAGGTGTAGATAGTGTTAGCTACACTGATTTGACGTCATCGTGGAAATTTTCCCAATTGCAACATCTGCTTATTATCTCCACTGACAAAGAACACGTGTAGAGGTATGAAAACACGCTACAGACAATTAGGGAAGAATTAGGCCACAAACATAAAAAACAAATGCTTACCCCAAATACAGAGTTTCACTCAAACCGCAACGATATTTTATTCTATATTCGCATGGATGTGAATAATTAACAATGAAACCCTTGTTGGGCGTACACAACGCTAGATGATGTCCGCGTTATTCAAACGTTACCGGAAGAATAAATCGTGTTTAAAATTTGACTTTTATCCCTACCAATGCGACAAAAAGTGGGCGTTCCAAGAATAAATATTATACAGGAGACAAATATCATACTAAAACACTAACATAACGTATTTGTACTTAAGCTTGTACCGAATATAGCAGTTCTAGGTAATCTGATTCTAATATTACTCTTAGCAACAAAAAAAAAACTGAAAATTGGTACAAACCTTTGATAACATTATAAAACTTCAAAGTGGTACCATAAATGTCTAATTTTTTTACAGTGTGATAATTATTGTTACCATAATGCATTTTGTATAACACATTTTTTATCGCATACTAAGACTGAGTCCGTTACTTTTAAATGTGGTATTAGTTTTCTTCATCGGATTTGTCTTTTTCAACTAGTTTTTGTCTTTTTCCTTCTTTTTCTTGGTTGCTAATGGATGAACTTCTTATAGAATTTAGAATTCGTGCAGTGAGTATGTATTCTTCCTATTTATATCCATTCTTTTTTGAAACGTAATTTTGCAGACCAAAAATTGAAATTTTGTAACTTGTTCTGTTGTTATTTTTTATAACTATGTTAGTTCGGACTATTGATATATGCAAATACGATTGTTATGGAATATGGAATTTTGCCCAAATTTCTTCTACATAAACCCACTAGCGATATTTCGACACTTTACGCATAGTACCAAATTACGACTTATCTTCTTGTCACAAACTAATTTTATACAGGGTACAAATATTATACTAAAACATTTTTAACATAACAAGTGTTTACTTCAAAATACAATTAAGCAGACCTATTAAATTTTCTAAATGATAACAACCTAGATGCATCTACGCATTTTAAACGACAAGAAAGTTCTAAGAGCAGACCAATATTGGCCAAACAAAGTAAATGTTTCAAAAATAGTTTTAATGCCAAAACCTGATATCTTCATCGTATCACACTTCTACAAGATGAAATCCCAGACCGTCAATTTATATAAAATGAGTATTGAATATAAATAACCCTACAGATATGCGATTGTTTATCGACTTGTCCAAAACAAGATATCATGGCTAATGTGCTAGAAAACTGTAAGTATTTAGGGCGCCAAATGTTAAAATTCATTTCTTGCAGCCAGATTTGAAATTTTTTCCTGCTAATTTCAGAAAAATGATTGATGAACAGAGAAAAAGATATTTTAGAAATGAGAAAACAATACTACAGTAGATAGAGATAGGAGATTATTGCTAGTTTCTTATTACAAAAGGCAGCAGGAAACATAAAAGAAAAAAATAACTCTATACAAAACTTATATGTCAGCAATCTTCTTTTGTGTACATTCTCAATCATGCGCTTTCTTTTCTTTTTAATTATGGTGTATTTGATTGCCTTTATTCTTTCCAGGTATATTCCATGTGGTTTTATGTTCTTTTTTGTTTTTAAATTTTGTACTTATAATATACAGGTCTGGTTGTGTTGCTAGGTGACATAACCTCATGTCGTTATCTTTTGTTGTTTTGTGGATAGTTTCCTTCCCAGACACGTCTTTTATTAAATCTTCTCTTCCTATTTTTGCATTGTAGTCTCCTAATACTATTAATGTATCGTGTTTGGGTATTTTTTCACAACTTTCTTGTAGTTTGTTATAGAAAACTTCTTTCTCTTCTATTGCTGCTGCTTCTGTGGGTGCATAAGCATTTATTATAGATATGTTAGCTATTGTACTTTTAATTCTGAGATATGATATTCTTCCGTCTATTTTTCTAAATTGTATTAGTTTGTTCATAATCTTTTTATCTATCATGAATGCCGTCCCATGTTGACCCTCCATAGAATATTGATTATTTTGCTTACTTATATACTAATTTTGTATTGTTTCATCTCTCTACCTATTTCTTCTATTTTACCTGTTTCCGCATCCTTGTTCATTGCTATGTTCGTCTTTGTTATTCTGTGCTTTATGTGGGTTTAGTAGTCTTTTGGGACAGTTCTGTCTTCTGTTCTCAATGTTTCGTTATTAATTATTAGTTTGTCATATCTTATTTGCGCTTTATATACCTTGTTTCTTGTTTCCTTTATGTCTTCTTCTTTCCTCCTGTACTTCTTTAGGATAATCTTCATCGATCTAGATATCTGTCTTTTAGTGTTTTTCATTTTTTAAAATATTCATTTTTGTGAATTCTTTTATTAGTTATGGATCTTGTTTTTCTTTCATTGTATCTCCCAATCCTTCTTGCTTCATCTAATTCTTCTTTTATGTTAAACTTTATTTGTGTCTTCTGTATTACTGTATTAACTTTGTCTTGCGTTTCTTTCTCGTTTTTGTTCTGGTTGTCTTTTATTATTTTTATTACAATGTTTTTGTTTCTCACTTCTCTTTCTAATATACTTAATCTTTTTTCATGTTTTTTCCTCCTTTACCTGCTTTATTTCCTGCATTGCAGCATCTAGTTTTGAATTTAATTGCTGCATATTTCCATGAATTTGCTTGAACATTCTTTTAGTTTTATTAATTTCCGCCACCCTCGTATATCAGTTTCAAATTCGTTAACACGTGAAAAATTAAAGAATTATCACAATTTAAATCTAGGTTCGATAAGGTTGAGCTTGGTGTCAAACGAAGCCTTAGGCAAAAAAAACACGTTATCGAAGCAGCCGGCTACTGTCCAAATGTTAATCAGTGACCGACCACTGAACGGTGGCTGCTTAATCCATTTAAGTATTGATAACAATTCTTCAAAAACTAGGGAGTAGCCAGAACACAGTTATATCCGTTAAGCCAAAAAACCGTTACACTGAGGTGTACAAAACGATGAAAAAGGTAAAAAACAGAGCGTTAACAAACAACGCCTAAGAGTGTGAAGGTGGCCGGACCCTAGCACCCCAAAGTGGAGTGTCAAAAGAACCGCGAGATGACACTGATTAGCGCTATGCACTTAGATTAACACTCCAACTACCAAAATTCGAAAAAACGCCAATCAGTACCCAGCACTGATAGGTGATAAACTAAGAATCTACTGCACCGATATGGCTCAACCAAAGTTTAATTAAAAACTTAAACTCGATTGCACCAAAGAACATAAAATCCTACTTTATCGGCCTTATCCTTTCATCAATAAAAACACAAAAACAATACTTCGTCGTTAAATTACAATTGCCACTGTGTTAAACGGTTAAACACAGTTTAAAAGTTAGAAAAACCGCACATAAAAACTTGTCTACACTAACAGTTGAGAAACCGAAAGAGAACAAAAAAGAAGGTATAAAGGAAGAGTGAAATACAATTAAAACAATTATCAAAAAATCGGCAGAAAAGATAATTGGGACAAAGCGAGTAAAAAATAGAAACGGATGGTTTGATGAAGAATGCGAAAAGATGATAATAAGAAAGAAAGAAGCAAGAATAAAATGAATAGTAACCAGCAAGCAAGAGCATTACGAGAATTACAAGAGAATAAGAAAAGATGGCGCAAATTTAATGACAGAAAAGAAAAGTGAGTACATCAATAAAATAATGGATGAAATAAGAAGGGATGATAAGAGCAATACTAAACTACACCAACAGTTAAGGACGCAGAAAAAGAAAAACAAACATAACAGCAAATATAGACAGGAAGACCTGGAAAAAATATTTACTTGAAAAATGAAAAAAAAGAAAAAGAACAAGAAGAAAAATCACAAGATGAAGTTGAGGAAGATAATATAGAGATAAGAGCACAACAAAAACAAGAAATAGAAGAAATTATAAATAAGTTAAAAAATAAATAAGCGGCAGGAACAGATAATATATGTAACAAAATGTTAAAGTATGAAGGAAAAGAACTGAGAGAAAGATTATACAAAGTAATAAGTAAAACATGGAAAACGGAAACAATACCGCAATAATGGAAAATAAGAATTATTAGACCAATACCCAAAAAAGGAAATCTAATGAATTGTGATAATTACAGGCAAATAACACTACTGAACACAACGTACAAAATACTGACCTCAATTATACAAGAAAGATTAAACGAATACACAGAATAGACAATTAGTGAATATCAAAATGGATTTCGGTCAAGAAAATCAACAATAGAGGCCATCCATACACTTAAACAAATCATAGAAAAAACGTACGAAAAAGGTAATGAAATACATATAATGTATATAGACTTTAAACAAGCCTTCTATACCCTTAAGAGAAAAATTATAATAAAAGATGCAAAAAAACAAAGTATTCCCAAAAAACTAAGAAATCTAATTAAAATAATTATTGAAAAATCAGAAGCCGTAGTACTAAGACATGAAGGAACAACAACAAAAAATTGCAGTAAAACGAGGGGTTAGACAAGGAGACGGATTATCAACAACCTTATTTAACATCGCAACGGAAGGTATAATAAAAGAATGCGAAATCACGGGATCTATTATACAAAAAATGGTGCAAATAATAGCATAAGCCGACGATGTAGCGGTAGTAGCAAGAGGTAAAAAAAGATTAGAAAAGATAAAAGATAAAATAAAGCAGGAAAGAGAAGTGGTCTTAAAATAAATAAAAATAAATAAAATGTATAAAAATCACAAGAAAAAGTAAGCAAGCAGAAGAAAACAAAGAAACGAAAATAAGGAAACAAAGTGATACAAAACTATAAATACTTGGGAGTAATCATAAATAATAAAAACGAGAAAAACAGAATTTGCGCTAAGAATAAAATCTGGACATAACACTTCCCATAGATACAAAGAAATAATGAGAAGTAAACATATAAGTAAGAAAACGAAAATTATGCTATACAAATCAGCTATAAGACCTGTAGTAACCTATGCCCGAGAGACTATATGCCTAACAAATAAAGATAAAGAGAAAATGAAGATCTTGAAAAGAAGCATAATTAAAAAAATAATGGGACTCAAGAAAGTAAACGGAGAACATAGAAGGCTCATGAATACAGAAGTGAATGGAATACTAGAAAACGAAACCATAACAAGAATAATTGAAGCCAAGTGAATGAAGTGGTACGGACATGTGCAAAGAAGAGGAAACGAAGCAAGTATAAAGAAAATCATGAAATGGAACCCACTTAACATTGAACAGAGAGGAAGACCGAAACTCCGCTTGAAAGATCAAGTCATAAATGACATTAAAAAATGGGAATAACCAGAGTGAAAGAAACGATGAAGGATAGGAAGGAATGGCAGAAAATTACAGAAAAAGCAAAGCAACACACCAACTTGTTAAAAAAAACAGACAAACTAGAAAACATAGCAGAATGACTGTAAAAACTGTTTCGAGGATTGGAAAAAACGTTGGCACAAGTGTATTGGGACCGGGGGTGATTACTTTGAGGGGGACGAAATAGATTTGGAAGAATAAATAAAGAATTTTAAAATTATGAACAGTCTTACTATTTTTTGTCCACCGTAGTATATATATTTAAAAAAAGTGTAAAACTGTCAGTGTAATTGACTTAATTCGTCTAATTCTTTTTATATTTATAAATACTGATAAAAATCAAAACTAATTAATTTTAAAATTATTATGCCACTTGCTAGATCTAGTCAGTTACATAAGTTAATTGCATTCCAATAAATAAATCATTACATCAACAAATTCCATAATGCAGGTTTAATTCTACAAATCGTAAAAGAGCAAAAATAATAGTTTTTGGGTTTGATTACATTGGGCGTATAACTACGCCACACGAACCATTTTATAAATATTTCACACATGGGGGTAATTTTATCTCATACATTTTTTACGTTTATATACAAAATTACTATCATTTTACACACATATTAATGAAGAATAAAACACAAAACTTATACAAACGTAATACAATGCTACTAAACGTTTATTTGATTTATAATTATTAATTTTTGTAGTCAGCGTTTAATCAGTTACCTCCTCCTGTTCAAACATTATTTTTAATATTTGCATATAAAACACATTTACTCTATTGTTTTATAACAAAATTTACTTGTAATGTAAAAAATCCCATTATCGTTTAATGTTTTTCGTTAGGTACGATTATATTTTTGTTTTAGTTTTATGTACTTTCGACAGTTTGTAGTTTAAAAAATGTTGAATTGCTTTAATTCAGAATTTTCTTTAAATTTGCAACAAAAGCTAATTCGTTGAAGTTAGTGAAATTATCGTCATGATAAATTTTAAGTTTTAAATCTTTTTCACTTTTGACTTAATAATTACTTAGTAAATAAAAATTATTTTGTAACAAAAAAAATTAAATTACAATTATTTGTGTTCCAAAACTTTTAAAATAAAATAAACCTTAACCGTTTAAACCAATAGATTTCATCTGCTACGCATTTTCACAAAGTAAGCCAATTGACACAAAAAAATTTGAAATCACCGTCAGCTTGACTGACAATGACCGTTGAAACTATCGATCGCAAATTTCAAGATTTAAAAACAAGTGCAAAAACAAAATTGCAATACAGTTAATAACTTTTTTTTTAATGAATTTAGTAATAGTTCCTGTGTAAATTGGACGCTTTTTTCCCAAGAGGGCATTTTTAAACCCGAGTGAAACAAGAGTTTAAAAAGTTCTCACAGCAAAAAAAGCGTCTAATTTAGATAGGAACAAGTTGAATTCAACATTTTATTGCTCGAACAGAGACTAGGAGGCCTGCAAAGTCTCAAAATCTCTCAAAAATAATTTGACGTTTATCTTGACAATTGCGCAAAAACTGTCAAAAACGGTTTACAATAGCGAAAAATTAAAATTTATGACAGTTAAGAACAATAAAATACCTTTTTAGCGTTATAATAATACATAAAAAAACAAGACCAATATTATTTAATTAATAAAAGCGAGTACAAGAAAAAGATTTTAAGCAGCGCAAAGAAACAAAAAAGATGCAAGAAGAAAGACAAAAATTAATACCACTACTAAAAGAAGCTAGAGAAAAAGGACAAACAGCATATTTAATCTACGACAAACTAAAAATTTACAATAAGGCAGGCACATCTTACGAATCACAACAGAAAAACCAAGAAACAAACACATGGTGTCAAAACACAAATTACAAGAGAAAAGTATCAGAAAAGTCCCCGGAAGGTCAGAACTTTGAAGACCAAATAAGAAAAATAACGCGTACGGCTTGGAAAAAAAACTACATATAGAAGATATGAAAACTGGACGGCCCAATGAGACAACGCACAAGGCAACGAATAGAGTAGAGATAAAGAATGCATGGAAAATAGGAACTTGGAACATAAGAGGTTTAGCAGGAAAAGTGTACGAATTGGACGAAGAATTGAACAAAGCAAAACTACATATTTTAGGAATAACAGAAACTAAAAAGAAAGATAAAGGAGAAATAATTCTACCTAGCGGAAACTTACTAGTATACGCGGGAGTCGAACACAACCAGAGAGCAAGAGAGGGAGTGGGATGCATAATTAAAAAGGAAATAAATAAATACATTAAAAAATGGACGGTTATTACAGAAAGAATACTTAAAATAGAAATACAGTTAGAAAACACCAATAGAACCTCGTTGATAATTGCATTTGGACCAGGAGAAGATAAAAAAGTACAAATAAAAGATCAGTTCTGGGAGCAATTATCAGAGGCAATAGAAAATATAAGTGGAAGAAGAATTATAACAGGTGATATAAACGGAAGGATAGAAAAAAAGGACGACGAATCAGGAGAGACAATAGGGCTATATGGAGAGAAAATAAGAAACAATAACGGGAAAAGATTAATAGACTTCTGCATAATGAACAACTTAATAATAACCAACACCTTTTTTAAGCACAAAGACATCCATAAATATACTAGAGAAGTAGTGAGCAGAAAAGAAAAATCGATTATTGACTACGTAATAATAAATAAACAATACAGAAAAGATATAAAAGACACAAGAGTAAGAAGAGGCGCCGAAGTATATACTGATCACTACCTGGTAGTATCAAAAACGAGGATAGTAACGGAAACTAAGGAAAACAAAAAGTGCACAAAAATAACCTCACAAACAAAGATAAAAATAAAAACATACAAACTGCAAGAAGATGAAGTAGCAAATAAATATACTGCAAAAATAGAAAAAGAAATGAGAAACATGAAAATAAATATAAGAAAGTACAATATAGAAGAAGTATGGATAAACATTAAAGAAGCAATACTGAACACAGCTAAAATAACATGTGGAGAGACAAACGATAACAAAAATCTAAAGAAAACGCATTGGTGGAATGCAGAGATAAACGAAGAAGTAAAGTTAAAGAAAATAAAATGGGAAAAATATCTAAGAAACAAAAACAATGAAAACTATAAGCAATACAAAGCTTAGAGATTACGAGTTAAAAAATCGGTAAAAACCGCAAAACAAAAAGCATGGGAAGAATTCGGCGAAAAGATGGAAAAAGCTAGTGCGGGTAACCAAAAACTGTTCTATAAAATATTAAAAACGTTAAGGAAAGGAAAAGAAGATAAATCGGAACACATCAACTCGAAGGAAGGGAAAACGTTAACTCAAAATGAAGATATAATGCGGCGATGGAAAGAATACTTCGAGCAATTATTAAATGTGGAAATAACAGACACACCACATAATGTGGAAGGAAATAGTGAACAAGGAGGAGAAGAAGACAATGAACAAGAAAAAGAAGAAGCATTTAGAACAGAAGAAGTAAGAGAAGCTATAAATAAACTTAAAAGACGCAAAGCGCCGGGACATGATGGTATAAGTGCAGAAATGCTAAAATTGCTAGGAAATAACGGAATAGAAGTACTAACAATATTGATCAATAAAATTGCAGAACAAAGCAGGATTCCTAAAGAGTGGGAAATCGGTATAATATTACCCATATATAAGTCGGGAAATAAAAAAGAATGTAAAAATTATAGAGGGATAACGCTACTGAGTAACGCATACAAAGTATACGAGAGACTGCTAGACGACAAACTAAAGGCTAAAACAGAAACTCAAATGGAAGAATCACAAAGTGGCTTGAGAAAAGGTAGAGGCATATAAGACCACATATTTACCATAAACCAATTAATAGAAAAATACCACGGAAAAGACATACATACAGCGTTTATTGACCTCGAAAAAGCTTTCGATAGTATACCGAGAAGAATCATCTGGGATAGCCTTAAAAAAAGAAAAATTGGGAAAAGATTAAGAAAGAACATAGCCAGCTTGTACAAAAACACGTGGAACCAGATTAGAACAAACAACTTGGAGCCAGAAAAATTTGCGACGAAAGAGGGAGTGAGACTGGGTGGAGTCCTAAGTCCAACATTATTCAACTCTTTAAGCGCGGCCCTCAAATTTACCTCGAAAACTATTTGGTCTACTAATACAGGAAAAAAATATAATAAACTAAATCACATATAGGGAGTTCACTGAAAATATTTTCACTTTTGAAAACCTTTTGGGGGCGACACAATTGGAGGGTTGTTACAAAAAATCGTAATTTTCTCAATGATTTTAAATGTAAGGATATTCATTAACTTACCTAGTTTGAAAGCTTATATAATTCAGCATGAAAACTGCATATTACAAAACTTCTAAAGCTTCATGCTATACTGTTAGGCGAAGATAGCATTTATAAATTTATAAAAATGAGCGTATTGTTGATTACAAATGTTTTACTCGCAGATTTTTGCAATTTTCTTTAAAAAATGAAATGGAAAAGGATAGTGTACTTAATAAAGTTGTAAAGTACATACATGAATTAGCAAATCTATCATAAAAAATTTAAACTCTGTGTGATTCGATGAACGGGAGATATGACACAAAATGTCTAAAGATGTCTTTTGTGAACCATCAATCGCAAAGATGTTCAAACTGCCTCCACCTTCGGAATAGACCGTATGGCGTTCTGTATTCTTAAAATCATGTTCTCGCGCGTAGTAGGAGGATCTTGGTAGACTAACTCTTTTACACGTTCCTAGAAAAAAAATCTTATCATGTAAGGTCCGGAGACCTAGGTGGCCGAAGAAACGCATTTCCTCTCCCAATCCATCAAACGGGGAATTCATCGTGAAAATGATTCCAAACTCCACCTGCATAACGAGCAGGACAACCATCTAATTGCAACTACACATTTTGTTACGTGCATAAATTTCATAATGTAATACCCTGTATATTCATTACCTTAAAGTTAGATTTCTATTCTCGACACTCTCTAAGGAGTTTAGTTTTACTTCATTTCCTGTTAAGACGTCAAACCGTCAACTACTTAAAATCGTGCTTGTAATGGGTTAACTTTTTAATCTTCTAACATCGGCGTTTATGGAAATTAAAAAATAATTTGAAAACGCATTTCCAGTAGCTTTTCCTATTAGTTTTTAGAATTCTTTAGTAATTTTCTTGTTAATTTGATATCACCTTCTGCCACGTATTGGCTGCATGCTTTGATGTATTATCGATCGATGAAGGGTTAACATCGACCAAATACCTTCATGGAACGATTATAATTCTGGAAGGCATACGTTCAAACTAAAAACGAAGTCTCGACAAGAATGAGCTCTCTCGTCCAGGCCGCTTTTGGGTAATTGACTTTTCTGAACTCCCACATTCTTAATGTTAATTCCTTCCTATCGGTTTCTAGCGTTGCTGCGTTCCTCAGCTAAAACGTCGATTGGCGAAGTCCCAACAAGGACCCTGGCAGCTTTCAAGGAGACCGTCCTATAGGCAGCCGTAATTCTAAAGGTAAGTCTTCTCTAACGGCTAACATTCACACAGAAACAGTGTTGAGCAGCGTGGTCAAAATTATCTTCTTTGTGGCTTGAGTTGGCCCTTTTACTCGTGTCATGAGTTTGACAAGAGCTACTTCTCGTGTTTTTGCTTTAGCACGGTTTTTAAGTGTACATGAAAAGTGAATATCTAGTGTCCCCCCAAGATATTTTCATATTGTTTTTTGTCGTGAGCTAAGCCGTGCACGTAATTGGTCTAAGCCTCCTTCTCCCGTTGAACACCATAGCTTCTGTTTTTTTTTCCGCCACTTAAAGTTTATTGCGCATCTAGTTGTCGACTATTACAATCGCCCGGTTCATGGCGTCTTCTAAGGCCTCAGGCTTGCGTCGCTGCCCAAATATCTCAAGGTCGTTCCCGTACGTTGCTTCTCATCATAAAAAATATTTCATAAGGTGTGGCTTAAGATAGACCCTTGTGGAACACCACAGGTCACTTCATAGTGCAAACTTTGAGTCGATCTACATATATTACGCTTCTGGCAATGACGTTGATTAGATGAGCGTCTAACCCTTTAGACTCCATCTTTTCGAGAATCCTAAACCACGGCGACGAGTTAAATGCGATTGTGGCCCGTTTCCATTCATCTGGGAAGTTGCCTTTGGCATATTCGTAGTTGTATACATTGAAGAAATCATCTTGAAAGTTGCTTGCCAAAAGTTTAAGGCATTCCATAAGTATACGATTGGGTCCAAGACCTTTTTTATTCCCTGACCTATTGAGTGCAAGTTCCAACCTTTATATTATATATTATAGCCTGAAATCGTTGTGACATACTTTCATTTAGAAATTTAGTCATTTTTTGAAGGACATCTTCCCATACGTAGATAAGATTTTATTGCAGCCCGTCTAAGCTGTTGGATAGGAGATGTCGACTTTTAAGCCAGCGTCCCATTATGTTCCAAAGATGCTCTACTGCAATGGTCAGCAACAGCTGGACCGCCAAATATTGTAATATATTTAATATTTATTAATTGAAATAATATTTTTAAGCCACATAGAATCTAATTTAGTACTTATTCTATTTTAAGTTGTCTAGTTAACCGGTTTTACAAGTACTTACAAATGATATGGTTTAATTAGTTTCCTATCTAGCCTGTGTGTGTGTGCTTGTGCGAATTAGTTATAACTGATGTGACTGGTAAATGTGAATATTTATAAATCTTTGTTATGCACACGAACCATCCATAGATTGAACTACGTACCATCTTAATGGAAATATGTGCGGAAGCATTTCACAGCGCCCGTTACTGCGACTGTTTTGTTTTGTTGAAACAAGCGCGAGCTAGTATAGAAATCGGGGGAACGTGTGTGTAGACGTAGGAAAGCACACTGCCAGTCGGTCAGTCGTAGAGCAAACCGCAGAGCAACCGTTCATGTGTTTTGTAATTTCTCGTGTTTTCGTTCGTTTAATAAAAAATCTTTTTCTACGTTAATATGGATCTTAAAAAGCGATAAAGAGACAGTAAAAATAGGAGGTTTCTGGCAGACTGGACAGTACAATATTGTTTTACGCTACCTGATAGGCCTCAAGCGATTCCAGTGTGCCTTATATGCAATTGCTATTGTTAAAACTGGAAATTTGAAGCGACATCAGCAATTCCACAAAAACTTTCCTTTCGGCAGTGAGGCTCGTAAAGAAAAACTTCTGGCATATCTCAGTTCTTACAATAAAAGCACAAAGTTACTAGTTCGTTGCATGAGCGAGCAAGAAAAATCCACAGAAGCAGCGTTACGTGTGTTCCGGACGCTTAATAAACACCAGAAACTATTTTCAGATTCTTAGATAGTGAAGGAATGTATGTTGGCAGTAGTCACGGCACTTTTTGAAGAAAAAAAGATGTTGTCGCTGCAATTCAAAGTATTCCATTGTCAGCGAAGAACTGAAATTTTAGCTGCTGATATTAAAAACACTCTTCTCAAACTTCTGCAAAAGGCACTTTGCTACGCCATAGCACTTGATGAATCATGTGACATAGTTGATGAAGAACAAATGTCTAGTTTCGTAAGATTTCTTGAGATTGAGTGTAAAATTTTTAGAGAAGAGTTGCTAGCAATATTGCCGTTGAAAGATAACACTCGAGGAGAAAATTTATTCAAGATCATTGATGAATTTATTACTAAATCTAACATTAGTTACGATAAAGTGGTGTCGCTTTCAACTGACGGGGCCCCAGCAATGATTAGAAAAAAAAACATGTAGTAAAGAGAATCAGGGATAAAAATTCGGGTCTAATATCGTATCACTGCATAATTCACCAACCAGCCCTTTGTGGAAAACAGCTTGGTCAAGTTAATTAATTTTATGAGATCTGATTCAGCTCTTCAGCACCGAAATTTCAAAGATTTTGTTTCTGAATGTGATTCAGCGTATTCTGACTTACTGCAACACAACAATGTTTGTTGGTTAAGTAAAGGTCAAGTTATTGAACGTTTCTGGCTAATAAAAAAACAAGTAACCTCCTTCTTGGAAAACTTAGATACGCAGAAAGCCAGGAAACACTTTGAGTTCGTAACAAATAAGCGCAATATGCTGGTTGTGGCTTTTCTAAAAGATATTTTGAAATATTTAAATGCTCTCAACACAGAGTTAAAAGGAAATGGAAAATTAATATGTGCAAAGCGTGTCTGCTTTTCGTCGTAAACTAGATACCTTTGAGAAAGATATTGCGGGACAAGAATTTATTCATTTTCCGACAATTCTTGAATATAAAAATAATAGTTTAAAAAAACTAAAAAAAACACACTTTTATAAATAACCGAACTAAAAAGAAGAAAATAATTTATAATTAGAAACAAAATTATTAAATTCAGAGCAATAATATATAATTATAAACAAAATCACTAAATTCAGAGTTAAAAGCGTGGGGTGCATCCGGATACACGGTAGTCTTTCGCGCCAAGTATCTGTTATTTCTTTTTTTTTTGTAATTAATTATATCAATCATTGTTTTAACATGTATTCAGTTCGACTATTGCTGTCAATTTGTCATTTGACTGATATACATAATACTGTCACTAAACACGACGTTTGAATACATACGTGACGAGATATTCTACAGCTGCACTGTTTTTCTTAAATCTAATAATTTTTTTGTAAAGATCAGAGGTTTTTTTTATATTTTGTGTTCACAGAAATAAATTTATCATTGTTTGTAACAATAGTTTAACGTGTACTTGGCGAGACATTATACAGTGAAACTGTTATTTGTAGGATTTTTCTATATTTTCATAACTCTCCCCTTATTGATAGCTGCCTTTAGAATAATTGTAACAATGATTATAGATGCACCCCACGCTTTTAACTCTGAATTTAGTGATTTTGTTTATAATTATATATTATTGCTCTGAATTTAATAATTTTGTTTGTAATTATAAATTATTTTCTTCTTTTTAGTTCGGTTATTTATAAAAGTGTGTTTTTTTAGTTTTTTTTAAACTATTATTTATTTTCTATTTTTTAGTTCGGGTACCTATAAAAGCGTGTTTTTTCAATTTTCTAAGCTATCAGTTTTTTTCCGTATTTTAATTCGATTTATCAATAATCAATTTTTGCGGACATGTGATTATGAAATATCTTACGAACTAAAAACGTATTGGAAACAGTAGTTATCGACAGTAAGACCTTATTTCTCGAGGAGGGAACCTGAGAAACAGCTATCACATCCAAGGCAGGCAGCGGGCGCGCAAATCAAAATGACCTGCTCCGACACGAAGTGGTAATAGTGTCGAGGTGCACACCTGCGCAGTTCACGCGCTCTGTCTTTGTCACTCTCATGCAGAGGATCCCTAAAGAAATCAATTAATCCTGACGATCCTAATTAATATAATAAAAACTTTTTAATGAATTATTGCATTGTCATCGGTCCGTGAAACGCATGCAAAGTTTCAAGTTAATCAAACACCTGGAAACCGCTGAAAATTAAGCTCAAAGATTCCGTTACATACATACATACATACATACATACATACATACATACATACATACATACATACATACATACATACATCCCGAACTAATAAAAGCGTGTTAAAAAAGAGAACTCTGAAGAAGAAATTTCTGAAATTTTTGGCCGATCTTAGAAACAAATTTGATACAAAATTCCAAAACTTTGCAGAGATAGGCAAGCTATCTCCGTTTCTTAAATCACCATTTGAAATTGATGTAGCGGCAGAATGGACAGATAAGGCTGTCAAGTTGTTTAATCTGTCAAAACCATCACTTCAAATAGAAATAATTGATATGCAAAAAGATGTGTCTTTGTAAATATATAAAACTGTATCCACTGAAGAATTTTGGGCCAAACATGTCCCAGAAAAATATAAAAGTTGCAAAAAACTAGCTACCAATTTGGCAACTATGTTTGGCTCGACATATGTATGTGAAACATCTTTCTTAAAGATGAATTTTTTGAAAAACAAATATCGTTCGAGATTAACGGACGCCCACCTAGAAGACACACTTTGAATTTGCTGTTTCTTCTCGAGAACCAAACTATAAAAAACTGACTCAAGAACGTCTGTGCAGTTTCTCACATAAATTTCAAGTCTTGTGTTTTATAATACAGAGTTTTATTTGAAACCATACAATAAATAGATAGCACTTAATTATTATCAGTTGTTTTTTCTGGACCTAGTTAAAATTTTCCCACAGTATCCGGACCCCACCTAAAACTACTTGCCAACCCCTGCTCTATTGGGTTTAGGTCTTAACTGCAGGCTGGCTACTCAAAGACTTGAATATTAAAAGTATTATTGTTGAGGCTTTCGCGGCCATGATTTTTTAACAAATAAATATTTTTGGGTTTTGAACCGCGTTCCATATTTACACTTTTCACGAAATTTATAAAACTTAGAAAGCTTACAAACTTTGAAAAATTTACAATATTTGACGTTTCGACAGTCATGTCGCTGTCTTCTTCAGAAAAAACTGAAACAGAAGGTATAGAATCCTGACAAGCCTTTATATTACGCCATTCTGGTCAGTGGTTCGTGATGGTTTCAATTCATTAGTTTTCCGAAACATGTTTTTCCATATTGGCGCTAGATCGATTCTATTATCTCTATTAAAATTGTCGTATTTCTGGATTTCAATGGATTCCTTGTATAGTCTACACCAGAAGTTTTGGGATTTAGCCAACATTGTGGCCTCTTCAAATTTTATTATGTGACCGGTGTCTAAAAAAAGTTCCGCATCAGCAGATCTTGTGTTATGTTTCTTTGTATCTGCCTTATGTTATTTTAATCTGGTAGCTATGTTGCGCCCCGTTTGTCCTATGTAAGCCAGCCCACACAAACAGAGGGTGTGGTAGAGGGGTCTACCACACCCTCTCGAGTGGTGCTTTTGTTTCTTTTGATATTGAGAAATTGGCGACAATTTTTTTTTGAAATCGTACGGAAATTGGAGACACTCAAGATCAAACGCCAACGTCTGCTTGCTCAATTAGCCTTTTTGAGCAGATGTAGAGACCAGGACATTGTCCCAGGTTTTCTGCAAATACAAAATCACATCAAGACCAGAATGGAAAAGCATATACTGCGCAGAGCCAGCCGAGCCTTGTTAAGGGAGAGGATACACGAAACTAGACGCCAATTAGACCAGAAAACTACAGAGTTCTTTTCAGTCCATTCACGACTAATCAACACAATAGATTCGACAATCTGGGATTTGATCGACAAACTATCTACGGAAAAAGCCAAAGAGATTGCCAAAAAAGTAAAGAAAATCTACAGCACCGAAATCCAACATCATTCAAGAGGAAAGAAATGCTCTAAGGAAACTTAAGGCCAACAAAGAAATCACTGTATTACCAGCTGATAAAGGAAATGCTTCTGTAATCATGAACACAAACGACGACATGGAAAAAATGGATACTTTGCTACAAGATTCGGCGTACAAACCATTGAAGAGGAAACCAATAAAAACTCTAGAGAGAAAGATTTCGGCCGCTGTAAAATCCGCAAGCACGATCCCGGAACATCAAAAGAGACCACTAATTCCTACAGACACCAGGATGCCGCACCTTTACGGCCTTCCAAAAATCCACAAGCCAGGGGTACTGCTTTGCCCAATTGTGAGTGCTACAGGTTCAGCCCCCCATCCTCTGGCTAAATACTTATGTACCATTTTACAACCGCTTACGGGAAAAAGCATTCATCACGTAAGGAATTCCCAGCACTTCATCTCAAGAATTAAAGAAATTAAAATGGAATCAGAAGACATTTTAGTCAGTTTTGATGTTACATCTCTCTTCACAAAAGTGCCACTACAAACAGCACTGGAGATCATCAAGACCAAATTACGAAAAGCGGATTTGGATGAGGAGCTTAATAGACTAAGTAAGCTATGCTTAAAGTCTACGTACTAATCATTCAACAATATTGTATACGAACAAATTAAAGAAGCAACCATGGGATGACCACTTTCTCCAGTCATCCCCAATATATTTATGATTTTGAAAAAAGAGCATTAGAAACCGCTACCCTCAAACCAAAATGCTAGCTACGTTATGTGGACGATACATTTGTAATTTGGTCTCATGGAGCAGAAACACTACACAACTTTCTGGATCACATCAACCAGTTAAATTCTAACATCAAATTTACCATGGAAAAGGAAACAAACAGAAGCATTCCGTTCTTGGACGTACTGGTCACTCGAAATATGGACAACAAATTGGGACATCAAGTATATAGAAAACCGACACATACTGACAGACACCTCAACGCCGAATCACTTCATCATCCAGCCCAGAAGTTTTCAGTTCTAAAAACTATAGTACACAAAGCCAAGGCGATCAGTGAAGCGAACACGTTAAAGACCGAGCTAGGTCACCTAACAAACGCCCTAATAAAACAAACGGTTTCAGAAAAACAAACATATATCGAGCAATTAACAAACACAGTAAAGAAAAACCAAAGAAGAAGGACCCCGTGGCAACTTCCTTCCTTACATAAAAGGATGCACGAATAAAATAGCCAGCATACTTAGAGGAAAAAATATTAAAGTGATCTTCACTGCAACAAATAAAATAGCCGCCAATTTCTCGAAATCAAAAGAAACAAAAGCAACACTCAAGAAACCAGGGGTCTACCACATCCCCTGTTCGTGCGGGCTGGCTTTTATAGGACAAACGTGGCGCAACATAGGTACCAGATTAAAAGAACATAAGGCGGATACAAAGAAACATAACACAAGATCTGCTGCTATGGATAAAATAAGTTAAAACCAAAACACGTCATTTTCTTAAGTAAAGTACAGTTATACGTGGCAAAATCAACAAATTGCAACACTAAATTTTTCATTGGATTGAAGAAGTGCACACTTTGATGCACGAAACGTCGCCTTTCAAAACACTTGAATGTTTTTATGGCTCTCCTAAATGAGGACAGTAAACAAGTCTTATTATTTTATTATAAACTTTATAATTGACTTGATAAAGTACGCAGTTATATAAAACGTTGCCAAAACATCCCTGAAAAACTTGGCTCCCCGTACTTAGTTTAATCAAATTAATCAACTCACATTAGAAGTTGTTATTAGTAATTATAGTCTACTCTGCTCTGTATTTGTTAAGATTAATAAAGTTTATATTAAAAATTTCATATATATTAAATTTATTGCACATTTCTTAATACGTACCATTAATATCTTAACTTTTTAGTGTTTTACTCTAATTAATATTATATTAGTATAAACAGTTTATAATACTTTCATTCATTACATTGTGATTGTTTTGTATGAAATAAAACAAAGTTTTCAGCTAACTCCATTCGTTAATTTACCCATCGTTTGTAATTAAATATTTTTAGAAGAGTTTAATTATTTGAAAATTAGTTTATTTTACTAGTACATACGATACGAACTCTACATTCTCGTATATTTTTGATTAATAAATGCATGCATGCACCATTTAATTATTTTTATTGGTTCACTGTACGTAATATTTAAACACTCAGAGAAGCTTTTATAGATACCTTCAAAATATTTGAATGACTACTTTCAAACATTTACTAGTATTTTTCATTTAAACATTGATATAAGCAATTTTAATATTGCGTGCAATGAGTAGCAAGGAATTTTTACTTTTTATTACTTTTTTGGTTTGTGAGTTATTAACGTGTTCATCAATTAGAAATGTATGTAATGCTTAAAATCTCGTTTAATCGAATTCAAGTACTAAATATTAAACTATGAAGTAAACTGTTAAATAAATTAAAATTTTCAACTACATTAAATAGAATCAGTTATTGTGTAAAAAATGTTTAATTAAAACAGTTTTAATTGAATAACATTTCCAGATGAATGATTAAGTTAAGTTTTTGGAAAAAACAAAACATTTACGTCAGTAATTGAATAAAAATATTTAGTAATTCTGCCATTGTTTTGTTGTTAGAAAACAATAAGTAAAAAACGTAGAATATATTTAATAATAATAATAAATTGTTTATCCATGCACTAGTAAAACTGAATAAAACCTTGTAGGCTCAGTTTGCTAGAAAACCATAAATTCTATTATTCAAATCCGAGAAAGAATACGATTTATGCATGAAAGATTTTAGAAAACGCTAAAGTATACAATAATTTATTTTCTGTATTTGTTTTTTGTCACTTTGTGTACATTTTTTATATTGTTCAAGTTTTAACAAAAAGTTTACTGTAATGCATTTTAGTTACATATTTGCTGAACATATTTTTAAAGAAACTGCATAAGTTTTCCCAAATTTAAGTACAAACTATAAATATAACTTATTTTTAGAAACTTTTTTAAATTATATTTAAAAAAATAAAAATAATAACTTCATTTAAATTTAAAGGTAAAAACTATCGGATTTTATGTAATATTCACATTTTCGCATATTTTCTTTTTTTAAATGTGATACGTCTTGCATTTTTGTTAAAATCTACTGCTCACTTTTTCATTTTTCTTAAAAAGTAAGTAAACCGTACCGAATCAGCTTTATTTTGCCTAAGGTTTTTATTAAATTTATTTTCGTTTTTGTCCGGAATCTGACTTTTTTATTCAACGTTTTAAAGCAGACATTTTGATTCATCTATAAAATGGTGACCAATCCACAACGACAATAACAAAGTCGTCTAAAACATTCACGTGGATTCATCCAATTACGTCACTTAAATGGTGATAGAATTTTTTTTAATTAGATTTATTTAGATTCTAATTTTAGTTTAAATACTTCAAAAATACAGGGTGTCCCACGAGGTACTGTACATACTGAAATGGTATGTTCCTTAGGTCAATTTAAGTAGAAAACGTCCTATAAACATAGGTCCAATTCGCCATAGTTACACAGATACAAGCGTTCAAAGTTTATAACTGATCACACATTTTTTGAAAATTAATTATTCTTAGTCAACTGGGAAACAAAAGTCGAACAATATGTCATTTATTGCTTTCTTTTCTACTAATGTCACAGTCGATTTTATTAAATGAAGTGTAATTTAAATGCAAAATGCCTTCTCATTTTTCTAACGAAGAGTATGCTGATATCATTTACATTTATGGATTTTGTGATGGAAATGCGAGATCTGCCGTTAGAGAACATGAACGAAGATTTCCCAACGGGAGGGTGCCAAATCACCAAACCTTTTCTTCTGTGTTTCAACTTGTACGAACTCATGGTTCATTTCTATCAGTTTCTACAAGATCTGACCGTCCTGTGCAGTTAAATGTGAATTAGCAGGAAAACATTCTACAGATGGTTGATCGGAGTCGAGGGTTGAGTACTAGAAGAATTTCTTCTCGAACGGGATTCCCCCGTATGTCAGTATGGCGAAGATTACATGATGGGCTTTTGTATCCCTATCACATACAACCGGTTCAGCATCTGGAACCTGGAGATTTTGCTGCCCGGTTGAATTTCTGCCACTGGCTACAGGTAAACCCACAATTAATTCCATTCATTTTATTTAGCGACGAGGCGCAATTTACTAGAGATGAAGTGAACAATACACGTAATTCTCATTTGTGGTCATATCAAAATCCACATGGCACAACAGAAACTAACTTTCAGCGCAGATTTTCTGTTAACGTATGGTGTGGCATGATTGACGATCAACTTATTGGACCTTTTTTCTTTGAGGAACGTCTGACAGGAGAAGCATATGCTAACTTTTTGCGGAATGAATTGCTACCGCTTTTGGAAGAAGTACCTTTACTAACAAGACAACAAATGTTTCTGCAACATGATGGAGCTCCTCCACATTTTAGCCGGCATGTGACCGAATATCTAAATGTTGCTTACCCCAATAGGTGGATTGGGCGTGGAGGCCCGCATGCTTGGCCACCGAGATCGCCCGATCTCACACCTTTGGACTTCTATCTGTGGGGTCATGTGAAAAGTTTAGTATACGAGGTAAAAGTTAATACCAGAGCTGAACTAATACAGCGTATCCTGGATGTGTGTCAACAAACACGGAACAACCAGCAAATGCTTCGAGCGGCTACTCGGTCCATTTTAGATCGCAGCCGTCGTTGTATTAATGCCGAAGGAGGTCATTTTGAGCATTTGATGTAATTTTTTTTAATTTGTTTTTTTTATGTTTGTTTTGTGTTCGATTTTCTGTTTTCAATAATAATAATAATTTTCAAAAAATGTGTGAGCATTTATAAACTTTGAACGCTTGTATCTGTGTAACTATGGCGAATTGGAACTATGTTTATAAGACGTTTTCTACTTAAATTGACCTAAGGAACATACCATTTCAGTATGTACAGTACCTCGTGGGACACCCTGTATACCAAAATTTAATTTGCATTATTATGTTACAAATAAATACAAAAAACAAGTATTTCTGAATCAATAGAATCTCAGTTTTAGTTATAAGTTTTATTAAATCATAAGTTCCCAAAGGGGGCGGTAGAGCTGCAACTTTAATGGAAAAAAAATATTTGCATCAGCCAACACTATCAAATTTTTTGCAACGTCTTCTGAAAAAGAAGATGATACATTTAAGCTGTCAATTATATTTTATAGCTAAACAAAATCAAAAAAAAAACCTAAACTAGTAAAGACTAAATCTTGCCGATAGTCAATAAAATCATCACTACTTTGAGCAACAGTCCACCCAAAAAAAGAGTTGATGAAATGACAAAAACGTTGAAATTTCAATATACGACTACTTAAAGACATGTTAATTTTAGACACCAAGACGACTTCAAAAATCACTTTCAGCACTGTACCTTGAAATGGAAATTTTTCATCGTATTGTAACGATTTTTAAACCTAATTTATTTATGAACAAATATTTACACGATTATAACTACATGTAGCCAAAAATGTAACGGTATTCAAGACTAATACTTACACTAATTTATGTATTACTATCACTACTCCAAACTTTTTAATTTTATCTAAAACTAATACTTTATAACAACACGTACGCGACGTATTTATGTTTTACTTGCACCGGCACTTTATATATTGTTACGTACGAAATTTTCATTACGGAATACCCTGTATATGTAATTGAAATTAGATTCCGGTTGGGACGCCCCCTACCGATCGTTTCGTGTGACTGTCATTTACGACGAAATCATTAATCTGTCAACTGCATAAGATGGCCGGTGGGGCTTGCAAATAATTTTCAAAGACCATCCACAGTAATGGGGATCAACTTATAAGTGTACTACGATAATAATATATTTGAGTCGTCACCGGGTAAGATGCTTGCTGTCGTTTATTAAAATTCTGTTCTAATTTCTCGTAATTTGATAGCCGTTCCGCCACGTTCTGGCACACGTTCCTATTCGATAACGAATTATGAAGGATTAACTTCGAAAAATACTTTCGTGAGACGAGTATAATTCGATTTATAAAGCATATGGTTAAAATTAAATGAACCGAAGCTAATCACACTTCTACGAGATTCTACTCAGGCGGCAGTCACCTGCGAAACCACCTGTCATTGACGGTGTATAACAGCATTCGACAACCGAGTTATGCTTTATGTACTTTCTTTAACAATAAGTAACCATTTTTGTAGATTTTGATTTCGTGAGGCATTGGTTTGACACGACTTGCTACTTAAAAGTGATTTCAGGCTCACTTGCCGGGGAAAGCGCTTTCTTCGACCAAGTAGGAGTTCCTGTATTGTGGGTAAGTTGTTTTATTTATTTGTTCGCTGTCAGAAAGGTCGCTCACGAAACTTTAGCTAATGTTAATTCCGTAATTGTTAACATTGTTTTATTACCATTTAGGTAGTATCAGTAATTATTTTGTGTGTTTCGCATGCTGTGTACAACCAATAATTAGTACGAAAGTTTAGTATTAATTCAGTAATTATTATCACTGTTTTATTATCAGTAATGTCGTATTATTAATTATTTTGTGTGTTTCGCATACTGTGTACAAACAATATTTACTACGAACTATTCTTCGCTGTTCATTTCAACGTAACTTACTTATGTATTGTGTGCTGCCGATACTACTGGCATTCCTATACTGAAAATTCGATATACCTGTGATAATCATCGACGATTCTAAATTAAAGTTGTTATCTTGGTTACTCTTTCTTTTATGACAACATACCTTTCTCTTTTGATCGTCGTTATCTAATAATAAACTTTGGCTACTCGACCATCAGAGTAATAAGGATTACGAACCTCCAATTGCGTTACAAGTTTGGACCGTCTGTCGTGAGCGAGGCAGAAGTGTTATCTTAGATCAGCTCTGGCGCCCTTAAGCATACTTCCTGTGAACCCCCCTACTTCCGACTATATGAGTTGGCCGTGCAAGGTTCGTAAAACCTAAAGCTTGTAACAATATTTATATTCACACACGTTAATTACTTATTTATTTTAAACCGACAAAATCTTCTTGATTCAATTCGGAAAACTGACCTATGCTTTCTTTGAACCGTTTTTATAGATTTCTGTTATCTACCTCTAGAATGTTCAACATTTTCGGTCATGGTCACAAATTTGACAATATTTTCGCGAACGTTTCACTATCGGCGTAACTACAAGGGGGCCTGGGTGAGTCAGGCACCCCCTATACCTGTCCAGTTCCCCTAAAAAAATCTAACTTGACACATAATAATATGATTTTATGCACAATGGGACCTAGCCTCCCCCTAGCGCGAATGTATAGTTACGCGCATGTCCCAGAACAGGAAACTGGATGCGATACCGGTAGAAAAGATTCGACAACTTTCTTGAGCATAGAAGTAGCGGTCAATGAACTTTTCCTGACCCAATATTCTACTTGGCTGGTAACTGCAGACCAACACTTGAACGCCTGTTCCTAGGAAGACAACTTACTACATATTTCAAACTTTCAATTCAATTGATCTAAGCCACAACCAAGCTTGGGTACTGCCAATTTCTTAACATTGTGGAATTTCAGTTCTCTCTTGAGATTCTATAATGCTCGACACAGATTTTCATATAACGGCTTTGTACGTGAGTAGTTCTTAGTGACCAGATAAAAAACAAAGCGTCGGCCATGACGTACTTTTAAAACTTATCAAGATCCTTGCTCACGCAATGTGCAATAGCATAGTTTCCTCGTGTTTGGAACAGGTCTTGTTCTTCAGTTGTAACTCCAAACCTAGCTTTACCAGAACCTCCGTATATGCTAATGAATTTATTGAAATTCATGTCTTCAACTTAACCTCTCGTTATGCTAGTTATTACTCTGGTTCGCACCTAAACTTGCGTAACGTTGTTATTGCCAGCAAACGGGGCTGGACGATCGATGTAGACCACTTTTGGCTTGCCTCTGAGTGGTTTTTGGATGCGCTATATGACGTCATTAATGCGCTGCACGACTTCATAAGAATCTTCCCATTGGCTCTGCAGCTTCGGCGACAAACCAAGTTTTCTTTGGAGATTATACAACCACGCCAGGTTGAAACCCACCACTTTGTGCCTGGACGCTATATCTAGTCTTCATTCTGTCGCTGGCAATTTGTGAGTTTTTACGGACTGCCTCATGTACTTCGTCAAGCTCTTAGTTAGTTTGCTGACGTAGTCTTTTTCAGCAACTCTCTCTTCCGGTCGTCGTCCAAATTGGAAGTCGCATGGCTGGCGTATTTCCCGACTTAGCATGATACAGGATGCTGTTTAGCATGTGCTTTCGTGAACGGATGATTGTTATGCCATTGGGAAAAGGTGCAAGTACTGATCCCACTCTCTTTGGTGAGCCCAGGCTCAAAGTTGTGCCCTTGTCAGAGTGTAATTCCAAAAGAACTCCAAACCGACAGAAAAACTCTTTCGCTAATATGTCTGCGGCTGTAGCTGTTTCTTGATTAGGTATGGCGTAAGCCTCCGTCCATTTCCTGAAATAATCCATCGCCACCAGGATGTATTTGTTTCCCGATTCAGATTTTCGAAACGGCCTTGCGATGTCAATCGCTACTTTTTCGAAAAGGCTTTTCACGTTATACTGCTTCATCGTTTTTTTTTACGCCAAAGTGTCTTCTTAATGTACCATTGTGCAGATGCTTCAACACTTGTGACACCTAGCTCTTTGGCACTACCAACTGCAGTTTGTTTTTCGTGCCATCGACACTCTCTAGAGATCGTCTTTTAGTCTCAAAAAGTGCAGAAGTAGTCTTATGTCGGGATTGTTTTCTTGTTTGCGACGCAACTGCTCAGGTTCCCACCGGTCATCAATCATAGCAGTTTTCCAAAGGCATTTGCCTTTTTTTTTAAGTCGCAAATGGCTGCAGTTTGCCGAACTTGGTTTTCTAGGCAAGGCGTTAGCGTTCCGATGACTGCTTCCCGCACGGTGTTCTGTGTCATAGTCATACTTTTGCAGTCTTTCGATCCATCTTGCTACTTGTCCTTCTGGGTTACGGAACTGCAATAGCTATTTTTAAGCGGTGGTGTGGTCCGTTCTTAGTAAAAATTTTTGTCTATACAAATATATCTATCGTTCTATCGACTTCACGACTGCTAACAGCTTTCTCCTAGTCACGCAATAACTCCTTTCTGACCTGGACAAAACTTTACTAAAATACGCAATGACTTTTTCTTGTCCATCTTGCACTTGTGAAAGAACTGCACCTATCGCCAGATTACTTGCGTCGGTATCCAAAACAAACTATCCATCTTCTCTTAAATAACTTAACATCGGCGAAGTGACTAGGACCTGTTTTAGTTGATGAAAAGCGTTTTTGCAGTCTTTATTCCATTTAAATTCTGCTCTTACTTCGACCAGTTTCGTCAAAGGTTTGGCAATATTGACAAATCCGGGTACAAATCGTGTATAGTAGATTATATTAAAAAATTGGTAAATTATTTTCGAGTATAAAATTTGTTTCTCGACACGCCCACCTTTTGTAACCGGCTGTCAAACGAATTTATTTTCCCGTTAACGTTTTGTATAACACGGACCATTCTTAGCGGTATCTCTACGCCCAATGAGGCTTTTGCTATTAGGTTATTTTACGTGAATATGCGAATTAATTTTGTGGCTATTTAGTGAAAGCTTAGTCGGGCTAAGTCGTTAGATTTTTCTGTATTGGAGGTTTAATTTGATTCTTTCCTAATTATCTATAGCGGATTTCCATACCCCCCCACACGTCTCCTTTATCGATGAATCGATGAATATAACGAACAGGTGAAATATTTGGGGAAAAATTTCCATGACGTCACGTTACTATAGCTTAACTATTCACACCGTCAAGGGACAGGAAACCTTGAAAATTACGATTTCTTTTGAGAGGAGCTGCTGACATCAATTGCTACGTTAAGTCAAAGGGAAACGCTGCGCATTTGTTATCTCAAATGTTTGTATGCTTTGAAAACAAAATTTATTTGTGTTGACGCCGTATGTACGTTTTGTGTTAGATTTAATATTACGTTTTAAGTAAGACAATTACTGAATGGATAAAAACTAACTGTGAATATTACAATTTCTAATTTTAGGATTAGTACTTCGTTGGTCATGTCGATTTTTGGCCGTACGTGCATATTAGGTTAGCATAATTAATAATAAGATCAAACCCTCAAACGTTGCAGGAACGTTACACAGGGCGAAAGGCATCATAGTAAACTGCCACTAACCAGTTCCAATCGTAAAAGCTGTTTTTCACGATCGTTGGGCTCTAATTCTACCTGCCAGTAACCACTCTTTAAATCCAACGCGAAAAACCACCGGGATCCTGACAGGAGTCTAACGCATCTTTAATTTTTGGTAAGCGGTCATTGTCCTTTTTGGTCACGTCGTTAAACCGTCTGCAGTCTACACAAAACCTAGTTGATCCATCTTTCACGAGTACCACTGGGGACGCCCATGGATTATTTGAAAGTTCACACCTTTTCTTTCCATATCCGTAATTATTTGTTCGGTTTCTTCTCTTTTCGCCAAAGGAAGTTGTCGTATCGGCCGAGCGTCTCCAGTATTAATTTTATGTTTTACCACGTTAGTTCTTCTTTTGGAACCACTTTCGAGCGCAAATACATTTTGATACTGTTGGATCAACAGTTTTACTTTAACCAGCTGATCTTGGCTGAGGTTTTCGCATTTGGAGGTAAGAATGCCTAATAGATGTTGTGGTTACTTCTTTGGCGACGTATCTTCATTAAAATTCACGCATCTCACAATTTGAGCATTAGCCTATCACGGCCTTTCTTTTCAACGCTACTGGATCTGAGTTTACATTCAAGATCCTTACTGTCATCGTATTTTTCACTCGTATTTAAAGTTCTATCAACGAGTAGTCTTTGTTCAACTAAATCGCTTTCGATTGGTTTAATCGCTGGAATGTAGTCTTCCCGGAAATTTCCATCCAGGCGTGCCATCACAACACTTTCAGTCCTTTCAAGCAGAGTCACGTCTTCACTCAATAAGAGACGCACGGCTGCCTTCTCTGACGAATGAAAAGCAATTTCTTCACTGTCGATCTTCATGAGATCGTTTTTCATATCCAAATGGAACCCATACTTCTTTATAACGACCAAAATAACTTCTTTCGTGATGTCGGCTACCAGTGATGGTTCGAGTACTCATAAACCAACCACTTCATAAAGAAATTTAAAGTAGTAACACCGTCACGAAACGAGTAAACAAAAAACATGTACCCGCGCGGTTAAAGGAACTACCTGGTACACAGAAGAGGCAAAAAATCACAACGGTACTGGTGCAGAAATATATGATAGCCAAGCACCATGAAAAATAACTTTTGCTGACCTTAGGTAAATATACGTCGAATTTTCAAGCTGAAGTAGTTGCTACCAACTGGTGCGTCAGAAACATTATCGAGATGCAATCATACACAAACGGTCCAATATCGATCATGTCTGACAGTCAAACAACATTACTGTCGCTAAGATTGCCAATAATAAAATCTCAAGGTATTATGACATGCATAAACAATATAGAAACATTGGCAGCAACCAACCAGTGCAGCGTATCTGGATACCAAAAGACCAGAGTGTAAAAGAAAACTCTATGTCGGACGCACTAGCTAAAAAGGGCACAGCAGGGACATATATCGGACCTGAACGCGTCTTCGAACTAGCCTACGATACCGGAAAAGAAATAATCCGCTGCAAAGTAGCAACGGAATAAAAGAAACTATGGAAAAACTTTCCAGGAATGATACATACAAAACTCTTCCTCACAAAGCCACAATCAAACACTCTAATAACTAATAATAAAAAGTATCCCTTTATGACGCGGATGCTTAGAGGACGACGAGACACAAAATTTGGTTTGTAAATGCGAAGCATCCAAATGCAACTCTAAAATTCATAGCAGCTGTTTAATGTATACGACGAATACGTAATGAAAGTCATAGCAGTTCTAGAAAACGCCATTGAAAAATTTAAGTTCAAGACGATATCCTCTCTTCGGTATGCGGACGCCACTGCTATTCTTGCTACCACTAAAGATGACATAGTGGTAACTTCAATTTATACCGTCCCACTCAATACTTACTTTCACTTCCAACCGCCTGTAGAAACAGAATGTATAGACAATGGTCAAAAAACGTTTGCTCGGTTGCGTAAAGCAAAGTTAAAAGATGAGGTTGTCAAATATTTAAACTTGTAGCTGTTAATTTGACAGAAACCCTTAACGACATGATCACGTAGTTAACTACATCATTAAAGTTACCAATTGTAACCTGCGTTTGAATTTTTGTACCTACTTGATGACAAACTTTGGTATCTACGATCGTTTCAGTTTGACGATTGCTTTTAGTGAATATTTGAATACTTTTAGTTAATTATTTTGACGAATTTGAAATCATCTTTGTCATTTCAAAAATTTTTTAAGTAATTCTTGTTTGCAATTAATTTATGGTGTTGGTTTTTTGCCGATCTAGCATTTCCCTTGTGTTAATAAAATTTAGATTGCATTATAATTTATAATTTCGACTATCATTTAAGATACAAGTATTTTGATATTATAGTCGTTTGTTTATTTTAACGCCATTAAGAGTTTCATGTATGTTTTGTTATCATTTGATGATTTTGCGTTTGTTGTGAGAATAAATGTTTGGTTGATCATGTTTTACGTCTTAATTTGGTACCTTTGCCATATGCGATTTCTTTTGATATTTTCCTCGTCGGAATGTGTGTTAGTTTATATAAAACAACGAGGTTGTTATTGAGTCAATAATGGTGATGTAGTAATTCCAGAACGAATTATATCTAGAACTAAGAATTGGCGCGTGACGCGATGAGTGTTTGGTCCCCTAGGATGGTGAAATTGTGTGCTTAGGGTTGAAAGATACCCAAGTTCGAAAATTAGTTTTTCACGTAATACGGTGTAAGTCAATATTTTTTTATACTTATAATTAAATTAAGTACACGCCACTGGTGCTGCGTTAGCATTTCTTTAAGAGTTAGTTTTAACACCGGATGAAGGAGGGGTAGTAGTAGCGAGCCAGGAGAAAAGAGAGCACGTCTTTTTTCTCGAAGCTAAATAAAAGTGCTTTCGTAAATTTTTTACGAAAAAAATTGTGCAATAAAGTATTGCAAGGAGGTGTAAAGTTCAGTTAGTGGTACTGCATTGGGGCTAACAAGTTGGGCAATTTCGAGATCAATATAATGAAGAAAAGGATTCTCAATAAGAAATAAAAATAAACCAAAAATACCTTTGGTTAGAGTTGGAGTCGTCAATCTTTGCTAAAACAAAGGTACCAAAAAATTAAAATATTTTTTTTATTTGATTGCTGAACTTTCTCAATAAAGTAATGAACGTGCCTAGAAAAAAAATTAATAAAAGTATACTCATTGAATGAACTATAAATAGAGAAAAGTTTGTATTAGAACTTTGTAACTAGGACGCATCTGAGAACAAAGTGTCATTATTCTCAGAATTAATTAGCTTCTATTTTGGTTTGTTCCTTGAAATTAAAGAAAAGGACAAGTTTTGACTATTTGTGTGCAGTGGCGTAGACAATTTTGTATGACTTAAAAGAAAAAACGATTTTTCCTTTTTGTTACTATTTGTTTGATGTTTTGTTTGTTGTGTCATAAATTTATTTTGTTTATTTTCTATTTCTTTGTGTATGTAGTTTACTATTTCTTATATATATAATTATATATATTGTTATCGAATTATTTGAATATTGTGTTTGTTTTATTATTATTATTTAGGTTTTTTTTTTTGGTAAATAACAAAAGAGGTAGGTCCTACTATATTAAGAAAGTTGACATAGTGTATGAGGTGCCTGAGTTCAATTTGTACCAAAGGTAACTATTGTTCAAAAGCAATATCAAACTTATCATTAAATCTAAGGGAATGTAAACCTACCTAATGTTTGCCTTGAGAAAGAGAGTTTGTAATTTTTTTTCATTACCGTGCTGACTAGACCGGAGCATAAAACGATCTAAAAGTTTGAAAAATACCAAGCGCGCGCCCATTGCAGTAGTTAGCAGTAAATTAAAAAAAAAGGGATAAGTTTTTTTTTTTAATTTATGTTTTACGCCTTCAGTTTGGACAACCAGCGTGACAAAAAGAGTGCCGCTACAACGGGTTCCTATTAAGTTTACGTTTGGATGATGTTTTGCATCGTAGAAACCAACCTAATCCAAACTCGCAATGTTGCGGCTAAATAAATATTATACTCAATCCAGCCGTCATTGCCTCATCGAGTAAGTTATGCTCATCATTCGAGACTAAAATTATCGACTAGCTTCTGGGTTCAGCCACCCGCCGCTTTCATCAAGAAACAGAATTACCTTAGGAATTTACAAATTACGTTTATCGCAAAAGCTTTAGTTGCAATTATATTCGAGTTGAATTTAACTTAAGAGCTTTGCACTTATCAAAGTGCTTTTTATTCTTAACTTTGACCTTCGTCAACACAAAACAAATTTAACCGATCGTTATTGATTCGTATATTTTAGTCTAATTTTAAGCTAAATAAAATTTGCGTCATTTATAAAATGTGCCGCGCGACCGTCACAATTTTACGATTACTATTTCTTCGTTTAATTTGACGTTCGTTTGCACACCGTATTAATAGGTCAACTTTAATTAACTGTTTTTTTTTACATTGGATTATTTTTCTTTTGTTCTATAATAAATTTATAAATTTTAAATGTACCAAAGCTTTTTAATGACACCACGTGCACGTTAATTTAGTGTTATCATTTTAGATTTGTGACGTTACAACTCTAAAAGTAAGTTCATTAAGGGTTTTTTAATCTAAGGTATACACAAGTAAAATAAAAATTACTAACTGCTGCCTTTATTACTAATTTCTACATTTCTTTTATCTTTGTAAAAGACGACGATCTTAAAACGACGACATAAAATTAGTTTTACTGACAAGCAGCAGCCTCCTGTTACAAAAGTATATAAAAATTATAAATAAATTACGTAAAAAAATAATTTAGAAACGAATTTAAAATTCAAATGTAATAAGTTTTTAAATTTTTAATTTCTGTTGATCAGAAAGAAAAATGTAATTCTTATTGCACTATATGAAAATCAAACGAATGAAACATTCTAAATTAATTTTCTACGCCAAGTAATATGAATTAGTCATCAATGAGGTGTACAACATTTAGTTAACCCATAAGCTAAAATTGTTAGACAAATAAAGACGTTATGTGCCCTCATTAAGAGATTAAATAACCGAAAAGTTTCTGCTTAATTAATAATTTATTAACACAAAAACTAACGTAGCAAAAAAATTGTAAATTGAAGAGCTGTTTCGTACTATCCAAGAATGTCTTTTTTTACAGTTAAAGTTAAATTTATACTTAAACTTGTCTTACACTGTAAAATCTAAATAAAATTATACAAATGCAAATTAAACTGCAGTTAATGAAATACTGAGTACACTCCATAAAAAGAATTACAAACGTTTATTTATGCAACTCTAATTATATTCTTTTTTGTATTAAAAGCACAGTTAGGTTTATTCTGCTTTTATTTTTGTATTCTAATAATTTGTTGAAATCGATTTCTCAAACCTAAAACTTTATTATACCAACGAAATAAATGTATTGCATAAATAAATTTAACCAGAAATTTAACATTAATTTATTATTATTTTGTAACTATTTTACAGCTTTTAATTTGTTATACGTAATATTGTTTCTACGAGATGGCGTTTGCCACACTATTTTACTGTATTAAATTTGTCTAAATGATTAATGAACTACATTAATCCGTCGGTATAATTATCAAAACAAAGTATTCCCAATGCTGATGAGTTGCAAAAAACCACTACTCACTATATATTACAGTTAGATATTTTAAACGGCATTTTTTTTTCAATGGATAATGAAGTTTTGTATTTATTACCAACTTCTTTTTTTTTCTAATTTTTTCAGCTGTTCTTTTATTTTATTTTTTTTGTAAACATTTGAATTGCAAATAATTCAATAATTTTTAATTCGGTGAGGAATATAGCTCGTGTCTTTTCAATATGACTCGCCAAAAAAAGTAAAAATTATGATTCAAGTTCAAAATATGTACAATTTGGTCACTACAAATGCTTTGTAGAGTATTGAAATTGCGGCGGCGATAATTATAAGATTTTATTTTCATTTCAATCCAACTAATTTAGTCATTTTCTTCTTTTTTGAATAAGATTATGATCCCTTTTTTAATTTGTATCGAATGCAAAAACTTAAAAAACTGTAGAAATATAATTTCCACATCTGTTTGTTTCTCTGGATTTTGTTAAAAAGTTATTAAATTTGCATTAATGCTATCTGATTCTTAATAGTTAAAAATAATTTTCGATTCCAAATACGGTTTATTAAATTTTTTTTAATAAACATAGAGTGGATAGTAGTTTTCAGTTTTAAATTAAGTAATTACACTTTTTGAGAAACCGAATGAAAATCAATAACAAATATTAACAATAATAACTGCGTAATACGAATATTCTCACACTCAGTTGAGCATTAGTTTGCATGAATTCCAAACTACCAAATCATATTTTCATTTCAGTTGATTTCAAATTTAATATAACGTCCGCAATAACTGTAATTAACTATTAAGTTTATTTAAAACAATTTATTTTGTTAATTTAATAGTAAGATTTAAAATTAATATTAATTATAAAAAAAAGGTAGAATAAGTGTAAATTACTAATTTTCGTTATTTACGTTTCTGTTTAAACTTTAACACAAGTGGTAAAGGGTATATTAAACGTGTTGTTATCGAATAAACGTTTTTAAAATACTGAAAAGATAAAAAAAACAAAAAATTAAAATAAAGTAAAAAAAACAATATAAAAAAACTGGCGTGGTCACCACACGACTTTCCTATAAAAAATAATGAAGGAATGTCTACATATTTTTTTAAGGTTATGTTGTCATAAAACCATTTTAAAGTGATATGTACACGTTTGTATTGATTTCCTAGCATGCTATAATTTTTTTGAAATTTCTCTCCTCGATTTAGGTGCTCCTGTGTCATCAGACATCTCATAGGTCTGATACGATACTTTCCGTTTCACATAGAACGGACCAATATGCTTAGGTACCAATTTGACCGAGAAATATCGAGATGCATCTGAAAGGACATAATTTTTTCGCCACACTGTGTCTCCTACCTCAAAAAGTGCTGCACAACGACGTAACTCATAATAACGTTTAGCGCGGACATAAGCTGCTTTCAAGCAATCCTTGATGTCGACGTAAACTTCTCGAAAAGCTGGGCAATAAGGTACGATCTGCAAAGGCTAGATCTTCGATAGTGTCTGAATCGGTAGTTTTTCCACAACGTGCTCCGTCTAGACAGATTTCACGTCTAAAATTAGCGAAAAACGGCGTTAAGCCGGTGACTTTATGAACGGAGTAGCGGAACGCAACGGAAAAAAACAAAACAAATTTAGAAAAATAATCGGCAACCACGAGGATGTACGAATAGCCACTCTTAAATCGCGGTAGAGGTCCAACAAAACCGATAGAAATTAACTGCCATGGTTTATCTACTACAGGATGACGGTAAAGCGATACAAATCGTTCAAGTAATTTAAAAATATCAAGATGTCTAGCGGTAGGCTCGTCGTGAAACTTTGACAATATTTCGACTCGTTTAGATTTCGGTACAACTTCTCTCTAATTGTCATTCTCGGAACAAAGATCGGGATAATCTACGGTAACATGCTTAAATAGCTTTCCATTAATAATTTTCCACTGGGGAAATGCGGTAGAATTCGAACACATACGATCCATAAGTTTCGTTAACCATTTGTCCGAAGACTTAGGTTCGGAAGTGACACAATCGGTAGTTATGTTGTGGATAGCTGGCACTGAACGGGATAATGCGTCAAGTACGCCATGATCCTTTCCTTTACGATAAATAATTGTAAAATCAAATTGCTGAAGTCTAACAGCCCATCGTGCTAGACGACCGGTAGGTTCTTTTAAATTGTGTAACCAGATTAATGAGGCATGATCGGTAACTGCATTGAATCTTGTTCAAGATAAGGACGTGATTTTTCAATTCACCATAGAATAACCAGACACTGATTGTGCTGGAATACTTGCGTTCACATTTCGTAAGCAACCTACTATTATAACAAATTACACGTTCTTCACCGTCGATAAACTGGGCAAGACCTAAACAGACACTAGTCCAATTAAATTTGGAATTCTTCTTCAGCAGAGACGAAAACTTCGTTACAAATTGGCGATATCATAAAGCCATTCCTATGATTCGTCTAACTTCAGCGACACCAGTGAGAACTGGAATACGCAGAATAGCATCAACCTTAATTTAAAGTGAATTTCATATATAATCCTAGGTTCGAATCCTGTCTTATAAATCGAATATCTAATAAACTGTTAATGTTAGAAAAAAAATTTATTTGAATAAATTGTTAGGAAGAATTAAATCTATAAGAAACTGTTTTATCAAATAAACATTTTTAACATAGTGGAAAGATAAAAAAAATTCAAATAAAGTAAAAAAGACAATATAAAAAAACTGGTGTGCTCACCACACGACTTTCCTATAAGGAATGATGAAGGAATGTCTACATATTTTTCTAAGGTTATGTTGTCATAAACTCATTTTGAAGTGATATGTACACGTTTGTATTGATTTCCTAGCATGCTATATTTTTTTTGAAATTTTTCTCCTCGATTTCATTAAGATCATATCGAATAACCCTTATATTTGTGCGTCTCGATATAAAAAAATCGTCGCAGGCAGGATTCGAAAGTATATTATATTTGTGAATTCATTTTAAATTACAAATTAAATATCTCATAAACTGTTAATGTTAGAAATGTTTTATTTGAATAAATTGTTAGGAAGAATTGTCTCTATAAGAAACTAAGAATAATTCAAATAATTTACATACGTACAAAATTATATATGAAAAACTGTTAAAAATGACAGATACACCCAATTCCGGTTTCTTTATCAAACCCATCTTTTGACAAAGCAGAAAGAATATAAAAAGCTAGCTCCATACCAAATTTCAAGTTACTTGAACGTTTGGTTCGAGAGTTATCGTGGGTACACACACAGATAATTTAAATAAGATGCAGCACTCCATATATAAACAAGTCAAAAGAATATAAAGAGAAATTGTTATTTTTTAATGTATTTTTCTTTCTCTTCAAGATATGAAATTTTTTTCTAAAAAAAAATTATCGCAGGCAGGATTCGAACCTACGATTATATATGAAAATCACTTGAAATTATAAATCGAAGATCTAATAAACTGTTAATGTTAGAATAAAAATTTATTTGAATAAATTGTTAGAAAGAATTAAATCTATAAGAAACTGTAAAAATAATTCGAATCATTTACATACGTACAAAATTGTATAAGAAAAACTGTTAAATCTTTTGATAGAACCGAGACAATATGAAAAGCCAGCTCCATACCATATTTCAAGTTACTAAGAATTTTGGTTCGAACGTTATCATGGGTACATCGTAACACACAGACACACACACCCACACAGAAAATTTTTTTGTCAAAAATACATTTCTGACGTTGAAACGTAAATGGAATAAATTTTTTTTGGAAAGAAACTGCGATCACTATACTTGCCTTATAGAAAAGTAAAACGTAAAATGTTTTAACAAGCGCTAAACGTGGGCAGGGTCTTACTGTAATTTGCAGTATCATTGCTGTAAAAGCGTCAGATCCACAAACATTCATTTTTCCAAGGAAAGATATAAAGAAAAAAATTGATAAACAACGTTCCCAGTAGTGCAACTGCATTTACCTAAGCCTGTGGCTGGATAACCAAAGATATCTTTTAAAACGATTGCGTCATTTTGCTAAAGACTTACAAAACAAGATAGAGAGCTTTTACAACTAGATGATTATATAAGCCCCAGAAACTTGAAAGCACAAGAATTTTCCAAAAACAATAGTATTATCCTATTTTGTTTTCCACTCACTGTGCCCATAGGATACAACCGCGTGACGTTTCCTTATTTAATATAATCAAAAATTAAATCTATTGCGAAGATTTTTGAAAATGCGTACCAAAAGGGAGTAAGCAACACAACCACGTTCCAAAAACGGTTATTTGTTTGATTCATTTTGTTTACTTTAAAATCGTTTGAGTAATTTTACGTTAAGGTATTGAAGTCATTTCACATGTGTAAATTCTTCTTTGTCATTTCAAATTGGTAAGACAATTTTGTATTCCATTAATTTGAGATTTTACGTTGCTTAAACATCCGTATTCTTCATTTACGTTGATTTGGGCATTTCTTTGTCCTAGTAAAATGTCAAATGCTATAAGTTATGTTTCACTTTCAAATAAAAGTAATTTATGATTAGAAAACGTTTGATGGCAGAGCCATCTCATAGTATAGATTTACTATGTATAATTAATAAGTAATAATAATTGAAAGTTGATTTTACACCCGCCAATTTCAATATAGTTTTAAATAAAACTGCAGGATAAAACCGCAACGTAAAGGACATTGGGGGTAAACCAATGTCAATGCAATTCTGCAAATGCCACCAGGGTGAACTACTGGACGGCAGTTTCGCCCTTTTGGGACTCATCAGCCGTAGGAGCTGCACTCTAATGTTTTTTTTATAACAAATTAATAAATTTGTCTTGTTTTATTTTGTTATGTACAATAAATGTTAAATTGTTAAATATAACAAAGCTTTTATTCAGTAGGCATTTGTGTATGTGGTAAGATAAGTTCCATTAGAGTGTATCCAATTAGAGCGGACTCGTGGTTGGCAAAAACCCGAAGTCCATTTGAGCTATTCACCATACCTGGCGCCCTTAAACTTTGCTTTGTAATTACCAGTTTATGAGTAGCTCACGACCTACACCAGTGAGCACCGGCAAAACATCATTTATGTTACTTTCATTTAGGCAAATTTTCCTTTTTCCATCTTTGACAATAACATAAATATTTGGCGCCCAACGTGGTGCCATTTTTCGAATTTTAGTTTGCCTGTTAATTTCGTAATTTTTAAAAACTTTTATCCTTTAGTTATATTATTTTAACGATGGGTTATAAGATGGTAGTGGACAGATTATCGCACTAAGAGTTACGTTATAAAATTTTGATTAGAAGCGGCGATGCATCTTTAGGCATTGTCGTATTACGTGGTCTACTCAAGAATTCGTCGGTGTTGTCACGTCCAGTGTACCCTTTTAATTTTAATGCTGACAAATTAGCTATTAGAGAAGGTATCGACAAACTTAGAAAATTAATCGATTCATTAAAAATTACTCTAACTACAAAAATTTCTTCTACAATTGAAACCAAAACTAAGTATTTGTTAAACCGTAATTCAATTTCTCAGTATGAACTTTTAGATAAACAAATTGTTGTTTCTAATCTTCCTACTTTCGCCGAGGAAATTACCGAACCTTCTGTAGTAAATACCGCTTTACCGACGTCTTCTGCCGTTAATGAAAATTTTGTTAAGCATATTAAAAGTGTTTCAGTTCCAAAAAGGAATTTGAGATTTTCTGGTAATTCAAAGTCGATTTCTTTGAATGCATTTTTATAACGAGTCGCCGAACTTCAATTATTGCTCAACGTTTCAAGCCATCAGTTATTTTTGGAGTGTATTGATCTTTTTACAGGTCATGCATTGTTTTTTTGTCAAGTTCTTCTTCTTGGCAGAGGTTGATTAATCGAGTTTTAAGTCTCAAATTAGAGCCTTACGTTTTTATTTACTTAGATGACGTCATTATTTGCGCTCATTCCTTTGAGGAACACATGGAAGTGTTAATTGAAGTTCTTCGTCGCCTTAAAGAAACCAATTAGATGTTACGTAAAAGAAGCGTCATTTTTGTAAACCCGAGCTTAAGTATCTTGGTTTTAATGTAAATTCTACTGGTTTTTCGGTTGATCCGGAAAAGGTTGATGCTATTCTGCGTATTCCAGTTCCCACTGGTGTCGCTGAAGTTAGAAGAATCACAAGAATGGCTTCATGATATCGCCAATTTGTAACGAAGTTTTCGTCTCTGCTAAAGAAGAATTCCAAATTTAATTGGACTAGTGTCTGTTTAGGTCTTACCCAGTTTATCGATGGTGAAGAACGTGTCATTTGTTATAATAGTAGGTCGCTTACGAAATGTGAACGCAAGTATTCCACCACAATCAGTGTCTGGTTATTCTGTGGTCAATTGAAAAATCACGTCCTTATCTTGAAAGAACAAGATTCACTGCAGTTACCGATCATGCTTCATTAATCTGGTTACACAATTTAAAAGAACCTACCGGTCGTCTAGCACGATGGGCTGTTAGACTTCAACAATTTGATTGTTGCAGCAGCAATCACTAAGCGTCTTGAAGAAGATGTCTGTTTAATGTTTGAAGTGCCTCAGTATCGTCTGCGCGATAACGGCACCCTGTTTCGTAGTTTTAACGCTAATTATCATCTACAAGCAAATCCTACCGAAAGAGTCAACCGTGTCATGAAGACAATGCTTTCGTCTTACATCAAAGACAACCAGCGACACTACGATAAGTATCTTGTTAAAGCAGCATGTGCTATTCGTACCGCCGTTCATAAAGTCACCGACTTAACGCCGTTTTTCGCTAATTTTAGACGTGAAATCTGTCTAGACGGAGCACGTCGCACAGTGGGGCAAGATACAACAAAAGTTGGCATCAATTCGCAGAGCCCATTTGGTAAATTTAGATAGGATTAATTTGTTTCTAGAACAGTTCTACTAAACAAAAAAACAACCGTCGATACAGTTTTGGCATTAACTTTATTAATTAAAAGACAAAATAGTAAAATTAACATACACATCCGCTACATCGACAAGCACATCCAATGTTGTACATCTATAAAGTGACAAACAAAATATACTATAAATTACTAAACTATAAAACATTTTTACATTACTACTTTCTAATTATCCGATGAGGACGCGGAGGAATCGTCATCGCTGATTAAAACATCGGATGATGGCATATTCGGCGAAACAATTAAATTGAAAACTTCTTTTGGAAAACGTTTTAACGGTTTTTTGGGGAGTTGTCTAAAATTTGTGATAACCGGATCAGATGTAATTAACATTAAATTCAACACGTCTTCATTAGATTTTTCGCGGGAACATTTGCGTGAATAGTTTTCGCGATATTTTTTGAAATCTTTATTTCGAGCTTCCTGGGCCTGTTCAGATAATTGTCCAATCGGCAGCAGTGAAGCCGAAATTACATCTGGTCCATGAATAAGTATTTTGTGAACAGTAGGAGGCATATGAAGCCACGGATAGAATTTTACAAAATGCCTAGCAGTATTAAGAGTAAAATTTCTGAAATTTTTAATATTAATATCATATCCACTTGATATGGCTACTAGAATTGCGTGCATTCGTTTAATAAAACTTTTATCAACGCCAGTTTTATCAGATGAGAAATCTGCGTTACTGAAAAATCTCCTGGTAGTATTACCGTCATTTGAATTGCCGAAGCCTGGTTTCAGCTGATCAACAATTAACCCTATCTGGTTTTTAAACTCCTTTTGAATGCAAAACTTCTGCGCAGCTACAATTTTCTTGTCGTCTTTACGTGCTTGCCACTTTTTTATTAGAAGCTTATACCATACATGCAAAACACACTCAAACATTCTAATCCAACAATGCAGCACTGACAAATCAAACTGTAATCTTGTACTATCGTACTCTATTTTTAATAATTGTTCAATTGAATTCAAGGCTTTTGAACTTGCACCACAAATGTAGCAACGCTGCGTAGAAGTAGTAGTCAAAGCGTTACAAATTTTTCCATCTGCCATAGTAAACAAAAGTTGATGGGACACCAAGATGTGTTTATCATCGAAGATGACAGATGAACTATTTAAATTGTCTATTTCTTTGTTTATTCGGGTCTTCTCAGCAATTGATACTTCGGTGGACTCTTTTTTAAAATTAATTTTAAGTGGTCGACAGTACCTGGTAGAAGACGGGCGTGGATTCTGCCAAACTATAATTTTATTGTCTTCGCTTACCAAACGAAGTGGCACAACTGATGAAATGAACACGCTCGAGTCATCAGCGTCCTCACCAATAAATTTCTGTTTATAAGAGCTATGGCCTGAGCTGCCATCAAAGCCCCATTTAGATATCAACCGCAAATTCTTTAGTTGTTCAGAATGTAAAGTGTCAATAACTTCCTTTTGAACAGCTACTAAACGTTCAACCGTGTGATCTAATAGATTTTGAAGGGGTACTTCAGCATATGTAGATGTGATGGTCATATTATCTGGGTAACACTGCTTTTTTGCCACTTGCACTATTTTATAAGATGGAAACCTTTTCGGGTCTTTGCTACGAATTATATTATATTGATATCTTGTCAGTTTCGCTTCCACCATGGCCGAAAGAGCTTCTTCTCCAGACATATGTTGATCTCCTGCTGCTTCTAACTTATTTGATATCCGGAAAGCCTTTCTGTACTTACTTGCTCTTTCTGGGCTAGTGTTTGTTATTTCATGCAGAATCTTGGAGGCCTGGACTTGTCCGGAAGCTCTCAAAGCCATTTGTGTGGCGTAGTTTAAAACGGGAACAGGTATGTACTCCCTGATTTTTTTCGTTTTTTGTCGCTTTGTTCGCTCGGAACTACTTTCAAATAGAGTTTCGGGCCGACCGCGTTTCTTTTTTGAATCGAATCGAGGAAACGATATGGATGTTTCCAGCCAGCTTTTGTTGTTTAGAAGGAACCTTCCTTCTTCTCTGTGAGCCTTCGTCCAAAGAGCTTTAAAATCCGATTTGAAAAAACTTAACTTTTTATTTAAAACTCTAACGTCTTTTTCATGACATTTTGTCCGTTTTTTTATTGCTTCCCTCAAATAATTGAATTTATTTTTAAATGCCCTATGACCAGAACTTTTCATAATCTCGAAAAGTTTTTTTCGAGTGATAAACATTGTGTTCGAAATTGTCCCTGAAATAAACAGAGGGCAAATAAGGGCAAAATTTTAAAACGGTTATCGAATATACAATAAATGTTCATTAAAATGAAGCAAACATCAAAGACCTGCATCACGATGAACATAACTAAAAATCTATCTGTGCCTGAGCATTATTCTATAAACTTAAACACAATGGCCATTTTAATTGTAAGCAATATTTTGAAACAATATACGTTTCTGTAAGTAGACGTTACATTATATGTTAATACATACCTGAATTTGAAGGTTCCATATCGATAAATTCGTAAATACAAAAGTTTTAGCAAGAGCCGACGCACAACAATGGTATAAAACTAGTGATAACAAAACACGTGTACACTCTTTCAGTAACGATACTCGATTGTACCCCCTCGCTTTCTAATGCGGGGGATAGTAGAGTACGTGACCGTATCTAAAGGGAGCAGGTAAAGGCAATAAAAAAATTTCATTTTATGCCAACTTTGACGGTCAGTTGCCCTTCTGTGCGTCGTAGAAAAACTACCGATTCAGACACTATCGAAGATCTAGCCTTTGCAGATCGTACCTTATTGTCCGAAAGAGGCCCAGCTTTTCGAGAAGTTTACGTCGACATCAAGGATCGCTTGAATGCAACTTATGACCGCGCTAAACGTTATTATGATTTACGTCGTTGTGCAGCACCTTTTGAGGTAGAAGACACAGTGTGGCGAAAGAATTATGTCCTTTCAGATGCATCTCGATATTTCTTGGCTAAATTGGTCGTATCAGACCTATGAGATGTCTGATGACACAGGAGCACTTAAAGGCATATGTTTTTATTTTCTTTTTTCGTTATTTCTTACTCTTAGTTTTTTTTTATTTAGGTTTAGTTAGTTTTCTTTTGTCTCCGTGTAGAGGCGGACTAAGATTACTCTCTAAAGTAGTGACACTACTTATCGTAAGAGACGACTAATCAATGGTTCTTCTATTTCCAATTTTTTATCTTCTGCTATCTTGTCTATTCTTTTCTTTAATTTTCTGTTGTGTTTGTGGCTAGAGCCATCGCTCGGTGACGGCTTTAGTTGTGGAAAAAACGCAATACACTGATCTCCTGATCTGCAGCGCGCCCTCTTCTACTGTGCAGCACCGAGTGATCTTATTGTTTAGTTTGACCCGTACGTTTAGTTTTCGTTTTGTTTATTTAATTGTTAGTTACATTATCGTCTTTGCTTTGACGGTTGCAGCAGTCTATTTGGGATTTGTTTTATGGTGAGGTGTCTTTGTATTAGACGTTGTTTGGTTGTAGGATTTTACAACATGCGGATCTCGTGAACCATGGCGTGTCTTTTTCCTTATCAGTGTCTAATGCATCATTGTGTCGAGCCTGACATTTCTTCAAATCTTCAGGTTGTCGCATTTTACTGATTTTGACACTTTTCACCGATTTTGACGTATTTTATTTTTGCTACCGGATTTGTCGCGTACAGTTAACGTTTTTTTTACGTTTTATCGAAACATTGTATTCTCAATGTTATTTTACCGCCCTATCGATACATCGGATTTTCGTTGTTGGTTTCTATCGTTTTTTTTATCGTCTTGTCGATTCATCGTAATTACGATAACGGTTTCCCTTTATCGCTATTTTAGTTTTACTCTTTTGAGAGTAATTTAAGAAATCACTCTTCTTGAAGGGGGGGTGTGTAACCGTCGTTTGAATTTGAACGTATTTTAGTTTGTTTGATCCATTTTGTTTACTTTAAAATTGAAGTCATTTTAAAAGTGTAAATTCTTATTTGTCATTTCAAATTGGTAAAAAAAATTTGTATTTAATTAATTCGAGATTTTACGTTACTTAAACATACGTATTCTTCATTTACGTTGATTTGGGGATTTCTTTGTCTTAGTAAAATGTTTGTTTGTTTGTGTCAAGATCGTTAAAAATTTTGTTTATTTTTCAGTTGTTATGCGCTTAATTGGTTATTTTTTTCGAGGAAGCAAGCTCATGCCCACGTGTTATTTAATCTTTGTTCTTAATTGCCATCTTTGTCAACATCTTTGTTGCCTTATTTGTCTTCTCAAAAGAATTTGACGTCATGATTTTCAACAATAGTAGGGCATTCGAAGGTTATATAAGAGTTGATTTTTCGTTTTTAAGCTGATTCGCAATCGTACCTTAGTAATGGGATGTAGTTCGGTTTGGGAAATAAATTCACCCCTTTCAAATTATGGATGACCGCGGAAGTCATTAAAAATGGAACAGTGAATAGTTAGTTCTTATGATGGAAATACTTTAAAAATTCGTAAAATTACGGTCCACTGGACTTCACTGGTTTCCGGTTTGATTTTGTTAGCGTACCGTGGATTAGTGATTTCAGTTTGTGCTTCACAATCCAATTTTCGCCTTATAGTGGGTTATCGTAAACCTTCCGACGGTAACGTGTCAAATTGGTGGGGCTTCCAGCCGAAGTTTTTACCGACATCATCTGGCCTAAGACCAACTAGGAGTTCGTTCTGTAGCTTCGTCTTCGAACAAAATTTTAAGGTATTTATTGATTATCGTTTAAACTACTTATTTGCGAACGATTCTATCGATTTTACGATTTATTGTGTTTGTTTGTGCTAATTTTATTTTTGAAAAGACGAGATGTAACCAATCTTAAATTTGTGTTATCGACGCTGATCCCGAAAACTTAGTAGTTTCGGATTTTAATAATAAGATTTTCAAATTTTATAATTGAAAGGTTTGCCGAATTGTTTTATTCTTTTTTTATTTTTTATTTTTTTATTGTTTTTAATGCGATCAAAACCTTGCAATTTATATTTTTTTTATATTAAAGTAACCTGCGTTTATATTTCTTTTATTATTTTATTTTGTTTATAATTTCAGTGTAACCATGTAATTTTAAATTTTTTTTTATTTATTAATTTATCCTGTTTTATTTTGTTATGCATAATAAATGTTAAATTGTTAAATATAACAAAGCTTTGATTCAGTTAGCTTTGGCGTATGTGAATTTTAGGATTTCAGATTTTAGTGTGATACAATCTGATAAGGTAAGTTCCATTAGAGTGCATCCAATTGGAGCGGAATCGTGGTTGGCAAAGGCCCGAAGTTCATTTGAGCTATTCACCCTTCCTGGCGCCCTTAAACTTTGCCTTGTACTTACCCGTTTATCAGTTTTCCAAAAATTATTCACAGATTTCCGTATTAGCTCACGACCTACCACTAAGCACCGGTAAAACATCATTTATGTTACTTTCATTTAGGCAAGTTCCCTATTTACATCTTTGACATGTAACAACCTAATCCAGATATTTTTCGGGACTGGATGTTTGTTCCATCGGAAGCAACAAATTATTCTGCGACTAAACAACCTGAAATAATAGATACATCCAGAACCACATCAAATTCAGAACAAGACACCACTTCTTGATGTCTACTATAATCAAATGATACCAGTGTAAACCACAAAAGTATCTCAATTCCTTGTAAAATGGCTGTAACTCTTTCGCCCAACGTCAGTTTGAATGTTCAGCAGAATTACAAGACAATCGTTTATTCGACTTAGTGCTTGACGGAATGCAGCAGTGCTTCAGTGGCTATCTATTGACTATCAGATGGTAGCACCAGTACAAATAAACTGTGTGTAAGGTCGTTACTCTTTTGTTAGTAATAACACAATTCAATTTATGAAAGTTGCATAATTAGTTAATTATTGGCGTGTATTTATGACAAAAACATTTATATTCGTCACAATTACAAAATTCAAGACATAATCAATGATGACATAACGTGTACTTTGGAGTCCCGTCAGAAATAAAATGGATACAAATACACTGAAAATGATTTTTGTTGGTGTTGATATGATCTTCAGATAAACGTAATATAAATGGAGAAAAAGTTACTGGACACGAAAGCTTACGGATGCTGAATTATTACAGGAATCAGAAAATATAAAAGAGGTGATTTATAATTTGCTTGATGTTGATGTAAGAAGTTAAAATAATAGTGATCAAGAAGGCGATAAAGATGTACAGGCGATTGATGCACTGTAAAGTGTAAATAGCTATAAAGGTAGTAAACGTTGTAAGTCGATTTTACACCCGCGTAATTTAAAATAGCTTTGAATAAAACTGCAGGATAGAACCACAACGTAAAAAACATTGAGGTTAAAGCAATGTCAACGCAATTACGCAAATGCCTCCAGAGTGAACGACTGAACGACCGTTTTGTCCTTTTAGGGCTCATCAGCAGTAGAAGATTGATGCAGTTGAAGTAGAAGATTATTTAAATAATGATGAAAATAAAGAGTTACCTGAGACAGAAAGTGATGATACGCCTGTACCAAACAGAAGATGAAAGAAAAAAATTCAAATGAACTTGACATGTCATGCAATATCGGTGATCGTCTCTACTACACTTGCCAAATAATAATTTGTCTTTATGGCCTTTTTAAAACCTGTGCTCTACTGGTATCATCGTTTAGACACTTTTTCCTTTTAAGTTCAACCCTTTAATGGCGACTGCACTAAAGGAACAGTTCTTTCTTACATTGCTAGAATCTTCAATCCTCTAAGATTATTTTTTTCTGGTTTTTATAATGAAGCTTGTTCTACAGCGTATATACGTCAAATGTCATTAATGGGATGACGTTTTTAGCCCCGTTCTTGCCTTCAAATAGACTAAATTGGTAGACGGCTTGCCTTACATCTCTCAAATACATATACCAAGATGCATCTTCTCTTCTTCTCATCCAATCTTACAGGTTGTTGGATTCTGCAATGCTCCTCAGAAGGGATACGCTGCCGCTATTTAGACCTGTTCTAATTCTGTTAAGCCTCAACAAATGCAGTGTTGTCACCTCATATTCGCTAGGTCGAAGCTATTCCCATTAAAGGTTCTGTCAATTCCAAGACTCGATTTCTGTAGGACGCTTTTGCTAGACCGCCTTTTCTATTCGATTAAACCTCTTTTTATTTTACGACTATTAAAGAAGCTCGCTTTTATACTGACGCTCAAGTAGTTTTTGCGTGACACTCACTCTCTCCGCATCGCACGACATCAATGGCATCACGTTAGTACTGCCAAAAATCCTGCTGATTAAGCCTGTCGTGGTGCTAATCATGAGGCTATGAGCAGCGCTTCTCTCTGGATTTTCAGATCGACTTTTCTAAGTAAGCCTCTGCTTTCTCTTTCTACTCCAACAGTTTTCTATTCTTCGCTACTTGATCTTAAACTTGGCGCAACTCTTCTTACTCACGTTTTACCTTTCCATCCTTTGCTTCCGGTCATCGAACGGTTTTCTTTTTTTCTAAAAATACAATGAACGTTTTCATAGATACTTCGTTTCTTTCTACGTATGCGTGCATTCGTATAACTTAAACCGCTTATTATAGAGAAGAGATTTCGTTGCTTTGCCAAGGTAAACGCTTTCCTTCTTTTTTATTGATGAGGAGGGTCTCCTTAGAGTAGGCGGAAGGCTGTGCCGTCGTCTTCTTGACATCCGCTGTTATGACCTCAGCAAGAGCATCTGTTCGCTCTTTTGTGTTCTTACTATCATGTCGTCTCTCTTCATTCTGGTCCTCAGACCGTTCAAGCTCTATTACCATCTAACTTTTGGATTATTTCGCTGCGCAGTCTACTGAGAAAACGCATCTGTCAATGTATGAAGTGTCATGGTTTTAGAGCTAACACGTTCAGGCCAACATTGGCGCCTTCACCAGCGGATTGCGTGAATCAGCAAAGGTCTTCACCGTAACCTACGTAGATTATGCAGGGCATTTTACTGTTAAGGTTAACACTATTCGTTCGTCCCGTACTGCTAAAGGCTATCTGTGTTTATTTATATGTCTGCACCGCCACTAATGCTGTACATCTGGAGTTTGCTTTGTTTTTATCGATATAAGCCTTCTTTGCTTGTTCAGATAGGTTTAGATCAGATTGTGGTCGCCATTTTGTTTGCGTAGCTAGAAAACTTGTTAGTCTGTAGGAGTTCTTGCGCAAAAACAATCATTCCTTTTGCGAACGTCTCTCACTTCATAGTATTATTTGGGTTTTTAACCATCCGTATGCTTCTCATTTCGGAGGCCTCTGGGAATCAGCTGTTAAGTCCGCTAAGCGTGTGTTATATCGCAGAATTTGTACCGCGACTTTCACTTTCGAAGAGTTTTTATTTTCAAACAAAGTTGGTGACATCAAAACAGCATTATACAATCCTTAACTCAACGAAAAATATAGTCTCAACATAACCCCGGTCCTCAAGTGGGTGATGTAATTCTAGTTCAAAATTCCAACTGACTAATGTAATGGCTGATTGGAAGGGTAGCCGAATCACATCCAGGACCTGATAATCTCTTACGATTCGCCACTGTTAAGACAGCAAATGGTTATCTCACTCGCTCCCATTCGCGGTTAGTCCCGCTTCCTGAATCCGAATAACTTTTTCTTTTCATTCTTATTTGTTGTTCCTTTTTGTTCTAATTATTTTGTACTCTTTTTCTTTTAATTTTTCCTTTAAAATTTAGCGGCGTTACTAGGGTAAGTCGGTTGGGTGGTTGTGCGCGTCTTACTTCAAGCAGAGCGTTTGTGGAGTTTACGTAAGTACATTTTCATTTTCTATTTTAATACTATTCCTCCTGTCGGTCGCGACCAGAACTCCCGTCACTTCTTTAAAATAAAATTCAGTCCACCGTACGGCTTCCGTGTGGCTGAAACAACCTGATAATATAAAAAAATGCAAAAAGGGCATTATGACTTAGGAAAGCACTATCCAGTTTTTGGCACTACAAGAGAAATGTGTAGTTCGAATGGAATAGATCTACGACCTCAGTGTAAATGTTCTGCCTGCAACATTTATTTATGTTTGAAAATATTTCTTCCGCTAAAACTAAAGTTTTAATTTATTGAAATATTTTAAAATTTTCACATACCAAGATTTGATTTCAAAAATCAGTTTGAATTTGTTATTCTTTTAGGTTTGTTACTATCTACAGAAGAGTAATATTATAAAAAATGTTTTTTGGTCTTGAGATTGTTCTGTAAGCTAAAACTGACAGATGATGAATAAATCTCATTGCAATCTTGCTTAATTTACGAAAAATAGCAATGTTTAAATTTAGACAATTTCGAAAACCGCCATTTTCTAGCTAAGTGAAAATCACTCGTTATATCTTATAAGGGTTAAATAAAAAATTTAAAAGAAAACATTTCATGCCGACTTTTTGGCGAGCACTGTATATATATTTTTATGGTCACTGTTATTTTTTTCGTCGCTTATCTCCCATGTTATTTTATTTTTAAGTACCTGTTTTGTAGCTAAAGTTATGTCAAAGTATGACTTACTTGTTTGAAACGTAGGAGTTTTTTCCTTTATTAAGCATCACTAATTCGTTTTCTATTATTTACTCTACCATTCTTTTTTTTTGTTGTCCGTATATGGAGAGGACAATTCGTGCGCTTTGCAGTTAAAGTCCATTTCTATAATTTTTTTTTGTGCTTTTAATGTATTTCTGTATTTGTTGTAAATATGCCTCTTTATATCTTGGCGTGGTGTAGAATGAGTATACTCGTAGGTCTTTTGTCTCTAACCACAGTTATCCTTTCTTCCTTTCTACTATCTTGTATTTTAAATTTTCTGCTTTATTTTTAAGCTATATTCTCGTTTTTGTTACCAATTCTGGTAATTATTTTCCTTCTTCTCTACGACTAGCGCGTAGGTCTTTCTCTGATTATATTGCTTTCCTGTCTTTTGTTGTGCATCAATTTCTTGTATTCTCTTCTTTGACTTAAACACCGACTCTACCATCTTTCTTAACCTATTTACGCTCATCGTTTTTAATTTATGCAGCATTATTATTTCCTCCTCTTTTGTTTCTCCTTTTATTTGAAAATTAATTATTTTTAGTCAACTGGGAAACAAAAGCCGAACAATATGTCATTTATTGCTTTCTTTTCTACTAATGTCACAGTCGATTTTATTAAATGAAGTGTAATTTAAATGCAAAATGCCTTATCAGTTTTCTAACGAAGAGTATGCTGAGATCATTTACATTTATGGATTTTGTGATGGAAATGCGAGATCTGCCGTTAAGGAATATGGACGAAGATTTCCGAACAGGAGAGTTCCAAATCACCAAACCTTTTCTTCTGTGTTTCAACATGTACGGACTCATGGTTCATTTCCATCAGTTTCAACAAGATCTGACCGTCCTGTGCAGTTAAATGTGAATGAGCAGGAAAACATTCTACAGATGGTTGATCGGAGCCCAGGGTTGAGTACTAGAAGAATTTCTTCTCGAACGGTACTCCCCCGTATGTCAGTATGGCGAACATTACATGATAGGTTTTTGTATCACTATCACATACAACAGGTTCAGCATCTGAAACCTGGAGATTTTGCTGCCCGGTTGAATTTCTGTCACTGGCTACAGGTAAATCCACAATTAGTTCCATTCATTTTATTTAGCGACGAGGCGCAATTTACTAGAGATGGAGTGAACAATACACGTGATTCTCATTTGTGGTCATAACAAAATCTACATGGCACAACAGAAACTAACTTTCAGCGCAGATTTTCTGTTAACGTATGGTGTGGCATGATTGACGATCAACTTATTGGACCTTTTTTCTTTGAGGAACGTCTGACAGGAGAAGCATATGCTAACTTTTTGCGGAATGAATTGCTACCGCTTTTGGAAGAAGTACCTTTACTAACAAGACAACAAATGTTTCTGCAACATGATGGAGCTCCTCCACATTTTAGTCGGCATGTGACCGAATATCTAAATGTTGCTTACCCCAATAGGTGGATTGGGCGTAGAGGCCCGCATGCTTGGCCACCGAGATCGCCCGATTTCACACCTTTGGACTTCTATCTGTGGGGTCATGTGAAAAGTTTAGTATACGAGATAAAAGTTAATACCAGAGCTGAACTAATACAGCGTATCCTGGATGTGTGTCAACAAACACGGAACAACCAGCAGGTGCTTCGAGCGGCTACTCGGTCCATTTTAGATCGCAGCCGTCGTTGTATTAATGCCGAAGGAGGTCATTTTGAGCATTTGATGTGATTTTTGTTTGTTTGTTTTTTTTTATGTTTGTTTTGTAGTTCGCTTTTCTGTTTTCAATAATAATAATTTTCAAAAAATGTAAGAGCATTTATAAACTTTGAACGCTTGTATCTGTGTAACTATGGCGAATTGGACCTATGTTTATAGGACGTTTTCTACTTAAATTGACCTAAGGAACATACCATTTCAGTATGTACAGTACCTCGTGGGACACCCTGTATATCAGTTACCCTCTTCCATTCTTCGTATGTGTTTGTATTATTCACGTTTTCTATCATCTCTTTTCCTTCTTCTGCCACTTGCCTTGTTTGTATAGCAATTTTTTGTTTTGTTGGTGTGCGTTTGTCTTATATCAGTTTGTGACTCCGTCTCTATCGTCATTTTTTCTGTTTTCTCCCATTTGATTTGTTCTAATTGTTGTCTCGCCGATTGCCTGTTTAGTTTAATTTTCTGCTTCTAATTTAGTTCTGTTTTTGTGTTTTGAGTAACCTGCGTCTGCAGTGTACTAAACGCCCTCGTTATCCCATCAATCGCTTCGATGAAGTCGTATACTACCGGTTTTTTTTGTAATTGGCATCCATAAAATCTTGGTCTATCTCTTTCCTTTATCTTTCGCCGAAAGTGATAGTCACTCCTTCCGCGAAACAAATACTGGTCTCCGAAGCCTGGTTGCAAACTACAGAAAAAGGATTACTTAATAACGACCCGGGAGTTCTCACCTCCTTTGCCGATCTTGGAGTATCCCTCCCCTGCGCGCTAGTATTCATTTTTGTCAGGTACAAATCCATATTTATTTAGTTTAGAATTATCAGTTATTCATTACCAGTGTCCATACATTTAACGTGCCTTTGCGAGTTCCTGATATCGAACATATACGTTCCTTTTTTTATTTTTTTATATTTACACATTTGTAGCCAACCACTTTCACTAACAACTAGAAAAACTTTACACACACTAGACATCACAAAAGTCATACATATTATTTATAATTTTTTGTAGTGTTCTTCCTAATACTTTTTTTTTGCTTAACTTAAATAATTTTTTAATTATTTTTTGGCTTGTAAATTACGTTCTATACTTTTTCCATATTTTTTTTTCTTTTGGTACCTTCGTAGGATGCTTCGTCCCTTTATTTTTTAAAAACCTCTTGTAAAATTCTTTAAATTCATTTAACATACGAATTTTATGATAATTCCCCTAATTTTGTTTATGTACCGATAAGCTTCGTTTTGGTTTCTGCTGAAAGTTCCTGTAATGTACTATTGTTAGAAAATATTTTGGCGCTTATCGCTTCATTAGTTTCTGAATTATTCCTTTATCTTGTTTTTATTGATAAGTACTTTCAACCCCTTTATTTGCTTATTTTGCGTTTTTAGTGTTGAAAACACTTATAGGGAGCTTGATTCGAAGGCTTGTGTAACGAAACTATGAAACGCTCAGATGAAACAAATCTGGAACTTGCCTTGTACACTTCCAAAACGGTACAATATAGATGAAAATTGCACATAAACATATTTATAGAGCACAAAATTTACTGCAAAAAAGTCCGCGGGAGGGTATAATTATATCTAATACCTTAAGAGTTACAGAATTTTAATGTAATGTAAGACATTATCGTGTAACTTTGCACACTTGTATTTTCTAAACTATAGAAGGTAATTGTACCCTTCCGCGAACTTTTTTATAGCAAATTTTGTTCTCTCTAAAAAGGTATATGTGCAACTTTATTTTATCTTGCAACGTTGTAGGGTAATAGTTTATTTGTTATTCTCATTGGGTTTACTTTATTCAGCCTGATGCTGTAACACTCTCGTTATACTTAGCGACCAATAGCTATCAGATTTTAATGGTGGAAGATAACGATCGACATAACAATCACTGGTAAAATAGGTTTTCTGTATCGATATTTTAATTATATCGGTATGTCGCCCACTATCTTGCAATTCTTATTTTGGAAAAAAGTATCGCTTTTAAAAAAAGTTTAGTTTAGAATCTGGCTTGATTCACAAGGTGATTACCTAACTCGGTAGTGGTTCTTTGTTAGATTTTTGTTTGCTTTTTGAAGTTATCGTTTTATTTCTTATCTTTCCGGAGTTTAGATTATGGCTAGTTTCACAAGTGGATAACCTAACTTTTGAGAAGTTCTTAGTTAGATTTTGGTTGCTTGTTAAGTTTTGCGATCTATCTCACGCCCTGATGAAGCCCCTTACGAATATGGGCGAAACGTTGGCAACTTCGGTTACAACAACAATGACACGGTCCAAACCCGGAAGACATTCTTATCTTAGTATAAATTCCGGCAGTGGAAGCCTTCGCTATTACAGTAACGATTGGATCGCACGATTTGGACCACCTTTACCCGTGACAACGGACCAAAACCCTACGAACAACAGTTCCACCACAACCAAATGGCATGGTAAAACGTTTCGACCGACAATTGAAAGCAGTGATTTCATTTGACTTTCAATCTACTTAGGATTTGTTCCGGTTGACACAACAATATTAAGTTTTCCGCGACTGAACTCGTTTATGATATCTAAAATCTTAAGCTTTCGCGGTTATTTTGTTTATGATTATAAACAACTTTCGGCTTAGATCGTGTCGTCACCTAGACTTTTTAGGCTTGGTCCTAATCTTTCCTTGAGAGCCAAAACAAGAAGTAGAACTTGGCCTTTGCCGTATTGTCGTTCGTGAATCAAAACAAACTAACGCAAGACATTACAGCTTGCATCTTCAGAGTGGTAAATATCTCTGAAGAAAAAAATGTAAATGACAATATTTATATCATTAGCGATTAGCGTAATTAACGGACCTTATCTTTCCGTTACCGCTTGACTGACTTCGTTATTGATCTTTGTCTTAGAGGATGTAATACTGGTAACCAAGGTTTGCTGAATCTTAAACCCTTTTCTCGGTTTATATTACATGGATGTTTTTCCACAGCTTCGTGGATTAGTTTGGGAAAGTAGAAAGGAGTTCTAGCCAACACTTTACTTTGGTCAAAGTTTAGCGTGTGTCCTTGTACTGCTACTGAGTTTGCAGTCAGCCATATATTCTTTTAGTCTAACTTCAATAGAGCGTCCCGTCTGTCCTATATAACTTTATCCACAGAAAAAAAGAGTGCTATACGACCACCGAACGTATAAGAGTAAATAGTATATAGGGCACGCGCCGTACCGTTGTAAAACATCTGACCGATAGATTTTGAAATAGAAAAAATCCAGACTAAAACTACCTGGTAAGAAATAAAATTCAAACGTTTGCTACGACCTCCATTAAGTGACGCACATCATCCCCTCGATAGCCCAAATTTTCTATTGAATAATGGCTTTAATTAATACGTAAAAGTATAAGCATCTTGTATTAATTCGAAATAAAACTAAGTTGAAAAACACACCGTTAGATAACTTACATCTTTCTTATACATTTTGTTTACGTAGTTACTTCAAACGGGTCGCTGTTTTTGCGTAAAATGCTCTTTTGCCTGTATGAAAGAATACGTTTCTAACCTTACTTTCTTAAATACACGGTAAAACTGAAAAGACTGTTTTTCTGATTGCATTTTCCGGTTCCTCGTATAATGGAACGCGCAAAACATCTCCAAAATTTATTTTTTTATACAAAAAAAGCTCTCAAGCCTATACATCACAATCGTTATGTTTATAACGGCTACCAAAACGTCGCCGTTATATCATAATCGTTACGGTTCAAGATAACGAGAGTGGATAACGAAAGTCGATGAATGGAACCGTTATAAGTTATACAGCATACCGATTTTATAAAAATAACGATTCGACTAGATAACGACATCGCTATTCATAAAGAGAGTGATATAGTATCAGGCTGATAGTCTGAGAACATAGTTCAATCCATGTGAACCCTGGGGGCGACGGTCCGACAGTGTGAAACCTCTATAAAACGCAGCAGTAGTAAACACGTGTCCAAAAAAGAAACATTCTTATCACTGAAGCGGAACGGGGGTCACAGGTGAATCTACTAGCAAAAATTTACCATACTTTGCAGGTGTCCTTCTAGTATGTTGATTTGTTCTCCCGCTGTCGGAATAAATCTAAGAAAATTAAGCAAATCATCTTAATACAAAAATTGTGGCGGTTTCGATGCAGGATGGTTTACAAGAAAAACAACTTCAGATATTACCACACTGACAAAGGTACCCTTACCCGCAAAAAAACCGCGGTGGTCTCCAAAATTAACTAGACCAAAACACACATGTTGAACTAAACCGATAATTTATGTTCAAATTTTAAAATGCGTAAACAAAGTAGTAATTTAATAAATCTGATTAATAAAGTTTTATAATAAAAACTATCAGTAATTACTAATTTGAGTCATAAACAATTTTACTGTAAAGTTATCAGCATAGAACGAAAGTATGTAAAATAAAATTTGAGTAAACTTTCAATGTTGAAATTGTATCAACAGTCAGGCAATTGTAAAGATTATTACTATTATTAGCGTTATAAATCTGTTAAGATTAGAGAAAAGAATCATGTTAAAGTAAAGTTCGTCTATTTAATGCTTTTTTATAATCAGTAGCGCATTTGCTTAATATTAATAAGAAAAAAAATAGTAGCATCGGTAAATTTTTATTCCATTTGTAGCATGCAGCGCCGCCCAATAACAAAACGTAGTAACATCTTAAGGGTACAAAGGGGCACAACGTCGATTTTAACAGATTGAGTAAAAAAAAGAAAAGCCAATGGGCAGATATGGTACTGAGAGCGTTCGTGAACTTGCCCAATCAGAAAAAAATGTTTTAGGATATAAAGTCAAAATTGCGTACAAAGAAAGAGGAGAGTTTTAAACGAAGGTTTTAAAAACCACGACGCGGTGTTTTTCTTTTGAAAGGTTAGAAATTAGTTAAATTTATTTTGATATGCGTTTGTTTTTTATTTGATTATTGTACGAGAGATACAATGAACTGAGATACTGTCTAACGCGAGAAAATTGAGAATAACTATTTAAATTTAATTCTATCGTTTAACGAGGTTTTTTTGTTGTAAACGGAGAGAGCAAATTTAATATTTTTTTCTTTGTCTTTGACAATGGACTGGTCGCTTATAAGATTAGTTTTACTTTTTTTGCGCCGAAAGATTACGCTAAGAACACCTAGAAAATTTAATAAAAATGCATGTCAATTATTTCACGTCGCGAAATGTTTTTATTGAAGTCCAGCCTGCTGTAAGTCTTCTTTAGATATGACAGGGAATCGCAGACGTGACAAACTTTGAAAAAAACAGTTTTTAAACTGTGGATGTACATTTCCAAAGGTGAAATCTCCACTTCGAAAATTTTACATCTGAAAGGATGTGGCAACGTAGCTCGAATCGTGTCATAATCTTAGAAGCTGTTGAATTGTGAACCGTTATAAAACTCTGGTAAAGTCCAGTAATCATTTTGTATTGTTTTTTTTAAAAACGCGTGTCAACTAATTAGAGTGTGGTGAAACACTTGCCAGGGATCACGCAATATAAATTGTTTATTTAATCCGACCGTATTCAATCAAAGTCTGGCCAAATTTCTGAAAGTTCCACTTTGGCTTTGAAATTGATTGTGTCCAGAGATAATTTAATATTTTACATTTATCCGAATGCTTTTAACAGTATCTAAGCCAGCAGAAAATGGCAGTTAGTGGACGTGAAGCTCAATTGGTTCGACATGCTTGTGAGCGCAATATGACTATTTGAGCTTTGCGAAGGTGATTTTTTGCCTTGAAAATATATTGTGTCAAATAAAGTTCGATGTTTTGAGATTTTGTTGCTAACGTTGTGTTTCTTACCGTACATCGCTTGGAAAAAAAACCTAAGCGTTACTAACACAACCCAAATATTTCCTAATACCTGATGCCTAAACAAAGCTTAGATTTGAGAAAATAAATAAGTACGGCCATTCACGAGATTAAAGCTTTACAACCAAAACATCGCGTCTCAATGTTGGTGCCAACAATGGACTACTGGTGGAAGAAAACCGCGAATTTATGACAGTTTATTAGCCCAAAATACTTATTTTTGTGCTTCTCTAAAAGAATTTTCCATAAAAGATATACCCTCCAGGTTGCAATCAATTCGCAGTTAACTATTACATACTACTAAAACTATAAATTGGAAACAACAGCCGGAAGTGTTTGGATTTAGAGTTTTTAATACTAATGATGAGGCCGGTCCATTTACATGCTATGATGTTTGTTTAAGTGCATGGATTTAAAATAACGCGGGGGTTTCTTTTTAGATATGTTACTGGAAACAACGTTTTATCAACACGCAATAATTCTTGATAATAAGCGGTCTTGCTCATCATTTGTTATCACAAAAAATTCTCCATATGTCATTGGTGTTGCTGATTCATCATCTTCCAGCGATGAAGAGGTTATGAGAAAAAAATCTAAGCCATTTAATGAACAAATGTTTAATACAAACAATTGGTGAATTATCATATTCTCGTTTAATATGCACCTAGACTACTAGTTATTTCTGTGTTTTAATCTTTTTATTACTTATGTGTATACATTCTCAGTGGCGGCTGGTGGTCAATTATACGAGAGGGTAATTTAAAAAAAATGCAATTCCCACAAAAAGGCTAAAAAAACATTCTTACAGTAACGTGATTTATATTTAAGATTTAAGATATTCGTCTATAATTACAATTACCATAATGATAAATAACAAGCTCATTAAAATTTACAATGATTTTTCAATGCTTAGCATAGAAATGCAAATCTTTCTTGTCTCATAATGTTGCCAACTGCGTAGAAATGTTTTAATTCTTTTTAACACAGAGCTATTGACCTATCTCTCGCTACGCCAACAATCGCTACAAACTTTACCTGGTCGGTGCTAGAAGACCTTCACCATAGCGACCATTTCCCAATAGTGCTCCAATCAAATATAAAAGCAAATACATATAAAGCAGACTGGAGGTTTAATACAACAAAAGCAAACTGGGCGCACTTCGCTGAAGTTATACAAACACCAAACTTAGAGTGCGATATGGAATCTGCGGTAGTTAGCTTTACGACCTCGGTAGTTGAAGCAGCTTCTAAGTCAATGCCACTGACAGGGGGTAAGATGAAGCGTTCTCCAGTGCCATGGTGGAACGACACAATTAAAAATCTAAACAGGAAGAAGAAACGTTTGCTAAACAGATATAAAAAACACCAAACAGAAGGAAATCTAATAGCATTTAAAGTAGCAAGAGCACAGGAAAGATGGTAGAAAAGAAAAGCACTTAAACTATCATGGAGGAACTATACATCTAGTTTAAGTAGCACGAGTGCACAATCTGAAATGTGGAGGAAAGTTAAATCTATAATAGGAACAAGCTCAGCACCTCAAAACCCAACATTGGAAGTAAACGGAAAAATATTCACAAACCCCCGGGAGGTATCAAACCTCTTCGCAAAGTACTTTTAAAGCATCTCAAGCGACGCACAATACGACGAACCCTTCCTAACACAAAAAAGAACTCGCGAGAAAAACAAAATAAACTTCAATTCCGACGTTGGCGATAATTACAATGACAATTTTACTATGGCCGAGATGGAAAGGATTCTTAAACTGGCAAAAGATACAGCACCGGGACATGATAAAATCACTTTTAGCATGATTAAACATCTTCCCCTAGAAATAAAAGTTATGCTACTGTCAATATACAACTCTATATGGCAAACAGGGCATTATCCCACAGCATGGAAGCTAGCTACGATCGTTGCTCTACCTAAACCAGGGAAGGACGGAAGCAAAATGGAGAATTTTAGACCCATCTCACTCACCTCCTGCTTATCGAAAGTGTTGGAATCGATGGTGAACTTCAGACTTGTCACGATATTGGAAAGTGAAGGAAGAATCAGCCACTATCAAGCAGGATTTAGGAGAGGCTATTCAACCGTGGACCAGATAATACATTTGGACTACATTATAAACGAAGCTTTTACAAACAGACAACACGCACAAGCGGTTTTTTTCGATATACAAAAGGCGTTCGATACAGTGTGGAAATATGGAATTTCAGAAAAACTCCATAAATGGAACCTAAAAGGGCGCCTGCCCCGACTGATTCAAAACTTCCTAGAAAACAGAACTATGGAAGTAAAAATCGGAAGTACGCTATCAAATACAGTATCCCAAAGCAATGGCATACCGCAGGGCTCGGTTCTTAGTGTGACTCTCTTTGCAATAGCAATTAACAACATAGCTGACAAGATAAAGCACACGTCTCGAGCATTGCTATATGTGGACGATCTCTGCATTGTAAAAACGGGTCGAGATATGCAGGAAATATCAGTCGGCCTGCAAGAAGATATTGCAACCGTAGTTGCAGACGCAGAAGAAAAGGGATTCAAACTCTCATCTGAAAAAACTCGCACTATGCACTTCTGCAGACTCAGGCATGAACACAGGCCCTTGCCGCTATACCTCAAGGATGTATTAATACCTAGCGTAAACGAAATAAAATTCCTAGGCATAACCTTGGACTCCAAGCTTACTTGGAAATCACACATTAACAATGTGGTTACTTAGGACTTAGGGTTCTAGGAAGCTACACATGGGGTGCGGACCCAGACACGTTAAAAAAACTGATTAACTGCTTTGTAAGAAGTAAAATAGAGTACAGGTCCGTAGTGTACGGGTCGGCCGCAAAAACACACTTTAAGAAAATAGAGTAATTGTGGAACAAGGCATTGCTATTGGCAACGGGTGGATTTAGGACGTCTCCAACTGAAAGCCTCAACGTAACAAATAATACTCTACCGTTAAAACTGAGACTGCGATACGCCGTTAAACTCTGTACAAAACCCAAGCACTTCCTGTATGACATCATCACGAATCCCCCTATGCACGACAAATATGAATGGCAGCAAACCCGAACAGTTCCGGCAATAATAGGTCTACACAAAGAGCTGTACTCTGAAAACCTGCTAAATAAAAAGTACTGGGAATCAACCAACGCTCTCCCACCATGGCAGCTGGAAGCGCCTCACATCGCCAACAGCGTAAATGAAAGTCAAGGCAGACGCATTCTAGTCAGAATACGAACAACTGAAGACCGCAACGAGGTTTATGTGATACAAGATGGAGCAATACTAGCGTGGAAGATGAGTGATATATACACGCGCTACAATGTCGAGTGTGTGGCACTACTAAAAGCTCACAAGCGAATCTGAAGTCACAAAAGAAAAAAGATCAGGTGGTTCTGACCAGACTCAGGATAGGACACACAAGACTGACTCATAGTTACCTGCTACTCGGAACAAACCCGAAAAGATGCGCACAATGCGGAACATATCTCACTATTCTTCACGTGTTTGAAGAATGTCCAATTAGCGAATCCAAATAAATTTAGCAACGTCCTGAAATTTCTGAGAGAGACAAAGCTATACAAAGAAATATAGAATAGCGATGGACCACTAGCGGTACGGTGCCAATGATCTGAGTCGTCGACGCACTGTCCGCAAGTAAATCATGAAAGGTAAAGAAAAAAAAACAAGCTCATTAAAATTTACAATGATTTTTCAATGCTTAGCATAGAAATGCAAATCTTTCTTGTCTCATAATGTTGCCAACTGCGTAGAAATGTTTTAATGCTTTTTAACACAGAGAAACATCGCTCTCTTTCTACTGTAGTCATATGTAAAGTCAATCAATTGTTTTATTTAATATGTATCTATTTTTAGTTTTTACAAACATTTTCATTATGGTCTTTTATTGATCTCACAAGTGCTTTTTACTTTTTCTTTTAAATGCTATAAATCCGTAACATTATTTTTACAACATAATGATTAATGCATCATCTGAAAAAAGTAAACATAAAACACTAAAATCTATTATTTATTTCAAATCCACAAATCCAATCTAACGAATCATACACAGATTCTTTAAAATTACTGTAAACTTTTTGGTCGAATTTAAAGTAAAGGCTAAGGACGATGAGCATTACATTTTAATTCTAGATGTGTAAACAATTATTAGCTTAATTTTTTAATGTCTAGTACCACCGTTATTATGAAACGAAAACGTTAAGTCGTCCCTTATGAATATTATCGATCAACTAAGCAAATCGACTGTAAAGTTTGTCATATGTGATAAGAAATTTGCATTCGATCATCTGTATTTTACACACACGTGCTACGAAGATAACGATAGATGACGTAAGTCACGTAAGCAATTGTACTCAAAGATAGTTGCACTAAGTATTATCTTTGGAGTAGACGGCCCGGCTGAAGACCCTGTGAAAGCATTTAAACATTTACTTATCTCTTTTTCTAACTCGCATAAAATTGTATTATGTGTGTCGCACTGTTGAATACAATAACTATCATCGTAATATAATGTAAATGCGGACACAAGTACGTGTCAGCCTCGGGTAAATTCGCAAAGTATCGTATCTGTTGCGTTTAAATTGACAATTATTTAAACGCTAATAATTTGATTGAAACGCAAATTTTCTGTAATTTTAAAGCAAATAAATGCCTTTCTTATTCATTTAACGAGGGTCATTGACCAAATGACCTAATAGAAAAGCCGCCACTGTGCATTCTTATTTTTTAAAATAGCAATAAACCTTATTTATTATATGACGAATGTAATATCGTGTTTGTTGTCAACACTTTCTGATAGTTGCAAGATTTGTGATATCTGTGAATTTTTTTTTTTTTTTAATGAATTTGAATTACCAGGTTTGTTTTGTTGATGTTAAAAAGTTGTTTTGACCTTTATTTTTAGCTGTATTTCATTGAATTTTTAGTTTTAGAAGCTTAATATCTAGGCCTATCTTAGTTGTTGTTTTTTTCCTTGCCATCCATCTGTTTATCCTTATCAATTATTTTCTCACGTATTAATTTATTGCTTCTTTATAAGGCTACCGTTTTACCTTCTTCCTGGTGTTAGCTAATTCGTCTTTTCATCTTTTAGTTACACTTTCACTCTTATTACTTCAGAAACACACCTTTTTTCTGTTTTAAATGCTAGCTTGCACATTAATTTGTTTTGTGTTTTTTAGAGTTTTTTGTCACACTTTTTTGGGTTTTGTATCTATTTTTTTTGTGTTTACGCTTTTAGCCGCGTTCCGTTGCACATTGCTAGCAGCAACAACTAACTTTTAATTAAACTAACTAATAAAATAGAAAACAACAGGAATATTTCATTTTTAAATAAAATACAAGCGTCTCAGACACAATTCTCTTAGTTCTTTTATTTTACTTACAGCATTTTTTTACATTTTTTTATTTTTTATAGGTAATTATTAATATTGCAGTTTAAACAGTACTTGCTATAAAGTTTTCTACAAAAATGTTTCAACTATTCACGTGAAAAGTTTCTGATATAATATTTTTAATCTTTCAAAATCAATCAATCGTTTCATTTTTTGTTTATTTAGTCGTTTTCAATAAATCACGTTCGTTTTAGATAATAGCCTTAAGAAGTATATTTTCTGACATTATAAATTATTTTCTATCGATGTCTGGACACGAAATTGCAAACAACTTCTTATACGTAAAATTTATAATTCATTCGGTTCTTTTGGGAAAATGTAAGAATTTATTCATTTTTAGGATACTCGTCACATTATCATTTTTGCCAAAACCATTCTTTAACATTTAAACTCTTCAGCAATAAGAACTTTTCTGGAAGGGATGTTTAATGTAATATTAAAGCAATTGCACATAAGAGTGACGGGAGATTTTGTACTATATGCGGGGTTCAGCAAGCTTATTGAGGTTTTTTACTCACTACCTCATTTCGGCGTTTGAAATGTAAATGCAGTTCAGTAGCCTGTTCATCCGGAAAAACGTAATTTTAAGGGTAACCCAAAATCGTTTACCCTAACATTTTTTTATATATAAAATATAATTGGTTTTTATTTCAGTTATTAAAACAATAACCCGACGAATAACGCAAATCGATAAAATGTAAACTTTTTATGTCGAAAATTTGATTGATAGTAAATAATAGAAATTTGTGCGGATTTAATATAACAAATGCGAGCGGTTGATACCGTAGACTAAATTATTACGTTCGTGTGACATTTTTTTGTCGTTTTGCTTTGGTTCTTAACGCACAGCGAAAAAATGCGATGCGGTTAACCTTGGCCTTAGTAAAATTGTAAAATGCGTAAGAAAAACGATAATGTTAAGGTTACGAGAACACCTACACTGATATCGATAACCACCTCCAATGTTATAATGAAGCTTCACCGTAATGTAATATAGAGCTAAGAGGTCGATGACCAGATGCCTTCGTAGTCAAGGCTAGGACCTCGACGCCGTGGCCAATACTTTACATTGGAGTAATTCATAACTGTACAGTGTCGTCGCTATAACCAAGTATTCCAATCAAAACCGAATGTAAACCTTGAACCACTATATCTACCAACGGTACATTTCAGCGGATATCTAAAAGCAATTCCGTATTGCACGGCAGTTCTTCGCGCATATGAATGAAAGAACAGCGTGCAAGAAACGCCAGCGGCTTCCCTAGACCAGTTGGGCGGTGATGCGCTCGTGCTGACAGTGTCCTTCATGATTCTTATTATGCCTGGACCCGGAGGTTTTTTACTACTTGTGTTTTTGTGCAGTGTGTTCCACGGGAATGTTCTAGGACAAGATGATTCCTTAGCTGGAAGTTTTCTTTCTGGTAAGTTTCGTTTACAACCCTTTTTTTAAACTTAATTAGTTTTCGATTAAGAAACGGGACTTACACGGTTATATTACTGTTATGTTCTATATCGAAAGTCTGTTACAAAATTTTTTGAATCAGAAAAAACCAGATACTTAAAAAGAACCTAAAAATTGTTTCTAGTTTAAGTAATTAAATTATAGCAAAATTAACCGCGTTTCCTTGTTTTGTTTCTATAATTGTTCGACATATGTTCTACCAATGAAAGAGAGTCTAAAGGAATGTTCGTGCCATCACGTATCAATGAATAGCGGTCCCATAAGAATTAAATACCCAAATAATGGTAATCATTACATAATCTTAAACCCAACACAGTTCTGAAGATTGTACAGTTATAATTGGCACATTTTATGTAAATTAAATTTTCTTTTACTATTACTAGCAAAAAAAAGTTGTTAATTCAAGCTCAATTTCACCTTGTTCTTAAACTTGTACCCAGTTATAGGTATGCGTTACACTACAAGAGCTAATGTAGGTCAGCTACCAGTTAGTAATGCCATCATTTCCTGTACAACTTTAAAAACTTTTGAATAATCATTATTATTTACAAGAAAATGATTTAACCCAATATTCGAAAGTTGTGAATCATTTTTACGCTAAAATAATTTATCAATCTACGTACCAAAACGATTTTTATTAGTGTTTCTGTCTCGTCTCTCAATTTCGGCTAACGGTGCTTGAAAATGAATAATAAAAAGTAAATAAGTTAATAAAAAATTAATAACGCCAAGTTTCTGTAAACCATAACAACCATTTTTAAATTATTAATATAAGAAAATTTGCAACTCGTTTAAGTAAAATGTTAAAACTTTTCGCAGCTTTATAGTAATGAACAAAATTGAGAAATTTATCGCACATTCTACCATTAGAAATAAGCTTAGTTTCCAAACATTGTTTTTATTTCGACGCCGAAATGCAAAATATTAATGGCGGGAAATTAATTTTCACCTTTTCAAGCATAAATTTCGTTTTTTTATATCAGCCATTTATTTTCACACGTCCGCAATGAAAAAATTTCAAAATTTAGACTGTAGATTCGAAAAAAGCAATTACCGTAAAACCATAACAAGTTTTCTTAAGATCAAAGAACAATACTCATCAAGTATGTTTCTTATCTTTTTCACTCGGGTAGCTAACAGACTATTTTTATAATAATGATATTAAGGCATCGAGGTTGTGGACAATTTTAATAACAATTTAAACATAAAGTGAACGAAGATGGGCTTTTATTTTTAAAATTTAATTTAGAAAGTAATACAGAAAACCGTTTTGGTAAATGTACTAAAATAATTACGCAAATTTCTTGGATACACGGTATTTATGTAAAATTCATAACATTAATAGAAAAAAATACGTATCCATTTTGTAATTAAAGCTTTGCTTTGCACAGAAACGCTCAAATCTGGCATTGTAATTAACTTCTTTTACGTTGGCTTTGTACTTTTATAATTACAGTTACATTACCATTAGCAACAATTAAGTTTGTTAATATGTCAAGCAATTGCTTCTTTCACTTCTGGCACAGCCGTTCTAATTAAAATCATATCGAATTACTGTTACACATACGAACAAAGCAAACACACAACAAAAAAAATAACTGTGTAACATTGATTATTGAATAAACACCTGAGCGTAAATCTTATTCGCTACCAACGCAAATTGAGAACTTTAATAATTTAACCCGTCACGTTAATTTTCAATAAAGGTTTCTGCTTAAAGTTTAGCTAATGGCGAGCATTATTTTAATTTTATTGTTTTAATTTCTTGTAATTTATTCGTCAAGTGTAGGCTTTCGAAAGTAGAACGCATATGTTACACCTTCTGCTTGAATAATACCTTAATTGGGCGTAAAACTGTGAAAAGGTTAATAAACAGTTTACTGTAAATTCTACGCTTTGTACGTAAACTGTACCTTTTCCTTTCAATAATATTTCCGCGTTATTTCAATAAATCCACAACTGTTTTTAGGATTGCTGGATACTATCACTAGCACGGTAGATTCAAAAGACTGTCCTGGAGTATGCGTGCATGCTTTAGCAACAATTATATGTTACGATGTGCTGGAAGACGTAGCGTGTCCATCATCTTCGATGAAATGTTGCGTCGAACCTCCAGCACCTAATACAACAGAAAAAGTAATCATCAAAAATGTAACCACTACTGAATTAAGTACAACGACCGTTACAACCACCCCTGTGCCAGAAAAGGTAAATATTAACATAGTGTAACCAAACATCAAAATTTTCTTTTCCAGCCAGAATACGACAGATACTCTAACGTTTCAATTAAAAACGAAGAAAATAAAAAAGAACAGCGTGAGTACCGAAAATAATAACGTTCCTAAAAGCTATAACGCAATTTTTTAGCTTTATCCGTAAAAGCGTGCCCGGGAGTGTGTGTCGCAGATAGAATTTCAGATTACTGTGAAGCTATCTTAACAACAGAAGACCTTTGTAAACCGACGCTAAAATGTTGCGTATCTAGCGACGTTTTTGGTGATAAAACTCCTCCTAACTTAATTATACCAAACAAGAAAAACGCAACCTCAACAAATACTAATAGTCGAACTACGCCTGTTCCGATTACTACAACGGAGCTAGTGCGAGTTTCGATTGAAACAAAATCACCCCCAGTAACAAAGCCGTGTAGAGGAGAATGTGTCAGTGGTTTATTAGCTTTAGTTTTTTGTGAAGATATCGATTCTGATGCTGAATGCGGTGAAGATGAGAGTTGCTGCATTTCATCCACAGTAAGATAAGTGCCTTTATTTTACATTTTTTTAGAATCGTCTGTTTGTAGCCAACAAACCGTCCTACTATACTATACACTACATCGACTACAACTTATAGACCAACAACTCCAGATTCAGGACCTCTTTGTCCTGGTTATTGTCTTATAAATATAATGGCAGCATTTTGCGAGCGACCATCGGTGTTAATTCCACGAACGTCTGATTGTAAAAGAGGATCAATTTGTTGCGACAATACCAGAGTTAGTGTGACCCGTCCAAAACCGAAACCAATTCAAACTACAACAGCAGTAATCACGACTACGCCAGATCCACGACCAGAATGTCCGGGTTCTTGCATAGTTTCGTATTTAAGTTTTACGTGTTTCCGTATGTATTCGTCCTATTTAGTAATATGGTACTATGATTATTATTCCCTCAGGTAACGCCGAAATGACGGAAGTATTTAAATGCCGTAAACCTGCTACGAAGTGTTGCGCTCCTAAGTCCCTAATACGAGAAGCTCTGGGGCATAAAGATTCCGATTCGTCGCAAGCATCCCAAAGTACTTTGCAACCAAATTTGGTACTAACAACGGCTGCATCTACCGTAGCGGATTCTGTGTCAACAAGTAAAGTATTTTTAGATAATTTGTGCTTAACACGTTACATTGTTATTAACAATGTTCCAAACTAAACTTTAAAAAAGAAAGTGTTTTGCAAAGAAAGTAACAATTTGTTTTGTTAAATGCCGTGACAAATTACAGTAGTTTATTTTACCGTCATTATTTAGAGAATGAAAAAAGGTTTTTTTATTTAATATTTGCAATTTATGGATTGGACCAATTCGAATAAAAATAATCGACAATTATTCAGATAATTCAAATAACTCGATTAATCAATGTTCGACATAAAAAAGTTATTCGAATAATCGACTATACTCAAATAATCGAAATACAGTCGCGATATCCGGATCAATTAAAACCAAGAAGATTCGAATTATCAAATAATTCGGATTACCAGGTTCAACTTTAAAATAGTTATTTTGGGAACATAAAATGTCTTTGATCAAATTATGTAATTTCATTAAAAGTAATCAAAACTACGAATTTATTGATAACATGTTATACAATACATATGTATATTGGATATATACATAATTATTCTGAATAATGTAAACTGGGGGTATATGGCAACGATTATTTTTAGTGACGCTATGTCAACCAATTTTAACATTAGAACTTAATTTTAATGCTTGATAAATAGTACGACTAGTAAACTATCATATAGCAGGAGTCGTCAAATCAAAAAATAATTAAAGCCTCAGAAAAGATACAATTAAGAAAAAAGAGAAAATGCCATATTACCCAACAACCTCGGGAATATGGCAAAACCCACCTGGGTAATATGGCAACAGGGTCTACGAACACAATAAAATTGAAAATATTTTTTATTATCATCAATGTTACAAAAAAAAGTTATATATAATAGTAAAACGTAAGTAATGATTCTTAAAATAGTCTTAAAAAACAAAAAATTGAAATCTATTGATTACAGTCTTTGCAAAATGTTTCAGAACTTGTGCAAGTTTCATGAACCCAGCGTGAACATTTTAAGCACAGTAACCAATCACATTTAGGGCCTTTCTTATCAAAAAAGTACCCATTACAATGTTTGCAGTACTCACTTTCATCAACGATATCGTGATCATTGTCAGTTGAGTGTACACTCATTTCAACAGAGGAAGAACTGCTTGAAGATTCAATCCGCTGTCGGAGCTTTTGGTTTCTTCCTTTCTTCACAACAGTTTGTTGTGAATTTGTCTTGGTTTTAGTAGCTTGCGACTTCTTTTAGCTTTTTTTTCAGCAGTAGCTTTCATTTTTTCTTTTTTTGTGCGTTGACATCAGGGGACGTCAAAATTTCTGCATGTTGTTTGCGATTAGAAGCTCTCCCACTGGGACCAGAAATTGTGGGGATACTTTGAATAGCGTAAAAGCTGGTAGAGGGAATAGCAGCAATACTTTCGAGATCGACAGGAGCAGTTGGCAATGCAAGATTGGTGGTAATTTCTTGGTCCTTAGTAATTGGCAAAGCAGGAACAGGAGCAGTCGCCGGCAAAGTAGGTGAACCAGTGGCTGCAGCAGAGGTTACTGGAGTTGTCGATTCATTCTCATTATATCGGTAAGCATAATCCGGAATAACTGATTCGTCTAGTGGGCGAATACCACAAGCCTTGAAACCTGACACCCCGTTTTGTACTGTGGCAGCTTTGGACCAAGCAGTATTAATCAGGGAAGAGAACTGGTAGCGAGTGAGTTTTCTGCCTGCATTATTCCGTATCCACGAAGCACAAGCATCACGCCAATATGTCTTTAGTGGCTTAAAAAAAGACCGATCCAAGGGTTGCAGATAATGGGTAGTGTGGCTTGGGAGACACATAAGAACCACATCATTACTTGCGGCGTAATCAAGTACATCTGGGTCTGAGACATGAGACAAATGACCATCAAGTATCAAAAGTACTTTCCCAGGGTCTTTTCTAGGCACAAATACGTTTTGAAGCCACTTTAAAAAGATGGCTGCAGTAACATAGGCGCTCTTTTCGCCCATTATTACTTGTCCTCCTGGTGGTAACCCGTCTTCAAACTCTGGTTTTTTATTTTTCCCTTTAAAAATGCAATACGGTGGAAGGAAATGCCCTTCAGCATTTACACAGCTCAGCACCGTAATGGTTTCCCCCTTTTCAGCGCTGGTTACTGAGCATACGGCCTTCGCTCCTTTGGACGCAAGTACTTTATCTGGAGGATTGTTAAGCTGTACACCGGTTTCATCAGTATTATATATTTTTCTGGGGCAGTTGTAAAACCCATGTTCATCGAAAATATTCTTCAAAGGTCAAAGTAATCGTCAACTTCTTTCTTATTCATGCCTTTTATCCGGGCAATTGATAGCCCTTGAGCCTTTCTGATTGTTATTTCTAGGTGTCTTTTTAAAAATCCAATAATCCAGTCATAACCTGCCGGTTGTTTAACATGGTTAAAAGTGTTTGGTATAGCGTTTCTGATCACAAACTTATATGCCAAGATCTGAATGTCGCGCATCGTAGCTGGAAAGTTACATTTTTCTAATTGTTTAATATAAGCAACCAGTCTTTCTTCGTTTTCTTTGCCCAATGCACTTTTTCTACCCAGCTTTGGCGGCTCGATATCGTTGGCTTTCATTCGTCGCATTAAAGTACGTACTAGTACCTTGTATGTCCGGGATATTTCCCTAATAGATGCTTTCTTGTCTCTTATGTCCATAATTGCCGCCTGCAAGTTTTCCAGGCTCCATTGTGCCCGCAAATTTCTCTTGACATAATTTCGAAGCATTCTGTAACAATCGCAATCAAAAATTTTTATACATAATGCATCAACACCCAAATCATCCCTAATATAAAAATGTCGGGAAATACGCTGCATTTATAGTGCATGCGGCATATTACCCAACAGAAATGTGGCGTATTACCCCAAGCTATAAATATGAGAATAAATGCTACTACCTCAAATTCAACAAAGTGTAATGGCGGCCGCGGCACACGCATTGACACGGGCTGATATATACAATCCAACTTTATAACACCGATCACGCTACAAAAGGTGGGTTTTATATAAAATTCAGTTGAACAACGCCCTTGAGAAATTTCTAGGGTAATTATTTTAGCACTAACCTCGAAGTTTTCACCAAAACTCAAGTTTTTTGTACAACACGGCGGAGCACTTGCGAACTACAATGACTTAATAGCCGACTGACAAACCGTTTCAGTTTACGGCGCTATTAAGTGGCAGTTGACGGATTTAAGATGCTTAACGTGTCATGTTGCTATATTCCCCCGGTTTACCTTATAGTTAAAGTAATCCATCTCTAAGTGAAAAAATTGTAATATTATATTTTCTTAAAGTCAATCCACAATTATATTTTGATTATAAAAGTAGTTTTGACAATTTAAATTGTCATCATCAGTTACACTAAAAGCAAATGAATTAACAAAAATAATTAAACATTTAAAAGATCTTACAAGTTACATCAAATTAGAAAAATTCAATGACAATTATCTGAATTTTCATTATAAAGACGATGAATTTCAAGAATATCAAGATGATTAAGAAAAGAACTTTTGTTACAAACATGAAGAAATTTAACATTAAGGTCAAAAGAAAAAGAATGACCCGTAGATAAAATATGATTAACGAAAGAAAAACAAGTGTTTGATATACCAGAATTAAAATACCTTTTAATAATATAATTATGTTCTTTTAATCTTGTTTTAAACTTTCTACCAGTTTGTCCTACATAAGAACGATTGCAAGAAGAGCAAGAAATTTTATACACACCAGATTTATCTAAAGAAGAAACAGAATCTTTTTTATTAACAATAAAATATTTTAAATTAATGTTAACACTAAACAGTCCAGAAAAGCTTTAGAAGCTGGAAAAAGAACATGGATAAAAGAAGAAATAAAATCACTGTACAAAAAACTTAATAACATAAATATCAATCTTTCTATTCTTCGCTCAAGATTATCTTCAATGTGAGCTTGATTACTTAGACTTTAGTAATAGAGATTATGTGTTATTTAGTAATAATCTAATTTATTTCAATCTTTGTAAAAAACTCATTAATTTACGCAATTTACAACCCGTTTCATTTCATTCACGTTCTTATTATAATCTCATCTATTAATTCTAATACTTGTACTAATTTTGATTCACGCCACAGCTTGCACTCTCGGATTCTTAATCTAAGTAATGTTTCTTTTAATTCCAAAGAACAGTTTTTGTTAATTTCAGGCTTTAAATACAATTTGCCGGTTAATATTACTAAAAACATGTTGAAACTTAAGCAGTTTGTTCTAAAAACCTAACTCATTCTTCAGATTTACCTAATAGTAACGAAATTGGATATAAAATGCATAACAAATTTTTAAAAAATTTAGATAATGCCAAATTTGATCCTAATTTAAATTCAATTTATAAATCTTGTTCATTATTAAGATCCAAAATTAAATCTAATGATCCTATTGTTTCTAAAGCTGATAAGGGTAATTGCATAGTTATTTTTTCTCGTTTTAATTATGTTAATAAAGTTGAAGATTTTATTAGTAGAGGTGATTTTAAAGTACTTTCCAAAGATCCTATTTCTAGTTTCTGTTTATCTTCTCTTTCATGTCTTCATTCGTGTAATGTAATTTTTGATTCTCTTGAAAATAGAAATATATATCATTTTAAACTTAGTAATCCCTCAACACCGCTTCTTTATGGTCTACCAAAAATACATAAACTTTCTATCTCAATTCGACCTGTTGTTTCTTTTTCTCCTGTCTCTAAACTTGCTCCGTGGCTTAATAATATTATAAGAACTAATTTTACTAATCAATATTCTATACTTAATTTTTCTGACCTTGCTTCTAAGATTAAAACCTTTCCTTTTCCTTCTTCATCTACTCTTGTATCTTTTGATGTTGTCAATCTTTTTCCATCTATTCCTTCAGAAGAATGTATTTTTCTTTTTCGTAATTTGTTTTTTTCTAATGGTTCTTCGGATACTTACCAGATTTTAGATATTTGTCCTTTGCTCGATTTGATTTTTAAACAAATTTCTTTAAAATTTAATAATAATTTATATTCTCAATCATCTGGTTTACCTATGGGATCTAATATTTCGCCTCTTGCTGAAGAAATCTTCATGAATCATATTGAAAATAAAATCCTTTCTAATTCTTCTTTTTCTAATATGATTAGTTTTTGGTTTAGATATGTTGATGATTCCATTGTTCTCTTTAATGGTTCTTTAAATGCTCGAAATAATTTTAATAGTTTCATTAATTATATTCATCCTAATATTCATTTTACTTATGAAATTGAATGTAACAACTCCCTTTCATATTTAGATCTTCTTCTTTTACGTGACAATGAGAAATTTAGTTTTGAAATCTATCGTAAACCTACTTACACTGATTGTTTAATTCCCTTTTACTCTAATCATCCTTATAATCATAAAATTGCTTCTTTTTGTTTTTTATTTAATCGTCTCTTTTTCTATTCCTCTTTCTAAGTCTAGTTTTAATAAAGAATTTGATACTATTATATAATTATCTTATAACAATGGTTGTTACCCTTTTGATATTTTAAACAATGTTTTTTGTAAAATTTGTTTATATCATTTCTTTAAAAATTCTCTCAAAATAAATCGGATAATGCTAGTATCTATCGTTCTATGCCTTATATTAATTCTTGTTCTCTTTTTCTTAAAAATTATTTAAAAAAATATAATATTACTATTTCTTTTTCTACTAATTGTCATTTAAAATATTTTATTGTTAATAATAAAGATTCTGTTTCTTCTTTAGATAAATCTGGTGTGTATAAAATTTCTTGCTCTTCTTGCAATTGTTCTTACGTAGGACAAACTGGTAGAAAGTTTTAAACAAGATTAAAAGAAAATATTTATTTTATTAAAAGATATTTAAATTCTGGTATATCAAACACTTGTTCTTCTTTCGCTAATCAAATTTTATCTACTGGTCATTATTTTTTCTTCTGACCTTAATGTTAAATTTCTTCATTTTTGCAACAAAAGTTCTTTTCTTAATAATCTTGAAATTCTTGGAATTCATCGTCTTCAGATAATTGTCTTAATGAAATTCTTAATAATGTGATATAACTTGTAAGCTCTTTTAAATGTTTAATTATTTTTGTTAATTTATTTGGTTTTAGTGTAACTGATGATAACAATTTAAATTATCAAAACTAGTTCTATTATCAAAATATAATTGTGGATTGACTTAAAGAAAATATCATATTTTATGATTATTCTGATTCATTCTTGGTATCATTCTTCCAATTTCAGACAGTACCTATACCGGTTGCGCTTGAAAAAAATTGATATTTTGGTTTACGTTGCTGTTTTTCAAAAGCCATTCCTTTTAATTTTTGCAAAGATATAATATCCAACAGAGGAACTTCATTCTTTATTTTAGGGACAATCTTTATGACTTGTTCGTAATCTTCTGAGTTATTAATGTCGTCCTGATCGTCTAAATTTTCTGTTTAAATTAATTTTGCTTCACCATCGATCCAATCGACAACTTGACCAGCATTTACTTCAACATCCACTATAACCTGGAGCATGGCAGAAACGTCGATTTCTTTTACTGCTGAATGAATCCTGTTTCGTATAAGATGTAAGGGGATCAAGTATTCTCATCATCCTCATCATCTTGAACATAGTTGTCTGTTTTGCTCATCTTGTTCCAGCATTTTTGTAATGTTGTCAATGGTACCTTTTTCTAAGCATTGTGAAGCAGACACAGAACCATTTTCAAGCCAAGCCAAAATTTTGGCTTTTCCGATAAAACAACTTTGTTAAACAAATAGCATTTTGGTCCATGAGTTGAATTAAGACAGTCGTATTAGGAGGAAGAAATTTTGCCAGAATGTTTCCACTCGTACTGATAAGTTCCTGTTCATCGCAATGGCTAAATGCATTCTCAAGAAATTAGAGTGCTTTTTCTGGTAAATTTTGTTGTTTTAGAAAATTTTCGGTTTGTGGAACAAAAGATGCTACAAACCTTTATTTATATACAGCCTCAGTCAGCCATGTATTGGCTGTAGCTTTGTAATTAACAAGTAGGGCCCAATTTTTAGATGCTATGGGGTTTTTGGCTTTCTCTTTTACCAGAAGTTTAAACCTGTTGCTGCCATCAGTATTACAGCGCGTTAAAAACGTAACTCGTTCTTTGCTAGTTTTTCTTCCTGGGGCAGTTCGTTACGTTGAACCGACCGATGTATGATCCGGAAGCAATTTCCAATATAAAGCATTGTAAAATTACAAGGGTTGCAAAAAAAAAGTGGTAACTAGTTGATACTAATTTCTTGAAAAATGTACAAAATTATGATTGCGCAAAAGCGAATCCGGATTACAAAATCAACAAAAACTCGGACTACAACGTGCACTGCAAAATTCAATGCAGATTATGGGTACATCTGGTTTAGCGCAGGTTTGGATTATCATGACACCACTGTATGTTGCAGTTCGATTAATTGACACCATTTTGAAGCATTCAAAGAAACGACAACTTTTGTATCTGCTAAAGAATGAACTACCTTAGTATATGTCATTTCACTTAAGTGTGGAATAAAAACGATAACGAGCAAATCCAGTAACATACTTTTTAAAACCAGTTTATCTTTAAAAAAAAAGTAATTTATCTACTTTTAAACAATTGTAGTAAAGAACAAAATGATACGATTATACTCATACTCAACTCCGGTTAATTGTGCACTATAAACACGATATGCATTCAAATATGCACGAAAAACACTAAAAATATACATTTGAAATATGTGTTTTATCATTTATTTTCTATATAATACATTACTAAATAAACGATATAGTACTTATTACTAATAAATGCTAAAACAAATTACATATCATAATTACATTTGATAATTAAGAAGATGTGGGGCAAAACGGTACACTTAAGGGTTTACATTTCATATTTTGAGAAATGAATTCTTCTCTTTGGTTTTTTATTACATTTTGCCCCGCATTTGGAGCTAAACAAAATGTAGAGGAAGTGTGGGTACAGTAAACTACTGTTTTCCAATTGAGCATGTCTTCGTTATTTTTTAAGAGAATTGTACATTTTTTTTAAACAGGAGATAGCTTAGTTATTAGGCTATTGCTACTTATAGGCTCAGGATCAGTTTCAATGCAGAACTTAAGATACAGACGTTTTCGTAAAGATTGGCTCGGGTGGGTACATTGCACTACCTTATTATTTAACGTGGTTTACGGTTAAAGTTGAATAAAAAATAAAAGAGTGAAGAACTTCTTATCGTTGTACCCGTTTTCGGGGACGGTAGAATTTTTGCAATCTGTTTTCACAAAAGCACTTTTTTGTTGCATGTATTGGACCGTTACAATTTTTTCTGTGACTTAAGTGAGTTCTCCGACTAAAAACACAAAAACGCGGTTTGCCGATTCCCTTCTTCACTACGACGAAAAATCCTTCCATTAGGTTCTTAATGTTGACTTTATCATTGTCACTATCCTCTTCTTCATGGAAATCCTCAATGAAATTGCCACCACTATCTTCTCATGATGATGATAAAAGCCTTCAATTTCGGTTTCTAAGCCAGAAGGTTCATTGGTGCTGTCGTCAAAAGCTTCCGGTTTACGGGTGTTCTTAATACTTGGCCATTTTCTTCCCCGTGGTTGTTTTGTCCCTTTTTCTTCCACCACTTTTGGGTTAACGCGGTTGAGTCTTGGGTAAGGTACAAACCTCCATTGGACTAACACCTTGAGCTGAAGTAGAGGTACTAGATTCAGGAAATGAAGCAACTGGAGTAGTTTCAAAAGTTACAGCCACCCCATCAAGATCCAACTGATGTAAGGCTAGGAGAAGGACTGTCTTTCACGTAGCTACATAAGAAATCATCCTCATTAAACATGTTCCTGTCAAAATACCAGATCCTAGTCGTTTTGAAGCTACTGACAATATTGTTCATATTAAAAGCTTTAGAGTACGCTTTTCCGAAAAGGCTAGCAACGTCACAAATCAAAATGATGCAACTAGGGTTAAACAACATGAAACTGTTGCTCTCAGCGTTACAAAAGTTTTTTACCTATTTGTAAACAGTTACATCCAGAGGTTGAAACTTCGAAAATGTGTGAGAAGGAATCTTCACAATGTGGATGGTATTCGCTCGGGCCAACTGAATCAGTTTATATAGGTACGACGGGGTACTGAGAAGTCGGGCGGACATGATCGACAAAGTCCTTTATAATTTGAAGAAATATTTATTTGTTCATCCATCCAGATTTACATGCACAGCCTGTCGATTCTGGTGGAGCATCATTTAACATATAAGCATTGAAGTTACCACGTGGAAATATGAGAAAGCGCGGAACAATATTGCTTACAGCGTTAATAAAACAGAATGCCGTGATGAAGATCCCTCGTTGACCTGATGATACTTGTCCGACTTGTTTTTCTCTGGTTTTGACCAAAACGTTTGGTGGGGCGTAGACTGTAGTTATAAATCTGAGCAGACGTAACGCTGGTCTTTTTACATATTTTTTCGATATTGTCGAAGAATTCGTTCACTGTCGTTTTGTTAAATGCAGCAGCTTTTGCACGACTTGTTGCTGCAGGTTTCCTAAAACTAAATTCAGGACACCTCTTACAAAAACTCTTCAACCAAACCTCGCCAGTTATTTTTTCTCGGACCATGATTTTAGAAATTTACAATTATTAGCCACCGCAAGTTCGTAGGCCAACTTTTTAGTTTCTAATTTGGTAAGGCCAAAATGCATTTTACTGGCGGTGACAACGTATTCTTTTAGCTGCTTTTCTAAATCACCACTAAACACTCTGTTCGCAGCATTATTAGGTTGAAAAATTCTTCTTCCCTGTCCTCATTCTTCTTTATGTACCTTAGAAGTGTTATATGACAAAATCCAAACTTTTCAGCAATTTTGGTCTCTTTGTAATAATGATCCATGGCTTCCCTTTCAGACGTTCTTCTCCTTTTCTTTTTCGCGGCATGAGGGTACAATGCACCATGGTGCACTGTACCCTGGTGCATTGTTTCCCCAGTGTTGTTGTAAAAGAAAAAAAGAAATAAAACTCTTTTTGAGTATATTTCATCTAAAAAACCATCACATATGCTTTAAAACGATTAAATTAAAAAAATGTGCCACTAACGCTGGAGGACACAAAAAGTAACACTACAGAAATATTTAGTTTTGACACGCAAAAATATAATAATATTTATTTCCCTGGAACAAACAATGTGAGGCTCCAGTAGACAACATATTTCAGTATAGCATCATCAGAAGTACCAAGAGAAAAAAAATGGCACCAAGTTCAAAACAATTTTTGAGATAATGGTAGTGGTGCATGATACCCTATCCCCTACGTTGGGGTAAAGTAAAAACATGAAAACTTAAACTTCTTCATTGTAATCGGATGAATCATTGAAAAGTTGCTCATCACTGGACCGCAAAGAATTGCTTTCTTCTTCTTCTTCTTCTTTTACTTGATGGATACCGAATCTGTGACAATAATTTTTCGTTTGACTTGTTTTGTGCCATAAGTTGTTTTTGAAAAAATTGCTGGTTTTACTTCGTCAAGATTTTTTAACTTTTTTAGCCGTATGACAAGCGGAACCGTTTTGTTAAAAGATGCATTCATTCAATATCATTTGAACGCATTTCTTCAAGTTGCGGTTTCAAATTATTTTGAAGATTTTATGTTTATGTATTTATTTGCATTCATAATTCCATCTACAAAGTGTAACGTGCCAATCTCTCTAACTGACATAGTTCCCCAAATCATAACAGATGCCAAATACTTAACTTTCTTTTTGAGACAGTTGTGTGATAAACGTCTTCTCTCGTTTTTATGACTCGGCTTCGACTATCACCAACGGAAATTTAAAAAACCAAGTTTCGTCACTGCATATTATCAAGTTCCGTTGATCCTGAGACTAAGCTCGGTGTTGCTTCGCCCACAGAAGTATGTTTTTGTATGCTTTTTTGTTAGTAAAGGTTTTTCCTTCGTCTATGAATCTTATGGTTAAAATTGGCCTATTTTTTAGGCAGTCATGATGTGAAACCTTGTTCCGGAAAAACGTTGACCTGTTGCCTGACTCCATAAAACTGTCAGCTCTCTAAAAGTATCCCGACGATTCTGCACAATAATCCCTCCCATGGCCCGTAAATTTGTATTAGAATACTTTGGTCGACTTCCAGTTCTTTATTTATGAGTCACCAATACACAAATTTTCGTGACAAATTAACTGTCTCCAAATCGAGCAGCAGATTTTCTTTTTAATGCAAGTGAAATATCACCTTTCTTATGTCGTCAAAAACAGCTTTAGCACGGGCATTTTAAATTACCACAACAAATGTATGTTCTACAATGTCACTATCGGCTTGTTTGTGTTCCGTTTGTTGTCGGCCTACTTGAGTTGGGAAAGGGCAACCTACGTACAGCTGTTTTCAATTCAGTGTTTGCTTTTTTAGGAAATTATTGTATTCAACGGTGTACTTAAAGCTAAAGAAGAAGCTAAATTTTGTATTTTAACTGGTTCGGCCAACTTCACTGAGACACGGCTCGTATATAGACTAAATCCTGAGGAGAATGTTCGGGGATGGGGTTCTATCTTTAGAACAAGCTGGCTGTGGCGATGATTTACTGTACATTGTGCTTTTCTACTGAACTGAACAGTAATTTAAGAAATATTTGCGAGTTACACAGACAAATCACAGTGTTTTTCAAAGAGTTTATGACGTTCTAAGAATTTGCAGCTCGTTAAAAAAATTCTCCAAATTCTCCACTTCATACAATGTTATTACCTTTCTTGGATTCTTTCGCATCCAACTTTTACACTCTTACACAAAATAAGTATTTAAAGGACACATAAAACCTACATCTAACTACTGAAGCCTGAGATGCATGAGGTGGTATGACGATAATGTGGACATGATTGATTTTTGCAGACTCAAGAATATCTTAGAAAATGGTTAAACCACGTCGGTGCAAAAATGGAGATTTGCATCACCCAGATGGCTTTCAACAACTGACTCTGAAGACAAGCCAACTTCAAAAATCAGATTCTTTCTTGGTCTTGAAAAAACCATTAACAGAGAGATGTATTGTTCTGCGGCAGTAAAAAAAATTCTGCTATGACAAGTATTCCACTTGCTTTTTGCCTTTCATAGATTTGAGTTTTGAAGGATTGTTTAGTATAGTGGTGATACCCGTTTCATCGCAGTTTCAGATGAGGAAAAAAAGTCCAAACAATCGTTTTTTCCATGTCTAAAATATATTTTAGTAGCTTTATAAGAGTTGTTCTGAATCTTCCCAAAGCTTTTTCGGCAGCATCTGATGGTTCTAAATTTGATTTAGAACGTCCATAAAGGTACCCCCACATTACTCTATATAGCGCAATAAATATTCAAATATAAATTGTCGGTAAAAATGTTTTTGTATTGTGAAAGGCTCGTTCCACATCGGACGACATCCGTTAGCGAAAAATGTTTATTTGATCAATTTAGTTTTGTAACACTTTACTTGTGTTTTTCAGCTGCCCATTGTAGTCTGTGGCAAACTGATTTAAAATTACAGATATACGTCTCTTCTATTTTGGCATCTTAGAAGATGTTAACGTAAATAACAGTAACTGCTAACTAATTGAAGAATTGCAAATACGATTTTGTTAATAATTATTCAATTAATTAATCTTTTTCCATAAACAGATATTCAAAAAAAGTGATAATTTATTCCTTATCTAATCATTGTCATTTACTCATTCATCGTTAATCCTTAACTGATTACATAAAGTTATTTAAATTTTTTTTGACACATAGGTAATTTTTCAGCTACTATAACGCCAGCCAAATCATCGTCCTCAAGTACTGCTCGCCCTCCAGTGTACAGTAAATACGTGTGCGGAGTAAAAGGTACTTCTAGAAGTGCAAGAGTTGTAGGTGGTGAAGATGGAGATCAGGCGGAATGGTGCTGGCAAGTTGCACTAATAAACTCTTTAAATCAATACCTGTGCGGGGCAGCACTGATTGGCACTCAGTGGGTGCTAACCGCTGCACACTGCGTAACGAAGTAAGTTTTTCACTGAAGAGATACTCCATATTAATATTGTTTTAGTATTGTAAGGTCTGGTGATGCTATCTACGTTAGAGTTGGTGACCACGATTTGACTAAGAAGTACGGAAGTCCCGGAGCGCAAACTTTAAGAGTTGCAACAACTTATATACATCATAATCACAACAGTCAAACTCTAGACAACGATATAGCTCTTTTAAAACTGCATGGACAAGCGGAGTTAAAAGAAGGTGTATGCTTAGTTTGCCTTCCAGCTCGAGGCGTCAACCACGCAGCAGGGAAACGTTGCACAGTTACTGGATATGGATATATGGGTGAAGGTAATACTGTTTCGACCGACAAGTGCCTGCATAAGTAAACTTTCACTTTTAGCTGGACCTATACCTTTACGCGTACGAGAAGCCGAAATTCCTATTGTAAGTGATGCTGAGTGCATTCGAAAAGTAAACGCCGTTACTGAAAAAATATTTATATTACCCGCCAGTAGTTTTTGTGCCGGTGGAGAAGAAGGCAACGATGCATGTCAGGTAACTATAGTATTTTCCAATTTATTTACTTCTCACTTTCACTGTTAACTGTCGTTTTCTTTCATTCAATAACTCCAATAATAATTGTAGTAACTTTGATCTCTTTTCCGGTCTACTACCTCAACAAATTTGGCAATAAAAACCAAATTCATTGCGGATTCCTTTGTTTGGTTGCAGGGAGATGGTGGTGGTCCGCTGGTATGTCAAGATGATGGTTTTTACGAACTAGCAGGTCTAGTATCTTGGGGATTTGGTTGTGGCCGTTTAGATGTACCTGGAGTATACGTAAAAGTATCATCATTTATCGGGTGGATAAATCAAATCATAAGCGTCAACAATTTGTAGTAATTTATTTAAAAAGCTAAATTTTAATTGTTGCATTGATCATAACTTTTGTATATATAATTTAAGTTATTTGGAAACACGGAATAGATTTTAATTTTAATATATATCTTATTATTTAAGAAAGTTTTGTTACCAAACATTAATAAATAATTACAAAAATGATATCGCAACATTATGGAACAAAGCACCATGGCAAAAAAATGATTATGGAAATATCTAATCGTCACAGAGATACCAAAATTTATAAGATTTTAACGCAATCACTTAAAAAATCTTTTGCGAGATATGGTTGCCCAGTTATCGGAAAAAAGTGTTATTAATTCGCTCAAATAGGTTAATGTTTTTTTTTTGTTAAATAAAGAGTTAGAACTGATTATATTATTTATATAATAGATATAATTCCCATAAACGAGACAGTTTTCTAAATAAAATATGTTTATACCATTATTTTTATTTATTATAAGATTTGCCGCCTCCTTATTTAAGTATTTAAATCCAAAAGGCTTAAAAAAGTATAGAAATTCTAAAGAACTTCCGTAAGAATATATTTGTTATTGTATATCGAGGTTAATCTTATCATTTTATTAAAGAACAGGTCACATATATGCTACTGTATAGAAGAAACATCGTTTATAGTAATCATAGCTTTAGTTTATATTATCAATTTTCTTATTGGGTTTCTATACATGAATAATAACATATTTTGCATGTTCTCGTGATTGAACCATAAAACAATTCTTTTTTTGTTAGAAAACATCTACTTTGTGACTTAAAAAAATTAAGACTTCTGTTCAAAGTACTTAAAATCGTCCCCTTGTGATTGTAGATTTCTATAAAGTAATTAAAACGTTATGTTAATACAGTTCGCATCCAAAGCAGTGTAAAGCAACAAGCCGAGTAAGAGACGAAGACTATGAAACTGGGTGCTGTAATAATGGTAAGCTTATTTGAGTGTTAATATGTTATAAAATACTATTAATTTTTTTTTAACAGATTTGAAGCTGCTTAAAATAATCAAGAAGCAACCAAAAAAATAAATGACCAAAAAGACATAGTAAGTGTATTGATGTACTGTAATAGTATTACTATATACCAACGTTCAGTCGTGTATTATTATAGCCCTAGCAACGAGATTAGGTTGCGAGGGCTATAATAATATTATCAACAAAATACAGTTTTTTCCTCTACTAGCATTATTAGAACTTTTTTAATCTATCTGTAAATAACTCCTATGTCTTCGCCCATTGTACGTACAGATTTGTTCACGTACGTACACTGCACATACGTTAATGTACGTAATATGTACACTCAGCTAAACAAAAAACGGGACACATTATTTAGTTTGAATCAAATAGTTAGAGGTGTAAACTAGGCTTGCTAGCGAATGCAATCGGCAATCATTCGTATCTGTTCGCGTTTTATTCGCATTTCAATTATCAATTATACTAAAGGTTTTAAACAATTGCTAACACACTTCGAAATATTTATTAAAAGTGTAATTATTTTGTATCAAAAAATATATTTGCTGCATTTTATTGTTATTCAAAATATCCTTGTGCTTAAATGAAATTGATTGCAACGCTGAACTATGTATTCATTTGTTAGTCAATGCATGTTTGCGCACTTAGCCTTTTTCTAAATTTTTTAGTTTTACAATTTTTTTAGATAATGTTAATACAATGAATTTTCTTTTTGCGACATCATTAGAAATATAAGACATTTATTTGAATGTTGTTAATAATTAATGTGTAATTGCATTTCCATGTTATGTTCTTTTAGGGGCGAGGGAAGCGCGATCACTAGTATAATAAACAAAAAATTCGTATTTCCCCTTTCACCCATATCCTGCTTTACTATAATACAATAAATAATTGTTCTTACTATAATTTTCAGGAATGTCAATTAAGAACAATGAAGTATTGTACCTTTTATATTCATTTACTATTTTTAGTTTTTAAGTTGCTGTTATAGTCTCAAAGTTTTAATTAGTTGGTCTATTATTTATTATATGTGAATTACAAATGTGAATTACCACTACCCTTAATTATTGCAAAAGTAATTATAGTTTTTACTTTAATCTATGATTTAGTAGAAATATAGCATCAAGTTAGTTTCTCTAGCTATTTGTTGTTGATAATACGAGTACATACGAATGTTAATTTGAAGGCTCAAATAATCGCGGAGTTAGCGAGCGGTCTTAGTGTTCCAGCAATTGCTCGAATGTTTATGATTTCACAGACTACTTGTGAGATGTATCCGAGTTAAGTGGTATTGCAAACACACGATAAACAAGACCATCAGGAGTAGCAGACGAAAAGTGTCTACGGTAGCCCAACATGCGGCGTTAGTGGCATATGTTACTCAAAATCCTTTTACAACTTTCTGAAATGCTCTACCCGACGTCGAATTTCTGGGATGCCAGTTAACCGCACGGACAAGACCGAAAGAGGCTGGTATAAAAAAGCATCAAGCAGCTATAAAAGAACTTCTTATCAACACTAATAAAAGAAGGCGTCTGGAGTTTGCAAAACGTTACGTCAATGAACTACTGGATTTTTGGAATTGTCTTTCGACCTCCAAGAAGTCGTTATGGAGTTAATTTCACAAGTTCCAAAAAATGTAGCGGACACTTTTCAGTAAGTGTATCGAGTTGAGTGAGTTCCAATGGCTCAAACGTTTGTTGGGTGATTGAAGGTCGTCTTAATACAGAAGAGAACGGAAAACCATTAAATCTTTCAACAGGTGAGCTTTCTTAATATCTCCACTATTACAATATGCACTTCGAACAATAATCCACTCAGAATATAGGCTAGCTATAGTCTTTTCAACTGTTATTATTAATTTTGTTTATTCCTTAAGGATAATGCCCCTATATATACAAACATCCAGGTTGGTGCAAAAGTGGGTACAACAAAATAACCTGAACGTGTTAGCGTCGCCAGCAAAAAACCCCCATATCAAAATAACAGAAAACGTTTTGGGTCAAGTTGTTCGTACCATCCGGGAGCACCAGGGGGTCAATTTCGTCGCCAGTGACCGCGAACAATTAATTGCCGCCATTAAAACTGCTTATAAAACTTTTGTGATGATTACCTACGTGGTCTTGTAGCATCAATACCTAAATAACTGCAAAAATGCATCGGAAATCAAAAAGGTCATAGTAGTGGTGGAGAAATATCGATAAACGCAGCTTTAAAATGGCTATTGCAGTTCCGTAACCCGGAAGGACAAGTAGCAAGATGGATCGAGAAACTGCAAGAGGATGACTATGACACGGAACACCGTGTCGGAAACAGTTATCGGAATGCCTTGTCCAAAATACCATGTCCGGACGACTGCATGCATTGTTGGCGACTTGAAGAAAAAGTCGAATGCCCCCGGAGAACTGCTGTGGTTAATGACGAGTCAGCCCTGAGTAGATACGTCGCAAACAAAAAAACCAACCCGAAATAAGACTACTCCTGAACTGGAAAAGAAACGGCCGACGACCAACCTGGTAAGAAGTGAGTAGTGCTTTGGGAAAGAACATCAAAGCGTACTAGGTGCTGTGAGACTCTTTGAGAGTAGAAGACTGTCTTCTTAAGCTATCCCTAGAGGAGTGTCACAGACACAGACAACATACTGCAGTTGGTAATGCCAAAGAGTCGGGTGTTATAAGTGTTGAAGCATCTGCACGCTGGTACACTTTGGCGTAAAGAATACTTTTGGAAAAGTTCGAGAAAAATTCTACTGGATGAACTGCAAAGAGGACGTGATGAAATGGTGTGGTAAGTGCACGGTCTGCGCATCAGGAAATGGTCCAGCGCAAATCACCGATGAAGCAGTATAACATGGGAAGCCTTTTAGAAAGAGTAGCGATTGACATCGCAGCGACAAATACATTCTGGTGGCGATGCGCGTATTTCACGAAATGGACCGAGGCTTACGCTATACCCAATCAAGAAGCAGCTACAGTCGCAGACATATTAGTGCAAGAGTTTTTCTGCTAGTTTGGAGTTCCCTTGGAATTACACTCCAACCAAGGCCGAAATTTTAAGTCTGGGCTGTTTCAAGAAGTTTTCCGATTGTTCGGAATTAAGAAAACTAGGACGACGCCTCTCTATCCTCAATCTGATGGCATCGTTGAGCGGATAAATCAAACAATGGGAAAATACTTAGCCAAAGCAGTGTCCGAACACCAAAGAGACTGTGATCAGTACTTGCACTTTTTCCTAATGACATACCGATCATCCGTTAACGAAAGCACAGAGCAAACACCATCCTGTGTCATACTCGGTCGCGAAATACGACTGCTATGCGACCTCTAATTTGGACGAAGACGTTGAAATTGCTGGAGAAGACTACGTCAGCAAGCTGATCAAAAGAATAGATAAAGTACATGAGGTAGTCCGTACAAACACACAAATTGCCAGCAACAGAATGAAGATCAGATATAACGTCAAGGCACAAAATGATGGGTTTCAGCCTGGCGACATAGTGTGGTTGTATAATCCCTAAAGAAGACGTTCAATGGGAGAGTCTTATGAAGTCGTAGAGCGTATTAATGACGTCAAATATCGCATTCGAAAGCCACCCAGAAGCAAGCCATATCTGGTCCACATCGATCGTCTAGTCCCGTTTGCTGACAATAATCACGGTCCGAACCAGAAATCAAGCCGAAGGAATGAAATTCGATAAGTTTGAGCATATACGGAGGTATGGGGTTACAACCATGGCACATTGCGTGAGCGAGGATCTTAACATGTCCAGAGGGGTAGCAGTCGTATTTAAACAGAAGTTTGAACGGCTAGATGAACTACGAAGACAGCAACCGGCGGTCTCGGAAATGTTTTACGTGGTGACCGACCGACGCTTCGTTTTCTATCTGGTCACCAAGAAGTACTCACGTATAAAGCCGTTATACGAAAATCTGTGGCGAGCTCGCAAGAGAGAAATGGAGTTCCACAATATTAGGGAATTAATCCTAGGAGGTATAACTAGGTCTGTGCAGACTTCTTGCATATGAACGTGTGTGTAACTTTTTTGTTTTGCGTGTCCGTCCATGACTTCCTCAAAGCAGCTACGTCGAACCCCATGAGCAAAAAATCAGACCGCTTTTGTGTTTAGGTTAGATTTTATTCGAGTTGATAAACAAAAAGTGCCAAAAGTATATACAACTCTCTGCAGACCTATGAAAAATTGAATGGTGAAGCAGGCGATTGATACCGGGTTTGACTTGTATTCGGGTTTCGAATTGGATTAAACGTATATATAATCGATAGAACGCAACGCAACGTGTTAGTATAGCTGCAGCGTGTGTGCAGTTTGTTTTATAGTTTATTTATCGAAACGCAAAGAGTCAAATGGATGACGGGTTTGCCAAATAGTTGGAAGCTGATGATGAACAGACCAAGAAAATTGATTCATTCGAAGGTGAAGATGATAGGGATCCAGATTTGTGCCGCCTACAGAAAATGCGAGGTTGACATCGAAATCGAAACCGAGGATCCATATGATGATGAGGATTTAGACGAATTTTTCAAAGTGTCTGCAGCTGGGCTTTAAGTCTTCGAAATGGATGAGAAGTCACGGTCGGTGAGTTCAACTGAAACACCGGTTCGCACATTCCGTTCAAAGGATGGCAAAATTTAGTCAAGCGCACCGCCAGCCACAAGCAGGCCTCGTGTCCATAATTGCGCCACAGTGGGTCATGAAAGACCGGCCCCAGGGATCAAGCGAAACACAATAACCATTTTCAAATCGCTCATGATACCAGAGATCGTGAGCATAATTGTTTGCGAAACAAATCGAAAATCCCAGGAACTATCCGTTTATGGAATGCAAACAATACTGACAAAGTAAATGAAATGAAATGTACGCCATAGATCTGATGGTTGGCGGTTACATTTGTAAACCGTTGGACTTATTCTTTAACATGTTGGACGTGACGGGTTTGGCTGCATTTGTCATGCATGACAAATTGAGGCATGTCAAGAGTAACCATAGAAGACGTGTCTTCCTGATGGAATTGCCAGAACAGCTGGTGGTCTCTTACATAGAGCAACGAATCCTATTGTAAGAGGTTTTCAATACGTCAAACAGACAATGGCGTCATTCGGTGTACAGGTAAGCATTTAATTTATTCATTCATTCAATACAAAGTCAAAAATCAATTGTTCAACGTATATTCGCAGGTAGCTGCAGGCCCACCGATAGATCATCAACCAGCCCATGCCGTTTCTTCTTCAAGTCGACTATCGTGTCGCACTTGAAGTGTAGTTTCTTACCTGATTTCAATAAACACATTTTTGACACACCTGCCACACAAAATACATATAGGTCTGCACAGACCTAGATGTTAGTTAGCGCCAAAAAATCCCTGATCATTCTAGGGTTAAGAAACCAATCTGGGTTGTGGCTCAACTGAATTGGAGGACAGTTCTAAATATGTTGTAGGTCGTCTTCCGAGGAACAGGCGTTTAAGAACCAAGTAGATTATCGGGTCAGACAAAGTCCATTGACTGCAACTTTTATGCTCAAGGAAGTTGCCGAAATGGAGAGCTGCCGCTATCGACAATGCTGAAAATTCTAGAGACAGATAACAGAAATATATAAAAACGGTTTAAAAGAAGCATGGGCAAGTTTGTCGGTTTAAAATAAATTGGTGATTAACGCGTGTGAAGAAAAATAAATAAAGTGTCGGTGCTAGTAAAACATAAATACGTCGCGTACATAATAAACAAGTATCAGTGTCAGATAAAATTGATAAGTGTGGACTAGTGATAGTAATATATAAATTAGCTATGATTTGAAGGAAGTTGAGTTAAAAGGATTGTGCGCCGTTTCGTATCTTATCGCGGCTTCGTCACTTGATTTCATCAATTGTATGAGATCACAATCCAGTTTCCTCTAGCTCCGGAATTGAAATGAGTATGCCAGCCCAAGCCACCATCAGATCTTTATCTTTTTTTATTAAGTAGCGAAAAGCCTTCACTATTCAAAAATTTTAAATAATTGGATTCCAGCATTCAATAATCTCAGCTGCTCAAATTTTATTCTTATGACGCTTCTTTTGTATGTACTATTTTATTTTGCAAATTTTGTATTTTCGTTCATTGACATGTTTTTTTAATATCCTTTAATGGATCCACTTACAAATTTTACTTCTTTTAGAATATTTCCAATCGGTTCAGTAACAGTACAACCTTTTCGGTTCAACTTCTGGCACATTTTGCTGAAAACGTCCTTAACCACGCCATACATTATTTTACAGTTTTTCCGCAATGGTTTGCAGTTTTGAGCACCTCACGAAACTGAAACGAAATTTTAGCAATACACCAACAACAAAATAAATAAATTTGAAAATACTAAGTAAAAAACGGGCTCCAAACTTTTCTAGAAAAAATGAATTCCTACGACTTAAAATCTGAATTGTATGGTGGATAGGTATACACACAGGCGCCTAGTCAAATTCCTACATCGTCTATGGTTTCTCTAATTCTTAGGTAGCTATAAATCTTGGAAATGGAATCATCACCCCTAAGAGCTTGTTTACCTTGTACTACTTTTCTCCAAACTGCAGAAACGTTTTATGACAGTAAGGACGTAGGCAGTCTTGTACTGGTTGCAAACACGTTGGTGCAATCATCAATTTTTTGAAGGTCACAATTTCTGTAAAATCCAATTTTTGTGCTTTATAAATAAATTTTGACTACGCTAGAAAAGATTTACAGTATGAAAATAATTTATTAAACTTCTATAAATACTACAAACAGTTCGACTAAAGAAAATGTGTCAGAACACAGCCATATTGATGGTTCAACTATAAATACTCAGAAAAACACACAAAAATATAAACTATTAAATATGTCAAAATATGCTTATATCTAAAACAACAAAACTGAAACCTATTTTTTGTTCCATTTCAAACACAAAAATAGAAAGGAACATTACTAATTAAAGCTAAATAATACTAACAAACAGCACATAACTTTTTAGTACTTATACTAAGGTGAGGGGTTAGAGTTAAAATCTACTATCAAAAACAAAACAAAAAAATTAATGGTATGCTATTTTTTTAAAGTGCGTTGCTTTTCAGCGTGAAAAACAACCTGATCGTGTATTTTTATCCCTTTTCTAAGGCGAACCGTTTTCACAAGTTGTTCAGCTCGGTTGTTTAATTTGGTTTTTCTGTTCTTCCTCGCAGCATTATCATCAACGTAGTCACTAGCGGTAAGCTAAAAAAAAAACTCCAATTAAGTGCTGATTATAAAATTACATAAAGTCTAAACTAGATACGAGTTGATACTGCAATATTTTGATTCAAATTAATTCTAACATTTCTTAGTAGATTTAGATTTAGTGTTATAAAAGTTTAAAGTCTGTTCCAGGGTCGGCGCAAAGCAGGTTCAGCGGAACCCAGTCCCGCAGTTAACGAAAATTACCCAATTATTAAATATCAGTGTAGGTAAGTTTTTTTGGCTTTGAAATAAAATTTTTTAACCATAAAAGTGTAGAATTTCAATGTGTATTCAGGCCCGCAAAATTTTGGAACCTGGCCCCGCAGAATGTCTGGTCTGTTCTATCAGTGGCGTGTCCAGAGTGACGTCATGAGAGGGAGGATGGGGGTTAACCGTAATCAAAGTAAAACTAAAGCAAAAAGGAGGGTAGTCTTAACAAATTAGGATCGTGAACCACGAGATGGCGTCAACTACAACACTTTTACAGGTAAGTCTTTCTTAAAGAAAAAAAATTTTTTAAGTAAAGCGCTTTAGAAGCCATTTTAAAGTGTTTTGGCACCAAATGCCTGTAACCATAGAGTAAATTCAATCAATTTTAATCCAGCAGTTTTCTTAAAATCATCGTACCAGCGCATATATGGTCTTCCTCTTTCTCTTTTATGTTGATATAATCTCCAATCTATGATGTTGAGATTCCATCTTATGCCCGGCGTAACTGCATTTTAGTTATATTATTCTGATGCCCTGTTATCTTCAATAGCAACCTTAGTCTTTCATTTTTTTGTCTTTACACTAAAGAAACTAGAACTAACGAATAATCACTTACTATAATTGTAACCATTGTAACTGTATATTTAAATAAACACTGTTCGCGATAAGATGACAAAACGTATGTATGTATGTTTACTTACTTTACTTATGCTGTAGTAATTTTTAAAATTAATATGCGGATAACTTCTGTTTATCTAAACCGGTATTTCTTTTTATTAAAAACACGTACACTTACGATACTTATTTTTCACTGACACGTGCACTTTATTTATTTATTTTAGCACACACGTTAATCACTTATTTATTTAAACCGACAGTCTTCTTAACATTTCTTCCGACTAAATTCGAAAACTGACCCCATACTTCTACCCAACACTTTTTATATTCTTCCGTTATCGGAACCCAAAATATTCCATTCTTTTCGATAAGCGTTCTGTAGTTTCCAAATCGCTTCACAGTCCCCTTCTTAAAACTAGATGCAGCACCAGTAAAAAGGGTCGTGGCTCTTCATATCGGCAACTTCCTTGAGCATAAAAACAGGTGTCAATGGACTTTTTTTGACCTGATGTTCTACTTGGATGGTAACCGCAGACCAACGCTTGAACGTCTTTTCCTCGGAAGACGCCCTTCAACATATTTCGAACTGTCCTCCAATCCAGTTGATCTCAGCCACAACCCAGCTGGAGTACTGTATTCTTAATGTTGTGATTTCTCACTTGAGATATTCCACAAGGCTCCCCACGTTTTCGTATGACAGCTTTGGAGTACTTTTTGGTAACCAGACAGAAAACAAACCGCTGGTCATCACGTAGTTTTAAGACTTTGCTGGCCGCCAGTTGCTGTCTTTGTAGTTCATCTAGCGGTCCGAACTTCTTAAATACGACTGTAACCGCTCTGGACATCTCAAGACCTTCGCTCATGCAATGTGCGATGACGTCATCCTTTTTTTTGTGTTTGGAACAGATCTTGTTGCTCCTCGGTTGTAACTCCGAACCTAGCCTTTCCAGAACCCCCGTACATGCTCGTAAATTTATCAAGTCCATTCCTTTAACTTGATTCCTGATTCTGCTCCTTATTACTGTGGCTCGGACCTGGTCTTGGGTAATGTTATCGCCATCGAACGATTTGGATGTGATATCTGACGTCATTAATACGGTGCACCATTGGCCACTGCCTTTGCAGATTCAAACCACGTCTCGTTTAAGGTTTATACAACCACACCATGTCGCCCGGTTGAAAATCACTGTTTTGTGCCTTGATGACATATCTGGTCACCATTCTGTCGCTGGCAATTTATGTGTTTTTACAGACCGCTTCATGTACTTCGTCTAGACGCTTCATCATCTTGCTAACGTAGTCTTCTCCAGTGACTTCTTCCGGTCTTCGCCAAAGACCGAGCATGACACATGATGGTGTTTGGCCTGCACTTTTGTGAACAGATAATCGGCATGCCATTAGAAAAAAGTTCAAGTACTGATTCCAATCTCTTCGATGTTCGAACACTACTTTGGCTAAGTACTTTCCCATTGTTTGATTTATCCGTTCAACTATGCCATCAAATTGGAAATGGAGACGTCTAGTTTTCTTAATTCCCAAAAGTTGGCAAACTTCTTGAAACAACGCCGACTCAAAATTGTGGCCTTGGTCGAAATGTAATTCCAACAAAACTTTAAAGAAAAACTCTTTCACTAAAACGTCTGCGACTGTGGCTGCTTTTTTATTGGGTATGGCGTAAGGCTCCGAGCATTTCGTGAAATATTCCATCACTACCAGCATGTATTTGTTTCCCAAATCAGATTCTGGGAACGGCCCTGCAGTGTTAATCGCTATTCTCTCTAAAGAACTTCCCACGTTTCAGAGGTGCTTTGTGCTTTTTCGCTGAACAATTTCCTGATGCGCAGACCGTACACTTACGGTACCATTCCATAACGTACTCTTTGCAGTTCACTGAGTACATTTTTTCTCAAACTTTCCCTAATGTCTTCTTTACGCCAAAGTGTCCTTAGGATGTATCATCGTAGAAATGCTGCGACACCTCTGACACTCGGCTCTTCGGCGTTTTCTGTGCCCTCGATACTTTCTAGGGATCGCTTAAGAAGACCGTCTTCTACCCTCAAAGAGAGTCACACTGCGCCTAGTAAGCTTTGATGTTTCTCTTATTTTGGGATCGTTTTCTTGTTCGCGACGCAATTTCTCAAGTTGCCAGTCGTCATCAACCATAGCAGTTCTCCGACATTCGATTTTCTCTTAAAATCGAAAACAATAGCTGCAGTCTGCCGGACATGTTCTTCTGAGCAAGGCCTCAGCGTTCCGATGACTGTTTCCGGCACGGCGTTCTGTGTCATAGTCATACTCTTGCAGTTTCTCGATCGATCTTACACCTTGTCCCTCCGGATAACGAAACTGCAATAACCATTTCAAAGTGGCGTGGTCCGTCCTTAGTAAACATTTTCGTCCATACAGATATTTGTAGAAGTGTTCTATAAACTTGACGACTGCTAATAGCTCGCTCCTAGTCACGCAATAATTCCTTATTGTCCATCTTGCACCTGTGAAAAGACTGCACCTATGGCCAGATTACTTGCAACTGAAACCAAAACAAATTTTCCGCCTTCTCTTGGATAACTTAATCGGAGAAGTGACTAGACTGTGTTTTAGTTGATGGAACGCGTTTTCATTCCATCTAAATTCTGCTCTTGCTTCGGTCGGTTTCGTTAACGGTATGGGAATATTAGCAAATCCGGCTACAAATCGTCCATAATTGGTGCAGAACTCAAGGAATCTTAGGACCTGATGTTTGTCGATTGGTCTTGACCATGCTTGCACTGCTCGAGCTTTATCTGGGTCAGCCTTTACTCCATTTCTAGATACGACATGGCCAAGATATATCACTTCCTTCTTAAATAACTGGCACTTCTTTGAGCTCAGTTTTAGAATTGCTTCACGTAGTCGTTGGAACACTTCCTTTAGGTTGTTCAAATGGTCTTTAAACGACCTTCCAACCACAAACACGTCATGTAGATAAACAAAACACATCTTTCAAAACAGTCCTCGCAAGATGGTCTCCACCTAACGCTCGAACGTTGCAGAAACGTAACACAGACCGAACAGCATAACAGTTAACGGTCACAAACCAGTTCCAATTATAAACGCTGTCTTCCAATTCCACCTACAGAAACCAGTTTTCAAATCCAACGTGAAAAACCGCTGGAATCCTGACAGGGTGTCTAAAGCATCCTCAATTCTCGGTAAAGGGCAGCTATCCTTTTCGGTCACGTCGTTAATCTGTCTGTAGTCTACAAAAAAAAACAGTTCATCCATCTTTCTTCTTTACTAGCACCTTTTCGCCAAAAAAAAGCCGGCGTGGATGTTATCGTATCGGCCGAGAGTCTCTGGTATTAATTTTATGTTTCATCGCGTTAGTTCTTCCTTGGAACTACTCTCCAGCGCAAACACATCTTAATCAACGCTCTAACTTTAGCCAGCTGGTTTGAGGTTTTGGCACTTAAAGATAAGAATGTCCAGTAGATGTTGTGGGCACTTTTTCGGCGACGTAGCTTCATTACAATTCACATATCTTACAATTTTAGATACTAGCGTGCATTGGCCTGCTACAGTTTTCTTTTTCAACATTACTGAATCTAAGTTGACATTCAAGATCCTTACGGCCATCGTATTTTTCACTTATACAAATATTTTGCCAACTAGTAGTCCCTTTTCAACCAAGTCGCTCTCCATTGGTTCAATAGCGCGAATGTAGCCCTCCCGGAAATTTCCATCCAGACGTTCCATCACCATACTTTCAGTCATTGCAGGCAGAGTCACGTCTTCACTCAATAAGATTGGCAATGCTGCCTTCTCTGACGAATGAAAACCGTCACCGTCGATATTCGGTAAATCGTTCTTCATATATATTAGTATCACTGTGTTATGTTAAAAGTATTTTAGTGTGATGTTGTATAAGGTTTATTTTCGGAAAGCTTACTTTTCGTCACAGGGCAGAGGTAAATGTCAAATTAAAAAAATATTTTTCCGCTGACTTCCGCTTCGCATATATGATCTAATCTAAATTTTCACAATTATCTGTGTTATAATTGGGTGTATTATTTTCGCTGCTTTGGTGAAAGTTTTCCTGGGGTAACCATGAACTCATATTTTAGGAAACTACGTTGATTTTCCCGATTTACAATACCGCCACGTGTTGGGCCAATTTGGAAGAATTCGTGATTACTCCATTAACTTCAGCTGGAGACTAAAATTAGAAGCACGTACTAACAGAAGCTCTTGGTTAATAAAGCCATTTCCGAAACAATCTGGAGAATAAGTCGTATTTTTGTACTTCGCAGAGCTCTATCTTTTGGAAATACGTTCCCTGTGGTAAATAGAAAGGTAAACTGTCCTCAATTTCATTTTGTAGAAATCCCAAGTATCTGGCTCTAGTCAAGAGTCCTTCAAATATTATTGAACCAATTATTCAACAACCGAATATTCCAAGTCAAACATTAAAAACGAACCGCACTTGAAAGTTACCCTTCTGTGATAAATTTTGATTTTCTTGTGACCAATATCTTGTATTTGAGCAGTTGAATTATTCCAAATTTGTAAATCTACCGTCGTCCAAAAATAAAATCAATCCCAAAAAATCGTTGTTTGGTTGCACGTTATTCTGCAAAATCCAATTCTATCCTACGTTCGAAATCATTTTGGTACAAGTGCAAAATTCGGCTTACTATTTGCTAACTAATTTCCAATTCAAACCCAATTTGCCATAAAGAAACAATCTTATCAAATCCTATTCAAGCCAAAACCTTAATTTCGATTTCTTTGCCGATAATTAAATTTTCTTTGGGATCATGGTTGGACTTTCTTCGGAATTGCTTTTCAAGAGGATTAAAATAATTTCTTGCTGAACATTGTCTACCAGGGTATCGGTCGGCATAAATGTTTCTAGCTGCAACAACATTTTTGTACACTCCCCATAAATAATTAACATGTCCACTTTTTCTTCTCTTGTATAACTTTGCTACACAAGCAGAACAAGAAATGTAAGCACTTTTTAAAGACACAATAAAAACACTGATAAATCAATCTACTTGACTGTTTTCAAAGCGACCTTACACAGACTTAACATTTAATCAGAACAAAATTATACTTAGATAGTTATTATCTTATTTTCTTTTAGCTGTATTTATCGCACAATTTAATAATGGGTATGAATAAATTCATTATTAATAGTACTAACAAATGATTCCATTAAAAAAATGAGTTTTACCCCAAAAACCATTTTGATGAACTTTATTTGCTCATAAATCACATAATTTAGTATTTTATACGGGATTTCGTTCTTTCTAGCATTAAAAGGATCAATTAAAATATATCGGCACCGTCATGGCACACTTAAATGGAAAACGAAAAATTAAATTATAATAAATATTGACGTTTGAAATGTCAATATATGTATAGTATTGGATTCAAAAAAGCATAAATATTACAGAAATACGACATACAAAGTATTCCATTTAAAAAAAAGAATGATAGTTCCACCTCCTGCGAAACCGGAATTTGAATTGTAAACAGGGTCGCTTATTATGTATGTATATAGGATATCCCAATTTTCAATTAATAATCTTCAAAACTAAAAGAGTAATGAGGGGTGTACCATGATCCTGTTACACACGTATACTTCAAAGTTGGTAGTATTTGTTACTGCGTATATTATATCTAAACCAACCTAAGATTTTAAATTAATTGCCACAGTTGACAGATTTTGCTAGTAATAAATGCTGTACCAACAGTAAATTTGTCATATTTTGAATACCATTCATTTTAAATTTAAAAAAAAAGAATTTTCGAGAAAAAAAACAACACAAAAAATAATGTATGTAACTGTCGTAGAAAGTCTCATAGCATAACTTACTCTCATGCAGCGCTCAGCCTCGCGCCACGATAACATTGGTTATACTATGCTTCACTTTCTACGCTAGTGACATAAATTACTGTTAGTATAAGTGTAAACAATAATAACGGAAAATCCTACGTACGGCAGTCAAAAAACTTTTTCTTATACACACTAATCTTAAAAAGCATAAAAACTACTGATTGTTGAAGATCAATTAGACAAACCGAATTCAAAGATATAGAAGAAGCAGAACTCGAACTCTAGTTCAACGCCAGACCAAATATTTTTAGATTGGAAACTAAAATTAAAAAAAGCAATTCAAAACACACCTTTCTCCAATTGCGTCATAAATATGACGCGTTTCGAATCCGGAAACCCAGCAAAATTAAACAAAACATAATAATAATAAGTACCGAGAATTCATAATTTTATTTACCTAGTTATTGACAAAAAGATTTGAATAGAACAAATAAATATTTATTATTTGGCTGTTTGTTTTAGATAAAATTGCATTTACGTAAATGGATTTATCATATAATGTATTAATTAACTGATTATTCATACTAAGAAAATAAATTAATATTTAAATGATGTAAGTATCATATTAACTCATTTTCTCAAATTTTTCATGTTCATTGTACAAGACCAGCAAATTTTAATGTACCTTAAACTTATGGAACCTCTCTTTTGAAGAGAAACTTCATCTTTGACTTTTTCTTCAATGGCAATAGAAACATCCTAAGTTATTTAGTTTTTTTTTTAATGAAAATGCAGAGATGAACAACTCGTAAAAAAGCAAAGAAACGTGCAAGCAACCACCTTTTAGAAAAAGTTGTCAAACCTGGAAAAATACCTGGTTTGTGAGTAAACCAGATTCAGTTCAATTCAGAGTTTATATATACCGAGTTCGCCATTACTCCGGCCTTGGTTTTCAGTGCCTTTGTATAAATGTCAGCATAAAATGTTTAGTACTGTACTCATTTTTATTGAAAAGCTGCATCTTCTAAAAATATTTATACAGGGTGTTTAGTTTTCTCTGGGCAGCATAAAGTTGCACAATTTTAAATAGCAACCCATCAGTTTTTTATGCTGTTCGATGACGACTTAATTTAGATGAAAAATACTTTTTAAGTTCATTGCGGCGTTGCCATTTTACAGCGATTTTTTAAAAAATGCAGCATCAGAAAAAATGGTCACAAAACTGCTGCATAAATCTGAGGCTAAACGCCATATCGTAGGAACGGAGATACGTACGAGTTAATCCACATGTAGGAAACTATGAAGTTGTTAGTTAGATAGTAAATATTACAACCGCGAATTTCAAAAAATGTATTTGAATTATACGCGGCATAATATTTCTAACTGTACTACGGCAGTGCAAAAATTTGTTTATATAATTGCAGAAACCATCTTAGAGGCCAGTGGACAGCTGTTTCGTCCTATTTGGACTCCTCAGCACTGGAATACTCTAATGCAGTTTCCACAACAATATAAAACAAATTGCCATAGTTTTATCCCATTCGAGTGTTAAATTGATTAATAAATCTGAGGCTAAACGCCATCTCGTAGGAACGGAGCTACGTACGAGTTAATCCACATGTAGGAAACTATGAAGTTGTTAGTTAGATAGTAAATATTACAACCGCGAATTTCAAAAATGAAATTGAATTATACGCGGCATAATATTTCTAACTGTACTACGCAAGTGCAAAAATTTGTTTATATAATTGCAGAAACCATCTTAGAGACCAGTGGACAGCTGTTTCGTCCTATTTGGACTCCTCAGCACTGGAATACTCTAATGCAGTTTCCACAACTATATAAAACAAGTTTTATCCCATTCGGGTGTTAAATTGATTAATAAATCTGAGGCTAAACGCTATCTCGTAGGAACGGAGCTACGTACGAGTTAATCCACATGCATTAGAGTATTCCAGTGCTGAGGAGTCCAAATAGGACGAAACAGCTGTCCACTGGTCTCTAAGATGGTTTCTGCAATTATATAAACAAATTTTTGCACTTGCGTAGTAGAGTTAGAAATATTATGCCGCGCATAATTCAAATACATTTTTTAAAATTCGCGGTTGTAATATTTACTATCTAACTAACAACTTCATAGTTTCCTACATGTGTTATATATCAGATAATTAAGAATTATAAATTTTGTTTAGGGTAAATAGTAGACTATATTTATTAATACAATTTACAAACAAGCTTTCAAACTTGAGTTTAAGTCCGCCATGCATATAAATTTATTTTTTAGAGTAAATGGTTTATAACCCAACAGACTATAACAGTAATAATAGTAACAACATACCAAAGATAAATAATAAATAAAACAAGTGGCTTAGAAGAAATGAATTTTATAATTGGACCCCTCCCAAAATCTCGAAATTAATTAAACCATTGTTTTCATAGGGATGCATAAAAAATTGTCTACAATACGCTACCGCCAAGACCACACGATTTGAAAAGACGCATAAGAGACAGTTTTGAAACAGTAACCTCGCAAATTTTGCCCAGCAGTGGTTCCCGAAAAAGGATATGTGTCTGGAAATGGACAGTCGCCTTTTCGAACATCTGTTATAAATATTTTGCTTTTGTTTTATGTTATCGTTGGTATGCTATTATCATTATTGCTGCTATAGCCTGTTGGATTACAAATTACGTTCCAAGTTTCTAAGCATTTGTAAAAATATTCTTCATTATTATTCTTACACTTGCTAACTGTCTGATATTTCTAAATACAACGGGCAACTAGATTCGTTAGAACTTTTATTAAAAAAACATCAAATGGTACAAAAACCGATTGGTTAGCGTATTGTGTAAAAACGGAAAGACTTAGCTATAGAACATTCTAATACTATTTAATAGGTTATTGAAAAATACATTTTCTGATAAATTAAAAAATATTGTTTTATTTTATTTAATCAAGTGATAACCCCTTAAAAATTTTAATTTTTGGACACCCTATATAAGATGTAAAATTTATTATAATTGAGATGTCAAATCTGATCTATTGTTACACTTCACTGTAGATGTTGCTCCCATAATTTAGATACCTCTTAAGTATAACAATTATGAAAACTAGGTTATATTTTGACAAAATTCAAATTATATAAAAAACCTTAAGATTCAGCCCTCATAAACGTTATTAAAACACAAACACCCTGTATAATAAAAAAATAATTTTAAAAAATAACGATAATAGACTTTTATATATCCCAAAACAGAAACTTTTTCAAAGTCACGAGTTTTGACAAGAATATTCCGAGACGTATAGCGTGAACAACCCTGTATAATGTTCCTACTACATTCATTACCAAATCTGTCAAATTTGACATTAACTTTAACGTGTTTTTTTCTTTTAACTGAATTTCTAGATTTTTCTAGAATTCTAATATAATAATTGACTTTGAACATTTAGATTTATGTGGATTTCTACTTTTGATTTTGTCACTCTAGGGCTTTTTGACAAATTTGCACTGTGCTACTCCAAAATGTGTCTAAACATGCGCTAATATCTTTTTTCTAATTCTACAAACAACGCAGTGATCAACATGTATTCGAATTCGTAAAAGACCACCTAGTCCTGTTGTGCTATGTGTTTTGGTGTCACAAAGCGACTTATTTGCAAATAGAAGTAAATTCATCTTCCAAAAAATATTAGAAACTAATAAAGGAATCCTCAAAAATCCCTCTTCTCATTAAAGATTGAATAACAAAAACATTTTGAGTTCCACGAATAATGATCTTGATATTATAACAAAAGAAAACTATACCATCAATTAACTCCTATACAAAAACCTCATTGTAACGAATTGGAATGTGATAGAAAACAATTTGAAAAAAAGTACATACCAGAAAATATTTCCATATTTAAAAAAATACTATTTTGTGGAGTTTTTACCGACAATTCAATCAACAATCAAAAAAATATTTGTTTAGAAAAAGTTAAACCTCCGAAAACAGAAAACTAACTTAACAGGCAATCTGAGTTTTTCCTATGTTTAGTCTAAACTTAACTATACAAATAATGCCTTTCGTTCGGGAATCAATCATTCCCTTGATAGATCTTCAAGATAATATTTTTTTGTAATGGTCCAAAACGTTCATTATCTGCGTCAATCGAGGTGTAAAATCAGACTGTTAAACACACATTTTGTGACATGGGCATTTTTAGGTGTTTCTAATGAATTTCGGGAAGTCAAAAAGCATAGTATAACCCAAGAAAGACAGAGTAGGATCTATATAAACAGAAACTACAAGGCAAGATGGAACATCAACAGTTCAGATCTTCAAATAAAGTAGTACTAGAGTATAATACCAATCAAATAGAAAAAAACTATAATAGACTTCTTTCAAAGCAGCTGTTCTCTAATAGTTCCTAGTCAGCAAAGGGTTCAAAAACAGATCAATTGAGTGAACCAGACAAGAAATTATGCGCCTGTTTAATAAGTCTAAAGCCACTAAAAACTGGAAGCGCTACCATGAAACCTTAGCAGAATATAGCGTTCTCAAAGTATGCCGGAAACCCAGTAGGCAGAGAATACATTAGAACCGAGAATAAGACAACATTTCTTGATACAACACTACACCAACTAGTAGAAAAATTGAAAGCCATGGAGTGTAAGGAGTGTGCAGTTGGAGTGTTCCTTCATATACAGAGAGCCTTCAACAACACATCCTTTCACTCCATGAAAATGGCAATGAGAAACCATCAGATCGACAATACTACGATAAGATGGACTATGGCAATGTTCGACGAACTGCTCGCCCAGTTAAACAACAGAGACTATTACACTCGAGGATATGCCGATAACATTGTCATACTGCCACGTGGCAAATACCAGAGTACTGTAGAAAATGCAATAAATACTAGACTAAAAAACTTAGGACTAACCATCGACTTAAGTTAACTTGGAACTTCCATCTTGATAAAACAGTCCGAGGTTCATAAACGCATGTTATTGGTAAAAGAAGCATAGACAGTAAGTGAAGGCTTAAACCGAAACTGACCCTCTAGTTGTACAAAACCATAGTTCGACCAATAATCTAATATGGCATAATCGCCTGGTGACCCAAAACCCAACTGCAAAACAGAAAATTATCAAGTTACAGTATCTGGCTAATTAGTGCATTAGCGGAGCCTATAAGGGCACCTCAGGTCAAGCACTGAATGTCATTTTAAATCTCTGCACATCTTCTTGAAAAGTGAAGATAGAATGGCAGCTTACAGATTACCAAGCACTGAACACTAGAAATGAACTCTGATTTAATAAACAAAGTCTTTGACTTTGAAAAGAACTACACGGTTCACATTGGTTCGGATCCAGACCAACTACCAACCCCAACAAATAATAACATCAGGTTTTACACGAAGGGATCTAAATTTGAAGGGGGCTCAAGATTTAGTATATACAGCACCAACCCTAGCACCAACGAAAGAGTCAATCTAGGAAAACTATTCAACATCTTTCAAGCTGAAATGCAAGCTATTAGCATATGGATAAACATCAGTATAGAAAAGAAATGATTTAAGCAAAATATATACATTCTTGCAGGCAGCACTGAAAGCGTTGAACGCATTCAGTACCTTGTCGAGACTAGTCAGTAAATGTAAACTCAAACTTCAAACCTTAGACCAAAGAAACGCAGTAAGATTATGCTGGATTCAAAGTCACCGTGGAGTAGAAGAAAATAAAAAAACGGACCAGCTCGCAAAAGAAGCAGCGTATACCAAGTATAGGCAATCTATTTTAATCTAATCTAAGAATAATTTAAACGTAAGAAAAGCGGGAACAATTGATTGCGACATGATTATAAGCGAATTTCGGCTTAGACCGCGTCGTAGTTAAGCACCCAGACTTTTTAGTTCTAGTTTCCACATATCTTTATGGAATTAATTTTAAAGTCATAACAGACTGACGTTTCGCCAGACATTACAGCTTGCATCTTCAGAGTGGTAAATGTCATTGAAGGAAAAAGTGTAAATGACGATATTTATATCATTTGCGGTTAGCGTAATTAACGGACCTTATCTTTCCGTTACCGCTTGACTGACTTCGTTATTACTCGTGTGTATGTGTCTTTTCCAAGAAGGTTGATCTTTGTCTTAAAAGATGTAATACTGGTAACCAAGTTTTGCTGAGTCTTAAACCGTCTTCTCGGTTCATATTACATGAATGTTCTTCTATTTTTCTACAGCTTCGCGGATTAGTCTGATAAAGTAGAAAGAAGTTCTAGCCAACACTTTAGTTTGGTCAAAGTTTAGCGTGTTTCCTTGGTTCCACGCGTGTTCTGCCACTGCTGATTTTGTGTTTGCAGTCAGTTATATGTTCTTTTACTCTAACTTCAATAGAGCGCCCCGTCTGTCCTATATAACTTGATCCACAGGAATAAGGAATTTTGTAAACAAGTGTTCAGAGTATCCTTAGTCGTAAAGACAGTTTTGATATTATGTTTCTTTAGCACCCAGCTTATTTTGTTTGTCGAACCGATACAGTATGGTAAATAAACGGTGCTAGTAGGAGGTGATAAGTCTTTGAGAGCTATACGCGTGTCAGATAATGAAAATCTACAAAAGGAATACGAACCACTGTTGGAGTCCCTACAAGAAAATGGATAGGGGTTCAAAGAGATCCAAAACGCATGGGAAAGAGCAATAAATCCAAAAGTCAAAGACTCGTCCGACAAAAATTAGTTTCGACGCATTGTGTACCTATGTACTTCTTACAGTAAACCAACTCTACTTTTGTATCCGGAGAAACGATGCTTATTTCTGCAGTGCAAGCGTAACCGAAGAAACGTTTAAAGATTTTGAAATCATTACAATCGATCAATTTGTTACAGCTGGTTCATTCATAGCTCACAGTGTTTATTTGTAAGTGGCGTCGCATTTGAATTTTAGTGATTCAAGAAATATCGCAGTCGACATGAAGTCATCGAGGTTGTGTTAATCCAGTAGATTCTTTCTACTATGTTTATAGACAATTCACAACAACAGCACAGCGAAAGCAATCACAAAACAGACGAAAACCGCGTACCGTTTCTACTTCGGTTGCATGATTGGAGATAAGATAAATCGTGCGCTCCGTACGTTTGTTATGTAACCTGTAAAACAATATTGGGATGATGGCTTCACGGAAAGAGGGAAACGATGCCTTTTGCTGTCGCAATGGTTTGGCGTGAGCTCACAAGTCATTCAAATGACTGCTACTTTTCCATGACCAAAGTCGCCGGATTTTCAGAAGAAAGTAAACACAAAATCAAATATCCAAATCTACCCTATGCTTTAAGACCAGTGCCACATTGTGAAGAGGATAAGGAAGAGAATGATGCAGTGACTTTTGCAGAAAACGATGACGTTCTATAGAGTCAGGGCAAAAAATACGATCAGTCGCAACACCTAGTTGAACAGAAAAGTTGTCGAATGAGCTAGTTTCTGAGATCAAAGCTTCAGCATTTGCTTGCCTAAGAAACCAAAATTTTTGTGTTCAGGAGCAGACAGAAAACATTTGCAGGTTTTTTTAACTTTGAATACGGAATATCTTCCTGCGTACGATCTCATAGTAAAATTAGTCTACAAACATCATCCAGAGGAGTGGAGGCTGATTATAGATTATAGATTCCTCAAAGACAAGTTTAAAAGGTGTATTGCTACACAATGGTAACAAGAATCCATTAACCCCTCTTGCACATGCAGTGGACATGAAGGAAACATACAAAAGTATGAAACTTATACTGAAATCAATCCACTAGAAAGATCACGAATGGTATATCGGTGGAGACTTTAAGACGATTGGGCTTGTTCTGAGCTTGCAACTAAGATACACAAAGTACTGCTGTTTCCTTTGCCTTTGGGATAGCCAATCATCTCCACTACAAGCAGAAGGTTTGACCGTCGAGAAAAAAATTTGCATCTAGGCACAGTATTGTCAAATTCGCCCCGTTGGTAGATCCAAAAAAGATCATCTTACCTCCCCTTTATATTAAGCTGAGACTAATTACGAATTTTGTGAAAGCCATGAGCAAGGAGGGAGCTGTTGTATAACAACCAATTTGAATTTTGCTTTAAATCGTAACAAAATGATGGGATACAGGATGTCTTTAAACATCCATTTCCTTCACTCGCAAAGGAAGGTGGAACCCTGCAATACTAAAAGATTACTGCTGGTTCCTTCGAAGAGAGGCGAAAACAACTTACAAACAAAAGTTTAAAAGTGCTGATCATAATTTTTACATAAAACAATAAATCTTTGTACTTATAAATGTGCTTGTATTCTTTCTCTATACATAGTAGTTGTTTTTTTATATAAATGTCTTAATTAACAATCGCCTAAAAATTAAATTAGATCAATTTTTCCAACGGGACCTTATTTCCTCAAGTGTTAAGTACACGACATAATTTTTCTAAATTCGTTAATTTAATACCTTAAAAAAATTATTTTATGTAACGTACTTGCTTCAGAGTCCCGAAATAATCACGCCTAGTTTCAGCGTTAATATAAAATTATTAGCAATGGAAGAGGTCCGATAGTTGGGATATTTTTATTGGAAATTTCCTTATCTTTAAGAATCTTTTTTCAGATTTCGATGATCTCTAATAGTTTTTGATTTATTCGCAAAAAACTAAATGCCTTTTTTTTATCTTAATTTATTTATAACTTTTGCAATTTTTATTTGCTAAAAAGACATTTTAATGCATTTTTCTAGACTTCCGAATCCAATAAGCTATGGCTCATATTTTCAGGGACTAATTCAAGAATTAACACGTTTTTGAACTTGTCGGCTAGATTATTCAACATTCAACAATAAAAAAATAATTTTTCAGTTTGAAATGAATAATGAGTAAAATATCTGAATTTGCGTTGTAATGAATATAATTAGATCAGGTTTACACACCTATATGTCTGTACTTAGAATCACCTACAGTCCCGTTTTTTCTTTTCTTGAGTGTACTTAACGTAGTCATGTAGATTTTACTATAGTTTTATTAACTTTTTGTTCTGTTCTGTTTATACAAACCATGTAAATCGTGTTATAGGTGTCCCAAACAGTTATCAACAACGTGATAAATATAAAATTAAGTCAATTAAGTTTACCTTTATAAAAAATAAAACCATTTGGAGATTGATATACAAAGTTTGTTATCCTTTTCTGGCAATTAACTATTGAATATATACTACATATAACGGTATAAAAAAACTTATCAACAGAAAAGACCTAACAATAACCATAAATATAGGTACGTTCGGATAAATCGGCCTAAGTGTAGCTCATTACACATTTCGATTAACAACACCCGGTATTTAGGTCCAAAAAATATCAATCTATTTAGATTTTTTAAGAAACAGCGTGAGGTTCTATGCACCGTAACAACATGTTTTTTTTTAAATTCAGAAACCCCTATAAACCTTTATCTGTACTTTGCGATGCTGTGTTCGCCTTTATTTTTGAATTTCCGTATTCGTTCACAATCTTGCACTTATGGTTTTTGTTTGCAAACTTAATTAATCGAATTTACCGTTTGTTTTAGCAAGGGCTTTACTCACCCTCGTTCGACAGAAAATGCGCCTTTTGGAGAAAAATTTAACAATAAAACAAACAACGATATACCAGAACAGAAACTGTAATAAAATCAAAACTAAATGATTAAGCAATATCAGAACTTTAAATTAAAACAAAAACACAAAAAGGCAGTAATTTCTCAACCACATTTTATGATTTATTCAACCGTATATATGCTGTAGCTGCAAAGGAAGCATTTCATTTGCATTATACTGCATACTAATATTAGGATTAAAGATTCCCATGTTATGTGTGACGAGATTTACATAACAGTTAATTATAAAGACTAATATAATAATTGGATTTATCCTAACATATTGATGGCAAAATTTCCTGTTAGTAAGTTGAAGACTATTATTTACACACATGCTTCTCGAATGTTGCAAAAAATTAAAACCATACAATAAATAAGCAAACTGAAGTGTTCATATCATTTAACATTATCAATAATTTTTAAATGAAGTAAATAATCAATTCCCCATCTGGCATCCCCTTATTTATTCTAGTAATAATAACTGATAACCATGTACTATAAATATAAGTAATAATATCCTGGAAGTAACCGTGTTTGAAATAGTATAAAACGGTTCTCATTTTGTTTATAAAACAATTAATTAAAGTTTAAGCAACATGGCCAAGTACCTCGTGTCTCTCCTGATTATAAGTATCAGTTTAGGGAATAAATACGTTTACGGTGCTAGAGTAAAACGATGCGCAAATCTTTTTGGCGAAGATTGCATTAATGATGGAAAAATTGGTAGTGAAACCGACCAGTTCTGGATTACTGGTAATGAAAAACAAAATTTTCTTTCCAATTATCCAAAAGTAAACCAACAAAAATGTGTTAACCCGTTTGATGAAAATTGTGTCAACAACAAACATCTTCAAGAACAAAATAATAAAGCGTGGTCGCTTTATCCAGAATCAGCGTACAGAAAAGGAAACGTACAAGGTACCTTAATCGCAGATTTGTTTAAATAACGGGAAAAATAATTTATATTTTAGATAAAAAGGTTTTAAACATGCTGTATTTAATACTTAGAGGACATAGTATTCCTAGTAAACGTTGTGCAAATTTGATGGATGAAGGCTGTATCAATGGAGGTATTGTTGGTTCTGGAGACGATGAAGAACATTTAACAGGTGATGAAACTCCAGGACGACGCTAATATTGTAAACTGTAAAATCATTAGTTAAACTTGTGCTGCTGTACTATATAGTTGTACCAAAAAAAATTGTTAATAAAACAGCTAGTTCTTAAAAATACTTTATCACTAATTTCATAAAACCCATTAGCGAACGTAAAAACACCTTTTTTAAAGTTCTATTTACTGGTGCAATTTGTTATAGGGTATTGAAATTCAATTTAATTTCAATTTTTTTACTGATTCAAATTGCGATTACAAATGTTTAAACTTTTTGACAATCACTCGTATTCTATCAGATTTCAAAAATGTTTTCCAGATAGATCTAACGTACCAATCATTATAAATCATTTAATAACAAAATAAAATGCAAAAATCTGCGAGTCTTCACTAAAATGCGTCACCAATTTAACAAGAGAGTTTCATTAAAAGTGCCATATGCTGTTTCTAATGTAGAATCTTCCGTACTATACGACAGTTACAAACTATTAGAAATAAAACATTTCTAAACGACAACGCCTAACAGTTTAAAAATTTCGTAAAAGACAATTTTAATGTTGAATTATATAAGCTTTCAAACTAGATAGGTTAATGAATATCTTTACATTTCAAATAATTGAAAAAATTACGATTTTTTGTAATCACCCCCTGATTGCGCCGCCCCCAAAGGGTTTTCAAAAGTGAAAATATTTTCAGCGAACTCCCTATATGTGATTTAGCCTACGAAATTTTTTTCGCGTATTGCTAGACCAAATAGTATTCAAGATAAATTTGAAGGCGCGCTAAGAACTCACCCTGTATATGCTATATTTGGTGTCAAATTAAGTTACTGAAACCAACACAAAAATTCTTCTAAAGTCATGTCACAAAGATAGATAATTTGGCGTGAACTAACAAATCACGTTGCAGACTGGTACTTCTGTAAAAATTGAAAGGGTTTGGAAAAAGGTATAAAAACAATTTCTGATTCCCTGAACTCTAGTTTCTCTTCAATATGCTAATAAATCTTTCAGCTTTAGCTAAAGCAAAAGAGCATTGATTTTTAAACTGTGAGCAATCGGGCGAAATAGGATAATTAATGCCGACAGTAATATAGTAATTATTTTGATTTATATTTTAATTTGTGTTGTTCCTTTTTACAAAACTTTAGATCGTTACATCCACGAGGTTAAATGTGGGCAACGACACGCAGGCTATAAGCCAAACCGTTTTAAGCAATAAAATCCTGTGTACGCTTAAACGAGTATTAGGTAACCAGTTCTTTTTCCAGCCGGTTCTCTACGAGCGCCACGCTGTCGCGTATACCCTTCACAATTCCATCAGCCTCTACTATGGAAGGGATTGAATTATCTTTAAAACCTCCGAGAGAGGACGATGATCACGAGTATCCTTCTCGACGATATTGACAAGTCTTTCAAAACTGAAATGACAGCCTTAACTAAAATGATATTAAAAACTCAGTGGGAAAGCGATCATTTAGAAATGCTTGAGGCACTCGGTAGAACTCAGGGCTTCTTTCATGCATGCCTGTCGAAGCAATCTGCCGATATTTCCCATACCCTCCGAGAGGTTCAAACAGCCTATCACAAACTATCCACAACCACAGCTGCTATTCTGTCGAATTGGCATATGCTCAAGCGGCAAGATCAAAAATTGTTGAAAAAGTGCCTTTATCTAAATCAGTCGCTCCTGTTTCCAGGTCGACTGTTGTCATCGTTTTTAAGCCTTGTGATTAAGCCCCAAAGCAAGTCGTTACCTAAATTTTTCTATCTTGGACGTTCCCTCAAACCTGTCCCCTAAACAGAGAGATACCATTATTTCGCAAAACTTTCACGACGCATTTACCTAGCAAACATCTTAAAGTTCTATTTCGCTTCGGTTTTTGAGATAGGACAAACTGTAATTGGACCCTTGAGATTAATCATGAAGTTCGACGATACCTTTTGGCATCGCTTCGTGTGCATGTTGCCTGGAATGCTCGTAGGGTCAATGAGTAACTCGCTCAATTGTCAAAAATTTGGCCATCATTCTACAGACTGTAAAAACGAGACACACTGCGGTCATTGTGTTTAAAAGCACGAATCGAAAACATACCCTACCTTGGAACGAGACCCTACATGCGCTAACTGCGTTCGCTATGACCACAAAAGAGACATTTACGAACATAAAGCGTTCTCTAACGCCCGCCCAGCGTACCTAAAAAGGTTTGATGCCAAAATATCAAATACCGATTATGGACTGTGAGGACACTCAATTAAGTTTAAGGTTTGCACAAGTGAATCTTCGCAATTGACGCGTTGCGACTTTCGAAACTATGAGTTTCTCCTCCGATAATAATATTGACGTACTACTGATCCAAGAGTCATACGTGTTCAGTTCGGGTTTAGGGTACAAGCTCGCTGATGCGGCTGTACCCTTCAACAGGATTACCACATCCTCTTCTACGCGGTACTACTCGGCTATTGTTTTCAATAGTTCAAAGCGTAAAAAACATCTTGCAAATATTTTTGACAATGCAGTCATTTCCATGCTCACTTATGGCCTAGATATTTGGTATCATAGACTTTGACATTCCCACGTGGTCAAGAAATTGGCGTCGCGCCAATCCCTATTCCTAACAACTATCCGTTCCTGTTGATACCCTCTGTGTTATATTCAAGCATCCTTCCCTACAACTCCTTTTGCAGGAAATTTACTGCACAAAAGCTCTTGGCAAGGCTGGCACGTGCAACTTTCTTGACCAGCACATTTCGCTAAACGATTTTCGGTCCTTTTCAGCTGCTAAACGCCACCTCAAAGTTTTGATCTTGAGTGAATGGCAGTGGCTGTGGGACACTTCCCAGCAAGAGCGTAACGCCTATTCCCTCATTCCGGATATCCTAATCTGAGTAAGAATGTCCCATGTCTCCAAACAAGAAGCCATCCAGATCCTGCCTTCACACGGTGGATTTCGTTGTCATCTAAAACGCACTAGCGTTTTGAATGACGGCAGCTGTCCGTCATGTGGCGTTCCTGACACTCGGGCACATCGGATTCTTGCTTATCGCCATTTCGATGATGATCGTAGTGCCCTATTAGCTAGTTTTGAAGCTATATAACGTTCTAACGACTGGTTCGGTAGGGTCGAAGGGGGAATCCTTCTTTGTGTATCTTCGAAAGACCGTAGATTCGCGACTGAATTTTCAACAATCAAAACTTGTTTCTCGTTAATATCTATAGCAGTAGAGTTTTTGAGCGGAGTGTACTTTAAAGCATAATACATTTTAAAAGGTTTCTCTGTAGACGTTTGTAGCAATCTTCCGAGAGTAAAGTTCGTCATTTTGTAGTTGTAATCTTTTATTCATAACGACTGTAGCGCTTCCTTTATCTGCTCTCAGTACTAAAACCTACTTGTTCTCATGCAACCGCTTAGCTGCTTCTCTCTTTTGTCTATTAATCTTTGAGCATGGCGGTTTTGCTTTTCCTACAAGGGTGCAACATCTCGAATAGTTTCAGAGATCGATCGATGTTGTCTTAAGCGTAACAGCGTAGTTAAAACCCTTCTTTAACAAGAATGTGCTCTGTTCATCCAAAAGTGTATCTGTTAGATTGACAATTACTTTATGGTCGTTTAACGTTTTCTTAGGCTGTGAAGGATGTAATCGCTCGTATTTGTTAGTTTGCTTCATTTTTGATTATTCGTAAATCTTGCTTGCCTGTATCGTAGTGATAGCATCTATTTTTACCCATATCGAGTGTTCTAATTTGTTAAACAAAGCTAAATGTAGCTTGTATAACTTTCTGCTGATAGCGTCCAGTACTTTGCGTTTATTGTGAATTTCCGAAAGTAACAGTTCGAAGTCAGCTTTACGAAAAATTCGAAGTATTGTTTTTGTTCAAGAAGAGAATTACCAAAGAAGTTCGGCTTATCGAACTCTGTTTTAAAAACAATCATTTCATTTATAACGACAACTTACTTAAACAAGTAGAAAGAGAAGCAATGGGTTCACCGCTCTCTCCAGTCATAACCAATATTTATATAGAGTAGTTTGAAACTGAAATGATAAAAAATGTTGAGTTAAAACCAAAAACTGGGTTCAGATATGTTGATGATACGTTTGTTGTATGGCCTCATGGCAAAAATAAACTAAATTAGTTCTTTCAACATCCAAACTCTGCACATAATAACATTATATTTACTATAGAGTTAGAACATCACAGCAGTCTAGCCTTCCTTGATGTACTGGTGATAAAGGAAAAAAGCGGAAAATTGGGACATTCCGTTTATAGAGAGTAAACGCACGCTAATAGATACTTAAACGCCAAATCTCACTACCACCGAGTACAGAAGACCACTGTTTTACATGCTTTAGCTAAAAAGGTGATACGTGTGTCAGATCATTAAAACCTACGAAAAGAAAAGGAAACACTGTTAAGAGTCTCTACAACAAAATGGATACGGGTCCAAAGAGATCCATAAGGCATGAGAAACAGCAATAAATCCAAAAGTCAAAGAAGACTTATTACCTCCTACTAGCAGCGCTTGTTTACCACATTTACTGTCTGAGTTCGATAGACAAAATAAATGCTAGATAAACCTAATATAAAAACTGTTACAAAATCAGTAGTGGCAGCGCACGTGTGGAACCAAAGACACGCACTAAGCTTTGACCAAACTAAAGTGTTGGCTAGAACTCCTTTCTACTTCCCCAGACTAATCCGCGAAGCTGTGGAAATAGAAAAAATCCATATAATATAAACCAGGAAGACGGTTTAAAACTCTTAGCTACCAGTATTGCACAACACAACACAAACTCTTACTCCGAGTAATAATGAAGTCTGTCAAGCGGTAACAAAATGTGAGTCCGTTAGTCACCTGATCCCGAATGATATAAACATCATCACTTACACTGCTCCTTCAGTGACATTTACCACTCCGAAGATGCCAGCTGCAATGTCTTGCGAAACGTCAGTTTATTTGAGTTTGACAATACGACAAAAGCCAAGTTCTACTTCTTGTTTTGGCTCTTAAGGAGATACTAGAACCAAACCTAAAAAGTCTGGCTGTTCAACTACGACGCGGTCTAAGCCGAAAGTCGCTTATAATCGTAAAAAGTTTCCTTTTTTTTGTGTCTGTGTGATAGTCGATTAGTTCAGCAAAATTACTAAATAAAAAATGACACCCACATACTAACGTTGTTCTGGGAAAATTTAATATACAATTTGAGCCGTTAGTGAATTCTGATTTAGTGATTCTGCTTCCTCTACACATTAAATCAAAACTTATTAAACAATTTGTGGAAGCACTAGAAAAAGAAAGCAACTGTTTTAAATACTAAAGAAATAAGTTTCCAAAATTATCAAAATTGTCACAAATTAAGAAGCTTTTCAAAGATGAAAATTTTGAACAATAAATAATATACAGCTGGCAGCATGGACTTCTTTTAAAAATGTTTGCAAGCATCTGCTTGGAAATCAAGAGTGAAAACTACTAAGATAGCGTGGCTAATTTGCTAGAAAATTATAAAAATTTTGGGTGTCTCTCCAAATTCATTTTTTGCAATCATATTTGGATTTATTTTCTATTAATTTAGGAGAGATGGGTGATGAACAGGGAGAAAGATTCCATCAAGACATTTCAGAAATGGAATAGAATTATTTCTCAGAGAAGACAACAGCCAACATAAAAGGAAGAAATAACTGTATTTATGCAAAACTTTGATATGCCAACAATTTTCCTTTGTGTACAATTCTTACCGTTCTGCAAAACTTTTTCGAGCGTTCGTGTTTGTCCTTTTGTGGGCGAAATTTGAAAGATAAGTGAATTAAATAAATCGTCTTTTTGAAGTACATGGAGTGATTGATCAGTTTATAGTGTAGAAGGCTTGGTTGGTTGCTCAAACAAAAAAAACAACCCCAAGATAAACAAAAATGATTGCGCTTAAGTCGAACCCCCTCGATGTGCCTAAAGCGAACCCCTTATTTTTTTGTTCCCTTATGTGGACCACTTTTTCCCCTTTTTCAGATGGAAACGAGAAAAGATGCCAAAAACAAAATCAAGAACTTGGTCATCAGATGACATTGACGCTCTTAGAGCTAAGAAAGTTGACCTAAACAAAGCAAGTAAAACATTTCAAGTGTCCAAATCGACCCTTCAACAACTGGTAAAGGTAAAATACGACAGCCCTATAGAAGCTTCGCGCACAAGAACTGAAAGTCCACTGTTTTAAATAAATCACTGCAAAATGAGTTGGTTGAGTATTGTCTAGCTATGGAGACGTCGTTTTTTGGACTAACGCGTGCAGACCTGCGAAGAATGGCTTTACAGCTAGCCGTCAAAAGCAATCTCAAGCTTTCTTTTGGGGACGATATAGCTGGAAGAAAATGAGTCAGGCTGTTTCTTAAACGCCACCAAGCACAGCTCTCCGAAAGAAAGTCTATCGGAACAAATTATTCCAGAGCGCTGGAGTTTAGCAAAGAAAACGTGGAAGTCTTTTTCAATCATCTTATAGACCTCTACGAGAAAGGAAAATATACTCCAAATAGAATATTCACGTCGACGAGAGTGGAATCTCAATTGTGCAGTCGAAAGTGGCAAGGTAAAACACAAACCGTTTCTTTGACATCTGCTGAGCAGGGATCGGTAATTACAATTGTTGTATGCATAAATGCTGCAAGAACATTTGTTCCTTCTCTTGTGATCTTCCCTAGAGAAAATATAAATGTCCAACTGCAGAAAGGAGCTCCACCCGGAACAATTTTTGCTGCTCATCCCTCAGTCTAGATGCAGACCAACATATCTACCTAGTGGTTCCAACACTTCGTACAGTTTGTTAAGCCAACTGAAAATAAACCAGTCTTTCTACTTCTGGGTGGTCTTTGCAGCCACACACAAAACATCGATTTGATCGATTTGGCCAGAAGAAACCATAGCACTATTCTGTCGCTTCCACCCTATTCTTCACATAAGATGCAGCCCATCGACCGAACATTGATGGCTCCTCTAAAGATATATTACAGTGAAGAGATCAGACAGTGGGTGCATCTTAACGATCGCGCTGTAAGTGCTTTTGATGTGATGTGCATTGTTTGGAAAAGCATACATCAAGTGCCAGATTGCTCAGATCTCAATCAACGGCTTTCGAGTAACTGGCATCTATCCCTTAGATAGAAAAAAATTCACCGACAATGAATTTATTGAAGAAGATATCAAGATGCGAAAAGGAACTGATGAAGATCTAGTGGGCACCAGCATCTCAAGCCAACGTAGCAATGATAATCAGGAAATCTGTGAATCACCTATTCCATCGACGTCTTCTTGTGAAAAAAACCAGAAGACAATTCTTCCTGTCATTCCGGAATCCACACAAATAGAAACATCAAAGTCGTATCATGTGAATCAATTTGAAATAGAGTCAATTCCATAAGTGAACCGTCTATTAAAACCATAGCAAGCAAGCTACCCACCAAACTGTTTTCAACAAGTCGAGGACGTGGCCGTAGACCAAAAACAAAATCTGTTCCAAGCACAACTTCAAAGAGCACAAAGCAAGAGGAACCCTAAAGATTTCTCAAACTAGCTGAGGAGACATCCAACTGTGAAGAAGATACTAGTGAAATTTCCATAAGGTAATCATCTGAATCGGAAATTCCTCCAGGGAAATCGGCACCAGTCAGTGATGACGCGGAGTGTATTTTCTGCGGTGTAAAGTTTTCAGAAAACACAAAGAGAGAGCACTGGGTAATCTGATGTGCTCTATGGGCTCACGTAGAGTGCGCCTTCTATCGATAAATGAAAAAATAAAAACAATGTTTCATTTCCATTCATTTTTTGATTTTCTCCGAGTATTTAGATAAGAGGCCCACCATAGGAACCCCTTTTCAAAAATCCGAAAAATGCATGTCCACATTTAAAAAAAAAACAAATTTTGTCTCAAATTTTTGTTGAAGGTATATTAGAATTAATTGTTTACAGTGTGCAATGCAGGTATTGTAGCTTCCATATGTTGAATCGTCAAATTTTTGTACGCTAAAAAGTAAATGGGGGCTCGGCTTAGGCGACTTTCCTCTACTTTATTTTTTCCAATCACTTTTTTTAACAAAATTTATAAATACAATTATTATATATCTACTAAAGTATGACTATAATTCTAAAACTAGACGTTGTGGAGAAATTTGGTTTTTGGCGATACTTTCAGTTAAAGACTAAGAACTATGCTCCTTTTTTTAGAATTATTCAAAAAAAAGTTTAAAACTATCGACTACTGTAATTACCAAATCTACAATTCGATAATGATGTCACATAATTGGTAGAATGTATAACGGAACTTAAAAAACTATTGAAGAACATAACGAGAAATCCAAACAAAGTAAATTAAGAAAAAAGTACTTGATGTCAAATAGACCAAGAATTTAAAAATTAAGTATTCGTACATAGTTTAGAGCAAAAATCCTATCGATCAGCAAAACAATGAACTAGAAACAATTAAACAGCATAAAACTAATAAGAGTAGCCAATCTGAAAAGAACATAGAAACTAACGACGAAATGCAAATAAATCGTTAAAATGAAACTAAGTGGAGTGTAAAAACACAAAGAACACCATATAAACAAAGTAAATAAAAAATAAATTCCAAAAATGAAATAACATGAAGCTTACCTGCAAAGCAATCGGCCGAAAACAGGATCTAAACGGTATATGAAAACAACTTGTCAAGAAAAAGTAATGATAATGTGCTAAAATAACAATTTCTATTCTTGATTGTTCAGTATTATGAAATAATAAACCCCATTTGTCAAAAGTTGGTTTATGACTACAGAAACAAAGTGAAAAAACTATAAATTATTAAAAACAACATAAATTACAATGTCTTGCAAAAACGATGTTTTGGTCACGGTAGTGTAACTCAACTAAGACTAAGAAACTTATACACGCACTTTTTTTTATTTACAAAGTGTTTGGGAATAAACAAATACGTCCTAATTACGTTTCGTGCAAAATTATTTGCGTAGGTGCTAAAAATTACAAATTTTCATTATAGACTTTAAACACCCTAAAAGCTTGGTGAGAAAATAACTAAAATGAAATGTTAAAAAATGGCAATAAAAAAAGTAACGTGACAAGTGGTATTTTTTACAAAACAATCATATTCAAAAACCCATTAATTTGAAGCACGCGTTTCTCAATTTTTCAAAACAAAAAATTTCCCTATTAAAACTTGTATTACTTGTTTACGTAGTAAACAGTAAAAAACACTGTTACAACACAATTTCCAAGAAAAATACGGAAATAACAAAAAATATTACCACGCGATGACTGTTCAACCGCAAGAACAAGAACAAAAAAAAATAAAATTACTCATACACAAAGTATTTGGAATACCCAAAATAACAGAATGTGATTTATACCAGGTGCGTGAGATCGAGCCCATCAACTTTTTATCAAGAAATAACTTACAAAAATAATTAAGCAATAGACGTGTCGTCCCTGTCTAACCACATAAACAACATCGTTAAAAAATCGTTCAATTGTTAAGAGATAAATTATTTGAAACGCCTAAGATTATGGAAAGTGTTCTTTTCTACGTGATGATGCGTTCGGTAAAAAAAAACGTTCCACTCGCTTCACTTTAAATAAACAAATAACAGGTAAAGGTAAATATTGAACTAGGAAAGTTACCATAATGTTGAAACAAAAATTAAGTACCTACTTAAAGAAAAGAATGTTAATACAAAACAATAATTACAACCTTTTCCCTTTAACTTAAAGATATACCTGAAAAGTAATTGTAGACGTTGATACACTTCCTGTGATGGGTCCTGTCTTCATGGCCATTAAACCATAACACAACAAATACTAGAAATTCGAGCTTTTTTCGCCTTATAGTATTAACGAGATTATAATTGTAAATATCCGTTTATCAATAGAAAGTGTAGAAGTATGGCCAGTATTATCCGTTATTAAATTTAACAGTTCCTTTTTTATATAAAAATTATATTCAGAGGAAATGGGCATCATTATTCACAAAAGATTCACCTCATTTTTAAGACGTGACGCAGAAGCATGTTGAAATCCAACACATTACGTAAATCGCAAAGAAAAAGTTTTATGATTACATGAATCGATTTGTAATTAAAAACAACACACGTTAATAAAAACAAAAAAAATTATAAATAAACTTTAAAACATATAAACATAAGAGAGTAAAAACTAAACTAAATTTAGTAATACTCAGGAACAGAAGTTAAAAGTCAAAAGTTAAAAAACAGGATACACTTAAAATGGAATACTAAATAGCAACAATTTAAACATCGTAAACATTTATCGATCGTTGCTCTCCGTTTTTTTTTACACCCTACTTATCTTCAGGTTCCTAGAATAATTTTGAATCTGGTTTTCGATTTCATCATTTAATCCAAATCCACGGCATTAACGATATACTAGAAAACGCGTTAAAATTACGAATAAAAATTAATTCGACTAAAGATAATCGTAAATCAAATTCAACATAACAAATGTTAACAAATACTATGTAACAACCTTGGTTGTGCAGATTAACTAAATTTATAACACGAACTTAATTAATTTAACCCATGTGGCCAGCAACTTTTTTGAAATATTTTATTTCCGACAATTAGCTTAAGATCATTGTTAAGATACAATCTTTTGCGCAACTTAGATTGTTTAGATGTCATTTATTTTTGGAATTAACGTTCTTCATAGTTTTTCTATTTATTTTAATTATTTATCATTTTCTGACATTGATTCAACGTTTCGTCTCCGAGAAACCATTCTTTTTGTATAGACACAAATACAGAGATAGTAATTTTTATTACAAATTTAACAGTATATCATATATTATGGTTTTGACGCTGACTTTTATGAAAAAATTGGTTTGTCAATATTTAAATGACATTTAAATGGCCATATTGAAACGTTCGAGAAATTATTCTCAGGCTCCAGAAGGTTCACCGAAAGATTCGCGAACGTTGGGCCCAAAATATATAAATGCGGTACAAACAAATCATAGGGAAGTTATTTCAGTAACACGAAGTTTAAATAAATAAGTGATTAACGCGTGTGTTCGAGATAAATATACGGACTATAACAATGTACGTGACTTTAAAGTAAACAATAAGTGTAATAAAGTTATCCGCGTGTGATAGTTCTATATATAAATTAGTGTATTTTTTATTAAATATCCTTAGATTTTAATTGGTTCGGTTAGTTGTAAACGTGTACATATTTTTAGTATAAATAAATTAGTTTTTAATAAACGTTACAGTGGTGACAGGTGTCGGGCTTCCAATTTTTAGTGTAAATACCATTAAGTAATTTAATATCGTACCCGTAATAAAAACATTGATTGCGTAAATAAACATAACTTTAGTTCGCCCTTCGCGTGTTTGTTTATACCGTGTAAAATTAGTCTGTTTCAGTTCGTTAAAGTATGTATTTAAACTTTTTATTTGTGTTATATATAATTTATGCCGGCGATGCGTTTACAAACAGTTAAAATGGATTCAAAAATATTTGAAATTCTCGAATCGACGAATAAAAATATGGAAGAAAATAATAGAAAAATGGACGAAAATTCTTAGAAATTTGAAGAAAAACTGTTCTGAAATTCCAGAAAAATAAAAGAAAATTTTTACGAAAATTCTCAGAAAATGGAAGAAAATTCCAGAAAAATGGAAAAAAAGTTTTACTAACATTCTCAGAAAATGAAGGAAAATTTTAGAAGTTTAAAAGAAGAAATACGAACGAGCATAGAAAATCAAATCAAAATTGTTCAAGAGAAAACTCAAGCAGTCATGTTAAATTAAATAGAAGAAATATGCAAAGTTCTGGAAAACGGAAGACAATCTATGAATGAGAAAATAGAAGCAAAAGAGAACAAATTAGAGGACAAAATGAAACTGTTTGAAAAAAGAATAAATCAAATCAATTGTCACGGCGAAGGTAGCGTCACGAGTGAATATCTAATAATGAACCATAAGGAAGAAACCACTTACAAGTTTAAAGCTGTACCTCCAAATTTTGATGGTAAAGTTCTGTGGTCAACATACTACAAGCAGTTTGAAACTGCAGCTACAGCCAATGGTTAGAGCAACAAGCAAAAAGCGACGTCGGGTCTAGGACGTTTTGGCGCCGCCGTTTTGGCACCGCCGTTTGGGCGCCGCCGTTTTGGCGCTAAGACTTTTTGGCGCGGGGATGTTTTGGCACATGGATGTTTTGGCGCAAGGACGTTTTGGCGCATGGATGTCTTGGCGCCGACCTATTCCCATAAATAAATTTTGTACATTTTTATTTTCGAGTACATTACAATAAGGTTAAGCACAGGCAAATCACTTTTTGAAATAATACGAACATCTTTTAACAAAATACAAACAATCAATACTCATATTTTTATACATGTCTATATTTTTTCTAAGTACAACACTTATGTCGGTACATTTACAAAGTCTTTAATGAATAGGACATTTTTCTATCACTTTCTAAGCATTGGATTAGTTTGTTAGATTATAGAAACCGCCTTTTTCAATATTCATAATGTTAGCTTTTATGTAGTTTAAGCAAAAAGTAAATGCAAATGATAAATCACTTCTGAATATAATGGTAAATAAATATTTCAATTTAATTGATTCTAATATGTGTCTAGCTGATGCTTAATTGCGTAATTTTAAGATTTATATTATTATTGTTCATTAAATCATAGGTACTTATCAAATGCACATAAGTATTACCTAGAGTGGTAAGGGTTGTCATATTTTTTATTCGTATTCAAAAGAAAATCAAAAATGTAGTTTTACCTGCAAAAAGTCGGTTAAACTCATTCATGCGTATCCGTGTCCCAAAATGTAACTGTTGCGCAATCCGGTCCTAGGATTAACGCTGAATACTGACCATCGGCGCGGCGCAATCCGGACACACCGTATTTATGTACTAGGTGTAAGTATTGTTAAAGTATTATCACTGTAATCCCGTATTTGAAACTTAAAATTTTGTAATGTAATTTTTGTAATTTGTAACTTTTTTATGTTTAATTACTTTTTCAAACCATTTCAAGTTCATTTTATTTAAAAAACATGATTTCGCTAACGCAAAACAAGTTCTGTATTCGAATCATTATCGAAATAAAAAAAAAATCTAAGTATTGGACTCTTAATGAAAATTTAATAGGAACAAATAAATTTCTTGAATTTTGCCGTGATGGGCAGTTTATAAACTATATAAATAAGTAATCCGCAACAAATACAAGTTTTACACACAAATTTCTTTCTGATAAACACATAAATTAAACATTTTCTATCTTTGTTTATAAAATTAAAATTTAATACATAATTAACATCCGATAAACGTAACAAAGTTAACGCGAAAACATAAAAGGGCAACAATTTGCGTAGTGGCGCCAAAATATCCTAGCGCCAAAACGTCCTGGCGCCAAAACATCCATGTGCCAGAACATCCCCGCGCCAAAAAGTCTTAGCGCCAAAACGGCGGTGCCAAAACGGCGGTGCCAAAACGGCGGTGCCAAAACGGCGGCGCCAAAACGTCCCATTCCCAGCGACGTCTTTATTAGTGTCCTTACGTGGAGAAGCGCTTGGAATTTTACAAACTATTCCTGACCACCTGCAAGAAAATTACGAACTCTTAATTTCACGATTAGAAATGAGATATGGAGATGCTCATCTTCAACAAGTGTACCAAGCTCAAATTAAACGTCGGGTTCAGAAAGCTGCCGAAAGTCTTCAACAGTTGGGGCTGACATTGCCAGAATAACACGGCTTGCGCATCCTACAGCACCAGATACCTTCTTGGAGCAGTGGGCTATTCAAACCTTTCTAGACGGCCTCCGAGACAGCGAAACGCAGCAGACTCTCCGGTTAGCTCGACCGAAGACATTGGATGAGGCTTTAGAGTTTGAAGCAGCAAAACAAGCATCGCAACAAAACGATCATAAACTTTGCTGTGCTGCAGAAGTACCCGCAAAAACACTGAAAAGCATCGAAGAGATACCGCGACGAATATTTCGGGAAAGAGGAGTGACGACTTTAAACTGCGGTGAAACAAGCCATGTACGACGGCATCGTACTATACCAAAGAAGAAGACAAAAAGAACGCTCGACAATTTGGAACAACTTGACCAAAGGAGACAAAAGTTAATCTCATCTAGTCAGGTTCCAGAGATTACAATTCAAATGACATCGCCGATGGAGCAATTGCATAGTATTTATATCGATGGCAAGATCAATGGAAGAAGTGTTCAGTTTCTAGTTGGCACCGGAGCGACGAAAACCATCATTCGTCATGACATGTTATTGGAAAATAAGAAGACATCACCAGTAACAGTACAACTTCGAACAACGACAGGCGAAGAAATACCTACTCACGAACAAGTCAAAGTAACCATTGGTTTGGGAAATGGAGTACTCGACCATCAAGTACTGGTAGCCGACATCACGGAAGAAGTTATCCTGGGAATGGACGTTACAAAGAAGTATGGGTTCCATTTGGATATGAAGCACGATGTCCTGAAGATCGACAATGAAGAAATTCCCTTTCATTCGTCAGAGAAGGTAGCCGTGCGAGTCTTATTGAGTGAAGACATGACTCTGCCTGCAAGGACTGAAAGTGTGGTGATGGCACGCCTGGATGGAAATCTCCGGGAAGGCTACATACGCCCGATTGGACCAATTGAGGGCGACTTAAATAAAAAGAAACTACTCGTTGGCAAAACTTTAGTACGAGTAAAAAACACAATGCCAGTAAAGATCTTAAATATCAACTTAGATCCTATAACGTTGAAAAAGAACACCGTGGTAGGCCAATGCACGCCAGTATCTCAAATTGTGAGATGCGTGAAATCTAACGAAGATACGTCGCCGAAGAAGTGCCCACAACATATATTGGACATTCTTACCGCCAAATGCCAAAACCTGAGCCAAGACCAGCTGGCCAAAGTTAAAGTGTTGATCCAAGAGTATCAAGAGCGATCGCACTAGAGAGTGGTCGCACTGGAGAGTGGTTCCAAAGGAAGAACTACCGTGGTGAAACATAAAATTAATAACGGAGATGCTCGGCCGATACGACAACGTCCACGCAGACTTCCTTTGGCGAAAAGAGAAGAAGCCGAACAAATAATTACGGATATGGAGAAAGAAGGCGTGATTGAACCTTCAAATAGCCCGTGGGCGTCCCCAATAGTATTCGTAACAAATAAAGAGCTACCCTTTACCCAGAATTGACGAAACGTTAGGATCCCAGTAGTTTTCCACGTTAGACTTAAAGAGTGGTTACTAGCAGGTAGAATTGGAGCCCAAGAATCGTGAAAAAACAGCTTTTACAATTGGAACTGGTTTGTGGCAGTTCACTGTGATGCCCTTCGCATCAGTGTAACGCTCCTGCAGCGTTCGAGCGTTTGATGGAGACAATCTTGCGCGGACTGTCTTGGAGGACGTGCTTGGTTTACCTGGACGACGTGATCGTGGTTGGAAGGTCGTTTAAAGAACACTTGAACAACTTGAAGGAAGTGATCCAGCGAATACGTGAGGCTAATCTCAAACTGAGTACAAAGAAGTGCCACGTTTTTAAAAAGGAAGTGCAATACCTTGGCCACGTCGTATCTAGAGATGGAGTAAAGGCTGACCCAGACAAAATTCGAGCAGTGCAAACATGGCCAACCAATCGACAAATATCAAGTCCAAAGTTACCTTGGGTTGTGCACCTATTATAGACGATTGACCAAAGAAAAAGCATAATTTAGATGGAATGAAGACTGCGAAAATGCTTTCCATCAACTAAAACAGGCTCTAGTCACTTCGCTGATTTTGAGTTATCCAAGAGAAGATGGAAAATTTACTTTGGATACGGACGCAAGCAATCTGGCCATAGGCGCAGTCCTTTCGCAGGTTCAAGATGGACAAAAAAAAGTTATCGCGTATTTTAGCAAGGTTTTGTCCAGGCCAGAAAAAAATTATTGCGTGATTAGGAGAGAGCTGTTAGCAGTCGTCAAGTCCATAGAACATTTCTAGAAATATTTGTATGAACGAACATTTTACTGAGAACGGACCACGTCGCTTTAAAATGGCTATTGCATTTCCGTAACCCGGAAGGACAAGTGGCAAGATGGATCGAGAGACTGCAAGAATATGATTATGACACAGAACACCGTGCCGGAAGCAGTCATCGAAATTAGACCACTCCTGGACTGGAAAGAAGACGGCCGACGACCAACATGGGAAGAGGTGAGTGCTTTGGGCAGAAACATCAAAGCGTACTTGGCGCAGTGAGACTCTTTGATAGTAGATGACGGTCTTCTTAAGCGATCCTTAGAATGTGTCGAGGGCACGGGAAACAGACTACAGTTGGTAGTGCCAAAGAGCCCGGTATTAGAAGTGTTGAAGCATCTCCACGATGGTACATCAGGAAGATACTTTGGCATTAAGAAGACATTGGGGAAAGTTCGAGAACGATTCTACTAGGTGAACTGCAGAGAGGACGTGATGAAATGGTGCCGTAAGTGCACGGTCTGCGCATCAGGAAATGGTCCAACGAGAAAGTGCAAAGCACCCATAAAGCAATACAACGTAGGAAGCTCTTTAGAAAGAGTAGCGATTGACATCGCAGGGCCGTTCTCAGAATCCGATTCAGGAAATAAATATTCTGGTGGCGATGGATTATTTCACAAAATGGACAGAGACTTGCGGCATACCCAATTAAGAAACAGCTACAGTTGCAGACGTATTAGTAAAAGTTTTTCTGTCGGTTTGGAGTTCCGTTAGAATTACACTGTCTGGGCTGTTTCAAGAAGTTTGCCGACTGTTGAAAATTAAGAAAACTAGGACGACGCCTCTTCATCCACAATCTGATGACATAGTTGAGCGGATGAATCGAACAATGAGAAAATACTTAGCCAAAGTAGTGTCCGAACACTAAAGACTGGGATCAGTGTTTGAACCTTTTCCTAATGGCATACCTATCATCAGTTCACGAAAGCACAGGTCAAACACCGTCCTGTGTGTGATGCTCGGTCGCAAAATACGACTGCCATGCGACCTCCAATTTGGACAAAGACCGGAAGAAGAAGTTGCTGGAGAAGACTACGTCAGCAAGCTGACCAAGAGGCTAGACGAAGTACATGAGAACGTCCGTAAAAACAGAAAAATTGCCAGCCATGAAGACTAGATATGATGTCAAGGCACAAAATGGTGGGTTTCAACCTGGCGACATGGTGCGGTTGTATAACCCCCAAAGAAGGCGTGGTTTGTCGCCGAAGCTGCAAAGACAATGGGAAGGCCCCTATGAAGTTGTGCAGCGTATTAATGACGTCATATATCGCATCCGAAAACCACCCAAAGGCAACCCAAAAGTCGTCCACGTCGATCGTTTAGCCCCGTTTGCTGACGGTAACCACAATACGCAAGTTCAAGTCCGAACCAGAGTAATAAGCAGCAGAACCAGAAATCAAACCGAAGGAATGAAGTTCGATAAGTTTATGAGCTTATACGGAGGTTCTGGAAAAGCTAAGTTCGGAGTTACCACCGAGGAACAACACAAGACCTGTTCCAAACACAACAAGATTACGCCAAGAAATACTCAAGTACCAAGCCGTTATACGAAAATCTGTGGCGGACATTATGGAATCTCAAGAGAGAAATGGAGTTCCACCATGTTAAGAAATTGGCAGTACCCAAGCTTGGTTGTGGTTTAGATCAACTGAATTGGAGGACAGTTCGAAACATGTTGGAGGTCGTCTTCCGAGGAACAGGCATTCAAGTGTTAAGAAATAACAAAACAAAAGAGAATCGACGCAAAATCGCATTTATAAAAGATCCCGCCTCTTACGCCGCGATTAGACTACAGTAACGTACGAATAGATTTGCGGTACAAGTACATTCTTAGATAATTTGTAAGCAGATTAGTTCAAAACATCTTTTTACCTAAATGGCTATTTGTATCTTTTTACAACATATCGCATATTTAGTAGATAAGATAAGCACGTACATCATATTTGTTCCGACAAACAATATGTACATTTTACAGAAAAACTTGTTATTAAAAATCATTATAACCAAGTTACTCATATTAAATGTCTTGGAATCATGATTTTGAGTTGCAACCTATTCATAAGTAACCACCTTTAAAGATAAAAGTTAACCAATGCAATTTCAGTTTCATATCATTTAACGTTCCTTTTACAATGCGGTTTACTATGATTATCAAACGTGTGGTTTTCAATACATAGTATTTCAATAACGATGTTAAATCGCTAACAAAAATGTGTTGATACATTAGCTGCGCAAAAAATTATTGACGTTCCTTATTTTATGTGAGACGAGTTCTAGAATAGCTAAACCCATAACCCAATTGCTTTTAAAGAAAGATTAAATTTCATCCATATAAGTAACGTTTGGAATTTAAAAAATATGAAAATATATACATATATGTGTGTGAAAGTAAATATGAAAATTATGCAACTTTTTTGTATGATTCAAAACATCAAAATAAAACAGAACCTAATTTTATTTTCTAATACATTCCCAGCTATTAGGTAATTAAGACCTTAATTAAAACTTGATACCCGTCCACCTATTAAAATACACGAATTAACTGTTATTATCATTAAATTTTACTCATATTTTTCCGGCGTTTTCGGCCAACAGTCTTTGCCCATTCTTTGTCAAAATGTTTTTCTATATAGAAAAACTTTGTTCCGCGTCGCACAATGTTACCAGCGCAAACTTAAAATTCGAAACTTCCACAAATGCAAATGTTGAAATGCTCTTTGTGCACATTCTTGCAAAATCTGAAACCATGACACTTTTTTGTTTTGTAGATTTAAAAAAACTGATTTACCTTATAGAAAACTTAAGGGCAATGTAAAAAAGTTCTCCAAATACAAATGTTGAAATGCTCTTTGTGCACATTCTTGTAAAATCTTAAACCATGACACTTTTTCGTTTTGTAGATTAAAAATAAACTGATTTACCTTATAGAAAACTTAACGACAATGTAAAAAGTTCCACAATACAAATTTAACTGCTGTTGACGTTTAGTGTTAAAATGCTCTTTGTGCACATTCTTGCAAAATCTTAAACCTTAAACAATCCATTAAAAACGTTGTTCCGCGTCGCACGATGTTACCAGCACAAATTAAAAATCCGAAACTTGGTTTAATTTCTGCAGACGTATTTTCCAAAACTTTCATTCAAAACTTTAAACCATGACACTTTTTCGTTTTGTAGATTTTTGAAAAAAAACTGATTTACCTTACAGAAAACTTAACGACGATGTAAAAAAGTTTCCTAAATACAGATTTAACTGCTATTGATATTTAGTGTTACAATTCTCTTTGTATATATTCAAATCTTAAACCATGACACTTTTTCGTTTTGTAGATTTTCAAAAAAAACTAATTTACCCCATTGAAAACTTAACGGCACTATTAAAAAAGTTCCGCAAATACAAGTTTAATCGTATTGGCGTTTAATATTAAAATGCTCTTTGTACACATTCTTGCAAAATCTGAAATCGCGACACTTTCGTTTTGTAGATTTTCAAAAAAACTGATTCCCCAAATACAAATTTACCTGCTCTTGTCGTTTATTCTTAAAACGTTCTTATTACGCATTTTTACAAAATCTTAGACCGTGATACTTTTTCGTTTTGTAATATTTCGATCAAAAAAACTAATTTATTCCACTGCAAACTTAGCGGAGCTGTAAAAAATTCTTCCCTGTACAAATTAAATAGTACATTATTATTTATTATTGAATTGTTTTTTTTTCTAAATATTTTTGCAAACCTTCAAACCGTGACACTTTTTTGTTTTATAGATTTTCGAAAAAAAATATTTTTCCTTTTTAAAACTAGTGGTGTTTTTACAATTTACTATTGACTTTAAAAAAATAGTTTTAAGTACGACGTTTTCGATTATTTTACGTAAGTACATTAATTAAATAATTGTCGTCGGTTAATGTGAAGTTACCTGACAGTGAGTATGAGTAACTACATGCAAAGTTACATGCATAATGCGATGTTGTCAAGTCTTTAAATCGCTGCTACATTATCACTGCTAGGTTCACTGCGGTCTAAATATATCTATGTTCTAAATCTGCTAAAATTTTCTGAAGTATTTTCACCGGGAAAAAGTTAGCCATAATTTTCAGCCATAGATTTGGAAAACTTTAACGTCGGTCTAATGCAGCAGTAAACACATTCAACATCATGAATAGGTTTTCGTTTCAAGATTTGTTTAGATTATTAATATTAAATATTAAAATCATAAAAAAAATTAAATTGTTTAAACAATAACATTTAGGTTAAATACCTACTATCATGTAACTAAAGTTCTCGTCTAATTTGAAAAGCCATTAAAATAGTACAATGTCCTAAGATTATAAAAATGTAAAAACTAGAATTAGCACCCTTCCCAAAAAATCAAGATAAAAATTTATTTCCGATTGCATTCTGATAGAAACTTGGCCTAGAAAGTTTTTTGATTTTTTTACGGAGTTGTCCATAATTTTTTTTCAAGTTCTTTCACTAGTTGTTGCTACAATGTTTTCCAATAATAAATATGTAAAAAATACAATAAGCACCCTCCCCCCAAATCGAGATAAAAATTCATTTCCAACTGCATTCTGATAGAAACTTGGTCGTCGAAAAAGTTTTTCAATTTTATACAAAATTGTCACCAAATTTTATATTAAATTCTTTTACAAGTTCTTTCTACAATGTTCTGCGATTATAAAAATGTGAAAACTAGAATTAGCACCCTCCAAAAAATCAAGAAAAAAATTCATTTCTAACTGCATTCCGATAGAAATTTGGCCGCCTGGAAGGTTTTTGATTTTTTTACGAACGTTTCCATAATTTAAAAAAAAATTCTTTCGTTGTTGCTACAATGTTCTGTGATTATTAATATGTAAAAAATAACATTAGTACCCCCCAAATTCGAGTTAAAAATTCATTTCCGACTGCATTCTGATAGAAACTTGACCGCCTAAGAAGTTTTTTCAGTTTTTTACAGAGTTGTCCATAATTTTTTTTAATTCTTTCACTAATTGTTTCTACAATGTTCTATAATTAAAAAAATGTAAAAAATAGAATTAAATTCATTTCCGACTGCATTCTGATAGAAACTTTGTCACCTAGAAAGAAAGTTGTCCATAATTTTTTTTTAATTCTTTCACTCGTTGTTTCTGCAATGTTTTGCAATTATAAAAATGTAAAAATAGAATTAGCATCCCCCCCAAAATCGAGATAAAAATTCATTTCCGGCTGCATAGATAGAAACTTGGCCGCCTAAGGAGTTTTTTCAACTTTTTACAGTTTTGAATAATTTTTTTTAATTCTTTCACTAGTTGTTTCTACAATGTTCTGCGATTATAAAAATTTTAAAAACAAAATTACCACCTCCCAAAAAATCGAGATAAAAATTCATTTCCGACTACATTCTGGTAGAAACTTGGCCGTCGAGAATGTTTTTTCAATTTTATACAAAGTTGTCAATAACTTTTTTTAATTCATTCACTAGTTGTTTCTACAATGTTCTGCGATTATAAAAATTTTAAAAACAAAATTACCACCCACCAAAAAATCGAGATAAAAATTCATTTCCGACTGCATAGATAGAAACTTGGCCGCCTAAGGAGTTTTTTCAACTTTTTACAGTTTTGAATAATTTTTTTTAATTCTTTCACTAGTTGTTTCTACAATGTTCTGCGATTATAAAAATTTTAAAAACAAAATTACCACCTCCCAAAAAATCGAGATAAAAATTCATTTCCGACTACATTCTGGTAGAAACTTGGCCGTCGAGAATGTTTTTTCAATTTTATACAAAGTTGTCAATAACTTTTTTTAATTCTTTCACTAGTTGTTTCTACAATGTTCTGCGATTATAAAAATTTTAAAAACAAAATTACCACCCACCAAAAAATCGCGATAAAAATTCATTTCCGACTGCATTCAGGTAGAAACTTGACCGTTGAGAATGTTTTTTCAATTTTATACAAAGTTGTTGATAACTTTTTTTAATTCTTTCACTAGTTGTTTCTACAATATTCTGCAATTATAAAAATGTAAAAAATAGAATTAGCAGCCCCCCTCTCCAATTAAAATAAAAATTTATTTTCAACTGCATTCTGATAGAAACTTAGCCGGCGAGAAAGTATTTCAATTTTATACAAAGTTGTCCATGCTTTTTTAAAAAAACTTGTTCACAAAAATAAAATTACCACCCCCCAAAAAATCGATATAAAAATTCATTTCCGACTGCAATTTGATAGAAACTTAACCGTCGAGAATGTTTTTTCAATTTTATACAGTTGTCCATACTTTTAAAAAAAATCTTTCTCTAATTGTTTATACAATGTTCTACGATTATAAAAATTTAAAATAAAATTAGCACCTCCTCCCAAAAAAATCGAGATAAAAATTAATTTCCGACTGCATTCTGATAGAAACTTGGCCGCCTAGGAAGTTTTTTTAAATTTTCCATATTTTTTTTTAAATTCTTTCACTAGTTGTTTCTACAATGTTCTGTAATTATAAACATGTAAAAAATAGAATTAACAGCCCCCCCTGCAATCAAAATAAAAATTTATTTTCAACTGCATTCTGATAGAAACTTAGCCGTCGAGAAAGTTTTTTCAATTTTGTACAAAGTTGTCTATAACTTTTTTTTAAATTCTTTCACTAGTTGTTTCTACACTGTTCTGCGATTATAAAAATTTTAAAAATAAAATTACCACCTCCCAAAAAATCGAGATAAAAATTCATTTCCAACTGCATTGATAGAAACTTGGCCGCCTAAGGGGTTTTTCAACTTTTTACAGTTTTGAATATTTTTTTTTAATTCTTTCACTAGTTGTTTCTACAATGTTCTGCGATTATAAAAATTTAAAAAATACAATTACCACCCCCCAAAAAATCGAGATAAAAATTAATTTCCGACTGCATTCTGGTAGAAACTTAGCCGTCGATAATGTTTTTTCAATTTTATACAAAGTTGTCGATAACTTTTTTTAATTCTTTCACTAGTTGTTTCTACAATATTCTGCAATTATAAAAATGTAAAAAATAGAATTAGCAGCCCCTCCTCTCCAACCAAAATAAAAATTTATTTTCAACTGCATTCTGATAGAAACTTAACCGTCGAGAAAGTATTTCAATTTTATACAAAGTTGTCGATGCTTTTTTAAAAAAACTCTTTTACAAAAATAAAATTACCACCCCCCAAAAAATCGATATAAAAATTCATTTCCGACTGCAATTTGATAGAAACTCTTGCACTAGTTGTTTCTACAATGTTCTGCAATTATAAAAATGTAATAAATAGAATTAGCAGCCCCCCCCCCCACCAAATTAAAATAAACATGCATTTTCGAATGCATTCCGCTAGAAACTTAGCCGGCGAGAAAGTTTTTTCAATTTTATACAGTTGTTCATACTTTTTAAAACAATCTTTCTCTAATTGTTTTTACGTTTTACGATTATAAAAATTTTAAAATAAAATTAGCACCCCCTCCCCGAAAAATCGAGATAAAAATTCATTTCTAACTGCATTGATAGAAACTTGGCCGCCTAAGGAGTTTTTTCAACTTTGTACAGTTTTGAATAATTTTTTTTTAATTCTTTCACTAGTTGTTTCTACAATGTTCTGCGATTATAAAAATTTTAAAAACAAAATTACCACCCCCCAAAAAATCGAGATAAAAATTCATTTCCGACTGCATTCTGGTAGAAACTTGGCCGCCGAGAATGTTTTTTCAATATTATACAAAGTTGTCCATAACTTTTTTTTAAATTCTTTCACTAGTTGTTTCTACAATGTTCTGCAATTATAAAAATGTAATAAATAGAATTAGCAGCCCCCCCCCCTAAATCAAAGTAAACATTTATTTTCGACTGCATTCTGCTAGAAAGCCGGCGAGAAAGTTTTTTCAATTTTATACAGTTGTCCATACTTTTTAAAACAATCTTTCTCTAATTGTTTATACAATGTTCTACGATTATAAAAATTTTAAAATAAAATTAGCACCCCATTCCCAAAAAATCGAGATATAAATTCATTTCCGACTGCATTCTGATAGAAACTTGGCCGCCTAGGAAGTTTTTTTAATTTTTACAATTTTCCATAATTTTTTTTTAAATTCTTTCACTAGTTGTTTCTACAATGTTCTGTAATCATAAACATGTAAAAAATAGAATTAACAGACCCCCCTCTTCAATCAAAATAAAAATTTATTTTCAACTGCATTCTGATAGAAACTTAAGCGTCGAGAAAGTTTTTTCAATTTTGTACAAAGTTGTCTATAACTTTTTTTTTAATTCTTTCACTAGTTGTTTCTACAATGTTCTACAATTAAAAAAATGTATAAAATATAATTAGTACCCCTTCCACCCCCCAAAAATCTAGATAAAAATTCATTTTCGACTGCATTCTGATAGAAACTTGGCCGAGAAAGTTTTTTCAAGTCCAAGAAGCTTTTTTAGTTTTTTCAAGAGTCGTCCATAATTTTTTTTAATTCTTTCACTAATTGTTTCTACAATGTTCTATAATTCAAAAAATGTAAAAAATAGAATCAACACCTCCCCAAAATCTAGATAAAAATTCATTTCCGACTGCATTCTGATAGAAACTTGGCCGCCGAGAAAGTTTTTTCAGTTTTATACAAAGTTGTCCATACTTTTTTAAAAAAATTCTTTCACTAATTGTTTTTACAATATTCTACTATTATAAAAATGTAAAAATAGAATTAGCACACACCCCACAAACCGAGATAAAAATTCATTTCCGACTGCATTCTGATAGAAAATAGGTCGCCAAAGAAGTTTTTTCAATTTTTACTTTCCTATAAGGAAAGTATATCGCAATTTTTTTTTCAAAAAAAAGTGCTAGTAACTTGATTTTTGGTATGGAGCTGACTTTTTTCACAGAGTTGTCCATAATTTTTTTGCTAGTTGTTTCTACAATGTTCTACAATTATAATAACGTAGAAAATAAAATTATATTATGTTTATATTGCACATTAAACTGAGATTAATAAAATAGCAAGAATTCAGGGCTAAATGTTTTTTTCCTAAATTCAACATTTCCAAAATTAAAGTTTCGTCGCTTCACAAATTAAAAAAAAACTAATGCAAGACTAACGCATGCAGAGACTCGTGCATATATTATTTTTACGAGAAGTCTACATGCATTTTCAAAAACACAAAATAGTTGTTTGTATTTTTCACGCCACTATGTTTTTCAGCGCGCATTTTTTGTATACCTTAGATTAGAGACCTTATTTAGCAACAAAAAGGGATTAACAAAATAAAACAATTTCACCAAAAATTAATTAAATAAAATTATGTGTTTCTATATATTTTTAAAGCATTTAATAAATTGTAGAAACAAAAATAGAGCTCTTCGCCTCAATTTATTTTATTTTCAAAACACAAACACGAAATTATACTTCAAATGCGTTAAAATTTTGTTGAAAATTAAAAAACTCTTTTTTTTGTAAGTTAAATTATCTAATCATAGTGTCAAAATTCAATTTTTTTAATATAAAAAAATCAATAAAGCTTATATTTTCTTGCCACGCCGGTCTCAATTTTTTGTATAAAGAATATACAAATTTGTAATTAAGTCAATGTAATTTTTATACGCACTTATACGAAGTTTGTTAATTTTGCAGTTATCTGAAAAATATACAAAAAGCGCAATGTAATATTTAAATTAAAATTTTTTAGTAGAAACTGTTATGTTATTTTGAATAATCGCACTTTTTTAACAAAGTAGAAAATATTCATAGAGAATGTCCTCAAAATTCAACAAGAAATATACCATTCCACGTAAAGTAAAAAAGTTGGTGTCAACTTTTCCTATTTTCGAAAGTACTCTCATATTGCAAATATTCTCACTGAATAGATATTGATAGATTAGTTCGAGTATAAGTTTTCTGTACCCAATCTTTCTAATGTATGACCCTAATCAATCTCCCTGTATATAAAAAAGAATACTATACGGAACCTTAGAAATTTAGTGAGTATAAAAAAATTGTTAGATTTGATTCTCTAATTAATTCTATTTTAATGTTGGTAGAAATAGAGAATTTTTCTAAATTAAATTAAAACCATTGTTGTCGCCCAACTAACACCGCTTGCAGAATTGAAATCACTGGCATTTTTCCCATAACTAGGGTTGTAAGCTTATAAAAGTTAATTTAGTTTCATTAACTTTTTTTTAAAGAAACATTTTTAACGTATCCTAACAAATATTTCCTGCATTTCGTCGTTTCTTTTAATGACGTTGAAAAAATGTCTGAGAAAAAAGCAACAATAAAATGAAATTGTCACAATCGAAAAAACAAAACCTAAAATTTAGCAATAGTCCAAACATATGCTTAAAAAAGAAAAAACACCGGAAAAAGGTAAAACTAATGACAGTAAAGTAGATTACCCTAATCAGGGTTAATTATACTGCTTGAAAATGTACAATGTCCTTAAATAAGAGCAAAAAACATTGTAATTGAAAATAATCATTTCCAATTAAAAGTATTCTACAGTGAAAGAATATTTCATATTGGATTGGTTAGATTAGATAATTAAGTACGCACCTTAATTTACGACAGCAATAAACTTTTACTGACGAATTCCTACAAAAATTTACTAAAATTGACACCATTTCCAAACATGTATCGTGTATAGTAATTAAGAGAGTATATTAAAATAAACGCTTTTTGATTTTTTTTTTCGATTAAAAAATTACTTCTGGAATTCTGGAGAATTCATGAATCAGAAACAAGATTACATTAAAATAACATGTGCGAGTCAAATTATTCTTTCCGCGCTATATGGGTGCATGAATAATTAGAAATGTTCGACCTTGCTTTATAGTGCAATGAGAAAAAAGGTTTTGACGTAAATCATTTTCTAGCATATGAAACCCTTTCAGAAATGTTTGTTTGTAGTAATTAGATGCTACAAGAATAACGATAGAACGCAATAAGCAGAAACGATGACAACATTATTAATTTTTAAATTCCTGTAATTTTTTTATTGCTTCGAAGAACACCTTGTCTGTTTTTCAACTCATTCTAATTACGAATATAAAACTACTTCCTACATTAACATAATCGTAATTTACTTAGACTTGATATGACTTGAGGGTATGTTTTATATTTACTGCATAATGAGGACTGCAATACATCCACAAAAAAATCGACAAGAAAAATTATGGTTAAGATGACATACCAACTAGAATAAATCTAACAATTGAACGCAAACGTCTGTCGGCGTTTACTTCTAATCCTTAAATTAAAATTTTTAAATTTGCAGAAAAATTAGATCATTCTAGCTACAAATAGAATAAGTGTTCTATTTAAAATAAAATAAAAATAGTGGCAACTTTCTGTATAACCAGAAGTTGGAAACTTTTATACAGTTGAAGCGTACATACAGTAAAACCTCAATATATCGAACATCGATATAATCGAATTCCTTCATAATTTTTTTTATTCCACTTGCACCTGTCTAACACTCGCATGTTATTTTTACCTTTATATATGGAAGGAGTGGTTAGAAAGACCTTGATAATTCGAATTTTTAGTTAGCTTGCCTTGGCACCGTACCTCTATGTATCGAAATTTTTATTGGAAAGCCTTTATCGAAATTGTTTTGATAAAATCAATTGAGAAGAAAAACGGGTATAAACGACAAAATCGGAAGATGAAGACTAGTGTTGTGAATACACCAACTAATAAATATAAACGATAAAGCAAAGTCCCTCAACGTTTAAGAACGTACATTCAACAAGTTTGTTAGCTTGATGACGATCTGGGTACATGCGATAAATTAAACGATACACACAGTGAGGTCTAGCACCAGACCTCACACTCTGTGATACGCGATGTGGAAATCCTTCAAAAGAAGACAGTTACGATTGATCAGGCAATTCAATTCATTGCTCTCCTGAACGACACATTCGATAAAGTGACACTTTCAGACAGACAAACTATAATTTCCGAATTTCTCAAAGCTGCACTTAATTTTCTTACAAGATGTTTACATATTTGCCTAAATTTAATTTTAATTCAGTAAAATGTAATTCCTCTAATTGCAATAAATATAATTATTTTAGTTTAAACCTCTATATATCGAAATTGGTCAAAACACCTCAATATACCGAACCGCGATATATCGAATCCTTGATAATTCCAAGCTTTCTCGTTCCCTTTCAGGTTCAATATATCGAAGTTCCACTGTATAACCATTTGTTTTGAAAATATATCAAGTCGTAATCAATCAGTTCAATTGTGTTAATGCATAACATTTTTAGTTAGCTTGCCTTGGCACCGTACCTCTATGTATCGAAATTTTTATTGGAAAGCCTTTATCGAAATTGTTTTGATAAAATCAATTGAGAAGAAAAACGGGTATAAACGACAAAATCGGAAGATGAAGACTGTAGTGTTGTGAATACACCAACTAATAAATATAAACGATAAAGCAAAGTCCCTCAACGTTTAAGAACGTACATTCAACAAGTTGGTTAGCTTGATGACGATCTGGGTACATGGTAAATTAAACGATACACACAGTAAGGTCTAGCACCAGACCTCACACTCTGTGAAACGCGATGTGGAAATCTTTCAAAAAAAGACAGTTACAAGTGATCAGGCAATTCAATTCATTGCTCTCCTGGACGACACATTCGATAAAGTGACACTTTCAGACAGACAAACTATAATTTCCGAATTTCTCGAAGCTGCACTTAAATTTCTTACAAAATGTTTACATATTTGGCTAAATTTAATTTTAATTCAATAACATGTAATTCCTCTAATTGCAATAAATATAATTATTTTAGTTTAAACCTCTATATATCGAAATTGGTCATAAACACCTCAATAAACCGAACCGCGATATATCGAATCCTTGATAATTCCAAGCTTTCTCGTTCCCTTTCAGGTTCAATATATCGAAGTTCCACTATATAACCATTTGTTTTGAAAATATATCAAGTCGTAATCAATCAGTTCAATTGTGTTAATGCATAACATTTTTAGTTAGCTTGCCTTGGCACCGTACCTCTAGTATCGAAATTTTTATTGGAAAGCCTTTATCGAAATTGTTTTGATAAAATCAATTGAGAAGAAAAACGGGTATAAACGACAAAATCGGAAGATGAAGACTAGTGTTGTGAATACACCAACTAATAAATATAAACGATAAAGCAAAGTCCCTCAACGTTTAAGAACGTACATTCAACAAGTTTGTTAGCTTGATGACGATCTGGGTACATGCGGTAAATTAAACGATACACACAGTGAGGTCTAGCACCAGACCTCACACTCTGTGATACGCGATGTGGAAATCCTTCAAAAGAAGACAGTTACGAGTGATCAGGCAATTCAATTCATTGCTCTCCTGAACGACACATTCGATAAAGTGACACTTTCAGACAGACAAACTATAATTTCCGAATTTCTCAAAGCTGCACTTAATTTTCTTACAAAATGTTTACATATTTGGCTAAATTTAATTTTAATTCAATAACATGTAATTCCTCTAATTGCAATAAATATAATTATTTTAGTTTAAACCTCTATATATCGAAGTTGGTCAAAAACACCTCAATATACCGAACCGCGATATATCGAATCCTTGATAATTCCAAGCTTTCTCGTTCCCTTTCAGGTTCAATATATCGAAGTTCCACTATATAACCATTTGTTTTGAAAATATATCAAGTCGTAATCAATCAGTTCAATTGTGTTAATGCATAACATTTTTAGTTAGCTTGCCTTGGCACCGTACCTCTAGTATCGAAATTTTTATTGGAAAGCCTTTATCGAAATTGTTTTGATAAAATCAATTGAGAAGAAAAACGGGTATAAACGACAAAATCGGAAGATGAAGACTGTAGTGTTGTGAATACACCAACTAATAAATATAAACGATAAAGCAAAGTCCCTCAACGTTTAAGAACGTACATTCAACAAGTTTGTTTGCTTGATGACGATCTTGGTACATGCGGTAAATTAAACGATACACACAGTAAGGTCTAGCACCAGACCTCATACTCTGTGATACGCGATGTGGAAATCTTTTAAAAGAAGACAGTTACGGGTGATCAGGCAATTCAATTCATTGCTCTCCTGAACGACACATTCGATAAAGTGACACTTTCAGACAGACAAACTATAATTTCCGAATTTCTCAAAGCTGCACTTAATTTTCTTACAAAATGTTTACATATTTGGCTAAATTTAATTTTAATTCAATAACATGTAATTCCTCTAATTGCAATAAATATAATTATTTTAGTTTAAACCTCTATATATCGAAGTTGGTCAAAAACACCTCAATATACCGAACCGCGATATATCGAATCCTTGATAATTCCAAGCTTTCTCGTTCCCTTTCAGGTTCAATATATCGAAGTTCCACTATATAACCATTTGTTTTGAAAATATATCAAGTCGTAATCAATCAGTTCAATTGTGTTAATGCATAACATTTTTAGTTAGCTTGCCTTGGCACCGTACCTCTATTATCGAAATTTTTATTGGAAAGCCTTTATCGAAATTGTTTTGATAAAATCAATTGAGAAGAAAAACGGGTATAAACGACAAAATCGGAAGATGAAGACTAGTGTTGTGAATACACCAACTAATAAATATAAACGATAAAGCAAAGTCCCTCAACGTTTAAGAACGTACATTCAACAAGTTTGTTAGCTTGATGACGATCTGGGTACATGCGGTAAATTAAACGATACACACAGTGAGGTCTAGCACCAGACCTCATACTCTGTGATACGCGATGTGGAAATCTTTTAAAAGAAGACAGTTACGGGTGATCAGGCAATTCAATTCATTGCTCTCCTGAACGACACATTCGATAAAGTGACACTTTCAGACAGACAAACTATAATTTCCGAATTTCTCAAAGCTGCACTTAATTTTCTTACAAAATGTTTACATATTTGGCTAAATTTAATTTTAATTCAATAACATGTAATTCCTCTAATTGCAATAAATATAATTATTTTAGTTTAAACCTCTATATATCGAAGTTGGTCAAAAACACCTCAATATACCGAACCGCGATATATCGAATCCTTGATAATTCCAAGCTTTCTCGTTCCCTTTCAGGTTCAATATATCGAAGTTCCACTATATAACCATTTGTTTTGAAAATATATCAAGTCGTAATCAATCAGTTCAATTGTGTTAATGCATAACATTTTTAGTTAGCTTGCCTTGGCACCGTACCTCTAGTATCGAAATTTTTATTGGAAAGCCTTTATCGAAATTGTTTTGATAAAATCAATTGAGAAGAAAAACGGGTATAAACGACAAAATCGGAAGATGAAGACTGTAGTGTTGTGAATACACCAACTAATAAATATAAACGATAAAGCAAAGTCCTCAACGTTTAAGTACGTACATTCATCAAGTTTGTTTGCTTGATGACGATCTTGGTACATGCGGTAAATTAAACGATACACACAGTAAGGTCTAGCACCAGACCTCATACTCTGTGATACGCGATGTGGAAATCTTTTAAAAGAAGACAGTTACGGGTGATCAGGCAATTCAATTCATTGCTCTCCTGAACGACACATTCGATAAAGTGACACTTTCAGACAGACAAACTATAATTTCCGAATTTCTCAAAGCTGCACTTAATTTTCTTACAAAATGTTTACATATTTGGCTAAATTTAATTTTAATTCAATAACATGTAATTCCTCTAATTGCAATAAATATAATTATTTTAGTTTAAACCTCTATATATCGAAGTTGGTCAAAAACACCTCAATATACCGAACCGCGATATATCGAATCCTTGATAATTCCAAGCTTTCTCGTTCCCTTTCAGGTTCAATATATCGAAGTTCCACTATATAACCATTTGTTTTGAAAATATATCAAGTCGTAATCAATCAGTTCAATTGTGTTAATGCATAACATTTTAGTTAGCTTGCCTTGGCACCGTACCTCTATTATCGAAATTTTTATTGGAAAGCCTTTATCGAAATTGTTTTGATAAAATCAATTGAGAAGAAAAACGGGTATAAACGACAAAATCGGAAGATGAAGACTAGTGTTGTGAATACACCAACTAATAAATATAAACGATAAAGCAAAGTCCCTCAACGTTTAAGAACGTACATTCAACAAGTTTGTTAGCTTGATGACGATCTGGGTACATGCGGTAAATTAAACGATACACACAGTGAGGTCTAGCACCAGACCTCATACTCTGTGATACGCGATGTGGAAATCTTTTAAAAGAAGACAGTTACGGGTGATCAGGCAATTCAATTCATTGCTCTCCTGAACGACACATTCGATAAAGTGACACTTTCAGACAGACAAACTATAATTTCCGAATTTCTCAAAGCTGCACTTAATTTTCTTACAAAATGTTTACATATTTGGCTAAATTTAATTTTAATTCAATAACATGTAATTCCTCTAATTGCAATAAATATAATTATTTTAGTTTAAACCTCTATATATCGAAGTTGGTCAAAAACACCTCAATATACCGAACCGCGATATATCGAATCCTTGATAATTCGAAGCTTTCTCGTCCCCTTACATGTTCGATATATCCAAGTTCCACTGTATAACCATTGGTTTTAAAAATATATCAAGTCGTAATCAATCAGTTCAATTGTGTTAATGCATAACATGATCCAACATTTCACCGTTGTCGTCAAAAGCCATAAAAAACTGATTATTTAAATATGAATACAAAAACTTTGAAAAAGTTGTTAGTTGAAACTAACCGTCCAAGTCCAATGTGTTCACTGTTGATTTTGACACAATGGTTACAAAGTAATTCGTCCTGATATTTGATATAATAGTAGGTTAAATCAAACATCATCGCCAACACAGTGGCGTAGCTACATATTCAGCGCCCTGGACCAGGTAAAATTTGTGTGCCCCCTTTTTTCTCGCAAGAGTTCCAGCAAAATATTATCGTTTAGTTCAATTTTAATCATTACTGAATGACGATTCATTTAAAATAAAAGACATATTCAAACAATAACACTAAATTAACCAACATATGTTACTACTGTAAATAGCTATAAACGACGGAAAATACGTTGAATTAGTTTAACACCCGCGAAATTCAAAATCAGCTTTGAATAATTCGTCGGGATAAAACCACAACGTAAAAGGACATTGGGGGTAAGCAATGTCAATGCAATTGTGCAAACGCCACCAGAGTGAACTACTAGACAGCCGTTTCGCCCTTTTGGGGATCATCAGTAGTAGGAGATACACTCTAATGTTGTTCCCACAATTGCATTTACGCCCCTTACAGCTTATATTTAAGTACGGCGAAGTTACAATTCAAAAGTGTTTGATGGCAGAGCCATCTCATAGTATAATTTTACTATGTGTCTATAGTTAACTGTAAATAGCTATAAACGACGGAAAATACGTTGAACTAGTTAGTTAGTTAAACTAATTCAACGTATTTTCCGTCGTTTATAGACTATAGACACATAGTAAAATTATACTATGAGATGGCTCTGCCATCAAACACTTTTGAGTTATAAACTACCTACATTAAAGAAATTATAAATTATACTCCGACATGGAAATTGCAACACTAAGAAGTAATAAGAATTTTGTTATCACTCTTGACAGCTATTCAGAGACAGACATCAGATATGCCATTACCACTATTTGAATAAAATTTTAATCATCTACTACCTCTGAATAGCTAAACCTTCCCGACACGTTTAGTCACAAAATTCTCACCTCTTCTTGGTGTTAAATATTCTTTTTCAAAATTTGCGTCTCCCTGATTCGAGCGCCGTCAAAATTCGTGCGCTCGGAGCAATTCGCTCCAACTGCTCCATAGTAACTACGCCCCTGGCTTGACTGTTTCACAAACTGTAATTATAGACGCGTTTGTAAAAAATATTTGATTAATTTTAATTCGGACACAGGAATATTTTGATGTTAGAAAAAGTTCAACAACTACTAGAATTTAACTATGTTTCTATTGAACAGCACTCATAGAACTGTCAGAATGCAAAAATAATTGTATTGCTATGGTCTATTTGCTAGAACCTAAAAAACAAAAAAAAACTAGTACGTGGTTAGAAATCCCATAAAAAGAAATATCGAATACTTTTATATGTACAGTAGAACCTAGATATAACGAACCTCGATACAACGGGCTTCGTATATAAAGAACAGCATGTCAGCGTTCGTAAATTAAACAGTCGATGGCGGCTTATTCGTGCACTTTACAACAGTTTAATTTCTTCACTCGAAGTGCATGAATACATTTAGTTGATGGAATCTGTCTAAACTGTAAACTAAACAAGTCGTCGTAACTCTAGGGTAGAATGGAGTAATACCGGTCAGTGGGTAATATCGGTCACGCCTATATTTCATTAATGAAGATAGATCCGGCAACAACGTTTGGTGCAAACGGCACTACCGAAAAGAAATTCAAAACTGAAAAGAAAATCAGAAAAAGAATCGATTTAACATCGTCTGACTGTGACTGAAATGATAATAAAAATAATTAGACAAATTTCACTTTAAGTCTGATTTGTGGTGAATATGGGGCAAAAAATGTGGTACAGGTGTGTCATATTTAACAATTGCCACACTCCCGGTGTTCTGCAAAGAACTCTCCAACCGGATATATATGTGATCTAGTTAAGACAATTGAACTAAAATCTGATGCAGGTACATTAGCAGATTACATAGATATAAATTCATTTAAAACAATGGTGATGGCGTTTTCGTAAAGCTTCAAGTGCACCAAAAAAGTGATTGAAACGTTTTGACAAAAAATAGTCGAACAAATAAATATCGAAATGTTATAACATACTGATGAAACAGATATGTTATGACAAACATTTCAAAATAAGAAATCTACTGGACAAAAAATCAGCAAAGTGATAGTTTCAGTGCCAACGCTGATGAATAACATAGATTGACACTTGTTTTAAACGGCATAGTGAATGGTCTTCCTGTTTCACACTTTAACTCAAAAAAGCAAGAAAGACGTAAAATGTTTGTTGCTATTAGACAACGCTTGTACACATCCATCGGAAAATATTCTAAGATCTGAAGATAGCAAGTTTAACTGCATATTCTTACAAAAAAAAACCGGTATGGTGTTTTTATAAAGATTTTTTACATATTTTTTTAATCTCAAAACATCTAGTTAAAAGAATATAGAAAATTCAGAAAACTTAAGTTTATAATTTTATTTGCTTAAAAGAAATAATAGTAAAAGTACTAAGTATTACACATTAGATAATTTTGATTTAAAAATGTTTTTATCCTACCCACTTTGAAGTGATATGTACACGTTTGTATTGCTTTCCTAGCATATTCTATAATTTTTTTGAAATTTTTCTCCTCGAAACAAAATGACAGGGCGCACCATCATGCTGATACCACATGGTTCTTCTTGGAAATTCTTAAAATATGAGGATTTACAGTATCATAGTAATGTCGCTAAATAAAACAGTGGATATAAAGCCTGGCATCTCATTCAGTTTATTTAACATCCACACACAGAAACTTCTTCTTTTTCTTCTACCATACTCCATATACCTTTAAGGGTGTAGGATTAGATTTGTTCTGATACCCACTTTTTCCATCCCGTTCGGTCTCGTGCTAGATTTTTCATTTCTGCTATCGTCTTCTGTTTTCTTTTTCCTATTTCTTCTATTCTTTGTATCCAATTTTTTCTAGGTCTTCCTATTCTTTTTTTACCTAGTCTGCCTATCTCTTCTATCTTTTTCCCCGATCTATTCTGATTCATCCATACCATTTAAGCTGCTTCATTTCTATTTTCGTTGTTATTGTTTCTTTTTGTCATTTGTTTTATTTCTTTGTTTCGTTTTCTATCCATCTTGGTTTTTTCTGCAATCCTTCTGAGAAATTTCATTTCTACCGCATTAATTCTTATTTCTTGTTTATCAGGTAATGCCCACGTTTCACTCGCGCATGTAAGAATTGGTACCACCACTATGTTATACACTCTTATTTTAGTTTTCTTGTCTATTTCTCGTTTTCTAAAATTTTTCTTATTTAACGCGTAGTAGATTTTAACACTTTTATTTATCTTTTTATTTATATCCCCATCTATCTTCACATCTTTTCTTATTACACCTCTTATATATATTTATATGTTGTTACATTCTCTAGATTTTCTTCTTTAATGTATATTTCTCTATTTTCTTCTTTGTTTTTGTTATTCATGATCATCGTTTTACATTTTTCATATTAATTTCCATTCCTAGTTTTTCTATTTCTTCACTCTATATTTTCGTCAGCTGTTTCATGTTTTAGTGGTTATCTGATACTATCACTATATTGTCTGCATATAGTAGGTAGTCGATTTTTATTGGTACTAGATTATTATACCTTATCTCTGTCTGGATTTGTTTGGTTCTTGTCCTAGTATTTTTAACAATCTGTCTACGATTACTATAAAAAACAGTGGGCTTAGACTATCGCCCTGTTTTATTCCTACTTTCATCTGAAAAAACTCTGATTTCCGCTCCATTTATTTTAACTATTCCATTTACTGTTTTATAGATACTTCTTATCACCTTTACTAAATTCATTGGTACCTTTAGTTGTTTTAGGCAGTCCCATATTATTTATCTCTGTATGAGTTGAAGGCTGCTTTTAGGTTAATGAACGTAACGAATATTTTTTCACTTTTTTCTTCTTTCTTTTCTATTATACTTCTTAGTATGTGGATATTATCGTGCGCTTATCTTCCTGTTTTAAATGCTGCCTGTTCGTCTTCTAGTCTATTGTCAATGTATTTTTTCATTCTTCTTTCTACTATTTTGGTGTATAATTTAAAGGTGCCGGAGTAAATTAGAATGATAATGTTATTTTGCCACTCTTGTGGGATTTCTTCTGTCTTCCATGTTTTCTTGAATATATTTAGTAGACACTCTCTTCCTTTCTCTCCTAAGAATTTTATCATCTCTGGTTCTATTTCGTCTTGTCCGCTTGTCTTTCTTAGTTTGTTGGTTTTCATTGTTTTAGTTCTTCTGTGTGTTCTCGAGTTAAAATCCGCTATAGTCAACTTTTGATGCACTTCAATGTGATAAGGATGATGTTTATGGCTTTTTAGTACTCTTCTCACTCAAGTAGCACTAATTGTACCAAGTTCTTCACTAATTTGTTTGGTGCTAGCATTTGGATTTTCGACTACAGTCTGCAATACCATAAATTATGTCTCTTCTATTCCGACAGTTTTCCTTTAAACAGGCGCTTTGTGGTTTACCGATCTTGTTTGAATCGAACCAATAATTTTTGCAATGCGCGGATACTTTGAAGCACGGCGATCAGGATATCTTTGTTTATAAACGCGAGAAGCCAAAAGACAATTTTTTCACGTTCACCTAAAATAAACACCATATCCACTAATTCGTTCTGTGGAAAATTCATTTTAAACGAAATATAGTGAAGTAGAAAGATAATGAACTAGAAAGTAGCATGTGACTACATGCAATAAATAACTTTTACTGGCTATTTGTTTTTTGTTTAATAGAAGCAAAGCTTAATATAATAAACCTGTTTGACTAAAATAACTTTTGTTGTGATTTAATTAAAACTTTATAAATATCTCCACAACTATAGGTGTTACGAGAAAAAAATACTACTGCAAATCGATAGTGAATTAAAAACTACATTAGAAACAGTTGAAAAAAATCGAGGGTGCCGTTTAAAAAGAATTAGTTTCAGCAGTTTAAAAAATTTGAAAATTAACGCTCTCATACAAAATAAGTATGGCGAATTAAAAAAATCTTTTAGACTATTTAAGTATTTCTGACCTTCATCTACGAATTTATAAAAACAAAATCCAAAATTTTAGAAAACACTAGTTTTGTGACAATTTCTTTTTGATGCTGCATTTATAAAGAAACACCGACATTGCAAGAACTCATAGGAACAATAATTAAAAAAAGTAACGATGGACTGCGTACTTTTTATAATATTTTTTTAATGTAAGCAATCGAAATTTTTTTTAGCAGAATTTTACGTTTCAAGGTTTCCTGAATCAGAAAAATGTATTTTTGACAAAAAAAAACTTGTGTGTGTAACGTTGTACCCACGATAACTCTCGCACCAAGTTCTAGTAACTTGAAATTTGGTATGAAGCTGGGTTTTCGTATTCTCTCGGTTCTATCAAAAGATTAGGTTTGAATCCTGCCTGCGACAATTTTTTTAAGAAAAAAATTCCATATCTCGAAAGAAAAAACAACAATTTTTAGTAATTTACTAAAGCGGAAAGGAATATCAAGGCACACAAATATAGGGGTTGGTCGATATGACAACGTAACCTCAATTTACCATATTTCAGTTACATATTAATTAATGAAATCAAGAAGAGAAATTTCAATTATAGCATGCTAGGAATTCAATACAAACGTGTACATGTCACTTCAAATTGGATAGAATAAAACAAAATTAAATAAAAATTGTCTAATGTGTAATACTTAGTACTTTTACTATTATTTCTTTTAAGCAAATAAAATTATAAACTTAAGTTTTCTGAATTTTCTATATTCTTTTGACTTGGATGTTTTTCTTCAATTTGAAACCAGATGTACTTACAAACGTTTTTATAAGCAGAAAACACCAGCACAATAAATAAACATTGTTTTAATTTCTCTAATAAATTCGCATTGAAATTAAATTTATAACAAAATAAATGTACATATTTGTTTGAAAGTGATAATACGTGAATCGTTAACAATGAGTGTCAATATTCAAGTATTAAGCTGACTAAATGCTATTTGCACAGTACCATGTACAGTGAATAGAATTTGGCTGTTTGTTTATCTGTATTGTTGTAGCCCCTATACAAAATAATTCTTAACTTTTCAGGATGTCTCTACATCAGCGTTTCCCAAACTATAAGTTTTGTACCATTAAGCAAAATCGTAAAAATTTGCGTACAACCATCCAAATCTGCACCGTATATTATACAGGGTTCGCCATTACTGCGGCCTCGGTTTCTAGTCCCTATGAATAAATGTCCGCATAAAATCTTTATTACTGTACCCATTTCTATTGAAAAGCTGCATGTTTTAAAAATATTTTTGTTTATACCGGGTGTTTAGTTTTCACTGTGCAGCATAAAGTTATACTTTTTTAAACGACAACCCCTAAATTTTTTTATGCTGTTCGATGAAGGCTTAATTTAGATGAAAAATAATTTTTTAATTGATTGCGGCATCGCCATTTTAGCGCAATTTCTTTATGAATGCAGCATCAAAAAGAAATTGTCACAAAACTAGTGTTTTCTAAAATTTTGGATTTTGTTTTTATAAATTCGTAGATGAAGGTCAGAAATACTTAAATAGTCTAAAAGATTTTTTTAATTCGCCATACTTATTTTGTATGAGAGCGTTAATTTTCAAATTTTTCAAATTGCTGAAACTAATTCTTTTTAAACGGCACCCTCGATTTCTTTCAACTGTTTCTAATGTAGTTTTTAATTCTCTATCGATTTGCACAGGTATTTTTTTCTCCTAACATCTACAGTTATGGAAATATTTATAAAGTTTTAATTAAATCACAACAAACGTTATTTTAGTCAAACAGGTTTATTCTATTAAGCTTTGCTTCTATTAAACAAAGAACAAACAGCCAGTAAAAGTTATTTATTACATGTAGTCACATGCTACTTTCTAGTTCATTATCTTTCTACTTCACTATCTTTCGTTTAAAATGAATTTTCCACAGAACGAATTAGTGGATATGGTGTTTATTTTGGGTGAATGTGAAAAAATTGTCTTTTGGTTTCTCGCGTTTATAAACAAAGATATCCAGATCGATTCAAACAAGATCGGTAAACCACAAAGCGCCTGTTCAAAGGAAAACTGTAAGAATAGAAGAGACAGAATTTATGGTATTGCAGACTGTAGTCAAAAATCCAAATGCTAGCACCAAACAAATTAGTGAAGAACTTGGTACAATTAGTGCTACTTGAGTGAAAAGAGTACTAAAAAGCCATAAACATCATCCTTATCACATTGAACTGCATCAAAAGTTGACTATAGCGGATTTTAACTCGAGAACACACAGAAGAACTAAAGCTATGAAAACCAACAAACTGAGAAAGACAAGCGGACAAGACGAAATAGAACCAGAGATGATAAAATTCTTAGAAGAGAAAGGAAGAGAGTGTCTACTAAATATATTCAAGAAAACATGGGAGACAGAAGAAATCCCACAAGAGTGGAAAAATAACATTATCATTCTAATTTACTCCGGTACCTTTAAATTATACGCCAAAATAGTAGAAAGAAGAATGAGAAAATACATTGACAATAGACTAGAAGAAGAACAGGCAGCATTTAAAACAGGAAGATAAGCGCACGATAATATCCACATACTAAGAAGTATAATAGAAAAGAAAGAAGAAAAAAGTGAATAAATATTCGTTACATTCATTGACCTAAAAGCAGCCTTCAACTCATACAGAGATAAATAATATGGAACTGCCTAAAACAACTAAAGGTACCAATGAAATTAGTAAAGGTGATAAGAAGTATCTATAAAACACTAAATGGAATAGTTAAAATAAATGAAGCGGAAATCAGAGTTTTTTTAGATGAAAGTAAGAATAAAACAGGGTGATAGTCTAAGCCCACTGCTCTTTATAGTAATCGTAGACAGATTGTTAAAAATACTAGGACAAGAACCAAACAAATCCAGACAGAGATAAGGTATAATAATCTAGTACCAATAAAAATCGACTACCTACTATATGCAGACAATATAGTGATAGTCTCAGATAACCACTAAAACATGAAACAGCTGACGAAAATATAGAGTGAAGAAATAGAAAAGCTAGGAATGGAAATTAATATAAAAAATGTAAAACGATGATCATAAATAACAAAGAAGAAAATAGAGAAATATACATTAAAGAAGAAAATCTAGAGAATCTAACAACATATAAATATATATACATATATATAAGAAGTGTAATAAGAAAAGATGTGAAGATAGATGGGGATATAAATAAAAAGATAAATAAAAGTGTTAAAATCTAGTACGCGTTAAATAAGACAATTTTTAGAAAAGGAGAAATACACAAGAAAACTAAAATAAGAGTGTATAACATAGTGGTGGTACCAATTTTACATACGCGAGTGAAACATGGGCATTACAAGATAAACAAGAAATAAAAATAATTGCGGCAGAAATTAAATTTCTCAGAACGATTGCAGAAAAAAGAAAGACGGATAGAAAACGAAATAAAGAAATAAAACAAATGAGATAAAAAGAAACAATAACAACAAAAATAGAAATGAAGCAGTTTAAATAGTATGGATGAATCAGAATAGATTGGTGATGAAAAGATAGAAGAGATGGGCAGAGTAGGTAAAAGAAGAGTAGGAAGACCTAGAAAAAATTGGATACAAAGAATTGAAGCAATAGGAAAAAGATGACAGAAGACGATAGCAGAAATGAAAAATCTAGCACGAGACCGAACGGGATGGAAAAAGTGGGTATCAGAACAAATCTAATCCGACACCCTTAAAGGTATAAGGAGTATGGAAAAAGGAAGAGAAGAAATTTCTGTGTGTGGATGTTAAATAAACTGAATGAGATACCAGGCTTTATATCCACTGTTTTATTTAGCGACATTACTATGATAATGTAAATCCTCATATTTTAAGAATTTCCAAGAAGAACCATGTGGTATCAGCATGATGGTGCGCCCTGTCATTTTGTTAGAAATGTGGGTAATTATTTAAACGAACAATATCGTGATCGTTGGATAGGTCGATGAGGTCCTTTGCCATGGCCCGCAAGATCTCCGGATCTTAATGTCATGGATTTCTTTTTATGAAGATTCGTAAAAGATTGCGTATTTCGAGAAGATCCTACTACACAAGAGGCAATAAAAACAGAATAAGAACCGCATTTTCTAACATCGCACAAGAGATGTTACAAAATGTGCGTGAATCTTTACGGTATAGACAAAATGAACAGAATTTTGAATACTTGTTAAGTTCATTGTTTTTATTTTTGTTTTTTGTTTAATAGAAGCAAAGCCTACTAGAATAAACCTACTTGATTAGAAGAATGCTTGTTGTGATTTGATTGAAAATTTATAAAGATCTCCATAACTGCAGATGTTATTCGAAAAAAGTACTAGTGCAAATGGATAGAAAATTAAAAGCATTAGAAACAGCTGAAAGAAATCGTGGGTGCCATTTAAAAAAAATGAGTTTCAACAATTTGAAAAATTTGAAAATTAGCGCTCCCATGCAAAATAAGTATGGCAAATTAAAAAAATCTTTTAGACTATCTAAGTACTTCTTCCTAAGAATTTACAAAAACAAATTCCAAAATTTAAAAAAACATTAGTTTTGTGACCATTTCTCTCTGATGCTGCATAAAGAAATTGCACTAAAATTTAAAATTTTTATCTAATATAAGCCTGCATCGAACAGTAGAAAAAATTAATGGATTGCTATTTAAAAAAGTGTAACTTTACGCTGCCTAGCAAAAACTAAACACGTTGTATAAACAAAAATGGTGCTGTATTTTTAAAGAAATTGCGCTAAAAAGGCAACGCCGCGATGAATTAAAAAAAATTAAAAAGTATTTTTCATCTAAATGAAATGAAAAAAAATTTTTTTTAACATGCAGCTTTTCCATAGAAATCAGTACAGTACTAAACATTTTATGCTGGCACTAGAAACCGAGGCCGGAGTAATGGCGAAACCTGTATATTAATTTTAAAATATTTGAAAATTTTTATAAGTATTAAAATTGGTTTCATATTTTCGACTACCACTGTTTGAAAAACACTGCTTTAGACGATAAGTTAAAATCTAGCATAAATAAAATCATTGGCGTACAAAACGGAAATTAAATGAAAAATCAAGAAAAAGTGATTATTCCGTTCTATTCCTAACTGCAATTGATTTAATCAAATCCACAAGCCGAAATTGACCCACAGCCATTTGTTCTATAGAGATTTAGCAAAAATATCAAAAATAACGCCTAAAAAATATACAATCTAATCATTTTGACAAGGCTTTAATTATAAAGTTAACGTTTGACGTTGAGTAATTCCCACACGCATAAAACGTTAATACCGGAGTTAGTGACCTTATAACAAAGTTCGATAACGAAGATTTTGAAAATATATTTTCTTGGATATTTACCAAATCTGCCAATTTCTTATTCGTTTATTTGCATATGCCAATTAAACGAATTCAACCGATTTAAATACAAAGAATTCATTTCAAATCTAACAACAAACGTTATTTCGCACTTTTGACTTACAATGCACGCATTTGATACCATTATAAATACTTGATTTGTATTAAACGCATTTGGTATCTACAAATACAATAGAAATCCCAGTATTGCAATTAATTTGCGTAATAATTAGTTTTACTGTCACCTTAACTAATAGCAACTTATTAGAATAGCTGTCGTTACATTTTTTTACACACAAATAATTTTAAATTCAAGGTGATCAATTGATAAATTCCACAAAAAATGTCTTTAAACCCCAAAATAAAAACAAGAAAATTTGGGATCGATTCTATATCCGGTTAAGGTAACAGGGTGTTAAAGGCAGTTTTAAATTTCACAGTAACGAATTCCCACACTTTTTTAGGTGCACATTTTGCAAAAAAAAGTAAACAGTAACTTAGATTATTGACAACCTTTTTAAACTTTATAAATGCATTTGGTTATTACCTTTAACAACCTATGTAAAATCGTTGAAACCAGTCTGCACTTTATTGTCATCTGCTAAAAAGCAACAAAAGTAAATGTCTACTCCGCGCCGATTGCATCAGAAAAAAACCGTCCATTTAAACCGGAATCGTAAAATACTGGTTTAAGATTTACGTCGTCTAAAATCTCGATCAACAAAAATCTACCCCATCAACTTACTAGTACACTGTTAATAAATTCAGCTTTAAAAAATAAAACCAAAAGGTAAACTAGGGTAGAAAATAAAAATATGAAAGCCGAAAAAAATTTATGAAAAATCCTATAGGATTACTGATAAACTTATGTTAATATTTTAACCAATATTACCAACAATTTAATGAATCTAAAAACATAAAAACTGAATCAAAACAAATGCAAATGTCGCTCACCTTATAATGGCTAAAAGCCATCCAGACGGTGGCGGTACCAGCAGAAATTTTCCTTATTCCGGTAATAAAGTCCTCGCCATCAAGAGCAGGTATGTAGGCTCTAACGCTAATATACTTTGAATTTTCTTCTAGGCAATCAAAGGGCAAAACTTGTCCAAAACGTTTATGAACCTCAGAATATACACCACCTGTAATAAATATAAAAATATAATTAATATCAAAAAAATAAACGCTCGGAATTCGTTAGAGGTTAAAAATGCAGCAAACGTATAAAACCTTATCTTTAAAAATCAAGTTTCCGGTAAACAAGTTATAATAATAAATATAACAGATCTATCAGATCAAACCAAAGGAAGTCGTATGGCGTCTTGTCTTTAACATTTGCATAAAGATTATTTACAAACATGTTTAAAACTAAACGGCGCCAGAATTTATAGTATTGTCAAAACAGGGCTGGCAGGATATTGACATAAAAGTGTTCTTTAAAAAAACACTAAAAGAGAAGGATTTATTTAGTAAGAGCAAAATCGTGTAGTTTCCTATGTTAAAAATGTAACAGACTATTAAAGAACAATATTGAGCATATTATAATCCCGTTGGAACGTCTGAGTTGAAAAACTGTGGCACTTTCTTGACAAACACTAATGAAACGTCAAAAATAGATCAACCAACTTCTGTCTGATTCTATTTAAACAAAAAGAAAATCCTTTTAGGCAAATACTTATAAAGAGTACGTAGAGAGTATAATTTGCTTCAATTAAGATACCTTCATTAAGGCGGATTAAGGTTATATCCTTGACATTTGGTTTAATTTTGAGTACTGCGAAAAAATCGTTTTAATTGTGAAGTCTTGTTGATTGGCTGCGTTTTGGAACATAAATATCAAAAATACATTGAATGATGTGTTTCGTGTATAACCGAGTCAGGGTTTTGTTGAGATATTTTGCTGTTATATGAACTTCCGGAGTGAACAGGTGTGGAATGGAGCCGCCTTTCATGGACGCGTATCGTATCGAACGGCTTTGAGTAAATTTGTGACCGGAAATCAGAGTAGCCGAGATTTTGGTGTAACGTTCTCCTTTATTGAATGTACAGAACCAAAGATTTCGCCACATTTGGAACAAACATTTTTTAATTACAAACGGTAGGTCCTATACTACTAATGAGTAATTATGCAAAACCACTTAAAAGGTAAACGCTCATTAATTTTTATTATTATGCAATTACATATCCATAAATCAATAACAATCAACGGTGGCAAGATGCTATAGCAAAAATGAATGAAATACCCTTATTCACGAGGGGTTGTGTATTAGCATTAAAAATCTCCGTACCCCTCTAGGGTACGTGTGTAACACGGGCGACACCTGGTCGTCTAACAGGTGGTGTAGCAACGTTCTTTTACCTGAAGGGTAAAGGGGGAATTATCTGGCTCCATTCATGCCTTCACAGCAGCAGTGAAGTGTATAGTAGTACGTTTCGAGAAATGATCAAAGTAGTTGTGAGAATACTTAAGGAATTACGCAATTCATTCAAAACAAACTATTGAGATTCGACCTTTTTTTTAAATTACTGAAGAAGAACATTAGTTTTGTATAGAAAAATGTTTAATAATTTGTGTATTTTTGAATATACGTGACATATCAAAGGACTTCGATTAATTAACTACTTATTATCCCGCTCAAGGAGACATCGTTAGAAAAAATGTATGCCGAAATACTGGTGGTATTATTTTTGGTGAATACAATTTATAGTTCAAAATTACCATTAGAAGTATTTCAACAACATTCTACAGAACGTCATTTGCACCACCACCATCACCATAATTCGGAAGCACATAAGAAAAAAATGTCAGAACTCGGCAATTTTAGAATATTTTATCAATTAGGGGTAAGTAGACGTTATTTTTAAAAAATGCAGATACTGAGGATAAGCAAAGTTTAATCAGAGTCCACAGTAACTTCCAATGTTTACGTTATATTAAGCACGAAGCATGCAATTTTATTATTATTTCGTAGTTCTATAGTTCCCGCCAAATTTATAAGTAATACCTTTCACTTTCATTTACGGTTTTAGTATTAATTTAAAACACTTATCGTTGTCATCAGTCATTTAGTTTTAGAAAATGCTTAAGCTGTGAAAATGAAAATCTCGATACTCGAAAAAAAGTAAAAGGATGTGGTAATTAGTATCAATTATGATTAACGTTAACCGTTCATTGATTATCGATGTAGGTCGTTTAAGTTTATAAAATTTTCACGCGTACTAATTAATTAAGTAATACGAGCATTATTTGTTTAAAAATATAATTTAATTAAATGCAGTCTCCGATTGAATAAACACATTAATTATTAGTTTATTCGAAGAAAAAAATGGGAAATGGCGTACACAAAAATTTGAAAAACGGGTTACCTTTAAGGCTAATGTATCCTGCGGAAACATTATCTTAGTTGCAATTACGGATTTCCAAGTGCGTAAGAGTTGTAATCATCTCGACAAGAATTTAATTAATATAACTTAACATTTTAATTAAAATGGTTAATATACGCGTAGTAAATTGAAAACACAATTGCGTTAATTCTTACACCGAGTAAAATTTGATATCATTTCGGTCATTGCATCGTGCTACGCATGTAGTGATTTCAGACAAAAACGTTGTACGTGACATGATGATGACTTTATAACAAAATTGCCACGATCAAAACACGTTCATTTTCTAATCTAACTTATCATTAGTCTTTTTAGGACCGAAAACAAAGTCGCGGTAAATGTTGACATTATATTTGTGAAAGAATCTAACTTGCTTGAACGGAAGTTATATTCTACTTGTTTTGAAATCGTTCATTGATCAGCATTCACGCATGTCATTGGCTACATTTTTTAAACTTCAATACCCACATATAGAGATTGCTTATTTTTCCTTCTATATTCGAAATAAATAGCATTTTCCGGTTCCGCAATGCAAACGCAATTAACTTCTTTTTTATAGTAAATAAAATTAAATCTAACACAGCTCTCCAGAAACGGAAACGCCATAAACCAATCAAAAACTACTCCCCATCTTTGACCCTAAATCAGCATTGTATATCTTCAATAGGGAGGAAATGAATTCAGGCCAAGATGTCTATATGCGCATTTATAACATTCAACTCTCATTTAATCCGACATGTAGTTAAACTATTTTTATCTACACACAACACCTTCATCTAATCAAAAGAATCAATTTTAAAAAATAGCAACCAAACAATAGCGCGAACAATAAAATGACCTTTTCACTGTAACCGTGCAAGCATTATGAACTAGAGTATCATTAAAATCAAATCACATACGATGTATAGAAGAATTTGTTTAAAACAAAGGCTTTTATCGTTTTACCTTTATTTTTTATAGGTGTAATAAACTGTTTTTCGTGTTATTCATTTCTAAGAAGAACCGGAAACGGATAATAATTCTAAATTCTTTTGCAGAACTCCGAATCGCACCTACCAGTTTGCAGCACCTGGTCTATATGTAACAGGATAGATTTGTACGAAACTCCTTGGTTGGAACGCAAATGCCGGTGTCCAAATGATCATAAGTGCCCATCTAGTATAATCGCGAATGATGGTTATACGTTGTTGGACAGGCACAGACAATATAAGTTATGCGAACCAGTCAAAAAACTGCCAAAGTGCAGGTAATTCTACGTTTGTACGCTAGTACCAATATTTTATTATCAACTTTTACAGGTACTTTCGAGATATTACGTGGACTTATATATCACGACCTGATAATTTCACAGAACAAATAGTTCATTGTCATTGTCCGAAAAATTCTGTAACCTACTTAATAAAGCCCTTAGCTCATCATTTGCCAAATGGCCGAATTGAGTATCGATATTCCTTCGCCTGTTCTCCTCAAAGTGTAAGTATTTAAATTAGGTAACTGTAGATATAAGTGCTTAAGTGGTAGTATACAAAGTAATGTCAATTATTATACGAAAATTATCGTAAAAAGAAAATGTACAAAACGGAAGCCAGTCGTTATGTTATAAACTAATATAAAATAATTAATTTCCAGAAACTGCGATGCCAGAGGAAAGAACCATGTCGATTATTTACCGTTCACAAGCGACCAGAATTATTAGATGAAGTCAATACAAATACTCTATGCCAATGCCCTCACGCGCATAGATGTCCACACCATCATACAGATTACGGCGTTATTGCCGGGAAATCGTATTCAGAAGAAGCTGTAAGCACCTACAGTGGCTTCTGCCTCCCCGCTTGACATAATCTTATTGACAAAAAAAATTATGTACCGGTAATTAACATTCCCGTTGTGAATTATGTCCTCGTAAACTATCTTTACTCTTTATGGAACACTCAAACATTAGAATTGCGGTAATCTAAGCCAAAGATATTCATCTAATTTCGCAAATTCAATTCTGATTAAATCTCAATTATAATCATTCCAAAGCTATATTTAACTTAAAATTATTTCCCAGTGTTTTATATATGAATATTTTTTGTTAGAAGCGAGTCTAAAAAATAATCAGAATTTGAACCAGTGTTAAAAGTACTATTCACTAATTGTTTATTAGCTGTATCACTTTGCTGTCTATTAAAAGTGGTATAAATGATACCAAATAAATAACATTCATCTATGTAAATACGTTCCTCATAATTTTCAATTGCGACATGCTAGTATAAGTTAAAATATTTAAAATATAGCAGGTTATTTGTAGGATCGCCATCAACATGTATAAAAGTGTACCCTAGAATTGTAAATAAAAGCATTAACATAATATTTATGTACTAAGAATTTATTACATATAAATTTTTAATAAAGTCGTCCGTTTATTGAAATACCTTACTTACCAAATCCGTTTATATCAAAATTCATGTAAAATATGTACACGCTAAAATCCTTTTAAATCAATTTAAATATATTAATTAAAAAAATCTTTTGTTCCTTGTAATCACACCTGTACGGTAAGTTGCCTACGAGTCTCGGCAAAAATTTGACTTTAATAAGTTATTTCTTTGGTTTATGATGTGTGTGTTGCAGAATCGTAGAACTTAATTTCGATACGGGTTATATGTTTAACAAAAAGAACAAGTTCTGATAACACCAAAATGCAAAATATACTTAAAGAAATAAGCGAAAAGTTAAAACTAAAAGTATAGATAATAAATCAGATGACATAAGTAAAGGATTCAATGCTATGGAAGTAGAAAGTTTTAATAACGAAAGAAAATTAAAAGCTCGAATCAAAATGAGCGAATTGAAATACGAAAGAGAATACAAGAACAAGAAATTAAACTAGAACTAGAAAAGAATAACAGTATTAATACGATATACGGAAGTAGATACCACAAATACATTTTGATCGAATTCACAAATATCTGGATTAGCATAAACTATTCTAAAAGAATTCACGAACAAAGATTACAAGTAAATGTAACATACAAATTTACATTACAGACAATTCGTAAACGATAAAACGAAAATGAGAAGAGTTAAAAACAGTAAGAACGTAGGAAGTAGCGGCATGTATAGGGGAAAGCGGGGAGCATTGGGCCACGAGGAGCATTCATCCAGGGTAGATATTTTTAATGTGCTCCTGAAAGTAAGTGTTTTTGATTCATATATTTAATGTTTATTTTATTGAAAAAATTGCTTTTTTTCTTTTTTTTGTGCATATCTTCAAATACTGTAGAATTCATAAACATTTTCAATCCTAACCTACAAATTCAAACTCTTTCTGTATAATCACATTTCACTCGCTTCGTGAGGTGGAGAGCATTCATCCGCCCACATTGTGTGTGCAGGATACACAGTATAAAAAGATCTACATTACAAAGTCGAATAAAAAGAATATTACAGAAGAGGTCCAAAGAAGAATATTTACAACAGAACAAGAGTCTGAACTAGAAGCGTATATTAAAAGATGTTCTGTTTTAAATTATGGACTGACATATGTTCAAATCGAAAAGCTAGCTTTCGAATATGCTTCTGTTTTGCCAAACTCTCAAATTCCTCCAGAGTGGCATCAAAAACGGCAAGCAAAGAACGGATGGCGCCGAAGGTTTATGTCACGTCATCCGAGACTCCAGAAAACCAGAAAGAACGAGCTTGGGTAGAAGCACCGGTTTTAATAAGTTTAAGGTGGGCCAATTTTTCGAAAACCTAAAAAATGTACTGGAGCATTACAAATTTACTCCGGAAAGAATGAGACGATGAGACGGGAGTCACAACGGTGATGAAACCAGTGAAAATTGTTTCTACTACTGGAAAGAAACAAGTTTCTCAAGCTGCCTCAGCTGAAAGAGGTGAATTGGTGACTTTTGTGGAAATTATTAGCGCATCTGGACAAAGTCTGTTTATGTTTTTCCTCGGATCAGAAACATAGAGGACTTTTTAGCTGATGCTCCAGTTTCGAGTCTAGCACTGGGAAACAAGTCTGGTTGGATGACTAACGAGTTGTTTCCTTCTGTATTAAAGCATATAGTTAAACATACGTCCTGCTCTCGTAGCAATCCAATTTGGTTGTTAGTCGATAACCACGAGTCACATGTTAGCCTTACATGCGTCCAATACTGTAGGGAAAATGGAATTGTCTTACTAAGTTTCGCTCCCCACACAACCCACCGAATGCAGCCAATAGACGTCGGAGTTTTTGGGCCTTTTAAAAATTTTTGTAATATTGCATTTAATGACTGGATGGTGTCCAATCTCGGTAAAACCATAACGGTTAGGAATATTCCAGAACTAACCGATCGTGCATATTTGAGAGCATTCACAAATGAAAATATTGTTAGTAGTTTTAAGACCACAGGAATTTGGCCAATGAACCGCTTGGTGTTTAGTGATGTAGAGTTCACTCCGAGTGCCGTTACCGATCAACCTTTACCAAATGTAGATAATTCGAACAATATTGCAGAACGTACTACAGTTATAGAGGATGAAAATGGCAATAGCGGTAATATAAATGAGAAAGATGGAGAACATAAAAACAGTGATTTTATTAAGAAAAAAATGAAGGGTTGACGGGAAATAACAAGATAATTGTTTTAAGTGACAACAATTTTGCAAAATACACCATCTTGCAGTGGTTATAAAAATGACATAAAACATTCCACTAAAGTGACACCTGAATTAGTTAGACCTTTTCCGAAGGCAATTAGAAAAGAAACTAAAACAAAACGGACGCCAGGGACTTCAAGGGTTTATACTGACACCCCAGAGAAGGAACGACTGGAACAAATTGAGAATGAAAAAGACAACAAAAGAAGGGCTTTAAAAGAAACATTTTCACTAAGCTAGAAAAACAAGTAAACCGAAGAAAAAACGTAGAACGAAAATTCCGTCGGATTCATCGTCTTCCGAAAGTGATGGATTATCAATTTATGATAATTCTGATGAAGAAATAAGTGACGAAATGGAAGATATTGAGGAGAATTGTAGAGAAGATTTAAATGATGGGGATTTTGTTTTAGTAAGATTTAAAGCTAAAACCAAATTGGTGCATTTTGTTGGCCAGATATTAAAATATTCGAAAGATACAACTACTTTGAAGTTTTTGAGAAGAAAAGGTCTATCAACAACTTTTTATTTTCCAGCGATTGACGACATATGTGAGGTTGAAAATGATTTCATAACAAAATTGAAAGCTCCTCCAATAAGTGACACTACAAGAACAGCATCATATTTTCGTTTCTGTTATGACTTTAATACTTTGGTCGTAAATTAATTTTTTCAATTTTTTTGTTCTATGACAGCTATTTGAAGAATTTTTTATAAATAAATATTATAAATGTTTTAGAGTAATTTCTTATACGTGACTGAAGGCTCCCCATCTTCTGGACAAATGCTCCCTAGGTATGGGGAGCTTTCGGCCTTTAGAGAACAAATTTTCAGCATATTTTTTTTGTATTTAGGAAACATATTTTTTATTTTTTGTGCAACCATTACATGAAGAAAGTACCTAAAACTAGAATAAATCTGTTTTTTTCATATTTGTTCAACTTAAAAAATGTTTACAATCAAATAAACATTTTGTGGCCCAATGCTCCCCGCTTTCCCCTACGGAAGTGCAAGAAAATACAGTAGAGAAAAGAAATCTTAAAAAAAGTTAGAACAGCAAACGAAAAATCCCTAGAAAACATACTCCCATAGTAGACGAGTAAGAGCAATTAAGAATTGATAAAGAGACATGGGTATTACCAGACATACAAACAAAGAATCAGATCAGATATGCTGGATGCCTGTAGTTATAGAAGACCAGACTGCGACTCGTGATCATTGATTAGATGTAAAATTAATGGCAGTAAAGAAAGAAGGTAGTTAGAAAAAAATACAAAAATTTAATCTTGATAGGCTAAGTTGTCAAAAACTAACCGCGGAAAAAATCAAAACGAGACAAAAGACAGCCAAAATAAAAAACGGTACGACGAAGAATGTAAACCAACTATAGAAGAAAAAAACAAGTGAAGAAAGCAAAGAGATATACTAAGGAAAAAAAGTAAATCTATACAAAAAAAAGTAGAAGCAAAAGAATTATGAGGCCGGTTGTAACATGGCATTAATTCTTAATAAAAAAGAAGAAAGTACGCTAGAAACTTGAGGGAAAAAAACCTCAGAATACGACGGAAAATAGTGAGTAGCGAATACGACACAACTAAAATGACTGTACAATTCGGCTAGTATAGTGAATACGACTAAACGTAATAGAGTAAGATAGCTGAAAAAACAGGAGCGAGTAATTGGAGAAGAAGTGGAAGGAGGTGAAAGAGCATGTTAGCAAACTCGATGACAACTAACTTGCACTGAGAGGAGGAGGATGTGGACCCACCAAACCACCCAAACCTGCTTGGTACAAGTTCGCCACAAAAGGATAGGTGAGAGTAGGAAATGTTTCATTTAAAGGAAAGTCTGGTTAGACTTAGTCGGATGGGCTAGGTATTGGGACGTGCTTTGAGAGCACGCGGTTCAGCGAGGCACCTGCCTTACGGCTTATCCTCGCTTCTAAGGCATAAAACCAAGTAGGTAGGAGAAGGAACTTTGGCAATTGTAAAGGAAACAAAGAAAGGCAGAGTTAGTAAAGTAGCTACGGCGAAAAAGAAACTAAAAGGTTATTTAAATAAAAATATAATGAAATAAATGACTCTAAATAAATTACATGCTGTTAATAAATTAAAAACTAAATACCTACTTTGCTTAGCATACTTATGAGAAATAAATAAACAAAACCATGTAAAATTCGTTAGAAAATAAAACGTTATTCTTATTGTAGACTCTGATCTCTCTTTGCGAATTGTCTATAAAGATTCACATGAGGTACCAGTTCGAGGATGGCCTGAGGGGAATCGGGATATGGGCTAATAATGGTTGACAGGGCACTCCGATCCTCATCGAATTCGCGGGAATTCGATGCGCCGGAGTGTCAGGAACGCCGCACGACGGAAACTTGTCATCATCCAAAACGCTAATGCGTTTTAGATGGCAACGAAATCCGCCGTGTGAAGACAGGATTTGGAGGGCCTCTCGTCCAGGGACGTGGGGCATTCTGACCCAGGTAAGAATATCCGGAGTAAGAGAATAGGCATTACGTCCTTTATAGGAAGTGTCCCACAGCCGCTGCTATTCACCCAAGATCAAGACCTTTAAATGACGCTTGGCCGCTAAAAAAGACGAAAAATCGTTGATTGAAACGTGCTGGTCAAGGAAGTTGCACGAGCCAGCCTTGCGAAGGACTTTGGTGCAGTAGATTTCCTGCAAAAGGAGATGTAGGGGAGGATGCTTGGATATAACACAAAGGGTATCTACGGGAACGGTGCGATAAGCCCCGAGGATAGTTCTAAGGAATAGGGATTGGAGCGAGGCCAGTTTCCTGACCACGTAAGAGTTTTGAAGTCTATGGTACCAAATGTCTCGGCCATAAGTGAACGAAGACCCTACGGTCAGGAGTATCGTAGAGACGCTGTGAAGGATCTCGTTTTAGTGTAGAGCCAAAAACAATGTACTTAGTCTTGTCTGCATAAATACTTAGTTTATTGCTGCCAGCCCAGCTAGTCACAATATTTAGGCACGTGTTGGATTTTGCCTTCAAGTCTCGTCTGAAATTAGCGGAAACTGTGACAGTTATGTCATCCGCATAGGCGAAGATGTCGCAGTCTGCTGGTAAGTTCTTGTCTAAGAGATCATTAACCACGACTGAGAGGAATTAAACATTTGTAAATTTAGAAGAGATGTCATGGCTTTTAAAGAGCAGTTAATGAATAAGTAACACTAAAATAAAATGACAATCGCCGTATGGAATCAAATGGATGAAGTTGACATTATGAAAACATGAAAATACAGAGCTTATACATTATCAATTATATAAATAAACTGCATATAACTCTCTGTATAGAACCTTATAGCAAAAATCTCGTATTTCATTAAGTATTATTCTAGTTCGGTAGCAGTAGGGTAACCATTGTAGAAAAAAACAAGCGAAGAAAGAAAAGAAACATACAAAAGAAAGAACTAAACACCATGCAGAAAAAAAAAGTTGTAAAGCTGGTTGTAACGTATCGAGCAGAAGCATATCCTTAATACAAAAGTAAAAAACTGTTACGTGTTATTAGTATTAACGTTTCACATTTACGTCCTTTGACAAAATTCTTACTACCGCACTATATACGATATATACGATATCAGTATTTGGTGTTCGACATTCGCCAGAATTCATTTCTCAGTTAACGTTCGCTATGAGTAGATTGGTTAGTAGAAATATGTCCGTACAATAGTCAGTAATTTTTTTTTAATTTAATTTTATATATTGTTTGAAAGGTCCATTTAACCTCTTTTTTTGTTTTTTGTTTTAGTAATTTCAACCACGCCCAATAACCGACATTTCAGTTAGCCGTGGTAGCGTAGTTGTTGCCATCAGGGCCCGTTGGCAGAAAAGGTGATAACAATGTGTGTTAGCCTAGTATAGTAAATACGACTAAACGTAATAGAGTGAGGTGACTGTGGCATTTGGAACAAAATGTGCACATCCAGGAGTTAATTATCTAAATATCATTACTGAGTACTAAAAACACGTACCGCTTTGGGGTTTTTTAATACAATAATTCAAAGATAGACATTTAAACAAAATAACTCGTTTACGTAGTTTATTATTCTCCGGGCCTTTTTTTTGACTGCATCAACACTCTCGTTACAATTGCTTAAATTGGATTCCAATAACAGAAGAATGTAAACACTGTTTGGAGGAGACTGGAGTCAGTTTTCGAATCGAGTCAGAAGACGTGTTAAGAAGACTTTGTCGGTTTAAATAAATAAATGTTTAATGTGTGTGCTAAAATAAATAAAAGTGCATCAAGTAAAAATAAATACCAGTGTACATTAACAAAAATTGCGGACAGTAAATAGGGATTAGTGAGAATGGTATACAGGGTAATTCGCTCTATACAGCTGCGACCAAATACGGGACTTTCAAAAAGTGTCACTTTTGGGATATATGGGAATCTATTATGGTTACTTTTTTTAATTATTTTCATATTATACAGGGTGTTGCAAAAGCGGTAAAAGTATCAAAGTTGTTTTTTAAAACCTCTCTATTAGATTATCCAATTAAAACAAAGGAGTGTCTTAATAACGTTTATAAACCATAAACCTTACAGTTTTTTAAATAATTTGGATTTTGTCAACATATAATCTAATTTTCATGTTTGAGATACTTAAGAAGTAGGTAAGTTATTGGAGTAAATTTTACAGTGAAGTGTGATAATAGATCATCTTTTATATCACAATTATAATAAACTTTACATCTTATATAAGGTGTCCAAAAATTAAAACCTATCAATTGAGAAATTTAAGTGACGAACTCTAACTCTGCGGTTAGCTCAACCCAAGATGTTGAATTACGCTTTAAACCATACCTTGGAGTTTGAGGCAGCAAAACAGCCCTGTGCTGCAAAAGTACACACGCAGACACAAAAAAGCATCGAACAAATAATGCGACGTGTATTCCGCGAACAAGTAGATCGGGGAAGAGAAGTGACATGCTGGAACTGCAGGAAAGTGGGCCACGTACAACAACGCTGTACGAAGCTCAAAAGAAGACTAGAAAAGCGTCTGGAAAACTATAACAGGTCAACCGAATAGAGCGAAAGTCGTCCTCAACGAGCCCTCGAAATTACCATTCAAATGGCATCGCCAATGGAACCATTGCACAGTATTTACGTCGATGACAAGATCAATAGACAAAGTGTTCAGTTACTGGTTGACATGGAAGCGACGAAGGCCATCATTCGTCCTGACATGTTATTGGCAAATGAGAAGACATCACCAGCAACAGTACAGCTTCGAACGACGATGGGCGAAGAAATACCTACTCACGGACAAGTAAAAGGCACCATTAGTTTGGTAAGTGAAGTACACGACCATCAAGTAGTGGTAGCCGACATCACGGAAAAAGTTATCCTGAGAATGGACGTTATAGAGAAGTATGAAGATATAAAGAACGATGTCCTAAAGATCATTAGGAATTCCTTTTCATTCGTCAGAGAAAGCAGTCGTCTGAGTCTTATTGAGTGAAGACGTGACTCTGCCTGGAAAGGCTAGCGATGGCACGCTTAAATAGAAATCTCCAGGAAGGCTACATTCACGCTATCAAACCAATGGAAGGTGACTTGGTTAAAAAGGAACTACTAGTAGGCACAACATTAGTACGAGTGAAAAACACGATGCCAGTAAGGATCTTGAATGTCAACTCCGATCCAGTAAGGTTGAAAAGCCGTAGTAAGTCAATGGACGCCAGTATCTCTAATTGTGCGATGCGTGAATCCTAGTAAAGCTACAACGCCAAAGAACTGGCCACAACATCTATTAAACATTCTTATCACCAAGTGCCAAAACCTTAACCAAGACCAGCCGGCTAAAGTTAAAGTGTTGATCCAGCAGTATCAAAATGTGTTTGCGCTGGAGAGTAGTTCCAAAGGAAGAAGTAACGTAGTAAAGAGTAAAGTTAATACCAGAAACGCTCGACCGATACAACATCTACTCAGACTTCCCTTAACAAAACGAGAAGAAGCTGAACATATAATTACGGATATGGAGAGAAATGTAATTGAATCTTTAAATAGTCCATGGGCATCTCTAGTGATGCTAGTAAAGAAAACAGATTCAAGTTATCCAAGAGAAAATTTGTTTTGGATACCGATGCAAGTAATCTAGCCATAGGTTTAGACCTTTCACAGGTGAAAGATGGACAAGAAGATCATCGCGTGTTTTAGTTTTGTCAAGGCCAGAAAGAAATTATTGCGTGACTGCAAGAGAGCTGTAAGCAGTCAAGTCCATAGAACACTTCTACAAATATTTGTATGGACAAAAATGTTTACTAAAGACGGACCACGCCGCTATAAAATGGCTGTTGTAGTAACAAGATGAATCGAGAAACTTTAAGATTATGACTATGACACAAAACACTGTACCGGAAGCAGTCATCCGAACGCTGATGCCTTGTCCAAAAACCATGTCCGGCAAACTGTAGCTATTGTTCGCAACTTAAATAATAGATTAAATGTCTCCGCAGAACTGGTATGGTTGATAAATTGAGAAGTGCAAGAGGACATTATGGAATGGTGCCGTAAATGCACGGTCTGCGCTTTAGAAAATAGTCCAGCGAAAAAGCGCAAAGCGCCAATTAACCAGTATAATGTGGGAAATCCTTTAGAGAGAGTAGCGATTGACATCGCAGGACCGTTTTCAGAATCTAATTCGAGAAACAAATTTTACATTTCCAGGTCAAAACTTTACTCGTTCAGATTATCTTTAGTAAGCAACTATTGGTATGAGTAGAATAAAATGGAAAAATTGGCAAATAGGTACTACATTATGGTTCAATATAATAATACTTAGTCACATACAGAGTGAGTCCTTAAGCGCGGCCCTCAAACTTATCTCAAAAACTATTTGGTCTAGCAATACAGGAAAAAATTTCATAGACTAAATCACATATAGTGAGTTCACTAAAAATATTTTCAGTTTTGAAAACCCTTTGGCGGCGGCGCAATCAGGATGTGGTTAGAAAAAATCGCAATTTTCTCAATGATTTTAAATGTAAAGATATTGAATAACCGCGCTTAAGGACTCGCTCTGTATATACGAGAATTTCTGAGTTGAATCTAAACGAAAAATTAAAAGTACAAAAATATAATTTTTATACCAAAATAAGTTGAGAAGAGAAACGAAGTCTTCAATTGACATAAAAATTTGAGCAATAATTTTGAAAACAGTCTCATTTAACAGAGAAATGACTTGTATACTTAGTCGATTATCTTGCATGACATACAAATGTCATGTTGAAAACGGACTTTTTTTCGATAATTTCAATTTGAGTTGATCTTAAATTTAAGATTTGCCAATAAAAAATAAAAATTAAATTGTTACTTCGATACTTTCATGTGATAAATTAAAATATAATCATTGCAATAATTTTGAGTGACACACAAAAATCTATTCATCATATGTATGATGTTAAGTAACAAATGATAATTCAATCCCAACTCAAATGTTTCGAAGCGACGAATAAAAATTGATTTTTTATTAAATTAACATGTGACAAAGATTCAATCGTCATTCTTATAAAAAGTAAATTAAGCAATAAATAATTTTTTTTTCTATATCCGCTGACGGTTTTTTTTGCAGAATTCAAATTATACTTTGCTACTAGTATAATCAAAAAAATCAAAATTACACATTTTATACTAAAATTGTACAGATTTTAAACTTAACTATCCGCATGCAGTAGCTGTAGAAGTAAAGTGTAATTTTGTTTATAATTTTTTTAACGATTCTAAAAAAGTAGTTCCGTCCATCATTTAACATCATCGGGAAAAAATAAAATTTTATTTGTTATTCAGAATCGGTAAAATAATGATTAAAATGTTATTTTTCAATCAGAAACAATGGAATAACTATTGAATTTTTATTCGTAATGCATATTCAGTTGAATAATAAATACATTTTTATTTAATATTTAAAATTAATCAAATAAGAATTGCTTTTTAATTTGACATTCAAAACAATTTAACAATTGAATTTGTATTTATTATTTCAACATTATTAATCACGATTTATTCGACAATGCCCATCCTTGGAACTGACTACCAAAATTATCAAAACTGAATTTGCAGATGCAATATCTACTGTATGTACACTGACTGAATTAAAACACAAAACAACAGTACAAAGAAAAAATATAAACTTTTGACATTTGTCAGTTAGGAGATAATTTTAGTTCTTGTGTTTTTAAATGAGAACAAAATGCAGATTTTTCTAACGTTCCAAAAATAAGAACTTTGCGTATTCGTTTGTCAAGTCAACGTCTTCAAACAAACACACAAAGAAAAGATGGAAATTCCAACTAAAAAAAACTGTTAGTTGCTGAACATTATTCACTCAATCGCAACTTCATGTCGCCTACTAGTGAACATAAATCACGATGCTTTTTTATGAATTAATTGACTTAATTCTTATCTTATGAATACGAATTAACTACTATTCAGTAACTAATTTATGTAAAATGCCCAAGCAATAAAAAGCAAACAACATCATAATTAAAATACAAATAACTACTTTTTTTCTTATTTAATAAGAAATAAAACATTTCATTTCTTGTAACGGAAACTAAAAGGTACGTAAATTGTTTGATTTGATTAATTTCGCTAAACTATATTTCCGTAAAAGTTTAAACGGATATATTGACGAATAAACACAATTCTAGGAATAGTGAACGTGCAGAAAACATTTTGAGTACTAATTAAAATTTCCTTTTACAGTAAATTATAAAACTTTATATCATAAAATAACCACTTTGAATTTCAAAGAATTAGTTATGGAGTTTTTGTAGAATTAAAAGTAAAAATTAAGAAGTCATGCTTAAAAGTGTAGACAACAGCATCTGTTGAAAACACGGAAAGGTGTTGTTTATATTACCTCATTGAATAAAAAACATGCAATGTACACAGCAAATTTGTAAATAAAATCAAGTTTTATGTTACAACTAAATTAAGTTATTGTTAATTATTTGATGTATTGGGCCAAAAAAACATTTTTACAAACTATACATATTTATTTTTATTCGTAATGTTTTCATAATCGTATAATAAAAAATACTATGATTTAAGAAAAGAAACAGGCTACAGGTATAATATGGAGGAAAATAATAGTCTAGCTCAGTAGTTCCCAAAGTGGTCGCTACGTACCCTCAGAGATCCCCGGGATCCTTTAGAGGGTCCGTAGAAAATTACAATTGATTTGAGATCCCTGAACAACGGCAGCAAGCAAAGTTTAACATAAGATAAGAAACTGTGACACATTTTTATTAATATGGAAGTTATCATCGCGGTGAGTCAGGCCTATCTATACAGGTTTATACAGGAACGCAATAGAGCCGATACCTGCACCAACTAGTGTATAATATGAACTATAAAAGAATCGTTCATCTAATCAAAAAGAAGTATATTTTTTTCTATTGTTACGCAGATAGCGTACTTTCGTTGCGTAAGTATATTTGAATAACATTGATATCTCTTTTTAATTAAAATTTATTTGTTGCAAATAAAAATTGTGATATATATATTTTCCTATATCTTTTAGAACCCCTTTTTTCAGATAACAATATGAGTGAGCCAAAGAAAAAATGCAGACAATACAGTGTTGAATCTATAAAATATGATTTTATTACGTCACCAGAAAATAGTACTTTACCTATCTGTCTTCTATGTAATAAAACAATGTCAAAGGATTCAATGAAACCTTCTAAGCTTAAAAAACATTTAATAAAAAACCATAGTGACAAAAAAGATAAGAATTTAAGGTTTTTTCAAACATTCAAAGAAAAATATTTGAAAACACCGACATTACAAAAACTCATAAGAACAACATCTAAGCGAGATGACTATGGACTGCGTGCTTCTTATAATATTTCTTTAATGATTGCGGAGTCCGCCTTACAATAAAACAATAACATGTTTCTCTTGTTATGTATATAATAATTACCATTTAAAAATTTCTTCTATTTTCACTTTTGTATAGGGTATATACCTAATATTGTAATAATAAGTAAATAATGGGTATATTTACTCTTACTTCTAATTGCTTCTTACAGACAATCAGGAATACATTCAAATAACTTTTTAAATGCTAAACGCAACAAATAAAGAATTGAGACATTAAGAAAAAATATTATGTAACTTAACGCACTTCCAATTGAATAAAAATCCCAAAAATTATTTGAAAGTATTAAGAAATGACTAATATCGTCACAAACTACAATTTAACTGTTTTTGTAACTTTTGCAATAAGAATGTTAGTGAGTCTATTTTTTTCGTGAATGCACTTTATATTTATTCGTTATAATTTACTCATAATATATATATAACAAACGAGAGCGTTATGTATTTATTACATACTCAAAAACAATACTTTTCTGCATATTTTTGTTTAGATTTAGATGATAACAAATTTACTATTTCTTTTTGAGCATTTTTTTTCAACATATTTAGACAATAGATTTAAAATAAAATTATTTACTGTTATAGACTACTACATATACTTGTAGATTTAGTAAAATAGAAACTAAAATAACTGTTCATTTTTAGTTTATATATTATATATTCGCGTTACTGGATGATTCCACCCATCAAGCAACATACGTCCATCGAGTTGCATCACGTTGCGCTCCGAGCGGAAATTTCGTAATAACGCCCTTGGTGTATAAATAACCAGTAAGATGGTTTGTTGACTACATAAGATTCCTTTTTTTGTATATATAAAAAAAACTTTCCTGGTTATAATTACAATATGTTTATGTTTACCATACTATCAATTTATTGCAAATTTCGAGTGTATTAAACGTGAAGAAAGAGAAAACATGTTTATAGTCTATTCGAATTACTCATTATTTAACTAGTCTCTTTGTGCAATTGTATGTGCTTACAATGCCTTATATGACTATTAGTATACGTTATCGTGCAGTACTACTTTTGGAACGTGGGTTAAATGTTCAGGAAACTGCATGTCAATTACAAAGTCGGCCGTAAATCGGTTAAGTGACAAAATGACTTAACTGTAAACAGAAATGAAAGAAGTGGCAATGACAAAATGTTTGCGGTTCAACAACGCAGAGCTTTTATAGATTATAAAGATCAGCATCCATTTTCCACTATATAAAATGCCGTTTTGAAAATCAGATTTCCGGACTATCGATACACAGCGATGAATCGATTACTTCAAAATGGTATCAAAAGGTACACAGCAGCGAAAAAACAATAAATACGAATAAAGATCTACGACGGAAGTTAGAATTTGGTCGACGATATGTTGAAGAATTTTGGCATAACGTTATATTTTCAGACTAAAGGTAAATATCCTCTTTAACATAAAAAATGCAACACCAAGAAAGCGTTATTTTTGAACCAAAGTTGGCAGAAATGTTTAACTAGTGAAAGGTAGTAATTGATTAAAATTTCAAAGAAATTAAACAAAGGATACAGGCATTTTTTATTAATACCTGAGGTATTGCATCCCAAACAATCTTCTTCTAGTGTCTGTAGAGAATTTGCTAATTTCTTGAGTGTTCTTCCCATCAGTCCCACACATGCTCGATAGGTCAGAAGATATTGACGAGCATTATCCTGTTTGGAAAATCAGGTCCTCCAGTTCCTGCAGAAATAGAAGGATATGGGGTTCTACCACTTCATCAACATATCGGTGAGCAGCATTCATATCGCATGAATACCAACTGCGACCTGCTTCCATAAACAATAGCATCCCATACCATAACCCCCATAGTGTAGTGAACGGGTCGCTCAACAAAAAACATTGCGACGTTCTCCACGTCTACTTCTTCCCAAGTAAAATCGGAATTCGTTGTTGAAAACCATCCTATGCTATTCCACGTCCCAATCCAGTTGCAAAGTACACCGCTCCAAACGTTGTTGTCGGTGACGAGCTGTCAGCGGATGCACAAGTCGTCGATAGGACTGCAGGGCAAAAGCTCGATTCGACGGTAAACTGTACGTTGGGTTACAGGGCGTCCTTCGTTTCGAAACCATTAATCGGCTATTGATCTTGTACTCGAGAATCGGTCTTTTAATGCCGTTAATCAAAGATCCTGGATCACATTTGTCTGTTTTGACCGCCCACTTCCTCGTCTACGACGTTCTTGGCCTTCTCTATACCATGCTTGATAACACTGTACTACAGAGGATTGATTACGGTTAAGACGGTTAGCAATTTTTCTTAATGAAAAATACCTTCACGTCAGCCAATAAAGCGACCTCTGTCGAATTCATTCAATTGTCGATAATTTTCACGTTGCCGCACTCTAAGCATAATCGCAGCCTAAAAACATAAAGAAGAACACAAAAACAAAAAAATTGCAACCAAAAACAATACCGAAATCGACTTAATCTCTCAAAAAATATACCCGATAATTTCGATTCTAACAACAAGTAAATCGTCAAATTTTCCATGGCTATTGGATTATTTTGATCAATTACTACCTTTGACTAGTTAAACATTTCTGTCCAGTTTGATCCAAAAGTTCTAACACCTTCTTGGTGTTGCATCTTTTATGTCACAGAGTATACTTATTATCAATAAAAAGTTTGCAAAATTATCATGATGACCCTGTAAAAGTATAACAACTTCGAAATTGTAGTATGAAACGCAATACCTGCAAACTATTACCAAAAGTGGAATGGAGATGGATACGCTTCCGAGGTCTAAAGCTTGTCAAAAGATAAAAAACCGCTTTAATTTTCAACAGTATCTTCACATACTGAATAATATAATACATCCTACAGTAATAGTATTGTATCCAGAAAATGATTATGTTTTTCAACAGGTATTTAATACACATTTAATAACAAAACCATGATTCTAAAGTAAGCTTTTCTTAACGTTATAGAATAATGCACCAATTTACAAGGTTTCTAAATGGTGTAATAATATTCGTGTTTTACCATGACCCCCAAAGAGTCTCGACTTAAACGGTATTGAACACATCTGGGTTACAATAACAAAAACAATTTATACAGATGACCATTTTCAACTGTCTCTTAAGGCAATATCCACCAACATGACCTAATTGTAAAACTGATGCATTCGATACCTAATCGTTTGCAAGAAATGATTAAAAATGTTGGTAGATATACCCATTATTAAATTATTGTTAATTAAAGTTTTTTGTAATTTTTTATTATTATTGTATAGATAACGGACAATACTTTTATTGTTCAAAATTAATAACTTCCTGCTTTATGACGTTTGTAAAAAATTTAGTAGATTTCATTTCTAAATAATGTTTTCCAATACATTACGAGTAAACTTTAATTTCTGAAATGTTATTGTTTTATTGTAAAGTGTTTACTGATTCAAATAGATGCACTTGTATTTATTGTTTTCTTAACATACGGAATTCTAACTGATAAAAATTATAATATTATTGCATAATAAAACGCGGTAATTCGAATTCAGTTTCTAAAATAAGTGAAAAAATGAAGCTTTGCCGTATGTTTTTGCAGTGTTAGTTTTGAAATAAGCAAGAAATAACTACTTAGCGAGAACTATAGACACCTCGACCCGTATAAAAACATAATACAACACGCTGATTAACATCAGAAAAGAAATCCCTGCCCATTTTTTTCATATGAGTGTATTTTACCTTAAAGTTCTAGATAACTTGATTTAGCAAAACCACTTTTCTAATTGGTTACAGTTTCATGTTTCATTGATTTTGTATTATAATTTATTAAGAAGTTTCCATCTTCGTAGTCTGGTAGACTGTTCCAGGTTATCCTATTCGTTGGCCTGATAAAGTGTCCACTGCAGCACCAAGCGTTACCACAAAAATAGTCTGAGGTGGTTTGTTTTGCTCCTCCTAAGTGAAGAATCGTAAACTAGTTACAATAGAAATGGAGGAAGATAAAGAATTTTACCAAGTTTTAACAGAATGGTAAAACTCGCTCTAAATAACATAGAAAAACAATTTCTATTCGCACATAGAATAGAATCACACTATTGAAGGTAAAAATTATCATATAATGCATGACCCATAAGTTTCTGGAATTCACGAATCTAATGTGTACTATCAATGCAATACAGAGTAAAGCAAATAATGTATTGGAACAAGTGGTTAGCATACGCAAACGAGATAGTAATAAAGGTAAAGAAAAAAAATAAAATCACAAAAATGTTGGAAAAGATACTATGTGTTTAAAAGTAAATACTGTACCATAATAAAAATATTGAAAACAATTTTTTTTTTAAATTAACAAAAAGAAAAAAACAGCTATAAAAAGTAAAACAGAGAAAATGCAGTTGATTTTGTACAAAATCACGATAACAAAGATACTTTACAAAAAAAAATTGAAGTCTAAAAATAAATTTAAAAATAGAATGAGTAAAAATATTGCAAATGTCGAAAAATAATGGAACCAAAACATGATACCTAGAACATACAATTTATACTAGCAGGAACCAGACAAAAAACAAGAACAAAAAAAACAAAAACAAACTATAAAGAAAAAAATTAAAATAACAGTGATGTAATTAAACAAAATTATCGTTATCCCTACCTATACATTTTGTTTCGTATTCAATCGTTTAAAAGCACAAAATAAACAAAACGTTAACAGAAAAATTCAGTTTGTAGTCTTGTATAGTAACAACTGTCGATTCTACAATGTTATTTAAAGATACGTCGATGTGTAATGGGACAGATTCAAATTAATTGCATCCTTTATACATTTTTATTAAATGCACCGATAGCAACATTTAATATCAAGTTCCTTTTGTTAATAAAATTACAACTTCCGTTCAATTAGTGTTAAGAACTTTTATATAATAACACGCGGAAATTTTACTCAGATTGAGAAATTGCACCTTGGAGATTTAAAAAGAAAACCACCTACGCAATGAAACCCGTTGGAGCAATCAATTTATGAATATTAAAAAAAAAGATGAATGTCGTAAACATCTTATAAAACGTAAACTAACGATACATGACAGCTGTTTTGAATATGAAGATAAAAATAAGTATGTTGCAGTAGTTTATAAAATATTTAACTGTTTCTTATAGATTTTTTTAAAACTTTATTCAGTTAGTTATTACGGCTGAAATGCAAAGTAATAGCATCTGGCCAATTACTTCAAAAACAGTACATAACTGTGTTATTCCGAAACATTAATAGAAAATTAAATCGAGCATATGAATGAAGATTATTGAAATATGGAATAAAATAGTATACACAAAACATCTGTGCTTCGTTACAATTATTTTCACTAATATTTAGATGACTTGCTAATTTTTAAAGGTACAATGTTCATTGTATGAACATAAGAAAATAATTACGATCATCTTTAAATAATCACTTAAATCATGTTTTCTTCGTGTTTTAAATAACTTCTAAAACTACCATGTCACGTATTTAAATATAAATGTTGCTAGTTTATACAAAAACACATCAAATTTATTTATTCATTATGATTCTAATTAGTAACATTGGCACAAACCGTTTCATTACAGCTGACTTGTTAAAATATCGTTAATTTTGTTCTATGTTGACAATGACTTTTAAATTGATAAATTTATCTTATTAATCTTCTAAACCCCATTTTTTCAATACAGTACTTTTACTAACGGATTATTGAACTCAAAATAAAGATTCCTCCAAAAATGTTGATAGATTATCCAATAGAATGTGATAGGTGAAACCTAAAACTATCGCTTCAATAAACAGCAAATCATTTTTCATCAAAGCATCCTAAGATTTTCAGTTATGTACAATACGGAATGTTACCTACATAACAATAAACTTAATTATAAAAAATTAACAATGCCCCCAATTTTGTATAAGATAAAAGTGACCGCTATTTTAAACAGTGGCGTAGGTTAAAAAAATAAATACTAAACAAACCCATCATAAAAACAAAGTTGTAAACCAAATACCCCAAAGCATTCCACAAAAAAGAATTCATTAAAATTAACAACAATATGTAAAAGTAATTTATGAATCGTAGTAATAAACTAATAGAACCAAAAATATATCTTTAAGCAAATAAATATTTGTACTTTTCATTTTACGATCATAGTTTGAAGTACGCCACTGCTATTAATTCATGCCGATTAAGCAGTGCCGTTGATTGACGTACTTGAAACAATTTACGCATTTGCATTCTTAAGCTACAATTATACATAAAAAAACTATGTAATAACCTTCAACTTCCCGTATATTATATTTATTTACCTGGCGCATCGTCTTTATTTTATTACACCATCATATCCTTTCGTACGAACAGCAGTTGCTCAACTCTTTATGTCATTACATTTTAATAACTACCTCACTGATTTAAATAATTGAGGTTAATTAGAAGCATTATTTATGAACTTATATGTTAATTCTGCTAGTCTCTGCCGTTACAGAGAGTACGGGTGTTATTTCTATTTAAAGTATTTAATATGAAATTAGTTCGAATCGGATGGAGTAATGGAGTAATTTAAGTAAAACAATATTTATTTTATCTCCTTTGTACTAATATAAAAATACCTTAATTGCCTCAAAAAACAAGTTAATTTTTTCCCTTAAATTTAATGTTACCTGCATTATTAATAGCATTGAGATACTACACAAATGAATGTCACAAAAGGAAACGGTAACTGCAAAGTAACAGCCCAGTAAGCTCAGATGAAGAAAAGCAACTTATCGCGAGAGAAGCCAATTTACTAGAAACAAGCAAAAGTGTACGTGTTCAAATCACACAACAAAAATCATTACAGCGGTAGTGCAATCATAATAAAAAAGAAGATATGATATTCAACTAACAACAGTTAGAATCATGAATCAAAACGGAAACTGTGTATTGCCCGCCACGACACACTCCTGCAGCACCTTGGCGAAAGATTCCTTGTCGGAGAAGACATCAACTCAAAACATAAAATGAAGATGCAGCTTAAATACAATTAAAAAAAAACGTAGAAAAGCAATAGAGAAACTAAACTGCAATTATCACTTGACATATAAGTCAACGTACTGGCCCAATGTAAAAAAGGGAAGCAGCAATAAGATACACGATATATGAAATAAAAGTAAAATACAAGTGTAGAAGTTGGGGAAGATAGTGAGTGAAGGAACTGGAGTTAGTAGTGGTAGTAAGAGGGAAGAAGGAGAGAAAAAAGGTGGGTAAACGAGGAAGAGTGTAAAATAATAAATAAATTAAGTGAAAAATAGAAACCGTGGTGGAAAAGTATAAAACTGTGACGAACAAATGAGATTAAGGTGAATAAACAGTATAATCGAGAAGATCAGCGAAAAAAGATAACCTCCTACATTAATAGAAATTATTGCATTTGAATCAAAACTAAAGCGAAATCACTACAAGTGGGACGTTTTAAAACAAGAAAAAGTAAGAAAAGCAGGTAAGGAGGAATAAAAAAGGTAAAGGAATCAATAAAAGAGAGAGAGGGGAAGAGGAAAAGCAAAGACAACAAATATTTGAAAGCGGAAAGAAAACGATAAAATCACCGGACATTAAAAAGATAACGGAGGAAATCGAAGGAAAAACCTCAAGAACAGAAGGAGGAAAGAAAGAAATGGAGGAGTTAAAAGAATTAATGAGAGAAATGATGAAACAGATGGAAAAAATATGCAATGAATAAGATAAGAAATCAGAGAAATGAAAAAAGAAATTGGAGAAAGGGAAAAGAAGCGGAAGAAAGAAAAAGAGGAACTGGTAGAGAGAATAGAAAAACTGGAGAAAAACGCGGAAGATGAGGAAAGATGGAAAAGGAAGAATAATATTGTGATAAAGGGGCGGAAGAGTGAAGAACCACAAAAAGATTTAGTATTGATGCTGAAAGAAAAATTAAATGTGAAAGTAGAAGTAAAAAAGGGGACAGTAATAAACAAAAAGAAGAAACATGAGATGGTTGTGGCGGAAATGGAAGGATGGGAGAAAAAGCAGAAGGTGATGGCGGAGAAGAAAATATTAAGGAATGACATGGGAAGAAAGAACAGTACAAAGAGAAACAATGAACATAGCGGTGAAAAAAAGAGCGGAAGGAAAAAGAATAGGGATAGGATATAGGAAAATAAAGATAGACGGAGGAAGATACAAATAGAACGATAGGGATAAGGGCCTGAGCAGAAAAAGGGGAGAGACAGTAGGTACCCAAAGGGCAAAAAACTAAAGGGCGAAGGGGGCGATAAAAGAAAGAAGGTTGACGAACTGGCAAAGAAAAGGAATAATGAGTGATGGAAAGGGAAAAAAAAGAGGAAAAAAAAGAAAGTAAGGAAAAAGCACCGGGGAAGGCGACTGAGCTGGGAGTATTGTTTTGGAGCGTAGCGGGAATAAAGATTAAGAAACATTTTTGGAAGTACATCAAGGAGCAGGATGTAGTGGGATTACAGGAGATATGAATGGAAAAAGAATGGGAGTGGTGGACAAAAAAATTTCTGGAGAAATTTGAGTGGGTGGTGCAACACGCAGAAAGAGAGAAGAGTAAATGGAGAGCAAAGGAGGGTATAATAACGGGAATAAGAAAAAAATGGTTGTCAGGAAAATAAAGAGAAAGTGCAACAGAGAAGAGGAGTTGTAAAAAGGAACATACAGTGGTGAAAAACAAAAATTAAAATAGTGACGGTGTATAGCAGTAGAATGAAAGAGACAAGGAAAAACATAGAAGAGATGATAGAAGAGAGGGAGTAGAGATTGATAATAGTAGGAAGGGATTTCAACGCAAGAATAGGAGGAAAAGAAAGGAAATGGACGGGAAAGAAACAAACAAAGGACAAAGTGATAAATGTGAAATGTGCAACAAAAAAGAGAGAAAAATAATGAATGGGAACAGAGTAGAAGAATGAATGGGGGAAGATACGTACATGAAAGGAAAAGGAAAATAATAGATTTTGTAATGACAAATGAAGAGACTGGAGAAAAGGTGAAGACATTTAAAGTGGCAGAAAGGGTAGAGTCAGACCACCAACCACTGGAATTGAAAATGGAAGAAAGAGAAAGAGAAGAAAGAAGAAGAAGATGATGAGTACATAACGAAAAAGAAGTGGACAGAAGAAGGTATAAAAACATATAAAGAGAGAATAGGTAAAACGGTATGGGAAGGGAAGGGATTACAAGAGAGTGTAGAGGAGATAAGAGAGATAATGGAGAAAGCAACAGAGAGAGTCATATTTAGAAAGTGGAAGGATGAGAAAACAGGACGGAAGAAATGGTGGAATAGAGAATGCAAGGAAGCAAAGAAAAATGCAAGGAGAGCATTAAGACAGTAGAAAAAAGGAGGAAAGAAAAAGAATACAAAGAAGCATTAAAAATATACAAGAAAATATGCGAGAGCAAGAAGGTAAAACGAAAGAGAAACAAGAGAAGCAGATCAAAAGAATAAAAACCGAAGAAGATGTATGGAAGTACCAAAGAAAGAAAGGAAGAAAAACATGACGACAAAGGCAATACAAATTAAAGAATGGTAGATATATTTTAGGAACCTGCTGGGAGGAGAAAAACAAAATCAGAAAAAAGAAAAGACGCAGTAGTAAGACGGGAAGAATGAGATAGAGATAGAATAAAAGAAGACGAAGTAATAGAGGCAATAAAGTAGATAAAAAAGGAAAGGCGACAGAATATGGGATACAAGGCGAAGAGTGGGTATACGGGGAAAAAAAGATAGCAAAAAGGATGACGGAAATACTAAATAAAATTTATAAATAAAGGGAAGGATTCCCAGAGAGACAGAGAGAAGGAATAATATGCCCAATCTATAAAAAAAGAAAAAGAAATAAAGTCAAGAATTACAGAGATCTAACATTATTAAACACGGCATACAAATTATATGCCACAGTGCTACAAGGAAGACTACAGAAGGAAATAAAGAAAAGTTTGGTAGCAGACGGACAAGCCGGATTCAGAAAAGGAAGAAGAGTGATAGACAACATATCTATACTAAACACTTGGCGAATAGAGCTAGAAAAAAAAGAGGGAAAATAGTGCCACTATTCGTAGATCTAAAAGCCGCTTTTGACAGAGTGAAGAGGGAAAAACTGTGGGAATACATAAAGGAAAAAAAATCAATGAAAGATTAATAGAAAGAATGGAGGAAATCTATCAAGAAACGAGGAGCAGGGTCAAAGTGAATAGGGAAGAGAGCGAGATATTCATTACAAAAAGAGGGTTGAGACAGGGATACCCACTGAGCCCAAACCTGTTTGCAGTATATACGGGGTATCTAGAGAAGACAATGAGGAGACAACAGACAGGAGGGATAGTAATAGGGAAAGCGAAGGTATGGTCGTTAGCGTATGCGGATGACATAGTGTTGGTGGCTAAGGAGGAAAAGGAAATGAAACAGATGATAAAAACGCTGGAAAATGCATGAAAAAAAAAGAAATGGAAGTAAACACGGAGAAAACAAAAATTATGGTATTTAGAAAAGGAGGGGGGAAAAGAAAAAGAGAAGAGTGGAAATGCAGGGATGAGAAAGTGCAGCAAATGAAGGAATTTACATACCTGGACTACACGATGAAGCAGGATAATAAGGAAGGAGAACACATAAAGGAAAGAGTGGGGAAAGGAAACAGGTTAGTAGGAAAAGTGTGGGGTGTGGGGGAAATGATATTCGAGATGGATATAGAAAAAAGAAAACTGTTATTTAAAAAGTTAATAAAGGTATATATATGAAGTGGAAATATGGGGTTGGAAGGAGTGGAGGGAGTTAGAAGGGCTACAGGAAAAATACTGGAGATGGGTATTGGGACCGAACAGAAATACACCGGGGTATATTGTGAGAGAAGAGGTACAGGTAGAAAAAATAAGAATAGACAGAAAAAAGGGTCATAAAATACGAGGAAGAACTGAGGGAAGGAACAGAATGCAGAATACTGCAAGAATGTTGGAAAGAGATAAAGGGAGGAAAAGTGAAGTATGGGCAGGCGGGCAGAGTATTACAAAAGAAACGGGTATGAGAGAGAGTAAGTGGAGAGATTAAGAGAAGAGAGTAGAGGTAAGGGTGAAATAGTAAGGAGAGATAGGGACATCGAAAAACAAAAAAGATGGACAAGGATAAAAGAGGGCAGATACAATAAGAATTATAAGGATATCAAAAATGAAGGGGTGCCAAAATATTTAAAGGTCATAGGGAATAAAAACAACAAAAAGAAAAAAATGATAGCACGGTTTAGATGTGGGAACGAAGAGCTAGGTAACAAATACTGGAAAAAAGAAGAAGAAAAGATGTGCAGACTATGTGGAGAAGGGATGGAGAACCTTAAACACATGAGAAAGATATATAAATAAATATAAAGAACAGAGGTTATGGAAGTAGAGAAAATCTTAGAAGAAAACGGAAAAGGAGCGGAGTGGATGGAAGAAGTATGGAGAAGGAGAAAAAAGTTAAGACGAGAGAAAGGATAATGAAATGTAAAAAAAAGTAAAAATGTAAAAAGAATGTAATATAGTCATTGTAAATAGGGGAAGCACGAACCAATTTGTAAGCTTAAGCAACCAAATAAAGTTAAACTTATATAAGAAATAAAGAAGAATACCTGTGGATAGAAACCAAAGACCTAGGAGTTTACTCATGCTACGCCACGCCAAGATATAAAAAAGACATAAAGGCACATTTACAACAAATACAGGACATTAAAAGCACAAAAAAAACAAAATCATAAGAGGGGATTTTAACTGCGAAGCGCACGAATTTTCCTCTCCGCATACAGGCAACAAAGAAAAAAGGAATAAAGGAAAAACTCATACTTTTCAAACAAAGGAAATGTGGTCATGCATAGACATAACTTTAGCTACAAAACAGAAACTTAAAAATAAAAAAAAGGAAGAAAACAGTGACTATAAAAATATATATATATAAGCGAAATGAATAAAAAAAACACACTAGCGGACACACAAACTCACGGATGGAAATACAAAAAGGAAAAGAAGAAAAATTTAAGAAAAGAATCGCCGAAAGATTGGGCGACAGCTGGGAAGAAGATAGACTGAATAAAGCTTTAAAGTAAGCTTGTAACGAAACGCTTAATGAACAGGAAGTAAGAAGGAAAAAACAAATGTATTGGTGGAACACAAAAATTAAAAAAATAAGACAAAGAGCAAAAAAGCACAAAAAAGACAATAAAAACGATCTGAAAAAAGTATAAAGAAAGCATGAAAGAGGGGCTGTCAAGATATAGATAGAGATACATGGGGATTAGCCTATAAAATAACGACAAATAAAATAACAAAAGCGCGATAACCCTAACTGACAAAAAACAAATAAAAATAGCCAAAGAACTATTCGCAAAAAGACAAAAAACAAAATGGAATAAACTTAAAATAGCAACAGCGAATATCCCAGTAATAACAAAAAAGGAGGTAGAGAAACAGAGAATGGGTGTAGCGACAAAAACAGCATGCGGGCAGAGAAAAAACCGAATCTTTTAATCAACTTATCAATAAAAGTACTAGAAGGAGCCCAAAAATAATATTAATAGAAAAACCTGGGAAAAAAAGTACCGACCAATATGCCTAATAAACACCATTGCAAAGTTATACCAAAAAATTATAAACTGTAGGATAGCAACAAAGCTACAAGAAGGTAATAAAATATCGCAAAATCAACATGGTTTCAGAAAAAAATACTCCACGATAACAGCAGTGCAGCAAGTACAAAACATTAACATTAAAAAAGCCAAAAAAAATCCAACAGTAGAATCTGTGCCGCTATGGCTACAATAGGTATTATAAATGCTTTCAATGAGGCAGGCTGGAAAAAAATAGAAGAAACTATGATCTAATAGATTTAAAAAAAAGTTACTTAGACAACAGAGAAATACAGGTCGGCGACAGAAAAGAAAAAATCAAACTAACATGCGGGGTACCGCAAGACTCGGTACTAGGTCCAACGCTATGGAACATTTTCTATGATGATATCCTAGAAACTAATATACCAAAAGGATGCGAGATGATAGCCTATGCAGACGATATGGCTGTAATAAGAACGGGTAAAAATAGAAAAGAATTCGAGCAAAAATTAGATAAGACAATAAAAACAATAATAAAAAGAATAGAAGATAAAGGTTTAAAATCAGTGACCGAAAAAACTGAAGTCATCGTACTGAAAAACAGAAACAACATCAAAGAGATTACAATAAATATTAATAATAAAGAGATTAAAAGTCAAAAGTGTATAATATACCTAAGCATAAGTATATGTCAAAATTGGAATAAAAAAAGCAGATAAGACGATAATGATGTTATCCAAAATAATGGCCAGCATAGACAGACCCAACACGGGAAAAAGGCGGTTACTGTTAAATATAGCCAATTCCATCATATTATATGGAAGAAAAATATAAAAAAGACAAAAAGCATACACAGAAAAGAGGGATTAGAATCGCAAGAAGTTACAGAATAGTATCTATAAAAGAAAAAGACTTAAAATAAAAGACAAACAAAGTAGAATGGAAAAACGTAAGAGAAGATACTATCAAAAAACGGAAGGAAAAGTAGACAGAAAATAAAACAAAATGACAGTGGATTAAAATAATAATAAATAAAATATAAATAAGTGGTTCTTTAGAGACCATGGAGAATTAAATTATCACTTAACTCAATTCTTGGAGGGACATGAGTGTTTCATAGCGTATCTCTGTAAATATAAAAGAAGCGATAACCGAAAATGTGATTACCGCAAAGAAGATGACACAGTAAAACACACTGTATTTATATGTAAAAAGTGGGAAAAGCTAAATATAGAAATGTTGAAGAATGAGATGAAATGGGACAAAATCAGCAAAACTATTAAAGGAATAATAGAAAAAAAAGAAAGGAAAAAAATAAAGTTGAAATAATTAAGAACCGAATATCGTGGGTGAAAAAGAATGCCAAAAAGCGATACCTTCACCCATGTCACTGACAGAAGAAAAGGTTTTAACCGGTAATAGTCGAGCACTACATACGGAATTGTCCTGCGTGATGTCCATAATGGATTTTCCCCTTCTTAAAAAAAAGGTACTGGTTTGGTCTAACTTCATAGAAGTCATTTTGACCTCGTCAACAAAATTACTGATTGAGAAAATTTCCGTATCGATCTCCAAAGTAACACAAATCTAAACATTAAAAACGATAGAGACGTTGAAATCAAAGAAATAGTTTAAAAAAAACAAAGAGATAGAAGATGACATCAATCAAAAAATCCTATGGACAAAACTATACTTAATAACAAAACATATTTACAAGCATTATCTGTATATGAAAAAAAAACTATTATTCTCTATAGAAGCCAGCCAAGATTAACAGACATATTACTTCCGTTGCGCCCATTCGAAGCAATAAGAGACAATGACACAGAAAGATAAAGACTTGTTGGCAGAACACCTAGCAAAAATATTCAGTCCTAACCAAGCACAGATAAATAACATTGGCAACCCAAAATCCGACAACCAAAGAAGTTCGCTGAGGAAATAAGAATTAATCTCAATCCAAAGACAGCAGTGGAGGAATATAAAAAGATCTGTCCAGAGAAAGTATAGTCCTGTTGACCTACCTTTTTGATGCAGCATCCAGAATAAAATATGTTCCTGAATCCTGGAAAGTAGTAGAAGTAATCATGTTGCCAAAACCGCTAAAACAACCTAATGACGTCAAATTCTATAGATCGATTCCCTCTGCCAACACCAACTATTGCGATCAATAATACAAAACAATAACCTGATCAGGATAAGCACTCGACAATTCATAAAGTGCATAAAATAACTGACATCATCAAAAGTGCTCTAGAAAAAAAACTCTGCAGTCTTCCTAGTCGCTACTCAAGTCTTCGACAAAATTTGGCAGAAGACTTCATACATAAACTAAATAAAATGTTATCAAAACAACATACTGGCTTTTAACATACTTGACAGATTGTTTATAGTCAAGCAAGAAGATGAATAACTTAAAGAAACGAAAGCGGGTGTGTCACAAAGCAGTGTTATTGTGCCCATCCTATATTTGCTGTACACGAACTATTTATCTCAGCTAGAAAATTTACCGATAACAATGCTCTTCTTGCATTCTTCCAGTAGATCAACACCAAGTAAGTTTTGTTAGAAAACTACAGGCAGTAATCAATGTAGTAATTGAATAAACTAGGCAATAAATAACAGACCCACATCCTCTAAATATTAACGAAACAATTATACTACATCAAAGGATAGACGCCAAATTCAACTGGAAAAAACACCTACACATAAACTCTGAAACTCTTCGACTGCTGGACAATCAACACCAGGTGAAGACTGAAGAGAACCAAACTAACTGATCTTCTGTAGTTTGTTGTGTGTAAAAACATAGTATAGTGCGTGAATGAAATGTAAATATTTATTAGAAGAAATTAAAAGACATCGATAGGTGGAATTTAGGTAATAAGTGTTTATTCTTAAGATGTATTAGATAAAAATTAATGGTTAGTCTTTATCATATCGAGATGCTACTTACGTAATTATTTTTTTATTACTAAAACCCAACTTTTAATACACTAACAGTATTATGTTGAATATAAATTTATTACCGTTTCTGAAATCACTTCTAATGCATTTAAATAAATGTTTTACATCGTAACAATATTGATCTGCATTTATTACCATATCTTAAAAATTTCAAATCGAGTGTGAATAGGTAAAAATGTTAAAAAATGCAATAAGTCACTTTTTAAATTTATTACCACAGTCCAATCTACTGTTAACGCATTTTAATGTTTAAATCATTTGTTCTACATCGTATCAATTATGGTAATAAATGCAGATAAATATTGTTACAATGTAAAAAATTCATTTAAACATTTGGGAGAAAGTAATAAATTTATATTCAACATAAAACTGTTACTTATTGCAATTTTTTACACTTGTACTTATTATTTGTAAAAAAAAAATAAGAAAAAGAAAATCTTAAATGTTTCCAGGCCGTCTTTTAATATTAATTGAGATTTTTCTTTACCAGATATTTGACAACCAGTGTTATCGATCAGAAACGAGTCTATAAAGACACAATCAATCTATCTAAGCCAAAAACTATTGTAATACAAAGAGTTGGTTAGTAGATTAATTTCAAGTAATTTGTAAACATTTCTGCAGAAAGCGGAAAAATATTGAAACCCTTAGCTAATTCAGAAGACCATGAATAACATATACTATTGTGAAATATGAAAAACAAATTGTTCAAATATCTAGTATCTGGTAAGTACGTGTTTACATCCTGTATAACAACTTAAAAGCAAAAATATAGAGCTTTTAAACCACCGCCGATCTTCACAAATTCTTAGCAAATTATAAGAAGTATTGCTCAAAATGTTTTGCTGAGTGTAAAGCTTTCAGAAAAGTTTGAGTCTTTATAAGTTTTAAATCAAGTCTTTACTGATATTTTAATATAAAGCACTAATAAACACAAATAAAGCTCTAATTCCTAGCAACTTTTCAGAATTAGTGCTCAAAATGTTTTGCTAGAGCAAGAAGTTAGCTGAAAGCGATGAATGTTTTTGTATTATGAAAAGATTCGATCCACAGCACACGACACAATAGTGGCAAATTCAAAGTATATGACATCCGTTGGTGAAAAATGTTTATTTGATGCATCGAGTAGTTTGATTGTGCAACACTTCACTTATTTTTTCAACTGGTGATAATCCGTATTTTTCAATAATACTTTTTTGAATTTACTGAGAAATTCTTTTTTTTTCAGTTCACTTAAACGAACTACTACTTTATCCGTTATTGAAATGCTTTGTTTTAAAGTCCTTTTTCTTCCTTGTATTGCTTTACATATACGGTGCAGCATCAGTACATACTAGTAAAACATGTTATATATAATACGTTTCGGCCACAAAATACACAAACTGTCATTGGTAAGTGGACACTAATAAAAGCTGTGCACAATAGTAGAAACCTGGCAGCCTCCCCTCCACTTTTGACGTCATTACTGACCTCGCCGTAAACGTACGTGAAGGTTTTTTTTGGGAAAGTTTGTTTTGTCTGGGTTTTTTGTGAAAGTATTTTTCTCTCTCACACATTTTTTTCTCTCTCACACATATTTTTTTCTCTCTCTTACAGCGATTTTTTTTTCTCTCTCTTACATTGTTACATCATCGCATAATTGGTAATTTTGATTGCGTCGTGCGTCATCGCGTAACTGGTAATTTTTTATGCGTCATAAAGTCTCATGATTCGAGCGAGAAAGAAAATATTTTTATTTAAAAAAAGCTTGGGTGTACCTGGATTTGAACCCGGGTTTCTTGATTACAAAGCGGCGAACTTAACAGCTGAGCTACGAAAATAAGTTAATTTTAAACGCTCAATTGTTGTATACAATTGGGTTTTTAATTACTGAACAAAAGACTTGTAAAATTTATTGTACTTTATTTTTAAATTAAATTAACATTCATGGCATAATTATATCATTTATCTACAGCATCTATGTCATTACGGTTTATCTGGATCTTGATAATTCACGGCAACTATACACACGGCATCTAATTATATCATTTCTACAGCATCCGTCGTGTTGTGGTTGATCTGGACTTTTCTAGTGGTCGGTACTTTCATATTCTTTCTCTCTTACTCTTAATACTCTGTAAAGAATCGCTTATTAAAAAAAAAATTCTAAAAAGTTAATGTTGATTATAAGAAAAATAGCACAAAAACTGCTGCATGCAAATTAGCAAAAAAAAATTAAATTTAAGAAAATAACTACCAATTTCTTAAGAAAAAATAATGTTACTTGAATATATCAACTGCTTCTTTTTAAACGAGGTGTTGGTTTCATCAACAACATTAAAAATTAATTTAAAAAAAAAGAAATGGTCTAAACTAAATTAATAGTTAACAAACTTAAAAATCGCTGAAATTAAAAAAAAAATTTTTAAACTAACTTTTAATCAGGTAAATACTAAAATCAACTTTTTTAATTTAAAATAATCTTTTGTAGAGCATAAAATTGCATGTGTTTAAGCTTATAGGATTAATTTGCAAAATAAATAAACCACTTACCATTGTAATACACAGAAACACTTTAATTTAAAACGTTCTTACTAGTAAGCAGCTAAAACTAAACAAAGTGTGATCGCTAACAATAAAAGAAAGTGTCATTGCCAAAAATAAATTTTTACAATTATTACTTATTAATTAAAGTTTTATGATACATACCTGCTGATTCATTCAGGTCGCTGATTGTTTCAACAAATAACTTTTCCAATGACATGTAATTAGTGTAAATTCCATAAGATAGTAGTTATTCAAAAATTTTCTTTTGGAAGCCAAAGACATTATTATTATTATATTATATAACATTTTAAGATAAATCTTTTAAATTTTCAACTACTTCATCTTCAATGTCGCTGAATATGAAAGCAGTTAACTCCGATACTAAAGTAGGTCCAAACTTGCACGTTTTGAGTTCGTTTTGGTACACACCCCTGGCATTAAGTGTGTTATAAATTTCTTGATCTGTATAATTAAAAAATTATACTGTGATATTAACGTAAATTTAAGCATTTTACCGATAATTTTGCAATCTGCTGTATCAAGTTCTAAAATATTTTCTGAATTTCTGATTGAGTTTAGATACTCAACCCAATTTCTTTCATCCGTATTTGAAATACGTACTTTATGCATCTAAGAAATAATGGAACTACTAAAACAATAAAAAAATGTAAACGTTTTACTTACACTATCCAAGTTAAATAATTTAATTAAGAAATAATTTTTTTAACTATGATTCAAAAACTAACGTTCAAAAATTCAAGTTATTTTTTAAAATTTAGTTTAAAAAGAAACAAATTCTTATAGCATTATCAAAGTTATTGAAAAAGAAATTTAACAAAAATCTTTAAGAGTTTTAAAAAATGTAAAACATTTTAAAGCTTACTTTTGTTTCCTGTTAGTTATAACTAATCAATGTAAAATTCTAAAACCATCGTTCAAAAATATTTGTTTTTAGTTTGCATTTCACACTCAGTTTTCAACTTTAGTTTGAAAATTAATAAAACGTCAATGTTTTAAATAATTAGCAGAGTTTTTTAAAGAAATACCAATAACTTTAAAATGTTGCAGAAAGCAAAATATGTATGTAAAAATTGTGTGTGTTAAAGATTTTTATTAATGAATGTAAGATTCCAAAAGCAATGTTCCTCATCATATCTAGTTGTTTTAACATATGTCAAATAATTTTCTACAATTGCTTATATATTTTTTAATATGAATCTTTACAGTGTTAAAAAATAAAGTATTGTAATACAGCAAATATTAATATTTGTTTCAAATTATTGATAATCGCTACATAATTATAGTGACAAGTTAGGTAATAAAATCCTAACTTTATTTTTTAGAACGACTAATTGTTCATGTAGAAAGCGAGTAAATAATGTTATGGTAATGATTTTGTAATTATAGTGACAAATTCTAGAAATTAAGTAAAATTGTTGAAAAGTATTTTATGTAGTACATAAAAAGCACACAGTTTACGAGTAATACGAGTAATCTTAATTTGTAATATAAAAACTATTTATGTTGAGAAGCAGAAAGGAAAGAGAAACAGAAAGGGTAAATATTGCATTCGGACATTATACTAAAATAATAATATCGTAAAAAAATCATGTACCTTCTGTTAACGATAACGTGTAATATTACTTATATACAAAACAATTCTAGCATTTTGCACATTTCTATTGCGCAAACAAATGGTATTTAAAGCTACATTTTATTTATAAGAAAGAAGAATACATATACAAAAATAATCAAAACAAAAAACTACACAACACAACAAAAACATTTATATAAGAATTGCAAGTTTTATTAAAAAAATCTACTCGTGCACATTTTAACACGAATGATTCACAAATTAACATTTTTTTCTCTACCACATAAACAAGAAATGTTATTTTATTACTAAAGACTTACGTACAAACAAACAACTAATTCAAATTGATGCAGATCAAAGATTAATTGTAAAACTAAACCGAATTCTAATTGTATTTGTTTAAGCTGTATTGCAGCTACAGTTCTAAATTTTAAATATTGTTACTAATAAAAGTTTCCTTATAACAAAAAATCTTTGACAATTACAAGTAACGCAAACTAAAAATTACAAAACGAATAGTTAAATAAAACCAAAACAAAAACGTTTCAAAATCGTTAATAACACTAGTATACTTTTCTTAACATGTAAAAATATTAGTAATTGTATTAACTGTAGTTAACGTCAAACCAAAACTAAACAACATTATTGAAACCATAAAGATTATTTGAGTAATATAATTTTGTATTTCATTTGTTAACAAAAATTTTGATGCACTCGTTAAAACTTATTTTATATAAAACTTCTCTAAAAACACAATTTAACAAAGTTGTTGTAATATCAGCTAATTCAAAAACTACTCCTGAAATATTAATACACTTGACTCTAAGCTGGTGAAATGAAATTTCTAATAAGATCTGTATACGTTTCTATTACATTAATATTACAAACTGTTTAAATCAGTCTGTAAATATTATAATGTTACAATTACTTAAGATTACAAGCAAAAAATGTTATTCGAAATTCATATATATATAGAAATAAATGTTTATAACAAGTTTAGAACACGTTTAAAGATAGTGAATAAGTTGAAAGCTTATTTTACATCTCAACTAGACAATGTGGTTATTTTCACAATTTTATTAAAAACGTAGTATAAAATTTAGTTAGTAAATGGCAAACCAAATGAAAATATTAATCATTTTTGTAATAAACACGTAATTACTAACAAATAAACTTTTAATTCAACGATTAACAGAAAAGAAAGAAAACATTTTTAACAAAATCTACTCTAAAAAGCAAAGTTACATAAGTGAATAAAAAACGTGTAAAATAGGAAATTTTCCTTATGCAAATTTCTATTAGTTATAGTAATTACAGTCAATAACAATGTAATTAATGACTAAGGAAAGTCACAAACATATTTTTAACGAAAACTATATCAATTTTGTTTTAAACGATTATAATTAGATACTTTTATATCATAATCTCAAGAAACAAATAAAAATTGTAAAATTGTTAAAAGTGCAATAGGAATTTACTGGAGTTATTAGAAGTAAAGTAGAAAAAACTTTTGTCAATGTTTATAATTACCTACTTAAGTCATGCTGAAATAGAAAATTAAAAACATTAAGAATACATTTATAACAAAAACTATTTAGCAATTTAGTTTTTCGTTCAAATGATTAAAATTAGTTACTCTAATAGGTACCATAATCTCAAACAGTAAACAGATAAACTATTTTTTTAATGAACAAAAAAGCAATGCATGTACAAACTGTAAAAAAAAGTAAATGTTACAATAAAACAGCTACTAAAAACTTAAAGCAAAATTTAAAAGAACAAGAGAAGAAAACTACTTAAAGAATATCTGTTCTAATAAAAATTGTTTTATAGTAAATGGTGTTATTGTTTAATTAAAAATTTTAAACTTACATGTTTTTAAACGTAGTCTATGTTCTTTGTCGAATAATAAATTACAACCACAAATATCTAGAAACATTTGAAGGTAAATAAGATCATAATTTTAATTTTGCCATTCGTTCAAAATTAAATTATTGTTTAAAATATTGTAACTAAGAAGAAAAGAAAACGCTTTAGTTATATCTGACAATTTATTATATTATTTTTTTTCTGGTTTGACAGGTTTTAATAACATTAACATTTACTAAATTCATTCAAATTGAATCTGTTTAATCACTAACCGATATCTAGTTTATTAATTTAGAATTTTGTATTGAGAAGCAAGTACGAGATATTCACGAACGAATAGACTTGTTTATAGTTTCAATTTTTGTACTAAGATTTTTTTGTATAATGTAAACCGTTAATTAAATATTATAACACGTTTTACAATTTAAGAATTTTTAAAATTAAAGTATTAGCTCTATGGGTACTTATACGTAACGTTTAATTTTCTTCCTAAAGTTAATGTTACGAATAATTACTATTAAAATCAAACTTTATTAAAAATAGAAAACAAAATTACAAAACCATTTCAATACGCAAAGCAAAACTGATATACACATTGTCACTTAATCTATTGTAAACAATTACGAATACATTCATTTATAAATTTACAATGTACGTACGAGGTAAATCTATTAAATGTTACCTCTAGTTAGTAGCAGTGTATTTAAAAGTAAATAAATAAATCATTAAAATATATGCTGCAACGTTTAAGAAACATTTAGTGTTAGTTTAGATTATAAAAGATAGAGGATACGAAATAGAGCTACGCAAACCAAAGCAAATCGGTCTCTAATCGGCAGTGGCGGACAACTAAAAACTATAACAGGATTACTTCTTTTAACTTCAATTATGAAAAATTTATTGTATACACCCACGGCTCTTGGAATGGTTATGTTACCTTTAATAATTTATTTTAATATAAATTATTAGTTAACGTAAAGTGTGAAACCGTCTTAGTAGTTATGTTTATGACGAATTGCTTTCTTATATTTATAAAATTTACATACAACATAACAGGTACTTTTTATTTACTTTTGCAAGTTTTAGTCAAAATTTCTTTCTTCTGCTATTACTGTCACAATTAAAAACTGTACGAACCACAATTCCAGCAAATGCTAAATTACGTTCAAACAAGATTTATTTAAAATATGTATTTAAAATGAAATAGCGATACACAACTTATTGTGAACTAGATCAATGGCAATCAGACACTATATGACGTGCAGCAAGTCGATTTCAAATTCTTATCTTCCATAATCTAAGTGTTTGACAATAATTAATTTAAATTATACTGAAGAGGTTTTACCAACTAAACATAATATTTATATAGCGAGAAATTTAACTATGTTCTTTCTTTTTGAGTTATTTAGTATTTTAATTTAGAAAGGCCGTTCCGTTTGAATAATAAACATAAAATAACAGCACAATTAATTTAAAAAGTATTACAGGCTGAAGCGTTTAAGGTTTGGTATGACTGATAACTTATTTAGCTGTTAAGTTTAAAAATAGAAAAACTAAACATTTATTTAATAGATCATATAATTAGATTCTGATTATAGTAATAAATCGTCTTAAAAATTAAAATTGATCGATGTTAAAAACATAATTGTCAAGGGCTTCAATGACCACAATAATATTAACTATTACTGACACAAAATAAGTAATTGGCAAAAAAATTAATTTAATGTTATAATTATAAGTTGCTCTAATTTTTATGTTTTCAACAAAACGACTTAATTGAAATTATTTTTAACGTTATTAACAGTTGTTAAACTTTTATAGTAAAGCTTATTATTAGAAATTCAACTGTACAACTAAAAAAAAATAAAAAAGTTTAAAATAAGAAATATCTTACAATGTTAGGTAATGTTTAAACAAAATTACAGAATGAAATTGTGTTTTAATTCATTTATATTATAAAAATTGTATAAAGTTTTTACAAGTTTAACGATGACATGATAAATTCTCAAAAATCACGCTGGAACTGTATTCATAGTGAATTATAATACACTACAAATTTTAACTTATTGTTATTTGGAAGTGCAATTAAACTTAACTTTCTTAAATATTTTTCTCTTGTGTTAATGTTATTCACTCCACCTAAACTTCATCACTTTTCGGAGAATCAATTATTGTAATAACCTAACTACACTTAAAAGTTTTTGTGTTTTACATCTAAAAGATTGTATTAAAGTCAATAATTACGCTTATTTAAAACTAATAAGATTTGCAGTTTTTTGGCTAATTATTATAAACCTGAGATTATATTAACATATAAGAAGTAAGGTTAGCTTATTACAAAAGAAGTGAGGTTAACTTATTACAGAAAGAGTGAGGCTCTGGTTCACAATAAGTTGTGTATCGCTATTTCATTTTAAATACATATTTTAAATAAATCTTGTTTGAACGTAATTTAGCATTTGCTGGAATTGTGGTTCGTACAGTTTTTAATTGTGACAGTAATAGCAGAAGAAAGAAATTTTGACTAAAACTTGCAAAAGTAAATAAAAAGTACCTGTTATGTTGTATGTAAATTTTATAAATATAAGAAAGCAATTCGTCATAAACATAACTACTAAGACGGTTTCACACTTTACGTTAACTAATAATTTATATTAAAACAAATTATTAAAGGTAACATAACCATTCCAAGAGCCGTGGGTGTATACAATAAATTTTTCATAATTGAAGTTAAAAGAAGTAATCCTGTTATAGTTTTTAGTTGTCCGCCACTGCCGATTAGAGACCGATTTGCTTTGGTTTGCGTAGCTCTATTTCGTATCCTCTATCTTTTATAATCTAAACTAACACTAAATGTTTCTTAAACGTTGCAGCATATATTTTAATGATTTATTTATTTACTTTTAAATACACTGCTACTAACTAGAGGTAACATTTAATAGATTTACCTCGTACGTACATTGTAAATTTATAAATGAATGTATTCGTAATTGTTTACAATAGATTAAGTGACAATGTGTATATCAGTTTTGCTTTGCGTATTGAAATGGTTTTGTAATTTTGTTTTCTATTTTTAATAAAGTTTGATTTTAATAGTAATTATTCGTAACATTAACTTTAGGAAGAAAATTAAACGTTACGTATAAGTACCCATAGAGCTAATACTTTAATTTTAAAAATTCTTAAATTGTAAAAACGTGTTATAATATTTAATTAACGGTTTACATTATACAAAAAAATCTTAGTACAAAATTGAAACTATAAACAAGTCTATTCGTTCGTGAATATCTCGTACTTGCTTCTCAATACAAAATTCTAAATTAATAAACTAGATATCGGTTAGTGATTAAACAGATTCAATTTGAATGAATTTAGTAAATGTTAATGTTATTAAAACCTGTCAAACCAGAAAAAAATATAATATAATAAATTATCAGATATAACTAAAGCGTTTTCTTTTCTTCTTAGTTACAATATTTTAAACAATAATTTAATTTTGAACGAATGGCAAAATTAAAATTATGATCTTATTTACCTTCAAATGTTTCTAGATATTTGTGGTTGTAATTTATTATTCGACAAAGAACATAGACTACGTTTAAAAACATGTAAGTTTAAAATTTTTAATTAAACAATAACACCATTTACTATAAAACAATTTTTATTAGAACAGATATTCTTTAAGTAGTTTTCTTCTCTTGTTCTTTTAAATTTTGCTTTAAGTTTTTAGTAGCTGTTTTATTGTAACATTTACTTTTTTACAGTTTGTACATGCATTGCTTTTGTTCATTAAAAAAATAGTTTATCTGTTTACTGTTTGAGATTATGGTACCTATTAGAGTAACTAATTTTAATCATTTGAACGAAAACTAAATTGCTAAATCGTTTTTGTTATAAATGTATTCTTAATGGTTTTTAATTTTCTATTTCAGCATGACTTAAGTAGGTAATTATAAACATTGACAAAAAGTTTTTCTACTTTTACTTCTAATAACTCCAGTAAATTCCTATTGCACTTTTAACAATTTTACAATTTTTATTTGTTTCTTGAGATTATGATATAAAAGTATCTAATTATAATCGTTTAAAACAAAATTGATATAGTTTTCGTTAAAAATATGTTTGTGACTTTCCTTAGTCATTAATTACATTGTTATTGACTGTAATTACTATAACTAATAGAAATTTGCATAAGGAAAATTTCCTATTTTACACGTTTTTTATTCACTTATGTAACTTTGCTTTTTAGAGTAGATTTTGTTAAAAATGTTTTCTTTCTTTTCTGTTAATCGTTGAATTAAAAGTTTATTTGTTAGTAATTACGTGTTTATTACAAAAATGATTAATATTTTCATTTGGTTTGCCATTTACTAACTAAATTTTATACTACGTTTTTAATAAAATTGTGAAAATAACCACATTGTCTAGTTGAGATGTAAAATAAGCTTTCAACTTATTCACTATCTTTAAACGTGTTCTAAACTTGTTATAAACATTTATTTCTATATATATATGAATTTCGAATAACATTTTTTGCTTGTAATCTTAAGTAATTGTAACATTATAATATTTACAGACTGATTTAAACAGTTTGTAATATTAATGTAATAGAAACGTATACAGATCTTATTAGAAATTTCATTTCACCAGCTTAGAGTCAAGTGTATTAATATTTCAGGAGTAGTTTTTGAATTAGCTGATATTACAACAACTTTGTTAAATTGTGTTTTTAGAGAAGTTTTATATAAAATAAGTTTTAACGAGTGCATCAAAATTTTTGTTAACAAATGAAATACAAAATTATATTACTCAAATAATCTTTATGGTTTCAATAATGTTGTTTAGTTTTGGTTTGACGTTAACTACAGTTAATACAATTACTAATATTTTTACATGTTAAGAAAAGTATACTAGTGTTATTAACGATTTTGAAACGTTTTTGTTTTGGTTTTATTTAACTATTCGTTTTGTAATTTTTAGTTTGCGTTACTTGTAATTGTCAAAGATTTTTTGTTATAAGGAAACTTTTATTAGTAACAATATTTAAAATTTAGAACTGTAGCTGCAATACAGCTTAAACAAATACAATTAGAATTCGGTTTAGTTTTACAATTAATCTTTGATCTGCATCAATTTGAATTAGTTGTTTGTTTGTACGTAAGTCTTTAGTAATAAAATAACATTTCTTGTTTATGTGGTAGAGAAAAAAATGTTAATTTGTGAATCATTCGTGTTAAAATGTGCACGAGTAGATTTTTTTAATAAAACTTGCAATTCTTATATAAATGTTTTTGTTGTGTTGTGTAGTTTTTTGTTTTGATTATTTTTGTATATGTATTCTTCTTTCTTATAAATAAAATGTAGCTTTAAATACCATTTGTTTGCGCAATAGAAATGTGCAAAATGCTAGAATTGTTTTGTATATAAGTAATATTACACGTTATCGTTAACAGAAGGTACATGATTTTTTTACGATATTATTATTTTAGTATAATGTCCGAATGCAATATTTACCCTTTCTGTTTCTCTTTCCTTTCTGCTTCTCAACATAAATAGTTTTTATATTACAAATTAAGATTACTCGTATTACTCGTAAACTGTGTGCTTTTTATGTACTACATAAAATACTTTTCAACAATTTTACTTAATTTCTAGAATTTGTCACTATAATTACAAAATCATTACCATAACATTATTTACTCGCTTTCTACATGAACAATTACTCGTTATCAAAAATAAAATTAGGATTTTATTACCTAACTTGTCACTATAATTATGTAGCGATTATCAATAATTTGAAACAAATATTAATATTTGCTGTATTACAATACTTTATTTTTAACACTGTAAAGATTCATATTAAAAAATATATAAGCAATTGTAGAAAATTATTTGACATATGTTAAAACAACTAGATATGATGAGGAACATTGCTTTTGGAATCTTACATTCATTAATAAAAATCTTTAACACACACAATTTTTACATACATATTTTGCTTTCTGCAACATTTTAAAGTTATTGGTATTTCTTTAAAAAACTCTGCTAATTATTTAAAACATTGACGTTTTATTAATTTTCAAACTAAAGTTGAAAACTGAGTGTGAAATGCAAACTAAAAACAAATATTTTGAACGATGGTTTTAGAATTTTACATTGATTAGTTATAACTAACAGGAAACAAAAGTAAGCTTTAAAATGTTTTACATTTTTAAAACTCTTAAAGATTTTTGTTAAATTTCTTTTTCAATAACTTTGATAATGCTATAAGAATTTGTTTCTTTTAAACTAAATTTTAAAAATAACTTGAATTTTTTGAACGTTAGTTTTTGAATCATAGTTAAAAAAATTATTTCTTAATTAAATTATTTAACTTGGATAGTGTAAGTAAAACGTTTACATTTTTTATTGTTTTAGTAGTTCCATTATTTCTTAGATGCATAAAGTACGTATTTCAAATACGGATGAAAGAAATTGGGTTGAGTATCTAAACTCAATCAGAAATTCAGAAAATATTTTAGAACTTGATACAGCAGATTGCAAAATTATCGGTAAAATGCTTAAATTTACGTTAATATCACAGTATAATTTTTTAATTATACAGATCAAGAAATTTATAACACACTTAATGCCAGGGTGTGTACCAAAACGAACTCAAAACGTGCAAGTTTGGACCTACTTTAGTATCGGAGTTAACTGCTTTCATATTCAGCGACATTGAAGATGAAGTAGTTGAAAATTTAAAAGATTTATCTTAAAATGTTATATAATATAATAATAATAATGTCTTTGGCTTCCAAAAGAAAATTTTTGAATAACTACTATCTTATGGAATTTACACTAATTACATGTCATTGGAAAAGTTATTTGTTGAAACAATCAGCGACCTGAATGAATCAGCAGGTATGTATCATAAAACTTTAATTAATAAGTAATAATTGTAAAATTTATTTTTGGCAATGACACTTTCTTTTATTGTTAGCGATCACACTTTGTTTAGTTTTAGCTGCTTACTAGTAAGAACGTTTTAAATTAAAGTGTTTCTGTGTATTACAATGGTAAGTGGTTTATTTATTTTGCAAATTAATCCTATAAGCTTAAACACATGCAATTTTATGCTCTACAAAAGATTATTTTAAATTAAAAAAGTTGATTTTAGTATTTACCTGATTAAAAGTTAGTTTAAAAATTTTTTTTTTAATTTCAGCGATTTTTAAGTTTGTTAACTATTAATTTAGTTTAGACCATTTCTTTTTTTTTAAATTAATTTTTAATGTTGTTGATGAAACCAACACCTCGTTTAAAAAGAAGCAGTTGATATATTCAAGTAACATTATTTTTTCTTAAGAAATTGGTAGTTATTTTCTTAAATTTAATTTTTTTTTGCTAATTTGCATGCAGCAGTTTTTGTGCTATTTTTCTTATAATCAACATTAACTTTTTAGAATTTTTTTTTAATAAGCGATTCTTTACAGAGTATTAAGAGTAAGAGAGAAAGAATATGAAAGTACCGACCACTAGAAAAGTCCAGATCAACCACAACACGACGGATGCTGTAGAAATGATATAATTAGATGCCGTGTGTATAGTTGCCGTGAATTATCAAGATCCAGATAAACCGTAATGACATAGATGCTGTAGAAAAATGATATAATTATGCCATGAATGTTAATTTAATTTAAAAATAAAGTACAATAAATTTTACAAGTCTTTTGTTCAGTAATTAAAAAACCAATTGTATACAACAATTGAGCGTTTAAAATTAACTTATTTTCGTAGCTCAGCTGTTAAGTTCGCCGCTTTGTAATCAAGAAACCCGGGTTCAAATCCAGGTACACCCAAGCTTTTTTTAAATAAAAATATTTTCTTTCTCGCTCGAATCATGAGACTTTATGACGCATAAAAAATTACCAGTTACGCGATGACGCACGACGCAATCAAAATTACCAATTATGCGATGATGTAACAATGTAAGAGAGAGAAAAAAAATCGCTGTAAGAGAGAGAAAAAATGTGTGAGAGAGAAACAAATGTGTGAGAGAGAAAAAAATTCATTGTGAGAGAGAGAAAAATACTTTCACAAAAAACCCAGACAAAACAAACTTTCCCAAAAAAACCTTCACGTACGTTTACGGCGAGGTCAGTAATGACGTCAAAAGTGGAGGGGAGGCTGCCAGGTTTCTACTCACAATGCTTTACTTTAAATAATTATTTTCATTTTATTGTTATTCCTTCAAAAAGTTTCTAAAATTTTGTGATTGTACCTGTTCAGAACTAAAACACAGGGCCAAATTACCATAAGAAAGTTTAAACATTTTACTAAATCAACTGGTATTTGGTTATATAATTGCGTCGACATAAGTGTGTGTTTTAATGAAGCTTATGCATAATTTTTTTTGAAATAATATGAATTTTGTCATAGTGCACGCCGCTTAGTAGAATCACATTGGGACTTGGGATTGTTGACAATAACCAAATGATAACAATGTTTATTAGTTATAACAAAAATGTCAAAACAAAAGTTAAAAAAAAAACAAATTTTGAACGAAATAAATTGAAAATTGCAGACCTGTTGCAATAAATAGTTTGACACCGTTAATAGGAAATAAAACAGAAGGTTATTATGTTAAATTTACTGTTCTAAGAACTACAAGTATTTTTACGGTACAATGATAAAATTTTTCGTATTGTGAAACTAAAAAAATTCATGCAAAATATGTTATTGTTCCTGTATAGACACAAATCTGAGAAAAAAATGATAACATAAACCAAAATTATGATTACTATAAACGATGTTTTTTTCTATGCAGTAGCATACGTCCGACCCGTTCTTTAATAAAATGATAACATTGCCCGACTGATAACATTATGCGTGATTCCAATAAGCTGCTTACACTGTACAACCTAATTTTTATGTTCTAAATAGTTAAAACGATCTAAATGTAACAAAAGATCTTATATTATATCTCAATTATTATAAACTTCACATTTCATCCAAGGTGTCCAAAAATTAAAAGTTATCAATTAAAAAATTTAAGTGACTATAACTTGATAAATTTGAATAGAACGCCATATTTTTTTAATTTACCGGGAGATGTACTTTTTGATAATCTATCTGTTATTAGAATGTTCTATAGCTAAGTCTTCCCTTGTTTACACAATAGACAAAATAATTGTTTTCCGCACCATTTGCTGTTTTTGTTCTTTTTTCTAGTATTGTATTTAGAAATGTCAGATAATTAATCAGTCTAGTTTGCAAAGTCTGTTTTTGCTATAGTAGTATTATTTTCTGTAATTGTGGAAGTTTAGATCGTAGTACCTAAAAAACTCATGCAAAATATTGTTCATATATACACACAAACCTGCGAAAAAAATTGACAACATAAACTAAAATTATGATTATTATAAACGATTTTTTTTCTATGTAGTAGCATACGTCCAGCCCGTTATTTAATAAAGAGATAACATTACCCGACTGATAACATTATCCGTGATCCGTGCGCTGTATTAAAAAACCTTAAGGTTTCAGCATATCATTAAAACACTCACATATTTTCATCGGTGAATCAAAAGATGCAAAAATATACACCGAATTTTATTTAAAAAAACAGAATTTGATACTTTAAAGGCGTTTGGGACACCCTGTATAATATAAAAATATTTTAAAAAAGTAAACATCATAGACCCCCATATATCCCAAAAGTAAAACCTTTTTAAAGTCACGTATTTTGACCTCAATATTCCGGCTGTATAGCGTGAATAATCCAGCGAAGACGCCAGGAGGTCCTGGGTGGACACATGCCCAGTGTTTATCGGAGTGCCCACCAAAATTGGAAAAAACAAACAATGATTTACTTATTTTTGAAAACTTCCGTAAAAAACCTTTTTTTTTTAATATTTTGTACACAAATTAGTGTCCGCCTCAAAAATATTGTGCCCATTTGTGCCCGCCCACCTAAGAAAACCTGGCGCTGTCACTGCTGTATATACTAAGAAATCAAAAGCAACAACAAAATGAAAGAATAATTGCCAATGACACACGTTGCGCAACACCTATATTTTGACATTTGTGAATTTATATACTTCTGGATTTTTAAGAAAAAATGTTCTAATAATGTAAGTTTATGAAATAAATCACCTGAAAATAAGTAAAAACAGTAATTGTATTTGCAAACAAGATTTTAATACAATGCAGTAATGATTTTTTTTTCAATCGATTATTACAAAGAAGATAAAGAAAACATGTAGAACTTCTAAACGTTATGTTTCAAATATTGTAAAATCAACTGTCGTAACTATACTCTGTGACATAAAAAATGCAACACCAAGAAAGCGTTAGAAATTTTGAACTAGTCAAAGGTAGTAATTAATTAAAATTCCGAAGAAAACAAAAGATAAAGGAATTTTTATTAATAATGTGTTGGACCACCACCATTAGTTTCACACTCACGCACCCCCTTGGCATGGATTCCACCAGTGAATTTCTTCCTGAGGTATTGCATCCCAGGCAATCTGTAATTTATGCTGGAGAGCTTCTAGTGTCTGTAGAGGATTGACTAATTGCTTGAGTCTTCTAACCATCATGTACCATACATGTTCAATAAGCAAAAGGTTGGGAGATCTAGGTGGCCACGGCAAGATATAGACGTTAGCTACTTCGAAGCGCTCCATAGAATGCCTTGCAATGTGGTGACGGACATTATCCTGTTGGAAAATCGGGTCCTCAAGCTCCGGGAGGAATCAAAGAATACGGGGTTCTGCCACTTCATTAACATATCGGTGGGCATTCATATTGCCTCCGATGAACACCAACTACGACCTGCTTCCATAAACAATAGCCCATACTATAATCCCCACAGTGTGGTAAACAGTGAAAACTGGACATTCAAAATGGGCCAAAATCCGAAAAACGTGGACGAAAATCAGAAAAGTGAACTTCGAAATTTTGACTGTAGTACCCAATAATACCGTAGAGGTAGGTCCACAGTATCTCAGCACAAACCAGCAATCGGTTATACCGTCCGGATTACGATATAATCGCAGGTAAAGTCTGTCAGCTGAGCACCGGTTTCGCCCGCATGTGCCCGTTAAATGTTTGTAAATAAGGGTGAAACGTGTTTTTTGTGAAACCAAAGTGATGAAAAGTAAAAATGAAGGTAAGCGAACATTATCCATAGTCGTCAATCGTAATTTTAACTTTTAAGGAGTGTAAACATTGAAGTGAAATATTGCATTGATAATTTTATTTGTTTTAACAAAATGGTTGTGAGTTTAATCGAGTTTGACTTCTCAAAAAAGTTCTTGCCCGAAGTTGTCCCTTCTTTTTTATAGATCGATTTCAGTTTTCGGTCTCGGTATTGTTCCCTTTAACTCGCTTAGAAATTGAAATGATCTATTTTTGGCTCGACGTTGATTCAACATTTGTATACATACTACTTTATTTACACATTTATAAATAATATTTTTATTATTTTATAACAAGAAATTCCACTTGTGTTAGTAGTAACCAGTCGGAAATTTTTGATGCCGTTAGACAGCACCTCACTTCTGAATATGGCGAAAAAGTGCACCAAGTGAAAGTTCTCATAGCTCAGAAAATAGAAAGACCATTTTAGTGTCATGCAATTGACAAGGTGGCAATGAAAAACCTCTTCCACACCTTAAAAACTAAGTGGTTCGATTGCAACCAAATGGTTTCACACTTTGAGGAAAAGAGTAAAGAGCAATAATAAATAAATAACAGTAAATTAAATTCAATTTTAAAATTGCACAAAAACACGTTAAAGAATAAAATAAAGATTGTCATTGATTTACTTTCAACTACTGCCGTCCTGGGGAAGATTTGGAAGCACGTAAGGCGAATAATGATGAACGTGCTACAAGTTCGACATCTAGAGGTTGCCCTAGCGAAGATTTCTCTAAGTTGCCTGATCAAGCAAAAAGGCGGAGGTCAGGCGAATTACTGAAGGCGTACGACACTGCGGAATTGGTCTTTGGAACGAGTATGAGTCTTTGTTCATCTGGAGGCGCCATTGCAGCCTTTATTGTCAAAGACATTACTACTTCATCTACATCGCATGCTGCTGAGTATAAGACCGTCTAACCTCAGTGTAAAGAAATTCCCACCGACCTTGCTCTTTCCGATTTCGTAGAAGAAAAAATGACTAAAAACCATATCAACTCATTCGCAATAGAGAACTAAAGAACCACGTTAAAGTTTATCCTTCGTATCATAAAGTTTCAGATTTGCGGGATATTAATGTTACAGAGACTTTAGCGGATGTTCCCTTACAATCGTTATTGCACCACATAACAAGCAGAATTCTGTCTGTACAGAATGACGTCATTTTGACATTGTCTCAAGAAAAAGTCCGTAATTTAGAATTGGCTGCAAAATATAGATTTGAGGGTTTGTCTGGACAAAAGCAACACAAACAGAAGTTTGAAGACGAAGATGCGTCAGACGCGAGTGTTTTATTGACCACACTTGTGCCATTAAAAATAACCAGCAGTGACGATAAAAATGTATTGCTTTGGCAAAATGCAATCCAATTAAATTACAATACATACACGAAAACGTTACTTCAACTTTGAACGAAGATAGCTATGTGGAAGATCAAATAACTAAACTTTACCCATATGTGACAATTATCGACGAAAAAGAAATTACTGTTGATTTTAAGCTTATTTATACGATGATTGACGGTAAAGTTAGAAATCCGTGACGAAATCCAACATGCGATGTTATTAATGCAGAGCTATGTGTAAGACTTTCAACGATCTCGACGCAGTGTGTTTATTACCAGTAAACGAACTAAGTTTGCGTTACGGTTTAGCGACGTTACACGATTAGATCCACTTTATGGAGTATTTCTTACATTTGGGGTATAAACTGGCCATGAAGAAATGCAAGTGCGATTTTTAGAAGAGAAAGAAAAGATGCAACTGCAAAAACAGAACATTCAGAAGGGTTTCAAATTGCGAATCAATGTCAAGCTCTTCAAAAAATATTGCCTCGAAACTGCAAATATGTTAGTACGAAGTTTTCCGTGGTACTGCATGCCAACGTGCATTCACGAAGTTTGATTCATAGTACTCTCACCATTGCCGATAGGTCAACTGTCCGAGGAAGCGCAAAAATCGCGAAACAAGGACGTTAAGAAATACAGGAAAAGTTACTCGCGAAAAAACTCTAGGGAGAGCACTATAAGAGACGTGTTTCAGCAGCTACTTGTGTCTTCCTACTCAGTTATCTCGAGTTTGCGTACGACACTCCCGAAAACAAGCGAGAGTTTCATACGAGGTCGTACAATTATTAAGTGCGTACGTACCCGGCGGTTCAGAGTATTCTGACTTAGACGTCAGCTCCACTGACTATAGCGAATAATTATGTTCAAGGCGTAACATGTAACTTTTTAAGAATAAATGGAACATACAACAAATAAACAATGTTTTTATATTACCTTCTTAAAAATATGATCAAATTCGTTATCAGAGAACATGAAAACCCTTGTAAACAATTTGTGATTCCAATCAAATTTGTTTTTTATTTCTGTGCGCTATTTTAGATCCGCCATTTTGAATTTTCAAAAAACACTTTCTGTTCCAATTAAATTAATTTTTGTATTTATGTCCGCGTTTTTCGGGAATCGGCGCACTGTGCATTGCGACGTTCTCCATGTCTACGTCTGACCATCATGCGACCACCGTGCATTCCCAAGCAGAATCAGGATTCGTCACTAAAGACCACTCTACGTCCCAATCCAGTCGCAAGGTACACCACTCCAAACGTTGATGTCGATGACAAGCCGTCAGCGGAAGCACAAGATGTAGTCGATTGGACCGCAAGTCAAAAGTTCTAATTCGACAGTAAACTGTACGAAGAGTTACAGGGCGTCCTTCGTTTCGAAACCATTGATCGGTTATTAATCTTGTACTCGAGAATCAGTCTCTTAATGTCATTAATCGAAAATGGCGGACCTGGACCACATTTGTCTGTCCCTCTCTAGACCATGCTTGATAACACCGTACTACAGAGGAAATGCAACCAAAAACAATACCAAAATGGACTTAATCTCTGAAGATATTTTCCCGATAATTTCGATTGTAACAAGTAAAACATCAAATTTTTCCTTGGATCCTGGATTATTTTGAATGAGATTTTAATCAATTACTACCTTGCACTAGTTAAATATTTGCAACATAATTTGATGACCTGTTTCTAGTACGTGTTCCGCCACCGCTGACTTCGTAGATTGTTTAATATGACTACACCTTCGATGGTCCTTTATACGAATTCCCACGCTTCTATCCGTTTATGTATGCACGACCACAAGAGCAAAGAATGCTATAAACTCCGTCAGATTGAAAAAGAATAACGTCCTTCACCGGATTTAAGAAAAATTATGTTTGAAAACAGTAAAATTTTAGAGAATGTTTCTAATTATTATCAGCCAAAAAATGAGGGAATTAGAAATCCTTTTAATATTAACCGTTTTCCTTTACCGGAGATTTTGAAAGTAATTTTATCGATCGGAGACCGATCAATAAAAACGAGACTTCACGGCGCAATCAATGAATTTGTTCCGAGCTCTGAAGATGTCCACTGCGAAGTGTGACAAAAGCTCAGCTCGCGTTATAACGGCATTACGGGAATTATCCAGAATAGAAAATTGTATAATTAATAAAAATAATTAAATTTGCATAAGACAAAGTTTTCAACAAAAATTTATGATACACGTAGAAGTATTATTTCGTATCTGGAAAAAGAAAAAAGTAGATGGTGCAGTATTAGAAAAATTACATAACATGGTTACACTTAACAAATAAATTCAACTGGTTCCGTATAATGTGAAAGAAAAATGCGCAGAATTAAATTTGCAAGAAGTATCGATAGATGTAACGCATGTTTCAAAAGCTTGGATAAATGAAACTATGTGGTGTTCCTGACAAATTAAAATTGATGATATTTGTATGTAGTAACTTCGTCGTTGAGTTACTTACTTTTAACATTTGTTATTTAAATTGTATACAGTTGTTTGATAATGTAAACACAACATTAAAAACAAAAACATAAATAACAACTAAAATTTTATGGCTTAAAGATTTAATTGCATTCTTGAAGAATGTAATTGGAAAATTACTTATAATTCTTATTTAATATAATAATGAACATAACGGCAAAATATACTTTAAATGTTAATTTTTTAAAAGAGTACATTTAAAACAAAGCACAGCGTAAATTATAAATTGACAATGAGGATGAGAATATAAATAATCTGTTTTGTTAAAACCAATTAGTAAATTCCAATTCTTCCATGCCGAAAATACACGATATATTTGTTTAGCGTACCACGAATAACAATTAAGCTTAAACATGCGTTTCAAATTAAATTACGCATTTCGTGCTTTCTAAGCTTAAGGTGTTTATTTACGAGATAAGTCCTTGTTTTAATTGTACAAAAACACTAAGAAACGTTTTAATAGTTAACCTGGTTTGTACAGTTAATTCCGACAAAATGCTTTGAATAACCCAATTTCTATGAGAATATATTTTTCTTAAAAAACAAATCAAACGATATATTGAAGAATAGAAGAAACCATATCTAGTACATTTAAAAAAATTTGTTGTTGATTATAACTGTACCGTAAAAAGTGATTGTGGTAGAATTCAATTTATAACAAACGCTAAAAAACATTTTCTCTATAGAAACCGTGATTTCTAGGACAGTATAAAATCTTTAAAATGTTTAGAAATTGCCAATGGCCTTTTTGTACGAGTAACGTACGCCCCGTTTCATGAAATTAACGTGAGAATTTACATTAATGCTTTATTTTCATTTTATAATTGCCAAAAAGCAATAAAGTTCTTATTCTAACATAAGGTCAGTTCCCAAATTATGTTTTAATTACTAGTTTATTTTACACGGCATGAGATGTTACAATTCAATGAAACCCCACAATTAATTAGCTCTATTTAACAAAGATTAATGTTTGAAAAGAAAGTTTTACTGGTTACCTTTTAAAACAAATCAAAAAAGAACTTTAGTGTTTTATACGTAAAGATACCAAGCCAACATAGTTCTAGAATAACAAATGACTGACAGTTTAAAGAAAAATGAGTGCATAGTTAGTAGCGCTTACATGTTAAGTGCGTTGTTTGAGTTATGCTGAACACAAAGAAAACAACAACAGTATTCTTATTACACAATATTCTAGCAGAGTCAACTTAAACTTATTTCACTTTTTATATACGTAATAAAAAATAAACAGATGCCGTTATAAGTAAAGTACAGAAAACAGTAATTTCTTTAAATTGAAAGTAGAATCTGCAACGTAAATACTTATTAAATATTAATTTAAAAAAAAACCTGCAAGTAACTATAATATTTCATTTAATTTTTATCGGTATGTGTTACTGTTATTGTTTTCTTAGTGTTGGTTTTCTGGGTAACGTTTTAATTTAAAAAAACGATCAAATAATTATTTCAATACATGAAAAAATTAACTTTGATACCTTTTTTATAGCATATAACTAATTCTTCGAATTTTTAATCATTTTAGTTTCCACCTTATATATTCGAGGCCGTTAATCTTAATTAGTTGCATTTTGCATAATATAATACCAAAAAAAAAACGTAAAAAGCAATCGTTTTTCCTACAATTTTGATAAAAGCATTTACATATGTCTACCGAACACATAATGGGATCAAATAGAAACGAAGACACCAAGCTGTACTGAAAGCTTTTGAGTAAGAGAACAAACCAAATTGAAAACTATATTTTTAGAGAAACTAAGAACTATAAACGCTGAAAGCAAAAAAACGTATATACTATAACCGGTTACAGAAAAAGCAACTCTCAGATCTTATTGAACGTAAACATTCAAGAACAAAAGAAAAAAAACATACATTGGGAAAACAAACAACAAAGTAAAATCAGAAAAAAATTGTACAATACTAACGTAAAATCTTAACTAAAACTCTTATTGTATCTAAGACAGATGGTAATTATATATTTTTTTAATTTTTAAAATTTTTAAAAAAACAATATAATGTCTTTTATATCTACTATATACTCAACTATATACTCTGCAAAGTATTTAATTATATTATTACCTTCTATTATTAGACCTTTGTTTATTACCTCGTTCCATTTCTTCAATATTTTGATCTTTATTGCAATCATTTATTAATAGTAAGTTTTGTTTTCATCTTTTTATGATTTGTATACATCTTGTTATAATGTGATCCGTAGTCTTTTATTTGCTTTAAAAATTCTATCTTTATTTGTTCTTTTTAAGTATTTTGTAATTTTCTTGTTTCTTTACAACTCTGTGTTTCGTTTTCTTTTTTTTATTGTGTTCTTCAGATCTTTATCTTTATTTCCGGTAAGTATCATTTATTTTGATTTATTGTTTTGTTCAATGTAGTTTTTTTATATCATTGTTTATTATAAAATATCCACATTTATCATTCGCTGCTGTGGAGAATAGTTTTAAATTTTGTCCACTTTATTCATTAAAAAAATAAGATTATTATAAAAAAAAATTAAGTGATAAAAAGAAAACATGAAAAAACTATGTATTTGGATTTTTTTTCAAACAGCACTCGAGAATTTTTTTTGCACCATTAGATTCGTAGAAAAAACTAAACAAAAATGATATATATCATAAGTGCCGAAATTTACTAACTTATTTACTGCTCAAAATGTTGCCCGTTACATCACAGACATTGTTGAAAACATCTTTATTTGTAGCTCTTTAAATTTGTTGAGAAAGTGAATTGAATGCATTGCGCATACTCGCAATACAATCCTCTGTAGCATAAAAAATATTTTGCATTCTACCCCAGAGATTGAACCTATTGGGGTAAAAATCAGGTGACCTAATAAAAGCATTGTTGACAAACCAACGATCTTCAAAAAGTTTTCTAGAGACACCGTTGATATTTCAAGATAATTTTCTCCTACAATTTAGGTACACTATTTTTTACTTCTCAAATTTTCCTCGTAAATGTGAAATTCCTGTTAATGGCAGTCGCAAAACAGGGTTATTTTCGTCATCGCAAAAATGCATATTCCGACGATTAAACCCGCTGTTTTTGTAAATTTAGATTCGTCTGTCCAAATGATATTGTGTAAGATTTAATGATTAGCTATAATAAGAATTTAGGTGCAGTAAGAATGGTAACGCTGAAAAAATATACAGAATCTTGTTAAGTTAAGTTTTATTTTTTAAATATATCGCAAACCCTGAGTTTGAAGCTTTACAAAGTCAGGTGTGGAGTTGAGCTTGTGTGCATTGTAAAAAATTAGAGTATATTTAACCAAGATTGACAGTAATTACCAAAAGATGGAAACACGTGACCGCAGTAAACAATCTGAACAGATGGGTGTTTGTGAATTTATTTGTCAAGCAGCTGAAGGCATGGAGACAGCACAAGGTCAGCAGATCGGATTTAATGTTACTGTACAAGATTTGATATCAGTGGTTGTTGCGACCATGAAGAAAGTAGAATCGACTAAAAAAGTTAGTACCACAGAGATAGCTGCGTTAATTCCAGAGTTAAGTGAATCCTGTGTTGAAGGTGCTGCTACATGCTTCGAAAAGGTAGCAGACAAATAATAAAAAAATGGTTGCGATATTAGTCACCGAGATAAAAGGGCTTGCACTGAATTGGTTTCATTCAAAGTAGAGTCATGCTGCACTAGAGTATGAGTCCGAGTATCAATGTTGGCTATGTTTAGTCGCCGTGAAAATAAAACTAACTTGATGGGGAAGTTAGATGCACGTAAGTGGCGACAAACAAATTAAATATTAGTGACGATGATTTGATTGCGTATTCGATAGATGATTTTGACAATGTTATTCACCAGTCACAAGGATGACTAGACTTACAAAATTCGAAGACCTAATGGATTTAATAAATGGTTTAACTAACGTTGAGAGGAATGTGCTAAAACCAAGTGTAACTGGAAATGTGCCAGCAATCCCTGCAAGAACATCAGTCGTTCCAACAGGAACCATTAAGATGTTTTGTCTGTGGTAAAGATGGACATTTTGCCTCAAAGGTGTAATGCTATTGGCCACCTTAGAAAAGATTGTCCAGGAAATCAAACAACAGCAAAGGATAGCACTACGATTGTTTGTTGGGAAGAGATTTTATTTCACAGCCGTCAATTCATGTTGAAGTCGGTAGTGACGGTGTTATTGTAAATCTAAAAGATGTTAGAGATGATCAGGATGTTACTGACGATATAATGTTAATTGATATTGATCACGATGACCGTGAAAAGTTGGTGAGTTGTTTAAATGTTACTTATGAGATAGGTATGAAAAGTAAAACCTAATTTTTTGAGGTATTTGACAATGAGTATATGTAGCCAGCATGAGAGTTGTGTCCAAAATTTCAGTACACTGCTAGGATCAAAACGGATCCTTATAAACATTTTTTTATCGTTCTCGTAGACTTGCCTACACTGACACACAGGTAGTCGATCAGATAGTATCAGAGTTGTTAGGTCATCTCAATCTCCGCACCCTTCGCCCGTTGTCTTAGTTTAAAAAAAGATGGTTCGAAAAGATTGTATGTGGATTTCCGTGAGTTGAATAAAGTAGTAGTTAAGGATAGATTTCCATTACCCTTGATCGATCATCATTTGAACGCGATCCATGGTAAAAAGGTTTTTAGTAAACTAAACCTTAAAGACGCGTTTTATAATATTAACATAACTGAGAATTCAGCTAAATTCTTTTCGTTTATCACCCCGCACCGTCAGTATGATGAAATTACCATTTGGCTTCTGCAATAGTTTCGTCAGCGAAGTATTTCGAGATTTAAATAGTGACAGAGTACAGGATAGGTGATTATGTAATTGAAACAAATAACATAACGAGGCCCGATAATCAAAAAATATAATATAATGTTGTAAAAAACGTGAAAGGGTTCGACCGATCTACGTCTTCGGTCGAGGTCGACCAACGCCAGGTTGGAAGAGATGTAAAAATTAATAATTAAGTATAATAAGAACTTGGAAAACCACGAAGTTTGATATATAATAATATAGGTGCAGCAAGAAAGGTAACGATTACAGTTTTTTATTGTATATATATCCGGTGTGGTCGATGAGCTTTTTGTCGCACCTTCAGAGCATAAATTAAATTGATTGATTGTGCCTTGAACACCCGGTCCAATCGATAAAACTGGTGTTCAAATATCCGGCAGAAAAAACTAAGATCTCAATTAATATTACTCGTAAAAAAAGTTTTGATTATTTCAATAGATTCAATAAGTTTTCGTTGATAATAATTAGACATATTAGCGAGAACTTTAGTGTTTTTAAACGAAATTTGATAATTCGTTTATAACATGCGCCGACTGCCAATTTAGAAAACTGTTTAAGACGATTACATTTTTGATGATCTTTAATACAAATTTCTACACTTCTACACGTTTCTCTGTGTACGACCACAGAAACAAGAGATGCTATAAGTGCCATCGGACTAAAGAGGATTAACGTCTTTCATCGGATTTAAGAATTGCCTCAATTTAGAAAAAGTAACCAATCGAGTAATATTGTTGTTTTACCAAATTTTACTCGATACGATCCGTAGTATCTTTAACCGTTGATTGTAGTATTTACTGAAAGACGTTCAACTACGTGCTTAAAAAATGTGAAACACAACTTTCTTCACCGCGGGCACCTCTCTATAAATTATCTTCACCGACTAGTGTCGCCACAGACGGTCAGCAATATCTTACATATATTTTATCATTTACTAGTTCATTTTACAAGCGAGGTTGCCATAATATATCGGGTCTAATTTAAATTTATTCTAATTTCTAATCTAATCATGTTACTGCTCACCTGTTTTTGCGAGTAGCAAACTTTGAATTCGTATTATCTGTTTTTATTACCTTTTTAAATAAAATAAAACTTGATCCTGTTTTTTCTTTAACAGTACTAACTCTATGACCGTTAGAGATGATATTGATTTCTATCATTATAAACCGAAATTGCTGATGACGAGCTTTTGTTATATTATTTCCATACCACGTACCATAAAACAAAATAGCCTTTTCATGATTTTCAAAAAAAATTAGAATTATTATTGAAGTAATTATATTTTTTAATTATGTTTCTAATCTTTGATATGCTGACAAAGTAAATATGTAAAATAATTTTAAGCCTAATTTAACTACAAAGCTTGATCACTTTTCTGTTACGATAATTTCATTACTTTCATGTAACTATTTATATTAAATAAAGTAGTACATAAAGTTAATTCGTTCTGACGCAGTTTTTGTTTTTCAAAACATTAATTCACATTAAAAGATTGATAAGGTTCTTATAAACACTCGATAAACGAAACCTTGGACTTCATAGTAATTCAAGTTTTGCATGGCAACATCGCTATAACATAAAAGCAAGATTATGCAGTAATCTACAACAATTAGCAAAGTGGTTAGTAAATATGCTGACCAACAGATGGATCGATGTTAATTTCCTAGTGGCGACCATACTTTTTCGGCACAAAATACGTCGTAAAGTACTTATGCGATAGACAACGGTTGAAATTTAGATTTCGCTGCTACTCTTGGTTTGGTAAAAGTAAATTTTATGTAATACTTTGTTTGTGCCTAAAACCTTAAATGATTTAATTATTTTTGTAAATTTTGAAGAAAAAATGATGAAGCAAAAAGCTCTAAAACTGAAATCCAACTGTACAACTTCTCACAAGTGATATGTAGTGTTAAATGTCGTTATGAATTCGATCTCAACCAAAACTGGTCAATTCACTCAAAGAATAGTTGAGAAAATGATAAAATAATTAGAATTCCAAACGAACACTATAACACAGACGAGCAAATATGCATATATAGAAGAATGTTACCTAAAAAACATACGTAAAAAAACTACTTCTGGTTTAAAAACTCCCATACAACAATTAACATTTTCGAGATGTGCAAATACAACAGGCTTACATAAAAAGAAAGAACTTGTAACTGGCAAATCAAAAAATCGACGCTAATTTCACAAATACCATAATTTACAAAAACACAAATTTTTAAAGAGTTGTTGTTCCCGAAGTAAGCAAAGTAACCAAACCTTCTTTTTTTGGTGAATCCCATGCTCCAAAAAAGAAATTAAAAAGTAAATATGAGATCATATATGTTATGTTTATGTCCCCTAACGTTACACTACTAATCCAGTCAATACACCAAAATATCCTAAGACTTACAAAATCATATTATCGAAAGTTCTATTCTGCCACCCAATCAAACTACAAAACGTAAATCATCGTGAAGCGATTCTGGCTTTGAAGATTTCATTGAACAATTGATATGTCAGTCGTTTTGAGCATTAAAGTTTATAAAAAAGCTGTAGTTTCAGACTAACCTCGAAAACTGACTAAGATAAAACATTTTAGACATAAAACTTTCACCATAAAACATATACTATATTATATATTTTAATAAGATAAAACATATTTTTTAATTTTGCACCTCTTCTAGTATTAACCTTTACGTTGATTCAAATGAGCTTGAGATTGATTGAGCTTCTCCTATATTTATTTATTCAAGCCCTGTGTGTATAAATCCGAGAATATTTCAAAGCGTGCGGCGTTCGTTTTTACCGAAATGCGAAAGATATGTGCAATTGGAAAGAGAGAGAAAGACATTTCCTAAAAAGCTTCAAATCTAAAAACAATTTATTTTCGAACCCTTGTTTATTTGTATCGAAGAGATAAGTGGGTAAAATATTCAACACCTTATATATTCATAATGTAGAAACAAGATTCATACCTAACGAGTAAATTAGATAACACCAAAACAAAAACATTTGATAAAAGATTCGAAAAAGAATTAGAAACCGTAATAGTACCAAAAGATTTCAACGCTAAATCAGAAAAAAAAACTACATCAAACACGAAAAGCTTTACTTTAAAAACCCACTTTTTCATCAAATCTTCACTTCACTTGTTTTACTAATTGTTGTACTTTGATAATTTTTGTTCGTCCGCATCATAGCTTTAAATTATAAAGTATACTTTCAATTTTTTTCGCTTTGCTATTTGGATTGATTTATATTGTTCCGCATGACTTTGCCATCATTATTAACGCTTCTTTAACACCATTCCACAGTTTTTTAAACGGTATCGTTTTTTTTTTTAATTTCTACTTATATATTGCAGTAAATAACACAATGCAAACAAATTACAACAAATCCCGTAGAGTAGTTGCAAAAAAATATCTAACAAATAAATAAAACAATTCAACTGTTTTTAATCAAACTATAAAATCCCATCTATATAAAATTTTTGTTAGTAGAATACCAATTACTTGAAGTGTTCTAGATAAACTGTTACTTATTCATCGCAAGATGAGTTTTGCAAATACTTTAATAACAGAAAAACGATATTCGTTTTTACGCAAATCACCTTTTTTAAAAAGATTTATGGAGTGTAAATGTACTTTGGAATTCATCATTGCCATTAAATTTTTTTGTATATAATACATTAAATTTTTCAATTACTAAAAAAGGATTTTTGCTCGAAAATGTTATTAAATAATCTACTTAACTTTTTCTGCAATTTAAGTAAAAACGATTAATTGAAAAATATTTAGACACTGCAAATATAACATTAGTTGCAGCAAAAATAGAAGTCGGAAGTCACTGTTAATATTGTCGCTAATACAACGAATGCATCCGGTACATAAACTCCTAAGATTTATATCAATTGAATAGAACTTTAAAAGTTGAAAACTTGTTTTTGATCAACGCTAACATCTTTTATCCTACGCTTAAAGAGCATTACTTAATCTAATATTATAAAAACGTAAATTTTGTAGTCTATTAGTCACTAGAATTAGATATTTAACTTACAGTTTTTAAACGAAAGTGAAGGAGTGATTGTGAAAAAAAAACCAAGAGTAATTTTAAAATTCGTAATTATTAACACTATCGACAGTCACGTTTTCAAAACAGTGTTTAACTATTTGCGAATTCAATTTTCCAAATATTCTAGCATTTTGTAGTACGTGAGAATGCTTGTAATTATAGATTACGCCATTCAGAGACGAATATAAACGATAGTCTTGTAATTTTGCAAGGTTTGCAGATAGACAATCGATAATTAATTTAACTGTTAGTTCTAATGACAGATGAGCAGTATCCTGTGAAATTGTTTATGAGAACGAGTGTAAACGACGTGCCTAATTTGTATTCGGAAATAAAAAGTTGGTTCGAAGTATATAATTCAAATTTTAACAAAGAATACGCTAAATATTAACATTAAAAAAATATTATCAAGCAGAAATTAATGTAAAGTAGTCATTGTTCGTCTTCAAACTTAATTACACTTATGATTTTTATATTCTTTTTAATAAAACCGCTTCTATTAAAACTTCCAGGATTAGACTCAATGCTGCAACCGAAGTTGTCAATTTGGCTTATTATTAGTTAACAAGTTGATCACTTAACTCTTTTTTCATCGATTTCTTTCTAACCAAGTTGATTACTTAACTAAAGTAGTTCGGTTTCAACATTGACACGGTCCAATTCCATTTTTTTCATATTTTAATACAAACTCCGTTCTTATAAAACCGCTTCTACTTAGCCAAATTAGAAGCTACCAAAACAATCCGATGCTTAGATACGTTATGAAGAAATAAAGTTGTCTTATAACCTCAAAAAAATTGTTGCTACGCGATATAGCTCATGCCAAAAAATGTTCAAAACAAATCATTTCAAGAACCCCTAAGTAACAATTTTCTTTGACCAAGACTTCATTTAGTATTGAAACGTTCGCGAATTTATTGTAAACTTCTAGAACGTTTACCGAAGGATGTAGAAAATTCTCGAGAGAGAACAGAAATATATAAAAACGCTTCAAAGGAATCATAGATCAGTCGGAAGTATTAAGAAGATTGTTTAAATAAATAAGTAATTAACGCGTGTGTAAGATAAATATAACGGCGTTCAAGCGTACGTGCCTTTAATCTAAACAAGTATCAGTTTTAGATAAGCATAAGTTATCCGCGGACATTATTTTTCGAGTGATTCTAATATACAAGCTGTATCAAATTTCCTGTGAAGTGCTGAGATCTCGTTTATTACCAGAGATAGAGAGCTGGTTAAATGGACAAAAATGATCCTTGAGTTATGTCTAAATAAATTCAACAGACAAAATTTACCCCCTCTATAAAGTTTCTGAAATATGGCGGCACAATAAAATTGGTGTTTTGGATTTTTAGCTTTAAAATTGTTATTTTGGAAGGTATTTAAAAACTGAAAAAACTTTCTTGAAAGAACTTTTTCTGCTCTTTCAGATGATGGCAATAAATTTTTGTTATCGTTATTACTTTACTCTATATCGATACCATTTTAAAGTCATGAAATAGACAAAAAATCCTGATTTCAAAAATGTATAACATGTTAAAAAAAATCAAAAATAAGTTTAAAATTTAAAAAAAAACGTTTTGATTAAAAATGTATTAAGTTGGTCCACAGAAAATGAAGGAAGTTACACCTCAAGTTCAGTTTAGTTTAAATGTTTGGTGTGGAATATTTAATAATATGATTATCAGACCTATCATATATAAAAGACATTTAAATTCTGATATGTATCTCACTTTCTTAGAAAACGAGTTTGAAAATTTCCTGGACAATATTTCCCTAAATCAACTCGAATCAATTCATTTTCAACAAGACGGAGCCTCTGCGCACAATGCGCAAGTTGTCCAAAATTATTTTAACCAAAAATTTACAGACAGATAGTTAGAAACAAATGGACCCATACTTTGGCTGCGAGGTCTCCGAATCTAACATCACTAGACTATTACTTTTAGAGTTACGTTAAGAATCAAGTGTATTCTGTAACTTAGAACACTGTTGAGCAGCTGATAGAGCAAATTATTAGTGCATGTAGAAATTGTCAGAGGGTTCACATTAGACGTACTTCAGAACATGTTTCTAGAAGATGTGTAGTGTGTTTAGAAAATCAAGGTCGTCAATTTGAACAATTATTGTAGTTAAATTTAGGTTCTTTCTTAATTTAGAAATGTAACGGATATTGCTATTATTGACACTTATTAATAAATTTTCAATCGGAACGGTTTTCTTTAAATGTTAAACTTATTTTTGCTTTTTTTATAAACATGTTATACATTTTTGAAATCAGATTTTTTTTCTCTATCTTATGACATAAAACTTTAAAATGGCTACCATATGAAAAACAAAAGTTGGTATCGATATAAAGTAATAACGATAATAAAAATTTATTGCCATCATCTGAAAGAGCAGAAAAAGTTTTTTCAAGAAAGTTTTTTCAGTTTTTAAATACTTTACCAAATAACAATTTTAAAGCTAAAAATCAAAAACACTAGTTTTATTATTTTCCGCCATATTTCAAAAACTTTATAGAGGGGGTAAGTTTTGTTTTTTTAATTTATTTAGGCACAACTTAAAGATCATTTTTGTCCATTTAACCAACTCTCTATCTCTAATAATATACGAGATCTCTGTACTTAACACGGAATTTGATACAACCTGTATAAATTAATGTAAGTGTTTTTCTTAAATATCCTTAGATTTAATTAGTTACGTGTACTTATAAACGTGTAAATATTTCATTATAAATAAATAAGTTTTAAAAATCGTTACAGTATTTCAAAACGAAAAACAAAGTCGTTCCAAAAAAAAACATGCATGATCCTTTGATCAAGACTGACATGGTATAACAAAATACGATATCAGCGGAGTTCAGTTTCTATATATACAGGGTGATTGATTAGTGCGGTAAAGTCTAGTAATTTCTGTCTTTATTTTTGAGGTATCAAAGTAAAAATTAAGAAGATTGTATCCAACCTTAAGTTTTATATTTTAAAATTAGTTACAGTGTTACAGGGTGTTTCATAACGCCGCACCAGATCAAACCTTTTTAATCATTGTCAAGATTTTTAAAAATTTTGCTAATATTCCTTATATCGATTACAAAGTGAGTCAAACGCAAATATATTATTTTCTTAATGTTTTTAAATGACTCACCCTGTATTTCATACCACTATCGAAAATTTAATTTTGTAAAACCGTACACAAACGAGTATGAATTTATAGTACTTGAAAATGATAATAACGTGACTAAATTTGTGTTAAAAGATTCCTACACAACAAAATATTAAAAATTTCAACAATATTCTCACGTGATAGATTCTTAAAAAGTTCGTTAGCACATTTAGAAACAGCATCAATGTCTAAATTTTCTCAATAAACTTTGTAATACATGAAACGTGACATTTCAGAAAAATCCGTCAATTAGTGAGTCTACAGTAGAGGATCAAAGAACGAATTTCCCGCACAAGCTAACAAAATGAGGACGAGTATCGTGCTTAAACAATTTCTACTCGTTTGTTAATATAAATTTATTAAAATATAGTACTTAGAGCCACCGGATATTTTTATTTTAAGATGTTTTACACTAATCCGATACTTGCCATTAAACAATCTGACCAGAACCATAATAGCAAACAACAAAATTGTACACAAAAAGTAAAACGAGCAATAGACCATAGCATAACCTATCGCAAAGAAAATTCTTATTTTAGCTTGGTTCGACAAAGGAAAGTTCACAAAGGTGAATAAATAAAACATACATAACATGTAAGGATTCGCAGGCTTGGCTTGGTTTTCAAAAGCTTGGCTTGAAATCAATTAGCCAAATCAAGCTTTTACGGCTTTTACCAAGCTTTCAAACTCTTAAAAATAATACTATCTTGATGTAAAATTTTAACCCCAAAATAAATTTTATCGAAGGCAATTTACACAAATCACTTTAGCAAACAGCGTCAACTAAAGAAATGAAAACAGAAATTACGTGTCGAACTGAGTTTTAAGAAAGCTAAATTTATACATCTTACACTGCAACGTTTTTTGTTTATTTAGCTGGAGTCTTGTTTTGGTTACAACCGCAGCTAAGCATAATCGAGTACACTAAGTACATATTGTTAAGTTAAGTCAGTGTAACTACGAAGAAATAAAGATTAGTATTTGCTGTAATTATTTTACTAATAATTTATTTTGTTGATGACGGATAAATAAAGAGAACCATAATTAACGCAATACATGAAGACGTTTTAAAATACGCATCTCACAGCATTTACCATATAGTTAAAATCAATCAATCTTCACTTATTTAAATAGACAAAATCGACCTGAAAACTTTAGACCAAACCAGAAAAAAATTTAATTTTACCAAACAAGAAAACGTTTTCTAGTTTGTAGTCGTTTATCAAAAATACGATGTATACTAAATTACATCATAACTCGGGATCAATCAGAATTCAAGCAGGAACGCGTCATCAAGTATACACATTCAAACCTGGCATCGTGAATGTTCTGTAAGTGCAATATTTTGTGTCTATTACCCTGTCTACTACACGTGAATAAATCTTGTATTGATATAACCATAAAATGTTTATTGTGTATTTCTTATTATCAAATTATGAATGTGGGTTTATTTATAATTTATTTTATTACACCCACGTACAGGCATGGATCACATCTAATTCGGAATACTAAACGACACGTTAGAAATCATGAGGTAACCTATGCTAGCAGTTGTGTAATCGTTTATAATGTCCAAGGTCATAAACTACTTTTGCGAAAGGAGCAAAAAAAGTTTGAAAAAGCTTGAAAGGTTAGAAAAGCTTAAAAACCAAGCCAAGCCTGTATCTACAAACATCAAACCAAGTGAAGCTTTTATTTTTAAAAAAACTTGACTTTCAAGACCAAACCAAGCTTTTACGTTTCAAGCCAAATACCTTGGCTTGGTGAATATGGAATAACCTGATCAAAAAACACACGGAAAACCAAAACCCACGTGATGTGTCAAAAATGGTAGCGCAAATTAAAATATTATGGATACGTAAAGAATTAAAATCAAATCAGAAACGACATAGACGTACGCAAAATGTACGACGACCATAAAACAGAAAAAATTAGACTAGAAAGACAGTGCAGTTTCTTCAATTCATCAGGTTTCGTGTAGGTTACGCAAAATATTGTCTAAGATGTTTTTTAAACAAACATAAAAAATATGATGTAGAAACCAACAACAATAAAAGCAACTGTGTTTTTTTAAGATCAAACAATTTTTGAATCCATCGACATACTATGTTTTCATTAATTTTACCATTATCACACATTCCTCTGATATTACGAACTATTTGCACTGTATTGCTTCCACAATGCAACTTAAATATCTTTAATGATTTTAAAGTAAAAATACTACAGACCTCGCATGTCAAATATTTTAACTTTAGCATTCGCCAATTCATAAAATGCATCTAATTCTGTTCACGTAACGTGTCTGCAAAAGTGAATAAAAGTAAATATGTTCATGTACTAATTTTTTTGTAAATGTATGTATGCATGTATGGTGAATAAAAACATGACAATATGATACAAGCCAAATGACATAGTGGCATCATTCTTCAGTTTTAGTACTACTAGTGGTTGCAAATGCAAATTATGACCTTCATAAGAATGTTTGTTCACAAAAATTTGATACCACAGTTTTTTTTATAACAACAAGAGACAGCTGTGCCTAAAAATACGTGATAATTGAAAAATAATGTTTCAACACAATCACGATTAACACGCGCTACATTCGATCATTAAAAATTCGTACACGGTATATACAATAACTGTAAGACGAGATGCTAGTTTTTTCAATATAAACACATAGATTTTTTATTTTGTATAATTAATCTTAGTTTCTGCAAAAAAATCAATTAATTTATTTTCATAATCCTTTCTCCGTACATCAACAATCTATAAGAAATTCTATCTATTTTGCCCACATATTAATGATTCCTTTTCTAGAAATCTGTACCGCGAAGTTATTAATTTTCATAATAATACCATTTTAATTCCCCCAGAAGACAATAAAGATTATCGATTACCAACATAAATACAACTATGCCGTGAGTTATTTAATTTTGATCTTGCCATTATTATTTAAAAAAATGTTTGTTATAGCGACTAACAACAAATTCAGAAAACGGTACGGCTTATTACAATAAAACAAAATTAATTGCGTCATGAGTATCTTAATTTAACCATCCTTTGTTTTTGTTATAAACAGTTGTTTAATTAAATCAGCGTGTTTTAAAAGTAAATCAAGAACATACACGGATTTGAGGAAAGTCAAGTTTCATGCTTGGAAGCACATCATTTGCATCAGTAATATAACAAACATTAGTTATCCGCATGATGAAGTTAACATGCTGCATCTGGTTCAACATGGATAACCGCTAAACGAATATTACACACCCATTATTATTCTTGATAGTACAAACTTTTTGTTTAATAACATATTTCTTGGTTAACAATCGCATAACGAACTTGATGGGGTTGCGTATTAACCTGATATTAACATGTTTAGATTGTATCAAGTTAATAACAAAGTCAGTACAAAATAGAGAAAATATCCTGCACGATTATAAACGCATTATCTAACATTTAATAATTTTTTTACTCAACTAATGACAAATATTTATGAAAATAGAGCGTTTTCAGTCGTGGTTTTACATAAATAATGTTATTAAAAGAACAACGTAACAATAATTAACAACAACAATAATGCATTACATACAATTCGAAGAATGTAAACATGCAAAATCTAGTTAATTGCAAGTTGGATGGTTGCGCAAAAAAATGAATGAAGAGTATCTTACGTATGTTACGTATCAAGGTCACATTGTGCAATGATTTTTATAATAGCCAGGAACTTTACGTGTCGTTTTGTACAAGTACAAGTTACCGGTTTTTATAGATGTAGATTACCGTACCAAATAATAAGAGAAATTTTGTACAGCCATAGTCATTGAAAATGTCCCTAAAATGAGCAATACCGCACGTTCAGTCACATTCTAATAGTATTAATCGTATTTATACCTGTAAATATATCCTAAGGTTATGGTTTTTTTCTTTGTCGTATAAATACAAAAAGGTGATTACCATTACTTAATTTTGTATGTATTTCTCAAATCATACGAAAAGGCGTGTAAATATTACTATCAAATAAACGTTTTATAAAACCAAAATTTTCTTTATATTTTTTGTGCGAATTAAAAAACAAACACTTTTTTCTAATTTTGAATAACAATTTATTAACATATTTTTAATACACATAGGACATACTATATCGTCAAATTTTTAGGTAATAAATGTTTTGAATAAAGATGCCGAAATTATATCTGCAAAATTATTTAAAAAGTATTTGTTACGTCTAAATTTTAACTATTAATGTAATTTATTAAAATGTGTGTTCTGATAGTCATATTATTTTTATATGTAGGATGTATAAACCTGGCTTATCAGACCTGGACTAATGTTTGGTTATAAGAATATGCAGCGTTTGTTACTATAATTTATAAACCATTTTTCTTATATAATAATTAATAAGTAACAACGATACTTGTTTTTTGTTATAAAATAACTGTTTATTTTTTCAATTTCTTAATTTGAATGTTGGTCCGGTTTATGTAAAAGTAGGTATTGTACCGGATATGCATCCTAGAGTTAAGCAGAATAACAAATACCTCACTTATTAATGATGTGTTGTCAAAGAAAGTGTGGTAATGCTCATTTTAAAGACATTTAATAGTATTGATCGTATTGACATCTATAAATATACTTTGAGGTTATGGCTTTTTGTTTGTCGTATAAATACAAAGAGAACTGAACGTAACGTGGTCGAAGTAAGACGTGAATTAAAGCGTTGGCGATAAAACACCTGTATACAGGCTTTATTCCAACATAATTTGTAAATTTTAATACGAAGTTTTTCGAAAATAGTGGAAAGAAACAATTAATAAATCAAAAGTGAATAATTAAGTATATAAAAACGTTTTATAGTGAATAAATATAACAGTTCCAACAAAATAAGACAGTGCGTAATCACAACATACGCGAAGGCAAGGACGCTCGATAACGGATAACTTAAGAAATGGATATGGAAAGAATTGAAGAAATGTTCGCATCTATAAACAATAACACGAAGCAAACAAACGAAAAACTGGACAAGTTAATACAAGAATTAAACCAAGTTAAAGAGGAAAACACAAAACTTACAAAAAAAGTGGTCGAGCACGACGAAAGAATAGAAATGCTGAAAAGAGAAATAAGAGGAAAAAATCTCATAATAAAAGGTATCAAAGAGGATATAAACGAGTGTGAAGAAGTAACTAGAGAAAAAGTTTGTATAGTAATTGACAAGATAGGAATTAGACTAGATAAAAAGATGGAGATCGACGAAGCAAAAAGACTAGGAAAACCTACTGAAGGAAAAACAAGACCAATATGAATTAAATTAATAAAGACGAGTACAAAAAAAAAGATTTTAAGCAGCGCAAAAAATTTAAAAGGATCAGATATTTGGATAGACGAAGACTACACAAAAAAGGTGCAAGAAGAAAGAAAAAAATTAATACCACTACTAAAAGAAGCTAGAGAAAAAGGACAAACAGCATATTTAATCTACGACAAACTAAAGATTTACAATAAAGCAGGCACATCCTACGAATCACAACAGGAAAACCAAGAAACAAACACATGGAGTCAAAACACAAATTACAAGAGAAAAGTAACAGAAAGGTCCCCGGAAGGTCAAAACTTTGAAGAACAAATAAGAAAAATTACGCGTACGGCTTGGAAAAAAAACTAAATAAAGAAATATGAAAACTGGACGGTCCAATGAGACAACGAATAAGGTAAAGATAAGGAATGGATGGAAAATAGGAACTTGGAACATAAGAGGTTTAGCAGGAAAAATTTACGAATTGGACGAAGAATTTAACAAAGCAGAACTACATATTTTAGGAATAACAGAAACTAAAAAGAAAGGTAAAGGAGAAATAATTCTACCTAGCGGAAATTTACTAGTATACGCGGGAGTCCAACACAACCAGAGAGCAAGAGAGGGAGTGGGATGCATAATTAAAAAGGAAATAAATAAATACATTAAAAATGGACGGTTATTACAAAAAGAATACTTAAAATAGAAATACAGTTAGAAAACACCAATAAAACCACGTTGATAATTGCATATGGACCAGGAGAAGATGAAAAAGTACAAATAAAAGATCAATTCTGGGAGCAATTATCAGAGGCAATAGAAAATATAAGTGGAAGAATAATTATAACAGGTGATATAAACGGAAGGATAGGAAAAAAGGACGACGAATCAGCAGATACCATAGGGCTATATGGAGAGAAAATAAGAAATAATAACGGGAAAAGATTAATAGACTTCTGCATACTGAACAACTTAATAATAACGAACACCTTTTTTAAGCACAAAGACATCCATAAATATACTAGAGAAGTAGTGAGCAGAAAAGAAAAATCGATTGACTACGTAATAATAAATAAACAATATAGGAAAGATATAAAAGACACAAGAGTAAGAAGAGGCGCCGAAATATATACTGATCACTACCTGGTAGTATCAAAAACGAGGATAGGAACGGAAATTAAGGAAAACAAGTGCACAAAAATAACCTCACAAACGAAGATAAAAATAAAAACATACAAACTGCAAGAAGATGAAGTAGCAAATAAATATACTGCAAAAATAGAAAAAGAAATGAGAAACATGGAAATAAATATAAGAAAGTACAATATAGAAGAACTATGGATAAACATTAAAGAAGCAATACTGAACACAGCTAAAATAACATGTGGAGAAACAAACGATAACAAAAATCTAAAGAAAACGCACTGGCGAAACGCAGAGATAAACGAAGAAGTGAAGTTAAAGAAAATAAAATGGGAAAAATATCTAAGAAACAAAAACAATTAAAACTATAAGCAAAACAAAGCTCAAAGATTACGAGTTAAAGAATCGGCAAAATCGCAAAACAAAAAACCATGGGAAGTATTCGGCGAAAATATGAAAAAAGATAGTGCGGATAACCAGAAGCTGTTTTCTATAAACTATTAAAAACGTTAAGGAAAGGAAAAGAAAGTTAAATCGCAATACATCAACTCGAAAAAAGGGAGAACGTTAACTCAAAATGAAGATATAATGCGGCCATGGAAAGAATACTTCGAACAATTATTAAACGGAGAAATAACAGACACACTAGATAATGTGGAAGGAAATAGTGAACAAGGAGAAGAAGAAGACAATGAACAAGAAAAAGAAGAAGCAATTAGAACAGAAGAAGTAAGAGAAGCTATAAATAAACTCAAAAGAGGCAAAGCTGGCAAGAGGCGAAAACACTAACACAAGACAAAAAAAATGGGCAAAGTTTGTACGCATAGAATAGTTAGACAGTAAGGAAAAAGATAAAGTAACGTGTGTGAAGTGTATTAATTTGGGTAAAATATATGAATATTAGGAATGGTATGAGTGGTAGAAAAAAAATATGTAGTGAGGTGCAAATGAAGTAAGACGAATAATAACATATACAGAAAAGTTGTTTATTTAGAATAAGTAAGTTTAATTTTTTTTTCTTAGTTTAGAAAAATTGTTTATTTCGAATAAGTATGTTTAATTTTTATACTCTACACCGAAAGGTAAATAGGGTTATGATTATATATATATATAAATACAAAATGTGATTACCATTATTAAATTGTTTATGTGTTTCTTAAAATCATACGAGGAGACTTAAATATTACTCTAAAACAAGCGTTTTATGAAACCACAACTGCTTTTATGTTTTTGTGCAAATTAATAAACAATTCTACCGGATATGCATCTGAGGATTAAGCGGATTAATAAATACCTCACTTATTAATGAGTTTCATAATTACCTTTTGTAAATATATCATCAGGTTATGGCCTTTTGTCGTATAAATATAAATTTTTCATTTACAAAATTGTAATATAAATATGGGAGTTCCTAGTGGTAATATCATTGTTTATGTGATTATAATATTTTCTGAATATGCTTCGAAGATTAGGACAAATGGATTCTACGTTAGAATTAAGAGGAAGTATTGTTGAGATGGCACAAGCAGGAATGTCACCTCGAACAATATCACAACATGTTGACTTATCGGTAAGCATTTTTCTAAAGTATATTTTTTACATTGCATTGCAACACAGTCAGTATGTATTAAATATGATCACTAACAATACTATTTTATAAGATATTGGAATCTATTAAATTGACGTCAAATTTTTAAATACATAGGTAATGTATAATGGCTTTTAATATAGTACTAATGATAAATGTAATCTAATACTAAGAACTTAATACTTTGTAGATTAAACAAATCCGGTGATGGATTACGAAAGGTCAGGAAGCTGCCAAAAAATAAAGGAAACGCTAAATATTAATTGCTCTGTTTCCACCATTCAGAGACGTTTACACGAATCAAATTTACATTGTAGAAAACCGGCAAGTAAACCTAACATTACAGAGCGTCATGCTGCAGCTCGGTTGCGCTTTTGTCGCCAATATTTAAATTTGGATTGGAGCACTGTTATCTTTACAGATGAAAAGGTATTTTCTAGCACTGATCAATGTCCAACTACAGTGTGAAGACCACAAAACAATCGTTACAATATAGAACATGTTTTGCCCAATAGGCCAAGTGGTAGAGTGACAGCTGGAGTGTCGGGATGGATATCTCAAGCGGGTCCAGGAGAGTTAGTGCAAGTGATACTACCTTGATTTACTTCAGAGCAATACCTGAATATTTTAGATAATATCTTGATACCTTCTGTGAGAGGAATATTTCCACAAGATAAGCTGGAAATTATTCAAGTAGTCCAGGATAATTCTCCTATTTATACAGCACGATTTGTTAGGGACTGGATTGAAGATCAAAATGAAGTTGAAATAATTGAATGGCCAGCGAGATCACCAGATTTGAACCCAATTGAAAATATGTGGGGTGCAATGATCAGAAACTGGAATAGTGATATTCTATTTAGAACATCTGAAAATATTATCCAACATTCACAGTTAGTTTGGGAACGTTTTCGAGCATCACAGTGAGTAATACCTAAATAATTATTATTAAAATAAAAATAATATTAATGAATACGAAAATGTAATTATGATACTCATTAATAAGTGAAGTATTTAACCGCTTAAACAAAAGAAAAGAACGTGACTATGTGAACAAAAATTTAAATAAATTACATTATATTGACACAAATATTTACTCTTACACCAGAAAATTCTGTTTGATAGTATCATTTATATTTAAACGAAATTAAAGTATAAAATTTTCACTTTATTTATAAATAATTTTGCACGTACAACGAAATATTAATAGTACCTATGTAAAATTGTTTTTATAAAATCAGTAATTAAATTATTTACAATTTACCTTAATTTTATAAATTCAAAATTTTACAAGTATGTATCTAAAATTATAGAAAGAAATGTGTGTTTTTTTATTCGCATAAAAATATAAATACGGTCATAAAAGTAATACTATTTTCTTATGGTTTGAGAAATACATGTAAAATCTAGTAATGGTAATCTTTTTTTTATTTACAAGACAAAAAGACATAACCTCAAGGTATATTTACAAAAATAAATACTGGTAATACTATTAGAATGTGACTGAAAATGCGGTAATGTTTATTTTAGGGACATTTCCAATGACTATGGCTGTACAAATAATACTAGAAACATAAAACTTTGCACATTCCGAACACTACCCTGTACAGGGATAGATTTATTTTTTATTTAAGTTTTGGGAATAAAAAATCGTGACTTTGTAAGTGATAAATTGAAATCTAATCATCATTTCAATAATTCTGAATGACAAATAAAAATTCAATGTAATGATTCTGAGTGACAACTAAAAATTTATTTACATTCCGATGAAAATTTTAAATTAAATGATAAAAAACAAATTATAATTTTTTATAGTTTTTACCTATTCTGTATCCGATTGATTTTTGTAGAATTTAAGTTATACTTTTTATACAAAAAGCAAAAATTTTTATATATTGCAAAAATATGGTGAATTGTCAATTTTAATAAGAATAAATAATCTCATTTTTAGAAGAATTTGTAGCAGGTTATACTACTACGTTTGTATCCAGATGTGTAATTTTAAAGAAAGAAAAATTTATTTAAAAAAATCTAAAAACTCGTTTAGACGCCATTACTTATATTAATAAAATAGAGGTCTGCAAAAAAAAATTTTCTATGAGATATTTTTGCTGAATTACATGTTTTAAAGGTCACAGATTCTGAAAATGACTTCCCATCGTGTATAGTTTTTTTGCAAAATAAAAACAAAATTTTAATAGAAACATTTGTTTTTTACAATAAACTAAATATAGTATTTATTTTCTTACAATTAATCAAAAAATCCTTTCGTTTCTATTTTCTTAATTGGTTTCTAGCTAACATATTAAAGCGTTCGTCAGATTCGAGACAATGACCGAAGAATGCTGAACATTTTAGAGACAGATAACAGAAATATATAAAAACGGTTCAAAAGCATAGGTCAGCTTTTCGAATTGAATCGAGAAGATTTTGTCGGTTTAAAATAAATAAGTAAACTAACGCGTGTGAAGATAAATAAAGTGCTGGTGCAAGTAAAACATAAATACGCCGCGTAGTATCAGTTTTAGATAAAATTAAAAAGTGCGTACTAGTGATAGTAATATATAAATTAGTGTCAGTGTTATTCCTAAATACGTTACATTTAATTAGTTACGTGTAGTTATAATCGTGTACATAATTTAATTTTACATAAATTAGATTTAAAAATTCGTTACAATATTGACATCCTAGTTTCCTTGGTGACGTCTCTTCCAATCACGGACTTCCTGGTCAAATCTTTCACCTTGTTCTTCACTGTAGGTTCCCAAGTTTTCAAAAAATTAGTCAATATGAAGTGTAAGAAATGAACTTTTAACCTCATATGGCGTTTTTAAGCTTCATACGCTGCCAGTATGCATTGTACAATGTTTGTATCGCCAGGGTTCATACTATTCCCTAAAACAGTGTTCCGCAAACTTTTTATGTTCAAGATACACCTACCAAATTAAGAAATGGTAGAGGTACACATGCTTAATGAGATATGTGAACCTGCTTAACTGATGAAGCGATCAAAATTTAGAGCAATGTTTGATAAGGCTGCTCTCATCTCCTCGTCCATCGTCCTCAAGCGTTCTCTTTGTATTTAATTTAATAGTAGTGAGAGGTTGTGGCTAATGGTAAGAGAATTGCAATAGCACGCTTTGAAAGCAGTGGATACTGATTTTTTATATGCAGTCAAAAATATGCTAACTCCGTTTCGGAAAATTTTAGTTTTTAATGTCCGATCTGCTTTTAGCTCTATGAATTCTTTCTGCTCGTTTATCAATAAGTGTCCAAAGGTAACATTATCTGAGAATGGCTTTCGTACCCAGTCCATAGGTTGCAGGTCACATAACTGTTATTTTTTCTGCTAGTAACTCCAAGTGTTTCACTATCAAAGCCTGCACCTTTTTTTCGGAATCGGCAACCATCTGGGAAAATGTGATTACTACCATTGATCGAGTGACTGATCCAACTTAGCGCAAAAACTTTCAATTTTGTCCGATGACGTTAAAATATTAGAATTCCTGCTTTGCATTTTTTGTTTAGCTCATTTAAATGAACGAATATATCCGCCAGATATGCGAGTTTTGCTACCCATTGTTCTTTTTTAAACAGAGAAGCGAAATCTGATCCCTTGGCCTCTAAAAACGCCTGAGTTTCATTTTTTAGTTCGTAAACCCTAGAAAGCACTTTTCCGCGAGAAAGCCATCGTACTTCTGTATGAAACAGAAGTGACTGATGATCTGTTCCCATTTCCTGACACAATTCATTAAACGGACGAGAGTTCAGAGGTCGCGACTTTATGTAATTGACAATGTTGACAACTTCTTGTAAGACAGACCACTAAATAGGCAGAGATTTCGTCATCGGTGCTTTTCTGTGTAAAAAGCAATGTAAATTTTTAATATTAGGATTTTTTTTAGAAGCTCTTGTTACAAATCCCTTAATTTTTCCTGTCATACCTGCTGCTCCGTCTGTTCAAATGCTTATACAGTTGTGCAATTCCAAATTATGCTCACTGCTACAGTGGTAGAACTGGGTAGCGGCAGACAAAATAAAAAGTCCTCTTTTATTCCATATTCGTCAGTGTACCTCACATATGAAATAATATGCGCGTGACCACTGATATCAGTAAACTCGTTGACTTGTAGCGCAAAAACTCCACTGAGCCTTAATTTGTCAATTAACGTTAATTCCCGCAAGGAAGCTCCTTGCTCGTATAACTCTCAGTTATGTATAGATGCATTAACATCATAATTTTCTGACAAAACTTTACATTTTTCCGCGAGACACCCAACTAATAACCACAGTACACCAGTGTGCTGCAGCACACACTTTGCGAAACACTGCCTTAAAAAGTTGTGCACATTCTTGAAAAAGTCGCACGCTTCTTTTTCCTTGCCTTCGATTGTTTTTAAATAGAAAAAATCTGAAGATTTCTTATGTCGGGGCCAGTGAAAATTTTCTTAGACAGGAACACAAATCTCTGAATCCCCATCTCTTGGCAGTGATTTGACAAACTGCTTTTAACACTTTCTCTGGCATATGTAACCGTCGTTTGCATTAAGTTATTGAAGTTGTTTGACGTTTTTCAATTCATCTTTGTCATTTCGAGGTTTTAAGTAATTTTGTTTTCAATTAATGTATCGTTTTACGTTGCTTAAATATCCGTTTGCTGCGTTTTTGCCAATTTCGCATTTTCTTTGTACATATTAATAAATTTAGATTACTTTATTATTTCCGACAAATTTTATTTAGTCTCCCAGATATCAGTATTTCGATGTTATACTCGTTTGTTTGTGTTAACACCATTAAGAGTTTTGTTTCTTCAATATTATCTTTTCTTATGGTAATTTGTCATCTTTGTTGGTTACATTTTCCTCGTAAGAGAAAATGCTTTTTTTTAATATCTGTCGACAATACGTGCATATTTTATAAAAGAAATGCATTAAGCTCCCTCTCGGAAAACAATAAAATGTGGTAGTGCCGCGGTTCGTCCAAATTCCAGGTAGCAGTTGCGGGTTTTAAATCTGTTTGTGATATAGTTAAGTGGGAAGTATAATGCTTCAATTTCGTTTTGGTTAACGGTTTTATCTTTCATCAAACACTTCTACTTTACGATAAAGTTATGGATGGAAAAAGTTAGATCTTCCTATCCGTTTTTCATCTTCGCTCTGTAATAGCGGGTCGTTTTAAATTATCCCAGCAACTCTGAGATCCTCTAAGGCTACTAGACTTGGGGGCTGCGGACAACCAACCAGAACACACACCGAGTAAACAGGTATTTAGAGTAATATTTATATCGTTTAATTTGCTACGAATTGCAAAAAGGCTTCGAATAAAATTCATAACTATGAGTTATAACGCTATTTTCATCATTCATCATTATCATCAAAGACACTTAGCCAAGTTCAAAAAAAATTTTCAAGTGTCGAATAAGTGTACTCTCGACTAAATTAAAACAATAAGTTTGATCTTGTTATTTTGATATAATTATGTAGTTTTACGGACACAAAAACCTTTGAATTTAATGTTAATTTAAATTTGATTTTACTGTGAATTTAGCTTAACAGATTATGTTATTACAAACTTTTATTTATATATTATGCATGTGAAATTTTGTTTGTTCGTTGCATTTTTTTATTTTATTTGTTTTTGATTTCTTTTATGTTAAAACTATTAAATTGTTAATGTAATGGAGCTTTAACTCAATTAACCTGTTCGCGAGTCAATATTATTTTTTTCCTTTTTTTTGAATTTAGTGATTACACACTATAAACGTAGGTTCCAATAGTGTGTACATCGCCGGACGTGTTCTCTGGCTTCATTTTGACGTTTATTTTTGTTTTCTTTAGAGTTTTCCAAAAAGCCACGGAGTGTTGAGTATAATGCACACCAATCTTTACTAAGCACCGGCATATACCTCGTTTATGTTACTTTCATACGAATAATTTTCGTAATAACAGCTTTTGCATGTAACACAGAACTAAGATCGTTTTTCTCACCAGGGATTAAATTATCTTGAAGAAGTCAGTCAGTTTGTGTCTAGAGCAGCTCTCTGGCTCTACTATCTCATAAATAAAGAAAGTAATAATATTTTGTATAATCTCAATCTTGACCCAACAACATCGTTAGCATTTTCAAATCTCCACAAACCATTCATTGATGCTCTTGATATTTGATTATTTCAAGAATAGTAGCCAAGTCATTAGAGTTTTCTTCCATATAAACCTACTGTCCCATAAAAAGAGATTCAAATACATTTACATTATGCAGCAAGACTGCTTGGAAGCTAGTTTTAAACGAATCAATAAATATACGCCATTCTGGTCAATCATATTCGATTTCAAAGCGCTTCGTGAGCCCATAGACATCATTACAATAAATCAGATTTCTCTCTTTGGAGAAAAACTGAAAACTGTTTTGGAAAACCTACGCCTTTTACTAAGCCGTTGACCTCATTCTGAACAACAAAAAAATGTAAACCAGGTTCGTCCTATAAAGTTAATACGACTGAGTCTTCTGACTCACTCAAAATACCATCTAAATTAGGCAATGGCTGTGGAACTAGTATTTCAAAACCATGAGGCACTGAACCAGTAGCTGAGTCAAGGTTAGGGTAAGATAGTTTCTATTTAATGTTTCTATTAAATCTTTGCACATCTACCGAGCAAAAGTAGCAGTCAGTTGTGTGATTTGTGTGTTCACGCAATATAAGAATACCAAAACGAAATAAGTTTTTCTTACCCTTAACCCTTACGCGTGTTAAGCAGCGCGAGTAAGCTAGTGCTGAATATCAACTGAGTGTGGCATTAGATGGCCAGCAAAATACTGAACGTATTTAGCTTGTTGAAACATGTCTAATCCAACAGTAGATTCAAGACCGTTTTTGGTATTTTTTTCGTTTTTACCAAGTTGAAATTAATAATCACTAGATTTGGTGTATTTTTCAATGCTTGTAATTTATTTCTAATCGTTTTTACATCCAACATTTAAAGCAAAAATTATTTTTAGTTTACAGGATAACATAGGTTTAATTAAAAAACTGAAAACCATTACTTAAAAACCCAAATCTAAATTGCAAATAACATTTCTAAAATGAGAGATTCAGAATCAGTAAAATGATTACAATTTTATTTGTCACTTAGAAAAAGTGCAGTATCAAATAAAATTTTATTCGTAACTTAACAGTTTATAAATATTTTTTTTATTTGAAATAAATCAAATCAGAATTGCATTTTTATTTATCATTCAAAATAATTTAAATAAGTCAAATTTTTATTTATTATTTCAAACTTATTAATAACGATTTTATTTAGCCATCCCTGACCAGATAGTGCTAATTTCCTATCCCAGTCAAAATGTAGCTTATTATAATGCCCATCTGCACAAGTTTTACTCTTTGTGAAACCTAACAAGAACTCGCATCATTTACTTAGCTAAAAAGTTTTCTTAATTAACAATCAATTAGTTCTCGTTGCGTCAACTTACTCTCGACTTCGTACAATTTATCTCAAATTTACTTTTGCAATTCATTACAATTTTTATTATTGCATCGTACTCTACACCCATTTTTATAGGAAAATGCAAAACACAGAAAGCAACCGTCTCCTAATTTTTCCAAATTAAACAAGTTTTCGTTACGTGGATTTATTCTCGACTTCGTACGGTTTTCCTTTTTTATTTTTTTTATAGAATCGCACAAAAAACAGCATCTACGTCTCAAGAGTAAATTAAGAAAACTCATTGTGGAATCAACAACATATATACTCAAAGCTCTGAGCGAATGAAACACATTTGCGTTTCTAATTAAATTCCCAAATGTAGTACCCTTAGTATTTAAATTTATTTTTTTAGACACGAAACCGCAAACTATATGCGAGTTGAAAAATAATCTTAGATGAAATTATTTATAAACATAATTTCGCGACTGTAACTGAAAAACAATAATTGCAAGTCACGGAACAAGTAATTAAAGTTAGAAATAAAAAAGACGACATGATTAAATTATATGGAATATTATATGGAAAAACAAGTACTTACATATCGTGACTAGTTATCAAGGTTTGTACAAAATCTGTATTACAAAAAGAATTCGTCCATAAAAAGCTGAAATAATATTCAATAACATTATGGCTGTGCATAGAAAATTTATTAAGGTAACTTACGTACATTGCTCGTGATGCGATTTTTTTAAAATATGTGAATGCAGTTTGCAATTAGTAGAAAAGTCTCCATACACATTGCGTATGGTAAAGTTTTGACCTTAGTATGTACAAAGATAACGATAAAAGCTCAGTCACTGAAACCCTATCACACACAACAACCAATATTTTCTTTTTATGTAAATTTAAAATTAAAATTACGACAGAAAATGTTGCACAGTGTACACCAGAACAGATGGTACTCAAAACTGATAAACGTCATAGACCATAAAAAATGGTAAGTCCTGAAAAAAACAAAAACGTATACGTCACATTTTTCACTTTCGTCACTTATTTCAGAACTGAAACACAAATCTTAAAAATAAAAGCATAGTTACACTCCTTCGCTAAGAAAACCTAAATCATGTTCATCAGGCAATCGACTAGTTTATAAAAGATCCAATCTGTCAACAATACATATTATGCTGCCAGCAATTGATGCAAAAAAGCTAGGTTGCACAAATCGTGAGTCTTCACACGTCAGTGAAGTTGATCTTTTAGTGATAAATTATTCCATTCGATAAAACCAATTTTCACTTATCACAGTTCATACCTCAAAAGCGTGTGATTTCAACGTCTCCACAGCACATCGTTAAGAAACGTTAGCCATAAATTTTATTTTTGATGAGAAACAAGAAGTCATTGGGTGATAAATCAACAACATATTAATAATGAGCCCTTAATTCGATAGTTTTGCAAATTTCTAAAGGCTCAGTAGCAACATATCCCAATTGTCCAAAAACCTCTGTTTCCAAGCGTTTCAAGAACGTATCACTTTTATAGGTTTTAATTCGCCAAAGGAAAACAGACACTGGTATTTGATCTGGTCCGAGTATACTAGTTTCAACGTCAGTTTTTCTGGATATTGTATCTTGTTAATGGACTCATAAAGTGCTTTGAAATAGACTATATTTAATCAGAATGGCGCATATTAATTGATTCGTCTAAGACTAACATCAAAGCAATCTTCCTGCATAATGGAAATATATTTGCATCTCTTCATATAAAAGAAAATAATAAATAATGGATGAGATATAGAGATTTCAAAATGCTAACCATGTTGGCTCAGCAGAGAGATTATACAAAACGTTGCTTTATTTGTTTATGAGATAGTAAAGCCAGACAGCTGCAATGAAAGAAAAACTAACTGGCCTCCTCAAGACAGTTTAACCTCCGACGAGAAAAACGTCATCAATACAACCCGCCAGAAAAAGTATTATTACCATCTCTTCATATTAAATTGGGACTTATAAAACACTTTGCCAAATCACTGCCAAGAAATGGCAATTGTTCCAGATGTCTCTATTCCAAGTTCCCGAAACTGTCTGAAGCCTACTTAAAGGAAAGAGTTTTCACTGGCCCCGACATAAGAAAACCTCTGGCTGATCAATTCTGTTTAAAAACAATGGGATACAAGAAACAAGCATGAGACTCTTTCAAGAATGTAGTGCACAAGTTTTTGACGAATACTAGGAACGTTGACTACAAAAATATTGTACAACGCATGTTGGCAGCGTATAAAGCTCAAAGATGCAAGATGATTTTAAACATTGATTTCTTACACTCCCATATTGGAGCCTACAGTAAAGAACAGGACGAAACTTTTTACCAGGATTTCCGTGATTTTGAGAAACGTTACGATGGAAAATACGATCTCAATATATTAGACGACTACTGTTAGATGCTCAATGAAGCAACAAAAGAAGAAAATCGGCAACGAGTTTAGAGAGGAGGGCATGATAAAATTGTCCCTTGTATAACAAATTCTGGAACTAATATAGTAACGCCAATAGAATTATTAAATTTTATTAACATTCGTTGATTTGGACATTCTCCAAAAAGAGTCATTTCCAAAATTCTGACCTTCCAAGTATTAAAGAAACATTGAATAAAATTAAAAAGATAAACAAGTGCTTTGCTCATAGTCCTAAAATGCCAAAAAAATTTCGTTCGTATATACCGATATACACCAAGAAGGTAGTATTTTATGTTGAAATTAATGAGGTCTTGCGTAGAAAAACACTTAACATTAATTAAACAGTTTGAAAAAAACAAACAAAAAACCATTTGAAAGCTTATCCCCAAATTTTGCATCTGAAGAAACTGTTACCTTATCAGCCACGATTTCAATTATAAAATATCACAACATATATAAATAAAACTTTTTCAGATGAAGAAAATGAAGACGATGATAATACTGAACTTATTCTGAAAGGGTGTCACTGAAGCTAACATATTGTTTAAAATACTGAAAAAAAGATACGGTGAAAAAGACGACAGATCTCAGTCTCAAACAAATCTTGTCAGAATATTAGATTCAAAAACGAAAGTAGTACAGATTTTTAATGTATAAAAAAAAGATTAAAGATGAACTTACTGGAATTTTTAAGTTGGTGAGTTCAAACATGTTGAAGCAGAGAAAGAACTTTGATTTTTTTTACAAAAACCAAAAACTAATTACACCATACCGATCAGCAAACACGTAGCCCTTGAAAAATATTTTGTAGAATATTAAGCCACTCCGAGTATTGAGTTAGAGATCCATTACATTGGTGGAAAACAAATCGTAAACTCCAAACTTAGGGAAATATTTAGGCGTCCAAGCAAGTAGTCTGCCTTCGAAAAGAATTTTCAGTAGAAGAGGCCTTATAATGAAAGTTCCGGGATCCGTGGAAAATTAAAATTGATTTGGGGGTCCCTGGACAACGTCAGAGAGTCAGCGCAATGCTTAATAAACATTTATAAATCGTGACACATTATTATGAATATAAAAGTTAAAATAAATAACGAATACATTATTAGCGATTTTTACGTCCTAAGTAAAATATAAATATAGACAGGTGCATAAAATACAAGTAATATCTATACAGGTTTATACAGGAATGCAATAGAATCGATACCTGCACCACCTAGCCTATAATATGAACTATAAAAGAGTCGTGCAACTAATCAACAATTTAGTTCTGTGTTATGCGTGATGTGAAATGCATACAACAAATTTTCCTAGTTTTGAACAAAAAGAATAATTTTTTGTAGTTACGCAGATAGCGTAGTTTCGTTACGTAAGTATATTTGAATAAAATTGATATCTCTTTTTAATTTGAATTTATTTAAGCAAAATTATACTCTTGTTCAAGTTGATTAAAAAAGTATATATCACAGTTATCAGTACAGTAACTCCTTAACATTCATTAAGGTGTTCTTTTTTATTAAAAGCTTGAGAAGGAATTGTAAGTTTTTCTTTATTTTGTTTATTTCCGCGAATAACCAAACCCGCGAATGTTTGAAATTACTGTATATTACTGTATTATTATATGGGTCATTCCCATAATAGGGCAAATTTTATGTGCCTGACTTGCAATGCCAATTTTTACCAATTTTTCTTTTATGATTATTTAGTGGTTTATTGGTCCTATTCATACACCTATTAACTCAATAAGAAAATAAAACCAATTTGATAAATTTTGCCTTTAATTATATAAAATGTCATTAGCGTGGATGTCCCAGGCCATCCTTCCACCAGAATAATATTTTTTGCAGATTAATAAACTTGCCATGGCTAATCTAGTGATGGTTAATATAAACAACACTTTTTAAGATATGTTAAGCCAGACTGAGACCAAAAAGAATTTAACTTTAAATGAAAAAAATACATTAAAATGTGTCCCTGGGTTTGGTATCATTAGCATGGTTTTCAGTAATATGTATTCAAAATTTCCGCCTAATTCAAATTTACTGATTGGCGACCGTTACAGTAGACATTCTGATATTTGCTGTTTACCTAAATCGGCGCGACACGCGAATAGTTGCACGGTGAGCGTGAAATTGTTATTCTTTCAAGCGCGTATGTTTTTTGTGCATCATTGGCGTGCTATTGACAATTTTGTTAATTCAAAAGCTATCAGAAAAATATCAGCATCAATTGATGACCAATGACAACAACAATGAATCTATTTGCTGTCCTGAAAAGTTTAACTTTGTTTTACTGATTGGCGTGGATATTTACGTGCATCATTGGCGTAGATTTTTTTGTCTACGCTAATGACGCCAATGATATTTTGTGCTTATAATAATAATAATAATAATTTTGTTTGCTACCCAAAAAATTGTCTGATGAAGAAAAAAAAAAGAGGAAGAGAAAATACGAAAGAAAAAGAAGACCACAAATAAAAGCTGATGCTGGGAAGTATAAGTTAAAACAAATCAAAAAACGCAACAGGTATAAAATCCAAAAAAAAGCTGTAAAAAACGCTCGAGACTTATCTACAAGAAAATTGAGAACACAACAAAAAAAGTGGCGGACTAATTCAAGGTGCTATAGGTCTAAAAACAAATTTTTATCAAATCTTCATAATAGTTCATCACCGACTACTGATGAAGAACAAGACATAGAAAAGAGGAAGCAAACATAAATGATGGCCCTTCAACTCCAAGTACTATCCCAGGATTTAGTAGGCAAAAAATGCATGGCAGAAGGGTAATGATTGGAAACAGAGCAAAATGTTATAGGCGAATAAAAACGGTAGAACGTGAAAATGCTAATCTACAAACTAAGTTAGAATGTTATAAAAAAAAGTTTTATAGATTAAAAAGTAGAAGCAAAAGTAAATTGACACCACTCACCAAAGTGCTAAAAAATCATGTGCCTCCTAACCTTAAACTCTAAGGAAATTGACAATATGTGCTTAATGTATTAATTTTTCTGGTTTATAGTTATAATAAATGCTTAAAAATATTTTTTTTTGTCAGTATTTGGTAAAAAGCGTGTTTCTTACTAATTAGCGTGAATATCGGATTTTGAAAAAAAGCATCAAAATTAAAAATTAAGCTCAACAGACTATCATATCATAAACTATCTGTGATAAAACAGTATTTTTTTCAAAATTTTTTGTAATTGTTTTTTTTTAAATTTTGTATACCCAAGATTGCTCCTATTGTAAGAATAACCCATATTCTGTTAAATTTAAATTACTGATTTTTCTTGAAAAATTAATTGGTACACAATGAGTACCTATACAATATGTGACATTTACATGAAATTTTATACTTACATCTCAAATAATTAATTCAAGAACGTTACATTGCAGCATTCCATTTAAAAAAATTATTATAATTAACAGCGGTTTGTTGCAAATAAAAATGTTGATATATATATATATATATATATATATATATATATATATATTTTCCTATATCTTTTTAGGTCCTTTTTTTCAGATAACAGTATGAGTAAGCCCTGACTAATATCATCTCCGTTGCTAGTGACGATGCTCCGGCAATGGTAGGACGACACCGAGACTTTCTGGTATACTTAAAACAAGCTATAACGAATGTATTATCGGTACATTGTGTCAGTCACTGACATCATTTGGTCGCAAAACCTTAGTCAACGTATACATGAATTACATTATGAGATGTCAATGCTTTAAATGAGAGATTATTTGCTGAACTGTGTTTGGAAAATGACGATGACTATAATCGTTTACTACTTAACACAGAAGTACGTTGATTATCTAAAAGTGCATTTTTGGAACGCTTCTATTCGCTCTTTGATTAAGTGTGTGATTTATTTGCCAGATTTAACGCACTAATTTAAAACTACAAGGTAAGACATTAAATTTAATCAAAGCTAAAAATGTAATATCTGAGTTTATTGCAAAACTTTTGCTGTACAAACAAAACTTGGGAAGAAGAGAATGTTCTCAGTTTCCAAATCTTTCAAAATTGCAAAATAGAGATGAAGATTTGTTTGCTTATTGTCAACACTTAACGGCGCTTTATTCGGACCTTAACCAAAGATTTGAAGACATTCTTCACTTGGATATTCCCGACTGGGTGTTGAACCCTTTTGCAAGTAGTCAAACTCAGAACACAAATACAGATGAATACATACTAATACAGAAACCACTTATTGTATTATTCACAAATAAGAAGCCGAAACCAATGTTTTAACAAGGATATGACAACTTCTAGTTACAAAAACAGATCCCAATATTATATCCAGCATTATGGGTTATTGTACAGAAGCTGTTGATTGCTTTTCTGTCTTCCTATTTGGTAGAACGTCTGTTTAGTCCCTTTATCAGCCTCATCACAAAAAAAAGAAACCGACTTAAAATTAGTACTCGTGGGGATTTACCATTGCTACTCACAAACATTGAGCCGGGCGTAATACACTCATAACATCCCATCAGGTTCATCCAAGTCCAAGTATTTTAAAACAAAAGTTATAATTATATAAAGATATCAAAGTTAAATTTGTAATTTTTCTATTATGCAGTTACATATATAGTTTTTTCACCCAGGGATCCGTGGACAAGTTTTGACTATGAAAAAGAGTCCGTGGGCCAATAGAGTTTGAAAGCCAATGATCTAGACCAGGGGTCTTCAACCCGCGGCCCGCGGGCCGCTTGCGGCCCGCCGATTTGTTTTCTGCGGCCCGCCAACAGCAACTGTACGTTCTTTTGTCGCTTTATTATCCTAGCCGCTATCCTGTAATTAACTCAACTGTCGGCATCATGCGGCCCGCTGTGCAGAAAAAAAAATTTTTGACCCTTCATTTGTAAAACGTTGAAGACTGCTGATCTAGACTAATTAGTTATAATTGCAATGAATAATGTTTATAACTATTAAATAATAAAAATATCTACATGTCCAGTTTTGACACGTATTGTGTAATGCATAAATACTATATTTATATGTAATAATTAATAAATGCATAGCTTTGTTCAGTTTCTATAGAATATTCGTTGTTCTTATTTCTGAAACCAAAACTTAAAACTAAGAACTAATTTAACTCGATAAGTACATTGATTTTTAATTGTATCGATTGAACTTATCAACAATCAATCATTTTTGTAAATCGATTTTTGATTCGTCAATCAGGAACGGTTTTGACCACTAGTTCTATTCCTAGTTAGTAGTAGCATTCTGTGTATTATGATACAAATCTGACACCATAATATAAAGTATGTAAACACCTTTTTTGTGCTGCCAACATTGCAAACGTCAATATTCGTTCGTTAGTGTAGGTTGTTAGTGTAGTTACGTAATGGGCGAAAAAAACTCTAGGCTAGCAAAAAGAAAACTAGAAGTCCACATAAAACTAAGTGTTCAAAGTCAACAAGTATGCCACAGGTGAAAAAGTCATTTAAAAATCTCAAAATACAGTTAAAATTAAAAAAACGATGTTAAAGTGAATGTCAAATTTGACAGATTTAGTAATAAGTGTAGTTCCAACATTATACTTTTGTTGTTTTTTCAAAAAAGAATGTAATTTTACAAAAGGCAACAAAAAAAATAATGTACGTTATTCTCGTCGAAAGTATTATAGCATAACTCACTCACATACAACGCTCGGCCTCGCGTAGCATTAAATTTCGTTATGCTATGCCTTACTTTCGACCCTTGTTACGTAATAAACTATTAAAGAAAGTAGTTTAGAGTACTGTTCCATACCCATACCATATGTATAATCTCAGTTTAATTTTAAAATATTAATCCCAATTTAGTTATTATCACCCTTGCTATAAAAAATGTGTTTAAAATCATTATGCGATTGAGTGTATACTTACAGACAAAATATACGTATTAATTAATTGTAATTCGGCAATTACAAAGCGAAATATGTTCTTAATTGATGCACAACTTGTGCGTAACGTTTGCAAAAATGTGCACCTTGCACTACGAACACAACTCAAAATGAGTTGAGCAAGTAGAGGTAAAACAAAATATTGGTACAAGAGATACAAAACACGTTTACTTTATTGAGCAAATACCAAGTTAGTGAAATATGAAACACGAACATGAGAAGACTAGAATAATAAAAAAAACTAACTAAGAAGATATCTTTCGCAGCTACAATGTAAAGTACTGTGCGTGTCAGAGTAGGAACATGCTATACAATGTAAAATATAATTTTCGCACGAATATTTATAAGCTACTGAAGATTTCTATACTCGAAAATAATAAATTAGTTAGAGATATTTGATCCCGTCTGATAATAGAATCAGTATGAATTTCCGCAAAGAATATCATTTACATATGTCCTAGCTTGCATTAAAAAAAACAAAATAATCGGTTAGATACATACATTCGAAAAGGAATCCTAACTAATTATATATTGGAAGTTGCATGTTAAGTACCCTCGGAATACGCTAATAAATATAATAACAATAATAAACTAAGGTTTTTTATAAGTAAATTTAGTTGCACGGCTTTTGATCAACAATAGCACATCTGTTTATAGATTTAATTTGCAATTTTTTTTGTATCTTGATATTTAATAATATTTATTTTCTCGGTAACGTTATAAACAAATTGTGAACTCGTGACAGGAACGTTCGTGATGAAATCTACTTTCTTAAAGGCAAATAAATCAAATAGAGTTCGGATGTTACTAAAGTTTTAAAAATTTTTAATTTAGTAATTACGTGACACCTGAACAAAGCAAAATGAAACAGTTCATGACTAGAAATAAATAAGAATTATGTGAAGCCTAAGCAGTATAATTTATATCATACGTCCGGAGTGCAATTTATATACGACAGCTAATTTAAATGATACGTATGTTCCACGGTTAAGATCGTGGGTTTACCTATAGAAAACGTGCAAATAAATTTTAGTGATAACTAAACAATTCCACGATCGTGTAATTAGGAAGGGTGGAGGTACAACATTATAACTTGATTTCCTAGTGATCAAGATTTATAAACTACTAAGTTGACAACCTGTACATAGATTTGTCCGGTGCCAGTTCATACGTATACAACAAACAACTTTTAGTACTTCATAAAGTAGAAAATCAATGTTCCGCAACCACGACTTCACGAATACTTTTCTACAATTTTGTTATATCCTTCTTTTTCTACTTTTCTAAAAAATTATATCATTTGAAAATAGAGATCAGGCTTACTTCCTGTGTCTAGAGAGCAGTTTTTGCTTAATCCAAGTTTCAATAATAATTTACACCATTTGAAAACCAACAAAAACTATAAAAACAAATTAGCTATATTTCCAAACTCACTGTCACGTAACAGTTTCGATTTATTTTTATTCTTTGGCAAATACATACCGATTATTTAAAACAAAACTTCAGATGACAAGTACACAATAAATGTAAAGGCATTGGTATTATATATTATTCTAAAGTAACGTTGCTCCGAGATGAATTTTTGCAAAAAACTACATAGTCAAAAAGTAAAAGCAATTAAAATTTTTCTAGCAGAATCTCTCACATCCTTTAAGTATATAGTAAGAACATTCTTAAGAATTTAAACATTTAAAAGCAAAAAAATCTATTAAAAACAGCCTACCACAATGGAATAATTAGGCTTATACGATAAAACCTCAAAGTTATCAATCAATCTGATAGACAATCCAATAAAAAGCTGGGTTAAGAACAACGTAATGACTGTACCTCGTCCTAGTTGCATGAACCATAAAGTACGTGCAATGACACCTAATGTTAAATGGACCTTAAGAAATTTCGTAAACAAACTTTTAAAAGTAATTAACCAAATACATACCCAGAAGCAAGCAGAAAATTGCCATCTACGTTAAATAATAAATTTTTTTCGAATAAAATAATGTGATAAAGACCTCCTGCCAATTATTTCGTTTTTGCGTCAACTTAAAAATGGAAAACTCGTTAAGCGTAAATTGTGTAAAGCGATTTATATTATTTCGTATTACGTATATAAAAATCGTTTACTTACTGCACGATTAACTTTAATAGTTTTCTTTTAAAATTTTGGAAATATTATACAAATTATTTGTAAAAATACTTAAGATTAATTAAATTCTTAATTCAATTCTGAGAGTTTTCCTTGCAATTAAGTAAAAGCAACCTTGACAATAAATTTGATTGATTCTATTAGAACAATGTGATTAATTGCAAAGCGCTAGGAATAAAGTACCCATTGGTTAAGAAGTGGGTTAACTCCGATTCAGTTGCAAGCAACGAGTCTTAAGTACGTACATAGTACCAGAAGCTTCTTCTGCAGCACAGACCATCACCAACCGCCGTTACAGTAAAACCTCAAGGGCGCGCGCGATTATTACTCGACGGCGGAAATTTTCTATTTTCTTTGGCCTGCTGTCTTAAGATTACGTGAAATTATTTATAAAAGTTTACGCGATAAAATGCGATCGTCAATTTTAATACTTAGCATCGCGATCCTATCAGCGCAAGTGAATTCTCAATTTTGGAAACTACCCCAAGAAATTTTAAATAGTTTTTCGTGGATACGTCAAGGAAAAACTACTAATGAAAAGTTAACTACCACGGTGCCTACTACTGTGACGGAAAAGCTCGCTAGAACAACACAGTACGAGCTTATAACACCAACGAAGATTCCAAAAACGACAAAAATTACTAATTCGCATAAAACAATTACTGTGACAGAAACCATTCCGATTAAAACTACAGAAATTAAATCTACAATGCGCAAGCAATATAGTAAAGACCCAGCGACAGTTACCACTTCGCAAACTAAAAATGCTACTACAACCCCTATTTGGACCACAGTTCTTTTAACTACCGTGTCACCTACCATCACCCGTAAATCAGTTTCAACCACGGTAGGTATTACACAAACGGAAACTTCTACGTTGTTCGATACAACCACCCAGGATGTGACCGGAACCACCGAGGAGCCAAGAGATAACCACCATGTGCACGACTTTTACCTTAGCAAGCGTGAAAAACCTCAGGTCAAGATTACTTCCAACATTAGTCAGGTGAGATTCAATTACTGTAATAAATTTTTAAACGTCTTTACACCATATTATCATTAGAAAAATAAATCAAGCACGCAATATTAAATTCTTTAAATTTGGGAACTAATTTCACTATTATTAACTTAGCAAACACCATTAAATATAAACGCTTTATCTGTTTGTATGATTAAAATTACCGGGGAAATAAGATATAGTTCCCTTAAGAAACTGTACTCATAAAGTGCCGTCAAGTAACGGCCTATGATTTCTCTAAAAATAATACGATATGTAATTACCAACACGCAATTACGTTATTTTACCTTTAAATTAAAAATTAAAGTGCGTTAAAAATAAAACGGCTTTGCCATAATATACATAATTAAGTTTTACAATGACTAAAAATACATATTCGTTAAAAACTTTAATTTGCATTTCATTACAACATTCTGCAAGTTGTAATTTACTCACCCGCTAAATTACTTATTTATTTATGACATAAAACAATTAAGACCAACGAATTTATATTAAAAAATTAGGCGCCTTACCGTCAAATTATATCACTTTTGGTAACATGCGAAAATTTTTTTTAATCGTAATTAAAATTACTTATAAGTAATATAAACTAACGTAAACCCTGCATCATCCTTTTTTATTCGTATATTAGTAAAAGGTTTATAACCTTTTGCTCGTTACATGTAGCTTAAAAAACAAGTGAACGGTAATGTAACGTATAATAGTAATTTATCGATAATTTACCTTTATATAGTTATTAAAATGTTTATTGATTGTTTTCCGCGTTAAAATTAATTAGAGGTTAAATTGCATTCGACGGTCGACGTTTTTAATTTGTAGGATATGACAAATTAAAAGACGGATAAAATAATGTTGCCATACTGGCAATGTTGTTATATATAATCGTTTAATCTTTCTAAATCGTTGGTTAGCCGATAGCCAATAATATGCACGAACGAGTACAAAACAGTTAGGATTAATTTCAACAAAGTACTGATGACTGATTTCAATGTGTAATATTAAAAAAAAATTATAAAGTAGATCGCAACCTAATTCCGAGAGAAAATAATTATAGAGATTTTCGTAAATTTAAATAATGGTCGACTTTTTATATGGGAAATGTTCCGTTTTATACCAAGATCAATTGTTTATTTAAAAATTTTAAACAATAAGAGAAAGTAGAATGAAGTTCAATTAAATGCAGTTATTCAAAATACAAAAACACGTAGATATTGTAAGTTTCCATTCGCTAATGATATTCAGAAGACTTTCAGTTATTTATAGCTTTAGACTTACAGCATTATTACGGTTGCTGAAGAAACGAAAAAGCTGAAAATAATTTTATAGCCAAGATTAATTTTGAACATAACGAGATTACGTTTTTATTGATCTTTTGATGAAATGTGGTCTAAAAATGAGTAAGAAACCATCACCACCAGCAGCATCTAACTTTCTGCAACACACTTAAGCTAATTCATTTGTAATGTTCGTCGCTTAAGCTAGTACTTAAATAACGCTTTAAATAAAATAAATACGCGCTCGGTGATTTATATTACAGAAAACTTGTAACATCGTCTTAACAGAATTATATACTTAACACCGTCCCATTTTTTCTGCAATATGTGTATAATTCCAAACGCCAGTAATAGCACTAAATTACTCATTGTTTTTGTTCTCGAGTATTAAATGCAGACATTTTCACATACCACCAGTTATTACATTTACCTATTTCAATTTAAATCGCTCTTAGCTGCATTTGCAAAATCCCAAAGAATACATTTAACAGTACACAATTACTGTATTTAAAGAAAAAATAATTGTTCTCTTACAATATTCAAGCAAAATTCTTCAATTATATATGATCTACTGAATCTATTTTCCCATACTTCCATACAATAAAAACTGTATAATACACCCATTACTCTAATTGCAATTAACACGAAATAACCTAAATAAAATAGTTTACAAACATTTATATTTCAAACACTAATCTGATAATCAACCAACTGTTACATAAAATATTAGCAATGAATTAAATGCTTTTAAAATTGTTACTACTATTTGAATAACTCATAATTAAATTTAAAACCAGTATGTGCGATAACGTTTTTAAGTTATTAAAATAATTACACTTAGTAACAAAAAAAGATTAAAAAACCAAACTTTGTCAATAATCAAAAATCAAGACAACTTCACACACTTTCAAATGGCACATAATTCTATTAACACCTGTTAGGATAGTAAAAAAACCATTTGTAACTTCGCTTGAAAAACATTTTTTAATTTACCACACACCAAGTAAACTTTTATAAATACGCTAATTGTTGTCGGAAAGAAACTATTATCCTTATGAAAGGTAAAATTAATTATATTGTTAAAATGTTTTTTAATGAATAGACGCAAACTAAAATAAACTCTATAGAAATTTATACTACAATTTTTTTAGCTACATCGGAATTTTTAACATCAGAAAATTCGCGACCAAAGCAATCTAAAAAACCCAATTACTAAATCAATTCAGACTAGTGGAGTCAAATAATAAAGCATAAGAAAAATATTTAGAAAAACTTACAGCATTTATTAAACACATACGTGTCACTTTGTAGGTGAAATTAGAAATAATGAATCTTAAACGCTTATTTTAATTGTAGGTTTCACGGCAGACAAAATCTCCGTTTTTAGTGAACTTAACAAGGACGTTCTACTTACAAAATTTCATTCTTAAGAATTATATTTTACCACCCTTTTTGTAGTTCAGCAAAAAACAATAATAATAAAAAATTAAAACTAATTTAAAACAAAGGCAACAAAAAAGCTCAATTTAAAATTAATAACTAAGAAGGAACGAAAACAATTTCACTTTTGGATAAAATTAGTTTTAAACTATAAGGTTTTTGAGACTACACGAAAATATAGTTTTTATATTATAAAAAAAGACAACCTTATGTGATGAACGCGTTTAATTTGGAAATGTTACCCAAGCGTGACATAAAACAGTTTGATAAAAAAACGCATTCCTAAACAATCAAAGATATGTAAAATACTCAATTAACTACTGCTAGATCCTATTTGCGCATTTCGCCAAAAATTGATTGCAATATCTCAAAGATTAAATACGTTCAGACAAGATAATCGTTTTTTTTTTCGGATAATGAAGATATTTGTAGTATATTAGCGCGTAAATATGCAGATTTACCAAACCGATTAAAATCAATAATGTAGTTAAAATTTTTGCATATTTTAAAATGACAAACTGTTATTACTACTTCCCCATTTTTAGAAACGGATCTGATTTTACAATTTAACTCTTGATACGTTCTTTAGTTGTAACAATCATTAATTTGCGGTATTTTCTTTAATTATTCTTAAAAAATTATCTTGTAAATTTTCTCACAAAGCTTCATTCATCTAATAAACAATCACGTGTAAAATTAACAATTAAATGTGACAATGCCTATAATTTTACCGTTTTACCAAATGAAAATTATTGACCAATACAATCTAAGATTTAGTCTCTTGAGTTATACCGTTATCAATTAATGAACTATTAATTCAGCATGACGATTTATAAACAATTTCATTATGTAACAAATTTTGGGTCACTGTGTTTAAAAAAATCGTTCCTAATCCTTCATTATAACACAAGAGAAGAAAATGATTTTTTCACATAGATATGTATGCACTAAAAATCGTAACTGTTTAAAAAGCTCCTTTCATAAGTAAAATCATTCATGTTTTAATGAGAAGAATTAAAATTTTCGTTGTTCCAAAAATGAACTATAAAAGGTCGACGACTTGACATGTTGAACCGGAAAAAAATATAGTTACTTTGCATATTTCATGTAACATCTGACATTATACTACAAAATACAATAATGTAACTTAACTTTAACAAGTAAAACTGTTACTTGCTAACGCTTTTTCGTCAAAAATTGCTTTAAATTTGCATTTCTGATTTATGTGCATACGACGGTGCGAAACTTAATAAGCAAACTGTTACACATTGAATACAAAAGAATTATTTCAAATTTTTGCAAATGCCAGAACGGTAAAAAAATTCGTCATGTTTCTGTAATTTACTTAGGTGTATGGGTATTGTACAAATGTCAACAAAAACAATGCGCTGATTGATGATGCTTTATAATACAGACTTAGATAAAACTGCAAAACAATGAGAGTCACGATATCATGAATACGTACCCAACGGTAACTTTAATTTGAAAATAATGTGTTAGTGAAACAATCACGATTCAAGTTTTTTTGATGACAAAAGTTTCTTTTTTTACAATAAATGTAAAAAAAACTGTAACTAAATCATATTTAATTTTAAATAATAAAGAAAAAGTTCGGTTTCTTTTGAAACAATAGCATCAACTCTTCCATATTCGGAACATTGTAATGTATGAGTAAAAGATTAATTTATTACGACTTGTTTGATTAGTGTGCGGGAAAAAACTCATCCAACAAGTCATAATATAAATTGCCGCTACGCTTCAATTAATTTAATGCTGCACTGCATCCTGACATTTATGTATAAAAAATTAGTTTCCGTTTCCTACATATTGGAATTTCGCATATAACTAAGTAGGAGTGCCATCGGTAATCGCCCACGCCGCATTTAGTGTAAACAATAGCGATAGAATCGCGATACTGAAAAACATTAACTTAGAAGATGCAAGAATCTTCCCGAGCTGCATATTTTTGCAATACTTCACGCGATTGCAATTTCATCAAGATATCTAATAAAATAATCGTTTCTAGTAAAAATTTATACGTTTTTGAATAATAGTAATCAAAAACGAATGCGAAAATTACATAAATGCGTATTTTTTTTAATTCATTACAACAAACCTAAACGCTTTACATGTAGCGCCATTATCGATATCTCAATTACTACTAAAGATCAAAGATATTGCAAATTTTGCCATTTGTAGTAATCGAACAATCCTTATCTCGCTGCAGTACATTTACAACAATCAAATTAAGATCGTACGCCTTCAGATTATAATTTCTGCCTATACAAAAAATATGAATTAAAATAAATCATTAATAATAATGCACAGTATTAGTCATTAATCAAATGAATGTTGTTACACAATTATTTAGTTAAACTTCTATTAATTTTATTTTAAATGTGAAATTTAAAAAAATTTTCAACATCAATGACAACAAAGAGAGACAGGCTACAGGAATTTGTGCGCTAAATAACTTCACTACTTAAACACAAAACAATTTGAAACCCGAAAACAAAAGCGGATTAGGAATAATCAAAGAATAGAGCAACTATAATAAAGCAAGAAACCATTAACTGAGCGACAGACGTTCCGAAAATAAAGAAAAAAATAAACCGTGGTTAACAATCAAAAGCTCTCAAAGAAAAAAAAATAAAAAGCTAAAATATCGAAGTTGTAAATGTTATTCAACTACAACTTGACAAGTATCTCGTGTCCGAGCGGAACAACTGCGCGGTGACAAACTTAAAAATCTAAGATCATTTCGGTTTGGCTTGTTTAAGATACGCGTCACCTCCTTTTCTTAACGTTATCTGTATTTTGTGCTTTTTGTTATATGTATTTAGAAATTTATTTTGTAATTATTAACGACTAATTAAATTTCAAACCTTTTCTTTGTTTGAAATTATTTATCTATTTATACTATATTCCGAGAGTAATGTCTATTCTTTTCTGGCCGAATGCGTTTTCTATCTGCACAGTCAGACTTCACCCGGACACGAGATACTTGTCGATCTGTGCTTCTCAATAAGCACACACAAGAAACAAAAAAAAATAAAAACCAGCACAAAACGCAAACAGAAAACACGATATGAAAACTATAATGTACCGTAGTAATTGGCAAACAAATAAGAATATCAAAAACAAAAATGACGAACGACAAAAATATTTTATCGAAATAAAAAAAAAGAAATATATACCCTGCCTCTCACTGAAATTTGGAAGCACGTTGGTTCACAGTTTCAAATTAAAAAAAATATTTACAGTTGTACCAATTGTATAATTACAAATTACAAACTTTTCCTTAATCACAGCGTGTTCTCTATCAATTTTTTGAATTTTGCGTTTGACAAATTATTCCATTTTTCCTATAGTACTCCCCAAAGATTATTTTTACTTTATTGACGAAAGCGTCAATCTTATTCATCTCATAACAATTCGATTGGATCTAAATCCGAACTTTGACATAATTGATTGTAAGATACCATCATGTTCCTTTTTTTTAATTCTTACATACAATAGACGTGTACTTAGGATTGTTATTGTGCATAAACACAAAATATTCTACAGATGGCGTAACAAAATTTTCTTGAAATCAAAACCACCACCCTGCTTAAACAGTTAGCATTACACAACCCGGATGCATTTTTTCATTCTTTCTACGCCTTACAAATTTCATTCGCTTTCGACCAAAAATTTCAAATTTTGGTTCATCGGATCATACAACTTTTTCCCAGTGTACGTAATATCGGTTTTTAAACTGCTACACAACTAAATACTTTTCGTTCCTTGTAGAAATATTATAACTTCGGTTTTGATTATACTCCATAGTTATTTCAGAAGCCGTTAAACGTCTATTACCCGCTTGACGATGTAGAACCACATCATCATGTCGTTAAGTGTCGTCATTGGTCGTCAAGTACAAAATCAATTTTTTTGCTGGCAATATTGTCAAATCAACAGCTACGATTTAATTAACAACGGCGTCGGCTTTATGCAACATTATGCAAATTTGAATTGTGCTGTCCTGTATATTTTTGATTGACTTGAAGTTAGGCTTTACTTTTCGACGCCTTCTAACGAGTTTCGTTCTCGTCTTTTCCTTTCCAGACGTCAAATTCGTCGCTACATAAAATATGCCTGCTTGAGTTAAACAATATTTCTTAAGATATTCACGTGTTGTGGCGTTATGTATTTCGACAACAGCGTTATTTAAATCGTTTATTCAACGCAAGGTAAGCTTTTTCTATAATTTTTCGAATTCAATGTAATTTCCATGTCGTCTTCTTAGCACCACGTGTACCTTCACATGGCTTACATACTTTACTTGTAAGGGCTAGCATCTGCCAGTACCTTTTTCGTAGAGCGACAATAAAGCGATTCTGGAAATTTTGATCCAATTACTAAAGGGGGGCATCGAGTAGATAACTCACTCAGATACGATAGGGTTGACGATTGATACCGTACGAGGCATGGACGTACACCACCTTTAAGAAAATTAAATAAATTGAAAAAAAACAGCATACGATACACTCCGGTCTGCACCAGTTTGACACGATTATTTTTAGGTAGCTTAATTACAGAACAAGCCAGTAGAAAAACGTTTTCTGAAAGCCACTCTGGATTTTTGTAAGTCAAATTTTGAACTTTATTTATTCGCTGTCACTACAAAGCTTCTCGCGCAAGGGCGGATGCAGAAACATTGAAAAGGTGGGTCCACCAGAATAACATCATAATAGTGTACAGTGCAGTAATTTTTCTAACAGATTAACCTACTAATTATTCTATCCAAAGGGGGGAAGTGTCAGCTGGGTCAACCCATGAATCCGCGCCTGTTTTCACGAATCATATTTGCTAATCATGTAGTTTAAACGTTTAAAATTATTCGCTTCTTAATACGAGTAGCCTAACTTAAATTGCTATCGCATGCTGGTATATCTACTGTTAATTATTTTTGTTAATGTAATTAATGTACAAAGAATTTGTATGTCCTGGCCGTTAAACTTACTGTTTGAATGTATTGTGAGTTGCCTATGCTTCCGGCGTTTTATAACCGACCTTATACTTAAACTAAATTACTTATTGTGTGGCTATCAAATTATCTATTTGCAATTGATCATACGGTAGTCACAAGTTATCCTTAAAAAACAATTAAAGTACATTTGATATTAACAATTTAGTTTCTTTCTTCGATTCCTCCAGCTTTAAGGACCTCAAGCCTTCTGTACTGATCTAACAAGGGCTATATCTGCAAGACGAAATCTGGCGCCCATTAAAATAAAATTATTATCTCTTGAACCTTCCCTCTCTCCGATAGGAACTGTTTCAGTCCTACTGCGAGCTGGCCATGAAAGGTTCGTAAAACTACTAGAAGTTTGTAGCAATTTATTTTGCTAATTAACGAATTGTATTATCCTTTTTTGTTTTTCTCGATGTTCTAGATTATTGTTTATTTTTGAAAGTGCCAGTCTGTTTAAACTACATGAACGGTAAATTTTTTTACATTTATATTCTTAAAAACGTGTATCCAAACTTCAGTGAGAAACAGTGTATGTATACAGGGTGTATCTGATTAACGGGTTGTTATTTTAGCAGGTGAAATTAGAGCATAAATACAAGCAAAAAATGTCAAAATAAAAGTTTCATTAAAACATTTACAAAACAAAAGTTTTAGCAAAATAAATCGTAAATTACGGACCTGTAGTCTCTGAAGGTTGTTGGCACAACGAATAAATATAAACTGTTGTAAGAAGTTTAAATTTCTTTTCAGCGATGCTGACACCAAAAATAAAAATAAATACAAAATAATGTTATCGGATAACGCGTAGTTAAATTACTGTGCTATTCTGCACATTCTCAAGTACACTATTTAAACCTTGCTGTTTAATTCAATTGCATTTGCTGCTGAAAAAATCGATTTTGCAGCTCTTGTCTATATTTACGAGGGTTTTGTATGCTTCGCCTTTCACATAGCACAAGTCTAAAGGGTTAATATCTGGCATTGTTCTGCGCACTTCAAGGGGTAAGTCATCAAATCCTTGTGCAAAGGTTTCTTGTAAAAGTACAAGTGCCCTGGTAAGATAAACGGACAAATTAAACTATTTCTTAAAATACCGCAACTGAAAGTTACTTTGTTGAATTTTATGAGAGTTTTCTTCATTCCAAACACGTGTTATAAAAATTCAGCATTCCATTTCGTGTAAAACCACACTCATCTAAAAACAATATTTTGGTACTAAAGTCAGAGTCAAAACCTTCTTGTTGCTGCAACCACTCGCAAAACTCAAGTCGAGGTTCAAAATCAACGTCGATTATCTGTTAGACTCGTTGGACATGGTATTGGTACAAAAAATATTTCCCTTAAACACGATGTAGCGTACTATGCGACACGTTAACTGCGCGGCCTATTTCTCTAGCGCTACTTCGTGTCCGATCTTTTAGAATTTATGATATCTGCACATACATTAAAAAAAATATAGTAGATTTGATTTTATTGAAAAAATGTATTCTTCTTCCGTTACTAAAATGATGATCTTTCTCGACCACGGCCTTTGTAGATAGAAACAACACCACCAGTTTCTGTAAGTCCTTGCACACACGCCAAAGTAAAGTTTATTGAATACAATTGTCTATTAGGATATTACTCAATCCACAATCTACGTGTGGTGTGAAGGTTATAATTACACTCACCGTACATTAAAACAGTATCACTGTTGTACATAATTAAGAAACCTTAAATTAAATATTATATACGTACGAGTACGTTAACACGAATCACTTGGAATCAACTAAAGAAATCCGTTAAAAAATCATTACAAATAAATTAGATTGTAGAACTCAGTTTTGCAATTAATTATCTAATGTCTTGTTTTAGTTACAACCAAAAATAAACGTGATCGTGTACACAAGCTACATTTTGTTAAGCTAAGTCAGTAATAATGCTAAGGAATAAACTTTACTATCTGCTTTAATTAATTTATAAATAATTGATTTTGTAGATGATGGAAAATTAAAGAAAACAATAATTAACACAATACGTTTCACGATTTCCATTTGTTTAGATAGTCAGGACCGGCATGAAAACTTTAATTGCAAATATTTCAAAACTGGGTCACTTTAGATCAAATCTTTAAAGGAAAAATTTTCATTGAATGCCATAAGGAAAGTACTTCTTGAGTTTGTATACACGACTAATAAGAAATGATTGAAAATTGCCTCGGAAAAGTGACTAAATCGTGTATTCAAAAATAACTACATGATTCGATAAAACAAGCATATTGTTTGTTACATGTCGGTAATTTTCATAAGATGAAGCAGCACAAAATAGTTGTACGATAGACAGCTGCAATTATAACAGAATAATTGCTAAATCAGCACCAACAAGGAGGGAGAGTGTTAATCGACCTACAAATTTTTATTCATAACAAATCCAATCGGCAAGTACCGTTCAAAGCCACATTAGATAGTAACTGTCGATTAAATTGAGATTGTAGTAGAAGCGGCTGACTGCATCAACGTTTTATTTATAATGCCTATTATTGTTATTGAAGTACTGTTAACTCTAACTAGGTAAAAATTTAGTGACATAGGTAACTTCATCTTAATACATCAATTGATCATATGTTAATTGCGCAATATAAAGATTTGAACATAATACCTGACACATTAAACGATCAAATGTAATCATTTCAATTCAGTTTTCTTTGTATCCATTTCCATTACCTTCCACAATATATTATCCTAACGACTAACATAAACTTTGAGATCTTAATGAGTAATATACCAATAAATAAAGTACTTGAATCGTCAGCTTTAAATTACAAAACACCACTGCATTTGCTTTATTGTTTTTAATTAAACAGAAAATAAAATTTACGCGTCATTACTCGTACCCGAAAAATGATAGTAATTAAAATACAAATGTGTTAATACAATATAGAATAGAAAACTATTTTTTGTAGCTGTCGCAAAAGTAGAAGTTACACAAATGTTACACCCAATTTTCTCATGCGTGCTAAACCGTTTGGACTACTTATACTTAACCACAAAAAACCGAAACTAGCGCATATAAATCTACATTGTTAACAAGTAACTTAGAATTTAAATTGATGTTTTTCCATCACGCAAAATTCCAACTAACTAAAATAAACACAAAAAATTAGTCTTGCAATGTGTTGATGAGAAGAAAATATGCAATCAACATAATTATGCAATTAACTTTTGTTCATTATTTATTAGTAGTAATCGTGATTTTAAACTACGCATTTTACAGTTACTCCAATATTTTAAACAATCAGTATATTTATCAACAAATATCGACATATGTTTCAGAAAGTTTCTACAGCCAGTAGGATGAAATAATATGCAGTAAAATAGTAATTATCAAGTAACGGCTGTATTTAATAACAGCATTAAAGACATTAAATAAATAATTTATTGTTATTTTTAATTATATAAGATGAAGTTTAACTTTATTAACAGCATTGTCTTTCAGTGACTTAAAAACACTACAATGTAGTTTTTGAAGCCACTAAAGCAAAATTGATGCTCAAATTGGCACTTCTTCCAATTTTTTTTTAAATGTATACACGTATTTAATCAAACCAAAACAAATTTTAGGAAGTTCCTGCAAAATTTGATGCATGTTAAGAAACTTGAGCTAAAAATAGAATTAAAAAAAGCTTAATTTAAAATTTGTTTTGTATCAGGTGTGGTACTTGAAAGACAGTTCGTGACAAACGCGTCCTTGAATTTAAGTGCACTAGCTTTGACACAGGTCATGTACATGCAACAAAGATTCCTATTTTCATGGTATAACCGGGTAATAAATAAAAGTTACTTATATCACATTTCTGATTATGTAGCGGATTTGGACTCAAATAAAACATGCAATGTAATGGTATACGAATTTAGATTTTTTTATATTAACAGTTAAGTTAAATGACTTCAAATATTTCACCTTTTCAAAAAAATATAAATTACAAAATATAAATACCGTACGGTGTATCCAAAAGCGATAACACAAACAGCTATAGCAACAAGGATTAAAAGTTGTTATCAGATTCTCTCGTATAATGTAATTAACAATCGTCTTCAAAATATGCATATAATATGTACATAATCTCTCAATTAAAGACGTACATTTTTATATTTTACAATATAGACCTATAGACAAATATTTAAACAATTGACCAAAAATTGTTTTTCTTTTGAAGTTAGTGGTATTATACTTTTCCGTCATTTACGGAATTGCTTGCGACCCAATTATGAACTAAACGTGACGATTTTATGCCCTAGTTACTTTAGACTAAATTATTCAAAAATTATACATTTCCAATAGAATAATGCAATATTATATCATTACAAACATATATTAAGAGAAAATATCGTGCCTGAAATAAACCTTTTCATCATATAAAAAACCAAAACTCCAATTTCCTATCGTAAATTCCATTAAACGTGTAAATTTACTTTCATTTTGTCATAATTGAAGAGCGGATTTTATGGCACAAAAAAACTTAAACAAAGGGCACCATAAATTGCCATAAAATATTGTTCGTGAAAATGACAACACTACAATAAGTGATGTAGAAATTAAAACGCCAATTATATAAATTTTCAAGATTAAATTCAGTAAAATTACATCTTCGGTTATCAAAAATATCTAGAAAACGAACGCTCTATATCTACAGTTGTGCTTAGAGCGTACTTAAAGTAAGGGACGAAAAAACTTAGCATTACTGTCACTATCAACTAAAATTTGACAAAATGTCTTGATGGTTTCGTTGCCGACATTCTTCATTAATTATTTGGCCTGTACTTCGAGCAATTAAATATTTTAGATTTTCTATTATTTCCCTACTTTCAGTAAATTGCAACAATTCACAACTGGCACTCGTTTGGAAGTAATGGAAGTACATCGCAGTACATCGGGTGTGAAAATATGCAATAATTACTTATAGTTCATATCTGCACAGATATCAGACTAGAATTTTATCAAGTTTGCACTAATTAAAGGATGATACACAGTGCATGCCAAATATTTAGATAGTGTAGAATTGTTATTATATTAAAATGCAACAACAATTTTCAAAAATAATAGTCAAAATTCCATAGTCCCAAGCTTTTGATGCGATCAAAATCAAACCAAAAAAAAAGTATGACAATCAAAAACGCACATTAGTTGTTAGAACGAGCTTAATAAAACCAATAGAGATTTTAATCACAAAAACTTGTCTTATAAATCAGCACTGAACGTAAATAACTCGATCAACGTTAATGATAGATCAAAAATACTAAAATAAAACTATTATGCAAGCAGTATCATACACCATCCTTTTCTGTAATTAACGATTTACCAATTTTAATAACATATTGATTGAAATTCTAGTATAAGACAACGTTGTACTTATTATGCCAGTTTTTCTATTTTATTACCGGTTTTATCGGTACAATAATAGTAACGCCTTAGAACACATTTTGCCGAGCTTTTTTTTCCTGTAAGATAAAACGATCCTACGCACGCACAAATAACAGCATAGAGTAAACACATACTTGTTAGAATGCCACAATTCCCATAAACCCCTTAAACAATAAGAAATAAAACAATTCTACAGATCATTAATTTACACTGATATTAAAAGAACTTAAACGCATCCATTAATCATTAACATTTCAGTATTACCACGGGGCATGAGCAAAACACAAGTGATTGTTTTGTTTGATTTATTGTTAAAAGTGTGTTATAATGTTTAAGTTAACTTATATAATGATTAAATGAAATGGTTAGGAGAGTTAATTATACATAGTTTAAAGTACACTAATAAAGTTTAATTACAAAAAATGATAGAGTTACTGTAATTTCGACCTAACAAAACGGTAAAGTATAATTACGTTTATTGCCTTTCGTCCACACAGAACGAATGGAAAAGTTTGAAAATGTAACTGTAACAAAACCCCACTAGATAATTACACTAAGATTTGATACATAAAATAAGATCGAAGAACTGTTCATAAGTTGAACGAACAGTTCATAATGAACCCGATCGTAACGATAATTGCATCTTGACTATATTCTAATTATTCCAATCAATTTATGCATCATTCACTATGCAATTCAGCTGTTAATTTCCCGAGACCAATGAGAAAACGCAATAACGCAAGAATATGCGGTAATTAAATATAAGCGTAAAACACCAAAATAAAAAACTCCTCGTATAAATCAAAAATATTCATTAAACGAAGTACAAATCCAAAACCTAAATATAACTAATTTTTAGATTACACCACACGACAAAGTAAAAATATCGATACGATCAAAAATTTAAATAATACAACTGAAAAAATGTTTACAATTTGCTGTAGGACAAAAAAGTATTACTCAAACGTTATGCATCGCTAACGAGCCTATTTTACATTCAAAAACAACCATAAAAGTTTATTTTTAAATACCATCTCGTTTACTAGTTTTCATAAATATTCAAATTCTTCTCAAGTGCAATTATGTATCGTAAGTATACAAAATTTCCATAAAAAAAAATATGAATAATATATCCTCAAATTAGGTATTATGTATATATCAGTTATATCTTCCTAATATGCCCAAATCTTAATTGTAATTTAATTATAATTTAAAAAAATGCCCATATTAAGTTTAGGTTACGAATTTACGCTTTATTTTTCAAAACTTACCCGAATTATTTCAAGAAATAGACAATTCATATGCACCAAACTCGGAAAAGTTTTTATCCAAAGCCAGAGTATGAAAGTAATATACTATTATAACCGTTGTTAAATTACCTACCAAGAACATAATAAAACCAAGACGAGTAACCATCATACACCGCAATTATTGGAAATACGCTAACGTGAACTATTTTTAAATCTGCAAATAATTCATAATATAGAAAGTTCTAAAATCGTGATATAAACTTTTGCGTTTCCTGTGAGAACGACTTGATCTTTCGTAGGTTCTTCTGTTTATTATAACCTTCTTCTCCAAATAAGTCGAGATCTTATTGTTTTTGTCGTGTTGAGGTCAATATTTACAATTCACCAGATTTGTCACTGTTTTCTGAATTAAAACGGTATTCGAAAACAAAAAGTTCTTTCCGTTTCTAAATTATATAACCTATGACTCTAACAGCATTCTTTCACGTACGTATTGAGATAATGCTTGTCATCATATAAAAGGATAATTGAATTTGCGAATCAGTCCCAAAACTCCTACCAATTATTACCTTATTTCCTGCCTTAATAATACAAAAATAATACTGAGAAAATTTTCTAATTAGTAATGTAGTTAGACAAAAATATTTCGTGTGAGTATTGTTCAGATTTTTTTTATTAAAAAGAAGTCAAACGTGCGAACACATTTTTAACAGTACAAAATAATTCCTTGTTCAATAACATTTTCGCACTTTCAAAACGCTAACCAACAATAAACTGCATGAGCTGAAAATAGAACGAAAAGTAAATAACTCTTCTTGTGCCCATTGTGTTCTATCGCAAAGAATGGAAAACGTTACTTTGAACCGCACAACACTAAATAAAATCTTCATTGGCTATTTACAGATTTTTACAATAATCTCCTCTGCGGATTCTTCTAATTTCTACATTCCCTCGTAATTTAGAACAGAATAATAAATACCTTCAAGTGCAAGCTACTCGCTGTAATTATAGATCGAGTGAATTTGCAATTATTCAGCAGATATGATTTACTGTTATCGTATTTAGACTCAGTTCAGTAGAAGCACTACATACAAAATAATTCGAACAATTGCTGGATTTTTATATAGGTAATCAGCTTAAATCGGAATTCATTAAGCGGATTGACAGAATACGTTTTAATAAAAGTATAAATTTAAACCACTATTAACAATTTTTACTTCAATTAACTTTGATAATTACGATTCATTAAATTATGTACGCAAATTGAATATGAATCGCTATAGGGAACATAATAAAACGAATAATAACAAGATGGTACTGTTATGTCGGTACTACTGCAAGTAATTACCAACAATTCTAATATTTGTCGTTTATAGAGCACAAGCATAAAAATTAATATAATTAAAAATATTGTAATTAATGAGACACGCCGTTAGCTAGCAATATTTCAAAGACATTCTATTAGAAACGCACCGAACGCAAAAATTAATAACAAGATCCAAAGAATTTTGAAAAAATGTTAATTAGACTTTCTATTACAGAATTTATTGCCATTACCGGCAGGAGCAGGAGCAGCTTTAGTTAAGCCGACTAAATATCACTATTACCCTCATAATCAACATATTTATTTACTTCCAGAATGTGCAATTCAACAGGTACACAATTTTTTTTTTAAAGTAATCAAAATTTTAAACATTATTTCTAGGTTTGCAATGCCGTATATGTGAGATTAAATTGGACACAACCTTTATGTGCTTGTCCCTCGAGATACCGCGATCCTTGTTCCGCAAGCCTCAATTCTGATGATCAACATACAACTGAATTAATGACTGATCTCAAAAGACGGGTACGTATCTACAGTAGTGTTCAAAAGTCTTGCATCACCTCAAATATTTTGTATTGGCACATTGTTTTTATCCAATAGGTCCTTCGTCACAATAGTGCGTTTAAAGAAATTTATAAACGAAATATCATCTCATAATGTAAATTTACTATCTAAAAATCCACTGTGAGATGGCTCTGCCATCATATTTCGTTGATGTTACTTACATCATTTATTAATATGAAACTATCGGTGTGTCAATGCATTTGTGGAAGTACATTAGTTTTCTCCTACTGCCGAGGAGGCCCAAAAGCGCAAAACGGTCGTTCAGTGGTTTCGCTATGGTGGCATTTTCACATTGTTCGTCTTATAATGTTCATGTTTCGGCCTCTATAGCAATTTTCAAATTATAAACAACACTTTATCTACTAATTTTAATATGTGTTTGATGACCATTGCGTATCTTTTTGGCATGAAGTTTCTCTTTTGAAATAACATGAAACCACGCGTAAATAATTGATTCAATTTTGTGTAGGTTTTCTTTTCGGTATGATCTTCAGTGCTCGGCAAATAGTCGGCATCAAATAAATTTTTTGTATCTTTTATTAATTTTTTTTTTTATTTTTTACGGCCATAATTTGTTCTTGTTTGAAAACTTATTTAGCCCCTATCAAATATACCGAGTGATTTTCACTTAGATAGAAAATGGCGATTTTCGAAATTGTCTAAATTCAAAAATTGCTATTTTTCGTAAATTCAGCAAGGTTTTTTCATTGTCTGTTAGTTTTAGCTTACCGAACAATCTCAAGACCAAAAAAATTTTTTTTTCTTTAACTTTCGCTAAAACTAAAGTTTTAATTTTTTGAAATATTTTCAAATTTTCACATGCCAAAACTTGATTTCAAAATTCAATTTAATTTTGTTAAAAACGTTTATAATTGAAAAAAATAATAGAAATTGCTAATTATTCCGTTAGGTTTGTTATTATTTACAGAAAAGTAATATAATAATCTTTACGTTTTTGGTGCAAGTTACTTTTATTTACGTGTCTAAAAACTCTAAATTATCCTTGCTGTTGAATTAGTTTCACAAAAACCTTGTAAATGTTCTTTTGTAATTGTCTAAGTAAGGAGAGTTCACTTTATTCAGTTTACACGATTCGCATACCAAATAGTACCAAATGTGAAAATTTTAAAATATTCCAAAAAATAAAAACTTTACTTATAGCAGAAGTTAAAGAAAAAAAATTTCGGGTCTTGAGATTGTACGGTAAGCTAAAACTGACAGACAATGAAAAAACCTTGCTGAATTTACGAAAAATTGCAATTTTTGAATTTAGACAATTTCGAAAATCGCCATTTTCTATCTAAGTGAAAATCACTCGGTATATCTGATAGAAGTTGAATAGGTTTTCAGACAATCACAAATTATTTAAAAAAATCTAAAATCCATTTGATGCTGACTTTTTGGTCAGCACTGTATATATTTTGTCACAAGTTCTCTATTTCGCCAACTTTGCTCTATAGCAAGAAGAATTATCATCCTAGAAAATAAACTTCCTCACCAAACAAGTCCTTGCCACCAGGTTCCATTTAGTGCTGTTGGACTTCAATGTATTTAACGACGTTCATCAGTCGAGAGACAAGCAGGCGACCAACTCCCTCAGCAGACATGCAAGCTTTGCCCATAACGGACGTTGGATGTATTAATTGTTGGAATTACACACGTTGAAAAATTTTTTCTCCAGAAAACCTTCTCGCATATTCAACATGGTTGATAGTGAAAATCAATTCATCACTAAATAGTACATTTTTCCACTGCTGTGTAGTCTAATTCTTGTGTTCTTTTGCCCAAAGCAAGCGATGATCTTTGTTTCTGGGAAACCAGTAGCTACCGCCGTGCTCTAGATCCTCTTAGTCCAAAACTAAGGAGTAGAAATGTAACGCTTACACCTGTAGCTTCAGACAACATTTTTGTTAATTCCGGGGAATTCAGCTGTCTATCTGCCCTTCTAAGCACTCCGTCATCTCAAATTGAGGGTTTCTTTGGTCGTCTACTACGCAGTTTGACGTCGATTTTTCCAAATTCAGCGTACTTTTTAATAACCCTAATAATTGAAGATTCACTTTCACGGCTACTGCGCGCCATTTTTGCAGAAAATTTAAACCGTTTTTCGTCCGATAGTGTTTAGTTTTTTCTTAGATAGCGTCATTTTGACAAAACTCAAGGAGACTAAATGTCGCAAAATAATTGTTACATTAATATACCTACGATACATTTTGATTTTGTTATTATAAGAAGTTTTAAATGACGGCAGTTGAATGCTCAGGTATTTGTTACGCACAATACAAAGAATCATTGAATACACTGGTCTGCATAAAAATCGGCCCTGATACCATTCTTGACGATTCTTATGTAAAATGACCTTTTGAATCCAAAAATGAGCTCCGTTTTTACCCATCACCCACCTATTTTGGGGGGACCCCATTTTTATTTTATTTTTTGCATTTTTAACTTATAGCCGTTAAACATTCCAAAGCAGGTAATAAAATTTATACCAAAGTATATGGCAAAAGTTTTGCTATAAAATGTATATAGAAACAACAATAAAATAGAAATATATAAGAACAGTAAAAAAATATCAATAAACAGTTAGGAAGATTCACTGCACGACGCTGGCGATCTCAATACCACATGCAGGTTTGAACAGGAATTTTCGACAGGCTTGAACTTGCATTACTATTCTCATTATAGTATATTACATTGTTTGCTTAACTGCTTCGATCAGTACATCTATAGCTGTTGCAGCGTTAACTTGTCGACGTTTTAAACGTGCTGGATTTTGTGTTCATTTTTGTTCATTTGCGTAAAACAGTAAAACTACTTTTACTCCGGATTTTTTCAAGTGACTAAGTGTGATTTGTGGTTAATGTCGGGCGTTGAATTACTGTTTAATTATGCCACGCAAGTGTAAAAATCATCCCGATAGCTTCTGCTATGTCTGCGCGAAAATAACTTTAAAAGCGCAACGAAAACCCCTTTCTCCGATTGTTAAAACAGCTTATAAATTGTACTTTGATTCTGATTTGACCTGTTCCTCATAACGATACTTTGCCAATCCCAGAGCCCCTAAACACTTATACTCTAGAACCAGAAATTGATTTAAAAGACTCTGAGCCACAACCTGGGGCTTCGAATGATGCGTTCAATGATGATGAAGAGTATTCCGCAGATTTAGTTTCTCGGCAACCTCACCTCCTCACTCAATCGGAATTAAATGATCTTGTCAGGTATTTGCAATTACCCAAGACTAAATCTCAGCTCCTAAGATCGCGACTTCAACAGTGGAATCTCTTAGAAAAGGGAGTAAAAATATCTTCTTACAAGACCAGACAAGCAACCCTGAAATGTCTTTTCTCAGAAGATAAAGGTTTAGTGTTCTGCCCTAATGCAAATTTATTGATGACAGAGCTACAGATGCCATGTGACCCATACAAATGGAGACTGTCTATAGACTCATCAAAAACAAGCTTAAAAGTTGTCCTGTTGGCAAATGGGAATGACTTCCTATCAGTTCCAGTTGGATACTCTGTTGATATGAAGGAAACGTACGAAAACATCTTCAGAACCCTTGATAAAATTAGTTATCATGATTATAAGTGGAAACTTTGCGCTGACTTAAAAGTTGTTGCTCTACTCACAGGCCTGCAATCAGGATTCACAAAATATTGCTGCTTTCTTTGTGAATGGGATAGCCGAGCCCGAGATAAACATTACATCGTACGGGACTGGCCTCTGCGAGAAAATCTTATTCCTGGTCAGAAAAATGTCGCCCACAATCCTTTGGTTCCGAAGGAAAATATTTACTTACCACCTTTACACATCCAACTTGGATTGATCAAGCAGTTTGTGAAAGCAGTGGACAAGACAGGCGGCGCATTTCAATTTTTGAAAACTAAATTTCCTCGTCTTAGCGAAGCTAAAATCAAAGAAGGCGTTTTTGTTGGTCCCCAGATTAGACAACTCTTCCAAGATTCGACGTTTATTGAACACCTAAATCGAAAAGAAAAACGAGCTTGGCTTGCATTTCAAAACGTTTGTAAGAACTTCCTGGGTAACCACAAAAAGGAAGATTATGTCGCTCACGTCGAGGAACTGGTTTTAGCGTACAAGGACATAGGATGTAACATGTCTCTTAAAGTTCACTTCCTTCACTCGCATCTGGACTTTTTCCCTGAAAATTTAGGAGCAGTCTCGGATGAACACGGGGAACGGTTCCATCAAGACATTGCTAAGCTGGAGAAGAGATTTTCAGGGAAGTAGAATGCAAGCATGTTGGCGGAGTACTGCTGGTTTTTGAAACGAGAGAGCTGTACCTCAGGGTATAAAAGGAAAGCAAGCACCAAGTAACGATGAATATCTTTTTATTTATTAGGTACTGTTTATAGCTAAAATACTTCTTTTTCCCATTTAAATTAAATTCATGTCCATATATTTATTATTATAATTATTATTATTGTTCGATAAATAAATTATAATTAATTTATCGAAAAGTGGTAAAATTAGAGATTTGGGGCTCCCTCGAAAATGGTGGGTGATGGAAGAAAACGGAAGACATATTTGGATTCAGGACGTCATTTTACATAAGAATCACCCGGAATAGTGTCAGGGCTGATAAAAAATATTTTTTTGCAGACCAGTGATATTTATAATTTCCCAATCGTAGTAGTCTTTAACATGACAAGGTATAGAAATTGCAACCCCTAATTAAATATTAAAATAATAAGTCCTAAATAAAAAAATGGATTTTGATTTTGCAAGACTTGAACACCACTGTACATTTAAGAACTAGTATACAACATACGTAGAGAATTGGTGAGAGATGTTGAAACTGCAGCATTGCAAATTTTCGCTTAAAGCAAGAAACATAATGTAATGTCTCCAAAAAACATCACCGCTGAAGATGACAAAGTTTTACGCAACCAAAAATGAGCAGTGTTTAAACTCATTAAACTTTTTTATTTTATCAAATAACAGCAAAATTAAAGTTCAGAATTTTCATCGTTATAAATGTAGCTCATCACTCACGCCACCATTGTTGTTTTTGAACATGACTAACCAAATACAGTAGACGCAGTTTAAAAGGATCACGATGTTGCACAACGGTGATGAGATAATCAAACGTCAATTCAATTAGCCGGATCATGTATAAAAGCTATATTAGTGAGCTAAAATTAAATCACCACAATAACAATTTTTTACAATCATAAATAATTAATTGATCTGGCATTTCAATTTTCAGCTCTGTTTTAATTTAGTAATTGTCACAGCTTTTTAAGCAAAAATTCGCTATCAATTATTAATGCAAATTTGTCTCATATCCAAAATTAAAACATTCAAGAAATTGAGTTCTACTCAGTCAAAATTTTAAATATTTTAATCCAGATCTCAGTGGCGTTCTAACAAAATTTTCCCAATAATTTTTTAGAAGTCATCTTGCATAATAAACCTCATTTATTTATGATCCAAACCAAGAATAATCAGAACATAATGTTTTTTATTCTAAAATAATTTCATCATTTTTGCAAAAGCTCGTTTATCTAAGTGAGACAATGACACTTTTAAAATCCGTCTATTTGATGAACAAAAATCAACAATTAATACATTTTATTTACGTTTTAGCGTGCATTAACATTAGTAAAGACATGTGAACCAACAGCTGAAATGCGAGTTTGTCGCAATCCTAGAGACTGGTCCTTATTAGCATTACAAAATATAAGAACAGGAAAATCTCACTATTTGGTTATCTGTAGATGCCCAGATACTAGCATATTGCGTAAGTATTTGAAACGAATTTAAAGATGTAGACTAAAATTGATTCCAGAGGGCCCGATGTCACATGATCAACCAACATATGCAAGTGTCCCAGGCATTCGCGTTTACGGAATGATGTGTGTGCAAGGAGTGAAACGTCGAAGCAGACTCCTTCAACATGATAACGATTTACAAAACTCAACGTTTCCTTGGGATAAAGTAAACGATTTGTTAAAAACAGCATTGTGGGACTAACAAAACCAAATTTTTGAAAACAACTTCGTTTTATCCAAAATTGTTGTGATTTTGTAGGTAATTAGACAATGACAGCAAAATTATACACTAAGATGTGATAAATTAAGTTCATTTTAAGTATATATTTTTTACAATTCTATTCATATGTAATCGTAAAAATGACCGCCGTTAAATATTTATTCAACCCGTTACTGCTAGCTAACTCATTAAACTAGTAACTAAAAGTAGGTATAAATGCTTCATAAAAAGACCTATTAAATGTTAAACAATAACCATATTTATTTATTTACGATATAACTGCGTTAATTGTTTAATTTTTAATATGACTCACTCGGGATATTTTCAGCATCTTATTGTGAAAACTAAGTTGTGAAAATAGGTTTTTGGGAAACACATTTGTATTTAACTTCAATTAGTTAATTTATAATGTAAAATAATTATGTATTCGTAATTATATTAATAAACGCATAATAAGCACACCAGGAAACACCATTCCATAAGTTATGTAGTTCTCCACCTTCAAATTAATTTCAAAACATCATGACTCAATTATCAGTAATTTTAATTAGCAAATGAACAACTTAATTAATGTATTTTATAAGAAATCATCTCTGCCAGAAATAAATTTAACCATTAATCATCACATTATAGTCCAAATCCTCTACCATCTGGTAATCTAACACATTCGTTTTAAGTAGCTATGTGTTTCTAAAAAATTATAAGTAAAATAAAACGAAAAGTATATTGAGGTCGCGTAGTATAATATAAAACTAATAATGCTTCTAATTTATCAAACTCATAAAACATGAAAAGATTGATAGAAATTCTTTATATTTTTCAAACGTAACGCTATAAATGTAATTAGTCTCATCGCATAATACGATTTTAATCTAAGAAGCTACAACAAAGAACACCATTTCAACAAAAGACATGGTTTAATATAGATTAATTGAAACGTATTCTAATGTCTTTCTACTTTTGATCAAACTGCCAGAAAATCTTGATTAACAATCCGTACGAAAACTTAATACCTGCTAAGTTATAAAAAAAGACAAATAAAATTATACTACTACTTAATACCTGCTATGCACAAAAATTTTGGCAACAAGTCTGACTTAAATTGTATACCCAAAATATAGACACAACAAAAGTGATCAACAATAATGAGGTATACTAGGCTGTAGATTTCTATACAGGGTGTTAATACTAAGTTGTAACATCCAAAAATAGCAGTTGGAACTAATTGAAATAAACATAACTTTCCTTAGCTCAAATTTTTGATTTGTAGCCTCAGTTCATAGTTATCAGCGTTTTTTTTTGTTTTTCGAAAACTCATCATTACTCCCATGTTTTAAGAACTATTTAAAAAATACAAAAATTTTCAGCATTTGCTTTCGATTCTTTAAAATATTTGTATGTACAATTATTTTGTATTTTATCAAACAAAATGACAACCGATCAAAAATTTCAAAACATTTTGATAACCACTCGATCGATTTTGGAAAATAAAAAATTTATAAAAACCTTAAACTATCTACTATAACAGTTGTCTGAAACATTTTTTACGATCTGTTCCACAAAAATGACAATCATTTAAAACAAAGTAGACTTGCTGTCATTAAATAAAAAAATTAAACGAGAAAAACAAGAAACAAACAAGAAAAATAAAACAATGAACAATGACGCAACAAGGAATGGACAGAATTTGATTTTCAAAATGACCACCACTCGCAGCAACGCAAACCCGGCAGCGTGTTTTAATATTAGAAGAGACACTTCCATTGTTTGTATTTTATATTTTATGGTGCTGCTACTATTCTACAGTTTTAATTAATAAAATTTACTGGTGTCTTATATACAGAAATCTTCATCTGACCCCAGAAAAAGAAATATAGGAAATGTGCTAGCCAGTGCTCCATCATGTTGAAACCAAAGTCTTCGTCTGATGTTTAGCGGTTAATCATCAAGAAGCTCTTGCAGAACGTTATTTAAGAAATTAAAATAATTTTTACTATTAAATGCGTTAACTTTCAAAATATTTTACATATGTTTTGAGCTTTAAAATAACAAAGCTCATCTTCAGAAAAATATTTTTTTGAAAAATGTCAAATATGAAAAGTTATAACTAATAATTTCAATAAATTAGAAATTGACCAATAACAATTAATCCCCTTAACAATTTATTCCATTTTCATTAATTCCGGAAAAAACATAGAATTCATCTTTCTGTAGTTATATTTTTTAATGTCTTTGAAAATGATTTTTCTTTTCTGCTTCTATAATTCTGTTCCAAGACCCCCTTCCCCTAAAGTTTCAATTTAGTTTTTCTGTTTGTTCGTTTTCTGCACTAACCAAAATAACAAAAAATATTCTTTTGTCTTTTTTTATAAATTTTTTTTAGAATTAGTTTCGTTCTCAATCTGGTTATTGTCATCCTGATGCTTTTTTGATTCATTTTCTTTAGGATTTTTGTTTTCTTTTACTTGTTTCCAATGTAATATCCTCTAAGATTTTGATTTGTTTTGTTGAGCTAGATTTCAAAGAATTATTCTGGGATGGTATAAAATTTCCAATTTTTGTTTGATGAGTTGGATGCTTAGTCATAGCAAAATTTGTTTTAGTTTGTTCTTTTAAATGTTCATTTTTGACATGGTTAATAAAATTTGCATAAATCCATTTGGTTTTGTGAGCATATATTTTTATTGTCCTGTTCTTTTTCATCTGCCCCAATGACGTTAATGCACAACAGATAATTTTAGAATCATACACATAATTACTTGAAGATTTCTTAATTATATTTTTGAATAATTCTGCTCCATTGGATTGCTTTTTAAACTATATTTTGCAGTGGCAGCTTTTCCATTAGGTCATTTGGTCAATGACCCTCCAGAAAAATACTAAAAATTGTTTTATTATTAATTTACAATTGCAAATATGTAACGATTCATTTTGCTTAGCTATTCCAAAGATAGATAAATTGAGTTTAAATTTAAATTTAAAATTTTATATTAAGAAAGAATGCTTTTTTGAAGTTTAATATTGAAATGACCCTTTTGCAGCATTGACTACCAGCCGCCACTGATTTTTGATCAATAGGCTTATTTTTTTTTGGTAGATTATGTTTTGTTTTTAAAAAATTCTATACCTTTTTCAACAGGAAAGTTTTTTATTCCCAAAATTAGTTGTTTGTGCCGCAACTTAATTTTAAAGGCATCAATGAGAGGGGAATTATAAATGCTAAAAGTATATACTCATGCGCTTTTCAAAAAAAATTTTGCTTGAAATTTTCTAAAATTGAAAAAAACTTGTTTACACTGTAAATTATTATCGACTTAACACACATCTTCAGCTTAATATTACTAAGAACTTTTCACTATTAATACATTTTCTGTAAGTCGTGGCACTCGATTTAATATATAGAACAAATTTACTCACCACTAGACTACGATAGTGATAGTGAGAAACGATATTGCGTCCTAGTTATTCAACGAATTAATTGAGTTAGGATCCCGAATCTAGTCACACATTTAAAACATGAATACCTAATTAGAGTTCGCAATTCATGTATAAATTTAAAAAAAGCGGTTCAACGATGGATGGAGTCAACCACCTTTTTTATATGTATTTCACAAGCAATGCAAACCATTTCAGAGGAATTTCATAGGTATTGCAAAGTAAGTTACAAGTATTTTATTACAAAGGATTTCACAGGTATTGCAAAGTATTTTACAAATATTTTATAGGTACTGCATACTATTGCATGCAATTACTGAAACGTTCTCAAGTTCAAGAGCCTTCTCGATGTTGTTATACATTTTCGAGAACAATCACCGAAGAATGTGGAACATTCGGGAACGTTTCGCCAAAATGTATGAATACGGTGCAAACAAATCCGAGGTCAGTTATTTCCGTAATTCGAAGACGGCAGTGTTAAGAAGATTATTCAAGTTGAAATAAATAAGTGATTAACGCGTGTTATAAATAAATCTACGAAGTACGTGACTTTAACGTAAACAATAAGAGTTAAACAAGTGTGTGAAGTTATCCGCGGACTTGATCTTATCTTCGTGTCAGTGATAGTGCTATACATAAATTATAATGTAAGTGTTTTTATTAAATATCCTTAGATTTAATTAGTTCGGTTAGTTTAAACGTGTACATATTTTTAGTATAAATAAATTAGTAATAACAATCGTTACATTTGGTGACAGGTGCGTGGTATCGAATAAATAAACAATTGGTTAGACCGCGATTTTAGTGTAACTATCATTAAGTAACTTAATATCGCTCCCGTAATAAAAACATTGATTGCGTAAATAACTGGTTAGTTCGCGATACGCGTATTCATTTAGAAAGTGTGATCATAACTATTTTAGTTCGTTAAAGTAGTGTATTTACACTTTTTATTGCTGTTATATATAATTTATGCCGGTGACGCGTTTGCAAGTAGTTAAAATAGATTCAAAAATATTTGAAATTCTTGAATCGATGAATAAAAATATAGAAGAAAATAATAGGAAAATGGGCGAAAATTCTCAGAAAATTGAAGAAACATTATCCGAAAATTCTAGAAAAATGGAAGAAAAACTGCCTCAAAATTCTCAGAAAATAGAAAAAAAATTGTTGGAAAATTCTAGAAGCTTAAAAGAAGAAATTTGAACAAGCATTGAAAATCACATAAAGACTATTGAAGAGCAAATACAAGTTAATATAGAGAACCAAATTAAAATTGTTCAAGAAGAAACTCAAGCAGATATGTTAAATCTAAAAGAAGAAATTTTCGAATCTGTGAATGACAAAATAGAAGCCTTAGGAGACAGAATGAAACTGCTTGAAGAAAGAATAAACCAAATGAATTGTCACTGTAAAGGGAGCGCCACGAGCGAAGATTTAATAATGGACCATCGGGAAGAAACCACTCACAAGTTTAAAGTGGTACCTCCAAATGATAATAAAGTTCCATGGTCATCCTATTACAAGCAGTTCGAAGCCGCAGCTACAGCCATTGGTTGGAACAAGAAGCAAAAAGCGACGTCTTTAATAGTGTCCTTACGTGGAGAAGCTCTTGGAATCTTGCAAACTGTTCCTGACCACCTACAAGAAAATTGCGGACTTTTAATTTCACGATTAGAAATGAGATATAGAGATGTTCATCTTCAACAAGTCTATCAAGCTCAAATTAAAAGTCGCAGTCAGAAAGCTGCTGAAAGTCTTCAAGAATTTGAGACTGACATCGCCAGACTAACACGGCTTGCGTATCCTACAGCGCCAGATACCTTCTTGGAGCAGTTGGCTATTCAAGCCTTTGCAGAAGGCCTCCGAGACAACAAAACGCAGCAGACTCTCCGGTTAGCTCGACCGAAGACGATGGATAACGCTTGAACTCATGCTTTGGAGTTCGAGGCGGTGAAACAAGCGTCGCACCGAAGCAGTCATAAGCTCCGTTGTGTTACAGAAAAACCCTCGCACACAGAAGAAAGCATTGAAGACATAGTGCGACGCGTATTTCGGGAACAAGTAGCTCGAGGAAGAGAAGTGAAGTGTTGGAACTGCGGAGAAGTGAGCCACGTACGACGACGTTGTACTAAGCCCAAAAAAAGACCAGAAGAGCGTCCGGAAAACTAGAACAGGTCGACCTCAACGAGCAATGCCCCGGAGATTACCATTCAAATGGCGCCGCCTAGAGAGCAATTGCATAGCATATATCTCGATTGCAAAGTCAGTGGAAGAAGTGTTCAGTTACTGGTTGACACGGGAGCGACGAAGACCATCATTCGTTCTGACATGTTATTCGAAAACGAGAAGACATCACCAGTAACAGTACGACGTCGAACGGCCACGGGCGAAGAAATACCTACTCACGGACAAGTCAGAGTAACCATAGGTTTGGGAAATGGAGTTCTCGACCATCAAGTATTGGTAGCTGACATCACGGAAGAAGTTATCTTGGGAATACAAGTAATAAAGAAGTATGGGTTCCATTTGGATATGAAGAACGATGTCCTGAAGATAGACATTGAAGAAATTCCTTTTCATTCGTCAGAGAAGGCAGCCGTGCGAGTCTTATTGAGTGAAGACGTGACTCTGCCTGCAAGGACCGAAAGTGTGGTGATGGCACGCCTGGATTGAAATCTGCGGGAAAGCTACATACGCGCGATTAAACCAATAGAGGGCGGCTTAGTTGAAAAGGGACTACTCGTTGGCAGAACTGTAGTACGAGTAAAAAACACGATGCCAGTAAGAATCTTTAACATCAACTCAGATCCTGTAACGTTGAAAAAGAAGACCGTGTAGGCCAATGCACGCTAGCATCTCAAATTGTGAGATACGTAAAGTCTAACAAAGATACGTCGCTGGCTAAAGTTAAAGTATTGATCCAAGAATATCAAAATGTGTTCGCGCTGGAAAGTGGTTCCAAAGAAAGAACTAACGTAGTGAAACATAAAATTAATACCGGAGACGCTCGACCGATACGACAACATCCACGCAGACTTCCTTTGGCGAAAAGAGAAGCCGAACAAATAATTATGGATATGGAGAGAGAAAGCGTGATTGAACCTTGAAGTAGTCCACTGGAGAGTGGTAATCGTAAAGAAGAAGGATGGAGGTTTTGCGTCGACTACAGACAGCTAAACGACGTGACCAAAAAGGACAGCTACCCTTTACCCAGAATTGACGATACTTTAGACACCCTGTCAGGATCCCAGTGGTTTTCCACGTTAGATTTAAAGAGTGATTTGTCGCAGTTCACCGTGATGCCCGTCGGCCTGTGTAACGCTCCTGCAACGTTCGAGCGTTTGATGGAGACCATCTTGCGCGGACTGCCTTGGAAGACGTGCTTGGTTTACCTGGACGACGTGATCGTGGTTGGAAGAACACTTGAACAGCTTGAAGGAAGTGTTCCAGCGACTACGTGGAGCTAAAGTCAAACTCAGTCCAAAGAAGTGCCACGTACCTATTTAAGAAGGAAGTGCAATACCTTGGCCACGTCGTATCTAGAGATGGAGTAAAGGCTGATCCAGACAAAATCAGAGCGGCGCAAGCATGGCCAAGACCAATCGACAAACATCAGATCCAACGTTTTCTTGGGTTATGCACCTATTATAGACGATTTGTACCCGGATTTGCCAATATTGCCAAACCTTTGACAAAATTGACCAAAGAAAAAGCAGAATTTAGATGGAATGAAGACTGCGACAATGCACTTCGCCGATTTTGGGTTATCCAAAAGATGAAAAATTTGTTTTGGATACTGACGCAAGCAATCGGGCCATAGGCGCGGTCCTTACGCAAAGTCAAGATGGACAAGAAAAAGTTATCGCGTATTTTAGCAAGGTTTTGTCCAGGCCAGAGAGGAATTATTGCGTGACTAGGAGGGAGCTGTTAGCAGTCGTCAAGTCCGTAGAACATTTCTACAAATATTTGTATGGATAAAAATTTTTACTGAGAACGGACCACGCCGTTTTAAAATGGCTGTTGCAGTTCCGTAACCCGGAAAGGCAAGTGGCAACATGGATCGAGAGACTGCAAGAATATGACTATGACACAAAATACCGTGCCGGAAGCAGTCATCGGAACGCTGATGCCTTGTCCAGAAGACCATGTCCAGCGGACTGCAGCCATTGTTCGCGACTGGTAGAAAAAGTCGAATGCCTCCGGAGAACTGCTATGGTTGATGATGAGTGGGAACCTAAGCAGTTACGTCGCGAACAAGAAAACGATCCTGAAATAGTGAATCAGTGCTTTGGACAGAAACATCAAAGCGTATTGGGTGCAGTGGGACTCTTTGATAGTAGAAGACGGTCTTCTTAAGCGATCCCTAGACAGTGTCGAGGGCACGGGAAACAGACTACAGTTGGTAGTTCCAAAGAGCCGGTTGTCAGAAGTGTTGAAGCATCTCCACGATGATACACCAGGAGGACACTTTGGCATTAAGAAGACATGGGGGAAAGTTCGAGGATGATTCTACTGGGTGAACTGCAAAGAGGACGTCATGAAATGGTGCCGTAACACGCAATGGTCCAGCGAGAAAGCGCAAAGCACCCATGAAACAATACAACGTAGGAAGTCCTTTAGAAAGAGTAGCGATTGACATCGCAGGGCCGTTGCCAGAATCCAATTCGGGAAATAAATACATCCTGGTGGCAATGGATTATTTCACGAAATGTACGGAGGCTTACGCCATACCCAATCAAGAAGCAGCTACAGTCGCAAACGTATTAGTTAAAGGGTTTTTCCGTCGGTTTGAAGTTCCGTTAGAATTACACTCCGATCAAGGTCGCAACTTTGAGTCTGGGCTGTTTCAGCAAGTTTGCCGACTGTTGGGAATTAAGAAAACTAGGACGACGGCTCTCCATCCTCAATCTGACCGCATGGTTGAGCGGATGAATCGAACAATGGGATAATACTTAGTCAAGGTAGTGTCCGAACACCAAAGAGACTGGGATCAATACTTCCACCTTTTCCTAATGGCATACCGATCATTCGTTCACGAAAGCACAGGCCAAACACCATCCTGTGTGATGCTCTGTCGCGAAATACGAATACGAAGGCCGGAAGAAGTTGCTGGAGAAGATTACGTCAGCAAGCTGACCAAGAGGCTACACGAACTACATGAGGAGGTACGTAAAAACACACAAATTGTCAGCAACAGAATGAAGACTAGATATGACGTCAAGGAACAAAACGGTGGGTTTCAACCTGGCAACATGGTGTGGTTGTAAAATCCCCAAAGACGACGCGGTTGGTCGCCGAAGCTTCAAAGGCAATGGGAGGGCCCCTATGAAGTCGTGCAGCGTATTAATGACGTGATATATCGCATCCAAAAACCAACCAGAAGCAAGCCAAAAGTAGTCCACGTCGATCGTCTAGTTCCGTTTGCTGGCGATAACCACAATACGCAAGTTCAGGTCCGAACCAAAGTAATAAGCAGCAGAACCAGAAATCAAATCGAAGGAATAGAGTTCGAGAAGTTTACGAGCTTATACGGAGGTTCTGGAAAAGCTAAGTTTGGAGTTACCACCGAGAAACAACAAGATCTGTTCCAAACACAAAAATATTACGTCATCGCACATTGCGTGAGCGAGGATCTTGACATGTCCAGAGGGGTGCAGTCGTATTTAAAAATAAGTTTGGGCAGCTAGATGAACTACGAAGACAGCAACCGGTAGTCGGAAAAGTTTTAAGACTACGTGGTGACAGGCGCTTCGTTTTCTATCTGGTCACCAAGAAATACTCACATACCAAGCCGTTATACGAAAATCTCTAGGAAGAGATCTCTGGAAAAATCTATTGACTGTTACTTTTATGGTCAAGGAAGTTGCAGAAGTGGAGGAAGCTACCGGTATCGCCACGATTCTTTCTACTGGTGTCGCATCCAGTCTCCTGTTCTGGGACAGAACAGTCCTAAGAAGGGGGCAGTGAAACGTTCTCAAAAGCCCTCTTGAAGTTGTCCAGAACGTTCACCGAAGGATGTGGAACATTCGGGAACGTTTCGCGAAAATGTATAAATACGGTGTAAACAAATCCGAGGTCAGTTATTTCCCTAATTCGAAGACGGTAGTGTTAAAAAGACTATTCAAGTTGAAATAAATAAGTGATTAACGCGTGTTATAAATAAATCTACGAAGTACGTGACTTTAACGTAAACCATAAGAGTTAAACAAGTGTGTGAAGTTATCCGCGGACTTTATCTTATCTTCGTGTCAGTGATAGCGCTATATATAAATTAGTGTAAGTGTTTTTATTAAATATCCTTAGATTTAATTAGTTCGGTTAGTTTAAAAGTGTACATATTTTTAGTATAATAATAATAATCGTTACTTTACTATGTAACACAATTGCACAGAGTGATTACCCCCTCGGTTTTTACTTAACTTACTAACTTACTATTTAAGAATACCAAACAATTTTTTTAACTATAATTTTCATGGGCGTCAGGAAAATTTTTGCACACAGACGCCACGAAGTATCGGCACAGTGTTATAGTTTAAATACATTAAATTTAAAGTACGCAACTAACGCAACAATATATAATTTTTTTTATTTGCCAAAAGTATTTCTGCTTAATTTATTTTTGTGATAAATACTGTTTGTATTTTAATAGTTTTTGTGATATAAATAAGATAAAAATCACATGGTCTCATGAACGGAGTTTTTAATATAAGAAAAACAAAACTCACCAAGCCATTGAATCTCAGTTTGAACTACAGCTTCAAGCACAGGTTCCATTACCCCAATGTCTTCTTTTAAGATGACGTCCAGAAACAACTGCTTGAATTGTTGAGTGATGTGGTTTCCCACCAGTGGATCATTTGAAATCAATGCGTTAATAGGTCCAACAACGTTAAATTCGCTTAATATAAACGCACAATTAGACACTGGTTCTTTACAAATAGGTCCAATGTCGCACGCCAAATTAAAAGCATTCACAAAATAATTATAAATAAATACGCGAGAATCATATTCGTCTTGAGTCGTAAATAAGTTACAATTATACTCAATTACGTCATTTATAATCAAATTGATGTTATCTTTCGAAGCGCCAATTCTCATTATATCCATCACGTTGATCGAGTTCCAAACAGTAGTATCGTTTTCACGAATAGATTTATTAAACAGAGCTTTTAACTTAGCAACGACTTTATCATAAAATTCTGGAGTAAAAGTTTTAGTTTTAGAATGACGTATTTCATTTTTGACAAGGCGAAGACAAATATCAGCGATCGTAGGAATTTCCTGGTTCTGAATCATATTTAAAACATTGTGATGTGTTTGTATTACCGTTGATATATTTTTGGGTAACATCACCACCGATAATTCAATATTAATTTTGCAAAGCAGAGATACGTCTATAGTTTTCGTTAAGGGTAACATAACTATCTGTTCTACGGTTTCTCTTAAAGAATATATCGGTGGTGACACAGTAATAGCAATATCAATAAGATTACGTTTTAGATCCATTAAGCATTTTTCTAAGTGCACTTTTCCCGCAGTAGTCACCACATATTCACCGAATTCGTTGATGAATGTGCGAAGACACGTATCAAACTTCTGCAGTATTTGTAAGGCGACCCTTAAAATATGCGAGTTTTTTGGTTCTATCGGAGTGATTACATTATACACAATCGGCTCCATTTTATGCTGTTGGATTATGGGTGGTGTTTCAAGATTCTCCGACAAAGTTACGTTTCCAGGTGGGAAATGCTCCGAACAGGTAATTCCGCATATGTACCCGGCACCAAGACTTTCAACACTTTTGTACTCGGGTCCTAACAAAACGAACACATTTTTAATTGTTAACCTGTGTAGCTGATGTAGGTGTTCGTAATGTGGTTCCTGCCCAAGTAAGTACTGGACTGGATCATAATCCGAGTTTATCATAACTAATTCCTGACCGGCTTGTAGTACCCCACTATATATGCGTACTAAAGCCATCATTTGTGCTTTTTCATCTTCGAGCGAAACGTTCTTTAATTTCGAGATAATTTTGTCTATTGCTGACATAGAATTGATGTTAAAATCGTTGTTAAACTCTGCGTTGACGTATTCTTGTAGTAACGGTTTTGCTAGTTTATTTTCGATTAGCAATTTCGTGATATACGCTATTGGTGGGCCTTTAGTCGAACACTTCTTAAACGCAGTAATTGCTTCTTTTAATTCACTGTCACTATTCAAGTAAAACGAGTACCGGTCCATATCAATCAGGTAATTAATCTTCTCGTCAACTTGAGTCGGCGCTGGAATGTGGTAATAACACTGAGAGGCGATAGTCTTCGCAAGCGAGCTCCAAGCTTCCATAATAAATTTCAGCTTCATCTTACAACTGTAGAATTTTAAAGGCAATACACTAGCATCCACGCCTAGCTTATTAACAATTTTCGCAACTCCAAGCTCGTCATCATTAATAGATAGAGTCGTGTAGATGTGATTCACCATGCTACAAGCCAACTGAGTAAACACATTAGGAATACCTCTTTCTGCGGCACCAGCTTTTATCCTTTTATCTTTGGAACTAACGTACAAATCGATCTCCCACAACTTCTCAGTAAGACTCTCTACAGTCTCTCCTTCAATCAAATTAGTGTACATAGTTGCGATTCGTCGAAGAGTAAAGCCCCAGCTATCGATTGCACTTGCAAAAATTACGTTACCTTTTATAGGATCGAAAAAATTGTGACCTACGTATACGTAATTTCTATCTTCTAAATGAGATTCTGATTGATACTTCAAGATATCAAACTCCTCTAGCGACGCAATGTAGGAATTACATTGCTCGACAATATATAACAGCTTAAAAAACATATCACCGACGGGTAATTGTAAATCGAGAATTAATCGATCGAATTTATTAATAATCAAAATCATCTTTAACTTCTCGTCGTATGCGTATTTTATTGCAATTTTTGTTTGTGGTGAAACGCCTTCAACAACGTCGACTACAATCAAAGCTCCATCGCAGATGCGAGTTGCTGCAACCACCTCTGTACTGAAATCGATATGCCCAGGAGTATCGACTAAATTAATTAGAAAAGGAATAGATTTTTTATTATCGTCTAATTGTAAATGAAATCCAATTGAAACTGCGCTAGATTTCATGGTAATTTTTCTGTCTTGCTCATCGGGCCGATCGTCTAAATATTTCGTTTTACCGATGCAGCGCTTATTAACTAAACCGTTTAACGTCAACAAACAATCTGCTACGCAAGTCTTTCCATGGTCGACGTGAGCCAGAATGCAGATGTTACGCATACTTTCCGACGCAAAGCCAGCTGGGTCTAACTTGCGTTCTGAAAGAAAACAAATTGTAGCTGTTATATCGGAAGAATTGCATAATATTGCCAAATAGGAATGTTAACAAGTGTATGGTTAAATATAACATGAAGTAACTACTTGTGTTTTACTTATATTTTTAAATTTCAGTGACGAATACCTTTTAAATCAACAGCATAAGTGAGTTTTTCGGTACCTTCTACACTTGCAGCCTGTGCCATGGTGCTTGCTCAAGTAACCTAACAATTCAAAGACTTTAAATGATGCATAACATAAATAATTAGTTCTTACCATAAATTATTAAGTAATGTATAAGTTAATAAATAAAATAAAGCTAAAAAGTAACTGACTAAATAAATTTACATGAAACACGTGAAAGTAAAGGAAACGCGCTTGCGTGACAATTTTGAAAACAGTATTGCCGCGTTTACAGTTTTTTAGTGTAATATTTAATATGTATAGGATAAATCGTAAAATTGTATTATGTGAAGTACTAATGTAACAGATACTTTTTTTAGTATCTGGATACAGATATATGTACTTTTCATAAACTGTATCTAGATACAGTTTTTTTTTCAAAAAAAAGTTTCTAAATACAGTTACAGATACTTCAAAAAAGTATCTTAGACACATGTCAGATACATTTTTAACAAAATCGGTTGTCAATAAAATTTAAAACAAAATATCTACTTTGTTCAACTAAAAAACACAATAACTGTATTAAGCAAAACATTACATTATCAATCTTAATCAATCACATAAAAAAATACAACTTTACCGTTAAATTTTGAACGTGTCTTCAGATATCGTATTGCAACGTCGAGTTAATAGTAAACCAACAACACTAAAAAGCACCTAACCAATAAAAAGTTTCCTGTTGTAATGTATAGGGTGTATCATAAATGATAACTGACAAAAAACCATTGCGATGTTTAATAAAAACTTGTATAATTTACAATTTAATCAAGGAAAAGTATCTAAGTATCTAAACCATTCAGATACAACAAAAATGTATTTAGATGCAGATACAGTTACATTTTGTCCAATGTATCTACATATACTGTATCTAGATACGTCACAACACTATAAAGTAAAATATACAAAAATATTTTATAACTAGGATTGGACAGTTTAATTTTAAAGAAAGTTGCGTCTATTCTAAAACAACAAGACGTAGATCAAAAATTCGCATTTTCTACAAGATAATCATTAAAAAAACACAAGTCTAAAAAAACATTAACACGGTTTACATTTAAGATTAAGATTTAAGAACGATTCGTGCGGTACCTTTGGACGTAGAAGGTCGTTTTTTACGTTTAAGGCAACTTCAAAGTTAAATGCAAGTGTAGAAGTTGGAGAAGTTAGTGAGCGAAGAAACTGGAGTTAGTAGTGGTAGTAAGAGGACAGAAAGAGAGAAAAAGAGGTGGGTAACGGAGGATGGGTGTAAGAGATAGAAAAGTATAAAACTGTGATGAACAAGTTAGATTAAAGAAAATAAACAGTACAATCGAGAAGGTCAGTAATAAAAGATAACCTCCTACATTAATAGAAATTATATTTAATACGAAATTAAAGCGAAACCACAAGTGGGACGTTTTAAACACAAAAAGAAAGTACGGAGGAATGGATAGGAATAAATAAATGAGAGAAAAAAGAAGGGAAAAGGACAGACAACAAGTATTTGGAAAATGGAAAAAAACAATGAGATCACCGAACATTAAAAAGATAACGGAGAAAAACGAAGGAAACAGCTCAATAACAGAAAAGAGAAAAAAAAGAACAGAAAGAAATGGAGAAATTAAAGGAATGAAGAAGAGGAAAGATAAAATAGATGGAAGAAATCATGCAAGGAATAAGGCAAGAATTCAAAGAAATTAAAGAAGAAATGGGAGAAAAGGAGGAAGAAAAAGAGGAACTGGTAGAGAAAATAGAAAAACTAGAAAAAAAACGGAAGATGAGAAGAGATGGAAAAAAAAGAATAATATTGTAATAAGAGGGGGAGAAGTAAAAAACCACAAAATTAATTAGTACTGATGCTGGAAAAAAAAATTAAACGTGAAAGTAGAAGTTAAAAAGGTGACAGTGATAAATAGAGAGAAGAAAAATGAGATGGTAGTGGCAAAAATGGGAAGATGGGAGGAAAAGCAGAAAGTGAGGGCGGAGAAGAAGAAATTTAGGAACACAATTTTTTTTATAAATCACAATTTGACATGGGAAGAAAGAAGAGTGCAAAGAGAAATAATGAACAGAGCGATGAAAAAAGTGGAAAAGAAAAGAGTATGGGTAAGATACAGAAAAATGGAGATAGACGAAGAAAGATACGTATGCAACGATAAAAACAAGGAGCTGAGCAGAGAAAGGAGAGAAAAATGGGTAGTCAAAGGGCAAACAACTAAAGAGTGAAGGGATGAGGGCAAAAAAAGAAAAAATGTTAACGAAATGGCAAAGAAAAGGAATAATGAGTAATGGAAAAGAAAAAGACTAAGGAAGAGGAATTAAAAAAAGTCAGGAAGAAAAGCACAAGTTGAGATGAATGAGCTGTGAGTATTGTTTTGGAACGTTGCAGGAATAAAGAACAAGGAACAGAATTTTTAAGAGTACATCAGGGAACAAGGTGTAGTGGGATTACAGGAGACATGGATGGAAGAAAAAAATGGGAGTAGTGAGAAAAAGAGTTACCGGAGAAGTTTGAGTGGGTGGTGCAGAAAGAAAGAAGAGTAAAGAAACAACAAACGGTTGAGTCAGGAAGAGAAAGAAAAAGTACAACAGAAAAAAAGAATTGTAGGAAGGAACATACAGTGGGAAAACACAAAAATAAAAATAGTGTCGGTTTATAGCAGTAGAATGAAAAAGACACGAAAGAACGTAGAAGAAAGGATAGAAAAGAAGGAGGAAAGATTGATAATATTAGGAGGGAATTTTAACGCAAGAATAGAAGAGGACAAAATACAAGAAATGAAAGAGGCGGAAAAGACAAAGTGTTCAATAAATACGGAAAAAACTGCTAAAAATATGCAACAAAAAGGGATGCGAAATAATAAATAGAAACAGAGATGAAAAAAGAATGGAAGAGTATACGTGCATAAAAGGAAGATGAGAATCAATAATAGATTTTATAACAACGAGTGAAGAGTCTTAGACATTTAACGTGGAAGAAAGGTTGGAGTCAAACCACCAACCACTGGAATTAACAATACAAGGAAGAGAAAGAGAAGAGAGAAAAAAAACAGAAATACATAACAAAAAAATGTGGACAAAAGAGGATAAAAAGATATACGAACAGAGAATTGAAAAAAACGGCATGGGTAAGGATAAGATAGAAGAAATAAAAGAGATGATGAAGAAAGCAACAGAGAAAATCAGATTAAGAAAGTGGAAGGGGAAGAAAACAAGATGAAAAAAATGGTGGGATAGAGAACGCAAAGAAGCCAAAAAAGACAAGAAGAATATTAAGACAATAGAGAAAAGGGAAGAAAGAAAAAGAAGAATATAAAGAACCTGTAAAAATTTACAAAAAAACATGCGAAGAAGGAAGAAAACAATAAGAAACAAGAAGATCAAATCAAAGAAATAAAAACGGAAGAAGATGTTTTGAAATGCCTAAAAAAAGAAAGGAAGAAAAAATAGACGACAAAAAGAATACAAATAAAAGAATGGGAGAGATGCTTTTAAAAACCTGCTGGGAGAGAAAAACAAAATCAGATAGAAGAAGAAAGGCAAAGAAAAGAAACAGTAGTTAAGCTGTAAGAAGGAGATAGAAATAGAATAAACGAAGACGAAGTAATAGGGGCAATAAACAAGCTAAAAAAAGGGAAAGCGCTGCCAGAAGATGGAATACAAGGCGAAGAGTGGGTATACAGGGAAGAAAATGTAGCAAAAAGGATGACAAAAATAGTAAATGAAATATAGAAAAAGGAAGGATTCCCGAAAAGATGGAGAGAGGAAATAATATACCCGATATACAAAAAATAAGACAGAAAGGTACTGAAGAATTGCAGAGGAGTGTACGGCATACAAATTATATGAGTCAGTGCTAGAAAGAAGACTACAGAAGGAAATAGAGGAAAGGAGTTTAGTACCAGTCGAACAAGCGGGATTCAGAAAGAGAAAAAGAGTGATAGACAACATATATACATATTGAAACACTTGGTGATAGCTTGAGAAAAGAAGTGAGAAAATGATGGCACTGCTCGTAGATTTAAAAGCCACTTTTGAGAGAATTAACAAAGAAAAACTGTGGGAATACATGAGGAAAAAAATAAATTAAAGATTAATAGAAAGAATAGAAGAAATTTACGAAGAATCAAGAAAAAGAGTGAAAGTGAATGGGGGAGAAGAGCGACTAATTTGTTACAAGAAAAGGGTTGAGACAGGGATGCACACTGAGCCCAAGCTTGTTTGCAGTATATACGGGGAATTTGGAGGAAACAATGAAAGGACAACAGATAGGAGAGATAGTAGCAGAGGAAGTAAAGGTGTGGTCGTTGTCGTATGCGGATGACATTTTGTTGGTGGCTAAAGAAGAAAAAGGAAATGAAGAAGACGAAAAATACTTGAAAAAAAAAAGAAATGGTAGTAAATACAAAGAAAACAAAAATAATGCTATTTGGAAAAAGAGAGGGAAAAAGTAAAAGAGAAGTGTGGAAATAGAAGAAGAAAAAAGTGCAGCGAGGTGAAAGAATTCACATGTTTAAGTTATACGATGAAACACGGTAATAAAGAGGGGGAGCACATAAACAAAAGAATGAGGAAAGGAAACAGATTAACATGTGTGGAGTGTGGGAAAAAAGTTGTGTGGGGTGGACATAGAAAAGAGGAGGCTACTGTTTGAGAAGCTACTAAAAAGTGTGGTGATATATAGAGCGGAAATATGGGGGTGGAAGAAGTATAAAAAAGTAGAAGGAATACAAGAAAAATACTGGAAATGGGCATTAGAGCTAGATAGAGAAACACCAGGGTATATTATAAGAGAGGAAGTGCAGGCAGAAAAAATAAGAGTTTAGACAGCAAAAAGAGCTATAAAATACAAGAAAGAACTGAGGGAAAGAACCGAATGCAAAATACTACAGAAATATTGGAAAGAGATAAAGGGAGGAAAAGTGAAGTATGGGCAAGATGGCAGAGAAAAATATTATAAAAGAAACGATTACGCGAAAGAAGAAGTAGAGAGATTAAAGGAAGAGGGAGTAGGAATAAGAGAAGATGTAATAAGGAAAGATAGAGATATAGAAAAACAGGAAAGATGGACAACAATAAAAGAGGCCAGATATAATGTAAATTATAAGAATGTGAAGGGAGAATAATTCCAAGATATCTAAAAGGGAAAGGCAACAAAAGCAAGAAGAAAAAAATTATAACAAAGTTCAGCTGTGGGAACGAAGAGTTAGGAAATAAATCCTGGAGAAAGGAAGAAGAAAGGATGTGCACACTATGTGCAGAAAAGACGGAGGACCTTAAACACATGAGGAATGAATGCAGGGAGGTAAAAGAGAAGTTAATAAAGTAGAGGAAATCTTAGAAGAAAGCGAAAAAGGAGCGGAGTGGATGGAAGAAGTATGAAGAAAGAGGAAACAGCTAAGAGGAGAGGGAAAAAATGAATGTAAATAAACGTAAAAAAAGAGGTAACATTGTAAATAAGGGAAACACGGATTACTTTGTAACACATAGGTAAACAAATAAAGATAAACTATGATTAAAATTTAAGATACAATTACTAAAATGATCGATACAAGATTTCAATTTTTAATGGAAGATTTTTCAATGCTTAGCATAGAAATACCGTGGTATTTCTATGCTAAGCATTGACTTTTTTGTCTCATATTCCCGATTGCGTAGAAATGATTTAATTTTTTTTACGTAGAGGAACATCGCGCACTTTCCACGGTACTAGCAGGTAAATCAATCAGTTATTTTATTTAATGTAACGATTATTAAAACTAATTTATTTATACTAACAATATGTACACGTTTATAACTAACCGAATTCATTAAATCTAAGTATATTGAATAAAAACACTTACACTAATTTATATAGCACTATCATTTTCACGAAAAGATAAAGTCCGCGGATAGCTTTAGTTTAACAGTTATTGTTTACATTAAAGTCACGCACGATTTTAATTCTTCGTATTTATCTCGACACGCGTTATTTATTCAAACTTGCACCACTTTTATACGGTGCGTATTTTAATGATTGTCCGGTGTTTGAATTTGCCGCGTCGTCATTCTAGTAACTATAATCAAACAATGGTCGCATTCAGCAGAAAAAGCTGCTATCGAAACCTAAGCCACCTTGAAAAAGTTGGTAGCGATATGTGGTCTGCTAAAATGTAAGTTACGGTTGCGCTACCAACACCTGTCAAAATGCAAGCAAATTAAAAAAAACCGTCAACCGGTCTTTTTAGTGATTTATAATACGTTAAACTTTAATAAGTAAATTTACAAATGGATGTTTGTACAGTTTTTTGAGAGAGGTCAATTGCATATCCCAATAATAGGACAAGGTGTCGCAAACTTTGCAGAATCTGTAGTTTTAGTTAATAATGTACGAGAAATGCCTCTTATTTCACAAAATAAAAATTATTATGAAGATAATATCCCATTTTGTATAAGAGATGTGTTTAAAAAACATTTCCGTATGTTAAGAACTACATATATAATTTCTTCTTCTTAATAAGCCATATTTTATAAATTTCACAGTTTTCCACTCCTACAGCACAAACATGTGTTCGCTCCGCTGGATTCGTAGCATATAAATAATACGCTACTTTAAATAGCGAGCGCTCCCTGACGTCATTCGATGAGATTTCGATGTAGCGGTTGGTAGCATGTCGTTTCACTAGAATTTTACTCAACTGTTCCACAACTATTGGGTCTGCTGAACGCGACCAATGTTGGTTCGTTGACGAATAAACAAGCGGCAAATTCAAACACCGGACAATCATTAAAATACACACTGTACATTAACGCTGTCTTTCGAGAATTTTCTATATCTTTTGATGAACGTTCTGGAAATAGATAAAAACTTCGTGAACGCTCTCGAACTTGAGAATAATTTTTCGAACGTTTTATTATTAATTATTTTTACAAAGATTTGAATTGTGGTCTTTAATTGACTTTCGGCAAGCGCTGTCCAATTGTATTTGTAAGCAAATATTAATGCGATGAAGAGTAACATAATGCATACAACTTTTTAAGTGATTCGCCGATAACGAGTGCTTTTTTAGTTTTTCTTTTAAACGCTATAAATCGGCAACATTATTTTTACACCATAATGAATCATGTGAAAACAGTAAAGCTACAAAACAGTAAAATCTATTATTTAATTCAAATTTACAAATCCAATCGGACGATTATACATAGATTCTTTAACATTATTATGGACTTCTTCATTTTTATGTTTACTGATGGTCTTACAAATTTGAAGTAAAGTCTGAAATTCTGAACGTCTAAGCTAATATTAGCTATTAGTTTTTTAATGTCTTGTACCACCATCATTATGAAACAAAAACGATAAGTTGTCTAATACAAATGAATATTATAGATCAACTAAGAAAATCAACTGTAAAGTTTGTCATATGTGATAAGAAATGTGCACTCTAGTATCTGTGTTTTATACACACATGCTGCGAAGATAATGATAAATAAGCTACGTAAGTATTATACTGCTACCGTGTAGGCGGAATAACCTTCGGGTTCAAGACCGCAAACCAGCATTTAAGCGTTTACTTATCTTCTTTTTTAACTCGCATAAAATTGTATGTGTGTTTCGCTATTGGCTACATATCAGTTGCGTCGGCTTCAATATTATGCACGCGAGCACGCGTAAATCTGAGCCTCCGGTATATTTGCAAGTTTTTGTATCTCAATTTAAACGCATGAAAACAAACTCTAATAATTTGATTTAAACGCAAATTTTCTGTAATTTTAAAGTAACTAAATAGCCATCCTGTTTTATTTTTCCGGAGGGTCATTGACCCAATGACCTAATAGAGAAACCGCCACTGAATTGAACAATATCTATTTCATAAATTGCAAATTGCAGGCTTATTTAAACCATGTTAGAGATATGAGATGAATTATAGAGGCCCAATAAAGAGAATGCTGTCTGCAAAACTTGTTAATAAATTATAAACTGCATTTAAACAGGAAAGTGTTGTAGAAACAAGCAAAACACAAATTGAAGGCACGCATCGCCACGTTTACAATTGAAATTGAAATGGGGACAGATTCGACTACTTATTGGTCTAGTCTCGTTTTCTCTACGGGTTCCTACTCTTTTTATTGAATCTATCTCATTATCCTTTATTTGTATTTCCATTCTTTCCACTATTTAGTTTAAAAATTTTCCTGTTAAGTATACTGAGTTTTCGTAGTTGTCTTCGTAGTTATCAAAAATTATTATATTTCTTTTCCTGATTTTGGTTTTTAGTTTTTCTATACTTTTTGTTTCGTGGTTTATTAATTCCCTTATTTTTGCTGTGTGTTTATACTCCTATTTGTCTCGTGTATTTTACCTTTCATTTGCAGCAACTTCCTAATGATATGTTTTAATGTTACACACCATGTTTTAAATTTTTTTTTATTCCTGGCCTGTACTTTAGGTTATGTTATAATTTTAATTTTTGTTTTTTTTTAGATTTTTATCTTAGTTGTTTGGATTTTAATATCACGCATTATATACAAATATTTCTTGAAAAATTATAATTAGGACTTTTCTTAAACTCAAATTTATTTTTTGTGAATCTAAATATTTTTGGTAAATAAAAAATGAAGTATTAAAAATAACAAATTTCTTATCGATTTGAAAAAAAAAAAAACGAAAATGCAATTAATTATATATTTTTTTAATAAATAGAACAAAGTAAAAGTTTTACAATAAAAAATAAATTTAAAAAAAACTAGAGAATTAGTTTTATGGAATAGCTTTGTAAGAAACAGAATTAAAAAAAAAGAACACCAAAAAGCTATTTGACTACAATTTTTTAAAATTTAAAAAATAAAGACAAATTACAGAATTGAGTTTATTGCTGAGAAAATCAAAGTGAAGTAAATAAATTGAAAAAAAGTAAGTAAAAAACGTCAAAGATATTATAGTTTGCTGTTAACGAATTTTTAAATTTTCTATTCTATATAATTTCCGTGTTGTAGAGCTGAGCCGAGCTTTTTTCGTACGTGGAAACTTAAATTTCATTAAATATACTAAAGTTTATTTTAGAAAATGTTTAAATGGAGTAAAAGTATGGAACGCCGTTTTACTTTTTATTGCCCGTTTTTATATGTAACTTATAAAATAACTTCTTATGCATATTAAAAATGTTTGTTAGAATTTAAATGTTGCTTTAAAAATTCTCGCGTAGTATATTGCAATTTGATTTAAAATGTTACTTGAATAAAAATAAATGTTAAAATTAAAGTAAGTAACATTATAAATACTCGAATTTTCACGATTAAATTAAAATGCTACAATAACTTTTAGCAACTAACATTTTAAATGATACAATTAAAATGTTAGTTGATAATTTTAATTGGTCGCTTCAATCGGTGGCGTCATTTAGAACTACAATGTGCATGTATTTCCTTATACTGAAATAGTTTCAAAAGGTACCACCGATCACAGCGACGAATTAAAATTATCAACTAACATTTTAATTCTAGCATTTGAAATGTAAGTTGTCAAAAATTAGTCTAGCATTTATATTCATTCATAAAAATTAATTGATTTCTAATGTTACTTCATTTATTTTCAACGTATATTTTTATTCAAGTAACATTTTAAATCAACTAACAGTTAAAAACACCAAGTTTTTTAAACCAACATTTTAAATGTGGTAAAAATCAATAACATACATTTCAATTAAATCTTTTAGTTACTTTATTGTTTTACTATTGAATACTAAATTTGTTTTGCTACAATTTTAAACAAACTTCAGTTTTTATTAAGTTTATTTTCATGTTTGTCTACTTATTTTAATACAATAAAACTGTTTGTTAAACAAATTTAACACATTTAAATTGTTAGCTGAAACGTATTTAGTAATGCAATACATTTTGCTCAAAATTTTCTAACAGTCATATTAAACACATTAATTTGAACTGAGAAATAAAGCATATAAACAAACATTTTAATTCATGTAACACTTTTTATATAACACACAAAAAATAAGAATCATTTAAATTGTAGAATTAAAATGCATGTCGAATTAAAATGTTACATGAATTAAAATGTTTGTTGATAATTTTAATTCTTCAATTTTAAATCAAGAACAAAATTACCAACAAACATATTAATTCTGAATTAAAATGTTTGTTGATAATTTTAATTCTTCAATTTTAAATCAAGAATTAATTTTAGCAACAAACATATTAATTCTGAATTAAAATGTTTGTTGATAATTTTAATTCTTCAATTTTAAATCAAGAATTAATTTTACCAACAAACATATTAATTCTGAATTAAAATGTTTGTTGATAATTTTAATTCTTCAATTTCAATTGGCGCTGTAGGTTGCGGAAGTTGTGAGTACTCTAACCAAACTATAGTACAAGTTTACCACTGGTTAGAGTACTCACAACCTCCGCAACCTACAGCGCCAATTAAAACTGAAGAATTAAAATTATCAACAAACATTTTAATTCAGAATTAATATGTTTGTTGCAAAAATTAATTCTTGATTTAAAATTGAAGAATTAAAATTATCAACAAACATTTTAATTTAGAATTAATTTGTTTGTTGGTAATTTTGTTCTTGATTTAAAATTGAAGAATTAAAATTATCAACAAACATTTTAATTCATGTAACATTTTAATTCGACATGCATTTTAATTCTACAATTTAAATGATTCTTATTTTTTGTTTGTTATATAAAAAATGTTACATGAATTAAAATGTTTGTTCATATACTTTTTTTCTCAGTATAAATTAAAGTTTTTAATATGATTGTTAGAAATTTTGAGCAAAATGTATTGCATCAGTAAATACATTTTTATTTAACAATTTAAATGTGTTAAGTTTGTTCAACAAACCATTTAAATGTACTAAAATAAATAGACAAACATAAAAATAAACTTAATAAAAATTGAAGTTTGTTTGAATGCAACGGAATTAAATTTAGTAATAAAAAGCAAAACGGCGTTCCATATAAAAGCAACATCAAACAATTTTAAGTAAATAAAATTTAAACGTTACTCAAATTTCAATCAAAAAGTAAAAAAAAACATTTTGAAGAATTTGATAAAAAAATAACGTATTGAATAAAACACAAATTAAAAGTAAAAATTAAAACATTTAATTAAAAAAAAACTACAAATATTGAAAAACAAGAAAAGAAGTTGACCTGTTAACAAAATCAATCGTTAAAACCAGTGGCGTAACGATCCCTCCCGGGGCCCCGATGCATGGTCAGTTCGGGGCCCCAGCTTACAGCTTACAACCAAAAAAAAGGGGGGGGGGAAATGAAAATTTTAGACACTGTTTTTAGTTGCGTATTTCGAACGTTTAAGAACAATCTATTTATAGTATAAGGATAACATACTTACATTCTAACCCTCCGGACTTTCGTCTTAACGAACGCATCGGTAATCTCGTCCAGATTCGCTTTTAAGAAGTAATCTAATTATTATAGAATCGCTGGGTTCTATTTAAACTTCCTTATATTCGAGTCAAAAAATGTTGCCTGTACGGTGTACGTACGTAAAAATGAAATAAACTGAAAAAAATGTATTCAGTATTTATAACATTGTTATACGTTTTGTCAAAATGACAATTTTTATAGTTAGCAGTTAGATTGAACATCTGGAACCGGGGCCCCCCATACGCGACATGTAAATCCTTTCATTTCGATGTTACGTCGAAAAGTTATAAATCAGTTATAACGAGATTCTCAGGTGGACCCATTTCAAAACATGAAAGAAAGAAAAAACGAATGTTGTCTACAACTAGAATAAATAAAATTTCTTTATCAATCGTGTAACAAATGATTGATAGTAAGATTTGGGGGCCCAAATGTCGCACAATAATGGAGGCCCCGTAAAGTCGTTACCACAGATTTTACGGATCTTATTGAAAAATATTGAATCCTTATTTTTCATTTTAAAAAATCATACCAAAATAAATAATTACTTTTTGTTCTCAACTGTAACGAACAAACAAAAAAAAACTTCAATTAGGGGCCCTTTGTAGTTGGGGGCCCCACCGCGTTGCATCCGCTGGACCGGCGGTAGTTACGCCACTGGTTAAAACTTAAAGGTAAATGTGAAAAATAAAAAGAAGAATATATAGCAAATTTTAAAAAAATGACTTATTAAATAAAATTAATTATTAAAAATTAAAGTAAAAAACTATAAAATTAAAGAAAAAAAAAAACAAAATGAACTGAAAACGCACCAATTATAATTTGTTTTGTAAATTTATTTTGGGAAAAAGTACCTATAAAAATTTTAAAATACTTATAATTTTTTGTTTTTAATTTAAAGATGTTGAAGAACAAATGGGAAGAAAGCAGCACAATTGATTGCAATTCTATTTGTAAAAGTTTTTAATCAGAAGCAAAAAGTATTTAATAGCGTTACTTTTAATAGAATCCGACAACACTGTAATACATAAAATATGTAATAGTTCAAAAAAGTCATAACATAACCACAACTCTTGTAATGCTTTAAATTAAACTTAAATTTACTTTAATTCAGTATTTAGCATTAATTTGCTGAAAATAATAGCAATGTCTAAAATTATTGTACTTCAAAATGTTGTTAGAAACATTAAAGAGTTAAACACAAGAAGTCTGGAAAATACCAAAAACGCTTTAGTGCGATTAGAAGTTAAATCGAAAGGTACAAGGTTTGAGAATCTAGTAAAGTACTGGAAAACTCTGTATATGGATTATAAAGATGTAGCCGTTGATATAGTTAAAGAATCAAGAGAACGACCATTAAAAACAGTTTCTATTTTAACAATTCTCAGTTCTGTATTTTATTGTGCCAAACATAATCCAAGCCTGATCAGTTATAGAGAAAATATTATTAGGTATAGAAGATTGATGTTTTTATTTGATTCGCAATTATTTATTTTAGTGCTAAAAATAAACTTTTATTAGTTCATCCAACAACACAAAACGTCAACACGGCTTTACATTTAAAACGAGTAGAAAATTACTTCAATCGGGGTTGCATCCGAAGGCTTAATTTAGGAATTGTTTCTTTAATTTGGGCAGACTACTATAGCGATTCTTGCAGTTCGAGTCAAGCTAAATGCAAATACCTCCAAATGAAGTATTCGGACATGAAGGATCACGTTATTGATGTCGGGTTTTTAGATTACTGGTGGTTTTTAAGTGATATAATGGAGAACTATGATTTAAACTATTAAATTATATATTTTTAGTAGTAGCTACAATAAAATTGCAAATTCTTCTAATAGTTTTCAGCTATAGGCAACAGCCTCTTTGTAACAATGATTTTACCAAAGTAAATTCTCCGTTAATTAATATATTTGGCAAATTATTAACATACTTTATATATTTTTTAACTGTTATGACTATGTACATGAATATAAAAATTTCAATTACTGTTCTCGTTTATGTTTACGCTCAAATTAAATTTGAATCTACAATTTTTGCAACGCCATCTACTATGTATTTTAAAAATAAAAATTCAAATGCGTAGTTGAAGATGTTAGTCACTGTTGGCAGCACTGAAAATTTAATTATATAATTATGTCATTTTCTTAGACTCATTGTCAGTTGCCAGTATTACTCACATTACTACAAATAAAAATGCAGTTTACAACTATTTCTGAGAACATAAACCTTTAAGTGCCACTTACGCTTTATAATAGTTAACGTCAATCTATCTTAATCTCATACATGTAGAAACTCACTATTTTAAATTGTTGCAATGGGTGTATTTAAAAAATCAACATTATTGTTATTTACAAATATAATTTATTTTTGCGATGGAGCTGCCACCGATATTGCTTTGGATGTTAAAGCCCAATCGAATCATCGTTTGGATAGTTTAAATTTATTGTCTTATACATTGCTATTAATCCTAACAGTGCTAACTATTTGGCTTTTTAAACATCGCAGAGTTAGTTTCTTACACGAAACAGGGCTTGCAGTTATTTATGGTAAATATTCGCGTTTTTCTAATTGATAAACTACATAATAATGTTGCAGGTCTCATCGTAGGTGCTATAATCAGGTATGCAGGTAGCAGTGCTGCTGTATCAAACATGAATGTTTACTCGACTGATGATAAATACAACCAGAGTTTACCGCCTGATTCGCTTACTTTACATTTTCCAATAACTGGACCTTTTAATATGAGAACTAACAAAACCTACCAATACACATTTAGAAGTGCTATAGATGCTCAAGATAATGAAATTGAATTAAAAGCTACGTTTGATCCAGAAATTTTCTTTAATATTATTTTACCACCAATTATATTTCATGCAGGATATTGTTTGAAGCGGGTAAGTTCCATATCAATTTAAGTAGCTATTAAGCAAGTAATCGACCTTTATTGTTATGCATTAAGATAACAGCGTAATTTACCTTGCATGTCTAATTTCGGTAATTTAACAGTTTGAATAAATAACAATAACGTGATCTAGAAAGCATTTAGCTTATTATGTTTTGTAACGTCTAATTTTTCACAAATTACCTATACAGCAAGAATACATAACAATGTAAATTATAAAATTAGCGAAAGTAAGCAACTTGTAGAAAGACAATATGCAAAACTTGATTACATAGATTTTTTTTAATGTATTAATTTGAATCGGTGTTAAAACTAAAAGCTTTTTGTTAGTGTAGTTATGCAATGGGCAAAAAAAGCTCTAGAGCGGCGAAATATAAAGTAGAAATCGATATAAAACAAAGTGTTCAAGGTCAATTCTTATATTAGAACGAATATGCGGCAAAGGTGAAAAAGTCATTTAAAAAAACCTTGAAATTGAGTTAAAATTTAAAAACAAAACGAATGTCAAGTTTGACAGATTTAGAAATAAATGTAGTACCAACTTTATATTTTTGGTAATTTTGTCTTCTAGAATAGATCTTTGCGTTCTTCGCATAAACAGATTTCGCATCTACTAGCGTTTGAGTCGATATTTTGAGGGTTTACTTGGCAAATATTGTTCGGAGAACTATTATTATATGTACACTCGTATGAAAAAAAAAATGGGACAGGGGTATTCCCCGATTCTAATTTACACTGTTTGAGTACATCGCCTTTAAGTTGTGTATTATAATTTTATACCTGCCGATGTGTCGATTATTCTCGCTAAGTATTTATTTATTGTTTTTCTTATTTATTTTATAATTAACATTGCAAAAATATGTGCCTTGGCAAAGTTCATTTTTTTCATTTGTTTGAGAAACTGAATTTCAATTACCGCGTTTTATTACGCAATAATAAACTATTTCAATCGTTAAACACCTTACAATAAAACAATAACATTTTAGTCATCAAAGTTTACTTGTAAGTCATTAATTTAAACAATAAAAGTATTGTCTGTTATTTATACAATAATAATAAAAAAATTACAAAAAACTATAATTTAATAATTTCTAATCGTTTCTTGCGAACGATTAGGTATCGATTGAATTAGTTTTATAATCAGGTCATTTTGGATATTGTCCCAAGAGTCTTGAACCACCGTCATCCGTTCCGGGTCATTAGTTGGTCGAAATGGTCATCTTTATAAATTGTTTTTGTCATTGTAGCCCAGATGTGTTCAATAACGTTTAAGTCAGGATTCTTTTGACCGAACTATTCAGTGAACACCCGTGCTTTGTGAATTGGTGCATTATCCTACAACGATAAGCAATGCATACTTTAGTTAGAATCATGGTCTCATTATGAAATGTGTATTAAATACCTGTTAAGACAATCATTTGTATACGCTACGTTTACAGTAGGATGCATTATATTATCCAGTATGTGAACATGCTGTTCAAAATTAAAGCGGCCTTTTCCATATTCCAATAAGTCCCTAGACTTCGGAAGCTTATTCATCCCCAAATATTAACTGCAAGTCTTCAACTTTTCGTAATAATTTGACAGTGTGAAGTTACCCATAAATCCAACCATAAAAATTCTACTGCAGTTTAAGTAACTCAAACAAAGATTTAAAGGATCTATTTAGTAATAATGACTTAAATATAAATATTACGAGTATATTAGTCTTAGCTATTATAATTTATCAATAATTAAATTATTTGTTTCTAAACTATCACCAAATTAATAAGCGTAACTTTAAAGTCGATTTAAAGTATTAGTGCGCGGTTTAATTTCTATGCAAATTAGCACACTTGCAGTGCACACCATGTACAATAACATATTAAAAAACAAAAGTGTAACTATTTTTGCAAAAAAAAGTTATTTAAGACCAACAACACGTAATGTAGTCGCCCAGAACCTGTAACTACAACGGTAAACTTTGAACTTTATTTAAACTATGAGTTACGGGCCGCGGGGCATTACGTTTTTTTGCAAAAATAGTTACACTTTTGTTTTTTAATATATTATTGTACGTGGTCTGCACTGTAAGTGTGCTAATTTGCATAAAAATTAAGACGCGCACTCATGCTTTAAATCGACTTCAAAATTTAGCTTCGTATAGTTACGGGCCGCAGAACATTACTCGTCGTTAAAGTTAAATAACTTTTTTTGCAAAAATAGTTACACTTTTGTTTTTTAGTATATTATTGTACGTGGTCTGCACTATAAGTGTGCTAATTTGCATAAAAATTAAACCGCACACTCATGCTTTAAATCGACTTCAAAATTTAGCTTCGTATACTTACGGGCCGCGGAACATTACGCATCGTTAAAGTTAAATAACTTTTTTTGCAAAAATAGTTACACTTTCGTTTTTCAATATGTTATTGTACATGGTCTGCACTGTAATTGTGGTAATTTTCATAAAAATTAAGCCGCGCACTCATGCTTTAAATCGACTTCAAAATTTAGCTTCGTATAGTTACGGGGCGCGGAACATTACGCGTCGTTAAAGATATACAACTTTTTGCAAAAATAGTTACACTTTTGTTTTTTAATATGTTCTTGTACATGGTCTGCACTGTAAGTGTACTAATTTGCATAAAAATTAAACCGCGCACTCATGCTTTAAATCGACTTCAAAATTTAGCTTAGTATAGTTACGGGCCGCGATACATTACGCGTCGTTAAAGTTAAATAACTTTCTTGCAAAAATTGTTACACTTTTGTTTTTTAATAAGTTATTGTACATGGTCTACACTGTAAGTGTGCTAATTTGCATAAAAATTAAACCGCGCACTCATGCTTTAAATCGACTTCAAAATTTAGCTTCGTATAGTTACGGGCCGCGGAACATTACTCGTCGTTAAAGTTAAATAACTTTTTTTGCAAAAATAGTTACACTTTTGTTTTTTATTATGTTATTGCACATGGTCTGCACTGTAAGTGTGGTAATTTGCATAAAAATTAAACGGCGCACTCATGCTTTAAATCGACTTCAAAATTTAGCTTCGTATAGTTACGGGCCGCAGAACATTACTCGTCGTTAAAGTTAAATAACTTTTTTTGCAAAAATAGTTACACTTTTGTTTTTTATTATGTTATTGTACATGGTCTGCACTGTAAGTGTGGTAATTTGCATAAAAATTAAACGGCGCACTCATGCTTTAAATCGACTTCAAAATTTAGCTTCGTATAGTTACGGGGCGCGGAACATTACGCGTCGTTAAAGATATACAACTTTTTGCAAAAATAGTTACACTTTTGTTTTTTAATATGTTCTTGTACATGGTCTGCACTGTAAGTGTACTAATTTGTATAAAAATTAAACCGCGCACTCATGCTTTAAATCGACTTCAAAATTCAGCTTCGTATAGTTACGGGGCGCGGAACATTACGCGTCGTTAAAGATATACAACTTTTTGCAAAAATAGTTACACTTTTGTTTTTTAATATGTTTTTGTACATGGTCTGCACTGTAAGTGTACTAATTTGCATAAAAATTAAACCGCGCACTCATGCTTTAAATCGACTTAAAAGTTTAGCTTCGTATAATTACGGGCCGCGGAATATTACGCGTCGTTAAAAGTTAAATAACTTTTTTTTTTGCAAAAATAGTTACACTTTTGTTTTTTAATATGTTATTGTACATGGTCTGCACTGTGTGGTAATTTGCATAAAAATTAAACCGCGCACTCATGCTTTAAATCGACTTCAAAATTTAGCTTCGTATTGTTACGGGCCGCGGAACATTACGCGTCGTTAAAGTTAAATAACTTTTTTTGCAAAAATAGTTACACTTTTGTTTTTTAATATGTTATTGTACGTGGTCTGCATTGTAAGTGTGCTAATTTGCATAAAAATTAAACCGCGCACTCATGCTTTAAATCGACTTCAAAATTTAGCTTAGTATTGTTACGGGCCGCGGAACATTACGCGTCGTTAAAGTTAAATAACTTTTTTTGCAAAAATAGTTACACTTTTGTTTTTTAATATGTTCTTGTACATGGTCTGCACTGTAAGTGTACTAATTTGCATAAAAATTAAACCGCGCACTCATGCTTTAAATCGACTTCAAAATTTAGCTTAGTATTGTTACGGGCCGCGGAACATTACGCGTCGTTAGAGTTAAATAACTTTTTTTGCAAAAATAGTTACACTTTTGTTTTTTAATATATTATTGTACGTGGTCTGCACTGTAAGTGTGCTAATTTGCATAAAAATTAAACGGCGCACTCATGCTTTAAATCGACTTCAAAATTTAGCTTCGTATAGTTACGGGCCGCGGAACATTACTCGTCGTTAAAGTTAAATAACTTTTTTTGCAAAAATAGTTACACTTTTGTTTTTTAATGTGTTATTGTACATGGTCTGCACTGTAAGTGTGGTAATTTGCATAAAAATTAAACCGCGCACTCATGCTTTAAATCGACTTCAAAATTTAGCTTCGTATAGTTACGGGCCGCAGAACATTACTCGTCGTTAAAGTTAAATAACTTTTTTTGCAAAAATAGTTACACTTTTGTTTTTCAATATGTTATTGTACATGGTCTGCACTGTAATTGTGGTAATTTTCATAAAAATTAAGCCGCGCACTCATGCTTTAAATCGACTTCAAAATTTAGCTTCGTATAGTTACGGGCCGCGGAACATTACGCGTCGTTAAAGTTAAATAACTTTTTTTGCAAAAATAGTTACACTTTTGTTTTTTAATATGTCATTGTACATGGTTTGCACTGTAAGTGTGCTAGTTCGCATAAAAATTAAACCACGCACTCATGCTCTAAATCGACTTCAAAATTTAGCTTTGTATAGTTACGGGCCGCGGAACATTACGCGTCGTTAAAGTTAAATAACTTTTTTTGCAAAAATAGTTACAGTTTTGTTTTTTAATATATTATTATGCGTGGTCTGCACTGTAAGTGTGCTAATTTGCATAAAAATTAAACCGCGCACTCATGCTTTAAATCGACTTAAAAGTTTAGCTTCGTATAGTTGCGGGCCGCGGGGCATTACGCGTCGTTAAAGTTAAATAACTTTTTTTGCAAAAATACTTACACTTTTGTTTTTTAATATGTTATTGTACGTGGTCTGCACTGTAAGTGTGCTAATTTGCATAAAAATTAAACTGCGCACTTATGCTTTAAATCGACTTCAAAATTTAGCTTCGTATAGTTACGGGCCGCGTAACATTACGCGTCGTTAAAGTTAAATAACTTTTTTTGCAAAAATACTTACACTTTTGTTTTTTAATATGTTATTGTACGTGGTCTGCACTGTAAGTGTGCTAATTTGCATAAAAATTAAACCGCGCACTCATGCTTTAAATCGACTTCAAAATTTAGCTTAGTATTGTTACGGGCCGCGGAACATTACGCGTCTTTAAAGTTAAATAACTTTTTTTTGCAAAAATAGTTACACTTTTGTTTTTTAATATGTTATTGTACATGGTCTGCACTGTAAGTGTGCTAATTTGCATAAAAATTAAACCGCGCACTCATGCTTTAAATCGACTGCAAAATTTAGCTTCGTATAGTTGCGGGCCGCGGGGCATTACGCGTCGTTAAAGTTAAATAACTTTTTTTGCAAAAATACTTACACTTTTGTTTTTTAATATGTTATTGTACGTGGTCTGCACTGTAAGTGTGCTAATTTGCATAAAAATTAAACTGCGCACTTATACTTTAAATCGACTTCAAAATTTAGCTTCGTATAGTTACGGGCCGCGTAACATTACGCGTCGTTAAAGTTAAATAACTTTTTTTGCAAAAATACTTACACTTTTGTTTTTTAATATGTTATTGTACGTGGTCTGCACTGTAAGTGTGCTAATTTGCATAAAAATTAAACCGCGCACTCATGCTTTAAATCGACTTCAAAATTTAGCTTAGTTTTGTTACGGGCCGCGGAACATTACGCGTCGTTAAAGTTAACTATCTTTTTTTGCAAAAATTGTTACACTTTTGTTTTTTAATATATTATTGTACGTGGTCTGCACTATAAGTGTGCCAATTTGCATAAAAATTAAACCGCACACTCATGCTTTAAATCGACTTCAAAATTTAGCTTCGTATAGTTACGGGCCGCGGAACATTACGCGTCGTTAAAGATATACAACTTTTTGCAAAAGTTACACTTTTGTTTTTTAATATGTTATTGTACATGGTTTGCACTGTAAGTGTGCTAGTTCGCATAAAAATTAAACCACGCACTCATGCTTTAAATCGACTTCAAAATTTAGCTTTGTATAGTTACGGGCCGCGGAACATTACGCGTCGTTAAAGTTAAATAACTTTTTTTGCAAAAATAGTTACACTTTTGTTTTTTAATATATTATTATGCGTGGTCTGCACTGTAAGTGTGCTAATTTGCATGAAAAATAAACCGCGCATTCATGCTTTAAATCGACTTCAAAATTTAGCTTCGTATAGTTACGGGCCGCGGAACATTACGCGTCGTTAAAGTTAAATAACTTTTTTTGCAAAATAGTTACACTTTTGTTTTTTAATATGTTATTGTACATGGTCTGCACTGTGAGTGTGGTAATTTGCATAAAAATTAAACCGCGCACTCATGCTTTAAATCGACTTAAAAATTTAGCTTTGTATAGTTACGGGCCGCGGAACATTACGCGTCGTTAAAGTTAAATAACTTTTTTGCAAAAATTGTTACACTTTTGTTTTTTAATATATTATTGTACGTGGTCTGCACTATAAGTGTGCTAATTTGCATAAAAATTAAACCGCACACTCATGCTTTAAATCGACTTCAAAATTTAGCTTAGTATAGTTACGGACCGCGGAACATTACGCGTCGATAAAGTTAAATAACTTTTTTTGCAAAAATAGTTGCATTTTTGTTTTTTAATATGTTATTGTACATGGTCTACACTGTAAGTGTGCTAATTTGCATAAAAATTAAACCGCGCACTCATGCTTTAAATCGACTTCAAAATTTAGCTTCGTATTGTTACGGGCCGCGGAACATTACGCGTCGTTAAAGTTAAATAACTTTTTTTGCAAAAATAGTTACACTTTTGTTTTTTAATATGTTATTGTACATGGTCTGCACTGTAAGTGTGCTAATTTGCATAAAAATTAAACCGCGCACTCATGCTTTAAATCGACTGCAAAATTTAGCTTCGTATAGTTGCGGGCCGCGGGGTATTACGCGTCGTTAAAGTTAAATAACTTTTTTTTGCAAAAATACTTACACTTTTGTTTTTTAATATGTTATTGTACGTGGTCTGCACTATAAGTGTGCTAATTTGCATAAAAATTAAACTGCGCACTTATACTTTAAATCGACTTCAAAATTTAGCTTCGTATAGTTACGGGCCGCGTAACATTACGCGTCGTTAAAGTTAAATAACTTTTTTTGCAAAAATACTTACACTTTTGTTTTTTAATATGTTATTGTACGTGGTCTGCACTGTAAGTGTGCTAATTTGCATAAAAATTAAACCGCGCACTCATGCTTTAAATCGACTTCAAAATTTAGCTTAGTTTTGTTACGGGCCGCGGAACATTACGCGTCGTTAAAGTTAACTATCTTTTTTTGCAAAAATTGTTACACTTTTGTTTTTTAATATATTATTGTACGTGGTCTGCACTATAAGTGTGCCAATTTGCATAAAAATTAAACCGCACACTCATGCTTTAAATCGACTTCAAAATTTAGCTTCGTATAGTTACGGGCCGCGGAACATTACGCGTCGTTAAAGATATACAACTTTTTGCAAAAGTTACACTTTTGTTTTTTAATATGTTATTGTACATGGTCTGCACTGTAAGTGTGCTAATTTGCATAAAAATTAAACCGCGCACTCATGCTTTAAATCGACTTAAAAGTTTAGCTTCGTATAATTACGGGCCGCGGAATAGTACGCGTCGTTAAAAGTTAAATAACTTTTTTTTGCAAAAATAGTTACACTTTTGTTTTTTAATATGTTATTGTACATGTTCTGCACTGTAAGTGTGCTAATTTGCATAAAAATTAAACCGCGCACTCATGCTTTAAATCGACTTCAAAATTTAGCTTAGTTTTGTTACGGGCCGCGGAACATTACGCGTCGTTAAAGTTAACTATCTTTTTTTGCAAAAATTGTTACACTTTTGTCTTTTAATATATTATTGTACGTGGTCTGCACTATAAGTGTGCCAATTTGCATAAAAATTAAACCGCACACTCATGCTTTAAATCGACTTCAAAATTTAGCTTCGTATAGTTACGGGCCGCGGAACATTACGCGTCGTTAAAGATATACAACTTTTTGCAAAAGTTACACTTTTGTTTTTTAATATGTTATTGTACATGGTCTGCACTGTAAGTGTGCTAATTTGCATAAAAATTAAACCGCGCACTCATGCTTTAAATCGACTTAAAAGTTTAGCTTCGTATAATTACGGGCCGCGGAATAGTACGCGTCGTTAAAAGTTAAATAACTTTTTTTTGCAAAAATAGTTACACTTTTGTTTTTTAATATGTTATTGTACATGTTCTGCACTGTAAGTGTGCTAATTTGCATAAAAATTAAACCGCGCACTCATGCTTTAAATCGACTTCAAAATTTAGCTTAGTTTTGTTACGGGCCGCGGAACATTACGCGTCGTTAAAGTTAACTATCTTTTTTTGCAAAAATTGTTACACTTTTGTTTTTTAATATATTATTGTACGTGGTCTGCACTATAAGTGTGCCAATTTGCATAAAAATTAAACCGCACACTCATGCTTTAAATCGACTTCAAAATTTAGCTTCGTATAGTTACGGGCCGCGGAACATTACGCGTCGTTAAAGATATACAACTTTTTGCAAAAGTTACACTTTTGTTTTTTAATATGTTATTGTACATGGTCTGCACTGTAAGTGTGCTAATTTGCATAAAAATTAAACCGCGCACTCATGCTTTAAATCGACTTAAAAGTTTAGCTTCGTATAATTACGGGCCGCGGAATAGTACGCGTCGTTAAAAGTTAAATAACTTTTTTTTGCAAAAATAGTTACACTTTTGTTTTTTAATATGTTATTGTACATGTTCTGCACTGTAAGTGTGCTAATTTGCATAAAAATTAAACCGCGCACTCATACTTTAAATCGACTTCAAAGCTACACTTATTAATTTGGTGATAGTTTAGAAACAAATATTTTAATTATTGATAAATTATAATAGATAAGACTCTAATCTACTCGTAATATTTATATTTAAGTCATTATTACCAAATAGATCCTTTAAATCTTTGTTTGAGTTACTTAAACTGCGGTAGGATTTTTATGGCTGTATTTATGGGTAACTTCACACCGGTAATAATTTTTAGGCTTCATACCTACAATTTTGAGGTCGGTATACTTTTAGAGGACCATGCTAATTTTGACAGACCTACAAAGTTAATTTAATTATTTTCGAAACTTTTTGTCTGAAAATATAACGTTATGTCAAAATTCTGGTGGTTCTTCAACATAGCGTCTAGCAAATTCCAACCTCTGTCTCCGATGTTCATTTGTAATTTGTTTTTGTGCAGCTGTGTACCCTTTGACATCATTTTGAAACAACCGATTCATCGCTGTGTATCGGCAACCCAGAAATCCGGATTCAAAACGGTATTTTATGTAGTAGCAAATGGATGCTGCTGCATATAATCTATAAAACTCCGTCTTGTTGAATCGTAGACACTTTTTTCCTACCACTTCCTTTATTTTGTTACGTGCTAAGTAGTAACGTTTCACATTCACACCACTGCAGTGACGATAATAACCCAAAAACGTGGCGAAAATTCTGAAAGTCTGAAGTCAACAAAAATAAAATGTGATTTTATAAAAAAACAAATATAGATATATAAGGAACACATGAGTAATAATAATTTAATATAACGCACTGCCGTTAATTTAATCAGTTTGGGTAGAACCGCTAGTCTCGTCATCCGACAATATTCTTGAAAGATCAGGTGCCTCTTCGTCAGGTTCTGGTAGAGCTAGCAATTGCAAAACATCACTATTAAAAGTTTGATTTTGTCGGTAATTTTCTAATCGATGCAATTAGAGGATCTGACGAAATCAGCAGTCGATTAAGTACATCTTCATTTGTTGCGTTTCTCGAAACTTTTCTGGCATGGCTCCTGCTAAATAATTTTAAGTCCTTGTTTCTAGATTCTTGCGCCTCTCGGAAAGCTGTGCAATTGGCAGAGTCGCATTGGCAATAATCTAAGCTCCATGAATTAAAATCTTATGGATAGTAGCGGGCATGTGGTACCAAGGATATTGTTCCACATACAGTTTCGCTGTGTGAAGTGCATATTTATCTAACGTTTCGGCATTCAGTTGAAACTGATGAAAAAGCCTGCAATATAACCCCACATCTGTTAATTAAATTTTGGTCAAGATCTGTTATTCAAGCCGATACTTCGGGGTTCTTGAAGAATCTCTTTGTCGTGTTACCGTTATTTACCAAACAATCCAAACTCACTCTTGAATTGTTTTTAAATTACCAGTTTGCGCACTTTTAATGTTTCGTTGTCTCGTTTCGCGTTTGCATGTAACATAGACATACATTTCTGTTGGTTTTGCTCGGCATACGTAGCATCTTTGAGATGCAGACGTGGATGTAACTGCGTTACAGATCATAGTTAACACTATCCGATGTGAAACAAAAATTTGTTTCTCGTCTATCGTCACTTTGCTTGGTTGAAGTTGTTTAATCTGAGTTTCAACGTAAACCTTTTTAACCTGCGATAACTTGGTGGCTTTCTTGGTATATTGTATAATCGCTCTAAAATGACTAACAAATGATGGACGCGGATTGTTTCCTTAAAATTATTTTTTTTTGTAGCATTTAGACTATATAATGGAACAAATGAAGTAATAAATATATAACTGTCTGCTACATTTTCTTCTGATTTTTGTTTGAATTCACTATGACCTGTACTGCCATCATATTCCCATTTTGATATCAGAACTAACTCACTGTTTTCATCGACTTTGGAGATTTCTAAGACCTCTTTTTGTGCAAAAAGTAAACGTGATGTTGTGTGGTCCAACAACCCCTGCAATTTTACCTCTATAAGCGACTTTGTAATTTTAATGTGTTTTTTACCTGGATAACATTGTTTGTGTTAACTGAGATATATGTCGGCGTGTTGTTCTATTGCATCTAATCTCAGTTTTAAATATTGAGCCAGTTTTGCGTGAATATAATGATGACGTTTTATCTAATCAATATAGAACGATAGCATTTTTGTGTCTGTTTAATTTTTACAGCTCGTGTCGGAGTTGTTTGTACAGCTTCAATAATAACTTTTGCTGCATCTGTTTTACCTGCTGATCGTAGGCTCATTTGAGCAGCGTAAGCAATTTCTGCCGGATCGATTTCTTCGCGGAGGTCTTTAGTTTTTGGGCGTTTACTTCGCTCACTATTTTTAAATGAAACTTTTGGTCCACCTGCACTATATGTTGATGGAACACTTGTCCACATTTTCCTGAGTTGACACAGGCAAAAACTGGAGTTTTTGGTCTAATCAATGAGCATTTTTTTTTGAAGAAAAGTTGTTCGGTCCTTCCACTTTTCTGGCAGCGTGTCGAAAAGTCGCTAGAATAACGATAAACCATTATTTCTATATTATTTGTTCGGTCACCGGCGTGGTCCAAAGGTGACAAATACAATCGCTTTCGTACAACTTGCAAGACGTGTTGACATTTTGCACTGCGATCAGCTCCCTTCTGCTCTTGCCAAATTTTATACAAATCTCCACGCGTTTTTAGGGAAACAAAGTTATTAATTGTTTCTCTTTTCTCAAGACATAATTCGTTTTAATGCTACCCATAAATCCACAAGGGGACTAGACTATTTTGTGGTTCTTCATTCAACAGTTGGAGGATGCAAACAAAAGCTACATTTCAAATAACGCTGCGCGGCACATGAATCTGGTGCGTCCAAATAGTACATAACTATTGAAATTTTTTTGCACTTATTTTATATACATTAATCTATATCGTGGTAAAAAAAAGCCAACCGGACCTCGTCAGACTAATTTTATAACTCAAGATCCTACATTTACATCAATTTGAATTCTATTCATCAAAAATTAATTAATTCTTATCTCTTTTTCAATATTTTTGTGGATATTAAGGGCTATCGTATAGTACTGTAACAAATTTTAAAACTAATTTATTTGTACTAAAAAATATTTACACGTTTACAACTAACCGAACTAATTAAATCTAAGGATATTTAATCAAACACTTACACTAATTTATATAGTACTATCACTCGAAAGATAATGTTTGCAGATAACTTCTATTTATCTAAACACTGACACTTGTTTACATTAAAGTCACGCACGTTTTTAATTCGTTGTGTTTATCTCGACACGCGTTAATTACGTATTTATTTAAACTTGAATAATGTTCACACTGCCGACTTCGAATTACTGAAATAACTGCCCTATGATTCATTTGTATCGCTTTTATATATTTCGGCCATCCTTCGAGAATTTTCCACATTTTTCCCAAACGTTCTAGTTGTTGATAGTAGCTTCATGAATGCTCTCAAAGCTAAACGTTTCAGTACTTACCTATATTTAGTTTATCTATATTTGAAATTAATTCACAATTTTGCTTTTGTGTAAAAAAACGTCGTTAAAACAACCTGTTAACTGTACCCTTATAAGCTACAGACAATAGTGCTTGCGTTAATGATGTTTACTTAGGCAAATTCTGATAATTGAGAATTTGGAATGTTAGGCATGTTTTATTGGTTTCGTCGATATTCATTTTTTGTTGAAGGTTCGATTGTGAGCGGTTTGATTTTGATAAAAACCTTGTCCCCGTTCAATTGTAAGTATTTTTTTAAAATTTAATTTCTTATGGTCGTTATTACTATTACGCGTTTAGCGATTTTTCTGAAATGAAGATTTTTTACGTATATTGACGGAATTAAGGCGATTCTTGATCTGTTCAATCTTCACAGGTATACCATTTTGCTTTAAAATCCTTTATAGCGAATTTGGCGGGGACTCAAGGTCTTCTTTTCTACTCAGCTACTAAGCGTGAAAGTAGTAGTTTCCTGGAATGGTGTCGCACACCAAATAGATCGATTCAGTTCGATCGATTAATGTGGGATTGATGATCTCAGGGGTTTTGTTCGATTCAAATTTCGAACAGCTGTGGATACCTGTCAAGCATCGTTATCGATATGCTTACTTGCCCTACGCTGTAACGTGTTACGTAATTGAACTGTTTTTATATTATCCACTAAGCCTTAAGCTTTATTAATTTTGTAATGCGTGACTACTTGTGTCAAACCATCAGCTACTGTTAGCCTATTTTAAGGTCATCATTATAATTTAGCTTTCAGCTGCTTGCAAATATATGCATTAATGGTTACGTTGACCGTTCGAATACATTAGTAATTTTTATGCATTCAAGGCAGGGGTGCCTAAGATTAATTAGTCGATTGTAAGCTTACACTCTTCGAATGTATCGAAAGTAACTTTAAGGTAGTAACGATGTTTATCATCTACTGTACGACGAGAACTAAAGTTTTGTTCGCGACTGCATGTAGGTGTTAATGTTTGATCGACTTTTTTGTTTATGTAGTATATTGGCTTATTACATGTATACTTCGTTAATGTAACCAAAGTGTTATCGATTGAGAAGATATACATAACAAAGTTGTTTGTTCTCAAGTTGATGATTGTTTGCCTTTATGTTACTTCTTGGACAGCGGGTTCGTATGTACACTTGGTATCTCCAAGCCAAGGATTTTTCAGTACAACAGAGTAGTACCTATTTTTGTTCTATTTAAATTACAGTATTCTCAACTACGCCCACTCACCACATCGTAGCTAGTGGTAGTGACGTAGTTGTTGCCAACAAGGCCCCGTAACAAAAATGTTGGTAATACGGTAATTCGAATTTGGTTTCTCAAATATATGGAAAAAAAATTTCTAATGCATATATTTTTGCAGTGTACAATCGACACCTCGATAGGTATAAAACATGATGCAATACGCCGAATGAATACAAACTTAAAGGCGGCGATGTACTCAAACAGTCTAAATTAGCATCCGGGAATCTCTTGTCCGATTTTTTTTTCCATGAGTGTACTTAAAAAAATAATAAATAAAACAACGAAATAAATAGTTTTTTTGCTGTATATTTTTTATTGTAAGCACATTGCGTAAACGTACTTTATACAGCTGTACTCGAAGGGGGGGGACTTTTAAAAATATTTTTTTAATATGTGATCCAAGAATATTTACAATTGGAAACTATCCTTTCAAATTAAGCCACTCGATTTAAAGAATGTGCCAAACAAGTTACATGTATTAAGTTGTGATTTTTTTTAAATTTTGTTTTTTGGTATATGGCGCAGCTTCACTTAACATTTTTTTCTGTTGATACCGGTTCAGGTTAAAAAGCTTAGAAAATGATTCGTTTACGCATCTAGATATGGAAAAATTATTAGTTTTTTGCAACTCTAACAGAAACTAAATATCCAAAGTATTGATTGTGCAAAACCATCTGAATATTTTGGTGCAAACGCTGTTCAGTAACGTCTGCGTCCATCATGTCGCTTCTACAAACTAATTTTTTTAAAACCCATTCTGATTTGTTTTTTATTATTCTTCACTTTTTTTCTCATCTAATTTGTAAACGTTTTGCCCAACTTAGACAGGCTCGTGAGAATTAATACACAGGGCTGGCAAGTCCAATTGTTTGGCGGGCATAATTTTTTTCCTTATATTTGAAATTAAAAAGTATAAAGCAGCTTTTTTAGTTAGAGTTTACGTGCGGAATATTTCCAGAGCGAGCGAACGTTCTTTAGAGCGGACATTGTCCCTTTCTGGCTACGGTTCTAAATTACCATTAATTTATATGTGAAAGCAAAGCAAAAATAAAAATATGAAATATCGTTTCTTATATTACTTTAAAATGATGATACATCATAGTATGATTTAAACAGAAATACGATTTATCAATTTAATGAATTAGCAAGTATTATATATGCTAAGCAATTTTTGTGTTAGCAAGTTCGTAAAAGCAAAATGTATTTAAACATAAAGAAAATAATTTAGTAATTGCTAAAAAATGTGGTTTTATACAAAGTTTTTTTTTAAATTCTTCTTTCTGGTTCATATTCGACAACTATAAAAATGTTTAATCTTGGTATTTGCAATCATATCAAAATCGTATTTTATCTTTTGGTTTATTTAATTTGAATTATTTAAAACTGAAAGCAATTTATCATCTTTGTTTATTTTTAAAATTATATTGTTTACGTTAAGATATGGAAGTGTGGCAAAATGAACGGAAGTAAAATTGGGTTAGTGACTAATTACCAAATAAGCAAATGAACTGAAAATATTTTGATACAAAAATTGTTTCTGAGGATCGGTACATATAAAAGTCTGCTCTTTGTCAGTAAAAACGTGTGAATTCTTTAAATAACTCCTAAAAATATGAGCGATAGCTAGAATCGAAATGACGTCTAGAAAAATGTTTTTTTAACAGATAAAAAATTGCAAAGGTTAGGAATAAATTAAGAAGAAAAGAAGTCATCTAGTTTTTCGCGAATAACTCAGAAACTATAAGAGATAATCGAAATCTCAAAAAGGGTTCTTAAAGAGGAGGAAATCTCCAATAAAAAAGTCCGAAATCCAGAAACTCTATTTCTATTGCTACTAACTTTAAGTAAGCGCTTAAAGTAAGCCTCCGCGTGACTATTTCGGCATGCGCGTGCGGCCTCTGAAGCGAGTGTCTTATAAAATAATTTTTTTAAGTATTAAATGTTAATTAGAAATTTTTAAAAAAACTATGGTGTATTAACAACACTTGAGGGAATAAGGTCTCGTTGGAAAAATTGATCTAACTTAATTTTTGAGCAAGTTCGGCAAAAAAAATTTTTTTTGTTATTGTAATTTTTCAAAGATTTATCAAAATGCGATTGTCAGAATTTGCTTATAACAAATTGTTAAATAAATAAACATCGAAACATTTTAATACATTTTTCTAGACGTCTTTCCGAATCTAATGAGCTATCGCTCATATTTTTAGGAGCTATCAACTAGACTCAGTTATTTAATTACTTCAGATTAGATTTTTTTTCACTTGGCATATATGAAAATATTTTTATTATAGAAATTAAAATTGGTCTGTTTGTTCAACGTTTACAAATAAATTGACATTTTGTACAGGCGAATTTAATATACTTTTATTAAGCTGTAAATAAACGGGTATTAGGTTATATTTAATCCAACCAGATAGATTGTTTATATGCTAGATCTCAGTGCAATAAACACCTTTAAAATATAAAATTATTATTACAAAGAAGTATATAAAAAAGCAGCTCGGTCAAGTTAGCCCCCCTCCCCTTTAATTTTTTGAATAATGGTGTAATGAATTGTGATCGTTTTGTGCTAATATTATTTTTAATTGTGCTTAACTCCAAATTAATTTAAAAAAATGAAATAACTCCGGGGGCTAACTTGACCACTAGCCCCCCTTTTCTTCACTTTTTTACAATTTTTTTTTGTTATTTAATTGTGCTTGTTTTTGTGCTCAACTGTGTCATTATTTTTAACAGTGCTTAATTTTAAATTGTTAATAAAATTAAAACAAATTCGGGGACTAACTTAACTATCAGTTATCTCGTTTTCTATTCAATTTTTTTATAATATTTTTGACTCGTCTAATTGCGCTCGTTTTGTGCTAAATCGTTATTTTTAATTGTGCTTAATTTTAGATTGACAAAAAAACTTGACTGCTAACCCCCCGTTTTTTCATTTATTTACAATTTTTTTGTTTATTTAATTGTGATAGTTTTGTGCTTAATTGTGTCATTATTATTTTTTCCGTCGATCATCTGTTAATAGTAATATTAACGTATAATAATGTATCAGAAATAGATCGTTAATGACCCCTAATAATAAACTATTTTGAACCAATGAATGAATTTCTATTAATGTACGATTTTGTATAGCAACCAATGAAATCGTTAGCAACCACTGATTTAACGATATTGCGCGACTACTACATATAACAACCGGTTACGTATACATTAGTTTTCTTATAACTTCGCACGTTTATCTAAGGTACGATCAACGGAAAAACTTTAAAACTAACTCGTTTGTTAATCGGCGACAAATAATTTCGACAATATTAACGCGTTCGCTCGCTACATTCGCTCACGGCGTTAAAATGTCTCAATTATTAATCGCTATCATTAACAACCTTGTTTGTTAATGGTTATTTAAAAAATGAAATTGGGGGGCTATTTTAATAAAATGTGGATTCAATTATTTATCGTTTGATAGCGACTTTGACTAATCGTCCATTTTAGTCTGCATTGGTTCAAAAGTGTCTATGTCAAAGTAAAGCTTTTTTATTTATGCTTTCAAATAACTTTTGTAGTAATTAACATAGTTTCAAAAATTTATTGTATTATTAACCCGGCTATTTCACTTAGCACCAACTCTACAAAGTATTCCTTTAACCTTCCGATTACCATTGGGTTTTTTTTTGCCCCAGACCTGTTGTTTTTGTTGTCTTTTCTTAAGTTTTTTTTACAACTGTCCCAATATTTTTTTAGCTGAGTTTCTTTCATCAATGTTTAATAATATATAACAAATTTTTCAATTATTTGTTTTGCGACGTAAAAAAAATATTGTTTGGCAGACACACAACAACACAAAAAGAGGTCGTTGTAAGATATGTCCAAGGGCAAATGACATAAAATGTTCAGAAACATGTGAAAAGTGCAAACTCTTTGTATGTAAACAACATTGCCAGAAAAAAACTACAATAATATGTAATAGTTGTTGCCCTCACTAATTTATGTTTACATTTTATTTTTATATTTTTATTAGTTTATATGAAATCTAATGTTAATTTAAAATATTAATAAAGGTTACCATTACAAATTAATCGGTTTTTCTTTACAAAATAAGAAAAAAAACTTGGGGTCAAATCTGACCCCACTTGGTAATCGGCGCCTCAAAAATTGCTTGGTAATCCGAAGGTTAAGGTTTTCCATTGGTTTTGGTCGTGCTAAAAATGTATACGGATACAAATAGTGAAACTTGGCCTTTGTAGCTTGTGAACCCAAACAAACTGATGTTTCGCAAAACATTTCTGCCAAGATTGGTCCAAATATTGTAACGCCTTCTTGGTTTTGCATTTTTTATGTCACAGAGTATATATTGTAACTTACAGCTTATGGAATACTTATCGCCACTTCAGTTCTTGTTATTAGAGTTTCTTCCTTTGAAGCTTTGGAAAAGAAAAAATTTCTACCGTTTGTAACATTTTCCTTATCGACTCCATTCTCTTATGTTTTGAAGAAAAGGAGTACCTACAATTAATACTTAATCAACACAAAAGTTATAAAATATAGGCTAGCAAAAAGTTTGCTCGCTGTTCATCAATAATTATCAAATACGAGTACACGTCGCAGTCATATTCTTTTTCTCATCGAATTTGGAAAATTGAAATCATACATTTTTCATTGAATGATGTAGGTTTTTTTTTATCCCTGAAGGTTTTGCTGATTTCATTTTGAGTTTGATTATACCTATGTTTGTGTTCGAAAAACGACGTACATGTTTATTTTAGCTTTAAATGTAGCGAGCTCTAATAAGCTACGTTTTTAAATAATATCGAACGCGGTAATCAAATTTCAGCACGTAGCAGGATTGGCCCGCTATCGTTTTCGTTATTCGCTTTCTGGGACAGTGTAATGAAATTCCACGATCCGGAATAACATGCCTAGCTCTGGGATTTTCCTGGAAATCCCAGACGTCTGGCAACCGTATTCCAAACGTGTTCGGCCAATTCTGATTTTGTTAGTCTGTGGTGTTTGCGGTCAGCTATTTGTTCTTTAACTCTAACTAAAATTATTTTATAGTACAATAAAACAACTCGGGGGAAAAAGGGAATATAACATGCTTAATATAAAAGACAAGGTTGGAAATATAATAACAAATGAAGAGGAAATAATTGACCGTCGCAGAGAATACTTTGAAGAGCTAACATACGCGGATATACAAAATCAGGAAGACGAGGAGGAAAAAAGCAATGAGGAACAAAAAATGAAATAAGAGAAGAAGAAATAGAAGAGGCAATATGAAAGCTAAAAGCATCCGGAAAAGGTAACATCACCTCGGAATGACAAAGTATATGGGAAGAGCGTGTATAAATAAACTAAGGGAAATAATGAAAATATATTGAAGAACACAAATATACCAAAATATTGGAAAACAGATTTACTGCCAATATATAAGAAAGGCGACAAAAGGAACTGTAATAACTATAGAGGAATTACACTCTCCAGCATCGCAGGGAAAATATTTGCAGGAGTAATAGAAAAAAGAGTAAGGAATACAGTAGATATGACATTGGAGGACACGCAATGTGGCTTTAGGAAAAACAGAAGTACACAAGACCTCGAATAATATATAATATGTAAGAACAAGGAAATGCACATATGCTTTATTGATATAGAAAAAGCATTCGACAGAATATGAAGATAAGATTTTTGGGAAGTAAATAGGAATTGTAAAAAATATGTACAAACACAACATAAATATAGTAAGAAGCAGTCCACTGCTCTTCTCAACTGTACTGGACGAGGCAATAAAGAAAGCCAAGAAGAAGATAAAGAAATTAACACTGAGATATTGAAAATGACACAAACTGACCTCACAGAACTTATGTTTCTAGATGACATGGCCCTGATAGCAGATACGAAGGAGAACTTGCAATATAATCTCAAAGTAATAGTGGATGAACTAAAGAAAATTAAAAACATTGGAAAGATAAAGACAACGATAATTTCAAACACAAAGAAAACACATCAAATTAGTCTGGACGGGAAAGAAACAAAACCGAAATTGTTAAAAACGTGGACACTCACAGAAAGACACAAGACACGTATTAATGCAATGTTCCTCAGAAAAATAGAAAATAAAACCAAGAGGGACACAATAAGGAACGAAACATTTCGACAAAATCTGAAAATGGAATCAATCAGCGAAAAAATCATAGAAGGGCAGCTCAGATGGGTACAGAATGTCGAACGATAGGCTAACAAAAAAAGTGTTTGAAACGTGAGTGCCGGGGAATAATAAAATTGGAAGACTAAGAACAAAATGAATAGGATATAATAGGAGGCAGGCGGTACGTCATTTTTGGATTGGCTGCTTTTTCTCTTCGGTTTTTTTGGCCCCATATACATTCTGTTGTAGGGACTCCAACAGTATTTCTTTTTTCTTTCGTAGATTTTTATCTGATAATCGTATAGCTATTTTTGCCAAAGTATTTTAAATCGTTGTCTTCTGTACTTGATGGTGGTGGGCTGTTTAGGGACTCATTTTTTTAATGTATAATTAATACAGTATAACGTTTACGAAAAAACATGAAATGCAGTTTAATTAAATAAATTCTTATTATATCGGATTTATTTTACAACTCTCTACCTTCACTTGGGCTGGTTGTCGTAAACTGTTTATTACGGTGCAACTAGAATAACGATATGCAGAAATGTCTGGGAATATTAATCACTCTTGTAGATTCTTGGTATTGATATTTTGTAAAAAGATTACATTAACCCTCCGGTTGACGGGTGGATTCAGAATCACACCATTCGACGGGTTGGGTCTTTCAGACCCAAACTGTGATTTATTTTTTTTCCCCTAATAACACATTGATAATCCCGAGTTTCTAGTATGCATTTGACACACAAAATATTCAATGGAAAATTAAGTTAATCAAATTTTGCCGCACAGTCGGCGCAGCATGGTTTTGTGTGTTCTAAACAAATACAGGAACCACAAAACTTGCACGAATATCTTGATTTTAGGTTCTTGCAGAATTTGCACCTTCTTCGAGCAGTTGAAGTTGTCGATCAGGGCTCTTCTGTGGCACCTGAGAATGTAGCCAATAATAGCCTTACTTTCCGTGATAGATTTGCCATATTTGCTCGTAGTTTCATGTTTTCTATCACTAAGTCTTTGCTCAAATTTTCCAAAAATAGTCGTCTGCTTTTTGAAAATTCTCCATCTGGATTTTTCGTTTTATTTATTATGGATGCGTTGATTGTGTTTCGAGCTAGCTCTCTTTTTTTATTATCACCAGTATTTTCGTCTATTTTGTCATCGTAATGCATTGACGATAAAAGTAGTACATTCTTTGACTTTTTAGGGTCATAACAAGTAAGTGTCATATCGGTATGGTATGCAAAAAATTAAGACTTTACAGGTCTATTTTTAACACTTTAACTTTCGGTAACGACTTACAGCTTCTACGCCAATAAACCATCAATCCATGGTAACATTCCTTCCAGTTCCTGAGATGTGGTTCGTCATTCTTAGATCTCATATTTGTTGGGTTTATTCGAAATGTATCTTTCACAAAATCCTAACAACGTTTCATCTAGAGTCCACACTATGTTTTTTAAGCTGTTGATAGAATTTTTCAAATATGTCTTTAACGGCAGCAGGTTTATCCAACTTCTTTCCTTCATCCCTTGTATCGGTATTGTCGAAACGTATACATTTCATCAGAAACATAAATCTTCGCTGAGATAAGCTAGCAGAAAATAATTGAAACCCTAAGCCCTGCTTGTACAAAAATTCGTATAATTTTTTTTGTCCGTCATGTTGAGAACCGGCCAAATACAGCAAACCGTTAAAAGCCTTCATTTCCACTTTATTAGTAAGCACAACGTCGTATTTATTCTTGCATCTTGGTGCTATTTTTTGTATATACAAATTGGTATTTTCGATAACTGTGTTCAAAATTTCTTCAAAAAAGAGCATTCAACACTGAATTGGTTTGTTTGCGTTCCTTGCACCTGCACGAACACCAGGCAATTGGGTAACGATATTTTGCCTTGTTTGAACTTGTTGACCTGGGGCATGCTTTTTCCATATAAGTCCATCTCCTCCATGAAAATACAGAGATCTGGAGATTGTACTAGAAGTATCTGAATGGTTGCCATCTTCATCTGGTTCTTCTTGCTCCGTGTCTGTATCGTGTTCGCTAATTATGTCCTGTGCACCTTTGCCTTCTGACTCAGATGCTTCAGAAACGTCCGGGGTTGGTACTTCATTGTAAAGCGCCTGTAGTCTAATAATTTCCCGTTCATAAGCATCCATCTAGCCAAACAAAAGTAATAGTCACAAGTGAAAAATGCCACAAATGGAAAACACGACTAACTTTCAGTTGCACTTCCACTAGAGACTAAACCAAAAATATCCCTTGTCTTGCTTTAATAGTACGAACCAAGCTCATAAAGAAAGGGGATTCCTCTACAAAAGATAAACTATTTAGAGTAAAAAAGGTAAATCGAGATAAAAGTTTGCTAACATGCAAAACACGCAGAAACGATAAACAATTGAAATTTAGGGACTTACCCGTAGCAAAAGATTCTGCGTGAATACTTAGAAACTAGGGGAAGGCTTTAAGAACGTTTTATGCCTAAAAACGACACAAAACTATCGCTTTACGAAATACGAAAAAATAAACTGGAGGAAAAAAACTTACACGAGTACACGGATTGGCCCAAAGCTCTTCTGGCAGCTAAACGACAGATGATAAAATTAAGACAAATTAAGGAAAACATGTCTTTATTAAAGTTAGGAAGCTACCAAAAAGCTAAAGAAATTTAAAAAAATTATTTAAAAAAATACAACAAAAAAAGATTTGCCTGGGCCTCACAGACCCAGCTCGTCAACCGGAGGGTTAAAATGTGACTGTTATTTAAAGTGCCTTCAAAAAGAGAATTAAGCAGTGAAACGCATACATAATAGCATACATCTGGCATAAGTAATCGACAAATTGCCAAAAAAATGAAATTAAACCACGCTCGAGCGACTATAATAATGTTAAAAAAATATCGTGAAACTGGTAGTTGTGTTAATGAAAGCCGTAGTGGAAGACCAAGAACGACAACTTCTGCAGATGATCGTAGGATAGAGGTTACTAGAATAGACGCAAAACAGGCCCAGAAATCACTGCAGAAATAAATGTTGGTCGCCCAGAACCCGTTAGTGTTTGTACGATTAAACGTCGCCTACAGAAAGCCGGACTCCATGGCCGTATTGTTATGAAGAAGCCATTACTATGCAAGCAAAATAAGCAAAAGCGGATTAAATGGGCTCGTGAGCACCAACATTGGACGATAGAAGATTGGAACAACGTTTTATGGACGAACGATTCCAAGTTTCATGTATTCGGTACCCGAAGACGAATATTCGTTAGGAGATATGTTGGTAAACGTACCAGAAAAGAGTGCATTATCGCTAGCGTAAAGCATGGTGGTGGTTCAGTGATGATTTGGGGTCGTTTTGCTGGTACTAGTGTAGAGGATATTGTGAAAAATAACGGAATACTAAGAAAAGGATACAAAAAAGTTTTGGAAAGTTGCGCAATATTTTCAGGAATTCGACTTTTGGGTCAAAATTTTATGTTTCAACAAGATGATGACCCAAAACACTCTTCTAAATTATGTAAAGACTCTCTTCACCAATTACAAGGAACTATTAAATAATGGAATGGCTTTCCGAAAGTCCTGACTTGAATCCGATCGAGCTCCTGTGGGAACAACTGAAGCGGGTGGTACGGCAATCAGCTCCAACATCAACAGATGAACAAACTTCAACAGTTCGTCGATTGGAACCAAAGACAGACCCCACGTCAAAACTCGCTAAGATATCTTCTTTTCTTATGCAAAAGTTCTGAATTCCGAAAGAAAGTTTTTCATATGTTGAAAACTAACAAGAAACCGCATATTTTAGTAGCACTAACTTTCTACAACTAAAAAAAGTTGTCTCAGTTGACTTGAAGACAAATACCAAAACTGCGTGAAAGCGGAAGCGTAAAATTAGTGAAGTTTTTGCAAGCAATTAACGGTTTTTTAAAACTTAAAATGCAACTAAATTGAATTAGAAATTACAAACAGGATGTTATGAAACCCGATTTAAGGATGCGGTTGCTTGGAATGTTCGAATTGTGTGTGCTATGCCAAATTTTAGTAATATCTTTTACTGACAGCTCAAGAAACATTGTTACAAAAAACTGGGATTGAAATTATAAACAAATGAATTGAATTCACTTAGAAATTACACGACAATTTAAGAAGATACATGTGTATTTGTACAAAAATTGTTATCAAAACTCGTGTAATAAATCTATCAGATCTCAAAACAAAAATCTGGCACGGTCCAACCGTAGTGTAACATTTAATTACGTTCACGCTTCTAGTATTTTGCGTTTATACCACACAAAAATACAAATGGTGGTATTAATTATTAATAACGTACGTGCTTTTTATAACTTATCCAACATGTACGTTACAACACGATTTATGTTATTATGCGAGTTTAAATTGTACTGCTTTAAATGAACAATCGTCTGGACCTATTAAATTTTTTCTTACTATACCGGAAATGCGTTATGAACTAGTACGTTATAATCAAGTTTGACTGTATTTGCAACACAGAACGAAACTAATGGACAATAAAGTAATTCAGTTTAACAATACGTGTTATTTATAGCTTAATGTACATTAATCTGCAACTACATATTCTTAATCTTAAACAGCTACACTTGATTTAAACTAATTAAGCCTTTTGTGCTTTACTTTCTGCAAATTTATTAGTTAAATCTTTGTTGTCTAAATTCGTATAACAGGTTGATTCTATTAAAATTACTTGATTACTTAGTTGATTTCGCCCCATTATCGATTTTAAAAAGAACGTTCTGCCGTAACACGCAACGTAAATTGGCATTGTTAATAAAATACGAAACATTATGCTCCTATTTGTTTTTCGAAAATATGTTTGAATTCGTCAATATTTTATAGAAATTTAAAATAATTGGATTAAAGAGAAAATGCTTACATCTCAATATAGAAAAATATACATTTCGAATTTGCAAATTTTGTCGTCGCTTGCATCATGAACATTTTCTCACATTACAGATTTGTTTTTTTTTAGTTTAGGTTATCTGTGGGATAGGTTTTTTTAAATTTTAAATAAATAGAACAATAAATAAAATCAGAATGCATGTTTTTAGTAAGAGTCGATATTATCAAAGTTTATCACGTTGACACCTTTAAAGAAGTTACTGCATATTGTAACGACTTTTAAAACTAAATTTATTTACACGATTTAATACGTTATCACAAAGTCTTGTTTACAGCTTCGACTCGATTCGAAAACTCCTCGATCTTCCTTCGAATAGTTTTTATATTCGCTCGTTATCGGAATCTAGAACATTCTATTCGTTTTGATCAGCGTTCCGAAGTTTTGAAATACTTCGGGAACGCTTCACTGCCCCCTTCCTAAGACTGTTCTGTTCCACAACAGGAAGCTGGACGCGGCACCGATAGAAAGGGTCGTGGTGATAGCGGCAGCTTTCTCTATTTTGGCAACATCCTTGAGCGTAAAAGTAGCAGTCAATGGACTTTTTTGGCCCGATGTTCTATTTGGATGGTAACACTTTGAATGTTTGTTCCTCAGAAAACGACCTCTAATATATTTGGTACTGTCCTTCAATTCAGTTGATCTAAGCCGCAACCAAGCTTAGATACTGTCAATTTTTTTAAGCATTGGTCATCACGTAATTTTAAGACTTTGCCGACCGCCGGTTGCTATCTCCGTAGTTCATCCAGTAGTTTTTTAAATACGACTGCAGCCCTTCTGGTCGTTTCCAGATCTTCGCTCACTTCTAATCCTTTCATGTTTAGAACAAATTTCGTTGCTCTTCGTGTTTTAACTCCGAATCTAGCCTTTTCAGAATCTCCGTACATGTTCATAAACTTATCGAAGTCCATTTCTTCGACTTGATTCTTGGTTCTGCTCGTTATTACTCTGGTTTGGACTTTGTCTTGGGTAATGTTATCGCCAACAGGCGGAGCTAGGCGATAGCTGTGGACCACTTCTGGCTTGCTTCTGGGCGGTTGTCGGATGCGATATTGCCCCTACGACAAACCACGTGCCGTTTGTGGATTATACAACCACACCATTTCTCCCGGTTAAAACCCACAATTTTGTGCGTTGTCATATCTGGTCCTATTATGTCGCTGGAAATTAGTGTGTTTTTACGGATCGCCTCATGCACTTCGTCTAGCTTCTTCATCAACTTGGTGACGTAGTCTTCTCCAGCGACTTCTGCTTCCGGTTTTCGTCCAAATTGGAAGGCGCATGCCAATCGTATTTCGCGACCAAGCATGACACAGGATGGTGTTTGGTATGTGCTTTCGTGAACAGATGATTGATATGCCATTAAGAAAAGGTTCAAGTACTGATCCCAATCTCTGGTGTTCGGACACTACTTTGGCTAAATAGTTTCTCATTGTTCGATTGATCCGTTCAACCATGTCTTCAGATTGAGGATGGAGAGACGTCGTCGTTCTAATTTTTTCCAAGAGTCGGCAAACTTCTTGAAACAGCGTCGACTTAAAATTTCGGTTTTGGTCGGAATGTCATTCCAACGGAACTCCAATCTGACAGAAAAATTCTTTAACTAAAACGTCTGCGACTGTAGCTGATTCTTGATTGTGTATATCGTGAGCCTCCGTCCATTTCGTAAAATAATCCATCGCTACCAGTATTTATTTGTTTCCTGGATTAGATATTGAGAACGGTTCTGCGATGTTAATCGCTACTCACTCTAAAGGGCTTCTCACGTTATACTGTTTCATTGGTGCTTTGCGCTTTTTCGCTGGACCATTTCCTGATGTGCAGACCGTGCACTTACGGCACCATTTCATGACGTCCTCTTTGCAGTTCACCCAATAGAATCTTTCTCGAACTTTCCCTAAAGTGTCCTTTCGATAAACCATCGTAAAGATGCTGCAACACCTTGTTACGAGGATTTTCTCGTAACTTAAATAGTAACGACTAACTCAGTTGATTCGGTGATTGGATCGTGAGTTTCGATGTGCTATTTTATAAAACAAATTAAAAAGGTGCCAAAACGATGACATATTAGGGTTGGAAACACCGTTTAAATCTATCCGAAGCTGTAATAGACCAAATGACAATACAGAAGTTGTAACAACGACTATATTTATTTTATGACAGACAGAAATTCATCGATATTGCTATTTAATTATATGCTGCAATTATTACATCATAATCGGAAATCGGAAACATTTAATTTATAATCTGCAGAATTAATATAATACTGCGGTTACCGAATTTTAAGAAAGACTAATTTTACGAAGTAAAAAATTATTTTATTATATTAGAAAAACAAAAGATTGCACAAACTCTAACTTTGCCACCGCAAAGTCCAGATTTGAATATTATAGAACATGTATGGGATTATTTGGACAGAGCAAGGCAAAAAAAGGAACCCCAGCAATGCTAATCAATTATTTGACATTCTATAAAAGGAATGGAACCGAATTCCTGCAGATTTTATACAAAAATTATTTAGTAGCCTACCTAAACGCATGTGTGTACTCAGGGTAAAACGTGGTCATACAAGATATTAAGATTCTATATAATTACTTTAATAAATCTATCTCGTTTTTCTTTGAATTTAATAACATACGACAATATTTTAGGAAAAGTTGTAGGTGGTCTCTTAATTATGCACAGTAGAAGTGCGATCAAACGCTAGCACGTAGGTCGGTATCACAAACAAAATATGAAATAAGCCTTTGCTTGGGCAACATGTCGTACAACAAAGTGACTTTGTCAGTCCAACTTTTACGTTCCGATAGCAAATAAATCTACAGTTATAAATTTTACTCCGAAACTACAACTCTCGATAATGTAGAGAACCAGAACGCCCCTTCTAATCTTATATTACACATCAAACAAAATGTTATCGTTAATTGTGACAACAACCGAACTTATGCGTACAGTTGTGTGTACAACTGACTGTAAACGTAAAAAAATTAAAGTAGGAAATAAATTACTCACAGTTTAGTTTTTCTTCGAAGCCTGCTGCTAGCTAGAAGCATCTTCTCAGTACTTCCTAAAATTTGCTGAAATATAATTAAACGTATATATGGTGTTATCACAAGCGAATCTCATACGATTACTGAAAAATAATCAAATGCGCCGTTTTCCTCAAATTAAATACAGTATTTCGATAATTGTTTCCTCGAATACGGTGATAATTGCATCATGGAAATTTTTCCAATCACAATATCCGCTTATTATTTCCACAGACTAAGAGCACGTGTGGAGCTATGAAAACCCGCTACAGACAATTACGGTAGAATTAAATTAAACCACAAAAATAAGGAACAAGCTTACCCCAATAGAGGCTTTCACTCAAGTCGGATCAATGTTTTGTCCAATACTTGCAAGAATGCACGTTAATAATTAGCAAAGCGCACACAACGCTAGGTGATATCCACGTTATTCCAACATTACCAGAAAAATATTTTTTTCATCGAACCACGATGTAAAAACTTTTCGACGTCACAGCAATGTAGAGGAAAGTGGGCGTTCCGAGAAAGAAACATACCAAAACACTTAACATAACAACTTGTGACATTCGGTTCTTTGGCACTACCAACTGCAGTCTATTTTCCGTGCTTTCGACACTCTCTAGGGATCGCTTGAGATGACTGCCTTCCACTCGTTAACAGTCCCACTGCACCCAGTATGCTTTGATGTTTCTACCCAAAGCCACTTCTTCCTAGGTTGGTCGTCGGTCGTTTGCTTTCCAGTTCAAGAGTACTCTTATTTCGGAATCTTTTTTTTGCGATGCAATTGCTCGAGTTTCGACTTGTTATCAACCATAGCAGTTTTGCGGGGACATTTCTTCTTCAAGTCGCGAACAATGGTTACAGTCTGCCGAACATGGTCTTCTGGATAAGGCATCAGCGTTCCGATTACTGCTTCCGGTTCGGTGTTCTGTGTCATAGTCATACTCTTGCAGTCTCTCGATCCATCTTGCTACGTGTTCTTCCGGATTATGAAACTGCAATAGCCACTTCAAAACGACGTGGTCCGTCTTTAGTAAAAATTTTTGTCCTAGTCACGCAATAATTTATTTCTGGCCTGGACAAAACTTCACTAAAAATATGCGATGACTTTTTCTTGTCTATCTTGCATCATATGGCCAGGTTACTTGCATCGATATCCAAAACAACTTTCTCGTTTTCTCTTGGATAACTTAAAATCAACGTTTTAGTTGATGGAAAGTGTTTTTCGCGGTCTTCACTCCATCTAAATCCCGCTTTTTCTTCAGTTTCTTTGTTAAATATTTGGCACTATTGGCAAATCCGGGTACAAATCGTCTATAGTAGGTGCACAACCCAAGAAAACTGCAAACTTGATACTTGTTAATTGGTCTTGGCATGCTTGCACTGCTCGGACTTTGTCTTAGTCAGCCTTTACTTCATCTCTAGATACGACGTGGCCAAGGTATTGCACTTTCTTCTTAAATACGAGACACTTCTTTGGACTCAGTTTTAGATTTGACCCGCGTAGTCGTTGGAACACTTTCTTTAAGTTGTTCAAATGTCCTTGAAACTACCATCCAAACACGATCACATCGTCTAGATAAACCAAGCACGTTATTTTAAAATCATGGCAATGTTTTTGCAAATTCTAATTCAACATTTAATTCTTTATTTTCTTTCTTACAATAGAATTTTGGTCGGAGAAAACATACCATTCAGGTAGCAATTTTAGTTTTGAACAGTTTTGTATTTTTATGTTTTGGCCCAGTAAAAATTCTATTACTGAGCGGCCGAATCAACACCCGGTATATTATTACAATTTAAACAGTATTTAAGACGTAGATAATGTATAAGATAAATAGGTATTTATTATAAATAGTTTCAAAGTATTAGCAATAATGATTTAAAATTTTATACACAGATTCAACAACATGCATAATTTCAATTTAATATTGTTAAATTGTAAACGTTATTGATTACTATCAGTAAAAAAATGTGTATTGATATCTTTCTTATTCTTGGCGTAATCGTTCGAGGAGCAAATGCAGGGACACCCTGTATGTACAATGTTTCGTCAATTGACAAATACAATTAAACTTGAACGATAATTTTTTGTTACAATAATAATCGATATATCTTTAAATAGATAATCAAAAATAAAATGTACTTTGATCAAATCAGGATTTTTTCAGTTGAAGTGTACAGATAACTGGGTGTTGATAATTTGAAATTTTTACAATTTGTATTTTGAGAAATCTTTCTTAATATTTTATTATTTAAAACATATACAACTTTGTACTTTGCAATTAATTTCAAGGCATCTAATTCTAATTATATTTTAATACACTGTTATAAATTACTTAGTAATTAATTTTAATACTTACGCAATGTAGAAATAAAATAAAATTCCCAAATTTCAAGTACATGGACACAAAATTATTAATGCTATTGTTATATAAGCAACAATTTTGAAAATGCAAATTCAACGAAAACGCTCTAAAATGGTACCAGTTTGATACCCATCTCTATTATCTTTACCTACCTACGATAACTCTCGAACCAAAAGTCCTAGTAACTTGAAATTTGGTATGGAGCTGGCTTTTCATATTCTCTCGGTTTTATTAAAAATAGGCCTCACAAACAAACAGGAAGTGGGTATATCTGCAATTTTTAATAGTTTTTCTTATATAATTTTGTACGTATGTAAATTATTCGAATTATTTTTATAGTTTCTTATAGAGTTAATTCTTCATAACAATTTATTCAAATAATTTTTTTTCTAACATTAACAGTTTATTAGATATTTGATTTATAATTTAAAGTGAATTACATATATAATCCTAGGTTCGAATCCTGCCTACGACGATCTTTCTCTATATTCTTTTGACTATCTCCAGAGTGCTGTATCTTATTTAAATTATCTTTGGATGTACCCACGATAACTCTCGAACCAAAAGTCCTAGGAACTTGAAATTTGGTATAGAACTGGCTTTTTATATTCTCTCTGTTTTGCCAAAAGATGGGTTTGATAAAGAAACCTGAAGTGGGCGTGCTCGCCATTTTTAACAGTTTTTCTTATATAATTTTGTAAGTATGTGAATTATTCGAATTATTTTTACAGTTTCTTATAGAGATAGTTCTTCCTAACAATTTATTCAAATAAAAAAAATTCTAACATTAACAGTTTATCAGATATTTAATGTGCAATTTAAAATGAATTCACAAATATAATATAGTTTTGAATCCTCCCTGCGACGATTTTTTCTTACTGAGTTACTAAAGGGGTAAGTAATATCAAGGCGCACAAATATAAAGGTTAGTCAATATAATCTTATTGAAATCGAGGAGAAAATGTTTCAAAAAATTATAGCATGATAAGAAATCAATACAAACGTGTACATATCACTTCAAAATAGTTTTATGACAACATAACCTTAAAAAAATATGTAGACATTCCTTCATCATTCACAATAGGAAAGTCGTGTCGTGACCACACCAGTTTTTTTAAGAAATGAACCGAGTCACAATGTTGGAGTTTTTTAAAAAATAACTATTTTTAAAATTATTTCTGGTAATGGGTTTTTGATAGATTTGTGAAAATACTCAGATAAGAACGTCTTCCGGGTTTAACCGTGTCAAGGAAAAGGCATATTTCCAAGTTTGATTGTTAAACATGATTTTACTACAGGTCACAATATAGATTTTGATAACATTTCTCTTAATTTAATCGATTCTCGGTTATTACTTCTTTGTCGAAGACACGCCTCTTTTGGACCGTAACTCATTCAGAGTACTCAACCAATCGCGTCGATACTTCGTTATACAGGGTTGTTCACGCTATAAGACTCGAAATATTGTGTCGAACATGCGTGACTTTCAAAATATTTCACTTTTGGGATATATAAAAGTCTATTATGGTTCCTTCTTAAAATTATTTTCATATTATACAGGGTGTCGTGTCATCTCGTCTGATTTTGTCTCATCTCGTCTCGTTTTGTCTCCCCTCCCCTCTCCTGTCCTTTCCCTTCCTCTTACCTCACCTCACCTTATCTCAACTCATCTCATTTCCGGTTTTACACAATACGCGAAATGTTTTTTTTTTACTATTTGATCTTTTTTTAATAAAATTTCTGACGAATCTAGTTGCCTGTTATAATTAGAAATACCAGATAGTTAACAAGTATAACAATTAATAATGAAGAATATTTTTACAAAGGTTTAGAAACTTGAAACGTAATTTATAATCCAACAGTCTGTAGCAGCAATAATGGTAATAACATACCAACTATAACATAAAACAAAAGCAAAACATTTACAACAATGTTCGAAATGTCGACCGTCCATTTCCAGACACTTATATATCTTTTTTTGAGAACCACTGCTATCTATGGGCAACATTTGCGAGGTTACAGTTTCAAAAGCGTTCCTTATGCGTCTTTTCATATCGTGTGGTGTTGCCGGTGGCGTATTGTAAACAATTATTTTTATGCATCCCCTTGAAAAAATTGGGTGTAATTAATTTCGGATATTTGAAGGAAGTGCCCCCCCTTCCTTCAAATATCCGAAATTGTGAAATCTATTTCTGCCAATTCACTTGTTTTATTTATTATTTATCGTTGATATGTTATTACTATTATTACTGTTATAGTCTGTTGAATTATAAATTATTATTTTTATAATTTTTAATTATCTGATATTTCTAAACACAATAGGGAACAAGATTCATCAGAACTTATATTGCAAAACCATTAAATGGTGCAAAAAACGATTATTTGGCGTATTCTGTAAAAACGGGAAGACTTAGCTATAGAACAATCTAATAGTATTCAATATGTAATTAAAAAGTGTATTTTCTAATAAATTACAAAATATGGGGTTCTATTTAAATTCATAAAACTTATAACCGCTTAAATTTCTCAATTGATAGGTTTTAATTTTTGGACATCCTGTATAAGATGTAAAATTTATTATTACTAGGATATAAAATATGATCTATTGTTACACTTCTATTTTGCTCCTGCTAACTTAGATACTTTTTGAGTACCTCAAACATGAAAATTAGGTTATATTTTGATAATATTCAAATTATTTAAAAAAACCTTAAGGTTTAGATGAACGTTATTAAAACACTCATTTTTTTTTATCGGAGAATCCAAAAATGTAATAACATGCAGAGAGTTTTATTTAAAAACACAACTCTGATACTTTTACGGCCTTTGCAACGCTCTATATAATATGAAACTAATTTTAAAAAGTAAGCATAATATACTCCCATATAAACCAAAAGAGAAGCTTTTCTAAATTTGCGTATTTTGGTCACAATATTCCGAGCCGTATAGCGTGAATAACCCTGTATAAAGAAATAGCGTCGTGATTGGTCAAGGGGCGTGTCTTCTATAAAGGAGTAATAACCCAGAATCAAAGAAGGGATAGTTCGAAACCGTGGTCACGATTGAAGTTATTGGGGTGTTTGATGATTTCTATGCTATCTCGTATTTTTATATTTCGCAATCACTGAAACGTTATCAAAAGCCATATTGTGACCTGTAGTAAAATAATGTTCAACAATTGCATACTTAAAATATGCCTTTTTCAACGATCATGTTTTCAAATGCGTGGGATGACGAAACGACCAGTTTTACCGATGTAGACTAGACCACATGAACAAGGAATTTGGTATACGCCTTGAAATGAAAGTGTAATAAATTTGTGTTTAGGAGAAGGAAGATTCAGATTTTGAGAGTCTAAACAAGAAGTAGAACTTGGCCTTTGCCGTATTGTGGTTCGTGAACCCAAACAAACTGACGTTTCGCAAGCATTGCAGCTTGCATCTTCAGAGTGGTAAATGTCACTGAGAACGTCAGTTTGTTTGGTTTCACGAACGACAATACGGCAAAGGCCAAGTTCTACTTCTTGTTTTCTGGGTGCCGAAACTCGCTTATAATCATAAACATAACCGCGAAAGCTTAAGATTTTATAAAATTCTCTGTTTAAAACATTCTTACCACACCATGACTAGTTGGATCTTAGACTTATAATAAAGTTGTAAGAAATATTAATATAAACAGTAGGACAATATCAACTATCAGTGATACGACCAAAACCTGTGATTCAAAACATCGCTGGTTCCGCGCTCTTGCGAGCTTATACTTTAAATTAAAAAATTATATTGCACTTCCATGTTACATCTTATGGCCATTCATTATCACGACCCGCACCACGGTATGACACTTTATCCATCCATGTAATGGTTCTCGCTGCTCCACATTTTCCATAGCACTTCTTTCTTGCTAATTGTTGTCGCTAGGAAGTGTGAGATCTTTTCTCATGCCACTTCTGCATTTATTATCATCTGGCTGAGATTGTCCAGTTTGAAATTATATTTGTCGACCAGCCCTCTGGCTGCTATTGCCTGCATTCAAAAATGGTGTGCTCAGCAACGTCTACATGATAGCCACAGATAAAACAAGAGGGATCCGTTTTTTTTTCCGGATACCGGCGAAATAGAAAGCAACCATAACCAGTATAGGCTGGGGTACTAAAGAAGTTTAGCTTTCTTTTGTGTTATGGACGCAAGTCTGGTTGCTCTGCTTCTTACAGAGTTTTTTTGCCATCCCTACTCTTAAGTTCGCTCTTACTCGTGCAAGCAGGTTCAGTGGGATGCTGTCCGCTAGCACTCTCGCAGCTTCTACCGAAACCGTTTAAATGCCGAAATTATTCTTAACGCAAGTCTTCTTTGAGTTTTATCAAGCATATTATACCTAGCCACCTTCAGCGTCGCGTACCAGATTGGTGCCGCGTATAATATAGATAATTGTGTTGTCGACATGATAATCCTTCTTGTGTACTGTTTGCACCATTACTATTCGACATGAGTTTTACCAGCGCCGTTTCTTTAGTGCTCGCTTTTTGCACAATACTCTCAATATGGACCTCGGAACGATGGGTGCTTATCTAGCGTAACCTCTAAATAATGCATGGTGTTCTTCGGTGGTACTGAGCATTCTCCGTCTTTAAACATTATCGGTCGGAGCGTTTTTTTCCCATTAGACAAGACAATTTTGGAAGTTACGACTCGAAGTTTATTCTCCCGCACCTAGATGTTCACAACCTGCAAAGCTCGATTGATGCCATCTTCCTAGATCATTCGCATAGTTCATTAGATGATGTGTCTGTCCATGCCACCGTGTAAGATCTTGTCAACAACTAAGACTCATGGCGCTGTATTAAACGCATTCTGTATGTCTAGAAGAGCACCTATCTTCCGAGTTCTCCGCATGCCTTCTTTGGCCTTTATAAATCTAAATTGCGTAGGAGTCAGTCCACCGTGTAGCTGAAGGTTCTCCTAAATTCTCGCAACGCCGTTCATACACCTTTGCCATACTATTAATCAGACTGAGTTGTCGGAAAGAGTTTGTACCCGGTTCACTTATTTTTCTTATTAAACATCTCTAATAGGACTTCAGGGTAGTCTTCATTTATAAGTTTAACGCACTCTATAGGAAAAGCGTTCGGGCCAGATACTGTTTTCTTTCTCGAACAGCTTAATGCGTTTTGTAGTTCCTCCTCGCTAAACAATCGCGAGGGCAGGGTTTCTTCTATTTCTCAATTTGTTGTTTAGTGTGATGGAAACAAACTTTGTATAATCTGTGCAACCTCTTCGTTCTCTTCTTTCCCAGTTTTAGTTTCAATAACAGAACTGTGTAGGATAATGATGAGACAAAACATGAAGGTATCTGTCCGTATAGATGAGTTCGCTAACAGAATGGCCCAGAAATCAGTGTGGTTTACGGGTCACAAGAACGTCCATTAGTTTCGATTTCCATGATGAATTTGAGTGTGGGTTGTTTAGATGATCAATAAACCTAGACTATACGGCATGATAACAAACAATAAACGTGTCAACATACCTAAACCAGTCTTTAGGTTTAAATATTGATGATTCCAGAGCAATCGTTTCAAAAGATTCTATAAAAATAGTAGCTACAACAAGCGATAGAGGAGAACCCATAACAGCACCAGAAACTTGTTCGTAAAACTTATTATCAAATTGGAGTAAGAGGAACCAAACTCAAATGTTTATCATGGTGGGACAGAATCTGTTCGATGAGAATAAGCGAGTAATAGGAGTTTTGATAAAATGAAGTGACATTAAAACTCACAAAAGATCTTGGGTTCAAGCTTTATACTTTTCAAACGTTGAATAAAATACTGAGAGTTGAGCTTGTGAGAGGAGATTTTACTTGGAAATTCGCAAATAATGTTGGAAAATAACTTGTTTGTGAACTTTGGGAAGTGAATAGACGCGGTGGTTTCAGTTTGATTTTAGGAAGTAGATTAGAAGATCTGATGATTTGGCTAACCTCACGTTCAATCCTCGAAGTGGGATTACGAGTTAAAATAGCGTAGATTTGCTCTGACAGAATAGAACTGATTTGCGCAAGCGTAATCAGTTTGGTTAAAAACGACAGTAGCGTTACGTTTGTCGGCTGGCAGAACAATGATATCGAGGTTGCTACGAAGACTTTTTAAGCTTAACTGTTCCGACTTAGAAATGCTGGATTTAGGAACTTTAGATGAGGCAAGAATTTTACCAGTGTGAATAGGAATAGGATCTGAGCTGTGGTGAGGAAGATGTCTTATAGAAGACTCAACAGGACATAAAATGTCTTCTTTAGGAATGCGTTTGGGAGCTACAGAAAAATTAAAACCTTTGGATAGCACCGAGTTCTGTTCAGAAGTTAGAGTCATACTACATAAATTGACCGTTTTCAATGAAACTTTGTGATTCATGGATTTTAATAATTGAAACTTTTTGGGATGAACTTCAGTAGTTAGAGGTAGAGTGGCAGCCGACTGCTGGTGAGTAATGTTGTCAAACAGATTCCAATCATTCGGAGAGTGTTGGCCAACTCAAGATGAAGATAAAAGTTGTTTAGAAATTGTGTCTAACTCTCGCCTGGTTTGCTTAATTTGTTTGCGTTTCAACGCTAGACTAGCACGGTTATATATTGTTGACATTGTCATATATACCTGTTTTTTTACAGGCGCAACGTCGGTTAATTGCTGTTGGGAAAAGTTTTGGAGATCAGAGATTGTGACTTGATCAAGATTTATAGTGATTACAATTTTAGTATCTCTGTTTTTTTAATACTTGTGACATGTTTCGATTGTTAAGCCATCATTGCCAGATAAGTTACTAGGGTTTAAAAATTGTAACTACAAAAAAGTGCTCGCCAGTAAAAGATAAAATTATTAAGAAATGCCATAATTTAAATTGTCATTGAACGCACAAATAGATGAGACGTTTAAATTAAATATTGATTCAGTTTCCACTATAGACTTCATCTTATTCATTTCTCATTTCCTTAACTAGAAGATTTTTGTTGATTGCAGTCCTTAAATTTAATTTCCTTATTAATATTAATAAGAAACACCTCGTAGCTTTAGCAGTAAATTCTGAAAATATTATTCATTCATTGGATTTATTTAATCGTGACTAAATTATCATATATATGAGATTTATCACAATTTTAAATAAAGCTTAATTTTATTCTGGTTTTAGTTCTATTTATAAAACGTACATGTTATTAAGATCCAAGGTTGCTGATAAAAGTCATTGTGTTGCTGTTCTTTTTCGTTTAGATTATTCCAATAAACTGAAGATTTTTCTTAATAAAGCTGGTTTCAAAATACTTCCACTGTCTGTGCTTCGTTCTTATTTTGTGTCTGAACTACTGTAACTCTCAGTTTTTTCTTTTTTTTTTTTGAAAATTTTCTATTCCAAGTCTTTCGGTTTCCTCTTTTTGCAACTCTCTAGTCTCTCTCTCTCTCTCTCTTATAACAACTCATTCTAAATGTCAATGTGCGATTATTCTTTTAATCTCAATTCTATTCTAAGATGTTCTTCTTCTTTTTATTTCTTGTTGTTTTTGGACGATGTCATTTTCTTGTTTTTCTTTCTGAAGGATGTAATTCTCCAATGCGTCATTTTTTCTCAAATCACACGAATGTTTACTAGATTTTACGTAGTTTTCTACTTGCTTTGGTTAAATTTTTTTTTTCAAGCTTCTTCAAACTTGTATTTACAATCTTTTAGACCAGCTATAGATTAAAACATTTCTCATTTTGATGACTGATTGACTATCTTATCTTCGTTAATTGCGCTGTAAACGTTCTTTCTTATTTCAATCTTTTGCATAATGAAGAAAAATTTTAATTTGAGATTTATCGTATACTTGTTTAATTCCATAATAATTTTACTCAGTTGTATCATTAAAAAAATGTTAGCACATTTTGTCCACCAGTCTTTTTCTATCTGAACGTTAATTTTTTTTACGTTTTTAATCAAGATTTCACTCTGTTATGCTATTAGACTTTACTTTACTTTACTGTATGTATCATCTCCAACTTTACTACGCAGAATTTAATGACGTCATGTCTTTCTTACAAAAATTTTGCTCTACGAGGTTTTACTTAAAAAACTCAAATCGGTAAAAACGACAATGACGTTTTCACAGATCATGTGTTTTACAATAATTGTAACAAAATAATACCATGATTAGTAGTCTCGTGATTTAAAGGCTAATAGCATTTTCAAACATTTAGAATTGCCAAGGCTTTTTGTATTTCTCAATAAGCTAGTAGTTTAACAAATGTATAGATTGCTCAAAAAATTATTTACAAAGAATGTAAATATATCGAAAGTTTCGTCCCAGTGGGTAGATAATTATATTTAGTAGTCCAACCCAGGTCCGGCCTATAAAAAAAACTGCCTTGATTATATTCACCCTTGATGCGGGGTGAAAAGAAACATCGTTTATTTTCTAACTAGTTTTGCTAATATTCCACTCCCAGGGTCATTAAAACAGTGAAAACGTTTTTAAAAACAAACCAAAACATTTTTTGACTCAGTAGCATTAATTAAACCGATTTTAACTCAAAAGAGGTCGTAAAATACTAAATATCAGCTTCTGTTAAACATTGAAAAGGATTATAAGGAACAGAAACTTTTTTTCGTCTAAAAAAGTATAGGTATTATCATATTGGCGTGGGTAAATCAGGAGTTGTATGGTCGATTGGAAATTTTAAAACGTGACTTACTTTTATTCTTATCCTTACTATGCAAGTCCTCCACTGGAAACAATTTTCCGATTATCTGATCGTAAGAAAAAAAAGTATACATCTGGAATATCAGGAAAAGTATACTTTAATCCAGAATTCGATTTGGTATTCTTGCTCCGTAGAAATCTTCTATCTCTTCTAGTTTTTTTATGGATGTGTGTAACTTCGCTATAAAAAAATTATTTTTTTTTGTTTTGGCAGAACTTTGTGTTACAAAGCCGACAACCAACCCCATGGACGCTTCAATATCTTCTTTTTCTATTGGATTAACGTCATTGAAAAATGTCCCATGCTTTGAAACTCCATCCTCTTTAACTCTCTCGGTGCAATACCCATCTTGCTCTTCACCTTCTTCGATTTCATCTTCAACTTTGTTCATCTGGTAATCCTTCCTTTTCCCCAAAACCTTTTGAGCCAATACTGCTATTACTGTCATAAAGCGACATCTCTGCCTCACTGTCACTAGATTTGGATAAATCAGCACCACTTACACGTTTTTTTGCCGGAATGGCAATCTTCTGGCGTTTCTTTCTTTCAACGGTTTCACTATCCCCGTATCGCATGCTCTTCAATATATTCGCCACAGAATCATTGACAGGGTAGCGTCGACAGAACATCTTCACGATTTATTCTAATTCCACGTTTTGAAACTTGATTGTATAGTTTTTATTTGATTCGGCTCAATTTCGTTCATCAGGTGCTTCAGTAGGTGGGGAAATCTATCCTTCAGTATACTCGCAATCTTCTGCCCGTGGCCATTTTCCACGTTTTAATGACTCTTCTTTAAGCCGTCTTCAGTGGTCTGAAGAAGGCCACATCAAGTGGCTGTCTGAAAAATGAAAAAAAGATTGTGTTCATGGCACAGCTTAATAATTTTAGGAGAAAAATGGCAAGAAAAGTTATCTCCGATAAAAACTTTCCCAGGAAGGTTTTTGTAGGCGGGAATTGCAATCCTTTCGACCAAGTCTTCAAAAGGGCAATACTCTAACCACCCATTTGCACTTCTGTTGTACCGTACTCTTTTCGGGCCTACAATGGTCCAAGATGTATACATATTGTGGGCTTTATAAATAACATAGGGGGCAATAGTTTCCCAGCTGCTGTGGCTGCAAACATAATTAAAGTTGCACTATTGCTGTAGTTGCAGATTCTCTCTGAATAGCGACAAATCCGCTTAAAAATTACTCTTTCACGATCAAGGTTCATCAGTAAGGTTGCTTTCATCAACATCTCGTAATTCTGTTGTTATTTTATCTAAATACACATTTAATTCTTCTCTGGAAACATTGCTTCGCGATCGTTTAATATTTTGACACAGCCTGTGTAGTCATAAAACTGTATACAAAATCACGACCTGGTGAGTTATTTTTGAATTTCGTAAAAATTTTTTCTCTACTGTCAAGATAATTTTTAACCACCTTCCTTAGATCATAGTGGTCTAAGGGTCTTCTTCTTCTGCAAATGACAGTATCGTTTGTCCTCCCTGCTTCTTTAAGAAGGGCTTTTGGCATACCGATACAAAACGGAATAGTGGGTCTGGTTATACTCTCTTCATCTTTCTGTATATAAAGGAAAGTTTGTTAGGAGTGAATAGAAACACATGTTTTTTAAATCTAAGGATATTTAATACAAACACTTCGCTAATTTTATATTATACACTCACCGAAAGAGTAAGTCCGCGGATAACTTCGATTTATCTAAACACTTACACTTGTTTACATTCAAGTTACGTACAAGGTTATACTCCGTATATTTATCTCCACACGCGTTAATCACTTATTTATTTAACCCTCAAGTGCTACCTTCGAAAATTGTAACACTTACACTACCTGCCGGTATCGGATACCGCTATGTAACTTGTTTATTATACAAAGTTAAAGACTCAAAAATACATAGAATTGTTTTTTAAAGTTTTATTATTCATCTAAACATATTTACAGTCAAAAACCTAATCTAAATTAACTAAATAACAACCATTAAATCGAAAAGTTCATCTACACAAACGTAAGCACCAAGAGAAAAATTATTCTGCGAATTTTCAATGAACCTGTTAAATTGATGACTTATAGCTGCAGCAGGGTCTTCTTCCTGTCTCTCCCCTCTATCCAGAAAGTTATCGAATCTTAAAGCCGAAAGTAACGTTAAAAACCTTCTTTTTGACATAACACATCTGAATACGTCTCTTCCAGTTCCATCTGTCGCAAATAAACTATGAACACTTTCGTTCCCTGATTTGAAAACTTCTGTATAGATGAGCAGTCCCAAAAATGCCTTGAATTCTAACAAATCAATGTCGCTTAAGCTGTAGTGTGCTTTGTTTTTATATTTTTGTCTACAGTGCGCTAGTTTCGTATTTGTCCAACGTATAATTTCTTCTAACATGTCTTGAGTAAACAATAAGTTCCATAGTTCTTCTGCACTTGGGGCATCTCCCAAATTTTTTGCCGGTCCTCGTACACCAGGCACACTCATAACAATATTATGTTTTCTGGTCCTTATATTTAGTGGCGGTGTTTCTTTTGACCTATAACAAAAAAAATAATAAATTTTCCAAATTGCACGCTGAAACAATGTTCTTACCATTTTGTTTTATCTTTTTGTAATTTCTGGCGTCCGTAGTAGAAATTTTCCTGTGTTTGTGCTCCACCTGGACCTGTATCCAAATTTTCATCGCCTTCCTCACCTGCAGACATTTCTGAATCACTATCATGTTCACTTTCTATTATAAAATCCGGATCTTCATCTTCATCACTAATCACACAATCTTCGTCTTCTAACAAATCTGTACACCATTTTTCAAATCCTGAATCGTCTGGATGCATTCTAGAAGGGCCTGGATTTCCAGACATATTTATTCTAGCAGAAAACTTCACAAAAAAGTAATGACACAATTTTATTTTCCAATACGTAAACGCTACCGCCCGGTACCACGTACCGCTATTGTCGATCTAATGCTCAAAAATCAAAGATACGGCTACGATCGCAACGAAATTTATACTGAGGGTATACATCAATATACCCGAGAGGTATGTAGACTGCCACGGCTTCAGGCGGCAGATTTTTGAAATAATCAAATACGAACTGTTAGTAGCGGTATGTGATACCGCTAGGTAGCACTTGAGGGTTAAACTTGAATAATCATCTTAACACTGCCGACTTTGCATTACTGAAATAACTGCCCTATGATTTATTTGTATCGCTTTTATATATTTTCGCCAAACGTTCGAGAATTTTTTATATCTTTCGGTGAACGTTCTGGAACTTGGGAATAATTTCTCGAACGTTTCAATATTATGGCAAAGATTTGATGATTTTACCAGAGTCCTTTCTTTAGATTACAATAAAGTTTACCGGACAAATAATGGCGGGTAAAATCACTGATACCTAAACAACTGAATTGGCAGTGTTGCCAACATTTCAGAAGCGCGTGTACCCATGAAACATGTTGATAAACTTAAAAACACAAAGTTTATACGGTTGAACTTTGTAAGAAATAAATATACTGCGGCTTGTAGAATTTACAATAGATGAACAGAACGTCTAAATCTTCGTATTGGAAATAAATCTATTAGAAGGTTCTAAATCGATAATAAGTCTACGTTTTCTAATTGCTTTAGAAATTCAATTTCTAAAACCAATAGTATCGATGATTGCAATATCATACGTACACTCAAAAAAACAAAAAACGGGACATCACTTGCTTCTAAGCAGAAACGTTTATGAAAGACGATTAAAGTCGATTGTCTTCAGCACTTAGTGACATTAATGCATAGACGACTGATAAATGCGTGACCCTTATCAATTTTATATTTTTTACGTATTTTTTTTTTAATCTTGATAAATTACTTAATGTTTGTTATTGAAGTATTGCGTATTTTTACAATAAGAAAATATTAATTTAAAAAAAATTAAACAATGTAATTAATTTGATATGCTTAAAAGTATAAAGAACAAAGCTAAGTTAACTTAACGACAAACAAAATTAATAATGGTAATCTAGACTTATGTGGTAATTGGTATTATATACGAATAATTGCAAACTTATAACATTTTGTTCAAATCGTAACCGACCGAGCTAAATTGCATTACAACCTTGAACGTGCAACAATGAAGAATCAAATTTGACACTATACTAAATAAAATGAACCGTTTAAGGCTTGTGTTGTAACAGAGAGAGTTAAACATCGTTTACATATGTTTGTAGAGAAACAAGTGGTATCTCGTTTTTTATTAAGATGAGTGTACACTCTAACAAAAAGCGGGACACCTTGGTTAGTTCGTTTGAAATAGTTAGGGGTGTAACCTAGGCTTATTAGCAAATGCGGTCGACAATTATTCGTGGCAGTTCGCGATGCCATTCAAAAATTTAAAATAATAAACATTGACAATACCAAAAGGTCAAATCGTTTATCCATGAAAACAAAAAAATTAATATATTATTTTTGAACAGTAAATTGCATTTTATTTTTATACGGAATATTTTCGAGTATAAATAAAATATTGTTCTTAATTGACATTTCTTTAAAATACAACAAGTACGATTATTTATCGTATTATAGTAAAGCAGGATATGGGTGACAAGGGAATACGAATTTTTTGTTTATCATACTAGTGATTCTACCTTTCCCGCGCTTAAAGAAACTTAATATGGAAATGCAATGACATTAAGTTTGATTTAATTATTCTTACGAAGATTATACGTCTTAAAATGCATACGAATTAACAACATTCAAATAAATGTCTTATTTTTTTACTAGTGTCGCAAAAAGAAAATTGATTGTATTAACGTTATCTAAAAATACTGTTAACCTAAAAAATACATAAAAAGGCTAAGGGCGCAAACGTGTATTGACGAACAAAAGAACAAATAGTTCAGTGTTGCGATCAACTTTTATTTAGACACGAAAATATTTCGTATAAAAATAAGAATATCTTGATTTTTTAGTTTTTGCTGATAAACGATTTGACTTTCTGATCTTGCAATGTTTACGTTTTCAATCGAACTAACCAAGGTGTCCCGTTTTTTGTTTAGTTGGGTGTACATGTTTAAGTGAAGTTTTAATTCACACTTCTAAAATTTATATTAGCAGGTGCTGTGTGTATGCATGAAAACATTTTTAGATTTTACTTTGAAAGAATATCTATAGTTACCCAGGTTCCCATAGAATTAAACTAATATACCGGATGTTCCGATAGATCGTGTAATAAATTAAGCCTACATTCTGGCAATATCTGTCTAAATCAAGTGTTTACTATCGCTAAAAAGTAGCTTCTCTAACAACAACTAATGCGTTCCTAATTTTACAGAAATATTTTTTTCGCAATTTGGGTGCTATACTAACATATGCAATAATAGGAACTACTATATCTTCGTTCGTCGTTGGGGCATTAATGTATGGTTGTGTACAACTAATGCCGCCACGAATGGCGACCAGTTTTACGTTTCTAGACACACTTTACTTTGGCGCCCTGATTTCTTCCACCGATCCATTAACAATTCTCGCTATATTTCATGATTTGCACGTGGATGTTAACTTGTATGCGCTTGTATTTGGCGAAAGCGTATTGAACGACGCCGTTGCCATTGTTCTTAGCAGGTAAGTTTTGATAAGACGCTTTATCATTTTATTTAAACTTGTGGTTCTAGTTCCATACAAAATTATGGAGAAACTTATCAATCTGGTATTGGTGGATTCGAAACTGAAGCCTTCTTCCGCTCTCTAGGAGAGTTTTTCCGTATATTTTTGCTCTCATTACTTATTGGTGCAGTTATGGGATGTGTCACAGCACTGATATCCTTTTATTTTATGTCGGTTATATTTGTTAATAAAATGGTATTTTCCTTAACTTTTTTTACATGACTAAATTTACACGAGTTCGAGATTTTCCTTTGCTTGAATCGGCGTTATTTGTTTTGATGTCTTACAGCACGTTTCTCATGGCGGAAGCTGCCGAGTTAACAGGTAAGGTTAAACTATTAGCGACGTTATAAAATCATATTTTGTTTTAGGAATCGTAGCAGTGCTGTTTTGTGGTATTTGTCAAGCACATTATACCTATAATAATCTGTCGGACGATTCAAGAACAAGAACGAAGCAGATGTTTGAATTATTAAATTTCTTAGCAGAAAATTTTATATTCTCTTATATAGGTGTATCTATGTTTACATTTCCCAAGCACCATTTTGATCCGTTATTTATATTAGCAGGATTTGTATCCTTTCAATCAGTAACGTTTTTGTTTCAGTTATATCAGGTTTTCTTAACTTTTTGTAATAGACGTGTGCTGCTATAGGTAGAGCTACTAATATATATCCATTATCCTTTTTATTAAACTTAGGAAGGAAGCCAAAAATTCCGGGAAACTTTCAACATATGCTTTTCTTTGCTGGTATGTCAGCATGTTTTACCTAAATTGAATTTGACATTTTTGTCGTAGGGTTGAGGGGTGCAATGTCGTTTGCTTTAGCAATACGTAATACCGTTTCTGAAGCTAGGCAAGCGATGCTTACCACTACATCGTTGATTGTTATTATTACTGTTATTATACAAGGTGGTGCTACTATGAACTTGCTTAGGTGGTTTAAAATTCCGTGAGTATTTAAAAGTTGTGTTGGGGCGTTTTAACGTTGATATTTTTAGAGTGGGCATTGATGAGGAAACCGAAGCACTTTCTAATCAGGGAACAAGAAGTGTAAGTAACGATTATTATTATAAATGAAATAGCATGTGTAAATAGTGCACGCCTATTTATTAATATCAAAATTATTACATACACAGTATTTTAGAAATGACTTGGTGCCAACGTCTATTTTCTTTTTTCGTATATAAGTTATATATTATAAAGTACATAGTAATGAAAATGATATGTTGGCACCATTAAAATATTGATAAAAAAGACAGTAAGTATAATTTTTTTTATCGAGTACCTTAAATTGAGTGTGTTCACTCTTGTTAACAGGTATATAACTCGATGGAATGTACGTCAGGGGTAGGTATAAAATTTAACGAACTCAATGGGGTATTTGTCTCGAAATTAATTTTACTTACCAATACAAACTTATATTCTTGCTGAACAATCGTACAGGTTGGACACATTTCTATGTTTTATAGCGAATTTTGATAACTATAATAGGCATGAATATATCATATGCAGTGAAGCCTGGTAAAACGGAATATTTTCGGATTGTCAGGTTTGAATCGTACTATGTATAATCACCTGGATTACAGATTTATCAAACAACCAGTTTATAATTAAAGATATTAATAAACATTGGAAAGTTTGAACATCCCCAAATTTAAGTCAATTAAACGCACAGATATGATAACAGGTTTAAATCCCAACATATATAAACACGTTCACAAACATCGTTACATTAAACAGAAGAAGAGACTGACGACCTGTCAGTGCGTACTGAGGTACTTATTACGGAAGCAACCCAGCTATTAGTTGAACGCTCTGGACAAACGAACATGTATATAATAAACACACAATAATATATCAAACAAAGGTTATTAAGAAGTAGGGCCCATTTAGGAAGCAACCCCGCGGCTTTAATACATTAAAGCAGGCACTTGTTTATATAATCGACTACAAATACACTACTTTAAATAAAGTACAAGCGGGATTCAACCTGCGACCGAATCACCATCAATAGGTAAATATTACAATCGAAAGATGTCTTACCTTTGACCAACTTTTATATTATCAAATTAAGGCACAAAAAATATAAATTATGCATAATTTAGAACTGAAGCCAGAGATTACCAAAAATGATTTAATAGATTAGCACAGATTAATTATAATACACGTAAAAGATATACAAATAACAAAAATAAAATGGCAATGAAGTTTAATAATTAACGCACCGGCGACGGATCTTTCAAATGTCTGCCTTATCAACTTTCGATGGTAGGTTATGCGCCTACCATTGTTGTAACGGGGAATCAGAGATCGACACCGTAGAGGGAGCCTGAGAAACGGCTACCACATCTAAGGAAGGCAGCAAGAGCGCAAATTACCCACTCCTAGCACGGGGAGGTGCCGATGAAAAATAACGATACAGGACTAATCGGAATGAGCACATTTGAAATCCTTTAACTAGGATCAATTGGAGCGCAAGTTTGGTGCTAGCAGTCGCGGTAATTCCAGCTCCAATAGTGTATATTAAAGTTGCTGCAGTTAAAAAGCTCGTAGTCGAAATTGTCCCGGGTCGCCGATTCGCGCACGCGGCACGTCCAGCCGGTACCACGAACCCACCGACGGTGCTCTTAACCGAGTGTCCAGGCGGGAACCGGCAATGTTACTTAAAGCAAGCTAAACTGCGCTCGTATAATACGTGCATGGAATAATCGAAAAGGGTGCGGATCCGGGTTTTATAAACAAAGCCATTTTAAATTTTAGTAAACTTCAAATTTAAGTATAAAATTGTTAATTATTACAGTAAAATTTACGACGCTTAATGTTATGTCTAAAATTACACATTAATGAATTTATAAAATAAAAAAAATACTACGAATTTAAATTACATTTCAAGGAATCCTTCAAGGCATGTCGATTTAGTAATTTTAAGTTTTAATTAATTTGTGAAAAACATTGCTTAATAATTCTACATAAATTGATTTTGAAATGCATCGTACACATAAAACAATTGAATCGACAAGATTGAAATGGCCGCCAACGCAGTTGCTTTATCCAAAACAGAAAACTTGGCGTTTCTATAACGTCGGAATGTTAATACAAATTGTTTACAAATTTTAGTTAATTTTATCACTATTTACGTTAGCTAATACCTTTAGTTACATACCAAAACTCAAATATTACACTAACTTTATATTAAAACGCTGATTGTGCCGCGGACTGGTACCCTTCTGCTTTCGATATTCCACCGCTAGTGTGCGCGACCTTCTCTTAAAACGGATCGTGCGTAAACGGGTTCGTAGTTATCGTTTTTTCCGGCATATGACATTGCTCACGCAATTTCGCGCATCTTTAATTAGATTTAATTTTAAACTGAATCATCTCAGAGAAAAGCAGGAAAAGTAAAAAACAGCTTAAAAAAGGCAGTAAAAACAGTTAGGAACCTGGAAAAATAAAGATAAGTTGTGAAAACTAGAGTAAAAAATTATCACACTGACGTAAGAACCGTAGAAACTAAACTGACGCGAACAAAACAAAGGACAAGATAAAAACAGAACATAAGTGAAACATAAATGACTATATAACGGTGATAAAACATAAACGAATCATTGACATATCGAAAGGAAAAGATCTCAGAAATACTGTGATATGTGAAACATGGAAGAAGGAAAAAAATGTCAAAAAATTTGAGAAGAAAATATAAGGAACATACAAAAAATATTATTAACAAAGGAGCACAATAATAAGCAGATCGAAAAATGAGCTCATAGAGAAACTAAGAACAATAGACAACCATTTAAAATAGTGTGGTCAACAAATAAAGAAAAACAAAATATCTAAGTAGAATTCATGTTTCTACGGGTTGCTTTTGTCCATTGAAACGTGCGACGAAACTTTATGACAAGTGTCATGATTTGGGGATGGGAAGAACAATAGGAAAACCATTGTAAATGGGTACTAGAATTAGACAAAGAAACACTTTGGATAGATGATGTAAGAAGTTAATATGGAAAAAAAAGAATAGATGCAGGAAAAATATGAAAAATAAGGGAAAAATCAAATTCAAAATTTTACAAGAATACTGAAAAGTAGTGGAGAACGAAATCATAAAATTACGGTTAAGAAAAAATAAAGAAATACTATCAGAGAATAGGTTAAAAAAATTAGAGAAGAAGTGATGATATAGAAAGACATTGTTTTAAGGGACAGAGACATCCAGAGTATCGAAAGGAAAACAAAAATACGTAAGTCTCAAAAAATGCCGATTTATATAGAGAATCGATGAAAGTAGGGAAAAAGAAGACGATTGCAAGATGGGGAATGAAGACAGATAATAAGTACCGGATAAGATATGTAGAATGTGCGGAGATAGATGGAAAAGCATTACTGAAGAATTGCAAGGAGATGAGAGATGAAGAAACAAGAGAGAAAATAGAAGGAAATATATGTGTATGTAAATAGTTTTTTTTTTCAAAACAAAAAAGTTTAGCGGTGTTTTTGTCTCTTATAGTTATCAAGATTCTATATGACAACATTTACATTTGCTCACTCTGTACATGCATCTGCTAATTAATTACTAAACTAAATTAATCTGTATTAGAACAACATAGGCATTGTTACTTTGAAAAATGAATAATCAATGGTACAAAAAGAGGACTTTTTGTCGGGTATTTTTGCGTCATTGATATCACTTATCTGATAGTGCGTAGCTTATAGTATATCGTTTTAATAGCTTTGAGGGTACTTGCACCAATGCACAATTACAATTGTTTTCTGCTTGCGCACTCGTGATTGATCATATGGGTAATTGATCAACACTACAAATTTTTTATGTAAGTGATTAGTTCAACTTTCAACATTTTATAACGATACTGTTAAACTAAAAACATTACGTCACGATTTCGCGCATATAACCTTATAATATAAGTGGATTCTAAAAACATTGTCAATTTATTATTTAGGTTCAATAATCTCGCAATGTTTAATATGAATTCGTAAAGTAAAGTAACTATTAATTGTATTTGTAAAGAGAGCAAACATGGAGACAAGTTTGAAAATAAAATAAATGGAGGGAATGCAAAAGTTTGCAGGAATGATAAAAAAGTGAGACAAAAATTGAGTAGTCAAGCCACCTACGTCGCGGCCGTTGCCAGTTGTTGATCGTCTTCCACGTATGTAGTAACACTGGCCATATCGATTTTGTTTTATTATATTAATTATCATCATTGTTCATTATACACGTCTGCCGAAGTGTTCACCGAAGTTCTCTTTCCGATCGGTAACAATTGGCGCCTAACGTGGGGCCTATCATGGAAAAATCAACAACTAATGGAATCGTATGTAAAACGAAGATTGTTACCGTTGCCACTTCCCTAGACGATTTCACTACTACTCTTGTCAACTTCGGTCAATCAGACACGACCTCCGAACTGCAAAAATCACTCTCCCGTTGAGTAGAGTTAAGTTACCTCGATAGCTACACAAGGTGACGTGACCCGCAAAAGTTTTCTTTGCTTAATGGACACTGGGTGTCCAAGTGCCGCTTCCCTCGTCGCAGCACGATGGTACCGTTACGATGCACCACCGCCCGTCGTTCTTAGTTTTCCACGTGTGTAGTAACAGTTGCCATATAGACCTTATTTTATTATATTAAGTGTCATCATTCTTCATTACACACTTGTGTTATTTGTTGTATTTCGTGTAATATACTATTATTCAAAGCCCACATCTACTATTCAATCATAATGATTAAGAAAAACATTTAAATAAACAAAGTAAAATTAAAGCTATTCTGTAGAATGCAGGTTTTCACGGGTGGCATTCGTAATACGCTTTTCCATTCTAGATAATTTCCGTGTTGTAATCACTCAACTGAGCTTCTGGCACGCGTCGCAATGGAAATCTTCAGAGCCCGGAACAAACTGATGATTGCGCCGTGAAGTCTCGCTTTTATAAACCGGCCCCCGTATCGATAAAACTGGTTTCCAAATCTACAGTAAAGAAAAACTACAATCTTGGTTAATATTATAAGGGTTTTTAATTATTTCAATGGATTCCCTCCAATCTCCAAAAATCACTCTAACGTTGAGTAGCGTCAAGTTACCTCTGACGCCACTACCGCCTGTTGTTCATCGTTTTCGAAGTGTGTAGTAACAATGGCCATATAGATTTTATTTTAGTATATTAAGTATCATCATTGTTCATTAAACACGTCCGCGGAAGTGTTCACCGATTTGAGATAGAATCACAGAAATAAAAAAATTAAATTATTTAAAAGCTTTTAAAACCTCAAGTTCGCGAAACGTAAAATCACAATTGATTTTATACTGCCATTATAAATACCGTAGTCGATCTCGTAGCCTCAGGTGGCGGATTATCGGTTGGTTGTAAGGCCCTCCAGAAGATATTGCCCAAAAATTCGAGGGGATACAGGTCTGCAATGGTCCATCGGAAGGTTTTCTTTAAACCGCCACAAGGCGAAATGGAATTATAAGGCACAAATTCTTCGATGCGTTAATTAAACTGTGGTACAAGTGAAACGTCGAAACCGTAAAACATACGAACTAGGAACATTCCAATAACTTTCACTGAACCAATTTATAACCCTTCGGGCACCACTACCCAAATATTAAGGGCTGAAACCCACCGTAAACAATTCTCGAGTCCAAAAAGTATTTAAACTTGTAAAATTTAACTTCTAAAATCGAAAGTAAATACTTTTATCAGTTCGGTTACCACTACCAAGTTTAAAATCAGTGACGTAAATCTTTATGAGAGAGACTAACAGTATAACAAAAACGCGGAAAAAGATGCCAAATTAAATCAACACGCAAAAGCACGTGTCGTTGACAATGGTTTTTACTACGAGAAATGCAACGATAGTAAAAATTTTAAAAATATCCAAAGCAGAAGATTCGGTTACAATCTTGGAAACTGAACAATGAAGATTGTCGGATGTAATAAATTATAAAATGTACTTGAAGCTGATGACAATAAAATTTGACCAAAATGACTTAAGTGCATATCCACTAAATACGAACTTAATTAAATAAAAATTACAATTAAGAAGAATTTAAAAACGTAAAATACTCGATATTACAAAGCGAAATAAAAGCTTTACAATGTCACAAAATAGATAAAATCTACGTCAATAAATATTAACAACGCTAAATACCGGATCTTTCGCGAAAGAATACGTTCACAAAACAAAGTGTTACGACTTTTACTTCCTCTAGATGGTCAAGTCCAGTCAAGTTTCTCTTCTCAAGCTGTCGACTTGAAATCGCCGACCGCCAGTCCGAATGGTTCGATCGGTAGTAGCAATGGACAGTCTGTATGAAGAGCATGCAAGTAATCAACGCGAGCTTATGACTCGGGCATCCTGGGAATTTGGGGAATTTTAAGGGTAAGTGGAGAAAGAATATCAGACAAATACGTCAATACCCACTAACGCATAAACGAGGAATGGGAAAGACACAAAGCGATAATAAAATTTGCAGAGGAAGAAACCAAAAGATGAATGGTTTGATAACGAATGCACGGTAATAACCCCTGAAATAATGAACCCTATATAAAAATGTAACAAACGCTCAGAACACGAACTTCAATCGAAGAAAGAAGGATACAAAACGTAAGAACCTAAGGAAGGGCATAGATTTTTCATCAACGAAAAAATCGTCGAAAAATGGATAGAATACTTCCGGCAAAAAAGGAATATAAAAACACCCCAATAATAGACCAAGATCAACTATCATCAACCCTAGCAGAAGATTAATAAACTAAAAAACAACAAAGCACTTGGATTTGACGCGGTACCAACAACAATTCGTTACGTGATTTTTCACTAGCACGTAGGTCAGTATCACAGAGGCTACAAGTCGTACAACAAAGTGACCTTGTCGGCCTAACGTTTACATTCAGAAGAGAAACGAATTTACTTCGTACATTAAAATACAAAAAAAAACGAATCTCGATCTAGAGAATTAGCGCACCGTATAATAATATGTGTGACACAACAAAACGATTGTATAATTAATTGCGTTAACAACCTAACATGTACGTACAATCGACTGACCAAAATACTAAGAATTAGAGTATAAAGTATAATACTTAAATTTATTTTTCTTCAAAACATGCGACTAGCTAGCGACACCTTTCCAGCATTTCCTAAAACTTAATTGAAGTCTAATAAAGATGTACATACGGTGTTATCACAAAACCCATTTAATTCATACGATCACTGAAAATAAACGAATGCGCAGTTTTCCTCAAATTAATTTCGGTGTTTCCTCCAATACGATAATAATTGCATCCAACCCCTTGAAGATGTAGATAGTGTTAGCTACAGCGACGTAACGTCATCATGGAAGCTTCCTCAATTACAACATTGCTTATTATCTCTACAGACAAAGACAATGTGTGAAGGTATGGAAACATAGGAAACAAATGCTTACCCCAAATGCAGACTTTCACTCAAATCACAACAATATTCTATTCCATATTCGCATGGATGCGCGTAAATAATTGATAATGAAAGCCTTGTTGGGCGTACACAACACTAGATGATGTCGGCGTTATGCAAATCTTACCGGAAGAATAACAATCGTGTTTAAAATTTGACATTTTATCCCTATCGATGCTAAGAAAAATGGCCGTTCCGAGAATCTTATATAGTGGACAAACATCTTACTAAAACATTTTTAACATAACAAATTGACCATTCAAACGTAACATGAGAATCATATGCCTGATGCACAAGAAAGGAAGTCAATTTGAGTACGATCTTATCCAATATCCTATACTGCAAAATCATCAAAAACTCTGGTCAAATTGTAAGGAACTATCTGCGTGGGTTTCGAAAAGGTAAATCAAAAAATATTTGCAGTGAGACAAACAAAGGATGTCAAGAGTACAACATTGACACACGTCACATATTTATAGATTTCAAAAGCGCATATGACAGCATTAAAAAAAACATTGGACAAGGCCATAGAGAGTTACGAGTTTTATATAAACTAATACAGTTAACCAAATTAACTATGAACGAAGTTTGATGCTCAGTCAACAAACAAAATTTAAGAAATCGACACAAATATTGACATACGCCCATGATAATAAGTTGAACAACCAAAGCATTTGTCAGTCGAGAGCTTTAAATAAACAAAAAGATGAACACGTGCAGGACAACAGCAACCCAAAGAATAAAACAATAGGAGAACTTTTTTATTTTTGAGGCTTGTGCGGCCATGATTTTTTTAACAAATAATTATTTTCGGGTTTTGAACCGTGTTCTATATTTACACTTTTCACAAAATTTATAAAACTTAGAGAACTTACAAAAAAATCTTACAATGTTTGACGTTTCGACAGTCATGTCCCTGTCTTCTTCAGAAAAAACTGAAACTGAAGATATAGGATTCTGACAAGCCTTTATAATACGCCGTTCGGGTCAGTGGTTCGTAACGGTTCCGATTCATTAGTTTTCCGGAACATGTTTTTCCATATTGGCGCTAGATCGATTCCATTATCCCTATTAAAATTGTTGTACTTCTGGATTTCAATGGCTTCCTTGTATAGTCTAGGCCAGAAGTTTTAGGATTTAGCCAACATTGTTGCCTCTTCAAATTTTATTGTGTGACCGGTGTCTAAAAAGTGTTCCGCAACAGCAGATCTTGTCTTATGTTTCTTTGTATCCGCCTTATGTTCTTTTATTCTGGTAGCTATGTTGTGTAGCGTTTGTCCTATGTAAGCTAGTCCATACGAACAATGGATGTGTAGAGCCCTGGTTCCTCGAGTGGTGCTTTTGTTTCTTTTGATTTTGAGAAATTGGCGACTATTTTATTTGTTGCAGTGAAGATCACTTTGATATTTTTATCTCTAAGTATCCTGGCTATTTTCTCCGTGCAGCCTTTTATGTAAGGAAGGAAGGAAGTTGCCACGGGTTCCTCCTTCTTTGATTTTTCTTACTGCGGTGAACGGTGAAAGTGTTCGGTTCACTGATCACCTTGGCCCTGTATACTAAAGTTTTTAGAACTGCAAACTTCTGAGCTGGATGATGATGTGATTCGGCGTTGAGGTATCTGTCAGTATGTGTCGGTTTTCTATATACTTGATGTCCCAATTTGTTGTCCATATTTCGAGTGACCAGTACGTCCAAGAACGGAATGCTTCTGTTTGTTTCCTTTTCCATGGTGAATTTTATGTTGAAACCTAACTGGTTGATGTGATCCAGAAAGTTGTGTAGTGTTTCTGTTCCATGAGACCAAATTACAAATGTATCGTCCACTTAACGTAGCCAGCATTTTGGTTTGAAGTTAGCGGTTTCTAATGCTCTTTCTTCAAAATCCTCCATAAATATATTGGCGATGATTGGAGAAAGTGGTGATCCCCATGGCTGTCTCTTCAATTTGTTCGTATACAGTATTGTTGAATGAGAAATACATGGACTTTAAGCATAGCTCAATTAGTCCGTTAAGCTCCTCATCCAAATCCGCTTTTCGTAATTTGGTTTTGATGATCTCCAGTGCTGTGTCTCCAGTGGCACTTTTGTGAAGAGAGGTGTCACATCAAAACTGACTAAAATGTCTTCTGGTTCCAATTTAATTCCTTTAATTCTTGTGACGAAGTGCTGAGAATTCTTTACGTGATGGATGCTTTTTCCCGTAAGCGGTTGTAAAATGCGACATAAGTATCTAGCCAGAGGATGAGTGGCTGAACCTTTAGAACTCACAATTGGGCGAAGCGATACCCCTGGTTTGTGGATTTTTGGAAGGTCGTCTTTTTTGATGTTCCGGGATCGTGCTTGCGGGTTTTACAGCGGCCGAAATCTTTCTTTCTAGAGGTTTTATTGGATTCTTCTTCAATGGTTTGTACGCCGAATCTTGTAGCAAGTATCGACTTTTTCCTTGTAGTCGTTGGTGTTCATGATTACAGAAGCATTTCCTTTATCAGCTGGTAATACAGTGATTTCTTTGTTGGCCGTAAGTTCCCTTAGAGCATTTCTTTCCTCTCGATTGATGTTGGATTTCGGTGCTGTAGATTTCTTCAGAATGTCGGCTGTTTTGACCCTCACCTCTTCTTGAATATGTTGTGGTAGAGTTCTGAGTGTGCTCTCCAATGAGCTCACAATTTTTTCCTTTGGTATAAATTTTGGTGTGATAGCAAAATTTAATACTTTTGGTGGAAGACATATTGATGATGATCCTGTTTGTCTCTACCCAGTAAACACATAAATAGGGCAGACATAAAACATCTCAAGATAATTTTTCCATATTATGAATTGAAGTATATTTTTATTTATGTTTGGATCACGTTCGCATGGTTTGTGTGATATGTTGTGTTATCAGCATACGTACGTTCATTAAAATCTAAAACTACTGTGTTTACTGGGTAATTGCGGCGGTGAAGGATGTTGTACTTCCTGTAACTTCTGGAACTTCGCCATTTGTATTTTCTTTGGCGATCTCTTCGGTTTTTTCCGTAGATAGTTTGTCGATCAAATCCCAGATTGTCGAATCTATTGTGTTGATCAATCGTGAATGGACTGAAAATAACTTCGTAGTTTTCTGGTCTAATTGGCGTCTAGTTTCGTGCATCCTCTCCCTTAACAAGGCTCGGCTGGCTCTTCGCAGTATATGCTTTCCCGTTCTAGTCTTGATGTGATGTTGTATTTGCAGAAAACTTGGGACAATGTCCTGGTCTCTACATCTGTTAAAAAAGGCTAATTGAGCAAGAAGACGTTGGCGTTTGATTCTGAGTGTCTCCAATTTCCGTACAATTTTAAAAACTTCCCGTAGAGTCGGATAATTTTATTTTTGAGGCTTTCGCGGCCATGATTTTTTAACAAATAATTATTTTCGGGTTTTTAAAATAAAATATCCGCCAATTTCTCAATATCAAAAGAAACAAAAGCACCACTCGAGGAACCAGGGGCTACCACATCCCTTGTTCGTGTGGGCTGGCTTACATAGGACAAACGGGACGCAACATAGCTACCAGATTCAAAGAACATAAGGCGGATACAAAGAAACAACACAAGATCGGCTGTTGCGGAACACTTTTTAGACACCGGTCACACGATAATATTTGAAGAGGCAACAATGTTGGCTAAATCCCAAAATTTCTGGCCTAGATTATACAAGGAAGCCATTGAAATCCAAAAGTACGACAATTTTAATAGGGATAATGGAATCGATTTAGCGCCAATATGGAAAAACATGTTCCGGAAAACTAATGAATGGGAACCGTCACGAACATTGACCCGAACGGCGTAATATAAAGGCTTGTCAGGATCCTATATCTTCAGTTTCAGTTTTTTCTGAAGAAGACAGCGACATGACTGTCGAAATGTCGTAAATTTTTCAAAGTTTGTAAGTTTTCTAAGTTTTATAAATTTTGTGAAAAGTGTAAATATGGAACGCGGTTCAAAACCCGAAAATCATTATTTGTTAATAGGAGAACAACATCGAAGTAGTGAGAGACTTCGTATACTTAGCGCCACAAGTAAACAAGGAAAGGAAGAACAAAGAAGGACCCGAAAGATACTGCGAAACATATACGTATTAGTGATCACTTTTTTTTTAAGAGGGGGAAAAATCTGTTATCAGACACCGGTCGCCAGACTGACCGGTAGTGTCGGGTTGGCTAAGATGGTGTTTGCCGACCGACTAAAAAACCTCCTCCATTTCGCTTTGCATGTGAGCCCTACCCGGAACTACTGTAGTATTACTTCGGGTAGGGCGGATTTAGGTACCGCTCTTAAGTATGTGGTTTACCCTAGATGTTTTCTGGCTCTGTCTTCATTTCTATTTTTTTACTATTTTTTCTGTTTCCTCTTTACCTTTCATTATATATCTTAGCATTTCAGTTATGTACTTCCATAAGACCTCTGATTCCATCATCTTCTCACCAATGTTCTCCTTGTGTAATTTTGCATTACATTTATTTTCTGTTTGCGTCCGTACTATGTCCCATTTGAGGCATATAAACAAAGTATGTTCTGGTCCATCTTCAGAGTCGCAGTAAAAACAGGTGTCCGTTTCTTGTTTACCAATGCGATGCAAAAATTTTCCAAAAACTCCGTGTCCCGTCATTGCTTGTGTGATGTGGTAATCCGTTTCACCCCACTTACTACAAGTAGTACCAGCTTTTAATATCTTTGATCAAGATTTTTGTCCATCCATTATATTTATCCCATCGCTTTTGCGACTCTTCCATCATATCTTCTTTGGCTTTCGCGATATATATTTTATCCTTTTTATGTTTGTACACTTTTGATCTCAGCTGTACTTGTAGGTCTATCGGCGGCATTCTGGCAATCACTTCTATTGCCTGTGTCGGTGCTGTACGGTATGCCGACGTTGTTCTTAGCGCTAGTTTTCTATTTGTTTGTTAGTATATTTACGTATTTTTTAAATTTAATTGTTTTATCCCACGTCGGTGTACCATATAGTACGATAGACAGTACAGCATTACACAGAATCTTCCTCTTTTTTGATTTTGGCCCACTTGCGTTAGGTGTTATCCTGTAAATCGCTTTTATGACGTCTTCTGTCCTGGTTTTTAAGTTTTTAACATGCTCTGTCATTTTTATATTTGTATCCAAGTATATACCCAGATATTTTAGTTGTTTTTTGCTGTTAATTGTGTTATCCCCAATCTTAATTTGTGTTCCTTGTATATTTCTTTTCTCCACCATATTTATAATTTCGGTTTTGTCATGTTCTAGAAATAAACCCATCTCGTTTAGCTTTTTTTCAATTCTTGCAATCGCGTATTCTGTATTTTGTTTTGCTCCATGTAACTAGAGCCAGGTCATCGGCGAAAGCGACTGTTCTGGCGTATGGGCCGACATCTTCTTTTAAGATTTTGTTGTAGTACATGTTCCAAAGTATTGGTCCTAAAATTGACCCTTGAGGAACACCGCATGTTATCTCTACTTCATCTCCATACTCTGTTACAATTTTCCTATCATTTAGATAGCTCTTTAATATGGTTTTAAGATATTCGCTTATTTTAAGTTCATTAATGTCGTTACATAATTTATTCCAGGGTACCATATTAAAGGCGTTTTTAATGTCTAGTGTAGTAAGTATGCATATATCTCTGTTTTTTGCGCACTTTCTCATTATCTCATTTGGCCTTTCCATCACTTTGCTTATTGCATCGATTGTACTTTTGCCCTTAGTGAACTCATATTGATTTTCATGTAATACGTTTTCTTTTTCCATTTCTTCGAGCAACCTGTTTTTTATAATTTTTTCCATGAGTTTGCCCATGACGTCTAATAGGCATATTGGCCTATATTTTATTTCGTTTTGGTCTTCTTTCAATGGTTTTGGTATCAGCAACAGTTTGGCCTTTTTCCATATTCTGGGGTATTCGCCTATGCCTAGGTAATAATTTATTAAATATGCCAACTTGCCTGGATGTGCTAAAGCATATTCTTTAATAATTTCTGGGGGGATTCCGTCCGGTCCAGGTGACTTTTTGTTTTTTATTGTTTTGGCCTGTTTTATTTCGTCTTCTGTTATATTATCGAAAGTTTGTTTCGCCGTTATTCCTTTTTTTAATTCGTTTTTGTGTGTTGGAAAAAGCTTCGTAATTTGCTTGTTTGTTTCTTTTTGGCCTAATAGTATTCCTTTTCCTAATTTTAGCTTATTTGATACAATTTGGTATTCCCTTCCCCATATATCGTTTTCTAGTTCTGTACATAGCTCATCCCATTTCTTTCTTTTTTCGTTATTTATTAGTTTCTTTAGGTCCCTTCTTGCTTCTCTGTATCTATTGTGTGCGCATGTTTTTTCGTTTTCTTGGTTTGATTTACTGTTTACTTTCGTTAATGCTCTTCTTGCTTTGTTTGTTCTTTTTCTTGCCTCTGCTATTTCTTTTGTCCACCAGTACATTGGTTTTCTTGTTCCTTTATTTTTGTAACTTTTTAAATAGATGTTACATTTCTTTGTTAATGTTTCTATAAAATACTCTGCTTTATTTACTTTTTTTTGAATATGTTCTATTGTAAAATTTTCTTCGTTTTTAATAATTAACTCTATGCTTTTTTGGTCTAGCTTCCATCGTTTTATATTTAGTTTTTCGTTTATTTTTTTGCATTTTATTATTTCCTTTATTTCGTATGCTGTGTTATTGTGATCACTAAAGTTCTCTTCTCTATTAACTTTCCAGTGTTTTATTTGATTTGCTATTTTTTCTGATGCAATTGTGATGTCAATAATTGAGCATCCTCTTTGTGTTTCGTAGGTAGGAATTTTTCCTTTGTTTATCGGAATTAGTTCATGGCTTTGAATCCATTCTTCTAACACCTTTCCTCTTTTATTTTGTTTATTAGATCCAAAAATGTCACTTTTAGCGTTTAAGTCTGCTCCTATTACAATTTCCTTCTTATTTCCGTATTTCTTTATGTGCAAATCTATATTATACAAAAGTTTTTCAAAATCTTTATCCTCGCAATTCGGTGAAAAATATGCCGAAATAAATAAAATATTTTTAAAAAGTACACTCACAACATCTATATCACATTTAGCTATCACGTTTTTATTAGTATTTATAAAACTATCACAGTTATGACTAGCAATTAGTGCTTGACTAGAATTTTGTACCTTACACCATTTTTTGTTGGGTTCTTGTCCTAATACTATATCTATGTCTTCTTCAAACATTTTTTGTTTAACTAAGTCGATTGCATTTCTGCTTCTATTAGTGTTTATTTGTAGGATTTTAATTGTGTTTGGCATTGTTGCTGTAGTTTTTTTTTAGACTAGATTGGTGTTCTCTTCTTTCTTTCTTATTTCCTTTGCATTTCTTATTTGTTTTTGTTCTCAAACAGTCGTGCTTTGTATAGTTTGCACTTAGTGCTGCCTGCAAAATGATCCTTTTCAGTACACAATATGCACTTTTCTTCTTGTGTGCAATTTTTTGCTATATGATTATCTTCTCCGCATTTGTAGCAGCATTTTCCTCTATTTGGTCCTGTACAATCTTTCCCTATATGGTCATAGGACCAACATCTGTAGCATTTTTCGAGATCTATTATTAATGAAATAAGTACATTAATAGTTTGTTTCAGGTCCCAAGCTACCGGGTTAGTTTTCTTTTTGTATATTTGTTCATCTATAAAAGTTTCGTCCTGTTATATTTAAGTGGATTGTGACATGTTCACTAATACTTGTATTAGGTAGCGTAATTTTGCCCCCCCCCCCCAGAATCCGTGGGGCAGCCTGGTGCTTGACCAGGGAGGGATTCCGGCCTTAGCCTACCCTCCTGGGGTATATCATATGTTTTAAATTCCGCCATGTTTATGAAAAGGTCCGTTTTATCCCTACCGGCAGGATTTTTTTTTTTTTTGCGAAAGAGAAGATAGTGGGACCTTAGCCCTCGGTTAACCGAAAAAAGCAAGAAATTTGAAGCTACAGGAAGGGCTCCACAGTTGAGTTTGTAAAGGAAGAAGGAGTTGCACCCAAGACTAGTTGAAGCAAGGTGCAGCTCAGCTAGGTCACCTCGGGGACGCTACCTCCCCTACCGCACATTTGCAGTGCCTTGAGGGTTTCCAAATGCTAGCATCGGGTTCTTTCCTGTTGGTCCGCGGGAGGCAAAGCCTCCTACCTTCTTAAAGAAGGCGTTCCTCTATCCGCCACCTGGGGACGCGCCCGATGGGGGTTGCAGGTAACCCCACACGGGATTAGTGATCACTATGAGATATATACCGGATATAGTCCAAATCATTGAAGTTGGACGACTTATTACTAACAAAACCTGAAGGAAAAAGAAATGCAGGCCCAAAGTCAGAAGGCTCGACATAATGGAAAAGGGCCATTAGCGGAAGATTACTTGAACAACCCTAGGCCCACCACGGGTTGTGTTACCGACGATGATGAATACCAGAGTAACTTGAAAGTTAGAAAAGGAGACAAATAAACTAAAATACAACTAAGAAAATCATAACTAACTAGTTAATAAAAACAACGTAATAAATAAATGTATATATCGACCGTAGATTTAAGTTAAGATAGCTGCCCTCACTTTTATTTATTTCTACTGCACGCGCGTAAAAACACTGAGTATGCACAAATCCTGCACTTTAAAACTGTGATTGTAAAAAATTTGTAGTGTTGTTAATAACGTTATAGGAATAGTAATATGCGTAGTTCATCTTAATTTTTTTGATTAGGGTAATAACACACCAAGAGCTGATTGGCCAGAATTAAACGCAGAACCATTAAAATCAAATGAAAAAGCGTTCTTAGCACGCGTTTGGGGATCGTTCGATACGCATTATATGAAGCCACTTCTAACTCACTCAAGACCTACGTTGCTTGAAACTTTGCCTGTCTGTTGTAACCCGATTGCGCGTCTACTAACGACCACCGAGCAAATGACACAGGTAAAATGCACCCTGCTTAAACATAATAATCAGATGTTTTTTAGGACGGAAACAATAGAACGATTCGTGATTCAGATTCTGATCTCTGCATAGAAGAAAACGATTATTTGCATAATGATCCTAGACAGTCCAACATGCACAGGGTAAGTAATGCTGCACCCCTAAAAAACAAATGCTTTTTCTAATTTTTTCAAGCTAGCTTTTGCATATACATAAATTTGTTTTTTGGCATATTTTAATTTGTGTTTTTTGTTTTTGTACAGCCAGTCCAAGCCATAAGTGGAAATCAAGTATAAATGTTTTTGTTTTTTATTATTTACTTTTTTGTATCAATTTTACTTTTAGTGATGAAAAGTTGTTAAAATTATTTTTCTCTCCATTTCTGTTTTTAGTTATGGAGATAGACGTAAGTAGTTGAAGGTATTAGCAAAATTGAAGACATGCTAAGTAAGGTTTGTGATTTAAGAAATTAATGCCCGTACTTATAGCCGTTGCTTGGTCGTGCGCTCGTGCCGCTTCCCTGAGCGTTACTCAAGTAGCGACACCGATTTGGACAACAAGGCATATAATCTTATATTTGTGTTAAAGTTATTTTGCGCTAATCGCACCGATAAAATAATTTTTGTAAAGATGACGTATGTACAGTAGGCGCGGTGGATTGTGCCTTGGGTGTCTCATGATCCGAAACTGTAAAATTTAAATAATGTTGGGTGTTTTTTGTTGTAGTAAATTTATGCCCCACAGCGAAATAGATTCGCCGCGCGTACTATGCTTATTTGTGCCAGCTATAATGACTGTCATCTATAAATTGTATAAACTTTTGATTATCTCCTATTGGTGTCTATAAACATAGCATGTTTCAAGGTCGAAGTAGACGTATCTCAATTACTCCAGACGCCATATTTGATGTATAAGAATATTCTCATTAGAGACTATAAGTACGAGCATAAGTAACTTTATGTTTTGTTTTTGTTGGGAGGTTTTGGTCATAGATGTAAATTTTACGTGATAAATCACTGACACCAGTGTACTTTATAAAACATAAAGTTAATTTAAAAAAATACTGTTGTTGTGCATTCCATATAAAATGCGAAACTGATCAAGTAATTTAAGTTAGGTTAGCTGATTGCATTGACTCCAGTGAAATGTTTCGATTGGCTATTTTGGAAAAAACATAGAGTGGTTGGTGATGCTTTACTTTGTCACTTGTTTTAATGCCTTAACCGTTCGAGTGCCGCAGCGTTTCTTAGGAAGTCCAGTTTTCTTCTTTCACTCGTGTTTATCAGTCTTCATTATTTTTAATCGCGGTGTCGTCAGCGTTGTTTTTCTTGTATTAGATTGTTCCATCATCCTATTTACTGCATAATTCATTGAATCCCTCACAATCTCGAAACCGCGATGTTTACACAGTGTGTTAATTCCAGTGTAGGTAATCGTGGCCACAGTGTTTCCACACTACCATGGTCTGTGACCGTGTGGATGTGGATTCGCCTCGAATACGCCGTGTACAAAAGATACATAGTGGAACGCCTGTGAATTTTACACAGTGTGATTATAACATAAAATTAGCTACATGTAGAACTGTGTGCGCTTAGGCTGGGCCTGTTTTACTTTTTCTTACATTTTGAAAATCATCCCTTGTAAGGGATTAAAAAAAGTGACATTCTCCACTTATATGTTTGGTGTTTGATTAATACATAAACCGTTCAGTGATGCTCATAATTGTATTCTTTCGTTGAGATATGTTGTAAGCATAACGGAATGTTAAAGTTAAATTAAAAAGGGTGATTGTTAACACTAACAATTTTGTTATTGCCAGAAAAGTGTAAATTTTGTTGTAATAAGATCTAGTCATGTGGCGAGTTGGCAACTAAGTATTATTTAGTAAATAAACGGTTTATTTGGATATAAAATGTACAAATGAAGTCGAGAGTTGGAAGCAAAAGGATTTAATTTAGTTTTGTTTTTGCTTGTTTAGTTTGCGTTATTAGTGCTTTTGCTTCTAACTTTTTTTTAGTTTTCATTAAAAATAAATAAACTTTAGTTGCTGCTACTTTTATTTAGGTCATCGCACGAGTACTTGCATGTTTCAGCAACTAAAGGTAACTTTATTTATTTTTAAGTAATAAGTGATTTGTTTGAATAACAGTTGGACGCATTACCTGGAGAAATTGGACTTACGGCGGTTGACACAAGAGTCTGTTTAGTTGGTCTGAGCGGAAAAAATATTTAAAGTATTTCTAATATAAACCCTATAATTAATTACAGTCTGCATTACATTTTGGCGTTATTTACATTTTACCATTTTGGGCTGTGAATTTGTTTTATTAGTGTATTATCCGGTACTTAAATTATATTAAGTTTATTTTATGGATATAAAATATTGTAGTTGCGTTTATTGTGAGTAAAACAGTTTTCTAACTGAAACTTTTCAATATTTTATCCTTCATATTTTTCCTCTATCTTGAAACATAAGTCAGTTAAAACAATTATTTAAAGTAACGATGTAATAATGAGTAACTGATTAACAAACGAACCAGGCGATAGAACTATTAAAGGCGATTTTCCATCGAAAAAAAATCAGGAACCAATGCTTACGTCTTAAGACTGCACGAACGGACAACTGTACAACACCGAATCAACAGAAAATAATGAGCCAGGTCAAGATGCTAAAAACAATATGGACGTAAATAAAACCCATTGAAAGCGTGCATGACAAAATATGTAAAATTAAAACTGCTAATTTAACGGCAGACATATCTGAATACCAATAAAATTATAAAAAAGGAAACGCCAAATAACTAAGAAGACTTCAAAGAAATCGTTATAATATTTGTATATGATTAGTGTTGAAAACACTTATAGGGAGCTTGATTTGAAGGCTCTTGTAACGAAACGATGAAACGCTCAGATGAAATAAATCTGGAACTGCGGTGGTGCCCAATTTCACTTCCTTTATTGTATTTTTCGGATGCAGTGTTTATTATTATTAAACAAGAAATTCCTTATGATTCGTTGTATGTTTTAAAAATATAATAAGTCTTAATTTTACTCAGCAGTGATGAAAAATGATTGTAGTAATTGCAGAATTAGATCCGCGCGAGCTTCCGCCTTGTACGCTGCAAAAACGGTACAATATAGATGAAAATTGCACATAAACAATTTATTACGCACAAAATTTACTACAAAAAAGTCCGCGGGAGTGTATAATTATATCTAATAGTTTAAGAATTACAGAATTTTAATGTAATTTTCGTGCAACTTTGCACACTTGTATCTTCTAAATTATTGAACGTAATTGTACCCTTCTGCCGACTTTTGTATGTGCAACTTCTTCTATCTTGCACCGTTTTATGGCAATAGTTTATTGCTTATTTTAAATTATTAAGCAAATCATTTCAATACAAAAATTGTGGCGGTTTCGATGCTGGTGTAATATTACGACATCGACAAAGCTACCCTTAGCCGCAAAAAAAACCGCGGTGGTCACCAAAAGCAACTCGACCGAAACACACTTCTACTAAACCGACAACACTGGTCTGCATGAAAATCGGCCCTGATACCATTCTTGACGATTCCTACGTAAAATGACCTACTGAATCCAAAAATGAGCTCCGTTTTCACCCATCACCCACCTATTTTGGGGGACCCCATTTTTATTTTATTTTTTGCATTTTTTTTATAATTTTAACTTATAGCCGTTAAACATCCCAAAGCAGGTAATAAAATTTATACCAAAGTAGGTATATGGCAAAAGTTTTGCTATAAAATGTATATAGAAACAACAATAAAATACAAATATATAAGAACAGTAAAAAAATATCACTAAACAGTTAGGAAGATTCACTGCACGACGCTGGCGATCTCAATACCACATGCATGTTTGAACAGGAATTTTCGACAGGCTTGAACTTGCATTACTCTTCTCATTATAGTATATTACATTGTTTGCTTAACTGCTTCGATCAGTACATCTATAGCTGTTGCAGAGTTAACTTGTCGACGTTTTAAACGTGCTGGATTTTGTGTTCATTTGTGTAAAACAGTAAAACTATAAAATCTTAAGCTTTCGCGGTTGTTATGTTTAAAATCATAAGCGACTTTCGGCTTAGACCGCGTCGTAGTAAAACACCCAGACTTAGGCTTGGTCATAGTCTCTTCTTGAGAGCCAAAACAAGAAGTAGAACTTGGCCTTTGTCGTATTGTCGTTCGTGAACCCAAACAAACTGACGTTTCGCAAGACATTGCAGCTTGCATCTTCAGAGTGGTAAAGATGCAAGCTGCAATGTCTTGCGAAACGTCAGTTTGTTTGGGTTCACGAACGACAATACGGCAAAGGCCAAGTTCTACTTCTTGTTTTGGCTCTCAAGAAGAGATTATGACCAAGCCTAAGTCTGGGTGTTTTACTACGACGCGGTCTAAGCCGAAAGTCGCTTATGATTTTAAACAGTAAAACTACTTTTACTCCGGATTTTTTCAAGTGACTAAGTGTGATCTGTGGTTAATGTCTGGCGTTGAATTACTGTTTAATTATGCCACGCGAGTGTAAAAATCATCCCGATAGCTTCTGCTATGTCTGCGGGGAATTAACTTTAAAAACGCAACGAAAACCCCTTTCTCCGCTTGTTAAAACAGCTTATAAATTGTACTTTGATTGTCAAGTTGGCGACCAGGACAAGACTTGGGCTCCATCAGTTTGCTGTACGACTTGCTACAGTAGTTTGACCAAATGGATCAAAGATACCCGTAAATCAATGCCATTTGCTGTGCCCATGGTTTGGCGCGAACCTCGCTCTCATCTTGCAGATTGTTACTTTTGTATGACTTCCACCGTCGGGTTTTCGAGCAAAAGTAAGCATACAATTCAGTATCCTAATATTCCGTCAGCTCTAAGACCTGTTCCTCATAACGATACTTTGCCAATCCCAGAGCCCCCAAACACTTATTCTCTAGAGCTGGAAATTGATTTAAAAGACTCGGAGTCACAACCTGGGGCTTCGAATGATACGTTCAATGATGATGAAGAGTATTCCGCAGATTTAGTTTCTGGACAACCTTACCTCCTTACTTAATCGGAATTAAATGATCTTGTCAGGGATTTGCAGTTACCCAAGACTAAATCTCAGCTTCTAGGATTGCGACTTCAACAGTGGAGTCTCTTAGAAAAGGGAGTAAAAATATCTTCTTACAGGACCAGACAAGCAACCCTAAAATGTGTTTTCTCATAAGATAAAGGTTTAGTGTTCTGCACGAATGCAAATTTATTGATGACAGAGCTACAGATGCCATGTGACCCAGACAAATGGAGACTGTTTATAGACTCATCAAAAAGAAGCTTAAAAGTTGTCCTGTTGGCAAATGGAAATGACTTCCCATCAGTTCCAGATGCATACTCTGTTGATATGAAAGAAACGTACGAAAACATCTTCAGAATCCTTGATAAAATTAGTTATCATGATTATAAGTGGAAACATTGCGCTAACTTAAAAGTTGTCGCTCTACTCACGGGCCTGCAATCAGGATTCACAAAATATTGCTGCTTCCTTTGTGAATGGGATAGCCAAGCCCGAGATAAACATTACATCGTACGGGACGGGCCTCTGCGAGAAAATCTTATTCCTGGTCAGAAAAATGTCGCCCACAATCCTTTGGTTCCAAAGGAAAATATTTACTTACTAGACTTCATTTCAAGACTAAAGAACCGCTGCGCAGAAACCAATTTTGTTCCGAATGTCAGTACACTAGCTAACCAAAAAACGTTTTCAACTTTCATACGGCGTTTGAGGTATCCACATTCATTCCACAAACTGTTACAAACTCTTTTTCATCTTTGTGTTTTATATTTTTTTATATTATATTCATCGTTTTGTATGCATTCATTTATTAATTAAATTAAAGATAAACCATTACAATTAATGTATATTGTTTACAGCAGATGTTTTTAGCTATAATTTATTTCGCATGATCGTCAAATTCGGAATTTATCCGACGCGCATCTCACGGTTCTTTAGTCGTGAAATGATCTCTACCTTTATACATCAAACTGGGATTGATCAAGCAGTTTGTGAAAGCAGTGGACAAGACAGGTGGCGCATTTCAATTTTTGAAAACTAAATTTCCTCGTCTTAGAAAAGCTAAAATCAAAGAAAGCATTTTTGTTGGTCCCCAGATTATACAACTTTTTATATTTTAAGGACAGTTGTAATTAAAAGCACCATTAGAAGCGACACGTGCATCGAGACGACATTTTCCTTTCTTTATCCCCTCCATCTCGGACTTTACTACAATATTATATACAGAGTGTATGATAAATTCAATACATAACAATTCTCCACACCTATTTGAAAAACAATAACAATTTTAAAATTTTACATTCACTAAAATTTAAAATTTTACATTTATTAGAATTTTATATTGGTGAGTATGGACGCCGCGGCTTCCTGTCTCTTGTGGATCGTCTGGTTTGAGGTTTGTCGGCTGGTGGCATAGAAGCTCTGGCTTCGAGTTCAGCTGGGCTTGTAGTCTTGGGTTCTTCTGTTTGAGGTTGGATTTCAGCTAAGCTTCTAGGTTCTTCTAAAAATCGGACTGTTCGAGTCTTCGGAGTTGTGGTTGCAGAGGAGGACTCGTAGTATTTTATTCGTCTTCCTTGCTCAGGGGCTTGGATCTTCTGAGTTGATGGGTTTCTTAATTTACCACGAGATATCAGTTGATCGACGTGTCGCTTGTGGCGAATGCCTTGATGTTCGACTTCATAATGAAGATTTCCAAATTTTGATACAATGGTACCATACTGCCATGGATGTGACTTGTTGTATATACGAAACATAACTGGATCTCCCACAGCAAATGACCGAAGATTAATAACGTCATTATTTTTTTTGTAGTGTTTCACGTCTTAAGTCTGGGCGGATAGTGTCGATTCGAGATTGTATGGTTCTGGCAAGGAACAGCAGTAAAGGTGGTTGTCCGGTAGTTTGATGAGGAGCTCGGTGATATTGTTGGAGAAAAAGGTTTATACATTCTTGAAGATTACTAGCTGTAGCTCTCATGCTGTATAGAGCTCTTTTCATAGTTTGAACGTAGTGCTCTGCTTGACCATTCGTAGAAGGATGGTATGGAGCAATACGTTTGTGAAATCTCACACCTTGTGCCTTTAGAAACTCCTTAAAGGTATTTGAAGTAAAAGACGTTCCGTTGTCCGATACAACAGTGTCTGGTACACCATATAGGGAAAATAAATTATGTAGCAACTTGCAGGTTTCTTCACTAGTCGTGGATGAAGTAATGGAAACTTGCATCCATTTAGAATAAGCGTCAACAACAATAAGTAAGTATTTTCCACAAATCGGACCGGCATAATCAATGTGGATACGGCTCCATGGTTTATCAGGATATTCCCAATGATGAGTGTTATTTTTAGGTGGCATTTTAGAATTCTTAAGACAAGCTTCGCAATTTTTAGCTAATTGTTCAATATCGCGATCGATATTGGGCCAGTAGATAACAGATCGGGCTAGACCTTTCATTTTGACGATACCGATGTGCGCCATGTGTAACTCTTCAAGTAGTTTATTTTGTAGTTTAGAAGGAATGACAATTCTGTGTCTGAGCATTAAGCAATTGCATGATTGAGAATAATCTAGCTCTCTTCCTGAATACCCTAACGTAGCTAAATTTTTTCCTTCTTGAATAGGAATTAACAATTGTGACAATTTTGGATCTTTACTAGTTTCAGAAGCAATTTCGTCTGAAGTTACAGACAATTGGCAGATTTGTTTCTGAACAAAGCAATCAAAATGATCCAATTGTATTTGATTTTCTGAATTTGGAATTCTCGATAAGTAATCTGCATTAATATTCTCTTTTGAACTTTTATGTCTGATCTCGTAATTAAAATTAGATAAATAACTAGCATAGTTTGCACAACGTGATAAGGTGAATTTAGGCAGAAGAGCATTTGGAGCAAATATGTGAGACACAGGTTTGTTGTCGGTAAAGATTGTAAACTTACGACCGTATACATATTGGAAAAACTTTTTCACCCCCCAAACAATACTCAAGGCTTTTTAATCTATTTGAGGATAAGCCTTTTCTGTTGAAGTAAGAGATTTGCTAGCATACGCAATCGGTCTTTCCTTCCCATCAGGCATTATGTGCGAAAGGACTGCACCTAAAGCGACTGGACTTGCATCTACAGCTAAAATTAATGGCAGTTGAGAATTGTACGGAGTTAACACATTATCTGAAGTCAATTCGGATTTTAATTGTTCAAACAACTCAATTCTTTCTTTAGTCCAATTGAAACTGTTTGCTTTCAGCATTTCGCTTAATGGAAATGTAATAGTAGATAAATTGGGAATGAAAGAATGATAGTATGTAACTTTCCCAAGGAAGGTTCGCAGTTCATCAGGATTCCTCGGTTTAGAAGCCTTAACAATTGCTTTTACATGTTTGTCTAGTTTATGTAGACCAGACCCGTCAATTTTATAGCCAAGGAATTCTACGCTATCCAACAGAAATTCACACTTAGAACGTTTTAGTTTCAACCCGGATTTCAGTAGTTTCTCAAACACTCCTTGAAGGACGATGAGTAGATTTTTAGAAGAATCAGCAAAAACTAAAATATCGTCGAAGAAATTAACAGATCCTTGTACTCCATGAAGTATTTCTTCAAGACGACGTTGCCATATGGCAGGAATACTAGCTACTCCATACTGCGCTCTTGTAGGCCTGATAAGTCCGTGAGTAGGGGTGTTTAATGTCATCATTTCGCAAGAATTTTCGTTACAGGGTAAACTCATAAAAGCGTCCGTAACGTCTAACCTACAGAAGACTTTTGCGTTATGTAGTTTATTGAATATGTCTTCTATCTTAGGAATGGGATGCTCTTCAATGATCAATTGCGGATTGAGAGTTGATTTGTAGTCACCGGTAATTCTTAATTTATCACCTTTGATAACTATATGGGTTGGAGAAGCCCATTCAGAGTGAGTAACTTTAGAATAGAATCCGTATTGTATTTTTTTATCGATTTCTTGAGCATATAGATCTCGAAGAGAGTAGGGAATGGGACGTGCTCTTGCAAAAATTGGTTTAGCATCTGTTTTAAGATGCAACTGAACGGAAGGTCCTTCAAGTGTACCTATGTCACTAAATAAATTATCATATTTCGTCATGAGATTGCTTAGTTGAACTGAAATGTTGTTTTCAACAGCTGACGTTTGTACTTCTTCCAATTTATTAGTGGGAACGAATTCTTGGAAGGAAAGAAGATTGGTAAAATGAGTGATCCATTCGCGGCCAAATATATTATCAGCTGGAAAATTAACAACATAGAGGTTCAGTAGTTTGGTTCGAGCTTTATACGTTACACAACTCTTCCAAGATTCGACGTTTATTGAACACCTAAATCGAAAAGAAAAACGAGCTTGGCTTGCATTTTAAAACGTTTGTAAGAACTTTCTGGGTAACCACAAACGTGAAGATTATGTCGCTCACGTCGAGGAACTGCTTTTAGCTTACAAGGACATAGGATGTAACATGTCTCTTAAAGTTCACTTCCTTTACTCGCATCTGGACTTTTTCCCTGAAAATTTAGGAGCAGTCTCGGATGAACACGGGGAACGGTTCCATCAAGACATCGCTAAGCTGGAGAAGAGATTTTCAGGGAAGTGGAATGCAAGCATTTTGGCGGAGTACTGCTGGTTTTTGAAACGAGAGAGCTGTACCTCAGGGTATAAAAGGAAAGTAAGCACCAAGTAACGATGAATATCTTTGATTTATTACTGTTTATAGCTAAAATAGTTCTTTTTCCCATTTAAATTAAATTCATGTCCATATATTTATTATTATAATAATTATAATAATTATTATTATCGTTCGATAAATAAATTATAATTAATTTATCGAAAAGTGGTAAAATTAGAGATTTGGGGCTCCCTCGAAAATGGCGGGTGATGGAAGAAAACGGAAGACATATTTGGATTCAGGACGTCATTTTACATAAAAATCACCCGGAATAGTGTCAGGGCTCGATAAAAAATATTTTTTTGCAGACCAGTGTGTAATTTAGTACAAATTTTAAACTAAATAAAGAAATAATTTAATATACCTGATTTATAAAGTTTTATAATAAAAATCTGTTAAGACTAGAGAAATGATTCATGTTAAAGTAAAGTTCATCTCTTTAATGCTTTTTTTTGTGTAGAATCGGTAAAAAAAAGAGAATTTAATAAAAAGGCATGTCGATTATTTCACGTCGCGAAATGTTTTTATTGCGAGTCCAATCTGTTGTAAGTTTTATTTAGATATGACAAGAAATCGCGAACGCGACAACCTGTTGAACAAAATTCAATTTTTAAACTGGATGCACATTTCCAAAGATGAAATCTCCACTGCAACTTTTACATCTGAAAGGATGTGGCAACGTAGCTCGAATCGTGTCATAATCTTAGAAGCTGTAAAACTGTGAACCGCCATAAAACTCGATTAAAATCCAGTGATCATTTAGTTTTGTTGTTTTTTTTTAAAATGCGCATCAATTAGTTAGAGTGTGGTGAAGCAATTGTCAGGAATCACGCGATATAAATTGTTTATTTAATCATTGAATGATTTATTTAATCCAAGCGTATTCAATCAAAGTCAGGCTAAATTTCTGAAAGTTCCACTTTGGCTCTAAAATTGATTGTGTCTAGAGAAAATTTTACATTTATCCAAATGCTTTCAAACGTATCTAAACCAGCAGAAAATGGGTCTATGGACGTGAATCACAATTCTTCGACCTTTCCTCGAATACCATGCTTGTGAGCGCAACATTATTATTTGAGCTTTGCGAAGGTGATTTTTTCCCTTGAAAATATTTTGTGTCAAATAAAGTTTGATGTTTTAAGATTTTGTTGCTTGCTTTGTGTTTCTTACCGTACATCACTTGGAAAAGAACAGCTAAGCGTTACCAACACAGCCGAAATACCCATTTTTGTGCTTCTCTAGAAAAATTTTTAATAAAAGATGTACCCTCCAGTTTGCAATCATTTCGCACTAAATTATTACATACTACTAAAGCCTATAATTGGGAAACAACAGCCGGGACTGTTTGGATTTAGTGTTTTGCCTAATTCAATGCCGAGCACAATTTCCGTTCCTCTTGGAGAGATAAAGGGCAAACAAATTGAACTACAAAAATAGAAAAAATTAGTGACGCCGGCCTATTTACATGCTTTGTTGTGACTACAATATTTCTATTTCACAATTCAACTGGCCGAGATTGGTATCGTCACTGTGTTAAAGAGTAAAAAGTGTAAGACCAAAGTGTCTTTGATAGCCGCGTGCGATTTAAGAATTTACAATTGTAACACAGTAGGATTGTTTCATTCTATATGGCATTTCAAAAGTTGGAATTAGTTTAAGAAAAATTTCTTTTGAATATTAATTGCCGTCGCGAGCCTTGTCAGGTAAGATAGTCAGTTTGTTGTTGATAGTCCAGCGAGTCAGAATGTCCAGGCATTATCGTGAATTTGCCTCTAGGTCACGTATCTTATTGGCGGACACTGTGATAGTGATACTGTCCGCGTAAGCGAAAATGTCACAGTTATCAGGTAGGTCTTGTTCTAGTAGGAAATCCACAAGTTCGGTCTGAAAACCGATCGTTGTAAGCAGCTTTTGGTCAGTCGTGTAAGAAGAAGAACCAGAGACGTTCGTGGAATACGTGAGGAGGAGGAAATGGACTCACCCGAACTTGCTTGGTTCAAGTTCGCCACATATAGAGGATTGAACGATATAGGATATTGTAACGAATTTTATTATTAACACTAATTTATTTAAACTACTACTAAAAATATATTTACTTATACTAAAAATATGTACACTTTTAAATTAACCGAACTAATTAAATCTAATAATATTTAATAAAAACACTTACACTAATTTATATTACTTACACGAAGATAAGATAATAAATCATCTTAACACTGCTGTATTCGCATTACTGCAATAACTGACCTACGATTTGTTTCTTCGGTATTTATACACATTTTGGAAATCCTTCTCGAGTGTTCCATATCGTTCGATATACGTTCTAGAAGATGGATAACAATTTCGAGAAGGCTCTTGAACTTGAGAAGGTTTCAATATAAATTTCGAGATGAAGGATCGTCTGTTTACGAGTTGGATGGGCTATGTTACAGGTTCGTGTTTAGAGAGCACGAAGTTCCGCGAGGCACCTACGTTTCGGATTATCGTCGCTTCTTAGGCTAGAAACCAAGTAGGTGGGAAAAGGAAACGTTATCGTAATGAACAGGATGAGGCCAGTTAGTCAAGTCAGTTACGGCTAAAAAGAAACTGAAAATGTTAGTAAAACTAAAAATAATTAAAATAAAATACTCTAAAATGATAAGCCCCCATGCAATTAAATAACTAAATAAATACCCTACTTTGTCGTAGCTGAATGTATAAATAAATCAAGATACCATGCAAAAATAAATTAAGTTAGACTGGTTTTCCGTTTGACTCTGGTCTCTTCTAGCGAATACAATGAGTTCGTTAACGTCGGACACTAGTCTAAGGATGGACACGGGGGAATCGGGAAACGGGTTCACTCTGGTTCTTAGGGTACTCCGGTCATCATCGAACTTCCGACAAGCGAGAATCCTATGTGACGGAGTATCAGGAACACCACAGGACAGGCATCGGTTGGTTTCTGAAATGCTGATGCGACGTAACCCTTTGGCCGTGCAACATGATATTATTGCCGTATAGGACTTATAACCTGAGCTTCGTTGCCCACCTTTATCCACGTGGAGGTTGGGTTCTAAAATTTTCCATGTAGAGGAATTTACGCACGGCGTCTGCAGGCATTCTCGTAACGACGAGAGCTTCAATTATAGATGGCCACCATACGTTATTGAACGCTCCTAAAATGTCTATAAAAATGTATAGTCTGTACTTGGAGACGTTTGTTTGTACTTTCGTTATTAACTTACGAATGGCGTCTGTCGTCGATTTGGCGGGAACGAAGCCGTACTGGCTTAAACGGAATAATCCTTGTGGAGTAATATTGTCATGTATTTTCTTTAACAGTACTTGTTCGAAAAGTTTACCAAGTTCGGAAAGTAGCGTAATTGGACGATACGAATTGGGATTAGCGAGATCCTTCTTACCAGGTTTGAAAATTGTTATTTTCCTACCAGTTTTTCAACTATTTAGAAAATACCCGCATTAAACACGAGTTGAATAGGTCAATAAACGTAGAAGAGAGGGAATCTTGTACAACTGTACGTTACAGTGTACTCCGTCGGGTCCGGGAACTTTATTCTTAGGAATTCTGCTAGCCGCCGACGCTATATCTTCTTTTGTAACCACTGAGTCTTGTCTGGACTCAACATTTGCAAAAGATCGGGTTCTAATTCGGGCTTGGTAAGGATCGTAGTTCGTTGGATCGTCGTCTGGGAACAAGGAACTTAACTATTGATTTAATTGTCTCGTGCTCTGTGAGAGTATATCTGTCATCGCCACGGACGTTGGAGCATGGTTGGATATCAAAGAACTTGTGAGCATATTCTATAAACTAATCCCCACGACTCAATGCTCCTCCCTACAAACCTTCGTCATAAGCTAAATTTAGTGCCGGTGAAGCGTGGCCTTGTACGAGTTTAGCCATTGAGTTTTTAGCTCGCTTTAACTTATGTAGGTTTAGACTCTACCACGGTACACCAGCTTTAGAATTCGAGCGAACTCGGTTTAAACCATTTTGGCTAGATTCGAGGATTAGCCTGGTCAGCTTACACCAATGGAGACGTCGATAGAATTAGGATCGTGACACTTAGCTCCACGTGGAAGATAAGTAGGAAGTAGGGCGCTAACGTATCAGTCAGTGGTAACTTTCAATCATCTCTGGAACAACTTTCCAGTTAGAAATATTTCTAGCTAAAGCGTGCGATGCTAGAATGACATCGATGTTTGTATTACCTTGGTAACAAGCAAAGGTGAAAGGTTGATCAGGCTCATTTACAACACATGGGTCACGTTCGCCCACGAGGTTCTCCACACTTTTGCCTCGTTCGTCTGTTTGCAAGGAATGCAATCCGGATATTTTGCATTGAAATCGCCTGCTATAATAATCAGATTCGACCAAAACTTTATCTAGATGTTATAGATGAATACGAACATCCCCGCTTGGTGGCCAATAAACACAGACGATACTCAAGGAGGTGTTTCCAACTGTGATCATAGATACGGCACTGTAGTCATTACTTAGATTACTGTGGATAACTACTCCGACGGGCTTTGCGCTATTGTAAGCAATAGCCGAGAAATATCGCATAGAAGTGAATGGCGGTGATCCTGTTATTAGATATATTGGCGTCAAGCCTCTTTAAGTACTCCAGGCAGTTGTTACTTGTTAGAAGACGCCTTTTGTTTTACCTCATCGCCGTTACCGTAGTCAAGTACCACGTGTATCCGAACATAATCGCCAACTACTTCACCGTTGATATGATCTACGTAGCCGTAGTCCGCCCGGAAACCGCAGTTCGCGTAGCGCTCTGCCTACAGGCGTGTTTGCACCCTAAGGTCGGCGACCACTGCCCTCCTTGTTGCAACTATCAGCAACCGCGCCACGCCGCTTCCAGCGTTACGTTCCGACGCCACCGCCTGTAACTCATTGTCTTCTGCTTGTATAGTGACAGTGGATACATATAGACCTTACGTAGTAATTTTAAGTATAATACCATTCCACACTGGCGTTATTATACGGATGGTTCTAAGTTCAACGACAAGAAAGCTGGTGCACCGTTCGTGCTGTTTTCCAACGACAAAGAAGTCATCGCAAAGAAGATGAGGCTTTCCAAAGCTCAAAGCAAGCTGGATGGTATCCCGGAAGCGTTGCGTCAATCCCCCGACGAGCACAGCAATCATCACATACTCGTAAGCTTTATTAGAAGCACTAGTTCAAAAACGATAACCGATATAGTTTTCGATGTTCAACGTTTTATCGAAAGTGCAAAAAAAGTTACGAAGCTGGACTAAGGCCTACATTGGGATGGCAGATAAGGAGAGAGCCGGTGCGTTAGCGAAAGAAGCAGCCCAAGTCAATGCATGATGCGGAAATGGAACGCGAGATTGGAAAACGCCGAAAACAGAAGACGGGTCGGATGATTAGAAAAAAAGTACTCTTCCGATAAGCCAATGCCCTTTGCGCCACCTGACAGTATAAAACTCAACCAAACATCTCGACATCTGGTATTCATACCTCGGCGGTGGGAAAGTTGCCTATCCATCAGTCAAAAAGAATTAAAATTTAATCGTTACAAATTGTCTTATCGTACCACGCGCGCATTATCGTCAAGAATAAGTTTAATGAAGCTTTTCCTATATCGTTTCTTTCTTGTATATATATTTGTTTATCTAACTTTTAATGTACATATTGTGTTTTGTTAAATATATTTTTAAATCACGCTAGTGTTTAATACTTAGACAACGTTTGCTCTACATCGCGTCTCATAGTGACCACCGTCGTCCCTACACGAACGTAAACGGTATCCCACCCGAAAATAATAAGCAAAACAAAGATACAGAAGAAAGTATGACACAAACAAAACCCTATAAAAGCGTTGGTAGCAAAATACGTACTCAGCAATTATAACGACAAATCCAAAATTCTCGAAACTGAATCATAATGACTAAGGAAAAGACTTGAATAAGAAAAAATAAAAATGCTAAGTTAAAGATAGGCAAATATCTGAATGTAAATAAAATTATAGTTAAAAAGGAAACACCACACAACTAATCAGACTTCAAAGAAATCATTAAAATATGTGAATACAATATAAACGCATTTAACGAAAATAAATGTACATTCTCAAATAAATCAAGAGTAAATACTGGGGTCTAATCGCAAAACGCGCTCGTTTTTATAATCCTTTAAGGCCCAACATGTATAGGGCGCTCGTTTTTATAAGGCCTAAAAGACTAACATGCATCGCACGTCGAAAATCGGCAAGGCATGTAGCGTAAAACAAGTCTCCAAGTCAACTAAAAGGTGTTAACACTTCCCTCGACGATTCCACTACTACTCTCGCCAACTTCGACCAATCAGAAACGATCACCTTACTACTGCTAGTCACCTACGACGCCACCGCCGTCTGTTGTTCATCGTCTTCCACTTGTGTAATAACAGTGGCCATATAGATTTTATTTTAATATATTAATTACAATCATTGTTTATTATACAAGTCTGCGAAAGTGTTCAGCAAAACTCTTTCTCCGCCCGGTATCAATTGGCGCCCAACGTGGGGCCCATTATGGAACAACGCGGTACAGGCCTACGACCTTATCTCCGACTGCCTGCTACGCCATCCGTTCCTACTTACCTAGACGATTCCACCACTTTTGCCAACTTTATAATCTTTTAAAACACAACATTACGGTGCTCGTTTTTTATAAGCCTTGATAAGGGCTAACATGCATCGGACCTCGGACAAAGACAGCGGGCAAGGGAAAAACAAAGCAATCGAATTTAGACCTTAAATTCGACAGGTAAGGTCCGCTTCGTAATTGCTTACATTGTAAAAGGCGCGAATCGCAAAAATATTTTAGAGTGTAAATTGCTTAGATTTAGAGGCTGTGTGCTCAACCTTTTCAAAGCATAGTGACCTAGACCGAACTGAAACAATTATTTTTACTTGGACCGAAATTTTTTTGGTTTGGGTTTTATTTTTAAAGTTGTAAATATAAGTAAGCGTAACACAAAAATCTTAGAAAACCAATAAATAGGCACTTAAGTGCTTTTTTACAAGCGCTTAAAAATTAACATAGACGTCGCACTTTTTACAAGCCATTAAGTGCTAACATTCTTGGTGTACTCGTTTTTGACAGTGTTTCGTGAAAGAAAAGCAATGTTCTAGAACTGCGGCTACAAACAACTCTGTGTCAAGCCTAAAAACAAGAAGAGCGTGCTGGAAATTAGAACGAATCAAGCGAGAGGCAACAACAACCGCAACCGTGTTAGTGCAGGTGTTTTTCTCCCAATTCGGAGTTTCATCACGAGATCGTGATATTGAGTCCATTCTGTTTCAGGGTGTTAGTAGGCTGTTGAAAATCAAAAAAATTAGAACGCCTCTTAATCCTGTTTAATGGCATGACTGAGCTAACAATCAACAAACCTGTTCCTAATCAACCATCCGTTCACAAAAGCACAATCCAGACACCGTCCTGTGACATAATTGGTTCTAAACCCAGAAACAATGTTATAAAATAAGACAAAAGTATAATGTAATTTTTACAAATTTCTTTTATTTAAAAATTAATCTTGTTATTCACAAATATCGATGTTGTGTCCTTTAGGAGTAGCAACATAAATATTAGACGCAATGTGTACTTTGAAGTATTCGCTTCCATATTCCTCATACTGCCGCCGCGTTATTAAATTCCTCTTAAATTCTGAACTACGTGCCCATTTCCTTGTGCCATACCACCCAGCCAAACTTGGATTTGGAATTATTTTAACGTTCGAGTATGTTTGAAATGGTCTTATAGAAACCAAGTCTGCCTCTATTCTTTCTCGTAAACCAGGTAAATTAGCTAATCCGCCAGTTAAAACTACATTTCCAGCAAGTAGTAATTGTTCTTCGGGACTGAAAAGGGACAAGACGTAACCTATAACTTCAGTTAATCCTGCTTCAGAAGATCCCATCATGTACGGTTTGAAAAGTAATTCTGGGCTACGATACCTTTCGATACCTATATGTAATTGGTGAGATTCACCAGGTGCTGCGGTTTCATCGACTTCGGATGGTTCGTGCGTTCTGATTATTTCTTCAAGCTCTAATAGTTTCTCGTTTTCAATTTCACTATCCGAATCTCCACCTATAACAAACCAAAATTTAAAAAAAATGGTTAGATGTAACCTCAACCTGCACGGATACACCAAACGAAATAAATCTCAGTTACTGTTATTGTATTCTGCAAGTCTTACAAACATATCGCAACGCGTAGGTAGTTTCGTAAGCGGTTTATTAAACAAGATCAATTCATCGATGACAACGTTTGTCTGACAAAAAAATTCGATATGCTAAGACAAAAGTTGTTTAAATATGTTCAAAGTTCAAATTACTGTATCTGAAGCAAAATCAAAAATAGAAGTCAAAAAATGTACGTAGGGTTTCACGGCCGTTTAGTTTGTCGATATTGACAAATCCCGGTACAAATTGTCTATTATAAATGCATCACTCAACCTGACCAAGGTGGTTAAGGATTGCCTTAGCGAAAGATGACACATCAGAGGAGGCAGTCAAATACAACTCACGGCTGGGTTTCAGCAAGATTCGATTCTAGGGCCGATCTTGCGGACGACCTGTCGGTGGTAATAAAAGGAAAAACCGCTGAGTTGGTAAACGAGGAGACTATTTTCAGAATCGAAAACTGGCTCATGGACCACGGTCTGTAACTGGCACCCGACAAAACCGAAATGGTAATTCTAGTCGGGCCCAGAAGAATGAAGAATTTCTCTATAAGGATGGGAGGTTTAGAGATTAAAGGTGGGAAAGTCTTGAGGTACCTAGGCATGTGGATCGGAAACAACGGTACATGCGAGAAAACGAAAAAATCCGCGAAAAGTTTGGTTGGGCTCATTGCGAGAAAAATGTATGTAGGGGTGGTATGCTCCGTTCTACTGTATGGGACTCCTATTTGGGGACCCATAATGAAGTCGAAGCACTACCTCGATATGTTAGAGGGCGCAGAAGATGATCGTGGCCTATAGGACGGTACCTACGGAAGCCATCCTGGTTGTGGCCTGGATACCGCCTATTAGGGAAAGTATTAGGAAGAGAGTGATTTTGACCATCCACCATCTGCAGGTTGATGGAAGAGTGGCAGGAGAGATGAGATAGAGCAACCGTTGGCAGAGGGATGTATGGGTTCATTAGTAAAGTGGATGAAATGGAGTGCGTCGGGGTTGAATCAATAGGTGGTTCAATTTCTAAAGGGCCACGAAAGTTTCGGCTCTTATATTAAAAGCATGCATGTACCGCGACGCGCGAGCGAATGACGCGAAACACGTCCTATAGTGCCCAAGATGGGAGAGTGTCTTGAGCCAATTGGAAACTGAACTAGGGAAACGATTGAGGATGGACAATTTTGAAGCAAGATCTGTGAAGAGATTACCCGTGGTAATACTCGAAAGGGTCTAGCGGGTAAGTAGAAAAGGCAAGAACGGAAAGAGGGAGGAGTTTCAGTGGATATACCCGTTTTTTAGGGAAACTCCCACACTACTCTGGTGGTATGTACCAGACTGTCTATACAGAGTTTCCACCTCCTGTGAAAAACAAGGCGTATCACCTAAACAAGTTTAGAATCTAATGTTTGCCAATTGGTGTTGGCCCGTCTTCATTCCATCTCTAGATACGACGTGACCAAAGTATTGCACTTCTTTACTAAACACGTGGCACATCGTTGGATTTAGTATTAGATTTATCTCACGAAGACTTTGAAGCACTTCCTCATCAAATGACCTTCTAACCACAATCACGTTGTCTTCCAAAACAGTCCTCTCCATCAAACGGCACAGGAACATTACGCAAGCTAAATGCCATATCGGTGAAATTGCCCGAAACCAGTTCCGATCGTAAACGTTGTATTCTCATAGTCCTTGGGTTCCAATTCCACCTGCCAGTAACTACTCTTCAAATCCAAGGGATCCCGACAGCGTATTGAGGGTATGGTTAATTCTAGGTAAAGGGTAACTGTTCTTTTTGGTAACTGTTGTCATCTACGCAAAACTTCTTGATCTATTCTTCTTCTTTATCAGGATTACTGAGCAAAGAGATCGACTATTTGAAAGTTAAATCACACCTTGGTCATCTGTTATTATTTCTTCGGCTTCTTCTCGTTTTGCCAAAGGAAGTCGGCGTAAGTGTTGTATCGGTCGTGGTTCTCCAGTATCGATGTTGTGTTTTACCACATCAACCCACCACTTTCCAAACGAAATACATCTCGATATTGCTGGATCAACATTCTAATTTTGGCGAGCTAGTCATCGCTGAGGTTTGAAACTTAGAAGTCTTTTTCACCGTTATGGGATTTGAGTTGATACCTATTCAATATCCTTACTGACATCGTGTTTTTCTCCCGTAACAATGCTCGACCCGTCCATTTTCCATCAACTCGTCCTCTTTTGGGTCAATAACGCGACTATAGCTTTCCCCGTTATTTCCATCCAGAATCGTACGTGACCCACTTCATCGCAGTTCCAAGACGCACTTTTTCTTCGATACCTTCCTGTGTCTGTACAGGTCTATCAGCAACACAGCAAAGTTTATGGTTGCTTCCGTGCGACGCTAAAACTACAAGGCATGAATTAAAACGTTATCCAACATCATAGGTTGGATTAACCATAGCGCCTGCTACGTTTCTTTGTCTCTTTAGACAGTCTACAAAAGTTTGGATAGCCAATTGATGCAAGAAGTAGTGTCAATCTGAAGATGTCAACCTGAAACTCTTAAAGGCTCTCAGTAGAGTTCTGAAGCTTAGTACAGCAAAAACTAAAAAAGCAAGATATTTTTATTTTTGCATGATTTGGAATAGTAAACTGCATATAATTTTTATAAGAAATATTTTCGTGTGTAAATAGAAGTTCCATATTGAAACAGTTACGTTACGTTCCTTTAGAGACGGGGAGGCATCATCACTAGTAACATAAACAAAAAAATCGCATTTCCCCTGTCACCCATATAATGCTTTACTATATTACGATAAATAATCGATCATATTTTATTTTTCAGGAATGTCAATTAAGAACACTGAAGTATTTTACCTTTATATTAATTTACTATTGTTGATCTTATCTGCAAATCCGTGCGGGATCTTATTTGAGCATGCAAAGGACTATCTGTCGTCGGATTTACGTCAGGAAACAGCGAGCAAACAATAGCTTTAATCGTCTCGTATTTTGAGATAGTGTACTTGTCGCCGTCGCGGACATTGGATCGACAGGAACTTACGAGATGACCACCTGTAAGCTAACCCTTACGGGCTCGTCGCCATGCAACGAATCTTTGCCAAGAGCTATACTTTGCTGTTTTCACTGCCAGTTTGTACCGGTACAGCGCGGCCTTGTAAGAGACAATATTGAGGTTTTAAGTCTGCTAGAGCTTTTTGGTGATGTTTTCGTAAAAAAACGCACGGCTCACTAACGGTGGTCACATTCAACAACTTTTAGAACAACACGCCAGTTTAGGATTTGTCGGGCAACAGAAGGAGGCGCCAAAGTGACGTCGATGTTAGTCGAGCCTAAGTGGCTAGAGAAAGTACAAGGTTGGTAAGGTTCGTTGCCAACACAGAGGTCACATTCACCCTCGAGGTTCTCCACGGATCGTACGCGCTCGTCGGTCACCGGGGAGTGCCAAAGCAGCGATTTCCAATTGAAGTCACCTGCTATTATGATAGGAACGTCTCTTAGTTCATAAAGAATTTTATGGAGGTGTTGGAGATGAAGGCATACATCCTCACTTAGCGGCCAATAAACGTCGACAATTGCCAAGGAGGTGTTTCCAATCGTCTGGCTGTTAGCACTCCGAGGGGCTTCGAACTATTGAAAACAATAGCCGAGTAGTACCGCATAGAAGGGGATACAAAAAGATGTCAATGTCATTGCCGGAGGAGAAGCTCATAGCTTTAAAAGCCGCAACTCGTTAATTGCGAAGATTCACTTGTGCAAACCTCAAAGTTAATTGAGTGTCCTCACAGTCTATAATCGGTGTTGGATATTTTGGCGCCGAGTCTTTTCAGATACTCTGAGCAGGTGTTTGACGTTTTCTCCTTTGTGGCCAAAGTAAACGCAGTTAGCGCATGTAGGGTCTCAATCCGAGCTGGGCATGTTTTCGTTTCGTGCTATTCAGCACAATTGCCTTACTGTAAGTCGCTTTTACAGTCAGAGGAATAATTGCCGTATTTCTGGCAATTGAAGCGGACGACGTACACACAACGCGATGCCAAAAAGGATCGTTGAACTTCCAGACGAACCTCAAGGATCCAATGGCAATTTGCTTTGCGCAACTGCACTGTCAAGTGTTCATTACCAAGATGAAGCACTTCATCGGAGGCGTCGTGGAAGTTCTGGGAAATAACCGGTTCTTTCACCTGCTAAGGGGACAGGTTACAAGAACGTCAAGGATAGAGTTGGGGGGTAACGACTTGCCTTGAGGCTTAACCACAAGGTCGGCTTTATCAAGGATAACCGCAGGTATTTTTGTAGAGTCCGCTTTTTCAGATTCGAGTCGAACTGAATTTTTGCCTGTCTTGGTTACTCGATATAGTCTACAGTCGTACTTTTGGGGATCTAAAACCTTCATGAGAATCGTTTTTGTATCGTCAGCGGTCTTTAAAGAAGAGTCAAGTTTAGGGACAATAACGACAGTCGACCTAGAAAAAGCAGTGACTGATTTACCTGAAAGTACTTTAATCTTCTCAACAACTTTGGTTCTTGCCGCATGTGCAGCAACAACGGTCGTGGAGTCTTTTCAGTAACAGATTGCAAGGCTGTTTGGACGCCAGCAAGGGCGTTGGCAAAGTCAGCAGTTTCCTGCGTTACGCGACGGGATACAATGGATTTCCGAAAAATCGCTTGAAGCCTGCTAACAATATCAATCATTTTTGATTGCTTGGAAAGAATAATCTTGCACGCAGAGATTACTTTAGTAAGACACAGGATATCAGAGTCGAAGGGTTCTTCACTGCTGTCTGGCAGGATAACGCCATCTTCTTGACAAGGCTTGGAAGAGACTGATTCAGCCTCCATCGCGGAGGAGACTGAGGGAGGGGAGGAAATAGAACGCAACGCTCGTAGAGGAGCAGGAGGCAGTAAGGTCAATAACTCTACTGGATGAAGGATACTCGATGCGTTATGTTGCTAACGTGTTAGAAAGATGTCATTCCAGCATAAGTCGCATTGTTCGACGATTTTACGTAATAGGATCTCAACAATCCGAAGACGTTTAAAGCAAGCTAGATTAAGCAGTAAGAGACCGACAAAAAACCTAACCTAAACAATTGCTTACCAGAGAGCGCAAAGTTCAAATATAGCGTTTTGCCAGAAATCATCAATATTGGTCTGTTAATGATTGGAAGATGGTTTTATTCTTTGAGCGTGTCTGGTGAACGCAAGGAGAAAGATTTGCAAGTTGCAACATTTTTCCACGCATCCCTTTCGGTGGCGGCTCTGTAATGTTTTGGAGCGGAATCTGCTTCCGTGCCCGTACAGAGTTGCTCCCTATACGAGCGAGGTCTATGAATGCTGATTATTACTTGGAAAACATCGTACTTATGCCATTTGATCCCTTTGTGGGTCCTAATTTTCTGTTCATGCAAGATAAAACGTGGCTGGACAGGTTATTGAGTATTTGCATGCTGTTGATATACCCATAATTGTATGGCTACCTAATAGTTCCGATTGGCCATTAAGAGAAGTTATGTTTAATGGCTTTCAGTAAGGTCCATGCTTCACTGATTTCTTTCTCAAATGGTTGGATACACCCAATCAGGAAATTTATATTATGATTTAGTTTTAATTTATTTTCGTTATTGTAGTTATTTAAGTTTAATATAGTGGTGCATTAATTTTGTGCAGGAGTTTAGTTACAATATGTTTTGTTTAATTGTTTTTAATAAATAATCTATTTTTTATTAATACGATAAACTCTGAATGACTGATTACTGTACTGTATTGCAACGAAGTATATGGAGTGCAATAAAAAACTGTCTGTTGTCAGACTATAGCAGCGCCTTAAAAACTAAAAATAGTAAATGAATATAAAGGTAAAATGTTCTTAATTGACATTCCTGACAAATACAATAAAAACGATTATTTATCGTACTATAGTAAAGCAGGATATGGGTGACAGGAGAAATACGAATTTTTTGTTTATGATTGAACTTGTGAGTGTTTTTTTTTCGACAGTGGTTTATTCTATCTTCTAGTTGCCAGGATTGTTATTAACACGCGTGTTTTTATGGTCGCCTAGAAAATTTCGACTTTGTACCGCGTCGACTATTGCAAAACATTTCTAGAATGTTACAATATGATGCTTTGTATCTAATGTAAAGGCAAAAAAATGAGCGGTGACCAAATTTGTGTTGAAGGAAAAAATGAAAAAAAACAGTGTGTACTTACCTTCTCTACTAATCGTCTTATAAATATCCCAGTCTTCATCTCTTAAACCAAAATCGTCGTTTCCTTTTTCCTTCCGAGCCAACTGCGATATAATTCGCATACGCTCTTGTCCAGCCGCTGTTCTCCGCTTGGCCATATCTTGCCTACGTTGTTTCCGAGCCGTTTTCTTATTCAAAATATCTTGACGCTAAAAGTAACAAATCAAAAAGTTCTTTATTTCATTTTAATCGCATACCATTTTCTTAGCGTTTTGTACGTATGTATGCATCGCTTTTTCGTTTTCAAAAACCATCTTGCTTATTTTAGCTTGTTTCACTGGAATTTCGTCAACAACTACGTCTTCATTCGAGGTAGACGCGGTAATTTTCTCTTTAGTTTTTTCAATCCTTAAATTTAAAGCCGTTATATTTTTATTAAGTTCATCGACACTTTTGATTTGATGATCCGTAAGTAGCTGGTCGATCTCATCGCAGTCTTCGTCGACTTCGATCATTTCTTGAATAGCTAATAAACTATTAAGCTTTTCTTCGTCTTCCGCCAAACGCTCTTCGCGTTTTTTAGCGTTTATTTCAGCCAGTCTTTTCGCCAACTCGCGTTTTCTTTCTTTTTGTTGTTCAACTAAACAGTACATTTTATTAGAATCTAAAAACCATTGCTTGAACGTTGTACTTACGTGTGAGAGTTGATGTCGTCGTAGTGGTATACGGAAGCTGTATTTTTCGAATATTGTTTTCGTAGTAGTCGGTGTCCGTCCACCTATAAATAGAATAAAACATTTATGTATGTAGACTCGCCTTCAACCAAAATGACCACTTAAGATCGCACCTATTCACATTCTAATAGTATAGTGTTTCTCATTAAAGGTTTGAAGCAAATAAAGCATTGTAATTTTATTACCTACATAGCTCAATAAAACAATAAAAATTTAAGCTTAGTAATCTGTAAATAAGTATGGTACGTCAGATTGGCATTTATTTCAAATTTTGAATGTATTGGAACATTCGAGAAGTTCGCAACTTCGAGAACCTTCGCGAGGTTTTCTAGAACGTTCACCGAAGGATGCAGAACATATGGGAACGTTTTGTCACAATGTATAAATACCGAAGAAACAAATCATAGGTCAGTTATTGCCGTAATGCGAATACAGCAGTGTTAAGAAGATTATTCAAGTCTAAATAAATAAGTCGTTAGCGCGTGTGTGTAGATAAATATACGGAGAATAATCTTGTACGTGATTTTTGTGTAAACAAGTGTGTGAAGCTATCCGCGGACTTTATCTTATCTTCGTGTAAGTAATATAAATTAATGTAGGTGTTTTTATTAAATATTATTAGATTTAATTAGTTCGGTTAATTTACAAGTGTACATTAGTTTTAATCATAAAATCCGTTACAATTTGGCGTCAGTGCGGGGTATCCTTCGCGATTTTTTTTTAGTGTAAATACCATTAAGTAATCTAATATCGCTCCCGTAATAAAAACATTGATTGCGTAATAATTAAAACTTTAGTTCGCGTGTTTGTTTATAGCATTTAATCTTAGCTGTACGTTTCGTTAAACCAGTGTCGGGCTTTATTAAAATTTAATGTTATTAAATTTTGTTGTAAATTATTATTCGTGGTTGAATCTATGCCGGTGACGCGTTTGCAAGCAGTTAAAATGGATTCAAAAATATTTGAAATTCTCGAATCGATGAATAAAAATATAATAGAAAAGTTTTACGAAAATTCGCAGAAAATAGAAGAAAATTCTAGAAAAATAGAAGAAAAATTGTTGGAAAATTCTAGAAGTTTAAAAGAAGAAATACGAACGAGCATAGAAATCCGAATTAAAATTGTTCAAGAAGAAACTCAAACAGATATGTTAAATTTAAAAGAAGAAATTTGCGAATCTGTGAATGACAAAATAGAAGAAGTACAAGACAAATTAGAACAGAAGTTAAAAGAAAATTCAAGAACCATAGAAGACAAGCTAGAGAAAAAATTGAGAGAAAGAATACAACTGCTTGAAGAAAGAATGACCCAAATGAATTGTCACGGTGAAGGAAGCGTCACGAGTGAAGATTTAATAATAGCCCATTATGAAGAAAGTTCATGGTCAACCTACTACAAGCAGTTTGAAGCCGCAGCTACAGCTAATGGTTGGAGCAACAAGCAGAAAGCGACGTCTTTAATAGTGTCTTTACGGGGAGAAACGCTTGGAATTTTACAAACTGTTCCTGACCACCTACAAGAAAATTACGAACTCTTAATTTCACGATTAGAAATGAGATATGGAGATGTTCATCTTCAACAAGTCTATCAAGCGCAAATTAAAAGTCGGGTTCAAAAATCTGCCGAAAGTCTTCAAGAGTTTGAGACTGACATCGCCAGATTAACACGGCTTGCGTATCCTACAGCACCAGATACCTTCTTGGAGCAGTTGGCTATTCAAGCTTTTGTAGACGGCCTCCGAGACAACGAAACGCAGCAGACTCTCCGGTTAGTTCGATCGAAGACATTGGTGCATGTTTTGGAGTTTGAAGCAGCAAAACAAGCATTGCAACGAGATGGTCATATAGACTCTGCTGTGCTGCAGAAGTACCCGCGTAGACACTGGAAAACAACGAGGAGATAGCGCAACGAATACTTCGGGAAAGAGGAGTGACAACTTTGAACTGCGATGAAATAGGCCATGTACGACGGTATCGTACTAAACCTAACAAGAGGACAAGAAGAGCGCTCAAAAATTTGGAACGAGGCGAGCAAAAAAGACAAAAAGTAATCTCATCTAGTCAGACTCCGGAGATTACAATCCAAATGGCATCGCCTAGGGAGTAATTACATAGCATTTATCTTGATGGCAAGATCAATGGAAGAAGCGTTCAGTTACTGGTTGACGCTGGAGCGACGAAGACCATCATTCGTCCTGACATGTTAGTGGAAAACGAGAAGACATCACCAGTAACAGTACGACTTCGAACAACGACGGGCGAGGAAATACCTACTCACGGTCAAATCAAAGTAACCATTGCTTTGGGAAATGGAGTACTCGACCATCAAGTACTGGTAGCCGACATCACGGAAGAAGTTATCCTGGGAATGGACGTGATAAAGAAGTATGGGTTCCATTTGGATATGAAGAACGATGTCCTAAAGATCGACAATGAAGAAATTCCTTTTCATTCGTCAGAGAAGGCAGCCGTGCGAGTCTTATTGAGTGAAGAGGTGACTCTGCCTGCAAGGACTGAAAGTGTGGTGATGGCACGCCTGGATGGAAGTCTCCGGGAAGGCTACATACGCGCGATTGAACCAATGGAGGGCGGTTTAGTTGAAAAGGGACTACTCGTTGGCAGAACTTTAGTACGAGTAAAAAACACGATGCCAGTAAGGATCTTAAACATCAACTCAGATCCTGTAACGTTGAAGAAGAAGACCGTGGTAGGCGAATGCACGCCAGTATCTCAAATTGTGAGATGCGTGAAGTCTGACAAAGATAGGTCGCCGAAAAAGTGTCCACAACATCTATTGGACATTCTTACCACCAAATGCCAAAACCTCAGTCAAGACCAGCTAGCTAAAGTTAAAGTGTTGATCGAAGAGTATCAAGATGTGTTCGCGCTGGAGAGTGGTTCTAAAGGAAGAATTAACGTGGCGAAACATAAAATTAATATTGGAGGTGCTCGGCCGATACGACAACATCCACGCAGACTTCAAGCAGGCATTCCCAGTGGTACTCGTGAAGAAGAAGGATGGATCAACGAGGTTTTGCGTAGACTACAGACAGATAAACGACGTGACCAAAAAGAACAGTTATCCTTTACCCAGAATTGACGATACATTAGACACCCTGTCAGGATCCCAGTGGTTTTCCACGTTATATTTAAAAAGTGGTTACTGGCAGGTAGAATTTGAACCCAAGGATCGTGAAAAAACAGCTTTTACAATTGGAACTGGGTTGTGGCAGTTTACTGTGATGCCCTTCGGCCTGTGTAACACTCCTGCAACATTCGAGCGTTTGATGGAGACTATCTTGCGCGGATTGTCTTGGAAGACGTGCTTGCTTTACCTGGACGACGTGATCGTGGTTGGAAGGTCGTTTGAAAAACACTTAAACAACTTGAAGGAAGTGTTCCAGCGACTACGTGGAGCTAACCTCAAACTGAGCCCAAAGAAGTGCCACGTATTTAAGAAGGAAGTCCAATACCTTGGCCACGTCGTATCTAGAGATGGAGTAAGGGCTGACCCAGACAAAATCCGAGCAGTGCAAGCATGGCCAAGACCGATTGACAAACATCAGGTCCGAAGTTTCCTTGGGTTGTGCACCTATTATAGTCGATTTGTACCCGGATTTGCTAATATTGTCAAACCTTTGATGAAATTGACGGAAGAAAGAGCAGAATTTAGATGGAATGAAGACTGCGAAAATTCTTTTAATCAACTAAAACAGGCCCTAGTCACTTCGCCGATTTTGAATTATTGAGAAGATGGAAAATTTGTTCTGGATACCGACGTAAGCAATCTGGCCATAGGCGCGGTCCTTTCGCAGGTTCAAGATGGACAAGAAAAAGTTATCGCGTATTTATCAAGGTTTGGTCCAGGCCATTATTGCGTGTCTAGGAAGGAGCTGTTAGCAGTCGTTAAGTCCATCGAACATTTCTACAAGTATTTGTATGGACGAAAATTTTTACTGAGAACAAACCACGCCGCTTTAAAATGGCTACTGCAATTCCGTAACCCAGAAGGACAAGTGGCAAGATAGATCGAGAGACTGCAAGAATATGACTATGACACAGAACACCGTACCGGAAGCAGTCATCGGAACGCTGATGCCTTGTCCAGTAGACCATGCCCGGCGGACTGCAGCCATTGTTCGCGACTAGAAGAAAAAGTTGAATGCCTCCGGAGAACTCCTATGGTTGATGATGAGTGGGAACCTGAGCAGTTACGTCGCGAAAAAGAAGACGATCCTGAAATAACCTGGGAAGAAGTGAGTGCTTTGGGCAGAAACATCAAAGCGTACTGGGCGCAGTGGGACTCCTTGATAGTAGAAGACGGTCTTCTTAAGCGATCCCTAGAAAGTGCCAAGGGCACGGGAAACAGACTACTGTTGGTAGTGCCGAAGAGCAGGGTGTCAGAAGTGTTGAAGCATCTCCACGATGGGACATCAGGAGGACACTTTGGCATTAAGAAGACGTTGGGTAAAGTGCGAGAACGATTCTACTGGATGAACTGCAAAGAAGACGTCATGAAATGGTGCCGTAAATGCACAGTCTGCGCATCAGGAAATGGTCCAGCGAGAAACCGCAAAGCACCCACGAAGCAATACAACGTAGGAAGCCCTTTGGAAAGAGTAGCGATTGACATCGCAGGGCCGTACCCAGAATCCGACTCGGGAAATAAATACATCTTGGTAGCAATGGATTATTTCACGAAATGGACCGAGGCTCACGCCACACCCAATCAAGAAGCAGCTACAGTTGCAGACGTATTAGTAAAAGAGTTTTTCTGTCGGTTTGGAGTCCCGTTGGGATTACACTCCGATCAAGGCTCCAATTTTGAGTCTGGGCTGTTTCAAGAAGTTTGCCGACTGTTGAGAATTAAGAAAACTAGGCCTCTCCATCCTCAATGTGATAGCATGGTTGAACGGATGAATCGAACAATGGGCAAGTACTTAGCCAAGGTAGTGTCCGAACACCAAAGAGAATGGGATCAGTACTTGCACCTTTTCCTAATGGCATACCGATCATCCGTTCACGAAAGCACAGGCCAAACACCACCCTGTGTCATGCTCGGTCGTGAAATACGATTGCCACGACCTTCAGTTTGGACGAAGACCGGAAGAAGAAGTTGCTGGAGAAAATTACGTCAGCAAGCTGGCCAAAAGGCTAGACGAAGTACATGAAGAGGCCCGTAAAAACACACAAATTGCCAGCGACAGGATGAAAACAAGATATGACGTCAAGGCGCAAAATGGTGGGTTTCAACCTGGCGATATGGTCTGGTTGTATAACCCTCAAAGGAGACGTGGTTTGTCGCCGAAGCTGCAAAGGCAATGGGAGGGCCCCTATAAAGTCGTGCAGCGTATTAACGACGTTATATACCGCATCCGAAAACCGCCCAGAGGCAAGCCAAAAGTGGTCCACGTCGATCATCTAGCCCCGTTTGCTGGCAATAACCACAATACGCAAATTCAGGTCCGAACCAGAGTAATAAGTAGCAGAACCAGGAATCCAATCGAAGAAATGGAGTTCGAGAAGTTTATGAACTTATACGGAGGTTCTGAAAAAGCTAGGTTCGGAGTTACCACCGAGGAACAACAAGACCTGTTCCAGACACAAAAAGGTTACGCCATCGCACATTGCGTGAGCGAGGATCTTGACATGTCCATAGGGGTTGCAGTCGTGTTTAAAAAGAAGTTTGGGCAGCTAGATGAATTACGAAGACAGCAACCGGCAGTCGGAAAAGTTTTAGAACTACGTGGTGACGGACGCTTCGTTTTCTATCTGGTCACCAAGAAATACTAACGTATCAAGCCGTTATACAAAGATCTGTGGCGAACATTATGGAGTCTCAAGAGAGAAATGGAGTTCCATCATGTTAAGAAATTGGCAGTACCCAAGCTTGGTTGTGGCTTAGATTAGCTGAATTGGAGGACAGTTCGAAACATGTTGAAGGTCGTCTTCCGAGGAACAGGCGTTCAAGTGTTGGTCTGTAGTTACCAATCAAGAAGAACATCAGGCCAGGAAAAGTCAATTGACTGTTACTTTTATGGTCAAGGAAGTTGCCGAAATGGAAAAAGCTGCCGCTATCGCCACGATCCTTTTTACCGGTGTCGCATCCAGTCTCCTGATCTGGGACAGAACAGTCCTAAGAAGGGGGAAGTGAAACGTTCGAGAAGTATGGGAAACACCCCATACCATTAGAATGTGAATAGGTCCAATCTTCAGCCAAGATGTTTTGTTATTATTATGGCAAAAATTGGAAAAAAGTTGATTATTTAAGAAAACCAAGTATTGTCCCGTTTTTTCTTTTCTCGAGTGTACATGAGTGTAAAATATATGAATATACTTATAAATCTCAAACCTTAATCACATGATATTCTCTTAATCAACGCTTATAGAAAATCAGTTATTTCGATTACAATTTTAACTATTAAAAAATGTCCAAATATAATACCTGACCTAAACTGCTCTGGCATTCACTTATGACTATAATTACGAGTTCAATATAAATCAACATACCTGTTCAATTCTTCTTTATAATCTAAAGCTACTGCGCAAATTGAATGGAGCAGTTCTTCTGCTCTACTTAAAGTAATAGCATTAGCATGAGCTGGATATTTCAACTGCAAAATTCTATGCAAAAACGATATGACATGGTAACCACCAGTGTTTATTCTCCGTGTGTTAACAAAAATTGTCTTATTGTTGATAATCGGAATTATGTGAATTGTATGATACCCTAAGCTGACAATCAATCCACTATCTTCAGATTTTGATTGAGCAAAATGATAAGCATAAACCCCATCAATACCATACGCCAAACTAGGTACTCCATAACATTCAAACAAAAGCTCAGACATTACTAAAAAAAAACATATCTTAACCCTTCCAACAAAATTTTACATTTACATTGTCTCGATGAAGTTGGATTTAGAAATGGTTCTGTAATTACGACGGGATGTGCCACACATGTTTCAGTATCAATACCTAAGTGAGTAAATGTGTAGTCGAATAAATGTTCTTGAGCTTCAAAGTGAGTAACTACGTTGCGATCAAACTGTGTTTTCAACTGAAAACGTACTGCTTCAATGTTTGTAATATCGTTCCCGATTTGAAGTTGTGGAGTTTGAGAACTTTCAGGTGCATCTTTCTTTGTTCTTTCTTTCCTCGGCTTAGCAATCAAATTTCGAAAAATTAGCAAAGGCTCCCTTTGATTAAGCCATCCTACCCGACATTGGTAAGATCCTGGAGACAAAAATTATATAAACGGCCGTTACAAATATATCAACTTACCATTGTCGATTATAATCGTTGCATTATGTTGATCAACGCCGTGTGCGTGAATTATATCCGGAGTGGGTTTTAAATCCTTAAATTGTAAAACCTCCATAACATGTAACGGTTTAGAAATTATACGTATTTTAATTGACAATCTAAAAATGTTTCTTACATTTTGGTACTTTTATTCAAAAAACGATTTTTTTTTCGAAAAATGTTTGTAAATACTTATTTTCTTAGGTTATGTTAAAACAAATTAAAAATATTTACCCCTACTGCTGCAACAACGAACAGCAAACTAAAGTCTGATTTACACTTAGGCCCTGTACTTCATATACACACGATGTTGTATCAATAGCACAACTTTAATCTATAAATATTTTCAGAATAAACTTGAATATTTAATTATCTACCAGATATACCTTCAATATTTAATGATTTAACAATTATCTAAATATAAAAACCTTTTTTACTGAAATATATTATTGAAACATTACAGATACCTACATATACTGATTTTAAGAGATTTCTGCAATATTTATAGAACAAGTACTATCTGGAATTTTTTATAACAGCCCTATCTTCTACGACTAACTCATTACGTTGTTCGAAATTTCTAGATATATCTTCCAGAAATTCTAGTTCAGAGATAGACTTAGAGACATCCAGAAACTACACGATCAGCAACTACAGTCATGAAATGATTCTATTTTGCTGCCCAAGGACAATTACTTAATCACCAAAAATCTCAAACGTACAAAACATTTGAAATACTTTCGTAGACTTAAAAGCACAGGCGAAGACTTTCGTCCAAATGCATAAGATTGGCGAAGAGTTCACAAAATGCCAGTGGTGGTTTTCTCAAATACTAGAGTAGTGTGCATCGCCAATAAACTGTTTCTTTTTACAGAGAAAACAATTCCCACATATATATTTATGCATCTTTTTCCCTACTTTCATCGATATTTTAATCCGTCCATACTTTTGCATAGCTTCCATTACCATCACTCTTCTGAATCTCTTCTGTTTCGTATCTGATTCTCTCATAGTATTATTTTTCTTTCCTCTTGACCAAAACTTATTTGTTCGTTCTTTGCTAAATCATTTTTTTTTCCATTTTTCCTTCTTTCATCACTATATACAGGGTTGCTCACTTGCCCTCCTTTCTTCGATAGTAACCTTAATAATAATTTTACGAGAAAAAGTTAAGATATATTCTTTGTTCAGATGTTCCTCGTTTACAACTTTAGAAAATTTTGAGTCTCGCGGGGGTCTCAATTTTTTCTGACAGGACTGTACTGAGTTTTTATGAATGGAACGCCTCTTATATTTTTGTATTTTTGAAATCTATATTTAAACTTAGATCAAGTTTGTTAGGACTTTTACCGACTGTTTTCAAAGTTCATCCAAGCGCCCAGACTTTCTCTTAAATAACACAGCAATCCCTCTGGACATGCGCAAGTCTTCGACAACACAGTGTGCAAAGGAGTAGTCCTTCGGTACGTCAAACAGATCTTGTTGTACTTCTGTGGTCATTCCAAATCTTGCTTTCACAGTTCCATTATAGGTGCACATAAACCACTCAAAGTCTTTCGCATCGTCCTTTTCTGTCACTCTGTTCTATCTTTGATTTGCCTCTTGTTAACTTTTGGGTCGCGGTAGATGACGTAAGGACCTTTCCATTGTCTCTGTATTTTTAGAGACAACTCTCGTTTTCGTTGTGGGTTGTACCAAGTCACCAGGTTGAAACTCTCCTTATCTGGTCCTTTCGTCAGATTAGTTTTTCATTCGGTCACTGGCGATTTGGATGTTCTTTCGGACGTTATCGTGAATGATTTGCAGTCTCTTCTTGAGTTGGCTGACATAGTCATTTCCAACAACTTCTTCTCCAGGTTTGCATTCAAACTGAATAGCGCATGGTAACCTTATCTCACGTCCAAACATTACATAAGCAGGAATTTGCCGAGTCGTCTCGTGAACAGATCATCGATACGCCATTAAGAAAACGTAACTATTGGTCCTGGTCTCGTTGGTGTTTGGAGACCACTTTGGCGAGATACTTTCCCATCGTTCTATTCACCCGTTCCTCCATGCCATCTGATTTAGGATGAAAAGGTGTAGTCCTGGTTTTTTTGATTTCTAGCATTCGACAGACGTTTTGGAACAAGGCAAACTCGAAGTTACGCCCCTGATCTGAATGAAGCTCCAGCGGAACCCCAAAGCGGCAAAGAAGCTATTTCACCAAAACATCTGCAATAGTTGTGGCTTCTTGATTCGTTATCGCGTACGCTTCCGTCCACTTGATGAAATAATCCATGCTGCCGTTTCGAACGGACTAACGACGTTGAGCTGTCGTATAGGAGCCTTGCGCTTTCCAATTGGTCCGTTTCCAGGCGCGCATAAATTACTTTTGCGGCACCAGTCCTTTACATCTTCTTTGTAATTCACTCAATAAAACCTTTCCCCTCCAAAAATTCCGTTATGCAAATGCTGCAATACTCACGACACTCGGTTTCTCGGCATCACTAGCTGCAGTTTTGTCTCGATGCCATCGTCGCTCTCCAGGAATCGCTTCAGAAGACCATTTTCCAATTTGAAGGAGTCCCACTGTGTCCAATATGCTTTCACCGTTCTACTTTGCGCGCTGATTTATTCCCAAGTTGGTCTTTGTCCATTCGTTTTGTAATTTATTATCAACTGTAGTTCCGGATCCACTCTCTTGTTCTCGACATAGTTGAGCTGGTTGCCAATAGCATGTTAGTTTTTTTTTTCTAGTGAAAAACAGTGACCACAGTTAACCGGGCATGATCGTCTAGATAGGGCGTCTGCGTTGCGATGACTAGTTCCAGCACGATGTTTTGTATCAAAATCGTACTCCTGCAATCGTTCAATTGACCTCGCAACTTGTCCTTCCGGGTTTCAAAATTAAAGAACCTATTTCAGAGCAGCATGGTCAGTCCCCGCAAAAAAAAATTCCGTCCATATAAATACCGGACTTGACAACAGCTAACAGTTCTCGACATGACTTTACTGAAGTATCCAATCACATTCTCTTCTCCATTCTGGATTCGAAAGTACATTTTCTATTGCGAGGTTGCTAACATTAGTGTCCAATACAAACTTGCCTTCCGCTCGAGCATAGCTCAATATCGGTGTCGTAATTAGAGACTGCTCCGACTTTTGAAAGGTTTCATTACAGTAGTCGTTCCAAGTAAAATAGCGCCCGTTTCGGTAAGTCTTGTCAAGTTCGTGTTTATCCCTTGGTATTGGCCAATCTTGAACTGCCTTAATGTTATCAGAGCCGGCCATCACTCCCGTCCTGGATACAATGTGTTATAAGTACTTTACTCTTTTTTTGAAAATATGGCATTACAGATTTGCATCTCGTAATCGTTGAAACACTTCTTTCAAATGTTTCAAACGATTTTCCAACCACAATAACGTCCTTCAAATAAACCAGGCACGTCTTCCATGACAGTCCTCGCAGGACCATCTTCATCAAACGCTCGAAAGTCGGAAGAGCGTTGTACAATACAAACGGCATAACCGTAAATTGCCATAAACCGGTTCCAATCGTCAACGCAGTTTTCTCGTGGTTCTTTGGTCCACTTGCCAGTAGCCACTTTTCATATCCAATGTGGAAAACCATTGCAAACCAGATCCCAAACAGCAATGTAAGCTTGTATCAAGATTGCAGCAAACTTGTCGTGACAACTATACAACTTGCAGCAATATTGTCGTGACAAGTTTAGAGACTTGCAGCTAGTTTGCTGCAAGTTGACTAAGGAAGCAATAACAAGCTTGTGACAACCTTGTCGCGACAAACTTGCAGCAATATTGTCATGACAAGTTTGGAGACTTGCAGCAAGTTTGCAGCAAGCTACTCAAATTTCTCAAGCGTGTGTCGTCAAAGTTGCCAATATTACCAATATTCCTGTAAACTTGCAGCAAGATTCGTAAACTTGGCAAGGAAAAAGCAAGCTAAAAGCAAACTTGCTGTAAGTTTACATGCTATCTGGGATAGAGTATCTAAAGTGTTTTCAATTCAATACAATACAACATACAAATACAATTACTTTAACATTTATTAATTTAAGTTTAGATTTAGTTTAAATACCTATCTATCGATTAAGATCGATTTATTTTTGTTAATTTTTGTTTTTCCGTTCGTAAATAAATAATCAAGGGGAATTTAGACAGAGTACCGAACGCACATCAGAGCGCGCGCTATCCTCGCTTAAAGTTGTTCTCACTCTTCGGACCGTCTGTTATAAAACCGAGCTCGCAACGGCAAAACGCTAGTTCCAGTTGAAGCTCAAGCCGAAGAGGAATCCAAGAACAGGTAGCTGAACCAAACGGTAGACCGTTTTAAGCGTATTAACCGAACCTAAGGGAGCTATCGCTCTTCTGTCTATACTTACCTAACGCTCCTTACCGGGCGTCGTGTTCGGATTGTTGGGATTTGGCCTATGCAACACCAGGTCCAAGTAACGTATTGAGAGATTTTTGCACGGCTACTTGTTCCACTCTATTCGTTACCGGGCGTCGTATTCGTAGTGTTGGGCTTTGGCCTACGCAACACCAGGTCCAAATAACGTGTTGAGAGATTTTTGCACGGCTACTTGTTTCACTCTATTCCTTACCAGGGGTCGTATTCGTAGTGTCGGGCGTTAGCCTACGCAACACCAGGCTCAAGTAACGTGTTGAGAGATTTTCGCACTGCTACTTATTACACTCTACTCCTTACGGGGCGTCGTATTCGTAGTGTTGGGCTTTGGCCTACGCAACACCAGATCCAAGTAACGTGTTAAAAGATTTTGCGGCTACTTGTTCCACTCTACTCCTTACTGAGCGTCGTATTCGTAGTGTTGGGCTTTGGCCTACGCAACACCAGGTCCAAATAACGTGTTGAGAGATTTTCGCACGGCTACTTATTGTTTCACTGTATTCCTTACTAGGGGTTATATTCGTAGTGTCGGGAGTTGGCCTACGCAACACAAAGTTTAAGTAACGTGTTGAGAGATTTTACGGCTACTTGTTCCACTATACTCCTTACCGGGCGTCGTATTCGTAGTGTCCGGCGTTGGCCTACTCAACACCAGGTCCAAGTAATGTGTTGAGAGATTTTCGCACGGCTACTTATTCCACTCGACTCCTTACGGGGCGTCGTATTCGTAGTGTTGGGCTTTGGCCTACGCAACACCAGGTCCAAATACCGTGTTGAGAGGTTTTCGCACGGCTACATATTGTTTCACTCTATTCCTTACCAGGGGTTAATATCGTAGTGTCGGGAGTTGGCCTACGCAACACCAAGTTTAAGTAACGTGTTGAGAGATTTTACGGCTAGTTGTTCCACTATACTCCTTACCGGGCGTCGTATTCGTAGTGTCGGACGTTGGCCTACGCAACACCAGGTCCAAGTAACGTGTTGAAAGATTTTTGTACGGCTACTTGTTCCACTCTATTCCTTACCAGGGGTCGTATTCGTAGTGTCGGGCTTTGGTCTACGCAACACCAGGTCCAAGTAACGTGTAGAGAGATTTTATGGCTACGTGTTCCACTCTATTCCTTACCAGGCGTCGTATTCGTAGAGTCGGGCTTTGGCCCACGCAACACATCGTCAACACCAGGTCCAAGTAACGTGTTGAGAGATTCTCGCACGGCTACTTGTTCCAGTTTATTCCTTACCAGGGGTCGTATTCGTAGTGTCGGGCTTTGGTCTACGCAACACCAGGTCCAAGTAACGTGTAGAGAGATTTTATGGCTACGTGTTCCACTCTATTCCTTACCAGGCGTCGTATTCGTAGAGTCGGGCTTTGGCCCACGCAACACATCGTCAACACCAGGTCCAAGTAACGTGTTGAGAGATTCTCGCACGGCTACTTGTTCCAGTTTATTCCTTACCAGGGGTCGTATTCGTAGTATCGGGCTTTGGCCTACGCAACACCAGGTCCAAGTAAGGTGTTGAGAGATTTTCGTACGGCTACTTGTTCCACTCTATTCCTTACCGGGCGCCGTATTCATAGTGCCACTAAAACGAAATCCTTCATTGCGCCTCCACGATACTCCTGTCCGTAGGGTCTTCGAATTCAAGTACCTCAGACTTCTGCTTGACGACAAACTGAATTTTGTAAAACATTGCGCTTTCGTGGTTGACAAGTGTAAGAGCGTCTTGCACTTGTTCTACAAATAGTCACGATTGAAATGGAACCTTCACAAAAAACATCTTGCGAATATCTGACAATGCGGTCATTCCCATGCTCACTTATGGCTTAGACATTTGGTACCATATAGACTTCGACCTTCCTACGTGGTCAGGAAACTGGCCTCGCTCCAATCCCTATTCCTTAGAACTATACTCGGGGCTTATCGCACCGTTCCCGTAGATACCTTTTGTGTTATATCCAAGCATCCTCCCCTACATTTCCTTTTGCAGTAAATTTACTGCACCAAAGTTCTTCGCAATGCTGACTTGTGCAACTTCCTTGACCAGCACGTTTCAATCAATGATTTTCCGTCCTTTTCAGCAGCCAAACGTCACTTAAAGGTCTTAATCTTGGCCTGTGGGACACTTCCCATAAAGGGCGTAAAACCTATTCTCTTATTCCGGATATCTTTACCTGGGTCAGAATGCCCCACTTCCCTGGACGAGAGGCCGTCCAAATTCTGTCTTCACATGGCGGATTTCGTTGCCATCTAAAACGCATTAGCGTTCTGGATGATGACAGGTGTCCGTCGTGAGGTGTTCCTGACACTCCGGCGCATCGGATATCCATTGCCGCCCCATATCCCGACTTCCCTCAGGCCATCCTCGAAGTGGTGTCTGATGTAAACATTTATAGACATTTCTCAAAAGAGACCAGAGCCTACAATAGAACGATAGTTATTTTCTAACGTTTTTGCATGGTTTAATTTATTTTCTTATAAGTATACTACGGCAAAGTAGGTATTTAGTTTTTAAATTATTAACAGTATGAAATTTATTTTAGAGTCATTTATTTATTTAACTTTTTAGTTTCTTTTTCGCCGTAGCTACTTAACTAACTCTGCCTCTCTTAGTTCCTTCACAATTGCAAAGTCCTTTTCCTGCCTACTTGGTTTCATGCGAGGATAAGCCGTAAGGCAGGTACATTGCTGAACCGCGTGCTTTCAAAGCACGTTCCAATACCAAGCCCATCCGACTAAGCCTAACTAGACGTTCCTTTAAAAATGAAACATTTCCTACTCTTACCTATCCTTTTGTGGCGAACTTGTACCAAGCAAGTTCGGGTGGTTTGGTGGGTCCACATCCATCATAGTGCCGGGCTTTGGCCCACGCAACACGCCGTCAACACCAGGTACAAGTAACGTGTTGAGATTCTCGCACGGCTACTTGTTCCAATCTATTCCTTACCAAGGGTCGTATTCGTTGTGTCGCGCCTTAGCCTATGCAATACGCCAACACTAGGTTCAACCCAAACAGCAATGTAAGCTTGTATCAAGATTGCAGTAAACTTGTCGTGACAACTATAAAACTTGCAGCAATATTGTCGTGACAAGTTTGGAGACTTGCAGCTAGTTTGCTGCAAGTTGACTGGAAGCAAAAACAAGCTTGTGACAACCTTGTCGCGACAAACTTGCAGCAATATTGTCATGACAAGTTTGGAGACTTGCAGCAAGCTACTCAAATTTCTCAAGCGTGTGTCGTCAAAGTTGCCAATATTACCAATATTGCTGTAAACTTGCAGCAAGATATGTAAACTTGGCAAGGAAAAAGCAAGCTAAAAGCAAACTTGCTGTAAGTTTACATGCTATCTGGGAAGTAACGTGTTGAAAGATTTTCGCAACAGTACTTGCTCCACTCTAAAGCCCGTCTCTTTACCGATCATCCAAACCAGAAGTAATCCCTTCCATCGATCCGACGGAGATTAATACCGTTATTGCAGAGAGTAAACTCCTCGAACAAATCTGGCGCCCTAGAACCGTACCGTCCCTTAGCTTTCTGTTTTCAGATAAGCATTCTGTCCGGAGCAAGAGTCACAGCCACGGCACTACAGTTTGAACTGGTTGGCGTGACAGTAGTATTGGAATGGGGACTTTAGGATCAAGGTAAACAAGATTGTCTCGGCTGATCTAGCAAAGCTGCGTACTGTGGCACCATATCTACCATTCGATCCACCACCTGGAGAGACGCCCTATAGGTAGCTCAACCCACGGGATTATCTAAGTTTATTGATCATCTAAACAACTAACACCCACATATTAAATTTGCCATGAATATCAAAAACAATGGGTTTCTCCCATTTCTCGACGTTCTTTCAATTTTTTAACTTGAGAATCTAGAATGAAAGCTCCGTCGTTTTCTACTTTCAAATCCAAATCGAATTCATGTCACAGATCAAATAAGGAAACTTCCATGTAGAAAATAGTATCAAACCCATATTCAACTCCGCATGCTTCCTTCTCCCAAGGATTAATTTCCTACACTAGCATCTCAAATGCCTTGTTCATGTGGTTTAGTCTACATCGGTAAAACAGGTCGTTCCGTAAACACACGCATTTCACAACAGATTTTAATCCCGACTACGGTTTCGAACTATTTCTTTGGTTCCGGTCATTAGTTCGGAATCTGGCTGGATTCAAAAGTTGATTACTTAACTCTGTAATGGTTCTTTTTTAGATTAACACGGCATCGTAATTGTGGGGTTCTTAAGAATAAGCGTGCTATTCTAATTCTGACTCGCATTAATGAGAAAATATGAATTTTTATTCACAATTTTATTGAGAAAAAATACGAGTCTTAAGTTACATACATATCAAGTAAAACAATTATATTTTGGAAAGAATTACAACTAAAATTCTTATTCTTTGTACTATTATATATTATCTTAGATCAATAAAATTAGTACGTTTAAGTGGTGTCATAATTAAATGCACCTAGTGGAATTATATACAATGCAATAGTAAATAAAACAAGAAAGTACACAAATGCTAAGGTCAATGCAGAAAATAAATAACGAAATTATTTTATTCTTATATTAATACATACAGGTATTATTAATCTCCTCGATATTTGCCTCACAAAGTAACAACAAAATTATGAATATACAATTTAGGCTGCAATGTACACAAGATACTTGCTTAACAACCACATCGCCATGGTAACTACAAAACGGTTACATTTTATAAAGTGTAAAAATAATAAATCAAAAGTATTGCACACGATTATTCAATTTCCCTGTAAAAATTTAGTCAATATATAAAATAAAGTAAAAATCCCATAATTAGTTAAGCAACTATCATTAACATATATGGATCCCTGAAATATTAAAACTGGTTTCCGTGAATGGATTAACCTAACTGAAGCTCGCAAAAGCAAACTAAAAGATACGCTTGTCAAATTACAATAGTATAAATAAAATCGCAAAATAAAATGATTAACTAAAATATATAAACACTCAAAACTTTAATACCTATAAAAAAATTCTTTACACCATTAACCTAAAATTATCACAAATCAAGTTATATAAGTGTTTATACAGAAAGAATACTTTTGTATGTGGTTTTAGGAAACAGTTTAAGGTTTCAGGTATTGAACTTAGTAGCAAATATTTGTACAGTGCTCAAGTTTTTGTTATACCTTCTTTTTGTGCGACGGAAGGCTGTGTGGTGTCGGGAGATAGGGGACTATCTGATGATTGACTTTCGGGCGATTGTTGTAAGCTACCAAACGCAGAATTATTTTGTGAACATGCTATGCAAATGTAATCTTCGTCCTCTGTGATTTCTTGCGCGGATAATCCCACACAAGCCATATGAAACCATTGTTCACAACCACCGTCACACTGCACCCAATCAACTTCTTGACCCGAAGGCAATAGACAACTGTTTGCTGCGCACTTTTCTTCTACTTCTTCTTCGTCTGAACTACATTGTACACGTCGAGCTCTACCTCTTCTTCCCTCGGCACGTTTCTTCGGATTTTCCTTGACGTCTTTGGTCTTTCTTTTGGTAATTTTCTTTTCGCTATCGGTTTTTAATTGTTTTATTTTCTTGACCACTTCGTGCTCGTCAGAATAGCGTTTACGTCCTTTTTTCTGCACGGATGATTTATTAGGAGCCTGTAAAGTAAACATTAATAATTTTTTAAAAATGCTTTTGTGATAATTACTATAATTAATTAATAAGACAATAACAATAACGAAAGAGGAAATGGAGGAGGCAATAAATAGACTAAAATTAAGAAAGACGACAGGAACGGACGGTACGCAAGGAGAACAATGGAAATATGTAGGGGAGAGAGTAAGAGGAAATGTAAGAAAAATTTTTAATACAATATGGAAAGGAGAGGAATTGCCAGGGAGTTGGAAAGAAAGTTTAATTCTGCCGGTTTATAAGGGAGGGGATAGGAAGGAGGTAAATAATTATAGAGGGATTAGTGTCACTAATGTAAGTTATAAATTGTATGCCATGATTATACAAAGGAGGTTGGAAAAGGAAGTGGAAGAAAAAAGACTATTACCAGATTGGCAGATGGGATTTAGAGTGGGAAGAAGGGCAATAGACAATGTCTATATATTGAAACAGTTAGTGAATGGAGAGCTAGATAAGAAAAGGGGTAAGGTATACGCTTTCTCTATGGACATAGAAGCTGCGTTTGATAATGTGAATAGGGAAAAGCTATGGAGGGTGTTAAGGAAAAAGGGAATAGAGGAACAACGAGTGAGGAAACTGGAAGGGATATATAAAGAGACTAAGAATAGAGTAAAAATAGGGGATAGTGTTAGTGAAGTGTTTTGGACGAGGAAGAGGTTAAGGCAGGGGTGTCCTCTTAGCCCTATTTTATTTGCAATGTATATAGGAAACATATATAGGAAGAGTTGAAGGGAGGACAGTGTGGTGGGGTGCTCATGAAGGAAGGGATTAAAGTGTGAGTGTTGGCATATGCAGACGATATGGTGGCAAAAAATGAGTTGGAGATGAAAGGTATGATAAATACGATAAAGAGGTATCTGGAAAGGAAAGATTTGGGTTTAAATGTGGGAAAGTCTAAGATGGTAGTTTTTCAAAAAGGGAGAGGAGGGAAGAAAAAGGAGGAGTTAAGTTGGGGAGAACAGAAGATAGAGGCAGTGAATGAAGTGACATATTTGGGATATAGGCTAAGGTATGATAATAAAGATGATGCGCATATAAGGGAGTTAGCAAAGAAGGGTAACAGGGTATTAGGGCAGGTATGGAGTTTAGGGGAAAGAGTATTTGGGAAGGAGATCGAGAAGAGAAGATGGCTGTTTGAAAAATTGATTAAAAGTGTGATGATGTACGGGGTGGAGGTATGGGGTTGGAAAGAGTGGAACCTATTGGAAAGGGTACAAATAAAATATTGGAAATGGATACTGGGTTTAGACAGGGAGACGCCGGGTTACATAATAGAAAAGGAGGGGAAGTTAGAGAAGATTAGAATAGAAGCAGGAAAAAGGGCGATGGGTTATGAAGAGAAAATGAAGGAAAGGAGAGAATGTAAAATTTTGCAATGTTGCTGGAGGACGGTAAAAGACAGCAAAAACATATATGGGCAGGAAGAAAAGAAACTTTACTACCAACGAGGAGGTTTCGCAATAGAAGAGGTGGAAAGAAGGAGAGAGAAAGGGAGGTTAAATAGTGAGGAGATAGTAAGAAGAGATAAAGACTCGCAGGTGCAAAAGAGGGAAGGAAAGATAAGGGAAGGAAAGTATAACGTAAGGTATGGGAATATAGTGTCCAGGGGGATTCCTAAGTATCTGATGGGGAGGAGAAGCTGAGGAGAGAAACGACTTATAGCTAGGTTCAGATGCGGAAATGAGGAGAATTTAAATAAGTATTGGAAGGAGGATGTAATGAGGAGATGTAGATTATATGGGGAGGGATGGGAGAACATAGAACACTTGAGTGGGGAGTGTATCGAGCTAAGGGAAGAAAGGAAGAGGAGGAAGGCTTTGATTGGGGAGGAGGGGGAGGGATTGGATTGGATGAAAGCAGTAAAGGAAAGAAGGATAAGAGGGAGGGTTAGGACTATCGATTTAGAATAATAAGATGGTGATGGGAAGATTTTAGGGGATAAAGTTTTTTCTTTGTTTTTTTAATTTACAAACTTCTGTACAAATTATATTAGTATAATAAGAGAAGATGTAAGGGTAACGTAACCCATTGCAAGGCCGAATGGCTAGACAATTAACAATAAATAATAACTTAATAAGACAATCATTTTTTACGATTAGATCACATTTACATTTTCCCATTTCTTCATGTTCAAAACAACTGAAGATGATAAAAATAATCTTGATAGAATAAAAGCCGACATAGTATATATCAAATACTTCCTGCGAATTAAATAAAACAAACAGAAAACATGATGAAACAATTTAATGATGAGAACTTTGAAAATAAAGATTTTGATTCAGTACACTATCTGTTTCAGTAAAACAACTGAGAAGATGGCAAATAAGATATTCGTACGGAAAGATAACCTGATGGCGAGCAGACATCGAAATTATGAACGCCGCAGAAGAACCGACGAATGTTCGAGAACATCTAGGATACAATCCTAAAGCATATATATGAAGCTATCTTAAGTAAACTAGGAAATGAAATATGGGTGCTTTTAGTCGTAGTTAACGCTTATCGTTCTACACTGTCTCAAGCTATGTGTTTAATTACGGACTAGGTAACCATATTTTTAGGGTTCTCCATAGTTTGTTGGTTCTCGGGCAATATTACCGTAAGGTCACGTATGCTATGAAGTTATAGGATAAAATTTATCCATTTTTGCTAGAATTTTGGCTCTGGGTCTTTGGATATACAGGGCGGCTCCTTAAGTGCGCCCTTGAAATGTATCTCCAAAACTATTTGGTCTAGCAATACGGGAAAAAAATTTCATAGACTAAATCATATATGAAGAGTTCACTGTAAATATTTTCACTTTTGAAAACCCTTTGGGGGCGGCGCAATCCGGAGATGGTTACAAAAAAACGTAATGTTCTCAATGATTTTAAATGTAAAGAAATTTCTAAATCTCCATGCCAAACTGCTAGGCGAAGACATAAACTTTATAGACAAAAATGAACGTGTTGTCGATTAGAACTTTTTCATTTCAAATAGTTTTAACTAGAAACACCATATGGCACTTTTCTTAAAATTTTCTTGTTAAATTGGTGACTCATTTTAGTGAAGACTCGCAGATTTTTGCAATTTTCTTAAAAAAATTAAATGAGACATAGCAAGCTTAGTATAGTTGTAAAGTACATGAATGAGCAAATCTATCAAAAAAAATTTGATTTATCTGTCATTGGAGAAACGGGAGATATTACACAACATGTCAAAAATGACTTTTGTGAATCATCAATCGCGAAGGTGTTCAAATTGCCTCACATTGTTTAGAATGCACTAATTTATCTAATTCCACCATCGGAGTAGAACGTATGACGTTCTGTATTCTTAAAATCATGTTCTCGCGCGTAGTAGGAGGATCTAGAGTAAATCTTTTACACGTCCCCAGAGACAAAGATCTAGACATTTAAGATCCGGAAACCTGAGTGGCCAAGGAAACGCACTTCCCCTCTCAATCCATCGATCGGGGAATTCATCGTAGAGATGGTTCCGAACTCCACCTGCATAATGAGGATGACAACCATCTAATTTCAGCCACATATTTTGACGACTATTCAAAGAATAGTCATCCAATAAATCTGGCCATGTATTTGTTATGAACTCTAAAAAGGCAGCACCATTCAGCAAACCATCAAAAATGTAGGAACCAACAATTTGTCCGTCAAGTATCTCACACAAAACATTTACGGATCATTGATATTGATTATCCACAACTCGGATTTAATGAGCGTTTTCCTTGGTATAACAATGCATGTTGTGCCAATTATTATTCTTAAATGTCGGTTCATCTGCTCATAAAGTTTTATTATTTATTATTTGAAAACAAACGAGAACAACAACAAAGAGGTAACAAGGTTCAAATAAAAACACAAAATAATAACAAAACTTAAGTATGTAGCAACAGAAAACACAAAAATTAACAACGTTCAGATAGAAACACAATGCGCAATCTCGATAGATAACTTTTTTAAAGCAAAATAAACGTTATGACAACAAATGCAGGTCCTACTATAGCCGTTATGCTATTGTTCATAATACGAAAAGACAAAAACAAATCAAGCAACCGAAATTCTTCATTATTAAACATTTTGTGTCATATCTCCAGTTCATCCAATGACAGAGAATTCAAATTTTAAAATGTAATGTAGAATCTTCCGTGCTATACGACAGTTACAAACTATTTGAAATAAAACATTTCTAATCGACAATATATTCATTTTTGTCTATAAAGGTTATGTTTTCGCATAACAGTTTAGCAGGGAGATTCAGAAATTTCGTAATAGACAATTTTAATGTTAAATTAGATAAGCTTTCGAACTAGGTAGGTTAATCAATATCTTTATATTTAAAATAATTGAGAAACTTACGATTTTTTGCAACCACCCCCTGATTGCGCCGCCCCCAAAGGGTTTTCAAAAGAGAAAACATTTTCAGTGAACTCCTTATATGTGATTTAGTCTATGAAATTTTTTCCCGTATTGCTAGACCAAATAGTTTTCGAGATAAATTTGAAGGACGCGCTTAAGGACTCACTCGGTATAAGGTATGATTATTTTATTTAGTTTACGTGAATATGTATACGTCATAAGTTTTCGTGTTTGAATATGCCCAACCATATGGTTACTTTGTAATAGCGAAGGCTTCCACGGACGGAGTCTATACTAAGATGAGAACGTCTTCGGGTTTGAACCGGGTCACCGAAGCTGCCAACATTTTGCTCACTTTCGTAAGGGGCTTTAAGCAACCGAATGAATGTAGGGTAAAAATGCCAATCTCGGAAGTAGTACTCGAGCACGTTGATGTAGGCGACGAGTAATAACTACTTGAACATCGCGGCTTCATATAACCATTGTTCACCAAAGTTCTAGTAAGACGGCGGATATCTGAGTCTAGATCCTCAGGGTGGCGAATAGAAAAAGCGCGATGAACCAAAGATTCAATAACAGAACGTTTCTGTGCAGGATGATGATAAGACGAAGCAAGAAAGTATTTGCGATAAACAGAATGGTCCAGAAGACCGCCAGGCTTACGAGTCACAAGAACGACGTCGTGAAATGGGAAAGAACCATTAGTTTCGATTTCAATAGTAAATTGGATATCTGATGATGATCAAGAAACTTACGATAATTCGAGATGACTATGAAACCAAACAATAAACGTGTCGCCAGCATACTTGTAGCTTTTAATATTGATGATTCCGAAGCAACCGTTTCAAAAGATTCCATAAAAATGTTAGCTACAACAAGCGATAGAGAAGAACCCATAGCAGCAGCACCAGAAACTTGTTCGTAACATTTGTTATCAAATTGGAAGTAAGTGGATGATAAACATTTATCAATAAGAGGAACCAAACTCAAATCCTTGTCATGGCGAGACAGAATCTGTTCGATGACAATAAGCGAATCTTTAATAGGAACTTTGGTTCAAGACGACAATAGTGTTGCTTTCGTCGGTTGGAAGAACAATCATATCGGGGTTCATATGAAGACTTTATGTTAAAAGTGTTTTAGTATGTTTGTCCTCTGTATAAGATTTGTTCTCGAAACGCCCACTTTTCGTCTGGGTAGGGATAAAATGTCAAATTAAAACATTATTTTTCCGCTGACTCTAGTTTGTTTCACATATATGGTTCTAACGTAAGCGCCCGGCGAAGTTTTCACTTCTAAAATTTCACAAACATCTGTGTTATAAATGGGTGTATTACGTGTTGGGGCAATTTGGAAGGATTCATGATTAATCCATTACCTTCGCTAGAGGCTATAATTAGAAGCACGTACTAAAAGAAGCTCTTGGTTAATTAAGCCATTTCCGAGACAATCTGGGGGAATTAGTCCTATTTGTACTTAGTGTGATGTTCAAGAACCTTCGAGGCACACCTGCATTAAGAATAATGAAAAACCACTCGGATGCTTGACGCATTTGAATACGATTCATTGTTTGTCGATAAGCAATTTAATTGTGATACGATCCTATGTCTAATTTTACTTCATTTTCTTAGCGATTGTGTAGGGGATGGTTGGAGCGTGCCGATAGCTATCCGCATGACTTGGACGACCGTAAGTACTCCTTTTTTTTACTTGTCAGTAATCCACGATTAACTCAGAAATTACGCATTACTTGATTTTCTTCTATTGTATGTACTTCGATAACTTCATGTGTAGAGGGTTGCCTAACCTCCAGGACTTGTATCAACGTTATAACTGTGATATTTATAGTTATTCTTTGCTACTATATATGTACATAATTCTGCCTGGTGTGATGGAATTTTATAAAACTGCTCATAAAGCCTAAAGAGTGGTGTTTTACAACATGTGCATAACTTTTGAACGTAACTGTAAATGCTTGGGTGTTATATATAATGAACTGACGCTCAGCAAAAAAAAATTACACTAAAAATTTTTAGGCTGGAAATTGTATCAGGTTTGGCTAATGGTGATAATGTAGAAGCATCTTAACACAAAGAGAGAAATCAAGGGCGTATCAAGAACACTTAGATGCCTGGTTAATATTCTCACTACCAACGCGAAGAAGAGGATCATCAACATGCTATAAATAAGTAAAACAGCTTTCGATAGGAAGGTGACGCCAAATGCAAACGATACCATGCCCAATTAAGATAATATGGAGGAAATAGAGGCGCCAAACGAGTAACGAGAACCCGTAAACAGAGGTCTTCGAAAAAAACCAAAACTGTCAAGACGAACATGAAGACGCTGGAAAGTTCTAGTAAGTAAAACTACACTGACAACAGGCTATGCTGGTGCCTACAATCTATCTCATTACATGAGAAGTTTCTTAGTATAAAACATAAGAAGATCGGTTCAATACAGAAAGTTTGATAAAATTATCACAAAACCTGATGCTGTTTTCAAATTAAAATACGCCATTCGTATCGATCAATGTCGTCAAAATATATAGACGTTTATTTAGTTTACAATTCCTAACCTAACTTTATTTACTAAAATCAAAATATTTACACTGCAAAACCTTTCTGCCATTCGCGCATTTTTCATTGTAGCTAATCACGAAGCGGATCTTTCTTTCGAACTTAAGATGTAAATTGATTTGTTTTTAATTCCCCTTGCCCGCTTGTAGTTGTTGTACATCCCTATATATTCCCACTTTCCATCGATATGTCGGAAATATTGATACGTATCGCAGTATTTTTGTATTTAGTTCTAGGGTCTATAACATTTTTTTTCGTTATTCGAAGTTCGCGCTTAATTAAATGTGAATATTATTGAATTAAATATATTTTAGATATAATCAATGCTTAAAATAATAGTGTTTTCAAACAATTTAAGCAACTTTAGCAATAAAAACTTAGGTTATCTGTTTATTTTTGTGTTTTAACACTTAAGTGGTATGGTGCGGCCCTCACGCATGACATTTTCTTTGTTTCCTACCAAACTAAGCATCGTGTGCAGCCGCCATTTTAAGTATTCTCGTTACGTCGCGGCGCTGCATCACTTACCAGGACGCAGGTATGCGCATGTTGGGGTCCGCGCGGGCCCCACGATACCAGTTACGTTAGTTTTTTGGCGTGGCAATTTTATTTGTTTTGTATTTTTTTACAGTTATTTAATCAAGATGTCGAGGATTTTTAGTGGGGAAACAATAGAAGAGATCTTGAACGAAGATTCTGATTGCAAATTACTGATTGGTAGCATGCCAGAAGAACGACGTGGCCACAGTGAAATTATAAGTGGTTGTGAAGATCCATCAACCCTTGAATCGTAGATGCTAATGTTCAAGCGTCTTCCACAGAGAGTGAAGAAGAGAATATTGCAGGACATAGTCGATCCAGCTACTATAGAAAAAATAAATACAAATGGTCTAAAAATCCACCAGCACCTTCACGTACTCGTCAACATAATATTGTAAGACAGACCTGGTTTGATTGACCCAGCTACATCTAAAAGTGATATTACTGCCAAAGAATCGTTTGAATTGCTAGTTGATGATGACATTATACAAATTATAAACAACTACACAAACGAGATTACCGAGAATTCGGAAAAGACTGCTATGGATGCATTTTGGACGAAGTACGTATCTGTAACAGAGATGAAAGCTTTTATAGGTCTTTTACTGTTGACTGGAGTGTTCAAATCAGGACATGAAGACATAGAATCTTTGTGGGCTACAGACGGAACAGGTTGTGACATTTGTAGAGCTACCATGTCTTTGAAAAGATTATTTATTTTGTCAAATCTTCGGCTTGATGACTTTGCAACGAGAGAGAAGCGAAAAGCTGTATACCGCGCAGCACTAATTTTTGAAATATTTGTTCATAGAAAACTGTCAAAAAAATTACAGTTGTTCAGAATATATCACTATTGACGAAATGTTATGTCCATTCCGAGGCCGATGTTACGACTCACTATTTATATAACGCTTTTATATATACAGGCAAACAGCAGGAACGCATCAGAATTCAACTTTCTATTCCCACGCAATCCGTACTGCAGTTGACTTCTCCGGTTTTTGGATCAAACAGGAAAATAACAGCAGATAATTGGTTTTCATCGGTAGTTAGTTGATGCATTACTCGAAAAAAATTTGACTTACGTCGGGACTTGAAGAATCAACAAACGTGAAATCCCCACTGAATTCCAACCACCTAAGCATAGAGAACCAGGATCTTCTGTTTTTGGATTTATAGCTAAAAGCACAATATCTTCTTTTGTGCCAAAAAAAATCAAAGCGTTATGATTTCTTCAATGCATGCATCATGACAAAAGCGTAAATGAACGTACAAAAAAACCGGAGATAATTGAGTTTCACAACTCCACAAAAAGTGGAGTGGATGCCTTAGATCAAAAATGCGCTAATTACTTAGTAGTTCGCAGAACACGACGTTGGCCAAGTGTAGTATTGTAAATATTGCTTGTGTAAACGGCTATGTGTTGTGGAAAGGTTCAAATGCTGGCAAAAGGATGAAGTAAAAGAACTAGAAAAAATCTGTTGGCATAGAACTCATCAAAAATCACATCTTAAACAGAAAAACCGAGTATTCTAAGTACCCAAGTGATTTGCGTGCTATAATTGATAATTTCTTAGCAGTTAACACGGCGCCTTTACCGTCGACGTCTAATGTCGCTACTCAAAGCCAAAACGTTTTAAAAAAAGGATACTGTGACTTATATGACAGAAAAAAAGATGGCAAAGTTGCTACAAAGTGCAATAATTGTTCACAATAGTAGCACAAAAACACTATGTGATAATTGTCAAGACTGAACAAAGTTTCGTAATTGTGTTGATGAGTCCTAAGATTGGAAGTAAGTCTAATTCATGTTGATTTTTGTGAAATGTTAATTAAAGACTATAAAGTGTTATTTTTTAAGTTTATATATTATAGATTAAGTAAAACATTATTAGTTTTTATGATAACTTTCCAAAAAGAAATTTTCATAGTTTTTTGTATAATTGTTACTATTTTGAGATCTTTTGTAGTATCTAAGTAAGAAGATTTAAGTATATGAATAAAAACAAATCGATTACATTAAACAAGCCTATTATTTATCATTTATGAGCATTTATTCAAGTACACAGTTAAAACTTGCTTGCTAGAAGCAAACATACTATGGGAGCCGCGCGGCCCCCACGATACCCGTTACGTATATGTCAAATTTACGATACCAGTTGAGGGTTAAACCACAATTATGAATTACATCAAAATTAATTCTATTAAACTAATGACAATTGTCAGAATCACTGACTTGATTTTTAATTTAAAATTAGTATCTTAAATTTTAAATTTGATTTAGAAACAGGCAGAAAGGTTTTAATAATTTTAGTAGTGGAAAAAATTGTATCTTTACCACGGTTGAGAAGTTCATTATAACCTGCGAAATTTATATCTCTCGACGCTTCGCGCCTCGCGATATAATCTATCACTTAGGTTATAATCATACACTTCTTAACCTTGATATATAATATACTATTTTCCATTACTAGTTGTATAGGGTTTCATTGTTACGTATGATAGTAAGTTGTGAAGTTGCACTTTTTGAAGCGCAGGTAAATAACGTCATTATTAACCACTGGTTAATAATAAACATATTTGCATTTTCTGATAATTCTGTTTTAAAAAAAAAATTACAAAACTGTTTACCAGGGGCAAGAGATTTGGATTTTAAAAATGTAAGTTATTTGAAGTTTGCGCTTAACTAAATGTGAATTTTAAGTGAATTAAATATTTTAGAAATAATTAATGCTTAAAGTGTTACAGTAATAATGTTTTTTAACAATTTTAGTAAGTTTAGTAAAAAAAAACTTACGTTGTCTATTTATTTCTGTGTTATAAATCACAATTACGAATTACCTCAAAATTAATTCTATTAAACTAATGACAACTGCCACAATCAGTCAATCGATTTTCAATTTGAAATGAACATCTTAAACTTTAAATTTGATTTAGTAACAGGTAAAAAGGTTTTAATAATTTTAGTAGTGAAAAAAAATTGTATACAGACCACGCTTCACTGTGCGACTTATATCACGAGACGCGAAGCGTCGAGGGATATAATCTGTCGTTAGGTTATAATTATACACTTCTCAACCTTGGTATATTTTACACGACGTCTGTATATCGGTCAATTACCTTTGCTTACAAAACGCAGAAATTACTCAACAGAAAAATTTAAATTCTGTCATAGAGTTTTTGCACGTTGAGAGAATATTCCTTTGATCAGACTTCTGAAGTAGGCCGAAATGGTTAACTCAAGGTTTCAGTCAAGTCGCAACTTCGAAATGTGTGTTTTTAATTACATTTGTACTAATTACTCAAAAATATTGTAATCATCCTCCAAGTTATTGGTTCTGGAATTATTAATATTAAACGTCACTTAGAGAGATTTAATCTTGTTCTGTAGTTTTTGAATGAAACGCTGCAAACGTTCAAGTACGAAAACCCAAATTGGCGTAATAATGTAACAAAAAGTTTCGCTTTATTAAAAAAACCACAAAACACAAATAAAATTCCTTACGAGAAGATGTTTATCGTCAATTTTTGTAGTGGATGACTCGAAAGATAACTAACAATACTACTTAAATTTATCTCGAAAACTATTTGATTTCAAGACAATATTCTAGAAGCAGCAAGAACTAGCTGTGGAGTAAAGAAAATTGTGAACATATACAGGAAAGGAAGCAGATGGTGGTCAACCGAGATACAACAGAAAGTCAAAGAAAAGAAGGAAAAATGGAAAAAGTATATAATAACTGGATCGGAAGAAGACTATAGCACATACAAGAAAATAGGAACCGAAGTAAAGAAAAGTATAAAAGAAGCGAAGGAAAAGACATGGGAAGAGTTCGGAAACAGGATGAGAGTAAATTATTCAGAGAACCAAAAACTTTTCTATAATACATTAAAGCAATTAAAACAAAAGAAACCACCCAAACTAAGAAACAAAAAAGATAAAAACAGGAAAGTGATAACCGAAGAGAGGGAAATAATGCAAAGATGGAAGGAATACTTTGAAGAACTAACAGAAGCAAGAAATAATGACGTAGAACAAGAGATAAAGGAAATAAGAACGAGACATAGGGATACACAAAAGATACAAAGAATCACAAAAGAAGAAGTCGTTGAAGCAATCAAGAAACTCAAACTAGGGAAAGCACCAGGAGAAGATGAAATCACAGGCGAAATGTTGAGATATATGGGACAGATAGCTGTAGAGGAATTCCGTGAGTTGCTAAATGAAATAATAGCACAAAAAATAATACCCACAGACTGGAATATAGGAATAATACTACCCCTATAGAAAAAAGGAGACATAAAGGAATGCTCAAATTATAGGGGCATTACACTAACGAGTATACCCGGCAAAGTATTAAGCAGCATTATCGAGAAGCGACTGAGAGAAGAAATCGAAAACTCGCTGGAGGAGTCACAACATGGGTTCCGTAGAGGGAGAAGCACACAGGACCTAATTTTCACAATCAGACAATTAGGAGAAAAAACGATAAAGAAAAAGAAGGAAATTCATATTTGCTTTATTGACCTGCAAAAACCGTTCGACAGGGTAAGGAGAAAGGATGTGTGGGAAAGCCTAGAAAGAAGAGGAATAAGTGATGATATGATAGATGTGATCAAAGCACTATACAAAGACAACAGAAATAAAGTAAGGACACATAACAACGAGTCAGAACAATTCGAAACAAAAACTAGGACTGAAACAGGGATGCGTGCTCAGCCCACTCCTATTCTCAGTACTCATGGACGACATAGTGAAGATTTGTAAAAAGAAATGCTACAATATGGAAGTGGGAAGTTGGAGATTGAATAGAATAACAATACAGGAACTACTATTCGCGGATGATATGGTACTACTAGCAGAATCAGCGGAAAAACTCCAAGAAAACATTAATATCTACGATCGCGAGCTCAGCAAAATAAACATGGAGATAAATATAGAAAAAACTAAAACTATGATTATGGCCAAGACAGTCCTTCAACACAATATCAAGATAAAAGGACGAACACTAGAAGAAGTAACAAAATTTAAATATCTAGGTACAACAATAGATAACAAAGGAGAAATAGATAACGAAATAATGAAAAGAATAGGCAAGGTGGGAAAAATATTCAACACACTTAAAAACACGTTCCTCAAGAAAAAATAAATTCCAGAACAAATAAAATCGGAAGTATATAAAAAAGTAGTACGACCATCGTTAATTTATGGCAGCGAATCATGGACGATAAACAGAAGAAACGAGAGCAAAATTAGAGCAATGGAGAAGAGATACTTGAGGAAAATTAAAGGAATAACAAGATTGGACAGAGTGAGAAATGAAAATATAACGGAACAATTGAAAGTGAAACCTATATTGACACTGGTAGAAGAAAGGCAGTTAGGTTGGATGGGACATCTGCTTCGAATGGATGACAACAGGATAGTGAAGAGAGTATATGAAGCAAGAACAGAGGGGACGAACGCAGTAGGCAGACCAAGAAGGAAATGGGAGGAACAGGTAAAAATAGCAGCGGAAAATAGAAACATACAATGGAGAGAAATTAGATTAAATGAAATAAAAACTATTTGATTTAGCAATACGGAAAACAAATTTCATGGACTAAAATGGGGAGTTTACTGAAAAGATTTTTACTTTTGAAAACCCTTTGGGGGCGGTGCAATCAGGAGGTAATCGTAATTTTCTTAATGATTTAAAATGTAAAGATATTCGTTAACCTACTTAGTTCAGAAGCTTATCTAATTCAATATTAAAGTTGACTATTACCATATTTCTAAATGTCCATGCTCAACTGTTAGGCGAAGACATGACCTTTATAGACAAAAATGAGCGTATTGTTATTGTTAGAAATGTTTTATTTCGAATAGTTTGTAACTGTCGTATAGTACGAAATATTCTACATTAGAAACACTTTTCTTGACTGGTATGATAAAAAATGTGACAGAATGACACATGACGTTTAATTAATTAATGATTATTAGTTCCAACTTCTAGTCATAATATTCTACTACACTTTACCGGATTAGGCTAGAAAAGTAAAAGCACAAAAAACTTTTTTGAAATTAAAACTGTGTTGTTGTGGTGGGTAAGATATCTTTGTCATTGTATTTAAATATACCGGGTTAGGCAAATAGTTTGGTTGACATGACATGATTTTCCTTGGCTAAGCACAGTCTTTTTTTGAATGTAACTTGATTTTTACGCATGTTGTTACATGAGTTTTGTAAAATCTCTACAGTGCGGTAAAACAAGCAGTAAATTGATTTGTGTTTAGTACTTTTATGTAAGCAAACTGGTTATTCAAGAAAATTGTAATAGGTAAATAGTCAGAAAATGTAATTTTAAATTTATCAAAATGCAGTCATTGCAATAATGTAAGTAGGTGCCTATAATGCCAGCATAAAAATACACGTAATTGTTAATTTTTTATATTAAATTAATGTAGACTACAAAATTTAATACAAATTTCGTGCGTTTAGGTTTAGATCGCGCTTACACGCACTCAATTGTAAATAACTATTAAAATTATAAGAGACATCAGAAAATGATTTGCAGTTGGCAAATACAAAAAAAACGGTTAAATTATTCTAATTAATCAAAATGGAGAATGTACTTACATCAAAATCAATTAATACCATTTCTTTTTCTGGATCCCGAGAAGCTTGTAGAAGTTTCCACAATTGTAGAGTTTCATCTAACGAAATTTCTAACAAATCCCCTTCCATTAATATATCTTCAAGTTCTTGACGAGATTCCTCACTAAACTTTATGATAGTGTCACTGTTGCATGAACTCGGAAAATGCAAAGAATATGCGTGTTCATCTACAGCATCGTCACTAAGAGTAGAAGACACTTTGGAGCATTCTATACTATCATTTATGCTATATGAATGTATACTGTTACTTTCAGAATGATCTTCTGCACTTAGACCACTACAAGATCCTATCTCTTGCACGTGTAATTGTAAGTCGGGATTAACGGAAGCCTTTTTTAGTTCGGCACTAATAATTTTTTCGGTTTTTTGTCGAGCAGCTGCTTCCGAATTTTTTTGAGTTGCAAGAGTTAGTTTTGCAACAGCAGTTTCAAACTCGTGCGTCTGCAATAACTGTTTCACTCTATCTTGCCACGTCATTGCACGTTCCGTTAAACATTGAAGAGCTTCTCCTTCAGGTATTCGGACGGATAACTTTTGTAGGGACACCAGCAATGTTAAAATCGTCTCTAACCGCGGACGTTTAGTGCGTTGGCATAAAGGACACAAAAATTTACAATCTTTAAAACCCATCCTTAAGGCTATATTAGTAAAATTTCCGTTAAACTTAATATTCGCTATTTTTGGTAAGTTAACACACGTAGAATGATACCAGTCCCTACACAATTCACACTTCATCATTAATCCAAACGCTCCTCTTTGACAAATACAAAATTTGCTATCTTCTCCAGGAACACACGGTTTCGAATTATTAGTAGCGCGTAATGTTTTAAACGCTTCCAACTCGACTTCTTCCGCGTCTTTAAACCTATTTACAATATCTCCAGGTTCCATGTCATTGGTTATCACAAACTGAGAGTCATCCGCGTTTTTTCTTTTAGTGTTCTTCGCGACTGTCATGACTGTAGGTGATCTTGGCGATAACGCTTCCATTAAAGAAATCGCAGTCGCTTTTTTCAAAAACGTACGATACGTTTTATCTTTCCAGTCGTAAGCGGCCATAATATATTGTTCTAAATCTGAAACGTCCGGTAGTCTCAGAGGTATTAATTGACCTTTTTGAAATAAATCTTCCAACACACCTATGTACGGGTAATATTCGGCCGCATTAATTTCTTCTAAATTTTTCATCCACTGTTTAATACTAGTTTCAACTTCTTTAAGAAATTCTTCGCTAGGCAAGTATGGTTCAATGTCTTCGGCTTCTGACAATAACTTTTCTATTTCTGCTACAACATTCGTGGGAGATGGATCGTTTAATAACGCCTTAGCTCTACTTTCCCAACGTTGTCCTTCCTGCAATAACGATCGCAAAGTCACTAATTCCTTTTCTATGTGAGCATCAGGCTTTATGTTCTCACTAGTTTCTATTAATCGTTCTATGTCACTTAATGTAATCACATCCGACTTATTATTACGCAACGATTTAACGTCGTTTAACCATTTTGCTTGATTTAATTTTTCGCGTATACCACTTAGGAAAGGCAATTCTATACAAATGGTTTCGCCGTGTTCTAAACATTTTTCCAACGCGGGTATACTACACTCATTAAGAGGAAGTTGTAGCAATTCTTTACTCGTCTCGTCGAATTTATTAGATTCGTTTAATAATTCTCTAACTATTTTCGATTCGTCTAAAACACAAGCTAAACTTTCTATTTCACCAATAAACAAATTAAGTTCTTCTAAGTTTAGATGATATTTCCTATCGTTACAATTGCGAGTACGCGTACGCGCCATCGTCGAATCTAGTTGACGTATAACACTAGCACATTTTTCCGCATCTTCTATTGCATTAGCTAAAGTAGTAAGTAGTTCGCACTTGGGAAACTTTTTCTCTTCGGCTTCTGTTAGAAGTCCTTTTAATTCAGATAAGGTTAATGTCGATGGAACGCTAGGATCCAAAGAATCTCGAACTTTACTCAACCAAACGTCAAACGCTTCAGCTTTGATTTTAAGTTTTTGTAACATACGGGGCAATTCGTCTAAAGTGTAGCGATACCGTAAGGTATGATTACTTGGAGGACAGTTGCATAGTTCCACGTAATGGCGAAGACATACGAGCATATCTGCATTACAGCTACACGTTATAGCTGATAGGAAGCAAGTGGTTTTACAAACTTCACATTGACGTTCATCATCTGGAAGTAATTCGAAGGCCTCACGTTCTGCGTTTGTCACGCCCTACATTTGAAAAAGTATTGTAGAAACTAGTATGCTATGTTACCATTATATTACGTACCCATTCTAACAAACTCTTCCTCAGCTTCTTTTCTGTATCAACCATTTGCAACATGTCTTGGTAAGTTGTTGCTGCTATTAAGGGACTTAATTTATCAGGTTCACATGCCATCTTACAAACTAACTCGTCGTGGGAAAATACGCAAAAACGCCTAAGATGAGAATAGTGTAAAATACATTCGCGACCCATTTTTAACCAATCAGCAGGAGCAAAGTTTACAGCTTCGGCGAAATTATACCTATTGAAAAAAAAATAAAATGTCATTAATTAACTATTTCCTAACCCAAATAGCTACTGACTAAAATACTAATTGAAAAGTAAGCTATTAAAAACGTAATTCAACGTAACCGATGCAACTAATGTTATAGACTTGGAGACGTTATATAGAACGCCCACGAAAGATTTCGATGACAAACTTCCTCAGTAGAAACTCATGCAACCCAGACACGCTTAATCAAGAAAAATTGGTGATCAAGTTCTAAGTACATAATGAGCTAAACATTAGGTTGTACGTTCTATTCACGCAAATCGTCCTACAAATACACATGTACAGCAAGCACATCTTATCCAACCAAACACCGTAAGTAATAATGACATCTGACGTCAACACAGTTAACCACTGACATAATTTACCAACAACCAAGAACCGTCGAGATTTATGGTTAGAAATGATAAAGCGTGATAATTAAAACATAGTACCTTAAAAGCTTATGGTGTGTGCGTTGTCAATTTTCTTCCCAATGCTTCTAGTACTACACTGTGTGCAGCTTTAATTAGTACAATAAAATATTCTGCTTATACTTATAACTACAGTTCGGAATTATATACTCTATTAAAATTGCAACACTAAAAAGGGGTAAGAATTATGAGACCAAACTTGGCAGGAAGGTTTAGCTACTCAGAGGTAGCAAATAGTTAAAATTTTATTCAAATGGATTAACTGGTAATGGCATAAGGCCGCGATTTTATGACAATAAGATACCGATATTGCAGTAACAGATCAATCGCGGATCAATAGTTAGGTAATATAGGTTGTCCTGTAATCCTTCGAACAGTTTACTGCCAAATCAGAAATTTTGGATTGCAATCACATCGGTCACATGTTATGCTACCATTGATGGCTCAACACCGACATCAACGTTGGAGTGGTGTAGGTTGCGACTCTATTGGAATCTGGAATTGCATAGAGTAGTCTTCAGTGATGCCTCCCGATTCAGATTTCTCTTCAATTAGCGAATAAATCTTTCACCTTGAACTAAAGCTAAAGCGCAATAAGATCCTGTGTACGGCTAGAGGGTAGCGTCAGGTCTTTTTCATCTGACACTCGTCGCTCTAGCTCCCCTACTCCATCAGCCTCCTTCATAGAGGTTGAATCCGCATAGTACAAGTGTCGCTTGACGATTTCAAAGCAATTAGAAATGATTGACTTAGTCAGCAGACATCGAGGGACTTAGTAAAACCATAATTTCCCATCGCGTAAGGAAGACAACTGCTGACATTGAAAGTGCCTTAGAACGCGTACAAATAGCCTTGCAAACTGTTACCGCCAAAGTTTCCAGTACCCCTGCTGCAGTCCCTACTCATTTTTCGTACGCCCAAGCTGTCCGATCTAAAATAGAGAGGGTCACAGTTCCTTCGGGTAAACCAGTCGCCCCTATTCATCGTTATACCTCCGTGCCTAAACCGGACTGTCCTTTGAAGACTTCAGACGAAACTAAAACGACTCTGATGCAAGTTCTAAACCCGCAAACTTATGGCCTACGATTGAACAGAGTAACTTAGACGGGCAGAAACTATAAGGATCGGATCTGAGCGAACGGACTTAACAAAAATTTCCCCAGTCGGTCTTGATAAAGCCGGTCCGATTGTCAAACCGTAAAGTAAATCCTTACCTCGTGTTTCTATCCTCGACGAGCAGGAAAAGGATGCAATCCTATCACAAAATTGCGATGATGCTTCTGATGAGATCCTACATCTTGCCAATGAGCAAATAAAAGCTCTTTTCCGCTTTGACCCTCGGGACAGAGCTAACAGTCACTGGATTCTGGAAGTCCCACCAAAAGTTCGAAAATTCCTTTTGGTATCATGTCGCGTTTACGTCGCATTGCTTTAATTGTCAGAATTTGGCCATCATTCGAACCACTGTAAAAGCGAAATACAGTGCGACCATTGTGCTGAAAAGCACGAAAGCAAGATATGCCCTAACACGGAGCGAGATCCCTCATGCGCAAACTGCGCTCGTTTTGGCAGTAAAGGTGAAGTCATTAGACAGAGCCTCATCCAATACCTGCCCAGTATATACAAAACGGCTCGATGCCAAAATAGCAAACACTAATTACGGACAGTAAGAACACTCAATTAAGTTTGACGTTTGTACAAGCGAACGAGTTGCGACTTTTGAAGCTGAGTTTCCCCTCCGACAATGACATACGTGTTTAGTTCTGGTTTAGGGTACAAGTTCGCTGACACGGTTGGGAGTTCCGGATCCTCTTCTATACGGTACAACTCGGTTATTGTTTTCAATAGTTCGAAGCTCGTCGGAGTAGTTACACTAAGTCATTTAAACGAATAACTGCATTATAGTATCTATGATTACGGTTGGAAACACCACCTTGACAATCATCGGCGTTTATTGGCCGCCGAGTGAGAATGTACGCATTCATCTATAACACCTCGATAAAATTCTTAATGAACCAAAAGACGTTCCTATCATAGCAAGTGACTTCAAATCGAAAAACCTTTTACATTCTCTAGCCACTTGGACTCGACAAACATCGACGTCACTTTGGCGTCCCTTCTGTTGCCAGAAAAATCCTAAACTGACGTGTTGTCCCAGAAGTTATTGAAAGTGACCACCGACTGATACGGTTTGAGTTAACCGTCGAAGTCCCCATCTAGATACGATTTCTAAGACCATCCTTGATTATAAACGAATAGATCGCGTTCGCCTAAATATGGCAATTACAAGTTCTACTCCTGCTTGTCTTCCATGTGGGGCTTTGTGCAACGATCCTAGAATTGTAAACGCCGTCATTGGTAAGTTGGCCAGGACGATTCTCGATTCTTGCCAACGTAGCTTAAACCGCATACTCATAAGCCTTAGAGACGGTGTACCTAAGATAGACAGGCTAAAGCGAGCGGTGCGTTGTATACGAAAACAACACCAAAAAGCCCCAGCCGACTTACAACCTCAATGACTTGCCTCTTACAAGGCCGCGGTTCACCGGCAAAAACTGGCAGTGAAGACAGCAAAGTATAGCTACTGGCAAAGATTTGTTGAAAAAAGCTCGATGGTGAGCCCGTGGGGGCTAGTTTACAGGTTGTGCTTTCGTAAGTTCCTGTGCTCCAATGTCCAAAACGATTAAAGCTATTGTTTACTCTCTCTTTCCTGACGACGATCCGACGACAGATAGTCCCTTGCGTGCTCAAATAAGATCCCAACAGTACTGGGTGGTCACTAGCGACTGCGGTGGCCAGTAGAATTCCTAAAAATAAGTCTCCCGGACCTGACAGAATACATACAATTGTACAAGATTCCCTCTCTTCTACGATTGTTGATTAGTTCAACTCATGCATTAAATGTGGCGATTTTCCTACCAGCTGGAAAGGTGGTAAACTCAACACCATTATCAAACCTAGGAAGAAGGATCTCGTAAATCCCAACTCGTACCGTCCGATAACCGTTATCAGAACTTTGTAAACTTTTTGAACGTGTGCTTCTTAAGATTTATGACGATTTTCCTCCACAAATTCTTTTCCATCCCAGTCAATATGGCTTCGTTTCTGGCACGTAGATTAATAACCAATGTACGACCGAAGGTCTCCAAGTATGGTGGCCCTCAATAATAGAAGCTATCGTCGTGAAGAGAGTACCTGCTAGCGCCACGCGCGTCATTCGTAGTTTTTATCGAACAGATCGATAACTTATTCCTCGAACGTATCCCGTTCTGTTGATGCCAAACAACTTGACCAAGGGGTGTCCCACAAGGCTTGGTTTTCACGCCGACCTTATGGAAACTGGTTGGTTTTGGATGACGATAGTTGTCCGTCGTGCGATGTTCCTGATACCCCAGCACATTAGATTCTCGCTTGTCGCGAATTCGATGTTAGCCACGATCAACCACTATCTCAAATCGGGTGGTATGGTGGGTCTACTTCCTCCTCCTCCCGATTCTGTTTGGAGATGCATGGTGGTCGTATGAAAGTCACGCGAAGACGTGGAGAACGGCGCAATGTTCAATTTTCTGTTGAACGACATGCGCACCACCCTATGGAGATTATGGTATGAGGTGCTATAGCGTATGGAAGTAAGTTTCGTTTAGTATTCATCCGAAGCTATATGAATATAACGAGTAAAACCCCATATTCTTCAATTTCTTCAGCAGTTGGAAGGCCCACTTTTCAGCAGAATAATTCCCGTCACCACATAGCACGACACTCTATGGTCCGATTTGAAGACACCATAGTTAATTGTCATGGCTACCCAGATCTTCCGACCTTTCGCCTGTTGAACACGTGTGGGACATTATGGATAGAAGACTTAAAAACTTAGCGCATCCTCCGCAGACACAAGAAGCTCCCCGGCATGCATTGCAAGTTGCTTGGGATACAATAACTAGACAGGAAATCGACCACCTACTGGAATCGATGCCACGAAGTGCGAGATAATGTGAAAGCAATCAAAAAGAGAGGCCGGACCAACACAATAAATAAAAATGGTGTTCATCTTTGTTCCTTTTACTTGAAATTTTAATCAGTTACTACCGCTTAGTAACTAAACCTTCCTGCCAAGTTTGATCACAACTTTCCCAGTCCACCTTGGTGTTGCAATTTTAATGTCACAGAGTATATGTAAAAAATATTATTAAAATATGAAACTTTTTCAACTTTTTTATACGAACGCAACCACAATAAAGCAGAACAGAAATATAGAACATTTATTTTGTAATACATTCTCAACTATCACACAATTTGAAATGTTTTTGGAACGCCATCCTGTGGTAAAAATACCACGTATGATTTAATGACAACTTGGCTACCTTCCCTACTGCTTTATACTTTTTTATTGCGCAATTAATTAGAATGTATACGAATTAACAGTCGTTATAAACTCAATGTCATATGTTTGGTTTGGTTCAATCCCTAGCGAACCAAATAAGTGAGGATAAACCACCCATCTTGCGATTTGGTTCGGGAATGTTTATAACGATGATTCTGGTCCTGTGTTTAATCTTCATCGTGTATGGTCCGATTAGCTGACATTCTGAGTGTTTCATGTACATTTAAAAGTTCTGTCAAGTTGTCTCGAATGTCGCTGAGTTAAGTTTCAAAACGGTATATAATAATAAAGAGGTCATTGAGGCAAAAATATTTATCATATAATAAAGAATATGAAATTTCATATAACTTGACACGTTCGCTATAATTCGGTGTGTGACTTGCAGCATATCAAAAGAACATTCAGTAAAGTTGATGCTACTTCAATGTGTGTTGTGCAAGTTTAAAAATATCTAGCACTTCACAGCCGCATGGCAGGTAATTACTAGACTTCAAACTTTAAAGCAAATACGAAATTTTATTTTGTGTGTGAAATGTCGCAAGTAAAGCAACACCCTAAATTTACTGACAAAATTTGAACATTCTCCCAAAAATATGCATGATTTTACTGATAAAACAACAAAACATCTTATTATTATTGACAAAAAATATTCTTGCAACTACGCGCAAGGATTTTAGAGTGTTGATGAGTTTCATTGGAATAAACAACGTATGCCAAGCAAAAATATATTCAGCATTATTTCCTAATGGCATCTAATATGATAGAATCAAGCACGTATGCTCTAATTCAGCGCCATGTATAAAAAAAAGCATTTTTCTATTTGAAAATTTACAATGATGTACACTCCACTAAACAAAAAACGAGACACCGTGGTTAGTTTGAATGAAATAATTAGCGGTGTAAGCTCGGCTTGTTAGCGAACGCGATCGGTAATCATTTCGTGGCCGTTCGCGATGCTATTCAAGAAATTGAAATTACACAAATAATAAACATTGACAATACCAGAAGGTCAAATCGTTTATCCGAAAAAATAAAAAAACAATATATTCTTATTTTTAAACTATTTGTAAACTGCATTTTATAACTGTAAATATTAGGAAAAAATACTAGTGTAAATCGATAAAGAATTAAAAACTACATTAGAAACAGTTGAAAGAAATCGAGGGTGCCATTTAAAAAAAAAACGAGTCTCAGCAATTTGAAAATTAGCGCTCTCATACAAAATTAAAAAAATCTTTTCGACTATTAAAGTACTTCTGACTTCCATCTACGAATTTACAAAAACAAATTACAAAATTTCAAAAAAAAAACCTGTTTTGTGACCATTTCTTTCTGATATTGCATTTTTAACAAAATTCCTGTAAACGACAAAGCCGCAATCAATTTAAAAAGTATCTGAATTAAACCTTAATCAAACAGCATAAAAAAATTGATGACTTCCTATTTAAGCGTAACTTTATGCTGCCCCCAGCGAAAACTAAACACCCTGTATAAACAAAAATATTTTTAAAACGTGCAGCTATTTAATAGAAATGAGTACAATACTAAAGATTTTATGCTGACATTAGAAACCGAGACAAGGTGTATCTAAAATATAACTACAAACTCAAGGAGTAGCTCCCTTGTAGCGTTCAATGAAAATTTTTCTCTTAAAGATTTTGTCTAAAGTGGCCCAGTTTTGAGATATTTGCAATTAACATTTTCAGGCCGCTCCTGACTAATCAAATGGAAATCATCTACAAAATCAATTGTTAATAAAATAATAAAGTAGATAGTAACCTTTATTTCTTAGCATTATTACTGACCTAGCTTAACAAAATGTACTTTGTGTACACGATCACGTTTATCTTTAGTTGTAACCAAAACAAGACTTCAGATAATTGAATGCAAAATTCAGCTTTCTTATAACTGAGTTGGACAATCTGATTAATTTCTATCTCGATTTTTTAACGAATTTCTGTGTTTATAAGTGATTCGTGTAAACGTACTGGTACTTCATAATATTTAATTTAAATTTTTTTTAATATGTACAACTGTTTAAATGTACGGTGAGTGTAATTACAACCTCCACACCACACGTAGATTGTAGGTTGACTTAGAGAAACTGTTGGTGTACCTAGGAAGGCCGTCGACGAGAAATACCACCCCATGTATAAGCAACGGAAGAAGAATGAATCTTTTCAATAAAATCTTTATGTGCAGATATTGTAAATTGTAAAAGATCGGACACCAAATAACACCAGAGAAATAAGCCACGCAGCTAACGTGTCTCATAGTACGCTACATCGTGTTTTATGGAATTATTCTTTGTGCCCTTATCATGTTCAACGAGCCCAACTTTGATTTTGAACCGCAACTTTAGTTTTGTGAGTAGTTGCAGCAACAACAAGCTTTTGACCCCCTGAAGTTCGCGCAGAACAATGTAGTTTATGCACGATAGAGCTCCTCCGCATTTAAGTCGCCCCGTTTGCGATTTCTTAATTATAATTTTTACGGGTCGTTCAATTGTAAGAAACCGCACTAGACGCTGGTCAGCTTGTAGGCCATATATTTATTAACCCGTTAGACTTTTTCTGAAACTATGTGAAAGATGAAATATACAAAACCCCCGCAGTAATTTTACTACGCGTATCCGATAACATTATTTTGTATTTATTTTTGGTGTCAGTAAATCGCTGAGAAGAAATTTGTACTTCTTAGGATACTTTATTTCTAGTCGTGGTGCTAACAACCTTAGGAGACTACAAGTTCGTAATTTACACTTTATTTTCCTAAAAATTGATTTTTTAAATGTTCTAATAGAACTTTTATTTTGACACTTTTTGCTTGTATTTATGCTCTAATTTTACCTGCTAAAATAACAACCCGTTAATCAGATACACCCTGTATATATTATAATTGATTGGAACGCTGAACTATTTATTTCTTTGTTCGTCAATGCATGCTTGCGCCCTTAGCCTTTTTCTGCATTTTTTAGTTTAGCAATCTTTTTAGATAACGTTTCAATTTCATTTCAATTTTATTCGATATTTATTTAATTGTTAATACATATGGATTTAAACGCTTATAGTCTTCGTAAAAATTAATAAATCCTGTAGAGGCGGGAGAGGCACCATCACTAGTATGATAAACAAAAAATTAGTATTTCCCCTGTCACCCATATCCTGCTTTACTATAGTACGATAAATATTCGTTTAATAATAATTGTTGTCGATTAAAAATAATGAAGTATTTTACCTTTATATTCTTTACTATTTTTAGTTTTTAAGTTGCTGTCGTAGTCCCCAACGCAAATTCATAAAGATTTGGTGGATACATTAGGGAAATCTGCAGTATGATATGACATAGTTAACAAGTGTAACATAGTGAAAAGGTGGCGCCGTGAGTTTAAACGTGGTAGACATTCGTTAAGAGGCTGGAATACAAAAGTATCAAGCAGTTATAGAATAAATTCTTATCGAGGCGTCTGGAATTTGCAAGACGTTACGTCAATGAACCGCTGGATTTTTACAATCGTGAACGAAAATTTTTTTAAAAGCTCAAATGACGCACCTATAAAAGCGTTTCGACCTCCAAAAAGTTATAGAGTTAATTACACAAGCTCCAAAAAGGTTAACGAACACTTTTCAGTAAATGTATGGAGTTGGGCGAGTTCCCCATAACCCCCAGGCGTCTGTTGAGTGATTGAGGGTCGTCTTAATACAGAAGGCTACTTAGGTATTTTAAATAACGTTATGTAGCCTTCTGTCCAAATTTTGTATCCGGAGAACGATTACATCTTTCAACAGGTGAGTTTCCTTAATACTTAAAGTTATCTTAATTAATATAAGCTAGTCTTTTCAACCGTTATTATATTTTTTATTCTTTAAGGATAATCCCCCTAACATATATCCAGGTTGGTGCAAAACTCGGTACAGCAAAATAATCAAACGTGTTACCGTGGCCATCAAAAAACCATGATTTCAATATAATAGAAAACGTTTGGCGTCAAGTTGTTCGTACCATCCCGGAACAAGGGCTCAATTTCATCGCCAGAAACCGCGAACAATTAATTGCCGCCATTGAAACTGCGTGGGAGACGATTAGTGATGATTACCTACGTGTTCTTGTAGCATCAACGCCTAGACGACCGCTTTTATGTAGTTACAACATCTTTTGCTTAATTTCTTTAAATTAATTATATATATTTTACTAATTGGATGAAGTCTAAATGACTGATTACTGTATTGCACTACAATGAGATATATAGAGTGCAACAAAAAAATTAAAATTACATTATTTCTTCCACGGCGATTGTCTGTTGTCAGACTATAACAGCGACTTAATAATTAAAAATAGTAAATGAATATAAAAGTAAAATGTTTTTTACATTCCTAAAAAATACATTAAAAGCGCTTATTTATCGTATTATAGTAAAGCAGGATACGGGTGACAGAAGAAATATGAATTTTTTGTTTATCATACTAGTGATGATGCCTCCTCGGCCCCTAAAGGAACGTAACGTGTGGAAACTCGATGACAAATTAAGTTTGATGTATTTATTCTTAGCGTCAAATATCTTTTTTGACACATCATTCCACTGTTTTATTAGTGTGTTAGCAATTATATAAAACATTTATAATAATTGCCTTTCTTTGACATTTCGACCAAAAAGAGAACTACTTAAAATGCGATTAAAACTTAATAGTCTTATATTCACAATGTTATTAATATGATGTCAAATAAAATATGTTCAAAAAACAGCGTTAATAAAGTTTATAATGCGCTGTTTCAATATGGAACTTTTATATACATACGAAAATATTTTATTTTAAAGCATTCAAAAATAAGAATATATTGATTTTTTAGTTTTTGCGGATAAACAATTTGACCTTGTAATATTGGCAATGTTTATTATTTATCTAATTTGGATTTCTTAAATAGCATCGCGAACGGCCACGAATGATCGCCGATCGCATTCGCTAACAAGCCTAGTTTACACCGCTAACTATTTCAATCGAACTTACCAAGGTGTCCCGTTTTTTATTCAGTCGAGTGTACAATGAAAAATGTGATTTATTATTACAGAAAATGGGGAATAAATATCCCCACGTGACTTCTAAGCCAAAACAATCGATGAAGTGGCAACATAGATCACCGCTGGTCAAAGTAGAACCAAAACCGACACTTTCAAAGCGCAACGTCATGGCAACTGTGTTGTGTTAGCAGTTTGTTTTCTTGCAAGGACACATTCTGCCACTCAAACTTATCTGATCGAATCTTTTGGTTGGGATGTATTTGATCATGCGATATATCCAATATAGTCCAGACCTTGTGCTTAGCGATCATCACTGAGCGGCAAGTTTTAGACTCTGAGGATAAAGCGAAAGCGACTGTAACTAACTGGCTATCACCACAGACGCAAAGTTCTATAAAAAATGGTACCCAACAACTTGCGTTGATACATTTCCAAACCGAAAAAGAAAATACAAATTCCTATACTGCAAATCCAGATAAAAGATTATTTTGAGCTCTAAAACACCTAGCAAGTCATAGGAGACAAATTAATAAACAAAATCTATATTTTAACAGTGCTTGGTTTTGAAACAAGCACATTGAAATATTCCGATCAAAGTAGTTAAAAAGTACCTTACCCTTGATTAAATCCTGCATGATAGGCCCTAGGGAATGTAACTACAAATTCTCCAGCATGCTGATCAGTTCTATAAACAGGAACTCCCGCATTCATTAAAATATTCGGATTCATTATTGTTACTAATTGATGCAATAAATCAGGTTGAGATTGAAATAATTCGGGAGCCGCCAACTTCATAGTTTCTTCAAAAGAAATAGCTTTACTTCCAGGTACTCCGTACCTAAAATATTTGCAACGTTTTAAATAGTTTTTGGTTTTTACAAAATCATTCGTACCAAGTCTTCGGCTCTCCCCAATGAAGATAATTGATCGAGTAACTCCAGTGATCTTCGTTATGCCAACAAAAAGTAGCAAAGCACATTCCAACATACATCCAAGGTACCTATAATATTTGTAAAAATAAACGCGATAAACAATGGTGTCGCTTACCTTCATCCCCGAAATGTCTGCGTGAATGTAACCAAGTACAGACCCGTCCAGCACTGGTAAATTATTCAAGTTCCAGCCCGAGTAAGCATATTCGACATCACCAGGATGTAAGTTGAGCGATGTAGATGTAGGAAATCCAGACCCGTGATCCATGGTGTGTAAATCGGCCCCATACTCGACGGTTACGTCTTCATCAATCGAAGAAACGATTCTCCAGAATTCTTTCTCGACAACACTAGTTGGAACTAACTGTAATTACACAATAATTACAGTAGATGAGTATAGTTCATCGTTGATACTCACGTGCACAGGCATATTAAAATATTCGGATTTAAACTGATCGGCCATTTCGCCAAATTGTTGTAAACTATATTCGCGTTGCGCTTGTTCAAATCCAAACGCTTCTGTAGGTTTTGAAACTTCAACGGCAACACATTTAGGACAACGCCAGTCGCCTTTTGGAATTTCAGTTAGTGGCGGCATAAGACAAAACGTGTGATAACTGTCATCACATCCATCACATAAAAGCATACATTCTTCAACATCACCACGTCCACAATTATGACATACATATTTAGCCAACTACAATAAAATTTAAATCACAAATATGCATTTATTGTAAGTACAAAGGCAAGGTGCTACAATCTAAGGGTCAACAGCGTTATTGATAAATAGCTACTATTTGCAAAGCACTGCATTTAAATCCTAGCAGGTGTTTTGGGAGCTTCAAATCAACTTACAGGATCAAAATCATAAACAATAGATTTTACATTAACTTTATCTTCATTTTTAACATTGTTAAAACCAGCCATTTTTGGACCGGCTCCATAAAATTGTAAACGCTTTAATTCCTTATTTTGTTCGGTCTCTGAATTGTTAGACAAGTCTTCTTTTATTTTTGTCGAGCACTGAAGCAAAAATACAATTCAGATTTCTCATAAGATCCGCTACTGGTGCTACAATAATTAGTGTTGGTTGTTTTGAATTGTATAACAAATAATAAGTTGTAGTAATTTTCCTAGTTATATTTTTAGAATAGTGCGATAAGGTTACTTTTATAAACAATCGTTAATAAAAATTATAAAGCGTTTTACAAATTTTCTCGAGCTGTAATTAGAAACTTCGTACTAGTAACTAATCAGATAGTATCGATTTTGTTATACTATTATTAAAGTTAGAAAAAAATCGAAAATTTATGATACTGAAACCTGAATATTGTTGCAAACTTAACTAAAAAAAATTTAAACCACAGCGTTTTAAATGTATAGTTAATTGAAAATCTAATGGCAAAACGCAAAGACCGGAACATGTCTCAAAAGTGAAACCTAAAACATTTCAAATGCTAATATAGTTAAAAAAAAGTGTCCAATTACAGCCCAAAAATTTTTTTAAATCCCAACCTTCACCATGTAAAATCTAACAGATGGTCCACCCAAACTCCCTATATATTGTTTTTTCTCAACTTACCAATAATTACTTGTATTTTTAAAGATTAAAAGAAGAAAATAAAACACGTGCTTTGATTTTTCAGTGTACACTGATTCAAAGTCAAACTAGGACGTGTGATTAAAAAATATTCTAATGATGTCAAAAAGTCGATGTATGACTAGAAGATTTGTTAAAGTCACATATGCCAGTATGGAATCATTAATTCGTGTTTAAGTTTGTTTGTGCGGATTTAAAATGTCTTAGATAATGATTACCGATTGCAATACGCGCTGTGATTCGCCCGATTAGCGAAGTGCTACGAAAATGGGTTAGTGTGTTTGAAGATGACGTTGGTCATTACTGAAGACTTGCAGAAACTTTATGCGTCGTTCAATCCACAACAAAAGACAATGTCATGTTGAGTAAGGAGATTGTTTTGTTGTTCGTACACACTTGGTACGTTGAACCAAAAATTTCATCGCATCATATAGCTGAGAACATCTTTCGTATACCTTTGTAACTACAATTTATTTCTTTGCTTAGAACATTAACGCCACGGCGACGATGACGTCAACTGGACCTTGCTGCTGTGGTTAGTACATAAGGCACAGGCTTGCTAGTTAAAATTTTTTTACTTTTTTATATACCAAAACGGCACTTTCAGGACACGCCTCGTCTATTTTAAACTGACAATTACTTTAGTTGTTTGAACGTCTGGTTTAAATGGTACCAAAAATATGGACTTAGGTTTTACTGACTGTAGAAAAACGGGGAAGTCAAAAACAATCTTAAATTTATACTCCATGGCCCGCATTAATATGCTAAAAAGGTTTAAATAGTATTAGGATTACCAAAAATTGTAATAACAACGTTATCTGACCAAACTGAAAATGAACCCATATAACCACAAGTATTTTCCTATTAATGAATTTGAGTATATAAACGTCAGCAATAAAACAATTTTTATATGTAAGTATTTGCAGTTTCATTTAGTAATTTGTAAAAACTTAGTATTTCAGTTTATACGATTTTTTGGTTATATAAGAAGTAATACTCCTGATCCTTTTCTGTTGAAATTAGACTGCTTTAGTCAGACGTGAGAGATACTACTGTAGAAGTACTTGGATCTGTTTTAAAAATTAAAGTTATTCCTCAGCAATAGCAAAAAACAGCTCTACTACCACTGCTGTCCTGTCCAAAAACATCCTTAGTCGTTACATTGAAATTGTTGACCTGAGTCTCACGTAGTTCATACAGTTACGTGTCATTGTCTAATAGTTCAGTTAATATTAGTTCTTTTTCGTTAACTGAAGTTTATATTAGTGCTTGTTCAAAATGTTATTGTTTTACTGTTTGCTATAACATCAAATTCTTAAGCAAAATGCATAACTGCTCGAAATAACCATCGTTTAGAAGTCAGCATCACCGTTGATCTAATAACCCAAACAGGTTCATCAGTTAGAATAACATTCATTAAAAAATCATCGTACTTTATAAAGTAGTCTATGAGATGGGTTAAAATGACAAACCTGAATTTGCGACAATGAGATAGAGCAACAATGTTTTTAACCAGTCACTCGACTATAATACTCATCAGTGACTTAGATGATTTTCTTAATCATTGATTAGCTAGGAGGTGCTTCATACCCACCATACTTAACTGAAGTCATTTATCATTAGAATATTTTTTGATTTTACACGTGCCTTTATTTGGCTTTGGCTCACCGTATGTTAGTTTTTTTTTAAACTATGTATCGACAATCTCTTTGAGAGAGATGCATAATTACAGTTTTCTTTGGAAGATTTTGTTAATATGTAAAATAAACTAATATCATTTTGAAGAACCCTGCGTTTAGTGAAAAAGAATTTTAACTTCAAACTACTTGAAAGAACTACTAAATAGATTATTTAACTACTAATTAATTGGCATATAGTGAAGTTAGGTAACTTTCAACAATGTATCTACCTATTGGACGAGTTTCGATTAGACTAACTTAATATAGTAACCGCAGTTGCCAACGTTTCGCCCATTATTATAGTTTCATCAGCGACGATTAATCGAGGTACTGGCAAACAAGCGAGAGACAATCCTAAATGTACGACATCTAAAGAGTAGGAAACACCTTTTCATATATTTTACGTATGACTAACTTTTGTAGATGTCAGATAACAGCAAGCAACCCCATAAGTTGTACTACAATTTTTTTCGATGAAGTAGCTTTGAGCTTTGCGAGAGCTACCAACCCAAAATAATTATATTAATAATAAAACATAAGCAAACGAAGTCCTACAGCTAGATTTTGATATATGCACACTTTTACAAACCTAAATTAAACCTTAGGACAATCAACTTTTAATACAGTTTGGATTTTGAGAAATTTGCATTCCTTCAACTGAAGATAAAATTAAGACAAAAGTATTTTTCCAAACTGAAGAACATATACGTATATATAACAGATGAGAGATAGTTCGTGTAATAAAAAGAAATTAACCATAGTAGTAAATTTATAATCTCCATTTAGGTACACTCAAGAAAAGAAAAAACGGGGTCAGTACACGCTGCTACAAATATATAGTGTGTATTCAAACTGTAAAAAATTATTTTCTTTATTGTCGTTCGTAAGCGCAATTTTTTCAGTTATAATCTTAGCAAAATTTTCAAGTTTATTATAAATTTATAAATACCAGTAACTAATATACAATAAAGGTTATGATCCCCGTCTGCAATCCTTTAGCTGCTAAAAAAATGTCTCTCATAAATTTTTAATTACCGTTTTGTTCGGTGAAATTTACTCCTTTATTGATTTTGGTGACTAAAAATAAAAAACCAGTTCGCTTAATTCCTTTTCATTTTTTTAACCAAAACTTTTAAAATACATAAAACAAAATTCTACTTTTCCTGCACTCTTTATTTTGAAGTTTCCTAAAATAATCTTGAGCTCTTTTCTTTTTCTCAATTTTCTAGTCAATTAAACTAATTGTTATCTATTTTCATGATTTTTTATGTTTTCGCTTTTTATGTCAAGTGCTATAAAATAAATTTTTGATCGCTTTACAGTTTTCTTCAGTTTCTTTTTTTTTATTGTTCTTTATTCATCGCAAAAAAATCGGCAACCATCAATTACAGCAATTAAAAATAATTTAGACACGATTAAAACTGTAGTTAAACCTACTAATTAAATTTTTTTTCTGGTATTTATATAAAACTTCTGATTCTCTCACAAAACACGTTAAATAAAAGAACCGCAAAAGATAATACTATTAAAATTAACTAAGACTCGCACGAAATACACACAATAATGAAGTAACAGAAAAAAAAAAACGTCAGATATGCCATTACCACTTCATCTGTTTGGATAAAATTTTAATCTAACTAGCTCAACTTTCCTGAAGGGTTGGTCAGTGCACGCCGCTTATTGGAATCACGGATAATGTTATCAGTTTCTCAAAGAACGGGCCGGACTACTACATAGAAAAAAAATCGTTTATAATGATCAAAATTTCGGTTTATGTTATCAATTTTTTTCTCAGGTTTGTTTCTATACATGAACAATAACATTTTGCATAAATTCAATTAAAAAAAAGATTTTTTGTTTATTTGCCAACCTCTTTTCTCTATGGTCTGAAATCTGATTATCAGTTATCGTCGGTGTGGAGTCCAAAATTAACACGCCCCGAGCGTTAACCGACTCACTAACTAATCTTAGTTAATTAAATCAGTTTTGTTTTAGCACTTTTCAATTACTGACGCAATAGAAAAAAAGAACATTTTACAACAATATAAATTGGCAAAAATGTCAGCTGCAAATAAATGCTGCTGAGCAATTAAAAATTCACTATGTCCTAACAATTAGAATAATTAAAAACAATTTTATATATTTAGCTTTATTTTTGCTGTGTACTTATTTATTCAAGTACGTATTTTGACTGACCTAAACATCATAGGAGGCTATTTTTTGCTTGTACTGATGCCTCTACCCTTCTAAGTTAATCAATATATTTCCTCCTTTCTAACCATAAAACACGTTTTTTTTCGAATTTTGTTAGCATGCGGTTATTGTTATAAAAAAAACCAAACCCCAATGTGATTGTATTAAGCGATGTGCACTGTACCATTAAACAATAAGCTTAAAATAAAAAGAACTAAACCCGGATAAATTACTATTCTAAAAACCTCCTTTGACACCTTATATAAAATCGTAAACATAATCTAGGTAATGGCATTTCTCGAAACGAAAATAACTATGTCAAAGTTTTATTTTGCATGCATACCAAAAGATTCTTTTCATTTTTTTTTTAAAATGTCATACAGTGCATGCCGCTTATCGAAATCACGGATAATGCTATCAGTCGGATAACCTTATTACTTTATTAAAGAACCAGCCGTACGTACGCTACTACATCGAAAAAACGTTTATAGTAATCATAATTTCAGTTTATGTTATCAATTTTCATTTGTTTCTATACATAAACAATAACCTATTTTGCATGAATGTTTACAAAACGCTTGTAAAACGAGTAACAAAAATTTGTTGTTGTACCTTAAAAATTTTTCTTTTGCATTTTTAGCTTTATGTTTGCAGTGTTATTTATTTATTTAAGTGTTTTGACCGACTACATTTTATATTGATTTCTTTTTTTTAACAGTGTCAACAAACTATGTAATGGAATTGGTTCGTAATTTTCGATTCGTTTGCTTAAAATTTTGATTTTTCTAAATGTTTTATTAGAACTTTTATTCTGATATTTTTTGCTTGTATTTTGATGCTATCATTTCGTTTTCTAAATCAACGACCTGTCAATCAGATACACACTATGCATTTATATTTATTGTTATCAAAACAGCAAGTCCAAATGTGATTCCATTAAGCGGCGTGCAGTGTATTATATTTTAACCTATGCCAAGAACTCACTTAACACATTCCAGTAATTCTTTTCATTAAAATATTTATTAATTTACACTACATGTCTATATTGAAACAACATTAGACATCTCTGAGCATTTACTTAAATCACTTTCTGCTGAGAATGTTTGGGACAACTTGTCTGCTGTCAAATTTCTGTTATACGTTAGGGACCTAACTAATGACGACACCTACAATTGTACAATGTCGAAAGTTAATGCAACATAAGCGGTACTGTGACATAGATTTGACTATCGATTTAATTTTTTTTAACGCGACTACTTTTAAAACAATCTGCACACTATTGGACCTCCATTTTCCATCGAGTCAATTGAAATCATGTACCCGACTTTAGTTGTACAAAAAAATTTATAGCTTTTAAAAAAATACTAAGGACAAAGTTTGTTTGTCGCTTATTATCGAGGGAGAAACCACCATCACTTTTTTGTACACCATACATCCTCTTATACTAAATACATCCCAATATTCATCTATATATCCCCTTGTTTTCCAATACTTCTCCGTAAATATCCGTACATCCCTAACATTTACCTATATTAAAATGATAAAAGTTACCAATTTTTGAATACGTTAAGAAAATTTTAGACATGTACGGTTTAATACACTGTTGGAAATACCCGATCGTACTTCGGAACATTTATTTACAAAAACTTTTTAGTGTTTATGATAAATAAAATAATATTAAAATTTACTACCTTTTATTCTTAGATGGTAAATCAAAGCTTTTTTGATATAGAAAACGCCTAAATCCAACTTTTAAATATGACAACGAGTATATGTTAAGAATTCTGTCTAAATGGAAATCTTATAAGTACCAAAGAAACTAAATTATTAAACGCAAAAGAGGAAAAATGATATTAACCAGTTGCTTATCACCAGTGCTGGGCAGTAACGAATTACTTGTATTTCAAATATAGTAATTAAAATACAATTGTATTTTGTAATTTGTATTTAGATACAATGTAAAATAGTATTTTGTAATTTGTATTTCAAATATGTACATTGTTTGATGTATTTGATACATTATTATTTTGATGTATTTCAATTACATTAATTACTCGAGACTAAAGTAAATTAGTAAACCGTTAATTTTATACATTTATGTAGCCACTATTCCATTAAAGTCTGCAACAAACAATTATGCTTGTGAAGTTGCTTAACCGTTTCTTAATTTAAAATCATTTCCTACAGTAAAAAAAACGTTTATAAGATTATACATTCACCAACTAGACGTAGTTGATCAGACAAACAATTTAAAAAATATTAGTTTTTTTAAAGAAAAATAAACCTTTTTATTAAAAAAAAAGTCTTAGTTCAATTTGTCAAGTGAATAAACTTTTTACATGTTACTTTTGTGTTACAAAGTATTTTGTATTTTGAATTGTAATTAAAATACTATTTTGTATTTTCGACATTTGGTATTCTGTATCTAGTATTTTAAATACACAATATTAAGTAAAGTAATTTGTATTTTGTATTTCAATTACCTAATAGGTGAAGTGTTTCGATTAATTAAAGAAAGGCCTGGACTTACTAATAAAAATATATGAATAAAACTTCAGCAAAATACAATTGTCTGGGAAAATATGGAACATCACGAAAAAAATAGTTGTTTCCGGCACTTCTATGAAAAATTCATAGCAATCAAAATATACCAATATGTTCGATGATGCGTTCAAAATATTTTAAATTTAACTCTTATTATACAGGGTTCGCCATTACTCCGGCCTCGGTTTCTAGTGTCTTTGTATAAATCTCAGCATAAAATGTTTAGTTCTGTACTCATTTCTATTGAAAAGCTGCATATTTATTTTTATACAGGGTGTGCATAAAGTTCCACTTTTTTTAAATAGGAACCCATCAATTTTGTATGCTGTTCGATGAAGGCTTAATTTCGATGAAAAATACTTTTTTAATCGCGGCGTTGCCATTTTAGAGCAATTTATTTAAAAATGTAGCGTCAGAAAGAAATGGTCACAAAACTGGTGTTTTTTGAAATTTGTTTTTGTAAATTCGTAGATGATTTATAGAATTGCATCAATGCTTTCTTCTCCTAACATATTTTCAAAGAAAAACTGTCAGAACAGAAGAGGCAGAATTTATGGTATTGCAAGCTGTGGGTTGAACATCCAAATGATAGCACCAAACAAATTAGAGAAGAATAACTAAAAAGCCATAAATATCATCCCCGACACATTGAACTGCATCAAAAGTTAACTATAGGAAATTTTAACTACAGAAGAACTTTTTATGTGTGGAAGTTGAATAAACTTAATAACGTGCCATGATTTATATCCACTGCTTTATTTAGCCACAAACCTACCTTTCATAGAATGGCCGAGTAAATCGTAATTATCATTACTATGATAATGTAAATCCTCATATTTTAAGAGTTTTGGATCATTAACATAGATATGAACGGTGAATGTATAGGCAGGAAATGTGGATGATTTTATCATAGGTTCTTACTTTTTTGATGGTCATTTAAATGCAGATAGTTTTTGAATAATTCTTTGCCACAGTTACTAGAAAATGTTCCGGAAGGACCATGTGGTATCAGAATGATGGAGCGCCCTGTCATTTTGCTAGAAATGTGCGTAATTATTTAAACGAACAATATCGTGATCAATAAATCGGTCTAGGAGGTTCTGTGCATTTTTTTAACGTCACACACAAGTTATCATAAAATGTGCGTGAATATTTACGGCAAAGACTTGAGATGTGGCTACAACAAAATGGGGAAAATTTTGAACACAAGCAAAGCCTACTAGAATTACCCTGCTTGTTTAAAATAATGCTTGTTGTGATTTAATTGAAAATATCTCCATAACTGTAAATGTTAGGGAAAAAAGTACTAGTGCAAATCGATACAAAATTAAAACTTACTTAGAAACAGTTAAAAGAAATCGAGTGCCATTTAAAAAAAATGAGTTTCAGCAGTTTAAAAAATTTGAAAATTAGCCCTCTCATACAAAATAAGTATGGAGAATTAAAATAGTATTTTCGACTATTTAAGTACTTTTGACTTTCAAAAACAAATTCCAAAAAAAACAGGTTTGTGAGCATTTCTTTCTGATGCTGCCATTTTAAAGAATATGCTCTAAAATGACAACGCCGCAATCAATTTAAAAAATATTTTTCATCTAAATTAAGCCTTAATCGAACAGCATAAAAAGTTGATGGGTTACTATTTAAAAAAGTGTAACTTTCTGCTGTCCAGCAAAAACTAAACACCATGGAAAAACAAAAATATTTTTAAAACATGCAGCTTTTCAATAGAAATGAGTACAGTACTAAAAATTTCATGCTGGCATTTATACAAAGGCCGAGGCCGAACCCTGTATATAGGTGAGAAAAAGAGATAGTTAGTTGATACTCCAAGGACAGGTTTTAGACAGAAGAGGACCTGGAAGGAGCAGAATCTCCTGGTTGAAAAACCTTACAACTTAGTTTTCTATGTCTACACGAGAACTGTTTAGAGCAGCAGTCAATAAAGTTCAAATTGCCTTGCTTGTCGCCAACATCCGGAACGGATAAGCATATTCAAATTTTGCATTCAAATTTAGATACCGCTTTGCCTTCGATCACAACTTTAAATTCATTTGTATCTGACCATAAAACAATTTGAAGAAGAAATGTTTGACTTTGATAATTTAAGGTTATTTATTGAAAAGTTTATCTAGATAGCGGAGGATAGTACGCGTATCACCAGAAAAATTGAATATAATTCTAGAAATAATAGTTATGAAATTTGTTTTGCCATTAAACGAAGGATTACCGGATACAGACCCACACATTGGTAAATAATCTAGTACAATAGAAACATTTTACTCTGAATGTCATAAAGCTCACAGTGCATATGTAATTATGACACCGGTGTGAAGTTAGCCACGGATCTATCCATAGAAATTCGTTTTGAAGTTAATGCCAATATAAATATAAACATTTCCAAATTAAACTTACTATATAAATATACGCCATAAACATAACTTATTATAATTTTATATAATTTTTGTTAAAAATAATATAAATCATGTCAATAAACATGTATTTAAACATGTAATTGTAATAGTGCGATTTTTACAAAGATACTCATTTTCAATTTTTCTGCAAATTTGTTTATAACTAGATTAAACAATTAATAACAACATATTAAAAAATTACGATGCTATTTCTTAAAAAAAAGATATTTTACGTCGAATTCACAGCAACGACCAGCGTACATTCCCGCATAAACAAACGCAATTTTCAAAAAGATAGTAGTTTTCGATTTTTCTGCAAATTTGTTTATAAATAAATTAAATAATTAATAACAACATATCAAAAAATTACGATGAGGCTATTTCTTAAAAAAAAAGTTATTTCACGTCGAATTCACATCAACGATCAGCGTACATTCCCGCATAAACAAACGCAATTTTCACAAAGATAGTCGTTTTTGATTTTTCTGCAAATTTGTTTATAAATAAATTAAATAATTAATAACAACATATCAAAAAATTACGATGAGGCTATTTCTTAAAAAAAAAAGTTATTTCACGTCGAATTCACATCAACGATCAGCGTACATTCCCGCATAAACAAACGCAATTTTCACAATGATTTTTCTGCAAATTTGTTTATAACTGAATTAAACAATTAATAACATATCAAAAAATTACGATGAGGATTTTATTAAAAAAAAAAGTTATTTTACGTCGAATTCACTCCAACGCTCAGCTTACATTCCCGCATATACAAACGCAATTTTCACAAAGATAGTCATTTTTGATTTTTCTGCAAATTTGTTTATAACTAAATTAAACAATTAATAACATATCAAAAAACTACGATGAGGCTATTTCTTAAAAAAAAGTTATTTCACGTCGAATTCACATCAACGGTCAGCGTACATTCCCGCATAAACAAATGCAATTTTCACAAAGATATTCATTTTTGATTTTTCTGCAAATTTGTTTATAACTAAAATGAACAATCAATAACAACATATCAAAAAATTACGATGAGGCTATTTCTTAAAAAAAAGTTATTTTATGTCGAATTCACAACAACGGTCAGCGTACATTCACGCATAAACAAATGCAATTTTTACAAAGATAGTCATTTTAGATTTTTCTGCAAATTTGTTTATAACTATATTAAACAATTAATAACAACATATCAAAAAATTACGATGAGACTATTTCTTAAAAAAAAAAAAGTTATTTCACGTCGAATTCACATCAACGGTCAGCGTACATTCCCGCATAAACAAACGCAATTTTCAAAAAGATAGTCGTTTTCGATTTTTCTGCAAATTTGTTTATAACTAAATTAAACAATTAATAACATATCAAAAAACTACGATGAGGCTATTTCTTAAAAAAAAGTTATTTCACGTCGAATTCACATCAACGGTCAGCGTACATTCCCGCATAAACAAATGCAATTTTCACAAAGATAGTCGTTTTTGATTTTTCTGCAAATTTGTTTATAACTAAATTAAACAATTAATAACATATCAAAAAATTACGATGAGGCTATTTCTTAAAAAAAAAAAAAAGTTATTTCACGTCGAATTCACATCAACGGTCAGCGTACATTCCCGCATAAACAAATGCAATTTTCACAAAGATAGTCGTTTTTGATTTTTCTGCAAATTTGTTTATAACTAAATTAAATAATTAATAACAACATATTAAAAAATTACGATGTTATTTCTTAAAAAAAAAAGTTATTTTACGTAATTCCAACGCTCAGCTTACATTCCCGCATAAACAAACGCAATTTTCACAAAGATAATCATTTTTTATTTTTCTGCAAATTTAAACAATTAATAACATATCAAAAAATTACGATGAGGCTATTTCTTAAAAAAGTTATTTTACGTCGAATTCACAGCAACGGTCAGCGTACATTCCCCGCATTAACAAACGTAACTTTGTAATTAGATTAAACAATGTTAATATATAGTAAGCACTTAGAATAGTACAAAACTATACATTAAAACTAATTAATTAAAAAAATTTATATAAAATGACAACAGAATTAATTTAGTATAATAAATCGCAATCAACTCTGCATAACTTCAGCCTTATCGTCATTTTTTAATATGTTATTAATTGTTTAATCTAGTTATAAACAAATTTGCAGAAAAATCAAAATTGACTATCTTTGTAAAAATCGCACTATTACAATTACATGTTTATTAAAATGGTTTATATTATTTTTAATAAAAATTATATAAAATTATAATAAATCATGTTTATGACGTATATTTATATAGTAACCTTAATTTGGAAATGTTGGCATTAACTCCAAAACCAATTTCTATGGCTAGATCCGTGGCTAACTTCACACCGGTAATTATGACACCGTCTCTGTTAAAAACGCTCCTATCTGAATACGGAACAGAGAATAACTTTACAAACGTACTGCACAGGTAGAAATTCTTAAGAAATTAAGCTCATCTTCAGACCGCGATACTCATTTACTAAAAACAATGCGGATGAAAGCACAACTGCGAGTGGTTAACCACATACAAAAGTTGTGTACAGATTTGCGAGTTTCTCTCACATTTGTAACATTTGCGAGAAAATTGCGACATTTGTGAGAAAATTGTGACATTTACGAGAAAATTGCGTTATTTTTTTGTTTTTTAAACCAACATACTTTTTTGAATCCGATCATAGCACACAACTGACATTCCAACTGTTATTAGTTTGCTTCAGTCACGTTCGTTTTAAAACTTAAACTATATTTCGTAATCGTAATCTGCAAGTTCCATATCTGCATCTGTTATCTCAGTCTCTGTTAGGCAATGATTTTCTAGTGAATTTTCCAAATTATTTAATTTATTTAGCATGATGTCTTCTAAATCAAGTAGGTTACAAGAAACTATTTCACCATCATTTTCATCTACCAACAACACCGGATGTAGAATATCAACAACGTAATGTTTTTTTTATATTTAATACCTAATGCTAAAGCATCGTTTTTGCCTCATCAAGAGCTTCTAGACAAATACTTTCTATTTTTGTGTCGTCAAAAAATTCACTGTTGTTAATTGTATCACCCACAGTGCCGAGTTTATTAGAAACTTGCTCTCTTGGAAAAACAAATCTTTCTGATAAATCATTGGTAATTTGGTTGATTGTTTCAATCTTTGAAATCCTATTTAAAATTTCTAATATACTGAAATTCACAATAGTCGAAAATGTTGAAGTGAGTGAACGTGTGGCTCGAAAAGTCTGCTCACATGGTTGTGAACTATGTAGCAAAATGTACTCAATTTTTTAAGTTTTCGTTATCTCGAAGTTTTCTAATCAATTTTACTACAGCGTGTGCATTTAGTTCTATTCAAAGATAGGCATTGAGTGTAATAAAGTTGTCAGTAACGGAAAGGTTTTTCTCAGATTTTAAGGAACCTCGCCACAAATCTTAAAAAAAGCTGCATACCATATTTAATGCAATCTTTGTGCAAGAGAAATATCTTTGCATAAGCAATAGTGTAATACATATCGTATTATTCTTAGGTATATTAGAGTTGCCTTACTTTCCTGCAACAGTTCGCCCAAAAGGAGAGATATCCGATCTGATAAATCTTTCAACCGTCCGGAAGTTCATTTTCTCTTCTGCTTCAGTGTCAGATAAAGTCAATCCATGCTTATCTTCGGAAATGTTCAATATTAAATGTTTAAGCGTTTAGAACTAACAACAAAATCTCCCATTTGTATACAAATATTTATCTTAAATAGCCGAGTTCTCAGTTTAGTTCCAATGTGGACTGTATCATGAAACCAATTCCATTTTGAGTTACATGCATGTAACTGCCAACCGCCTCTCATCGCCTTCATTAACCTAGGGGTGTCCACCACTCGAATATCCCAAGCATTGAATACCACAGCGATCCATTTCATTGGTAATATATTTTGGCAAGAACATCTTTACATGCAAATGAATTATCGGTCCAAAAGCAGCTAGACAAAATGGTGGACATTTATCAATTGGAACTTGTGCCATAATCCAATAGGCATACTCTGTGGAAGAAACTTTGTATTTGTTTTGCAGATGTTTGCTAGAAACTGGCGTTTTTCAGGTATTCCATTTACTAATGGAAAAATAAAACCGACAATTTTATTACTCTTAGAATCATAATGGATTCCACCAGTTATTTTGGTACCATCCTCACTAAGCCAAACAAATTTTGGTAGGTTTCTTTTTTCCAGAAAATCAAACAGTTCTTTCGAAATGCCCTTCTTCGAAGTGGTTGTGAATTAGACTCCGTCCTATTGTTGTAATTGAAGGTAAACCGTTTTTCATATCTGCGTACAAAGTTTCGTATAATAATCTACCTCCAACAAGAAATAAGTAAATAGAGAATAACTTAAGTCTATGATCATACTTGTTCCCTTTACTAGATCTTTTATTACTATTTGAAATTGTTGTGTCTAGACGGCATTGTAAAAAATTAGAAACATCATCTGTATTTCCAAGTTGCAAACCACTATTTATCTTATTTTGAGAACAGACGTTATTCCTTAAACTTATTTCTTTAGCTCCTTTATATAGCATAGCACGAAGTTCATTATTCTCTAGGAGTAGTTTTTCATATCCATCTTTTATTACCCGTTCTCTAACTCTTCTAGCGCGTGATCTTCTAGAATATTTTTGCAAACTCCATTTAAAATTTTTTATTTTTATTGTGGAGGACTCGCCAGAAACGGAATTGTAACTCTGAAAATCCTGATGAGTTACTTTCCTGCTCGACTCATCTTCAGATAAGTCCTCGGAGAACTCTGAATTAATTAATCGAATCCTTTTTTGTGATACTTCTTCTATTTCATTCAATTTCCTATTATAATGTTCGAATGTAGCGAAAACGTCAAACATATTACGAAAACAATAAATAAGTATAAGACTTTATGACATGGCGTATTAATTAAATGTAGTTATTTAAATATTTTATTCTTAGAATATACTCAAATATTACAATTTCTTTTGTGTAGGTATCATACATTTCCGAAAAAAATGTACATTTGCAAAAAAATTGCGATACTTGTAAAAAAATTTTTGACATTTGCTAGAAAAATCGCGACGTTTGCCAAAAAATTTCGACATTTGCGAGAAAATTGGGACATTTGCGAGAAAATTGCGACATTTTCCAGAAATTTTTGAAATTTGCTACAAAATTGTGAATTTGTGCGAAAATTGCCACATTTGCGTTGACATTTACGGTGACCTGTACACCACATTTGCGTAGTGGTCAACCCCTCGCACAACTGTATCTATAAAATGGAGAATGAGCCTAGAAAAAGTAAACAAAAATTTAGAATGTCGTCGTATCTTTCCTTGGTGCTTCGCCCCTCGCTTATTATTTAATATGTAAAATGCGAAAAAAGTGCAATTAGTCATTGACGTGATTGAATCAAATTTATTAATCTTTTAATTATTGTCGGATTTTAATTCAACTCATGAGAATATTACCAACCTAAATCTTTACATTTAATTCTAAAAAAAATTATAATCTTTATATTAAACGCATCTATTCTGTTTAAACTTTAAACAAATTGGAGGTGTCCTCTAATACGAACTTGGTATAAATTTTCTCGTGAAATTAATGTATGTTTTAGTTAGAATTTATAGTTTTCCACTAATATTTTTAATCGATATCTTCGATAAAATTGAATAAAAATACAGAAGTATACTTGAAAATGATTTTAACGATCAACGATTAATTGCCTGTAAATTACCTAATTGAGTATTTTTATTATATTGTCTACTCCAGATTTTACCGTATATAAAGTTACACATGAATGAAGTCATTGGTAGTGATTTAAAAATCGATTCTAATAAGCCCCACCATCCTTTTAATTCTGTTTAAAACTGAACCAAAAGAAATAAAATATTTGGAGCATTTTGTGTAAAATTTTACGATATTAGCATAATCAATATAACGATTTTTATTATAAAACACTCTTGAAAAATCGAAATTGTACACGAAGACTAAGCACAAACTAAAGTGTCAGTGTGGCAGGTCATACATAGAGCAGACAGGTCGAAGCATTAAATCCAGAATCAAAAAACATCAACGAAGACTAAGTTACATAACTAAATCTGGCTACTACCGAAGAATAGACACCATAAAACTGCCACAAAGAAGACGGGTACATATAGAACCTGGCAACGTTAGGCAAAACCGCGGTCACACAACCGGTTATAGTCACTTTCTCTCAACATTCAGGTAGATAAATTATTGAACACCTGGTATATAAAAATCCACTATTTCTTTACCAAACAAAAAAATAATGTATTTGTATTGTGTGTAGCATATTTAAAATTGTCTTGTTCTATATAATAGTGTAAAAAATATACTATGACAAAGTAATGTCACTGTGGAAGCAGGTGCAGTATAGAATGTACTTACTTGTCCGGTGGTTACATCATTTTTGCAGTCTTTTGTGTCAGTGTCTGTTTCATATCTTTTTGAGCGTCGAAAATGTTTGTCAGGTGGTGGTTTAACAGTCATGCGTCCTACTATACCATGCGGTTTATAATCTTTGTCCTTTTCGACTTTTTCTAATCCCTCAGTACCTTCCATTTCAACTTTCTACAAAAATTAACACAATATAAAAGTGCGTATAATTGACGCGACTTACAATGTTGGCGGATTTTCCTTCTTTAAAAATATCGTATGGAAATAAAAGTCTGTCATAATGTGTTTTTAAAATAGTTCCGATTCCCTTCCCAGAGGGATAACCCATAAGTACCGCTATTTTAGACCATTTTCTTTCTTTCGATACAACATCAGACCCACCTGTAAAGTAATTATTAAAATTGGTACGTTGAAACATGGTACTGTTACCTTCTCTTTGAACTAATCTGTGCAGTGTGTATAAGTCTAAGGCCCTCTTTTCTACCATAGGGATACGCAAGGACGATCCTTGCAGCTCCCAAAATTTGGCAATTTGATCTAAAAAATTTAATTTCACTCTAGTCTTAGCTTCCAATTCGTTAAGCCTTTGTATCCTAGGTGTGAAACGAAGTTTATCTACATCAACGGCAAATGGTGGTTGCCAATTCTACAAGCAAAAAAATTGTTTTTTTTCCAATAGTATTTGATTACCAATTTATAAACAGTAACTCATATTTAAAGCATAATATAAACACTTTTGAGTCATTGCAATTACATCGCAATTATTGACTTTAATAGTAGTGTAGGAGTAATTAAGTTAAATAGTTAGTGGCTAGCAGGGGTGTTGTAACTTTGCCCAAAATTGCTCAAACTCACAGAGCACATGCAGATAAAAGTGTTTATATAATTATGTTCCAATTTGTGATGAAAAATGTTAGCAAAGTACTTACCGCCGGAGGTTTAATTTTACATACTCCTGTATTCTCAGCGATAGGTCGTATTTTGTTAATGTACGCTAGTGGGTCCTTAAATTCTTCTTCCGTTGGATGGAAAACAGGTGCTTCGGGTGGAACTTCAAATTCGAAACTATCCGCAGTAGGTCCTTGATGTTTAGTTCCGTTAATGTGATTAACACCTTTTATACTTTCGTTAGCGATTCCATTAATGGCGAAATTTTCGATAGAAGCCTTAATTCCGTTTAAACTTTCAATTTTGGAAGTCATGGTGAGTTTTACCTAATGAAAGTAGTCTTTACTACATCTTATTTAAATCAACGAATGAATCAACTACTACATCGAACAACGTTTTTCACTACTTGAGTAAAACATTTAGAGCAAATTACACAAACGCACTTGTAACAAAAACTCCTCGTTCTTAGAACTAGTCAAGTTTTATTGTCTGAAAACGCACTGCACTGTTATTACATCTGTATGGTTGAAGAAAAATGAAAAATTCGCTTAAATTCGTTTACGTTTACTAACGAATTTAAAAAAAGTCGATTTTCGAACTTGCATTTAAAAATTAATCGCATTAATCCCTCGAAATGGTGTCCTTTTACGGTGCACACAAATATTCACAACTTAATTCTAGTTCCCCCACTTATCATTGATTGCAGCCATGAATGCGACAAAACAAACACAGTTTTCACAAACAACCCAAATTTACCTTCGAATCACTCGTCAAATTTAATACTGAAAGTAAGATACTTCTTTTTTATTTAAAGTATCATTGTGCAAGATGCGTATCTTTCGCGTAACACCACAGAAAATATTTATCATATACAATTGGGATAGGTTAGAATTCTGGGACCTCTACGTGACGCACAATCGACCAAATTTTAAATTATAATTATTGCTCAAATTATCGGACAGAATTTTGCTTGTACGACTGTAAAGCCAGCCTCACACAGTACACTAATTCGCGTGCGCGACATGCCTGTCAAACAAACGCGTTTATATAGAGTACTTCGTAGATAGCAGATCTGTTAAATATTTACAAGAAAAACTACTCTAGTATATTTAAACTACAAACATATCTGAATAATATTCTATTCTAATAAATTAATTTAACAATTATTTTGATCAGTTTATACATTGACATCAAATTGTAAAAAATAGTTAGTGTTCGTATAATTTTCATGTCACTATCATGGTGATGTATCTCAAGAGTGTTTTGTTTTGATTATTCATTTTCACCTTAGAAAATATAACGTATTTTGACAATAAATCCTATTACGTTTATATTTGTGTGTTTGCAAAACACTTCATATGTTATTTTAATCTGCCCCAGGTCGAAGGTATAATAGAATGAGAAACATTTAAAAAAAAATATAAATACCATCAATATTAAAGATAATTGTAATAGATTTATTTGAAGTATGTTTCCAGAATTTGAAGCAGTGGCGGCTGGACCATACGAGCTCTAGGGCGCGAGCCCCCAGACGTTTATTAAAACAAAAAAAAAACTACAAATTATTATGAATTAAAATATTTAATTATATTTATAGAATATAGGTATCGTCTTTTCTTTATTACTCTAAAACAAGGTTCCCAAACTTTTTCGTGTCGTAGACCCCTTCTCATGTTTTTCGGTTTTGGGTAGATCCCCTACTTACCTGATATTGATTTTTCTGTAAATTTTTAACTGTAGTGAAGTTTAGTGTTAAAAACTTAAAGTAAAAACAAATTATTATTAATTGAATTTAAATTAAAACTACTCAAAATAAAGTTTTGTATCTGTTATATAAAAATACGTAACATAAAATAAACTAAGCAATAAGTAAAAGATGAACCTGATGCTTTAATAATAAATTATCAACATTTGGCGTCAATTTTGTAAGGTTTAATCTTAAATCTCCTCGGCTAATGATGTCCAGTCTGTTGTATGTTGTTTTGCAGCCAGAATTGCTGATATCCGTTTTTAAACTGAACCTTAAGTTCTTCGTTTGTACTTAGTTCAGTCAGTTGCTCTTGTATTATGACATTCGTTTCTTCTATGTCACCATATGGGTTAATTATCCACAGTGGTATTACCATAGTCAAAACATCCTTAAACCCAGTTTCAAAATCTGAATAGAGGGCATTTAAATGTTGAACGTAGGTTGAAACGTCGTTTTTCTGGCAGTTGTCTGTGACAAATTGGAGAACTGGGAAAATTCGCCCCGTCTAATATTTTGCTTCATTAGTTTAGTAACTCTGGCAAGAAACGCTGATAAGATGGATTTTGTTTTAATCAAATTTAGACTGCCGCCTTGTAACTGCAAATTAACCATATTAAATTATGTAAACAAATCTGTTAAATAGGCGATGTCTGTTTTCCACTTCATTAAATTGTCTTTTAAAATTTTATCTTTGTAAGCGCTTTCGTTTATTTCGCGCTTCTTCAGTAAAACAACATAATATTTTTCTGCTTATATTACATATATACAATATTTTACATGCTCGATAACATAATTTTTCAATCGGCAAAAACCATAAACATAATACATAAATTCTTACACATAAAAACATAAACGAAGAATGAGAGGGAGTTCAGTTCAGTTTTCATACATGTTTATTTGCTACTACAATTATACAATTTTTATAGCGTTGTCATGAGTGATAACATAATTTGCTTAAATAGCCCCTTTGGATCGGTTTTCCACCTCCGAGTTGCCTCTTTGGTTTCAAACTTTTCCGCTGGGTTGTACATTTCATTCTAACTTAATCTAGGATGACATACTTAGGCTGCTTGTGCCTAGGCATGCCATCTCTGTCGTATTCCCAAAGCCGCCGGTCGAGGGGGTTGAGATGGGCCGCGAGGTCTGCATGGAGCGCAGCTGCGGATTGGCGGACGAAATCAGCGATCTTCGGGATGGCGAGTTCCTAATGGAGCCGGTCTGTTCGGAAGAACCAGGGGGCGTCAGCAATCATTCTGAGGATCTTGTTTTGGAAGATTTGGATCCTGGTGGTGTGAGTTTTGGCAGCGTAGAACCATACTTGTGCTGCGTACGTCGTGGCAGGGCGGATAATCGTCTTGTAGATGAGTAATTTGTTGTCGATGCTGAGGCGGCTGTTGCGGCACAACATCGGATATAACTTGACCAGTAGGCCGTTCGAAGAGGCGAGCTTCTGGGTTATGTGAGATTTCCATAACAATTTCTTGTCTAGAGTGAGGCCGAGATATTTGGTCTCGTCCACCCAGGGGACGTCGTTGCCTTTGATGTGGAGGCGGCTTACGGGATCGATGTTTCTTCGATTGAAGAGGACGGCGGCGCTTTTCGTCGGATTGACTTTTGTTCGCCAGTCGTCGTACCAGTTGTCAAGCGAGGTGAGGGCCATTTGAAGATTCCTCTCGGCTTGAGCGGGCGAGCGGGATGTTGCCAAAACGGTGGTGTCGTCGGCGTAAAAAGTGTAGGTGAGTCCATCGATTTTTGGAACGTCTGCGGTGAAGATGTTGTATAGAAGTGGGGATAGCGTAGATCATTGAGGGACGCCGGCTTCTATGTGACGTGGAGTGGATTTTGCGGTGCGAAGTTTAATCGCAAACGAGCGTCGATTGAGGAAGGAGCCGATGAGCTGTACCATGGGAACGTCGATGCCTAGACGGTGCATCTTGTAGAGCAGTCCGCAATGCCAGACCTTGTCGAACGCTTTCTCGATGTCGAGAAAAACGCCGCCGGTGACGTCGCGTGAGAGAGAGTGTCCCCTCCATTCCCTTTTTATTAATTTTCCAAAAGAATGCGTACCAACTTAAAATCTAAACGAGAAACACGCGGGTAACTTTAACATTCGAATTTAAAATTATTTTTACTACATCTTTAGTATCCAGAAATTCTCAAAAAAAATCTAAAAAAGTGCAAAAAATCGTGTCAAACATAAGCCTTTCGACAGCCAGCGTATTTCAGTGTGTGTATTTGATGAAAGTGTTCGTTATTTTCTTCACACAACTGCGCAAATAACCGCGTATTCAACGCGTAGCTTCTGATTTGGTTTACTGCATCAATGACTGATTGAAGAGATTCATGCAATCTAACACTCAAATTTTTAGCAACTAAATGTTGTCGATGGATGACGCAATGTTTTGCTAACACATTTTGTTTCAAATAGCTTATAAATCCGTAATAACGTCCAACCATGGCAGGTGCTCAATCTGTAGCTACTGATATTATATTTGATAAAGGGATTGCTTTTTCAACGAAGTAATCATTCAAAACATGAAATATTGATTCACCTTTAGTGTCGGTTGTCAAAGTTCTTGCGAAGAGCAGTTCTTCGTAGATTTCTTGATTCATAATAAAACGTATATATGCCAATAATAACGCTGCATTACCAGGTAAAGTTGACTGGTCCAGTTGTATAGAGAACAGTGTTGTGCATAGATAATTTAATTTTTATCTAGATGAGATAATAGATAATTTCCATTTTTTTAATCTAGATAACGATTTAGATACAAGTTGAAGAATTTATCTAGATAATAGATAAGATAATCTATAATTTACGTAGATAATACGATAGATCAAATAGGTACAAACAGGTAATAATGTTTATTGATTGTTACCATTTAGGGTAAACTGTCCCACAGTGAACCACGGTACACAGTGAACCACCCAAGTTTAAATTTCCCCCAGAATCTGGAGAGAGGCGGCGCTATATGTAGTGGGGTGCCTACAATCCAATTACTCGTTTTCATGTTAGTTTCCGCGCGTAAGTCGTTGTTTGCCGTTACAGCGCGTTAATACATGATTTAAGGTAAGCAAAGTAAAAAATATGACGTACTTTTTGCGATGTTTACTAATTATTCATGGCGTATATGGTTACACTGAACATGACAGCTTTTTAAGTGTGTACTTAAGTCTAAAAAAACACTAACAGTTTTGTTGCTAACCTTGTGGAAATGGTGATGCTTGATATTCCATCATAATATTGATCAATGTTCACAGTGAACCGGTACACAGTGAACCGCTGGTCCACTGTGTACCTTACACGTTAGTCAGCTGTTGTGTATAGGTTCCTACGTATTATATTTTTAATTTAAGGAGTGTTTATTTTTCAGAATGGCCCAGAAAAAGAAAGAACGCAAAATAGGCACACATACGCAAGAACAGATGAGGGAGGCACTTGTTCTTAAAGCTGATGGTTTAAGCTTAAGAGAAGCGGCAAAGAGAAAACTGATTCCGTACGCAACTTTAAGACGCTACTATTTAAAACAACAGTAGCAGGGAGAGGCAGCTAGACTTACCTCTAACTACGAGATTAACAAAATTTTCACGGAAGAGCAAGAACATATGTTACTTGACTATTTGTTTCAATGTGCTTACACATTCTATGGTGTAACAAATAAAGATTGTCGGCTAATTGCCTATGAAATGGCAACACATAACAATATTCGGATATCCGTGTCATGGAGTCAAAATAAAATAGCTGGCATGGAATGGTTACGATCATTTCGGCAAAGAACTCCGGGACTTACGCTGAGATCGCCCGAACGTTGTAGTTTAGCAAGAGCCACAGCCTTTAATCGGACTAATATTGATAAGTTCTTTGATAACCTCTACAATATCTTACGAAGACATAAAGCTTTTGCTGATGGAACCAGAATCTTTAATCTGGATGAAACAGATACAACCACTGTACAGAAGCCCCAAAAAGTTCTGGCGCCCAAAGGAATTAGGTGCCTCTCAAAGGTGACGAGTGACGAAAAAGGCACCCTAGTTACTACGTGCTGCATTATATCTGCAAGTGGCCAAAGTTTGCCTTCAGCATTGGTGTTCCCAAGGGTGCATTATAAGACCCACATGATAAATGGAGCTCCCCCTGGTACTCTGGGCTTGGCTAACTCCAGTGGCTGGATGAACTCAGAACTTTTTGTGGACGTTATGCGACATTTTATAAAGCATAGTTCGTCATCCAAACAAAACCCTTCACTACTAATTGTAGACAATCATGAATCTCACCTCACGATTTAAGCTTTGGATATAGCAAAAGACAATGGAGTAACTATTCTTACTTTACCGCCACACACTACCCATAGAACACAACCATTAGATGTTGGAGTTATGAAACCGTTTAAGGGCTATTATAATGCGGCTATGGATTCATGGATGTTGCGAAATCCGGAAGTGCCAGTTACAATATACGAACTGGGAGCTTTCATAGGTGATGCTTATCAAAAAACAATGACACCGTCAACCATCTCTAATGCTTTAAAAAAAACAGGGATATTTCCCTATGACAGAAATGTGTTTTGCGAACTAGACTTCCTCCCCAGTTCAGTCACTGATAGGCCTGATCCAGAAGAAAGACCACTATACATTATAGAAGGCAATGAACCTGAAAAAGAGAACATTCTAGAAACAAGTTTTTCGAAGGAGAAGTTATCAAGTGAACTATTGGATAATGAGGAGACAAGAGAAGATATGGAGTTCATTTCAAGTGCCGCTGGATCATCCGGGATATCTAAACAAGCAACTTTTGTATCTCCAAAAGATTTCCGAAAACCTTTACAAGCAGGGCCTAAAAAATCTGTTAGAAAAAATAGAACAAAAGGAAAAAGCATAATTGCCACCGACACACCTGAGAAAGACCAGATAGCGTTGGAAACACAAGCCAAAAAACGAAAAGTGCCAAATAAAACAAAAAGGGTGTTGGTAGAGAGTTCCTCCTCTGAATCAGACGTGTCTGTAGTTTTGGATGAAGATAGTGATGTGTCAGACACCGTGTCTTTAAATATTCCTATACATCACATTGAACGTGAGATAAAGCCAGATGACTTTGTATTAGTACAATTTTAACTGAAAAAAAGTTGCGTTTATTACGTTGGAAAGGTATTGGAATCCAAAAATGAAGAATATTCTATCACTTTTCTCCGAAAGAAAGGTTCTAGGAATACTTTCTTTATGCCTTTGATAGAAGATATATTATCTGTTAATAAAGCTGACATAAAACTTCTTTTGCCTGAGCCACAAGTCAATGGGAGTACGTCCAGACAAAATGATCGTATTATAGCTTTAACATTGATATGACCTCTTTTGACTTACGTTAGTTTTCTTCATATTTTTTACTTAGAAATATCATGTTTTTAGTATAACCACTTACGTGTATACTTACCTATTTTATTATTTTCCAAATAAACGTTTGAAATTAAAGCATGTTTTATGGTTAGCATTTTTTTTTCTATCCCTAATAATGCCCTTACTATTGTTTTCTAACTGATTCACTGTGTACTCATCTACTGGTTCACTGTGTACATCATGTAGTACACAGTGAATCATCTGAAATTTTTTAAAAAAATGGGACTAGAGCCTTTTGTGTTAAGTTTATTTGGAAAAACAAGTTGCAGTCTTATTAGGAACATCTTAATGTACATGCAACTAAATTTTTGTATTTTTTTAACAATAATTTTAGAAGTTACAGAATTTAAAAGTTTAAATGGTTCACTGTGGGACAGTTTACCCTAATTATCATCATATACGTAAATGTATAATATAATCTCACAACAGAATAAATACAAATTCATTGTTTATTAAATTTACTAATTAAAAAACTGAAAGACCAATTGAAAAAAAATTAAAATCGAAAAAACACATGACATAAATTTTATTGATTTAATGACCCACTATTGTAAAATATGAAACAAATTTCTTGATACAATATCGCACACTCGAGACGACGACACAACTCAAAAAATGTAATTGTATAGGAAACCCAATTTAAAATTTTTATTGCCGGTTTTAGAATGCTATGTCTAAAGAACAAAATATTTGACTTTAGCTTCTACATGTATTTATGGATCATGTTAATTGAAAATTAGTCAAGGTGGAATATCTGACTTTAACACAATATTAAAAATAATTAAATAATTTTTTAGACCTAACTTTTGAATTGTGACAATGTTCCCCATAATTTAAAACACAAAATATGAGAACACTTCTTGCAAAAAACACTATTTGTTTTAATGCAATATTAAAAGTAAGTGAATATATAGTACAAGTGATATAAAACTAAAAATAACACACTTTAACTAAGAATAATCTCCAAGGATTATTGGCAAGAAAAACATAAAAAAAGAAAAAAAACGTTTACCTAATTATTAAAGGTTACTATAATAGTCTTTGTAACTTTAAGGAATAGCGGTACTCGAATCTTTTGATTTTTCTTGAAACAATGACAGTAAATTTTTTTCTTTCTTTCGGTGATACTAATTTTATTTTTGTATACTTTTAACAACGTAACCGTATCTGTGTTTCTTCCTCTGCTATTTCTTGTTTTCTCGAATTCCACTTCTTTGAAGTTTTCTTGGCCATAACAATTTAAATAAAAAAAAATCTTGTAAGAGTATTTCTTCATAACTTTGAACATCTGCAAATCAGAAATTTTTATTTTTAGAGAAGGTCCAATTTCTATTGAATGAGCCAAGTTTTTTGAATCAAAAAAATCATCGTAAGTCAATTCCTCAACGTTGTATGGCGTTCCGGTTTTCTTGGCGGTTCTGATCAGCGTTACATATTGCTCTGGTGAGCAAATTGGACCAGATCTCAGAGCACGCTTCACATATCTTTCAATTAATGAGTGGGCGTTGTCGCCCTCATTTTGAGTATGTCCGGTAATGAGATATTTGTGTGTTATACCTTAAGTTTTTGAAATGAATTGTCAGAACAATCTTTATTTGTCGTTTCAGTATCTTTAGGAATCTTAATCGGTGTATTATTATGTTGTAGTCCTACTGTATCCATTGGAGTTACAGTGCCTAAAAATCTAATATATTATAGACGTTTACTGGATGGCTAAAACTCAGATTAAACTACACTTATCTTAGAGTTTTTGTTTACAAAGCTAAGCATATAACAAGTACAAAAAAACTTAAATTTCAGTTCAACATTGACTCATATCAACGAATGACAGATAAATAAATAGTTTTTTATGGAACACGGTCATAACACAAAAACTGACAATTCTAGTTTTGGAAGAATATAGGATTAAGGCATAAAATAGTGACACAATACGAAATATGACTATTTAATTAAATGTTAAAAAAATTTAAAGTAAAATTATCATGAATAATGACACATTTCTAGATGTGTCACTGTCGCCTCGAATATTATGTGCAAAACTACTTACTGCAGGTTGATTTTTTGAAATGTGACATTGTTGAATAAAAAACCCAGCGTTCTCACGATAAAAACCGTACTAACACTAGATGTGTCACTATTGGCGATCAGCGTATTAACATTTTTCAAAAGAGGAACAATGACATTAGCGTCCTCTAACGCTCATTTTTTCAAAGTCACATGTGGCGTTGTTCCAGAACATCTAGTAACACTTTTAAAAACTTTTCCAAACAGAAACTCAATATTGCTATTTTTTGAGATGTGTCACTATTCTTTCGAATGAGCGATATGGTCCTTTCAAATTTTTCATTGCTAGCCTTTCAATTAGCGCAGAAATTGATATGTTTAATCAATGACTTTTTTACAAATGGAGAAGTGTCTAGTAAACTTAATTAGTTTTTCTTTGTAACAAGAAAAATCTGGCTTTGATATGGACGTTTGAACCTAAAAGATAATAAAAATTATCGCTCATAGCCGTTAATCAAACTCCCTGAATTATTGCTTCTTGTTTTTAAATTTAAGTTATCATTTGTAGTTTAATATTTTAAGCAAATTTTGAGCAGCTTACATCAGCGAGCACTTAAAGAATCAGCTTTTAGGTGTTTTAAAAAAATTTGGGTTTTAACGGACTCCAATATTTTAAACAGTTTATGCTCTGGTCAGGACTTTTTGTAATTATAAGTGCAACAAATCCAAATGTAAAAATAAGCGTTTTTGTATTGCAGTTTTGTTAATTATATTTGACAGGTTGTCATAATCATGATGATGAATAATTTACATTGATTTTTAGAATTATATTTGACGCGGTCTACATTAGGATCTTATTGCGACTGTATTTTAACGTTATTACTTACTCAACAGGTTTATTTAAAGAATGAGGTAAAAACTTAAATCACGTGTATCGAGAGTTGCCACTTTCAACTGCTCAAAAAGTCGTGAATTTTCTCTTTTTCAATTAAGCATTTTTTTTACTTGGGCATAGTTTTGCTGTGTAGGCACTTCAACTAATTACATTTTCAAAACTACAAAATTAGTAGCTGTTAATCTTAATGTATGAATCGTGCAAGATAATGTATGGAATAAATGTACCTACTTATATAAAAAAGCTTAGGTATTATTGTTTATAAAGACTATAAGATACTTATCGCAATAGGTTCAGTAATTTGAGTTGTGTTTTTGTTTATATCTCGTATTGCATGTATTTACGCTCAAGATCATGTGAGGCTAGTTTTGGTCAGCAGAAGAGTTACAAAAATTCCAAACATCTTCGACGATTATTTATCAGGTTTTATCAATCTGGACGGTACTACATCACCACAGACACTGAGTGTCCAGTGCTGAGGAGTCCAAATAGGACGAAACAGCTGTCCACTGGTCTCTAAGATGGTTTCTGCAATTATATAAACAAATTTTTGCACTTGCGTAGTGCAGTTAGAAATATTATGCCGCGTATAATTCAAATACATTTTTTGAAATTTGCGGTTGTAATATTTACTATCTAACTAACAACTTCATGGTTTCCTACATGTGGATTAACTCGTACGTAGCTCCGTTCCTACGAGATGGCGTTTAGCCTCAGATTTGTTAATCAATTAACACCCGAATGGGATTAAAACTATGGCAATTTGTTTTATATAGTTGTGGAAACTGCATTAGAGTTCCAGTGCTGAGGAGTCCAAATAGGACGAAACAGCTGTCCACTGGTCTCTAAGATGGTTTCTGCAATTATATAAACAAATTTTTGCACTTGCGTAGTACAGTTAGAAATATTATGCCGCGTATAATTCAAATACATTTTTTTTGAAATTCGCGGTTGTAATATTTACTATCTAACTAGCGGTGGCTAGTATTTCCAGTAACTATTATTTTGTAACAGTTATTAATACGGAACAATAACAACTTGTTACCAACGTTGTAAAATAACAGTTATTTAATAACAACTTTACAAAAAGCGTTCTTGGTCTTCTTTAATATTTTGTTCTTACATTACGTCTGCTACATACTACTATTCCTACCTAATCTAGTACGTACTGTTGAATAACAAGTGATAACCCAGAAGATTTTACTAAGAAAACCGCACGTAACTTATGGTTTTACCAGTTTTACAATGCATTAGTCAAGTTTTTTATACAGAAAATAGCACATATTACTCGAATGTTAGGTTAATAGGTATTTAAATTTAAACGCATTCTTTTTCTAATAAGACAACTCCCACAGGTGAAACAACCACCTAACAAACGAAGAGCAGATTCCTTGTGTAAGTAATTGCAACATACGTAACATGAACAAAATACTATGGAAAGAATGTAAATAAGATTGAAAACAAGAATATTTTTTTAAATAGTAATTAATGACTAACACATGGATATTGGGTAGGATAGGTATGTCTGTACCTACATCTACATATACTCAAATCATACGGATTACGTAATAACAACTGTTACTAAAATAACTGTTATTCGGAACTGTTACTCCATAGTAATAATAACAACTTGTTACTGTTACTGAAAAAAGTAACAGTTCACTATCCCTATATCTAACTAACAACTTCATGGTTTCCTACATGTGGATTAACTCGTACGTAGCTCCGTTCCTACGAGATGGCGTTTAGCCTCAGATTTGTTATTACAAACTATCTTATTTTTACAAATATAAAAATTATAAAAAACAAATCTAAAACAAAAAATTTGTTACTTTTAAAAAATCATCTAGATGGTTTCATGATAGATAACAGAAAATTCATCTAAGATAATAATCTAGATAATATTCAATACTTTTATCTAGATAAAAAAAAGATGATGAAAAACTATCTAGATAAATTATCTATATAATTTCATCTAGATAATGCACAACGCTGATAGAGAAATGGGTCGTTTGCAAATAATTAAACAAGAAGCTTTCAATATCAGAACTCATTTCATCAATACGTCTTTCAACAGTATTGTTGCTTAAGGGAATTCTTTTAATGATATCAGATGCAGGTTTGTGTAAAACAGTTTTTAAAACCTCTTCAACGGCTGGCAAAATTAACTTCTCTTCGATAGTATGCGGTTTTCCGGATTTTACTATAAGTAGCAAGATATTGTAAGACGCCCGCAAACCATCATCGTTTCTTTGTGACGTCGAAGCGAACAGTCTGTCCAGCGTGGGTCTCTTCTGAAGTTTATTTTTGAGTGTTTGAAGTATTTCAAATCTTTATCTGTTTTATCAGGGTGACATCTTCTCAAATGTTCCTGCAGCTTAGATGGTTTCATAGCGTCATTGCGCAGAACTTTGTTGCATAAAAGGCACATAGGCAATTGTTTGTCCGACAATGATGGAATGAAGCCAAGTTTCAAATAATCAACACTGTACTGTCTACATTTCTTTTTAGATTCGGACATAGCATCAGTCATCTGAGGGCAAAATTAATCTATTTAAATAAGACATAAAGTCCAGCAGCTGTATATTAAAAAATCAAAGCAAAATTTAAATCGTATGGTCTTAGATTTTATGGCAGACATAGGCGTACAGCCATTACTATAACTGAATGTGAGAAGGGGAATGTTATGAATGTTACTTAAGGTTTTGATATGATGGAAACTTAAGAAAATTTGAAAGTTACATGACAGAAAATGTTAAAATAAAATATTATACAACGAATAATAATAATAAGTGGTTATTCGATTTATCTCTACGTGCATTCGACTGTCATGTGTAAAAATTCACTGGTTTCACTTTAGCAATAATGCAAAATTTTAATTTTAATGTAGAGAAGTATGTACAGTGCAATATCTATAATCCGAACTTCCGTAATCCGAACATTCCAGTAATCCGAACTAGCCCACAGTGTAATGACCTATGGATAAAAGTACATTCTTTTTACTTTTTTTGTGAAGTTATTTGGTAAGATACATGTATTTATAAAAGAATCATAAATGCCTAGCAAGGTCGTAAATAAGTAAATATTGACACACATACATATTTATTTATGGGACCGGTCAAAATATGTAGTTCAAAATATTTTTTTTTATATGTTTCCTATATGTAAATATTTAAATTCTATGAAAAAAAAAACAAACAAATGAGAGTGTGTATTGGAAATTCTTCAAAAAACACGCAGCTGTACAGTTGCGAATTTTTTATTTTCTTAATTTATTTTTCATAGTGGTAACATATTGTATGTTAATAATAAAATACATACGTAATATGTATGTACAGTCGTCTTTTTTTAGATTTTTTCGAAAACATTCCATAATCCGAACATCTCCTTGCAGCAATTAGTTCGGATTACGGAGATTGCACTGTAATTATGATAAAGATTGCTAAAACTTTGAAAAAGAAACTATTGAGGAGTACTTGTGTAATTTTGCATGATTTGAATATTAAACTACTAATAACTGAAGTCATAATTGGCGTAATTTATCTATCTTTGCTAACTACGAGTACAAAACTAAAATTTAATAAAAAATAGTGTACTTACTTTTCTCCGGCATTCTCAACCAAAATAACACTATAATTTGTGTGATAAACTACCAGTTTATATTTTTTTAAATATTTTCTTAGTACTTTCCTTTTCAAGATTCAGGAAATGAATAAACGTATTTGTCTCACATTCGTATTTATAGCGTGACAAATTGAACAAGTCAGTGCAAGTTCGCAAAGCTCTGAGACTGCGCTATGCTTGTAACAAGATGATACTGGTATATCGTTATGTGCAGGTTTTTACAAGTTCAAAATGTATTGCGACCACAAAGCGAATGCCTACCTCCTACAACTTACACAATTTTATAAACATATATAATAATTTTTTTAGTTCATAGGTACTTTTGTAAATAATGTATATGTTTATATATTATAAGATAGTATAATGTAAGTAAATAGGTACTATCAGTGTATGTTGAGATCTACTATCGTGGACCCCTATTTTCATTTCATGGACTCCCAAATTTTTTTTCGCTGACGTAGACCCTTTGCAGGTTGTCATAGAATTTGGGAATCACTGCTCTAAAACATTAATTTAATATGGTCGTCGTTCTAAACAACGTAAATTAAATAGGTATTCTTTGCAGGAAACGTATATACAGAGCAGAGGTCCTAGATATCTTAATTATTTTAATAATAATGAGGGGTTTAGTACCAAATGGAAAAATAAAAAGTTTTAATGTTTTTTGTATGTTTTTTTGTAATTTACGTCTGCATTCTTACTTTTACATAACTAATGGAAGTAAACTAAAAAGTAATAATGCAAAATACAGACTTTTTTGTAAGTGACATTATTGTAATAACCTATTAATTCCTATCTTTCGTGAAAACTGACAGACTGAAATTTACAACTTCACAAAAAATCGAAGAACCCTAAAATTTCTTTTTAAAAGCGTGTCAGGTACATAAAGTTGGTAAAAGTTCTGTCCACAAAAATTTGAAAAGAAATAACTATTTTTCTTATAAGTTTCATCTAGTTTAGGAATTGAATGAAGGTTGGAATTTTCTTTTGAATGTTGTTTTTTCTGATAATGCTACTTTCTATTTAAACGGTAATGTTAATAGACACAATTATCGTTATTGGGTTAACAAAAACCCGTTTAAGAAAAGAAGATCATACCCAGACTCATTTTATATTAATAGAAATTTGGACAGTCAGATATCTGCAACTGATAGAAATTCTAAGTGTAGGTACACTACTTCAAAAAAGTAATTGGACACTTTTAAGCGCGACCTGCAAGGTAGGCAACCAAAATTACGATATATGCATGCTCAAATATGACATTGCTGCTTTAATTAGTCTAAATTTTTAATATTTTCGGATTAAATTAAAGTCTACATTCCGATTTTCTTTGTAAAAGAAGTATTATCATCATTTGAACGTAATTAGTGGATGAACAATTGTAATCTTAATTCTCATTACAAATTCTCATAACATTTATTCGTAGTTTGCATTTTTTCATAGAAAATGGATTTTTATGAATATAGGTAAAATCCGATGTTCAATTGTTTTTTTTTTATTACACTGTCGTAATACACGGAAAAAATGCTTCAACTTTACTGATTTAACTCAATTTATGGATGACATCGAAGTTTAAGTATTAGACAGAAGATATGCGTAACTCAAATTTACTTATCTGTGCATGTAGAGTTTTATTTTCAGGCGGCTTTCGTGAAATCTTATTTGTATTATAAGAAACAGAACAAATAACGAGAAAATAGTCTTTTAAAAAGATATCTTTAGTTAGATGTAACTGAACTGGAAATCAAAACTAATATGAGTTTCGTTACCTATAAATCAAAACAGAATTCTTGCAGGTTTTTACTAAAACTAAGTAATGGAAATATATCACCAAACATTGGAAAAATTAGTCTCTTTTTTTTGTACAAAATGATCCCCGCGGCTAAACTTTCGTTACAGCCTATGGACCGTAGGGCGAAGTTTATTTTAAACCTTCTTCACAGTTCATGGGACTGTATTTAATTGTGTTTTACAGTTGTATTTGAGCGTCCTGTGTCCGTAAAGCATTACCTTACGCAAAATATTAGCTTTTGTTATTTTTTCTTTTTCTTTAAGTAATTCAAATTAATTTTGATTAAGTATATTGTTAAATGTTTGCTTTGTTTTCATTGCCTGTTATTTTTTTAAATTTGAATATTAAAAAAACGACAAAATTTTAAAAATAGAACTTTTATTAAATATAATAGGACTAAGGTTTTACATATTACAAAAATGTTTTTAAACATTTTTATCTATTTCCTTGAACACTAAACCATTCTATGATCATTTTTCTCTTGAACCGAGAAGAGCTTATGGACTCCGCACAAATAACATGATTTTTTTACATTTCTGCGTTTTGAAAATTTTTTTTTATTACTTTTCCTTAAATTTTTATTTATATTTATACACTATGTAAAGTACGCAATGGCAAACAAAAATTATTGGGCCAATAGAAAGTATAAAAATTTTTACTTGGGGCTAAAAATGTTCAATAAAAATTTAAAAACAAACTAAAAAAATGCCAAAACTTTAAGTGTTGTGCCATACCATTACAAACAAATTTATGTGTCGCTATAGTTGCCCCACCAAATTTCGACGTAATGCAGAAATTCTTAGTAGACGGAGCGGGGCCCCCGCTTTAAAAAAATATCGTGCAAAAATAAGATGAGAAAATGCAAATATCCCCAAATAAAAAAATAATGTTTCATCCTGCTTTAAGTAATAAATAATAATAAAACAAATACAATAACATCAACAAAATATAATAATACATAGAAGTAAAACGTTTTAACGAAATAATTACAAAACATTAACAATTTATAGCTTTTAATTTTTTTTAAATTTATATTATTATATACTTTTTTTCTTTAGTTTTACTTATTATTTTGCCTTTTTTGACAATGTGTATAAATCCATATAGGGTGCAAAACATTACATTTGACAAACGTAATGAATTTTGCAATCGTTTGGATTTGTTTCATTACATCTCAATTATTTTGGAAAACCTAGGATTGTTGATTATAAAACTAGTATAATTACCTACTAAACAAAAATTTGCAAATGTTTTTCTACTTTTATTACTAGTACTTAGCGTATTGAAACCAAAATCAAAGATTGAATTAAAATTTGTGAAGAAAGAATACAGAAATTCTCATAAAAATTACGCTTAAAGCAGTGTTTCCAGAAACTCGAAACCCCGTTCTTCTGGAAGGTATTCTATACCCCTAGTAATAGTCCCTTCTGCTCAAGGCTCCGTTATTACTGAGTAGGGTATATAAAGAGGTTACTTAAAATTCATTTTGTAATGTATACTATTTAGTGTTGTTTTGTGTGTCAATGTTGTGCAAAATGCCACGCTTTGCGGGTAAGTGTGCGCATTCGCTCGGGTAAGCGTGCGCATTTGGGGAAAGTGTGCGCATTGTTTCTTAATAGTTACAAACTTTTTAATAAAGAATTATCTTGAAGACTAGATTGTGTCCATTCCTCTGTAGGTGGTTCTGTGTATTGCTCCCTACGTATCCGGCCGATAAAAAAGAAAATATAGTAATCATTAATTCACGGCCAAACTGCCAAAGGACACACCAAAGGATAAAAAACGACTGTTGCCGTTTTGTTTTACCGTGTAGTATAGGATCCGGTAAAATCACTTTAATGTCAGTCTTCTTGATAAGAGACATATCTAAGTTGACTGGCAAAACAAAATGCTTTTCAAATTTTTCACTTTTTCTAAAAAAAGATAATCCGTATTCTTCATTTTTGTCGATGTCAGTTAATATTTTTCCCACATAGTAAATTTTTCGTTCTTTGGTATTAAATTTTACCAAAACATAATTATGTTTCTTGGGAACCCCGTCCAATTCATTAAACTGGAAATCACACTCACTTTCATCATCTGAAGATGACATAACTATTTCTTCATCAGATGTATCATCTTCAGTAGGTTTAATTTTTTTACGATGACGTTTTACAGTATTTGTCTTATTCTTGTTAGAGAGGTTTCTCTTAACTGACTTCACTGCTGCTGTTTTGATTGATTTTTTGTGTTTTTGAACTAATTCTTCCCTAAATGGCGTCGAACTTAAAATTTCGGAATGTTTTTTCTTATATTTCTTTTAATAGCCTCTGACTTATTTGTGGGATAGGTAAAAATATCACTGTGATCTATTACTGGAACGTCATGAATTGTTTGCTTCGTCTCAGAAGCTTTAAATGACGTGCTAGTGAAATGAGGTGGCGTTGTTTCTTTTTCTCGTATTGCAGCCTCAATCTGTTGATTTGTTTTAAAGGAAAGTGCTTCCGCTGCTACAAAATCCTCTTCAGAGAAGACGCTAGGTTGATAAGGAAAAATACTAGAGGCTTTGAACCCTTTAACCCCTTTATCAACAGTTTTATCAACTTTTTGGTAAGCTGTGCCGAATAACTCGGCAATTTCATACACAGTAATTCTTTTGCCAGCATTGGATTTCATCCAATATGCACACTGATTGTTAAATTTAGTCTTCAAAGACCCAAAAAATATTCTGTCCAAAGGTTGTGTTTTATGAGAGGTATGAGGGGGTAAAGAAAGCATATCTATACCATGTTGTCTAGCCAAGTCATATACTGGAAGACAAATGTGGCTCTCATGATTATCTAAAATGAGGCATACCCTATGGTCCTTAGACAGTCTAACTGTGTCTATGAAATGTTGTATTCATTTTGTAAAGACTTCAGAGTTGCTCCAACCATTTGAGCTAGCGAAGCCTTTTGCACCGGGAAGAGCATTTTTCATAAGGCGGTCGTTCATGTTTTTTCTAGGAAACACGATGAAATGTGGCACATAATTGCCACTGAAACAACAAATAACTGTGATGGTATCTCCTCTTTCTGCACTGATGATTTTGCTTATTTGCTTAACACCTTTTGGTGCCAATGTTTTTAAATGTTTATGTACAGTCTAAAAACCGTTTTCATCGACATTATAAAAGTCACTTGCAGAGTAATTCTTTTTCTCATACAAAAGGGAAAGATTCTCTAAAAATCTGCTAATTTCTGCCTTGTTAAAGTCAACAACTCTACTCAAACTGGTAGCTTCAGGTGTCCTTAATGATATTTTAGGATGTTTTTTCTTAAAATTCTAGTAAAAATCCCAACTTGCTATTTCTTCATTGTTTTTGTTCTTCATTCGATGCTGAACACCTAATTTTTTAGCAAACTGAAATGCCAAACGTCGAAAATCGATAATACTGAGGCCAAAATATCTTTGTGAGAGTTTTAAACAATATTAGGCTAGCTGGTTTTCTTGCTCTCGAGTAAAAGTTGGTTTTCTGCCTACCACCTTTGGAATCACAGAGGTATTAGTACAATTTCGGTATCTTTCTTTAACATGGTCTTTGATCGTTGTGTACGGAATCCCATATCTTTATGAGCTTGATTTACATTTAATTTTTTTGAGGTGACATCTCCTACAGCTTTTTCGAGGTCTGCTAAGTCCCACTGACTTCTTAATTTTTTTTCTTGTACATTCGTGGCATCTGCAATAAAGAGAAAAAATGTCGTTAAATTATTTTAAAATATCAGGGTAATAGCGCATATGCGCTAATACCCCACGCGATAGCTGCGCTATTTCTTCGTTGACGCCAGTTTTTTCAAAATCCGGTAACTACAATCCGATACAAAATTGTGACAAAAAAGCAGGTTGGTTCTACAGTACAAGACACAGATTTAATTGTAATTACGATTGCACTAACTTTAGAAGGGTACTTACCACTAAATTTCAAATACAAATATCACATAGGAAAAACTTTTTTCACGTAATTTTACAAAAAAAAATTCTACTTTGAAAACACGTGTTCGCACTGACAAATGGTAATGCACTGACCCGTGTTTCATTAAACCTCTTCTTGAGAAACTAAGCGGTGTTGCCAAGAGTTACAGAAGTCTGGAAAATTAAATATGCGCTATTTCCTAGACTGCGCTAATACCCTAACCTCCCCTACTGGGGATGGATGAGTGATGCTGGTCTACGGTAATTAACACGTGTCGATGAACGCTTAACTGCTCAAATTTACTTGACAATTTTGGAAGACGTTATGTTGCCCTCCATGCGAGTAGTTTATCCTGAAGGACCAATTCGATTTGTTCAGGACAATTCTTCTTTACATACGGCAGCGGTAGTTTAACGATGGTTTTTACAACATCCAGAAGTGGAAAGAATCCGTTGGCTACATAAGTCACCGGATTTGAACTCTATAGAGAATTTGTGGGCGGCGGTCGTGTGTGGGTAGAACGACGAACTAAACAATAACAAAAATACGAAATATAAACAACTTGCATCGCCATATTAATACCGTGTGGGAAAGATTTTGAGGAGCTAATGTATGTGCCAATTTAATCAATTCAATGCCAAACCGTCTACGGGAATGTATAATAATAATGGATATTACACCCATTACTAGCATGTAAAAAAATATTTAAATAAAACAATAAATACTTTTTTAATTATGATTTTTATTAGGATTTTTATGTATCTAGTTTTGTTCTTGTGTTTATGTATAATTTATAATAAAATATAAGGTATAATTTTTATTAAAATGTAGTAAGTACAATAATATTCTGAAATATAAAAAAATGCAAACTACGAAATTGCAAATTTCAGCTCACTACTATTAAATTTATATTCTCTCAAAATAGTTAATACTTAAATTAAATGTTACGAAGAGAAAGCGGAAAAATGTATTTCGCATTTTTATAATTTTGTGATATCTAGATATACAGCATAGGTATGTATTTTAAAATTTTATTTGGAGATTTTTTAGCGTTCTGTATGAGAAGTTAGACTTGATTTTGTAAAGGGAGATATGTATCCCTTAATTTTTCATACGAATAATTTAAAACGAGTAATAGGAATTTATACTGCAATTGTTCGACCACTAATTACGTTTTAATAGTGGTAATGGTGAATGTTGACTTTAATTTAATCCAGATATATTAAGACTTTTAGACTAATTAGTACAGTAGTTTCGTATTTGAGTATACAGTTTATCATTATTCAAGCTATAGATGGGACTCATTTAATCATAAATAAGAATTAAAATTTTTTTAATTACTTAAGCAGAGAACAAATAAATAGAAAACTCGGCGAAGAAGAATTTAAAACTTTAGGGTACAATTTAGATAAATATTTGCAGGTAAGAAACATGTTCTTTGAACCCTTGAGGCAGTGCTTATGAAGAATGGTTAGTAACCTCGTAGTATCTCTGCAAGTAATGTCTACAATGCCAATGTTGTCAAATTTAACTAAGCGTTTTGTTATAACGTAAGTCTGGTTGCCTACCTTGCAGGTCGCGCTTAAAAGTGTCCAATTACTTTTTTGAAGCAGTGTACATAAATATAACTATTAAAACTCATAACTATTATCAAATAGTATGTGAGTACTTGTAAGAGAACTGATAATATAATGAAGCATTCTCGAAGTTATGACAATGACCGAAGGATGTTGAACAGTCTAGACATAGATAACATAAATATATAAAAAGAATTTCTAGGGAGCCGAGGTCAGCAAATCGAGAAGCGTTTTGTCGATTTAAATAAATAAGTGATTAACGTGTGTGCTAAGATAAATAAACCAAATGCCCGTGTTGTGCAACGTGAAACATAAATACGTCGCGTACGTGTTGTTAACATAAACAAGTATCGGTTTTAGATAAAATTAAAAAGTGCAGACCTAGTGATAGTAATATATAAATTAATGTGTTTTTCTTAAATATCGTTAAATTTTATTAGTTACGTGTAGTTCTAATCCTGTCAATATTTCGTTTATAAATAAATTAAGTTTAAAATTCGTATCAATAATATAAAACAAAGCTAGCAAGCAAACTTTATGTATATAGAAGCAAAATAGAAGTGTCGAAATGCAAGTAACAACAGGAATAATTGTAGACTCGTTGAAATATACAATCACGACAAATGACGGAGCGTTTATTATGAATCAAGAATGTTTCATCTATGCTTATTTATTTTTTTATGTTAATTATTAATTTCATTAATAGTTTTTGCCTTTGAGATTATTAAAATTCATACTTTCGCTGCATACTTGATATGAAATGTTTGCGATTATGTGTATGAGGTTAAATGGTTACCTAAATGTGCCCCATTGCTTTATGAAAAGCGAAATAAAAGTTCCACAAGTTCATAAACATTAATTTTAGTTTCCGATCACATTATTATTTTACTATTTTATTGATCCTAATACAAACAATAGTTGTAATAAAATAAAAGATATTTTGATTTATCCCTAGTTATGAAAAGTAATAGATTTAGAATTTATTTTAAGAAGAAATGCAGCGAAAAACACTCATGAAATAAAAACGAAAAAGGTAAATGCTAATTTCGGCAAATTTTTATTTATCAAATTATACTTTCTCCAAAGTGCCTACCTATAAGATCATTTCTCATATCAGGTTTAGCTTAGTTATCGTCTTTGAGATGCAGTGCAAATATCAGGACACGTCATTTCCGTCGATGTTTCAATACAGCTTTTAATTCATTTTCTTAATCTTAAAATGTGATATATTTTATGTCCATATAGAATATACTTATATGCAATCTCTAGCATTTTTTATATCAGATCTACCTACTGTATTTCAACAAGTGGGCTGATCATTTAAACAGTTTTTCTTTAATTGACACATTTTTTTTAAATTACTAATGTTACTTAATACAATCTCAGTATTGTTTCATGGTGTTTATTAGTGCTTGATTGAGTTGTAATTTGGCATCAAACATTGTAATTACTAAACTGAAACTACAACTAAATTAATTCTAATTTCAGGAATTGTACTGTATTCTTCAGGATAAGTATTTTTTAACAAAAAGTACTTCTTGTCGTGCTTAGGGTTTACTACTACCATTGCTACTATCCATCAGTATTATTGATTTGATAAATTGTTTTTATAATTGCTTAGCATTTCAAAAGTTGTATTTTTTTACAGGAATAAGTATTAATCAGGAGCGGGCGGATAAGTAAGTATGAACTGATATTTTGAATAGCTTATGCTTACTTGTGTCAAGAACTAAAAAACTTTTAGTTAAACATACGAAGATTGAAAACTTTGCTTTTTAGTAAAAAAATATGTCAAAACCATTGATATTTTGTTATCCAAAAAAATATAAAAAAATGAAAAAGATTAAATCATTGTATAATGATAAAGACAATACTTGAGAAGTTTTTATGATGATTTTTTTTGTATTGAATCAAAACAAATACAATCAGAAAAAAATAAGGTTTTGGTTTTCAGACATAGTAAATTCAATTGACACTGCTTAGTACACAACTATACTATACAGGGTGATTGATAAGTACGGTAAAGTCCAGTATCTTCTGTCTTTTGTGGTATCAAAATAAAAATTAAAAATATTGTAGCCAACCTTAAGCTTCATATTTTAAAACTGGTCACAATTCACAGAGTGTTTCATAACGCCATCCCAAATCAAAGTCATATTTTTTAAACGAAACACCCTGTATTTTAATTTAAATTTGAAATTCGCTTTACTTTGTCATTACAACAATATAAAGTTGGGTAAACAGGGTATTTAAAAAGTTATAACGAATTTTCTAGAAAAATCGTAACAGGTTTAACGTCCTGTATAATTTAAAGAAAGTATAAAGAACTATGATTATTGCAGTCAAAAGTTTTTTAATTATTGTCAAAATTTATAAGAAGGATTAATTTTGTTAATACCCAGCAAACACATATGGGCTTAAATTACTGTTGAATTGCCACTAAATTACGGTAATTTAAGTAGTAATTTAAACAGTAAAAAGGGCGCCATTAAGCAACCACTTAAACTACCAAAAATTCACTGACTTCTAAATTACTAATAAGCTACCATTAAAATACTGTTGTTATATTACCATTGAATTACTGTTAAACTACTATTTTGAACTACTAGCAAAACTATTAAATTATTATTAAAACCACTAACACATTTAAAAAAATAGTTTTTTTAATTAATTATTTGTTTCTGTAATTTTTTATTTATTTCGTTTACAGAATTTGACGCACATAATTGATAAATTGTGGGATTTTTTAAAATTAGAATTTAATTTAAGTAGTTACCTGGGGTTTGATCCCACGAACATCAGGAAAATCCCTTGCAACCTAAACGTGTTAACCACTACTCTACCTGATCTAATACTATAAATGCTAACTACACGTTATATATGTTGAATACAAAATCAAGTAACTTATTCGTAATTTAATACTTTCAACGTGAACCATTAAATATTTCACATGACAATCAGACTGATGATGTATTAGTCCTATATATACATTTGCATCGCTATGTATTAATTATACTCTTGTTGTTTTTGTTATTCTGTAATCAGGATAATTCATGTCTTAGTTGCTTGAAGTGGTTTATATAATCCGAATATTTTTGGATACGGCAGGTACATAATTTCATGCAATATTGATATTCTTGTATCATAAGTTATAATATTTACTTTTGTTTTATATTTATATTGCGTTACTGGATCCCGCAGATTGACCAATGCTATTTGACTTTCCAATATTAATATTTTCGTAAACTGTACGAAATCTTTTTAGTTGTCGATAATAATTGCCAGTTTCCTTCTTTCTATGCATTCTTCAAGCAATTGTTTGATAGCAGACCTAACTGTTTGGCAAATATAACGACTATTTTTAAAATAATTTAACTTAAGATTTATATATCAACTCTATTACTACTGACTATTAATTTACCTTGTATTTTAACGGACATTCAATTACCATTAAACTCCCCAACCTAATTCTGGAATTACGACTAAGTTACTGAGTAAACTATTCAAGCTACCAATCATTACATTACTTCTAAATTACTTTTGAATTGCTGGGTAGTATAATGGTAACTCAATTACCGGTAAACTACAACGTTCAATTTTTTAATTACTCTTAAGTTACTCGTTAAACTATTTTTAAGCTACCCACCATTACATTACTCCTTAATTACTTTCTAATTACTGTGTGGTATAACGGTGACTCAATTACCATTTTCAATTTTTTAATTACTTTTAAGTTACTGGTTAAACTATTCTTAAGCTACGCACCATTACATTACTCCTTAATTACTTTCTAATTACAAGGTAGTATAATGGTGACTCATTGACCATTAAACTACAACGTTTAATGTTTTAATTACTATTAAGTTACTAATTAAATTACTTTTATGCTACAACAAAACTGAAATACTCCTAAACTACTTCGTATACTACTTTTAAACTAGTAACAATTTAAATTACTGTTAAACGTCACCTTAGACTACTCTTAAATGACGAAAAAAATTAAATTACTTATAAAAGGACTTTTCAATACCCAATAAACTACTAAATTAAGCTACCTTGTGTTTGCTGGGTACTCATTATATCGATTACAGGGTGAGTCAAAACGCAAATACATTATTTTTAAATGGCTAGCACTGTATTTTATATCGCTATCAAAACCCAACCAACGAAGAAACATTTTTGAAATGTTTTTTCAACGTTTTACAAAAAATATATTTCCATTTTTAAAAACATTGTAAAAACGTATAAATGGCCAGAATTACTTTGCAAAGTCAATATTAGAAACACATTCTAAAAACGTTTAAAAAATATTATTTATAATATTATTTATATATGTATATTTATAATATTTTACAAATGTTACATTAATGTATAAAAAATGTATAATCAACGCTTTATTTTAGTATTGCAATTTGTTTAAGGGCAGTTTTAGAATCATGGTATAAGTAAGTTTAGTTATACTTGCTTTAATTTTAAAATACTGACATATTTGGCTGTTAGTTTTATTTATACTAACCAATAATACAGCCAATAACGACAGCATTTTACAATCAAACTAAGTATAACTTAACTGACATTTATACCATTATTACAGAACCAGACCTAAAGTGCTTACAAAAGATAGATAATGCAATCTTTATGTACTCAAAATACTTCAATTTCATGTGACTACAAACGCATTTGGTGCCTATAACAAAAATTTACACATTAACATAAAAGTAAAAATTTCTAATTAATCAAAAGTTTTTCTATTTTATGGATAGGATCCTTCGGAGTGGAGAGACGGCAACAATAAAAACAACCTTTATCTGTTGTTAAGGCCTGAGCAATAGATAAAAGTTGTTTTTATTGTTGCCGTTCCTCCACATCGGAGGATCCTATCCATAAACTAAGAAAACTTTTGACTAAATATGCATGTACCTCTTTGTGTAAAAACAAAAACCAGAACAACTAACAATCCAAGATTTTGAAACTTTGTACACACAAAGCAATGCTGCATCAATATCAGAAAAAAATATATACCAAGATTAATTGGTTGTTGTGCACGTTCAAATCTCCCATTAGGCCAACATCATATCAATTTGATAATCTTAAAACATCACAAAGAATGGAAATCATGAAGTACATAGAAAGAACGTTTTAGTGTACCATTGCTGTAACAAATAATATTACAGTTCAGCAATATTTCCTGCAACGAAAAACGTACCATCATAATAAATGCTGACATATACTAAAAGTATCTATTTGAGTTTCACTAGAACGCAAATTAGAAAACGATTAAACTGATACACTAACAATACATTACACAGTATAGCGAGTAATACCATATAGAAATTGTTGATTCGTTGAAGCTTAAAATATAATGCAATTATAATATACAAAATTGCCATCTTTTCATGGAGATACTGGTACTTTGCGCAAACGCAGTTATTAAGTACTTAATTTAAATTTGTAAGAAAGTTTTTAGAAAAATGACAAGGATTAATATGTATTTATTAATAATATGTAACAAAATTTTATATAGTTGTGTTTTTGTTACAATATATAAAAGAAAAAAGTATATAGTCAAAAGCAAGCAAAAGGATAATTTCTGATAAAGTAAAAACGTTTTTTATGTTACTAAGAAATGTTTTAGAAAACATTTTTAAAATATTTCAATATCAATGTTGAAATGAAATATTTTTAAAACGCAACAAAAATATTTTTTTGAAAAACATTTTTTAAAACATGAAAAAACCGATTCATTGCTGATTGGGAATTTATGTTATTATACTCTTCTAAACAAGGAAAACGATAAATTTTACTACGTCAACAAATGTGGTTTTGCATGACCGTGCTCCTATTCGCCATAATGCACTAGTTCAAGATAAACTTGATAACTAGCTTACTGGCAGACAGATCGAAGGAGGTGAACCAGTACAGTAGTGGCCACTACACTGGTCACCAGAATTTAATGAAATAGATTAATTTTTTTAAAACAAATTAGATTTAGTTTATTTGGTTTATTTAGACGACATGACCTGAAGAAAGGGTTCCAACAACTAAGTGGGGCAAATCTAAAATTAAGCCCAAAGAAGTGTCACGTATTTAAGAAAGAATGAAGATGAAGTAAAAGTTGACCTAGACAAGGCTCGAGCCGTGCAAGCATGGCCAAGACCAGTCGACAAACATCAGGTGCAAAGTTTCTTTGGATTGTGTACTTACTATAGACGATTTGTACCCGGATTTGCCAGTATTGACAAATCTTTGACAAAATTGACAAGCTCTAGTCACTTCGCCGATTTTAGTTATCCAAAAGGAAATGGAAAATTTGTTTTGGATACTGATGTAAATAATCTGGCCATAGGTGCAGTTCTTTCGCAGATGTAAGATGAACAAGCAAATGTAGTCTCGTATTTTAATTTTGTTCAAACCAGAAAAAAAATTACTGCGTGACTAGGAGAGAGCTGTTAGCAGTGGTCAAGTCCATAGAACTAAGAACGAACTACGCCGCATTATAATAGCTATTGCAGTTCCGTGATGTGGAAAAAGAAGTGGCAAGATAAATCGAGAGATTGCAAGAATATGACTATGGCACAGAACACCGTGCCGAAAACAGTAATCTAAACGCTGATACCTTGTTCAGTAGACTATGTCCGGCAACCTGCAGCCATTGTTTGCGATCAGAATGTCTTCGAAAAACTGCCATAGTTGGTACCTAGTGGAAACCTGAGCAGTTGCGTCGCGAACAAAAACGATCCCAAAGTAAAATTACTCCTGAACTGAAAAGCAAACAGCCGACGACCAACCTGGGAAAAAGTGAGTGCTTTGGTCAGAAAAATCAACGCAAACCAAGCGCAATGAGACTTTTTGAGAGTGGACTGTGAGAGACTGTCTGTCTTAACAGACTGCAGTTGGTAGTGCCAAAAAGCTGAGTGTTGTAGCATCTGCATGATGGTACATCAGGAAAACGCCTTGAAAAAGTTCTAATAAGATTCAGTACAGTGCAGTGAAGTGCAGGTTCTGCGCATCAGGAAATGACCCAGCGAAAAAGCACAAAACACCAATGAAACAGTATAACGTAGGAAGCATTTTAAAGAAAGTAGCGATTGACATAGCAAGCCGTTCCTAGAATCTGATTCGAGAAACAAATACATCCTGGTAGCGATGGATTATTTTACGAAATGGACGGAGGCTTACGCCATACCTAATCAAGAAACAGCTATAGTCACAGACGTTTTAGTGAACGAGTTTTTCTGCTGGTTTGGAGTACCTGTAAAATTAAATTGTGATCAAGACCGCAAGTTTGAGTCTGCGCTGTTTCAATAAGTTTGCCGGCTGTTGGGAATTAAGAACACTAAGACGACGCTTTTCCTTCTTTAATTTGATCGCATGGTTAATGAATCGAACAATGCGAAAGTACTTAGCTAAAGTAGTTTCCAAACCAATTCATCTGTATCTGTAATCTGTAATCCATTCTCCGTAAGTACCAATCATCTGTTCATAAAAGCACGAATCATACATATGGCAAAGTCTTAAAACTACGCGATGACCGACATTTCGTTTTCTATGTATTCACCAAAAACTACTCACTTGCAAAAGTGCCATACAAAAATCTGTGGCGTGCATTATGGAATCTTAAGAGAGAAATGGAGTTTCATTTCATTAATACAGAGACGGCCAGCCGATACGACAACATCCACGCCGGCTTCCTTTGTCAGAACAAAAAAAGACGAACAAATAATTATGGATATAAAGAGAGAAGGTGTGATTGAACTTTCAAATAATCCATAGCGTTCCCAGTAGTACTAGTAAAGAATAAAGATGGATTGACGTTTTGGGTAGATTACAAACAACTTAACGATGTGACCAAAAAGAACAGCTGCCCTTTACCGAGAATTGACAATACTTTTAGACACCCTATCAGAATCCCAGTGGTTTTCCATGCTGGATTTGAAAAGTAGTTACTAGTAGGTTGAATTGAAACCCAAGGACCGTAAAAAGACAGAGTTTTTGATTGGAACTGGTTTGTGACTGTTCACAATCCCTTTTTGATTTGTGTAACGTTTCTGCAACGTACGAACGTTTGATGGAAACTATCATGCAACATGCTTGGTTTATCTAGACGACGTAATTGTGGTTGGAACGTCGTTTGAAGAACATTTAAACAACCTGAAGGAACGACTACGTGGGGCAAATCTAAAACTGAGCTAATAGAAATGTCACGTATTTAAGAAAGAAGTTTAATACTTTGACTACGTCATATCTAGAGATGGTGTAAAGGCTAACCGAGACTAGGTTCGAACCGTGCAAGCATGGCCAAGACGATTTGTACCCAATATTGGCAAAATTGCTGCATAAAGAGTAGAATTTAGATAGAATAAAGACTGTGAAATCGCTTTCTATCAACTAAAACAAGTCCTAGTCACTTCGTCAATTGTAAGTTATCCAAGAGAAAATGATTTGTTTTGGATACGGATGCAAGTAATCTGACTATAAGGGCAATCCTTTCACATATGCAAGATGGATAAAAAAAGTCATCGTGTGTTTAGCAAAGTTTTGTCCAGACCAGAAAGGAATTAACGCGTTACTAGAAGAGAACTGTTAGCAGTTGTCAAGTCCATAGAACGCTTTTAGAAATATTTGTATTGACAAAATTTTTTACTGAGAACGATCCAGGCCGCATTGAAATGGCTATTGCCGTTTCGTAATCCGGAGGGACAAGTGGCAAGATGAATCGAAAGATTGCAAGAATTAATGACTATGACACAGAACACAGTGCCGGAAGCAGTAATCTAAACGCTGATGCCTTGTTCAGAAGACCATGTTCACGACTTAAAGAAAAGATCGAATGCTTCTAAAGAACTGCTATGGTTGATGATGAGTGGGAAACTAAGCAGTTGCGTTGCAAACAAGGAGACGATCTCGGAATAAGATTACTTCTGAACTGGAAACCAAACGACCGATGATCAACCTAGAAAGAGATAAGTGCGTTAGGCAAAAAAATCAAAGCATACGTGTCGAGAGCACGCAAAATTAATTGCAGTTAGTAGTGTCAAAAAACCGAGTGTCACTAGTGTTGCAGCATATGCACGATAATACATCAGGATGACACTTTTGAGTGAAGAAAACATTAAGAAAAGTTAGAAAAAGATTCTACTGAATGAACTGCAAAGAGAATTTAGCGAAAAAGCATAAAACACCAATGAAATAGTGTAAATAGAAAGAAAAACGATTGACATCTGAGGGCTGTTCCTAGAACCTAATACATCTTGGTAGCGATGGATTATTTCACGATATGGTTTACACCACACTCAATCAAAAAACATCTACAGTCGCAGACGTTTTAGTGTAAGAGTTTTTATCTCGGCCTGGAGTTTTGTAGAATTACATTCCGATCAACCCCGCAAATTTGAGTCTGCGCTGTTTCAAGAATGTTGCCTCTCCATTGTCAATGTGATAGCATAGTTGAACGGATAAATCGAACAATGGGAAAGTATAGGTAGCATAGAAAGAAAAAGTGTGCCAACACCAAAGAGATTGGGATCAGTACTTGCATCTTTTGCTAATGGCATATCGATCGTCTGTTTACGAAAGCACGGACCAAACACCATTCTGTGTCAGGCTCGGTCGCGAAATACAATTGCTATGCGACCTCCAATTTGGACAAAGACGGGAAGAGAAAGTTGCTGGAGAAGACTACGTCAGCAAGTTGCCGAAGAAGCTAGACAAAGTGCATAAAGCGGTCTGTAAAAACACAAAAATTGCCAGCGACAGAATGAAGACCAGATACAACGTCAAAGCACAAAACAGTGAGTTTCAACCGGGCGACCTGGTGTGGTTGTATAATCTCCAAAGAAGACGTGGTTTGTCGCCGTAACTGCAGAAGCAATTGGAGCATCCAAAAACCACCCAGAAGCAAAGCAAAAGTGGTCCGCATCGGTCGTTTAGTCCCCATTAGCTGGCGACAAAAACGTTACCCAAGACCAGGTCTGTAACTAAGATAATAACAAGCAGAACCAGAAATCAAGTCGATGGAATACATTTCGATAAGTTTATGAACATGTACGGGAACAGCAAGGTTTGAAATTACAATCGAGGAACAACAAAACTTGTTCTAACTACAAAGAAATTACGCCTTACACATTGCGCGAGAGAAGATCTTAAGTTGTCTAGAAGGGTTGTAGTCGTAGTCGTATTTTAGAAGTTTGGACGGTTAGGTGGAAGACAGAAACCGACGGTCGGCAAAGTCTTAAAACTACTTGATGACCGACGTTTCGTTTTCTATCTATTCACCAAAAACTACTCGCGCAAAACCGTCATACGAAAATCTGTGGCGTGCATTATGGAATCTCAAGAGAGAAATGGAGTTTCACAACATTAAGAAATTGGCAGTACCCAAACTTGGTTGCGGTTTAGATCAACTGGGTCGGAGAACAGTTAGGAAATATGTTGGAGGTCGTCTTCCGAAGAACAGTCATTGAAGTGTTGGTTTGCAGTTACCATCCAAGCAAAACATACGGCCAGAAAAAGTCTATTGACTGCTACTTTTATGCGCAAGAAAGATGCTTAAACGGAGAAAACTGCCGCTTTCGCCACGACCCTTTCTATCTGTGCTGCGTCCAGTTTCCTGTTCTGGAACAAAGCTGTCTTAAGAAGAGGGCAATGAAACGCATAGAAGCCTCGAGATCAAGATGATTCGACGTAATTACCGGAATGTTCTCGAAGCAGATAACGTAAGAATATAAAAGGTATTCGAAAGAAGTTGGAGTCAGCTTTAGAATCGAGTTTAGTCAGAAGAAGAATACGGTGTCGGTCTAGTGTTTAACGCGCGTGCTAGTGAAAAATAAATTCAACGTCGTGTAAATGGACGTATTGTTAACATAAAAAAATACTAGTTTAAATAAAGAAAATTGTAAAGTTATCCACGGATACTATTTTTCGAGTAATGTAAGTTGTTTTTTTTTAAAATATCGTTAGATTTAATTAGTTACGTTTATAAAAATCAGTTCTAAATCGTATGAATACTTTTTTTTTAAATAAATTAGAATTAAAATTCGTTACAATATGCTTCCCATATTCACTTTTTTCGCTTATCTGCTAAGATAAAGTTATGCAAGTAAGAAAAAAAACGACCTCTCGAAGATAAACTACGCTGAAAAAGTTTTCGGTCAATGACAATGTCGAGTTCAGAACAAAGAAGGTTAACAAAAAAGTTCATCAAAGTGAACGGTATTAGTTCATTACTTTATTGCAGTGGTACTACGAAAACAAAAACAAGTAAAGAAAGAAAATCATCTCGCAAGGGTGCTAGTTGAGTAATACTAATGACTAAGTACCACGTATAAAAATGCACTAGAAAAATAGATAGCAGAAAAAAGCATTGCAAAAGAAAAGCTAAAAGTGAATTCTGATTTAGCTAACTCAAAGAAAAGCAATCTCATAAAAAAAGTGACGGAAAGTCTTTCAAATGATTCGAATATGTACAGGTTGATGGGAACAGAGAAAACGCAGAATGCATGTTTTGCAACCTCTTCTCCAAAGATACCTAAGGAGAAGAGATGATTAGATGTGTGAAATGATTTAAATGGGCACGTATTACTTGTGCCAACAGTGTCAAAAACAAAAATCGTACATTGGCGACTTTTGCCTGGACTATGTACCTATTCGGATACCAAAAGTGTCTTAATTTCGAATATTCAAAATTGGGAAAATAGAAATAATGACCCAAGCATATTGCGTAACAATTATTTTTCAAGAATAAGTTATCTAAAAATATGTGTCTTCCGTTACAAAGAAAATGTACTACGTATTACTTCGTATTGCCATTTGTTAATAAAATATTTAAAAAAAAAACTATAATCGTTGCTATGTATTATTTTAGTCAAATTAAAATATTCATTTACAGTTTTATACGATTTGACATCTTTCAATTTTTTGGGTTTTGTTTTTAGGAGTAATTTTAGAAATAAATTACTTTGCTAACAGTTCAGGTTGTTTACCGTTAGGTGTCGCATACGTGTGCAAATTTGAAAATATGAAGACTATAATCATTCTGTGCGTCTGTTTTTTTTTGGTAGGAAAGCCGTACTATAAAAACTATAAAACATTTTATTTCTATGTGCTACAAAACTGCAAGTCTGTCTGATATAAGATTTTTCATACAGCTTATTGACCGTCCTTTTTGTTTTGTTCCTCTAAAAAATAATTTACACTGCAGTCTTTTTATTTTAGTTTTGTTTTCAGGGTTATCTTTCCATACATTGTGAACCAGGCTGTTATTCGTTTTTTAAGAAATGAACCGGAGTCACAATGTTGGAGTTGAAACCAGTTTTTGAAAAATTGCTTGACATACGCTACTTGTTATCTTTTTTTAATTGTGCTTTTATTGCAAATCACGTTTTGCTAAGTTTTGAGATTAAGGGATAAATACTTTTAAAATTATTTCTGTTAATGGGTATTTGATAGACTAAATTTCAGAAAATACTCAGATAAGAACCTCTTCCGGGTTTGAACCGTGTCGAGGAAAGCTATATTTCCAAGTCTGTGATTGTTAAACATTATTTTACTACAGGTCACAATATAGATTTTGATATTTCTCTTTAGTTTCCGGTTATTACTTCTTTATCGAAGACACGCCTCTTTTCGACCGTAACCAATCGCGACGATACTTTTTTATACAGGGTTGTTTATGCTATACGGCTCAAAATATTGTGGCCAAACTACGTGACGTTCAAAGCATTTTACTTCTGGGATATATAAAATTCTATTATCGTTACTTTTTAAAATTATTTTTATATTATACAGGGTGTCATAAAAACCGTAAAAATATCAAAGTTGTGTTTTGTATATCATTGCATTTTTAGATTCTCCGATCAAAATACGTTTTAATAACGTTAATGAGGCCTAAAACGTTAGGGTTTTTAAATAATTTAAATTTTATCAAATTATAATCTAATTATCATGTTTGAGATACTTAAGAAGTATCTGAGTTATTGGAGCCAAATTTACAGTAAAGTGTAACAATAGACCATATCTCAGTTATAATTAAATTTACATGTTATACAGGGTGTTCAAAAATTAAAACCTATCAATTAAACCTGCCATAAAGGCAATACAAAAGGCACAAATATCTATTAAAAACTGCAGTTTATTTTTTTGTTTTGCAATGTTTATTAAGTGCTATTATTTTCCCAAGTACAAATCAAGTATTTTTCAATATTTTGACCAAGAAGCTGTTGCCTTTTATCATTTACACAAGATGTTAGTGTAGCAAATTTTAATGCCTATGTTTCTATTATTGTTAAAGATATTTTCAGTTGTTTAAAGAGGTCAAAGGAAGGGTTTTTTGATGTGGCAGAAACCAATTTTTAATTAATTTTTCTTTCCTATAGTCCCTGGGCATGTTCTTATAATTGCTCTTATTCTTTCGAATGTAGCGAAAGATTCGGTCATTGCAGTTTCGCTTTTTTCTAGCTTCTTTAATCGTCAGAAATACCGGAAAATTGTGTTTTTATAAAAACTAGTCTTCTTTTAACAGCTTCGTCATTAAAAGCTTTTTGAGATTTAGCAATTGCTGCAGAGGCCGTCTCGTCAAATAATTCAACCACCTGAAGTAAGACAATTCAATTAATGTATAAGACAATGAATATTATAGTATGAACTGTACCTCTTTAATTTTTTCAAAATGTGTGCCATAGCCAAAATGTGTGCAAGCAGATAACCAAGTTCTCCATCTTGTTATGATAGGTTCCGGTGGAAGTTTAACATCTGGAAGTTTTTCTTTATAGGCCCTTACCCGTAATGGTGCTTTCACAAAAACCTGAAACAAGATCCAATAATCAAAAAAAGAATCTAATATGTTAGAGATTTTGTTGTTTACTATTGCAAACTCGTCTCTAATGAATTCACACACCCTATGTATTCCATGTGCTAGACAAGTTAAATGTTTTAAATTCGGATAAAATATTTCTAATGCCTGAGCGGATTTGATCATATAAGGTGCTGCATCGGTTACGAATAAGAGAACCTTTTCTTTTTTTACGCCATTGTGATACAGAAGTCTTACAAACATAAAATTATATTATTGTAATTAATAGATTGGATTATATTAATCAATCGTTAAAAAAAAAACTTACGTAAACAATCATCGAAAAAATCGAACTGTTTTGTGATTGGTCTGTGGAATTTCTTTGGATGCTAGCAAATGAGCTTTTCCTGGTTCTAGTTCAGACAATTTGCCAACTACAAAATTTCCTATATATCGACCTCTGCGATCGGTTGTTCCATCAACCGAAGTCCAAATGTAATGGTCCCCAATGTCATTTCTTATTGTCTGTATTTTCTATAAAAAGTAAACCAGGATTTTGAAAACTGCTTACCGATTAGTAACATATGTCTAAATATTTTTTTCTCAAAGTTGATTCATCTGGAACAACTTGTTCGGTGTATTTTTCGAGGAAGTTGCAAAAATTGATATTATCAAGTTTTTTAAGAGGAATTTGAGCCGACACCAATGCTTCGCACAAATCTAGAGCAGAAGCTGTTTTTGATGGGCCAGGTTTATTCTGTTGATCTTCTATAACGTTTTTTAACAATGGGTGTTTCATAGTTTTTTTAATATTTTTTAAATGTAAACCACTACCCAAGTGTTGTTTTCCATGGTATTTTTTAGTAGCACCGATCTAAAAGAATACATATACTAGTAATTAAAAGCATTTAATTTTAAAAAAATATAAAGAATATTTTAGTCATGTGTTTCAGTCATTAAAGGAATCCCACCAGACAAAATTAAAATTATCCATATTTGTTTGCTTTACTTAGGTACTGAATAGACCTATAAAATATGATTCATTCCGAAATCCTTCCGGTTTTGTAAATAATGTTCTGTTAAGCCTGTCATTGTACATAATTCTAGTACAAATTTTTACAATAGTTCTTCTCTATAAGCGGCTTTTGTATTTAATGTTTTCTGAAAACCATTGTTTAACAAAACTTGAAAATCCCTGTTGTTATTTATAGGTTCGTGGTAAAACCTTTTGAGCAATGTTAATTATATTATTGTACGTAATTAAAGTAAAATTATGTAATCCGTTATTGTCATCTACCTATTAAAACAATGTTTACACAAAATTTTCAAAATTTATATGTAAAAAGACAAAACTGCAAGTCTGTCTGATATAATATTTTTCATACAGCTCATTGGCCGTCGGTTTTTGTTTTCTTCTTCTAAAAAATAATTTACACTGCATTCTTTTTATTCTAGTTTTGTTTTCAGGGTTATCTTTCCATATATTGTGGACAAGGCTGTTATTATTTATTCTTAAGATTGGAGTGTTATTCGTTTTTTTAAGAAATGAACCGAGTCACAATGTTGGAGTTGAAACCAATTTTTGAAAAATTGCTTGACATACGCTACTTGTTATCTTTTTTTTACTTGTGCTTTTATTGCAAATCACATTTTGCTAAGTTTTGAAATTAAGAGATAACTACTTTTAAAATTATTTCTGGTAATGGGTTTTTCGTAGACTTGTGAAATCTCAGAAAATACTCAGATATTTCGGGTTTGAACCGTTCAAAGAAAAGGCATATTTCCAAGTCTGTGATTGTTAAACATTATTTTACTACAAGTCACAATACTCCTTTATCAAAAACACGCCTCTTTTTGACCGTAACCAATCGCGACGATACTTCTTTATACAGAGGGTTGTTTATGCTATGCGGCTCGAAATATTGTGGCCAAAATACATGACTTTCAAAGCATGTTACTTCTGGGATATATAAAAGTTTATTATCGTTACTTTTTAAAATTATTTTCATATTATACAGGGTGTCATAAAAACCGTAAAAAATATCAAAGTTGTGTTTTGTACATCATTGCATTTTTAGATTCTCCGATCAAATCAAAAGTTTGTGCTTTAATAACGTTTATGAAGCTTAAAACGTTAGGTTTTTTAAATAATTTGAATTTTATCAAAATATAACCTAAATATCATGTTTGAGATACTTAAGAAGTATCTCAGTTATTGGAGCCAAATTTACAGTGAAGTGTAACAATAGACCATATCTCAATTATAATAAACTTTAAATCTTATACAGTGTTCAAAAATTAAAACCTATCAATTAAGAGATTTAACTTGATTAATTTAAATAGGTCATATTTTTTAATTACCTATTGAATAGTATTCGAATGTTCTATAGCTAAGTCTTCCCGTTTTTACACAATACGCCAAATAATCGTTTTTTGTACCATTTGATGTTTTTTAAATAAAATTTTTGATGTTGCCTGTTGTATTTAAAAATAATCAGATAGCCAAGTATAAGAATAATATAATAAATGTTTAGAAACTTGGAACGTAATTTATAATCCAACAGGCTGTAGCAGCAAGAATGATAATAACATACCAACTATAACATAAAACAAAAACAAAGTATTTCTAACAAATGTTCGAAATGTTGACCGTCCATTTTGAGAACCACTGCTATCTATGGGCAACATTTGCGAGGTTACGGTTTCAAAACTGTCCCTAATGCGTCTTTTCATATCGTATGGTGTCGCCGGTGGTGTATTGTGGACAATTCTTTTTATGTATCCCTTTGAAAAAATTGGGTGTAATTCATTTCGGAGATTTGGGGGTGGAGACAATTGTGAAATCCATTCCTGCCAATCCACTTGTTTTATTTATTATTTATTGTTCGTATGTTATTACCATTATTACTATTATAGTCTGTTGGATTATAAATTATTATTTTTATAATTGTTAATTATCTGAATTAAAATTCTTAATTGATAGGTTTTAATTTTTGGACACCCTGTATAAGATGTAAAATTTATTATTATTAGGATATAAAATATGATCTATTGTTACACTTCTATTTTGCTGCTGCTAACTTAGATACTTTTTAAGTATCTTAAAGATAAAAATTAGGTTATATTTTGACAAAATTCAAATTATTTAAAAAACCTTAAGGTTTAGGTCTTATGAACGTTATTAAAACACTCGTTTATTTTGATCGGTGGATCCAAAAATGTAATAACATGCAGAGAGTTTTATTTAAAAACACAACTCTGATATTTTTACGGCCTTTGCAACGCTCTATATAATATGAAAATAATTTTAAAACGTGATCATAATAAAATCCCATATATCTCAAAAGTGAAACATTTTTAAATTCACGTACCCTGTATAAAAAATTAGCGTCGTGATTGGTTAAAGGGCGTGTTTTCAATAAAGGTGTAATAAGTTATTGGGATGCTTGATGATTTCTATAATATCTCGAATTTTTATATTTCGCAATCACTGAAACGTTATCACAATCCTTATTGTGACCTGTAGTAAAATAACCAATTGTAGACTTAGAAATATGCCGTTTCTTTGTACAAAGATCGTTTTGAAATGCGTGGGATGACGAAACGATCGGTTTTACCGATGTAGACTAGACCACATGAACAAGAAATTTGGTATACGCCTTGAAATTAAAGTGTAAGAAGTCTTAAGAAGAAGGGAGTATCAGATATTGCTTATCCAGTTGAATTCATGTTTAATATCCTTCTTACAAAGAGGTTTTCTTATTTCATATGTGCTCTTGAAAATGTCAATTTGGGATTAGATTCAGAAATGTTCTTATGTATTCAAGCACGTAGATGTAGATTATTAACTACCTGAATATCTCGCTTTATACAACCGTTGTTCACCAATGTTCTAGTAAGATGAGTTTTTTAGGCTCAAGTGGTCCTCTCTATCGTCGGTTATGTAAAGTGACACACTTTCTTTGCTTTTACTCCACATACAGCTGGTGTCGAGTGTGCACCCAGAATCTAAAGTACTAGGTAGTGGTATAACCGGTCTAACATGTAGCGATAGAAGATCCCTGGATACGGCTTACCACTCCAACTTTGTGATCGTTTTTTACATGACGACATAAAATGAACATATATGAAGAATATGTCGCTAGCACACCAAACACAACTTAAATGGCTAACTAAAATTCTCTGTTTAAAACATTTTTACCACACCACGTTTTAAGTGTACATACTAACATTTAAAGACGTCGTTTCGACTATAAAATACTTTGCTTAGCACAATGCCATTTCTTTTCATTCTACTATGACTAGTTGGATCTTAGACTTATAATGAAGTTGTAAGAAATATTAATATAAACACTATGACAATATTAACTATTAGTGACACGACCAAAACATATAATTCAAAACATCGTTGGTTCCGCGCTCTTGTGTGCTTATACTTTACATTAAAAAATTGTATTGCACTTCAATATTACATCTTATGGTCACTTATTATCACGATCCGCATCATGGTATGACACTTTATCCATCCATGTAATGGTTCTTGCTACTCCAGATTTTTCACAGCACTTTTTTCTTGTTAATTGTTGTCGCTAGGAAGTGTGAGATCTCTTCTCATGCCGCTTCTGTATTTAGCATCATCTGGCTGAGACTGTTTAGTTTGAAATTATATTTGTTGACTAGCACCGCTTTTTCTGGCTGCGATTGCCTGCATTGGAAAATGGTGTGCTCTGCATTGTCTACATGATAGCCACAGATAAAACCCAGGCAACCATGACCAGTACTTGGTACTATAGAAGTTTAAAATGCCGAACTTTTTTTTGTGTTATGGACGCAAGTCTTGTATTAACTTTCTTGTCCAAACCGCTTTTTGATAGTTTTACTATTGGTCTTCCCAAGCTTCCCATACAGCACCCAATATCCTAAGTATGCCAGTTTCTTGGTCATATCCATGGGATATCAGAAAAATGATATATTTAGGAGATCCTTAAAACTATATCCTTAGGTTATCTTTCACTGGCTTTTCAGTTGTTTTAGCTAATGCTTCACGCTTTGATTCGTTTTGTGCTGTGATCTTGATTGTTGCGTACGTAAAAAAAGAAAGAAAAAATATCGATTGGAGTAAGTAATTATGCTTGCTTTCGTATTCTTTATGAACGATTAAAAAAATAACTTTTAGATTTTATATAAGCGAAAGTGAGGTTAGAGTTATTCTAACAAAAATTTTATCGTTTAGCCAAACAATATGCGAGTATTTCTATTACTGAGCTAAAGCTTCCTGTAAGCTCTCAACAGCAACTTGACGCTTTGAAAAAGTATCTTCAAACAGAAGAAAATATGAACAATTCCGTAAGTATTGTACTGGTTAGTTAACTAGTCAGTTTACATTCAATGGATGTGTAATTTTAGATAAGAAGAATTGCAAAAATATGGGGGACAACGCGGAAGAGATCATAAGGAGCTAGTTTTTCCAAAATTGATGCTGTTTTACACGGCTACAAATTGCTTGGCCAAAAAGGTAAGAAAGCCTTTACATATTTATTAACAAAAACACTTATACTGAGTAAATTGAAAGCTTATTTTTATTCTAGTATAATAACTGTTCTAGAAGTTTTGGAAAAAATCCTCTAACACAAGAAATGCAATTAAAAAAATTGATCTAAAATTAATCGTCTCTATTCTTAAATATTAATACTTATTGTTAAACAAAATGGATTCTTTTTAAATGGGCATTTTTTTAAGGTTTTGTAATATTTTTGTGCAATAAAAGTAAAATATATTATATCTTGAGGTCATCTTATTCCGGATATCCCTAGGTGATCTTATTTCGGATATTCCTAGGTCATCGTATTTCTGATATCTGTAAGATCATTCTGCTTTTCCCAAGATGTCCATAAGATAGATATTGGTCGGCGATGAAATTGATATCCCGGATATACGCATATCTGGTATGAGATATCAGTAGGATATCTTTAGGATAGAAGTGTGCTGTGTGGAAATGGGAGCGTATACTTTTCTTGCACAGTTTTTTTCCATCCCTACTCTTAAGTTCGCTCTTTGCTGTGCAAGCAAGCCCACTGGGATGCTGCCCGTTAGCAACCTCGCAGCTTCTACCGAAACTGCCGAAATTATTCTTAACGTGAGTCTTTTTTAAGTTTCATCAAGCATATTATTATATCTAGCCACCTTTAGCGTCGGGCACCAGATTGGTGCCACGTGTAATATAGATGATTGTGTTGTCGACATGATAATTCATCTTGTGTACTGTTTTGGTTCATTAACATTCGACATGAGTTTCATCAGCGCCGTTTCTTTGGCGCTCGCTTTTTGCACAACACTCTCAATATGGGCTTCAAACGATAGGTGCTTATCTAGCGTGACCTCTAAATAATACATGGATTTCTTCGATGGTACTGAGCTTAAACATTATCGACCAAAGCTTTCTTTTGCTATTGCCTTGGCAATTGCCTGTGTTTTGGAAGTTGCGACACGAAGTTTATTGTCCCGCATACAGATGTTCACAACCTACACAATTCTATCGATGCCATTTTCCAGGGCTTGGGAGGTGTTTTGTTGTCAAAAATTGCCAGATTATTTGCATAGGCCGTTAGGTCTAAATGCGGGGGCATACTTGCTATTAACAGGTTATCGTAGAAGAGGTTTCACACCGTAGAACTCAACACTGATCGCTGTGAAACCCCGCAGGTGATCTTGTGTCGAAAAGTGTTGTTGCAGTCGTCCTGGTAGATGATGTGTTTGTCTGTTAGGTATTCGGTAATTATTTTAATTAAACGTTTGTCCATGCCACGGTGTAACATCTTGTCAACAACTAGAGCCCATGATACTGTATTAAACGCATCCTGTATGTTTGTACATACAAGAGTACCTATCTTCCGGGTTTTCCGCATGCCTCCTTTGACCTTTTTCGCTAGGCCACAGATGCGTTCCAGGACATCTATTGTGAATTTTATCTTTATAAATCCAAATTCTCCTCCTACTCCAAGCTCTCCTAAATTTTCGTAACTAATAGCCGTTCATAAACCTTTGCCATACTATTAATCAAGTTGATTGATCGGAAAGAGTTTGTACCCGGTTCACTTTTGTTGACTTTGGGTATTAGTACTAGCGAGGCCACTTGCCAATTTAGCGGAAAAGATCCATTGGCAAAAATTTCTAATAGGACTTCAAGGTAGTTATCATCTATAAGTTTAACGTACTCCATAGGAATATCGTCCGGCTCAGGGGCTTTTTTCAATCGTTGCTATGTATTATTTTAGTCAAATTTAAATATTCATTTACAGTTTTATACAATTTGTATAACAAGTCTGAGATGAATAATTACAGAAGAACCAAAATATTAAAGATTTATTGTATCATTTTTGAACCGTTCTATTTTGTTATGTCCATAACCGACATCTTTCAATTTTTCGCTTTTTGGTTTCGTTTTTGGGGATAATTTGAGAAAGAAATTACTTTGCTAACAGTTTAGGATGTTCACCGCTAGGTGTCGCATACGTGCGCAAATTTAAAAATATGAAGGCAGTATATATTATAGGTTCTATTGCGGCTGTTTTTTTTGGTAAGGAAAAAATGTGTGCGTTTTCCAGCCGTACTATAAAAACTATAAAACACTATATTTCTATGTGCTACAAAACTGCAAATCTGTCTGATATAATATATGAATAAAAGTTCAAATTATTGTTGCTAGAAATATTTTACACAAAGTTAAAAATTGAATAAATACACTGTTGTCACAACTTTAAATTTACCAAACCTTTTACCCAAGACCTATAACAGTGATTTAGTAGATATGAATATTCAGTATATGATGACACTTTATTGGATTCGATTTCAAACACTATAAACTTCAGGGTGCTCTGAGCAACAAAACTACCGAGTGAAAACGTATTTTTTTTTTGAGTAATTTTGACAATTGTATGGGTTTTTTGGCATTTAAACGATATTACATTATTTTGAAAAGTTTTAGTTTTTTACTCTTTTGCTATATACTCCCACCCACGTGTAGAAAAAAACTAATTTTACTGTACTTGGTATTCTTCATTGGAAAGGTTACAGCACTGTAACTAGATATTCTTTTTTGTTACAGTTTATGATTTTGGTAAGTTGTAATTGTAATTATAGGCATTATTCTTAATTTACTTTTTAAAATATACGATTATATTTTCATTAGTTGAATACGCAGCCTTCATACTTCACACAACTTTTAATTTCTAATTTGTAAATTTATTCAACTTAGATTCAAAATATTTAGCTTTGAAGTAAGTACATTATTTGTTAATATTTTGTGTCTTATAATTTGTGTTTTTCTGAATGTTTTACTGACTTTGGTATTAGTATAGTTCTTAAATAAAGGTACTTAGTATCTTCGTTTAGCGATAAACGTTTTCAAACAAAGAATATGGATGTTATCACTATCAGTACTAAGTTTATTGGCTTTCAATTTAGTTGTATACGATTTGTGTGCACTTAAACTTGTAGAAAAAAAATGTCATCCTTAGTATTAGAAGTCAAAACTCAGAAAGAAGTTTCAAAAATTTGTTTTGAAATTTGAAATAGTGTCTTTGTGCTATGTTTCGTGTGCCGAATATAGGTACGTTAGTTGTGTTAATTGCAATTTTTTATTTGTTTTTTGACAATAAGATGCAAAAATAACAAAAGACAAATTATCGCAAGTGGAAGAAACTTGTTAACTACCTACACATATATTTTGGTAATTTGACAGCCCCACTACGTTGTCGTATATGTGCTAGTAAATACCTAATAATAATTTAAAAAGAAAAGGGGCTATAATAGACCTTGTTCAGAGTCTTGTTAACCAAATAGAATAAACCGTTTTAAAGCTATCATGCACTCAGTAAAACTGATGCATTGTTAACCATCGTCAATATAAAACACGACTTGCAAAATAATTCCTTCAAGTTTTTTAAGTGATTACGCAGTTTTTGACAAATTTTAATTAATTAATAAATGTCTTTATTTTACGAGTTAATTTTAAACCATTACTTTGCGGTGCAACTTCGGATTCTGTACTCGTACATAGTTTGACACAAAACGGAAGCATATGATTGACTGTGGGGTACAATTTCTACATAGCACTACGGCAGACAATGTCTGTGTAAGTATTATTTTAATATTTTTGGAAAATTTATCCTTTTGTGCCGAACGCGGTTTTATTGTAACGTTCACATTTTATTTTCGCAGATTTGATTTACAGGTGAAACTAATAAAAGATAATAACAGTTAATAATTTTTACTCCGGATATTTCAATCTAAAGTGTGCTATCAAAAATATAATAAACTTAACTTACTGTTGTCGTCATCCGTAAACACTAATATCTAGTCATACAATTATTTATTAAATGGAAACTTTCAAGAAAATGCAAAGTTTAAATATTTCTTTTAATCAAACGTAGATTTGTAAAAACACTTCGTTATTTATGTTACATAAATAATGGTAACATATTAAAAATAGTGACAAAAACGTATTAATTTAAAAATTACTTAGTGGGGCATTTGCCGGTTACGTGCATTTTATAAAATACATAGTTGATGTACAGTGTGTTACAAGGACAAGGACTAACTGATTAAATAATGTTTTAGTCTGATTTATCTACATTTAAAATACGAATCAAAAACCTGGTGCCAATGTGTCAACAGTCTTATATTTGAACTTCCACCGTTTTGATTCTAAAATCATCAAAAACTGATTATCGACATAATACAAAAGCATTACAACCAAAACAGAAAGTGCTTTAACCAAAATATTTTTTTACATATATTGCAATAACATCAATCTTTTTCAAAATGTGTGCAGTGTAAACATCTGATAGCGCACATCACTAAGGTTCACCGTCCAGATAATTGCAATTTGCAAGTCAAGTACTAAAGCGGCATAAAATTCTGAATAGCTATAATCTAAAATTTAAGTGCAATTTAAAATTTTGCATGTAATTAGAATAACGCTTAAAAAAATACGTTACGATCACAAATTAAAGCTGGTTGGTTACGTAATTACTTTATCACAAATTTTTATTGCAATATAAAATATAAAAAACTCGACTGATAAAGTAGAACAAAATAAATTATTAGTAAGTTGTAGTTTTAAAAATAATGCATAAACGAAGATTATTGGTCCATCTAAAATGTTATTAGTGCATGACTGTAAAAAATGCGTGTGTTTTGTAATTTTAATTCTAAGGACAATAAATAGTAATTAACATAAAATGTGATTGAAATTGTAATGTGGAGATCTCGCTTATTAATGGAGATTAAATAGGACGCTGATTCATTATCTACTAAAAAAATGTTAGTTATCTTGAACGTAATTTGAAAATAACTAAAAATTCCGAATTTCGAAAGTCATACATTCTTTATTTGCGATCGTTTTGAAAAATTATTGCATTTCCAAACTTTCACAGACATATTTGATAGTAGGTACTTCTCAAACTTTTTTAACTTACGGACCACTTTTCATAGTCTAAACTTGCTCCGGTCCCCTGTGTGAAAAACTACATAAATGCATAATAAAAAAATATGTAAAAGTAAAATATAAATTTCATTTTGTTGAAGAAGTATTTACTGAAATTATAAGTTTTGTTATAAAATAAAAAAAATTTTTTAATGACTTGGATAAACCTGATGGGATGTTGTGAGTGAATTTATCGTTCGGCTTAATGTTTGTGAGTAGCAACTGCTAATCATCAAGAGTATCATCAAACGGGGTTAAGTGAATAAAAAAAATAGGTACTGTTCTATTTTCTTAAAAATTACACATACAAAAACTGGTAAAAAAAATCATAAGTTTTCTGACCCTTTCGGAACGGTTTGACGTGCTTATAATTTTTTTTAAATATTGAGACCCTTTAGTTTTTTGTTTACAAGTTGATTCACTTTACCGGTAAATTACATCTAGGTGAATTTTTCATTGATTTTGCATTTTAAATTTCTTAGGTGTAAAGTGAATCAAGATTTATCAAAAAAAAGGCATTTTAAGACAAAAAAAACATCTTTTTCTATTATTAATGAACGAAAAATATATAAATTATAACGATATTTATGTTTAACCATGTTTAACCAAACGATATATTACTAGGAACATTGTTTATGTAACAAAAATTGAAAGATAAACTTAAACTACTACTAAAAACACAAATAGAACAAAATAGAGGTGGTAAGTAACTACATAGTTTTAAAAAAACAACTTATAACTGTCCGAAAAATCAAAAATCAGAGGAAAAATGAATCATATTATCTATATGAATCATATCTATCACATCACATCTATCATATCACTTTTGGCGCGTTTCTGCAAATTTAAAATAACGACCCAAATTTGATTTACGTTTATATGTGAATACAAATACGGGTTAAGTTAGGTATTATTATCCACTATTGAAAAATAATTTTAAAAAGTATTTGTATAAATTTATTTTCATTTTTATATTATATAGTACAAGCCATAAGTCACACAAGTATTTTTTCATTGAGGTACATAACATAATTATAAACTTATAGAAAACAGAAATATATTCTAACAGTAACTCAAAATTTTTGTATTTTAGTTTCAAATGTAATATATGATACAAACGCACAAGAAATAAAAAAAATATTTAAAACATTAAAAATACTCGTTTATATATCACAGGACGAAACTGATTGAGAAATAAAAACAAAACAATATATTATTTTAATAATGCAACATGTTACCTTTTAAAGGTTAATATTCAGGTATTAGGTATTGTTATTAATATTTTAGCTTATTGAATTGAGCTTTCCGTGCTTTAATTTTTGCAATTTTTTTAATTAAATCTTAGTTGTCTAATTCTTTTAGCTGGTTTGTTTCTATTGAAATGATAGCAATATTACTTAGTCGGTTTTGCCCCATGGTCGATCTTAAATAATTTTTTATAGTTTTGAGTTTTGAAAAAAATCGTTCTGCGGTAGCAACAGAAACCGGCATTGTTAATAAAGTACGAAGTATTATGCTCGTATTAGGAAAAGAATCCACTTAGTTGTTAATTGTTATATAATTTAAAGTTTCTTTTGGAGACGTAATAACTGTTTCATCAAAATTTTGAAAATATTGCAATTCTTTAACAAGTTCCACGACAGTTATGTCTCGTTCATTGAGAGTTTTGTCGTTTAACAAATTTCCAACTTTTTGACATAATTCTAATTGATCGTTTTCAGAATAATTTTTAAATTTATCAATAATCCATAAAAACGCGAAATTGTTAGAGTAAGAAGAATGTAATTGGAATCTCTCATCCACTGATGTTATGATTACATTTAAAGTATTAAAAAAACAAGCAACTTTGAACTTTAAAGTTTTGTCGTGGATCTGTTCATCGTCACATTCATAATCAAAATGTTTTATTTTTATTTTTTGCGGTCTTAGACCTTTTTGTTTTTTGAATTTAGGTTCTATGTCTAAGCTGGATGCTATTTCTCTAGCATCAATCAATAGATCATTAAAGTCTTTATCGGAGTGTTAAGCAAAAAATTATTCAAATTATATAAATGATTACAACACTGAGCAACATCAAAGTTCGGTTTTTGAATAATTTTACTAATAATGTTAAATTTACTTAAAATATTATACCACGCAATATAAGAATGCAAATGAATTCAAAATTTTGCAATTTTTTGACCAACGATGCAGCCAAATTTTTTACTTTATTTTCAAAGTTTCCTTCGCTTATTTCAAACAGACAACAAACCTCCCCAAGTTGATACCTTAAAGGAGTTATTGCATCTATTCAGCTAGACCATCGAGTATCCGATAAAGGTTTTAAAGTTAAATTTGTTACATTAGATAAATTAGATTTCAGAATTGATCAGCGTTTAGTAGAAGCTGAAAAAAATATAAACAGTTCTTGAACTAAAGAAAAAAAATTGATGCTCAAAGTATTCGATTTTGCGGCATCATTGACGACTAGATTTAGGGTACGATTGCAACAAGGAATAAAGAAAGCTCGCGGATTGAAATACAAAAATTTTTCTGTAGACTATTATGCCTACCACGCATATTTGCCCCATCGTCGTAACCTTGACCCCGTAAATTGTTGATATTTAAGCCTTCTTTCTCTAACGCCGACAAAAGAAATTTTGTCAAACTTTCACCCGACACATCATCTATAGGACAAAATAATAAAAAAGGTTCTTCTATACTAATTCCCGTACTCTTTAAATTAACAAATCTAATACAAACTGAAATTTGTTCTTAGTGACTAGAGTCAGGAGTGCAGTCTAATAATATGGAATAATATTTTGCCTTTTTAGTTAGCTTTAAAATTTTGGATTTGATATTTACACCGATCACGTTGATTACTTCATTTTCTATTTTATCCTCGATATAGTTTTTGTAATCTTTTATTTGATAGCGTTTTGTATGTTCTGACATTTCGAATTTGGAAATCATTTCTATGCATTTTAAAAAGTTACAATTGTTTTTCTCAAACAACCTATTACTACTTCCACGAAAAGCTAAATTTTGCTAACCTAAAAACTGAATCACGTAAAAAATTCTTTCTATAACAGCTTACCAGTATTTAGTTTCTCTGTTTATTACATTTTGAATTTCAGAATCAATTATTTCGTTTTTATTAAAACGGTTAGAAAGATCTAGCAATTTTAGAACTTTTTCGATATGTAAATTGCTCTTTTCATGAATTTTTAAATGTTCACTGAAATGCTGCCAGTCATTGTAACCACATTCATCACTAAGGCGAACAGATTTCAAATTGCTGTCATTAAAAATTTTGCAGCAGAAGCAGTTAAGTGAATTTTTTGTTTCGGAATACAACAACCAAAAACGCTCAATTTTTTGTTTGTTCGGTAAATTTCTAAAAAAGTAACACCTGAAAAACTTACTCCGAACTATCTCTCGGATAAATATCCTTTTTGTTTTGATAATGAGCATGGCCACGTTCTACTAATTCTTAAATATTATTAGGACGTAATTTCTTTGGCCATTTTTTTTTATTTCAAGAGGTGGTTCGGCTAGCGCCCCTGCACTACGGTCTCCTTGGTCTTTTTGTGCACCTTTGATTTTTTACTCTCTCATCAGTTCTGTTTCGTCAATGAAGTCCAGAAGTTTGTTCTAAGCGGCTTTTTTCAACTCATCATCGGTTAGCTTTGGTTTTCCGAGAGTCGTTGTGCGTTGCATTTAATACGCTTCGCATTTGCACAGCAGTAGCTGCGGAGTCTCGTCGTCCTTCAAACATCCGCGGCATAGAAGGCTGATTTGCAGTCCCATTTGATGCATACGTTTGTTAAGGCCACAGTGCCCTGTAATTAGTCCCGTGAGTTTCCTTAATTTTTGTCGACTCATGCTTGATAGTGCAGTTTGAGTGTTTAATTGTGGCTCTGTAAAGAAGAGTTTTATGTGTCTCATCTTTGAAGAGTTTTTCCATAATTTTTTATGCTCCGCTGCAAGTTTGCTGCGAATTATTTCTTTTCCGGTCTCGTGTGCGATTCCGAAAACGGGTTCAGATCCGATATATGTCTCTGTTGTGCCCTTTTTTGCTAGTGCGTCCGCCATTAAGTTACCCTTTATCTTCTGGTCTTTTGGTATCCAGATGAGCTGCACTAGTTAGCGAGTTGGAAATATTTCCAGACTGCTTATGCCTGCATAATCAGTTTGGACTTTATTACTGGTGATCTTAGCGCCAGTAGTGCCGCTTAACTGTCAGATATGATCGATATCGGCCCATTTGTGTATGATTTCGAGTCGACAATGTTCCTGATACACCAGTCAATAGCAGCAACTTCAGCTTGGAAAGCGGATGCATATTTACCCAAAGTCAGTGAAAATTGCTTTCCATCGTGCTTGCCTCCATATCTTCCTGCTCCGGCACCGTTGTGATTTTTGGCCCCATCTGTATACCAGATAGTTCCTTTAACCGCACCCGAGTAAATGTTTTCTGTCCATTCGTCCCGTGTCGGTATTATCACTTTAAGTTTCTTTAAAATGTGATAATTTTTCGTGAAGTCGGATCTCATAGTTAAGATCGTTTCTTCACGTAGCACGTTGTATATACCCGGTTTGTTTTTTCCGGTGATTGACGCGTGTTCATTAATGTGCAGTCTGTATGCTGCTTGTCTTGCTTCCATCATTACAACGAGGTGTAATGGTGGAAGTAAAAGTAGTGCTTCCATGGCTGTTGTGGGCGTGGTTCTTATCGCTCCTGTTATTAGTAGACATGCCATTCTCTGTACTTTGCTTAGCTTTGCAGCAGCGCTTTTCAGGTTGGTCCTCTCACCCCATACAAGCGCCTCGTATGTGATAATGGGTTTTGTTACCACAGTACATAACCATTTGGTCATTGTGGGTTTCAAACCCCATGTGTGCCGGACCATCCGTTTGGTTGCATTAAAAACCCTGATGGCTTTCGTTGTGACTTTTTCTAGATGAGCATTGAAAGTCAGTCTGGTATCAAGAGTAAGCCCTAGATATTTAACTTCTTTTGTAATCGAGAGCGTAACTCCGTACATCGTAGGTAGTTTTTTATTTCTTTGGTCATAGTGCAGCATCTTTTGAAAGTTGACACATATTTTCCGTAATTTTTAAAGGTGTTGTTTTCTCATTATTGGCGGAACGTAAAGATGTTGATGGTTTTCTTTCTAACGGATCAGTTTCTTGTCTGCTGCTGATACTTGTTTCAAGTACAGATTCAGAATATTGGGATTTTGCTGTATTATTATTGTTATTAATATTTGGAAAAGTAGACTCGGGTTTTGAAAAAAAATGCGTAATTTTGACATGGTTTTCCAGTTCTTCCTCTCTTTTTCTTTTATTCAGCAAATTTTGGTATTTAGACAATTTCTTCTTTTTTTCTGACATCCTGTATACTGTAAAGAAATTATGCGTAAGTAAGAAATTGACAAATTATTCATGAAAAATGGTAATGTTTCGACGTCTTAAACTCAAATTCGAAAGTATGTTTTCAACATTACTTATTTCAAGTTATTTCAAAATTTATAAATTTTTATAAATAGTAATATTAGTGCTTATCAATTATTCTGTTTGAATTTACTTCAATTAACCATGATGTTTATATAATCAACTATAAAAGGATTTTTGAGATGTAAGTTTTTCGCTTTTACTGTTTTAATAAATCTAAAATAAAAAATAAATTTTAGATGAACTCACCTTAATTCACAACACAAAACACATCACTATAAAGTCTGTAAAACTACAAAAAACTCAAGTTTTAAAAGCAGATGTTTTTTACCCCATGCACCTTTTCACTTGGCTAAGTTAATTATCGATCGGGCATCAGGCAACAAATAAAATCGCGACCGATGCAGCGCTTAAATATATAAAGTTTTGTACATTGCAAGCTCAGACAGGAAAAAACGCTTGTTATTCTGGTTCCAAATTATCAAAAAAACTGTTTAATTCTGTCGTAATTGAGAGATGCACGAACGCGTTTTGTGTTTTCGGTTAACTTAATTGTCAGTGCGGGATGTCGTTTTATAAAATTTACAAACCAATCAAAGCCTGGTAAATTATTCTTAAATTTGGATTCAGTTTGCTCTGAAACATTTAGGTACTTCTGAATAATTTTTGTGATTTCGGTTGAGCCCACAGAAAATCCCTATTTGGCACACCTTTTCCACAGGCCATTTAAACCGCAGTTCCTCAGCTTCGTTAAATACAGGTTGACAGCTATAAAGGAATAGTGGAATACGGATCACCCGTACCGTTCTAAAACTTAACGCATAAATAAGGTACCATTTTGACATATTCTTTGTTATAATTGCATTTTCCCTGTGGACCCAATTTTTTTGTAATTCCTGGGAATTGTGTTATTAGGGGTTGTCATCCTTAAAAGAAAAAACAGTAATTATCCCTAGTACACCAATCCAAATTTTAAAACGGGAATAATAGTGTAAGCCGAGTTTGATCTGTGAGATGATTCATTTTACCTTATTTTTGCTGTTTCTTTTTTAAATAAAAAACAACGTATTAAAGCAACTAGTAAAGCAAATTTTAAAATGAATTTATGGATTATGTCCCACGGCATAAGGGTACAAATTTTATCACTCACCATATAATTAGAAGTTACCAACTTAGTCCTGGTCCCAACGATTTTCAGTTTTCGTTAAAATGGTAGAATAACGTGTTTTACCCAAAAATATGTTGCTCCTTAACATGCAACTACATGAACTTGAATTTAAACCGTTACCTGCGTTCACCGATTCATTCGGTTGTGGTTGCGCAAAATGCAATGATAAACATGCTTAAAATTGTCGCGCAATGACCTTGTGGTTCACTTTGCACCTACCGATTCACATAACTCCGTTTGACGGTACTAATTTCTAGTCGGTTTCTTTTTTTTTGTGATGGGACTCATAACGGCACTGAATCCACGTTCTACTAAATAAGAAGACTGAAATCAATCAACAGCTTCTGTACAATAATCCATAATGCTGGATATAAAATTGGGATCTGTTTTTGTCACCAGAAGTCGTATCCTTGTTTAAACATTGGTTTTAGATTTTGATTTATGGATAATTCAATAAGTTACTCCTTCAAATCTTTGGCTAAGCTCTGAATCAAGGAAGCGCCATTAAATGTTGACAATAAGCAAACAAATCCTCATCTTTATTTTGCAATTTTGAAAGATGAAGAAACTCAGAACATTCTCCCTTTCCCAAGTTTTGTTTGTACAGCAAAAGTTTTGCAACAAACGCAGATATTACACTTTTAGCTTTGATTAAATTTCATGTGTCACTTTATAGTTTCAAATTAGTCTTGTTAAATCTGGCAAATAAATTAGTGATATTAACGATGCCATCTTTTGAAATAATTAAACTGTGCTTTACTCTCCAGGAATTTCAACACTCAAAAAGCGAATAGAAGCGATCCATGCACTTTTAAATAACCAACGCACTTCTGTGTTAAGTAGTAAACGATTATAGTCATCATCATTTTTTTGCGACCAAATGATGTCGATGAATGACAAATGTATCGATAATACATTTGGTGTAGCTTGTTTTAAGTATGTCAAAAAGCCTCGGTGTCGTTCTACCATTGCCGGACTATCAGCAGCGACGGAGATGATATTAGCCAAGCGTATAACTTTTACATCAAAAAATCTTTTTAATTCGGCAAATAACTATTCACCTTTCATGTCAGTTTCCAAACATTTAACAAAAAACAATTTTTTGGAAATTTTTTCTTCTTTTACATATGTCACTTAAGCTAAAAGTAAAGCTTCGTTTCCTGGTAATGTTGACTCGTCAAGCTGTATAGAGAATTCAGATGTTTTTAAGTAGTCACGTAAAGACTTTTCTACACACTGAGGAATTTCATGGATCCTTCTTCGTACAGTGTTATTACTCAGTGGAATTCTTTTTATAATATCGAAAGCTCGTTTGTGCAACAGAGTGCGTACTACTTCACTTACAGCTGGTAGAATAAGTTCTTCACCAATAGTGTGCGGCTTTCCGGACTTCGCAATCATTAAAAAAATATTATAAGAAGCACGCAATTCATCGTCATCTCTCTTAGACGTTGTCCCTATGAGTTCTTGGAATATCGGTGTTTTCAAATATTTTTCTTTAATTGTTTGAAAAAACGTTAGGCCCTTATCTTTTTTGTCGCTATTGAGTTTTATTAAGTGTTCCATAAGCTTAGAAAATTTCATTGAATTGTTGTATTGTATTATTACATAGAACACAACTAAGGTACTATTTTCTGGTGACACAATAAAGCCACACTTCATATATTCAACACTGTATTGTCTGCATTTTTTCTTTGGCTCATTCATACTTGTATCTGAAAAAAAAGAGGCTCAAAAAGCTGTAGGAAAATATACAAGGTTCGCTATTACTCCGGCCTCGGTTTCTAGTGCCTTTGTATAAATGTCAGCATAAAATGTTTAATACTGTACTCATTTTTATTAAAAAGCTGTATGTTTTAAAAATGTTTTTGTTTATATAGGGTGTTTAGTTTTGCTGAACAGTATTAAGTCACATTTTTTTAAATAGCAACTCACCAATTTTTTTATGATGTTCGATGAAGTCACAAAACTGGTGTTTTTTGAAATTTTGTTTTTGTAAATTGGTAGATGAAAATCAGAGGTATTTAAATAGTCTAAAAAATTTTTTTAATTTACCATACTAATTTTGTATAAGAGCTAATTTTCAAATTGCTGAAACTCATTATTTTTAAATGATACCATCGATTTGCACTAGTATGTTTTCTTCTAACATTTATAGCTATACAGATATTTATAAAAGTGTTCAAAATGTTGCTCATTCTGTTGTAGTCTTTGCCGTAAAGATTTACGCACATCTCGTATGTGACGTTAAAAAATGCGGTTCTTATTCTGTTTTTAATTGCCTCTTGTCTAGTAGAATCTTCTTGAAATACACAATCTTTTACGAACCCCTATAAAAAGAAATCCATGACAGTAAGATCCGGATATCTTGCCAGCCATGGTACCGAACCTCTTCGGCAAATAATTACGCACATTTCTAGTAAAATGACAAGACGCACCATCATGCTGATACCACATGGTCTTTCCTGTGTTTTTCGGAACATTTTCTAGTAACTGTAGCAAAGAATTATTCAAAAACTCTAAATACCTGTCGACATTTAAATGACCATCAAAGAAGTAAGGAAATAATAAAATCATCTACAATTCCTCCCCATACATTGACCGTCCATCTATGTTGACGATCCGAAAAATATGAGAATTTTTACTTTATTTAACATCCACACACAGAAAGTTCTTCTCAAGTTAAAATCCTTTATAGTCAACTTTTGATTCAGTTCAATGTGATAAAGATGATATTTATGACTTTTTAGTACTCTTCTCACTGAAGTAGCACTAATTGTACCAAGTTTTGCATTAATTTGTTTGGTGCTAGCATTTGGATTTTCAACTACAGCTTGCAATACTAGCCCCGTGCGGAGGATTTGTTTATGGGGGAGGGGAGTGTTGGTAATTAGGTTGCGATACTCTCAATAAAATCAGGTTAACATACTTTTTACAAAATCAAATTTATTATTCTATCAACACGTCTTGGAGTAGACAAAAAATCTTTTAAAATATGCTCAACTTTTAGTGGTATTCCTCTATGGATATACATCAAAGCCAGTCCATTTATACAATCCTCGCCAGTTGAGAATCTCAAGTAAGTTTTCAATCGGCACAAGGTTGAAAAGGAACGCTCACTTGTCGTTGTTGTGACTGGTAAAACAGTGAAGACATAAACATTTAGAAAAACTTCTCGGTTACAAATGTTTAGAGCCACAAGCGAGTTATTAACCTGATGACCTGCAATTCTTCGTCGCCACAGTAATAGCTCGCTTATCCATACCTCAGTTGAATCATCATGTAGAACTGACAAATATTTTTTGAACAACGCTTTGGCACTAAACACAGTTTTAGCTTGACTTAAGAATATACAAAAAAACTGTAAAAGAATACTCTTATGCTTAATAAAACAATCATTAAGGTGCGTAATATACCCATTTAGAAATGGGGTGTTTAAAGCAATCCTAGAGTAATCTTGAATATTTTTCGTGTTTACATTAAAACGGTGTTTTTGCCTAGAAGCAAGCCGAGCTTTATTAATGACTATGTTGTACTCATTGCATATATCTTCTATTGAGTTGAATATTTGAAGATTTCATCTGCATTTACTCTCCTTGTTTCAAACTCAGTTTCAGTATATTTTGCTAATTTAATTGCATCAGCAAATACTAAATTTTCCGATTGGAGAAATCGGCTCAAAGACAATGTTAATGAATGTACTGAGTACATACCGCGGATTAAACATTGGAAATGTACAGTAAACAATACAAAGTTAATTTGACCCATACATTAATATCTGGAGATGAAGAGCGTCGGTAACAGTTTTGTCAGTGACTTTTTGATTGAAAAAAACAAAGTTTAAAAAAATATATTATTTAGACAGATTAGTGCAGATTTACAAATGCGACACAATGAACACTACAGAGCCAGAGATAATTCACATTTGTAGGCGCTTGTAAAACTTCAGTACCGGTTTGGTTTTAAAATTCGAGTGGTTTTGTAGAGTAATCGCATCGTTAGACCTTTGGTATTTGATAGGACACTGATCGCTCAACGGTTTTCGGCCAAACCATAATTATGACAATCTAGAAGACCTACAAAAAAATGTTTTACGAATAACGTGTTGTAGAAAACTCAGTTGATGTCTACAATTGTGACTTGCAGAAAGAGGAAACGTTTTTGAGCATTTACTTTAAATGTAGCACCGTTTGTCATATTGACTTAAATTGCTGTCCAAAACAGCAAAATATCAGAATGACGATTGTCTTAGAAACACGATTAAAAACTACACCTAGACAACTTAATTTTTACGCTTACTATAGATTTTAGCTATTTGCAGTTTCTTCATTCAAAATTGTTTAAACTGTCAATGTGTCATACCAATCAAAAAACGTTAGACTTAAAAAAATATTATAAACAGCTAAAGCAATTACTTTCCGACTAAAAAAATTGAATAAACGTTTATTTAAGAAACGTTAAAATTAATATTAATTTTATTGTGAAAACTTCTAAAAAAACATAATAACATTAATAACCAATAAGACGTTCTGTAAGGAATCAAAATACTTCTCAAAAAAACTTAAAAGTGAATAATTTCATTTGTTTCTACGCTATTATTCTGTTTCGAAATACATCACGATGACAAGAAGTGAAAACTTGTTTAGTTCGAACAATTTGGCGAATATGTCGTACTAATTTTTCAGCATAACATTGACATTATTAATCACACTCTACATAAGCATTAAGACCCAGGACAAACTCGAAACAAATAACATGCGTCATTAGATTTAAATGTACCAAATTGTACTGCACAATGCACCACAGTTGGCAATGCTAGCAGTAGATTTAGGAAGAATTTTGGCATAATCCTGCACTGTCTAGCAACCGTATTTTAATCAGTAGTGACTTCTATATCTGCTTTCATCAAGATAAAAGGATTTAATTTACTACAGACAGCCAAGAAGCATTTAAAGTTCTAGGTTAAGTAGTCATATATTGTAGAATAATTAAAAATTGCAAGTGCTCAGAAAAATAATTTTTTCCGCACTCTTTGTGTAGAGTGAACGAAGAAAAATCAGTAAAGAATAAGTAGGAAGCAAAAACCATGGGGAAGAGAACAAGACGAAGACCGAAAAAAACTTGGAATGACGAACTTCCACAAGTACTAAACAAACCCAAAATCAAATAAAAAAAAGCAAAGCGATTGTCTCTCAATAAAAAAGAGTGAGCTAAAATTGCATATACAAATTATGGACACAGTTTTTGTTGATTGTATTAACAGGTATCAGCAAGGGGCTTTTTTTAAAATTACTTTTGCGCAAAATTTTGATAATGCAGCAAAGAGTTTAGCTATGGAAAATGCTAAAAAGATTAAAACAATTGAATGCATGATGATTTTATGGTTTAATATTTTAAGCAAAGTTAATACAAACTACAAATTTTAATGTAGTGCAAGCGTGTGCTAGCTTAAATAGTTTAATTGATTCTTTTAAATGTCGTTTAGAAAACAGATATAATTATTTATTAGTAGAAGCTGACAAAAACTCGCGATTTTATTAGATATCCATCCAAAATTTAAAGGTGAAGGCGGTTTTAGACCCCAAAAACTAACAAAACAGTTTAGTTACGATGGCGACGATGAACGAATATGTTTGCTATAAAATACTGTAACGATTATTAAAACTAATTTATTTACACTAAAAATATGTACACGTTTATAACTAACGAACTAATTAAATCTAAGGCGGTTTTCGAATGCGATATATGACGTCATTAATACGCTGCACGACTTCATAAAGGCCTTCCCACTGCCTTTGCAGCTTCGGCGACAAACCACGTTTTCTTTGGGAATTATGCAACAACACCATGTCGCCAGGTTGAAACCCACCATTTTGTGCTTTGACGTCATATCTGGTCTTCATTTTGTCGCTGGCAATTTGTGTGTTTTTGCGGACTACTTCATGTACTTCGTCTAACCTCTTAGTCAGATTGTTGACGTAGTCTTCTCCAGCAACTTCTATATCCGGGTTTCGTCCAAATTGAAGGTCGCAAAGCAATCGTATTTTGCGACCGAGCATCACAGAGGATGGTGTATGGCCTGTGCTTTCGTGAACGGATGATCGCTATGTTATTAGGAAAAAGTGCAAGCACTAATCCCAGTCTCTTTAGTGTTCGGACACTACTTTGGCTAAGTATTTTCACATTGTTCGATTCATCTATTCAACCATGCCATCAAATTGAGGATGGATAAGCTGTAGCTGCTTCTTTATTCGGTATGGCGTAAGCTTCTGTCCATTTTGTGAAATAATCCATCGCCACTAGGATGTATTTATTTCCCAAATCAGATTCTGGGAACGACCGCCTTATGATGTCCATCACTTCACTTCTCTTCCTCAAGCTCCTTGTTCCCGAAATACACGTCCCACTATTTCTTCAATGCTTTTTTTGTGTGCGAGAGTGTTTCTGCAGCATAACGGAGCTTATGGCTGCCTCGTTGCAACGCCTGTTTTACTGCTTCAAACTCCAAAGCATGGGTTAAAGCGTCATCTAACGTTTTCGGTAGAGCTAACCGGAGAGTTTCGCTGTCTCGAAGGCCGTCTACAAAGGTTTGGCTCTAAAAAGGTATCTGGTGCTGTAGGATACGCAAGCCGTGTTAATCTGGCGATGTCAGCGTCAAGCTCTTGGCAACTTTCTGAACTCGACTTTTAATCTGAGTTGGTACGCTTGTTGAAGATGAGCGTCTCCATATCTCACTTCTAATCGTGAAATTAAGAGTTTGTAATTTTCTTGCAGGTGGTCAGAAACAGTTTGTAAAACTCCAAGCGTTTCTCCACGTAAGGACACTATTAAAGACTTTGCTTTCTGCTTGTTGCTCCAACCATTAACTGTAGCTGCGGTTGCAAACTGCTTGTAGTAGGTTGACCATGGAACTTTATCATCAAAATTTGGGGGTACCACTTTAAATTTGTGAGTGGTTTGTTCCCGATCGTCCATTACTAAGGCGATTTATTCATACTCTGGTCCGTAAAGAAAACATTTACGTCGTCAACGTAAACTAACATCTCCAGTGAAATAGAGGCCAAAGAATTTGCTGTAGCTTACACGACAAAGACGGGAAAAAAGAGAGACAGCATTATATGTTGCGTTTTGAAAAAATAAGGAGTACTTTCAGAGTGATATTGCCGACATAAAATGCAATGCTTGTCTTAGTGCTGATACAGATTTGTTAATAAAGGTTAAATGTAAGTCGCTTGATTATTATCACTTTTGAGGCCAAGTCAAGCAATTAGCGACCTTCAGTTATACTTAGTTATACATGTGTTTTTTTCCCATTAGATTTGGTGATTTGGTTTTGCTGTAAAGTCTATCAAAAAATGGGGATAATTTTGCTTGATTTTACATAGGAAAGAATCCCCTTAAGTTTTCGCTCGTAACGCTTCCTTCGCCGTGACAATTCATTCAGTTTATTCTTTCTTTAAGCAGTTTCATTCTATCTCGTACTGCTTCTATTTCGTCATTCATAGATTTGCAAATTTCTTTTAAATTGGGTTTTCTCTTGAACAATTTTGAGTTGATTTTCTATGCTTGCTTGTATTTCTTCTTTTAAAGGTCTAGAATTTTCTATCAATCTTTCTTTTATCTTCTGGGTATTTTCAAATAATTTTGCTTCAATTTTCTGAGAATTTTCGCAAAACTTTTCTTCAATTTTTCTAGAATTTCTTCCATTTTCTGCAAATTTACGTTAAACTTTTCTGAGAATTTTTGGACAGTTTTTCTTGGATATTTTTATTCATCGATTTGAGAGTTTTAAATATTTTTGCATCCATTTTAGTTTGATAACAAGTTACCGACATAAGTTATATATGGTATAACACGAATAAACAGTTTAAATACATTACTTTAACGAACTGAAATAGCTAGAATTACACGCTATAAACAAACGCAAATCGCGAACTAAAGTTTTATTTATTTACGCAATCAAAGTTTTTATTACGAGAACGATATTAAATTACTTAATGGTATTTATACTAAAATCGCGAACAACTTATTTATTTACACGATTCTATTCGATACCCCGCGCTGACGCTACTGTAACGATTATTAAAACTAATTTATATACACTAAAAATATGTACACGTTTATAACTAACGAACGAATTAAATCTAAGGATATTTAATAAAAAAACACTTACACTAATTTGTATCGCACTATTACTTATTCGAAAGATAAACTCCATGAATAACTTTTATTTATTTAAACACTAACGCTTGTTTACATTAAAGTCACGTACAAGGTTATACACCGTAGATTTATCGCGACACGCGTTAGTTACTTATTTATTTAGACTTGAATAATCTTCTTAACACTGCCGTCTTCCAATTACTGGAATAACTAATCTTTGATTCATTTGTATCGCTTTCATATATTTTGTCCAAACGTTTCAATACATATATAAAAAATTTAATTTTTTAAGACATTTAAATAGGCAAAATTTAGTATAATTATTTAACAATTAATTTTGTAGTTAAATTTAAAAATCTGGTTTATTTAGTAATCTCTTTAAGTAAACATTTTAATATGTCACATAAAACCAAGGTATTGATAAGTATAAATTAAGTTTTAATTAACATTGTGTAAATTTACGTATACACTGAATTAAATGTAGTCATACGAAGTTTTGCTAAACTAAAAATGATAACTGTTAATATCCATCTATTAACAATAATTAACGTAAATATAAATTTTTATAAATTAGTTAATAACAAACATTGTACAATTCCAGATGATGGCAGTAAAAATTTGATTTAGTGTGCAAATAGGTATAAAGATTTATTATAATTGGTATAATGTTTTTTTTTCAGTGCAGTATTTTCAAAACTGAATGGTAGACCAAATTGATAAAAAGTTCCATTCCAACTATATCATTTAATTAAGTTAGGGCATTATAAACTATACAGAAAACAAAGACTTAAAGATCCCGAGTGATGGTAGGTAGTAATGAGTTAAGTAATTGAAAGGAATTTTTAATGTACTTTTACAATTGCAAATGATGTAGAATTTTATTAATGTATAAAGAGAAACACGTCTAAGTAGAAATTACATATATAATTAACTGTATTTATTTATAAACCTTTGTTAAATAACTAATAAGAATTTTCAAAAAATAGGTCTTAGTTGAGTTACAAAAAAAGTGTGCTGAAACCAAGACAACAATTTCCGTATGTTAAAAAATTGTGTTACTACACAGACTATGTAGCTTTCGAGATTACATTCTTTAGAGAACATGGAAAAACACAAAAAAAAGACAAGATAATTTAGTAACGTAACCTACTTTAGTATTTTAACTTTAATAAGCATTTCCCTTATAAGTTAAAGACTATATATAATTTTCTTATTATTCAATTAGAAAATTATTGTTAATAAAAATTAAGATGAATTATATATTTTTAAATATTTATCATTAACTTATTGAAGATATTTTATATACTTAATTTTAAAAATAATTAAAAATTGCCGTTTGTTTGTTGTAGTAATATAAACAATTTGTTCAACAAAGTTTTAAATGTAACGTTTTTTTAATTTATTTTATTTATTAACACCTGACTGATAATAAATTAAAAAAATAATTTCTATATTTAAATAAAATATTTGATGATATTTTGTAATTATAATTAATTTTTTTAATATTTTTGAAGTAATTTATAGGCGAGCATAATAAAATGACAGTAACTTATTTTTTGCCAAAAAAATTTGAAAAATTAGAAATTGTGTTTCCTACTTTAACCACCCTGTGTTGCGCCCCAAATTGTAACAAGAACAGTCGCGTCAAGTCTGACAGGCCCATTTTTTTGTATCTCGTATTTTCAGTTATCTTAAAATTTTCAAATTTTAAGTGAAACTGCCGTGTACATTTATTAAATTTTAGTAACGTGTTACACATAAATTCTGAATGAGAAACACAAAATTTTTTGACACATTTTACAAACATTTGGGTTATTTGAATCTCCATGAGAAATATCTGCAGAAGTTCTAGCTCTTTCTTGTCTCCGCTGGCGAACGTTTGATGGCAGATTATGCAAATAAAGATCTTCGTGGTAACCAATCTTCTCTCAATTTTTGAGTTAAATCAAAATTTAATTTATTTGCTAGAAAAATAATTTGCGCATTGATAGTTGCTACCAGTCATAAAACAAAAAACTTTGGCAATAAATTTGATAATTCAACAACTTAAGCAAGTCGTAGATGACAAAATCCAATTTAGTTAATAATAATAAAAACTATAGAATTTGTAGAAAAGAAGTGTTAAAAAAAACTGTGTATTCCGAAAACAAGAAGAGTTGAATGTATGGAAGATGCTCTTGCAGAAACTTTGTCCGATGCTGAATCAGAACAAGAAGTTAATAGTCATAAAACCTCTAACCTACTACTTTCTCCAAAAAATCTAGAACTTTGTCTTTTTGAGACAAAGACACCTTTTGTACAGTGGCGGCTTCTCCGTTGGGCCACGACCTTCTAAAAAATCAAATTATGCCATTTTATACTAAAAAGTATACAGATGATAATAATCATTTTTCCTATTCCAAAGATAGATAAATAGACTTTAAATATAATTTTTTTATCAAATAAGAATCAGTTTCTAAGGCTGTAATGTTGAAATGACCCTCCTGCAGCATTGGTCATCAGCCGCCACTGCTTATGAAAAATGTTCTGTCTAAAATGAGACAAATTTTACAACATAATATTGTTACTTAACGACTGGGTGTAACAGCTTTTTTGCAGAAGCTTAGTCGATGACTGAAAATTAGAACTTTTTTCTTTTTGACGATATTTTGAACATATTGGTCGTACAAATATATTAAAAAAATTTCAGAAAATTATGCAAGACAACGTTGTGCAAATCCAACAGATCTGTAAACATTAAAGTTCTATTAAGTTTGCTATAAAATAAAAAGATTTTGGTTAACAACATCGCAACAAATATTTTTGTTTTTAATTCTATGTCTCCGGTTTAATGACAAGACCCAATAGAAGAACAGTCGACAAGTTAGCCCTAATGCATAAACTTTTTGATTCATTTGTCAATAATTGCAAGAATAATTATACAGTGAGTGAATACGTAGCAATCGACGAAAAGTTGGAAGCATTTCAAGACAGATGTGAATTCAAACAATATATTTCATCTAAGCCAAACAAATACGGAATAAAAAGTTTTGCTCTTGTAGATGTAAAAGTTTGATACACTAGAACAGTGGTTCCCAAAATGGTCCTTACGAATCCCGAGAAGTTCCCGAAATCGTTAAAGAGTCCGTAGAACATTTAAGTTAATTTTGGGGTCTCTGAATAACGTCAGGCAGTCCGCGCAAAGTTTAATATAAAATTAAAAAATTGTGACACATTTTTATTAAATAAATAACAATAAATAAATTATTAGCGATTTTTACGTCTTAAGTATAATCTAAATATAGACAGGTGCATAAAATACAAGTAATAACAGACATCGGGGTGAGTCAGACCTATCTATACCGGTTTATACAGGAACGCAATAGAAACAATACCTGCACCAACTAGTTTCGTGTTATGCGTGATGTGAAGCGCATACAACAAATTTTCTTAGTCTTGGACAAAAAAGCATAATGTTTTGTATTGTTACGCAGATAGCGTACTTTCGTTACGTAGTATATTTGAATAAAATTAATATCTCATTTTACTTTTAATTTATTTAAGCAAAGTTGATTAAACAAATTATATATCAGTTATCATTCATCATATATCAACATTCATTAAGAATTTCTTTTTTATTAAAAACTTAAGAAGAGATTTTATTACATTTTTAAAAAATAATGATATATTATAATAAATACATTATTTAATTGTTGTCGTTTTCCACTGTCTAAACACGCGTTAAACAAAATTTCCGAATAAGAGATAGAAATTTTTTTGGCACATTTACAAAAATATCGCGTTTTCAAATCTCTTTTGCAAAAAATTCAACAGTTGGGTTATTTAGATCTCTATGAGAAATATCTGCAGAAGTTGTAGTTATTTCTCGTCTCCGCTGGCAAACTTTTGGTGGGAGATTATGCAAATAAGATCTTTGTGGTCAGCAATCTTCTTTCAGCTGTATGGCCAATTTTTTTTATAAACAGTTTTTGGGTTTGGGTTTATTTTTAGCACTTGTAGAATCATCGTCATAGTTGAGACAAGTATAACATTTTTGTTTTTTTAAAGTACGTAATAATTTCGTTTTTTGAATAACTAAAATACTTGATAAAACGGGTTTCGATTTTGTATTATCCGTACTTGCAGTATGGTGATCTAATAGGTTTGCAATCAGAGGAAAGTTACATTGCGACTAGTTCCAGAAATTAGCGTAACTAATCTTTTTACAATACTTTCTACGATATTGCCCTTCAGGTTGTTGTTCCACGTAAACTTCTAGTGCAGTGGTTCCCAAACTTTTCTGGCCTTCGGACCCCTGAGATTGTATCAAAGAGCGAATAGAAGCAATCCAAACATGCACAAATAATCTCTCATTTAAGGCATTTCTTTTAATTATATTAACTGCTCCAATTACATAATGTAGTGATTCATGCAAACGTTGACTAAAGTTTTTTGCGACCCAATGATGTCGATGAATGACACAATGTGCCGATAATACATTCGGTATAGCTTGTTTTAAATATGCCATAAAGCATCGGTGTCGTCCTACCATTGCCGGAGTACCGTCAATAGCAACGGAGATGATATTAGTCAAGGGTATAGCTTTGACATCAAAAAATCTTTTTAATTCGCTAAATAACGCTATCTGTTAGTTTCTGAACATTTAGCAAATAACAATTTTGTCTGCTTTTACAAATCTCACATAAGCTAAAAGTAAAACTTTGTTTCCTAATAATGTTGACTCGTCAATCGGTATAGAGAAGTCAGGTGTTCTTAAGTAGTCACATAAAAAGTTTTTTACACACTGAGCCATTTCGTCAATCCTTCTTCGTACGGTATTATTACTCAGCAAAATTCTTTTTATAATATCAAAATCTAATTTGTGCAACAACAACAACCTCACTTACAGCTAGTAGAATAAGTTTTTCATCAATAGTGTGCGGCTTTCCGGACTTTGTAATTATTAAAGAAGTATTATAAGAAACTCGTAACCCATCGTCATCTCTCTTAGATGTTGTCCCTACGAGTTTTTGCAATATCAGTGTTTTCAAATAGTTTTCTTTGATTCTTATCTTTTTTGTCACTATGGACTTTTATTAAATGTTTCTTAAGTTTAGAAGGTTCCATTGAATCGTTTGGCATTGTTTTATAGCATAGAAGACACATAGGTAAAGTACTATTTCCTAGTGACAGAATGAAGTCATATTTAATATATTCAATACTGTAGTGTCTGTATTCTTTTTCGACTCATTGATACTGTTCTCTGAAAATAGGGGTCCAAATAGATATAGAAAAATATATCAAAATTTTTATTTGCAACAAAGCACTGATAATTTTAATGGAATGCTATATAACTATACAAAAAAATATACTTGTTTTAGTTTAAGACTAGAAAAAATTGTTGTATGCACTTCACATCACTTATAACATGGAACTAGTTAGTGCAGGTATCAGCAATATTGCGTTCCTGTGTAAACTTGTATAGTTAGGCCTGACTCACCGCGATGCCTGTTATGGTTACTAAGTAAGTCTCTTTAACATGAACCCTTTTATTCACATTTGGTTTATTTATTATTATTTATTTAACACAATTATGTTTTTTTTTTAAATATTTTTGTTCAATATGGTCTTTATTGAATAATTTTGTATCGAGGTACAACATGATCTTGTCTTAAGAATTGAAAATTGTTGGATTTTCCACAATGCCTCAACGTTAGTCCTTATTTTGCGACAATAGAAATTAAACAGTTCCAATAAATTTTCTCGATTATCTATTGGATTAGCAGCAGCCCCACAAAAAATCTAATGGTTTTAGGTCAGGTGATCGAGGAGGTTAAGTCACTAGTCTTCATTTTCCTATTCATTGATTTTCAAAGTTTCTATTTAGGTGTTCTCAAACTACTAGAATAAAATGTGATGAGGCCCCATTCTGCAGAAACCACATACTACGTCGTATTGCCAGAGATAGGCCTTCTAAAAGTTTTAGAAAATTGTTTTAAAAAAATTCCAAATAAAGTTCTCCAGTTGGCCTTTTTGGCAATGCAAAATTGTCCAATTAAAAGTTGCCCGACTATTCCGGCCCACACGTTGATAGATTCAAATTAATGCTGATGATGCGTTATAATAAAAACATGGGAATTTTCCTCTGTCTATAAATGCAAATTATAGAAGCTTATAATGCCGTTTTTAGAAAATCCAGCTTTGTTCGTAAAGAGAACCGAAGCAATGAAATTTGCATAGTTTCTGTGCCTCTCTAAAACTCAGAAAATTTCATCCTCTACGCAAAGCTTTCAGGAAGAACGGCATGAACTTTTTGAAGATGGTACGAATGCAACGGTTGATCTCTAAGGATATCAGTGACTGTCGATTTAAGGAATCAAACTGGACATCCAATTTTTGAGCACTGAAAGATCTGCTTCTACAACATTTAAAACATTTTTTTTACCGCGATTGATTTGATTTCAACAATTGTAGTCAGTTTTGTCAAATTTTCTTAAAATTATTTTACATTAAATTTTTATCATTTGATAAGTACAACTAAAAAATCAAACATCGTAGTTTTAACTGTTTCTTTCAAACAACGAACTACTCTTTCAACAGTTTTGTTGTCAGAAATCAGAAAATCTTTCTTCACAAAGTTTTCTGACACTGTAATAAATATTTTTATTTAAATCGGTAAATGTTAAGAAAATCCTAACAAAGAAAAAAATTTACGAAGATAACCAATGTATTTTATTTACAATAACCTAGCAACTACAATAAATTAAATACTTGTCGCACACGTGCTTTGACAGCTATGCTGACGTACTCAGCGAACAGATACTAAAACTATAATTATGACTAAAGCTAATTTACACTAAAATTTTGACGCTTTGTGACGTGTCACTGGTTTCTACACTAAGTTGAAAAATTCCGATAACGGTCTGTAGTCATCGTTGTTCATCAATAAACATTTGTTTTTACAAATTTCCAAACTCTCGTATAGATCTAGTTCTATTCTATTTTTTATCTTCTTAATTAATTTGATGTCTTCTATTTGTTTTCGAACATATGTAGAGCAATACTGGATTTATCTATTCTTTTATATATGACATGAGCTAAGTGCTCTTTATAACGGGTTGTCAAAGGTCTTCGGGTTTGCCCTATATATTTGTGGTTACAGTCTTTACAACTAATTTTATATATTTCCGATTTATCGCACATATCTATTGGATCTTTCCTAAAAGCGACATAGAAGGCTACTTTGCAGTCCCATTGTATGCATATGTTTGTTAAAACCACAGTGTTTTGTTATTAGTCCCGTGAGTTTCCTTAACTTTTGTCGACTCATGCTTAATAGTGCAGTTTGGGTGTTTGAGCTCTGTAAGAAAGAGTTTTGTGTGAGTTTTTCTACAGTTTTGTATGCTCTCTTGCTAGCTTGCTGCGAATTGTTGCTTTTCCGGTCTCGTAAGCGATTTCAAAATCGAGTTCAGATCCGATATATGTCCCTGTTGTGCCTTTTTTAGTTAGCGCGTCCGCCATTAGATTTCTCTTTACATTCTGGTCTTTTTATATTCAGATGCGCTGCACTAGTTGGTGAGTTGCCAATATTTTCAGACTGTTTATGCATACCATAATCAGTTTGGATTTTATTACTAGCGATCTTAGCGTGCATTTTGCATTATATTCAATACAGTTGCCCCAAACTTTTTGTTTGTCATAATGGTGAGATCGTCGGCGTATGCCTCTCCGTCTTCTAGTTCTTGTAGTTGGCCGTTCATGATGAGACACCGCAGTAAGGGCAACAGCACTCCGTCATGTGGGCACTCGCCAGCCACTTTGGCTCTTACAGTGCTACCGTCCGATTCCTGAGCATTGAGTTGACCAGTTTCAGACTAGAAGTGTGATTCCTTTTTTTTCTAATGTCCTTGCAATTGAGGTGAAGGTAGTATTGTCAAATGCACCTTCAATATCTAGAAAAGCACCCAATGCAATATCATTGTAAAGGATTGAATTTTCGCATCTGCTTACTAGTTGGTGAATTGTTAGTTCGTAAGATTTTCCGGATTAGTAAGCATACTGATTTTGGTGCAGAGGCTAAGCCTTTAGTGCCCCGCGCCGTTTATAGTTGAAAAAGGAATCTCTCAGGAATTGATTTCAGGACCACTATTGTTTCTAAGCTTTCAAGCTTTCCAAATGATGCAAATTGTATCTTGTATGGCGATGATCTGACTATATTAATAAATGGTTAAGATGAAAATACAATTTTTTAAAACCCTTCCATCGGCTCCTGGACAATGAAAGGGCTTAAACGTATTGATTCCTCATTCCAGGTTTTTAGGATTTATTATTTTTTTCGCTGATTTTTAGTTCCTTTTGGATGCCTGTTTGTTCGGTACCTCTCGATCCTGGTGCTTAAAAACTTCAGTGAACGATGAACCCGTAAAGTGTTTTTGCAGTAGTTCTAGCAAAGCACCTTCAACCGGTTTTGGTCAGTAAAAAACCTATGTTTTCATTTCGGCCCTTGCTCAGAGCTTTTTGGAGACGCGAACTTGTAGGTTCGTTTTCTACGTCTCTACAGTACCTTGTCCATGAGTCTCTTTTTGCCTTTTTAATGACATTGTTGTATCTTGTGAGGCTGGTTCTGCATTCATTCCAGTCTTCGCTTTTTTTGGCTGTATTAAATAGCTTTCTGGTGCGTGGCCTTACTTTGTCAAGCTCCCTGTTCCACCAAGTTATCCTGTTGGGGATTCGTTTGACAGTTTTTGAGCAGATTGCTTTAAATGCAGATTTTAATAAATTAACAACATTGTCCGTCATTAGTTCTAGCTTGTGTGTTGATCTTGCAACTGTGGGATAGTCCCTGATTTACCCCGCTAAAGTTTTGTTGAACGAATCCTATTCGGTTTTCCTCACTTTTCCGTATTCCATCACGAGTTTCTCGTCTGATTCAATGTTGAATCGAATGATCAGATAAAGAAGGTTCATCTGATACATGCCACATTTGTATTACTTTGCTCGCTTTTGGACTAGCAATCGTAAGGTCAATAACTTTACTGCGCGACACGGTTATAAACGTAGGCGCATCTCTGTTATTTATTATGTTTAAATTACCTTTTCGAATAAATTCTAAAAGTGTTTCACTTCTTGGATTTGTGTTTGTGTTTCCCCATAAGGTGTGGTGTGCTTTGACATCGCATCCAAGAATTAGCGGTTTGTTGGTTCCACTGTTAATTAGCCGTTGGATTTCCTTCGTCGGCGGTGGTCCTGTCTGGTCGTAGGGAAGGTAACCGGATCCGATAATGAACTCTCTCCTGATGTCTTCCGCTAATACAGATATTTTAGCTGCCACTAGGTCTCTAGCACACAAATCCCACAATGGTATTAAGTTTTAGTTTTTTACAATAGGGGTTGTTTACAAGTTGGGCTGCAAATAGTTCAACCCTTCTATTGTTCCCTTGTGAATGCATGGATCCTGGACAAGGGCAACATCAATATCGTGTGCCACGATATAGGCACTGATGACCTCTGAGGCTGGCCTGCAGTGATGTATATTTATCTGAACGACTTTAAGCATTATATTTGCCGCCAGTATGTTTTTTTTGCCTCTGTATTTACATCCATTGTCACGTGGACATGATTTGTAGCATCTGGTTCTTTGCTGTTTTTTTTGGAGTCCAGAAAGTGATCATCAAAAATCCGAAGTGCAATTGGTTGGTTAATGCTTCCATCTTTTCCCAGAACCCTTTGTCCATAAACAGAACGTGTTTGGTTCCTTTTGGGTCTGGTTTAGTGTTAACCACCTGCCTTCCGTTTTGGTACTGTCCTCTTACGGTTGGTTGCGGACACGCACAGAGTCTTGCTAGAATGTGAAACTACTGTAGTGAAACAACTCCGGTTTCAAGTAACGGTATCCATTCCAGTCTTACTGAAAATGTACGGTTTACCTAAAATATCTAAGCCAGAAAAAAACATTGCGCCCAATCATCTGAGGTATCAACGCTGCTGCATATCTGATATCAAAATGGTTATCAAATAAATTCAACATTTTGGAGTATCAACAATCACATTTCAACATCAAGAATTTTTGCAAATTTATTAAAAAAATTAAAAACGTTAAGCTGACTGAACATTAAATTAAAACTAATTTGTTTATGAATAGATTTGAAACCGATCTAAAACAAAATTTAAATTACTTCCCGAAAGTTTGGTTGAGGTATGTGGACGACATTTTTGCGGTTGTTTGCAGTCCCCAAGAATTTGTTTATCTATGAAATAGAAAACGATGGGATTCTTCTAGCTCTTAATGATAAGTAAGTTGATGTGACGAATAAGCTTGCTTTTCAAAACGCGGAGTAAGGTTTGTTACTGCCGTTCTCATTTCTCGTTCCAAATCGATCGAACTCTATGAGTACATATAACGATGAACTTTTTTCAGTCCATACGATTTTTGATTTATAAGCTCTTCTAATGATGTTTTTGCAAAATAGAAGGCGTTCAATAATAATATTATAATGCAAAAAGCGTACACAACAAATAAAGCGTTTGTCTTTGTTATTGTCGGTAGCCTCATCAAGTTTCAGACTAAATTAATTACTTTTTATTTTTTTATTTAGTTATTGAGATTTTGACTTATATGTTAGATTTTTTACTAATGGTGTTGTTGGATTCTTCCAGCATAATATTAACAGTCGGTAGAAGAAGCTTTCTGCGATGGTTTTTTGCACATCGCCACTCTGTATGCGACTTTAAAAAAAACTTGCCGTGCGTTGCTTCGTATTGAAATTTGTGAAATAAACTTACTGTTTTTGTGAATTTTGCAACTTTCTACCAAAAAATTTGCGATGGAAATGGAGTGTCGCTTTAGCTTGGAAACCTAAACTAACGCGCTAAAATTTTTAAACAGACCAGACACTGCGGTCTTTCTTTATCGTTTATTTCTACTAAAATCAAACAAAAATTGAAATGGTAATATATGTAAATACAGAGCCACAAAGAACGTACTGGCTGCAAATCTAATGCTCAAAGTCGTTCAGATAAATATACGTCACTGCAGGCCAGCCTCAACGGTCATCAGTGCTTATATCGTGGCGCACGATATTGATATTGCCCTTGCTCAGAAGCCATGGATGGTGTCCGAAACCAACCACAAGAGGATTTTTTGATATTAACAAATAAGAGCTTTCATTAAGCATCAGTACCAAAACGTGACAGGTGGTTAACACTAAACCAGATCCAAAAGGAACCAAACACGTTCTGTTTATAAACAAGAGGTTTTGGGAAAAGATGGAAGCATTAACCAAGTAATTGCACCTTGAATTTTTGAGGATCACTTTCCGAACTCTAAAAAAAACAGCAAAGAACCAGATGCTACAAATCATGTTCACGTGGTAATATATGTAAATACAGAGTCAAAAAGAACTTACTGGCTGCAAATCTAATGTTCAAAGATGTTCAGATAAATATACGTTACTGCAGGCCAGCCTCAACGGTCATCAGTGCTTATATCGTGGCACACGATATTGATATTGCCCTTGTTTAGGAGCCATAGATCCACAAGGGAACAATAAAAAGATTGAACTGTTTGCAGCTCAACTTGTACACAACCCTCGCACATGCATTATTGTAAAAAATGCACTAAACTTAATGCCATTGTGGGATTTATGTGCTAGAGACCTAGTAGCAGCTAAAATATCTTTAGTAGTGGAAAACGTCAGGAGAGAGTTTATTATCGGATCTTCTCTACGATCAGACAACGGCTGGTTAACACTGGGACCAACAAACCACTAATTTTTGGATTCGATGCCAATGCACATCACACCTTGTGGAAAAACACAAACACAAATCCAAGAGGTGAAAAACTTTTAGAATTTATTTTAAAAGGCAATTTAGACATAATAAGTAACGGAGATGCTTTTACGTTTATAACCGTATCGCGCAATGAAGTTATTGACCTTACGCTTGCTAGTCCAAAAGCGAACAAAGTAATAAAATGTGGCATGTATCAGATAAACTTTCTTTATCTGATTATAGATACATTCGATTCAACATTGAATTAGAAGAGAAACTCGTGATGGAATACGGAAAAGCGAGGAAAACCGAATAGAATTTGTTCAACAAAACTTCAGCGGGGTAAATCAGGGACTGTCCCATAGTTGCAAGATCAACACACAAGGTAGAACTAATGACGGACAGTGTTGTTAATTTATTAAAATCAGCATTGAAAGCAATCTGCTTAAAAACTGTCAAACAAATCCCCAACAGGGTAACTTGGTGGAACAGGGAGCTTAACAAAGCAAGGCCACGCACCAGAAAGCTATTTAATACAGCCAAAAAAAGCGAAGACTGAGATGAATGCAGAACCAGTCTCACAAGATACAACAATGTCATTAAAAAGGCAAAGAGATACTCATGGAGAAGTTACTGTAGAGACGTAGAAAACGAACCTACAAGTTCGCGACTCCAAAGAACTCTGAGCAAGGGCCGAAATAAGAACATAGGTTTTTTACTGAGCAAAACCGGTTGAAGGTACTCTGCTAGAACTACTGCAAAAACACTTTCCGGGTTCATCGTTCACTGAAGTTTCTAAGCACCAGGATCTAGAGGTACCGAACAAACAAGCATCCAAAAGGAACTAAAAATTAACGAAAAAAATAATAAATCCTAAAAACCTAGAATGGGGAATCAATACGTTTAAGCCCTTTCAGTGTCCAGGAGCCGATGGAAAGGTCTTAAAATTGTGTTTTTATTTTGACCACTTATTAATATAGTCACATCATCGGCAGTTTATTATAGTCTCACATAGAAGCTATTTAGCCTAAAACCAAGAGTTGAATGAGAACGAAAACTCTTTTTACTTCTTTCGTTCGATGTTTTGAAAAATATCTCTACTATAACTAAATATTTCTAAGTTGAAAATATTTGATAAATATTTTATTAAATTATTTCCGTTTTTTATTTTAATTATTTTAATCCGAGTTTTATTAATGACTAAATTAAGATACAGATAAAGAAATTAAGTTTTATGATTTTGTATTACTGGTTTTATACTAACTGCTACATGATCTCTTGTTTTAAAGTTCAAATACAAACGATGCACGTTACATGTATCAAAATTTTGACATTAACGCAAGCATGTTCTGAAATACTTTGTTATATATAATGTGATGTGAATGGGTTTCATACTAAATATTGGCATTTCTATGAGAGGTAAATATTAAAAGCTTTTTAGTTATTTTAGATAAGATGAAAGTTCGTTTATTTCAAAAAATATTTTTTTTGAAATTTAGATAATTAAAGAAAAGCAATGGCTGTAACTTGCGCAGACTTGTAAAGTAATTTGAGGTTTTAGTTATGACATCAAAATTACTACACTGAAAAAAATTCGTGTATTTTTACATGAAGATTGCATGGTTGTTACTGTAATACTTTAACGAAGTTTTTTGCAGTAATAAGCATAAATAATGTAAATTTTCATCTTTTAAAATTGCAGATTTTTTTTAGTATAAGTTCTGAAAAGAGGTAACGCGTGAGTGTTGTAGCAACTCTATTACAATCGCAAAATAAATATTACAACAGTGTCGTAATTGGTTATTAATATGTAATAATTGTATATTATACAATTTAATTAAGTATGCGAATTGTGAATTCTATCTTTATTAGACGGCTCATAACAATTAGCGGGTAATAAAAAAACAGGCTAGTAAAGTAATAATAAAGTAAGAACAGTTTGAAACGTTTTTAAACCAGAAACAAACATTTGTTATAAGAAACTGTTCATTTATGACTTATATTAATTGAACAGGAAGACAGGTGTAGTTAGTTTGGAATATTTTTTAAATGAGATAAACATTTCGGCACAGTGCACGCCGCTTATTAGAATCACAGATAATGCGAAGTAATAACATTCTGTTGAACTTTCATTGTTTATTATTTTGAAATGAATATACACAACGTTTCAATTGCTGTGGTATCTGCAATCGTCATCAGGTGAATACTAACAAACTTAGAAACTACTGGAGCTTATATACTAAAGACATGTTCGATGAAGCGTTCAAGCGTACAAAATCAATTTAGCGTAACAGAATAATTAACAAAATTACTTAGTGAAGTGAAGCGGCATTCATCAACAACAACAAAGAAATTTTCAGCCAGCCAAGTGTCGAGATAAGCAACATATGGAAACCACTAATCGAACCTCTAAAACAACTTAAACTTCACTAAGTAATTTTGTTAATTATTCTGTTACGCTAAATTGATTTTGTACGCTTGAACGCTTCATCATCATTCTTACGAAGCGCAAGAGACAACCAAGTTATACCAGATGGCTTCCGAGTGAAATCTCCGATACCAGGAACAAGAGCGCTCAAGATACTGGAACGAGCAAGTTTTGCGCTTATCCGGGCACAAATCAACCACCATCGATGGAAGAAAACTTTATTACTCCAAGACGCCACACAAAGATTCGAGGAGATAAAAGAGTTTACATTGGAAGAAGATTACACACCAATATTCAGCAAAATAGACGCTACTTGCGAGAAGATACGACAACTACACCAAGAAACACACGACCGAAAATGGGCTAAACTCGCACGAGACCGACAGAAAGCAGCCGACAACCAAAAGAACGCAAGAAGAACCATAGTCAACATATCGACACACCCACTGTCTGCTACAGAAACGACTCTGTTAGAGAAATGACTCAATTTTTCGATAACACCAAAACACGTGCCTGTACTAGACATCATTGGTGCCGTCGAGACAACACGTTTGAATCCAACACAAGCAGAAGAATTTAAATGGAAAATCAGAAGTGCTCTAGAGAAGAAAAGAAAACAACACACCAACATCACTAAACATGAGGAAAAAGCTCTCACAAATTTACGGAAGCACAAATGCATTAAAATACTCCCAGCCGACAAAGGGGCCGCAACTGTCATCATCGATGCCACCACCTACGACCAAAAAATTGAAGACGTCTTAAATCAAGGGAATTACCGCAGACTGAAGAAAAATCCGACAGCAAGCTTGGAGAGGAAGATCTATCAAGTTCTAAAACTCTATGAAAGACATCTAACACCAAGGATGAGAACGATGCTAACACCACACTACAGCAAACCGCCGCATCTATATGGACTACCGAAGATACATAAAAACAACATGCCGCTTCGACCGATAACCAGCTCTCGTAATGGACCCACATACCAGTTATCCAGATTTCTACTACCAATTGTGCAACCACTACAGAAGAACAGCTCATCTTTTGTCAAAGACTCCAAACATTTCGTTGAGATTCTGAAAACAATACAGCTACAACCACGGGATCAATTAGTCAGCTTCGACGTAGAAAGTCTTTATACTAATGTGCCAGTTGAATAAACATAGAAAATCATCCAAACGAAGCTCCGAGAAGATGAAAAACTCCAGGAAAGGACCACGCTGCCGGTAGAAGGAATAATGAAGGTCCTAGAATGTTGCCTCAAGAACTCGTACTTTCAGGAGAAAGACAGATTCTTCACTCAAGACGAAGGACTACCAATGGGCTCATCTCTATCACCAGTAGTCGCCAACATATACATGAACTGGTTTGAATCCCAGAGAAATCAAAATTCAAACCCAAAACATGGCTTAGATATGTTGACGATACTTTCATAATTTGGAACCACAGTAATCGGCAACTAGACCTTTTTCTACAACATCTGAACAACATCAAACCATCCATCAAATTCACTATGGAAAAGGAAAAGGAGAACTCACTTCCTTTTTTAGACGTTCAAGTAACAAAGAACAAGAAAATTATGGAAACGACTGTCTACAGGAAACCGACGCACACCGGTCGATATCTCAACTTTGAATCCAACCATTCCACATCTACGAAGAGGGGAGTAGTAAAATCTCTAATCGACAGAGCATACAGGTTGTGCAACACAGAGAAAGGGCTACGAGAAGAAATCAAAAACATTAGAAACGATCTAAGGCAGAATGGTTATCCAGAAAAGATTGTAGGAGAGCTTTTACGGAAAAAGCAATTGAACACCATGGGGCAACCTAAAACAGAAGAACTGCCCAATTCACTGCTGAGCATCCCATATGTCAAAGGTTTATCAGAATCAATAAAACGTATAGGGAAAAGCTACAACTTAAATACAGTGTTCAAATCATCGACCACCATTAGGAGTATAATTTCCAACACAAACAAGTCGAAATTCCCAAAACTGTATTTACCAAGTTCCATGTGAGTGTGGCAAGTCATGCGTGGGGGAAACCAAAAGACCACTTGACATCAGACTGAAAGAACATCAGACGCACACTTCTTTTAGTCTGATGTCAAGTGGTCTTTTGGTTTCCCCCACGTATGACTTGCCACACTCACATGGAACTTGGTAAATACAGTTTTGATAATTTATTTATAACACATTTACATTTTGGAAACTAAATCTTTACATGAACATTTCTATGAACTTGCGACGGGGGTCGTTGGTTAGTAACTTCGTACTGTTGATTCCTGCGTATGCGTCGGACTGCGGTGCGGTTGTGAGACGCCAACGGATGGTGTGTTCATTTGCTGGTGGCGGTCTATGGAAGGCTTTGTGTAACTCGTCTAGCATTTCGCTGGGTGTTATGTTCTCGTGTTTCTCTTCGAAAAATTGTCCAGGTAAACGTAGAGTTTGACCGTAAACCAATTCTGCACTTGTACATTTGATGTCTTCTTTGAAGGCTGATCGAACTCCCAGGAGAAGTGTGGGCAGTGCGTCGATCCAGTTAATAATGTCATAACACGTGATGGCTGCTTTGATTCGTCTATGTGTGCGCTCTATCATTCCGTTTGCTTGCGAATGATATGCGGTTGTCATAATGTGTTCGGATCCGAGGAAATTTGCTAGGGCGTGAAAAAGTTTACACTCGAATTGTCTGCCTCGGTCCGTGGTAATTCGTAGAGGAGTACCGAAACGAGAGATCCATGTGTATAGCAAGGCTCTTACTACGGTAACGGCTTTGATGTTAGCCATCGGCACTACTTCCAACCAACGTGTATATCGGTCGATCATTGTTAGACAGTATGTGAATCCTTGACAGTAGGGTAGTGGTCCTATTATGTCTAAATGCACATGTTCGAAACGTGATGCTGGTACTTGGAAAGTACCTGTTGGAGGTTTCGTGTGTCTGTGTACCTTGGAACGTTGGCATTGTAAGCATTCGTTGGTCCATCTTTTTATGTCGGTTTCCATATTTGGCTATACCTAATGTTGTTTTACCACTCGGTTGCCTGCTTTGATTCCTGGGTGTGCTAGGTTGAGTAGTTTGTCAAAAAACAATTTTCGGTATGAGATTGTTAGATAGGATCGCACGTGTGTGGTGAATGTGTCACAGTATAGCTCGACTTTGTTGTCACCGACGCGGAATGGTTTTAGCTGCATGCTGGTGTTGTTTGCCCGCAATGTTTGTAGCTCTTCGTCTGTTTGTTGTGATTCTGCCAACTTGCCGTATTCTAACCCAGAGCTGAACGTAATTGCGTTTATTCCGACTCGAGATAGTGCGTCGATGACTACGTTTTCTGTACCGGCCACGTGTTGTATGTCTGCGGAAAATTGCGAGATTAAATCCAAGTACCGGTGTTGTCTAGGTGATGCTTTTTCTGGTTTTGGTTGATAAACGAATATGAGTGGCTTGTGGTCGGTATATATGGTGACATGGCGGCCTTCTATACTGTATCGAAAACGTTTCACAGCCGCGTATGCAGCTAACAGTTCTCTGTTATACGTACTGTAATTCGACTATGCTTGATTAAGTTTTTTTGAGAAAAAGGCTAATGGTTTCCAGGTGCCATTTTCGTGTTGCTGTAGCACTGCACCGATTGCTTTATCTGAAGCATCCACTGCGATGGACAACCGTGTTTTGTGTTTAGGATGCGTGAGTAAGGTTGCATTGGCTAAATTGTCTTTGATTGTTTCGAATGCTTGGGTTGCATCTGCGTGCCACTGGATTTTGCTATTACCCTTTTGTGTTCCTTTTAGCAGGTCGGTTAAAAGTGCGAGCAAGCTTGTTGCTTGTGGTATAAAACGTTGATAGAAGTTAATCATATCAAGGAAGCGGCGTAATCTCTTTATAGTTTGTGGACGGGGGTAGCTCCGTATGACTTCGCTTTTGTCGTGTGTAGGCTGTATTCCCTGAGCGCTGATGCTGAACCCGAGGAATTCGACTTGTTCTTTGCCGAAGTCGCATTTTGTCGTGTTAACGACGACGCCGTATTTGGCAAATCTTTTGAACAGTGTTTGTAGGTGCTGTGTATGCTGTTCTTGTCGTCTATGTATGGAAAACAGAATTGGAGACCGCGGGTAACTTTGTCGATAAAGCGTTGGAATGTCTGAGCGGCGTTTCGTAGACCAAATGACATGTATACGTATTCATAGAGACCGAACGGTGTAGTTATGGCGGTTTTCTTTACATCTTCCTCTGCTACGGAAATTTCATGGTATGCTTTGGCGAGGTCGATTATGGAGAACATGCTCTTGTCTTCTAGTAAGTGGGAAAAATTTTGTATATGTCGTACGGGATAACGATCCGGTATGGTAAAAGCATTGAGACTACGGTAGTCGCCACAGGGTCGAAATTTTTCGCTTTTCTTGGGTACTAGGTGCAACGGCGAGCTCCAATCGCTTGAGGAAGGTCGGAGGATTCCGGCGTTGGCTAAGTTGTCAAACTCAGCTTTAGCTGTCTTGTATCGATCTGGTGCTAATCGTCTTGGTCGGTTTGAGACGTACCGTTGAGTGCGCGGTCGAGCTGCGAGGCGATGTAGGGTTGGTGATGTTTAAAAAGTTTTATGTACACAAGTGTTTACTGAAGGAGTGTCTACACTGCATATTTCACCTTTGGTAACCAATTTTGTTATCGTGTCAACTAATTGTTTTTTTTATGTCCACTAGTAACCCGTAGTGAGCGAGGAAATCTGCTCCTAATATAGCGTGAGGCACGTCTTATAGCTAAATTTAAAGATCTAGTATGTCCATATGTACAAATTTGTGTTCCGTTTACGGCATTTAGATAAAAGTCAGTCTTTGAAATGAGGTGATTTATGAGTTTTTTGGGGTATACTAAAACGTCCGCGCCTGTGTCTACTAGGTATTGCACTTGATTGTCTTTGATGAATAAGCGGTAGTGTGGTGGTGTCCTGTCTATTGCCGTTTCGCACCTAGTTGTGCATTTGCGAGCCTTTTCTGCGAAACGGTTGTGGTAGAGACAATACTTGGGGTTGTTTTCACGAGGTCTACTTCGTGGCCGTGAGTTTTAGCGGTAGTGCTGTGGGTTGCGGCTCCTCGAGCGGTTGTGATCAAGGTTTTCCAGCTTCTGTGATATCGCGTCGAGTTGGTGCATGCTGGTGCTGACTTCGAAGCACTCGCTTGTTGTTGTTGTCGTCGACGATTCCGTGTAAGTTAAATTGTCCTTCCACTTGTGCAAACCAGGTGGCTGGCTGCTCTGGCCAAAAGGGGGGTAAGCGGAATGCTACGCGTTATGTGGACGTTGCGTTCGCGATTGAGGTTGGAGTAATGTCGGGCATTTTGTTGTTATCACTGCGCTATATTTTTTTAGTCACGTCTGATAATCAAAGTGAATATAATACTGTAACAGTGATTAAAACTAATTTATTTATAGTAAAAAATATGTACACGTTTATAACTAACCGAACTAATTAAATCTAAGGATATTTAATAAAAACACTTATTTATATATAGAACTATCACACGAAGATAAAGTTCGCGGATAACTTTAGTTTAACACTTCTTTAAAGTCACGTACAAGATTATACTCTGTATATTTATTTCGAACACACGCGTTAATCACTTATTTACTTAAACTTGAATAATCTTCTTAACACTGTCGTCTTCGAATTGCTGGAATGACCATCTCTCGATAACTTTCTGTATTTCTTCGTAAACGTTCTAGACGTGGATAGTAGCTTCGTGAGTGCTCTCAAAGCTGAACGTTTCAATACCTTTCTTATTCATTTTTCCGAAGGGTCATTAATCAAATAATCTAATGAAGAAACTGTAAAAATTGAATACTTTTGAAAAAATCAATAAAATACAAAGTGCAAACTTTCATGTGAGAGTCTTTTCAATTCTTTACAATTTTTAATATTACAGTCTATTTCAATTTCAAATGACGTTCCAAGAGTATCGTATGTTTAAGAACATTGTGACATACGATTATTTTTACTTTTAGGCTGTTTTTGATCTACAATGAAAATGTAATACGCTCTTTAATTACTATAACTATTATAATGACTTAAACTTTTACAGCGTGCTATGCTGCAGTTTCTTCCTAACCCGAATTAAAGAACGGACCAGACGTATACTACTATCGTTTGTAGTAATCATTATTTTAGTTTATGGTTTCAATTTTCTTCTCAGATTTGTTTCTATACATGTACAATCACGCATTTTGCTGAATTTTTACAAAACGCTTGTTTAAAGTTAAAAATTTTATCATTGTACTCTAAAAATATATGTAAATACGTTATCTTTGAGAATTAACTTGGAAAGCATTTGAGTTCTTACAATAACTACGTCTTATGTGATAACGTTATTTTGTATTTATTTCTATTTTGAGTATCAGTAAATTTACTGAGAAGAAATTTGTAGTTCTTAGTCCAATGAATTAAACATCACAACTTTATTTTTTATTTCTTTTTTTAATTATTTAATGTTACAGGTCCGTAATTTTCGATTTATTTGACTCAAAGTTTTTTTTTAAATTTTTATGAAATTTTTTATTTTGACATTCTTTTGCTTGTATTGATGCTATGTCCACCTTTGAATTAACAACCTGTAAAACATTTATTTGTTTTTTTCTAAAAATCCGATATTATCATTTGGTTATTGTTATCGAAAATCTCAAGTCCTAACGTGATTCTATTAAGCGGCGTGCATTGTATGTAAACATACAATATATCATCTATATTTTCAAAATTATTGATTATATTGTCATTAGCAAATTCAGCTTACTGAAACAGTTCTATATTGTTTCTGCTACGATTAGACAATTTATGTTGCATCTAACGCCGCAACTGTACATTCGAATTTTGTCGGCATTAATGTCTTTCTTAGTTGAGAATATTTTGATACATGGTGTATCTGGAATACGACTATAAACTCATGGTGTAGTTTTCTTGTGGCTTTAAATGAAAATATTTCCTTTAAAGATTTGGTCTAAAGTGAAAAAATTTAAGTCGGTTCTAAACTAAACAAATAGAAATTGTTTGTCAATTGTAACTATGCAGTAAATGATAGGTGTAAATGCTATAAAATCCGTAAAACGTCTTGATGTATTCGGTTAATTATAGTTTTCTTTAATTTTCCATCATCTACAAAATAAATTCTTAATAAAATTATTAAAACAGATAGTAACGTTTATTGCTTAGCATTATTACTGACCTAGGTTAACAAAATGTACTTCGTGTACACGATCACGTTTCTCTTTGATTGTAAATAAAACAGTCCGACAATCTGATTTATTTCTGTCTCGATTGTTGACGGGTTTCTTCTTTGGGTTTCTTTAGTTGATTCTTAATCATTCGTGTTAACGTACTCAAACTTTCTAACATTTAATTTAAATTTTCTTTATTATGTATAACTGTGATACTGTTTTAATTTACGGTGGGTGTAATTATAACCTTCACACCACACGTAAATTGTTGGTCCTACTAGACAAAAACGTAGAGAAACTGGAGGTGTTCTTCCTACCTTGGAAGGCCGTGGTTTAGAAAGACTACCCCACGTATTAGCAACGAAAGAAGAATAAATATTTTCAATAAAGTAAAAACTTTAATATTTGTTTTTCTTCAATCTTTGTGCAGATATTATAAATTATAAATGATGTAGGACTAGTTTTTGTACCCATACGATGTTCAACAAGTCCAACAGTTAACCGACGTTGATTTTGATGTGCAGTAACAAGAAGCTTGTGACCCTGACTTTACTGCTCAAATATTATTTTCAAATGAGTGTTGTTTTACACGAAATTGAGTTCTGAATTTTTACAACACCATGTTTGAAATGAAGAAAACACTCATTGATGACTTACCCGTTGAAGTTCGCAGAACAACGTGGTTTATGCACAATAGAGCTCTTCCGCAAGTAAGTCGTCCCGTTTGCGATTTCTTAAATATAATTTTTAGGGGTCATTGAATTGGAAGAAACGGCACTAGACGCTGGTCAGCCCGTAGGCCAGATATTAGCCCTTTAGACTTTTTTCTGGAGCTATGTGTAAAGTGAAGTATACAAAACCTCCGTAAACAATAGACAAGAGCTGCAAAATCAATTTTTTTGCAGCAGCAAATGCAATTAGACAGAGTGTGCAATTATTTACGCGAGTCACTAACAATTTTTGACGACGTTTAGACGTTTGTGTTTTATGCAATGGAGCAGGTATCTAGTGTACTTGAAAAGAATATGCAGATTACTTCATTTAACCACAGTAATTTTACTACGCGTATCCTATAACATGATTTTGTATTTATTTTTTTTTTGGTATCAGCAAATCGCTGAGAAGAAATTTGAACTTCTTAGAACAGTTTATTTTTGTTCGTAGTGTCAACAACCTTAAGAGACTACAGGTCGGTAATTTACGATTTATTATGGTAACAATTTTGATTTTTTTAAATCTTTTAATGGAATTTTTATTTTGACATTTTTTGCTTGCTTTGCTTACACCTTGTATATTGTTTCGATCTATACCACGCATACCAAAATAAATGAAACAGGTCTAATAAAAAAAGCAAACCGATCGTTGCGCGCTATTGTCCAATAGAATTAATTTTGTTTAACCGCGGCGCCAAAGTGACCATAGCTCAAGTCCATGTTTAGAAACATGTTTTGTTACCTACTTGATTAAATTTTTAAAAAAATGTTTTTAAAAAATATATATCTAGCATTAATTAAAAAAAAAAAACTATTAAAAATAAGAAATATTATTACAAAAAAAAAACAAATTTTGTTAACTGTCATCCAGATTGTGTAAGATTATTTATTATATATATTAGCAGCGATTGCGTTCGGCCAATTAAAATATAAAAATGTGTGTTGTTATTTATTATAAATATTTTTTATTATATTCAATTACCTTCACTTTATTATATTGTCAAGAATGTAATTTGTACAAACCTAATTTTAATGTTTATTGAAATAACAATATTATACAATAATTATGTCAATAATTAATGATCAATTGAAAACTAATTATAAAACAATAACAAACAAAAAATTTGTGTAAGCCAGTCGCTTATATGTTTCAAGGATATTAAATATTTTTTTACAAATTTTGCATTTATAAAAAATATATAATAACATATTGATAAATTTTCTGCTGTTAAGAATAAACGAAAAAAAAAGAAATATTTTTTTTTTTAATTTTAAAAATTAATTTATTGTGTATATTTGATCACATTTTTGCTTTTATTGATCGGATTTATAACAAAAAAAAATATTTTGTAGTAACAAAATCTATTATTAAAAAAAACTACTACTATTCGATTAGTTTTCCACGCAGCTTTTACAATTGTTAAAAAATGTTAGAGCTTTTCCAAAAATTAGTTTTCAACTTAATTAGATATATCGTCATTTTAACAAATACGCAAACTATGAAATTGTAAATTTGAAGTATTAATCCGCTAATTGTAACTATAAGCAATACTAATACTGTTTCAATAAATTCTATTGTCAATTATACAATTACCGACAGCAATTAATATAATTACTATAGCATTTGAGTAAGCATAAAAATTTTGATTTTAGATGAGTCATCTCAGAATAATTTTCAAAATTTAAGACTGTTTTTTATATTTTTTTTCTGCAGTAATATTTTACAGAAATCGCTTAAATCACAAAAAACAAACCGTTGTGATAACATAAATCATTTATAATTTTTCAAAAAGTTGACAGTGAACATAGAACATACAAGTTTACTTTGTATTCTTTGAAGTGGTGCACTAACAGTATTGTGCATATAAAATGTTTATACTTGAGGGCATTTTTAAAATATATTTGCAGTTATTAATACAACACATCTTCCGAGAGTGATAATTATTAAGGTTAACTAACGATGCCAACGTTTCTTCCGCATTCGTCTAAAAAACATTCATACAGGAATAACTTCGACCGTGAAAGTTTTTTACATATTTATGGCGAACTTATAAATTTTTAAAGATTTTTGATAAAATACTATGAACGACATCGAATAAATTAAATGCACGCGTATAATATTTAAGTGACTATTTTTTGAATTTAATTAATATTTTAATATTTAAATAAATTGAAAGCATGCAATTTTGATTCATATTAATGTTCTGTTTTAAAATAAAAACAACATTAAAAAGAATAAAATAAGGAAGCAAACAAGTTTTTACGCTATGGTACCCGATTTAAATAAATGAATGAATATTTAGTTATTAAAACGTTAATCGTAATAATGAATGCAATACACTGTGACACAATTTGTAGTTGTAGTACTAATTCATTTTATTTAGTTATGAGTATATTTGTTTAAAAAAATTAAGATTAAAAAAATTAAAACAAATATCAAAAAAACGGAAAAAAGAAATAAAAAAAGTTAATTTTTTGTCAATTTTTTTGAACAAAAAAAACGCATAGTTATTTTTAGAATAATAATTATGTCTAAAAAATCTAAAAATAAAATTCTCTATCAAACCTATAAAAAAAACTGGTGTGGTCACTAAACGACTTTCCTATAAGGAATTTTTACATATATTTTATTTTCAAATTGAAGAAAAATGTCCCATACAAAAGAATATAGAGAATTCAGAATACTTAGGTTTATAATTCTATTTGCTTAAAAGAAATAATAGTAAACTATTAAGTATTACACATTAGAGTATATAAATACAGTGTGTCCGAAAAGTATGGAATATATTATACAGGTCGATAAACATGCACTTTACACGAAAAAGTTGCAAATAAAAGTTGTTTATCACTTAGTTATCTACCACCTGGGAGATATCAATTTAAATTTTTGCTGTAAACAAAATCGCAACGAATAACACTTACATTTTTTTAAATGGCAAGGCACGTCATTCGATAGAGTCTTTTTTTCTCTTTTCAACCATATGAAACTTGAATACCTTTACATCAAAAAATTTTCAAGAAAAGCAAGGACATGTCTAACAAATTTATTTTACTGAGCAGTATTAATCAGGTACGTAATATGTAGTATTGAAACAATTGAATGCACTGTCACAATAGCAAATATTAAACTTTAAATATCTTTACATAAAATTGTTATAACAAAAAAATGTATTTAAACTAAACTTACAATAAATGTTGAAAATGTAAACCATTCATAATTTGACAGTGGTAAATTCGATTTTTAAAACCATCGATTGCTTTTCAAATCATATCTCGAGTTATAGCTCTTATCTCAACTTTAATGCGATTTTTCAAATCTTCAACATTATCAGGTCTATTTACATAAATTTTGCTTTTAATATAGCCCCAAAGAAAAAATCTAGTGGACTTAAATCCGGCGAGCGAGCAGGCCATTCTATCGTACCTCTTCTGCCTATCCATGTATTTTGAAAAGTATTATTAAGAAAGTGGCGGACATTAACTCCAAAATGTGGAGGTGCCCTTTCTTGTTGAAGCCATATTCTATTATGAGGTATATTTGGATCTACTTCATGTGGAAATAACTCGGCCAAAGCAGGAACTAACTCAAATCTTAAGAAATCGAGATAAATATTCGCCGTTAAACTACCTTCAAAAAAATATGGGCTCAAAATTTGACTTCCAATCATTCCTACTCAGACGTTGACTTTCTGCTGGTATTGGGTGTGTCCTTCTAGATACCAGTGAGGATTTTGTGAAGACCAGTAACGTGTGTTTTGTTTGTTAATTGTGCCGTTTAAACAAAACGTGGCATCATCAGTAAAAAGGATATTTTTATGAAAATGTGCATCTCGTTCAAGTTTGTTTGTTATTGTTTCACAAAACTCCAACCTTCTGTCCAAATCGTCTTCAAATAATTCTTGAACTACACAAGCTTTATAAGGATGAAATTTTTCTTTTTTTAAAACGTCATGTACAGCCGATTTATTCAAATTATGGTCTCTAGCAATTTGCCGAACAGAAATTTGTCGATTTTCCTCAACAGACAACAACACATTTTCTCGTTCCACATTACTTAATGACAAAGGTCTACCAGTTCTACTCGCATCTTTCACCGAACCTGTCTCTTGAAATTTCCGCCAAATTTTGCTTACCGTGGACTGCGTAATGTTTAATTCTGGATGCAAATTATTAAATAAATTACATACTTCGTCTTGGGTTCTTCTTCTATCTCCATATCCCAGAATCATTAAAAGTTCAATTCTATGTTTCTCAGATAATTGAGTCATATTTCAAGCACTAACAAATAGCAAAGTGTGACAGTGTTCTAAAGTGCATTCAATTGTTTCAATACTACATATTACGTACCTGATTAATACTGCTCAGTAAAATAAATTTGTTAGACATGTCCTTGTTTTTCTTGAAAATTTTTTGATGTAAAGGTATTCAAGTTTGATATGGTTGAAAAGAGAAAAAAAGACTCTATCAAATGAGTATAATAAAGACGTGCCTTGCCATTTAAAAAAATGTAAGTGTTATTCGTTGCGATTTTGTTTACAGCAAAAATTTAAATTGATATCTCCCAGCTGGTAGATAACTTAAGTGATAAACAACTTTTATTTACAACTTTTTCGTGTAAAGTGCATATTTATCGACCTGTATAATATATTCCATACTTTTCGAACACACTGTATACACGTTTGCATTGACTTCTTAGCATGCTATAATTTTTTTGAAATTTTTTTCTTCGATTTCATTAAGAAATAACCGGTATATGGTAAATTAAGGTTATGTTGTCATATCGACTAACCCCTACATTTGGGCACCTCAATATTTCTTTCTCCTTTAGTAAAGCAATTGTTTTTCTAAAAAAAATCGTCGCAGGCAGGATTCGAACTTACATAGATAATATTTCGAATTCATTTTAAATTATAAATCAAATATATAATAAACTCTTAGTGTTAGAAATTTTTTATATTTAAATAAACTGTTAGGAAAATTTTTTTGTGAAAAATAATTTTTTCTGATTCAGGAAACCTTGAAACGTAAAATTCTGAAAAAAGATTGTGATCGCTATACTTTCCTTATAGGAAAGTAAAAATTTATTGCCAATTTTGTTTGATGTTTAATACTGGTAGGACTTAATAAATTCTACAAATCGCTCAGTTTTTTTTGTGCAATAATATTTAAAAAGTTAAAATGAATATAAAAAAACATAAGAAAAGAAAAACATATATTTTTGGTGTAAACTAGTGACTCCCTATTAGGTCATTTGGTCAATGACACTACAAAAAATACTAAAAATTGTTTTATTATTAATTGACAATTGCAAATACGTAACGTGTCATTTTGTTTATTCCAAAGATAGATAAATTGACTTTAAATATTAATTTTTTATTACGTAAGAATGAGTGTTTAAAGTTTTAATATTAAAATGACCCTCTTGCAGCATTAACCACTAGCCGCCACCGGTATCTTTAAACTTTTTGAATTACTGTTACCTTTTTTTTAGCATAATGATTAGTTCTAATAATAAAATATTGTTACTCTTTAGCAAAAAAAATCTAAAAATAAAATCCATTATAAAATCTATTAAAAAGAAATTATTGTCAATTTTGTTTGATGTTTGATACTGGTAGGACTTTATAAATTCTACAAATCGCCATGGTCATTTTCTTCTTTGTGCGCGATAAAATTAAAAAAGTTAAAACAAATATCAAAGAAACCTAAGAAAAAAAATTTTTTTTTGTTTTAAACTAGTAATTCTCTATTAGATCATTTGGTCAATGACCCTCCAAAAAATACTAAAAATTGTTTTATTATTAATTGACAAATATGTAACGTGTCATTTTCTTTATTCCAAAGATAGATAAATTGACTTTAAATATTAATCCATTATCAAATCTATTGCAAAGAAATTGTCAATTTTGTTTGATGTTTGATACTAGTAGGACTTTATAAATTCTACAAATCGCCACAATCAGTTTCTTTTTTGTGTGCAATAAAATTGAAAAAGTTAAAACAAGTATCAAAAAAACCTAAAAAAAGAAAAATATTTTTTTTATTGTAAACCAGTGATTCTCTATTAAGTCGTTTGGTCAATGACCCTCCAAAAAATACTAAGAATTGTTTTATTATTAATTGACAATTGCAAATATGTAACGTTGTATTTTGTTTATTCCAAAGATAGATAAATTGACTTTAAATATTAATCTTCTATTACGTAAGAATTCGTGTTTAAAGTTTTAACATTAAAATGACCCTCTTGCAGCATTAATCACTGGTGGCTTCCAACTTTTTAAACTATTGTTACCTTTGCAAAAAAATCCAAAGTTTTTTTAAGCATACTAATTAGTTCTAATAATAAAATATTGTTTCTCTTTAGTAAAAAAAATCTAAAAACTATCAAATCTATTTTAAAAAAAATATAATCGATTTTGTTTGATGTTTGATAATATTGAGATACCATTGCCCCTTTAACTTTTTTAACGCCTGAATTGGTCTCTGGATCTGCTACCGCTTCCTATAAAAACTTTAGCTTTTGTTAGAGGCGCTGCCGTGTTCGTTATGAAACTATTTGTTATTTAATAGTTTAAAAACGCGATTGTTAATGTTAATCGCAATAATGAATGAAATAAATGTTTGATGGTCACACAATTTCCAGCAGTAGTACTAGTTCATGGTTTATATTACGTTTATGAGTATACTTGTTTAATAAAATTCTTTTTCTTATTCTTCTCATTTCCTTTTGCCCTTTCAGGCGTGGGATTGTGGGCCACGGTCATCTTTAACCCATTTCTTTCATGCTTTTATATCTCTTGCTAAAATTTTCACCTCTTCCTTTGTTTTTTCTTTTTTTCTTCCATGTCTTCCTCTTTTTCTGTTTCTTGGTTTCCTTCTTTTCATTATCTTCTTAGTAAGCCGGTCGTTATTCATTCTGATGACATATCCGTACCATAGTGGATTTTTTCTTTAATTCTTTCTAATATTTGTGTTTGTTTTATTTCTTTCCTTATAGTTTCATTTCTAACGGGGTTCCATTTTGTTTTCCCTGCTATTTTTGTAATGTGTTTTATTTTCATTGCATTTCAAGCTTTTTCGTCCATGTCCAATTTTCCGCTGCATATGTGATTGTTGGAATTGTTGTGTATTTTTTTTCTTTTTTGAGTCTATTTCTTTATGTCTTAGTATATGGTTGAGTGCGTCTATTTTTCCATCTTTTGTTAGTATTGTGCCTAGATACTTGAATATTGTTATTCATTCTAAAATTGTGTTCGTGCATTTTATTTCTTTATTTATATTCACTATTTGATTTTTATTTATTATCAACAATTTTGTTTTGTTGTTGTTTACTTCCTTTTTTTTTTTCTGTTATTCAGATATTTAATAATTCTTGTATTTTCTTTCGTGAGTCCGCTATTAGAACTACATCGTCCGCTTATAATAAGCTATTTATTGATATGGGTTCTGGCTTGTTGGATCCTACTGTCGTCTTTTTTTTTTGTGTGTTTTACTATTTTGTTTATTTTTATTAAGAATAAAAGAGGGCTTAGGCTGTCCCCTTTATTCCTTTTTTATCTAAAATTGTTTTGATTGTTGTCCTGCGATTTGTACTTTCCCTCTTACTGTTTTAAACGTGCTTTTAATTATTTGGCTAAATTTTGTCGGCGCTTTTCCTGTTCCTGTTTTATTCTGTTTTATCGTTTTCTGTATTTCTTCCCTTGTTACTTCTGGTAATTCAACTGCGTTTTCTCTATCTTCATTTTTTACGTTTAATTTTTCTCTAAATTTTTCTGAGTAGAACTCTTTTCAGACTTTCAGTATTTCCATTATTTCTATTTGAGTTCTAGCTGCTTATTGCTTTTATTTCTTTGTTTTTAGTCCCTTTTAGTCTTTTCACTATTGTCCAAAACTTTCTTGTTTTACCTTGTTTCTTTTTTCATTATGTTATGTTATTTTCTTTGTCTTTTGTTTGGATATACTTCTTCCAAGCCTGTCAACCATCTTGTTCTTTTTAGGTTTTTGTTGTTTTTTCTTCCACATACCTCTTCCTCTACCTTTAGAGTAATTTCTTTGAATTTTTTCCATTTTGTATCCAAGTCTTTTTTTTTCCTTTAATAGTTTGTAAAATTGCTTATTTGTCTTATCTTGTCTTTCCTGTTTTTTTAGTTTGTATAAGACTATATGTATGTTATTTGTTTGTTCTTATTTACTATGTCTTCTAGTTTTGCTACTACTAGTCTATAGTTTAAACATATTTCCGCCTCTTTTCTTATTTTTATGTTGTATATTGGCTTTTTTAGTGTTTGTGTAAATACTATATAATGTATCAACCTGTTATGGTTACGGTCTTTTCCACGAAAGTGTACTTATCTTTCATTTTTTGTTCTCTTAATGTTTTTCCTATTAACAGATCATTTCTTTGACAGAACTCAATCATTTTCTTCCCGTTACGATTTACCGTTTGCTCTCCATATTTTTCCATACCTCCATTTTGGTTGTTCTCTACTCTTGAATTCCAGTCGTCTATTATTATGGATGGTTCTGTTTTTTTTTGCTTCATCCAGTATTCCTTGTAAATTGTTGTAGAATTCTTGTACTTCCTCTTCTGATGTACCTTATATCGGTCTGTATATTTGTATAATGTGTATTTTCTGTTGGAGTTTTATTGTCACTAGTATTATTCTTGAGTGTACGGCTTTCCATTTTATTATTCGTTTGTTTAGTTCCTCTGTTATTATTATTCCCACCCTTCTTTTGCTCTCTTTCCTGCATCGACTCCGGCGTAATATATTACGTGTCTATTTGTTAATTTTGTGATTCCTTTTCCTTCTTCTCTTTGTTTCGCTCAGTTTCATTATTTGTATTTTATTGTTATTTATTTTTTCTCTACCCTCTTTCTCTTTCCCTTTGATTGTATTTATATTCCATTTTTTTATTCCATTTTTTTCTGTTTCTTTTATATTTACTTTACTTTTTCCCTATCTTCGTCGTTATTGTTCTCATTTGTCATTTTCAATTGCCTTTGTCGTCGTCTGGTTTTCATTTCCTGAATTAATTAAAATTTAAATTAATTTGTCAAATCCCCAAGGTCAGTTTCTTTTAAATTACTTTTTTATACAATAACACTAAAGGAAAAACTTTAAAGCGTAAAAATTAATAACAAATATAAATATTAGTAATTTGTTAAATGCACCTCCGCTCCCTTATCCATCTTAACGTCTCGATTCATTTTTGAATCTGCTATAGCCCCCATGAAAACTTTAGCTTTTGCTGGGAGGCGCTACCGTCTTTGTTATGAAACTATTTGTTATTTAGTAGCCTGCTACTGCTACTATAATAATAATTATTTCTAATAATAAGATATTATTTTTCTTCAATAAAAACAATCTCAAAATAAAATACACCTTCAAATATATTAAAAAGAAATTATTCATACTGGTGGGGCTTTATGAATTCGTCAAATCCCACGGTCAGTTTCTTTTTACATTAGTTTTTTATACGATAACATTAAGGTGAAAACGCAAAAATTAATAAGAAATATAAATATTATTAATTTGTGTTAAATACACTACCACACCCTTAATTTAGTAGTTTAAAAACGCCACTGCTAATCTTAATCGCAGTAATGAATGAAACAACTGTTTCATTGTCACACAATTTCTAGATGTAATACTAACTCATTTTTTATATTACGGTTATGAGTATACTTGTTTAAAAAAAATATCAAAAAAACGTGAAAAGAAAGAAAAAAAAATATTTTTTGTTGTAAACTAGTGGTTCTCAACTTTTTGAGCTACTGCTACTTTTACAAAAAAAATCTAAAGCTTCTTTTCAACATATATAATTATTTCTAATAATAAAATATTGTTGTTTTAGTAAAAAAAAATCGAAAAATAAAATTTACTATCAAATCTCTTCAAAAGAAAGTATTGCCAATTTTGTTTGATGTTTGATACTGGTGGGGTTTTATGAATTTGTCAAAGCTCTACGGTCAGTTTTTTTTTAATTACTTCTTTGTACACTAAGGTGAAAACTTTCAAACGTAAAAATTAATAACAAATATTATATATGTAAAATATTTGTTTAAAAAAATGAAATTTTAATAGTTAAAAAAATATCAAAAAAAGTGAAAAGAAAGAAAAAAATATATTTTTTGTTGCAAACTAATGGTTCTCAATTTTTTGAACTACTGCTACTTTTACAAAAAAAATCAAAAGCTTCTTTTCAACATAATAATTATTTCTAATAATAAAATATTGTTTTTTTAGTAAAAAAAAATCTAAAAAAAAATTTACTATCAAATCTCTTTAAAAGAAAGTATTGCCAATTTTGTTTGATGTTTGATACTGGTGGGGTTTTATGAATTTGTCAAAGCTCTACGGTCAGTTTTTTTTTAATTACTTCTTTGTAGACTAAGGTGAAAACTTTCAAGTGTAAAAATTAATAACAAATATTATACATATATGTAAAATATTTGTTCAAAAAATAAAATTTTAATAGTTAAAAAAATATCAAAAAAACGTGAAAAGAAAGAAAAAATATATTTTTTGTTGTAAACTAATGGTTCTCAACTTTTTGAACTACTGCAACTTTTACAAAAAAAAATCAAAAGCTTCTTTTCAACATAATAATTATTTCTAATAATAAAATATTGTTTTTTTAGTGAAAAAATGTAAAAAAAAATTTACTATCAAATCTCTTCATAAGGAAAGTATTGCCAATTTTGTTTGATGTTTGATACTGGTGGGGTTTTATGAATTTGTCAAAGCTCTACGGTCAGTTTTTTTTTAATTACTTCTTTGTACACTAAGGTGAAAACTTTCAAACGTAAAAATTAATAACAAATATTATATATGTAAAATATTTGTTTAAAAAAATGAAATTTTGATACTTAAAAAAATATCAAAAAAAAAACTTGTAGTTCTCAACGTTTTGAACTACTGGTACCTTTACAAACAAAATCTAGTTTTTTTTCTCTTTTGTAAAAAAAATCTAAAAATAAAATTCATTATCAAATCTATTTAAAAAAAATTATTGTTGAGTTCACTTGATGTTTGATGCTGGTGATGTAGATGAAGCGTAAAAATTAATAACAAATAAAAATATTATTAATTTGTTTAATACACTGCCGCTCTTTATGACGACTTCAGCTCTCGCTGTGGGGCGGTATCGTCTCCGTTATGAAAACATTTGTTATTTAGTAGTGTAAAAACGCCACTGCTAAAATTTGAATTACAAAATTGTTGAAAAAAATTAAAAACAAAAATACTGATTATGTAGAACAATAGTTAATCGATTTTAAAAAAATGTTTTAATTATATTATTGTGCATTGTTAAAGTAGCAGTCAGGTACTATACGTTTTACACTAATTAGTTATGTTTTATTGAAAGTTTGTTTGAAACTACTAACATACCGGTATTGATGAGAAAAATTATGCTATCCAAGTTTTTGAAAAACAGAAAAGTTGTACCATTTTACTACGTTTACAATCATGTTTTCGTATTTTCTATGTTTATCTGTGTTGTTTGTACACACAGTATTCTATAATTTGATTTTAGCGTATTTACGGATTATCTCCCACGTGCTATTGTCAATGGTTAAATAAATTAAAAATTTTGTTACTATCAAGCATGATCAAAAAGACTCCAAAAGACTTAGTTGTTTTAAAAATAAAGTGTAATCATCTTTATGATTTACGTCATTTGTTTATAATGGTTCAAAAAAATTCTGAGAAGCAAATTATTACACGTTATAATTACGAGACTATTGATCTATATTTAATATATTTGAAAGTAAAAGCAGGAATAACCTTCTAGAAATGTTATTTTGCTGGAAGGATAATATCAAATTTTTGTTAACACTTATTATAATCGCTTCTAACTAACTTAGTAATAGTAAAAAACTGTGAATACACGGTACATTAAAAAAACATAAAGACGATTAAGGTAATAAACTGCAACTCTGATAAAAAATTAAGAAAATTGTAGAAAAATGTGTTGGTTAAAATATGGTCGTAACGCGTTTCCTTAGGATTTCTTACATTTTATTGTATGTGACTTACTTATACTATATCAAATATTTGTTTAAGTTTACTAATTACGTATTGAGTGACGTCTTTGTTTAATTTAGATTTTTACTTTTACAATAACGGGTATTAAGTTCTTTCTTGATCAAATAATTAATTACAATGTATCTATATAACATGATGAAAAATGAATTGACATCTAGATCTTTGGAGGTTGCTTGCAGCCCCATAGCTCTTTAATTTTTCTGAGTTCTTCAGGTGAGTTATTTTTGTTAAATTATACTTCTTAATTGTAGGCGTAGCTTTAAACCGACAGTATTGAGAGCATGCTAATTTATTTTTAAAAATAAATGACGTCAAAGTGAAACTCAAATAGTTTCATACTTACATTCTTCTAATTAGCACTTACGTCTTAATTGTTTGCGAATTATTTGCGATAAACTACTTTATATCAGCTTTTTTATTGACGTGCTAAATTTATTATTTTCAAAAACACGCACGTTTTCAAAATCGTGCTGAAAAACTTATCAGTACAGTATTTAGTAATAATAATGCAATCACTTATACTTTAGTTTCTGATTGTTATATAATCTAGTTAGAACTATTATATTATAAAATAAGCACAATTGCACGTCAGCTGGCACACATAGTTATTTTTTTTGACATATTTTGCTTTTATTGTTACATGTTTTTGGAAAACATTTTGTATGATTTCTTTAGTTACAATCATTTGTAAAATAACACAAAAAACAAATACTTGAGTTAAGAAATTTGCACTTTAATTTAATTTTATTTTGCAATAGGTTTTTAAGCAATTCTCGTAAACGTACACTTTTTATTTTATTAACAGTATTGAATTTTTACGTAAAAAAACTTATGCGCGAACATAACTTCATCTGTATGTAGTATGTAGTGTACTATGATAATTGTGCCAATGCAGCAAAAGCATTAGGTGACGTATTTTGTTTTTCCTGTCGACTTTACTTATTTTATTAGACAACAAACTTTTTTGGTAAAAAAAATAGATAAGAACAACTTTTTAAACAACGTTGACCGTATCAAACTATTACCGAGTTGTACAAAACTTATTGTTTATGAAACGTACTGCGGCTGTGTACATTCATTGATAAAAACGTTTTTATTGTACATGTGTCATTTGCATATGAATAAATTTACAAAAAAATTAAATAATCTAACGTCAATTTATGCACAATTTAATTGTATAAAATACGAGGTGTCACAATTTAATTTCTAGATTATTCGTGTTTGAGCCTATTTGAATTAAATGAATTGCTAATCTTAAATTAATAAAGAGTTAGCTATTCAAAAGATAATAGCGACTAGTGTAAATTTTCGAGAAACAATGCGCGTTTCTGAACAATTAAACGCATGATAACAATGTGCTACGTTTTAATAAATAGTACATACGATCTCATACACAATTAAAACTGAAAAAGTTTTTTGAATAAAGATGTTTTCGCGAGTTTACTCCTATCTTAACGGATAAATAAAATTACTACTAATTTTTTTCTAAGTACGCTAAAGTAATTATAAGAAGTAAATACAACGCCCTGTACAGTGTAAGATTTGAAGACTGAAATCAATAATTTATAAAAGATTATTACACAGAACCAACCAACACTTTTAACGGTGTACTAAAAAACTGACAATTTTTTAATTAAAAAATGTAAAAAAAGTGTTTTATAGAGATTAAGTTCCCGCCCAAAAAGTACTTTAAAGACACGCGCATTTACACATGTAAAAAAATAATTGTGACACCTCGTACATTACTTATACTAGTATACATTTGAGGATTAAAAGATGCAACAAATTTTTTAAACATCACTTTTTTGAACTAGGTTTTACTTTTGTATTTTGCATATTTTTAGAGACACTGCGGTCTTTGAAATCATTAAAAAACTTAGCTTCGGAGAACCGCAAATGATATTATTTGTTAAAGAATTTAGTTAATTAAAGTTCGTTGTCTTATAATGTCATTTTATTATATTTACTTATTTCTGCACACATTAACATTAACATTACATTGTAACATTGATAAACATACTGTAACGAATTTTAAAACTAATTTATTTATAAACGAAATATTTGTACGATTAGAACTACACGTAACTAATTAAATCTAACGATATTTAAGAAAAACACTTATGTTAATTTATGTACTACTATCACTAGGTCCGCACTTTTTAATTTTATCTAAAACTGATACTTGTTTATGTTAACAACACGTACGCTACGTATCTATGTTTCACTAGCACGTGCATTTCATTTATTTATCTTAGCACACATGTTAATCACTTATTTATTTTAAACAGACAAAAATCTTCTTCTCTATTCAATTCTAAAAACTGACCCCAACTCCGTTTGAATACATTTTCTGTTATCTGTGTCGAAAATTCTCTTCATTCGGTAAACGTTCTTGAAGTTGACAATAACTTCGAGAACGTTTCGCTGCCCCCTTTTTAAGACTGTTCTGTCCCACAACAGGAAACTGTCTGCGACACTGGTAGATAGGATTTCTACATTTCGGCAACTTACTTGAGCATAAAAGTAGCACTCAATGGATTTTTCCTGACCTGATATTCTACTTGCATGGTAATTACAGATAAACACTTGAACGTTTGTTTCTCGAGAGATGACCTCCAACATATTTCTAACTATCTTCCTATCCAGTTCATCTAAGCCATGACCAAGCTTGGATACTGCCAATTTCTTAATATTGTTGAACTCCATTTCTTTCTTGAGATTCCATAATACTCGTCACAGATTTTCGTATAACGGCTTTGTACGTGAGTACTTCTTGGTGACCAGATAGAAAACAAAGGGTCAGTCACCACTTAGTTTTAAAACTTTTCCGACCGCCGGTTGCTATCTTCGTAGTTCATCTAGACGTTCGAACCTTTTTTTTAATACGACTGCAACACTTCGTCGGCTTAATCAGAAAACTGCGTAACTCCACTTTATGTAGAAAATAGGATTTTGACGACGTCTTTTGTGAAATTTTCCGCCGATCACTATGGAATCCTCCGTATCTCCATACGTACATTTTGATTGCGGCGAAGTGGAAGTTGATCAAGATAAGATACTAGCAGTTTTTGAAGAAACTGATTGTTCTGTTAATGACAATATTCGCGGTAAAGAAATCATTGATGTACAAGGAGTAAACTTAGTAGACAATATGGAGATTGAATCAGAAGAATGCAATGTTGATGATCCAGAATATATTGCAGATCCGATTGAGGCTGAAAGTTTACAGATAGAAGAGTCTATTTCGCGAGAGGACCTAGAAGACGAATTTTGAAAACGAACACGTTCTACCAAAATATGCTGTAAACAAAAAAACATGGAATGACAACAAAAGTCGTCAAAATAGAGAAAAGGGAGAATCGTATTTAAGAAACAAGAAAGAAAATAGGACATTGAAGCATAATTGGCTTAACCTCAAGATCACTGCAAGTGCCTTGTAATTGTAAGCTGAGCAAAAACAAGTCCAAACTACAGTATAGAAAGTTAGAAGAAGTAGAAAGAAGCGATATATTTAAACAATTTTGGGAGTATACTTGGAAAGAGAAGAAAGTGTTTGTAAAAAGTCATATTTCTGTTAATCAAACAGTTCGCAAACGGAGTGAGAATGAAAATTCAAGAAGAACATACTCTAACATGTTTTATTTGGGTCGACAAAGATTCAGAGTTTGCAAGACTATGTTTCTGAAAACACTTGGTGTTAAAGACTGGGTTATAAAGAATTGGGCAAAAAGCGACATTGAAACCACTAAAAAAGTAATATCAGTTGGTAGCAAGCAAACGCAAGATCTGCGTATTAAATCTTTCTATGAATTTTTTGATTTGTTTCCCTAAATTAGAATCGCATTACTGCAGAGCGTCGACATCTTGAACCAGTATAGATATCTAGGTCCCAATTGTTTCAACTCTATAAAACAGAATTTTGCAGAAATCGAGATGAAAACCCTTTATCAATTGCAACGTTTCTCAAAGAGTTTGATGACAAGAGACTTTCTTTATGTAGACCCAAAAAAAATTTATGTGAGATTTGTGTGGCATTTGAGACTGGAAATTTGACGGAAGAAAAGTACAATGAACACGTACAAATGAAAAAAGAAGCTAGGGAGGAAGAGTCCATCAATGAAGTATTTATTATGGATTTACAGTCAGTATTACTTTGTCCCAAATCCAACGTCTCAAGTTTATATTACAAAACAAAATTAATTGTGCATAATTTTACAATTTTTGACATTAAACGTCAGCAAGGCTACTGTTACCTATGGAATGAGTCGGAAGGTGGTTTGACAAGTAATGACTTTACAACCATTATAATACATTTTTTTGGAAAGCCATCTTGATGTATATCCAGTACAAGACAAGGAAATAATTATCTACAGTGATGGATGCGGCTATCAAAATCGAAACGCAACGTTATCAAATGCTTTATTTAATTGTGCAATGCAAAAAATGTCACAATAATCCAAAATTATTTACAAAAAGGACACACCCAGATGGAGGTAGATAGTGTTCATTCTGTTATTGAGAGACAAATCCGAACCAAAACGATTAACGTCCCAGCAGACTATGTCCAAATTTGCAAGACAGCGTGCCAGAAGACACCATACAAAGTGGAGTATTTGCAGCATAATTTCTTCAAAAGGCCAGGTAAAACATGTGGTTCACTGGTAGTAAATGATCTAAAAGCATTGAAGTATTCATCAAATAATGGCGTTTTCTATAAACTCCGACATGTACATGATTGGCAGCTTTTGCCAATGAGGCTCAATGTTTCTAAAGTTGTACCAATTAATTTTAAAAACTTACCTCAGCTTCATAAGAACAAACTAAACATTAAAACTGAAAAATTTAAACATTTACAAGAGCTGAAAAAACTGTAGAATTAGATTATCACGACTTCTATGATAAGCTGCCCCACGATTAACCGATTTGAGAATAGTCTTTTTTATGATAAATAATTTTGTAGAAAAAGTAATATGTTTTTAATTTTGCAATAAAATTTATTTCGTTCTCGTGAAATTTTGGTGTTTTCTTACTGATACAAAATACCTATCTCCAAACTTATTTTTGTATTATTTTTTTATGGAAAAATATTAATTTATAAAATATTAGATACAGACAACCGGTTTGGATGTCACGAGAGCAACTCAGACAACTACTTTGATCAATGGTTTTCCCTAAATATATAGTTTTTTTAATTACATAAAATATAAACGGTATTTTGTCGCTCCTGAGTAATTAGGAAAACTGGAGTTACGCAGTTTGCTGATTAAGCTAACGACTTCTAGATATGTCAAGATCCTTGCTCACGCAATGTGCAATGGCGTAATCTTTTCGTGTTTGGAACAGGTCTTGTGGTTCCTCTGTTGTTCCATTCGTCCATTTTCGACTTGATTTCTGGTTCTGCTAGTTATTACTCTAGTTCGGACCTGAAGTTGCGTAACGTTGTTATCGTCACGAAACGGATCGAGACGATTGATGCGGACCACTTTTGACTTGCTTCTGGGTGGTTTTCGGATGCGATATAAACAACGTCTTCTTTGTTGAAACCCATCATTTTGTTCCTTGACGTCATATCTGGTCTTTATTCTGTCGCTGGCAATTTGTGTGTTTTTTATGGATTACCTCATGTACAGAGTGTCCTACATTGGATGTTTCGATAGGAAAACTCGGTAACTATAATAGATACGAAAAAATGGACCGCGTATCTTCGATCTCTTTTTTCGAAAAAAACTCAATGTTAAAAACCAAATTGAGCAATTATTTTTTGTTTTTGAGGTAAGCAAAAGTTTGATTTTCTCAATTTTAGACACAGCGATATTTGGGTTATTCTTTAAAATAAAGAAAAACGGTTTAGGTGATCTTAAGGCACTTTTTTTGAATAGAATGCAATGGCGTTATATAATTTTGAATAACTTCATTATATTTCAAGTTATGGCATATGGTTGTGTTTTTTTAAATGCAAATCATAGTAAGCTATCAGACAGTTGAAATTGTTTGTTTTTTTCTTTTCAATGATTATAACATGTGGGGTCTATGATTTCATATTTTACTCATTTTATCAAAAAATCGATATTTTTTAACAAACTCGTATTCCGTTGTACTTTTCTTATAGTAGGCTTAGGGGATTAAAAATATGAACAAACTAAGTCATTTAGTATTGAAAGTTAGTTGGTATAAAGTGCAAAAAAATACGATATGATAGAATACTTAATCAAAGTGATTAAGCAGCCGAATTATATTTTGATCGTTACCCAGAAAGAAGACAACCTCATAAATCCATTTTTATGAGATTGAAACAAAATCTGAAAAATCATGAATCATTTGACAAAACAAGAAATTACATTATTTAAGACATGGAAGAAGCTTCTATCAATGTAGTAGGAGCTGTAGTAGAATACAATGTCCTGTTGCCAAATTGAAGCAGAAGTTGGAATTTCAAAATGTCGAGCTTCCAAAATATTAAAAAAAACAAATTTCGGCCATTTGCAATTAGAAAACAGCATTATTTGCAACCTGATCCTGAGCGTAGATTGCAATTGTGTAATTGGTACCTACAAAATATTCGGCAAAATCTATTGTTTTATCGAAACATAATTTGGTCCGTTAAACCCTATATTAGTAGTGCAGGAATTTTTAATAGGCATTACAAACACTGGTGGTCGGATGTTAATCTTCATCCCACTACCATTCTCCGACAACAAGGAAAATTTGGTTTCAGCGTGTGGTGTGCCCTAATTGGAAATCGAGTTCTGGATTACAACACGTTTCACTATCCCATAACAGCGCAATCATTTCAGAGCTGTTTTTCTGGATAATGATCAAAATATAATTCGGCTGCAGCATTCGAATGGTTATCATTTTGATTAAAGCACTCTATCATATCGTATTTTTCATAATTTTGAAAAGTCATTGCAGTTTATACCAACTAACTTTCAATACTAAATGATTAATTTTTGTTCACATTTTTAACGACAGATGCCTACTATGAGAAAACTACAACGAAATACGTGTTTGTAAAAAAGTATCGATTTTTTTGATGAAATGAGTGTTTGCGGTACAATTTCTCGTATCTATTATAGTTACCGAGTTTCTCTATCAAAACATCCAATTTCGGGCACCCTGTACTGGAAAGCAAACGGTCAATGACCAACCTGGGAAGAAATAAGTGGTTTTGGCAGAAAAATTAAAGCTTACTGGGCACAATGGGAGTCTTTGAGAGTGGAAAACCGTCTTCTTAAGCGATGTCTAAATAGTGTCGAGAGCACGCAAAATAAACTGTAGTTTGAAATGTACTTCGTCTAGCTTCTTTGTCAGTTTGTTGACGTAGTCTTCTCCAGGAACTTTACCCCGGTTTCGTTCAAATTGGAGGTTGCATGGCAGTCGTATTTTGCTACCGAGTATGACACAGGATGGTGTTTGGATTGTGGTTTCGTAAACGGATAAGCTGTGTGCTATTAGAAAAAAGTGCAAGTACTGATCTCTTTGGTGTTCGGACACTACTTTGCCTAACTACTTTTCTATTGTTCGATTCATCCGTTTAACCATGCGATCAGATTGAGGATGGAAAGACGTCATCTTAGTGTTCTTAATTCCTAACAGTCGGCAAACTTCTTAAAACAGCCCAGACCCAAAGTTCTGGCATTGGTCGGAATGTAATTCCAACGGAACTTTAAACCGACAAAAAAACTCTTTCACTAATACGTCTGCGACTGTAGCTGATTTTTGATTAGGCATGGCGTAAACTTGAAATCGGCGAAGTTAGTTGGACCTGTTGGTGATGGAAAGCGTTTTGGCAGTCTTCATTCCATCTAAATTTTGCAGTTTCTTCGACCAGTTTTGTCAAAGGTTTGGCAATATTGGCAAATCCGGGTACCAATCGTCTATAATAGGTCCAAACCTAAAGAAACTTCGGACCTGATGTTTGTCGATTGGTCTTGACCATGCTTGCACTGCTCGGATTTTGTCTAGGTCAAATTTTACTCCATCTCTAGACGCAACATATCCAAGATATTGTACTTCTTTTTTAAATACGTGGCATTTCTTTAGGCTCAGTTTTACATTTACCCCACGTCGTCGTCAGAACGCTTCTTTCAAGTTGCTCAAGTGTTATTCTAACGACCTTCCAACTACGATCACGTCTTTTAGGTTAATCAAGCACGTCTTCCAAGTCAGTCCGCGCAAAATAGTCTCTATCAAACGCTCGAAGGTTGCAAGGGCGTTATACAAGCCGAAAGGCATCACAGTAAATTGCCAAAAGCCAGTTCCAATTGTAAAAGCTGTTTTTTCACGATCCTTTCTAATTCTACTTGCGAGTAACCACTCTTTAAATCCAACGTGGAAAACTATTGCGATCGTGACAAGGTATCTAACGTATTGTCAGTTCTCGGTAAAAAGTAGCTTTTTTTATGGTCACGTTACGTTAAGCTATCTGTAGTCTACGCAAGGCTTTGTTAATCCATCATTTTTCTACGAGTACCACTGGGAGCGCCTATAGACTATTTTAAGGTTCAATCACACTTTCTCTCGACATATCCATAATTATGTGTTCGGATTCTTCTGTTTTCGCCAAAGAAAGTTGGCGTAGATGTTGTCGTATCGGCCGAGCGTCTCCGGTATTAATTTTATGGTTTACCAAGTTAGTTCTTTCTTTGGAACTACTCTCCAACGCAAAGAAATCTTGATACTGTTGGATCAACACTTTAACTTTAACCAGCTGGTCTTGACTGAAGTTTTGGCATTTGGAGGTAAGAATGTCTAATATATGTTGTGGCCACTTTTTCGGCGACGTATTTTCGTTAGAATTCACGGATCTTGCAATTTGAGATACTGGCGTGCATTAGTCTTCTTTTTCAACGTTACTGGATCTGAGTGACATTCAAGATCCTTAATGGCATCGTGTTTTTTACTCGAACTAAAGTTTTACCAGAGAGTAGTTTTTTTTAACTAAAGCGTCCTTCATTGCTTCAAGAGCGTGAATGTAACTTTTCCGGAAAATTCGACCCAGCCGTGCTATCACCACACTTTTAGTCTTTGCAGGCAGAGTCACGTCTTTACTCAATAATAGCCGTACGGTTTTCTAACAAATGAAAAGAAATTTCTTCACTGTCGATCTTTAGAACATTGTTGTTCATATCCAAATAGAACCCATACTTTTTTATAATGTCCATTCCCAGAATAACTTCTTCCGTGATGTCGGCTACCAGTACTTGATGATTGAGTGCGCCATTTCCCAAACCAATGGTCACTTGTACTTGTCTGTAAGTAGGTTTTTATCGCCCGTCGCCGTCGTATTGTTACCGGTAATGTTTTTTCATTTTCTCGTAAAATGTCCGACCAAATGATGGTTTTTGTCGGTCCTGTGTCAACCAGTAACTGAACACTTCGTCCGTCAATCTTGTCATTGAGATAAATGCTATGCAATTGCTCCCTAAGCGATGTCATTTAAATGGTAATCTCTGGTACATGACTATATAAGAATAAATTTTGTCTCTTTTGGTCAACTCGTTCCAAATTTTCGAGTGTTCTTCTTGTCTTCTTCTGATGTTTAGTACGTGATCTATTCCACTGCAGTTCAAAGTCGTCACCCCTCTTCCCCGAAGTATTTGTTGCGCTACCTCCTCGATGCTTTCTAGTGTATGCGCGGGTACTTCTGCAGCACAGCGTAATTTATGACCGTCTCGTTGCAATGCTGGTTTAGCTGTTTCAAACTCCAAAGCATGCACTAAAGCGTCATCTAAGGTCTTGGACCGAGCGAACCAAAAAGTCTGCTGCATTTTGCTATCTCAGAGGCTGTCTACAAAAGTTTGAATAGCCAATTGCTCTAAGAAGGTATCTGGTGCTGTAGGATACGTTAAGCTTGTTAGTCTGGCGATGTCAACCTCAAACTCCTAAGGACTCTCCGCACTTTTCTGAACCCGACTCTTTATTTGGGCTTGATACAACTGTTGAAGATGAGCTCATTTCTAAACGTAAAATTAAGAATTCGTAATTTCCTTGGAGGTAGTCAGAAACAGTTTGCACAATTCCAAGCGTTTCTTCACGTAAGGCCACTATTAAAAACGTCGCTTTCTGCTTGTTTGTTCAACCATTAGCTGTAACTGCGGCTTCAAACTGCTTGTAGTATGTTGACCAAAATGCTTTTCCGTCAAAATCTGTAGGTACAAGCTAAACCTTGTGGGTGGTTTCTTCTCGATGATCCATTACGTAAGTCTTTGCTCGTGATTCTTCCTTTGCCGTAAAAATTCATTCGGTTTATTCTTTCTTCAAGCAATTTCATTCTGTCTTCTAATTTTTCATCTATTGCTTCTATTTTTTCCTTCATAGATTGTTTTACGTTTTCTAGAACTTCGCATATTTCTTCTCTTAAATTTAACATATCTGCTTGAGCTTCCTCTTGAACAATTTTGATTTGATTTTCTATGCTTGTTCGTATTTCTTCTTTTAAACTTCTAGAATTTTTCTGTATTTTCTGGGAATGTTCGGACAGTTATTCTTCCATTTTCTAGAATTTTTTTCTATTTTCTGAGAATGTTCGAACAGTTTTTCTTTCATTTTCTAAGACTTTTTCTCCATTTTTTTATTTATCAATTCGAGAATTTCAAATATTTTTGCACCCATTTTAGTTTGATAACAAGTTACCGGCATAAGTTATAACACGAATAAAAAGTTTAATAACAATAAATTTTAATAACCGACGATTCTTTATTGAACTGGAACTATACGTACACTCTATAAACAGCCACACGTACTTATCACACAACGTTTTTAAAACTGGAGCAATATTAAATTACTTGTATTTACACTTAAAAATCGCGAACTCCACACTGACACGAATGTAACGAATGTTAAAATTAAATTATTCATAAACGAAATACTTACACGGTTAGAACTACAAGTAACTAATTAAATCTAACGATATTTAACAAAAACACATTAATTTATGTATTACTATCACCAAGTCCGCACTTTTTAATTTTATCTAAAACTGATATTTGTTTATGTTAACGTGTTGTACGCGACGTATTTATGTTTTGCTAGCACGTGCATAACTTATTTTTTTTAAATCGACAGAAATTAGAAAAATTTACCCCAGCTCTTTTTGAATACTTTTTATATATTTCTGTTATCTGTGTCTAGAATTTTCTACATCCTTCGGTAAACACGTTCTCGAATTTGACAATAACGTCATATATTAGATCGATCTACACATTTTTGTAGGTTTTATTAAATTTAAACAAAAAAATTAAGAAGCAAATGTTTTCTATCTGACAGTTTTTTGATTAAGGAAATGCAGTAAGATAAGAAAAAAAATTTAATCAGCTTTGTTGTTAAAAAGAAATCAATCAAGATTAGAAATCTTCATGTCTGAGAATTATCATTACTGGAAAACACGTTAATTCAGTCTTAAAAACAATAAACTAAAACTACTAGTAGTATTTACTATCTTTGTTTTACTACATGAGCTTACTTAGATAAACACCAACATTTCCATGAAAACTACCGTAGTTTTTTTACGTTTAATAATTTTTTTGTTTTTGTTCTTTGGTCAAGATTTGGTTACCTGTAGACTTTTATGTAATTTATGTTCAAAGTTGACAATTTTGTTAAGACAATTACATATTGACTTATATAATCAAAAATTTAACAACTCTTTTTTAAAATAAAAAACTGTGCTTAAAGGAAAAAATCAGAAATATTCGTTATGTGACGCTGATTCGTGGTAGATAAAAACTAATTCTTACTAAAATAATAATAAATTGTTCATTTTAAATAATGATTAATTAGAATCAATATTCTAACACTTATATTTATATATGTATTTGTAACTATTTGGTACTTCCGGGCGGCATTCTGTTACGGTCGTCTGATTTTGACCCAGACCGGAAATTATTGGATCGTACTGTTTGTTTTAATTAAAAAATAGTTTAATATTTATTGCGTTGTTGTTTGTACCGCTAGAAAAGCAGCAATGGTTTCAAATATTACAACTCTTATGTACACCTACAGTAGTGGAAAGTTCTTTGATTTCAACATAGTTACTTAAAAACAAATATTTTCTTGTTATTTAATTTAATCATTATTGCGGGATTAGACGCACATTGTGATGCGCTTATACACGTCTACGTTGTTTACAAAACAATTTACTAATAATGCTGACTTAATATAATGCTGCATTTATTCGTAAATTGCTAATATATGGGTCAAAATCTTATTATAGTACATGGCACATCCTTGATTTTAAGTGATTTTACACTTTTTGTTGTAAAAAAACCAAATCGAGTTGTTTATTACAAAATTTCTAAGAAGATGACATAAAGGTAAACGATTACATCTTGAATTATATTTGCTGAATGTCAGCTACTAAAATACAGCTTTTGGTTTTTTTTTTCACTTTGACTTTTGCTGTATACTTTAACATATGCAAAGTCTTTTACAATCGGTACTAAATCAATATTTTTGCTGAGTTTATTGCTTTTACGTAATCTAAAGATAAGTGTAAGTACCTGCATCAAATTAACTTATTACACTGATTATTAATTTTTTAAATAACGTAATATCTTACGTCAATTTATGAAATATAATAAAAAAAAAACTTTCTTTTACATTATTAAAACTTTGATTTGTTGTTAGAATTGTGCTTGTTTAAACCAATTTTGTTAACCAAAACCTAAGTAACAATAACATGTTTAATTTTAGGCAAATCCCAAGTATTGATAACATCGGGATTTTGCGAGAAATTTGTAAATTTCCACAATTTTTTGGAAGATAACGTACATCATTGTTTAAATTTACTCAAGACTTATATAAACAAATGCTGCAATATGTCGTTAATTTTATATTACAATAGACATACGTTTTATATCTTTTACGTCATATTAAATATAATTGTTTGATTTTAAATCTACGCTCATGTTCTTATTTGGGCAACAAATATGTACTATATTTTTGACAAATTTATTTTTATGAGTCTTTCTTGTTGCTATATCGCAAAATCTGTTGTAGTAAAATATTTTTGACTAGGAGTTTTATTGGAAAAACCTATGTTTACACATCCACTTACAAAATAGACAATTACTGATAACATGTACGACATTGTCATTGTTTATGAAAATAAATTCAGTACACAACTACTACCTTTTCTATGATATTAATCATTTTTAGATTAAATATATTTTTTTCGTTATAGTTTTACTTCTTTAAGCTGATTAGATTATGTTTCATTTATCTAAGGTAAATATCAACAGTGTTGAAATTGATCAAATTAAAGAATACAACTAAGCAACTGTGGTAAATTCTATTTGCATAAAATATGACGAATTTTGAAGAGCAATTTTTAGAAGATCTTATCAACGAACATACGTAAATTATAAGATTTATACTATACCAGTTTTCTTTAAATAAATTTGAATTAAAATATTTTAACAAATAAGTTTTTAATTTTTTGTAATGTAAAGAATAATGATTTTAAGCGTATTAAGTTAAAATCAAATTATATCTCTAAAGAATTATATTTGCAAATATTTTTTTAGTTTTTTAATAAAAAAAAATTAAAAGTTAAAATAACACAAAACTATACAAAGTGTAAAATATGTTTTAGTTTTATCATGTATTATTAAATTTTGTTTTTGACAAATTTATACTATAAAGCAGAGGTTCCCAAACTTTTTAGTGTCGTAAACCCCTTGCCATGTTTTTCGGTTTTGGGTAGACCCCCTACTTACCTGATAATGATTTTTTGTGAGTTTTTAACTGTAGTCAAGTTTAGTGTTAAAAACTTAAAGTAAAAACACATGTTAAGTTTTATACATTTATTAATTGAATTTAAATTAAAACTTTAATAATAAATTATCAACATTTGCCGTCAATTTTGTAAGGTTTAATCTTAAATCTCCTCGGCTAATAATGTCCAGTCTGTTTCTTTTTTTTGTTAGGAGATTGGTAACAGCGCTGAACCCCTTTTCCACTAGGTATTACGATGGAAAGGAAATTAAAAATTTTCTCGCTATATTCCGTAATACGGAATAAGTAACGGGTATGTTGTTTTGCAGTCAGAATTGCTGATATCCGTTTTTAAACTGAACCTTAAGTTCTTCGTTTGTATTTAGTTCAGTCAGTTCCTCTTGTATTATGACATTCGTTTTTTCTATGTCACCATATGGGTTAATTATCCACAGTGGTATTACCATAGTCAAAACATTCTCAAACCTAGTTTCAAAATATGAATAGAGGGTATTTAAATGTTGAACGTAGGTTAAAACGTCGTTTTCCTGGCAGCTTGTCTGTGACAAATTGGGGAACTGGGAAAATTCGCCTCGTCCAATATTTTGCTTCATTAGTTTAACTATGGCAAGAAACGCTGATAAGATAGACTTTGTTCTAATCAAATTTAGACTGTCACCTTGTAACAACAAATTAACTATATTAAATTTTGTAAACAAATCTGTTAAATAGGCGATGTTTGTTTTTCACTTTATTAAATTGTCTTTTAAAATTTTATCTTTAGTATCCAGAAATTCTAAAATAGTCTCAAAAAGTGCAAAAAATCTTGTCAAACATAAGCCTTTCGACAGCCAGCGTACTTCAGTGTAAAGTAGTAATTGATGAAAGTGTTCCTCATTTTCTTCACACAACTGCGCAAATAACCGCGTATTCGACGCGTTGCTTCGGATTCGGTTTACTGCATCAATGACTAATTAAAGAGATTTATGCAATCTAACACTCAAATTTTGAGCAACTAAATGTTGTCGATGGATAACGCAATGTATTGCTAACACCCCTGACACATTTTGTTTTAAATAGCTTATAAATCCACGATAACGTCCAACAATGGCAGGTGCTCCATCTGTAGCTACTGGTATTATATTAGATCAAAGGATTGCTTTTTCAATGAAGTAGTCCTTCAAAACATGAAATATTGATTCACCTTTAGTGTCGATTGTCAAAGTTCTTGCGAAGAGCAGTTTTTCCTAGATTTCTTGATTCATAATAAAACGAATGTATGCCAATAATAATGCTGCAGTACCAGATAAAGTTGACTCGTCCAGTTGTATAGAGAAATGGGTTGTTTGCAAATAATTACACAAGAAGTTTTCAATATCAGAACTCATTTCATCAATACGGCTTTCAACAGTATTGTTGCTTAAGGAAATTCTTTTAATATCAGATGCAGGTTTGTGTAAAACAGTTTTTAAAACCTCTTCAACGGTCGGCAAAATTAACTTCTCTCCGATAGTATGCGGTTTTCCGGATTTTGCTATAAGTAGCGAGATATTGTAAGACGCCCGCAAACCATCATCGTTTCTTTGTGACGTCGAAGCAAACATTCTGTCTAGCGTGGGTCTCTTTTGAAAGTTTATCTTTGAGTGTTTGAAAGTATTTTAAATCATTATCTGTTTTATCAGGGTGACATGTTTTTAGATGATCCTGCAGGTTAGATGGTTTCATAGCGTCTTTGCCCAAAACTTTTTTGCATAAAAGGCACATGGGCAATAGTTTGTCCGACAATGATGGAATGAAGCCAAATTTCAAATAATCAACACTGTACTGTCTACATTTCTTTTAGATTCGGACATGGCATCAATCATCTGTGAGCAAAATTAATCTATTTAAATAAGACATGAAGTCCAGCAGCTGTATATTAAAAAATCAAAGCTAAATTTAAATCGTGTGTTCTTAGATTCTATGGCAGGCATAAGCGTACAGCTATTATAAATGAATGTGAGAAGGGGAATGTTATGAATGTTACTTAAGGTTTTGATATGATGGAACTTTAAGGAAACTTAAAAGCAATATGACAAAAAATGTTAAAATAAAATATTATACAACGAATAATAATAACAAATTGTTATGCGATTTATCTCTACGTACATTCGACTGTGTAAAAATTAACTGGTTCCACTTTAGCAATAATACAAAATTTTAATTTTAATATAGAGAAGTATGTACAGTGCAATATCTATAATCCGAACTTCCGTAATCTGAACATTCCAGTAATCCGAACTGGCCTACAGTGTAACGACCAATGAACAAAAGTACGTTTTTTTTACTTTTTTTGTGAAGTTATTTGGTAAGAAATGTGTATTTATAAAAGAATAATAAATGCCTAGCAAGGTCGTAAATAAGTAAATATTGACACACATGCATGTTTATTTATGTGACCGCCCAAAATATGTAGTTTCATTCCAAAATAATTTTTTTAAAATATGTTTCCTATATGTATATATATAATCATATCCTTTTCTACCCCGTAGAGTGTAAAGGTGCCTTACAATCTAGTTACAAAAAATGATAAAATAAAAAGATTCTTAATTTACATTAATAATTTTTCCTTAATTAAACTAGCAACTTATATATGTACCTTTAGTTTAACAATACCTAATTAAAATAAATAATAAATTCTATAAAAATATAATACATGTGACAAAATAATAAATATATACTCATTTGCTTTCTATGCTATATACAAATTTTGCCCAATCTCTTTTGTTAGTAGCCAAGGTTACTGCTTGTGCTATGGTGCATCCTCTCTTAGCCAATATTTCTGCTATCTGCTGGTTCCATGTTGTAATTGGTCGTCCTCTTGATTTCTTTTCATTTCTTTGTATTTCCCATACTTTCCTTACAGGTCTCTCTGTATTCATACGGATAAGGTGTCCATACCATCTGAGTTGGCATCTTTCAATATATTCGTGTATTGCTTGTACTTCCAATATTTCCCTGATGTTATCATTTCTGATCTTGTCCTTTCTTGTTACATTTAATATTATTCTCAAAAATCTCCATACTCTGAATTTTGCTTCTCACCTTTTTCGTTAGAATTCAACTTTCGCATCCAAACGTCAGGGATAAAAACTGTCTTATATACATTTGTCTTGGTTTTTAATGTCACCTCCTTTTTCCCTAGAAGACTGCTTTTAATTGGTACACATTTGCAGCACTTTCTATTGTTGCATTTATTTCCGTGTCTTGATGTCCCTTGTTGTTAATATGCATTCCGAGATACTTATAGGTGATTACCTGTTCTATTGGTTTCCCGTTTATGGATATATTTATAGTAATGTCCGGTTTTTCGCTGACCATAACTTTAGTTTTTTGTTCACTCACTTTTAGTCCTTTTTGTGCCAGTTTGTTAACCCAGATGTCTATATTCCTTTGAAGGTCACTTTTTTTTTTAGCAAACACAACTATATCGTCGGCAAAGACACATTCACTAATCCATACCGGTTCCATGTTTCTATGACCTACGTAGAATTTACTTGCTTCTCTTTTTGTTTCTTTAATGACATCATCTAGTACTATATTAAACAACATTGGGCTTATGACTCCTCCTTGCCGTATACCTTCGCTCACCGGAAAATCTTTTGATAGCACGTTGTCTGTTCTAACGAAATTTCTATTGTTCCTGTATAGACTAATAATTGCTTGTGTCAGGTTTGCATCAACTCCTGTTTTTGTTAAGGATTCTTCTACCACTGCTCTCGGTAATCTGTCGAATGCTTTTTCTAAATCTAGAAATGCTAAATATATTTTTATTTTTGTATTTCTTAGTTTTTCATTTAATTGATGTAATGTTAAGATGTGGTCCTGAATGCTTCGTCCCTTTCTAAATCCGCTTTGTGACTCTTCTAACCGAGATTCTAGTTTTGTTACTAATCGTTTTTCTAGTACCCTTTCATACACTTTTAACACGTTGCTTAACAAAGTTATACCCCTATAATTACTGCAATCTTTTCTATCACCTTTTTTGAATATTGGCACTATTAAACCCACTTCCAAGTCTTTTGGCACAGTTCGTTCATTCCAGGCTTTGTTGCATATTATCCTAAGCATATGTTGCCCTTTATTACCCATACACCTTAACATTTCCGTAGTTATACAATCAAACCCAGCAGCTTTCCCCTTTTTAAGAGTATAAATACTATCTTGTATCTCTTCTAACTTGATACTATTCTCATTTGTCATCAATTTACATTTTGTTGGTTGTCTTTTCTTTGTGGTTTGTAGAAAGTATAGGTTTTGGAAGTATGTTCTCTATCGTTCCATTATCTTTTCTTTGTCTGTAATGATACTTCCGTTGCCATCTTTTATTTGTTTTATCGCATGTTGTTTGTTTTCAGTTCTCAAATTTTTAAGTATCTTATAGAACAGTTTTTGGTTTGTATGATACTCCGTTTCCATTTTTTGGCCGAAATTTTTCCATGCCCTTTGTTTTGCTTGGGCGACAAGTTCTTTTACTTTTAGTCTTTGGTTTTTGTATTCTCGGTAGTTTAGTTCATTTTTTCTACTTAGATACTTCAACCATTTATCCTTTTTGATTTTAATTTCCTTTTTAATGTTTTCGTTCCACCATGCAGTTTGTTTTTTGTTTCTGTTAATTCTTGTTATACCACAAACGTCTTTTGCCGCAGTAAGAAGTATGTTCTTGAAAATTTTCCACGTTTCTTCTACATCTACATTTACGTGACTGTCTACTCTGTTGATCATTTCTGTAACTTTGCATCTATATTGATTGGCAATTTCTTTATTGTTCAGTCTGTACGTTTTGATTGCTTCATTACTAATATTTTTCTCGTGTTTAATATTATTTGTACTTACGGGCACTCCAAGTTTGGTTTTGACTGCTAGTAAATAGTGATCGCTGAATATTTCTTATCCTCTCTTCACCCTAACATCTTTTATTTTTGGTCTTAGACTCTTGCTAACTAACGCGTAATCAATTATTGATTTCTCATTTCTACTGCACACTTCTCTCGTTTATTTGTGAATATCCTTATGTTTAAAGAAAGTATTCATTACTAATAAGTTGTTTTGTATACATAAATCTATGATTCTGTCCCCATTGTTATTCCGAAACGTTTCACCATATAATCCTAGTACATTTCTTGATGCACTGTCTTTGACCCCTACTCTTCCATTTAAGTCACCTAGAATAATAGTTTTTCCATTATCACAGTTTATTACTGATGTGACTGTATCCCAAAACGTCTCTTTTGTTAAGTTATTGTCATCTTCATTTGGTCCATAGAGTGTAATTATGTTTAACTTATCATGCATATTAAATGTCAGCTCAATCTTTAGGATTCTTTCCGAGACATAATCCTATTTAGTTAAATATTTTGCCAGTTTCTTCTTGTGTATACACATTACCCCTCCTTTAGCTCTTATTTGTTTATCTACTCCGCTCAAAATCATTATGTGTCCATTCTTTAGTTCTATAACTTCCTCTCCTTTCTTTTTAGTTTCCATAATTGTCAATATATCTATATTCATTTGCTCAAAATTTTTTATAAGTTCATTTTCTTTACAATTAAGTCCTCTAATGTTCCACGTAGCTAAATTTAAACCTTTGTGTTCTTCTTCTTTGTTTATCATCCTAGTCCTGCTCCTTTCCTTAGTTGTCATCATTTGTCCGTCCGGTTTATTTTCTTTTACCCGTTTTTTGTATCGTGGATCTTTATCATCTCTTTTCCTTCGTCCCATATGTGTATTACGTTATTAATGATAAGTTTTTTATATCCTATTTTTACCCTTTTGCCTTCTTCTTTTAACTTATCAGCAATTTCTTTTAACTTTATTTGCGTTGCCCTCTCTTTTAACGTTAAATCATTTTCAATGTACCTATACTTTCGTTCCATATAATCTTTTCTTTTGTTGCATAATTTCTTTCTTTGCTTCCCAATTATGCATTTTTACAATTACTGCTTGTTTGTTTTTATCTTTTCCTACTGTGAAAACTTGTTCTATTTTTGTTTGTATTTCTAGTTTTTCTTCAATCCATTTTTGAACTGTTTCCGTTTTCTTTATTAGCATCATCCAGTCCTTTAATGACAATGTTCAGTTTTTTCTTTTCTTTTTCTTGTCTTTCTAAATTTTCTTCTAGTTTAGTGATTCTGTTTTCCAGGTGTGTTTTTTCTTCTTTCCATATATTTGCCTTTTCTTCCCACTCTTCTTTTAATAGTCTAAACTCTTCTCTCATTTCTTTATGATTTTTATTTATTTCTTGTTTCAATTCGTTTTTTAATTCTTCTATCTTGCTTAGAATGACATCCATTTGTAACAGTATATCTTCTTCTTTTTGTTTTATTTTTATGTTAGTATTTATGTGATACGTGCTCTCTGCTGTTGGCGATCTTTACGTTTTCTTACTTTTTATAAATATTTCTTGTTCTTTAGTCTTATCCTCTCTTTTCCTTTTGAAATATTGTTCTAGTTGTCCTACGCTATTTGTTCTATGCCTACTATCACTGTTACCATTCATTAGTATTATTTAATACGCTATTAATAACTATTTATTTATATTACCGCTTTATTGTTGTATTGATATAAATACGAATTTTACTTCGAAATTTCAACAATTTGATTGTCTCGTTATCTATGACCTCGCACTCGTAACGTGTAAATTCCGTAATTTTATTAATATCTTGATTCTCGATTTACATATATGTGGGCTTTTCGTTATCGTTTTTTCGTTGTGGATAATTCAAAGTAAACTACGCACGTTTCCTTTTAAACGAAATCTTTTATTTCCTCTGATACATTATGAAAAACTATTCTTAATTTTAACACCTCAATAAAATGTCGTTTAGCAAAGTCCGCGCTTTTTCACACACACGGTTACCAACCATGTTGCCAACCTAATTCTCGTCGCAACAAAAGCACTTGCGCTTTGCGCGCACTCTACCGGCAGGAACCACAATTCCCACATCTCGGCCATCGCTGACGAATGTGCTGTCCTCAGCATCGAGTGATGTACGAACATCCCGCTCTTCGAACTCGTCGGCGCGTTGGTCTTCGGGATAGTCAATCTGAATATCATCAGAACCATCTATCTGTTCTTCAAAGTTTTCGTTCAGAGATTCTTCCAATCCTCTTGTAACCCATGGTTTCATAAAGTCTGCACTCGAAGATGTGACGTTTGGACCTTCGTGAATTCCTTCTTTACGAACCTCGTAGCGGTCATTACCTTTTACCTTGGTTACAGAAAAAGGACCAAAATATTTTGAAGAAAGCTTCAGCCTTGGACCGAATTGCGTTCTCTTAATAGCAACTAAATCACCTTCTACATACAAGTGTGCTGGTTTTCTCTTCTTGTTGTAGGTACGCTTATTCTCTTCTTGTATCGCTAATATCTTCTTCTTTGCTTCTATTCTTTTGACTTCTCTTCCTTCCATGTAGTTAAATAACTCTTCTTCTTCTATCAGTTCCCTAATTTCTAAGTCGTCCTTGAGCCGCATGCGAGTACCGGTTAATAGTTCAAATGGAGTTAATTTAGTGCTTCTGTGGAAAGTACTGTTAAAGAATTGTTGTACTCGATAAACGTGTTTAAACCAATTCTTTGGATCTTGAGAGGCTAGCTTGCTTAACACCGAGATTATCGTTGAGTTTATACGTTCCACTTGACCATTTCCGCGTGGCACGCCCGTTGTTATTTTCACATGTTGAATTCCTTCAGTTTCACAATATTTTTGAAATTCCATGGATGTGAATGTAGTACCTCTGTCCGTAATTATCCTCTTCGGGTTTCCAAACGTTCTCTGTTGAAGCTCTAACTTTTCCAATGCCTCTTCGGTTGTGGTGGATCTCGTTGGGTAGATCCATACAAACTTGGTAAAACCATCAATTATAACAAAAACGTAAGCGTAGCGTTTTCTGGTGCTAGGTAATGGACCTAGGTGATCGAGATGATAAGTGTCCATGGGGGTATCACCCTTTTCAATCGGATTTAGATAGCCTTCTTGTCTACCTTGTTTACTTTTGGTCTTGATGCAAGGAACACAGTTATGAATTACTGCTTCTACTCGTTCTTTTAGTCGTGGAATGTAGTATTGACGCTTCAACATTTCTTCAACCTTTTTAAAGCCGAAATGTCCTTGTTCGTGTGCTCGTCTTGCTAATTCGGTCTTTAATCCATCTGGAACCACAAGTAAATTTTTCCCATTGACGTTCTTATGAAGTAGTCCACTTTCAATAATATAATCTTCGTAAGGGCCTTCTTGTAAGATAGCAAAAATTGCTTTTAGCGACTCGTCTTTTTGTTGCAAATGTTTCAATCGTTGAATTAATCCGTCTTCGTTCTTAAAACTTAACGTTTCTTCGTCGCTTTCTTCGATAGTTATGTTGTCCACACAATTTACTGAGAATTTACGACTCAAGCAGTCTACATGACTCAACTTACTACCAGAACGGTGTTCTATTTCGTAATCAAAGTCTTCCATTAGCGTACACCACGAGAAAATTCTTCTGTTAACGTCTTTCTTTGATAAAGTCTGTTTTAAGGCTATACAATCAGTAACAATTTTGAATCTTTTGCCAAGTAAATAAATCCTAAATTTTTCCAAAGCGCGCACTACGGCTAATGTTTCTAACTGGAAACTGTCATAACGTGACTCCACATCGTTAGTCTTCCAACTAGCGTAGTGTATCGGATGAAGACATCCATCATTTTCTCTTTGTAGCAGAATTGCAGCCAATCCAGTTACACTTGCATCAGTATGCATTTCTAATCTTTTCCTGGGGTCGTAGATTTTTAAAACTGGTTCAGTCACTAGTGCCTCTTTCAAATCTTCCATGGCTTTTAATTGTTTTTCACCTATTTCGAATTTCACACTTAACTTTACTAAGTCTGATAAAGGTTTAATTCTGCGAGCATAGTCTTTGATAAAACGCCTAAAATATCCCGTTAAACCGCAAAATCTACGCACTTCGTGTACATTTCGGGGACACGGAAAATCGATCACGTCGCGCACTTTCTCTAAACCGGGTCGTATTTCATTTTTCTTTATTTGGTATCCCAAATAGTCTATTTCAGTCATTGCAAATCTACACTTGTCTAACCGTAACTCTAAATCGTTGTTCTTGGCAACTTGAATCACTTCTTTTAAGTTTGTTACATGTTCTTCTAAGGTTTCCGTCGCAAGTAAGATATCGTCCATGTACATTTGTATAATTCCTTTTCAATCAATCCCTTAAACAACATATTCACATACCTTTGGAAAACTGGTGGTGCGTTAGCTAGACCAAATGGCATTTTCAAGAACTCGTATTGTCCGTTTGGAACAACAAATGATGTATACGGAATGGATTTTTCTTCAACTGAAACATGATAAAAACCGTTTTTGAGATCGAGCATTGTAAAGTATGTTTTGTTGCTTAAGTTGCTAAGCAAGTCGTCAATGTGAGGTAAAGGAAAGTTGTCCCGTTTCATTTCTTTATTTAACCGTCTATAATCGATGCACATCCTGTACTCCCCATTCTTCTTTCTCACTAACACTATCGGACTACAATACTCCGATTTGCTCGGCCTGACAACGTTCTTTTCGATCAACTCTTGTAATATACCGTTCACTACGTCATTCTCGTGTTGCGACAATCTCCTTGGTGCTGATCTAATTACGTTTTGCGATTTTAATTCTATCGTCAACTTTGGTAAAACATCTGATGCCATTCGTGGTCCGTTCTTTTGAGTTTCTTGTATAATTTGTACTATGTGGTTTTGTGTTGCAATTGGTATCTCTGCATTAATTTTTATGTCGTTTGTCGGGGAAACTCCTTCAATTGCCATTAATGAATTGACGTCTGCTGTTTCGTTGGTTCGTCTAAAGCTTATGCCCGTTGACGTCGAAGTCCAATCGACATTTTCTAGAAAGTTTCGTCCATTTTTAATGAATTGTTAGGTGTAACAATAGAATCGATTTTGTAGGTTACTTCGTCTATTTCTACTGGGAGTAGAATATGTACAGTTAACTTCCACATTTTGAAGTCCGTGCAGAATATATGGATCTTTCTTGATTGGCAAATCCAATTTTTTTACCCAATCTTCTTGAATCAACGTTTTATTGCACCCTGTATCAACTAGAGCTGTAAGTTTGCAATCTTGTACGCTTACTTTTTTGTGAAACTTTGAAAGTTTGACATAGCTCACTTCACTTCGTGGTACGTTGTTCATTTGTTCAGTTGTCTCTTTCGTTGTGTGTCCCATCTTTTGGCATTTGGTGCAGCGTTGTCGTCGTTGAGGTTGCGGACAATTACGAGATAAATGTCCAAAGTTGTTACAGTTGTAGCACTTGATTTCATTTCTTCGTTCAGTAGGTCTCAAATTACCAGTTTCTTGTTGGCTAGTAATTTGTAATTCCGGTTTGATTCTGTTAAACGATGGACGCGAATACGTTTTTGGCCTGTCTCTTTCACACAAAACTTCGTATCGTTTTATTTTGTGTAAAAGCTCTTCCACAGTGTTAAAATCAAATAACATTAAATTTCTAGCTAGGTCTTTATCGTTCAATCCACTTATTATGTACTTAATTAATGAAACAATGTCTATGTTACCTTTAACAGCGATGCTTTTCATTCCATAAACATAAGCCTCATAACTTTCATTAACTTGCTTTCGTTTGTTGCTTAACATCATGTGTACATCAGCTTGGTCAATGGCAATTGGAAAACTAACCTGTAATTGCGTTTTAAATTCGTTCCACGTAGTTATCTCGTCTGCATTGCACTGCAGCCATTGCTTTGCTACACCTCGCATTTTGTCAACTGCATGTACCAACAACATAGGTTCACTCCATGAATATGCCTTCGCAACACTTTCTACCCGTTTTAACCATCGTTCTGCCGTCATACCCGTTTGCTTTGCAGGGTCAAACTCAGGTAAAAGTCGTTCCGCAACATCCCTTTGCAAACCGACGCCACTGCTTGTTATGTCATTCGACATGTTCATTAACGTATGTTCTCGACGAAGCAATTCGCGCTCTTTCATTAACAGTTCCCGTTCGTAACTTAATAATTGTTTTTCTTTCGTTAAAAGTTCATTTTCTACACACTTAGTCGAAGAAAACATCGGTGTTTTTATTGCTGTATCTTGCACTGATTTTACATCAAAGTCTGACTCACTTTCACTCATTTTATTTCGTTGTTATTCGTATTTACCGTATTCAAAAACTGTACGTGTTCGTTTTCACTTAATCGTTTCAATACACGTGTTTACATTGAACAATATCCCACTTCTGAATTCGTTGTGGGCTTTTCGTTATCGTTTTTTCGTTGTGGATAATTCAAAGTAAACTACGCACGTTTCCTTTTAAACGAAATCTTTTATTTCCTCTGATACATTATGAAAAACTATTCTTAATTTTAACACCTCAATAAAATGTCGTTTAGCAAAGTCCGCGCTTTTTCACACACACGGTTACCAACCATGTTGCCAACCTAATTCTCGTCGCAACAAAAGCACTTGCGCTTTGCGCGCACTCTACCGGCAGGAACCACAATTCCCACATATATACGTAATTAAATTAAATTTTCTTACCGATAATTACATTAACTTTATACACTGTTATTTACACAAATTTTAAATTAGTTTGCTTTTATTACACTAATTATAACAACTCAATGAAGCAGAGTCGCGCTTGCGATATTCACGCTGTCACTTACGTCGTGTAAATTCCTATATGTAAACATTTAAATTCTATGAAAAAAAAACAAACAAATGAAAGTGTGTATTGGAAATTCTTCAAAAAACACGCAGCTGTACAGTTGTGTATTTCTTATTTTTTTAATTTATCTTTCAAAGTGGTAACATATTGTATGTTAATAATAAAATACATACGTAATATGTATGTACAAATGTCTTTTTTTAGATTTTTCCGAAAACATTCTATAATTCAAACATCTCCTTGCAGCAATTAGTTTGGATTACGGAGTTTCGGTGTTGTTCTACCATTGTCTGAGCACCGTCAGTAGCAACGGAGATGATATTAATCAGTAAATAACGTTTCACCTTTCGTATCAGTATCCAAACATTTTGCAAATAACACATCTTAGAAAAGTTTTTCTTGTTTTAAAAAAAAAGACTGGTTTGTGCAACCTCACTTCCAGCTGGTAGAATAAGTTCTTTACCAATAGAGTGCGGTTTTCCGGACTTTGCATTCATTAAAGCAATATTATAAGAAGTACGTAGTCCATTGTCATCTCTCTCAGATCTTGTCCCTATGAGTTCTTGCAATGTCGGTGTTTTCAAATATTTTTCTTTGATTGTTTGAAAAACCGTTAAATCCTTATTTTTTTGTCATTATAGATTTTTACTAAATGTTCCTTAAGTTTAGAAAGTTTTATTGAATCGTTTGACATCGTTTTATTACATAGAAGACACATAAGTAAAGTACTATTTTCTGGTGACAGAATAACGCCATAGTTTATATATTCCACACTGTATTGTCTGCATTTTTTCTTCGGTTTACTCATACTGTTATCTAAAAAAAGGGGTCAAATATATATATATTTAAATTTTTATTCGCAATAAACCATAAAACTTCATGTAAATGTCGCATATTGTGTAGATACTTATTGTGTACCAATTAATTTTTCACGAAAAATAATTAATTCAAAAATTAATTAACAACAGGATATAATAATACAGTAATATACAGTAATTCCTAACATTTGCAAATTTGATTATTTACGCCAGTAAACAAACTAAACAAAAATATAAAATAGTAAGCTATAACTTTGAGAGTGCATTATATTAAATTATAAAATAAGTCTAACTTCTTTTACAAAATCATTAATAATATATTCTTTAGAAACACATCTGTGTTAGAAAAACTGACAATCTCTTCTTAAATTTTTAATTAAAAAGAAATCTTTAATGAATGTTAAAGCATTACTGCACTTATCACTGTGATACATAATTTTTTAATCAACTTAAACAAAAGTATACAATACTTTGTTTAAATAAATTTAAATTAAAAAGAAATATTAATTTTATTTAAATATAATTACGCATCGAAAGTAAAGTACGCTATTTGCGTAAAAATCCCAAAAGATATACTTTTTTTGTCCAAAACTAGAAAAATTTGTTGTATGCACTTCACATCACGCATAACACAGAACTAAGTTGTTAATTAGATGCATATTCTTTTATAATTAATATTATAGACTATTTAGTGCAAGAATCGGTTCTATTGCGTTCCTGTATAAACTTGTATAGATAGACCTGACTCGCCGGGATGCCTATTATTAGTGATGGGCGATATATCGTTACCGGTGACTTTGTAGCTGTGACTTGTTGATAACTAAAATATCAGCGATTAATAAAAGTACAAAACCAGTTACCGGTGATTCTGTAACTACTGCCGGTACTGGTCAAATTATTAACTTTTTCATTGTTTGCGTTATGTCATAAAATTTTTACCATCTTTTTTGTTTTTGTTACGAGTTACAAGTGATATCGGTCGCTTCTAAAAATAACAGTGGCTTAAAAGTAACGGTCGCCAATTCACCGGTGATCAAAAAGTAGTCGATAAGCTCATCACTACCTGTTATTAGTTACTTGTATTTTATGCACCTACTTATATTTTACTTAGGACGTAAAAATTGCTAATAATTTATTCATTGTTATTTATTTTAACTTCCATATTAATAAAAATGAGTCACAATTTTTAAATTTTATGTTAAACCTTACGCAGACCCCCTGACGTTCAGAAATCCTCAAATTAAGTTTAATTTTCTACGGTCGCCTTTAATAAACCGGGGATCTCAAAAGGCCTATAGGGGCCATTATAGAAACTACTGATTTGGATGAATATTCAAATATATCTAGAATATTCATCAACTATTCAATGGATATCTTATGGATATATAAATATCACACTTTATCGAATTTTTTGGATATCTATTTTTGAATGTTAATAGATGTCATAGGTGTTAAGTAGTTACACTGTAGCGTTAAATATATTCGATTCACAATAACCCAGCAACTACAATAAATTGAATGCTTGTCGTACACGTGCTTCGATAGTTATGCTGTCATCTTCAGCGAATTGATACTAAAATTTTAATTATGACTAAAACTAATTTGGGTTAAAACTATGTGACACTTCGTTACGCCTCACTGATTTTCACACTATGTTGAACAATTCCGAAAAACCTACCGGTTTGTAGTTAGCGTTGTTCATAAACAAACATTTGTTTTTATAAATTTCTAAACTCTCGTATGGATCTAGTTCTTTTCTATTGTGTATGTTCTTAATTAATTTGATGTCTTCTATTATATGATTATTTTCGAAAATATGTAGGGCAACACTAATTTTATTTATTTTTTTATATTTGGCATGAGCTAAGTATTCTTTATAACGGGTATTTCAAAGACCTTTCAGTTTGCTCTATAAAAATTTGGTTACAGTCTTTACAACTAATTTTATATATTCCCGATTTATCGCACATATCTATTGAATCTTTCGGGTTACTTAAAAGGTTTTTTATGTTATTGTTATTAATTGTTAGTATTTTGTAATCAAATTTTGAGAAGAAGTTCTCTAGCATATGTAGGGTAACACGAAAGTTTTACATATTTATTTTTTTTGCTGTTAATAATTTGTAACGTTGTCACATATTTAATATTTAATTTATGTTCCTGTTTTCTGATGATATTGTTGAGTATTGATTTCGAAAATCCATTGTATGTTGCAATATGTTTAATATGTGTTAATTATTTGTTAAAATTATATTTTGATAATGGGAAATTCGATAATAGTTAAATCGAGAATTAAAAATCACCAAGTTTACGTGACAAGTTATGGTTTCTTATTTTATGGGTAACCTTAATAGTTTCAAAATTTGAATTTAAGACAATGAGAAATTCATGAAAACTGAAGCACTATCAATGATCGCAAAAATGTCGTCTACATACCTAAACCAAATTTTCGGTAAATAATTTAAGTTTTGTTCGGTTTTAATTCTACTCATAAACAAATTAGTCATAAATAGAGACAAGCTGTTGCTCATCGTTGTTCCGTTTTTTTTTGGTGAAAAATATTATCGTTAATTTAAATGTATGATTAACCCATACATAATTTTGCTAATTCTACAATTTTTTTTATTTTTGAATTGTCAAAACAAATTATCAGACACGCCACCAAAATTCAAACTTCGTAAAATACACAATCGAAAAAAATGCAGCTGGATAAAGAAGAATATAAGGCTATAAAAAATCTAAAAAGGAAATATTGTTATTATCTCAAAGCAGATAAAAGCAATCAAGATTGTTTCGGCCGAATTAAACCCGTAGGGTCTTGCAGAATCAACATCAAGAATTCTTACAAATTTATTGAAAAAATTAAAAACGTTGAGCAGACTGAACATTAAATGTTAGTATCATTTGATGTTAGTGCATTGTTTCCGAGTGTCCTGATTGATAAGACCTTAGGGTATTCAAAAGATTTATTATCTAAAAATCATTTTGACAATTCAGAAGTAGAAAATTTGGTAAAATTAGCAAAATTATGTATGGATCAATCATACTTTCAAATTAACGGTAATATTTACCACCAAAAAAACGGAACAACGATGAGCAATGTTTTTATGTATGGCTCATTTGTTTATGAGTAGATTTGAAACCGATCTAAAACAAAATTTAAATTACTTCCCGAAAATTTGATTTAGGTATGTGTACGACATTTTTGGGGTCTTGGACACTTTAGTGATCAGAAAGAGCAGTAAACTAGATAATGACATTTACCGCAAAAGTACCAACACCATGCGATTTATAGCAAATGATTCGAACCATAGCTTTCCGCATAAACTTGTTACTTTTTTTTGATTTTTGATTCAACGATTATTGAATTCCCCGTTGCCAAAAGATAATTTTAACAAAGCGTTAAAATATATTTAACATATTGCAACATACAATAGATTTTCGGAATCAATAGTCAACAATATCATTGGAAAGCAGAAACATAAATTGAATATTAAAAATATGAGTAAGTTACAAAATATTAACATGTAAAACTTTTGTATTATCCCACATATACTAGAAGACTTCAAAAAATCTCAAAGTTTGATTACTAAATAATAACAAACCTCTAACAACAACATAAAAAACCTTTTAGATAAACCGAAATATCCAGTAGATATGTGGGATAAATCGAGAATATATAAAATTAGTTGTAAATACTGTAACCAAATATATACAGGAAAAACCAAAAAACCTGTAAAAATCCGTTATAAACAAGACTTAGCTCATGTCAACTATAAAAAAATAAATAAATCCAGTGTTGCTTTATATATGTTAAAAATAATCATAAAATAGAAGACATCAAATTAATTAAGAAAATAAAGAATAGAAAAAAACTAGATCCATACGAAAAATTGGAAATTGATAAAAACAAATGTTTATTGGCGAACAACGATGACTACAGACCGTTACGTTTTTCGGAATTGTTTAAGTTAGTGTGAAAATCAGTTTCAGTTTTCTTACATGTTTATTTGCTACTACAATTATACAATTTTTATAGCGTTGTCATGAGTGATAACATAATTTGCTTAAATAGCCCCTTTGGATCGGTTTTCCACCTCCGAGTTGCCTTTTTGGTTTCAAACTTTTCCGCTGGGTTGTACATTTCATTCTAACTTAATCTAAGATGACATACTTAGACCGCTTGTGCCTAGGCATGCCATCTCTGTCGTATTCCCAAAGCCGCCGGACGAGGGGGTTGGGATGGACTGCGAGGTCTGCATGGAGCGCAGCTGCGGATTGGCGGACGAAATCAGCGATCTTCGGGATGGCGAGTTCCTGATGAAGCCGGTCTGTTCGGAAGAACCAGGGGGCGTCAGCAATCATTCTGAGGATCTTGTTTTGGAAGATTTGGATACTGGTGGTGTGAGTTTTGGCAGCGTAGAACCATACTTGTGCTGCGCACGTCGTGGCAGGGCGGATAATCGTCTTGTAGATGAGTAATTTGTTGTCGATGCTGAGGTGGTTGTTGCGGCACAACATCGGATATAACTTGACTAGTAGGCCGTTCGAAGAGGCGAGCTTCTGGGTTATGTGCGATTTCCATAACAATTTCTTGTCTAGAGTGAGGCCGAGATATTTGGTCTCGTCCACCCAGGGGACGTCGTTGCCTTTGATGTGGAGGCGGCTTACGGGATCGATGTTTCTTAGATTGAAGAGGACGGCGGCGCTTTTCGTCGGATTGACTTTTATTTGCCAGTCGTCGTACTAGTTGTCGAGCGAGGTGAGGACCATTTGAAGATTCCTCTCGGCTTGAGCGGGCGAGCGGGATGTTGCCAAAACTGCGGTGTCGTCGGCGTAAAAAGTGTAGGTGAGTCAATCGATTTTTGGAACGTCTGCGGTGAAGATGTTGTATAGAAGTGAGGATAGCGTAGATCCTTGAGGAACGCCGGCTTCTATGTGACGTTGGGTGGATTTGGCGGTGCGAAGCTTGATCGCAAACGAGCGTCGATTGAGGAAGGAACCGATGAGCTGTACCATGGGGACGTCGATGCCTAGACGGTGCATCTTGTACAGCAGTCCGCGATGCCAGACGTTGTCGAACGTCTTCTCGATGTCGAAAAAAACGCCGCCGGTGACGTCGCGGTGGTTGAAACCGTCGGTGATCTGCTCCACGACGCGGAGGGCTTGGTAGACCGTTGAATGTTTTTTACGGAAACCGAACTGTTCTTGTGGAATAATTTGGTTGATGTCCACCTGTTTCTGTAATCGGGTTAGAATTATTCTTTCCAATAGCTTACCGAGAGTCGGAAGTAAGCTAATTGGACGGTAGTTTTGCGGCATGACGTGATCTTTTCCGGGTTTGGGAATGACTATGACGTCCGCGGTTTTCCACTGATGTGGAAAGTGACGGAGTCTTAGGCAAGCGTTGAAAATCGCGGTTAAGGTGGCTATACCTTTTTTAGGGAGACGTTTGATTGCTTTGTTGGGAATGCCGTCGTTTCCGGGAGCTTTGCGCGGTTTGAGATTTTTGATTTCCGCTTCGATTTCTTTGGGGGAGGTGTGCCTGATGGGCTCGTTTGAATTTGCTGTCAGGATGCTTTTGGCTTCTCGGTGGATGGCGTTCGTGCGACGGAAGTCTTCTTCGTCTGGGTGGTTTTCTCTGAATTGGAGTTCGAGCGTGTCGGCGAAAGCTTCGGCTTTGTCTAGGTTGGTGAAGACCAGACCTCGGGGACCGTGAATGGCGGGCATGGGAGGATTATTCCTGTTTTTAAGAATTTTGGTCATTTGCCAGACGCTTAGGTCTTGTGAATTTAGCGACTGAAGTTTGTCGTTGAAAAGGAGATTCCGATGTTCTTCGATCTGGGTTCGAATATTGTTTTGAGCTACGTTAAGAGTTTTTTTATCGTTTGGATGACGAGTGCGTTGCCATCTGCGTCTAAGGCGGTTTTTCTCGGTGATCAGGTCACGAATTTGAATTGGGAGTTGAAGGGGATCGGACTTGATTTTTGTGATAGTTTTTGTAGCTTTTGAAATGCATCTTTTTACAAGATCTGTAAAACTGGCAACCGCGGCTTAAAGTTGGGCGATGTTACTTATGACCGGAACTTGAGTGAAAAGTTTGTTAGCCTCGAATTGAAAAGTTGGCCACATGGTGATGTTCGTTTCGAACTGAAGGTTATCGTTTTCTGATTGATCACCGAGTTGTAAGAGTACGGGCTCGTGGTCGGAACTAAGGTCGGAAACGGTGGTTAAATCGTGAAGTAGCCTGATGTTGTTGAAATTGGCTATGTCGATGACGTCGGGGAGTCCGTTGTGAGGGTGGATGGTAGGTTCGTAGGGTTCATCTACGACGAAATTTCGGATGCTGGCGAGTTCATGCAGGAGTCGACCGTTGCGGTTCGATTTCCTGCTGTGCCAATCTGGATGTTTTGCGTTAAGATCTCCTGCGAGAATTGTGGGGGTCCTTGCGTTAAAAATTGCGTCAAAATCTGCGGGAATGACGTCTTTGGTGGGTGGGATATAAGCAGCGCAGAGAACTATGTCTCCGTTGGCTGTCGTGTCAATGACGATTTGGGTTGCTTCAAGGTTTTGAAGTTGTGGCGTTGGAATGTGGTGGTGGGAGATAGACCGTTTTACGTAAACGGCCGTATTTCCGCCTCGACCTGTGGTTCGATTAGTATTATATCTCGCATAATTGGGAATGTTTGGATTGTCGCAGTTCCGAAGATGAGTTTCGGAAACAAGAGCGACGTTGATGTTCCGGCGGTAGAGAAATTCCTGTAATTCAAGTTTTTTATTAAGGATACCGTTGGCGTTCCAAAACGCAATGAGGAGAGAGTTTGGTTTTCTTCTTGCAGCCATTACTGGTTGCGGGCGCGGTGTCGGGCGAGGAGCTCTGTGATGAGGGCGTGCTCTTCTCTGGTGATCTCGGTGCTGACGTACTTCTGCGTCTTCGTGGGTCCCGTTGAATCTATTATTATAATAAGTGTACACTAAGTTTTTTCATTGCAGCGCAACATAATTATTTTTGGTAACTACCACATATACTTTTAAATATCTGATCAAAACGAGTTTATATTACGACGACTACTTTTTACAACGATTTTCAGCCGCCATTTTTTTGGTTTACATTTATTTACTTATCTTACTAAACTCATAAACATTTTATTTACGTAAAAGTATAAGTAAAAATGTAATTTTTAGTAGTAAACTTTAACAAAACTAGAATGTTATATATACTATAGACCTTGATGAACTACACTTTTTCAGCAAAAATGATCTGGTTGATATAAAATCCAAGGTCTACTAAGTCATTTTCCAGAAGCCAAATTTTTTGACTTATACACTTTTTTTAAGTAAACTCCAAAGAGAAGAATCTAATCTAAATCTGAGGATTTCGGTGGGCACTCACAGAAAAAACTGTTTAGTCTTATCCAACAGTTTTTGAAATTTTTATAGCCAGTTTCTTATCAAAAGAGCATTATGAATAGGAGCACCATCTAACTGTCACTTCAAATTAAAGCGGTATTTTAATGGTAAATCATTCAGTGCGTTCCTAAATTCATTTTTAAATACATTAAAAAACCGAACCCCATTCAAGTTACCGTCAAAGAAAAATAAACTAATTGTTCTGTCGCATAGTATTCCACACCAAACTTAATTTTTTGATTACATTGTTTCCTTGCATTTATGGTAAATTCTGGATTTTGAGCTGACCAGTGACCACAATTCTGGCTTGCAACCACCTCATTTGTGGTAAAGGAGGCTTCATCCTTAAAAAGTTACCATTGTTTAGATATTTTCCTTGGAGCCAATAGCAAAATTCTAATTTTCTTTCTAGATCTCCTGGTTTCAACCTAAGAGAAAATTTTGGTTTAAAAGCTTTTGTTTTATTTTGTCTCAGACATCATCTTACTTTCTTAGTGTATATTAAGGTCTAAACTACCCGTTCTTATACTATTTCGGGAATTGTCGTTAAAATATTCCAAAATTTGGTTATTTTGAAAAAGTCTACGACGTCCGTTTTGCTTTGTTTTAAGCAAATTTTTGGGAATCGATCCAGTTTCATCAAAAATATTACTTATGCCCTTTGACTCACTATATCTGGATGCCTGATGTTAAATTCTGCTGCAGCTTCTGCTGCCGAGCGCACGTTGTCGCCAACAAAATTTTCCATAATTGTAATGATAAATAATTTAATTTTTATTAGTATAAACAAGTTCTAATATTGATTTAGACTTTATTTGTTTGACATTATAAACACTTTAATTCTTTTTCATAGCCAACTATGAATTTTTAAAAATAAATTAGTACCTAGTGTGCATTTTTAATTCTTCTACAAAATCGTTATTCCTTAAAAATTTTTGATAAAATTTTGCACAGGCTCGTTTTGAAGGGTGCTCAATCCAGTGGCGTTTTAAAAAATCCCTAATATGATTTATTAAATGTTGCTTCTAGAAACTGTCATAGTAGGTCTTGGATTTTATATCAACCAGGCCACAAACACATTTAATAAACTTTTTACAGACTGACTCCAAAACAAATGGGTCGCAATGTATGTATAGACAAAAATAACACACATTTTACTTACCTTATTAGGATAAATTTACGTATGACGAGAACGTAATTTTTACTTAAATTTGGATGTGCAAAATAAGCGGACATATTTAATTTTTTACAATAGCATTTTATTAACGGACTTTAACATTTTATTATTGCTTTTATTGCCTTATTAATAATAGTTATCTTATCTTTCGGCTTTGATATAAAGTTTTGAAAACTTTACGTATTGTAATATAGTACATGATTTTTAATGTAACATTTAGAAACTTAGTACATTTGTTTACCTATTAAATCAATAGCACCCAGTTTATTACGTAAATTAAACAATCAAAGTCTACAACATTAAAAAAAATTATAGATTATAATTTAAAGTTTTACATTAAGAAATAATATACATAAAATGTTTACAAACATTAAAAAAAAGAACTTCTTTTTGCAATCTGTATACAACAATAAGCAAAATATGTGTATGCTGGAGATTATTGGACATGACAATGACGTTATTGAGATCCAATGATTTACAATTTTCAATTTATTACAAACTAGATTGTATTAGTTTAATCGAATCTTTTCGGTAGGTCTAGCGGTTTGTCTCTTTAGTCTATGTAGAGTTTCACTATTATCGAGTAGGTTAACAGCCAAGGAATTTGGATGACGTTTTGGTTCACTTAGGTATTTAACACTGACCTTAACTATCACTTTTTTTACTGTGTCAACTTTCAGGTCGTTAAGAATGTCTGTATTTTTTGCAAAGTATGGTGCATTACACCTTGACCGTAACACTTTATTTTGAAATCTCTCAAGTATTTGTATGTTAAAGTTTGCCGTTGTTCTTCAAAGCTGAATGCCATATGTCCATATGGGTTTAAGAATCGAATTGTAGACTAAAAGTTTGTTTCTTAATGATAGTTTTGATTTCCTGCCTAGTAACCAGTAGTGCTTACTAAACGATATGCCAAATGGTTTTTTTTTGAAATGTGAGACTTCCAAGTTGGCTTTTGTCAATGTGACCCGACTTTACTAACTTGAGTCAATGGAATATTATTTAGGAGGAGGATTTCCTATACACTTGGTGAATGTGATATGAAACAACTTAGCTTTGTTAAGTTAAGTTGTTAAGAATAGATTTTAGTCTTCCGTCTAGGAGTTTTTCTAATACTTTACCTGCCACAGACAATAAGTTAATGGGTCTGTAGGAGGTAACTTCATATGCTGATTTTGCAAGTTTGAGTATCTGAATCACCTTTGCTACTTTCCACTGGACCGAAAAATACCCCAGTCTCAGAACTGCATTGTAAAGCATAATTAGTAATACTATACTCATGCAGGGTTATTCTTTGAGTAGTAATTGGTATGGCATATCTAAGAAGTTGTGTATTCCTAATTCTTCTTCGATAAAATTTGTGTAGCGATTGGCTGAGCAACACTTTCGAGGTGCAGCGCAAAGAGATCTGTTTTTATAAATCTGATCGTGTCTATGTCTCATTTGACTGTTTCAGGGAAGGAATAGGTTGTTTTTGGGTTTTTATTCTTTTGGTTGCCATCCAGAGGGAGTAATTTGTGCCGGTTGTTGCATTTAGGTTTATAAGATATTCTTCAAAGTGTTCATTTCTTAAATCTTTGATTAATGTTTTGACTTCTGTTGTTGTTGCTTAATTTAGGTTTCTCTTGTCAGATGGGTATTTTCGATTCTAGTCGGTTCTTTTGTTATACAGTTATAGGTCATTATCTTTAGCAATGATCGTGCTGCTCACAGTTGCTATAATTGGTGTGTGGTCAGAGGTTAGGTCAAGACTTGATGTAATTTTAAAATAGATTGAGGCTATGCTTTTAGATATAATAAAGTCAAGCAGGTCAGGTAGTTAACCTGGGTCGGTAGGCCAGCAGGTGGGTTACTTCATGCAACACCCTGTCTCTACTAGGTTGAATCGGCACCTGATAAGAACTTGCTACTTAGTGTTTTGAAGTATTCGATGAAGCTTTGTTTGTTGATAACATAATTAGGGGGGCATTCTGGATTGTGTTTAAGGCGCCGTTGTGGTTCTGATTAAACTTTGCTATTTTGTATATTGCCCCCTACGGTTCTTTGTTTTTTATCTCGTTTATAAAGTTACGGAAGTTTGGGTTTTTTTATTCTTAACCATGTTGTAATATGCGTTTCTGCTGTTTTTGCAAAGCTTAAGAGCTGCCTTATTATTAATTAATCGGTGCCTTTTATTGTTTTTTCTAGCTTTGTGATATTCTTTTCTCAATCTGACGATTTCAAGAGTTCACCACTTTACATAAGTTTTTCTTATCTTTATTTTTGGAATGGCGTTGTTGCTGATTTGTGTGATTTTTGCTGTTAGGTCTAGTCCCAGTTCTTCAGTTTGATTTTTGTTTTTAGATATTTTTTATCTTATTTCTCTTCGGCCAGAAATTTCTGTCAGTCGGCTCTTTTTATGGCGTATCTTGGATTTTTCGTATTATTGTGCGTGCTGTGTTTAGACTGAGAGTTTCATTCTCACGTTATTAAGCGATAATCGCTACATGAGGCATTGTCTAAGACTTTCCAGTTGTTGCCAAAACATTTCTCAGAGGCTAAACTGACGTCTATATTTGTCTTGCCTTACTCTGCATATGTGACAGGGTTGTCAGGTAGATTTAAGATTCTAAGCCTGTTCCTAGCCATGGTGGCGACCTCTTTGATTTGTTGTGTTGCTATGCCATAAGGTGGAGTTTGCGTTGGCGTCCATTTTAATTATGACTTTTTCGTTAGAGTTTTTGGCAACGTATTTTTGTTTTTTGGCATCTCCGCCACATAGTACTTTTATTGACTTGCTACATCTCGTTATTTTTTCTTTGTACTGACATATATGGTTCTGCTTTGTTTTTTGACAGGTACTGGTTTAGTTCGTCGGTGGCTTTTCTGCCTTTCTGCAAGTTTATTTCTGCATAGATTATGTTGTTGGGGTTGTGCATGTTTATGTTCTTTCTTTGTGTCTTATCTATAATTGGTACTATTAATTCTAAGTCCTAATTTATTTTTTAGGTAAGAGCATTCTGAATCTTTGACTTACTGTGGCTGCTCGGATTCTTATATTTGTTGTAATTTGCACATTTTGATTCGGTTTCTTTGTTCTTGCAATCTTTTATTTTATGGGATTTCTGGACACAAGGTCCGCATGTCAAGTCGGCTTCTTTGCAGTATTTTGCCGGGTGGCCTAGGTCCTGGCATTTGAAGCATCTGGTTGTATCAACAAAGTCGTTCATTTTGCAGCTTTCCCAGTATACAAATATTTTTTTTTGTTTCATTAACTTGTTTCTAATACTTGGTGTTGTTTTGACTATCCAATGCATTCCATTGCCTTCTCTTGAGCCTGACTTTAATGTCGTTTGATTTTAAAATCTTTGCGTATTTATTATCTATCGCCGTGTTTTCGACTATTTTCTTTAGATCGTTTGCCGAGATGGTTTCTATTAGTACTCCGTCGCCTCTAGTTTGTTTTATTCTGCGTATATATATTAATACCACTATGAGTGAGTTTAATTAAGTTCGTGATTGCCTTTTGAATTTCATCGCCGTTTTGGTATTTGTCCTTGTCGGTAGCTTTTATTATCACTACTTATTTTCTTTTCTAGTTTAATTGATGCATGTTGCTAGGTTTTATTGTTTTCTTGTTACTGTTTAATTTTTTTGCGTACGTCGGTTTTGCGAAGTTAATATGTGCTACATTTCCGATGCTGTTTGTAGTGACGTCTTTCATTATTTCTCTCTGGAATTCTATTTTTTCCTTTCATTTGACGTTTTGAATACATAGCATGGTTGCCTTGTTTCTGACTAAGTAACCCGCATATGTATTTAACTTATCTAGAACTTTTAACAGGTGTTTATTACTGTCATCCTCTCGAAATTGGGTTTGCTGCCGGTTATCGTTTTCTTTGTGGGTCTTTGTCTTGATTTGCGGGCGTTCCTCAAATTGCAAAATTTGCTCCTCTGCTTTGTTCCATCTCGTCGTATTTATCTTCTATGAGAGAGGAGGTAGCGGTTAGCTCTACGGCAATCTATTTCGCGCTGCTGAGCACCAAATGTTTCCTGACCGCCCTTGTTTTACTCATTATAGAAGAGGACATTATACATTACACTGAATTCTTATAGTTAACGCTGTGTCTTTGCACGTTTCTTACACTAATTAAGCGTCTATTTCACTTTGATTGTATTTATTGTTCTTAGTTTTACCGACTGTGCTTAGCCGTACCAAGAATTTTTATTTTACTACCTTTGATAGCTCTCGGTTGGTGTGACCCTGGTTTCGTATCCTTCTTTGGCCTCGGAGAAGTGCACAGAAGTGCTTAGCTGCCAAACAAAACACTAATGCTTTATAGCACTTAAGACGGTCGCTAAGCGTACTACAATAGATATTTCAAAAAATATATTGCTGTCCCCGAAAGGGTGCTGAAACCATATCATACTTGCTGGAACTTGAGGGTCAGGATATAAATTTGCCAAAGTTGGCACAGCATTATTTTAATATAGGACTAAACAATTATTGCCATTCAAATTGCCCTCAATGAACAAGAGACCAATGATATGGTTTCTAACAATTCCTGCCCAAACATTAACCTTTTAAAGGAATTGTGTACGTTCTTTTTTCATCCAGTGTGGATTTTCTATTGACCAGTAGCGTCAATTTTGCCAATTAGCATGACCGTTAAGTGTAATAGTGCAATAATCAAACAACATAACGTCTTCTAATTGGATAATATTGTTATCCAACATTGCCATCATCGGTTCACAAAAATAAGTTCTCTTATCAAAATTGTTTTTAATGAGTTCTTGAGTTAGCAATATTTTATAGAATCGATGTATGGCTAACATTCAATGTTGCGATTACTTGTCTACTAGATGTATGTGAGGTTTTCTCAAACTCAAGCATCACGTCTGCTTTACATGTTTAAACTCGAAAAATGTTTTTCTATTTTACTAATTGTCTTTTGGGATATAGGCGGCAAATTCAAAAATTTCTCATGGAATAGGCGACCAACTTCTATTTGTGTTCGGGTGTTATCTCCGTAACCAATCATTTGTAAAACCGTTACTTTATGCATTTATGTTAATGTAACCATCTTTTTGAATTGCAGTTAATTAATTCAAACGAAAATTATAACACTGACAACTACTGCCATGCAGTAATAATCAAATCACAATCTGCTAGAGCGTTTTAAACAAAACTAACACTCCCATGGTAACTATTTTTTGTGTCTTTTTGATTGATATCTTCTAAAACGAATACTGTTATGGTTTTTGCTTACTTTCTTATTATGAATAACCAAACGGAAAATAACTTTTGAGTGTGTTATAGCAAATTTCGATAATCAGATGATTTTATTTTTTTGATGTTAATTTTTGCAATAAATTTAAAAACGATAACATTTTTGAATAGAGAATGAAGAGACTTTTCAAATGATATGTCACAAGCTCATACTTCCCGCTTGAAAAGTTGGGAGTTGTAACTGTCACTCAAAGGGGGTTGAAGGCAGGGTTCACATTTTTACGTTGAATAATGTTAATTTATAATTTAAACTAGACGTGTTTCTAGATTTTCTATAAATATGTACAGTAACCAAAATAATGAATTTATTCTATTTGGCTTTTCCACACTGTATATATAATATTATGATCACTTGTAAGTATTATAAATATAGTTCGTTAGAGTCGTTGTAAACAAAGTTGTCAATATAACCAAAGTGACCATTGTGATCTGAAGACGTTTCTATTACATATTGTACCCCCACATAACCACCGGATACGTACTACGTTCATTTGGTACAACGAAGTCAAAAAAGTGCACTGCGTATTTACCAAGCACGCACTTTCGTACGTTCACTACTACGCTAACCCAGCTAACCAGATCACGTTTTTATTACCTGATTTTTAAGTTGTTAGAGTACCTTTGTAACGTACTCTACATGACCACGAGTAATTTCTTCGTAATGAATTTGAGTATGTATACCTCAACGTCAGCAATAAATTATTATACTGACTTTCAGAAAACTTGCAACACCTAGAACTTGTTGAACCATTTTATTGAATTTTTTAGGAAACGTCTATTTTCATGAAACAAAGTGATGATTAAAATTTGAATAAAATCTAGCCAGTAGTTTTTTGTTTTTTTTTCTGTTGTTTCCATAGTAATATAGTAAGAATAAATTTGAAGTAGTAGACTATTTAGTAACTCTCAAGTTTGCAAATTGTTGTTGTTTGTTCACAATTTTATTCTGAACTTGATAACAACATCAACATTTTGTCCAATTAAGTGATTTTGAGGTCGGACTTTCGCTAAGAGAAATTGCTCGCCGTGTAAACCGAAATGTTTCATCGGTATTGAGATGTTGATCCAAATGGTTCGAAGAAGGGGTTCAACATCGTCACTGTGGATCTGGACGTCCTCGAAGGACTACAGATTGCGAAGAACGTCGCTTAAGAGTTTTGACCACAAGAGACAGATTTTCAACAACTCGATCAATTGCAAATGATTGGATGAGAGGTATAGGACTTAGAATGTCAATGTCATATGTTTATCGCCGGATAAGATCTTATGGGTTGCGTTCATATCGTCCATTTTTATGTCTTCCCCTTACACTACTTCACCGTCTACGCAGACTAGAGTGGACCAGCGAAAGGGTTGAAGAGAATGGCATCAAATTGTGTTTAGTGACGAGTCCCGATTTTGCTTGTGGGCCTACGATGGTCGTAGGTGGGTCAAACGGATGCGTAGAGAACGTAAAAATCCATCATTTTTTGTGGAATGCAACAAAGCTCGCTAAAGGAGTTATAATATGGGTGCAATATGTTATGGTAGCAGATTACCTTTGGTCTTTATTAACGGCAACCTAAACGCAGCTGGTTACATTACTAATGTGGTACAACCAGTTGGGCTTCCATACCTTCAGGGGCTGCAAAATCCCATTTTTCAGCAGGATAATGCGCGCTCTCATACGGCAAGGGCTACAACACGGTTTTTCGAAGAAGTTAACATTGCCGTCCTCCCGTGGCCTGCTCGGTCGCCTGATTTGATGCGCATTGAACATGTATGGGATATAATTGGAGGCAACTGGGTAACTTACCACACCCTCCAGATAACTTACACGATCTCCAGCTACGGATTCAAGAAGCTTTTGGACGATATACCACAAGCAGCTATAGATCACTTGATTGATAGCATGCCAAGACGTTTAAATGAGTGCATTACAAATCGTGGCGGAGCAACTCATTATTGAAGAAACTTTTTAAGCTTTTGTTTTTTTGTTTTTAAATTTTGATCATCACTTTGTTTCATGAAAATAGACGTTTCCTGAAAATTTTAATAAAATCGTTCAACAACTTCTAGGTGTTGCAATTTTTCTGGAAGTCAGTATATATGTATGTATGTAAGTTTTTAGTTTAATTCAGTAATTGGTTAAAACTGAATAAAGAGAGTTGCGTTTACACTATTTTTTGGTTGCATGAAGATATACACATATTAAATACAAGAAAAACACAGAAATTACAAAACGATAGTAACACAAAATGTCATAGGTACCGTTTTTGCGACTGTGTAAAAACTGTAATTTGGCCAATAAAATGACAAAAATTTAGCGACGTTACTCTTAAAGAATAACAGTTACGTTTACTTAACACGTTATTGGTCATTTGTGGTTGGTTGAGAAGTAGTAAAAATGTTTTAAGTTTTTGATGCGATTAAAGTGGTAAAGAAAGCTTGACCGTTCACCGTTGTGATAAAAAAAACTCTAGCAAAAGTTTTGCTATTAGGAAAGTTGTATGCTTAACAAAAACTTTAAAAATAACTACAATAAAAATTTAAAAATAACAATATTTAGCGTTATATACATAGATATGTAATTATCGTATTTATTAAATTTTTGCTGTTTTACTTGTAGTTATTAGATGGATAATCTACGTTTTTTTATTTTTTAAATTTTTTGCAAAAACTACAAAAAAGCTAAAATAATTAATTGTATTTGAAAAGGTTAACTAACTTTATTTTCATGTAAAACAAAAAACCATAACCATTTTTAAATGTTTTTTTACTATTTTTAGGAAAAATGTACAAATTTTCTTGTGCGTTAAAATTTTTTTTTATTATAGAAAAATACTTATAACTTTGCTAACACTATATTTTTACTAATAATTATTATAGTAAAGCGATAAAAGCATTTTATTTTTAAACTACGAATCTCATTGTGTCAATTACATGAATTTATTGTAATACATTGTGTATTGTTTTTCTTGATTTTATGTAGTATTTTCAATATGAGAGTGATAATTACAATACCAAATGAATAGTACAATATTTGACTGTTACATAAATGGATATTTCCGTGTTTACCGTATTCAGTACATTGCGTAAATTATAGTTTATGTTAACAGTTTGATGTATCCGTTTTTCAAACAATTTTGACAATTCTTGTAGTGCATTAACTGGTGAATTCACAGTGTATCATAGTGATTTTTTTTAAATTAAGACATGGTAAATACTGTGTATTTTATATATTTATACAAAAGAAATATTTTAGTTTTTATTAAAAGGTATGGTGCCGTTATAAACACATTGCTTTACGTGACTGTATATACATTTTTATAATATTAATAATAATCAACAATAATTAGATTAAACATTGTTTTAATCATGCTGTTTTATGCCAGAAATGTTTGGTATAATGCGATAATAACAATCTTGAAAACAAATTTTTGCAGCACCTGCTGCTTAATATTTTTACAACAATTCTTATCAAATAATAATTGAATGACTCTTGTTGTATATTGAATATATAATGAAAAAATTGTTGTATTTTTTTAATTTTTCTTTTTATTTGTGTTCGTATCGGTCAACGTATTTTTCTTAATTTTGACAACTGCAAAACATCCACGATGAAAAAAGGTAGATTATTTCGTTTAATTTTTTTAAAGCTTTAGAATTGTAAACTGGCGCAATTTTCAGAATTTAATCAATTTGTTATCAAAACCGAAAATATAAATTTTATTTTTTAAATATAACTGGTCGACACTTAAGAAGCTACCAGAAACAGTTATTTCTGTTAAATTTACAATTACATAGAAAACTTACTACTCGACTGTTTAATTTCATAAAAAAAATTGAGAATTAAAAAATTAATTAATTGTTTGTAATAATGTGATTAATTTTTATTTAATCAGAACAATTAATGGTTCTAATAATACTGTTGATAATTGGTTTATTTTTATTCTAAATTAATTTTGTATTCTTAATTCTGCAACTACTAAGTTGATCAAATTTTTTTATTTGTATCAATTTTTCTAATTGCGTATTTAATTATTTTTTAATTGAGCTTTTACATAGCAAATATAACAAGTTTTATTTACTTTAATCTAGTTATTAATTATTTAAATGCGTTGGCATTTTTTAAATTTATTTAATCAACTACGATTTTTTGTAAATCAAAGGCGACATACTTTGTTATAAGTATTTTATGAACAATAAAACAATATTAAAAATACAAACAATAAAATATAACAAAAATAATTGTTTAGTTTACAGCTATTTTATTATTATTTAATTTTACATTTCAGTTAAGAGGTATTAATCGCTAATGATTTTTTTATATACAAATGTTCTACACATCTAGATTCAATAATCTAAAATTATACAATGCTCACCAAAAAGTCGGCACCAATAAAAGGACCATCAGATATACCGAGTGATTTTGACTAGAAAATTGCGCTTTTGGAAGTTGTCTAAATTCAAAAATTGCTATTTTGCGTAAATTAAGCAAGATTTCAATGAGATTTTTTTAGCGTGTGTCAGTTTCAGCTTATCAAGCAATTTCAAAACCTGAAAACATTTTTTTCTTTTTTTCGCTAAAACTAAAATTTGAATTTTCTAGAATATTTTCAAAATTTTCACATACCAAGACTTGATTTCAAAATTCAACTTGGTTTCGTTAAAAACGTTATAGATTTATAATTGGGAAAAACAATAAAAATTGCTAATTATTTCTTTAGTTTTATTGTTATTTACAGAAAAGTAATATTGTTGCATAATCTTTACGTTTTTGGTGCAAGATACTTTATAGGAGAAATGTTTTTCAATGATAATGAATATCTATTTACGTGGCTTCTAGAAACTTTAATTTACTGTCAAGAAAAATAACTTTTTGTGAAACTTGAATAATTGATTTAACTAAACAATAATTTTAATAACCGTCAAAAATAATCAATAGATAATATTATTTCAACAACAAATAACACTAACAAGTAATTTTTTCACTTATGTAACAATAAATATTGCATAATTTTAAGAAGTAGTATCAAAACAAAACAGAAATTAAATTTCAACGTGCCCTCCGCCCCTTTCAATACAATGTATGGTTGGTTCATACATTTCTCTTGGAACGTGCCTCAACATAATAAGCGATACTTCAACAACACATTCTCTAATTGTATTTTCAAGATAGTTAATATTCTTCAAAGGTCTGTGTTTATAGACCTCATTTTTGAGGTATCCCCACAAGAAGAAATCGCGTTATATCCGGAGATCGTTGAGGAATTTTCGAAAATCCTCCGATCCATTTATGAAGAAAAAGAGAATCAATAAAATTACAAAAAGTCAACTGTACTGTGCGCTGAAGCACCATCTTGCTGTAAATACATGTTTCTGCTAAGTTCTAATGGAATATCCTCTATTACATTAAAAAAATCATTTTCGAGAAAATGCAGGTATCTCTCAAAATTAAGATTTTTTTGGAAGCAAAATGGTCCAATGATTTCATTATTACAGATTCCACACCAGACCTTCGTCTTAAATGAGTTTGGTCGCGTGGTTCTATGACAAAATGGGGATTTTTGTCAGCCCACCACCGACAATTTTGAACAGTTCCATTTGACGAAAATGTAGATGCGTCGCAGAAAAGCACATGTTTAATAAATGATCTGTCTTCTTCTATTTGTGCTTGAATCCAAAACCTAAAATATAGCCGAGCATCTAAATCTCGGTCTTGCAAAGTGTGGATAATTTTTGGCTTGTAAGGTCTGAATTTATTTGTTTTAAAAATTCTTCTGGCCGTGGAGTTTCGACAACAATCTGCATTACCTAAAACTGCTGTTCTTCAACATGAACTCAAGGATTATCAGAAATGTATTATCAACACTATCGAAACTTTTAAATTTCTTTAAAGTCCTAGTAATGGTTGAGTGACAAATGTGTCTGTCGAGATGTCGCTCGTTAAAAATTGTTGCCGCTTCCTTGTGCTTTTAATAATTCTCACCGACAATTAATTTCTTTGATGCTTCTCCGAACTAATTTCCGATTTCCTTCTTTGGTTGCATCATTGAGCATCCAACAGTAGTCGCCTAATATTTTGATATCCCATTTTTCATGGTAATGTTTCTCAAAATCACAGGTATCTTGGTGAAATCTTTGACCATGATTTTTACTGTGGACTCTTTAGGAAAATAGTCAAATAGTGTAAAAAATAAATTTTTAAGATTATTTATTAGGTTTAGTTGGGCGATTCCTCGAAAAGGAGTACGTGGAGTTTTGACAACACTCTGCATTACCTGAAACTGCTGTTCTTCAACATTAACCCAAGGATTATGAGAAACTTTAAACATTATCAACACTATCCAAACTTTTAAATTTCTTAAAAATTTTAGTAATGGTTGAGCGACAAATGTATCTGTCGAAGTGCCGCTCGTTAAAATTGTTGCCGCTTCTCTGTGCTTTTTATAATTCTCGCGTTTGGTTAAATATTTATTCATTTTAAATAATTTTAAATCGAATAAATTTAAAATTGACTAAGAAACATAAAATAACAATCAACAAAGCAACTGTCATTCATGAAAATAATTACGTTATTTTTCATGACAGTAAAACACAGCCGTCTCATATTCTACCTGCTTAATTGACTGAAACATGTAAAATGAATAAAGAAGAATCGCCTCGTTTAGACAACTGTAAAAGAACATTTACAGGATTTTGTGGAAGCAATTAATCAGCAAGGGTAAATTAGAGTTTTTAGAAGTCACGTAAATATTTTGCACCAAAAACGTAAAGATTATGCAACAATATTACTTTTCTGTAAATAATAAGAAACCTCAAGGAATAATTAGCAATTTCTATTGTTTTTTCCAATTACAAATCTTTAACGTTTTTAACGAAATCAAATTAAATTTTGGAATCAAGTCTTGGTATGTGAAAATTTAAAAATATTACAAAAAATTGAAGCTTTAGTTTTATCGGAAGTTAAAAAAAATGTTTTTTGATTTTCAGATTGTTGTGTAAGCTAAAACTGACATACGGTAAAAAAATCTTATTGAAATCTTACTTAATTTACGAAAAATTGCAATTTTTGAATTAAGATAATTTCGAAATATGCAATTTTCTAGCTAAGTAAAAATCATTTGCTATATCTGATAGAGGCCAATTAAATTTTTAGACAAGCACAAATTATTGCCGTAAAAAGTTTTTTTAACAAATAAAAAATTTCTTAAAAATCGATTTGGTGGAAACTTTTTGGCGGGCACTGTATATATTTTTTTAATAAACTTAGACAAAAGTATAACTTTGCTTAAATAAATTTAAATTGGAAATATATATCAATTTTATTCAAATATACTTATCGTTATCTGCGTAACAATACAAAAAATTATACTGCTTTTTGTCCAAGACTAGAAAAATTTTGTTATATGCACTTCACATCACGCATAAAACAGAACTAAATTGTTTATTAGATGCACGACTCTTTTATAGTTCATATTATAGGATGCAGGTATCGGCTATGTTGTGTTCTTCTTTAAACCTGTATCGATAGGTCTGACTCACAGCGATGCTTGTTGTTACTTGTATTTTATGCATTTACATTTTACTTACGACGTAAAAATTGTTAATAATTTATTGATTGTTATTTATTTTATATTAAACCTTGTGCGGACATCCTAACGTTGTTCAGGTACCCCCAAATCAATTTTCTATCGATCTCCTGAATGATCTCGCGGATCCTTGGAGTCCGTAAGGATCACTTTGGAAATCACTGGTCGAGATGTACTCCAGTGAATGAAGTTCTAGAGTCTTCCGCTATAAAGCCTCCTCTACTGAACATTCTTTGAGAAGGCACATTAGTTGCTCGGACGCATAAATATTTAGCCAAGTTTGGATAAAGTCTTTAATCTTATTTAATAGATCTCTCAATCAACGATCGGGGTGACTAAATAGCCTACAAAATATTTTTGAAGGGCTACGTTTTTGCTGATTGGTATGGTGCAACTAGTTTAGGTTTTTGTCAAAAAGTGACTCTTTTAAAATAAGTTCTATATTATTGCCGGCTTCATTTTATTCATCTGAAAAAGTCTGATTTATATATGAAGTCATAATATTTTTTAAAATTCTCATCGCGACTGATAAGGTAACAGTTTGTTCAGATGCAAAATTTTTGGATAAGTTTTTAAATGGTCTTTTTTTGTCTTATTCAAATAGTTTAATTAATGGTAAGCGTTTTTCTACGCAAGACCTCATTAATTTCAAAATAAATCACCGCCTTGTAGTTGTATATCGGTATATACGAAAGAAAATGTTTCTAATTACTCTGGTCTACATGAAAATCGGCCCTGATACCATTCTTGACGATTATTATGTAAAATGACCTCCTGCATCCAAAAATGAGCTCCGTTTTTACCCATCACTAACCTATTTTAGGGGAACCCCATTTTTATTTTATTTTTTGCATTTTTTTTTAGAATTTTAACTTATAGCCGTTAAACATCCCAAAGCAGGTAATAAAATTTATACCAAAGTATATGGCAAAAGTTTTGCTATAAAATGTATATAGAAACAACAATAAAATACAAATATATAAGAACAGTAAAAAAATATCAATAAACAGTTAGGAAGATTCACTGCACGACGCTGGCGATCTTAATACCACATGCAGGTTTGAATAGGAATTTTCGACAGGCTTGAACTTGCATTACTCTTCTCATTATTATTGTTTGCTTAACTGCTTCGATCAGTACATCTATAGCTGTTGCGGAGTTAACTTGTCGACGTTTTAAACGTGCTGGATTTTGTGTTCATTTTTGTTCATTTGTGTAAAACAGTAAAACTACTTTTACTCCGGATTTTTTCAAGTGACTAAGTGTGATTTGTGGTTAATGTCGGGCGTTGAATTACTGTTTAATTATGCCACGCGAGTGTAAAAATCATCCCGATAGCTTCTGCTATGTCTGCGGGGAATCAACTTTAAAAGCGCAACGAAAACCCCTTTCTCCGCTTGTTAAAACAGCTTATAAATTGTACTTTGATTGTCAAGTTGGCGACCAGGACAAGACTTGGGCTCCATCAGTTTGCTGTACGACTTGTTACAGTAGTTTGACCAAATGGCTCAAAGGTACTCGTAAATCAATGCCATTTTCTGTGCCCATGGTTTGGCGTGAACCTCGCTGTCATCTTACAGATTGTTACTTTTGTATGACTTCCACCGTCGGGTTTTCGAGCAAAAGTAAGCATACAATTCAGTATCCCAATATTCCGTCAGCTCTAAGACCTGTTCCTCATAACGATACTTTGCCAATCCCAAAGCCCCCAAACACTTATACTCTAGAGCCGGAAATTGATTTAAAAGACTTTGAGTCACAACCTGGGGCTTCGAATGATACGTTCAATGATGATGAAGAGTATTCCGCAGATTTAGTTTCTCGGCAACCGCACCTCCTCACTCAATCGGAATTAAATGATCTTCTCAGGGATTTGCAGTTACCCAAAACTAAATCTCAGCTTCTAGGATCGCGACTTCAACAGTGGAATCTCTTAGAAAAGGGAGTAAAAATATCTTCTTACAGGACCAGACAAGCAACCCTGAAATGTCTTTTCTCAGAAGATAAAGGTTTAGTGTTCTGCCCTAATGCAAATTTATTGATGACAGAGCTACAGAAGCCATGTGACCCAGACAAATAGAGACTGTTTATAGACTCATCAAAAACAAGCTTAAAAGTTGTGCTGTTGGCAAATCGGAATGACTTCCCATCAGTTCCAGTTGCATACTCTGTTGATATGAAGGAAACGTACTAAAACATCTTCAGAATCCTTGATAAAATTAGTTATCATGATTATAAGTGGAAACTTTTCCCTGACTTAAAAGTTGTTGCTCTACTCACGGGCCTGCAATCAAGATTCACAAAATATTGCTACTTCCTTTGTGAATGGGATAGCCGAGCCCGAGATAAACATTACATCGTACGGGACTGGCTTCTGCAAGAAAATCTTATTCCTGGTCAGAAAAATGTCGCCCACAATCCTTTGGTTCCGAAGGAAAATATTTACTTACCACTTTTACACATCAAACTTGGATTGATCAAGCAGTTTGTGAAAGCAGTGGACAAGACAAGTGGCGCATTTCAATTTTTGAAAACTAAATTTCCTCGTCTTAGCGAAGCTAAAATCAAAGAAGGCGTTTTTGTTGATCCCCAGATTAGACAACTCTTCCAAGATTCGACGTTTATTGAACACCTTAATCGAAAAGAAAAACGAGATTGGTTTGCATTTCAAAACGTTTGTAAGAACTTCCTGGGTAACCACAAAAGTGAAGATTATGTTGCTCACGTCGAGGAACTGCTTTTAGCGTACAAGGGCATAGGATGTAACATGTCTCTTAAAGTTTACTTCCTTCACTCGCATCTGGACTTTTTCCCTGAAAATTTAGGAGCAGTCTCGGATGAACACGGGGAACGGATTTTCAGGGAAGTGGAATGCAAGCATGTTGGCGGAGTACTGCTGGTTTTTGAAACGAAAGAGCTGTACCTCAGGGTATAAAAGGAAAGCAAGCACCAAGTAACGATGAATATCTTTTTATTTATTACTGTTTATAGCTAAAATAGTTCTTTTTTCCATTTAAATTAAATTCATGTCCATATATTTATTATTATAATCATTATTATTATCGTTCGATAAATAACTTATAATTAATTTATCGAAAAGTGGTAAAATTAGAGATTTGGGGCTCCCTCGAAAATGGTGGGTGATGGAAGAAAACGGAAGACATATTTGAATTTAGGACGTCATTTTACTTAAGAATCACCCGGAATAGTGTCAGGGCTTGATAAAAAATATTTTTTTGCAGACCAGTGTTATGTTTGCATTTTAGGACTAGGAGCAAAGCACCGGTTTATTTTTTTGATTTTATTCAATGTCTCTTTAATACCGGAAAGGGTCAGAATTGTAAAAATTACACTTTTTGGAAAATGTCCAAAACAACGAATGTTAATAATTCTTTTGGCGCTACTATGTAGCTCCAGAATTTTTATACAAGGCACAATGTTATCATTCCTTGTGTTGTATTCATCTTAAATACTGCTTAAATAAAACTTACTTTCACAACATTCTGTCACATATAGGTTTTTTTCAAAATAGAAACACTTATTTTTTTACAATGAACTACATAAATATATTTATTTTCTTACAACTATTTAAAAAACTATTTCTGATATTTATACACGATACCCAAAGTATACTATTTTTTCTTGTGAAATCTTTTCTTTTCTTTGATGCATCTCCAAACTCGTTTCCGATTTTCTCCTTTGGTTGCCTCGTTGAGGATTCAACAGTAGTCGCTTAATATCTCACTTTTCATGGTAACGTTTCTCAAAATCACAGGCATCTTGGTCAAATCTGTGACTATGTTTTACTGTAGACTCTTTAGGAAAATAGTCAATATGGGAGTGTAAGAAATAAACTTTTAAGATCATTTACTGGGTTCAGTTGGGCGATGTCTCGAAGAGAAGAGTTTGTGGAGATGATTATGACGAACTTTAAACTTATAATCAACACTACAAGAACTTTCAAATGTCTTTAAAATCCTAGTAATGGTTGAATAGCAAATGTGTCTGTTGAGATGTCGCTCGTTAAAAAGTTTTGCTGCTTCTCTCTGCGTTTTATATTTTTCACCGACAATCAAAACAATTTCGATTTTGAATGCTTTAATTACATAATTATTCATTGTGATTAATTTTTAATCAAATAAATTTAAAAATTGCTAGGAAACAGAAAATAACAATCTTCAAAGCAACTGTCAATCATGAAAATAATTACGTTATTTTTCATGACAGTAAAATACAATCGTCTCAAAACTGAATAAAGAAGATTCTCCTTGTTTAGGCAACTGTAAAAGAACATTTACAGGATTGTTGTGAAAGTAATTAATCAGCGAGGGTAAAGACTATTTTTTAGTATTTTAAACAATATGTTAGCTTCAGTGACTCTTTTAAAATAAGTTCTGTATTATTGTCGTCTTCATTTAATTCATCTAAATAAATCTGTTTTTTATATGAAGTTATAATTTTTAAAATTCTCATCGTGACTGATAAGGTAACAGCTTGTTCAGATGCAAAATTTTTGGATAAGTTTTTAAATGGTCTTTTTTAGTCTTATTCAAATAGTAATTAATGTTAAGCGTTTTTCCACGCAAGACCTTATTAATTTCAAAATAAAACACCACCCTGTCGGTGTATATCGGTATATACTAGGGGTGTTGAATCGACTCGGTTAAATGGTTAACCAAATCATTTTGTTATTGGTTAACCGGTTAATTTAAAATTGAATTATTCATTTTTGGTTAATCGATTCAGTTTAACCACTTTTGGTTAATCGATTCAGTTTAACCACTTTTGGTTAATCGATTCAGTTTAACTACTTTTGGTTAATCAATTCAGTTTAACCATCCTTGAGTAAACGATTTAGGTGAACCGTTTTTGGTTAAACGATTCAGTTTAACCATCTTTCGTAAAACAATCCTGTTTAGCCATCTTGTGTTATACGATTTACTTCAAGGGCTTTTGGTTAAAGAACCATTTTAATCACGACTTATTATATTATCTGTTTTAACCATGTTTGGTTAAACTTTCGGCGCAAAACAAAAAAAAAATACATATTTGTAAATAATAAATAGATTAAGCAATTGTTTTGCATTCTAATTTAAGAAAACAAATTTTGGAAATTTAACAAATAATTTCCTATTTGTTTAAACAGTTAAAATTTGTCTTTTAATTTAAAAACCAATTTTAAAAATTAATTTTAGAGAATAGAAAATCTTATTTGAAATGATTGTTCTAGCCACTGGTTATTGCTACTAATATTAAACTTTAAAATATTTAAAATTATTTTGTTTATACAAAAGACTGTTCGTCTACAATTTAACTTTAAAAAAAAATAAAAAATCTTACAATTGGACAGGCGTCTACTTTAAACATAAATTACTAGGTTACAGTTTTAATAAATATAGCAAAAACTAATCAGTACTTTTTATACTAATAGGGATCTTGAAGAATACTCTAATGATCTATTTGATTATGTAGATTAAGTATGCACTTTAGAGTTAATTAAACCAAATCAGTTGATAAAAGTGTTTAAAACAAATCATAAGCAATGATTAAAACAATTTGGTTAACTAAAACGAATCATTTGGTTAATTTAACTTTAACTCATTGAATGAACACTCGTAGTTGAAACGAATCAGTTACCAAAAATGGTTAAAATTAACTGGTTAACCAAAAATAAATCACTTGGTTAATTGGTTCATTTAACTTTAACCGGTTAACCGGTTGCTAAAGATCAAAATCGACACCCCTACTTATTTTGTAGGTATACGATAATTGCAATCCTTTCTTTTATTTGTTTAATGATTGCGATCGCGAATGATTTTTTAAAGATGATCGGTGATCGCAATCGCAATATTATTTAGAATGATCGTTCTGGCCACTGGTTATTGCCACTAATATTAAACTTTAAAGTACTTAATTTTTTTTTGTTTATACAAAAGACTGTTCGTCTACAATTTAACATTAAAACACAATAAAAAATCTTACAATTGGACTACTTTAAAAATAAATTACTAGGTTACAGTTTTTATAAATATAGCAAAAACTAATCAGTACTTTTTACATTAATAAGGATCTTGAAGAATACTTTAATGATATATTTGATTAAGTATGCACTATAGAGTTAATTGAACTAAATTAGTTGATAAAAGTGATTAAAACGAATTGGTTAACTTTAGTTGCTTTAAACAAATCATAAGCAAGGATTAAAATAATTTGGTTAAGTAAAACGAATCATTTGGTTAATCTAAATTTAACTCATTGAATCAACACTCCTAGTTGAAACGAATCAGTTACCAAAATTGGTTAAAACTTATTGGTTAACCAAAAATGTATCGGTTGGTTAAAATGAGTTGCAAAAATGGTTAAAATTAACTGGTTAACCAAAAATGAATCAATTGGTTAATTGGTTAATTTAGCTTTAACCGGTTACCAAAGGTCAAAATCGACACCCCTAGTATATACGAAAGAAAATGTTTCTAATTATTTCTGCATTTTAGGACTATGAGCAAAGCACCGGTTTATGTTTTATGCAATTTTTCTTTAATACCTGAAAGGTTCAGAATTTTGAAAATTACACTTTTTGGAAAATGTCCAAAACAACGTATGTTAATAATTCTTTTGGCGCTACTATGTAGCTCCAGAATTTTTATACAAGACACAATGTTATCATCTCTTATGTTGTATTCATCTTAAATACATTTTACAATTTCAGAGATATTTGGTGCGTCATGATTGATAACTCAACAAACCGATTTCATTTCCCAATTTTTTTTTAATGAAATGAGACTTAGTGAAAATCACTTGGTATATCTGATAGGGGCTAAATAGATTTTCAGACAAGCACAAATTATTGCCGTAAAAAGTTTTGGTGCCGAATTTTTGTCGAGCACTTTATAATTAACTAATTACATAACGTACAATTTTTTTAAAGTAGAAGTCATATTCAACGCTTGATCAAATGTATAAAATTTTGAACATTTTTTATCTAATTTTTTAAAAATTTATAGACAACGGTTTAAAATTACCAGTAAAAACAGCGTTTAATCAAAATCAAAAAAACAAATAAAACAATACGTTTTATAGTAATTACTTATCAGTATAACATAATGTAAACACATCGTAATTAATACTTTCTATAACTCAGTATTACACGAAGCTTAATTTAACTATAAAATTAGAACTGTTAAAATGCGTTTTTAAAATCATCATTAAGTTAGTATAATTAGTTAATGTAATTGATGAACTTCTGTTATTTTAATTTAGTCTTTTTGAGTTGTTTTTAATAAATTTTGCAAAAATTACCGTTTTGAAGGTAATTCCTCAAATTCGTTTTAATAATTTTTTGAGAATTTTAATATTGAATTTTAATTCGTTGAAGGTTTAATACTAGTAGATTTCCTTGAAATTTACTGAGCCAAATGTAAACTGCCATCCCCATTCCAAATAGTATCAATAATGACGTATTAAAGTAACGAACCAACCAGTCAGATTCATAAGTTCAAGATTACTAGACGTGCTTAAAACCCTAGAACTACAGGTGTTAATTAACAGTCAAGTTCCCGCGCTGTTTGAAATTGTACTCGTACCTATGTTAATACGTTTCAGTTAACCTGGTGTAGCGGTAGATTTAATTTTTTCAGTGTTTAATTAAATTTTGTGAAATGAACAGGATGTTTAATCAAATTTTTAATCGGTCTTCTATGAGTTTTTCAGTGACTTTAACTAAAATTATTCTTTAATATTGGCTTTTGTGTGTTCTAATTCCAGTTACGAAAAACGTAAGTACAGCGATAATTAAACAATCTTTGGTAATACTTTCTGTTGTCGCACTTATCTGGGAAAATCAAATTTATACGTAGTTATCGTAAGCACTTTTTTTCTAAATTAATCTGGCATGCATTGTTACAGTTTCATATCTATATTTATTATTCGGTTGATGTTTGTGTTTCTAAACGTTAGCATAAACGATAAAGTATTTCAGTACATCGCACAAATATTTTTTTAGATATTTTTTTTAGAACAAATCAAAAAAATTTTAAAAACCGTAGTCGGTATTGACTGGTTATAAGCATTATAAAATATCATTACTAGAAATATCTGCTAAACAATTTCTAAAAATAGCTGCCATTGATAATTTGATTGTTTATTAATAACTTATTTGATGAGGTTCTTAAATGTATTCTTTTTTTTTACTTTGTGCTTTAAAACAGACGTAATGTATCATAATTGTTTAATTAAATACCCGCGTCGTCATCAACAAATAAGAAATTTCTTAGCACGTATTTTGTCCATGTAAGATCAGTGTTTTTTTATTAAGAGGTCAATGAAAAATGTAGTATGAACAATAGTAAGATTTTTATCACTAAAAATAATACTACAAATGCCGTTCAAATTTTGTCTAAAAATGACACTAATTTATTGAATAAATATGAACTCAATTTCAAATCAGAGGCTTCTACAACCGGAATTTATACTGAAGTAAAAATGTTTTCCGGGATCAGACTATGTCAACTGAAAATGTCAACGTTTTGTCCACTTTTGTACGACGCAAGAAGGATGGATCTATAACGAGCATTGAGAAATCTAACAAGGAAGGAAATTAATTTCTGAGCCAAGTCAGTATTTTGGAATCTGGCTTAGGTTCTAAGTAGTTTAGTTGACAATTTTAAGGTTTCTGGTTGAATTTTAAGTTGCTTGTCAAAAGTTGTAAAGCAGCCTAATCCCGTTCTTAGTTGTATATTCATGTTTATTAAATTTTGTAAAGCTTATAAAATCAGAACGAAATGTAATTTTTTGTTGTTTAGTTTTCTGCACGTAGATACCAGTACATATTTTTTTTAAATTTTGTTTGTATTAGAAGTGTTTTACAACGTTTATATTTTTTAACTGGAAAATGTTGTATTATTTTTATTTTTTTTTAATATCTATATGTCTATTATTTTTACAATATTCTTAAATTTTTCTGTGTAATCATTAATTATCTTTGCTTTTATGACCGTTTGTAAACCTTATTATTATTACTATTTTATGTTACAGTTCGCTACTTTTATAACTCTGTTTTAATACGTATTTTGAGTATTGCTGACAGCATCCCAATGCCACAATTTTTAAAACGTTTTGACTTTGTTTTTATGCGTTTTTTATTTAATTTTGTACTTGTAATTTCTAATTATACTTGAGCCAGTAAATAGAATGTTTAAAGCTACAAAAAATTAAAAAAATAAATATAATTTGTTAGTTTTCAAACTAAAAAAATACTACTTTGTAGGATTGTACTTATACCGAAATGTAATGTTTTGAGCCAATTTTGTTGTAATTTTTTTTCTGTCACAAAATAGGATTCTTTGTAAAGTGTTGAGTTCATCAATATAAGACTCATATGTTTGTCAGTCCCTATGCGCATTTAAATTTTCCAATTATGAAATTATTCAAGGCACGTACATTCTGTTCCTTTAGGGGCACATGTGGATAAAATAATATTTTCTGCGGGACAGATATGGACACAGGTATTAATGAATGTAATTAATAACATTTTCTCACAACTACAATTTTTAATTATTATGTTACATAATACATTGTATTAACCCATAAAAAATAACCATGAAAATTAACCGAAAACTTAAAAAAAGAGCTAGATTTTGCTGTTCCCGTTTTCGTTTCAGGGGATGGCAATTTTCGCACAATACCGTCGACAGAAATATGACTGTTGCCGTTCTGATCTGGAAATACTCTTTTAAATTTAACGAGTACAAATTCTCCTTTCTGAGTATTTGTTAGACCCCAAATAAAATCGTTACTATCTTTGGTCTCGATTATCATCTGATTTTTGCTTTCTCAGGTTTCCTCATCAAATACTTAAAATATGAAAATTGGCTATTTTTTTTCTGTATTTCTTGCCTTTCTTTCTTCAGTAAGTTTTTGTTTTTCCTTTTTTTCCCTTATTTCATTTTTAAACCAATTTTTTTGGTGTAGCGTTCAGGTTGGTGAAGTTTTTTTTTTACTCTCACAGTCTTTAGATATGTACGGATCTGTTTCAGAATAAGTTTTACATCGGAAATCATTAAAATTTTAGAAGAATTTTAAAACTAGTAGACTGTTGACTCGTGATTGAAAATTTGCTGATAAAGTAGAAGACATTTCGTAACTAGACAAAGTAAAATCATTTGGACAAACATTTGTATTATCTTGCTGCAATACATCGCTGACTTCCTTAACTGTAGCTCCAACAAAATCTTTAGAGGAAAAAATATTTTTATTAAACGGATAACAACTAGTTTTTAAAAATCTAGAAATAATGTTTTTTTATTAAAAGCTTTATCAAAAGCTGGAACTGTTAGATGGGCAACGTCATAAACTGTAATAGCTTTCCCCGGATGTTTAGACATTCATAAGTTGAATGCTGCAAGACAAGACTGTTTAAATCTCACTCTTGGGAATATATAAACAGGTGGAACAGCATTTCCACTGGCAATGACTATCCCAACAAACGTCACTTGCTTACAGCCTTTATTTGCCCCCACTTTTGGCGTTTGTAGAACAGTGTTCACTTCGCTTTCATCTTCATTCACGATTCTATCACTAGTAAAGTTGCATTTTTGGCAAACACTCTCTAGATTATCAAAAAACATGTTTACATTAACTTTATTAAGACTCGTGTTTTTGGCTAGACTCAGTTTTCGCAAAGTGACGTTTCATCAAACGTTTCATCCAATGAATTCCAGACGCATGATTTTCTGACGAAGACTTTGGAACATCTTTTTCAAGCTTCAACTCATACTCATAGGCAAATGCGTTTGAAAGTAGGTTAATCCATATTGCACTTTCGAAGATTAAAGAATCTAATTTACTAAACTATCCTCTTCTCCATATAAAAAAAATCTGCAGAGTTGTATATTTTGAAGTAAATTTCAGTTCTGTTATTTTTATACCAATTATATTTTGTTAATTACGTTTTTTAATCTTTTATGTAACATAGACTTCTTCAATCCATATCTTTGTGCTACGTTTCTTATTGACCCGTTGTCATTTTTTATGTCGCGAAGTGCTTGGACTACCACGTTTCAAAAATATCAGTTCTATCAGTTTTTCTGATGTACGTCCTCACTATTTTGCAAACTGTAATATAAATTTAACAAACACCATTTTATTATGGAAGAGCATATGGGGCAGAAGTGAACACTGTTTACTTGCACTCTAACCTTGATGTTCACATCTGCCCCATATGCATCGGTTTTCAAGACTGATGAATCTTTTTTTTTGTATTATAACTAGAACAAAACTGTAAGAACTTACCCAATATCAAATATGACAGTATTAAAAAAATATGCACGTCACAAGAAAACACAAAATGTGACTGACTAATAATAAAATCTCTGAAGAACTGAATATTTACTTTTACGCCACAAAAATAACATAATCTAGTGACACAAACAAATTGCAACTGACATTCAACCATTTTATTGTCATAAATCTATACCAATAGTGTCATCTGTGAAATAGATTCAGAACGTTTGGAAAGAAAACTGGACTGGAAAAAAGCCACTGTCTACTTGTGCCCTTGTCTACAAGTGTCCCCCTCCCCCTAGTAAATAAACTTGAGTTGTAAAACTATGTCTTCATATTCACTTAAAAAGTAATCGCGATTATTTTTGCATCAAAACGTTCTTGCTTGTGAACTCAAAAACTGCAATGTAATGTCATGCTTTTGTCCAAAATGGGCTTAAAAGAAAATACCTAATTTTTTCAATTTAAAAGACACATAACTTAGAACCATTACTCTTTTTGCAAGAAAAAAATCTTTAACGCTTTTTTCTCGCATAATAGTTATTACTTAACAATAAAATATTGATTTTCATTCTCTTCCCTTTTCTAATAGCAAATTGTCACATTTTTTTTTTTGAAAAGTGCTGCAACAATAACGTATTTGCTTATGTGCTACGATTGATTTCAAATGCAAAATGCAAAAACCGTGCTAAAGAAGATCTGTCAGTTTCTGATCTTGATCATGCTTTGACAATTTTAACGTATCTATATGCCAACAGTAAACATTTAGCTCTAAAATAAGTTTATTAAAAATTAAAGAACATTTAAAATCCAATCTTTAAGTGATTTTATAGACAAGTAAGGATGCATTTGCGTCGGCGGTTGACTAAAAGCTTCAGACGTTGACTATCAAAAGAAATTTCTTCTTTTGTTACCAAAAAATCTTCCAGTTATTAATTTGGTAATGGAAAAGTTTCATATAGATCTTTTACACTGTGGTGCCCTTGGCTGCTGTACGAGAAGTATTTTGGTCTATAGCTGTCAATAATATTGTAAACAAATGTTTAAATTGCTTTAGAGTAAAACCACGTCTAGTTCAACCCATATTGGGAAACCTTTCCAAAAAACATTTAACTCACTATGAATTTCCGTTTTACAATGTAGGGCTTGATTATGACGATAATCACACTGTTTAAAAAAAATTATTGCTTGTCTTGGATTGCTGAACTCAATCTTTAGTGACAATGCAACTAACTTTCGCGGAGCGCACCGAAAATTAAAGGCACTTTACGACCTGATTGTTGGAGCAGTTTCTGATTTTTTATCGACACGTTTACCGGCTCCCTATGAAGTAGGAATCTGGGACATCGCACTAAAATCAATAAAAAATTATTTAAAGCGAATTTTAGAAAACGTAAATCTTGTATATGAAGATTTTTACACGACTTTAACTCTGGTAGAAGCTATTTTAAACACACGTCTTCTATCGTTTTTGTGTTCCCTACGTGATGACCTGTATTCATTGACCCTAGGTCATTTTCTTATTGTACGACCTTTAACCTCTATTCATACATCTAATTTTTTCAAATTATCAAAAATCGGGTAACTTCTTATCAACGAGCTCAAAAATTAGCTACACATTTTTGGAATAGACGAAGTGGTCCCCAAACTACAAAAATGTTGTGGTATTGCCAGTTATCGCAATTACTTAAGGTAGATGTTATGGTTCTTATCTAAGAAGATCGAGTCTCACCTTTAAACTAGCTTTTGGGCGAAATTGTCAAGCTCCATCCTGGAGTTGACGGTGTGGTGCGAAATGTAAAACCAAAATCGTCATTGAAGTATTTTTGAGAAAACTTTTTCTTTTCAAACGTAATCTGGAGAGAGGTAAACACTAGATGTCACAAAGAAAAAAAAATTTGAATGTAGTAGTGGTAGGTCTGAAAAGTCGGTAAACAAGTGAGAGTAGTACCGTAAAATGGGGTGAATAGAATCACTTTTCAATTTTGGAACCGTGTAACACCACAAGTAATAGACATAGAATTTTGATATACATATCAACACATGTGTCTGTCTATACCTGGGCTATTCATTTCCGATGTCACTTTTTTTATGCTAAGTGATTTGCTATATATAAACTTTGTTATTCTCTGATCCTGTTTGTAGTTTCCCTACAATTTGTTGGAATGTTAAATCATATTCCAGAATAGTCTCTAGTCGTTTTTTCGCGTAAAAAATTTCCTTGGTAGCTGTTTTTTTTTAAATTTTAAAACTTGTGCTATAAAAAATCTACTGGAGGACTTAAATGTGCCATCTCTATTCTTCTTAGCGATGTAAGGTAAATTTATAACAAGCCAGTCACCAGTATTGATGTCTTCCTTATAGAAAGCAGGCTATTAGAGTTAATTGGCGACGACTGAGAAAACTCTTCATTTTCACCAGCAAGGCGCTCTTCGTTTTCTTCTTCATATTTAGACAAGATCCATATCTGAATTTGAATCGTGAGTGCTAAAATATTGGCTATTTTCATCAGAAGATGCAATGTCGTCACTTCTACCAGCAGGGACGTCAATTTTTCGTTTTTGCTGGGTAGGTTTGTTCTCATCATATCTCATGAATTTTCAAATATTAACAACGGAGTTGTTAATGTTATCTGTCTGAGGTTCATTTACTGGATCTTCCACAGGCAGCATGCGCAACACACGCTCAGCATTCAACGGTAATATTCCGCATTTATTAAACCCAGTCATTATGTTGTTAGACCTGTTTGCCTCAATAACTTCAAACAAACATTTTTGGCAATACCAGCCTCCTTCCTTCCTGCTTCCTTTTTATACAGTTTTCTCCAGGCAGTCTTCAATGGTTGGAAAAAGCTACGTCTAAAGGTTGCGTCAAATGCGTGAAATTGGTCATTAAAAATATAAAACAAATATTGTTTTCGGGAGCACTCTTTTATTGCTTGTACTGAAAGATGGGACGTTAAATTGTCACCTATTAATATCATCTTACCGGGTAACTTCTTCAAATATGGAATGGCAACTGAATGCATCAAATTCTTGAAGCAATAACTATTGAACTATCCTGATTTGCTGCGATTATATCTAGTACGGGGTGGTCCTCCGGTTGTCCAACATGTTTAAAGCTTTCTATACTACATAACATGGCAGTAATACTCTACTACCAGAAGCAGCAAACATGGTTGAGGTGGAGGATTTGCTATGATTTATAATCCGTTCGGGATATTTACATCTCCACCTTGCAATATTTTTTTTACCAGGGTCATCACAAATATTTGTTTCATCTTAGTTTACGATGTGGCTAACTGGAACATCTTCTAATTTTTCAGATAGATCTAATTTTTTAGAAAGATATTCTGTAATGGTTTCGCTAGTAACACTAGCACGGACCCGTTTTATATTTCGACACATTCTTTCAGATAGCATATTTGAATGTCGTTTTAAAAAGCTATATGCAAACTCTTTACACGGAAGGTTATCTTTAAAACAAGGAACAACTTTACCAGCTCTATTTAAATATTGTTCAATTAGCATTCTTAAACCGAATGTATTATAGGGGTAACCCCACTCGCTTCATATGAATAACTTTTTTACAAAAGATATTTATTCTACTTCACTCAACACTGTTTGTTTCTTAACACTTTCATTTTTGATATGGCTTTGAAGCACGGTGTAAGAAAGACTGCATCTTTTTGCGACTTGTCTTATGCTGTAACCATTAATGACATCTTAGCATCTGGGTTATATTGTTTGTAACTTTTTCATCCTACTTTAAGTTTATAATCTCTAGGCATGTTTACTTTGTGATCTTATCAACCTCAGGTATTGATCGTATTCATCCCACGTATTGATCTTATCCACACCAAACCCTAAAAACGTGCAGCGAATTAGAAATATTTTCCAGATATTTTTTGCACATAAATGAAGTAAAACTATTTCGTGTTTTTAATTACTAACCTGTTGGGGTCACTAATACTAATTACTCTGAATGTAGGCCTCTTCAGTTCGGAGTTTTGGACAAAGTTTTTACGCTCACTAAAATAACTGACTTACAACATCATAGGTATCTATTAGTTTTTTATACTACCAACTGCTGGTGACTAAATGTTACCGACATCTATGTACTATGATATAAAGCGCCGATCAAGTTCAAATACAAAATGTTTTGATGATTTATTTAGGTTTTATGATTTTTCTAAACAATTTCTAAACAATTTCCCACTTTTTGATCTTATTCGCCCCAGCTGTCTTATTCGGCCCATTCTACGGTATCTTATAGTGTAAAATTATTTGCCATTTAGTAACCATGGACGAGTAAGTCAAGTCATAGCGTGGATTTGCAATAAATTAATTTAAATGATGACAGTGCGCTTGCTGATCAATAAGAATTCCGATTATCTTAATTTTCTGAAATATTTACACCCTTGATTTCACCGATTCCAGGATATACAAAGTTGGAACAAAAAGCTCCAAAAAAAATTAGAAATAGATATCAAAGGTTCTGACTTCAAAAACCAGTTTCAGCACTATTTCTTTGATTGTGAAAAATAGTACAGAAATGTTTAATAGCATTTCTTTAATCGTATTTTTATTTTTTGCAAAGGAAGCGGTGGTTAAATAAAAGAACTATTAATCTACATTAATTGTATGTTACTAAATAGATCGAGCAATAGATTGTTTCTTTTTTGATGATTTATTTTAACTATGTAAAGAAATTGGTAGTTTTTTAACTTAGGTTTTTATTAGTAATATAATGAAATTTTTGAAAATTGTGTAGGGGGTTTATTACTTAATATAAATAAGATTCTATAATTTTATGTTATGATCCTTAATAGCAAGTCGAAAAATGAATTCATCAAAGATTTAAACTCCAACTGTCACGCGTATTGTCTCAACCATACTTTATAAACTATATTATACACGGTGTAAAAGATTTATTATTCTTAATCCTTATATTGCTGTTTTGTTTTTTGTTAAACTTAGTATTTCTTAGAATAAACAAAAATATTTGCAGAAGCATTATAGGTTTATCATAATTTTACTTTTCTAAATAGGAAAAAAATTTAACAGTTTATTTGAACTAATTCTTTGTACTTTTACTTTACAATGTTTATTAATTTATAATGACTTTATTCAAATAAACAAATTCTTAATAACCACTTATCTTTGTCTAAAATCGTGACCGTGTTTGTAATAACTTTTAAATGAGACTCTCATAAACAAGAAAGTTAGTAATGCGAACAAGATATATGATGGTAAAATGTCTTTTAAATTAGAGATTGATTAGTTAGGGAACACCGAATACAGTGGATTGTAATTTGAAGGTCTTTAGACAACTAATTCTGTAATATCAATTTTAAATACTGTAATTAATTTATTAAACCTTCACAAAATGTGATTCAAAATAGTGTTTTCAAAACAATGAGTATTTGTTCTAGTACGTTTTAGGTTAGTGCTTTAAAAGAACTGATTCGCGATTGCTGATTCTTGAAGCGTAGATCTTGTGACCGTTACGATAAAAATTTTATTTGCAGTGTGTAATTGCTTATGTATTAAAATTGTTTATTGGCAGCAATATGTGGAACGCATTTAACATTGAGCATAACCGGCCACATTCTTACTCAATAAAAAAATGGGTAAACGTATGATTCTTTACATGTAGGAATGATTCTTTATAACTACTTTTACTTCGAATTTTTGTAATCGATTAAATTATTTTAGAGCTGTTAAAAATATTGTTGTTTTGGCACAGTTGTACGTAAGATGATAAAAATAATGATTTTAAAAAAATCTTATGATTCATTTAGATATGATTTTTATCATTAATACTATTTGTAGAACGTGTAAAAAACACGCATTTGAGATGAATCTACAAAGCGGATAATTACAATATTCTTGAAAATAATCATTAAACAAAGAAATGTTTCAGGCAATTAATTATTCCACAAACAAAATTGCTATTTTGCATTAATTATATATGTTAATCATGTAATTTAACTTAATTTAGAATATTTAAACAACTTATCTTTAATTATGTAATGTTTATTTACACTTTTTCTGTTATAATTTTATCCAAGTTCTTTAAATGGCTATCTTTTGAATTGTTTTTTTTAAACTATAACCTAAAGTTTTATCAAAAAAAAAACGCCATTTTACTATCCGATTGTTTGATTTGATACGTTAATGACAGCGTTGTACATAAATTTTTGTAGAGGATGAAGGTCATAGACATACTTTGCCAAACAATAGCCAAAGATTGACGTGTAGTTACGTTATTAAATGAATAGCTATAATAACTTTTGTGATAATATTGAAAGAATATTTGACAAAATCGTAATTGTATTGTAAATGCACAGATTAAAAAAATTCCACTTTTAATTTGCATTATCTCATTTCTCCAAATAAATCTAAAAATTGTTTGTTGTTTTAATAGTAAAATTTTTCTTATTTTTGTACGAAAGTAGTTTCATGAGTTCTTTTGGTCAACTTTGTTTTTTTATTCTGTTACTTTTTTGTTTGTTTGTTTTGGTGTTAATAACCTTGTTTCCTTCAAAAATGTTTGATAAATAAATTTGTAGTTGGTTTGTAGCTTTATGGCGTCTCTTAATCTTTATTTCTTGATTCAATAACGTACCTATATATGGCATTACTGATAAATTGCGTTCTTACTATTTTGACCTCTTATGTACAATACCTTTCCGTGAACCTTCTTTTAAATTATAGTATCTGCTAAACTACGAACCTTGTATCTATATTTGCAGCATTTTATATACTACTGTATACAATATTTATGATTATAGTGATAACTAAAAAAATTGAATTGATAAGTTATGACTTAAATTTTAAATAATTTGGGTATTATACAATCACCTCGAAAATTGAATTAATTACTAGCGCATTTCCTTAATGGAACATACTGCTAATCAAATTTAATTTAATTATAAATAAACTGTTAAAAAAATATTTGATAGTAACCTTGCATATATAACCTTTACAATTAACAAAATGCAGATGTTAAGTAAGTTACAATCACTTTAATGACAATTTTCAAGAAGGTATTTTTATATGCAACACAAAATCATTAATTAAGTTAAATTAAATTATATTGTATGTATAAATAATTATTTTGTTCGCATTGACCCAGAAACTTTGATTCAAAATTACCCTTGAAGCGCCAGAATGTGTATCATAATTTAAATAAAATAAGGACAATTATATGTGGAAGAAATACTTTGTTAATTGCATTTCCTGTGGAAAAGCACTTCGATTTTAAAATAATAAATATGTAGTGTTAATTAACGCCTTTTTAATTATTAATTTTATTAATACAAAAGAAAACTGCATAATTCAATTGATGAACAAAGATAAATAAATTAATACTTAAAGGCAGAATTATTTTATAAAATGCGCAATTTTAATAATATGCAATTATATTTTACTGCTATAAAGCGCTTATATCGTATTAGTAATAAATGATTTTAATTGTGAACTTTTGGGTATCCTTAATAAATACAATTTATTTATAAACTTTTTCACATACAAAAACATTATTTAATTTGAAAAAAAAACAACATAACGTTTATATGTGAGTACAGATACGGGTTAAGTTGGGTATTATTATCCACTATTGAAAAATCATTTTAAAAAGTATTTTCATAAATTTATTTTCATTTTTATATTTTACAAGTACAAGCCATAAGCCATTCAAATATTTTCTTCATTGAGGTACATAACATAATTATAAACTTATAGAGAACAGAAATATATTCTAATAGTATTACAACTCAAAATTTTTGTGTTTTAGTTTCAAATGTAATATATGATACAAAAGCACAAAAAACTAAAAAAATATTTAAAACATTAAAAATACTCGTTCATATATCACAGGACGAAACTGATCGACAAATAAAAACAAAACAATATATTATTTTAATAATGCAACATATCAGCTTTTAAAGGTTAATATCCAGGTATTAAGCATTGTTATTAATATTATAGCTAAGTGAATTGAGCTTTCCGTGCATTAATTTTTGCAAATTGTTTAATTAAATCTTCGGTGTCTAATTCTTTTAGCTGGTTCGTTTCTACTGAAATGATAGCAAGATTACTTAGTCAGTTTTGCTCTATGGTCGATCTTAAATAATTTTTTATTATTTTGAGTTTTGAAAAAGATCGTTGTTACTAAATACGAAGTATTATGCTCGTATTAGGAAAAGAATACACTAAGTTGTTAATTGTTATATAATTTAAAGTTTCTTCTGGAGACGTAATAACTTTTTCATCAAAATTTTGTAAATATTGCAATTGTTTAACAAGTTCCACGGCAGTTATGCCTCGTTCATTGTGAGTTTTGTCGTTTAATAAACTTTCAACTTTTTAACATAATTCTAATTGTTCGTTTTCAGAATGATTTTTTAATTTATCAATATTTCATAAAAACGCGAAATTATTAGAGTAAGAAGAAAGTAATTGGAATCTCTCATCCACTTATGTTATGATTACATCTAAAGCATTAAAAAAACAATCAACTTTGAACTTTAAAGTTTAGTCGTAGATCTGTTCATCGTCACATTCATAATCAAAATGTTTTTTTAAATTTTATGCAGACTTAGACCTCTTTGTTTTTTGAATTTAGGTTCTATGTCTAAGCTGGATGCTATTTCTTTAGCATCAATCAACAGATCATTAAAACCTTTATCGGAGCGATAAGTTTTCAAAAAATTATTTAAGTTATTTAAATGATTACAACACTGAGCAACATCAAAGTTCGGTTTTTGAATAATTTTACTAACAATGTTAACTTTACTTAAAATATTATACCACAATATAAGAATGCAAATAAACTCAAAATTTTGCAATGTTTTGGCCAACTATGCAGCCAAATTTTTTACGTTATTTTCAAAGTTTTCTTCCCTTATATTAAACAGAGCATCATAAACCTCCTCAAGTTGATACCTTAAAGGAGTTATTGCATCTATTCTACTAGACCATCGAGTATTCGATAAAGGTTTTAAAGTTAAATTTGTTACATTAGATAAATTAGATATCAAAATTGACCAGCGTTTAGTAGAAGCTGAAAAAAAATACAGTTCTTGAACTTAAGAAAAAAAATTGATGCTCAAAGTAATAGATTTTGCGGCATCGTTGACGACTAAATTTTGGGTATGATTGCAACAAGAAACAAAAAAATCTCGCGGATTTCAATCAAAATTTTTTTTGTAGACCATTATGCCTACCACCCCATTGTCGTAACCCTGACCCCGCAAATTGTTGATATTTAAGCTTTTTTTCTCTAACGCCGACAAAAAAAATTGTCAAGCCTTCACCCGACACATCATCTATAGGACAAAATAATAAAAAAAGTTCTTCTATACTAATTCCCGTGTTCTTTAAATAAACAAATCTTATACAAACTGAAATTTGTTCTTGGTGACTAGAGTCAGGAGTGAAGTCTAATAATATGGAATAATATTTTGCCTTTTTAGTTAGTTCTAAAATTTTGGATTTGATATTTTCACCGATCAAGCTGATTACTTCATTTTGTATTTTATTCCCGAGATAGTTTTTGTGATCTTTAAATTGAGAGCGTTTTGTATGTTCTGACATAATTGGGTCAAATTTGGAAATCATTTATATGTATTTTAAAAAGCTACCATTGTTTTTCTCAAACAACTTATTACTTCTTCTTTTGGTACCTTATCCGTTTCGGACGTTGGCGATCAACATAGCTATTTTTATTTTGTTCACTGCTGTTCTAAACAGTTGTATAGATATTAGGCCGTACCATTGGCGCAGGTTGTGTAGCCACGAGTGTCTTCTTCTGCCAGGCCCTCTTTTGCTGTCCGTCTTGCCCTGCAGAATGAGTTGAAGGAGTCGGTACTTGTCATTGCGCATTACGTGTCCGAAGTATTCTAGTTTTCGTTTTTTTATTGTGTAAGATATTTCTTTCTGTTTGCCTAGCCTGCGCAAGACTTCTTCGTTGGTTATGTGGTCAACCTAGGATATGCGGAGAATGCGTCGATACACCCATATTTCAAAGGCCTCAAGTCTTCGCATCATCGGTTCTGTAATGGTCCATGCCTCCATCCCATATAAAAGAATCGAGAATTTGCAGTCTTTAATTAATCTGTTTTTGAGGGTTAGCGATACATCTCTGCTGGTGAATAATGGTCTCATGTTATTGAAAGCAGTTCTTGCTTTTTTAATTCTGGATTTTATCTCCATAGATTGGTCCCACCGTGCATTGACCCACAATCCAAGATAGCAGTATTTCTCTACTCGCTCTATGATCTGACTGCGTAGCGTGATCTGACTTTCCTGTTGTTGTCGTTTACTGATGACCATCCATTTGGTTTTTAGAGAATTTAGTTTTAAACCATATCGTTCGCTGACCTCTTGAATTTTTTGTAGGAGTCGTTGCAGTTCTTCGGTGTCATTGGCAAGTATCACTGTGTCGTCAGCGTATCTTATGTTATTAATTAGTTCCCCATTCATTTTGATGCCCGCAGTAGCGCCATCAAGTGCCTACTTGAAGATTTCCTCCGAATATATGTTGAACAGCAGAGGGGAAAGGACGGATCCCTGTCTTACACCTTTTTTTATTTTAATGTTTTGTGAAATAGAGCTATTAATTTTTATGGCAGCAGTCTGTCCCCAATAGAGGTTGCCAATTATCCAGATATCTTTGTGGTCAAGTCCTGCTTTCTTCAGGATAGATATGAGTTGTTCATGGTTAACGCTATCAAATGCTTTAGCGAAGTTCACGAAACCCAGATACACGTCCTTATTCGTATCTCTGCATCGCTGGATCAAGACCTGCTTATTACTACTTCCACGAAAAGCTAAACTTTGCGGACCTAAAAACTGAATCACATAAAAAATTCTTTCTATAACAGCTTGCCAGTATTTAGTTTATTACATTTTGAATTTCAGAATCAATTATTTCATTTTTATTAAAACGGTTAAAAAGATCTAGCAATTTTAGAACATTTTCGATATGTAACTTGCTCTTTTCATGAATGTTTAAATGTTCAGTTAAATACTGCCAGTCATTGTAACCAGATTCACACTAAGGCAAATAGATTTCAAATCGCTGTCATTAAAAATTTAGAACAGAAGCAGTAAAGTAAATTTTTTGTTTCGGAATACGACAACCAAAAACGCTCAATTTTTTCTTTGTTCGGTAAAATTCTAAAGAAGTAACTATTGAAAAACTAACGCCCCGACTCCGAACTGTCTTTCGGATAAAAATCCTTTTTGTTTTGATAATGAGCAGGGCCACGTTCTACTAATTCTTGAATATTATTAGGACGTAATTTTTTTTTGCCATAGTGCAGCATCTTTCGAAAGTTCACTCAAATTTTCCGTTCTGGTAATTTTTAAGGTGTTGATTTCTCACTATCAGCGGAACTTGAAGATGTCGATGGATTGCTTTCTAGAAGATCAGTTTCTTGGCTGCTGCTGATACTTGTTTCAAGCACAAATTCAGAATATTGGGATTCAGTTGTATTATTGTTTTTATTAATATTTGGCAAAGTAGACTAGGGTTTTGAAAAAAAAAATGCATAATTTTCACATGATTTTCTAGTTCTTCCTCTCTTTTTCTTTTATTCAACAAATTTTGGTATCCAGACAATTCCTTTTTTTCTGACATCTTGTATACTGTAAAGAAATTAATACGTAAGTAAACAAATTGATAAATTATTCATGAAAAATGGAAATGTTTCGACGTCTCAAACTCAAACTCGAAAGTGTTTTTTCAACATTACTTATTTCAAGTTATTTCAAACCTTATAAATTTTTATAAATAGTGATACAGTAGTACCTAATTAATCCGGACTAATTAAAACACGACTTATCCGGATTATGAAAAAATCCGGATAAGTGGAATCATTATCGTATATACAAAAAATCAAATACTAACAGCATGTGATAAATTTATTATAAAAATAAAAACAGAATTATTTGAATTTTTTAACTGAAAGTTATATAATTAGAAAAAGCTAGTAATTTTCGTTTGGAATAATTTTTCACCCTTCAAGAAAAATGCTCCTTCTTGAAGTCTCTCCAGAACCATTATTTCTGCTGGTGCAACATCATTTTCTTTCGCCCACTGTAAAGCAGTGTTTAGAGCTTTTACTGCTTCTTTATTCTTAATTTTTCTTCTAAATGGTTCTTTTTCATCATCGTCGGATTGAATTTGGATACTTACTTCTCCAGTCTGTAGTAACATAGAAGATATTAAATGCAAATCATTTCTTGTAGAATTTATCTGTGATTTTAAAATGCTTAAAAGCAAATGGTCTTCTTCATCATATTCGTTAAGATCATTAGCTTCGGAACCAAGAATGTTCGTCCATGATTTGGATATTGTGTGTGGTGCAATAGTTTGCCATGCATGAAAAACCCAAAAGACAGCATCCTTCACCGTAAGAGATTTTATGCATTTGGAAATGTTATTTTCATCTGATGAAAAAATGTGAGTCAGTAAACTTTTACGGTAAGCTTATTTCGTTAACTGAAAAAAATTTGGATCCAAAGGCTGAATAAGAGCAGTTGTGTTTGAGGGTAGAAACATAACTGTAAAATCACCTTCATCACTAGCTATTTTTTCTTCGCCTGGACCATGACATGTCGCGTTGTCAATCAACAGTAATGCTTTCTGCTCCAAATTTTTGCTTTTAAGAAAGCTTTTTACTTGTTTAACAAAACAGTCTTCTTGCCAATCGCGAAAGATTTCGGATGTCATCCAAGCATTTTTTGATGATCTGTAATCTATTGGCAAACATTTTTAAATGCTCTTGGATTTCTTGACTTACCTATGGCTAAAGGCTTCTCATCTTCATGCATAATAAAAAAGTTAATCTTTCTTTTGCAACTTTTCTATTAGGGGCTGTTTTCTCTTGGCTGTCTACTACTGTTTTATCCGGTAGCATTTTCCAAAAGAGCCCCGATTCATCACAATTGTAAATTTGGGATGGATCCACGTTCAGTTTTAATATTCTCTCTTTAAGTTTGGAAATAAAAGGTGGAACAGCAGTTTTATCACTTGATAACTTTTCTCCACACACTTTTAATCTTCTTAAACCAAATCTGGATTTAAATTTTGCTAACCATTCTCTACTTGCGACAAAATTTTTGTTGCCATAAACTTCTGAATATATTTTCTGTGCCATGGCAGCCAAAATGTTAAAAGAAATGGGAATATGTCGGGATCTTTGGGTTCGAAACCAATTGTATAGTCGTTTCTCCATTTCTGGATATTCCGCCTGCCTCAAGGTTTTTCTTTTCTTGAGAACTTGTTGGTAACAATTGTCCACGAATTTCTCGATTAAAACAAGTCGAAACGTCCGAATTTCTCTTTGTTTCTGATTTCTGGGAAGTCCGGATTACCGAAACTATAATAAATCCGGACTATAAGATACATAATCGGAAAACGAAACAGTCCGAATTATTGGGTCATCCGGATTACTGGATGTACGGATTAACGAGGTATTACTGTATTAGTGCTTATCAATTATTCTGTTTGAATTTACTTTAATTAACAATGATGTTTATATAATCAAATATAAAAGGATTTTTGAGATTTAAGTTTTTGGCTTTTAATGTTTTAATAAATCTAAAAAAAATAAATTTTAGATGAACTCACTTTAATTCACAACACAAAACACATCACTATAAAGTCTGTAAAACTAGAAAAAAAAGTTTCATAAGCAGATATCCTTTACCCCATGCACCTTTTCGCTTCGCTCAGTTAATTATTAATCGGGCATCAGACAACAAATGAAATCGCGACCGATGCAGCGCTTAGATATATAAAGTTTCGTACATTGCAAGCTCAGACAGGAAAAAAACCCTTGTTCGCTAGTTGGCTCGTTGGAAGCCAAATTTCAAGCTCAAACATGAATAAAAACAGAATTGTTTGAGTTCACACAGTTCATGTTATTATGTTACGTATTACGTATTCGATCGAATAAATGCTATTATTGCATACTTTCATTTGAATTTGAGAAGTAACTCGGTTCTCTCGTCTCAAAGAGTAAAAATAAACAAATAAAATACAATGTAATAGCTAGCAATTCCTTACTGGTTTTTTTATTATTATAAATTTTGTTTTGACAATGTTGTTAGTTGCTTTATCTTTTTTTTTTCACATTTGAGTTTTGAGGCTTTTCGGTGCCTCGGCGCTGTCGTGCACCACACGACTTTGCCCTTATGTACGGCGCGGGACTGTTCATCACACAAGCTGAGCTTTTGTCAGACGTCGCGGTAGAGATCTTCCGAAGCAAATTGATTGATTGCGCCGTAAAGTCTCGCTTTTATAGAACGGCTTTCGATCGATAAAATTGGTTTTCAAATCTCAGGGAAAGGAAAACTAAAATCCCGGTTAATATTAAAATGATTTTTAATTATTTCAATACATTCCCTAATTTTCCGCTGATAGTAATTAAAAACATTCGACAAAATTTTAAGAGTTTACCCAAGAGATTGTTTAATACTTTTTCTATTGTAATTGTTTGCGACTAACACCTTGATTAGATTACTCTTTTTGAAGAGGTTTTCCATAAACTGAATGTGATAAAGAACCTTCTTCATTTCGATTAACTGAAGTTCCTGAGTTCCTTTCTAATTTCATAGTAAAATCAATATTTTGATGAATGTTTAAATGACACAGAAACTCGTTGAGCGTAGAAAGACCATGTTGTCAAATAATAGGCGTCATCAACGTATCGCTACCAGCACTTAGGTTTTAGATAGCATTCCAAAATCGAAATTTTTTGTATTAAAATCTCTTAAACAAGATGAATCTATAGTCATTCTTAAAACTGACCAAAAGAGCGCCACTGCTATTATCAATCGTTCAGATTATGATAATAAATTTTACACTCATCTCAGACGGGTACTATAAAGTAATTTTAAAAAATCCTTCTTTATCTATTGATAGAGCACTTTCCAAACTTATAAAAGAGTCGTCAATTAATTAAGCCGATAAAAAAGCTTTTATTACCTAAAGATTCTAAAACTCTTCAATTTTACGGATTACGTAAAATTTATAAGTCTAATATTCCACTTCGAGGTATTATCAGCGCTAGAAACTCACCTACTTCTAAAATCTCTAAATATCTTGCAAGTTTATTAAAACTTTTGGCAAGGATGACTGAATCACTTCTATCCAATTTGAGGGATTTTGTTCCGAAGTTGCATAATTTTTGTTTGCAGCCGACTGACATTCTGATTAGCTTTGATGTAGAGTCTTTGTTTACTAAAGTGTTGGTACCTGATTCAATTAACATTATTAGATTCAGCGAGAACAATATTTCAAGCGACATATTACCTTTTATCGAAAAAATGTTTAACGCCTACATATTTTACTTTTCGAGAAAAATTTTACTCACAAACATTATGAGCCGTCATGGGTTCTCCGCTTTCACCGGTTGTTCCTAACATATTTATGGGACGTTTTAGGGAAAAAACTTTATCCATGGTTTATCTAAAACCCATGTGTTGGTACAAATATGTTGATAACACTTTTGTCGTTTAGCAATATGGTTCTTCTACGCTCATCGAGTTTTTATGCCATTTAAACTCAATTCATCAAAATATTTGTTTTACTATGGGATTAGAAAGGAAGTCCTCTTTACTATTTTTGAACGTTTCAGTTGACCAAATAAAAAACTATCTTATTGTTGTCACATTCAGTTTATTAAAAACCTATCTACTAGATAAATATTTAAATGGATGGTCTCATCATCACCCTTCTCAGAAATTATCAGTAGTGAATTCTTTAGTCTACAGAGCTGTTTCCTTAAGTTTTTTAATAAACTTGCAAGATATATAGAGTTTTTAGAAGTAGGTGAATTTCTAGCGCTGACAATACCTCGAAGAGGAATATTAGACTTATAAATTTTACGTAATCCGTAAAATTGAAGAGTTTTAGAATCATTAGGTATTAAAAGCTTTTTTCTCGGCTTAATTAATAGACGACTCTTTTATAAGTTTGGAAAGTGCTCTATCAATAGATAAAGAATTTTTTTAAATTATTTTATAGTACTCGTCTGAGATGAGATTGTAAATTTTGTTATCATAATCTGAACGATTGATTATAGCAGTGGCGTTCCTTTTGTCAGCTTTAAGAATGACTATAGATTCATCTTGTTTAGAGATTTTAATGCAAAAAATTCCGATTTTGGAATGCTATCTAAAACCCAAATGCTGGTACCGATACGTTAATGACACCCATTATTTGACAACATGGTCTTTCTACGCTCATCGAGTTTCTGTGTCATTTAAACATGCATCAAAATATTGGTTTTACTATGAAATTAGAAAGGAACTCGTCTTTGCCATTTTTGGACGTTTCAGTTAATCGAAATAAAGAACGTTCATTATCAGATTTAGTTTATGGAAAATATCTTCAAAAAGAGTTAGATCATCTAACCAAGTGGTTAGTCGCAAACAATTACAATAGAAAAAATTTTAAACAATTTATTACAAATTTTACGTCTGCGAAACCAAGAGTAACAACGGAATCTATGTCTCAACCAGTGTCTATCGCTTATCTACCCTATGTCAAGGTACCACGAGCAGTATAGGAAAAATGTTGTCTAAATTGAAATAATAAAAAATCCTTTTAATATTAACCGAGATTTTAGTTTTCTTTTCCGGGAGATTCGAAAACCAGTTTTATCGATCGGAGGCCGGTCTATAAAAGGAAGACTTTACGGCGCAATCAATCAGTTTGTTGTAGGCTATAACGATGTTCACTGCGACGTGTAACGAAATCTCAGTTTATGTGATAACAACAAGACGGGAATTATCCAGAATGAAAAATTGTATGTCAACAATAAAGTTATAATTACAAAAGTCGGAGCTTAAGGTTTTTGATAATAATAACTGATGTCATCATACAAAAAATACAAACATAAATTTATATATCTAAATTAAACCTGAAGATTAACCGCGTTATCTTAATTGGATTTAAAAATTATATATCTATAAGTAGTTTCTAAACGGAGCTTTAAATATGCTTAGTATTTTGCCAAGATTTTCGACATTGTCTACAGCCAAGTAGCTTGCACGCCAATCAGTCCTTGAAAGGTGTTTATTGAAAAAAAATAGCAACAATAAGTTTATTAGAGATCACGTATTTGTACAATTTATAAAAACATTGTTGACCGCCATCTTCATTAATTTATCTTATCTAGAACTGCTACTTTTTCCTAAACAAAACTTTATATACTAATATTGTTCTCATAATCTAAACCAATTTTGGTTATAATTTAGTTTAAAGTAAGTCTTGAGCTTTTGCGGTTCTAACAACGCGTTTGTAAATAGTGATGGCCAAACGCAAGACCAAGACAAGACCACATAGGTCTTGGTCTTGGTCTTGCGCCAGTTAGTCTTGCTCTTGGTCTTGTATTGATATCCTTTATCTCGATTTCGTTCTTGGTCTCTTTTAGTCTTGCATTTTTACTTCGTACTATGAATGAAACTTCACATCAAAAGTCAATGTTGTTAAAAAAAAAATTTATTTAACAAACAACATTTTACTCAAGTCGAAACAACCCTTTTTAAAAAAAAAAACTTTTTACTTTCACGTATACATACAATAATATTTTTGGGAAAACAAATGTTTTTTTTTGTATGTGGGATAAATATAAAAAGAACAATAATTTGTAATAAGAAAAAAAATGTAAGAGTCTTGCAAGATAGTCTTGTTCTTGCCGATATCTTGCAGAGCTAGTCTTGCATCCAGTCTTGGTCTTGTAACTTTGAGTCTTGGTCTTGGTCTTGCTAATGGTGTTGTTATCTTGCTCTTGGTCTTGACCAAGACCAAGACAAAACTGTAACTTAAGTTTTAGACAGTTAGGTTAACGAATGATTATAACTCTTCTAAAACATGTGTTTTTTCAGGTCGGCTCAATAAATAGGATACAGATTAATCAAGTCTGTATTTAACAGCTGCTAAATTTATATAAAAAAATTAAGAAGTTATGAAGTTGTGTTGCAAGTTAAGTGGAGTAGTATTGTATCTGCTTAACCATTTTTTATTGGTTACTCAAATATAATTTTTGATTTAATTGGATAGAATTTAATCTTACATACACATATTGAAAAACAATCGACCGTATTATATTATAATAAGAATATACACCCCAGCTCAAACTTTTTTTATCAGCCAGGCTAAAAATCTAGCCGGGCGGAGCTAAAGCTTGATTCATAAACCATCTCTACTATGGAAGATGCTGGCAGTGCGGTGTTTGGTATTGAAACTTGTTTAGTAGACACATTTTTTTGCTTTTATACATTCTGCAACTTCTTACTAAAGAATTTGCAAGATTTTTTTAACCGTTAAAGTGATTAAAGAAGCTTACTCGAGAGCATACACTCGGGTACTAAAACTTTTAAACAGAGCACACACTGAGGTCCTTCTTTATTGTTTACTTTTATTGAACCGTAACCAAAATTTAAATAGTTATCATCGTATTTACGATATTTATATATTACTTATGTTGGTCTTTAATCACTCTCATTTGAACTTTAAACTTGTTTGTTTAAAAAAAAAGAAACACTACAACAAAAGAATAATGAGCGTAGAAATAGTAAGAAATCAAAACGAAACATATACTATTATAATATGGTATAGATCAGACGAAAATGACAATAAAAAGAAAAACACAAGGTTTTGGGAAAAAATTGAAGAACTTCTAGAGGAAGGTAAAGTGATTATAATCATAATAGGAGATATGAACAGCAAAGTGGGAAATAAAGCATAAGATTGGAATGAAGTTATCGAACGTCATGGAGGAGCGATGGTAAACAGAAATGGGATGTTACTACTAGAATTCTGCCTAGATAACAACTTAATCATCAAAAACATCATCTTCCAATACAAACGAATACACAAAATTATCAGAGAAGTTACATCCAGTAATTAAACAATCTATAATTGACTACACCAGTGTTTCCCAACCTTTTTTACCTCACGGCACATTTACTAAAAATCATATTCACTCACGGCACACTTGCCTAATTACCTCCTATCTATGACCTATATACCTACCTATAGAATTATAGATAGACCTATATCCATAACAAGACACTTTCATTTTAATATAGTTTTAATAAATTTAAGAAAGATACAAAACTAGAAATTAGTAATACATAAATAAATACATAAAAAAACCTAGTGGGAAATTTGCGCCTGGTGCCCCTTCATTAAAAGTTTCTTTCTTTTGACTCTCCTCTCTTCAGCTAATTTTGCGTACTGTAGTTTGAGATCACGGTCATTTCTCAGATCAATCACTTCACTTTCTTTATCAGTAGTGAACAATGCGGTCTCATAGGCAGAATCGATAAAAGGATTTCTCACCCAGTCTATTGATGAAACATCAAGAGATGGAAAATATTTTTTAATATTTTCCTTAAGCAGTCGTAGACTTCTTAAAATTAGGTTTGAAAGCGTTGAGTCAATGTGGCAAGGTTGGTCAGATCAAACTTATCCCAGGTTGCATGTTTTTCAATTTTTGTTATCCACAGTGATAACTTTTGCTGGAAAGAGTTTATTTTGTCTGTCAATGTGAGAACGTTTTCTTGCTTTCCTTGCATGCCTTTGTTCAAAAAATACAGTTTTCCAAATATATCTGCCAAAAAGGCAACTTTGCTACACCAGGAGTCATCACTAAGAAAAAAAGAGTACGCTAATTCTTCACAAGTAAAAAATATCAATAACTCTTTCCTAAGTTCATAAAATCTTTCAAGGACACGTCCTCGAGACAGCCATCTTACTTCGGTATGTAACAATAGCTGGATATGCTTAGCATCCATAGCAGAACACAAACTATCAAAGAATCTCGACTTTAAAGACTTACTTTTAATGAAGGTTACCATTTTTACAACAGTTTGTAAAACATCATTGAGCTCGGGTACCAAAGACTTTGCTGCAAGTCTCTCTGTGAAGAAAGCAGTGAGTAAAAATAATATCTTAATTTTCTTTCTTAACCAAGGCTAGAAAACCTGTCAAATGACCTACCTTTGCAGGACACCCATCTGTACAAACGCTCAAACAAGACTGCCATGACAAACCAGCAGTGGAGAAATAATTGTTCACTAATTGGAAAATGTCCAGCCCGGTTGTGGTTGTAGGAAGGTGTTTGACAAATAAAAACTGTTCAATTAACTCACTTTCGCAAATAAATCTAACAAAAGTTAAAACCTGAGGTTTTCCAGTTATGTCTGTAGACTCATCAAATTGAAGAGCAAAAAAATCTACTGCTTTAAGTTTTTTATTCACTTGGATTTCAACATCTTTTGACATGTCTTCAATGCGCCTACTTATTGTATTATTAGATAACGGGATTTTTCTAACCTCTTTTTCACATTCTTCGCCAAACATAATTTTTACTATTTCACAACACGCTGGTAAAATTATTGACTCAGCTGTTGTGTGGGATTTCATTTTTTATGCAACGAGCTCAGCCACAGTGTAACTAGTGTAACTATAGCTTTGTAAATGTTGAAGCCTGGGTAGATTGATTTAACAATAGTCTTTTAAAATATTCAATAGGTTTTTCAGCCACAAATGCATGTTTTTTAAGTAGGTGTCTTTTTAATTTACTCGGCACCATTGCTTCGTTAGACAACTGTTCGTTGCAAATTAGGCATCGAGGTTTGGGCTAAAAACTCAGTGGTGAGTTGTGGCGCTAAAGTGGGGCATGCGCGGTAGCAAAACAGAATTTTTTTCGCGGCACACCTACACAGGCCTTGTGGCACAGTGGTGTACCGCGGCACACCGGTTGGGAAACGCTGGACTGCACAATTGTGACCAAAACTAATAAGAAAAAAAATGAGAGATACAAAAGTAAAAAAAAACTGTGAAATAGCAAGTGATCAATATCTAGTAGAAACAACTTTCGTTGATAAAATAAATTAAGAAGTAAATACCCAAAGGAAAATTATCGTAGAATGAGTAAAAGACTAAATACGCACACATAAACTCAGAAACAGCAAGACTAAAGAAAAGTATATAAACAGAGTAAAAAAGGAAATAGGAGTAAACAGAGAAATAACAAAAGATAATGAGGGAGAATGGAAGATATTCAAAAATATAATCATAAATGTTGCCACAGAAGCTTGTGGTACTAGGAGGAATAGGAATAAACACAAAAGAACTGAATTGTGGAATGAAAGAGTAAGAGAAGAGGTTAGAAAAAAAACACTGTGAAAAGAATATATCAAAGAGGAAACATAAGAAACGCATGAACTACAAACTACAACGTCAGAAAGTTAAGAAAATAGTTGCAATAGCAAAAAAGAAAGCTGGGAAAAATTCGGCGAAATAATGGAAACAAACACCAAAAATGAAACTGCTACGAAAAGTATAAACAGCAAAGAAGAGCGTCTAATCACTGGTGACAATTTGATAATAAACAGATGGCGAGAATATTTTAAATAACTTCTAAACACTAACAGAAAGAACAAAAAAGTGACGCCAGAGATGACTCAAAAGAAAAACAAACGGAAAACAGATAACCCTTACCCAATAAAAGAAAAGTTAAAACAGCTAATAGATAAAATTAAAATAGGAAAAGCACCGGGTTGTCATAAAATGATAAAATCTTAGAAAAAACACCCGACAATACTTGTTAAAATGAATTAACCTTATATGGAGAAGAAAAACAGTAACATAGGAATGGAGCAACGCAATAATTCTACCAATACATAAAAAAGGAAATACCAAAGCATGTAGAAATTATAGAGGAATCTTATTGCTATGTGTGATGGTCAAAGTATATGAAAGAATATTAGAGATTTGGATTTAGAAAGTAGCATAGTATACAAAACCGTATATTTACACTAAAACAAATAACAGAAAAAGCCACAGCCAAAAATAAATCAGTATACTTAAGCTTTATTGAGATGGACAATTCGACCTAATCAAAAGACAAGCAGTGTGAAATAGTCTGAAAGCAAAAAGGCATATAAAGAATCAAAAGTTCATACAAAAACACTACCAATGACAGAACATCCGAAATGTTTATTACAACAAAAGGAGTAAGACAAAAGGGAAATTTAGGCCCAGTCCTATTCATAAATACATTTGATAAAATAATCAAAGAATGTAAAGTAAAGTTCAAAAAATATTATGTAGGCTGGAATAATTTAAAATCAGTTATTGCGGACATATGCATATTTGTAGACGACATTGTACTCATGCCAGAAACTAAGAAAACACTGGAATACAATGTAAAAACTTGGAATTCAAACGCGAAACAGTATAGTTTAAACGTGAATTTACAAAAAACACAAGTCATGGAAATAGTAAAGAAGAAACAATATCATTAAATATACAATAAATGGAGAATCAATAGAAGGGAAAGAAGATGAAATTAAAAGTAGATTAGGAAATGCAGGAAGACTATTACATAAGCTCAGCAAACGATTCCTAAACAAGAAACAAGTATCCAACAAACTATAGATGACAGTATATAAAACCATATACGTACTAACGCTCATATATGGATGTGTAAACTAGATACTTAACAAGAGACAGAGAAGCAGAATCCAAGTGGCTAGGATAGATAAATTATGGAGCACGTGAATAAGAAAAGAACTAAACATAAAAAGCCATGGGAGAAATAATAGAAGTAAGGAAGCTAAAATGGTTCGTACATATTATAAGAATTGTTGACAACGGACAGACCAAAAGAGTATGAGAATCCTGAAACACTGGAAAAACAAAAGAGGCAGACCATGCAAAATGTGAAATACCGACGTGGTGGAAATTCTCGAAAAGAGAAGAAAAAAAAGAAGCGAAGTCACCCAACTAGCCAAAGACAGGAAAGAGTGGAGGAAATTTATCAAACTTGAAGTATTTAAATTAAATGTAGCAAATTAATATAACCTCGTCACCTTAGAGGTATAGGAAGTACTGTAATGTAATATAAAATTTAAAATCAAAACAAAAAAAGTGCTCTTGATGATAAAACTGAAGAAATTACATCCAAAATTCACTTTTTTACAAATAATTTGAAAAACCAAAAATTGTATTAGAAGTTTTTAGACGCCATTTTCTAAGTCGTTACTTGTAATTATTTTTTTTCAGTTTTGTATACGACTTTATGATTTTATTCATAGCTGACTAAATAATCTTATCATTATTTTTAAAGATATAAATTCACGGTCGCTTTATTCATATTGTTATAATAGTGCAGTAAAAGTCTTTTAAATGCCATTAAAACATTTAAAAAAATTGTTCAAAATTGTTTTACGACGTTTATCTTGTTTGCTAAATTTTGCTTCATGACACTACTGTTAATTTCGTTTTCTGCGAAATCGTGTGATCAGGAACTTTGATGTATTTTTTAGTTTTTAGTCGAACACTACAAAACAATAAATATATTCGGTGATAATGCTAGAATTCTTGAGCAAAACAGCTCCCTAGTATACAATAGCGTTAATTTAAACGATGACTAAACAAATAGTCATAATAACAATGAAAGTGAGGGTTGAATTCAATGTACTAAACACTGTAATCCTAAAACTAATAAACAAATTATTTATAATTTAAGACGCAAATGTATCTATACAGTTTTTTTTGTTTTACAACTGCGTATAGATATAAGAAATAAATTATACAAGACAATCGTAGATATGACTCTTCTAAACGACCATGATAAATAACTTTGATTAGATAATTAGTTAATAGCATTCATAACAACAAATTTAAGCACAAGGAAAACGAATAATTTTTTATTCAATTTATAATTAGTAAAATTAAATAGTTTATATATATACAAAAACAGAAGTAATTTGTTGGAGTTGAAAGACATAATCAAAATAAAATAAAAAGTAGACAAATAAACAAAAATTACGATAAACCAGATAGCAATCGTTATTTATCTACTCTTTTTTAAGTTGTTTTGTAGATTGTTATTAAATGCCATCCTGGGGGGATTCTGAAATTTATAATAACATAAGACCTAAGTTTTTAATTTTTATTGCACAATGTTGTCAAAACCGTAAGTTAACTTCTACTAAAAAAACAAAAATTTTTACCATTCGATTAAAATTGTTTCAATACACCGATGAAATCTAATCATGAAAATTAAGGCAAAAATAAAACAAGCTCAAAAAATTCAACAATTTTTAGTAAACCCCAGCTGAACTTGGTACTGTAAACTAGACGCATTTGTAATGTGGGATGCTGGAGCAGAGGATGATAAATGCAAAATCTTTTACTCAAATACAAAAATCAAAAAAACTTTTGCTAACCGTCAAAGAAAGCATGACACAGATGACAGAACATAGAACATGCAGTAAGAAGCAAGAAATACGAGCTTCTGAGTTAAAATTGTAATATGTAGTAAATAACACAGTGTAAATAACAATAATTGTTTATACAATGACAAAATGAATTATTTTCAGTTACAGTTTTGGATTTTTTCGCATTTTTTAAAATTTCTTTACCTTTTTATTCGTGTATACTAAGCAGCTGTACAGAAACTTTTCTCTAGTGACGGTTTAATGATTTTGAACAACAATGTGATTAAAATTTTCCGCGTGTGTAACCTTGGTAATTCCCATTTCATCTTTATCAGATTTTTTTAAATTCAAACTAATTATTAACCCAGTTGAATTAACAAATGATTTAAAAGCCTTTTTGTCAAATCACAAATTTTATAAACTTGTTAACTTTTACAATGTCGTCCAGTACAAAATCAATTGTTTTGCTGACGAAATAGTCAAATCAATAGCTACTATTTAGTTAACAACGACGTCAGCTAACAACTTAGTTAACTTTGCATTGTGCAACCGGTCATTATAAGATCTTGCACTAAAAGTTGTTTTGAAAAACATTTTTTTACGTTGTTAATAATGTAGTCAACTTCTGGTGGCATATTGCAAAAGTTTTCTGCAACTATGTGCAAACTATCGGTTAAACATGTAAAGTAAAGATTGGTAATAGTAATTTATGTAACAAGTGGCGAAAGTAAACCATAGCATTACGAACGTTAATACAAAGTCGGAAAAAACACATTAAGAACATCATAAATATGTTGATATTAGATTTATAACTAACTAAATCTGTCAAGTTTAAAATTCAAATGTTTTACGTAGTACCAACTCCTAAATATACAGGGTTCGTCATTACTCTGGCCTCGGTTTCTAGTGCCTTTCTATAAATGTCAGCATAAAATGTTTAGTACCGTACTTATTTCTATTGAAAAGTTGCATGTTTTAAAAATAGTTGTGTTTATACAGGGTGTTTAGTTTTCGCTGGGCAGCATAAAGTTGCACTTTTTTAAATAGAAACCTCAATCAATTATTTTTACGCTGCTCGATGAAGACTTAATTTAGATGAAAAATACTTTTTTAATTTTTTTAAAGTGACTTCAGCGTGACCATTTTATAGCAATTTTTTAAAAATGCAGTATCTGAAAGAAATAGTCACAAAACTGGTGTTTTTTGAAATTTTGGAATTTGTTTTTGTACATTCGTAGATGAAAGTCAGAAGTGCATTAATAGTCTAAAATTTTTTTTTTTAATTTGCCGTACTTATTTTGTATGATAGCGCTAATTTTCAATTTTTTTAAATTGCGGAAACATTTTTTTAACCCTGCGTTACATATGTGGGGTCTAACAAACCCCAGCCACAGAAACTTGTTTTAAAAATGTATTAAACGAAGTCTTATGCTCATGTGCCTCCCAATAGCTTCCCGAATTACCCTCCGCTACCCAATTCAGGCGTCACAGCATTACCTCGTAGACTACGTAGACAATCATCTAAGTTATACGCCATTGAAACGGTCTGGGGTGTATCAAACCCCAAAGGTAACGACGTTTGTGATTTTTGCATAACAAGTAAATTGTTATTTTAAACTAATTTGGACCAGAAAACCACTTTTTTGCTATTTTCTCACAGATGTAACATCGTCGTATAAAAAGGAACAGGAAAATTTTCGAGCTCTGTGGGATGAAGTCAATTCTGATGATGAAATCGAATCAGCAAACGAAGATGACGACAGTGATCATATCTCTGAAAGTGAACACGGAGCAGGATATAACCACAGATGATGACCTGGAGACAGATACAAACCAGAATACTGCGACCGAAACACCACTTGAAGAAGAGACGGAAGTTTCAAAAACTAATAAGACCCCAAGGAGAATGGGAGTCTATTTCGGAAAAGATGGCACGAAATGGAATAAGATTTCAGGGAATTTACGTGTTCGAACAAGGGCAACTTAATTGCCAGGTGTGAACTACACGCAAGAGATGCAAAAAGTATTTTGGATTGTTGGCAACTGTTTTTTGATGGTCAAATGATCGACAACATGGTGCGGTGGACCCATGTCAAAATTCAGGAGAAGTCGATTGCTTATCAAAATAAATCCATGGTGAAGCCAATCAATGTTTCTGAAAGGAAAGCACTTATAGGATTGCTTTATTTAGCAGGACTGTTTCGTTCTAATCGTCAGAATTTAAGAGACTTGTGGCAAACAGGTGGTACTGGAGTGGATATCTTTTGCAGTACGATGTGTCTCAATCGTTTTCAATTTTTGCTGGTTTGTCTTTGCTTCGATAATGTACAAAATCGTGATGTGAAACGACCGATTGACAAATTAGCAGCTGTACGTGGAATTCTGGAAAAATTTGTTGACAACTGCCGGCAATCATATACCCCTTCACAGTACATGACAATAGACGAAAAATTCGAGGCTTTTCGTGGGAGATGTTTCGTCAAACAATATACCCCTAGCAAGCCGGCAATACGGAATCAAAGTGCTAGTAGATTCACGTTCCTACTATCTTTTTAATTTAGGAGTATACGCAGGGAAACAGCCAGAAGGACCCTATCATCTCAGTAACTCTTCAAGTGATATTGTTGAGAGACTTGTACAACCTATTTTTGGTTTTAATCGGAATGTAACCTTTGACAATTGGTACACTAGCCACGAATTGGTGATAAAACTATTGAGAGAGCATAAATTGACATTCGTAGAAAAAACAAACGTTGCATTCCACTTCAATTTGTGTCAGTCAAGAACAGAGAGCTAAAATCAAATTCACTTGGCTTTCAAAAAGACATCACACTTTTTTCTCTTAACTTCTACAGTTTCAATTAAATCACAACAAGTATTTTGAATTAAGCAGGTTTAATCTAGTAAATTTTGCTTCTATTAAACGAAAAACATAAAGAGAAATGTGGTTCTTATTTTGTTTTTTATTGTTTCTTATGTACTAGGATGTTATTAATCTATGACAGTAAGATTCGGAGATCTTGCCGGCCATAGCACAGGACCTCCTCGGCCGATCTTTTGATCACGATATTGTTCGTTTAAATAATTACTCATATTTCTAGCAAAATGGTAGGGCGCACCATCATGCTGATACCACATGGTCCTTCTTGTGTTTTATGGAACATTTTTTAGTAACTGTGACAAAGAGTTATTCAAAAACTCTAAATATCTGTCGGCATTTAAATGACCATTAAAGAAGTAAGAATCTATGATTAAATTATTCACAATTCTTCTTCATAAATTAACCATGCATCTATGTTGATGATCAAAAAGTCTTAAAGTATCAGGATTTACATTATCATAGTAATGATAATTACGACGATTTACTTGGCCATTACTATGAAAGCTAGCTTTGTCGGTAAATAAAACAGTGGATATAAAGCCTGGCACCTCATTAAGTTTATTTAACAGCAGTTCAATGTGATACATTTATGCCTTTTTATTACTTTTCTTAGTGAAGTAGCAGTAAATGCACCAAGTTCTTCACTAATTTGGTGCTAGCATTTGGATTTTCAACTACATCCTGCTACATCATAAATTCTACTTCTTCTGTTCTAACAGTTTTTCTTTGAACTGATGTCTTGTAGTTTACCGATTTTGTAGTTGGAGCATAGCGATCAGGATATCTTGGTTTATAAACACAAGAAGCCAAAAGACATTTTTCTCGCATTTACCTAAAATAAACACTATGTCCACTAATTCGTTTTGTGGAAAATTTATTTTAAACGAAAGTTAATGAAGTAGTAATAAGTAATAACAGTGACGGCTTCTCTATTATGTCTTTGGTCAATGACCCTCCAAAAATGAATACAGAAGGTATTTCATTTACTTTAAAATTACAGAAAATTCGCGTTTAAATTCAATTTGAATTTCATGCGTTTAAATAATTTAAACGCAACACATACGAAAACTTGTAAATCTAACCGAGCCGAAGCCGAATTGTAAATGATAGTTATTGTAAGTCTTACCAGACTGGCAGACAGGGTTTAGAAGAGGGAGAAGCGCATTAAGTAATTTATACATATTGAAACAGATAGTAAACAAAAAATTAGAAGTGAAGAGGCGGAAGGTTTTTGCGTTATTTCTGCATATAAAAGCAGCGTTTGATAATGTAAATAGGAGTATGGAATATATTAAGAAAGAAACAGATAGAGGAAGAACTAGTTAGGAATATAGAGGAAATATATAATGAGACAAAGTGCAAAGTAAAAATAGATGGAAAGTTAAGTGCAGCATTTTGGACAAATAAAGGATTAAGGCAGGGCTACCCACTTAGTCCTAGTTTATTTGCAGTATATCTAGAGGATTTAGAGGCAACTTAGTGGAAGGGGGGGGTTAAAAGTGTGGGTTTTGACGTATGTGGATGACATAGTGATTATAGCAAAGAAAGAAAAAGAAATAAAGGAGATGATAAAGAATGTAAAAAGTATCTGGAAAAAAAAGTTTAAGTTTAGATGTGGGAAAAACAAAGATAGTAGTGCTTCAAAAAAAGGGGGGGGAGGGTAAAAAAAGAGTGGAGTGGAAGTGGGGAGACGTAATAGAAAGTGTAAATAAAGTGACTTATTTGGGTTATCGAATCAGATACGACAATAAAGATGATGCACATATAAAGTAGGTCAGGTATGGGGTATAGAAAGCAAATAGAAGCAAGAAGATGGTTGTTTAACAAATTAATAAAGAGTGTGATTATGTACGGTGCGGAAATATGAGGGTAAAAGGAATGGGAGCAGTTGGGGAAAGTACAAGAAAAATACTGCAAATAGACGTTAAGATTAGAAAGGGAGACGCCAAGGTACATAGTAGAAGAAGAAATGAAGTTAGAAAAAATAAGAGTACAGGCGGGGAAAAGAGCAATGTATTACGAAAAACAATAAGTAAACGTTTAAATGCTAACTAGTGGTCTTCAGACGGGGATTATTCTGCCTACTCAGTGCAATGCTTACGTGACTTTCGTCATTAATCATTATCTTTGCAGCACGTGTGCGTAAAACACAGATGCTGGAATGTACATTTCTAATCACATATGACTAACTTTACACTCGATTTTCTAATAATTGGTTGATAATATTCATTTGTAAGGGATGACTTATCGTTTTGGTTTTATAATGACAGAGGTTCAAGACATTTCAAAATTCATAGTTAATAATAGTTTAAAGGTTTCGAATTTAAATTTAATGTTTGCCCTCAGTTTTTACTTCAAAGTCGACAGAGCAGTAAGCATAAAGATAAAGATGTCGCTCTCTTACCAAATAAGTATGGCAAATTAAAAAATTCTTTTACACTATTTAAGTAGTTCTGACTGTTATCTACCAAAACTTTGCAAGGGCATTCCAGGGAATCTTGCAACACCACTATCAAATTGTGCAGAAAATTGATTTGACGTGATAGTAGTGGTTAAGGGAAGGTAATGTGGTTGCAAACTTTTTTCTTTGCTTCTGTGTCCACAGATTTGGTCTCGTTTGGTTTTACGATTACGGAGGTTACAGCCGTCACAAATTCATATTTAAGCGCCATCTCTAAATCCTTTTTTTTCAATTCTTGTGTTTTATCTTCCATTGTTTCCTTTTTCTTCAACAATTGTGATATTGTTAGGTATGCCTATAATTGTTCGACATTTAAGATTGATCGCGTTCAAATCCATCAATAGACGTTTCGGTACCACACCATCCAGCGATGACTATTTCTGATCTGCTAAAGCAAATGGGAAAGTCTGTTTTAGTTAGACTAGTAATGGTTAGTTCATACTAAAAGTAACATCAGATAATAAAGGTGACGAAATCTGTTTGTACAAGTTCTGTAATTGTAAGGGCGCGTCGGCTGCTGTATAAATATTGCTCAAAAATCCATTGTTACGTAAAGATAACTTTTGTAAAAAGCTCTTATCGGCACCTTCACTAAACGATAAAGCAAAAATAGAAGCTTTTCTTGGCCCCGAATTAAACTTATTCGCCTTCGTTGTAATGGTTGGTGGGTTCTCCATCAGTCAAAAATATAATGATCGGTTGTTTTTTAACTTTATTAATTTTATCGGTTTTTTTGACTTCAATCAAATGTAAACCGATTTCTAATCCTTTATACATGTCAGTTGATCCGTCTGATTGTAAGGCGTTTACTGTATCTTTCGCCTTTTTAATTATAAGCTCGTGAGAAAGTACCATTCTCCAAATTCGCCACTATTTTATTTGTTTCGGAGTACCAGTAATTGTTTGAATTTGGGTACCTTTCGCTGTTGGAATGATTGTTCAAATCCCAAATTCTAATGTTGCTGTTGAACTGGACCAAATTGGTTGGTTCAAAATTTTAAGCATAACTTCTTCAAGTTGTTGTTTTGTGATCATTTTTAAAGAAGTTACATTAAAATGGCAACGCCGCAATCAATAATAAAATGCAGCTTTTCAATAGAAATGAGTACATAAAAATTAACTTTCAAAGCATAGTTTTACGTAGATTTCGATTTATTACTTTGCCGTTCTCGAGTTTTTTTCTCATTGCGTAACTACACTAACAAACGAATTTTGATGTTTGCGATAAGGGCAGCACAAAAAAACTGTTAATCATATAAAAAGTCATGTCCGAATACATGATTAATATTGGTAACGCTTCACACAAATCAAGTTTATTGATAAAAAATGTCTCTAAAATTTGAATTGAATTGAATTTGTAAATATAAATTTTCACGTATATAATCAATTTTTGCAAGACGCGCTAATAAAAACTTCTGGTTACAAACAGTACAAAAGATTATTTCACCACCAGTTATATAACATTTGAAAGCGCTAAATAACTCTCGCACTAATTTTTGGCACTGTTCAATTGTAACTCGCGTCAAAGCATAAACTGATTGAAAAAATACTTTTGCAAACATAATTATTTGCAATTATTTAAAGGATTAATAAACACTGGTCTGCAAAAAAATATTTTTTATCGAGCCCTGACACTATTCCGGGTGATTCTTATGTAAAATGACGTCCTGAATCCAAATATGTCTTCCGTTTTCTTCCATCACCCACCATTTTCGAGGGAGCCCCAAATCTCTAATTTTACCACTTTTCGATAAATTAATTACCTATAATTTATTTATCGAACGATAATAATAATTATAATAATTATTATAATAATAAATATATGGACATGAATTTAATTTAAATGGGAAAAAGAACTATTTTAGCTATAAACAGTAATAAATAAAAAGATATTCATCGTTACTTGGTGCTTGCTTTCCTTTTATACCCTGAGGTACAGCTCTCACGTTTCAAAAACCAGCAGTACTTCGCCAACATGCTTGCATTCCACTTCCCTGAAAATCTCTTCTCCAGCTTAGCGATGTCTTGATGGAACCGTTCCCCGTGTTCATCCGAGACTGCTCCTAAATTTTCAGGGAAAAAGTTCAGATGCGAGTGAAGGAAGTGAACTTTAAGAGACATGTTACAACCTATGTCCTTGTACGCTAAAAGCAGTTCCTCGACGTGAGCGACATAATCTTCACTTTTGTGGTTACTCAGGAAGTTCTTACAAACGTTTTGAAATGCAAGCCAAGCTCGTTTTTCTTTTCGATTTAGGTGTTCAATAAACGTCAAATCTTGGAAGAGTTGTCTAATCTGGGGACCAACAAAAACGCCTTCTTTGATTTTAGCTTCGCTAAGACGAGGAAATTTAGTTTTCAAAAATTGAAATGCGCCACCTGTCTTGTCTACTGCTTTCACAAACTGCTTGATCAATCCAAGTTTGATGTGTAAAGGTGGTAAGTAATTATTTTCCTTCGAAACCAAAGGATTGTGGGCGACATTTTTCTGACCAGGAATAAGATTTTTTCGCAGAGGCCAGTCCCGTACGATGTAATGTTTATTTCGGGCTCGGCTATCCCATTCACAAAAGAAGCAGCAATATTTTGTGAATCCTGATTGCAGGCCCGTGACTAGAGCAACAATTTTTAAGTCAGCGCAAAGTTTCCACTTATAATCATGATAACTAATTTTATCAAGGATTCTGAAGATGTTTTCGTACGTTTCCTTCATATCAACAGAGTATGCAACTGATACTGATAGGAAGTCATTCCCATTTGCCAACAGGACAACTTTTAAGCTTGTTTTTGATGAGTCTATAAACAGTCTCTATTTGTCTGGGTCATATGGCATCTGTAGCTCTGTCATCAATAAATATGCATTAGGGCAGAACACTAAATCTTTATCTTCTGAGAAAAGACATTTCAGGGTTGTTTGTCTGGTCCTGTAAGACGATATTTTTACTCCCTTTTCTAAGAGATTCCACTGTTGTAGTCGCAATCCTAGGAGCTGACATTTAGTCTTGGTTAACTGCAAATCCCTGACAAGATCATTTAATTCCGATTGAGTGAGAAGGTGAGGTTGCCGAGAAACTAAATCTGCGAAATACTCTTCATCACCATTGAACGTATTATTTGAAGCCCCAGGTTGTGACTCAGAGTCTTTTAAATCAATTTCCGGCTCTAGAGTATAAGTGTTTGGGGGCTCTGGGATTGGCAAAGTATCGTTATGAGGAACAGGTCTTAGAGCTGACGGAATATTGGGATACTGAATTGTATGCTTACTTTTGTTCGAAAACCCGACGGTGGAAGTCATACAAAAGTAACAATCTGTAAGATGACAGCGAGGTTCACGCCAAACCATGGGCACAGCAAATGGCATTGATTTACGGGTACCTTTGAGCCATTTGGTCAAACTGCTGTAACAAGTCGTACAGCAAACTGATGGAGCCCAAGTCTTGTCCTGGTCGCCAACTTGACAATCAAAGTACATTTTATAAGCTGTTTTAACAAGCGGAGAAAGGGGTTTTCGTGGCGCTTTTAAAGTTAATTCCCCGCAGGCATAGCAGAAGCTATCGGGATGATTTTTACACTCGCGTGGCATAATTAAACAGTAAATCAACGCCCGACATTAACCACAAATCACACTTAGTCACTTGAAAAAATCTGGAGTAAAAGTAGTTTTACTGTTTTACACAATTGAACAAAAATGAACACAAAATCCAGCACGTTTAAAACGTCGACAAGTTAACTCTGCAACAGCTATAGATGTACTGATCGAAGCAGTTAAGCAAACAATGTAATATACTATAATGAGAAGAGTAATGCAAGTTCAAGCCTGTCGAAAATTCCTGTTCAAACCTGTATGTGGTATTGAGATCGCACGCGTCGTGCAGTGAATCTTCCTAACTGTTTATTGATATTTTTTTACTGTTCTTATATATTTGTATTTTATTGTTGTTTCTATATACATTTTATAGCAAAACTTTTGCCATATACTTTGGTATAAATTTTATTACCTGCTTTGGGATGTTTAACGGCTATAAGTTAAAATTCTAAAAAAAAATGCAAAAAAAATAAAAACGGGGTCCCCCCAAAATAGGTGGGTGATGGGTAAAAACGGAGCTCATTTTTGGATTCAGGAGGTCATTTTACATAAGAATCGTCAAGAATGGTATCAGTGCCGATTTTCATGCAGACCAGTGTAAATTAGTAAAATGTAAACATTATCTTGAAATACAATGTGTTTTAAAAGTTGTTTTAATTTGTAAACTTAAATCAGCAAAAAAGACACTAGTAGTATCTTAATAGTCAAGTTATGTAATTTCAATAGTTACTTTTTTTCCAATATTTAAAACATCCACAATTTTTTAAATTAAAATTAAAATTTAAGCAGCAAAATTTCTAATTGAGATTTATATTATCGTGTTATATACTTTTGTAAATATTAATAATGTTTGTGTTTTTCATTAGAAACGTGTTTCAGTTTAGTCCTTAGTAAAAGAGTTTTTCCTTTTTTTTTCTAAGCAATATGATGACAACACACCAAAATTTAATCGTTAAGTAATGCTAACTAGACACTAATGTAAATTATAAATAATATAGTACAGTACTCCCAAAACTTTAAGCGCTGATTCGTTTTTTATTTATAAAGAAATGAATAAAAGTAAAGTCACACTACTATGTAAGAATAGTTTATTAGTATTCAATATTTTTTGTATATTATAATAAGTTACGAACTCATGAATGAAGCAAGTTATGTACCAACGTGTTTCACTAGTTCACACGTTAATTAGTATTAATGATTATTGATATTTTTCTAATAAAAATTTTTGGTGTGATTTAAACAATTATATAGAACTGACGTAGTACCTAAATAAGAAAAGTCAACAAACACGCAAGGTTGTTAAATTGTAAACACCACTAATGCGTTTGAATTGTTTATAAATTCACCTATCATATAAAAACGTAACAATAACTAATATTGTTTATTTTTGTTGCAGAGCTTTTTATTACAGCTCAGCCCGCTGCCCCCAATAAAAGCGGACCCCCAGATCCTACAATAAATCTTCCTACCAAAGACTCACTAAATTTGGACAGGCAACGTAGAATGGTAGAAGTTGGTCCACCGATTAAGAATAAAATTGATTGTGATGTAAAGGGTGAGAGCGTTCCAAACGGATGCGGATCTAAGGATCTCGAACTTACCTCATTTAATCGCAAGGATCCAGGAAAAGTTCCAATAGATCCCGAAAAAGGAATTATCGAAAAAGCTGATTTCGAAAGCGCCATTGAACTTACCAGTTATGGAAAATTTCATTATATGTTGTTAGCGGTATGTGGATTCGTAAGTACGTCGGAGGAAATGGACGTCATTTCGATGTCGTTCATTTTGCCTTCGGCGCAGTGCGATCTACATCTGGACACACATTCGAAAGGCTGGTTGAATTCAATCATCTTTATTGGAATGATGGCAGGAGCTTACGCCTGGGGCTCGGTAGCAGATTCTTTAGGCCGTAGGAAAGTCTTGATAGCTATATCTTTCATGAACGCTCTATGTATTGTGGCTTCCAGCTTTAGCCAGTCGTACGAGTTATTCATGCTTTTTCGATTTTTAAATGGGGCAGCGTAAGTAACTTTTAGAAACGTCTTTGTTTACTTATATATGTAATTTATGTTTTAGGTTAGGGGGCAGCGGGCCAGTAATCTGGTCTTATTTTGCTGAATTTCAACCAAAATCCAAACGCGGATCAATGTTATCGTTTATGGCTGCGTTTTGGACTTTGGGAAATCTTTTTGTAGCTGGTCTAGCATGGCTGGTTATTCCAACTGGAATAGGATACACATCTCATAATTTTATTTATAATTCTTGGCGCATATTCTTACTCATTTGTGCAATTCCATCATTTGTTGTTGCGGCACTTTTATTCTTCTTACCGGAAAGCCCAAAATTTCTTTTGTCGAGAGGACGCGTTGACGAAGCGTTAGAAATTTTTAAGAAAATCTACACGATTAACACGGGAAAGAGTAAAGACGATTATCCAGTGAAACATCTTCTTGTGGAAGAGAATTTTACTAAAATATCGAACAACCCTGATAAAGTTGATCTTAAAAACAAATACAAAACTATACTATCCGATATTTTAACAAATAGCAAGCAATTATTTGTATCGCCGATTCTTAGATTTACTCTTATTTCTATTACCATCAACTTTACATTTCATATCGGGTAAGAACTGTCAAATTTTTTTTTGTAGCATGTTACTGATGTTTCTATTACAGTTATTATGGTTTAATGATGTGGTTTCCGGAGTTATTTAATCGTTTTGATGAATATTCTCGTATTCATCCTGGCGAGGACGCTGGAGTGTGTACCGTTACTCAATATGTGATTGAGTCTGGAAGCCAACAAGATGGAAAAATTTGTTCCGATAAAATAGAGAGTGCTGTTTTTATGGAGTCTTTAATCACAGTTGCTTCGGCAATACCTAGTAATATAATCGCAGTCTTAGGAATGGATCGCCTTGGAAGAAAATTTTTCTTAGGTAACACTACCGTATTTATGTCAGATATATAACTTTTGTTGTAGTTTTTAGCACCTTGACTTCAGGATTGTGCGCTGCTTGTATGTACTTCGTGTATAACAAGCTACATAACCTGATTGTATCAGCAGTTTTCAGTGGAGTCATTTCTTGTGGAAATGCTGCACTGGATTGTTTAATTACAGAAATATTTCCGACAAACCTCAGGTATTCTTGTATCTTAGTTTTGATTTTTGTGTATTTATGGTTATTTTATAGAGCTACTGGTGTTGCTATATCAATGGTTGCAGCTCGATTGGGCGGAATTATTGGAAACATTGTGATAGCTACGTTACTAGATGTTTACTGTCCAGCTCCAACGTTTATAGTGGCAGTTCTGCTTATAGGCGGGGGTCTTCTTTGCTTAACGTTACCTAATACGACTAGGGAACCCTTATCTTGAACGAAATAAGTGCCTTTCCGACATTTACTCATCTACCATTAATTCGTTTATTTAGTTTATGTAAGCAGTTTGCATTCTTGTAGTGGCTGACTTATATTTTTTTAACACGATTACTTGTAATTTTTCATTACTTTGTTGAGAGTTTCAGGTACAATTTTCAACTCCGTTTTAATAACATATTTAAATAGTAGGTAGTTTATACTTTAATTAAGAGTACATGTATTGTTAATGTATGTTATGTACTAATTAATAAAAAAGGTTATAAAAAACGTTAAAACAGACGTTTTTAAATAAAAAATAAAGTAAAGAAGAAAACAAAAAGTAAAAGATTATGACAATATAAACGAAAATGATAAGAATTTTTTTTATTAAAAAAACGTAAATCGTTTATGTTAAGAGATGTAGATCGCTTTTTTGGATTTTAGATTTGTTTAGAATATCTGTTGTTAGATATGTGATAAATGTTTTTGTTTACTTTGGCTTGTTTTGAATAGCTAGCAATAGTTTTACACAAAGCAGTTTACTGACTACAATATTAAAAATTTCTATGTAAACTTATGTAATTATCTCAGACGACATTTCCACATCAAACAGTAATAAAAAAATATAGCTAGATAAAGGAGAATACATATTATAACAAATATGCTCAACTTACGTGCGTCAAAAGGAAAACTGTTTACAATAACACAAAGTAAATTGACAATAACCTGATTTTTCTTTTCTTTATCTTAGACTGTTAAACTATTGTGCCAGACAGTATGTTTGTCAACTATTCTTTTCATTTTTCAGAATTTCTTTTGTATAAGTGTAAAAATCAAACAATGAAAAAATGATCCAAACAAGCATAAGTTTATAGTTTTTTCTAATCGTCTAATCTTATTTTATAGTTCTTTTTACTATTTCACATATTTTTATATACGTCTAATAATTGATTCGTTAATTTATATGTTGGGTCTATGATATATCGCAGAAAAGACAAAACGCCGAATGGTAGTGACGGATCTACGACTTTTGGAACCTTAAACTTAATAACTTTGGGGGGCAGTTTTTCGTGTAGATATATCTTTTCTCACCTATTTCCTATTACCTACTATTAATTTCTCCTTCAAATACAAATAAAAAAATAAAACTTTTATTTTGATCTTAACATTTAATGATAAATATATAAAGCAGTAAACAAAATAAAAACTTCAAAACAAATCAAAATCCAATAAAACAAAAGTAAACTGTAAATATTTTTCTACACAACAAGGTACAAAATTACATTTATCGAAGTACTAATAAAGAGGAACTAAATTACATCGCCATAAAACTGGATCATATACATACAAGGTGATTCAGCGGTACAAGGAACCTCCATAACTCCGTTGCTATTTGAGATATCGACTTGAATTATTTTTACATGGTAGGTACAAACATTCTACCTAATTTAAAATTATTGTTGTCATATACATATGCTATACAGCGTGGCTCACCAGACGAATTATGCACCGTTTAGAATTCAGTGATTCCCAAAGTGGTCTATATGGACCCCCAGAGGTCTATGACAACCTGCAAGAGGTCTCCTCAGCGGAAAAAAAATTGGGGGTCCATGAAATGAAAATGGGGGTCCACGATAGTGAACCTCAACATACACTGATAGTACCTATTTACTTACATTATACTATCTTATAATATAAAGACATACATTCTTTATAAAAGTACCTATGAAGTAAAAAATGTATTATATATATGTTTATAAAATTGTATAAGTTGTAGGATGTAGGCAGAGCTGGGCAAGTTACTTTGTAAAAGTAGATAACTACTAACTAAAGTTACTACTTTTTAAAAGTAGTGTAAGTTACTAACTACTAACTACCGTAAATCGAAAAGTAGTTAGGTTACTAACTACTCAACAGTTGTATTCTAAAATATAAGTTTTTTTTTTCAACTACTTGTAGAAAAAGGAGTTTTGAGATGATTTATGTTATGCCACTTTTAGTCATATAAACATAAGTACCTATAGACACTGAATTATTATTACATTAAAGAAGACAAAGTAAATCAATCACGCTCACACGAAAACAGTAAAACAGTTTTAACGTAACTACTATTATTCTATTATCATGTATATCTATTTTATTAGAAATTCTCAAAAAAAAATTAATAAAATAAACCTAAACCTAAAAACAGAACTTAAAGTAATAAACGTATTGTGGTATTTAATATTCATTTCCTTTTCATAAAAGTAACTTTTCAAAAAGAGCATCAGCCAATGCATTTCTTTTGAGCTCGACAGCAGCTGATGGTAATGGTAAAATTGTACTATATCTAATGAACATTTTTTTAATAATAATCTCAAATAGATATATGAATTCTGTTATCTTTCAAGTGTTTTAACAATTCCAGTTCTATTATTCTGCTTTTGTGAGCATGTTCATTCTCAGTATCAGAAGAAATGTGTAACTTTTTAGACAAAGCAGGCTCATCAATATCAAAAAACTTTTGTTGAAGTAATACTTTGTTTACGTTTAGATCAGAGGCATTTAACATTTCGAAACAAATTAGGTTTGCTGCATTTATACAATGTTTTTGAATAATATTTACATCCATGTTTACTTCTACGTTACTGTTCATTACTTGAAGGACACGTTTTAGCCTGCGAAACTGCAATGCAAGCTGAATAATTGTAGCCATTGTATGTAATTGAAGCCGCTAATAAAGTAGTTTAATTACTAGTAAAGTAGTTAAGTTATTAACAAAGTAGTTTAACTATTTTTGTAGTTAAAATAGGGTAGCTAACTACTTTTTAAATACGATTACACGAAAAAAGTAATTTATTCCAACTACAGTTACATTATTAAATTAAAGTAACTTGAATATATAGAATACAACTATCGTCAACAATAAAGTAGTTAGATTAGTAGCTTAACTACTTTGTAGTTAACTACTGCCCAGCTCTGGATGTAGGTATTCGCTTTGTGGTCGCAATACATTTTGAACTTGTAAAAACCTGCACATAATGATATACCAGTATCATCTTGTTATAAGCATACGCGCAGTCTCAGAGCGAACTTGCACTGACTTGTTCAATTTGTCACTCTATAAATGCGAATGTGAGACAAATACGTTTATTCGTTTCCTGAATCTTGACAAAAAAAGTGCTAAGAAAATATTTAAAAAAATATAAACTGGTAGTTTATCACACAAATTATAGTGAATCAGTGTTATTTTGTTTGAGAGTGGCGGAGAAACGTAAGTACATTATTTTTTATTAAATTTTGGTTTTGTACTCGTAGTTAGCAAAGATAGATAAATTACGCCAATCATGACTTCAGTTATTAGTAGTTTAATGTTCAAATCATGCAAAATTACGTGAGTACTTCTCAATAGTTTTTTTTTAAAAGTTTTAGCAATCGTTATTATAATTACAGTGCAATCTCCGTAATCCGAACTAATAGCTGAAAGGAGATGTTCCGATTATGGAATGTTTTCGGAAAAATCTAAAAAAAGACAACTGTACATACATATTAGGTATGTATTTTATTATTAACATACAATATGTTACCACTTTGGAAGATAAATTAACAAAATAAGAAATCCACAACTGTACAGGTGCGTGTTTTTTGAAGAATTTCCAATACACACTGTCATTTGTTTGTTTTTTTTTTCATAGAATTTAAATGTTTACATATAGGAAACATTTAAAAAAAAAATATTTTGGAATTAAACTACACATTTTGGCCAGTCACATAAATAAATATGTATGTGTGTCAATATTTACTTATTTACGACCTTGCTAGGCATTTATTATTTTTTTATAAATACATGTATCTTACCAAATAACTTCACTAAAAATGTTAAAAAATTGTACTTTTGTCCTTTGGTCATTACACTGTTGGTCAGTTCGGATTACTGGAATGTTTGGATTACGGAAGTTCAGATTATGGATATTGCACTGTACATACTTCTCTATATTAAAATTAAAATTTTGTATTATTGCTAAAGTGGAACCAGTGAATTTTTACGCATGACAGTCGAATGTACGTAGAGATAACCACTTATTATTATTATTCGTTGTATAATATTTTATTTTAACATTTTGTGTCATGTAACTTTCAAAGTTCCATGATATCAACCCCTTAAGTAACATTCATAACATTCCCCTTCTTACATTCATTTATAATGGCTGTACGGCTATGCCTGCCATAAAATCTAAGACCATACGATTTAAATTTAACTTTAATTTTTTAATATACAGCTGCTGGATTTTATGTCTTATTTAAATAGATTAATTTTGCCCACAGATGACTGATGCCATGTCTGAATCTAAAAAGAAATGTAGACAGTACAGTGTTAATTGATTATTTGAAACTTGGCTTCATTCCATCATTCTCGGACAAACAAATGCCCATGTGCCTTTTATGCAACAACGTTCTGGGCAATGACGCTATGAAACCATCTAAGCTGCAGGATCATCTGAGAAGAAGTCACCCTGATAAAACAGATAAAGAAATACTTTCAAACACTCAAAGATAAACTTTAGAAGAGACCCACGCTGGACAGAATGTTCGCTTCGACGTCACAAAGAAACGATGATAGTTTGCGGGCGTCTTATAATATCTCGCAAAATTCGGAAAACCGCATACTATCGGAGAGAAGTTAATTTTGCCAGCCGTTGAAGAGGTTTTAAAAACTGTTTTACACAAACCTGCATCTGATATCATTAAAAGAATTCCCTTAAGCAACAATACTGTTGAAAAACGTATTGATGAAATGAATTCTAATTGAAAGCTTCTTGTGTAATTATTTGCAAACGACCCATTTCTCTATTCAACTGGACGAATTAACTTTACCTAGTAATGCAGCATTATTATTTGCATATGTTCGTTTTATTACGAATCAAGAAATCTATGAAGAACTGCTCTTCGCAAGAACTTTGACAATTGACACTAAATGTGAATCAGTATTTCATGTTTTAAAGGATTACTTCATTGAAAAAGCAATCCTTTTATCAAATATAATATCAGTAGTTACAGAAGGAGCACCTGCCATGGTCGGATGTTATCGTGGATTTATAAGCTATTTAAAACAATACATTGCGTCATCCATCGACAACATTTAGTTGCTAAAAATTTGAGTGTTAGATTGCATGATACTCTTCAATTAGTCATTGATGCAGTAAACCGAATCCGAAGCAACGCGTTGAATACGCTGTTATTAGCGCAGTTGTGTGAAGAAAATGACGAACACTTTCATCAATTACTCCTTGAAGTACGCTGGCTGTCAAAAGGCTTATGTTTGACAAGATTTTTTGCACTTTTTGAGACTATTTTAGAATTTCTGGATACTACAAATAAAATTTAAAAAGACAATCTAATAAAGTGGAAAACAGACATCGCCTATTTAACAGATTTGTTTACTAAATTTAATATGGATAATTTGCAGTTACAAGGCGACAGTCTAAAATTGTATAAAATCTCTAGCTTTCGCGGTTGTTATGTTTAAAATTATAAGCAACTTTCGGCTTAGACTTAGGCTTGGTCTAGTCTCTTCTTGAGAGCCAAAACAAGAAGTAGAACTTGGCCTTTGCCGTATTGTCGTTCGTGAACCCAAACAAACTGACGTTTCACAAGACATTGCAGCTTGCATCTTGAGAGTGGTAAATGTCACAGTGACGGTTCACGAACGACAATACGGCAAAGACCAAGTTCTACTTCTTGTTTTGGATCTCAAGAAGAGACTATGACCAAGCCTAAGTCTGGGTGTTTTACTACGACGCGGTCTAAGCAGAAAGTCGCTTATAATCTTAAGTCTAAATTTGATTAAAACAAAGTCCATCTTATCAGCGTTTCTTGCCAGAGTTAAACTAATCATGAAAAATATTGGACGGGGCGAATTTTTCCAGTTCCCCAATTTGTCATAGACAAACTGCCAGGAAAACGACGTTTCAACCTACGTTGAACATTTAAATGCCCTCTATTCAGATTTTGAAACTAAGTTTAAGGATGTTTTGACTATGGTAATAACAACGTGGATAATTAACCCATATGGTGACATAGAAGAAACGAATGTCATAATACAAGAGGAACTGACTGAACTAAGTACAAACGAAGAATTTAAGGTTCAGTTTAAAAACGGATATTAGCAATTCTGGCTGCAAAACAACACACCCGTTACTTATTTCGTGTTATGGAATATAGCCAAAAAATTTGTAATTTCCATTCCATCTTCATACCTAGTGGAAAGGGGGTTCAGCGCTGTTACCAATCTCCTAACGAAAAAAAGAAACAGACTGGGCATCATTACCCGAGGAGATTTAAGATTAAACCTTACAAAATTGACACCAAATGTTAATAATTTATTATTAAAGCATCAGGTTCATCCTTCTCACTAAAAACATTTACTTATTGCTTAGTTTATTTTATGTATATTTTATGTTACGTATATTTTATATAACAGATACAAAATGTTATTTTGAGTAGTTTTAATTTAAATTCAATTAATAAATGTATAAAACTTAACACGTGTTTTTACTTTAAATTTTTTAACACTAAATTTCACTATAGCTATAAATTTACAAAAAATCAATATCAGGTAAGAAGGGGGTCTACCCAAAACTGAAAAACATGGCAAGGGGTCTACGACACAAATAAGTTTGGGAATTTTATGCTCGAAAAACCAGTGAAATGACACCATCTTCAAAAAATCATCGAGACCTTACTGTTACAAATAAATATATTCTATTTTTACTTTCTTATAAGGAAAGTATAGCGATCGCAATTAAAAAAATTTTTTTTTTGCATAATTTACGTCTGTGTGTAACGATGTACACTGCCTCAAAAAAGTTATTGAAGACTTTTAAGCGCGACCTGCAAGGTAGGCAACAAAACTTACGTTATAACAGAACGGCCGGTTAAATTTGACAACATTGGCATTATAAACATTATTTGCAGCATTACGAGGTTACTAACCATTCTTCATAAGCACCACCTCAAGCGTTCAAAGAAAGTGTTTGTTACCTGCAAACATATATCTAAAAAGGCCTCTAAGGAGATCTACAAAATTTTGTTGGCGCGCCTAGCTATAATTTAAATAGACAACTCATTTTACATTTAAAATGTACAGTTTTTACTATGCAGATGGTACTGTAAAATCAGTAAAATGACAAACACCTTTTCATAATCCTCTTATAGGTTGTAACAATGTAAACTGATACTTGTAACCGGCTTTTTAAACGTTTATATAAATATCTAGGTAATAAAACGAGCTAACACAATGCTAGTGATTTCTTATTGATGTTAAAATAATATAAGTACTTATAACTTGTCAATTATTATCAAACATATAAGTAAACTAAATATGATTCTGGACTTACGCACATAAAACTTTAATCCTTTTAAGATTTATGTTTACACAACCATTACTTTAAAATTTTACCTGAATCCTTACTAAATAAGCAGACGTTCCTAAGAAAAAAGTATATTTTAAAAATGTTACAATACTAACAGAAATATTTTTGCAAGAAGAGGAATACTAAGAATTTTTTATTCATTATATAAAAATTTACTGTAATTGCAGAACTATTAGTCTTTGAGTAATCAAGTACAGTTTTTGTGTTTTGGATATGACAGTTGAAGAGTATAATGAAAAATCTTTTCCATAAGAAAAGTATAGCGATCGCAATTTTTTTTGCGAATTTTACGTTTCAAGAACTCCTGAATCAGAAAAATGCATTTTTGACAAAAAAATGCGCCGAGTTCGTGGGTCCGAGCTATTTTTTGAACCCACAATATTTTTTTTGTGGGTAGCACCCACAATAAATCCTCAATATTTGTAGAAATCGTGTATGTTGAAATTAATGAATCATTTTTTTTCCTAAGCACCTATCGTGAATACACAAACACAAACTGTTAAATAACTACAAGTTTTCAATTATATTATATGAATTGAACCTTCTTTGAGCTATCTCATATTTTTAAGAAAGCGTTAAATATAAATGTTTTTTTTTGTTTTTAAGAAATGCTAAATACACAGTCGGCTACATTCCTAAAAATTATTGTTTGAGAAATAATTATGGCCTATTAGTATAGACCATTCACTTTCCAGTTCAAGGAAAACAAATTGTACCTTTTTGGTCTTTAACTGTGTACAATTTTTATCAGAAAAAAAGTCGGTATCTTACAGAACACTGTTCGAAGTTTGACGCACAGTAAATTCAGCGACAAAGAAAACGAGTGAAGTTATCAATTATGTTTTTATAAAAATGAACTTATGCAATAGTGATAATGAAAAACTGTGTCAAAAAACAGTCATTGATATGTCAGCTGAAGTTAGGTTACAAAGTCTCTGTCAACCGGATGAGACTATGTACAGTTATGACCTTTCTATATTACATGCGTGGATACAGTATTTTGAATGTGTACTGCACATTTCGTATCGTCTTATTGTTATGAAGTAGCAAATTTGTAGTCAAACTGAAAAATTAGCCGTAAAAGAGACAAAAAAAGTGATCGACTAAATGAAATCAAAAATGAACTTGTTGGTTGATATACCCAAACCGGGATTTAGACAACCAACGACGGAAATACGGCTAGGCGATTTTTCAGTCAACCTTTGCTAGCTGCATCTGATACAGGGGCTAACAAAGACTTAATAAAACGTTTTTCGGTAATATTGAGAACAATGGTCTGTGGATACGCTGTAAATGTTAAAACTTTTAGAGAGTACGCGATGGATACAGCAAAAATGTACGTAGACATCTATCCTTGGTACTATATGCCATCAAGTGTATACCGCATTCTGATTCACGGTGCCTATATTATAGAATTAGCAGAACTCCCTATAAGTATGTTTCTGAAGAAGCTCTAGAATCAAGGAATAAAAATTTTAGAAATTATAAAGAAAGACACCAAGAAAATTTCCCGTGAAAAAACAATGCGTGATTTATTCAACACTACTCTTCCGATTCAATAGTATCTTCAATTTCTAAAACAACTTCAATTTAACGACGCTGCAGTCAGCAACTTTGCAAATTTGTTTTAAAGTTGTTGTCGGAATCAGAACTACCCCCAAAGCAAGTTGAATCACACTCGTTGGATTGTGAAATCGATTATTTTACAAACAAAAACGTATGGGTAATAATTTCCACGGATGAGGTTAGCTAGAGGTCAAAGGTGAGGTATTAAAAGATACACAAGAAGTCACCTTTGATAAAAGTTTTTGCTCCGTCTAAAAGTAGGATTTACCATGAGAAACTTTAATTCAGTTACAGGGTGGCAAAAAATACAAAAATATTAATTTACATAATATACACATCTTGTTTTATTATTTTCCCCAAAAGAACAAATAATGTGAAATGTGCTTTAAATGAAACCCCAAATCAAAGTAAGTACAAAATTTCATTTAAAGCACAAGAAAAAATGATAAAAACAAGATGTGTTGATTACGAAAATTAAAACTTCAGGGTGGGTCCCTGTACAACAAAATTAAAGTTTTTTATGGTGAATCTTATTTGTTGAAGAAGCAAAAACTTTTATTGAAATCGTGTATGTTGAAATTAATGAATCATTTTTTTTCCTAAGCACCTATCGTGAATACACAAACACAAACTGTTAAATAACTACAAGTTTTTAATTATATTATATGAATTGAACCTTCTTTGAGCTATCTCATATTTTTAAGAAAGCGTTAAATATAAATGTTTTTTTTGTTTTTAAGAAATGCTAAATAGACAGTCTGCTACATTGCTAAAAATTATTGTTTGAGAAATAATTACACTTGATGGAAGTTTTCTAAAGCGATTACAGTTATTTTCTCGATTTCAAAATGATAAGGAAACAAAAGTAGAAATATTTGTCTTTCTTACCTAAATAGACAGATAATATGAGTTATGTTTGTATAACATCTATTTCAATAAATGAGTCTTGTAAGTTTTATGTGAAAACTGATAAAATTTGAAAAGAATAAAGTTAAAACAAAAGCAAGTGGTTTCCTGTCCCATTTGGAATCCTTTGAGTTTTGTTTATTATGTTAATATGCTAATTATTATTATTATTATTAACTATGTATTTATAAAAACTCTTGTCGTTTCAACTTCTAAGCTTGCATGTTTAAAGACTGTAATAGAATTTTTCAAAAAACAAATTAAAATACTAAATTTGTATAAAAATATGTTTCAATTTTAATTAGGAATTTTTAAACCAAAAGAAAAGTACATTATAAAATACCGAATAAATAGTATGTAACAATAATCGTTATGGGGTGTTCTTCAATAACTACTTATTTTGCCTTTTTTACGTTATTTGGTTAACGAATAATTACATAAAATTATCAATTTAGTATAACAGTTTTAGATAAAAAACTAAATTTAATTTAAAATCAATAGTTTGATAATGCAGTAAACATTCATATATAAACAAATGCTTTTCTATTTTTGAGACATGAACAAACTCAGATTGCAAAAAAACTTATTTATAAAATATTTTATTATTTTGCTTGTTTTTTTTTAAAATAATAATCTACTTGTTTTTTCTTTCAATTTTTACACTTGCTATTTATAAAAAAATACAAACATTTCAAAATAAATTTAACAAAAGACTGTTTATTTATTAGATAATCTGTTTGTGTTGAAAAGTGTAACCTTTAGTTAGGTACCTGAAATTTGCTTTAGGGGCATGTTGATGGTTTAGTTGCCTATACGTTCAATGGTTGTATCGAAATAGGGATAGAAAATTTTTGAAAAAAAAAACTTTCGACATAGATTACGCTTCCAAAAATAAATATGGAAATTTTGGTAATAGATGATGGTATTCATTTTTTGCACAGAATTTAACCTACGCATTAAAATTTTGACTTTTTGCTACCTTTTGTTCAGTATTTTAATTAAATGATTTCGCTAAAAATACGATTTAATCAAAAAATAAACATCATTTTTTAATTTTCGATGCGTACGTCAAATTGTATAATGTAAAATAACAAATTGTAATAGCGATCTCATTTTCAAAATTATTGTTTTTGTCGTAAATAATGTCGAAAATTTCGCATAACTTTGTAAGTATCGACCAGTACGAACAAACTATCCTTAGAGGCCTTTTCGCCGAGTTTTTTTATATATTTATGTTCTCTGCTTAAGTAATTAAAAAAATTTGAATTGTTATTTATAATAAAATAAGTTCCATCCATAACTCAAATAATGATAAACTGTGTATCCAAATGTAAAACTACTGTACTAATTAGCCTAAAAGTCTTAATATATTCTAATTAAATTAAAGTCAACATTCCGATTTGCAAAGAAAATATTATTACCATTAAAACGTAATTAGTGGTCGAACAATTGCAGTATATATTCCCATTATTCTTATGAAAAATTAAAAGATACATTAATCTCCGCTAAAAAAAATTCCAAATAAAATTTGAAAATGCCGTAAATCAGAAAATTAGAAAAGTGCAAAACGCATTTTTCGCTCTCTCCTACTAAATTTTGATAGAAATAATACCTTAGATTTTATTAAAAATTATATATGAACTCTACTTATAAGAACAAAATTAGATACAAAAAATTCTAATAAAAATGATTAAAAAACTATTTAATATTTTATTTAAATATTTTACATGCTAATAATATGTGTAATATCCATTATTGATTATACATTTCCGTAGATGGATTGGTATCGAATTGATTAAATTGGCACATACATTAGCTCCTCGAAATCTTTCCACACGATATTAATATGGCGATGCAAGTTCAAATCCGGTGACTTAGGTGGCCAACGGATTCTTTCCACTTCTGAATGTTGTAAGAACCATTCTTGAACTACCGCTGCCGTATGTATAAGAAAATTGTCCTGAACAAACCGAATTGGTCTTTCGGGATACGAGCAGTACGGAGGGCAACATAACGTCTACCAAAATCGTCAGGTAAGTTTGAGCAGTTAAGCGTCTAACGACACGTGTTAATTTCCCTGCGCCAGCATCACTCATCCATTCCCAATAAGCAGCACTAATTATCCCACTTCTAGAATTACGTGGTCTCCAAAGAGTTTTTTTATTATCTTGGGAAATGCAGAAGGTTTTTTCATCTAAAAAAAAACAACACCTCTCCAACCTAAATATAATGTTCTTCTGAAAACTGTAATATCCAGTAGACATTTTCTTTAGTTATTACAGGTTTCTGTACAGGTCGATAGCAGTTTATTCCTTCAGCTTTCAAAGTATTCCTTATTGTTTGCAAGCTGCATTGTAGCTGTAGTCTTTCACAAATGGAGGTAGAAGTTGTGAATGAAGTCAAACAAGAATCTTGAATAATGTTGTCTTTTTCAACTCTGGATAAGAGAGATGGCCTTCCACTTCTATGAGCGGTCTGCAAAGGACGATCATTTTCCGCGCCATGTTCTTCGCGTTGAACCCAATAATGGACCACACATTTCTAATAAAATAAATAATAGCTAATTAAAACTGTGCAAAAAGGTTTACGTTTACTGAAAGGCGCAGATAAAGTAATGTTATTAATTTAAGTGAAAAAGTTACGTCTTTTAAGTTAGCAGTACAAACGAATAAAATATTATTAGGAATTTGTTACTAATTTGTTGCAAAAGCAAAAAAAAATGTAGCTTTATTACTTTTTTAGTTATGTGTTTTTCTTCTAACTTGAGACAAGTTAACAGTACACCATTCTAAAAAGTGCTTTAATGAATTTATTTCTTGTTTAAAATGTATGTAGAATAATAATAAAGCTATCAGCTTTTTTCTTTTGCATTTAATTAACAACAATTTAGCCACAAATTTAACACACATTTTAATCTGAATATCGATTCATTAAAAAACACTGCTTAGAATGGTGTACTACTAACCTGCATCAAGTTGAACGCATAATTAAAAAAGTAAGAAAACTACAAGTATTTTCTTTTGCAAGAAATTAGTAACAAATTCCTAATTATATTTTATTTGTTTTTGTTAACTTTGTACTGCTAACTTAAGGAACGTGAAAAACTTGATACCCAATTGCTATCTGAACTGAAAGTTTTTTAATTTTATTATAAACAAGTTCCTGTGATGTAGGCGAATAATTGTGCAACCTGAATTATACATCATATCATTTATTAACTTAAAAACTACATTAGCATACCTATAAAATAGGTATAATGTATATCTACGCTTTAAATTGACAGACTGTTAATGTTAAAGAATTATATTATCAAACGCAAAATAAAAAATTATCTTACCGATAAACTCATACGTGTAGAGATTACTCGGATAAAAAATCTACATTCCCGTAAAACAATAATCTTTTCTCTAGTTTTTAGTGACAACTCTGCTTGTTCAGGAAGACGTGGCATTTTGCACAAAATTGACACACAAAACAACACTAAGTATTATACCTTACAAAATGAATTTTAAGTAACCTCTTATATACCCTACTTATCAATGGCGGTCTTAAACTTTGCGGAGCCTTAAGCAGAAGGGGAGCATTACTGCGGGTATGGAATACGCCCCAGGAAAACGGGGGCGTCCAGGTCTTTGAAAACACTGTTTTAAACGTAATTTTAATAAAAAATTTTGTATTCTTTTTTCTCAAATTTCAATTCAATGTTTGATTCTAGTTTCATTACGATGAGTACAAGTAATGAAAGTTAGAAAAACATTTGTAAATTTTTGTTTTATAATCAACAATCCAGATTTGTCAAAATAATTGAGATGTAATGAACCAAATCCAAATGATTACAAAATTCATTACGTTTGCCAAATTTAATGTTTTGCACCCTATGTAGATTTATTAACATTGTCAAAAAAATGCAAAATAATGCATAAAAGTAAAGGAAAAAAGTATATAATAATATAAATTTAGAAAGAGTTTAATCACTATAAATTGTTAATATTTTGTCATTATTTGATAAAAATGTTATACTTTATTGTATTATTTGCTTTTTATATTATCGCCCATTACATATTTGTTACATTACACCCGTTGCATTTGCGTTACATTACAACCGTTACATCACAACCGCTACATTTCCCTTACATTACAACCGTTACATTTGCTGTTACATTATAACCGTTACATAGCCGTGACATTACAATTGTTAAAGAGCAGTGACATTACAACTGTTACATTGCCGTTACATTACAGCCGTTACATTACAACCGTTATATTGCGGTTACATTACAACTGCTATATTGCTGTTACATTACAAGCGTTACATTGCTGTTATACAACAACTGTTACATTACAATAGTTACATAGCCGTTATATTACAACCGTTACATTGTTGTTACATTACAACCGTTACATTGCCGTTATGTTACAACTGTTACATTGCCGTTACATAACACCGTTACATAGCTGTTAAATGTAACAGCTATGTAAAGATGTTATGTAACACCGTTACATTGCCGTTATTAAAGACTAATTACGTAATTATTTTGTGATTGAGTTAGAAAACTTGAAGGACTTCTTCGCCATGTTTCCTCTACTAAGTAAAACTTCTAGCAAACATAAAATTTGTTGCTGTATTTTTATTAAACTTACTATTGATATGAGCTTAACTAAATTGACAATCATAGCAACAGCAAGATCTCGCGGCGTACCTTTAGTTCGCAAGTTTAAATTGTTTGTATACATGTTTAATTGGTAGAATGTTAATGTTAGCGTTAACAAAAAAGCGTTTACGTTTTAAGCTTGCAATACGAGAATTGCAAAAATCTATTTCTGCGAAACCTAAGTTAATTGTTCGCGTTAAGTTTTTTCATTTGCACAGAATTTTATGTTAGATTTGAACATTCTTTAGTTTTTTATTATTTGAAACAATAATGTACTTCGCTTTTAAAGATAAGATTTGTGACCAAACTTTTGGCACTTGTAAAATTGAACGTTGAGTATATTGCTACTGATCCAATTAACATATATACGACCCAACCAACCAGAACGCGTTTTCATTACATATAATATATAAATTTTTATGTTTGCTTGTAGACACAAAACTTTTTAGTTTTGAGTAGACACTACTATCATGTCTTATGAGACTAAATAAAAAAAAATTTAGTTTGTCTTTGGCTACAGCAACTATTTTGCTAAAAAAATTATCAAAATTCTTTTTAAAAAAATTACTTCAACATTTACCTGGTTAAGAAAAACTGTACAACGAATTTCAATATGTTTGTTATGCGTTAAATTGTGTACAGTTTTTACTTGTTTTGCTAACAAAATCTAGAGTCTTAAGGCTTCGCTGCTATCCGTTCATGCATTTCCGTTAATAGATGTAAAACTACAAACAAATGCTTACTTTTTGATTGATCAACAGACTGACGAAAACGTACGAAATGATAGCAGCAAGCCTAGCTTTAAACCAAAAAAAATTTTTAAGAATGAAGTTTTTTCAAGTATTACCTGTACTTTGATGCAGTGCGACAACACAGCAAACACGGAAGGTGTGGCACGAACGCACAAAAATTGATACAAACTGTCAAATGATGTCGATTTTGTGGTTAAATTTTTTCTGATAGACAATATTTACAAGCATTCCTTTTAAAGTCTATTTAATGATTAATTACGTTTTAAATTAATTTATTTAACGTTTTATTTAAAATGTCGAAAAACAAATTAAACTTAACTCTACCTCCTGGTTCAATAGATCAGACTCCGACTGTAACACCAACTAGTGTCCCCTTTCAAGAGGGTTCTAGGTAAAGTTTTATACGCATTTTTTTTTTAAATTACGACAAGTAGTATAACTATTTTAGCGTTAATAATTTGGTGAGAAAGTCCAGTATCGATAACTTAACGGCAAGACTCGAAGAGCTCGATATGGATGATTCACAACGTAAACGCATCGAAGTATTTTTATGTCAAAAGGAAAAGATTGGAGAGCTAAGTGACGACGATTTTGAAAAATTAGGCGAATTAGGATCGGGCAATGGAGGTGTAGTCATGAAAGTTCGTCATAAGTCTAGTCGTCTTATTATGGCGAGGAAATTAATTCATTTAGAAGTAAAGCCAGCTATTAAAAAACAAATTATTAGGGAATTGAAAGTGTTGCACGAATGTAATTTTACACACATTGTCGGGTTTTATGGGGCTTTCTACAGTGATGGTGAAATCAGTATTTGTATGGAATATATGGATGCCGGGTCTTTAGATTTAATATTAAAAAAAGCTGGACGAATACCTGAAAATATTTTGGGTAAAATAACGGCAGCTGTATTAAAAGGTTTAAGTTATTTAAGAGATAAACATGCTATCATGCATAGAGATGTAAAACCAAGCAATATTTTGGTTAATAGTTGTGGCGATATTAAAATATGTGATTTTGGAGTCTCCGGACAACTTATTGATTCTATGGCGAATTCATTTGTTGGAACACGAAGCTATATGTCTGTAAGTCTTTTGGAATCTTATTTTTATTGTTTGTACACCAAATTAACGTTATTATTAATCCTGTATGTATTTTTTTCTTTTATAATTCGTGCATTTTTATCTTCATTTGCTTAATCAATCTATTTCTTAATTGGTCGTCCTATTCTTCTATTTAGTAGTGGGTTCTATTAGGTTTTTTTTTCCTGTCTTTTATCAATCTGCAATCAGCCAAGAGCTATAATCAGATGTGACTTCTATTATATATAAGTGGCTTTAGATATGCACATCCTGTGATGTGTCATTTCTTGTTATTAGATGATGAGATGGTGGCTAGTCGTATTCTTTTTAGGCGGAATATAGAGTCCTTGGTGTTAAGGAGCTCTGTGGCTAAATTATTTATGTGTTTTTCAAGTCTCTGCTTATAGGCATCAGAAGACTTCTCTATTTCTTCTCTGACTGTAGGGAGTTGCAGATATTCATGCACTTCTGTGTTCCTTATGAACCATGGGGCATTGGTCAAAGTTTTTAATGCTTTATTTTGGAAGCACTGTAGTATTTCTATATTTGAGTGACTAGCTGACCCCCAGAGTTGTATACCATATGTCCATACTGGTTTTATAATGCATTTGTATATCAGGAGCTTATTCTCCAAACTGAGAGTCGATTGCCTGCCCAGCAGCCAGTGCATATCCCTGAACTTTTTGTTTGCTTGTTCTCTCTTTGCCTTAATGTAATCCCTCCACGTAAGCCGTTTGTCCAGATGCATACCCAGGTATTTCACTGTTGTTTGCTTTGTCAAGATATCTCCGTTAAGTGTAACAGGTGGACAGGCACCTCTATTCAAAGTAAATGTTATGTGAACTGATTTTGCAGGACTAGCTCTTATTCGCCACATCTTTAGCCATATTCCGATTCTATCTAGATGTTTTTGTAGTTTTACGGATGCTAGACTAGGATTTTTACTGCTAGAAAGGATTGCAGTGTCATCTGCATAGGTTGCAGTTACTACTTCTTCTGTGATAGGTATATCAGCGGTAAATATTGTGTAGAGGATAGGGCCCAGCACCGATCCTTGAGGCACTCCTGCTTCTATTTGGCAGATGGATGACAGGCGATCTCCGCACTTGACTTGGTAAATTCGTTGTTCCAGATAAGACCTCAAAAGCATGTACTCAGTGTTTGGAAGGAGTAGTTTTAGCTTATATAAGAGACCCTTATGCCATACACGGTCAAAGGCCTGTTGTATGTCTAGGAATACGGCCGTGCAGTACTCCTTCCTCTCCAGCGTCCGTCGTATTGTGTGAGCTACTCGGTGTATTTGTTCAGTCGTTCCATGGTGTGCCCGAAATCCGAATTGATGGTCTGGTATTATTTTTTGCTCTTCAAGAACTGGGAGAAGTCGACTTAATATTAGTTTCTCAGTAAGTTTTGATAGTACTGGGAGAAGACTTATAGGTCTGTAAGATGTGACTTCTGTGGGAATCTTCCCCGGTTTAAGTACCATATTTATAATGGACACTTTCCACAGATTTGGTAAGTATTGTAGTCTCAACACTGCATAAAAGAGGATTGTCAGCAGAACTATACCTTTCTTTGGTAGCTGTTTCAGAACTTCTGTCGTTATCAGGTCAAAACTGGGAGCTTTCTTTTGTTTTAGTTGAGTTATGGTTTTTTTGACTTCTGCTGGGGTGACTGATTTCAAGGGTAGAGACATTTGCTGATCGCTATTTAAGATCTCGTCGATCGTTTTTTCTGTGTCGTCAACATCAGCTTCATCGGATTTGAACACACTTTTTAGGAAGGTGGCGAATAATTCTGCTTTATCTGCGGGTTTCCTTGACCAACTGTCATCAGATTTTCTTAGAGGAGGCATGTATTCTTTTGGCTTTTTTAATGATTTAGTCATTTTCCAGAGTGTATAATCTTCTGCTTTGTATGGTGATAAAGTCTTTAATTTGTCTTGCAAAGTCCTATTCTCTAGTTCTTTGAGCATTGATTTCAGTACTTTTTGAGCTTTGTTTAGTGCCTTTTTGTCTTGGTGATTCTTACTAGTATGTCATTGTCGCCTTATTTTTCTTTTTACAGCTATCATTTCTCTAATTTCCATGGTAGTGTCCAAATTTTTCGATGTTACTTCTATATAGGGAGATGATAGCCAAGCTGCTTTTTGAATTAAGTTGGTAGTATACAACGCCGTACTTTCTATATCATCTTCCGTTTTAAGAGGTATACAGAGTGTGGTATTATCTTCAATGTAATCCCGGAATGCTTCCCAGTCAGTTTTATGGTTGTATAAAGTCTCGGGTAATTGTTTTAAGATCACTGTAGTGCTTAGTGTACATATGATAGGCGTGTGGTCGGAAGAGCCATCCAGGCATGATTCAATTTTTGTGTAGAGTCCTGATATTCCTTTGGTGACGAAGAAGTCTATGAGGTCTGGGATTTTATTTGGGTCAGTTGCCCAATGAGTCAGTTCCCCTGTTGAAAGTACATTAAGATTATTGCTGTCAATAGCATTTTTCAAAGTTCGGCCTTTCGTATTTGTTAATCGGGAGCCCCAAAATGTGTTTTTGGCATTCCAGTCGCCTCCCGACAGATATCTACCACCCAATGTGCGAAAGAAGTCATTGTACATCTGCTCGTCGATTCGATGTCGGGGGGGGGCAGTACACTGCAGCCACATTCAACGAGCCCTGACAGTCGTCAACCGATACTATAGCAGCCTGTATATGTGCTTGTGTATATGGTGGTAACATATGATATCTTATGTTTTCTCTTATTACTATAGCAGCTCCAGCATGTGATGTGCCGTCTGGATGATTAGCGTAGCATACGGTATATCCCTTGATTTTAATCACTCTTTGATCAGTCATATGTGTTTCGGAAATTAATAGAACATCAATTTTGTTGTGGTTTATAAACAGCTCAACCTCGTGCTTATTTGGAGATAAGCCATTGATATTCCATGCAGCTATACGTATGAATTTCATTTCTGGTTCTGAGCTATGAGTGTCGTTAGGAGACCCATTAGGGTGCCTATTTGTGTTATGAGGATATCAATTTTTTCTGATTGCTTTATTATTATCTGCTCTAAGGAGCTTGTTGACTGAGAATGTGCATTCTCTATTTTTCGGGCCCAGCAAACATCATTCATGATGTTGGACATAGTTTCAGATGTATGTGCAATGTTTCTTTGCTGGTTGCTTGACTGCTGGTTGCCAAGTTTTAATGGAGGAAAATTATCTTGAGTAAGGGGGGGTGGCATTGTTGTTTGTGTGGGTTGTTTTGCAATTACTGGGTCTCTTTTGTTTGCAATATTTTCCATTTTTCGAGCTTTTATCTCTTTATACACTTGACAGCCCTTGTAATTGGCTGGGTGGTCACCGTGACAGAGAGCGCAGGTGGCCGGTGTATTCTTGTCTTTTTTTGGACAATCAGTGGTTTTGTGTCCTTTACCACATTTGACACACCTGTGGGGACGCATACAGTTGTTTTTTGTATGGCCGTATTGTTGGCACCTAGTGCACTGAGGGATCTCAGTCGATTTTCTTGGGTCCTCTATCTTGACTTTAGTGTGGTATATATATTTTATATTCTTTACATCTGGGTTGTTAGGGTCTGGTTCAATATTCACGAAAAACATATTGAGTGGCTTTTTATTTTTTCTTGGTATTGCACAGATGACTTCACCTCTGACCTTGTTTCCAGTATTCTCAATCTCCTTTATAATGGCTGTTTTTGGAGTGGTGTGGTGCAAGTTTTTGACAACAATTCTGTTACATTTGTTTTGCTTCTGTGTGAAGGTGTGTCCAATAAGGCCGTTGGTTCGAATAACTTCTATTCAGTTTTTATAAGTTTCAGGTGTCTGTGACATTACTCTTAGCTGGTCCTTGTTAATGATCTTGTACGTGAAGCTATCTCTAGGCACAGACTTATTTAGTAGTTCTGTTAGTTTAGATAACTCTTCTATGCCATGCTATGAGTTAATTTTTTTTTGTTTGTGTTTGTGTTGCCAGTAGCATTCACTGTCGCGGAGGCCTGGTCACCTACCTCCGCGCACGTTTTGTTGCTTGTGTTATTAGGATCTATCATTTAGTCCCACGAGTAGGGTCGATTAAAACTGTCACTCTTGGGGTGACGCCCATTCCCAGTGAGAAGGCTATTTTCAACGACGGTTCACCTGCTCCATCGAGGTTGGTCGCTCATGGCTGACTCACCAGTCAGTCATCCATCCCCTTGGCGCGCCCCGCACCGTGGGATTTGGGGATTTTTTGAAGAGGTTACCTTCCTCGCGGACTGAGTGGCGAAGCTCAGACCCCCGTTCCTGGAGACATGACCACAGGGCTACGGTACTGGGGTTCTATTAGGTGTCCAATTTTTTTCCACTTACCTTTTAGCGTACATTTTTGCAACTGGGCCTCAAAAATTTTGTGCTACTAGTACATTTTTAGTGATTCTTTTAAAATTTTATAATTTTTGTGTTTTTGATTTTGTATACTTTTTGTTTCTTGTTCTGTTGACATAGTTTTTTAACATTTTTCTGAGTTATCTTCAGTTTCATCTCATTATTCTATAGTTGCAACCTTTGCTCTTTTGAGTTTTTCTAATGTTTGATGTATTTTATGGGTTTATTTCTGTTACTTGATAGCCTTTTTTCTTTATATTGTTTTAGTATTCTTCTCTTCTTTCTTTTTGCTGAGTTTGTTGCTGTTACTAATTTATGACCTGTATTTACTTCTCCATGTTTCTTTATTTGAATGCTTTTTTCCAGGTTTTTCCAATCTTCTTTGATTACTATTCTTTTATACTATTGTTTTCGGGTTCTCCATTATTATTGCGTTTGTTTTAGCTAGTTTCTTGTAATTATGGGTAGAATTCTTGTACTTTCTGGCCTTGTTTCTTTGTTGGAACTTTTGTAAGAAATATTAGTTTTAAACCTATATCTAAAAATATTTCTCTAGATGGCAGAAACGAATATGAACATAAACTATGAAATGAAGAAAGGAAAATAGAATACAAAGAAAAAGTTGACAACGGATAAGAGCAAATAGTAGAAAATTTGACATGAGATAAAAGTTGGGACACATTTAAGGAAACAACATCCACAGTAGCAAAAAAGATATGTAAAACACAAGGGATTCTAACAGCCAGAGAAAGAAAACAACATAGTGGAGCGAAGAAGCAATAAAAGCATTTCAAAACAAACAAAAACACATGGAGAAACTGTTTCTTAATTAATCGTCCTATTCCACCACTATTTTAATGGTGGGTTCCTTGCGATGTGGTATTTTTTACATTTACATTTTAATGTACATTTTTACTGGGCTTCAAAATTCTGTGCTTCTCGTTGTACATTTTCCCTCCTGATTCTTCGTTTTGCATTGTCTCTAGAGTGGAGAAATTTTTTCGTTATTCCTTTATAATTTGTGTATGTTTTTGATTTTGTATACTTTTTGTTTCTTGATCTGTTGACGTTTTTCCAAGTTATCTTTTTCAGTTTTATTTTTAGGTTAACTTCTTCATTCCACTCCACTATTTTATTCTTCTGTAGTTGCTACCTTTGTTCTTTTGAGTTGATCTAATTCTAGATCTATTTTATGGGTTTATTTCAGTTATTTCTATTATTATTTGTTGATAGCCTTTTTTTATAAAGTCCTTATTTAATGTTGTGTATTCTTCTCTTCTTTCTTTTTCTTGAGTTTGTTGCTATACTAATTTATAACCTGTATTTACTTCTCCATGTTTCTTTATTTGCAATGCTTTTTTCATGTTTTTCCAATCTCTTTTCATTACATTCTTTTATACTATTGTTTTCGGGTTCTCCATTATTGTTACGTTTGTTTTTAGCTACTGTTTCTTGTAATTATGGGTAGAATTTTTCTACTTTCTGGCCTTGTTTCTTTGTTGGAACTTTTGTACAGAATATTAGTTTTAAACCTATATCTATAAATATGTCTATAGATAGCACAAACGAATATGAACAAAGTTGTGAGACATTTAGGGAAACAACATCCACAGTAGCAAAAAGGATATGTAAACACAAGGGATTCTAACAGCCAGAGAAAGAATACAACGTAGTGGAGTAAAGAAGCAATAAAAGTATTTGAAAACAAACAAAAAACGCATGTAGAAACTATTTCTTAATTTATCGCCTTATTCCACCACTATTTTAATGGTGGGTTCCTTGCGATGTGGTATTTTTTTACATACACGTTTTAGTGTACATTTTTGTAGACTGGGCTTCAAAAATTCTGTGCTTCTCGTTGTACTTTTTTTTTCTTGATTCTTTGTTCTACATTGTCGTCTCTAGAGTGGAGAAATTTTTCCAGTTATTCTTTCATAATTTGTGCATGTTTTTGATTTTGTATATTTTTTGTTCCTTGATCTGTTGACATTTTTCTAAGTTTTATTTTATGATTAACTTCTTCATTCCACTCTAATATTATATTCTTCTGTAGTTGCTACCTTTATTCTTTTGTTTGTTTTCTTGAAAACAACTATAAGATTAACAAACAGTGTTTAGGAGAGGACGGTAAACACAGGAATGTAGATATATAAAAAAATTAACAGGAAAAAGAGAACTTTTCGCTACCTTTATTGACCTAAGAGCTTTTTTCGACTCAATACATAATATAAATAAAATAATAGTTAGAACAACTAGAAATATCAAAGAAATTACTAAGGCTCATAAGCATATAGTAGGTAGAGCTGAGGAAACGCATGCTTTTTTAAACCTTTAGTGCTCAGCGAGGAGTGGGGGTATTGATTTTGGGCGACTGCTAGCGGACTGCTCAGACAATGAAGTTTTAGTCGCTATGGAATGTTGGAGCGTAGAGCATCGCGTGTTTGCCGAGCAGTTTTTTAGAAATAATGATCTGTTTCCGTCGAAGTTTTAATGTCCCAAATTGTAACACCCAACTCCGATAGATTGAGGCGTTTTGAAGTACTACTTCTGTGATGTTTAGAATAACCACCTGGTCTTTACGGTTTTGTTTGAACTCTGGAAAACGTAGATAGAGTGAGAAGGGCAGTTCTTGCTAGTCCGAAACCATCGGCTAGGCGACAGGTCGTAGCTTTGGGTATGTCACATCGTTCGCTTCGTACATGATGATTTCAAATTTCGCCCGTACAAATGGCGTTCTTACGGAAGATCCAGACGGTCTAATCATAATGAGTGACGAAGATTATTTCCATCTGCATTGCTATGTTGATGTTCAGAACTGTCGGTCGTCCGAAAACTCACGTGAAATACAATAAAAATCTCTCCACTGCTCAGAAGCAAACATCTGGTATAGGAATTGTTGGTCTTTACTTTTTGTAGAGGGTAGAACCGCAGTTACTGTGAAATCAACGCTATATTAAACTGTTAAACAATTACATTAATAGAAGTGGTTCGACAAATGTTTTCTGGACGTGTCATTTCACGATTTGGCAATGTTTCTTGGTCCCCACGCTTTTCCGATCTAAAGATCTGTTACTTCTTTTTGTGGTGCTACCTGAAATCAGTCGGTGTCAAGTTACCCATAAATCCAGCCATAAAAATTCTACTGCAGTTTAGGTAACTCAAACAAAGATTTAAAGGATTTATTTAGTAATAATGACTTAAATATAAATCTTATGCAAATTGATATACTTACATTACAGACCATGTATAATAACATCAAAAAGCAAAAGTGTAACTATTTTTGTATAAAAAGTTATTTAACCTTAACTATGCGTAATGTCGCCCAGAACCTGTAACTACAAAGGTAAACTTTGAACTCGATTTAAAGTATGAGTGTGCACTTTAATTTTTGTGCAAATTAGCACACTTACAGGACAGACCGTGAATAATAACATATCAAAAAATAAGAGCGTAACTACGAAGGTAAACTTTGAACTCTATTTAAACTACGAGTGCACGATTTAATTTTTATGCAAATTGGTACACTTACAGGACAGACCATTTACAATAACATCAAAAAACAAAAGTGTAACTATTTTTGTGGACAAATAAGCTTATTGAGCTGTCAGAATGTGTCGTGGATTTGATGTCACCATGTTTCCATGTGTCAATTTAATCTATATGTTCACTACTCTCTGACGTTTAAATTCACATCCTCTTTTAATAGCTTATATTTTTCAGAAAATGTAATGTTAAAGTGTTTTGAAATATCAGTTACTAATTTTTATTATTGGTGATGGTAAAATTAATCTTTATTAATGTAACCTGCATGTCTAATCACATGGAAACATATGGTTGTAGGCGAATCTCAACTATGTAAAAAAATTAGTTAACGCATTTGAGTGTGGTATCAAGGTGATGTGGAAACCTACGCAAAAAATATAGAAATAAGTATAAAATTACATCAAATCCACGACACATTTTGACAGCTCAATAAGATTATTTGTCGTTACGATTAAATAACTCTTTTTACAAAAATAGTTACACTTTTGTTTTTTGATATGTTATTGTACATGGTCTGTCTTGTAAGTGTGCCAATTTGCATAAAAATTAAACCGCGCACTCATACTTTAAACAGAGTTCAAAGTTACACTTAATAATTTGGTGAGTTTAGAAACAAATCATTTAATGATTGATAAATTATAACTGATAAGACTCGTAATATTTATATTTAAGTTCTTATTACCAAATAATTCTTTTGAATCTTTGTTTGAGTTACTTAAACTGCGGTAGAATTTTTATGGCGGGATTTATGGGTAACTTCATTCCGGTTGAAATTAAGAGTCTACGTGAACAAGATTCACACAAGCGATGATCTGAAAATTTCCATTCGTCTAGAAATTGAAGCTGTGCTGAATGAAATGTTACAGAAAGCCCTGAATTTGCGTCCAACAAGAAGGGCGGTTTCTTAATGCCATTTTTTTCTGAGTCTAATTACTGTGTGTAGATTTCAAAAATGCAATAAAAATAATAGGAATAAAACCAGGAGACAGACTGAGCTCACTGTTATTTGTAGTTGTTATAGACAAACTACTTAAAAACACCACACTAAAAACTAGATTGGATATAATAACTTAATTTTAGCAAAAATTGACTGCTACCATATGCAGATGAAAATTATTGATAGAAGAAATAGAAAAACTAAGAAGAGAGGTAAACAAATAACTTTAAAACGATAAAAATAAGGGAAAAGAGGAAAATGGATATCAAAGGAGAAAAAGTAAGAATTTGAGAAGTGTAATATTGGAAGATGAACTATAAACAATAGAATCGATAAAAGTGTGAAGATTATTACGCATTAATTGGAAAACGGAAGATGTTTAATTTAGTGGTGGTGCCAGTGTTGACATTGTGTGTGAATCACGGGCGATAAAAGACGAATACGAAGATAAAATCAATACCACGGAAATGAAATTACTCTAAAAAACCAAGGTGGATAGAATATAGAATGAACAAATAAGACAACTGGCCCAAGTGGAAACAATAAGAATGAACCGTGAAAAAGATGGATACAGATAATATAGGAACTTGGTACACAACGAGGAAAGACGAGAGAAAATTTGGATTCACAAGAGAAGGGAACGATAATTCGATGCCCATAAGGGTATAAGGATACTAGCAGAAGAAGAGAGTTTTAATTTATTTTCTGGTCTAATGCTTTTGGTACTATGAGCCAACTCGTTTTTTCATAATCTGTATTCTAGTAGCTCTTGGCCTTTTCCATTTTTCTTTGTTACGTTTGGTTTAATTACGTGTATGTTTTTTCTTCCACTAATTTTGTGCGATTTTGTTGCTTGTCTTCTTGTTTATTATCTGAGTTTTGACTATTCTTTACTTGCGTTTCATTTCCTGCTTTTGTAGCTGAATTATATTTTCTTCTTGGTTTTTCTTTTTATGTGAATCTCGTGTCATCCCAGTAAACACAAAATTGATAATGTTTAGTAACAGTTTCAAAACAAAAAAATTATGATTCACTCTTGTTTCAAACATAAAAGAAACCTAACTGCAATAAAAGAGCTATAAGTCCATCGCTGTTTCACTTATTTGAATCAGTATAGTTTCGGTATCTTAAATTCAAATTTGTTGCAAACTAAATGTTGCATTCGGTTTACGTTTTAAAAGCTTCGTTCTTGAACTGATACTAAATGATCGATACATGTATGATTTTTTTGTTTCAATAATGAACTAAAACAATTCTTTCAATAATATAATAATACATTTTCGAATGCACGTTTCAAATTTTATTGCACAATAAATATTTTTAAATACAATATCACATTGAGTTTTTTACATATTGCAACTTTCCTGGATGTGGTCTTTTCACGGAAGCCTCGAAAACTGCATCAGTTACTGTTGGGTAGCAACTTTTAACCGCATCTGTAACATAGAAATAAATATTTCATTTATATACATACATAATCATAGAGTTACACAAAATTAATTACATTTTTAATCAAAAACAACACAAACTTAATATAAATATCACTTTAGCAATCATTAGAAAGTTATAAAAACACTGTGAATACCTTTAGCTGTACATAATCGTATAGAAAACTTGAAGAATTAAACTGTAATTATAAATCCTAAAGTATCATCAGATTTACGCAATAATCTACCTTAACGCAACCATGTGTGTTAATTTACATTTTTTTTTTACAAATTAAAACATGATACATAAAGAACAGAAATGATAATAATATCGATTACATTTATGGATTATAATAAAATGTTTCGACTTACCGTTTATTGTTCCATTTCGTAATTGTACACACAGCATCACTTATCAAACTGCAACCGAACAAGTGAAAAGATATCAATTTGCAGCGCAAGCGTTGACGACAGTAATCAAAAGTATAGCAACGACTAATGCTGACTAATCACAAAGTATTCGTTTTTCCTAGAACGATTCCACTGTTTTGAAAATAATTCAATCTTATTTAATCGATCTTCAAACAATTCTAGTTATTCAAAAATATTCGGTTTTAATAAATCAGTTTTTAGACGGTTGCTGATTATGGGATAAAAATTGCAAGTACTGAAACGGTTTAAAACTGATTGTGAAAAATCGGAACTCTTTCAATTTATTCACTGTCAGTTACATGTAAATGATACAAAAATGGAACTAACACGAAACAACGTAATGAAACAATTGTTTTAATTTTGTGACTGTAACAGTTTCAATCCGTGTTTACTGGGATGTCAGGAACTTCAGTATCGTAAAATGACGGCATGTTTTTGTGGCACGCTGTATCGTTGTCGATTGCATTATGTTAAATTCTGAGTTTTTGTCTCCAAATAATACACATTCAGTTTCTTATATAGTCGTCAACTGGTGAGATCTCTCTTCTATTCCACAAGGTAGAAAAATCATGTCAAGAGAAAATTTAAAATAAATACGAAAGAATTCAACTCGATCACTTTTTTTGGTTAGACATGCGTCAGCGAGGTAGATTGAAACCCTGATGCAATTAGGTAGCCAGCGTAGTCTTCATTCTTCGTTATTTGGAACTTTGACTAGACTACTGCATTATTTGTTTGTTTTTTCTTTGATACAAGATTATAAATTAAAATATTTTTATTTATTTACAGCCAGAACGATTACAAGGCACACATTACTCGGTACAAAGTGATATTTGGTCGTTGGGCTTATCGCTGGTAGAAATGGCAATAGGAATGTATCCGATTCCGCCACCAGACACCAAAACAATATCAGCAATATTTGGCCAACACGATGGAGACTCTCCTAGTCATACAAATGGGCCAAGGCCAATGGCCATTTTTGAGTTACTCGATTATATTGTAAATGAACCTCCTCCCAAGTTACCCTCGGGCTTCTTTACTTCGGAATTTAAAGATTTCGTCGATCGTTGTCTAAAGAAACATCCCGACGAACGAGCCGATCTAAAAACGCTAATAGTACTATACTTTTTCTTCGATTTTTCAAAAAATACAATTCTGTGTTTTAGAATCACGAGTGGATACGAAAATCGGAAACGGAAAATGTCGATATAGCTGGTTGGGTTTGTAAAACAATGGAAATTGAGCCAAATTCAAGCCATAGGGCGTAAAGTATTTAATTAAAGGTAAGTATTACTGTTACTTACGTACGAGGTGTGACAATTTAATTAGACACGACAGTTGTTTCGTAATTGTATCGAAATCATGCGTGCATTTGTTTAAATGTAAATTAAGTTTGTCGTAAATATAAACTACTGAAATTGGCCGGGAGATAAAAATCAATTACCTAAACATTGGAAACCAAGAGTTTTAATATATAAGTTTAACTTTATTCATTGCCATTTGGCTTACAAATTTGGTCGTGTTGTCTATACATATATATTACATTTTCTTATCCCTTCTCCCCCCTTAACTTTTTCCTCCTGCTCCATACTTCCTCCATCCATTCCGCTCCTTTTCCGTTTTCATCTAAGATATCCACTGTTTTCATCACCTCTTCTCTTAATTCCCTGCATCTTTTTCTCATGTGGTTAAGATCTTCTGTTTCTTCTCCACATAGCCTGCACAACTTTTCTGGTTCTTCCTTCCAATATTTGTTCCCTAACTCCTCGTTGCCACATCTGAACCTTGCCACCATTTTTTTCCTTTTGTTGCTTTTCATCTCACTGTCTTTTTTTAAATATTCCGGCACCCCTTCACCCTTGATATCTTCATAATTCCTATTATATCTGCTCTCTTTTATCTTTGTCCATCTTTCTTGTTTTTCGATGTCTCTATCTCTCCTTATTATTTCTTCTCTTGTCCCTACCCCCTCTTCTCTTAATCTCTCCACTTCTTTACTCGCGTACCCGTTTCTTTTGTAATACTCTTCTCTACTCTCCTGCCCGTACTTCACTTTTCCTCCCTTTATCTCTTTCCAACATTCTTGCAGAATTTTGCAATATGTTCTTTCCCTCATTTCTTCCTCGTATTTTATTGCTCTTTTTCCTGTCTCAATCCTTATTTTTTCTATCTGAACCTCCTCTCTCACAATATACCCCGGTGTATCCCTGTCCAATCCTAACACCCATCTCCAGTATTTTTCCTGTAGCCCCTCTACCTCCCTCCACTCCTTCCAGCCCCATATTTCCGCTCCATACATTACCACCCCCTTTATTAATTTTTCGAACAGCAATTCTTTTTTTTTATGTCCATCTTGAATATTCTTTCCCCGACACCCCATACTTGTCCTATTAGCCTGTTTCCTTTCTTCACCCTTTCCTTTATGTGTTCTCCCTCTTTATTATCCTGTTTCATCGTGTAGCCCAGGTATGTAAATTCCTTCACTTGTTGCACTTTCTCATCACTCCATCTCCACTCCTCTCTTTTTCTTTTCCCCCCTCCTTTTCTAAATATCATTATCTTTGTTTTCTCCGTGTTTACTTCCAATTCTTTTTTTTTCATATATTTTTCTAGCGTTTTCATCATCTCTTTTATTTCCTTTTCCTCCTTAGCCACCAGCACTATGTCATCCGCATACGCCAACGACCATACCTTAGCTTTCCCTACCACTATCTCTCCTGTCTGTTGTCCTCTCATTGTCTCTTCCAGATCCCCCGTATATACCGAGAACAGGCTTGGGCTCAGTGGACATCCCTGCCTCAACCCTCTCTTTGTTATCAATTTCTCACTCTCTTCCCCATTCACTTTAACCCTGCTTCTCGTTTCTTCGTATATTTCCTCTATTTTTTGTATTAATCTTTCATTGATTTTTTTTCTTTTCATATATTCCCACAGCTTTTCCCTATTCACTTTGTCAAAAGCAGCTTTTAGGTCTACGAATAGTGCTACCATTTTCCCTCTTTTTTTTCTAGTTCTTTATTTGCTAAGTGTTTCATTATATATATATGTTGTCTATCGCCCTTCTTCCTTTTCTGAATCCCGCTTGTCCGTCTGGTACCAAACTTCTTTCCTCTATTTCCTTCTGTAATCTTTCTTGCAGTATTGTCGCGTACAATTTGTATGCCGAGCTCAGTAATGTTACCCCTCTATAATTCTCGACTTTCTTTTTTTCGCCTTTTTTATGTATTGGGCAATGCTTGCCTTGATATATGATTTACAGGAAATGCTATGTAAATGACAATGCGCCAAGTCTCGGTGCGCTCACTGTGGCGGAATTAGTAGTCGAAAAACTCATTCCTATTGAGCTTGTGACTTCTTGATATTTCCAAAATTAAAAGTTGCTTTACTATATTTGTTGTCTAACGTGTTCTGAGACACAATCCAGTATTATTTCAAGATGCATGGAAATTAAATTGTCACACTTAGGCTCAGTTTCATAAAGCATTGTTAAGCTTGATTATGTACTTAACTACGTGATTAGGTCGTTAAGTTCACATCAATTGTCTTGCAATTTTAAAGTAATACCTTTGATTTAGTTGACAACGCGGTCAGTTAACAACATTGCTTTATGTAACTATATAATACCGCCATACACATATCTAAATACTTGCAGGATTCAAAAAAGAAAAAGTTTGATAAGAAATCGCTGAAACTTTTAAAATATGTATAAAGAACTATCTCTACCAACAAATACACAAATTATGATGCCTTTAGAGTAATTTCGGGTATATATGTTGTCTATATTGTAAAGTGTATTTTTTTGTAGTTACTTAAAAACTTCCTTAAATTTATACTAGTAGTAAACTATTAAGAGTTATTAAAATTATAACGTTGTTAAAATTTTTTGTAATGTGTTACATATTTATTTCCATTTCTTGGAGTATGTATTTAAAAATAAATTATCACAATTGTTTTGTTTTTTCATTAGAAACATCAAATCGCGACACTAAACAAAACGTGTCACTCGTCAGGGGCATAGAAGTCAACTTCGTAGAAGGTTCTCGATACGTAGTTCTACAGTAGCTGGCAGAAAAAATACAAACTCTGGGCAATGTAACTAAATCTAGTGCTGCAAAAAAAATTTTTGCGAAGGATAATATGCAGATAATATTTTAATGTGGAAAGTTGTTTCAAACAGGCTCTAGAAATAGTGGAAAAAAGTAGGCTTCACAAGAGGAAGGAACTTCAATTGAGCAATGAGGTTAAATATTTGTGGATACTAAAACTTTCAACATTCACCTGGGCAAAAAAATCAAGAAAAAACGATAATGATTTTGTGGATATCTTCTAAATTAATATTTTTTACAGTCACATATGGATCTCTAATTTGGTTTACTTCTCCATTGGTAGAATCAGAAGCTTTAGCGGCAGTGTACAGATTAAAATCTAACAGATTTGAAAACACTCGTTCTAGTGCATAAAACCATATCAAGAATTAAAGCAAATAGATAAAGACCACATACTATAATTATGACCAAGTAAAAAAACGAACGACGAAAGAACGCATTTATGTAAAGTTCCGCCTCTTACGCCGCGATTAGACTACAGGACCGTACGAAGTAATACATTTGCGATAAAATACATTCTTAGATAATCTGTAAATAGATTTTTTCAAAACATCTTTTTACCTAAATTGTCACTTGTTTTAAAACATATCGCATATTTAGTAGATAAGATAGGCACGTGCATCATAATTGTTCCGACAAATATGTTCATATTACTAAAAACTTGTTAATAAAAATCATAATAACCGAATTGTTTAGGTATATTTATGTATTTAGTTTTTAAATGTCTGATATGATACACGCTGAATTTTAAGTTGCAACTTAAAGTAATCACTGGAGATAAAATTTAACACTTTATAATGCGGTTTACTATGATTATCAAACGTATGGTTTTTATAGATATTATTTGGAGAAGCTCTAAGCAACTATTGAGTAGTCATCGTTTAAGAAAAAGGCAGATTGAAAACCGAGAACGTAGCATGCAATGAAGGAATAAGGAGAGTAGTACACAATGGGACACCTTTAAAATTTCTTGCAGTTTTTACCTTGGTAAATCTGAACCTGCTTCATTAGGTTCTTCCGACCGTAGCCGATAATGATAACCACAATGGCAGAGAATCCTAAGAACGCAGCGGTCGTTATAAACATTTATTACTTTTCCACATATAAAAGTTACATACATCGACATTCAGATAAAAAATTGGAGAGGTGCGTCGACTTACTCTCAGTGTAAGTATTTTATGTTGTTTGTCTATTATTTATTAAGATAAATTTGCGGTTATCATAATCTTGCCAAGGATTATTTTTGGTTATTTTTTAAATAATTTTGGTACCATGCGCTTAGTCCATATAGTGGGACGTCGCACTGTGTATTTTATTATTGAATTTTGTACAAAGAATAGAGGAAATCTACGAAGAAACGAGGAGCAGGGTTAAAGTGAATGGGGAAGAGAGCGAGAAATTCATCACAAAGAGAGGGTTGAGACAGGGATGCCCACTGAGCCCAAACCTGTTCTCAGTATATACGGGGGATCTGGAAGAGACAATGAGACGACAACAGACAGGAGGGATAGTGGTAGGGAAAGCGAAGGTATGGTCGTTGGCGTATGCGGATGACAGTGGTGGCTAAGGAGGAAAAGGAAATGAAAGAGATGATGAAAACGCTGGAAAAATACATAAAAAAAAAAGAAATGGAAGTAAACACGCAGAAAACAAAAATAATGGTATTTAGAAAAGGAGGGGGGAAAAGAAAAAGAGAGGAGTGGAAATGGAGTGATGAGGAAGTGCAACAAGTGAAGGAATTTACATACCTGGGCTACACGATGAAACAGGATAATAAGGAGGGAGAACACAAAGGAAAGAGTGAGGAAAGCAAACAGGTTAATAGGACAAGTGTGTAATGTATGGAGCGGAAATATGGGGCTGGAAGGAGTGGAGGGAGGTAGAAGGGCTACAGGAAAAATACTGGAGATGGGTTTTGGGACTGGACAGAGATACACCGGGGTATATTGTGAGAGAGGAGGTACAGGTAGCAAAAATAAGAGTAGAGACAGGAAAAAAGGCTATAAAATACGAGGAAGAACTGAAGGAAAGAACAGAATGCAAAGTACTGCAAGAATGTTGAAAAGAGATAAAGTGAAGTACGGGCAGGAGGGCAGAGAAGAGTATTACCTAAGAAACGGGTACGCGAGAGAAGAAGTGGAGAGATTAAGAGAAGAGGGAGCAGGGGTAAGGGAAGAAATAATGAGAGGTAGTGACATCGAAAAACAAGAAAGATGGACAAGGATAAAAGAGGGCAGATATAATAGGAATTATAAGAATATCAAGGGTGAAGGGGTGCCAGAATATTTAAAGGATAGAGAGAATAGAAGCAACAAAAAGAAAAAAATGATAGCACGGTTCAGATGTGGGAACGAGGAGTTAGGTAACAAATACTGGAAAAAAGAAGAAGAGACGGAGGACCTCAACCACATGAAAGATAAATGCAGGGAATTAAGAGAAGAGGTTATGAAAATAGAGAAAATCTTAGACGAAAAAGGAAATGGAGCGGAGTGGATGGAAGAAGTATGGAGAAGGAGAAAAACGTTAAGAGGAGAGGAGGGATAATGGAATGTATTTCTTAAAAAAAAATTTTAATTGTAAATAAAATGTAAATAGAATGTAAGGTAATTGTAAATAGGGGAAGCACGAAATAATTTGTAAGCGTAAGCAACAAATAAAGTTAAATCTTATATATTGAATTTTGTCGTAATTTCAGATGCCGCGGAGGGCGAAGGATAGAAAAATCGCCAATTCCAGGGCAGAGCAAATATGAAGCTGTCACTTTTCTTTTCGAAGGCGGATCAATTCGGAAAGCTGCGATCAAATTTCAAATCTACATTACAACGATATGTTGCCAAACACAGAACGTCCGGCTGAGATGATACTCTAATGGAATCGAATTATTGGATTAATAGTGTGTTCTACAAAGCAGAAGAAGTATCATCGACAGAAAATATATATCATGTGTGCTTCAAAATTAGTCAAAGAGCTCTAGCTTTCCAACTAGCAATTGCAAATAACAAGAAAGTTTCAGACTCATGCAGAGCTTCAAAAACAGCAGGAAAAGACTGGCTTTGAGCTTTTCTGAAGAGGAATTAATTATCCATTCGCCAACCGGACGGATCCTCTTTTCCGCACGACTTTCTTTAATAAGCACAAAATCTCGATGTTTTTTGAAAATTTAAAAGGCGTCGTGAAAAACAATTCTGCATTAATAGACACGTCAAGGATATCCATCCTGGATCAAACTGGGACAACAACTGTGCAAAACCCGAAGAAAGTTGTTACTAAAAAGCGCATTAAGCAGGTATCCTCTTTCACTAGTGCAGAACGAAGCGCCCTAGTAACAACGTGTGCTTTTATCTGTGCTACTGGAACTTTTTTTTATCTTGCAATGATATTTCCCAGGAAATATTAGAAGCCGCATATATGTGTGCAGGGGCGCCTTCTGGAACTTTAGCCACTGAAAGTGACTGGATGTCTTCAGAGCTATTTACGCAAGTGCTGGATGACTTCATTGCCCATTTACACAGTTCCAATGAGAATCCATCCTTATTGATATTTGACAATCTGGAGGCTCGCGTTTCAATTCAAGTAGTGGAGAAAGCGCGCACAGCAGGTGTCACCATTGTGGCACTATCACCTCACTGTAGCCATAAACTACAGCCGTTAAATAAGGCGGTTTCCTCCTTGTTCAAAGCAGCATATAGCGGCGCTTGTGCCGCCTGGTTGCTGAATCATCCAGGAATACCGATTAACAATTTATTAAGTTGCTGAACTAGTAAACATAGCATTTGACGCAGCATTCACTGCAAAGAATATAGTTTGGATTTTCTAGGACCAGAATTTGCTCTTTAAATGAGAACATGTTTACGATGCCTATAAAAAGTTATAAGTAGTTCAAATTTGGAAAAAAAAATCTTCTTGTTATAACTTAAACTACCGTCAATAAATTATCAACTCCTTGCGGTACGAAAAACTATGGCAACACTGGATTCGTTTAGTGAGGAGTTTTTTTTTAATTTACTTCACTCAAGTGATTGTGCAAGTGTTTTTTTCTATCTTCATTTTAGTCGGCGGACAATCTTGTTGTCTGCCTTAGGGTATCTTTCGTCCACTGTTTGGGGCAACTGTAGCTCTGGGCCAAAATTTTACCGAAAAACTTTGTATTGAATTCCTGTGTAAATTTAAGCTGGGTTATTGTTGTCCAAACAGTTATTTTTCATAGGGAATAATGTTCAGACCAACCAAAAGAATTTGGCATGAAATCATGTTACAATGGAAAGCAACACACACTGGATCACCTTATACCACAATTCCTAAAGACATGTTTTCAGCCTGGTGGAAAGAACTCATGACGAAGTTACAGGAGAATCAGGCGGCGAACTTGCAGTGGGGGTTTCGAAAATATGGCATATACTCGCTTGACTCAAAATCACTCTTGGATCGAATGCCATCGACAGTAAGCAGTAGATGTGAATACTGTAGGGGAAGCATTCCTATAGAACAATTGGAGAAGAAGAAGCGTGTTCTGTGCAAACGGGTGGTACCAGGAAAAAGAGAAAGAAGGTTAAAGTTTCCGCTGGAAGAAGTGTAACTACAGAAGATGTACAGACATTAGCAACAGAAGCGGTCCAACGAAAACAGGTTCAGAAAAGAAACCGTCTGCAAAAAAACAGTTTCTAAGAATGGAAATAACGCATCTGAGGAAGCTACTAGTTTACCCAAACAGAAGATGACAGCCACTGAAGACAAAGAACAACAAGAAATATCATCTGACAGTTCCGATTCCGAATCTTTTTCAGCAAGTTTATCAAACTGGTTTTGTAAGAAGAAGAAAACAGCCACTGTATCGAAGAGAGCCAGAACTGGATCTTCTTCATCCTAAAAAACCGACGACTTGGAAATGTGTTTAGATTCTGGCGGTGTGAGCGACTCTTTTTCAGATCTTGAGGACGATTATACTGTCAATAACGTTCGGAAAATTAATTCTGAAGGTCTTACTGTAGAATGTATAGAGAAAAATTTGAATTTTAGTAAATGGCCTGAGAAGTTAGACTGCATGACTTATAATTGGGCAGATGTATGCGGTAAAATTAAGCTACCTTTATCCACGATTATGTCAAAGAGACAAGCTGTATAGGGTAACATGAGTCCAATATAATTCAAAGATGAGGTTTTGAACATTTTGTTGGTAAATCTGATGGCCGGGTCAAAGTTGTACCTGGTCCAGGTAACTTTAACCCAAGATTTTAAATTCGCAAACCTACTAGATGTGAGTCCACAGATGTGTCAAAACCGATATAAGGCATTTAGTTAAAAGTCCTAGGAAGTGTATAGAATCGAAAAAGAAAACCAATCAAATAGGTTAAGGAAAAATGTGAATTTTGGGACAATGCTTTCGCCGTTTACGGTAATCAATTTGTGGACCAAGTTAGATTCTAAACTCCTAAAGAGGTAACAAATAAATCGATGAACTTGAAGAAGCAAATGACAATCTAATAAAGAATTAGCGCGGTGGAGAATGTTTTTAGAAGAACTCGTCTGAATGTAGGATTTTGAAAATTTTAGGAATGATGTGGTTATGACCATGACTAAGACTTTGATGATTGGAAAAACTCCATTTTTTTTTCAATAGGAAAATTCAAGTGAGCATAAAAATTATCAAACAGTTCAATAACTTGAATTGTGACCACAGTTTCGAACATTCCTCTCTTTGGTTTATATTTGTTACTCGTTTACCGAAGACACACCTTTTTTGACCGGAAAAGACGTTCTTATATTAGTATAGATTTGGCCGAGGAAGCGTTTGCTGGTACATTGTGTACAAATGGTTCCAAAACTGCACAAAATACTGGAGCGAGAGCAGAAGTTACTGCAGTATTTGCTTATGCTCACTAAATGATTGATGTTGTATCCAAACAGTTGTCGACACTAAAGCAATATTAAAAGTTCTAGTGTCAGTAACAATAAGCTCTAGAGTAGGTAGTCTTAACCCGTTAGTCTGTCTTGCCAAGCACTACAGACAAGGACATAAGGTAACGAAAAAAGCAGATCTGTTAGCAAACAAACAAGGTATTTAATAGACTGACCTCTTCTGCAGGTTCCGTTACGAACTATATGTCTTGTCATAATTTCAGTGCTCGCAACATCTTTATGTTTTCGTGTCTTTAACAGATAGCACTATCTCGGCGTGAAAACCATCATACGCCTGTCAAATCTCAAAATTTAGCTACAGCAAAAAATCTTTTTGTACTATTCTAGTTTCCATTTATGACCTTTGCTCGGCGTTGCGCAAACTTTCTAGAGGTTTATTGATAAAATTACCCGAGCGTTACCGTGATATGAGGATACTATAAACTCTGGGTATACGACACTTTTTTTATTGTTGGTAGTTTTTCAGACTTGAGATCTTACGCAGTAACGGAAAAATAGTTTCGTTAGTCAGCAGAGAGGTCGCAAATGTTGCGGTCTATTTTTGGAAAGGTGAGCTCACACAATGAAGTCTTTATTTTTATTACAGGGTTTTAGACATGTATCTGAGAGTGCGAAGAAAAAAGAATAATAAGTGGCAATTAACATTGATGAGGTAACTTTGATATCACGTCTGGGGTCAACATGATCAATCTTGCCTCGGAGAGTTTAATTAACGTTTTTTGGGTGTGTATACTTACAGTGATTAATGTCTATTAATTGTTTGGCATAGAAAAATGCAGTGAAAGTAACTATTCTTAAGGCTGCTGTAAAATGCTGTCATTAGAGGGCTTTCCATTAAATCTTTTGGACACCAGAATGATGCCCAAATATTGTTTGGACTATAGAGGTAAAATGGTAAACATGTATAGGAACAATATTCCTGGTTTTGACTGGACATGCAAAGATACAAATGAACAAAGATTTTCTACCAGCATAAAAAGAGTATGAACGTCAGTGACGAGAGAGAGAGAGAGTTTCATCAACTATGAGGAATGTAATGTCTCGAACAATCCCCAGAAAAAACAGGAAATTTATGAGCATAGTGTTAAATATCATGAGTAAATAATAAAACATTCGAAAAGTTGTACAACTATCATATGATCTGTAGGTTTGCAATTGGAAGATTATTGCCCTCTTACGTCATTTTCAAGAGCTTCTATCTTTATTATTCTTAAAAAGAAAATGGATCACAAGGATCTCGCCATGCTCTGTAACCTCTTTCCGTGCTTCTAAAATTTTCTCTTTGACTGTCAGCAAAATTTGAAAAAATTATCTAATGAAGCTAAAGCAGGCCGCTTAAGTAATGCCGTCGAAAGATAACTGCATTCTTAAAAACCCAACCACAGAAGAAGAAAAAACGTCTAACTGTTGCAGCAGAATCTACAACTCCTAGTGGAAAAATGGGCCAGTGCCTCCACTGAAAACTTGTTCCTGGCTATGTTTTTGTCATAAAAAAGAATTACAATTCTGCTGAATTCTTGTAGTGAAACTGATATACTGACGGGAATATATGGTACCTATTACAATCTTCTTTTGGTCAACGATTCTCCAAATCACAAAAATATTGATGCTTCTAAAATAAAGGTCACGGTTTTTTCTAGCATTTAGACGGGGTTACTTTCAGTTTTCATACAAAAAGAGAAGTGATTACAGTATTCAGAAAGTAATAAGCTTTTTATTTCTCAGAGGAATCTGTGTTTTTTGACTTTGCATGGGATATGAAGAATAGAAAAAAGCGATACTCCATTTAAAAAAAAAATGAAAGGAGTTATTTAATGTGGGTTTCAAAGCTGATCAATGTAAACGTATGTTATGGTACTTTTGTTGTGTACATAAACCATCTTCTTGTAACACCCATATACCACACTACGTTCATTGTACGTACATTTGTGGTACATTCTACATACATTCATCAATGTACGTACGTTAATGCGCAAGAATTTTTGAATATAAACATTTTGATGGTAGTGCCGTTTTAGCTATCTTTCAATCTTTAATGTGATCTTAAAATGTAAAATTAGAAGTAACTAATAAGAGGTATTTATTAAAGCATAAAAGCCAGTTACATGTCATGTAAAAGTTGTCGTGGCATAGTTGGTAAGACATCTGCTTGCTACACCAATAACGATAGTTCAAGTCCTGGTCACCTCTCAAAGTTTTTGATTTTTTTTTGGTTTAAGTATATGTAGAAAACCGTGCCAATTGGATGTACTATGTACGTGCAGTGGGTGTACATTGTTTGTATAAGTGGTATAATAAGTAGGGTAGAGTAGGCTACCATGTGGCAATCTAATATTTTTCTTTAGGTGACTTACCGCCACCTATTAATACAAGGAGCATACTGCATACCGCCACTTGATACTATATTTGTGGTTCTGGAAAGTATTAGATCAGCCCAGTAGTGGTAGAGTTCTTACAAGTGCATGTTGTGCCAACAAATTTTTTCGCACCAATTTTTCGGGAATTTTATAGCAACTTAAAGGGCATTTAGTAGCTTTATTTCAGTATTATAATATTTATTAAATAATAAAGCTTGTTAGTGTCAATCAACATTTTTATAAAAAAACACAAATGGGCCACCATGAGACATAATTTTGATAACAATAGAAATTTTTTTACATTTATAGATAATACACTAATTTGAGGTTTTATAAATATTTTAGATGTCTAGAGGACGTACGAGAAAGAGTCAGAAAGGGTCATTTTCTGAAGAGAGTATGAGTAACGCCGCCCGACAAGTGTTAATAGGAGAAAATGGAATAAAAATGTCGCTTCGAAAAGCAGCCTCAGAGAATCGCGTATCCTTTCAAACTTTAAGCATATATGTTAAAAAAGAGTTATATAAATCGAATCCCAACTTACAAATACAAATAAAGAGTAATTATAAACACCGTTTGATTTTACTGAAGATGAAGAAGAGAAATTCGTTGAGTATGTTATTAAGTGCTCAAAAATGTGCTATGGTAAAACCACAAAAGATACACGTGTCTTAGCTTACGAAATGGCTAAAATTAATTCAAAAAAGATACCCGCAACTTGGGAACAGAACAAGACTACAGGTGTTGACTGGCTACATGGATTCCTAAAGCGACACAATAATAAGCTAAGCATTAGACAACCTGAAGGATGCAGTCTTGCAAGGGCCTCTTCATTTAACAAGCATAATGTTAATTTATTCTTTGACAACCTTCAAAGGGCATATGGCCGTTCGGAAAAATTCTTGGATGGTACTCGCATATATGATAACCGTACAAAAACCTAAAAAAGTATTATCATCAAGAGGAACTAAACAAGTGAGCCAATACACGAGTGGAGAACGTGGTGTATTAAAATTAAATACACTACCTCCTGTTATGGTGTTCCCCGGGAAAAATTTCAAACATCATATGTGAAATGGTGCCCCACCCGGTACTTTAGGCTTAGCAACTCCTTGAGGGTGGATGAATGAGGAACTCTTTCCATCTGTAATGAGACACTTTGTTCAATACAGTGGATCTTCTAAAGACTATCCAACAATATTGATTCTAGATAACCATGAGAGCCATCTTACAATTGAAAATCTCAATTTAGCAAAGGAATTCAGTGTTATAATGATAACCTTGCCTCCACACTGTAGCCATAAGCTACAGCCATTAGACACATCGGTATTTGCCTCATTCAAAGCAAATTACAATACTGCTATAGATTCATGGCTCCTGCATCATCTTGGAACGCCACTGTCAATTTATGATGTAACTAGTTGCGTAGGCTTTGCATTCGAACGCTCTATGACTCCATCAAATATAAAATCTGGGCTTGGAATGACAGGTATTTATCCATTCGATAGACATGTGTTTACAAGTGATGACTTTTTAAGTAGTTCCGTAACTGACAGGAAGATTTTAAATATTACACCAACTCCGTCCAATAGCATTGTCTCGACATCTTTATCTTCTGAAGTTACTTTAAATGAAGCATCTAAAACATTTTTAGTAGAAAACTCAACTGTTAATATTCCTACACAAGTATTTGTGAGTCCTGAAGTTTTCCAAGGGTATCCAAGAGCGGGAGAACGGAAAATTAAGAATAGTCAGCGTAAAAAAGCTACTAGTATCATACCTACTGATACTCCTGAAAAAGACAAGATTGAAATGAAGTGGATAGAGAAGAAAGAAAAATAACTTCAGAAAAGAAAAAGGCAAGTAGCTTATAACGATATATTTAAAAGAAAAAATAAAATTCTCCACAAAAATGTATCATACAATGAAGATGAAGATGATGAAGACGAATTATCACTTCATGACGATTCTGATGATGATGTTGAAACGCACGTTTGGATCCCCGAAGTTGAACCATCAGGATTTGAAGAACTTGATAAAGACCCAGACCCAAATGATTTTGTTTTGGTGCAGTTTAATGCAAAAAAGGAGATACTATTTTATGTAGGAAAAGTCGTGCAAACGGAAAACTTAAAAAATAAAATTGAAGTCATTTTTTCAAGAAGAGCAAGGAAGTTTACAAGACATTTTGAATTCCCTAATGTTCCAGATATTTATATGGTCTTAACCAAAGATATAAAGATGATTTTGCCTCCTCCAACACTTTTAGGACGTACGAAAAAGTTACAATCACACTATAAATTTGAAATTAATTTTGGCAGTCTAAATATGCGATAAACATTATTACCTATATCAACCTAAATTTTACTATAACAGTTTATTTTTTAGAAAATATTTTTATTTTGTAGAGTTTCTTTGGTTATTTTATTCTGTTAAATTAAAGAATTTTTAAAAAACTAACAATGTTTATAGACATTTTTCTATGTCTCATGGTCATATATGGTCTCATTTCATAAAAATGGTTTTGGTTCTCTTTTTTTTAATAGCTCCAATAATTGAACTTGAATTTTTCCGTCTCATGGTGGCCCACTTTCCCCTACATAGAGTATACGTATATACGTATCTAAAAGCACGTACACTGTACATACATAGAACGTACTTGTGCTATATGTGCATAGACATAACTGAAAAAAGATAACGACTATTCCTAAGCAAACAAAAATTAAAGATCTAACTGTTATTTCCTGAGACTAAAATCAAAACTGCGTACGCAACTTTGTGTTACTATCATTTTGTAATTTTCGTATTTTTCATGTATCTGATTTGTATAACTTTATGTAACCATAAAATAATGTAACGAATTTACTGTTTACATGACTATTGATTATTACAAACTTAACTAAAAACACAATACAACAAGTTAAGCAAACTAGCAATTTAAAAACAAACACTATAATTTATATATCACTTTATTGCTGTAACCGTATACCGTTTGTGAATAGGATTCACTTTTATTTATCTACACTATTTACTTACATAACACGCGCGTTAAACACTTTACTTCGCACTTATTTCGACGCCCAAATTCTTCTTAAAACTCTGATTAGACTAAACTTAAACTTCCTTCGGATACCTTTTATATTCTCATTGTACCTGGGACTAGAACATTCTGCCTTTTATAGTAATCGCTTCGAGGCGTTTCAATAACAAATCACATTTTCATTACGAAGAAAGTAATGCGGAGTACGTTACAAAGGTTCTCTAATAACGTAAAAGTGACGTAATAAAAAAGCGATCTAGTTGGCTAAGTTAGACTATGGCGTAGTAGTCAACTTCAGTTTTTTTACTTGTGTCAAATAAACGTATCACCGAAATAAAATAAAAACTATTACAGAATTATTTAATGGAACAGAAATTATGTAAGCCAATAACCTATTTTAACATGCACTTTATTTTTAATACAACGAAATATTTAAAATTTCACAATTAAATAATTTTAATAAGTCAACATATAAAAACATATGCAATCTGACCTACACAAATGTATGTTTTGTCATTCTGTAATAAAGTTGGGGATTTTTGTTGTATATGTTGGCAGCGCTAAAGTTTTCTAATTTGGTAGTGTAAATTTCCTTTCTTTTACAAACGTGGTTCACCACCGTAAGTTTACTTCGTTGAAATTTTATTCATCCCAATTTAATATTATCAATCAGTTATACATTTTTGTAAGTTTCTTAAAATAAAAATCTTTGAGACGCCATTTATTCATTACACTTTGTATTTTTGTGGTTTGCATTTATTTCTCATGTGATTTGATCGATTCAACATTAATAAAATGTTTGTTATTAAGGTAGAAAAACATGGGCCGATACGCCAGGGAACCAGAAATTGCAGCAAAAACCTGCAAAGCTAGAGGATCAAATCTAAGAGTCCATTTTAAGGTAATTATATTGATAGTTTAATTTTGATAAAAACTTTTGAGGTTATGTACGTTCAATACCGAAAAGTACTTTAGAGATTTAACTACTTACTACATATTTTACAACATGCTTCGTGTGGGTTTTAAGTGTGTTTGGACACATTGCACAAATGTATATTATCTCTTGGTACATTAAAATGTTACACTATGTGAGTTATTTGGTTACTTATGTTTTCCTAGATGTATGATTAGTTTATAATGTTATTAGTCTTCAAATTATAATTTCATTTAAGGCTAATGCAAAGCAGAATCCAGACCTGGAAGTTAATCGAGAATCAAAATGATGCACAATTGGTTCGACGATTGAAACATTTTATATTAAAGGGTGGAAGAACCTTACCTTTATTATGAAGAAATATTTTTGATGACCTTGAATAACAAACGTTTTTGAAGTACATGCATCATAAGATTTGCATTCGTCAATGAAGTGTTATAGTTGCTTTGGTTTCTAAAAATGTTGAAAAGTGGTTCGTGTAAACAAGGTGTGTGATTGTTCAACTTTTAAACTTGGATTAGTAAATAATTGCAATCAAAAAGGTTGCTTCAAATAGAAATCAAAAATGTAGTGGTTGTAATGTCATCTTTGTGTGCTGTCTGAATTTAGCTTGCATTTGGTTTATAGGAAACTTTTTGAATATTAAACTTATAAAACAGTTTCTAAGGATTTTATGTTATAAAGAAGCTCAATATTTTTCTTAATGTTCTGCATTTTACGGATTTTCTTCTGATTGACCTCTTTCTGATACATCGTATGGCCTTCATTATCATTTTATATAATGGTTGAAATTTTGATTTTGAAGGCAGCTAAGTAGTCATTATGTTTGTGTCGCCTATGTTTTAATGTTCTAATCAAACTTAATTGGATTGGTTTTTTATGTGGTTCTTTGACTACCTTTTCTTCAGTACATTTTGCACCATTGTATGCCATTTTTGCAGGAAGGTAAATTCTGTATGTATTTTATGTAGTCGCTAGTTTACTGTTTTGCGTCAAATTACTTGTAACTTATACATATTAGGACAAGTAAAATTACGGTAAAATTTAGTGGCAATATATAGTCCTTGCAATTTAACTTTCGATGCACGTCATTAACGTCAGTGACGTAGTTATGCAACCATGTTGTCGTATTATCATGTAAACTTACTGTTTTCGTACATTCTGTATATTACATTGCGAATTACGTTTTCAATAAAAGTTTCTACATTCATAACAGGTGTACTACGCTTACGTTTTGAGATCTAAGAAACTCGTTGTTAGCAACCGCTGTAGATACAGAACTAAAGGTAGAATATACAGTGTGTCCGAAAAGTATGGAATATATTATACAGGTCGATAAATATGCACTTTACACGAAAAAGTTGTAAATAAAAGTTGTTTATCACTTAGTTATCTACCACCTGGGAGATATCAATTTAAATTTTTGCTGTAAACAAAATCGCAACGAATATACATTTTTTTAAATGGCAAGGCACGTCTTTATTATACTCATTTGATAGAGTCTTTTTTTCTCTTTTCAACCATATGAAACTTGAATACCTTTACATCAAAAAATTTTCAAGAAAAACAAGGACATGTCTAACAAATTTAATTTACTGAGCAGTATTAATCAGGTACGTAATATGTAGCATTGAAGCAATTGAATGCACTGTCACAATAGCAAATATTAAACTTTAAATATCTTTACATAAAATTGTTATAACAAAAAAATGTATTTAAACCAAACTTACAATAAATGTTCAAAATGTAAACCATTCATAATTTGACAGTGGTAAATTCGATTTTTAAAACCATCGATTGCTTTTGAAATCATATCTCGAGTTATAGCTCTTATCTCAACTCTAATGCGATTTTTCAAATCTTCAACATTATCAGGTCTATTTACATAAATTTTGCTTTTAATATAGCCCCAAAGAAAAAATCTAGTGGACTTAAATCCGGCGAGCGAGCAGGCCATTCTATCGTACCTCTTCTGCCTATCCATGTATTTTGAAAAGTATTATTAAGAAAGTGGCGGACATTAATTCCAAAATGTGGAGGTGCCCCGTCTTGTTGAAGCCATATTCTGTTATGAGGTATATCTGGATCTACTTCATGTGGAAATAACTCGGCTAAAGCAGGAACTAACTCAAATCTTAAGAAATCGAGATAAATATTCGCCGTTAAACTACCTTCAAAAAAATATGGCCCCAAAATTTGACTTCTAATCATTCCTACCCAGACGTTGACTTTCTGCTGGTATTGGGTGTGTCCTTCTAGATACCAGTGAGGATTTTGTGAAGACCAGTAACGTGTGTTTTGTTTGTTAATTGTGCCGTTTAAACACAACGTGACCTCATCAGTAAAAAGGATATTTTTATGAAAATGTGCATCTCGTTCAAGTTTGTTTGTTATTGTTTCACAAAACTCCAACCTTCTGTCTAAATCGTCTTCAAATAATTCTTGAACTACACAAGCTTTATAAGGATGAAATTTTTCTTTTTTTAAAACGTCATGTACAGCCGATTTATTCAAATTATGGTCTCTAGCAATTTGCCGAACAGAAATTTGTGGATTTTCCTCAACAGACAAGAACACATTTTCTCGTTTCACATTACTTAATGACAAAGGTCTACCAGTTCTACTCGCATCTTTCACCGAACCTGTCTCTTGAAATTTCCGCCAAATTTTGCTTACCGTGGACTGCGAAATGTTTAATTCTGGATGCAAGTTATTAAATAAATTACATACTTCGTCTTGGGTTCTTCTTCTATCTCCATATCCCAGAATCATTAAAATTTCAATTCTATGTTTCTCAGATAATTGAGCCATATTTCAAGCACTAACAAATAGCAAAGTGTGACAGTCTTCTAAAGTGCATTCAATTGTTTCAATGTACCTGATTAATACTGCTCAGTAAAATAAATTTGTTAGACATGTCTTTGTTTTTCTTGAAAATTTTTTGATGTAAAGGTATTCAAGTTTCATATGGTTGAAAAGAGAAAAAAAGACTCTATCAAATGAGTATAATAAAGACGTGCCTTGTCATTTAAAAAAATGTAAGTGTTATTCGTTGCGATTTTGTTTACAGCAAAAATTTAAATTGATATCTCCCAGGTGGTACTTTTCGGACACACTGTATGTATGTATTACCACAATTTTAATATTATGTAAAAGGGTACCTCTCGCACAGCATTTACTGATATCAATAGACCACCATTATTTCGTTCAAGCTCAAAATAGTACAGTTTTGTATCAAAAACAATTATAAAAAACTATTAGCACTTTGACGTAAAAAACACAAATTAATTTTGACAGATGCCAACAACGCTGCAACTGTAGTAAGCACACCAACAACTTGACAAAAAAATTCTATAAGACAATTTGGTATTTATTTAATTTTTACTATAAATAGGGTGGTATGAATTTTACGTCATTAATGACTTGCATCGAAAGTTAAATTGCGAGGACTTTATTACAGCTTTTTTTCGTGAACTTTTCGAACTCGTCAGTTCGCAAGCAATCCTGTACCTACGACCACTCTCAGAGGGCGTACGCTCAACAGGACATGTAATCCTTTACCAGTTTGAGAACTAAAACAGTTTTTAGTTTAGGATTTATGTGACAATTTTTGCCAAAACATGTTTTGTTGACGTGTTACACGTGGTACCGGTACCGTAGCGACGAACAGTCCTCAGTCCTTCATTACTAATAAAGTTGTTCTGTGTATTAGCAATGTTTGAGTGAACTTTTAATTTTTAATTAACGTTGCAAAATTGGGAAACAATTAAGTTGACTGCAACATTGAAATGCGTTCTACTGTATCAATAGGCTTAAAAAATTGATATTTTACTGTGCCTCGGCTCAAAATAAATAACGTTCATTAATCATTTCGATTTTTAAAATGGCAGAACAGGGAAAACAGGTTGCGACAGTACATAAATAAACTTTTTACTTGGAAATAAGGAACGCGTTCTCTTTCATAGGATATAGCGCACACTACAACATAAGATGTAGGCTACTGCGGTTCTATGAACTTATTTGATTGGTTTTGTGTTTAGAGAATTTGGTTGTATTGTATAACCGTTTTACTATACGTCAATAATGGCGAACGTTTTTTGAACTTTGGTAAAACGCTGGATACTGTTTCTCATTTATTTACGCTATTAAATTTCGGCATATTTTGGCTATATCTTTTTCCGCAATGCAGTGATAACTGCTAAACGGAAATTGGCAAAGTCACTAAAGTTAACTCCGCCTTTTTTGATAAACTAAAAATCACCATTGTGCACAATAGGTGCTACCGCGAAAAACAAATTCTTTTTTCTCTCTATTACGGAGGCAATTTCTTTAACAGACAGAACCCCGCCTTTATCGATGATATGAAAAATGACTTGTTGAACTCAGTATCTGCTATTTTGTGCCACAGAAACAATTTTTGTTTTTTCACTATTTGCAGATTTCATGAAGACAAAATCATTACGATGGGAGATAGCGTTGTCTTTTTATCTTACCCAAAACGTAAAATGATATTCTGCTTTCTTTTCTTAATTTTAAAATATTGTAAAAATTATTAGAAGAAAAACAAATTTGGTGTCATACTTTCGTGTACCACCAAACATGATATTGTGCACCACAGTTTGAGAAATGCTGTTGTAAATCAGTGTTCCGCAAACAAGGTACACGAAAGAAAAAACCAATGTTTATTTAATACATATTTATTATAAAAATTAATATATCAAAACATATGAGCATAGGCGATCAAAATTTGGAGCCATTTTTTTATAAGGCTGCTCTCATCTCCTCGTGGAACGTCCTCAAGCGTTCTCTTTAAAAAATTTTTTTTTTTATTTAATCGTAGTGAGAGTTTCAAACCCCAATTCGCATAAGTAAGTCGCCGGCGACTTGTAAGAGAATTGCAATAGCACGCTTTGAAAGCAATGGATACTAATTTTTTATATGCAGCTAAAAAATGTTATTTTTAATGACCGATCTGTCTTTAGCTCCATGAATTCTTCATTCTACCTGAGAATGGATTTCGTACCCAGTCTATAGATTGCAGGTCACATTTAGGTAAATAACTTGATTTTTTCTGCTAATAACTCCGTGTTTCACTATCAAAGCTTGCACTTTTTTTTCTTAATTGGCAGCCATGTTATTTGAGAACTACTATTGGTAGCGTGGCTGATTCATAACTCCAACTTAGCGCCAAAACTTTCAATCTTGTCCGATGACGTTAAACCATAATTTTTGTAGTGCTGCAGCGAATATGTTCGCCAGATATGCGAGTTTGCTACCCATTCTTCTTGTTTAAACAAAGACGCAAAATCTGATCCGTCGGCCTCTAAAAACGCCTGAGTTTCATTTTTTAGTTCGTAAATCCGAGAAAGCCATGGTAGTTCTGTATGAAACAGAAGTGACATAATCTGCGCTCCCATTTCCTGACACACTGTAATAAACAGACGAGATATATGTAATTGACAATTTTGACTACTTGTAAGGTAGATAATTCATTAGGCACAGATTTCGTCATCAGTGTTTCCCTAAAAGCAACTTAGATATATAATATTAGGATTTTCCTCAGAAGCCCTGGTTACAAATCCCTTAATTTTTCCTGTTATAAATGCTGCTCCGTTAGTGCAAATGCTTATGCAGTTGTGCCATTCCAAATTATGCTCACTGAAGTACTATTTAACTATCATATTACCGATCACGTGGCTTGCTTTTTGCACTTTGTCTGATGTTTTGAAGGACAAACTCGTGAGAGTTTCTTGTTTCTTAGACTGGTCTTTCAAACGTTGAAAAAAGGGTTTGTTATTTTGAGCCACTGATGGGTACACTTTTTGTTGGAGAACGTGCCCTTGCACTTCACTGGTTTACGACGAGGGAGTGTGAATGCATCCACTGTTTGCTTTTTCGTGTCTTCATTTGCATAATTGACTCATGTTTCATCTCCTGTGACAATTTTGTCCAAAAACTAATCTCCGTCGTGATGGTAGCGCTGGTGGAAGGTTAATGTGGCCCCCGTTCGCTGAGTTTTGTGATGGTCAGACAATCTTGAGAACCCATCTCGTCAAAGTTTGCGAACCCATCTCGCGCAAAGTTTGCGGTACACGAGTCTCACTCACAATGGTATAGAGAACTGACAGTGAAATTTCAGGAAACAAATCACCTAACCCAGAAATTGTCAACCGATGCGCTGAACAAGATCATCGGTTGACACTAGCTTTCTTTTCTGGGCGCCTGCATCATGAGCATCAGTGCGTCCAGCTTCAAAGTACCGGCACTTTGCTATTACTAATGAACGTTTCTCCGTACACTTTACTCATTCGTCTATGAATTTTAGCTGCATTGGGTCCTTTAGCATGCAGAAATCGAACGACTGAACGCATTTCACATTTGGCGGCAGACTATTTTTCGAAGCATGTTTATGTGCCCCCTACGTACTCAGAAATGACAACTGCGAATGGACGCGTTCCCCGGGCCAACTACGCACAGACCTAGCGAATTTTCCCCGAAGCTTTTCTTTAGCGACTTATCGGACCTTGAAAAAAATACTCGTATTTAGGTCCAAAACAGTAGATCTTGTATAATAATTTTCTATTTTATCAAAAAAAGCGGGGCTATTTATTACCGTAAAAACGTTTTGGTTGCTCTAAAATCTGCAAACGAAGAGAAAAAAGTACACAAATTACACTTTAAAAAATAGCAATTTTGCTATGAAAATCATTGGTCACAAAATGCAAATATACTTTTTGAGAAATGATTCAAGAAAATGAGTTTTGGAGAGTTTTTCAAGAAATGTTTTTAGGCATCGGATAGTTATGTACTAAAAACAATTGAATCGTCAGTAAAGTTAGTCCCGTGTTTCTTGATAAACTAAAAAATGAGCAATTGGTAAAAAAACAAAAATTGTTTCTACGGCACAAAGTACATGCCGAGTACAACTCGGCACAAAAGTCGTTTTTCATTTCATCGAAAAAGGCGGGGCTATGTATTATCGTAAAAACTGTTGTTTTCATAAAATTTGCAAATAAGTGTCACGACACAAAGTAGCACATACTGAGCACAATTCAGCACACACGTTTTTGATTTCATCAAAAAAAGGCGGGGCGTTAAAACTGTAAATGAGGAAAAAAAGGATCTGTTTTTGCGGTACAACGTAGCACGTATTGAGCACAATTCAACACAATGGCCATTTTTTAATTTATCGAAAAAAGCGCGACGAAGTTAGTCTGACTGACAAATTGACAGCACCAGGTAAATTTTCAGCTTCTGAGGTTTTTTAATTTATTAAATTATTTTTTCTTTGAGCAAAGTATTAAGTCTTGTGTTACTGAAAGTCCTTTTTCTTCGAGTTTGGGTATTGCTACTGCTGTGATAAATTTGCTTGAATGCATATGAAATTCTCTTTCTTCTACAATGATTCGGCTAGACACTAAAATTTTATGGTTTCTCATTTTTTGTTTTAGTTTCTCAAAGGTTCTTGTTTCGGAACGTAATTTTATCTCATTGTAGAATCTTCAGGAGTATATTATATACGTTTCCAAAAACTTATTTTTTGGTAAAGGTACGATGTGTCAGACAATTAATTAGATTTATTTACCATAAGGTTTAATTTTTTTCAAACAATATTGTCCCTTTCAAAGTAGTTTTCTTCGGTAGCTATACACCTGCGGAGTCGTAGTTCCCAGTCTTGGTAGCAGCGCTGAAAGACTAGCGTCCCAAAATGACGTCATTTTAAGACATTTTTCAATTTCGGAAAAAGAAAAAGTTACAAGATGAGGTGGGCTGTGGAACAAGGAGAATGCCTTTTGAAGTCTGTAATGGAAATGACTGTGTGACACAGGGCGTTGTCATGATGCAATGTGCAGTTGTCTGCAATGTTCACTCTCACTCGATTCACCTCTTTCTCGAGCCTTTCAAGAACATCTTTATAAAACACTTGGTTGACAGTTTGTCATGGAGAAACAAATTCTTTATGCACGATACTCATACTGTCAAAAAAGCAAATCAGCGATTCGTTCATTATGTCTCAGCGTGTTACTCCTCACTTTGCCGCTTTGCCTCAGGATCGTACTCATAAATCCAGGATTCATTACCTGTGATCATACGACTGAACTATTCGTGGTCATTGACAATCTTCTCAATATCACCGCGCACGTTTCTTTAATTGTCGTTCTGCTCAATTGTGAGGTTTTCCGGCACCATTTTGGCACAAACCTTTTGCATGTACAGATCTTAGGATAAAATTTGATGTAACTGTTTTAAGTTTAACACGTTATCTATCATCCATATTATTAAACAACAGCACGCACACGTTGGACGTTTTCGTTGGTTTTTGAAGTTGAAGGTCTCCGTGAGCGAGGTTCATCTTCCACGTGTTCTCGGCTTTCAAAAAATGATTTGTGCCAGCTTAAAACTTGTGCTCTTTATAAGGAATGTTTCAACTTTTCATCGCGGATTTGTCAAGTTGAACACAAAACTTGATGGCACCTTTGTCTAAATTACGTTGTTTCCTTTTCCACAACCACAACTTGTCTGATGTCGCTCTCAAAAATCACGTGATGGCTGTACGGAGCTGAAACTGGGACTGAGCATCTGGAGGTACAACACACAAATAGAACAACATAGCGTTGCTAAATTGCTCGCAGTGTTGTCAGTCTAATTACTTTTCCCAGTAACTTCGTATGCCAGCACTAATAAAACCTGTCTTTAGTAAATTTTGAATGTTTCGGACCGGTGTTCAACAATGTCGTAATTAGAGCTTTTTTGTTTTTTATATTTTACGTGTGTTCAAGTATTCAAATGCTGTATCACTCATTACTTTTTGGCCACATTCAGATATATCATTGTATTCTTTTCTAAAATTATGCCCAGTTGTTGCTTATGGTTTGAATTTTATCTTTATCTTTAGATATTGCTCTTTGCGGTAATCTTGTTCATATTTGTTTAGACTTGGTCCTAGTTTCTCCTTGTGAGCAAAGAAAGGAGAAACTTAGCTTTTTCCGCTGTGTCGTTTATGTACCCAGACCGGTTGACCTTCGCAAGATACTGCAGTTTGTATCTTTAGACGGCTAATTGCTATTTTTAATTGTTTAATTATCTTTACCTAATGTAGGTGTCAGTTTTTCCTGCATATATATGCAGTTTTTGGGAATGTATTATAACTGACAATCGATCCCATGCCCATGGGGTGCTCTGTTCTTTTGATATAAATAAATCATTTTCTGAGTACTACTTGTCATTCGTTGATTCGATAAGTTGACAATGGTTTCTTTATGTCCATTTCCGGTTCTTTATTCTAATTTTTAAGTTTAGTAAATAAATGGTTCATACATTTTTATTACGTGACGTTATTCAAATAAACAATCAGAAATAACAAATAATGCATTAATTATATACGATAAGTACTCTGATACTTTGCAGTTACGCTTACAGAACGTGATAACTGGAAAATAAGACAGTGTTGATGAGTCAGCAAGATTGAACCTGACCTATGTAAAAATCCTAACTTGTTTTTAACTATTTAAATGTTTTTAATTATTTATTAAGCCGCTTGTTACATGTTTATAACTTTGAAAACGAAATCGAAAGAACTAATAAATAACGGTTTCCGTCTAGTCCTTGGAGTGGCCTAGTACAAATGTTCTACTTTCTATTTCTGTAGTTACTTTTTATATTACTTTTTTCTGTCAAACGTTTCAAAATAAAATGTGCGGGTATAGACACGTGTAGGAGCGACTGTATTAGTTGGATCTCATTGCTGCAATAATATTCTAGCAAATCTTGCATCATTTGATGTCGATTGCAAGTGATTACCCTCTTGCAATTTCATAATTAATCAATGCCTAATTATGATACTACTTGTCGCATATTACCATAATGGTAATTATGGTTGCAATTTATTTTCCGCTTCAGCGTTGTAGATGTTTCTTTAATACGATAACAGTGTACATAAGGCATGTAGACTCGCCCGGGTTCAAAAAAAGACTTTTAATTAAATTATTTGATATTGAGTTGATAAGTTGTAATATGGCGGTTAAAACTTGCCATCTTGCTAAGCGAAGTCGATCGGGCTTCCTCGTCGATAGTTTCGGATGTTGGTGTATAAATTCTGTAAACCAGTCTTTAGTAGATGCTTTAGATTATTTCCAAGTATCTGTTATTTGTTAATGTTTCTCTTTTTTTAATCTACAGTGTAATTCACATTATTAATGTGTTTGTCATGTTTTTCTTATCTTAATTTGTTCTCTGTAGATATTTGTTTTACCGGAAAAAAAATCTCATATATTATAGTAATATTTTCGAAAATATTGAATGATAGATCCTGTTTCGAAACAGGAATGTTATGTATGAAACATTTTAAATTTTTTGATATTTAAATTAAGTTTTACGGATATTGTATTAACTATGTTTTAATATGTGATTTTATTTGCAGAACACATGTGAAACGGCAAACGCCATTAGGAAAATGCCCCTTAAACGAGCAGTTACATATTTAAAAAATGTAATTGGACATAAGGAATGCGTGCCATTCCGAAGGTTTAACGGTGGCGTTGGACGGTGTGCACAAGCCAAACAATGGGGGACAACGCAAGGACGTTGGCCGAAAAAATCTGCCGAATTCTTATTACAAATGCTTAGAAACGCCGAAAGTAATGCTGATTTTAGTGGATTAGACGTTGATAGATTAGTTATTGAACATATTCAAGTTAATCGCGCCGCATGTTTAAGGAGACGTACATACCGTGCTCACGGTAGAATTAATCCATACATGTCATCCCCTTGTCACATCGAAATGTGGTTAACAGAAGCTGAAAGCACGCCCGAAGGAGCAAAGAAAGGTAAAAAGAAGAAAACCGGTAAAGAAACAGGGGACAAATTGGCAAAACGTACGAAGACTGCTACCGCAGCAGCGCATTAATTAATTTAATATATCGTTATGTTCAATTTGTACACAATCAAGTTAACTGATTCAAGAAATAAAGTATACCGATTTATTTGAGAAATTTAAATTATTTGAAGATATATCTAATGATGAAAAATTATGTATTCTTATCCCGTTTTTCTGTTATCGTGATAGTTTGTAACAACTGTATAAACTCACTTCACTTTGTAAGATTATAAGCTTTTACGACCGGAATTTATACTCAAGTTATCTTCCGGTTTGGGATCATTTTCAAAGAATTGAGTTTTTACTAAAAAATTTTGCATAATCACAATCACTTCTATGTATCTACGGCACACGCGTTAAAACGCCGAATTTGCACTTTTGAATCTTCTTTTTGAAACTGGCTAGTTCATTTCGTGTGATTACCTTTCATATTTTTTTGTCTTATCTTTCCGTTCACTTTTCAGATATTCTTGAAGTTTGAAAATGCAGTGTCAGCAGCAGATTTTCGTTCTAAGAAGTCGAAATTTTCGGGCCCACGCGCTTTCATTTTTTCTCTCATTTTTAGTAGGTTACTTTTTTTTTACTGATTTTAAGTCTGCTATAAGCGAAGTTGACTTTTATTACAGTTGAATTGTAAGGACGCAAACTATCTAATTTTGATCTTTTTATAGTGCAACTGATCATAAAAAGGTTTGAAGCAAATCTTTTTGTCTTTCCAAACCTCTTTTTCATTATTTTCTGAGAAATGATTAAATTCTTAGAATCAAAAAGATTTAGTAGATTCGAGTTTTTCACTATAGTCGACCATTTAGAAGATACGAATATTTGCCTACTCTTTTTTGCACGTTCAATTGCACCGAGTATACAGTCTCCCTCATTTTAGGTGTAGCTTACCGTTGTGACTAAATTTAATTTTCATTGTTGACGATTGCTGTATACCATAAATATCAATCTTGATCACAATCTTAGATTCTGCATAAAACCCATGTGTAAAGCTGCCTGATAAAATTGGTTTCCAAACATCCGGTAAGAATGTTTTTATCATGCCAGCAAAGTATATATACTAATAAAAATCCATTGAATAAGGATTTCATTTTTAATGTATTGTTGACAATTTAGTTATAGATATTGACGAATAAGCAAAAAGGTTTGATGACAAAGGAAAAAACTTTAAAAATACAAGTACTTTATATACGTTTAGAGAAATAATAGTAATTTACATAACAAGCGTCGAAAGTAAAGCATAGCATATCAAACGTTAATGCGACACGTGGTCGATCGTTGCATGTGAGTAAGTAATGCTATGAAACTTTCGACGAGAGTAACGTACATTATTTTTTTTGTTGTCTTTTGTAAAATTACATTCTTTTTTGAAGAAATTAAAATTACCAGAAAGAAGTTTGCAATGGAAATTAATGTTGCAAAGACAAATTTAATGGTCATCGGGAAGGAAAGGGAAGAAACAGCAAATACAAAACTAAATTGCAATGGACATACTCTTAAAGAAGTCTGGACAATAGAATCGAAATTTTATACAAAGTAAGTATATACGAAACTATATTATGCAATAAACAAAACGATAGGTACTTGGAAAAAAGGAAATCATCAAAGAAAATGTTTTATAATCCTATCGTCATACTATTACTATATAGCTTAGAAGCATTACCCACTCAACAGAAACATGAGAAAAAACTACGTGTCATAGAATTGAAGTTTCTAAGGAAAATATTCGGCATAACAAAAATCGATAAATGGAAAACGGAGAATCTATGAGGTAGTTAAACAGGACAAAAATCTTACAAAATAATATTTATTTTTTATTTTATAACTAAAGTAACCAAGTAACCAAATTTTAATACTAATTTATTTATATAAACAAACGTTTGCACTTAATCTAACGATATTTAAGAATAACACTTACACGACACTTTAAACCAACAAAACCTCGATTCAATTCGAAAAACTAACCTATGCTTCTTTTGAACGTTTTTATATATTTCTGTTATCTGTCTCTAGAATGTTCAACATTATTCGGTCATTGTCTCGAATTTGACAATAACTTCGCGAACGTTTCGCTGCCCCTTTAAGACTGTTCTGTCCCAGAACAGGAAATTGAATGCGACACCGGTAGAAAGGATCGTGGCGATAGGGGCAGCTCTTTCTATTTCGGCAACTTCCTTGAGCATAAATGTAGCAGTCAATGGATTTTTCCTGATCCGATATTCTACTTGGTAACTGCACGACTCTTCATACGGGCCCTCCTATTACCTCTACAGCTTCGGCGACAAACCACGTCTTCTTTGTGGATTATACAACCACACCATGTCGCCAGATTGATACTCACTATTTTGTGCCTTGACGTCATATCTGGTCTTCATTCTGTCGCTAGCAATTTGTGTTTTTTACGGACTGTCTCATGTACTTCGTCTATCTTCTTGGTCAGCTTGCTGACGTAGTCTTCTCTAGCAACTTCTTTTTTTTGGTGTTTGTCCAAATTGGAGCTCGCATGATAGTGGTGTTTGGCTTGTGCTTTCGTGAACGGATGATCGGTATGCTATTAGGAAAAGATGTAAGTACCTACTGATCCCAGTCTCTTTGGTGTTCGAACACTACTTTGGCTAAGTATTTTCCCATTGTTCGATTCATTCGCTCAACCATACCATCAGATTGAGGTTGGAAAGGCGTCGTCCTAGTTTTCTTAATTCCCAACAGTCGCCAAACTTCTTGAAACAGCGAAGGCTCAAAGTTGCGGCCTTGGTCGGAGTGTAATTCAAACAACAGAAAAACTATTTCACTAATACGTCCGAGACTGTAGCTGCTTCTTGATTGCTTATGGCGTAGGCCTCCGTCCATTTCGTGAAATAATCCACCGCCACCAGGATGTATTTGTTTCCCGAATCAGATTCTGGGAACGGCTCTGCGATGTCAATCGCTACTCTTTCTAAAGGGTCTTTCACGTTATACTGCTTCATCAGTGCTTTGCGCTTTCTCGCTGGATAATTTTGTTGATTTTAGTTTTACGCATAGTGGATTTAATTATAATACGTTATTTCTGATGCTTTTATTTTTTTTTATAAGATTTTTTTATGATATTATTTTTTCTATATCACTCCTCACTGAAGTAACTTACACGTACATTCTAATCCTATATGTATGCAACTTAAACTACGTTTATGTAACTTTAGTGTATACACAACACATTTTCTGATGCGCAGACGTCCTTTTTGCAGTTCATCCAGTAAAATATTTCTTGAACTTTTCCCAATGTCTTCTTTACGCCAAGATGTCCTCTTGATGTACCATTGTGCAGATGCTTCAACACTTGTGACACCCGGTTCTTTGTCACTACCAACTGTAATCTGTTTTCCGTACCTTCCACTCTCTAGGGATCGTTTAAGAAGACCGTCTTTTACTCTCAAAGAGTCCCACTGCGCCTAGTACGCTTTGATGTTTTTGCCCAAAGCACTCACTTCTTCCCAGGTTGGTCCCCGGCCGTTTTCTTTCCAGTTCAGGAGTAGTCTTATTTCGGGATGGGTTTCTTGTTCGCGACGTAACTGCTCAGGTTCCCACTCGTCATCAAACATAGCAGTTCTCCGGAGGCATTCGACTTTTTCTTCAAGTCGCGAACAATGGCTACAGCCTGCCGGGCATGATCTGCTAGACAAGGTATCAGAGTTCCGATGACTGTTTCTGGGACGGTGTCTCTCTATCCATCTTGCCACTTGTCCTTCCGGATTACGAAACTGCTATAACAATTTCAAAGCGGCTTGGTTCGTCCTTAGCAAGAATTTTCATCCATACAAATATTTGTAGAAGTGCTCGATGGACTTGACTGCTCTCCTAGCTCTTCCTAGTCAAGCAGTAATTCTTTTCTGGCCTAGACAAAATTTTACCAAAATACGCACTTGTGAAAGGACTGCATCTATGGCCAGATTATTTACATCGGTATCTAAAACAAACTTTCCATATTCTCTTAGATAACTTAAAATCGGCAAAGTGACTAAGGCCTGTTTTAGTTGATGGAAAGCATTGTCGCAGTCTTCATTCCATCTAAATTCTGTTCTTTCTTCGGTCAGTTTTGTCAAATGTTTGGCAATATTGGCAAATCCGGGTACCAATTATCTATAATAGATACACAACCTAAGGAAACTTCGGACCTCATGTTTGTCGATTGATCTTGGCTATGCTTGCTCGGATTTTATTTGGGTCAGCCTTTACTCCATCTCTAGATACGACGTGACCAAGATATTGCACTTAATTCTTAAATACGTGGCACTTCTTTGGGCTCCGTTTTAGATTTGCCCTATGTAGTGGTTGGAACACTTTTTTCAAGTTGTTCAAGTGTTCTTCAAACGATCTTTCAACCGCGATCACGTCGTCTAGGTAAACCAAGCACGTTTCCCAAGACAATCCGCGCAGGATGGTCTCCATCAAACGCTCGAACGTTGCTGGAGCGTTACACAGGCCGAAAGGTGTCACAGTGAGCTGTGAAACCAATTCCAATCGTAAAAGCTGTTTTTCACGATCCTTGGGTTCCAATTCTACCTGCCAGTAACCACTCCTTAAATCCAATGTGGAAAACCACTGGGATTCCTAACGTATCGTCAATTCTCGGTAAAGGGTAGCTGTCTTTTTTTGGTCACGTCGTTAAGCTGTCTGTAGTCTACGCAAATTCTCGTTGATCTATCTTTCTTATTTACGAGTTTCTTGGGGACCCCCATGCGCTATTTGAAGGTTCAAATGACACCTTTCTTTGTATCCATAATTATTTGTTCGGCATCTTCTCTTTTTGCCAAAGGAAATCGGCGTGGATGTTGTCGTATCGACCGAGCGTCTCGGGTCATAATTTTATGTTTCTCCACGTTAGTTCTTCGTATGGAATTACTCTCCAGCGCGAACAGATCTTGATACTGCTGGATCGACACTTTAACTTTAGCCAACTGGTCTTAGCTGAGGTTTTGGTATTTGGAGGTAAGAATGTCCAATAAATGTTATGCGCACCTCTTCGGTGACGTATATTCATTAGAATTCACGCATGTGAATGTGAGATACTAGCGTGCATTGACCTGCTACAGTCTTCTTGTTTAACGTTACTGGATCTGAGTTGACATTCAAGATTCTTACTAGCATCGTGTTTTTCACTCGTACTAAAGTTCTGCTAATGAGTAGTCCTCCATTGCTTCATTCGCGCGAATGTAGCCTTCCCGGAGATTTCCATTCAGGCGTGCCGTCAGCACACTTTTAGTTCTTACAGACAGTCACGTCTTCACTCAATAAGACTCGCACTGCTGCCTTCTTTGACGAGTGAAAAGGAATTTCTTCACAGCCGATCTTCAGGACATCATCGTTCTTCATATTCAAATGGAACCTATACTTTTTTGTAACGTCCATTCCCAGAATAACTTTTTCCGTGATATTGGCTACCAGTACTTGATAGTCGAGTACTCCATTTCTTAGACAAATGGTTACTTTGACTTGTCCGTGAGTAGGTATTTCTTCGCCCGTCGCCGTTCGAAGTCGTACTGTTACTGGTGACGTCTTCTCATTTTTCCGTAATATGTCCGGACGAATGATAATCTTCGTCGCTCCCGTCTCAATCAGTAACTGAACACTTCTTCCTTTAATCTTGTCATCGAGATAAATGCTATGCAAATGATCTATAGGAATGACAGTAAAAAATTGTACAAATTTTGCGAAAGATTTGACTCTTGATGTGTTAGCTTTATCAATTTCGTCGTTGAACTTTACAAGCAACCAGTCATTAAGATGTATATCTTTTTGGTTAATAGGTAAAACATTTTTTTCCTTCTCTGCTTCGCTGGGGCACAATCATACCGCATAGATTTTAATATGTATATATAAATAATAATATTTTAGTATCCTCATCTCCGTGATTTTTTTAAAATTCATCTTCTGGTGGTAGTATATCTAAAACGCGATTGGGGTTTAAAAGTATAATCCCACTTATTAAATCCTGCAAGTATATTGGCTTCCTTGTTGGGTTCAATAACAAGAAGTAATTTCTTCAAACTTAATACAGTTTATTCTCCTTGAGTTTTAATATCTTTATTTTTTATATGTCTGTACAAAACAGTGTATGCTATATCATACTTTCTGGGAGTTTCTCGTATACTGTGACTTTCCTTTAACTCATTTTTAGCTTGCTGCAGTTTTAAAGGATGGATTTTCTTATAATGTTTCCCACTTACTTTCGATGTGTATTTCCTAGGCACGTTGAAGTTTGCGATCCTTTTTACCTCACTATAATGTTAAAAAAAACAATTTATTTTTTTGGTTAGGTTATTTTACCTACATTTGAAATAATTTATTTCGGTAATATTAATGGCAACACTATAGAGATAATGTACACAAATATAATTAAAAATAACACTCGATGCTGAAGATTTACAACAATAATCACAGGTTTGGTTCCAGGAAACAGGCATGCTAATAGCTAAGAACTGAATAGTACCATATTTCAGTTGTCTGTATTGAATCTTGCCAACGTGACAAAATTTTAGCACTACATTTGCAATTTAAACTTTTTATGGCAACATTTAAGAAATTTCCTCTTTTTTAATTTATTCATCCCGTTTTCCGGAATGTTCTCAGTTTCCAAATCTTTCAAAATTGCAAAATAGAGATAAATATTTGTTTGCTTATTATCAACACTTAATGGCGCTTCACTCGGACTTTAACCAAAGATTTGAAGACATTCTTCACTTGGATATTCCCGACCCTTTTGCAAGTAGTCAAACTCAGAGCACAAATACAGATGAATACAAACATTGAGCCGGACATAATAACATCCCATCAAGTTCATCTAAGTCATTAATTTTTTTTTTGTATTTTGAAACAAAATTATTTCAATAAATACTTCTTCAACAAAATGTTTTATTTATATTTTATTTTTACGTCAGCATTTACCATTCATGGCATTAAAGTTAAATTTGTAATTTTGCTATTATGCATTTTTGTGGGTTTTTACACTCAGGGGTCCGTGGGCAAGTTTTGATTATGAAAAGGAGTCCGCGGGCCATAAGAGTTTGGGAACCACTGCTGTAAACGAAGAAGCGGAAAATTCGGCAAAAATGAAATTCGGATCAGGTGCACTGTGGTCAATGGAATCACAAAACGTGCGCAAATGTAGAAAAGTAAGATTATGTTTGTGATTGTGAATAGGTGATAATGCCGACACGTGTCCGCAATTACCCTCAATCTAATCAGTGATGATTTTTACAAGTTTAAATAGAAACATGAATTTCCCCTTTTTCCATTAAAACAAAATATTTTCCTGATGAACAACCTTTTCTGGAAGTTGACATTGATAGATTTGCTTAAGTGGCCGCCATTTACCTCAGCTACCCTACCATTTTATTAGGGGAAGGTGTTCCACGATCAGACAATTTTTTGCTTTTTGCTCTAAAAATTGTACTTTTCCGTTTTTTGTTTTTTAAGTCGACATAAGAAATTTAAATACATTTTATCTAATTTATTAGCCTTTAAGAACATAAAAAAATACACTGTTGTATAAAATATTAATTGTTGAATTTTTTAAAATTTTGTCTAATTGTGGACCCAACATGTTCCACAATTAGACGACCTGTAGACTTAGGTGGTTCCACAATCAGACATGGGAATAAAGAAAAAAATTAACGAACTTCAAAACCCTGAAAGTTGATTTCGAACTTCATAAACGCTTTTTGACGTTTTGTTGAACCAAGACACTTTGGCGACGGCAAAATAAACTTGATATTTTCTTCTTTAATTAGTGAAATATCATTTGCAACTGGGAAAATAAAACTGTCTTGATATTTGGATGAACGTCGCAAAAACTTTACTTTATATTCACCCTCAATTGTCTCTGTAATCTGTCCTGCATAATATATTTTCTTGGATTTAGCTTTGTCAACAAATTCCACAAGGACATAGTCATTCATTTCTGGAGACTTTTCCAGTTGTTTAGCAAGGCAGAGGGGTGGTTCCTTGTCATACCACTCTACGCTATCTGAAGAATTATCAGAGAATTCCATTTCATCTTCCGCTGCCGAGGATTCGCTTTCTTCAACAATTTTTTTAACCTGCCTTGTTTTGTTTAACTGGAGTTTCCTTTCCTTTTTTTCCTTTTCTTCAAGTGCAGTTTTTGCGGAGTATCAGTAGGGATGAAGCTTCTTCCTTTCTTTCTATTTTTCCTTGTGTTCTTTCTTGATGCCGCTTTGGGGTAACCTTTAAATTCTTCCGGGCTTAGAAAATTACTTTTTTGCAGTAATTTGATCATCTCTCTTGGTGGTGTGACTTCTCTATGCTCTCCGCCTTCTTTGATTCCTCCGTCTTCTCGACTTGTGGAAGGGTGAACTTCACAGATAGGTTCTATTTGTGATGTTTGTTCATCCACAATTGATGAAAATAATAAAACTCCTTGGTTCTCCGTTATATTGTCCGTTTCATTAATCTCCAAGTTATTATTTGTAGGGATGTCCAAATTTTTCTCTTGCGTGAAATCTCTGTTCGTCACTTCACTCTGAGCAAAATCGTCATCAGTAAAAATAAATTTATCAAATGGGTGAATGCCAGTGCTTCTAAAACCGGACTTAATATTCCCTGGTGTCATTGCCCGCTCACAAGCTTTATTAACACATTCACCCACTTCGTAAATATCAATGGGTTGACCAGGATGCTTCAAGAGGCGTGCCTGTACCGCGGCATCGTAGTAGGTCTTGAAAAGTGAAAAAATGGACACGTCCAGTGGTTGCAATTTATGCGATGTGTGAGGTGGCAACGTTAAAATGACCACTCCGTTTTCCTTAGCGATATTTAAAGTTTTAATACTGATATGGCTCTCGTGGTTATCCATTATCAACAAAGAACGGTGTTCCAAAGAGCTCGCTGTGTGTCGAATAAAATGTTTTATTACTTCGTGAAAAGTATCTTTTGTCATCCACCCTGAATCAGATACAAGTCCCAGTGTACCACCCGGCGCCTCGGCAGTCATTTTTGGATTAAATTTTTTACGTGGAAATACCATTGCTGGGGGGAGTGAATTTCCAGTAGCAGACACAATACAGCACGTTGTGACCAAAACTCCGCGCTCGGCACTTGTACAAGAGTTAACTTGCTTAACTCCTTTGCAGGCTACAATCTTCCTCATTTTTTGAACTGTAGTCGTTCCAGTCTCGTCCAGGTTGAAGATTCGGGTACCATCAGAAAATTCTGGGTATCGTATCAAAACGTTTTCCAAATTATTATAGAAAATATCTACATTGTGACGATTGAATGAAGTGGTTCTAGACAAACTACATGCCTCTGGTTGGCGAATACTCAGTTCGGAATTCCGGTGCATGAAACCTAAAAACCACTCGCGTCCTGCTTCCTTTTGCTTAATCCAATCTTTTGGAACAGGTATATGATTGGCCTCCGCCATTTCATATGCCAGCTGCTTTACAGAAACAACTGATTGCCCATAACACATTTTCGAACAGTTTATAATGTACTGAACCAAAGTTTTTTCTTGTTCTGCGGAAAATATTTGCCTGCAAGCGTAATTAGGCGACATCCTAATTTTGGCTGTAGGGTCCAGCTTCTGGTTTTTCACATACAAATGAAGAGTTTGAAATTTTAGCCCATAACGGTCCGCAGCTTGTCTAATGGACCATTTTTCTTCCAAAACAAGCTTTACAGCCGCTCTCATATTTTCTGCATCAAATTGGCCTTTGTTTGTTTTTCGTACTCGTCCACGTGCCATGATGATAATTACCAGAGCGCACCTTTAAAAATGTAAAAACACTTTTTTGAGTAAATGTGTTCCATAAAAACAAAAACTAGACGCGTCTAATTGTGGAACCAAGCACGTGTCTGATTGTGGAACAAATGCTCTTGTGAATCAAAATTTGCTTTCACTCAGCAACGGCTGAATATTTTCTTGTCAAAACTACTTTCTGAATTAGGCAAATAGAGGTTATAATAGCACATGATAAAGCAATCTGTCTAAAAGTTACAGATATTTAGTAAATCACCGACTTCTATGCATGCGTTTCACAAAAAATACATACCCAAATAATTTTTTCGATATAAAAACTAAACTAACAACTTTTTGACCTCGCCGACACAACTGCTGATTCACTGCGCATCACTTTATGTACCACGCAAGTCTCAGCCGTATAAAGGCGCCTGTTTTGAAATGAACGGGTTTGTCTTATTGTGGAACCTGTCTGATTGTGGAACACTCTCCCCTACTCTTTTATGCATAAATTAAGATATTTTAATATAATAAGCCCAAAAATAGACAAAAAAGAACTGTAAACGAAGGATCCCTAGAAATGAACGAACATAGCAATGAACAAGGATACGGTTTACAGGAATCGCCCAAATCAAATAGAAAGTAAAAGGAAACAGTAAAATAAACAAGAAAAAAACAAAAGATACATTATTAAAATAGGAACATGGAACATTAGAACACTATTAGAAACAGGTAAAATAGAAGAAACAAGTAGAGAGATGGAACGATGCAAAATTAGTATATTAGCACTACAAGAGATAAGATGGGGAGGCGAAGGAAGAGTAGACAAAGCAAAATACTCAATATTTTATAGAGGAAATAAAAAACAGGGTCAACATGGTACGGCATTGATGATAGATAAAAAGATTATGAACAAACTAATACAATTTAAAAAATAAACGAAAGAATATATCTCAGAATTAAAAGTACAATAGCTAACATATCAAAATAAATGCATATGCACCCACAGAAGGAGCAGCAATAAAAGAGAAAGAAGTTTTCTATAACAAACTACAAGAAATTTGTGAAAAAATTCTCAAACATGATACATTAATATTATTAGGAGACTGCAACGCAAAAATAAGAAGAGAATATTTCGTAAAAGAAACTATCCACGAAATAACAACAGATAACGGCATGAATTTATGTCACCTAGCAACACAAATGGATCTGTATATTATAAGTACGAAATTTAAACACAAAAAAGAACATAAAAACACATGGAATATACCGAGAAAGAATAAAGGCTATCAAATAGATCATATTTTAATTAAAAGTAAAAGAGAACATGATTGAGGATGTAAGATCATAAAGAGGAACTAGCGTAGAAACAGAACACAACCTGGTTATAAAAAAATTAAACTAAGATTAGTTAAAGAAAAACATAGACAAGGTAAAAAGAAATTGGACGTAGAAAAACTAGAGAAAGAAGAAGAAAAGAAAACATAGGAAAATGAGATAAACAACCTACTACAGAAGGAGAGCAAAAAAGAAAGTATAGAGGAAGAGTGGAATATAATTAAAACAATTATAAAAACGACAGAAAAGATAATCGGGACAAAAAGAGTTAAAAGATGGTTTGATGAATAATACGAAAAGATAATAATGAGAAAGAGAGAAGCAAAAATAAAATGGATAGGAACCTGAAAGCAAAAGCATTACGAGAATTACAAGACAATAAGAAATGAAGGCGCGAAATTAATGACAGAAAAGAAACGTGAGTACATCAACAAAATAATGGATGAAATAAAGAATGATAATAAGAGCAATAATAAACTATACCAACAGTTAAGGACGCAAAAAACAAACAAAAATCATAACCGCAAATATAGACAGGAAGGCCTGGAATAATTGTTTACTTAAAAAAACAAAAAAAAAGAAGAAAAATAACAAGGAGAAGAATCACAAGATGAAGATGAGGAGGACAATATAGAGATAAGAGCACCACAAAAACAAGAAATAGAAAAAATTATAAATAAGTTAAAAAATCAAAAAGCGACAGGAACAGATAATATATGTAACGAAATGTTAAAGTATGGGGGAAAAGAACTGAGAGAAAGATTATACGAAGTAATAAGTAAAGCATGGGAAACGGAAACAATACCGCAAGAATGGAAAATAGGAATTATTAGACCAATACCCAAAAAAGGAGATCTAATGAATTGTGATAACTACAGGCAAATAACACTACTGAACACAACGTACGAAATACTACAATTATACAAAATAGATCAAACGAATACACAGAAAAGAGCATTGGTGAATATCAAAATGGATTTTGGCCAGGAAAATCAATAGAGGCCGTCCATACATTTAGACAAATCATAGAAAAAACGTAAGGAAAAGGTGATGAAATACATAATGTATATAGCTTTAAACAAGCTTTCGATACCTTTAAGAGAAAAATGATAATAAAAGATGCAAAAGAACAAGGTATTCCCAAAAAACTAAGAAATTTAATTAAAGTAATCATAAAAAAATCAGGAAGGAGGGGTTAGACAAGAAGACGGATTATCAACAACTTTGTTTAACATCGCAATGGAAGACATAATAAAAGAATGCGAAATCACGGGATCACTTATACAAAAATGCTGCAAATAATAGTATATACCGACGATGTAGCGGTAGTAGAAGGAGATAAAAAAAGATTAGAAGAGATCGTAGATAAAATAGAGCAAACAGCAAACAAAAGATGATTTGAAATAAATGAAAAAAAGACAAAATATCTAAAAATCACAAGGAAAACTGAACAAGCAGAAGAAGAAAAAGAAACGAAAATAAGGAAGCATAAGTACGAAGTGATACAAAACCATACGTACTTGGGAGTAATAATGAATAATAAAAACGACAAAAGCATAAAAATTGCGCAAAGAATAAAAACTGGACATAACACTTTCCATAGATACAAAGAAATAACGAAAAGTAAGCATATACGTAAGAAAACGAAAATTATGCTATATGACCTGTAGTAACATATGCCAGAGAGACCATATGCCTAGCAAATAAAGATGAAGAGAAAATGAAGATCTTTGAAAGAAGTGTAATTAGAAAAATAATGGGACCCAAGAAAATAAACGGAGAATATAGAAGGCTCATGAATACAGAAGTGAAAGAAATATTAGAAAAGGAAATCATAACAAGAATAAATAAAGTCAAGAAAATGAGGTGGTGCAGACACGTGCAACAAAGAGGAAACGAAGCAATTATAAAGAAAATCATAAAATGGAACCCACTTAACATTGGACAGAGGGGAAGATCTAAACTCCGCTGGGTAGATCAAGACATAAATGACATTAAAAAAATGGGAATAACTAGAGCGAAAGAAAAGATGCAGAATAGGAAGGAATGGCAGAAAATTACAGAAAAGGCAAAGAAACAAACCAACTTATAAAAAAAAAACAAGCAAACATGATGAATTATTATATTAAGATTTTTTCTATCAAACACACAAACAAAAACAACTTAGTAGAATTTAATTTTAATTTACAGCAATGAAACACATTTACAAGTTTTCATTTGTGCCAAGTATTCTGTGTTTACTACAAAAATTACTCGCTCGACAAAGATGACTGCGCACGTTTACTTATCAATAAAAAAGTTTCAAGATAAACAAAGTGTAATAATAATTGATACAGTCACTATTACATAATTAATAGTTGCAATGACTGAAACAATACTGCCATGCACATGGTTTATAATTTATATATTAAAATTAAATATTTAATCCTCTTGGAAACGTTTTCTAATAATGTAACTACCATACTCTGCCATTTTTTTTTGTGTACTTTTCTGTGTTTGGCCAAATTATCGGATCTTGCAAAAGCCTTTTCACAAAGCTCGCATTTGTACGGTTTAATACCTGAATGAGACCTGGTGTGCCTGGCCAATTCATCAGATCGTGAAAATCTCCAGTTGCAGTTTTGCCAATTACACGCAAACGGTTTTTCTCCGGAATGTCTTCTAAGGTGAGCCTTTAAATGTGAAGATTTTGCATAGATTTTCTCAAAATTTTGTATTGGACATGGAAAATATTTTTCGTCGTCGTTTTTCTTATGGGTGTAGTCGTGGTTAAGCAGGGCATCTGGCTTTCGATTATATGACCGCGGAGATCTATTATCGTCGGTTTTGTATTTATTTTCTTTAACGGCGTCTTTGGATTTATACGGATTTTCGTACAGCATGGATCTGCGTCTTCGGTTTTTTTCTTCGGCGATGTATGGAAACATGTTTATTATTTGAACGAGGTCTGCCGGCGCCGGTGCACCAATGTTAATGTCGACGTTTTCAGATACTTCGTTAAAAAAGTTAAAGTCGAAAGTTTCGTAAAAAAAGTCTTCTATTCTTTGACTGAATAATGTTTAATCAAACACTTACACTAATTAAGATAAGATAAAGTCGGCGGATAGATTCACACACTTGTTTACACTAAAATCACGTACAAGATTATTTTCTGTATATTTATGTACACACACGTGCTAACGACTTATTTATTTTAACTTGAATAATCTTCTTAACGCTGCTGTATTCGCATTACGACAATAACTGACCTACGATTTTTTTCTTTGGTATTAATACACATTTGGAAATTCTTCTCGAGTGTTCCCTATCTTTCGGTACATCTTCTAGAAGATGGATAACAACTTCCAGAAGGCTCTTGAATTTGCAGATAACTTCTCGAACGTTTTAGTACAATAGCTAACATGTCCATAATAAATGCTTATGCATCCACAGAAGGAGCAGCAATAGAAAAGAAAGAAGTTTTCAATAACAAACTACAAGAAATTTTTGAAAAAATAGCCAAACACTATACATTAATAGTATTAGGAGACTACAATGCAAAAATAGGAAGAGAAGATTTCATAAAAGACGTGCTTGAAAAGAAAATATCCACGAAATAACAACAGATAACGGCATGAGGTTATGGCACCTAGCAACAGATGGATTTGTATATTATAAGTACGAAATTTAAACACAAAAAGAACATAAATTCACATGAAATATACCCAGAAAGAATGATGGCAATCAAATAGACCATATTTTAATTAAAAGGAAAAGAGAGAACATGATTAAGGATGTAAGATCATACAGAGAAACAAGCGTAGAAACAGATCACAACCTGGTTATAATAAAAATTAAACTAAGAATGGTTAAAGAAAAACATAGACAACAAGATAAAAAGAAATGGGACATAGAAAAACTAAATAAAGATGAGGAAAAGAAGACATAAGAAAATGAGATAAACAACCTACTACAGAAGGAGTACAAAAAAAGTATAGAGGAAGGAATGCAATTAAAACAATTATTACAAAATCGGCAGAAAAGATAATCGGAACAAAAAGAGTTAAAAATAGAAACGGATGGTTTGATGAAGAATACGAAAAGATAATAATGAGAAAGAGAGAAGCAGAAATAAAATGGATAGGAACCTGCAAAAGAAGGCGCAAAATTAATAACAGAAAAGAAACGTGAGTACATCAACAAAATAATGGATGAAATAAAGAAAATGAAGTGGTGCCGACACGTACAAGAAAGAGGAAACGAAGCAATTATAAAGAAAATCATGAAATGGAACCCACTTAACATTGGACAGAGGGGAAGATCTAAACTCCGCTGGGTAGATCAAGTCATAAATGACATTAAAAAAATGGGAATAACTAGAGCGAAAGAAAAGATGCAGAATAGGAAGGAATGGCAAAAAATTACAGAAAAGGCAAAGAAACAAACCAACTTATCAAAAAAAACAAGCAAACATGATGAATTATTATATTAAGATTTTTTCTATCAAACACACAAACAAAAACGACTTAGTAGAATTTAATTTTAATTTACAGCAATGAAACAAATTTACAAGTTTTCATTTGTGCCAAGTATTCTTTGTTTACTACAAAAATTACTCGCTCGACAAAGATGACTGCGCACGTTTACTTATCAATAAAAAAGTTTCAAGATAAACAAAGTGTAATAATAATTGATACAGTCACTATTACATAATTAATAGTTGCAATGACTGAAACAATACTGCCATGCACATGGTTTATAATTTATGTATTAAAATTAAATATTTAATCCTCTTGGAAACGTTTTCTAATACTGTAACTACCATACTGTGCCATTTTTTTCTTGTGTACTTTTCTGTGTTTGGCCAAATGATCGGATCTTGCAAAAGCCTTTTCACAAAGCTCGCATTTGTACGGTTTAATACCTGAATGAGACCTGGTGTGCCTGGCCAATTCGTCAGATCGTGAAAATCTCTAGTTGCACTTTTGCCAATTACACGCAAACGGTTCTTCTCCGGAATGTCTTCGGAGGTGAGCCTTTAAATATGAAGAGTTTGCATAGATTTTTGTCACAATTTTGTATTGGACATAGAAAATATTTTTCGTCGTCGTTTTTTTTTATGGGTGTAGTCGTGGTTAAGCAGGGCATCTGGCTTTTGATTGTAAGACCGCGGAGATTTATTATCGTCGGTTTTGTATTTATTTTCTTTAACGGCGTCTTTGGATTTATACGGATTTTCGTACAGCATGAACGGGGTCTGCCGGCGCCGGTGCACCAATGTTAATGTCGACGTTTTCAGATACTTCGTTAAAAAAGTTCAAGTCGAAAGTTTCGTAAAAAAAGTTTTCTATTCTTTGATTGAATAATATTTAATAAAACACTTACACTAATTAAGATAAGATAAAGTCGGCGGATAGATTCACACACTTGTTTACACTAAAATTACGTACAAGATTATTCTCTGTATATTTATGTACACACACGTGCTAACGACTTATTTATTTCAACTTGAATAATCTTCTTAACGCTGCTGTATTCGCATTACGACAATAACTGACCTACGATTTGTTTCTTTGGTATTTATACACATTTGGAAATCCTTCTCGAGTGTTCCCTATCTTTCGGTACATCTCCTAGAAGATGGATAACAACTTCCAGAAAGCTCTTGAATTTGCAAATAACTTCTCGAACGTTTCAGTACAATAGCTAACATATCCATAGTAAATGCTTATGCATCTACAGAAGGAGCAGCAATAGAAAAGAAAGAAGTTTTCAATAACAAACTACAAGAAATTTGTGAAAAAATAGCCAAACACTATACATTAATAGTATTAGGAGACTACAATGCAAAAATAGAAAGAGAAGATTTCATAAAAGACGTGCTTGAAAAGAAAATATCCACGAAATAACAACAGATAACGGCATGAGGTTATGGCACCTAGCAACAAATGGATCTGTATATTATAAGTACGAAATTTAAACACAAAAAGAACATAAATTCACATGAACTATACCGGGAAAGAATGATGGCAATCAAATAGACCATATTTTAATTAAAAGGAAAAGAGAACATGATTAAGGATGTAGGATCATACAGAGAAACAAACGTAGAAACAGATCACAACCTGGTTATAATAAAAATTAAACTAAGAATGGTTAAAGAAAAACATAGACAACAAGATAAAAAGAAATGGGACATAGAAAAACTAAAGAAAGATGAGGAAAAGAAGACATATGAAAATGAGATAAACAACCTACTACAGAAGGAGTACAAAAAAAGTATAGAGGAAGGAATACAATTAAAACAATTATTATAAAATCGACAGAAAAGATAATCGGAACAAAAAGAGTTAAAAATAGAAACGGATGGTTTGATGAAGAATACGAAAAGATAATAATGAGAAAGAGAGAAGCAGAAATAAAATGGATAGGAATCTGCAAAAGAAAGCGCAAAATTAATAACAGAAAAGAAACGTGAGTACATCAACAAAATAATGGATGAAATAAAGAATGATAATAAGAGCAATACTAAACTATACCAACAGTTAAGGACGCAAAAAAATAAAAAAAATCATAACCGCAAATATAGACAGGAAGAAAAAGAACAAGAAGAAGTATCCCAAGAGGAAGATGAAGACACTACAAAAGAAGAAATAGAAGAAATTATAAATAAGTTAAAAAATCAAAAAGCGACGAAATGTTAAAGTATGGGAGAAAAAAACTGAGAGAAAAATTATACGAAATAATAAAAAAATAAAAAAATAAATAAAAATATAAAAATAAACGCAAACAATACCGCAAGAATGGAAAATAGGAATTACTAGACCAATACCCAAAAAAGGAGATCTAATGAATTGTGATAGCTACGGACAAATAACACTACTGAACACAACGTACGAAATACTAACTATAATTATACAAAAAAGATGAAACGAATACACAGAAAAGACCATTGGTGAATATCAAAATGAATTTCGGCCAGGAAAAACAACCATAGAGGCTATCCATACACTTAGAGAAATTATAGAAAAAACGTACGAGAAAGGTAATAAAATACATATAATGTATATACATTTTAAACAAGCTTTCGATACCTTTAAGATAAAAATGATAATAAAAGATGCAAAAGAACAAGGTAGTCCCAAAACACTAAGAAGTTTAATTAAAATAACCATACAAAAATCAGAAGCGTAATACAAACACATGAAGGAACAACAAAGAAAATAGCAATAAAATGAGGGGTTAGACAAGGTGACTGATTATCAACAACCTTATTTAACATTGCAATGGAAGATATAATAAAAGAATGCGAAATCACGGGATTAATTATACAAAAATGGTGCAAATAAAAGCATATGGCGACGATGTAGCGGTAGTAGCAAGAGATAAAAAAAGATTAGAAGAGATCATAGATAAAATGGAGCAAACAGCAAAGAGAAGAGGATTTGAAATAAATGAAAAAAAGACAAAATATATGAAAATCACAAGGAAAAGTGACCAAGCAGAAGAAGAAAAAGAAACGAAAATAGGGAAGCATAAGTACGAAGTGATACAAAACTATAGGTACTTGGGAGTAATAATAAATAATAAAAACGACAAAAGCATAAAAATTGCGCAAAGAATAAAAGCTGGACATAACACTTTCCATAGATACAAAGAAATAATGAAAAGTAAGCATATACGTAAGAAAACGAAAATTATGCTATATGACCTGTAGTAACCTATGCCGGAGAGACCATATGCCTAGCAAATAAAGATGAAGAGAAAATGAAGATCTTTGAAAGAAGTGTAATTAGAAAAATAATGGGACCTAAGAAAATAAACGGAGAATATAGAAGGCTAATGAATACAGAAGTGAATGAAATATTAGAAAATGAAATCATAACAAGAATAATTAAAGTCAAGAAAATGAGGTGGTGCAGACACGTGCAACAAAGAGGAAACGAAGCAATTATAAAGAAAATCATGAAATGGAACCCACTTAACATTGGACAGAGGGGAAGGTCTAAACTCCGCTCGGTAGATCAAGACATAAATGACATTAAAAAAATGGGAATAACTAGAGCGAAAGAAAAGATGCAGAATAGGAAGGAATGGCAGAAAATTACAGAAAAGGCAAAGAAACAAACCAACTTATAAAATAAAAACAAGCAAACGTGATGAATTATTATATTAAGATTTTTTCTATCAAACACACAAACAAAAACAACTTAGTAGAATTTAATTTTAATTTACAGCAATGAAACAAATTTACAAGTTTTCATTTGTGCCAAGTATTCTTTGTTTACTACAAAAATTACTCGCTCGACAAAGATGACTGCGCACGTTTACTTATCAATAAAAAAGTTTCAAGATAAACAAAGTGTAATAATAATTGATACAGTCACTATTACATAATTAATAGTTGCAATGACTGAAACAATACTGCCATGCACATGGTTTATAATTTATATATTAAAATTAAATATTTAATCCTCTTGGAAACGTTTTCTAATACTGTAACTACCATACTGTGCCATTTTTTTCTTGTGTACTTTTCTGTGTTTGGCCAAATGATCGGATCTTGCAAAAGCCTTGTCACAAAGCTCGCATTTGTACGGTTTAATACCTGAATGAGACCTGGTGTGCCTGGCCAATTCATCAGATCGTGAAAATCTCCAGTTGCAGTTTTGCCAATTACACGCAAACGGTTTTTCTCCGGAATGTCTTCGGAGGTGAGCCTTTAAATGTGAAGATTTTGCATAGATTTTCTCACAATTTTGTATTGGACATGGAAAATATTTTTCGTCGTCGTTTTTTTTATGGGTGTAGTCGTGGTTAAGCAGGGCATCTGGCTTTCGATTGTATGACCGCGGAGATTTATTGTCGCCGGTTTTGTATTTATTTTCTTTAACGGCGTCTTTGGATTTATATGGATTTTCGTACAGCATGGATCTACGTCTTCGGTTTTTTTCTTCGGCGATATATGGAAACATGTTTATTATTTGAACTGGGTCTGCCGGCGCCGGTGCACCAATGTTAATGTCGACGTTTTCAGATACTTCGTTAAAAAAGTTAAAGTCGAAAGTTTCGTAAAAAAAGTCTTCTATTCTTTGACTGAATTTTTTACCGTTGACGTTAGTATCGGCGAGGTTTATGTCCAAAACATTATCCACGTCTTCCTCTAACACCTTATCTAAAGTGTTATCGTTGTTGAAGTACAGGTCTAAGTCTACTCCTAAAACTGAGAACGTTTCGCTGGGTTTCGAACTGGTTTGTTGAGTTGTCGAAGGCGTGGATTTATTTTTTTCGGTCAAAATACTGAATTCATATTCTAGGTCATTTAAGTCTAAATTTAGTATGGCATTACTTTCAATAATCTCGTTAGTTTCGTTTAAAAAGCTATCGTTTTGGTGTTCGAATAAATGAACGTAATTTTCAGAAATGTCTTCGAAAGTTGTATCATTAACCTGGTAATTTTTGTCGAAACATAAAAATTCGTCCAGCTCACTTTTTTCGGATTCACTCAAATTGTTTTCACACACATTTTCGCGAAAGTCCGATTCCAATATGTGGTCGTAAACGCACTCCGAAAACTCTACCGGTGCCATTGTTTCAATAAATAAATGAGAAATGCACGGGGACACATTAGCAACTGCAATAGTCGGACGTCATATGCAGAACTATTAACTTTAATAACACTATGTGTATATATTCACAAACTAATCAGTAATCACTCTCGGAAATTTACATATTCGTAAATTTAAACGCGTTATCTGATGCGTTCTGTGTACAGTTCGTTGTTTTTATTCGCTTTAAGTGTCGAAAGTGTATCTGGATGATATTTATTCTGAATACTCTTGGGAATCTTTGATTTCGTCAAAATTAATGTTGTGTTAGTTGGTGTCAACTGCTGCCTAGTACAAAACTTAATCTTGTATATGTTTCATCCCTCGAGACTACTTAGGATGATTTTTTTACAAAATCTGCGGTTGTAAATATGTTTGTCGTAGTTATTACTAGTGAATGAACAATGTTTGTTAATAACTAAATTAGATTTATGCTCGACGCAGTGGCGTAGATAATAAACTTAAACGTGATTCAATTTACTCGTACAAAGTGCATATAATTTTATTGTAGACACCTCAAACGCAAGTCTTTTAAAGATTGCATTTTGACCAACGGTTTTTCGAAAACTGTTTTCGTAGCGTGCGTAGCCGTTTTATTACTTCTGTTTGAGCGATATACTCAGGAAATAAAGATAAATTATGACAATGTAGAGATATTTGCCAGTACAGACTTTATTCACAACCGAGATAATTAAGCTTAGTTGATTAGAAATTCAATACGTTCATTAATAAATCACATATGTAATTTCTATTGCGCCTAACAGAAACCTCTAACTATACTTTTGTAGACTTCATTTGTCCAGCACGTGATTACTTTTATTAATTTAGACAACAATTATATAGAAGCGATTGACGTTATTAACATTGAATTGCTTGGAAAAGGAACACCGAGATGCGCACTCGATTTTATCACAAAAAATTACTAAACAAACTTATTATGACATTTGTTTGTATCTAAAAATAAAAATTATTATAAATAATATGTGTAATTATAATTGCGAGTCATCTTGTTTCTACGTGTAATATTTACTTTGTAATAGTTTTTTATAGTAAATCGTTAGGGTTTACCCAATATTAAACGTCAACAATTTAAATAAGTAGCGTAATACTATAATTGAAACGCGTTACTTCAAATCATTGATAAAAGGATGTTATGCATTTTTCCGTTCTATAGTTGATAATAGTTTCATTTATTTCGAGAATTATGATTATGCTTGCAGACGCGACGACTGGAATTTAGCTAACTCCGCATTAACTGATAACGTGTAAACTTCATTGAGTGTTATTAGTTCCACATTAGTTATTCCAAATTACATTAAAATAAAAAAATATAGTTCTTATAGATCAGAGGTTCCCAAACTTTTTTGTGTCGTAGACCCCTTGCCATGTTTTTCAGTTTTGGGTAGACCCCCTACTTACCTGATATTGATTTTTTGTATATATCTAACTGTAGTGAAGTTTAGTGTTAAAAACTTAAAATAAAAAAACTTTTATACATTTATTAATTGAATTTAAATTAAAACTACTCAAAATAAAATTTTTTTTGTTATATTAAATATACGTAACATAAAATAAATAATGCAATAAGTAAATGTTTTTAGTGAGAAGGATGAACCTGATGCTTTAATAATAAATTATCAACATTTGGCGTCATTTTTGTAAGGTTTAATCCTAAATCTCCTCGGCTAATGATGTCCAGTCTGTTTCTTTTTTTTGTTAGGAGATTGGTAACAGCGCTGAACTCCCTTTCCACTAGGTATGACGATGGAAAGGAAATTAAAAATTTCCTCGCTATATTCTATAATACAGGATAAGTAACCCACTTACGTAAGGGGCTTTATCATTTCTTCTAAAACCTCCGTATTTTCCAAACTTCGCCACAAACTCGTCAAACTTTTGTGCAATTTAACCTTTCGTAGTCGCTGTCGTGACCACAACATCATTCCTGCATTCCTCAGAATCAAGTTCCACATTCAGACACGTTCTTCTAAAAACATCCTATACCGTGCTAGTCTAGCGATGATACGCGAACGGATTAAGCAAACTTTTGTTTTGGAGGAGTGGAAATCTTCTAAAGACATCCGATTACCGGAGTGTGCCGGATTCACCTGCCGTCCTGACAAGGCGCCTACCGGCTAAAACCACTCCCCTTCTTCATTATTCGGGTGCATAGGGAACCGCTCTCGCATAACTTCCTATGCATCCCTACTGTCATTGACCGCTCACTTCTATCTATTTATCATTTCTCAATCTTCCTTCAGTTTCCCTTGTTTTGATTACTTTTATGTAAAATTGTTCTATTCTCTCCCATCCCTCCTTTGATTTGCACATATTCTCGATTATGTTTTCTGGGGTTATTTCCACTCGCATTTTTTGGTTTAGTTTTTCTCTTTCTTCGTTCCATCTTGTGCATTTAAAAACAGCATGTTCCTTGCCGTCTGATTCTCCGCAGTCTATGCATTTGTCGTCTCTTCTTTTTTTAATTTTGAATAAATACAGTCCGTTTTCTCCATGACCTGTGAGTAGCTGGCTTAGGTAATAGTTAGTTTGACCATGTCTTCTGTTGAGCCATTTTCTTATCTTTGGTATCAACGCTGTGTCCATGCTGTTCTTTGGTTCCACTGCTTTTGCCATTCTGTGGTTAGCTGCTCACTGTTCCATTTATTTATTCTTCCTCTCGCCATCAATTGTATTGGAGGTATCCCTGCCACTACCATTACGTCTTTTGTTGCCACGGTTCTGTATGCGCAGCATATTCTGATTGCAATTAACCTTTGCACCTTGTTGAGCAAAGTGATTGTTTTTTCCCACTTAGTTGCTCCTTTCCATATCTCTGCCGCATACAGTATTATTGAGTCTACTGCGTGGGCAAGAACTCTTCTCTTAGATGCTTTGGCTCTTCCCGCATTTGGCAGTATCCTTCGCAACGCCTTTACAATCTTGAGTGCTTTGTCCGTTACATATTGTATGTGTTTTATAAACGTTAGGTCTTTGTCTATAACCACCCCTAGTATTTTGATGCACTTTTCAGTTTTTATGATTTGTCTTAAGATATTAATATTTATCTCCCCTATTCTCATTTTGCCCGTCATCAGTGCCACTTTAGTTTTTTCTGGTACTATTGTTAGATTCCTCTTGTTCATCCATTCTTTAATCATCTCGCATGTTTCTTTCATTTTACTAACTGCTTGAGACTTCTCTTTATCAGTTACGACTATCGTAATATCGTCTGCAAAACAAGTTAGTTTCACTCCTTCCTGCATTTTAGTTTTAAGCAGGTCGTCGTACATGACATTCCATAGGGTTGGCCCCAAAATTGATCCTTGCGGTACACCCTCCTTGGCTGCTACTCTAATTTCGTTTCCCTCTGGGCTTTTTGCCACTACTTCTCTGTTCGCCAAGTAATCTTTTATTATTTCTATAAGGTATTGCGGGACCTCCATACTTAAAAGACCTTTTTGTATTGCTTCATGTGAAGCAGTATTGAAGGCGTTTTTAACGTCTAGTGCTGCAACTAGACTTATCTTTCTTTTTCTCCAAGTTTCTTGGTTTGCTTTTTGTACCTGGTTTATAACCTCTTTAATTGCGCCGATTGTAGATTTCCCTTTTATAAAACCATATTGGCTTGTTGACATTTTTGGATGTATTATTGGTTTTAGTCTTTCTGCAAGGATTTTGTCAAAGATCTTCCCTGCTGCTTCTAGCATACACAGCGACCTGTATCCTGTTGATTCTCTTTTCGGTATTAGGACCAGTTTTGCTGTCTTCCATCTTTTTGGGTATTCTCCTTTTCTTAAGTGGTTATTTAGGATCTTGCTCCATATCTTAGATTGTAGCGTGGCTACTGCTTTGACTAGGCGAGAGTTAGACACCATTTCGAAACAACTCTTTTATTTTCATCTTGAGCTGGTCAACACTATCCCCGGATGATTGGAAACTCCTCAACAACATTACTTACCAGCAGTCTGATACCACTCTACAACTAACCACTGAAGGTCATTTCAAAAAGTTTCAATTATTGGAATCCAAAAATCGTAAAGTTTCATCCACTACTAACTTTTTAAAGACGGTTGTCAATTTATCCAGTTTGGTCTTCACCTCAGAACAAGAATCGGTGCTCTCTAAGGGTTTGAATTTTGCGGTTGCTCCCAAACGTATCCCTAAAGAAGATATTTTATGTGCTGTTGAGTTTTCTACAAGACATCTTCCTCGCCACATCTCAAATCCCATTCGTATTAATACTGGCAAAATCCTTGAATCATCTAAAATTCCTAAATCCAACATTTCTAAGTCGGAAGAGTCAGTTCTAAAAAGTCTTCGTAAGAACCCTGATATTCTTCTTCTTCCAGCCGACAAAGGCAACGCTACTATAGTTTTGAACCAAATTGATTATGTTACGAAAATCAATTCTTCTTCCACTTCGAGGATTGAACGTCAGGTCAGCCAAATCATCAAATCTTCCAATCTACCTTCTGAAACTAAACGTCGACTTACCCCATCAGATTCTAAACCACCTCGTCTATACGGACTCAAACCCAAAATTCACAAACAAGGTATTCCTTTTCGACCTATCGTCAGTACTATCCAATCTCCTACCTACAAGCTAGCCAAGTTCTTGTCCAACATTCTTTGCGAGTTTACAGGTAAAATCTCTTCTCACATTCTCAACTCTCAGCATTTTATTCAACGTCTAGAAACTATAAAACTTGAATCCTAAGATCTTCTCGTGATCTTTGATGTTACTTCACTCTTTACTAAAGTTCCTATTAAGGATTCGCTTATTATCATCAAACAGATTTTCTCTCAATACGGCAAGGATTTGAGTTTGGTTCCTCTTATTGATAAGTGTCTATCCTCTACTTACTTTCAATTTGATAACAAGTTTTACGATAAGGTTTCTGGTGCTACTATGGGTTCTTCTCTATCACCTGTTGTAGCCAACATTTTTATGGAATTCTTTAAAACGGTTGCTTTGGAGTCATCAATATTAAAACCTAAAGTGCGGTTTTGGTATGTTGACGACACGTTTATTCTTTGCTCTCATGGTCATCTTGAATTGTCTAAGTTTCTTGATCATCTTAACAATCAACACTTAGATATCAAATTTACTATGGAAATCGAAAGTAATGGTTCTCTTCCATTTCTTGACTCGTAAACCCGACGGACTTCTGGGCCATTCTGTTTAACGCAAACCCACCCATATGGACAGATACCTTTATGCTTCGTCTCATCATCATCCTGCACAGAAACGTTCTGTTATTGAATCTTTGGTTGATCGTGCCTTTTCTATTTGCCAACCTGACAATCTAGACTCGGAACTCCGTCATCTTACTAGAACCTTAGTGAACAATGGTTATGTAAAGCGAGATATTCATAGAGTTATTAATCGTCGTCTACATCCACGTACTCGATTACCTAAGGACATTTTTACTCCCGAATCTAACCCGAAATTGGCTTTTTTACCCTACATTCACAAGGTTACAGATCAAATAGGGAAACTTATTTGTAAGAATGGTATTAAACTCATATTCAACTCGACCGGCAAAATCTCTCAGATTCTTCCTTCTCCCAAAGACAAATTTCCTACACTTTCATCTCAAGGTGTATACTAAATTCCTTGTTCATGGTTTAGTCTACATTGATGTATCCGGTCGGTCAGTACTTACCCGCACTTCAAACCATAATTGTTGTATAAAGAAAAGGTGTATTTCCAAGTCTGCGGTTGCTGAACATCATTTTACTACAGGTTACAAGATAGATTTTGATAATGTTTTGTTGATTGTCAAATCTACATTCTTTTTCAACAGGAGATTCCGAGAAAGCATAGAAATCATCAAACACCCCAATAACTTTAATCGCGGTCATGGTTTCCAGCTATCCCCTCTTTGGTTCCCGGTTATTAGTCATTTATCGAAGACACACCCCTTATCAACCGTAACCCAATCAGAATCGAGCTTAACTATCCGTGACGATCCATATATACGGAGACTATTTCTTCTTAAGTCACTTCTACGGAGTTTAGAATCTGGCTTGGTTCACAAGTTGATTACCTAACTCGGTAGTAGTTCTTTGTTACATTTTCGTTTGCTTTTTCAAGTTATCGTTTTCTTTCTTACCTTTTCAGAGTTTAGATTATGGTTTGTTTCACAAGTGGATAACCTAACTTTTGAGAAGTTCTTAGTTAGATTTCGGTTGCTTGTTTCAGTTTTGCGATCTCTCGCCTTGATCAAGCCCCTTACGGAAGTGGGCGAAACGTTGGCAACCATATTAAATTTTGTAAACAAATCTGTTAAATAGGCGATGTCTGTTTTCCACTTCATTAAATTGTCTGTTAAAATTTTATATTTAGTATCCAGGACTTCTAAAACAGTCTCAAAAAGTGCAAAAAATCTTGTCAAACAACCGCAAATAACCGCGTATTCAACGCGTTACTTTGGATTCGGTTTACTGCATGAATGACTAATTGAAGAGATTCATGCAATCTAACACTCAAATTTTTGGCGACTACATGTTGTCGATGGAGGACGCAATGTATTGCTGACACCCTTGACACATTTTGTTTTAAATAGCTTCTAAATCCACGTTAACGTCTAACCATGGCAGGTGCTCCATCTGTAGCTACTGATATTATATTTGATAAAGAGATTGCTTTTTCAATGAAGTAATCCTTCAAAACATGAAATATTGATTCAAATTTAGTGTCGGTTATCAAAGTTGTTGCTAAGAGCAGTTCTTCGTAGATTTCCTGATTCATAATAAAACGAACATATGCCAATAATAATGCTGCATTACCAGGTAAAGTTGACTCGTCCAGTTGTATACAGAAATGGGTCGTTTGCAAATAATTACACAAGAAGCTTTCAATATCAGAACTCATTTCATCCATACGTCTTTCAACAGTATTGTTGCTTAAGGGAATTCTTTTAATGATATCAGATGCAGGTTTATGTAAAACAGTTTTTAAAACCTCTTCAACGGCTGAATCTTTATCTGTTTTGTCAGGGTGACATCTTCTCAGATGATCCTGCAGCTTAGATGGTTTCATAGCGTCATTGTCCAAAACTTTGTTGCATAAAAGGCACATAGGCAATTGTTTGTCCGACAATGATAGAATAAAGCCAAGTTCCAAATAATCAACACTGTACTGTCTACATTTCTTTTTAGATTCGGACATGGCATCAGTCATCTGTGAACAAAATTCATCTATTTAAATAAGACATAAAGTCCAGCACCTGTATATTAAAAAATCAAAGTCAAATTTAAATCGTATGGTTTTAGATTTTATTGCTGGCATAGGCGTACAGCCATTATAAATGAATGCGAGAAGGGGAATGTTATGAATATTACTTAAGGTTTTGATATGATGGAACTTTAAGGAAATTTAAAAGTAACAACAAAAAATGTTAAAAAAAATATTATACAACGAATAATAATAACAAATTGTTATGCGGTTTATCTCTACGTATATTCGACTGTCATGTGTAAAAATTCACTGGTTCCACTTTAGCAATAATACAAAATTTTAATTTTAATATAGTGCAATATCCATAATCCGAACTTCCGTAATCCGAACATTCCAGTAATCCGAACTGGCCCACAGTGTAACGACCAATGGACAAAAGTACAATTTTTGTTGCCAACGTTTATATTTTGCGTTCTTGTTTTTTGCATTGCATTGTTAGTGAGATTCTAATTTTTTAGTGGTTCCCAAAAATAATCAGTTCGCGCCAAACAACCATAAATGACTAATGATGTTAAATGAACATAACTGTTATTTCTTGAGAGTAACGTACCTGAATTTCCGCCATCTTTAATTTGTACAATCTCACGCAACCAAAAAATAGTGTAAACTTAAATCTCTTAATAAAGTTAGGACACATACGTAAAAGTGATGTAATAAAGACACGAGCTGGCTCGGTATAGGTTTAGTATTTTGTCTCGGCGCCCTTGTGTTATATACTATTAGATAAAAGTAGATTATCTTTGATTGAACTTCGTTAAGTTTAACGAATGACATTAACTAAACAAACTGTGGTATAGCCAACTACAAATAGTAATAGTAGGATCGCTCATCAGAACAAACATATGATATTACACATATCACATTCACCTACCACGGTCTTCTTTTTCAACGTTACAAGATCTAAGTTGATATTTAAGATCCTTACTGGCATCGTGTTTTTTACTCGTGCTAAAGTTCTGCCAATGAGTAGTCCCTTTTCAACTAAGTCGTCTTCCATTGGTTTAATCGCGCGTATGTAGCCTTCCCGGAGATTTCCATCCAGGTGTGCCATCACTACTTTCAGTCCTTGCAGGCAGAGTCACGTCTTCACTCAATAAGACTCTCTGACAAATGAAAGGGAATTTCTTCATTGTCGATCATCAGGACATCGTTCTTCATATCCAAATGGAACTCATACGTCTTTATAACGTCCATTCCCTGAATAACTTTTTTCGTGATGTTGGCCACCAGTACTTGATGGTTGAATTTTCCCAAGGCAATGGTTACTTTGACCTGTCCGTGATGTCTTCTCATTTTCCAATAACATGTCAGGACGAATGATGGTCTTCGTCGCTCCCGTGTCAACTAGTACCTAAACATTTCTTTCATTGATCTTGCCATCGAAATAAATGCTATGCAATTACTTTATCGGCGATGCCATTTGAATTGTAATCTCCGGAACCTGACTAGATGAGACTAACTTTTGTCTCTTTTGGTCAACGCGTTCCAAATTTTTGAGCGTTCTTCTTGTCTTCTTCTTGGGTTTAGTACGATGTCGTCGTAAATGGCTTATTTCACCGCAGTTCAAAGTCTTCACTCCTTTTTTACAAAGTATTCGTCCCGCTATCTCCTCGATGCTTTTCAGTGTCTGCGCGGGTGCTTCTGCAGCACAGCAGAGTCTATGACCGTTTTGTTGCAATGCTTGTTTTGCTGTTTCAAACACCAAAGTATGCACCAAAGCGTCACCGGAGGGTCTGCTGCGTTTTGTTGTCTCGGAGGCCGTCTACAAAGGCTTGAATAGCCAAATGCGTTGTAGGATACGCAAGCAGTGTTAATCTGGCGATGTCAGCCTCAAACTCTTGAAGACTTTTGACAGCTTTCTGAACCCGACTTTTAATTTGAGCTTGATACACTTGTTGACGATGAGCATCTCCATATCTCATTTCTAAACGTGAAATTAGAAGCTCGTAACTTTTTTGTAGGTGGTCAAGAACAGTACAGGACAATATTAAAGACGTCGCTTTCTGGTTATTGTTCCAACCATTAGCTGTAGCTGCAGTTTCAAACTGCTTGTAGTAGGTTGACCTTGGAACTTTACCATCAAAATTCGGAGGTACAATTTTGAACTTCTTAGTGGTTTCTTCCCGATGGTTCATTATTAAATCTTGACTCGTGATGCTTTTTTCACCGTGACAATTCATTTGGTTCATTCTTTCTTCAAGCAGTTGTATTATTTCTCTTAATTTTTTCTCTAGATTTTGTTCTAATGTGTCTTCTTCTATTTTGTCATTTTTTCTTTTAAATTTAACATATCTGTTTGGGTTTCTTCTTGAACAATTTTGATTTGATTTTTTATGCTCGTTTGTATTTCTTCTTTTAAACTTCTAGAATTTTCCATCAACTTTTCTTCTATTTGCTAAGTATTTTCAAATAATTTTTCTTTAATTTTCTGAGAATTTTCTTCTATTTTCTGCGAATTTTTGTGAAACTTTTCTTCTATTTCACTACAATTTTCTTCCATTTTTCTATCATCGATTCTTGACCATTTTTTATTGATTCAAGAAATTCAAATAGTTTTGCATCCGTTTTGGTTTGATAACGAGTTACTGGCATAAGTTATATATAACACAAATAAAAAGTTTAAATATACTACTCTAACGAAATAGAACAGCTAGAAATTACACGCTATAAACAAACACGCGAATCCCGAACTAAAGTTTTATTTATTTGCACAATCAACGTTTTTATTACGGGAGCGATATAAAATTACTTATTGGTATTTACACTAAAAACCGCAAACCCGACACCTGTGTACCACTGTAACGATTGTTATTAAAGCTAATTTATTTGAACTAAAAATATGTACACGTTTATAACTAACCGAACTAATTAAATCTAAGGATATTTAATACAAACACTTACGTTAATTTTATATAGTACATTCATCAAAAGATAAAGTCCGCGGATAACTTCTATTTATCTAAACACTTACACTTGTTTACATTAAAGTCACGTACAAGGTTATACTTTGTATCTCCACTTGCGTTAAACTTAAATAATCTTAACACTGCCGACTTCGAATTACTGAAATAACTGCCCTATGATTCGTTTGTACCGTATTTATACATTTTGGCAATCCTTCGCGAAGGTTCTATATCTTTCGGTGAACGTTCTGGAAAATGGATAACAACTTCGTGAAAGCTTTCGAACTTATGGATACACAATAAACCTTGGAAAACAAACAACATAGCTAAGAAATGTAGCAATAACACTGTTTCCGTAATACTAAAGATATACACATGATTAATAAAAAAGAGGCTAAGAGTAAAAATAGTAAACCAACTTGAAGACGAACAAGGAGCTTATTGGGAAACAAAACAAACTACAAATCATATTCTCGTATTAATGAAGTTAATAGACTTAACACTTGAAACAGAAACAAACATGTAGGTATATAACGTTTATCGACTTAAAGGCATAGTAAATTAATAGAAGTCATCAAAAGTGTTTATAATAATGTGGAATGCGTAATACAGTTAATAGGAGAGAGATCGGAAGAATTCGAAATTACAAGAGGAATAAAACAGGGCGATTCTTTGAGCCCACTGCTATTTCTAATTTATATGGATCAAACCTACAAGAAAGTAAAGAAGAAGACTCCTAAGACACAAATAGAATATTTCAACATAAAATCAGTTAAAATAGAAGCGTTATGCTACGCAGACAATATTGTAATTAAGGATGGTTTGCGGGTCGGATTTTGACCCGGCCCGGCCTGAAGCCCGGTTTGAATTCGGGCCGGGTTTCGTCAAAGAAAAACTAATGCTGATTAATAAAATGTTTATTTGATAGCTGTTATATAAAAAATAAAACAATAATACGGTTTGTTGTTTTTTGTACGATTGAATTTAATTTAATTAAACCAAAAATTATATTTGAATAATCATTTTAATTGCGTAAACGGATTTTATTATTATTATATAGTTTACAAATATCTATTAGCTTTTGATAGACCACTCCATTTAATTAATTAATGCGGTAATAGAAAACATATGTTATAAAACGATTGACTTTCTTTATTTTTGTTATTGCTAAAATTAGGTGTCATGTATTACCCTAGCTTCGACGTGTCTTATTATAACCTAATTTTCTATTGCCTCGGTCCGGCCTGATTACATCCCTAATTGTAATAATATCGGATACAAGGAAAACAACACACAAACAAGTGGAAATATGGAATACTAAGATAATAAAGTTAGTAATAGGAACTAATGTTGCCTGCATAGATTTAATGGTCACCGGGAAGAAAAAGGAAGAATCAGTAAATACAAAACTAAATGCAATGAACCAACAATATAATATCTGGGTATCATATTAACAAACGATGGATAGTTCGAAACCGAAATTTCACACAAAATAAATAAAACAACTAAAATATACTATACAATAAACAAAACGATACTTGGAAAAAAGGAAATCAGCAAAGAATGGATAAATGAAAAATACGGAGAATTTATAAAGAAGTTAAACAGAAATAAGTAGAAAACAAACTAAAGAAAAAACAACTGAACTGGCTCGGACATATAACACGAATGAATAAAGAAAGCAAAACAAAACAGAAAAGCAAAATACAATAAAAAGAGGAAAGTTGGTAGACCAAGGAAAAACTGGGAAAAGAAAACAGAAAAAGTTGCTGAAAAAAACGGAAAAACGAAAGAACTACAAAAATGGATATAAAGAAAGAAAGACGGTTTAGTTCACTTTGTTTTAATCTACGAGCTTTAGAAAACCAAAATAACGAAATTTATAATTACCTTTATTTGAAAAAAAAACCTAAACCATCGGGACATGCGACTTATCGGGAAAACTCTTAGTACTCTCTGAGGTTAGACCAACGCAAATTTTTGACCGTAGACTAATTAATTACACTGGTCTGCATGAAAATCGGCTCTGATACCATTCTTGACAATTCCTATGTAAAATGACCTCCTGAATCTAAAAATGAGCTCCGTTTTTACCCATCACTCACCTATTTTGGGGGGATCCCCTTTTTATTTTATTTTTTGCATTTTTTTTGGAATTTTAACTTATAGCCGTTAAACATCCCAAAGTAGGCAATAAAATTTATAATAAAGTATATGGCAAAAGTTTTGCTATAAAATGTATATAGAAACAACAATAAAATACAAATATATAATAGTAAAAAAATATCAATAAACAGTTAGGAAGATTCACTGCACGACGCTGGCGATCTCAATACCACATGCAGGTTTGAACAGGAATTTTCGACAGGCTTGAACTTGCATTACTCTTTTCATTATAGTATATTACGTTGTTTGCTTAACTGTTTCGATCAGTACATCTATAGCTGTTGCAGAGTTAACTTGTCGACGTTTTAAACGTGCTGGATTTTGTGTTCATTTTTGTTCATTTGTGTAAAACAGTAAAACTACTTTTACTCCGGATTTTTTCAAGTGACTAAGTGTGATTTGTGGTTAATGTCGGGCGTTGAATTACTGTTTAATTATGCCACGCGAGTGTAAAAATCCTCTCGATAGCTTCTGCTATGTCTGCGGGGAATTAACTTTAAAAGCGCAACGAAACCCCCTTTCTCCGCTTGTTAAAACAGCTTATAAATTGTTCTTTGATTGTCAAGTTGGCGACCAGGACAAGACTTGGGCTCCATCAGTTTGCTGTACGACTTGTTACAGTAGTTTGACCAAATGGCTCAAAGGTACCCGTAAATCAATGGTATTTGCTGTGCCCATGGTTTGGCGTGAACTTCGCTGTCATCTTACAGATTGTTACTTTTGTATGACTTCCACCGTCGGGTTTTCGGGCAAAAGTAAGCATACAATTCAGTATCCCAATATTCCGTCAGCTCTAAGACCTGTTCCTCATAACGATACTTTGCCAATTTCAGAGCCCCCAAACACTTATACGGAAATTGATTTAAAAGACTCTGAGCCACAACCTGGGGCTTCGAATGATACGTTCAATGATGATGAAGAGTATTCCGCAGATTTAGTTTCTCGGCAACCTCACCTCCTCACTCAATCGGAATTAAATGATCTTGTCAGGGATTTGCAGTTACCCAATACTAAATCTCAGCTCCTAGGATCGCGACTTCAACAGTGGAATCTCTTAGAAAAGGGAGTAAAAATATCTTCTTACAGGACCAGACAAGCAACCCTATAATGTCTTTTCTCAGAAGATAAAGGTTTAGTGTTCTGCCCTAATACAAATTTATTGATGACAGAGCTACAGATGCCATGTGACCCAGACAAATAGAGACTGTTTATAGACTCATCAAAAACAAGCTTAAAAGTAGTCTTGTTGGCAAATGGGAATGACTTCCCATCAGTTCCAGTTTCATACTCTTTTGATATGAAGGAAACGTACGAAATCATCAGAATCTTTGATAAAATTAGTTATCATGATTATAAGTGGAAACTTTGCGCTGACTTAAAAGTTGTTGTTCTACTCACGGGCCTGCAATCAGGATTCACAAAATATTGCTGCTTCCTTTGTGAATAGGATAGTCAAGCCCGAGATAAACATTACATCGTACGGGACTGGCCTCTGCGAGAAAATGTTATTCTTGGTCAGAAAAATGTCGCCCACAATCCTTTGGTTCCGAAGGAACATATTTACTTACCACCTTTACACATCAAACTTGGATTGATCAAGCAGTTTGCGAAAACAGTGGACAAGACAGGTAGCGCATTTCAATTTTTGAAAACTAAATTTCCTCGTCTTAGCGAAGCTAAATTCAAAGAAGGCGTTTTTTTGGTCTCCACATTAGACAACTCTTTCAAGATTCGACGTTTATTGAACATCTAAATCGAAAAGAAAAACGAGCTTGGCTTGCATTTCAAAACGTTTGTAAGAACTTCCTGGGTAACCACAAAAGTGAAGATTATGTCGCTCACGTCGAGGAACTACTTTTAGCGTACAAGGACATAGGATGTAACATGTCTCTTAAAGTTCACTTCCTTCACTCGCATCTGGACTTTTTCCCTGAAAATTTAGGAGCAGTTTCGGATGAACACGGGGAACGGTTCCATCAAGACATCGCTAAGCTGGAGAAGAGATTTTCAGGGAAGTGGAATGCAAGCATGTTGGCGGAGAACTTCTGGTTTTTGAAACGAGAGAGCTGTACCTCAGGGTATAAAAGGAAAGCAAGCACCAAGTAACGATGAATATCTTTTTATTTATTACTGTTTATAGCTAAAATAGTTCTTTTTGCCATTTAAATTAAATTCATGTCTATATATTTATTATTATAATAATTATTATTATCGTTCGATAAATAAATTATAATTAATTTATCGAAAAGTGGTAAAATTAGAGATTTGGGACTCCCTCGAAAATGGTGGGTGATGGAAGAAAACCGAAGACATATTTGGATCCAGGACCTCATTTTACATAAGAATTACCCGGATTAGTGTCAGGGCTCGACAAAAAATATTTTTTTGCAGACCAGTTCAGAATATGAAAGACTAATAATTATTAGTTTTTCATATGCTGAAGGTTCAATTTGTGATTGATTGTTGTGACTATTTCGCAATTGGCTAAAAGGTTTTATGTGCGTTCACAATTGATCGTCAAAAAAGAGAAAGTGTTTTTGGTTTGAAGGTACCATTGATTACTAGTGTCGTTCAACAATATCTATAAAAAAAACGATGAAATTAATGCATAATATTACTTCGAAATGTATCAATTCTTCTATGAAATAATTATAAGCTGATCCGGTGCAAAACAATGCAATTCGAGTTCATTGTATGTCAAATTTTATTTTTTCATGTTAGTTCGTCATGGCATTTGGACATCTACTTATTGTAATAACGTTTACCCCTCCACATATTTTAAATAAAGTTTAGTGACATTCGTCATAGAGAACAGTTTCATTTTGCACGTTTCACATAAGCATCCTTAGGCATATTAAGTGATTATAATATTTTACTTTTGTAAGTATTTTTCTATTACATAAAAAAAATTAAATAAAGCGTAAATAACTGCTATTGGAACGCGTGTTTAGTATTAGTTTATTATTATGAAATTATTTATATTGAATTAATTGGAAAAAAAGAATTTAAATAAATTAAAATATACGAATCTGTTTGTTGAATATTAAATGAAAATGATTTTCGCGTTATTCAATCTTAATCGAAAAATATTTGGAGCGTTTTGTTCAACTCTGGCGACACGGAAGCTAAAATTTATTCGTGCGTTTGATTCGTGCTGCATTTGAGTAGAAAACGGAACTTCAAGAAATAATAGTAAAAACCGGCTTCTTAGAAAACAACTGATCGAACAATTATTCGCATTTGCTAGAATCGATACAGACGCTAGTGCTCACGCGTGTGAAGCAAAGCTGAAATTTGCTCTTTTCCGGTTCTTTCAGAAGTTTCCGGAGTGACAACAGCCGATGGGTCAATGCATTTAAAAATCGTGTAATTTATATGACCTCAATGCAAAATCTATTATTTTACAATAAAACAGAAAAACCTTGAATAACTATTAATTTTGTTTAATTTTGTTTGTAGAAGTCGCAGATATGATTGCGAAAATATTTATTTACGTATTATTCGTCCAATGCAACATTGCTAAAGAAGCTTTTAACGAACCCGATATAAAAGAATTGTTTTTCTCTCCGAACCACCAAGATACGCAAGTTCCTTTTAGTAGTCATTATTTGGAGTTTCCACGTCCCGGTGGATTTAAAAACGAAAGATTTAGACGAGCGGTTACCGATCAAGCTGTCGTTAGTCAAGCCGAACGTCCCGAAACGGAAGATTTTTTGCGTAACCGTCGGGATACTAAAATTGTTGAAAATGTTCCTAAAGAACGCGCCATCGACATCAGCAATTTAAGCCAATTTGAGACTCACGAAAACCAACAAAGAACTGCCAGGATGCTTTTGCAAGATAAGATTAATAATCCGCAGGAAGGGTTTCGGGAACCGCGTGGTGTTGTTAAAGAACAGTGGGTTAAGCAACCGTACCCGGTGAGATCCATGTTTCCTAACGACGATAGCGTCACGGCGTCTACCGACGCAAAAGCTCCTCGAGTTCATTTTGTTACACAAAGGCGATTGGAATCATCTCCGCCGGTTGTTTATAGGACTTACGAACGAGAAGGTAGATCGCGCGACGTGCATAGAGACGGTGAACGAGACTTGCCGCGTAGTGCTTCCAGACCCCCGCCTCGTGTTGAGTATTATCCATCCGAACGTCCTTTAAAACGTTTCGAGCCGTTTCCACCACGTCCTTTAAACCCTTATAGAGATGACGCGTATTATCGCTACGAAGAGTCGCGATACGACCCCAGATACGGGTTTCTCGAAAATGAACGTCCACGGAGCGAAGTTCCCACAAGACAAAGGAGAATAATTTATTACGCAACTTTACCTGAAGTAGTACGAACGCCGCCAAATGTCAATTTGAGAAATAGGTACATTTATCGCGATCGCTTCGATGACCGATACCTAAGTTCCCCTTCGCAACCCGAAGAAGAAAGTTCGTATAAATTTAGAAAACCACCTCCTTACTCTAACTCCAGATATGAACAAGAAATAGAAAGGACGAAGGCTCCTTATCCTTTAAAAGTTTCGACAGACGTAAGCGTGAGAGAAACTAAGAAAAATCCTGAAAGACGAATTTATTCGGAACCAGAATCTCGTTACGCTTATAAAGCTCAGCCTTATCAACCGAAGGAAACTTTCGAAGAACCCAGTTAGATTTGATACCAGTTGCACTAGCATGCACTAACGCTTTTTAACTATATATAGGAAATGCAATTATCGTCACGACGAGCTGTATAATTTAAACGAAAATATATAACTTTGTGATTTATTGTTTTTAATTATAGAAGGTATTTGGATATTTATTAATTTGTAACTGTAATTGTTGTAGAATAAAAAAATGCGTTTATAATTTTTGTAATTAATGTTATTTTGTACAAAGAACTGCTAAAAATGTTGAGCAAAAGATTCCAACAAACAGTTTAATTGAAGGTGTGTAGAAGATGATTTATGAGATTAAACAATAGTGATTGTATACTAAAGAAGCTATAATTTAGAAAGGGTTCTAAAATCTTATTGCGTCTAAATATAGGACATATAATGATGATGAATTGCATCACGTTACACTCTTTACACCTGCCTCTTAGAAAATGTCGTATCTTCGGATGAATATATATTAGGCTTTCTTAAAGTACGGAGCGCCGATAATGCGACATGTTAATGGAGGTAACACAGCAAACACCTATCATTGGCATATATTTCAATTAGTGCACCCTTTTAATTAACGTAAAAATGCGATAGAGCCTCGCCCTTGGTGCAAATGGATTAGCCGTGTTTCTTTGCGGTTTTACATAGATTAAGATGTGAAACGAGCAAACTATAGACGGATTTTTTCTTTTACGTGATAACGCCGTCGTTACTTACTTTGACGTACTAGCTTGATAATTGCTATCGATCGTATTTGCTTAAGCATTAATTGCGTTTTTAAGCAACTAATAAAGTAAATTTAGATTAGAGAAACGAAATTTTTCTACACGACGTAGTCCTTCCAGCGAGGCATCTTAGTATAAGTTGACATGACATAACATAATGTAACGAATTTATTACTTAAAAACTAATTTATTTAAAACGATTAAAACTACGTTTACTTATTATAGAAATATGTATACTTTTAAATTAACCGAACTTAATTAAATCTAATAATAAAAACACTTACACTAATTTATGTATGACCGTTGTATAACACTTAAGATAACTAACACGAGATAAGATAACGTCCTCGGATATCACTCTTGTTTACACTAATTATCACATACACGATTATTCTCGATTTATTTATGTAGACAAACACGTGTTAACGATTTATTTATCTTCACTTGCTTATTTATTTAATACTGCATGCATTCACATTCCAGCAATAACTGACCTACGATTTCCATCTTCGGCTTTTATAGACATCAGCGAATTCTTCTCGATCGTTCCTCACTTTTCGTTATATTTTCTAGAAACTAGATAACAGTTCTAGAAGGCTCTTGCATTTGCAAGTAATTTCTCGGACGTTTCACTGCCCCCTTCTTAGGACTGTTCTGTCCCAGAACAGGAGACTGGATGTGACACCGGTAAAAGGGATCGTGGCGATAGCGGCAGCTTCCTCCATTTCGGCAACTTCCTTGACCATAGAAGTAACAGTCAATGGACTTTTCCTGACCCAATACTCTCCTCGGTTGGTAACTACAGACCAACACTTGAACGCCTGTTCCTCGGAAGACGACCTCCAACATGTTTCGAACTGTCCTCCAATTCAATTGGTCTAAGCCACAACCAAGCTTGGGTACTGCCAATTTCTTAACAAGATGGAACTCCATTTGTCTCTTGAGACTCCATAATGTTCGCCACAGATCTTTGTATAACGGCTTGACACGTGAGTATTTCTTGGTGACTAGATAGAAAACGAAGCGTCCGTCACCACGTAGTCCTAAAACCTTTCCGACTGCCGGTTGCTGTCTTCGTAATTCATCTAGCTGCCCAAACTTCTTTTTAAACACGACTGCAACCCCTTTGGACATGTCAAGGTCCTCGCTCACGCAATGTGCGATGGCGTAATCTTTTTGTGTCTGGAACAGATCTTGTTGTTCCTCGGTGGTAACTCCGAACCTAGCTTTTCCAGAACCTCCGTATAAGTTCATAAACTTTTCGAACTCCATTTCTTCGATTGGATTCCTGGTTCTGCTACTTATTACTCTGGTTCGGACCTGAACTTGCGGATTGTGGTTATCGCCAGCAAACGGGGCTAGACGATCGACGTGGACCACTTTTGGCTTGCCTCTGGGCGGTTTTCGGATGCGGTATATAACGTCGTTAATACGCTGCACGACTTCATAGGGGCCCTCCCATTGCCTTTGCAGCTTCGGCGACAAACCACGTCTCCTTTGAGGGTTATACAACCAAACCATATCGCCAGGTTGAAACCCACCATTTTGCGCCTTGGCGTCATATCTTGTTTTCATCCTGTCGCTGGCAATTTGCGTGTTTTTACGAACCTCTTCATGTACTTCGTCTAGCCTCTTTGCCAGCTTGCTGACGTAATCTTCTCCAGCGACTTCTTCTTCCGGTCTTCGTCCAAATTGAAGATCGCATGGTAATCTTATCTCACGACCGAGCATGACACAGGATGGTGTTTGACCTGTGCTTTCGTGAACGGATGATCGGTACGCCATTAAGAAGAGGTGCAAGTACTGATCCCAGTCTCTTTGATGTTCGGACACTACCTTGGCTAAGTACTTGCCCATTGTTCGATTCATCCGTTCAACCATGCCATCAGACTGAGGATGGAGAGGCGTTGTCCTAGTCTTTTTAATTCCTAACAGTCGGCAAACTTCTTGAAACAGCCCAGACTCAAAATTGCGGCCTTGATCGGAGTGTAATTCCAACGGAACTCCAAACCGGCAGAAAAACTCCTTTACTAATACGTCTGCGACTGTAGCTGCTTCCTGATTGGGTATGGCATAAGCCTCCGTCCATTTCGTGAAATAATCCATCGCCACCAAGATGTATTTATTTCCCGAATCGGATTCTGGGAACGGCCCTGCGATGTCGATCGCTACTCTTTCCAAAGGGCTTCCTACGTTGTATTGTTTCATGGGTGCTTTGCGCTTTCTCGCTGGACCATTTCCTGAAGCGCAGACTATGCATTTACGGCACCATTTCATGACGTCCTCTTTGCAGTTCATCCAGTAGAATCGTTCTCGCACTTTACCCAACGTCTTCTTAATGCCAAAGTGTCCTCCTGATGTCCCATCGTGGAGAAGCTTCAACACTTCGGTCACCCTGCTCTTCGGCACTACCAGCTGTAGTCTGTTTCCCGTGCCCTCGGCATTTTCTAGGGATCGCTTAAGAAGACCGTCTTCTACTATCAAGGAGTCCCACTGCGCCCAGTACGCTTTGATATTTTTGCCCAAAGCACTCACTTCTTCCCAGGTTGGTCGTCGGCCGTTTTCTTTCCAGTCCAGGAGTAGTCTTATTTCAGGATCGTCTTCTTGTTCGCGACGTAACTGCTCAGGTTCCCACTCATCATCAACCATAGCAGTTCTCCGGAGGCATTCGACTTTTTCTTCCAGTCGCGAACAATGGCTGCAGTCCGCCGGACATGGTCTTCTAGACAAGGCATCAGCGTTCCGATGACTGCTTCCGGCACGGTGTTCTGTGTCGTAGTCATACTCTTGCAGTCTCTCGATCCATCTTGCCACTTGTCCTTCTGGGTTACGGAACTGCAGTAGCCATTTTAAAGCGGCGTGATCTGTTCTCAGTAAAAATTTTCGTCCATACAAATACTTGTAGAAATGTTCGATGGACTTAACGACTGCTAACAACTCCCTCCTAGTCACGCAATAATTCCTTTCTGGCCTGGACAAAACCTTGCTAAAGTACGCGATAACTTTTTCTTGTCCATCTTGAACCTGCGAAAGGACCGCGCCTATGGCCATATTGCTTGCGTCGGTATCCAAAACAAACTTTCCATCTTCTCGTGGATAACTCAAAATCGGCGAAGTGACTAGGGTCTGTTTTAGTTGATTAAAAGAATTTTCACAGTCTTCATTCCATCTAAATTCTGCTTTTTCTTCGGTTAATTTTGTCAATGGTTTGGCAATATTGGCAAATCCGGGTACAAATCTTCTATAATAAGTGCACAACCCAAGGAAACTTCGGACCTGATGTTTGTCGATCGGTCTTGGCCATGCTTGCACTGCTCGGATTTTGTCTGGGTCAGCCCTTACTCCATCTCTAGATATGACGTGGCCAAGGTATTGGACTTCCTTCTTAAATACGTGGCACTTCTTTGGGCTCAGTTTGAGGTTAGCCCCACGTAATCTCTGGAACACTTCCTTCAAGTTGTTCAAGTGCTCTTCAAACGACCTTCCAACCACGATCACGTCGTCCAGGTAAACCAAACACGTCTTCCAAGACAATCCGCGCAAGATGGTCTCCATCAAACGCTCGAACGTTGCAGGAGCGTTACACAGGCCGAAGGGCATTACGGTGAACTGCCACAAACCAGTTCCGATCGTAAAAGCTGTTTTTCACGATCCTTGGGTTCTAATTCTACCTGCCAGTATCCACTCTTTAAATCTAACGTAGAAAACCACTGGGATCCTGACAGGGTGTCTAGCGTATCGTCAATTCTGGGTAAAGGGTAGCTGTCCTTTTTGGTCACGTCGTTTAGCTGCCTGTAGTCTACGCAAAACCTCGTTGATCCATCTTTCTTCTTCACGAGTACCACTGGGGATGCCCATGGACTACTTGAAGGTTCAATCACGCCTTCTCTCTCCATATCCGTAATTATTTGTTCGGCTTCTTCTCTTTTCGCCAAAGGAAGTCTGCGTGGATGTTGTCGTATCGGCCGAGCGTCTCCGGTATTAATTTTATGTTTCACCACGTTAGTTCTTCCTTTGGAGCCACTCTCCAGCGCGAACACATCTTGGTACTCTTGGATCAACACTTTAACTTTAGCCAGCTGGTCTTGGCTGAGATTTTGGGATTTGGTGGTAAGAATGTCCAATAGATGTTGTGGACACTTTTTCGGCGACGTATCTTCGTTCGACTTCACGCATCTCACAATTTGTGATACTGGCGTGCATTGGCCTACCACGGTCTTCTTTTTCAGCGTTACAGGATCTGAGTTGATGTTTAAGATCCTTACTGGCATCGTCTTCTTTACTCGTACTAAAGTTCTGCCAACGAGTAGTCCCTTTTCAACTAGGCCGCCCTCCATTGGTTCAATCGCGCGTATGTAGCCTTCCCGGAGACTTCCATCCAGGCGTGCCATCACCACACTTTCAGTCCTTGCAGGCAGAGTCACGTCTTCACTCAATAAGACTCGCACGGCTGCCTTCTCTGACGAATGAAAAGGAATTTCTTCATTGTCGATCTTCAGGACATCGTTCTTCATATCCAAATGGAACCCATACTTCTTTATCACGTCCATTCCCAGGATAACTTCTTCCGTGATGTCGGCTACCAGTACTTGATGGTCGAGTACTCCATTTCCCAAACCAATGGTTACTTTGACTTGTCCGTGAGTAGGTATTTCGTCGCCCGTCGCTGTTCGAAGTCGTACTGTTACTGGTGATGTCTTCTCGTTTTCCAATAAGATGTCAGGACGAATGATGGTCTTCGTCGCTCCCGTGTCAACCAGTAACTGGACGCTTTTCCCATTGATCTTGCCATCGAGATAAATGCTATGCAATTGCTCTCTAGGCGATGCCATTTGGATTGTAACCTCCGGAGTTTGACTAGATGAGATTACTTTTTGTTTCTTTCGCTCGCCTCGTTCCAAATTTTCGGGGGCTCTTCTAGTCCTCTTTTTAGGTTTGGTACGATGCCGTCGTACATAGCCTATTTCATCGCAGTTCAAAGCTGTCACTCCTCTTTCCCGAAGTATTCGTCGCGCTATCTCCTCGATGCTTTCCAGTGTCTGCGCGGGTACTTCTGTAGCACAGCATAGTCTATGACCATCTCGTTGCGATGCTTGTTTTGCTGCTTCAAACTCCAAAGCATGCACCAAAGCGTCATCCAATGTCTTCGGTCGAGCTAACCGGAGAGTCTGCTGTGTTTCGCTGTCTCGGAGGCCGTCTACGAAGGTTTGAATAGCTAATTGCTCCAAGAAGGTATCTGGCGCTGTAGGATACGCAAGCCGTGTTAGTCTGGCGATGTCAGCCTCAAACTCTTGAAGACTTTCGGCAGCTTTTTGAACCCGACTTTTAATTTGAGCCTGGTATACTTGTTGAAGATGAGCATCCCCATATCTCATTTCTAATCGTGATATTAAGAGTTCGTAATTTTCTTGCAGGTGGTCCGGAACAGTTTGTAAAATTCCAAGCGCTTCTCCACGTAAGGACACTATTAAAGACGTCGCTTTCTGCTTGTTGTTCCAACCATTAGCTGTAGCTGCGGCTTCAAACTGCTTGTAGTAGGTTGACCATGGAACTTTACCATCAAAATTCGGAGGTACAACTTTGAACTTTTGAGTGCTTTCATCCCGGCGGTCCATTATTAAATCTTCACTCGTGACACTTCCTTCGCCATGGTAATTCATTTGCGCCATTCTTTCTTCAAGCAGTTGTATTCTTTCTCTCAATTTTTTCTCTATCTTGTCTTCTATGGTTCTTGAATTTTCATTTAACTTCTCTTCTATTATGTCATTCACAGAATCGCAAATTTCTTCTTTTAAGTTTAACATGTCTGCTTGGGTTTCCTCTTGAACAATTTTAATTTGATTTTCCATGCTCGTTCGTATTTCTTCTTTTAAACTTCTAGAATTTTCCAACAACTTTTCTTCCATTTTTCTAGAATTTTCTTCCATTTTCTGAGAATGTTCGGAGAGTTTTTCTTCAATTTTCTGTGAATTTTCGTAAAACTTTTCCTCTATTTTCTGCGAATTTTCTTCCATTTTTCTATTCATCGATTCTTGACCATTTTTTATCGATTCAAGAAATTCAAATAGTTTTGCATCCATTTTTTCTTTTTGCAAACGCGTCACCGGCATAAATTTAAATATAACACGAATATAAAGTTTCAATACACTACTTATTAAAATGCAGTTTTTATATAACACAAAATTTAATAACTATCCACTTGTTAATATTAAACCACGAAAACGAATTTAAATAATATCGCGAACAGTTAATTCAATGTTCTTATCACGGAAGCGATATTAAATTACTTAATGGTATTTACGCTAATAAAAATCGCGGATCCCACTTCTGACACCAATTTGTAACGAATTTATTACTTAAAAACTAATTTATTTAAAACGATTAAAACTACGTTTACTTATTATAGAAATATGTATACTTTTAAATTAACCGAACTTAATTAAATCTAATAATAAAAACACTTACACTAATTTATGTATGACCGTTGTATAACACTTAAGATAACTAACACGAGATAAGATAACGTCCTCGGATATCACTCTTGTTTACACTAATTATCACATACACGATTATTCTCGATTTATTTATGTAGACAAACACGTGTTAACGATTTATTTATCTTCACTTGCTTATTTATTTAATACTGCATGCATTCACATTCCAGCAATAACTGACCTACGATTTCCATCTTCGGCTTTTATAGACATCAGCGAATTCTTCTCGATCGTTCCTCACTTTTCGTTATATTTTCTAGAAACTAGATAACAGTTCTAGAAGGCTCTTGCATTTGCAAGTAATTTCTCGGACGTTTCAATAATTAGATGTCAAAAAAACCTTTTATTACAATTTGTGGAACATACGTCATTAAACCGTGTACAAGTTTAGAAAAATCACGTTTATAAGTTTGAGTCTGTAGTTCTGTATCCTTGACGTTAAAAAATCGAAACTAAAAGAATATCGTTAGTCCATATAATAGCGAAGGCTTCCACGGCCGGAATCTATACTAACATTAGAATGTTTTCCGGGTTTGGACCGTGTCATAGTTGCAACCGAAGCTGCCAACGTTTCGCCCACTTTCGTAAGGGGCTTCATCAGGGCGTGAGAAGCCTCTTACGAAACTGGGCGAAAAGTTGGCAGCTTCGGTTGCAACTATGACACGGTCCAAACCCGGAAAACATTCTAATGTTAGTATCGTTAGTCCAGTCGACAAGTGGTTTCAGATAGAAAAAGATCGGAAATTGATCAATTTTAGGATGTTGTTCATAGATGGTTAATTAACGTTTTCTCAAGTTTTCGACCTCGAGGACCCTGTACGAAAAGAAGGAGGTGAGAAAACTGCAAATTTGTTGAAATTCCTCCAGTTTTCCTTCAATAAGGTTTTTTCTTTACGTCTAACGGCAAAAGGATTTCTATACTTTTTTGTAGAGCCTTAATTTTTCCACAATTTTTGATTGTTTAAACATGTTTGTATGTCAATTCGTTACCGAGATACGGCGCTTCAAAGAAAAAGGTCATTTTTCAGAATTCGCTAAAAAATGCAGAAAAATGCAGAATTCCATCTTATTGTTTTTGTTATACCCGAATTATCATCAAGTGTTGTAATTATGATTCCTGGTTACAATTGCCAACTTTGGATAACTCCTTCTACCCTTCTTACACCCAACCAGACTTTCTCTTTCTCTGATGAAAGTCAACTATATTCACATCATGTAGGTATTGATTTTAGTTACTTTTTGAATCGATATTTCCCCTTTTCTCTACTACATAATTATTTCAGAGCAGGTACAAAAAGAGGGGGAAAACTGCAAAATTTTCGACATTTTTTCAATTTTCCTTCAATAACTTTTTCATTACATCCTACGGCAAAAGCATTTGTATACTTTTTTGTAGAGCCTTACATTGTCTACAATTTTGACTGCTTAAACAAGGTTGTATGTCAATTTGTTAACAAGATATGGCGCTTCAAAAAAGGTCATTTTTTGAAATTCGTTAAAAAATGCAGAATTCCATCTTATTTGTTATACCCGAATTATCATAAAATGTTGTAATTATGTTTCCTGGTTACAATCACCAACTTTGAACAACCTCATTTCTCCTTCTTTTGATAAAAGCCAACTATATTCACATCATGTTGGTATTGATTTTAGTTACTTTTTGAATCGATATTTATCTTTTCCCTAACTACATCATTATTTCAGGGCAGGTACAAAAAGGGGGGAAAACGGCAAATTTTTTGATGTTCTTCCAGTTTTCCCTCATAGTCCGGTCAAATTAGACCAAAAAATAAGAGTGAAGGTGCATAAATTCCCATTAAGCTGAAAGCGAGTAAAATTGTTTAAAACATAATTAAAAACAACACTTCAAAACTCCCCATCGTTCCGGTACGAGGAAAAAATTTGACTCGAGGTCAAAGGTAAAAAAAATGGGTTTTTTGCGATTTTCTGCAAAACGGCAAGTTTTATCGCAAAATCACCTCAGACACAAAATGTAGATCATAAAATTATCTATAAAAAAGGTATTAATAATTTTTTTTCTGAAAGCCACCATTTTTTCCTCGTATCGGAACGATGGGGAGTTTTGAAGTGTTGTTTTTAATTATGTTTTAAACAATTTTACTTACTTTCAGCTTGATGGGAATTTATGCACCTTCGATTGTCTAAATTGACCGGACTACTTAATAAGTTTTTTTTCTTATATCCTATGGCAACAGCATCTCTATACTTTTTTGTGGAGCCTTAAATTTCCTACAATTTTTACTACTTAAGCATGTTTGTATGTCAATTCGTTACCAAAATATGGAGCTTCAAAGAAAGATCTTTTTTTTTAATTCGGTAAAAAATACAAAAAATGCAGAACTCCATCTTATTTCTTCTGTTATACCCGAATTATTATAAAATGTTGTAATTATGGTTTCTGGTTACAATCACCAACTTTAGACAACCTCATCTCTCTTTCTTACACCTAACTCTACTTCACAAAAGCTAACTTTTTTTTTGATAAAAGCCAACTATATTCACATCGTTGGTATTGATTATAGTTACTTTTTGAATCGATATTTTTCTTTTTCTTCATAATTATTTCAGGGCAGGTACAAAAATGGGGGGAAACTGCAAATTTTTCGATGTTCCTCCAGTTTTCCCTAATTAAGTTTTTTCTCTTATATTCTATGGCAACAGCATCTCTATACTTTTTTTGTGGAGCCTTAAATTTCTTACAATTTTTACTACTTAAGCATGTTTGTATGTCAATTCGTTACCAAAATATGGAGCTTCAAAGAAAGATCATTTTTTAAAATTCTCTAAAAAATGCAAAAAATGCAGAATTCCATCTTATTTCTTCTGTTATACCCGAATAATCATAAAATGTTGTAATTATGGTTTCTGGTTACTATCACAAACTTTGGAAAATCCTCTCTTTTCTTACCCCACTTTACAAAAGCTAATTGTCTTTTCTGATTAAAGCTAACTATATTCACAACATCTTGGTATTGATTTTAGTTAATTTTTGGATCGATATTTCCACTTTTCCTAACTATATAATTATTTCAGGGCAGGTACAAAAAATGCAGAATTTCATCTTATTTGTTATACTCGAATTATCATGAAATGTTGTTTTAATTATGTTTCCTGGTTACAATCACAAACTTTGAACAACCTCATCTCTTCTTCCCATACCTAACCCTACTTCACAAAAGCTAATTTTCTTTTCTGATAAAAGCCAACTATATTCACATAATGTTAGTATTGATTTTAGTTACTTTTCAGATTGATATTCCTCTTTTCCCCTACTACATTATTATTTCAGGGCAGGTACAAAAGGGGGGGGAGGAATACTGCACATTTTTTGACATTTTTTGACATTTTTTTAGTTTTCCTTCAAAAACTCTTTTCCCTTACGTCCTACGGCAAAAGCAGTTCTACACTTTTTTGTAGAGCCTCAAATTTCCTACAATTTTGATTATTTAAACATATTTGTATGTCAATTCGTTACCGAGGTATGGCGCTACAAAGGAAAAGGTCATTTTGCGAAATTTGCTAAAAAATGCAAAAAATGCAGAATTTCATCTTATTTCTTCTGTTATACCAGAATTATTATAAAATGTTGTTGTAATTATGTTTCCTGATTACAATCACAAACTTTGGACAACCTCATATCCTCTTCTCATACCTAACCCTACTTCACAAAAGCTAGTTTTCTTTTCTGACGAAAGCCAATTATATTTACAACATGTTAGTATTGATTTTAGTTACTTTTTGGATCGATATTCCCTCTTATCCCTACTACATATTTTTTATTTCAAGACAGGTACAAAAAGAGAAGGAAAGCTGCAAATTTTTTGAGATTCTTTTAGTTTTTCCTCAATAACTTTTTTCCCTTCCGTACTACGGCAAAAGTATTTCTATACTTTTTTGTAGAGTTTTAACCTTACTACAATTCGTTACAGAGATATGGCGCTTCAAAGAAAAAGGTCATTTTTCAAAATTCGCTAAAAAATGCCGAAAAATGCAAAATTCCATCTTATTGTTTCTGTTATACCCGAATTATCATCAAGTGTTGTTGTAATTATGATTTCTGGTTACAATCGCCAGCTTTGGAAAGCCAGCTATGTTCACATCATGTTGGTATTAATTTTAGTTACTTTTTGAATCGATATTCCCCCATTCTTCTACTACATAATTATTTCAGAGCAGGTACAAAAAGAAGGAGAAAACTGCAAAATTTTCGACATTTTTTCAATTTTCCTTCAATCACTTTTTCCCCCACATCCTACGGGGGAATAGCATTTGTATACTTTTTTGTAGAGCCATTGTCTACAATTTTGACTACTTAAACATGTTTGTATGTCAATTCGTTAACAAGATATGGCGTTTCAAAAAAAAGGTCATTTTTTGAAATTCGTTGAAAAATGCAAAAAAATGCAGAAGTCCTTCTTATTTGTTATACCTGAATTATTATAAAATGTAATTATGTTTCCTGGTTACAATCACCAACTTTAGACAACCTCATCTCTCTTTCTTACACCTAACTCTACTTCACAAAAGCTAATTTTTTTTTGTTGATAAAAGCCAACTATATTCAGATCATGTTGGTATTGATTATAGTTACTTTTTGAATCGATATTTTTCTTTTTTTCTTTTTCTTCATAATTATTTCAGGGCAGGTACAAAAAGGGGGGGAAACTGCAAATTTTTCGATGTTCCTCCAGTTTTCCCTAATTAAGTTTTTTCTCTTATATTCTATGGCAACAGCATCTCTATACTTTTTTTGTGGAGCCTTAAATTTCCTACAATTTTTACTACTTAAGCATGTTTGTATGTCAATTCGTTACCAAAATATGGAGCTTCAAAGAAAGATCATTTTTTTTAATTCGCTAAAAAATGCAAAAAATGCAGAACTTTTCTTCTGTTATACCCGAATTATCATAAAATGTTGTAATTATGGTTTCTGGTTACAATCACCAACTTTAGACAACCCCCTTTCCCCTTCTCACACCCAACCACACTTTACAAAAGATAATTTTCTTCTCTAATGAAAGCCAACTATATTCACATCACGTTGGTATTGATTTTAGTTACTTTTCGGATCAATATTCTCTTTTATCCTTACTACATAATTATTTCAAGGCAGGGACAAAAAGATGGGAAAATCTGCAAATTTTTTGAGATTCTTTCAGTTTTTCCTCAATAATTTTTTTCTTTTACGTACTACGGCAAAAGCATTTCTATACTTTTTTGTAGAGCGTTAGATTTCCTACAAATTTGACTGTTTAAGTATGCTTTTATGTCAGTTCCTTACTGAGATATAGCGCTTCAAAGAAACGGTCATTTTTAAAAATTCGCTAAAAAATGCAAAAAATGCAGAATTCCATCTAAATTCTTTTGTTATATCCAAAATAGCATGAAATGTTGTAATTTATGGCTTGTGGTTACAATCACCAACTTTGGACAACCCCCTCTCTCTTTTCCACACCCAAACCTCACTTCACAAAAGCTAATCTTCTTTTTGACGAAAGTCAATTATATTTACATCATGTTTGTACTTATTATAGTTATTTTTTGGATCGATATTTCCTCTTATCCTTACTAGATCCTTACAACATGATTATTTTAAGGCAGGTATAAACAGAAGGGTAAAGTTGTTTCAGTTTTTCATCAACATTTTTCCTTTACGTACTACGACAAAAACATTTCTATACTTTTATTGCAGACCGTTCAATTTCCTACAACTTTGACTTTTCAAACATGCTTTTATGTCAATTCCTTACTGAGATATGGCGCTTCAAAGAAACGGTCATTTTTCAAAATTCGCTAAAAAATGCAAAAAAATGGTACCTGGTTACAAGCACAAACTTTGGAAAATCCCCTTTTTTCTTACCCCACTTTACAAAAGCTAATTTTCTTTTTTGATTAAAGCTAACTTCATATCATCTTGGTATTGATTTTAGTTACTTTTTGGATCGATATTTCTCCTTTTCCCAACTAAATAATTATTTCAGGGCAGGTACAAAAAATGCAGAATTTCATCTTATTTGTTATACTTGAATTATCATGAAATGTTGTTTTAACTATGTTTCCTGATTACAATCACAAACTTTGAACAACCTCATCTCTTCTTCCCATACCTAACCCTACTTCACAAAAGCTAATTTTCTTTTCTGATAAAAGCCAACTACATTCACATAATGTTAGTATTGATTTTAGTTACTTTTCAGATTGATATTCCTCTTTTCCTTTACTATTATTTCAAGGCAGGTACAAAAGGGGGGGGGAGGAATACTGCACATTTTTTGACATTTTTTTAGTTTTCTTTCAAAAACTCTTTTCCCTTACGTCCTACGGCAAAAGCAGTTCTACACTTTTTTGTAGAGCCTCAAATTTCCTACAATTTTGATTATTTAAACATATTTGTATGTCAATTCGTTACCGAGGTATGGCGCTACAAAGGAAAAGGTCATTTTGCGAAATTTGCTAAAAAATGCAAAAAATGCAGAATTTCATCTTATTTCTTCTGTTATACCAGAATTATTATAAAATGTTGTTGTAATTATGTTTCCTGATTACAATCACAAACTTTGGACAACCTCATCTCCTCTTCTCATACCTAACCCTACTTCACAAAAGCTAATTTTCTTTTCTGACGAAAGCCAATTATATTTAAAAAATGTTAGTATTGATTTTAGTTAGTTTTTGGATCGATATTCCCTTTTATCCCTACAACATATTTTTTATTTCAAGGCAGGTACAAAAAGAGAAGGAAAGCTGCAAATTTTTCGAGATTCTTTTAGTTTTTCCTCAATAACTTTTTTCCCTTACGTACTACGGCAAAAGTATTTTTATACTTTTTTGTAGAGTTTTGATCTTTCTACAATTCGTTACAGAGATATGGCGCTTCAAAGAAAAGTTCATTTTTCAAAATTCGCTAAAAAATGCCGAAAAATGCAAAATTTCATTTTATTGTTTCTGTTATACCCGAATTATCATCAAGTGTTATTGTAATTATGATTTCTGGTTACAATCGCCAGCTTTGGACAACTTCCACTACCCTTCTTACACCCAAGCACACTTCAAAAAAGCTAATTTCTTTCTCTGATAAAAGCCAGCTATGTTCACATCATGTTGGTATTAATTTTAGTTACTTTTTAAATCGATATTCCCCCATTCCTCTACTACATAATTATTTCAGAGCAGGTACAAAAAGAGGGAAAAACTGTAAATTTTTCGACATTTTACCAATTTTCCTTCAATAACTTTTTCCTTTACATCCTACGGCAAAAGCATTTATATACTTTTTTGTAGAGCCTTACATTGTCTACAATTTTGACTGCTTAAACATGTTTGCATGTCAATTCGTTAAAAAGATATGCCGCTTCAAAAAAGGTCATTTTTTGAAATTTGTTGAAAAATGTAAAAAAATGCAGAATTCCATCTTATTTGTTATACCCTAATTATCATAAAATGTTGTAATTATGTTTCCTTGTTACAATCACCAACTTTGGACAACCTCATCTCCCCTTCTTACACCTAACCCTACTTCACAAAAGCTAATTTTTTTTTTTTTGATAAAAGCTAACTATCTTCACATCATGTTGGTATTGATTTTAGTTACTTTTTGAATCGATATTCTCTTTTCCCTAAGTACATAATTATTTTAGGGCAGGTACAAATACAATTTTTTCGATGTTCCTGCAGTTTTCCTTCAATATGTTTTTTCTCTTATATGCTATGGCAACAGCATCTCTATACTTTTTTGTGGAGCTTTAAATTTTTTATAATTTTTACTACTTAAGCATGTTTGTATGTGAATATGAAGCTTCAAAGAAAGATTATTTTTCAAAATCCGCTAAAAATGCAAAAAATGCAAAATTCCATCTTATTTCTTCTGTTATATCCGAATTATCCTAAAATGTTGTAATTATGGTTTCTGGTTACAATCACCAACTTTAGACAACCCTCTCACCCCTTCTCACACCCAAACACACTTCACAAAAGATAATTTACTTCTCTAATGAAAGCCAACTATATTCACATCACGTTGGTATTGATTTTAGTTAGTTTTCCCTCTTATACCTACTACATAATTATTTCAAGGCAGGAACAAAAAAAATGGAAAAGGTGTAAATTTTTCGAGATTCTTTCAGTTTTTCCTCAATAACTTTTTTCTCTTACGTCTTACGGCAAAAGCATTTCTATACTTTTTTTGTAGAGCGTTAGATTTTCTACAACTTTGACTGTCAAACATGGTTTTATCTCAATTTCTGATATAGCGCTTCAAAGAAAAGGTCATTTTTCAAAAATTGCTAAAAAATGCAAAAAAATGCAGAATTCCATCTAAATTCTTTTGTTATATCCAAATTAGCATGAAATGTTGTAATTATGGCTTGTAGTTACAATCAGCAACTTTGGACAACCCTCTCTCTCCTTTCCACACTCAAACCTCACTTCACAAAAGCTAATTTTCTTTTCTGACGAAAGTCAATTATATTTACATCATGTTTGTACTGATTATAGTTACTTTTTGTATCAATATTCCCTCTTATCCTTACAAGATCCTTACAACATAATTATTTTAAGGCAGGTACAAACAGAGGGGTAAAGCTGCAAATTTTTCGAGATTGTTTTAGTTTTTCCTCAATAACATTTTTCCTTTACGTACTACGGCAAAAGCATTTCTATGTTTTTTTTGTAGAGAGTTAGATTTCCTACAACTTTGATTGTTCAAACATGCGTTTATGTCAATTCCTTAATGAGATATGGCGCTTCAAAGAAACGGTCAATTTTCAAAATTCGCTAAAAAATGCAGAATTCTATCTTATTTCTTCTGTTATACTCAAATGATCATGACAGGTTGTTGTAATTATGGTCCCTGGTTACAATTACAAACTTTGGAAAATTTACAACATGTTAGTATTGATTTTAGTTACTTTTTGGATTGATATTTCCTGTTATCCCTACTACATATTTTTTATTTCAAGGCAGGCACAAAAAGATAAAGAAAGCTACAAATTTTTCCACATTCTTTTAGTTTTTCCTCAATAACTTTTTTCCCTTACGTACTACGGCTAAAGTATTTCTATACTTTTTTGTAGAGCTTTAATCTTTCTACAATTCGTTATAGAGATATGTCGCTTCAAAGAAAAAGACGACTTTTCAAAATTCGCTAAAAAATGCCGAAAAATGCAAAATTCTATCTTATTGTTTCTGTTATACCCAAATTATCATCAAGTGTTGTTGTAATTATGATTCTTGGTTACAATCGCCAGCTTTGGACAACTTCTACTACCCTTCTTACACCCAACCACACTTCAAAAGAGCTAATTTCTTTCTCTGATGAAAGCCAACTATGTTTACATCATGTTGGTATTAATGTTAGTAACTTTCTGAATCGATATTCCCCCATTCCTCTACTACATAATTATTTCAGAGCAGGTACAAAAAGAGGGGAAAAACTGCAAAATTTTCGAAATTTTTTTGAATTTTCCTTCTATAACTTTTTCTCTTACATCCTACGGCAAAAGCATTTATATACTTTTTTGTTGAGCCTTACATTGTCTACAATTTTGACTGCTTAAACATGTTTGCATGTCAATTTGTTAAAAAGATATGCCGCTTCAAAAACAGGTCATTTCTTGAAATTTGTTTCTTATTTGTTATACCCGAATTATCATAAAATGTTGTAATTATGTTTCCTTGTTACAATCACCAACTTTGGACAACCTCATCTCCCCTTCTTACACCTAACCCTACTTCACAAAAGCTAATTTTCTTTTTTGATAAAAGCCAACTATATTCGCATCATGTTGGTATTGATTTTAGTTACTTTTTGAATCGATATTCTCTTTTCTCTAAGTACATAATTATTTTAGGGCAGGTACAAATACAAATTTTTCGTGCAGTTTTCCTTCAATATGTTTTTTCTCTTATATATATGGCAACAGCATCTCTATACTTTTTTGTGGAGCCTTAAATTTTCTACAATTTTTACTACTTTGTTTATAATAAATCTAGCAGAGGGAGAAGTTCTGGAAAGTTAATTCTGCCTAGGCCTAGAGTTGAACACTTTAGAAGATCCCATCTTTATATGGCTCCTAAGCTGTTTAATCTATTACCTACTGAAATATTACATTGTACTTCATTTTCTGGGAGAAAGCGGTTAGTCTGTCAGTGGCTCAGTACATTGGATGATCCGGAATTATATTTTGGACCATTGCATTCTATTCTCACAAGTCGTTAATCTTTAACCTGGTATTCGATCACTAGGTGGAAAGTTTGTAAATTGTGTTTGCATATCATTATTGTTTATTTATTGTGTAAACGTAAAATATTGGCCCCCTCCTCCACCAGTACCACTACTGCTTACCATATACCTTGGTTGGTATAATTATTAACATTTAACCAGTTTATTTAGATGTTCAAATTAAATGAAATTAAGATTTTTTTTTTATGATTCTAATGGTAACCTCCAACACAGGTCTCCTAAGGAGGTACCTATTTATTTCTGTATTAGTGTTTTGTTTTTTAAATATGATTTTAAGTAAGGTATAATTGTATTAACCTAATGTATACAGATGTACTTATTTACAAAAATAACATATTATTCTATTCTATTCTATTCTATTCTTAAGCATGTTTGTATGTCAATATGAAGCTTCAAAGAAAGATCATTTTTCAAAATTCGCTAAAAAATGCAAAAAATGCAGAATTCCATCTTATTTCTTCTGTTATACCCGAATTATCATAAAATGTTGTAATTATGGTTTCTGGTTACAATCACCAATTTTAGAGAACCCTCTCCCCTTCTCACACCCAACCACACTTCACAAAAGATAATTTACTTCTCTAATGAAAGCCAACTATATTCACATCACGTTGGTATTGATATTAGTTACTTTTCCCTCTGATCCCTACTACATAATTATTTCAAGGCAGGAACAAAAAGAATGGAAAAACTGCAAATTTTTCGAGATTCTTTCAGTTTTTCCTCAATAACTTTTTTCTCTTACGTCCTACGGCAAAAGCATTTCTATACTTTTTTTTGTAGAGCGTTAGATTTTCTACAACTTTGACTGTCAAACATGTTTTTATCTCAATTTCTTATTGAGATATGGCGCTTCAAAGAAAAGATCATTTTTCAAAATTCGCTAAAAAATGCAAAAAAAATGCAGAATTCCATCTAAATTCTTTTGTTATATCCAAATTAGCATGAAATGTTGTAATTATGGCTTGTGGTTACAATCACCAACTTTGGACAACCCCCTCTCTCCTTTCCACACCCAAACCTCACTTCACAAAAGCTAATTTCCTTTTCTGACGAAAGTCAATTATATTTACATCATGTTTGTTGATTATAGTTACTTTTTGTATCAATATTCCTTCTTATCCTTACAAGATCCTTACAACATAATTATTTTAAGGCAGGTACAAACAGAGGGGTAAAGCTGTAAATTTTTCGAGATTGTTTCAGTTTTTCCTCAATAACATTTTTCCTTTACGTACTACGGCAAAAGCATTTCTATACTTTTTTTGTAGAGCGTTAGATTTCTTACTACTTTGACTGTTTAAACATGCTTTTATGTCAATTCCTTACTGAGATATGGCGCTTCAAAGAAACGGTCATTTTTCAAAATTCGCTATAAAATGCAAAAAAATGCAGAATACCATCTTATTTCTTCTGTTATACTCAAATGATCATGAAAGGTTGTTGTAATTATGGTCCCTGGTTACAATCACAAACTTTGAAAAATCCTCTCTTTTCTTACCCCACTTTACAAAAGCTAATTGTCTTTTCTGATTAAAGCTAACTATATTCACAACATCTTGGTATTGATTTTAGTTAATTTTTGGATCGATATTTCCACTTTTCCTAACTATATAATTATTTCAGGGCAGGTACAACAAATGCAGAATTTCATCTTATTTGTTATATCCGAATGATCATAAAATGTTATTGTAATTATGTGTCCTGGTTACAATCACAAACTTTGAACAACCTCATCTCCTCTTCCCATACCTAACCTTACTTTATAAAAGCTAATTTTCTTTTCTGATAAAAGCCAACTATATTCACATAATGTTAGTATTGATTTTAGTTACTTTTCGGATTGATATTCCTCTTTTCCCCTACTACATTTCGGGGCAGGTACAAAAAGGGGGGAGGAATACTGCACATTTTTTCAGTTTTCCTTCAGAAACTCTTTTCCCTTACGTTCTACGGCAAAAGCAGTTGCACACTTTTTTGTAGAGCCTCAAATTTTCTACAATTTTTATTATTTAAACATATTTGTATGTCAATTCGTTACCGAGGTATGGCGCTACAAAGAAAAAGCTCATTTTTCAAAATTCGCTAAAAAACGCAAAAAAGCAGAATTCCATCTTATTTCTTCTGTTATTCCCGAATTATCATGAAATGTTGTTGTAATTATGGTTTCTGGTTACAATCAATAACTTTGGACAACCCCCTCTATTCTTTTTACTGCTTAAACATGTTTGTATGTCAATTGGTTACCCAGATATGGTGTTTCAAAAAAAAGGTCAATATTCAAAATTCGCAAAAAATGCAAAAAAATGTAAAATTCCATCTTATTTGTTATACCCGAATTATCATAAAATGTTGTTGTAATTATGTGTCCTGGTTACAATCACAAACTTTGAACAACCTCATCTCCTCTTTCCATACCAAACCCTACTTCGTAAAAGCTAATTTTCTTTTCTGATAAAAGCCAACTATATTCACATAATGTTAGTATTGATTTTAGTTACTTTTCGGATTGATATTCCTCTTTTCCCATTATTATTTCAGGGCAGGTACAAAAAGGGGGGGAGGAATACTGCACATTTTTTCAGTTTTCCTTCAAAAACTCTTTTCCCTTACGTTCTACGGCAAAAGCAGTTCCACACTTTTTTGTAGAATCTCAAATTTCCTACAATTTTTATTATTTAAACATATTTGTATGTCAATTTGTTACCGAGGTATGGCGCTACAAAGAAAAAGCTCATTTTTCAAAATTCGCTAAAAAACGGAAAAAATGCAGAATTCCATCTTATTTCTTCTGTTATTCCCGAATTATCATGAAATATTGTTGTAATTATGGTTTCTGGTTACAATCAATAACTTTGGACAACCTCCTTTATTCTTTTTACTGCTTAAACATGTTTGTATGTCAATTCGTTACCGAGATATGGCGTTTCAAAAAAAGGGTCAATATTCAAAATTCGCAAAAAATGCAAAAAAATGCAGAATTCCATCTTATTTCTTCTGTTATACCCAAATTATTATGAAATGTTGTAATTATGATTCCTAGTTACAATCACCAACTTTGGACAATCTCCTCACCCCTTCCCACACCCAACCACACTTCACAAAACTAATTTTCTTCTCTGATGAAAGCCAAATATATTCACATCATGTTGGTATTGATTTTAGTTACTTTTCGGATCGAGATTCTTTCATTGTTCTACTGAATAATTATTTTAGGGCAGGTACACAAAGAGGAAGAAATCTGCAAATTTTTGGACATTCTTTCAGTTTTTCCTCAATACCGTTTTTCTCTTACGTACTACGCAATAGAATTTATACACTTTTTTTGTAGAGCGTTAAATTTCCTACAACTTTGACTGTTTAAACATGTTTTTATGTCAATTCCTTACATTCCGGATCAATATTCCCCTTTATTTCCGCTACATAATTATTTAAGGACAGTGGGGGAAAACTGCAAGTTTTTTGATAGTTCTCCAGTTTTTCTTAAATAATTTTTTTTTCGTCCTGTGGTAAAAGCATTTTTAAACATTTTTGTTAAACCTTAAATTTAAACATGTTTATATGTTAATTCGTTACCAAGATATGGCGCTTCAAAAAAAAAATCATTTTTCAGAATTCGCTAAAAAATGCAAAAAATGCAGAATTCCATCTAAATTCTTTTGATATACCCGAATTAGCATGAAATGTTGTAATTATGGCTCGTGGTTACAATCACCAACTTTGGCAAACCCCTCACTCGTTTCCACACCCAACCTCACTTCACAAAAGCTAATTCTCTTTTCTGACGAAAGCCAATTATATTTACAACATGTTAGTATTGATTTTAGTTACTTTTTGGATCGCTATTATCTCTTATCCCTACTACATATTTTTTATTTCAAGGCAGGTACAAAAAGAGAAGGAAACCTGTAAATTTTTCGAGATTCTCTTAGTTTTTCCTCAATAACTTTTTTCTCTTACGTACTACGGCAAAAGCAGTTCTATACTTTTTTTTTGTAGAGCGTTAGATTTCCTACAACCTTGACTGTTCAAACATGTTTTTTTATGTAAAATCCTTACTGAGATATAGCGCTTAAATGAAAATGTGATTTCTCAAAATTCGCAAAAAATGCAAAAATGCAGAAGTTTATCTTATTTCTTCGGTTATACCAGAACTATCATAGAATGTTGTTGTAATTATGGTTTCTGGTTACAATCAAAAACATTGGAAAATCCTATCTTTTCTTACCCTACTTCACAAAAGCTAATTTTGTTCTCTCATCAAAGCCAACTATATTCACATCATGTTGGTATTGATTTTAGTTACTTTTCGGATCACTATTCCATCTTTTTCCTACTACGTAATTATTTCAGGACATGTACAAAAAGGGGGGGGACTGCAATTTTTTTGATATTCTTCCAGTTTTCTCTAAATAACTTTTTTCTTTTACGTTCTACGGCAAAAGCATTTGTATACTTTTTGTAGAAGCTTAAATTTCCTACAATTTTGACTGTTTAAACATGTTTGTATGTCTTTTTGTTACCGAGACATGGCGCTTTAAAAAAAGTCCCCTAAAACATGCAGAAATCCATCTAATTTCTTCTGCTATACCTGAATTATCATGAAATGTTGTAATTATAATTCTTGGTTACAATCAGCAACTTTAGACAACTCCCACTCTCTTTCTCACACCCAACCCCACTTCATAAAAGCTAATATTCTTGTTTGATGAAAGCCTACATTCACATCATGTTGGTATTGATTTTAGTTATTTTTTGGATCGATATTCTCTCTTACCTTTACTACATAATCATTTCAGGGCAGGTACAAAAAATGGGGAAAAACCAATTTTTCTAATATTCCTCCGGTTTTTTGGCAATAATTTTTTTTCTTACGTCCTACGGCTAAAGCATTCGTATACTTTTTTGTAGAGCCTTAAATTTTCTATATTGTTGACTGTTTCAACATGTTTGTATATCAATTCGTTACCAAGATATGGCGCTTTAACGAAAAGGTAATTTTGTAAAATTCGCTAAAAATGCAGAATACCATCTTATTTCTTTTATAAAATCTTAAGCTTTCGCAGTTGTTTATGTTTATAAGTGACTTTCGGCTTAGACCGCGTCGTAGTAAAACGCCCAGACTTAGGCTTGGTTCTAATCTCTTCTTGAGAGCCAAAACAAGAAGCGGTCTTTACCGTATTGCCGTTTGTGAACCTAAACAAACTGACGTTTCGCAAGACATTGCAGCTTGCATCTTCAGAGTGGTAAATGTCACTGAAAGAAAAAGTGTAAATGACGACATTTATATCAATAGCGATTAGCGTGATTAACGGATCTTATCTTTCCGTTACCGCTTCACTGACTTCGTTATTACTCGGAGTAAGTGTTTGTGTCTTTTCTAAGAAGGTCGATCTTTGTCTTAGAGGATATAATACTGGTAGCCAAGATTTGCTGAGTCTTAAACCGTCTTCTGGGTTCATATTACATGGATGTTTTTCTATTTCCACAGCTTCGCGGATTAGTCTGGGAAAGTAGAAAGGAGTTCTAGCCAACACTTTAGTTTGGTCAAAGTTCAGCGTGTGTCCTTGGTTCCACACGTGTTCTGCCACTGCTGATTTAGTAACTCTGCGGTGTTTGCAGTTAACCATATGTTCTTTTACTCTAACTTCAATAGAGCGTCCCGTCTGTCCTATATAACTTGATCCACGGGAACAAGGAATTTTGTAAACTCCGGCATGTTTTAGAGCCCCTTGTTTGTCTTTAGCAGATGTAAACCAAGTGTTCAGGGTATCCTTAGTCGTAAAGACAGTTTTAATATCATGATTCTTTAGCACCCTGCTTATTTTGTCTCTCGAACCCATACAGTACGGTAAATAAGCGGTGCTAGGAGGAGGTGATAAGTCTTCTTTGACTTTTGGATTTATTTTTTTTTCATGCGCTTGGAATCTTTTTGAATCCGTATTCATTTTCTTGTAGGGACTCCAACAGTGTTCTTTTTCTTATTTCTTTTGTTATACCGGAATTATCTTAAAATAATGTTGTAATTATAGTTCCTGGTTACAATCAATAACTTTGGACAACCCCCTCTTCCCACACCTAACCACACTTCACAAAAACTAATATTCTTTTTTGACGAGAGTCAACTATATTCAAATCATGTTGCTATTGATTTTAGTTACTTTTCGGATCGAGATTTATTCATTCTCCCACTGCATAATTATTTCACGGCAGGTACAAAAAGGGGAGGAAGGAGAGTTTTCCCTCAATAAGGTTTTTCTCTTATATCCTATGGCAAAGGTATTTTTATACTTTTTTGTGGATTCTTAAATTTCCTATAATTTTTACTACTTAAACATGTTTGTATGTCAATTCGTTACCAAAATATGGCGCTTCAAAGAAAGATCATGTTTCAAAATTCGTTAAAAAATGCAAAAATTGCAGAATTCCATCTTATTTCTGCTGTTATACCCGAACTATTATAAAATATTGTTGTAATTAAGGTTCTTTGTTACACTCATCTACTTTGGACAACCCCCCTTTCCCACACCCAATCACACTTCAGAAAAGTTAATTTTCTTCTCTGATGGGAACCATAAATATTCACAGCATGTTGGTGTTTTAGTTATTTTCCGGATCAATTTCTCCCCATATTTCCGCTACATAATTATTTAAGGGCAGGTACAAAAAGTGGGGGAAAATTGCAAGTTTTTTGATAGTCCTCCAGTTTTGCCTCAATATTTTTTTTTCCTTTCGTCCTGTAGCAAAAGCATTTTTAAACATTTTTGTTGAGCCTTAAATTTTCTACAATATTGGCTGTTTAAACATGTTTTTATGTCAATTTCTTATTGAGATATGGCGCTTCATAGAAAAGGTAATTTTCAAAATTCGCTAAAAATGCAAAAAATGCAGAATTCCATCTAAATTCTTTTGTTATACCCAAATTAGCATGAAATGTTGTAATTATGGGTTGTGGTTACAATCGGGAAAAGCTGCAAATTTTTTGAGATTCTTTCAGTTTTTCCTCAATAACTTTGTTCTTTTACGTACTGCGGCAAAAGCATTTCTATACTTTTTTTTGTAGAGCGTTAGATTTCTTACAATTTTGACTGTTCAAACATGCTTTTATGTCAATTCTTTACTGAGATATGGCGCTTCAAAGAAACCCGAACTATCATAAAATGTTGTAATTATGGTTTCTTATTACAATCACAAACTTTGAAAAATCTTTTCTTTTCTTACCCCACTTCACAAAATTATCATAAAATGTTGTTGTAATTATCGTTATTAGTTACAATCAATAACTTTTGACACTAATTTTGGACAACCCCTTCACTTTTTTGCACACCTAACCCCACTTCACAAAAGCTAATTTCCTTCTCTGACGAAAGCCAATTATATCACATCATGGTGGTATTGATTTTAATTACTTTTCGGATTGATATATTTCAAATTGTGAAATGCGTGAATTCTAATGAAGATACCTAGCTAAACAAGTGCATACAACAAGCTATTGGACATTCTTACCTCCAAATGCTAAAACTTCAGCCAAGACCAGCCGGCTAAGGTGAAAGTGTTGATGCACCAGTATCTAGATGTGTTCGCGCTGGAAAGTGGAAGAGAAAAAGCCAAACAAATAAATACGGATATAGAGAGAGAAGGTGTCAGGAAAAAACAGCTTTTACGATTGGAACTGGTTTGTGGTAGCTCACTGTGATGCCCTTCGGCCTGTGTAACGCTCCTGCAATGTTCAAGCGTTTGATGGAGACCATCTTATTGGTAGACGTGTTTGGTTTACTTAGACAACGTGATCGTGGTTGGAAGGTCATTTGACACAGAACACCGCGCCGGAAGTAGTCATCGGAACGCTGATGCTTTGTCTAAAAGACCATGTCCGGCAAACTGCAGCTATTGTTCGTCCAATGCCTTCGGATAACTGCTATGGTTGATGAGTGAGAACCTAAACAGTAGCTCCTCGAACAAGAAAACAATCCCAAAATAAGACTACTTTTGAACTAGAAAGGAAACAGTCGACGACCAACCTAGTAAGAAGTGAGTGCTTTGGGCAGAAAGATCAAAGCGTACCGGGCGCAAAGAGACTCTTTGAGAGTAGAAGACAGTCTTTTAAAGCGATTCTTAGAGAGTGTCAAGAACAAGGAAAACAAACTGCAGTTGGCAGTGCCAAAGAGCCGGGAGTCACAACCATTTGCACGATAGTACATCAAGAAGACACTTTGGCGTAAAAAAGACATTGAGGAAAGTTTGAGAAAGATTCTACTGGGTGAACTGCAAAAAGGACGTCATGAAATAGTGCCGTAAGTGGACGGTTTGCGCATTAGGAAATGGCCCAGCGAAAAAGCGCAAAGCACCGATGAAGCATTATAACGTGGGAAGCTCAACAGTAACGATTGATATCGTAGGACCGTTCCCAGAATCTGATTCGAGAAATAAATGCTTTCTGGTGGCGATGGATTATTTTACGAAATGGACGGAGGCTTACGCCATACCCAATCAAAAAGCAGCTACAGTCGTAGATGTATTAGTAAAAACGTTTTTCTGTCGGTTTGGAGGTTCGTTGGAATTACACTCCGACTAAGGCCGCAACTTTGAGTCATCATATTCAAGCTGAAATAGCCTAGATGAAGTACACGAAGCAGTCCGTAAAGGCACACAAATTTCCAGCGACAGAATGAAAACCAGAACCAACAAAATGGTGGGTTTTAACCTGGTGACATGGTGTGGTTTTATAATCATCAAAAAAGACGTTTGTCTTCGAAGTTGAAGAGGCTATAAGAGGACCCTTATGAAGTTGTGCAGCGTATTTATGACGTCATGTATCGTATCCGAAAACCACCTAGAACCAAGCCAAAAGTTCTCCACTTTGGTCGTCTAGCTCCGTTTGCTAGCGATGACAACGTTACGCAAGTTCAGGTCTGAATCGGATTAATAACTGGCAGAACCGGAAATCAACTCGAAGGAATGGATTTCGATAACTTTATGAACATACACGGATGAACCTCTTACCGAAAGGGTAGGTTCGAAGTTAGAACCGAGGAACAACAAACACAAAAGGATTACGTCATACCACATTGCGCGAGCGAGGATTTTGACATGTTTAGAGGGGTTGCAGTCGTATTTAAAAAGAAGTTTGGACGGCTAGATGAACTACAAAGACAGGTACCGGCGATCGAAAAGATTGTAAAACTACGTGATGGCAACGCTTTATTCTCTATCTGGTTACCAAGAAGTACTCACGTGCAAAGCATTATGGAATCTCAAGAGAGAAATAGAGTTCCACAATATTATAAAATTGACTTGGTTGTGGCTTAGATCAACTGAATTAGATGACAGTTCAAAATATGTTGGAAGTCGTCCTCTAAGGAGTTCAAGTGTTGGTCTGCAGTTACCATTTGAGTAGAATACAGCTGCCGCTCTCGCCACGATCCTTTCAACCGGTGTCGTTCCATCTGGAACAGAACAGTCTTAAAAAGGGAGCAGTGAAACGTTCTTCAAACTATTGTCAACTTCGGGACAATAACCGAAGGATGTAGAAAATTCTCTACACAGGTAACAGAAATACACAAAAAAGTATTAAAAAGGAGCTGAGGTCAGTTTTTCGAATTAAGTCGGAAGAGAACTTAGTTGGTTTAAATAAATAAGCGATTAACGTGTGTGTTAAGATAAATAAATAAAGTGCCCGTGACGGTAAGATAAATAAATACGGCGTGTGAAGTGTACGTGCTTTTAATATAAACAAATACCGGTTTAAATAAACAGAAGTTACCTGCGGACATTATTATTCGAGTGATAGTAATAAGTGATATATAAATGAATGTAAGTGTTTTTCTTAAATATCGTTAGATTTAATTAGGTACGTGTAGTTCTAATCGCGTAAATATTTGTTCACAAATAAATAAATTTTAAAATTGTAACAGGATAATAGTACTAGATCATTATTAGTGGAAGTTTACGTGTCATTTCAAAATTGACACATGTTGTTTCGCGTCTTTCTATTTTGTTTTTTTTTGTTGTTTTTGTTTTTCTCATATTGTATTTTTTCTGCTAGAGGACGTATAGGTACGATTTCTGTGACAACGTTTTTACATAATTTGAGTCGTAAAAACTAATTAAGTATATTGAAATAATTTTCGTTCGATTCCTATTGGTGTTTTGCACTTAAATTAAACTGTAAAAAGTTATTGGCAGAAATGCTGGGCTTAAAAAAACTTGCGTCAGTTGACAAAAGAAAACAAAATACAAGAACTATATTATTCTCAAAATAGAAGTATTAAACTTTGTTTAAATTGCGATATACATTAAAAAAGAACGGTTACTATTAATTATTAATGTGTTTATATACAAATAGAAATTATTTTTCAATACGTTTTTTTTCAACTGAAATTTGTTAACTTTTTTATTAAAGCATTTTAAAAGCGTAGTTACGCTACTTTCCAACAGGTGGCGCATACAGTACTATCGTTTTAAAACTGATTTAGGTTCTATATGACGTCTAAATGTTACATTATTAAAACAAAAATTCAACAACTGAACATAAAAAAGATAATCATCTTCATGGATTCAAACTCTATGTAATTTTGAATTAAAATTGTAATTTAAAAACAATTTTGTTTCATTACGTTTATTTAAATAAATTAGTAGTGTTTGTTCTATAAAATGCAGTAACAGTAATAGTAGTACGTTTTTATTTAGAATTTTTTTTTCAACGAAGGAAAGTCACTTATTTTAGTTTATAATTGGATGAAGGTTGTTTGTTAAGTTAAAGTAAACAAAGTACTTATATGGTATATTAAATATAACTAAAATGATATATAACATTTTTTTCTAAATTTCTGCTTTTCTAAATGATTCTTTTGGAGTTAATTTTTTATGATAAAAATTGTATTTTCGTTTTTTTTTTGTTGTGTTTCGGTAGTTATAGTTATAGTTATATACATATATAACCCATACAAGTATATTTTTATTGAGGTACATAACATAATTATAAACTTATAGAAAACAGAAATATTTCCTAGCAGTATTACAACTCAAAATTTTTGTATTTTAGTTTCAAATGTAATATATGATACAAAAGCACAAGAAATAAAAAAAATATTTAAAACATTAAAAATAGTTGGCATTAGATTCATGAACTATTCAGACGAAATGCTGGAAAATGCATTATCGGACATACGAAACAACAGAAAAACGATAAGGGAAGCATCTGAATGTTATAATGTGCCCAGATCTACACTCAGTGACAAAATTAAGGGAAAACACATACAAAAACCAGGAGGACAAACTGCGTTTTTTGTTGAAGAAGAAGCAATGATTGCCAAAGGAATTGTCACATTTAGTGAATGGGGTTTCCCCATAACACGAAATGATATACGCAGTCTAATAAAAACGTATCTTGATAGACAAAGACGTGTCCGAGTTAAACCTTTTAAAGATAACCATACAAAATGTTCCCAGTTCTAACATCCTAAACTACGACGAAAGTAATATGAGTGACGACCGTGGAAAAACAAAAGTTGTTTGTCGACGGGCATCTAAAAGAGTTGAGAGAATTATCGACTTCAGCAAAAGTAGCGCCTTCGTTAGACTTGCTGTAAGTGCTTCAGGAGAGTTATTACCGCCGTACATCGTTTATAAATTTATCCATCTTTACCCAACATGGATAGAAGGAGGTCCAGATGGTGCTATTTACAACAGAACCAAATCGGGATGGTTCGACAGTTCAACATTCGAAGATTGGTTTGATAAAATTGCTTTACCATACTTGAAGAAGTTAACCGGGAGAAAAGTATTGCTAGGTGGTAATCTAGCAAGTCATACATTCCTTTATGTGTTGCAATGCTGCCAAAAACATAACATAGAATGTGCTACTGTCGCCTAACGCAACCCACTTGATGCAACCTTTAGACGTCTCATTTTTTGCGCCAATGAAGAAATCATGGCGTAAGATCCTTACTGAATGGAAGCTAAAAAATAGAGGTTGCCTGTCGAAAAACGAATTTCCTAGGCTTTTGAAACTATGCCTTGAGGAGATTAAAAACAAGAAAGACAATATTATATCTGAATTTAGAACATGTGGAATTGTGCCTCTCAATTCAGCCGTTGTTTTACAAAAATTACCTAATGCAGAAAATTTAGTGGCGCATGATGAAAATGAGTGAACTCGTACATTTCAAGATTTTTTTAGAGAAAGTAGGTTAGCTACAACTAGTTCCACTTCAAAAAAACGGGACAAAAAGTTAGCTGTTAGTGCTGGCAAGGGAATAGGCGTGGAAAACTTTAACCAAAGGCCAAGTGACGAAGAGGTGGAGCTTAATGAATCAGAAAATAAAGAAGATTCTGACGGAGAGGACATGGAAACTGATCCATAAACCAAATCAGGATGAGAATCAAGGCTGTGACAACGCTGTGCCTGATGATATTAACACTATAAATATAGGGACATTTGTATTAGTTAAATTAACGTGTCCAAAAGAGAAGTTTAAATTTTATATCGGCTGTGTTACAGCTATAATGGATTCCAATAGGTGCCTTGTTAATTTTTTAAGGAAACATGCTTCTCGAAACCTTGTAGATGATTATTTTACATATCCGACAATCAAAGACGAATCTATTCATAAAACAAAAATATTAGGAATAATCACAACTATTCAAAATTTAAGAAGAAATCGATACCAATTTTCTCTATTACATAAAAATATTATACTTCAATAAAATTGTATGTTACCTACCTACCTATGTTAGTTTGTAAGGTTTTATGTTGGTTTTGTATGTTTTTTTGGAGTTTATTATAAGAGTATAGAAGACTGGCTTTTGTTTTTTGTCCTAAAAAGTATCCCTGATCTACAAAAATATATTTTTTTACTTTTTGCTGCCCGAATTTACCTCTAGGTATGGGCTAATTTAAGTTTCCATTACAAAAATACCAATGTCGAATTCACCCCACACGTAGGGGCAAATTCGGACACCATTCAGACAAAAAATTTTTTGTTAAAATATAATAAAACAAAAAATGTTTTTTGATGAAACGCTGCCTAAAGGGTGTAGGAGTCTACATTAATTTTTTCAAAATTTTTTTAGTAGCATTACTCGTATTATTGAGGAAAAACCTCAAAAACCGTCCGAATTCACCCCAGAAGACGGTAATTCTAATTGTTCGTTTTCAGAATGATTTTTAAATTTATCAATATTCCATAAAAACGCGAAATTATTACAGTAAAAAGAAAGTAGTTGGAATCTCTTATCCACTGATGCTATGATTACATCTAGACCATTCGAAAAACAATCAACTTTGAACTTTAAAGTGTCGTCGTGGATCGGTTCATCGTCACATTCATAATCAAAATGTTTTTTTATTTTTCGCGGTCTTAGACCTCTTTGTTTTTTGAATTTAGGTTCTATGTCTAAGCTGGATGCTATTTCTTTAGCATCAATCAATAGATCATTAAAACCTTTATCGAAGCGATAAGCTTTCAAAAAATTATTCAAACTATTTAAATGATTACAACACTGAGCAACATCAAAGTTTGATTTTTGAATAATTTTACTAATAATGTTAACCTTACTTAAAATATTATACCACAATATAAGAATGCAAATGAACTCAAAATTTTGCAATTTTTGGGCCAACGATGCAGCCAAATTTTTTACGTTATGTTCAAAGTTTTCTTAGCTTATTTCAAACAGACCATCATAAACCTCCCAAGTTAAATCAGTTATTGCATCTATTCTACTAGACTCGAGTATTCGATAAAGGTTTTAAAGTGAAATTTCTTACATTAGATAAATTAGATTTCAGAATTGACCAGCGTTTACTAAAGGCTGAAAAAAATACAAACAGTTTTTGAGCTAAAAAAAAATTGATGGTCAAAGTATTCGATTTTGCGGCATTGTTGACAACTAAATTTAGGGTATGATTGCAATAAGGAAGAAAGAAAGCTTTAACAAACATTTCTTGGTTCATAGTGAAAACCTTCCACAAAGCAGAGGCGATTTCGTTACCTCCTCTACCTGTTATTGACTCGTCCCATAAGCACATTATGCCGGTTTCTGTATCAGATATATGTACACCAAAGTTGTAGCACAAAAATTGGCGATTGTAAAATATGTCGGAATGAGTGAGGGTGGGTATGAACAAAACTTGCTCTAAATTGATTGATACGACGTTGGTGTCGCTGTCAATACTTTGAGAGGCTGCGGCATCTTTTTTCATGATTGTCCTTGCTTTCTCGGTTTTTTTATGATGCAGCTCCAACTGTTTAGATAGTGTATGCTTTTCTGGACAATTAGATGGGGTAGCTCTGATCTTACTATTCAGTTTGTCACAAGATGAACATGTATCCGATTTAGGACGGCCAAACCGCAGCGTTGGGTAATCTTTGTGAAAAACAGTACGTTAAAACTTATATGTAACGATGGAGTATGGAAATTTCTTTTTAAAGGCAAGAAACATACGATTCATATTAAGATCTGGACTTAGAAACTCTCTGATTGATTTGCTTCGATTGTAGTGATTCTCCTCCCTAGGAAGTGTATTTATGTGTTCTTTGACTTGCTGTCTTATGTCAAACAAACAAAAGTTTTTCTGCATACTTGAATGTGCTCACCCTGACCATCCGGAACCGTGTAGTGTACTGAGCATTGTTTACGACTTGCCGTCGGTACCTCGTATTTTCCGTGACGCCTTCTATTCACCTTTCCCACCTGGATAAGAGTCAGAAGAAAGGTACCTTGTTTTTCATAGTCGGAAGTTGCGTACAAGTCGTTAAAAAGTCTTAGCTTCAGATCAAACGAGATTGTTTTGCACTGGTACCGGCAGGAGCAATGCATCTAAAATAAAAAGCTTCGTCAACAAGACGTAGAATATCAGGTTATAGTTCTCTTACCTCTGCAACTGGTGCTTGTTAGCTGATATTTTCTTGATCTTATAATTTGTATGTGGTAAACCAGCAAGGTTTAACCTTTTCCTTTTTTTTCTGACACTTTCACTTCCTTTTTTCCTATTTTTGCTTGCTGTGCCAGCAGCACCAACGTCTTTATTTGCTTGCATTTCGATTAAACTCTTTAGACAAAAGATGGCACATAGACCGTTTAAGCAGAATATACGCGCTCGGATTTCCCTCACTTGTACTATGCGACTTCACTCGTTAAAGTTCATGATAACACATAGACTGTTTTGTGGGTTATTGGCGGTGGCACTTAGACCATAAAAACAAACTAAACTCAAAACTCATGAAACAGGCACTTAGACCGTTTTGCATTTCCACTCTAGAATTATTCTGTTTGAATTAACTTCAATTAACAATGATGTTTATATAATCAAATATAAAAGGATTTTTAAGATGCAAGTTTTTGGCTTTTAATGTTTTAATAAATCTAAAATAAAAAATAAATTTTAGATGAATTCACTTTAATTCACAGCACAAAACACATCATTATAAAGTCTGTAAAACTACAAAAACTAAAGTTTCAAAAGCAAATATTTTTTACCCCAAGCACCTTTTCACTTCGATAAATTAATTATCGATTGGGCATTAAGCAAAAAATGAAATCGCGACCGATGCAGCGCTTAAATATATACAGTTTTGTACATTGCAAGCTCAGACAAGAAGAAAACGCTTGTTCGCTCGTTGGCTCGTTGCAAGCTAAATTTCAAGCTCAAACATGAATAAAATCAGATTTATTTGAGTTCACACAATTTGTGTTATAATGTTACGTATTATTCGTATTCGATCGAATAAATGCTATTATTGCGTACTTTAATTTGGAAAATATATTATTTTCGACAAGTAATTTGGTTCCCTCTTCTCAAAGAATAAAAATAAAAAAAAACAAATAAAAAACAATGTAATAGCTAGCAATTCCTTACTGGTTTTTTTATCATCATAAATTTTGTTTAGACAATGTTGTTTGTTGCTTTACCTTTTTTTTACTTTAGACTTTTGAGGCTTTTCAGCGTATTTGGCGCCTCGGCGCCGTCGTGCATCATACAACTTTGCTCTTATGTACGGCGCAGGACTGGTTATAGGCACCTAATTTATACTATGTAAAAAATTCATGATAATTTTCTAAATGACACATGTTATGTAAAAATTGTGGAAAATGTAGAGAATACAAATATTACAATACTAAACATAACATACACTTAAGAGTAAAATTAACGCACTACACACACATTTCGATTTATTTTAATCGTTGTCAATATTATAATAGAACACTGGTCTGCAAAAAAATACTTTTTATCGAGCCCTGACACTATTCCGGGTGATTCTTATGTAAAATGACGTCCTGACGTCCAAATACGTCTTCCGTTTTCTTCCATCACCCACCATTTTCGAGGGAGCCCCAAATCTCTAATTTTACCACTTTACGATAAATTAATTATAATTTATTTATCGAACGATAATAATAATTATTATAATAATAAATATATGAACATGAATTTAATTTAAATGGGAAAAAGAACTATTTTAGCTATAAACAGTAATAAATAAAAAGATATTTATCGTTACTTGGTGCTTGCTTTCTTTTTATACTCTGGGGTACAGCTCGCTCGTTTCAAAAACCAGCAGTACTCCGCCAACATGTTTGCATTCCACTTCTCTGAAAATTTCTTTTCCAGCTTAGCGATGTCTTGATGGAACCGTTGCCCGTGTTCATCCGAGACTGCTCTTAAATTTTCAGAAAAAAAGTCCAAATGCGAGTGAAGGAAGTGAACTTTAAGAGACATGTTACATCCTATGTTCTTGTACGCTAAAAGCAGTTCCTCGAGGTGAGCGACATAATCTTCACTTTTGTGGTTACCCAGGAAGTTCTTACAAACGTTTCGAAATGCAAGCCAACAAAAACGCCTTCTTTGATTTTAGCTTCGCTAAGACGAGGAAATTTAGTTTTCAAAAATTGAAATGCGCCACCTGTCTTGTCCACTGCTTTCACAAACTGCTTGATCAATCCAAGTTTGATGTGTAAAGGTGGTAAGTAAATATTTTCCTTCGGAAACAATGGATTGTGGGCGACATTTTTCTCACCAGGAATAAGATTTTCTCGCAGAGGCCAGTCCCGTACGATGTAATGTTTATCTCGGGCACGGCTATCCCATTCACAAAGGAAGCAGCAATATTTTGTGAATCCTGATTGCAAGGATTCTGAAGATGTTTTCGTACGTTTCCTTCATATCAACAGAGTATGCAACTGGAACTGATGGGAAGTCATTCCCATTTGCCAACAGGACAACTTTTAAGCTTGTTTTTGATGAGTCTATAAACAATCTCCATTTGTCTGGGTCACATGGCATCTGTAGCTCTGTCATCAATAAATTTGCATTAGGGCACACTAAACCTTTATCTTCTGAGAAAAGACATTTCAGGGTTGCTTGTCTGGTCCTGTGAGAAGATATTTTTACTCCCTTTTCTAAGAGATTCCACTGTTGAAGTCGCGATCTTAGAAGCTATGATTTAGTCTTGGGTAACTGCAAATACTCTTCATCATCATTGAACGTATCATTCGAAGCCCCAGGTTGTGGCTCAGAGTCTTTTAAATCAATTTCCGGCCCTAGAGTATAAGTATTTGGGGGCTCTGGGATTGGCAAAGTATCGTTATGAGGAACAGGTCTTAGAGCTAACAGAATATTGGGATACTGAATTGTATGTTTACTTTTGCTCGAAAACCCGACGGTGGAAGTCATACAAAAGTAAGAATCTGTAAGATGACAGCGAAGTTTTGCCATATACTTTGGTATAAATTTTATTACCTGCTTTGGGATGTTTAACGGCTACAAGTTGAAATTCTAAAAAAAAATGCAAAAAATAAAATAAAAATGGGGTCCCCCCAAAATAGGTGGGTGATGGGTAAAAACGGAGCTCATTTTTGGATTCAGGAGGTCATTTTACATAAGAATCGTCAAGAATGGTATTAGGGCTGATTTTCATGCAGACCAGTGTAATTAATAAATTAATAATAATAAATTTGCCTGAAATAATTGTGGAAAAAAACGAAAACCAAAACTATGGTTTATTTAAGAAAATAATGTAAAAAAGATCGTTATTTTTATTATGAACACGAATACAGCTTCTTTTGAAACGTCTTTGGCTAATCAATAACTATTGGTAGTACCACCTCTACATATTATTCTTTGTCACAACTCGTCTAAGCTGTTACGTGGTGGATGTTGTCGGCGTCCCATTATGTTCCGATGTGCAGGCTGGTCATTCAAGGACTTGAATATTAACATATTATAAAAAGTGAGTTATGAAGCAATCATATAACATGTCAGACCATTTTATTTTATATATTTTTATTAAAATTGTTTTTAAATTAACAGTTGAGTAGAAAAAAAAATTATAGAACAAACAAAAAATTGTAGTTTTAAAAAAAGACCCCTCATTTCGGACAAGGTATCCGAAATTGAGATTCTGTTTAGATATTTAAACAAAAATCACACACAAAAATCTTCTTTATGGCCAAACCAGTGATTCTTGATGTGCCCAACGGAAACATTTAGTACAATCCATTGCAATACAGACACTCCGCGTCATTATCATCTTGATCCTCTTTCTCTGAGACATCCATATAATCCATACCTGAATCATCATCAGGTCTTCACCTGAATTACTGGATTCTGAAGATTCTAGTTTAAGCTGTCTCTCTTTTGTCCCGCTGTTCAGTTTTTTATTAATTGAGCTTTCGAGTAAACCTTTTCCTTTTTTTTGTCTTAACTTTTTCTATTTTACCGATATTTTTTTGTTTTTTCAAATCTTTCTTTTTCCTTTTTTTTTTGAAATAATCTTTTCAAGTTCTTCTTTGTATGGGGTGCTTATTGTTATAATTGCCGTCATTCTTTGATTGGTATTTCTTTTGCTCTGTATTCTACACATGATGGCATCTTAACATATTATGTGGTTTGCTGTATGACGTTTGGAGGAATATTTTTCCTCAGTTTGGTCCTTTTTTTCTCTTTCTTTATTTAATTCAACTAATTTTCTTTGGGGTTCTATGAAAAATCAAAATCTGTAAATTTGTTGCGGTTAAATGAAAATATTCCAGATTTTCCAAAACCGGCTGCTGATATTTCGGCAGTTGCACGATTCTGATAAGCAAGACCAAGTAATTGTGCTACTTGATAAGATGTAACAATTCTGTCTAGATGATTTTTGAGCCACATTTCAATTTGTTGACTATAGCAGGTCTTAAAGGGCACTATAAAAACCAAATGAAGCAGTAGCATTTTGTGTGATTAATTATTAACACCACTGGATCATCTTCAGAAGACTTAACTAAATTTATGAAATGTGATGTGCTGTTGAATCTAACCAGATGGATGACACACTCCAATCACACCTGGTAGAGCTATCATTAATTCGGCCTTCCTGCTTAATAATAGCAATTATTAGATCGAATACGTAATACATAACATGATAACATAAATTGTGTGAACTTAAACAATTCTGATTTTATTTATGTTTGAGCTTGAAATTTGGCTTGCAACGAGCCAACGAGCGAAGAAGCGTTTTTTATCTTTCTAAGCTTGCAATGTACGAAACTTTATATATTTAAGCGCTGCATCGGTCGCGATTTCCTTTTTGTGGCATGACCACAACGGCCACTTGCCACAACGGCCACCCGGAAGTGTGGCCGTTGTAGTCACGACCACAACGGCCACCGTGACCATAACGGCCACCTTCCAACTTTAACCACAACGGCTACCGTGACCACAACGGCCACCTATTCTGTCGACCACAACGGCCACCCTGACCACAACGGCCACTTGCATTTTTGACCATAACAGCCACCGTGACAACAACGGCCACTTATCTTCATGACCACAACAGCCACCGCGACCACAACGGCCACCGACGCCCGATCTGAAAATTGAGTGCCGACGCCAGTTACAGCGACCTCTGTGACTATAACGATCATCTCTGCTCGTAACCACAACGGCCACCATGACTATAACGGCCACTTATTTTGTGGACCACAACGGCCACCGCGACCACAACAGCCACCGTGACCACAACGGCCACCGTGACCACAACGGCCACCGCGACCACAACAGCCACCGCGACCATAGCGACTACCAATCGTCATTCATCGTGGGTTTCGATAAAATTTAGCTCGCATTTCTAGCTGAGTGGTGTCTTTTTCATTTTCTTTTGTGACCATTCATTGTCAAAATGGAACGTGTTAGGTAGTATTTCAAAGTTTGCAAGTTGTTCTTATTGGATATATAAATATTTTTTTTGTGCTGCCAACATCGCAAACGCCAATATTCGTTAGTGTAGTTACGTAATTTTAAGAAAAGAAACAAAATTTGAAAATATAATTGTTTAGGTTTTTTGTAATTCAGAATTAAATAGCGTTTATTGGAATCGTATGTGTCGCATGATTTTACATAAGAAACATACTTTTTTAAATTATATCTTCCAATTAAAATTTATGAAGTCATATTCTGGTGTTTATCACTTTGTGAAATCCACATAAGATAATAGAAATTCGTACCTATCCATTTGGACTTTTGGAGTGCGTTAATCATTGCGATTAATAAACGCTCGACGAAGAATAAAATTAAACAAAATATTAAAGCATCCACATCCATTATAAGTGGATTGCACTTATAATGTTTCTAATAAAGTATAAACTTCAATAATCATTAGATATGTAAATATTCTAAATAAAAATATAATTATAAATCCATAATTTATAGGGTTTATTAAAATAACCGATACGACTGGTGAAGGATTAATAAATACAGAATACAAAAAAGCAATACAAAATACAATTTCGTACAATCTCGAAGAATTAGTTTCAATCTTTGTGCAATTTATATACCTTGTTTATCAGTCTTTTAATTTGTTAATTTCTGATGCTGCTTTCAGCAGTATACCTTATAATTTTTTTTGGAATTTTGCAACGGTTATATTGCTTAGTTTCTGCATCTACTAAAAAGTAGAAAATTATAAGTAATCATATTACATTATGTGAGTTTGAACAAACTTATAATTTCATAGAAAAACTAATTAGTGCAAATAACTACAAGTCAGTATCCGAAACCAAAAGTTTATTACATTCATTGCAACAAAAGCCATTTATCTTAGGTTTATTAGTGTGGTTTACAATATCACCAAATTCTTTCAGGAAAAAAATTGTTCTTGATTCTGGTTTCATTTTAGTAAATAAAACTAAACACGAAATTAAAAATTTAAGATCAACATTTGACAAATTTTTCGACGACGCCGACGCAAAAATTATATAGCAATAAAGTTACAAGTTTCAGAACATTCTCTGAAAAAAAGAGTTCGAAAAGATCCTCCGAACTAGCCAAAGATGAAGTTTTACAAATACCGATAGAGTAATTTTGGTGTTGTTCTCAATATTCTGATTGATACTGTTATTACACGAATAGATTAAAGTTTTAAAAATATATCCAATGATATCGCTAATTTTTAATTAATTATGGATATAAAAACATCCGCACAGATTTTGCCCAATTTAGACGCAAAATTTCCAAGGAAACTACAAATGCTCTTGAAAAAAGTTTACCTCTTGTGGTATTATACTTAAAAACAACTATAAATGTGGTATTCTCGCGGTATTTAGACACACTTCAATCGCAAGCGTTTTAAATATACATAGATATATCTAAATATATTGTTTAACAAAACCCAAGTGTAAGGAATTTACATATTTAATCTTTACACGTCAAATCTAAGGAGTAGTGCAACGTCGCTTACACATTTTTTTAATTAAACCTTCGTGTATGTGCCATAATAAATTGAAGGCATTTTGATTCCTAACTCATTAATTAATTTGTCTATAACTTAAACGACGTATGTATTTGTAACCGAGTCGTAGAATCGCTCGGTTTCTTCTAAATATTGGTCTTAAACTCAAATTAGTACAATTCTGTGTTTCCAATGGTGAAGTAAAATAGTGGTTATTTACATCAAAGTCAGGATAATCTCACATTACTGAAGAGGAGCTAAATTCAATTTTGTGCCAAGTAATTTAAAGCTCCGAGTCAAGTAAGAGATTTTACTGGCGTGTTTTGTATTAAATTTTTCCGGAAATCGTAGGAAAAAAAATTTTAGAAATTATTTTTACAAATTTTACAAAAATCAAGTTTGTCAATTTTGTTGGCAACTTTTGTTACAATTTATTTTGCGTCTTGTAAAGTCTTTACAGTACTAGTCCAAAAAAATCAATTTTCCTGCGCGTTAACGGTTTCGGAAAAAAATATTTACATATCTAGTAAGCACAAGTTGCAAGCTTTGAAATATTACCTAACACGCGTCATTTTGATAACGGATAGCAAGCTAAATCATCGAAATTCATGAAGAATAACGATCAGTGGCCGTTGTGGTTGCGGTGGCCGATGCGGTCGCGGTAGCCGTTGTGGTCGCGGTGGCCGTTGTGGTCATGGTGGCTGTTGTGGGCGACAAAATAGGTGGCCGTTGTGGTTACGAGCAGAGGTGGCCGTTATAGTCACAGAGGTCGCTGTAACTGGCGTCGGCAGTCGATTTTTAGATCGGGCGTCGGTGGCCGTTGTGGTCGCGGTGGCCGTTGTGGTCATGAAGATAGGTGGCCGTTGTTGTCACGGTGGCTGTTATGGTCAAAAATGCAAGTGGCCGTTGTGATCACGGTGGCCGTTGTGGTCGACAGAATAGGTGGCCGTTGTGGTCACGGTGGCCGTTGTGGTTAAAGTTGCTAGGTGGCCGTTATGGTCACGGTGGCCGTTGTGGTCATGACTACAACGGCCACACTTCCGGGTGGCCGTTGTGGAAAGTGGCCGTTGTGGTCTAGACCCTCATTTTTTTGCCTGATGCCCGATCGATAACTAACTTAGCGAAGTGAAAAGGTGCATGGGTTAAAAGATATCTGCTTTTGAAACTTTAGTTTTTTGTAGTTTTACAAACTTTATAGTGATGTGTTTTGTGTTGTGAATTAAGGCGAGTTCATCTCAAATTAATTTTTTATTTTAGATTTATTAAAACATTAAAAGTCAAAAACTTGCATCTTAAAAATCCTTTTATATTTGATTATATAAACATTATTGTAAATTGAGCTAAATTCAAACAGAATAATTGATAAGCACTAATATTACTATTTATAAACATTTATAAATTTTGAAATAACTTGAAATAAGTAATGTTGAAAAAGTACTTTCGAGTTTGAGTTTAAGACGTCGAAACATTTCCATTATTCATAAATGATTTGTCAATTTGTTTACTTACGTATTAATTTCCTTACAGTACACAGGATATCAGAAAAAAAAAAGAAATTGTCTGGATACCAAAATTTGCTGTATAAAAGAAAAAGAGAGGATGAACTGGAAAACCATGTGAAAACTACACATTTTTTTTCAAAACCCGAGTCTACTTTGCCAAATATTAATAACAACAATAATACAGCTGAACCCCAATGTTCTGAACCTGTACTTGAAACAAGTATCAGCAGCAGACAAGAAACTGATCTTCTAGAAAGCAATCTATCAACATCTTTAAGTTCCGCTGATAATGAGAAATCAACACCTTCAAAAATTACCAGAACGAAAAATATGAGTCAACTTTCGAAAGATTGCATTATGGCCAAAGAAATTACGTCTTAATAATATTCAACAATTAGTAGAACGCGGCCCTGCTTATTATCAAAACTAAAAGGATATTTATCCGAGAGATAGTTTGAAATCGGGGCGTAAGTTTTCTAATAGTTACTTCTTTAGAGTTTTACCGAACAAAGAAAAAATTGAGCGTTTTTGGTTGTTGTATTCCGAAACAAAAAAATTAGTTTACTGCTTCTGTTGCAAAATTTTTAATGACAGCGATTTGAAATCTGTTGGCCTTAGTGATGAATGTGGTTACAATGACTGGCAGCATTTAAGTGAACATTTAAACATTCATGAAAAGAGCTAATTACATATCGAAAATGTTCTAAAATTGCTAGATCTTTCTAACCGTTTTAATAAAAATGAAATAATTGATTCTGAAATTCAAAATGTAATAAACAGAGAAACTAAATAGTGGCAAGCTGTTATAGAAATTTTCTACGTGATTCAGTTTTTAGGTCAGTCAAATTTAGCTTTTCGTGGAAATAGTAATAAATTGTTTGAGAAAAACAATGGTAACCTTTTAAAATGCGTAGAAATGATTTCCAAATTCGACCCGATTATGTCAGAACATACAAAACGCTCTCAAATAAAAGATCACAAAAACTATCTCGGGGATAAAATACAAAATGAAGTAATCAACTTGATCGGTGATTATATCAAATCCAAAATTTTAGAACTAACTAAAAAGGCAAAATTTTATTCCATATTATTAGACTGCATTCCTGACTCTAGTCACTAAGAACAAATTTCAGTTTGTATAAGATTTGCTAATTTAAAGAGCACGGGAATTAGTATAGAAGAACATTTTTTATTATTTTGTCCTATAAATGATATGTCGGGTGAAGGCTTGACAAAATGTCTTTTATCGGCGTTAGAGAAAGAAGGCTTAAATATCAACGATTTGCGGGGTCAGGGTTACGACAATGGGGCAAGTATGCGTGGTTGGCATAATGGTCTACAAAAAAGATTTTGGTTTCAATCGGCGAGCTTTCTTTGTTCCTTGTTGCAATCATACTCTAAATTTAGTAGTCAATGATGCCGAAAATCGAATACTTTGAGCATCAATTTTTTTTCTTTAGTTCAAAAACTGTTTGTATTTTTTTCAGCTTCTACTAAACGCTGGTCAATTCTGAAATCTAATTTAGCTAATGTAACAAATTTAACTTTAAAACCTTTATCGGATACTCGATGCTCTAGTAGAATAGATGCAATAACTCCGTTAAGGTATCAACTTGGGGAGGTTTATGATACTGTTTGAAATAAGCGAAGGAAACTAAGAAAATAATGTAAAAAATTTGATTGCATCGTTGGTCAAAAAATTGCAAAACTTTGACTTCATTTGCATTCTTATATTGTGGTACAATATTTTAAGTAAATTTAATATTGTTAGTAAAATATTCAGTGTTGTAATCATTTAAATAATTTTTTGAAAGTTTATCGCTCCGATAAAGGTTTTAATGATCTATTGTTTGATGCTAAAGAAATAGCACCCAGCTTAGACATAGAATCAAAATTCAAAAAACAAAGAGGTCTAAGACCGCGAAAAACAAAACAAAAATTGATTATGAATGTGACGATAAACCGATCCACGACAAAACTTTAAAGTTCAAAGTTGATTGTTTTTTTAATGCTCTAAATGTAATCATAACATCAAAGGATGAGATATTCTAATTACTTTCTTCTTACTTGAATAATTTAGCGTTTTTATAGAATATTGATAACTTCAAAAATTATTCTGAAAACGAACAATTAGAAAGAATTACATGAAAAAGTTGAAAATATATTAAACGATCAAACTCGCAATGAACGAGACATAACTGCCGTGGAACTTGAATCTTGCTATCATTTCAATAGAAACGGACCAGCTAAAAGAATTAGACACCGAAGATTTAATTAAACAATTTGGAAAAATTAAAGCACGGAAAGCTCAATTCACTTAGCTAAAACATTAATAACAATATCTAATACCTGGATATTAACCTTTAAAAGGTGACATGTTGCATTATTAAAATAATATATTGTTTTCTTTTTATTTGTCGATCAGTTTCGTCCTGTGATATATAAACGAGTATTTTGAATGTTTTAAATATTTTTTTTATTTCTTGTGCTTTTGTATTTGCATTTGAAACTAAAATACAAAAATTTTGAGTTGTAATACTGTAAGAATATATTTCTGTTTTCTATAAGTTTATAATTATGTTATGTACCTTAATCAAAATCAATTTTCTTTATTAAGTAGAATAAAGTTATATAAGTTCGTAAACATCAATACTTTTTTGGTTTTTTTAAATTGTGCCATATCTGCGTATTGCTAAATTAACGGGAAATGAAAATGACGGGATGCTTTGCAAAAACACAAGAAATAATTTTAGTAACAAAATTAAGATAAGCAAAAATAAATATTACGTAAATAAAATACAGCAAAATAGCGGTCATCCTCAAAATATGTGGAGAATTATTAAACATTTAATCAATGGACAAAAAAATGAACCAAAAAATATAATATTTGACGAAGTAGAAATTGGTAACTTAGAAGAAATATCAAATAAATTTAACGAATATTTTGTAAGCAGCATTATGCACATAAATAATAGTATAATCCAGCCCCCAGCAAACTTCAAAGAGGCCCCAATATTAAAACCAATCATTAATTTCAAATTTAAGCAAGTTAATTTATCGGATCTGAAGAAAATCTTAAGTAATATTAAGAGAAAAGGAGGAACGGATCACATTACAAAACAAGTTATTGCAGATGCATTGCCAGAAATTGGTAATGCAATGGTTGACCTAATAAACAAATCTTTAATAAGTGGAAAATTTCCTAATTGTTAGAAGCAATCAAAAATCATACCAACGCCTAAAATTAAAAATACAAAAAAATGCGAAGATTTTCGACCTATCAATATTTTATCAGTGTACGAAAAAATACTAGAATCAGTTGCTAAGGAACAATTACAGTGCTTTCTAGATCAAAATAATATAATCAGTGAAAATCAATCGGGTTTTTGAAGTAAACACTCGTGTGAAACAGCATTAAATCTCGTGCTGACAAAATGGAAATCCGAAATTGACGAGGGTAATAGTGTAGTAGCAGTGTTTTTAGACTATAAAAGAGCCTTTGAAACTATTGACAGAGGAAGACTTATAAATAAATTCTACCAATATGGAATAAGAAGCACCGAACTTCAATGGTTCGAAACTTACTTGGAATCTCGTTCTCAGACCACTACGTACCAAAATTACGAATCTATTCCAATTCAAAATAATTTAGGTGTACCTCAAGGATCAGTCTTAGACCCATTGCTTTTCTTAATTTATATTAATGATTTAGAACTTAACCTTAAGTGCTGTAATATTAATTGGTTTGCGGACGATACCCTGGTATCAATTACTGATAAAAATGTACATTCAGCTATTATAAAGCTAAACTCAGAATTAGAAATTATTGCAAATTGGTTACAAACAAACAAATTAAAATTAAATGTGCTAAAAAGTAAGACAATAGTAATATCAAATATTAATGTTGAGACAACAAAAATAAAATTTGAAAGTATAGAATTAGAACAGGTTGAACAAATTAAATATTTAGGAATAGTTATAGATCAGAATCTAAATTTTAGAAGCCACGTGAATTATGTAATAAAAAAAGTAGCAAATAAGATTAGCCTATAAGCAAGAATATGTAATAAATTGACGATTAATGCAAGAATTGCTGTTTATAAAACAATGATTGCACCATATTTTGATTTTTGCAGTAGTATATTTTTAATGTGTTACGAAGTCGACTTAAAACGGTTACAGAAACAACAAAAAGATTGTTTAAAATGGTTAAGTGTGAAACAGCGGATATATTTCAATTCATTAATGTTGGTATACAAAATAATTAATGATTTGCTTCCAAATTACATGTCAAAATTAGAGATACGTAACTATGACATACATTCATATAACACGAGGAGTCGATGTGACTTCAGATTGCCAAAATTTTCAAAATCAAAGTCACAAAATTCTCTTATGTACAAAGGTCTGAAATTATATAATGACATACCAGATGAAATTAAGCACGAGCAAAATATTTATAAATTTAAAAGGGGTCTGAGTGATTATGTTAAGAATAAATTTTAAGAAAAAATTAGTATTAATAGAAATATGTTACGATTTATGTTAAATCAGTATATCTTTACTAAATAAATACTTACTTACTTACTTACTCTGTATGTGATAGAAAAAAAATCAAACCCCAACTTAAAAACTTGAATCTGTAAATTAGTGTTATTGACAACGGTAGCTTTCATTCAGCATATCCAACTGCTAATTTTGTAACTCGTAACATGCTGAATTAATTACTTATGCTTTGCTTTGATGTGATTTATCACGTGTTTCTTTATGATCAGTTTTTGTAAGTTGAAGAATCAGCTCGGAGTGGTTCAAATAGTTTGCTAATTAGTTCAAGTTTCAAGCGTATACAAATGTGTATTAATGCCAAAAGAGAATACTTTTGTGTATTTTTTACATCGTTTACTAATGTTAAAACGTAAAATATCAAAAAAATGTGTTTTCTTTTAAATAGATTTTTGAGTGTTTAGCTGTTTCGCAAAAAAACCGAAACGAAACATAAAGGATCTTGGTACATTTTAGATAGTTTAAATAACTAAGTCATTATCTCAATTAACTACTTTGTGAAAATAATTTGCAAACCAAGATCTTTAATACAAATGTTGTTGAACTATAAGTAAGATTATGGATAAGATCGGTAGTCAAGAGTAACTGCAATTCCAACTGATATCATCTCAGCATTACCATAATGATTGCTCTGTCTTATGTCCCACACTCGTTCCTATGACTCGTTTTCTTCATGAATATTCATTTGTGATTGTCTTTAACCCTAATCAAATTTGTTACTATTCTTTGTTGTGAAGCGTAAATAAACGTATCTGCATTTCGAATTTTTTCCGTGTCTACTTACCGTGAATAATTTTTGCACAACAAATTTGTGTTGTTGTTCAAACGGTTTTTACTAATTGGTGGTATTTACTCAATCTAATATAAAAAAATGCTTAGAAGAAAATAAATCGAAAACTGAGGGTAGCAGTTCACCTGAAAATTTAATTAACGTAATCCCGTCTACAACAGGTGACGGAATGACGTTATAAAGGCCTGATACACAACTTTTACTTGAAAGTAACAAACGTACTTCTTACAATAACATTCGCAAGTGCTTAAGATGAGCGGCGTCTTTGAAAGTATTTTTTCCGCAACTGCAACTTTCTAACCAAAATAAATATTGCAGAATTTTGATAAAATGATTTATAGGTGAAGTTCACGTTTGTGCTTTTTAGTATTATTATAGTAAAAAAAGTTCAAATTTTTGTGCTGGTTTAGTTTATTGAACACCGTTTTAAACTATTTATAGTGTAATAAATATTAAACAAAAAAATAATTCTTATCTTTTAATAAAAATGATGCTTGTGGAAATTAAAATTTATTAAATTCAATCTTTTGGTATAACTAGCATAAATATTTTGAGAATGCTACTGACGTTTGTATATTTTATTTATTAACTCGAACAGAATTCAAATTAATACTTTGTGATGGTAATAAAATTAGTAACCAGAAGAGAAAGTTACTTAAAATTTAATGAGAAAAAATTGGTATTATATAAATCCATAGTTTATTGTTAATTATTTTTAGTTTAATTGAAAAAATATTTTAGAAAACTGGTGTGGTCACCGCACGACTTTCCTATAAGGAATGGTGAAGAAATGTCTACATATTTTTTTAAGGTTATGTTGTTAAAACCATTTTGAAGTGATATGTACACGTTTGTATTGATTTCCTAGCATGCTATAATTTTTTTGAAATTTTTCTCCTCGATTTCATTAAATATATAAGCGAAATATGACAAATTAAGGTTTTGTTGTCATATTGACTAAGTCCTATATTTGTGCGCTTTGATATTGCTTTCCCCTTTAGTATATCAGTAAAAATTATGATATTTAACGTAACTTGCTTTCCCTTCAAGATATAGAAATTTTTCCTAAAAAAATCGTTGCAGGCAGGATTCGAATGTGTGAATTCATTTTAAATTATAAATAAAATGTCTAAAGAATTTTTTATTTGAAGTTTTTAGGAAGAATTATCTCTATTAGAAACTGTAAACATAATTTGAATAATTTACATACGTACAAAATTAAATAAGAAAAACTATTAAAAACGGCGGATACACCCACTTTTGTTTTTTTTATCAGACCTATCTTTTCATAAAATCGAGAGAATATTAAAATTTCAAGTTACTAGGACTTTTAGTTCGAGAGTTATCGTGTCAAAAATACATTTTTCTGATTCAGGAGACCTTGAAACGTAATATTATGCAAACGAAATTTTGAAAAAAAATTGCGATTGCTATACTTTTTTTATAGGAAAGTAAAAAGAGCTTTGTCTTTTTTATACACGGCGTGAATAAATTGCCGAAAAAGCTACACGCTGCGACATTCTTCGTTCAATTCGAAAATCTTGATTTTCATACTTTTTTTAACAATTTTTTTTTTCATTTGGCAATGTTGTAAAACAAACTTTCTATTCTAATGCGATTTCAACAGATTTCAATCGCAAGCATCATCTGTAAATTTTGATTTTTATGTATGCAATTCGACTTTCTTGTTTTATTTCTGTATAACTGTTCAAACACGAATAATAATTTTCAAAATTAATCGTAGATAATTTAAACATCAAATTCTGCCAAGCCAAGAAGTCGAAGAAATTATTTCCGGTCCATCAGAGACCATCAAGTCAAGAAGAAGTTATTTCCGGTCTATCAGAGACCATCGAGCCAAGAAGAAGTAGAAGAAGTGTATTTCCGGTCCACCCGGGACCATCGAGCGAAGAAGTTGAAGAAGTTATTTCCGGTCCATCAGAGACCATCGAACAAAGAAGAAGTAGAAGAAGTATATTTCCGGTCCATCCGCGACCATACAGTCAAGAAGAAGTTATTTCCGGTCCATCAGAGACCATCAAACCAACAAGTCGAAGAAGTTATTTCCGGTCTACTAGAGACCATCGAGCCAAGAAGAAGTAGAAGAAGTGTATTTCCGGTTCATCCAAGACCATCAAGACAAGAAGAATTTGAAGAAGTGTATTTCCGGTCCATCCGAGACCAGCAAGTTCGAAAAAGTGTATTTCCAATCCATCTGAGACCATTAAGTCAAGAAGAAGTTATTTCCGGTCTATCCGCGACCATCAAACCAAGAAGAATTCGAAGAAGTGTATTTCCGGTCCATCCAAGACCATCAAGTTCGAAAAAGTGTATTTCCAATCCACCCGAGACCATCAAGTCAAGAAGAAATTCCATTTCCGGTCCATCCGGGACCATCGAGCGAAGAAGTTGTAGAAGTTATGTCCGGTTCATCAGAGTCCATCAAACTAAGAAAAAGTAGAAGAAGTTATTTCCGGTCTATCAGAGACTATCGAGCCAAGAAAAAGTATATTTCCGGTTCATCCGCGACCATCAAGTTAACATTTGGTCCTTCAAGCAAAAACAAAAAAGAAGTTCCATTGCCACGGCCCATCCACGGTCCGATTCCAGAATTTAACAGACTTACAACCTGTTGAATTAAGTTCCATTTCCGGTCCATCCAGAGACCAACGATTCAAGAAAGAGAATAGAAGTACCACTGCTACAGCCCATCCACGGTCCGATTCCAGAATTTAACAGACTTACAACCTGTTGAATTAAGTTCCATTTCCGGTCCATCCAGAGACCAACGATTTAAGACCAAATGTTAAAACGATGATGATGGATCCAGGGTGGATCCGGCTCGAATATTTAAACAATACCAGATTCTAGGACAAGTGTCAGTGATCAAACAACTTAATGTTGAATGATATTTTTATTAATCACAGTCGAGTTTTTATACAATACTTACAATGGTTGTGTAATACAGAGTCGGCAATTTATGTATACAACTTTAAATGTAGGTTACAATAATGTAACACATACTTAGTAATTTGCTGATATACAGGAAGTCTAAATATAGCGTAATAACTTACGTTAGCAAACGGATTGTTTTACGATGTGTAGTAATCTTTTAGTATGTTTACAAATTGCTCATTATTAAATTTTTTAAATAAATGTTTTAACACAGCATTTGATATTTAAATTATCTACGATTAATTTTGAAGATTATTGTTCATGTTTGAATATTTTGCCATCTCTAAAAATGAATTGTGTTTACCAACTTGAATTAACTGACTATTGTGTATGGATTGATTTTTGAATGTTTTGCTCTTGCGCTTCTTGTGGTCTCCTTAGCTTTAACTCTTCTTCCACGGCTCGAAGGACCAAATGTTAAAACGATGGTGGTGGTGGTCGATCCAGGGTGAATCCGGCTCAAAGGATCAAATGTTAAAACGATGATGGTGGATCCAGGGTGGATTCGGCTCAAAGGACCAAATGTTAAAACGATGATGGTGGATCCAGAGTGGATCCGGCTCGAAGGACCAAATGTTAAGCACGTTGTTGATTGTGGATCCAGAGTGGATCCGGCTCGAAGGACCAAATATTAAGTACAAACCACCATCGTGCTTAACATTTGGTCCTTCGAGCCGGATCTACTCTGGATCCACAATCAACAACGTGCTTAACAACAACCTTTTCTTTTTTCGTGGTTTTTTGTTTGCTTTTGATTATTTCTTGCAGTTCTATGTTTTTTACGTTTTTTGTTATTGTTTTGTTTACTCGTAATTGCTTTTATATCTAATTAACATGCCAATATGTACTTGATGTACGGTTCCTGTAATGAAAATGCTAACGTGGTTGCAAACAAGTATGGCATACGTTTTCGAAACTGAAGATTACCTAAAGGAAATACATTTTGAAGACTCAAGTAACGACTTTCATAAACTGGTTCCATAACAAGAAACGTTAATACTGAGCGACCAAGACAAATGCGTGTAATACAACTAGAAAAACAAATTCTAGACGCTGTACACGAAGATCCTTCGCTTAGTACTCGATAGATAGATTTAACATTAAACATCCCCAGTAACAAGACTGTTCACTTGGTTCTACAAGAAAACCGGCTTCATCCATATCACGTTTTTTAAGTTCAACTTTTCTATTATAATGACAACATATTAAGATTTAATTTTTGTAATACAATCTTAAATTTGATTAAAAGAAATGGCGACTTTGTCCGGCGTATTTTTTGGAGGGATGAATCTATGTAATAGCGAAGGCTTCCACGGCCGGAATCTATACTAACATTAGAATGTCTTCCGGGTTTGGACCGTGTCATAGTTGCAACCGAAGCTGCCAACGTTTCGCCCGCTTTCGTAAGGGGCTTCATCAGGGCGTGAGATAAATCGCAAAACTCAAACAAGCAATCGAAATCTAACTAAGAACTTCTCAAAAGTTAGGTTATACACTTGTAAAACAAGCCATAACCTAAACTATGAAAAAGTAAGAAAGAAAACGATAACCTGAAAAAGCAAACGAAAATCTAACAAAGAACCACTACCGAGTTAGGTAATCAACTTGTGAACCAAGCCAGATTCTAAACTCCGTAGAAGTGACAAAGAAGAAATAGTCTCCGTATTTATAGGAAAAGGATCGTCACGGATGATTAAGCTCGACCCTGATTGGGTTACGGTTGCTAGGGGGCGTGGTTTTGATAAATGACTAATAACCGGGAACCAAAGAGGGGATAGTTCGAAACCATGATCGCGATTGAAGTTATTGGGGTGTTTGATAATTTCTATGCTTTCTCGGAATTTCCTGTTGAAAAAGAATGGAACTATCCCCTCTTTGGTTCCCGGTTATTAGTCATTTATCAAAACCACGCCCCCTAGCAACCGTAACCCAATCAGGGTCGAGCTTAATCATCCGTGACGATCCTTTTCCTATAAATACGGAGACTATTTCTTCTTAGTCACTTCTACGGAGTTTAGAATCTGGCTTGGTTCACAAGTTGATTACCTAACTCGGTAGTGGTTCTTTGTTAGATTTTCGTTTGCTTTTTCAGGTTATCGTTTTCTTTCTTACTTTTTCATAGTTTAGGTTATGGCTTGTTTTACAAGTGTATAACCTAACTTTTGAGAAGTTCTTAGTTAGATTTCGATTGCTTGTTTAAGTTTTGCGATTTATCTCACGCCCTGATGAAGCCCCTTACGAAAGCGGGCGAAACGTTGGCAGCTTCGGTTGCAACTATGACACGGTCCAAACCCGGAAGACATTCTAATGTTAGTATAGATTCCGGCCGCGGAAGCCTTCCCTATTACATTAACAATCTCTACGGGGAGAATATTTCTTCTAAAACCTCCGTATTTTCCAAACTTCGCCACAAACTCGTTAAACTTTTGTGCAATTTAACCTTTCTTAGTCGCTGTCGTGACCACAACATCATTCCTGCATTCCTCAAAATTAAGTTCCACATTCAGACACGTTCTTCTAAAAACATCTTACACCGTGCTAGTCTAGCGTTGATACGCGAACGGATTAAGCAAACTAGGCGAGAGTTAGACACCATTTCGAAACAACTCTTTTATCTTCATCTTGAGTTGGCCAACACTCTATCCCCGGATGATTGGAAATTCTTTGACAACATTACTTACCAGCAGTCTGATACCACTCTACGACTAACCACTGAAGGTCATCTCAAAAAGTTTCAATTATTGGAATCCAAGAATCGTAAAGTTTCTTCTACTACTAACCCAGTAAAGACGGTTGTCAATTTATCTAGTTTGGTTCTCACTTCAGAACAGGAATCGGTGCTCTCTAAGGGTTTGAATTTTGCGGTTGCTCCCAAACGTATTCCTAAAGAAGATATTCTATGTGCTGTTGAGTCTTCTATAAGACATCTTCCTCGCCACATCTCAGATCCCATTCGTATTAACACTGGCAAAATCCTTGAATCATCTAAAATTCCTAAATCCAACATTTCTAAGTCGGAAGAGTCAGCTCTAAAGTCTTCGTAAGAACCCTGATATTATTGTTCTTCCAGCCGACAAAGGCAACGCCACTGTAGTTTTGAACCAAATTGATTATGTTACGAAAATCAATTCTATTTTGTCTGAGGAAACTTACGCTCTTCTAACCCATAACCCCACTTCGAGGATTGAACGCGAGGTTAGCCAAATCATCAAATCTTCCAATCTACCTCCTGAAACTAAACGTCGACTTACCCCATCAGATTCTAAACCACCTCGTCTATACGGACTTCCCAAAATTCACAAACAAGGTATTCCTTTTCGACCTATCGTTAGTACTATCCAATCTCCTACTTACAAGCTAGCCAAGTTCTTGTCCAACATTCTTTGCGAGTTTACAGGTAAAACCTCTTCTCACATCCTCAACTCTCAGCATTTTATTCAGCGTCTAGAAACTATAAAACTTGAACCCCAAGATCTTCTCGTGAGCTTTGATGTTACTTCACTTTTTACTAAAGTTCCTATTAAGGATTCGCTTGTTATCATCAAACAGATTCTGTCTCAACATGGCAAGGACTTGAGTTTGGTTCCTCTTATTGAAAAGTGTCTATCCTCTACTTACTTCCAATTTGATAATAAGTTTTACGAACAAGTTTCTGGTGCTGCTATGAGTTCTCCTCTATCACCTGTTGTAGCTAACATTTTTATGGAATCCTTTGAAACGGTTGCTTTGGAATCATCAATATTAAAACCTAAAGTGTGGTTTAGATATGTTGACGACACGTTTATTGTTTGGTCTCATGGTCATCTTGAATTGTCTAAGTTTCTTGATCATCTTAACAATCAACACTTAGATATCAAATTTACTATGGAAATCGAAACTAATGGTTCTCTTCCATTTCTTGACGTTCTTGTGACTCGTAAGCCCGACGGACTTCTAGGCCATTCTGTTTATCGCAAACCCACCCATACGGACAGATACCTTCATGCTTTGTCTCATCATCATCCTGCACAGAAACGTTCTGTTATTGAATCTTTGGTCCATCGTGCATTTTCTATTTGTCAACCTGAGAATCTAGACTCAGAACTCCGTCATCTTACTAGAACCTTAGTGAACAATGGTTATGTAAAGCGAGATATTCATAGAGTTATTAATCGTCGTTTACATCCACGTACTCGATTACCTAAGGACATTTCTACTCCCGAATCCAACCCGAAATTGGCCTTTTTACCCTACATTCACAAGGTTACAGATCAAATAGGGAAACTCCTTCGTAAGAATGGCATTAAACCCATATTCAACTCGACAGGCAAAATCTCTCAGATTCTTCCTTCTCCCAAAGACAAATTTCCTACACTTTCATCTCAAGGTGTATACCAAATTCCCTGTTCTTGTGGTTTAGTCTACATTGGTGAAACCGGTCGTTCCGTCATTACTCGCATTTCAGAACATGATCGTTGTATAAGAAAAAGGTATACTTCCAAGTCTGCGGTCGCTGAACATCATTTTACTACAGGTCACAAGATAGATTTTGATAATGTTTCGTTGATTGCCAAATCTCCATTCTTTTTCAACAAGAAATTCCGAGAAAGCATAGAAATCATCAAACACCCCAATAACTTCAATCGCGATCATGGTTTCAAACTATCCCCTCTTTGGTTCCCGGTTATTAGTCATTTATCAAAACCACGCCCCCTAGCAACCGTAACCCAATCAGGGTCGAGCTTAATCATCCGTGACGATCCTTTTCCTATAAATACGGAGACTATTTCTTCTTAGTCACTTCTACGGAGTTTAGAATCTGGCTTGGTTCACAAGTTGATTACCTAACTCGGTAGTGGTTCTTTGTTAGATTTTCGTTTGCTTTTTCAGGTTATCGTTTTCTTTCTTACTTTTGCATAGTTTAGGTTATGGCTTGTTTTACAAGTGTATAACCTAACTTTTGAGAAGTTCTTAGTTAGATTTCGATTGCTTGTTTGAGTTTTGCGATTTATCTCACGCCCTGATGAAGCCCCTTACGAAAGCGGGCGAAACGTTGGCAGCTTCGGTTGCAACTATGACACGGTCCAAACCCGGAAGACATTCTAATGTTAGGATGAATCTATGTTTACTAGCGATGGTGTATTTATTACTCATAATAATGAATTTATAGAATATAGTCATTAAAGAAGGTTTTTGATTAACGTTTTTCATTAACGTTGGGCCAATTTATCTACCAAATCGTCTTAATGCTAATGGGTACCTCAATGTGTTGAAACAAGCTATTCACGAGACGCCGTTGGATAGATGCGGTGGTCCCATTCTATGACTTTACCAAATCTCTCCTTATCAATCTTCTAGACTTTTTTGTTTGGGATTTTATTAAAGAGAGTGTATGCAACGCCTCTACAAGACTCTGACCAAGTTACAGAAAGAATTAACGCAGCGGTATTAAAAATTATACCAAAAAGAAACAAACTCGAACGAGTAATTAATACAATACCTCAAAGGTTGCAACAATGCGTAGAAACAGATGGATTTTCAATTTGAATACTTTTGTAGAGGTTAGTGTCATTGACTATCAGATAAAATAAAAAAAAAATCTGTTAGAAAATACATTTTAAATTAATAGCTTTCAAACTTTTTTTGCCCACGGACCCTTGAGTGGAAAAACTACATAAATGCATAATAAAAAATTTACAAATTTAAGTATGATGTCTTGAATGGTACATGGTATATGTATTACTTTGCTGTATCGCTTTATTTGTATTTCTTTCTTGTGTGTGTACTGTTAGTCAGAATAAATCGTAGGAATACTTTACTACTAACCCAACTCACGACCATCTCCGATACGGAGCTAGCCAAAGCAAGTGAGTCAAAGATCTAAATTTTTTTTCAACTTTAACAATTAGTATGTTACATAAGATCAGATGCAGGATTTATTCAAAAAGTTTGTTTATTTGTGAATCGAAAAAACTGTCAACTACCATGAAGGATTGAATTCTAGGGTATTGAAAGCTGGTTTAGGACGGTCTTAAGTAACTTTGAAGAAAGTGGCAGTAGTGTTAGATGCTGCATTTTGAAACGCATTGAGGCTCCGAGATTTTTTAAGATCATTTGAAGCGCTTACCGGAAGCGACAGAATGTTCTCATAGCAGATAATATAAGAAAATAAAAACTAATCGTTAAAAACACTGTGTCGGTCTAAATAAATAAAGTGTTATACGAAGTACGTGCGAGTTAAAATAAATATAACGTCGTGTAAAAGAGAACATGTTAAAATAAACAAGTGCATCAAGCGACAAATTATTTTATCCACGGCCGGTATACCTATACCGAATTTTGTTTCCCTTGAACTGGTTAGTTTGTTATTTTATTTTGCGCTACCCCCCTCTTCTCTACCCCGGAGCGTGTCACTGATGGAACACCAGCAATGGCGGGACATCACTCATCAGCAACCAAATCTGGAGCAGAATAAGACCGGAAAACGGTTGTAGGTATCTCATGGAACATGGAAATCCAATGTGGAAAACCACTGGGATCCTGACAGGGTGTCTAACGTGTCGTCAATTCTGGGTAAAGGGTAGCTGTCCTTTTTGGTCACGTCGTTTAGCTGTCTGTAGTCTACGCAAAACCTCGTTGATCCATCTTTCTTCTTTACGAGTACAACTGGGGATGCTCATGGGCTACTTGAAGGTCGAATCACGTCTTCACTCTCCATATCCGTAATTATTTGTTTGGCTTCTTCTCTTTTTGCCAAAGGAAGTCTGCGTGGATGTTTTCGTATCGGCCGAGCGTCTCCGGTATTAATTTTATGTTTTATCACGTCAGTTCTTCCTTTGGAACCACTCAGCAGCGCGAACACATCTTGATATTGTTAAATCAACACTTTAACTTTAGCCAGCTGGTTTTGACTGGGGTTTTGGCATTTGGTGGTAAGAATGTCCAACAGATGTTATGGAAACTTCTTCGGCGACGTATCTTCGTTAAACTTCACGCATCGCACAATTTGAGATACTAGCGTGCATTGGCCTACCACGGTCTTTTTTTTCAACGTTACAGGATCTGAGTCGATGTTTAAGATCCTTACTGGCATCGTGTTTTTTACTCGTACTAAAGTTCTGCCAACGAGTAATTCCATTTCAACTAAATCGCCTTCCATCGGTTCAATCGCGCGTATGTAGCCTTCCCGGAGATTTCCGTGCCATCACCACACTTTCAGTCCTTTGAGGCAGAGTTACGTCTTCATTCAATAAGACTTGAACGGCTGTCTTCTCTGATGAATGAAAGGGAATTTATTCATTATCGATCTTTAGCATATCGTTCTTCATATACAAATGGAACCCTTACTTCTTTATAACGTCCATTCCCAGGATAGCTTTTTCCGTGATGTCGGTTACCAGTACTTGATGGTCGAGTGAGGTTTAGTACGATGCCGTTGTACATGCCTATTTCACCGCAGTTCAAAGTTGTCACTCCTCTTTCCCGAAGTATTCGTCGCGCTATCTCCTCGATGCTTTCCAGTGTTTGCGCGAGTACTTCTGCAGCACAACAGAGTCTATGACCGTCTCGTTGCGATGCCTGTTTTGCTGCTTCAAACTCCAAAGCATGCACCAAAGCGTCATCCAATGTTTTCGGTCAAGTTAACCGGAGAGTTTGCTGCGTTTTGTTGTCTCGGAGGCCGTCTACAAAGGTTGGAATAGCCAACTGCTTCAAGAAGGTATCTGATGCTATAGGATAAGCAAGCCGTGTTAATCTAGCGATGTCAGCCTCAAACTCTTAAAGACTTTTGGCAGGTTTCTGAACCCGACTTTTAATTTGAGTTTGATACACTTGTTGAAGTTGAACATCTCCATATCTCATTTCTAATCGTAAAATTAAGAGTTCGTAATTTTCTTGCAGGTGGTCAGGAACAGTTTGTAAAATTCCAAGCGCTTCTTCACGTAAGGACACTATTAAAGACGTCGCTTTCTGCTTGTTGCTCCAACCATTAGCTGTAGCTGCAGCTTCAAACTGCTTGTAGTAGGTTAATCATAAAACTTTACCATCAAAATTCGGAGGTACAACTTTGAACTTGTTAGTAGTTTCTTCCCTATGGTCCATCATTAAATCTTCTCTCGTGACGCTTCCTTCGCCATGAAAATTTTAGTTTGTCCTCTATTGCTTCCATTTTATCATTCATAGATTCGCAAATTTCTTTTTTTAAATTTAACATATCTGCTTGGGCCTCTTCTTGCACAATTTTGATCTGATTTTCTACACTAACTTGTATTTGTTCTTCAATAGTCTTTATTCGATTTTCTGCGCTCGCTCGTAATTCTTCTTTTAAACTCCTAGAATTTTCTTCCATTTTCTGAAAATTTTTGGACAGTTTTTCTTGGATATTTTTCTTCGTCGATTCGAGTATTTTAAGTATTTTTGAATCTATTTTAACTGCTTGCAAACGCGTCACCGGCATAAACTATATATAACATATATAAAAGTTTAAATACACTACTTTAACAAACTGAAATAGCTATGATTACACTTTATGAATAAACACGCGAACTAAACAGTTATTTACGCAATCAATGTTTTTAATACGGGAGCGATATTACTTAATGATATTTACACTAAAAATCGCGAACAGCTTTATTTATTTACACGATTTCGACGGGTTTTAAACCGGACACCTGATACCAATGTTGCGTTTATTATTACTACTAAAACTAACTAATTTATTTATACTAAAAATATGTGCACGTTAAACTAACGAACTAATTAAACATAAAGAAATTTAATAAAAACACTTACACTATAACTTATGTATAACACTATCACTTACACTAAGATAAGTACGCGGATAACTATTTAACACTTATTGTTTGTTTACACTAAAGTCACGTACAAGGTTATACACCGTAGATTTATCTTGCACGCGTTAACTACTTATTTATTTATTTATTAATTTATTTAACAGTGCCGTCTTTGAATTACGGGAAATAACTGACCTACGATTTGTTTGTACCGTATTTATACGTTTCTGCAAACAGTCGAGAAGCTTTTACATTCTTTCGTGAACGTTCTAGACGTGGATAAAAAGTACGGGAGCGTTCTCAAAATTTATAAAAATTTTGCGAATGTTTCAATACTTATTATGTACGAATAATTTTTACGTACTTATACATTTACCTCATTTGTTTTAAAAAAACTTTGTTGATTTCCAGTTACATGTATGCAAACATAGCAAATTTTGTTTATTGAAAAACAATTCAACAAATTCTAAAGTTTTCTATAATTTTGTTCTGCATGTTAAAAAAATGTAATATTTGTTTTGTATACCAAAGAATTTTTTGCTTATTGAAATTTCAAACATTAAAAACGTACGAATGTGATACTTTACCTAAGCATAATTTACAAGCAATCCAAAAGTCTCCCACATCGTTCTTCCATTAGACCGAAGGTCCCAAGTTCAAATCCCGTAGCTGCCAATTCTAAAAACTTGTAAAACAATCACCGCCGCTTTAATTAAAACTAAGTCATTAATGTTTAATGGTATTCTCTAAGAAATAATACAAATGCCATTCAAGAACCAAAATTTTATTTATTTATTTCAAGAAAACCATCATTTCATTTTACTTTGCAAAATTGTTTTTTATTCAACACCAACGTGACACTCTCCTAACGAATCGTTAAGACATTTATTAAACGAATCCGATTCGTTTTGTTGTACGCGGACATTTCACGTTCTTGTAGTGATTATAAAACATTTTTGTGCCAAAATTTAAAACGTTTACTGTTTTTGAAAAAAAAAATTTGTAATATTTAAAAAAAGAATTGGTTTTACTAGGCATGTTACAGCGCTAATTAATTATCTATTAAAAAACGATTAGAATGCTATTTACATTTTTGTTTTGTTTCATAATGAAATCATTCTTTATCAAGTAGATCTTCGAAAGAAATTTTTGTGATGTAATCGTTTTCAAAACAAATATTTTCATGCATTTTGTTGTAATAAGTACCTAGATATGAATTTACGCATTCATTGTCGCTACAAAATTATTTGTAGAACTTACTATTTTCGGAATGTTTGCATACGTTTTTGTTTTTATTAGACATGTGGTATTTTTAGAACTAACATATGATATTTGAGGAATTAAGTATTTAAGGATTCAAATTATGAACAGACGTATTTGGTAACAGGTTTAGTTGCATCAATCAAGATGAACAAAATTATAATTGTAAACCGGTTCTCACAAATTTATTAGTTTTGTGATTTTGTAACAAGTAATTTGCGAAAGTAATGAGGCAACTCTAAAATAAAGTTTGTAATAAGCCTAATTACAATGTATATAGTGTAGAAGTTTAAATATTTATTAGTTGACACAAAGGTTATCTTTTGCTTGTGCTTATCTTTTTAATAACCGTTTTCCCTTTTGTTATAATTTAAGGTCTATTTTGTTTCTTAGAGTAAAATATAATCTTGTCAAGTTTCGTACACAAAAGAATAGTAGTTTTATTAGACCGAAATCTAATAATGCATCTAAAAAATCTAAGTGGCGTAACGTTACACTTGACGTTATTCGGAGATATCTTAATATATGGATCTCCACAGCCTCATTAGTTCAAGTGTTGGCCGTCAAAGCGACACCACTTCCGGCTAAAAGACAACGACCGCTGTCGTGATCCACCGCTAGTTAATAAATTATTCATTTCATAATTAAATCAGTATATTTAGCATATTCGTTTGTCTTTAGAAATATTTTTCGTTTCAACGGTGGACAATAGAGAATAATCTTCAAGTTCGTGCAAGATGGTATCCCGTGCCCTTGTCATCTCTTGCTCTAGATAGTCTCTTTGCAATGATTGATTTCTTCGCCGTAACGCGTCGTAGAAAGTTACAGGTTCAAGATTGATTTTGGGTCCTTCATAACCGAAAAAGCGGAAGTATATCTTGCTTAAACTTAGACAGTTTCTTGTTGATTATTTTATATCGTTGTGCAAATACTGAGGATAAAATTTAATTTCAAGGAAACAAGCATAAAATATCTTTGTAAATTTTATTTGGTGTCTATGTAGTACAGTACGATACGAACAGAAGATAAGTGTGTATTTTATAATTTCCTTTGGGATACGGAAGCGGCAATGGGACGATAATAAAGCGAGGTATGTTGCTTTCTGTTAGGTGTCACTACCGGTATACTTTTTAATCACGTTCGGATTATTTATTATTCATCCTTTTGTTGTTTTAAATTTTTTTGTCGAAACGGAATTGTTTTCTAACAAAACCCGCCAAACTAATAATTTAAAATCAAACACCTCAATCAAAGAGTAACAATTTATAGCTGGAAAAGTTTGCATCTTTAGCAATCCACGTGATGGCCACAAATTTCTGCTGATTTTTAAGCAGTCCCTTTATGTCGTAAAGTAAAGCACCTTCTTCTCAGCGTTTCGCATTAATGTTTACCATATTTATTTCTTGACGTTTAGCTATAAATTGCAGAAACTTCTTGGTTTCTACCGCCATCTCCTTATAATAAAAAAATTCGTTCGCGCATTCTGATAAATTTTTTTGAGTATTTATAACTGTTTAAACGTTAATTAATTTAAGTAAAGGTGACATCTGCAAGAGTCTGCATTTAATCCAACTGTCGTCGTGTCCCAGAGGGTATAAGAAGGGAAACTCAACTCGCGAATCCCTTAATACAACTTACATCCCTTTCGCGGTACTGTTCTTTGAATAGCTCTTTCTCCCTCGCGTAATAAATAATTTAAATTTAATCACGTTCCTTTGTAACTGAATTAAATTACCCATATTAATGTGCGAACTTGATTGTTTACATTATTTAGAACTTGTGATTTGTTGAAGCAGATACATTTAACATTTGTTTACATATTTTAAGAATTTGCAAATAGGCTTAATTACTACGTAGTAAAGACTAACAGTAGCCTCTTTAGCATAGATAATCGGCAAACTTACAATTATATGTATGTTGCTCTATTTCTTTTTCTTTTCCACTTAAAGTACTTTTGCTACATACTTTAATTTGTGTATAAAAATAATTAAATTTCAAAATAAAGTGAATTTTTACAAACACCGTTGTTTTGTAATTGTAAAAATAAATACACATTCAAGTTGGTTGGTATTTTAGAGTAAATAAAAATGTATCGAGGATTGATTGTTAATAAAGTGTAGAAAAGGCGTTCTTCTAAAATTTACTACTTTATTTAGAAAGCAAGAATTATAAAATTGTTGTATTCATTAGCGTGGGTGGCAAGCAGTTAGTGGAAAATGTATATTAGGATAGAAAAACTAGTTGTCCACGTTATTGTAAGAAATAACTGAATAACGGTAGGTATACAATGCAATCCGTAACTATCAATAAAATAATAAGCATTACAAGTTTAATCTGTTAGGTGGTTTCCTTGTCCGAGTAGACCTTCGTAGGATAGTTGGTTCCTATTCAAGTACAATTGGCACTTCCGATGAACTTGAAGGTATCACTGCCACCATAGTTGGTATCTCTTCGTTTGATACATGATTTCGTTTGGGTACCAGTAATCCCTCGGATTCTTTTTCTGAATTCGGGTGGAAACATATTGCCGATTCTCTACTTCGGTCAGCTTCATCTGGTCAACATGGTGGTTATGTGTAAATCCACCTACCACGACGTTATAATGTAAATTCCCAGTTTGCGATGCTACCACTCCATATCTCCATTTGTATGCCTTGTTAGTGTAACACCTAACTTGGACCTTGTCCCCGATGTTGAATTTCCGAGCCATACGAATATTTATGCCTTTATTATCTTGTTCTGATGATACGTTTCGTTTAACTAAATCAATCCTGGTCTTTATCGGTCTTTTTAACATTAATTCCGCAGGGTTGTTACGTACATAAATTTAAATAATGCAGTACCCTGTATATTAGTTTAATTTATAAATTACTTTTATATTTCTCGACGCCATCTATCGGGTTCGTTGGTCACTTTGTATTGAGCAGACGACATCCGGTGAGATTTCCGGCATTTTTGACTTTACCATCGTACCTGTTATTATCTATGTCTGCGTGAATTGAATATCGTTTTTCAAAAATCATCCACGTGTTGGGACACGATGGAAATTAGTAGTTTCCTTAAATAATTGATTTAGTCCACGCAGAGTAAGTGATTTTGTTCTTTCTTTGATTAAAGGTAATTTTTATGTCTTTTTGGTTAGCGCCATGTGCTACCTTTATGAATAGGGGTATTCTTATTGTTACCTAAAATCCTCAAGGGAAAATTATAATCGGAAGCGGAAGATCCTAATTACTGGATACGATTCAATTCTATTCGGAGGCCATAACTTAACCTTGATGACTATCACCTTGTTCGGAAGATCATAATTACTGGATACGATTGAATTCTATTCGGAGACAGTTAATACCTTGATGACTGTCGCCTTGTTCGGAGGATCGTAGTTACTGGATACGATTGAATTCTATTCGGAGGCAATTACTTAACACCACCATAGGCGGAAAATTAATGTAACAGCATACGATAAGTGTCGGTTCGATTACTGTCCCTTAAATGTGTCTTTTATTTGTAGTTTGTAAGTCGCCAGGTAGACACGATTATTTTTCAGGAAGTTTAATTGCAGGAAGCCAGTAGGAAAAACGTTTTTCTGAAAGTACCCTGGAATTTGGTAAGTCAATTTTTACTTATTTATGCGTTGTCGCTACGGTGTATACTCACGACTTATTATATTTGCTAATCGTACGTTCGAATTGATTTGTTACTTGTGATTGTTACCCAATTAATTTATTAATGTTACTTACTGATAAAGTTTTATACATGTTATAGTAATTACACTCTTGTTTGACGTGTAGTGTAAGTTGCCGATCCTGCTGCTATCTTCTTTTCTAAATTCTCTCCAGTACCGGCTTATATTTGGCTATTTAATTGTTAATAGATTTATCTTGATAGAGTAATTAAAGTACAATTGTTGTTAACGACGTAGTTTCTTTTTTTCATTTCTTTCAGCATTACGAACCTAACATCTTGTTACAAGTGATACCATTCTGTTGTGAGCGGACAGAAGTTACTTTGGGATAGGCTCTGGCGCCCTTAATTATATTTAATGTATATGTGAGCTCCCTCTCTCACCGACGTTTGTGAGTTGGCCGTGCAGGTTCGTAAAATACCTAAAGCTTGTAACAAATTGGCGACCCAACTTAATGGGGCTCGATTTTCTCATATCGAATTTCTCATTTCACTACATTTCTTTTAACTATTTTCTTTAATTGTGATTAGCGTAGGATTACTGGTACTCATAGGTAACTTATACTGTTGAATTTCTGTCGACTTAGTGTGTAACAAATTGGCTACCCAACGTTAAAGGGGCCGACTTTTCGATTCTTTTTTATATTGAAATTCTCATTCGTTATAATTCTTTCTGCTGTTTAGATTTTTTTCCCTAATTAGTGTAGGATTACTAGCAGGAATAGGTAGTTTATATTGTTGACTTTCCCTCGATTTAGTGGGTGCGATCATAAGTTCTTCTAGCTTTATTGATTTCTTTTATCTTTTCTTAGTCTTACGTGGGTTCGATTTTACTTTGCTTTCTTTACTTAGCTATTGCTACTAGACTGGACGTCTGAGTTACTTCATTAACTTTTGCTTTTTCTGTATTTTTCTTTAGTGCTGCAGTTTGACTGTAGAATAGCACTTTGCTTACGTTTCTTTTAATCGGACCTTCGCTTTGATTTTTGGATTGACTTGACTACGTCGATTATTTTTTTCCTATTGGTTTAATTACTGGGTAGTGATACTGCTGGTACTTACTATTGTTTTGAGTTCTTGTCAGGCACGTGGTGGCAGTTTTCCGTCGTAATTGACTGCTTTGGTTAGTTTCTTGTTTACTTGTTTGTTTTAGCTATGTATTCTTCAGATGAAGAACCACCACTTCTTACTTCTTCGGACTCTGATTCCGAAACGAATTTAAGTAATTGGAATGTTACTTTTTCTGGTGAAGATCCTTTTTTGCTTATGGAATTTCTTCTGCGGATTGACGAATTGTGCCTGTCTCGTGGTGTTTCACAACATCAACTTTTCCTCTCAGCTTTCGAGGTTTTGTCTGGCAAAGCTCTTCTTTCTTTTAGGACAAACCGAACCTCTTTGCGTTCTTGGAAGGACGTTGCTGCGCTGTTGAAATCGGAATTTCTTCCGGTAGATTACGACGATCGCTTAATGGAGACAATTCGGAAGCGTACTATGGGAGCTAACGAATCTATTGGGATGTACGTTACCACCATGCGGTACCTCTTCTTACAAATGTTAGAACCAGTTTCTTATCACACACAACTCAAGATTGTGCGTTGTAATCTGACTCCGTTTTATCAGGCAGGGCTTGCGTTAATGTCGATTTCTACTTTCGAAGAATTAGTGAAGTATGGAAGACAGCTCGCTCAATCTAAGGCTTCCATAGACGAGTATAAACCACCTACGCCTTCTCAAGTTATATCTTTTAAGACAACTTCGGTTAACGCATGTGAGCACTATGATAGTCAGCCGTTGTCTACTCCGGTTACCTGTTCTCTTGATACTTCTTCACTTTCTCCTTCGATATCTATTTCTAAATCTAATAATCGTGTTCGTTGTACTTCTAAAAATGCTATACCTTCACGTCTGGTAGCTTCCCTTTCTGGTCTGTCTTTGATTTTGGGCATTACGTGTCCTACTAAAGACCAATGGTACAACCAGTTAGTAGGTAAGGTATCAGCGTCTCCTCGCCGATTTTCTCGTTGGTTAGTGGTCCAAGGTTGTCTATGGAAACGAATACGGGTTTCTCCTGATGATAAGCATCTGTGGAAGCTGGTCGTTCCAAACGACCAACGTAAGCCAATCATTCATGATCATCACGTTCACTCCACTTCTGGGCATCGTAGTGTCGCCAAGACGTTACTTTTTCTTCGGCGTCGTTTTTATTGGCCTCATATGAGATCGAAAGTGGCAGAGTACGTTCGCTATTGCCCGGTTTGTCGGTCGCAGAAAGCGCTTGGTTTAGATCAACGATTGGATCGGGGTACTGCTGGCTCTACCTCGTCTATTTCTTCCGTACTAGCTCGACAAACTTTTGCGAATCCTTCTAAAGGTCGTAGATGTTCTACGGATGCGAAAGCTAGTCCTCTCTCGTCAACATCGTTTCGTTTTGACATTTCTGGTTGTGCTTCGTTGCGTCCTTCTATTAATCGTTCACTTCTTTTTCATCGGCGTCGCAAGCGTCATAAGTTCTAATCTGTTTTGTTTCGCTTTAGGATTGCGACTTTTGGCTATTCTGTTGGTTCTCGTCTGTAGACTCTTTGGTTTGGTTCTTTGGTTATGTTGACGGTATTTTATTGGTTATAGCTGGGATACTCCCCAATTGTTCTCTCCAGTTTGCTGTACTAAATTTCTTTTTTTCTTGAGTTTTTAATCAATTTCTTTGGGTTTTTTTTTCTTAACCATCTTACTTCGGGACGGACTACCTTTCTGTTTGTATATAGTTACATCCGCTTAGTCGGCCATTTTGAGATTGGTAAGTCACTAGTAGGACTTTCGCTTTGGTTTTAGTTTAGTTTTTTTTCTTTGTTGGGTTTCCTATTCCGCTTGTCGGCATTTAAGTTTTGGAGTAAATTTTCCAATTTGGAGACAGCAATTGGTACGCCCTTGTTATGACTAACTGTGATATCTTTTCTCTTCTCTTTTTCTTTTTTTATTAGGGCGGTTGGTTGGGCACCGTAGGGTGGTCTCTCTTTTCATTCTTTTACGGGGTGAAGAATGAATCAGGCAGTTACATCAAGCCTTATCTATCTCCGTCTTTCTCTATCTCTTATCTTTCCTATTTCTCATTTTTTCTTCTTGGGCTTAGGGATTTTCTATGTGACATCAATTCTTTTTTTTTTCTTTTTTTGATCTGCTTATGGTTCGCCTCTTGGGTGGTTAGTTGGACATAGAAATACCTAGTCTTATCTTTCTTGTCTTTTTTGTTTTTTTCTTTTATCTTGGCTTGTTGCTTGAACACTCTCCTTTTTCTTCTTTTTTTAGTAACTTCCTTCTTTAGTGTTCACTGTAACTGTGTTTCTTTTTTTTCTTTTCTTTCTCAGGTACTTTTTTTGCTGTATTGGGTTTAGTGGGTTTTTGTTTTCTTGTTTTTGGATTGAAACTTGGAATAGACTGCAACGTCGCTTCTTGTACTCTGTACTTCCGCTTAGTCGGCATTTTTGATGTTGTTAGTCACCGTTAGGATATTTCTCTTCTTTGGGTTTCTTTTGCTCTTGGAATATTCTAATCCGTTCTTCGGCATTTACGTTCCAACGTGACATTCTAACACAACGAGCACTGACTCACTACGCTCAATTGGCAAGTGAAGTTTTCTATTCTTTATTGACTCTTACTTCTTTTTCTTTCTTTCTTTTGGTTTTGTTTTGGGTTTCGCGGTTTGGATTTCTTTTGGATTGGCACTCATTTAGTGTTTAGCTTTTTGGTAACTTTGTTGGTGTGACTCTTGGATTATTGATTTTTTTTCTCTGCCTTTTAGGTAGTCCGACTTATGTCGACTTTTAATCAGAATCTTTTCTTTTGCTTGAGATCTCTTCGTTGGTTTTCTTTGCTTAGATCTTTAGGATCTGTTTGGTTTTTTTGGTGGAAGAATCTCATATCGTCTGTTGACGACTTTTTGGAGCACAACTGCAGTAGTTTTCTTTTTGACTTTTCTTCTAAATCCGCGTATCCCCATTCGACATCTAGATACTTTTTTTTTTCTTTTTACTTCTTTAGCTTAGTTAGCTTTGGGGACTTATACTTGGGGTTGGATTTGTATTCAGGGGTTGGGGTTTCAAGGGATTTTAGGGCGTTGTCCTTGACCGTGGTCTAAACTTCTTTTCTTTCCTATCATTCTTCTTTTTCTCTTGGTTTGCTTGGTACTGTCGATCAGTAAGGTCTATGGGACTGCGTTGCTTTCTTGCTTCTTAGCGTAACGACTGTTGTCGACTTTCAACGAGTACCTGTTCTGATATTTCTATTCTGTTGGTTGAGTTTCTGGTTCTTTGAAGTATCATTCCGCTTCATGCGACTTTTGGACACATCTGGTTGGTGATGCTTAGTAAATTGGGAAAACTTCTTTCATCTACGTTTCTTCTTGGGTTGGGTGTTATTGTGTTTTGGGGTTGGTTTTGGATTTTAGGGTTCTATCCTTGGCGTATGCCTAAATTTCTGTCTTCATTTTGGCTTTTGTCTTTGTTGTTCTCGCTCCACGCTTTTATCTTGCTGGGGGGGGGGGGGAATTCTGTTACGTACATAAATTTAAATAATGCAGTACCCTGTATATTAGTTTAATTTATAAATTACTTTTATATTTCTCGACGCCATCTATCGGGTTCGTTGGTCACTTTGTATTGAGCAGACGACATCCGGTGAGATTTCCGGCATTTTTGACTTTACCATCGTACCTGTTATTATCTATGTCTGCGTGAATTGAATATCGTTTTTCAAAAATCATCCACGTGTTGGGACACGATGGAAATTAGTAGTTTCCTTAAATAATTGATTTAGTCCACGCAGAGTAAGTGATTTTGTTCTTTCTTTGATTAAAGGTAATTTTTATGTCTTTTTGGTTAGCGCCATGTGCTACCTTCATGAATAGGGGTATTCTTATTGTTACCTAAAATCCTCAAGGGAAAACTATAATCGGAAGCGGAAGATCCTAATTACTGGATACGATTGAATTCTATTCGGAGGCCATAACTTAACCTTGATGACTATCACCTTGTTCGGAAGATCATAATTACTGGATACGATTGAATTCTATTCGGAGGCAGTTAATACCTTGATGACTGTCGCCTTGTTCGGAGGATCGTAGTTACTGGATACGATTGAATTCTATTCGGAGGCAATTACTTAACACCACCATAGGCGGAAAATTAATGTAACAGCATACGATAAGTGTCGGTTTGATTACTGTCCCTTAAATGTGTCTTTTATTTGTAGTTTGTGAGTCGCCAGGTAGACACGATTATTTTTCAGGAAGTTTAATTGCAGGAAGCCAGTAGGAAAAACGTTTTTCTGAAAGTACCCTGGAATTTGGTAAGTCAATTTTTACTTATTTATGCGTTGTCGCTACGGTGTATACTCACGACTTATTATATTTGCTAATCGTACGTTCGAATTGATTTGTTACTTGTGATTGTTACCCAATTAATTTAGGTAAATGACTTATCGCTTGCTGCTTATATCCACAATCAATTATCATTATTAATGTTACTTACTGATAAAGTTTTATACATGTTATAGTAATTACACTCTTGTTTGACGTGTAGTGTAAGTTGCCGATCCTGCTGCTATCTTCTTTTCTATATTCTCTCCAGTACCGGCTTATATTTGGCTATTTAATTGTTAATAGATTTATCTTGATAGAGTAATTAAAGTACAATTGTTGTTAACGACGTAGTTTCTTTTTTTCATTTCTTTCAGCATTACGAACCTAACATCTTGTTACAAGTGATACCATTCTGTTGTGAGCGGACAGAAGTTACTTTGGGATAGGCTCTGGCGCCCTTAATTATATTTAATGTATATGTGAACCCCCTCTCTCACCGACGTTTGTGAGTTGGCCGTGCAGGTTCGTAAAATACCTAAAGCTTGTAACAGGGTTTATACCTGTGCTTGAATGTGGTAATTTCCTATATTGCAATTAGAGTTGACACAATTTAAAATGTAGATCTCCTGGTTCGTTCCGCATACTGCGCAATCCCTTTTTTACAACTTGGACATACCGTTCAGCTTGTCCATTTGCCGCAGGGTGGTAGGGCGCGGTGCATTTATGGTGAATTCCATTTGATTTCAGAAACATTTCAAATTCCGTCGGTTTCAATTGACTACCGTTGTCGGATACCACTGTAACTGGTAATGCAAATCGAGAGAAGATATTTCGCAGAATTCGTATCGTGGCAGTCGTTGTAATATTTTTCATCGGTATTGCCTCGATCCATTTTGAGTAAGCATCTACAATAATAAGTATGTAAGTGTTTATGAAAGGTCCTAAATAATCTATGTGGATACGTTGCCCGGAACTGATGCATATTCTCATGGATAGTATTGTAACGTTTTCGTTACTGTTATTATTTGATTTTAAATTATCTGTATTATTTTAACTAAATGTTGCGTGTAAACCTTCCTTTATTTTTATTTTGTGGAGTCGCTACTTTTTAGGGCGTTGTCGCCTTGAGATTCATTCAGTACTTAGCGTTCGACGAGTACGCATGTGGTATTTCATTTAGAAGCCATGTAGCTTTTATCTTACCTTATGTCTACAATATCTTTATTTAAAAAGTCTGTGTTAATAATACAAGTATGTCTTTCATTTCTATTTTGTTGAGTTTATCTAATTCCCAGTTTTTATTTGTTTTAAATTTTTTTTTGTACCGATTTTATCTTTAAATAAATAAATCGTTACCTATATAATTTGAGTAGATTTGGTGTATGAATACACCATCAATGCCAAATATTCAAATTGATTTTCGTAAAGAAAATATACCTTGGTCATCGATTCTTGATGGAAATTTCCCAAGGCTATTCGCCAACATTAGCTCTGCATTCCGTTGGATGACATCAACGTGAAATTTGATCTATATGCGTGAGTTATTTGTATCTATCGTTGATTAAAGACTGCTTCATCAACAAACTTGGTTTTTCTTCTTACAAAATAACATATTTGAACGTCACTTATTAAATATAAAAAAAATAAAATTCTCTAATTAATATAAAAATTAAATTTGCGTACCGCAAATATTTAATTTAATTCAAAATTGTTTCTTATTATATGTAAAGAAATACCGGTATTATCTTAGTTTTAAGTTTAATTAATTAAATATTGAAAATTTCGATTCTTAGTTTTAAGTAATCTTACTGAGTTTTACCTTATTGTTTTTGTTTTGTTTTGTTTTTGAATATAGGATTATAACTATCTTTTGAGATTGAATCAATGAATTTTTCCTGTGTAACTTTTTATTGCAGATAAGACTTTAATAGTTTAGTCTTAAAATCAAACTATTTGGCATCCCTGACATCGAAAGTTAATTGACCAATTTTGACAATTTTTCTAATTGTTTAATTAATTTACATCGTTTGTTAGCGCACTCTTCGCTTATCTAAACTACATGAGAGTTGCGCTACAGTATACTTTTGTAGGCGAGTTTGCAACATTAGAGCAATGTAAACAATTTTTGCTCATTGCCTCAATGTCTGAGTCGATTCCTTTCCATTATAGATAACTACGTGCAATTGCTTTCATTTTGACAATGCCAACATGCGCACTATAAAGTTCTTCTAATATTTTGTGTTGTAACGTTTTTGGTATGACCACCCGTATTCCCTTAAAGATACACCCATCCAACAATTCACATTCGGCTTGCAAACAGCCTGTTGCTAAGGTGTCGCCTGTCTGTAAAGATAAATACAAACGTTTAAGCTCTGGATCCTTTAGTGTACGATTTCTTATTTCCTTCTGCGTTACTGGAAGTAGGTCAATCTGGTGAATTTGTAGAACTGATTCTGTAATAATGCCGCTTCGATTTGTTTCTGTAGGTAAGGGAAATCTTGAAAAATAGTCAGCATTTGCATGATTCTTACTTCGCCTGTACTTGAGTTGGTAATCAAATCCAGAAAGGAAATTGGCATAATGCAACATCCTGGTGCGAATGTAGCAGGCATTTCCTTGGTTGGATGAAAAATTGCCGTGAGTGGTTTATTATCCGTAACAATAATGAATTTGCGGCCGTAAAAATATTGGAAAAAAATGTTTAAGTCCCCAAACTATTGCTGTAGCTTCCTTGTTTACGTGACTGCATGATTTTTCACTTTTTGACAAGGAACGTGACGCGAAGGCAATTGGTTTTTCAGTTCCGTCTGAATACCTGTGAGATAGTATGGCATCTAATCCTTCCGGCCCTGCATCGGTAGCTAAAACTAACGGTAATTCCATATTAAAATGTGTAAGTACCTTTGGACTAACGATTTCTTCCTTAATGTCACGAAATGATTTTTCGCAGTCTTCTGACCATTTAAACTTTGCATTCTTGACAAGCAATGCATATAAAGGTGCTAGTTTCAAAGGTAGAAACCGGTGATAGTAATTTATCAACCCTAGTAACTTACGTACCCTCTGTACATCTTTAGATCGTGGAGCATTTTTGATCGAATCGATTTTGTCCCGCATGGTATGTAGTTCTGATTCATCAATCACATGACCCAAATAATTAATTAATTTTTTGAAGAACTCATTTTTTGTTTTGTTTAAATGCAAGCCACTGGCACGTAATCTGTCGAAGGCTTTCTTCAACCGGTGGATTGTTTTTTGATACGTCGAACCTTGGACTTTAATATCATCGAAGAAGCAAGTAACTCCTTCTAATCCACTTAGTAGCTGCTTCATAAAACGCTGCCAACAGTTTGGTGTTATTTTTACACCAAACATAAGGCGTTTTACCTTGTAAATACCCAGATGTGTTGAAATTGCTTGTAACATTGCAGTTTCTTTGTCAACTTCCATATGGAGGTAAGCTTGGCTGATGTTCAGCGAGCAAAAATATTTTCCTCTATGTCGTATTCTGGGTATAAGATAGTTGTCATTCTGGATATGCTTGTTTATTGTGCCTTTGTAATCAGCGCATAAGCGTAATTTCCCATTCTTCTTAACTACTAGAACTACTGCAGAACCCCAGGTTGAGTGTGTTACCTTTTCTATGATATCTGTTTTTCCAGCCGTAGGATTTTTTCTTCAACGCGAGCTTTTAATGCGTACGGCACTGGTCGCGCTTTCATAAATATTGGTGTAACTGAACTAGTGTCATAGAACATTTGTAGTCAGGAATTTTTTCAATTTCGTCCGCAAATAAGTCTTTGTAATCATCGAACAAAGTGTTTAATTTCTCGTTTGTATCGTAACAGGAAACATTTTTGATATATGGCCAGTTCAGCTTAATTCTTTTTAACCAATCTCTGCCAAAGATTGCATCCACTTCTTGGTGTAGATAATGATATGTAATTTGTACATTTGCTATGCCAACTGGTTTAATAATTTCTTCGGTGTACGTACGTAATTTAATTGATGTCGGTAACAACCTTTTCTTGATGACATAGAAGTAATGGCAACTCTTGTATCAAGCTCCATTTTTGTTAGTACATTATCAATATTCACTTCTAGTACAAATTTATAATTGTTAATGTCGTTTGTCTTGTAAACATTTAACATATGAGTTGAGTAAATATCAGCACCATCTTCCCAATTTGATTCGAGATTTTTTGATGTTGTTTCCACGTATTTGCCTTTTTGTTAGCTACTTTTTCCTGATTGGCGGATTTTAGACAAACACTTGCCAAAGCTATAACCTTTAATTAAAAATTTTTTTATTTATAATTAAATAAGCTTTATTAATAGATATAATAAATTTAAACTGCATGCCCAAATATGCAATTTCTGTTTTAATTAGACTAAAAATTTTAATATATTTGGATTAAATTAAAGTCAACATTCCAATTTTTTTGTAAGGAAGTATTATCATCATTAGAACGTAATTAGTGGTTGAACAATTGCAATCTTAATTTCCATTACAAATTCTCAACATTTGTTCGTAGTTTGCATTTTTTGTGCTTTGTTTACATTGCTTTTTTTAAATTTGAATATAAGAACAATGACAAAATTTGAAAAAACTTTGATCATCTTTCTCTCAAACCGAGAACGGGTTTATGTTTTTGCATTTTGAACACTTTTTTATTATTTTTTTTTAAATTTATGTTTATATTTTACCTCATGTAAAGTACGCAATGGCAAACAAAAATTATTGGGCCAATGGAAACATTCGGCAAACGTAATAAATTTTGTTTGTAATCATTTGGATTTGGTTCATTACATCTGAATTATGTTGGAAAACCTAGTTTTGTTGATTATAAAATTAGTATAATTACTTATTAAACAAAAATTTACTAGTATTAAAACCAAAATAAAAGATTGAATTGAAATTTGAGAAGAAAGAATGCAAAAATTTTCATCAAAATAACGCTTGAAACAGTGTTTCCAGAGACCCCGACCTCCTGTTCTCCTGGGGCGTACTCCATACCCTTAGTAATGCTCCCTTCTGCTCAAGGCTTTGCAAAGATTAGGACCGCCATTGATAAGTATTGTATATAAGGGGTTACTTAAGATTCATTTTGTAATGCATAATATTTAGTGTTGTTTTGTGTGTCAGTTTTGTGCAAAATGCCACGTCTTCTTGGACAAGCAGAGTTATCACTAAAGATTAGAGGGAGGATTATTGCTTTACGAAAATGTGGATTTTCTATCCGAGTAATCTCTGCACGTATGGGTTTATCGTTAAGATAATTTTTTATTTTGCGTTTGATAGTATTCTTTAATATTAGCAGTCTTTTCAATTTCAAGCATAGATATATACCTATTTTATAAGTATGCTAATGTAGTTTTTAAGTTAATGGATGATATGATGTATAATTCAGGTTGCATAATTATTCGCCCTGGTCGGAAGGTTTAGTAATTCTTTTTCCGAGATGAAGATGAAATCTAGATGTTTTTGTCTCTTTAGACACAAAGCACCTCATGATGATGTAGTCCATACGCTTTACATCTTCACCACTGTACCTGCATGTGTTATCACCCACCAGTCCCATCTTACTCAAGTGGTATCTGCAGTGGATGTGTCCTGTTAGTATGCACAGAGGAGTTTTAATTTTCTTCTTCTTAACTTTATAACTTCCTTTGCCCTCTTTTTGTTAGGGCTAAGGAATTTTTTAGACCCGGCATTTTGTTCCAAGTTCTGTTGATTTCTTTGTTGGCCCAGTTGGTGATAACTTCCTGATAGTCTCTTTGGCTAAAGCCATAAATGGGAGATGGCCCTATAAAAGGTTTTACTGCACCTAATTTTGCTTGCTGATCTGCTTCCACATTTTCTCCTATTCCCTTATGCCCTGGCACCCAAACAAGTTCAACTTTATTCTTGTCCGCCAGCTAGATGCGTAATCTTACTCTGTTTATTTGCAATGCTTTTAATGCCGCTTGGCTGTCCAAATGATGTATATATTTTGTTTGCATCAGATGTTTCGCTACCATGGATGGCGTGTACTTCTGCTTGGAAAATGGTGGCTTCAGCACCGAGGGATACGTGTCTTTTGAATCTAGGTCCCACCACTCCTGCCCCCACACCACCGTTTTCTATTTTGGATCCATCTGTGAACTATTTTTGGGAAGACTCCGACACGCATCTCGTGCCTTCCACTCAGTGTTTCCTAGCGGGGGACTTAACTCTGTATTTGTGATCGCTCACTGCGGCCATGTCTAACACAGGAATGGCTTTGAGAATTCCCAGATTACTTTTGAGGTTGTCTTCTTTGAAATTGTGTACCTCATGTAGTTTGAGGGCCTGCTTCATAACTTCTTCTTTAATTGCCACTGGTAGGAGATCCAAGCTGAGAAGGATTTCTATTGGAGCGGTAGGTGTTGATTTCAAGGCGCTTATGGTGGTTAGACATGTTAACCTTTGCACCTTTGTCAGCTTCGCTGGCGCGGTACTTTGGTCTACTTTTTTCCACCAAGCTGCAGACTCGTAGAGAACTGCAGGTCTAACGACCCGTTTGTAGATCTGGTTATGCTGCGGTTCAAACCCCACGTTTTGCCAATCATTTGGCGGCAAGACCATAAAGTTTTTATATCCCTGTTAGTCGTTTTGAACAGGTGACTTTTGCACGTTAGTTTTTGGTCCAGTGACACCCCCAGGTATTTAACCTCTTTGGTTAAATACCTGGGGGTTACACTGAATCAAAATTTAAAACATTAATGTAAAACAAAAATATTTTTTCATTGCTACTTTTTAAGATGTGTTCTTAAATTTTTGATTCGACGTTTCGTCTCTGAAAAAATATCACCAAACTAATTTTTTATATAGTCAAAATTAAGAACAACGTTTCGTCTATTTTAAGAAGTAATATTAAAAAATGGTTCTTACTTTTTAATTTTTTCAAAATAAATTAAAAAATTAGATTAACAAAAATTCAAAAAATCCCGCATTTAAAAACCAAAATTATAATGATGTTTTGTAAATGGCATGTAGTACACATACTCTAAATTGCGCATTTTGTAGTTTAACTGTTTTCTTAACTTTTCTGTTGTCCTTACTGATTTCAAGATCTTCATGTTGTTCATCTTTATTTTGAACACAGTGTATATATTAAAACTTAACTTATACACTTGTGAATTATTATAATTTGTGAGGATCAATTAAAATACTATGTTGTATATGACATATGTATTAATAAGTGCTCTAAATTTTTAATAAAGTGCATATAGTGTGTTCCAAAAGTAATTGTACAAAAGCTTATGACATAAACAGCGTTCCAAAAAGGTATTAACAAAAAATAATAATGAATAGTGTTTATTAATTAAAATGACAATCTTTGCTTGGTGGAATCTTAAGATTGAAACTACGTTTTGTTATTCCTTTTTGTCAATGTTTGATTTAATTAATAATGGAGTAACCTTGAAGACAATCGTAATATGATTTGTTTATATTTAACATGTATGAATGGATTTGTGGTAATTGAAGTGATTTGGATTTTTTAGGATAGTACCTAGTACACTAAAAAAAGCTTTTGTTGAACTAGGTTGGCTAGATAACAATTGCTTACATATCCTACATATGAGAAAGTTTACATAAACAATACAAGAAAACGATTTTTTTTGGTTTTAAACAGCTGCATCGTGGTAGCAGCTATATAACTATTAAAAACAGTTTTGACATTACTGTAGGTTTATACAGGAATACACCTATACGTAAGTTTAAAAAATTGACAGCTAACATGTCAACGTAATTTTTCAAAATTAAATAGTCAAGGATTTTTTAAAATTAATGTGTATTGCAAAACACTAATTAATATTAATTTTTACCAAATCGGTTGTTTTCTAAATTATTTGACGATCTAAAAAGAGACGTTACGTAATATTTTATGCAATAATTTGTGCAAAGCGAATTTTTGTTGTGTAAGATAATATATGCTTATTAAGTAAAATGTAGCCAAAAAAGGACAAACAATGATTAAATGATCTACTCATTAATAATTAATAATAATGTATATGTAACTAACGTAACTAAAATATAGTGAACACATATTTTTTAAACAATTGCTGTTGAAAACAATCTTGTGATAAGAATTTACTAATACGATAAAAAGTGTTAGGTAATAAATCTAAAGTAAAAACTGTACTATGGCGTTTCAAATTTCAAAAAAGTTTTTAAATTTCTGTATGTAATTTTTTTTTACCTTTATATATGTATTTATAAAAGTTTTTTTTTGGTTAAACATGTTATTATCAATTACTAGAATATTAATTATATACAAATTTTGTAATTGTTTTTTTTCGATTCGTGTCATTTTATTGTATCCTACTCTTGCGTTAAAATCTCTTATTATCCAAATTTCGTTTTTGTTGGATTTTTGCTCCTTTCATAACTAAACAAGTTTGATTTTTTGTTTTTTCTTGGATTATTTTTAATATAAACTTTATAGTATTATTTAATTAATTTTTTTATAGTTTTTTTATTGTTTCTTATTTAACTTTTTGCTTTTATGTTTACGATAATTTTTCTATGCTATATATTTCAAAAAAATTTTAATCATTTTTTTTGTTTTGAACTTTTTATATTTTTGAGTGTGGGTTTTAGTTTATTTCATTAATTAACATTACTTTAAAAATTGGTTAGTATAATTTTTTTAAAAGTTTCTTGATCGCAGCCATTGCAAAACAACAAAGTTTAAAGAAACTAAGCATATAGCAGTTGTCACGCACAAAAATGGATAGATATTTGACTCGCCGTTTGGCTAGCTTTCGTCGCAGATAGCTGTGAATCAGATTGTCAGTCTAGAATTTTTCACGTAAGCCGTGCCCTAACGCCACCTTTTCTTACGTGAAGCAAGTAATCATATAAGGAAACGAACGTCTGGGTTAAAGAAAAGGAAATATCCTAGACCTGCACTCTTCAAATGTGTGTAAAGCAATAAAACAATGTAGTTATCACAGACAAAAAGCTTCTTTTATTTCAACATAATATCCACACAATTGCTCGTAGAGAAGAAGAAGAGACAAAGTATCACATGTACAGTTTCCATTACAATGTAGTTGCCGGTACACTTCTAATATAAACAATAAATAAAATCGACTTAAACTCGTGACTACGCCACTGCTACCAATCCAATATTGTTATACAGTAAAAACAAAGAAAGATATCATAGATCTGAGAACATTAGTCCCTATAGTAATAAAAGCTAAACGCGTTTGCGATACCTCATGATTAGAGATCAAAATCTATTGGTATCCTTAACGTCAAGTGTAGAAGTGAGATATTGAAATTTTGGGTTTTAATCACCTTGTGATTATTTACAAGCGTCGCACCGCTTTCGATTCTCTTATATAAAAATTATTACCCTACGATAACAACTAACTTGAAATGAATGTTAACAATAAATGGTGCAAGAATGACGCTTTGCTTAGCGATCTTCGTAGATGAGACTATTTAGTTTTTTACACCATAACAAATTCCTTACAAGTTAGAATAGATAAATTAGTAAATCCGCACAAAGGGTGTTTATTAAACTGAATAGAATTCGTCGAAGGCGAAGTTTGACACCTACTACACTACAGCACGCGGTTGTCTTGGCCTATCATTATGCGTGTTCTTGCTTATTTACCATAGTACGACTAGAAATTAATAAATATCTTACAATGAGAAGTGACACCTTAAAACATCCCTCGGTGTTAGCGTCTTTTTTTCTTAAAGATTACGCCGTTTTTGCGGATAATTGCGTCGGGAATCATTACCAACCCCGATGGCAAAAACCTCGTAATTAGATTGATCTATGGGGGTATAAATAGGAACGCGTAAAACAAGTATGAACTAACCTTAAATGCAATCTCCGAACAGACCACGATGAACAATAAATCTTCTAAGTGACATTATCAACTATATACAGTCAAATCAGATACAAGCTCTAAGTTCACAGTCTTTGTGGCAAAGTATACGCAACTACGAGTATATTTATTTTACACATCATAGACAGAAAAGTTTGTAGAGAAGAAAAGATAAATGTATATAGGTGGAATGAAGCGCTAGAACGTAAGTCAATATCGCAGACAACAGTGGTTAAAATGAGCCCCCTTCGGTTGGGGTCTTTTACTTTCCAAAAAACAATAAATTTACATTTGTAAATTATAACACAATATGTAAATCTTGATGATTCTGAGAACGAGAGCGCACTGTCTAATAAAATGTAACACATAGAAAAAAAAATTATAGTTAATTGTGACAACAATCTACCATGTACGTCCAGTCATACGTGCAATTGACTGACAACGTAAATACAAAAATTTAAAGTAGGAATTATAATACTTACAGTTTAGTTTTCCTTTAAAGAATGCGACTAGCTAGTGGCACCCTTTCGGAAATTCGTAAAATGTTGAAATAAACGAAGGTGTACATACAATGTTATCACAAGTAAATTTATCTTGGTTTATACGATTAATGAAAAAAAATCAAACACGCTGAGTTCTCCTGAAATTAATTATATTATTGCATTAAGTGGGTCCTCCAATACGGTTAGAATTTTATCCAATACTCGAAGGTTTTTTCTCCTCGTAAAGGAACGAAATGAGAAACCACCATACGGTACCCAACCAACTGCCCAAAACGGAAATCTTCAGGAGTAACAAGAAGTATGTAGGTGATCAGAAGAAAAAAGACAGACAAACAAGGTTAAGCAAGATGTAAGTGTCTAATTTGTTTTTCTCTCCTTAGAAAAAACGAAAGGGATTGACCAACCTTTCAATCCTTTACCAATCGGCCAAAATATATAGAAAAAAAAAGAAAAAGAAAGAAGAAAGAAATAGGAAACCCAAAAACAAAAAAAAGAACCTGAATTAAAACCAAAGCGAGTGTGCTACTAATGATTCACTTATCTCCAAATAACCAACTAAGCGAATGTTACTAGATAAACATAGAAAGGTAGTCTGTCCCGAAGTGTGATGGTTAAGAAAAAACTTAAAGAAATTTACTAGAAACTTGAGAAAAATGAAATTTAGTACAACATAATGAAAAAAACCATTGGGTAGCATCCCAGCTATAACCAAAAAAATACCGCCAACATAGTCAAAGAACCAAATCATAAAATCTAAAAATGAGAATCAAAAGAATAGCCTAAAAGTCAAAATCCAATTGCCATAAAAAGTTGCTTTCTGCCACCGACAAACCGGACGGTAACGAACGTACTCTGCAATTTTAGGTCAAATATGACCCAATAGAAATGACGCCGAAGAAGAAGTAACCTCTTGGCAACACTACGATGACCGGAAGTGCCGTAAACGTGACGATCGAGAATAATTGAGTTATGTTGGTCGTTTGGAACTACTAGCTTCCACATTCGTATTCGTTTGCACAGAACACCTTGGAATACTAACCAACGAGAAAATCGACAAGGAGACGTAGGACAATTTACACACTAACTGGTTATACCATTGGTTGTTACTAGAGCCGGCAATCCTCGAAACCAAAGACAAAACAGAAAGAGAAGGAACCGAACGTAAAGGTTTAGTACTTTTAGAACTACAACAAACAAGAGTATTAGAAAAAATGAATAGATGATGAAAGTGAATAAACATCAAGAGAACATGCAACCGGATTAGACAATGACTGACGATTATGCGTTAGCCGGAAATGTCTCAAAAGAAATAGTTTGAAAAAGACGTAAATGGTTTATACTCGTCTTTGGAAGCCTTAGATTGAGCGAGCTGTCTTCGGTATTAACGCAAGCCCTCACCGATCAAAATGAGTAAGATTAGGACGCACGATTTTAAGTTGTATTTGATCAGAGATCGGTTCGAACAGTTGTAAGAAGAAGTACCGCATCGTGGTAATGTACATCCCGGTGGATTTGTACGCCCATCCATTGTACGCTTACATAATGTCTCTATTAAGCGATCGTCGTAATCAACAGCAAGAAATTGTGATTTCAACAAAGGAGCAACATCCTTCTAGAAACGCAAGGAATTGTGGTTTATCCTAAATGCAAGAAGAGCTTTGCCAAACAAAATTTCAATAGCTGAGAAACAAAGTTGATGCTGCGAGACACCACGAGGCAAACACAATTTGTCAATCCGAAGAAGAAATTTCATAAGTAAAGAAAGATCTTCACCAAAAAAAGTCACGTTTCAATTGCGAAGTTAATTTTTGAATCAGAGTCTGAGGAGGTAAGAAATTGTGATTTTTTATCTAAAGAATACATAGTTAACACACTAAAACCTAAAACAAGAAACTAATCAAAGCAAAAATTTACCAACACGTGTCTGACTAGAAACCCACTAACCTAAACAAAAAAGGAATAACTCGATAACTAAAGCAAGTTAAGCAAAAGACAGCAAAAAAATAAGTAAGCCAACTACGAGGCTTGGTTCTGCAACAACACCAAAAAAAAACGAAGCACAACTTTGAGCAAGTCGCCACTAATAACAATGAAGAGATAAAAAATTAAAAAAAATAAAAATAGAAGAAATTACAACTGCACACACGAAATCAAGCCCTAGGCAGTTGGGCGTCAAATTTTGTTACGAGGATTACTTAAAAAGGCAGCAAGTAACTCAGTTTGATTCGGAGATTAGGTCGTAGGTTTCGTGGTGTTAAATTATAAAGCAATTTAAAAAGGGGCTAAATCGACAAAAGATTAGGATGGGAAACACCGTTTAAATTTCACCAAAGCTGTAAGAGAACAAATGACAAAAACAAATTTGCAACAACGAGTATATTTATTTTATTACAGACAGAAAAGTAGAGAGGAGAAAATAAATTTACATAGGTGCGATCAAACGCTAGAACGTAGGTCCATATCACAGACAATAGTGGTTGAAATAAGCCCCCTTCTGTTACTTTTACATTTCGAAAAAAAAATAAATTTACATTTGTAAATTATATCACACACAAATATGCAAATCTCGATGATTTAGAGAACCAGAGCGTTCCGTCTAATCATATGACACACAGAAAAAAATATAGCTAATTGTGACAACAACCTATTATGTATGCGACTAGCTAATGGCACTTTTTCGGGAATTCCTAAAGATTGCTGAAATAAACAAAGTAAATTTTCCTTGGTTCATCCGATCAATGAAAACAAATCAAACGCGCCGAGGTTCCCTCAAATTAATTATATTATTGCATTAAGTGGGCCTTTCAATACGGTTAGAATTTGATCCAATACTCGAAGGTTTGGATATCTTCAACACAAGTGACGTGACGTCATCATGAAAACTTTCCCAATAAATGAACCACTTTTACTATCGATGGAATACGTGTGGATGTCCAGAAATCCGCTAATGACAATACGGAAGAATTAAAATAAATCACAAAAACAGGAAACAACGTTTACCCTAATAAAGACTTGCAAGAATACGCCCAATACTTGCATTGATGCATGAAATAATCAAAAATGAAAGCCTCGTTGGGCGCACATAATGTTAGATGATGTCCGACGTATTTCACCGTCACCTGATAGATGATTTTTCTTTAATCGAACTACGATGTTAAAACTTTTTGACGTCTCGCTAATGTAGCGGAAAGTGCGCGTTTCGAGAATAAATCTTATACGGTATCATACCAAACCACTTTTAACATAACATATTAAAAACTGGTGTTAAACTGTCACTTAAAAACTGCCCTAACTGACCCACTTATTTTATTTATATGTAATGGAATTGCCAACGTTGCTAACTCATCACCATTGCTTAAAGCTGATTGCATCTATGCTTAAAATCCTTTCTTACTAGGTCTAATGCAATCACATTTCCCAATGCTTTTTTTTCTTTTACAATCATAATACTAATTAACAAATTGTTTAGCAGTAAATGGGGTTTTGGCAACAATTGTATGGATGGATGCAGTATTTTTATCTATATAAAATATTAGTGTACACTTTTTCTCTAAAATAATTAAGGAAACAAATAATTTAAAATTTAGCATTAAAATTCCTATGCTGCAATACATTAAACGTTTTATTTAAAAAAGTATTCATTTGTAAACATTGTGCTGTACAATAGTTAAATACAAAAGCGTGTAAATATTATTTAATATTGTGAACATAATTATTTAATTCATTTTCCTCCACTAGTTTTAATGGTAATTCTTTACTCATAACCAGGCAAGGAAAATCGATCGTTCTCGAGACAAAAAAATGTATATTTATAGTTAAGCATTTGACTGAAACATTTTGTGAAGGATTATCAAAAACTCTTAAAGAATAACATATTTTGAAAAAAGCGTTATCGTTAGGATAACATCCTTTATGTACTTCTTGTGGTATCTCTGAAACACCTGTAAACAGCTATTATGTTTGCATAAATAATACAGAAGTACTTACTTGCACAATTTACAATGGCAATAGTGCCAAGTACAAGAATGGTAATTAAAGTATTCATGCTTACTGTTGTACTTGCACTATGCAGCAGTATGCTTTATATATTCTTTTTAAAGGAAAAATTCTATACAGATAAGAGCTCTAATAAAAAGTTTTCGTGTCATTGTTACAAATTACTTACAATACGACGATTAGGTTTATGAGTTATTTTATGTTGGCACCACGTTTTTTGTACCAATGCTTTAAATTTTGAAATTGTGTTTTAGCAAATTTTAAGTCATAAAAAATATTAAATTTTATTGTCATAAACAATAAAGAAATAATATTACGTAAAAAGTATGAAGTATTTAAAATCGTGTTAATTATCATTACCTTTTATGAGCCTTCTGTGTGACATTGTTTTCTGTTTTATGACTAACGATTTAGTCATAAATAATAGTATGGTTTTTGTATAAATTTAAACACTCATAAATTAGTTGTAAAAAGCGTGATACCATACTTTACATTAAATTATTTAAATTTTTTATGGTGGTTTGTTTTTGTAAATTCAAAGATTACTATACAGATTTTTTAGATCAATGATATGTAAATGGATTTAAAATTAATTTTACACAAGCATAAGTATACACTTATTAAAAGAATTTTTGGTTATTTTTTGGTACACTTTTAGCTTTCTTAGCCACTTCGACAAAAATTACACATATAAATAAAATGTAATAATTAGGCGCAATTTTAAACGTTTAATTACATATTTCTTACATACACACGGTGGCAAAATTTCTTATTTTAGTTTTTTCGGAAAATGCAATTTGTCTTTTTTCAACAATACAACGGAAATATTATATTTGGTAAGTATGACATGAATCCAAAATATTGCAAATTAAACGAAGCAATTTTGCAGACACTTATTATTAATGTTCTCAGAATGTCGAAATTTGGACATGTCCTTAATCTGTTGTAGTTGCTAAGAATTTACTAACGCAGAATATGTAATTAAAATATCCAGGATTCGTTTTTATTTTCGTTTTAAAACACAACAAAAATCCAATGTCGCAATGAGTACAATGAGTTTAGTCTCAAAAATAAAAAAAAAATGCAATTGCTTATTAGTATAGTCAACAAATGCAATTTTTTCAAATTTGGGTTTGCCTTCTTCGAAAATTATGGTCAAAGTGTAATTCGATGCATAATTGTCTCCAAAAACTTTTTGAAAATATTGAAATCCCGCTCGAAATAATTACAAAAGTTATAAAAAATTTAGTAAAAACAGAGCAGGAAATTTCCCAAAAAAAGTCTTACCACCAATATTTATAATTTTAATTCTTCGGGAGAAATAGAGCTAAAAACTAATGATGTGGCATCCGCACGTGTCTGTTGATTTACTCATTATCACAAGTTTTTTTAACTCGTGAAATATGTATATTAACAAACAAAAAAATTCAGGTACTATAGGTTCCCCTTACTTTTCTAATTATTTATGGTTTTCTTAACTAAGTTATTTTTACAAGTTGGAAATCACCATAAAAACTCTTACACTTTTGAAACTTATTTCTTTTTAAATCTTTTCTTCAAAGACTTTAGAAACGATCCCCGTTGCAAAAAAATTGGTTTTAAATTTTTTATAAACAATCTAAAATTAAAAAGAATTAAAATTCATAAAAATGTTTTTTCAAATATCTCGATTATTTTATTTTCTTACTTTCAACTACATAAAAATAATTTTTTAAAATTTTACATTGAGATTATTTTGTAAGAAAAAAATGGTTTCTTAAAAAAAATTTTAATTGGTTAAAAACGTATTTTTTAATTTAACATTTGTTACGCCCTGAGCAAATTTTTCTAAATCCGGCACTGTCTGATTCATTTAAGTTAGACGTGTGGGAATCTGCTGTTGTTACTAATCTCACGCTTTATTATGTTACATTTTAAAGTCGATAATTTGTAATTTATGAGTAATTAAGAGCGTATTATTTTCGCTTAATACGTGATTAAATGCTGCTTTTCTACAAGTCCTTATAAATATTTTGTTTAAAATATCATTTACTCGAGCGTTCTCACGAGTTTGCTGACGAATTTATTTTGTTATCTTCTGAGGTCATTATAATCTTAGGTACTTCGTGTCCTTCTTTAATCAGTTCCTGACAAACTCTTGTTGAAATCACTTCAAAAATTTACTGTACCTTGGAAGTACTAACGTTTACTTAAACACGGTGATTTTACCGGATATTACCTTGAAACCTTCCTAACTTTTAGTATATCTACGGAACCTGTTTCTTTCCTAAAATTACTAAAATCGTATATTTACGGCTATAAGTTACTTTAAATTTTAAAAGTGTACTTAGTTTTCTTAACGCTGGATTATTATACCCAGGTAAAGTACTTAGTTTTTGCTTTATTTAGTTAATCTGACTTCGCTTCTCTCCCTTCCTCTTTATAGCGGTTTTTCTTCCGACGAAATTGCTCTAATTCATATGAACGTTTCCTCCAACGGATTGTTTACTCCACGTGTGAAAGTTCCTTCAACTACCAAAATACTCCGTTCATCTGTAAACTCTACTAACGCTACGCTGAGAAGTCAGCTTCGATTGCACCAACTGACACTAAGTGAAAAAAAAAAACCAACCGTTAACCTTCGTTTTATTGTGAATTAATTCATATTTGTGCAAATCTCAAAGATTTCATTTTCTACATTGAACTTTTAATCAAAATTATCCTACTTGCTTAATCAACTTTAGAAATTCAAGAACTTTTCTTTATACTTTAAAATTTTACAATTTTTTTTTGCTATTTAAAATTCACTTTTGTTATTTAAACTTTGGCTTGATTTACTTAATTTAATTTCTCTTTGTTTCTATAAGAAGTTGTTATCTGATTTACCTTAAATTTTTTTTTGTTGACTTATAACGTAATTGTAACTGACCTATTAACCTACATAAATTTGGTCACGCATCCCTTGATCTACGAGATAGTAAACTTGAACCTAACTCTAATTCTCGGCTGTTACTTGCCGACGGCCAATTGTTTGTTTTAAATATTGTATTTAAGGAAACTTCGACTGGAAATACCGTGCACGGAGTTTCATCAGCGAAGTAAAAAAAAAAGGTAAGATTTATTTTTTTTGTATTTCAAATTTGTAATTACTGTCTTGTCGAATAACGATCGCTGCCCCAAATTAAAAATTTTTTGTTGTTGTTTGTTTTGCGAACTTAACGTAATTAAATTAGTTTTACTACTTTTGTTTTAACACAAGGTAATTTAGATCCTGTATTTTTGTAATATTTGAAACCCATTATCGATTGTTTTACTCAACTTCACGTATATTTTGTTTGCATATTTATTATTTTATTTTATTGATTATTTTGTAAATTGCTATTTATTCTAAATTCATTATATTTACATCAAATTTACTGATTGCTATTTATTGCTTAACCTTCCCCGTTTTTTTCTCTCAGCAACCCTTCGCTACTACTAGAGCCCTGTTAAACTTTTACAATTTACTTAGCAGGACCGTAACTAAACAAATTGTGTGGCGCCTATTTCTAACAATTTCTAATCACTATTTGACTAATTTTATCTACCACGACATCTTTGATTTAAATATTCCCTTCACAATTTCTAACCCACCCCATTTTGCCTACAAGAACCGAGCTACTGCGGCCATCGCTCCATTTAAATTTAGTTACCCATAATTCTTACCGTAACAAATTTCTTTGGCGCTCCAACGTGGGGGGCCCCCTTTTGTTCTGTTCATATTTTCTTTGCATAACGTACTTCCTTTTTGCTTAACTCACTTCTTTTTACTCATTAACCATGTTCTCATTTAAAATAGATGTCAACCGTTTACTAAAAGCTGAATTTGAATATGAACTTTCTTCCAGAGGTATTGATCTACCCACTACTACTAGTAATTTGAGAAAACTTGCTCGTAATGCCATTGTACTTGAATTAGAAAAATCTTTGACTCCTGTTTCTCATTCTAGTCCTTTCGCTGATGATTTGACTGCAGTTACCCAACTTATTGATGAAATTAAAACCTTCACTGACGTTGTTACTAATGATCCCAAATCAAAAGACTTCTTACGTTTGAATAGTTTAATTCCTCACATAGAACGCCGTTGCTCTTTGATGAACGCTACTAGTGATGCTGAAACCGGTCAACGTAATACATTACTTTTGGCTATTGCTACCCTTAAATCAAACTTAGTACAAAAAATTAAAAAACTTAATCGCGTTACCTTTACAGATTTTCATAAATTACCTTCTTCTAGCCCTAAACCTACTAGTTCTAATGATCCTAATGCAGCTGAAGTAACTGATGAAGATGCTAATCCTTCAACTCCTCCTTTACTCTCTTCTAGCAAAGATGAACTGGATATTTCTGGACCATTACCTAGAATAACTCCCGTTTCTCAATCAGTTGTTTCTGAAAAACGTTTCGATATCTCTAAGCTTGGCTTAACCTTTTCAGGTGAAGGCAAAGTGTCTCTTTTAGATTTTCTAACCCGATGGGATGAATTAGCTTCATCTCGTGCTATTACTAAACAAATGCTTTTCGCTCATGCTCCTGAATTGTTAACAGGACGTGCCCTTCTCTTATACCGTTCTCGAAAATTCACTCTAACTACTTGGGATGAAATTGTATCAATGCTGAAAACAGAATTCTTACCGATTGATTATGATGAAAGACTACTTGACGAAATTAAGAATCGTACTATGGGTCTTTCTGAAAATATGAGTTCTTATCTCGCTGTAATGTACAATCTTTTTCAACGCTTAACGACTCCTTTATCCGAAACCAAACAACTATACTACATTCGCCGTAACTTAACTCCTTTCTACCAAAATGCTTTAACGCTTACTCCAGTCGCTAATATCGCCCAACTTTCTGCTTTAGGTAAACAAATCGAACAGAATCATTACTTTATTGAAACATTTAAACCCCCTCCTTCCAGGAAATCTTCTCATCTGCTTGAACCAAGCCTCGCCTACTTAAGTGTTGGCTCTTCCTCAGATACCGATACTAGTATCTCGACTCAATCTAAACGTAGCTCGAATGCTCCTAAACTTTCTGCTGCTTCTGTGGTGTCTACTCCCAAAGGAAAGGATATCAAGTCCGTTACCTCAAATGTCACTGCTAGTTCAACTGACTCAAAACCAAAATTTACTTCGAAACCACCAAACAAAACTAAAGTTACTTCCACTCCTTCTTCAGTCACTTGTTGGAATTGTCGAAAACCAGGTCATGTTTCTCCTAAATGCCCTGAACCTCAAACTCGTCACTGTTATGGTTGTGGTAAACCAGATGTTATCAAACCAAATTGTTCAAATTGCACTAATTCTTCGTTAAACTAATTTCAGAGTGTTCGGACCGAGGCGAGCCCTCTTTTCTTTCACTTAACTCGGAAACCCCTTTCGCTACTTTACCAGATCATCATAAATATATTCTAAATTTTGTTTTGGCTAATGTCCGCAAGGATGAACGACCTTATCTCAATGTAACAGTCTTTGGCTATCCCTTTAAAAGTTGATTGGATTCTGGGTCCTCCAAAACGATCTTAGGTCAACCAGGATGGAACCTTTTAAGCTCTTTAGGCCTTTCTTTGCGTAAATATCGACCTTATCCTAAATCAACTTCAACTTGTCTACTTGCTAATGGTGAAACTTGCTACATTCTTGGTGTTGTTGATCTTCCTATCACTCTTCAAGACAAAACAGTCACTTTAGAAGTTTTAGTCATCCCTGAAGTCACTCAATCACTTATTTTAGGCATTGATTTTTGGAAATCAATAGATTTTGTTCCTAATTTTCATACGGGTACTTGGACTTTCGGAAATACTGATGAAATTTGCTCCTTATCTACTACTGATCATTAAATTACTAGACATAACCTTTCTTCTACTGAAGAACAAACTCTTCAATCATTATTTGACTCTCCTGTACTCAATTCTACTGAACTTGGCTGCACGTCCTTAATCTGTTGTAGTTGCTAAGAATTTACTAACGCAGAATATGTAATTAAAATATCCAGGATTCGTTTTTATTTTCGTTTTAAAACACAAAAAAAATCCAATGTCGCAATGACGGTATACGATGAGTTTAGTCTCAAAAATAAAAAAAAAATGCAATTGCTTATTAGTATAGTCAACAAATGCAATTTTTTCAAATTGGGTTTGCCTTCATCGAAAATTATGGTCAAAGTTAATTCGATGCATAATTGTCTCCAGAAACTTTTTGAAAATATTGAAATCCCGCTCGAAATAATTACAAAAGTTATAAAAAATTTAGTAAAAACAGAGCAGGAAATTTCCCAAAAAAAGTCTTACCACCAATATTTATAATTTTAATTCTTCGGGAGAAATAGAGCTAAAAACGAGTGATGTGGCATCCGCACGTGTCTGTTGATTTACTCATTATCACAATTTTTTTTTAACTCGTGAAATATGTATATTAACAAACAAAAAAATTCAGGTACCATAGGTTCCCCTTACTTTTTCAATTATTTATCGTTTTCTTAACTAAGCTATTTTTACAAGTTGGAAATCAACATAAAAACTCTTACACTTTTGAAAATTATTTCTTCTTGAATCTTTTTTTCAAAGACAAAATTGGTTTTAAATTTTTTATAAACAATCTAAAATTAAAAAAAATTAAACTTCATAAAAATGTTTTTTCAAATATCTCGATTATTTTATTTTCTTACTTTCAACTACATACATTTTTTAAAATTTTTCATTGAGATTATTTTGTAAGAAAAAAATGGTTTCATAAAAAAAAATTTTAATTGGTTAAAAACCAATTTTTTAATTTAACATTTTTTGTTTTTTGCAACTGCAAATTAATATTTAGAAACCATTTTTTTTATTGCTTTTCCATATTTTAGAAAGAAAATATTTTTTGTTAATTTTTTTTGTTTATTTAATAAACACATATCTTATAAGCAAATAAATTTCAGCGCATAGTAAAAAAATCTCGTGTGATATTAGGGTTTTATGTTGAAATCGTAAGTAATTAAAAAATTGACGAATTATTGTTTATTGAGGCGTTTAAATGATTTTTTAATATTCATATTATTTTGTTCCTTAATTAAAATTATAAATATTAGTGATAGAGTTCCAAAAGAACTCGATTTTTTTTCAAACTTTAAGACTTAAGGCGGGTTGCACAAAGCAAATCAAAAATGTAGCAAGTGATTATTTCTGAAATCAATTGTTACATCACGAATAAACGTGGTTTCATTGGCTATGTAGCAATTGTTTTGAGAAATAATCAGTTGTTACATTTTTGATTTGCTTTGTGCAACCCGCCTTTAGTGTTTGTAATGTAACATCTAAGATAAAAGTTTTCTAAAACTAAAAATTTTGACAAGCGAAGTAAATCTAACTTTTAATACAAATAGTGTATGCTTGTTATTTAAGTTGGCAATACTGTGTACTTTTAGTTGGTAAGAATTCGTTTTTTGTGGTTCATACTGTTTTTTTATGTTTTGATCCTGTTGTTTTAGCGTTTAACGTTTTGTACAAGTTTGTAGAAGTGGGATACAAATGACTAAATTAAATTGGTGATTGACAAAATATTTCAAGATTATTTTCAACCACATTTTAAGAATTTAACAAAATGGTGAACTATTTAAATGAAGCCAACCGATGTTTTACAGATGAGTGCTGAAGACATCATTTAAGCTACTGTAAAGGCAGTTTGTTATGTTAAAAATGTTTTAGTATGATGTTTGTTCCCGGTATAAGATTTATTTTTGGAACGCCCACTTTTCGTCAAAGGGGTAGGGAAAATGTTAAATTGAAAAATTGTTTTTCCGCTGACTCTGGTCTGCTTAACATATATAGTAACATATAACGTAAGCGCTCAGCAAAGTTTTCACTTCTAAGTTATAAATGGGTGTATTATTTTTGCTGCTTTTGTGAAAGTCTTCTTGGGGTAAGCATGGACTCATATTTTTGTGATTTACGTTGATTTTCCCGTAATTATCATAACAATTTACGATACAACCACGTGTTCGATCAATTTGGAAGAATTCATGATTAATCCATTACCGCTGGATACTATAATTAGTATCTAAAAGAGTGTCTTGGTTAATTAATCCAATTATGAAACAATTTGGAAAATAAGTCGTATTTGTACTTCATGTGATGTTCGAATAATCTTGGAGGCACACTTGCAATAAGAATAGTGAAAACCACGCAGATGCTTGACGCATTTGACTACGATTCATTGTTTGTCGACAAACAATTTACTTGTGATACGATCTTATATCTAATTTTACTTCATTTTCTTAGGGATTTTAGGGAATGATTAAAGCGTGCAGATAGCTATCCGCATGGCTTGGTCAATCGTAAGTACTTTTTTTACTTGTCATTAATTTGTGAATTTGTCAGACGTGGAATACGTGCGAGATAGATATAGATATTATCAAAATTAACGCATGCAGATTTTGGTTTCTACGGTTACGGCTAAATGCGATTTGTTACGGTTGCGAAGTCACTAGTTTCGCATTAAATCAACAATTAACTGCGAAATTACGTATTACTTGATTTTGTTATATTATATGTACTACGATAACTGTATGTTTGGAGTGTTGCCTACCCTCTACGACTTGTATCAACGCTATAACTGTGATATTTATAAAACTATTCTTTGCTACTATATATGTATCTAATTCTGCCTTGCTTACGTAATTCATTTAACCTCTTCTTCTCTCATTATCAAATAAATTTATGGTTATAACCAGTGTTATGTCATTTATTCTATTTCAGTTGTTTGGAAATACCTGCGGAGTATCGAATTTTTCGGTACGGAAACGACCAACCAAGACACTTTTTTGTTATGTCACAGTGGATCATCGAAAGATAGAATCCTAATTTTTAGAAGGCAAGAGAATGTTAAGATAATGAAATTGACATAATAAATATATAGATACCTAAATACTGAATGTTTGGACGAAAATTATGTTTAATAATTAGTCATTTGTACTATTTAGCTTTTTCTCATATAAGTGTTCTTCAAAAACAAAATAATTTTCTTTTTTTCTTCCAATTAAATTTTTTAACGTAATAAATCTCAACTTTACTTTTAGATTCTGAAAGAATTTCGACACTGGTTCGTAGATGGCATCTTCAGATCAGTTTTGCAACTAGTTTCACAAGTGTACGTTATCTTGGGAAAACGTTTTGGTGATGTGTACATCCCATAAGTTATGCAATGCTGCTCAATAAACAGCAAAGAACTTACCAAATGATGCTGCAACTGTTGAAGCAACTTGAACCTGATTTAAACCTTTCAAGGCTACATTTTCAAATGCGCAAATCATTGGATGTTTTTTGATCTGCCGAAAGATATTAAGAAACAGGTGGTCAATTTAAATCTTTTAAAGCAGTATAATGATGATGCAGATTTTGCATTAAAATCTCGAATGATCAGCTCATCGGCGGATGTAGAAGGAGTTAGGTATGCACCATCTAGTGTTTTAAAAATTTGTAGATCAGCTAAAAAAGATGCAGCATGCTTGTGACTTGGCACTGGAGCAGCTAATTGCAGAAGGACAACTCAATAAAAATTAAATGAGTATTTACGAGCTGACCAAAATATTAAGAATATTGTTCAAGTTTTTAAAAACAGAAATATTGTTGATTGTGTTAGAGCTCTCGCTCATACTAATCAAATGAATCCTTAAATGATAGTAAATATAAATACTGTTTTAAACTTATAAGTACCATATTGTATTTCATGTTTTTTTAGTTTTCCGAATAAAGAATGCGGTTTGCAAGTTATATGTCTAAGTTTTTATACTAAAACCTTTATTATACATACATACATTTTGAGCTAAACAAAACTATTGAAAAACCTCTCATATTTTGCCATTGCAAGAGGTAAAGTGTATGTCCACACATTGCTCAAACGTATCCACATGGCGTCTAATTGTACTCGCGCCTAATGTTACAGTGTCTAAAACTTCGCGCGCCTCAAAGGCCTTAATGAATCGGTGTCTAAACGTGCACGCCTAAAGGAACGCGCTTAAACGTCCCTTTTTGATATAAGATAGTCTTTAACTTTTAGATTAGTGAGATGTTTCATAAGTGGACAGTGTCGTGTAAAGAATCCGAAATCCCATCTTGGTTTTTATCTAACTTTATTTATTTTCTTAACTCTCCTTCTAGATGGTCTCGTGATAAACATCTTTGACAATTTTAGCGCAGGAGTTGTCAACTAGAGTTAAGCATCAACAAAAAAAAAACGAAAACTATTATCTTTTTGAGCAGAACAAAAATTGCTGCAGTCGAGTTCAGACAACGAGATTTTGCCGTAGTAACCACCACGTGGTAATCAAAAGCTATGAAAACGGCGTCGGCCATATCACGGCTCATGCCTAACACGAAAAGACCGTTAATGATGAGAAGAAGGTTGTTATTAACCGTTTTCACCTTTACGATTTTGCGGTTTGGGTGTAGGCAAGACCGATGAAGATGCGCAAGTACTAGGGTATAGTGAACAGGGCGCAAAGAAAAGCCTGCATACGCATAATTTCGGTGCCTTGTGACTTGGTGACACTAAAAAGAGCATCAGGTATGACGATATGCCGTTCCGCCAAACCAGAACCGAGACAATGGTTGAATGACAAACCAGATAGCAGAGCAGTCAAAGAGCGCCAAAGGCTTATACAAGATGTTAAGAACTGGGTTAAAAGAAGTCGCGGCTGTTTTGCCACTTATCAAAACGGTATACAAAGAAAGATGAACCCCGAGTGTATATACTACCCAAAGCATACGATATCTGCTTGTCCAAGATGGGCTAGCCTTAGCAAAAAACTGGTCAATATGTTTCCCGAGACACTGATGCAATACATGTTATTGAGTAGAAGGCATAGGAATAGTATCAGTATCTCGATAGAAATGATAATTAGACAAAAGCAAGGAAACTCCTTAAGATTGGAAAAGTATGGTAATAGTCGATACCACGAGCTCGAAGGAAGTACACAAATATTGTGACTTGTCTACTAACACTGTTTTTAATTGCGTCTTGTTTATATATCTAGTAAGTAGAATAAGTTGGATATTTACCCGTCGTATGTAATATACAACTTTACTTAACCGACATAGACCAAATTTGCCGTTATGTCTTATAATTTACTATTTTATTTTTTTTATTAGATTGCCTTTCTTACCTTTCTAGAGTTGAGAATCTCGTTTGGTTCACAAGTTGATTACCTAACTTTTGAGCTGTTTTTAGTTAGATTTCGGATGCTTGTTTCAGTTCCTCAATTCCTCTCACGCCCGGATGAAGCGCTTTGCGAAAGCGAGCAAAACGTTGGCAATTTCAGAAGACGTTCTCATCTTCGCTAATACATATTGCATGTTTGTTTTTATATATTTATTTATACCTTTATTTTTATTATATTATGCCGTGTACCTACTAGACTATAGTCCATCTCTTTTCTTGTTTTTTTATATATTAGACAGTTTATTTATATTCTTTAGCATTAGTTATTTTTATATATACTGTATGGTCCAGGCTCTAATCGGAATATTTATATATTAAAAAAGACTTGGTCGATGCGTTTCTTTTTTATGCAATCAAACCTGACTGCTAGTCTGCAAAAAAACTGTAGTTAACACTACGCAGTGATCTAGTATCTCTCCAATCAAGGGTTGAACCAGGTTCAAAACAAAACTCTGTTTTTGAGCAAGACTGCAATAAACGAAGAGAAAACAAAAAGTTTCCTTCTTGTTAATAGCTTTGCTTTTTTGTTTTTTCGTCTCTTTGATGTTCTTTTGTCCATTGTAGAGTAACCCTGTTGTGCTCAGCTAGACGGACTAGCGAGTTTACACATCTCTAACTGTTCTAGAGTGTAGTGTTACTGATTCTAAAGCTTTTAATGCTGCTTGGCTATCGGAAACAATTTAGATTTTTCTATTTTGATAGGAGCTTATTTCTTTAGAAGAGCTTAGGTTTACGCTCTTTGGTACTGGTACTGCTAATAAATCCCGCTCAACTACTTTGTGCAATTTTGAAACCATCTGAATACCAGATGATTTATTGCTGCTTTCTCAGTTGTTGTCTATCTACTTTTTTTGTTGATATAACTACCTGATAAAGTTTGTGGAGGAGGAGCAGGAGGACGTGGACCCACCATACCACCCAAACTCGTTTGGTACAAAAGGGTTGGCTTAAGTAAAAAAATGTTGTCAGTAGATAAAATAGTCTTACAAGACCAATACGATGGGCTAAGTATTTGTGCCTGCTATGAGACCACGTGGTTCCTTGAGGCACCTGCCTAAGGGCTTATTCTTGCTTCTAGGTCAATACCAAGTTGGAAGAGAAAAGGATCTGCATATAGATGAGAAAAAATTAGAAAAGGGAGAGTATTAATCAAACAGCGACAGGTAAAACGAAAATCAAACGTGTTATTTAACTAAAAATGCAATAAACTAAAGTAACTCTAAATAAACATGCAATGTTATATAACGAAACTAAACTTCTACTTTGCCATCGCTGCTTGCAAAATGATAAACTTAATTACCATGCTAAGTTAGCAAAACTAAAGAAACTATTTCTAATAAAGGCTGTGGCATCTCTTTGCAAAAACTCTATATACATTTACATCAGTCAATCGAAGATCATCGCAGTCAACTTACTAATGACGGTGTCTAACGGAACAAACCTTGCGATTGTCGTACTTCAGCAAACGGGATCTATATGTTTGAAATCCAGGTTTCTCTTAGAGACAGTTCTAGGAAAGGTGCTTTCATGATTAACTCAAACCGTATCACTCGGTGGTCACTTTTAATAACTTCTGGGACAACACTCCAGTTATGGATTTTTTTGGCAACATAAAGGGACGCCAAAGTGACGTCAATATTCGTCGATCCTAAGTGACTAGAGAAGGTGAAAGGTTAGTGTGGTTCGTTGACAACATATACGAGATTTTCCATGCATCGTCCCCGCTTGTCCGTCACCGGGGCTTGCCAAAGCAGCGATTTCAAATAGAAGTCATCTGCCATTATGATAGGAACGTCTTTTAGTTCATCAATAATTATATCAAAGTGTTAGAGATGAATGTGTACATTTTCACTCGGCGGCCAATACACGCAGTGCAGTTGTGCACTGATATCAGTATCGTTGTCGGAGAAGAAATTCATAGCTTTGAAAGTTGCAATTTGTAAATTACAAAGATTCACTTGCGCAAATCGTAAAGTCAATCTTGACGTTAAGCCGCTTCATATAGGCTAGGCATGTATTATAGGAGGCTTTATGTTTAATAACTTTACCTTTACTTCCATAATGCACGTAGTTTGCGTATGAAGCGTTTCGCTTCGTGTTAGGGCATGTCTTAGTCTAGTGCTATTCATCTCAATGGCCGCACTATATGTCTCTTTTACATTCTGTGGAGTGGTCATTGACTTTGCACGCATTCTAGGCGACGCACACGCGACGTGATGCCAAAAAAAATTTCGGATTTTTGGTGGGACTTCCAGAATCCAGTAACAGTTTGCTTTGTTCCGAGGGCTAAAGAGGAATTGGATTTTTAATTGCTCATTGACAAGATGTAACATTTTGTCGGAAACATTGTCGAAATTCCGCTGTCTTCAACGGAGAATCAGGTTTTGGGACAATAACAACAGTTAAACAAAAAACGGAGGCGACTGTTTTACCAGAACCAACTTTGATCCTCTCTGATTTAGATCGGGCTATTTACGCGCACGATGTTTCGACAGAGTGATTTAACAGGCAGAAATAATTTTTGTGAGGCGCACAACGTCAGTATTAAAAGACTCTAAGATGCTGTCAGGTAAGGACTCGTCAGAAATGGGACAACGTCGTTGCTTGGAAGATGCGGACTCAACCTCTATTGAGGATGCTGATGGAGTGGACGAGGTAGAACGCGACGTTTGTAGAGAGCCGGTTGGAAAATGACTGTGCTTTACGCTTTCCCTTTCCCGTGCACAGAATCTAATTGCCTAAGAAGGTGGACTTATTGTCTGCGCTCCGTTGCTACCCGTTAACCTCGTTGAGGTAAGGCTCTAAAACCTCGTGGAAAGGAGCAATTACTATACTACACGCAAAATAAATACTAAATTTCTAATGAAATTCTTACCGACCTTTATATTCGGCTTCGCTGATACACTGGTCTGCATGAAAATCGGCCCTGATACCATTCTTGGCGATTCTTATGTAAAATGACCTCCTGAATCCAAAAATGAGCTCCGTTTTTACATATCACCCACCTATTTTGGGGGGACCCCATTTTTATTTTATTTTTTGCATTTTTTTTAGAATTTTAACTTATAGCCGTTAAACATCCCAAAGCAGGTAATAAAATTTATACCAAAGTATATGACAAAAGTTTTGCTATAAAATGTATATAGAAACAACAATAAAATACAAATATATAAGAACAGTAAAAAAATATCAATAAACAGTTAGGAAGATTCACTGCACGACGCTGGCGATCTCAATACCACATGCAGGTTTGAACAGGAATTTTCGACAGGTTTGAACTTGCATTACTCTTTTCATTATAGTATATTACGTTGTTTGCTTAACTGCTGCGATCAGTACATGTATAGCTGTTGCAGAGTTAACTTGTCGACGTTTTAAACGTGCTGGATTTTGTGTTCATTTTTGTTCATTTGTGTAAAACAGTAAAACTACTTTTACTCCGGATTTTTTCAAGTGACTAAGTGTGATTTGTGGTTAATGTCGGGCGTTGAATTACTGTTTAATTATGCCACGCGAGTGTAAAAATCATCCCGATAGCTTCTGCTATGTCTGCGGGGAATTAGCTTTAAAAGCGCAACGAAAACCCCTTTCTCCGCTTGTTAAAACAGCTTATTACTTTGATTGTCAAGTTGGCGACCAGGACAAGACTTGGGCTCCATCAGCTTGCTGTACGACTTGTTACAGTAGTTTGACCAAATGGCTCAAAGGTACCCGTAAATCAATGCCATTTGCTGTGCCCATGGTTTGGCGTGAACCTCGCTGTCATCTTACAGATTGTTACTTTTGTATGACTTCCACCGTCGGGTTTTTGAGCAAAAGTAAGCATTCAATTTAGTATCCCAGTATTCCGTCAGCTCTAAGACCTGTTCCTCATAACGATACTTTGCCAATCCCAGAGCCCTCAAACACTTATACTCTAGAGCCGGAAATTGATTTAAAAGACTCTGAGCCACAACCTGGGGCTTTGAATAATACGTTCAATGATGATGAAGAGTATTCCGCAAATTTAGTTTCTCGGCAACCTCGCCTCTTTACTCAATCGGAATTAAATGATTTTGTCAGGGATTTGCATTTGGAATTTCTTAGAAAAGGGAGTAAAAATATCTTTTTACAGGACCAGACAAGCAACCCTGAAATGTCTTTTCTCAGAAGATAAAGGTTTAGTGTTCTGCCCTAATGCAAATTTATTGATGACAGAGCTACAGATGCCATGTGACCCAGACAAATGGAGACTGTTTATAGACTCATCAAAAACAAGCTTAAAAGATGTCCTGTTGGCAAATGGGAATGAGTTCCCATCAGTTCCAGTTGCATACTCTGTTGATTTGAAGGAAACGTACGAAAACATCTTCAGAATCCTTGATAAAATTAGTTATCATGATTATAAGTGGAAACTTTGCGCTGACTTAAAAGTTGTTGCTCTACTCACGAGCCTGCAATCAGGATTCACAAAATATTGCTGCTTCCTTTGTGAATGGGATAGCCGAGCCCGAGATAAACATTACATCGTACGGGACTGGCCTCTGCGAGAAAATCTTATGCCTGGTCAGAAAAATGTCGCCCACAATCCTTTGGTTCCGAAGGAAAATATTTACTTACCACCTTTACACATTAAACTTGAATTGATCAAGCAGTTTGTGAAAGTAGTGGACAAGACAGGTGGCGCATTTCAATTTTTGAAAACTAAATTTCTTTGTCTTAGCGAAGCTAAAATCAAAGAAGGCATTTTTGTTGGTTCCCAGATTAGACAACTCTTCCAAGATTCGACGTTTATTGAACACTTAAATCGAAAAGAAAAACGGCTTGCATTTCAAAACGTTTGTAAGAACTTCCTGGGTAACCACAAAAGTGAAGATTATGTCGCTCACGTTGAGGAACTGCTTTTAGCGTACAAGGACATAGGATGTAACATGTCTCTTAAAGTTCACTTCCTTCACTCGCATCTGGACTTTTTCTCTAAAAATTTAGGAGCAATCTCGGATAAACACGGGGAACGGTTCCATCAAGACATCGCTAAGCTGGAGAAGAGATTTTCAGGGAAGTGGAATGCAAGCATGTTGGCGGAGTACTGCTGGTTTTTGAAACGAGAGAGCTGTACCTCAGGGTATGAAAGAAAAGCAAGCACCAAGTAACGATGAATATCTTTTTATTTATTACTGTTTATAGCTAAAATAGTTCTTTTTTCTATTTAAATTAAATTCATGTCCATATATCTATTATTACAATAATTATTATAATTATTATTATCGTTCGATAAATAAATTATAATTAATTTATCGAAAAGTGGTAAAATTAGAGATTTGGGGCTCCCTCGAAAATGGTGGGTGATGGAAGAAAACGGAAGACATATTTGGACGTCAGGACGTCATTTTACATAAGAATCACCCGGAATAGTGTCAGGGCTCGGTAAAAAATATTTTTTTGCTGACCAGTGTAACTTACAAATCGAAGAGAAACTAGAGTTTGTAGAAGTGGACAGTTGAACCCGTTTTGTCTGATCTCATGCTTAGCATGTAGTTACTCTAGCACGACTGTTCTCGTATCCGCAATACTCAATTCATCTAACTTGCTGAGTCATATTATAGATTCTTTTTTTTCTTGAGTTTATGCCACCAAATTCCATTTCTGGCTTTAGTACTCATGTTTTACCTATGAGATTTTTACAGGCCCAAAATGCCCGAGTAGCTTTGTTAGTTGCCGGCCATTTTGTAGAAAGTACAACTGGCAATTGATAGAAATAAAAAAGCACATAATAATTTTTTGTGTTTTATCTGTCAACAGTGGCAAAACTGACGTCATAAACAAGAATTATGGGTTTTAGGAGAAGATCTAAGTTTTAAAATTAAATTAAGAAAAGCCCATCTTTACTCTACAGTATTTACATTATATAAAATTAAGTTTGATGAAAAAAACTCTCAAATCCGAATTAAAATAATTCTTTTAGAATAATTATTAACCAATCAGTTAAATTCTGTCAATTGCTAAAACTATTTAACATGTAAAATTGAAATGAATGCACATTCGCTTATATCTCGCAACTGTCATTTATTCAGCTAAGATGTTTCAGCTTAAATTGACAAATTATTTTTAAGACCTAATAATTTTATAAATAAATTTGAATATAAACTGCTACCAAAAGGATTTAAAAAATGTCGTTGAGTCATTATGGCTTTTTTGTAGAAAATATGTCAAAGTTTATAGAAAAAAGTAAATAATGGACGTTTAAAGAAACTTTATCAACACTTTACAAATATAAAGATGAGGCTAAAAAGGACATTACTACGCTATTGAGGTAAAAGTATATGCAAAAACTCAAAATAATTTATGGTAGAATTTTAATATTTAAAAATTGGTAATTATATCTATAGTGTGTGTATTTAAAGTAGTAGAATAAAGAAAGTTCTGCAGGTACTAGTAGTTAATCATGTGCGACTTTTAATATGATCACGATCTATCAGGATTTCTTTCAAAAGCAGATAATTACCTTATATGAGCACGATTAAAAGTCACCTAAACCATACACATACCGTTCAATTGATCAAGCGTGAAGGTCCACATGTATAATTATGGTAACCCAGCAGGGTTTTCTTTATAAGAACAGTTTTTTTTTTCAAATTACTTACTAAGATTTGTTTTTGGCATTAAAAAATAGCAAATCTTCGTCATATTGTTCTTTTAAATCAGAGGGTTACGCTGTGATTTTGTGTAATAAAATGCTTAGCCACTTTTGTTAAGCTTTGATTCTTTTAGGTAGTTAACCTAAAGATAGCGTGAATTTTGGAGTAGTTATATAACCCCTTAAGCATATTTTGAACACGTGGCGTTAGTCAATTTTGTTAGAAATTTTTTGAAATAGGCAAACGTTTAAAAAAATCAAATAATTTGTGTTTAAAATTATAGAAAGTTTTGGCCACTGCAGTGATTAGTAGATAATAACAATAATTATAAGAAAAATAAAAAGGATCCCATTTAGACCCTATCATTAGGGGTCGGACATTGTAGTCTAGGACATTATCAGATACAATTGTGGTCAAGGCTTTGAGCCATTAATCATTTTGTCAAAATTTAATTGCTTTTAAAGAGAACTCGACTTACTAGAAATGGGAACGTAAAATTAACTTAATTTTTGGGCATTCTTAAAATGCGTAATTATAAGGGACGCGGCGGTTACGTGCTTAATTCACGTGTAGTGGTTACATTCGTATAATTTTGTAAACATTAAATGTGTTTTATGAATACCTTTAAAAGATCAAACAAGACCATCACAAATCTTATTGCAGCATGGACTAACACTGATCGTATGATACAAAAAGCTAATGTCACAATTCACATAGTTAATCGCAGTTTAGTAACAAGTTTAGTCGTGACTTCGTTTAATGATAGCCTGGCCCTAGTCACAGCTGCCCAGTTCGATATTGTCTCACATACTATTCTCACCGTTCTCACTGGGAGAAAGTAATCTATAATAAATTACACAGATATTCGTGAGGTTATGAAACGTTCCTAAGTGTATTACGTCACTTATAAAAAATTAAATACGAGCGAACGTGTGATAGCCAAAATTGGACAAAAGCTTTGTTGCGATGCAAAGGACTATATCCTTCCAACCTTATTGTCTAGCACCGATCATGACAAAGAACAAAATTTATATTTCTCTTTTGTACTTTAGAAATTTGATTAATTTAGCAGTAAAAACACTCGATAGAATGTTTGTATGGACTACTGCAAACTTACCGGTCGCGTGAAAGAATGTTAACATAGTATTTTTCATGAGTGTACCTGTAGACGGTATTCGTAAACGCGATCATTTTTTCATTAGTAATTTCGTGTTATAATTAAAGTGTAGCTAATTAAAGGACAAAACACGAGTACGCAATTGACTCTCACGGTCAAACTGACATTAAGCACTCTGGAGAGGTTTTTTGTACGATACGCTATAAGATTGCAATTTTCAACTGATGATTAAATGGGAACACTTTCAATTTTAATGGATACCTGATTTATACAAGAATTTATTATTACTTAACTACCAGAACAAAAAACTAAAGGCACTTTGTAATTTATACTGCACGTAATAAATAAGACGTTTTTTCTTTTATTCCTAAATCACATTAAATTAGAGAATGTCAAGCAAGTCGACACATAATCAATTACAATTACATGCAAATTACGGTAATAGCGTTTAAAACTTAGTTAATTGCACGGTTTTGAAATTTATATCTTTACGGTAACAACCGTTTCTAAGTTTTTTTAAAATCATACTCAAAATTTTACTCTTTTCAGTGCTTTAAAAATCGACACAAACACTAAATTATGAACAAACACAAAAATGGAAAATAAAACCTCAATGTTAAACGGTGTTGGGTTTTATGTGTAAATGTGTAAAAAGCAATAGTTCCTAAACTTTCTAAAAAAATAGAAATGTGGGAAAATGTCGCTACTCATGCCTATAGATGGCATTACTATAACGATAATTGACAATCCTTTAAAGCATTTTTTTAAAAACTTAAAAATAAAAATTTAAAATAAGGTAATAAAATTAAATTGGACATTGTTCTTGTTCATAAATAAACTGTTCGTTTGCAAGAAATTATTTGCACGTAGCTATATTTACAACCAGTTTAAATAACAAATAATTGTGTACACAACAATTATTGTGCAACTTGAAAAACTTCATTACGCGCAACGTCAACGATTTGCCTCAAACGTCATCGTAAAGAAGGCATCTATTTTGATTTGATTTAAACGTGATATTTGTATAACGACTAATTTCAAAACCGCAACCATCGCTTTCCTAAATAGGAAGTGGGTCCGGGACAAGGGTGAAATATTATTTAAATTAAAAGAAAGTGGATACAATATAGACGATAATTCAAAACTATTCGAACTATTATGGTTCGCAGAGCGTTGCTAGCTACTTTTTTTTGTCGAGCCTTAATCGGAACATCCCCAACTTCAAAAATTAGATTTTACTTCTTTTTATTTATTTTCATTTTTTTTCTCGCTTTCAAAAAAAAATTGTTTTTGTCTGTTTTCTCGTTGGCGTGTTCAATTTGAACGATCTTAATTAAAATAAAATTTGCCTTAGTTAAATAAATAAAAATAGACTTGGTTTATTAGTTTCTTTTACCCGTGATCTAAAAACTGACTTAATTAAAGCACCCTCGAGCTGAGACAGAGCAGTACAGGGCAAACCAAGCGTTGTCACTACACTCTCGCATATGGGTACTCTCAGCACACCTCGGCGAGAGTGAACCAAATGTTTTTAATGCCAAAACACAGTGACTAAATCAAATCTTTTCGAAAACAACTACCTTAGTTTCTATAAGAACTGTTAATCAACGGTTTTGAACTGAGGAAACGAATCGATATTATTTTTCTTGTTGTTCTAAACCAGTGGTTCTTAAACTCGTTTGGCTCATGGACTTCTTTTCATAGTGACCTTTGAGTGAAAAAATTTAACTTTGATGTCTTGTAAATAGGCTAGGAAAAAAAATCGAATATTTTAATAAAACAACAATCCAAAATTACCTAGCACAGGAACGGTGGGAGAAAACAGAAAAAATGACGATAGAAACTGAGTCACAAACGGACGCATGGAAAGCACACAGCAAAGAAACGAAATAAATTGCCATACAAACGACGCAATGGACAGCAGAAGGAAAAGAGATGATAGACAGCGTAGAGAATGTAAACACATACGAAAAATGGAAACAAGTAGCCGAGGAAGAATGGGGAGATAATGCTTATGTACACACAAAAATAGTAGAAGGACACCTACTACAAGAAACTACAGGAACAAGTACACTATGGGTAACGGAAAAAGAAGTAGAAGAAAATACTGGGCTACAATTAATGATAGAAAAAGTATATCTAGAAATAAACAAAGGAAAAGAGGAAATAGAAACTATAGAAAGAGAAAACAAAAGATAACACCAACATAAAAAAATAAAAATAAACAGAATTATATATCAAGACCATGAGGAGGACGTATGGAAGAAACAAGAAACAAAATCCAAAACGGAGGAGGACGAAAAAATAATGTTACACAAACTAAAAACGATGAGCGTAAACAGGCTAAGAAAAATGGCAGAGTGTATATTCAAAACAAAAAAAAAATAAACATAATAGTACCAAAGGATACCCAAACACAACAAAGTATAGCTAAGCAAGACAACCAAAAGAAGACCTACGCGTTAGTTGTAGAACAAAAAGGAAAAAAATACGAAGAACTAGTAACAAGAATGAGAACGCAGTTAAAAGATAAAGAACAAACCAAAAAAATACAAACCATAAGGAGCATCAAAGAAGGAAAATTATTAATAACGATAGAGAAAGATGAAAAGGCACTAAATAGAATGAAAGAAGAACTAGAAAAAGGAAACGAAGAAGTTAACGTGAGGAAACTCGGAGAGAGAGTAAAAACAAAAAATCTGATTATTAGAGGGATGGATCTAATGACGACAACAAAAGATATAGAAGAAGCAATAAAACAATATGGCAGTGTAGAAAACTTAAAAATAGGGGAATTCAGGCCCAATAGAAATTACACAAAAACGGTCACAATCCGAGTTCCAGAAGACGAAGCTAATAAAATAATTGAAAAAAAGAAAAGTAAGAATAGCAATGTCGCAATGTAGCCTAGAAGAGCAGCAACGAGCCGTCAGATGTTACAGATGTTGGAAGTATGGGCACAATGCCAAAGACTGTAAGGGAAATGATAGGACAAAATTATGCCACAAATGCGGAAAAGAAGGGCATGAATACAAAGAATGCCAAGAAGAAGAATACTGCTCACTATGTGAAGAGGAGGGTCACAGCGCCGGTAGAGGGAATTGCGCAAGCTGGAGAAATTATATAAAGACAGCTCGAAAACAATGCAAGGAGATGGGTGAAAAGACATAGAACTAATTGCAGATAAAGAACTTGTGATATCTATAAACTGTGATATAAATGTTGTGACGTCCAGAATCTACGAAAATAAACTGTGATATTTTTTACATATTTTATTTATACATGAAAAGTAGCATGCACTACACAAATAATTAAAAAAACAGAAAAAAAGAAAAACAAAAGTGAAGTAAAAGTAAGAAATTAAAAAAAGAAAAAGCAAGGCAAAATAAAAATTGGAACATGGAATATAAGATCGATGATACAACCAGGAAAAATATTGTACAAACTTTAGAAAAATATAGAATAGATATCATAGCAATACAAGAACTGAGATGTGCAGAAGAAGGTAAGATAAACAAGAGTAACTACACGATATTTTGGAGCAGAGGAAAAAAACAAAGTAACAATGGAACAGGGTTTATAGTAACCCAAAATCAAATGAAAAATATTATAAAATTTGAAGCTATAAATGACAGAATATCGAAGCTTAGAATAAGAGGACAAATAAGTAATACCACCATCATATGTGTATATGCACCAACAGAAGTAGATACAAATGAGAAAAAAAAGATTTTTATGAAAAACTTATAAGAGAATGCGAGAAAATTCCAAAATATGATACTCTAATAATATTAGGAGATCTGAATGCGCAAGTAGGAAAAGAAGATCAGATAAAAACTGTAGCGGGAAAAAACACAATACACGAAAAAACTAACGATAATGAAAACAGAATCTGTAATCTAGCAGCTGCAATGAATTTATACTTAGCAACTACTAAATTTCCCTACCCAACCAAACATAAAATCACATGGAATCACCCAAATCATGTAACAAAAAGTCAAATTGCCCATGTCTTAATAACAAAAAAAAGAAAAAAACATAGAAGATGTTAGATCGTACAGAGGAGCTACTGCAGACACAGATCATGTTCTAGTAATTGCAACCATAAAAGAAAAGAAAAGTGTAGCACTAGACAACGTTAAAAACAAGATGAAGAGCAGATGGAATACAGCAAAAATTAAAGACGTAAAGATACAACAAGAACTACAAAAGGTATAACACAAAAACTCCAACAAAAAAGAGATCAAAAAGCAAAAATGGAATAGAAGAGGAATGGTATAACATAAAAACAAGTATTTTAGTGACAGCGGAAGAATGGATAGGTGGAAAAAAATGGATAAGAGTAAAGAATGGTACGATCAAGAATGTGAAGAAGCATGCAAAACAAAAAATGAAAAATGGATAAAATGGTTGCAAACAAAAACAGAAGAAGATAAACAATTATATAAAGAAGCAAACGCAATAGCAAGAAATAGATGCAAAAAAAAGGAATGGAACGAAAATAAGATTAAAAAAATACAAGAAGAATATAGAAACAGAAATACAAAAATGTTTTATCAAAGAATAAGGCAAGAAAAGAGAAATTATAAAATAAAACCAAGAGATTTCAAAGATGAAAAAGGCGTCACAAAATATACACAAACTGAAATACAACAAATATGGAGAAACTACTTTGAAAAGCTATTCAGTAGCGAAACACAGACAAATATAAATACACCAACAAATACAACAATAGACTTAAAAATACACAAACCAACTCTAGAGGAGGTGAAAAGAGCAATAAAAAATTAAAAAAATAACAAAGCAGCCGGAAGTGATAACGTAATTGCGGAGTTCATCAAAAATGGAGGAGGGATGAATATATATGCCAGAAGAATGGAGATAAGGAATAATAACAACAATACACAAAAAAGAAGATATGGAACAGTGTGAGAATTACCAAGAAATACAACTGTTAAATGTAACCTACAAGATACTCTCAAAGTTAATCAAAAATAAATTACAAGAATATGCAGATATTAAAATAGGAGATTATCAACAAGCATTCAGGCCGGGGAGATCAACAACGGATGCAATATATATATATTACAACAAATATTGGAAAAAGCTAATGAATATGACATAACACTACACATATTATTCATAGACTTCAAGCAAGCATTTGATAAAATAATACGAGCTAACATACCGACAGAAATGAAAAAAAATGGAAATACCACAAAAGATAATAAACGTGGTTAAAATGACATTAGAGGACACAACGGCAGTAGTGAAGGTGGGAAATACAACAACAAAAAGCTTTGAGGTAAAGGAAGGAGTAAAGCAAGGGGATACTCTATCAGCTTTAATATTCAATATAGTGCTAGACAATGCAATTAAAAGAACAAAAATAGAAGGTACAATAAACGTCAAAAATACACAAATTATTGCTTACACCGATGACGTAGTAATCATAAGCAGAACTAAAATAGGAATGATAAATGCTGCCATAAAAATAGATGAGGAAACAAAAAAAATTAGATTAATAATCAACGGAGAGAAAACAAAATACTTAAAATATAGTAACAGTAACAATGAAAAATTTATAAAAGTAGGAGATCATAAAATAGAAAGTGTGCAAAAATTCAAATACAGAAAAAATAAAGATAATGACAAAACCAAACAAAGAATACAAGAAGGATAAGAACCTACTAAGCAAATAAAAAATATATTAACAGTAAACACTTAAGCATAAATGCTAAAATCCAGATTTATAAGACTTTGATAAGACCAGTAGTAGTAAATGCGTCAGAGACATGGACAATGACAAAAAAAGAGGAGGAATTAAGAATTTTTGAAAGAAAAATAATAAGGCAAATTCTAGGACCAATCAACACTGTAGAGAACGAATATAGACAAAGAATGAATTTCGAGATAAGAGACCAAATGAAAGGTGAGGACATCGTTAACTATATAAAATCACAACGAATAAAATGGCTAAGCCACGTAATGAGAAAGGATAAAACGAAAACAATAAGAATAGTAACTGAATAGAAACCAACAGAAAACAGGAAGAGAGGCAAGCCGAAGATCAGATGAATTGATGATGTTGTAGACGACCTAAAAACGTTAGAAATAAAAAACTGGAAAGTAAAATGCCATAACAGAACGGAATGGTCTAAAATCGCAGAAGAAGCAAAGAATAGCAAAAAATTAATATAAATAAAAAAATTAGATAATTGGGTACTAATCCATCCCAAATAACGGATTAAGAAAGCTGAAAAGCAGACATAACTGCACGCGGTTAAAGTTCTGGTTGTATATATAAACCAGTGGTTCTTAAACTCGTTTGGTCCATGGACTTCTTTTTATAGTGACTTTTGAGTGAAAAAATTTAACTTTGATGTCTTGTAAATGGTGAGGTAAAAACGAAAGTAGAGTATCTGCGTAACAATACAAAAAAATATACTTCTTTTTGTCTAATACTAGGAAAGTTTGTTGTATGCACTTCACATCACGCATAACACAGAACTAAATTGTTGATTAGATGTATCATTTTTTTATAGTTTAAGTTATAGACTAGTTGGTGCAGGTATCGGCTTCATCGCGTTCCTGTGTACATCTGTATAGATAGGCCTGACTCACCGGGATACCTGTTATTACTTGTATTTTATGCACCTGTCTGTATTTATATTTTACTTAACAAGTAAAAATCGCTAAGAATGTATTTATTGCTAATAATTTTAATTGTCATATTATTAAAAATGTGACTGGTTTTTAATTTTATATTAAACCTTGTGCACACTCCCTGACGTTGTTCAGGACCCCAAATCAATTTTAATTTTTCACAAACTCTCTGAATGATTCGGTGCACCTTTTGGAGCCTATATGGACCACTTTGAGAACCTCTGTTCTAAACAGTTTTCATTTGATACCAACCATAGTATTTTTGTGTGTATTAAGATACGGACGACTCTTTGTTCCAACAATTCAAACTATGACATTTTAATTATACCAAATATATTGCAACTGTTCTAACTCTCTGCAGATGAAAACCCGTTTATTAGAAAAAAAAACTTTTAAGGTCACTATTAAAACGTAGTATAGTGAAAATCAAATGAATGTCAAAAACATGTACTACACTACCATTTGAACTTGTTTTGGCCTTTTAGAAAACGTAACTAAAAAATATACTAATCTTGCAAAAGTCAAATTTTTAAGATATAGAGAAACAAAAGCATTGAACACACAATTCAAAATCACAAAAAAACAAAAGATCTAATCAGTAAAAAAGTTGAAATGACAAGTAATAAAAAGGTTTAACAAAACTATAAATTTAAATGACATTATGCACCAAAAAAGAAGACGTGCTAACATCCAACATCGAAAAAGAAACAGAAGAGAATAAAAATCTTTATGTGTTAAGAAGGAAAATGCCATCAAATGTAAGATACATAAACGCTCAAAATTCCGTGCAATTTATCGCAAATACTAAAACTATTTTTAGTTCCTGGCTCTCGCACCCCTGGTTTCCGTTGCACGGTGGTTGCAGTATTCTGTACCTTCTCTACTGCGGATATTACGACACAGTCTCTTAATAAGAAATTAGTTGTTTAGTGCTTAAAACAGCGTGGTGGATCTTCGGTGGTCAGTTTAGCACCTCCATAGCACTTGGAGCTGGACGCATGGAGCGACGGCTACAAAATTGTTACAGGTAAGTTTGGTAAGCACGGACAAGAAGGAAATGACGCGTCGAGCAAAGGAGCTGTTTCCTAGGCACAAAAATTTAGAGTGGCAGAAAGTAAATGCAAACGAGGTGCCGGTGATCATAAATGAAGAGCTCAAGAAAGCAGCAGGGCAAATGAGGAGTAAAAAAATCTAGCGACCTGATAGGATAACTGTTAAAATCCTACATACGGTTTATTAAATAATTGCAGACGACTTGCTATCATGCAAAAACAAATGCCTTAAGAGCAACTTCTTCCTTAGAGTTTGGAAAACTGCCAGTTTGGCGGTAGTTCCAAAGCCCGCCAAACCTGATGGAAGTTCGGTGGGTTTCAGACTTATTTACCTCTTTCCAGTATTAGGGAGGGTGCTTAAGGTAGTGTTGGGAGAAAGACTAAAGACGTGGTTAGAAGTCAACGTAAGGTAAATCAAAACTAACTCGGATTCAGAAAATGTAAGTTTACCCTGAACGCTATTGGCGGAGTTTTCAAAATTTGCAATAGGATAAAAAAGGTTAGTTAGTGGAACTGAGGGTGCTGTATTCTCGTGACGTTGGATATCTGGAACGCGTTTAACAGCGTGTCATGGTCGGGCACCGTCAAAATCATGGAAAACAAAGAGGCACCAGGATATCTGATTAAGGTGGTTAAAAAGATGGCTACACGTAAGAAGTGGTCGATTCTAGGACCGATCTAGTAGAACATTTATTACGACGTGGTGCTGGAGTTGAAGATGCCGGGTGGTGTCACGCTGTCGAGTTATGCGAGCGACTTAGCAGTGGTAGTGGAAAAAAACCGCTGAGTTGGTAAACATCAAGACAGAGGAGGCTATTTTCAGAATTGGAAACTGACTTGTGAACCACGTTCCATAAGGGTAGAAGCAAGAGATTAAAAATGGGAAAGTTTGGAGATAACTAGGCGTGTGGATCGAAGACGGTTGAGTGACCGATCGCGTAAGACGTATATGCGAAAAAACGGAAAAATCCTTGAATAGTTTGGATTCATGCTGAGCGTGGGAGGACCGAACTCCGTTAGAAGTATCAGTGTATGTACTTTTCTAAAAATGTGTTTTTAGTGTTAACTATAAAATCTTTTTTCTGGATAAAGTGTAACTTCTCTAATGCTTTTGTGATAATCTCAGTTTATTCTGGTTGTAGTGATTATTTAATCTCTTTAAAATTACCCTAAATTTTTTCTGCTTTTTGATAACGTAACTATATTTTTGACAATAATTTTTGTGTTTCTTTTATCTTCCAATTGTATAGCCTGGTTAAAAAATTAAAATTTTTTTTTCTCAGAGAGTAAAGTTCCAAATTAAAGAAGTATCTACGTAAGCGTTTATGATTTTGATTGAGGCTTTTAGATATGACCAGTCTTTGTTTAAGTTTCTCTCTAAAGAGATCCCAATGCAAATTCTTGGATTGTTACTTCTGTACTTCTTTATTTTTGATTTAAATCTTATGTAGTACACTCAACTAGAAAAAACAGGACATCTTGGTTTGTTTGATTGAAATAGTTAGCGGGGTAAACAAGACTTGTTAGCGAATGCTTCAACATGGAACTTTTATTTACACACGATAATATTTTGCATAAAAATAAAACGCAGTTTACTGTTCCAAATCATTCAAAAATAATGTTTATTATTTGGCTAATTTTAATTTCTTGAAGGCATCGCAAACGGCTACAAATAATTGCCGATCGTATAGTTTACACCGCTAACTATTTAATTAGAACCAACTAAGGTTTCCCGTTTTTTGTTTAGTTAAGTGTACCTACCTAAAAGTGTAGAGTGATGGTTAAGTCAACACATGCTACTCTCTTATCGTACTGCAGACTTGTGACGTGTTATAGTCATTTAAATTATAATTCTAAGTCTTCTCTTAGTTTCTGTAAACCAAAGATTTTTATTAAAAAACAATGTCAACATTGTTTATTCTTACATAGTTTGGTAAGGTAGCTGAGTCTGTTTTATAGTGTTTTGTGACACCTAGGGGTGTTGAATCGACTCGGTTAAATGGTTAACCAAATCATTTTGTTATCGGTTAACCGGTTAATTTAAAATGGAATTATTCATTTTTGGTTAATCGATTCAGTTTAACCACTTTTGGTTAATCGATTCAGTTTAACCACTTTTGGTTAATCGATTCAGTTTAACTACTTTTAGTTAATCGATTCAGTTTAACCATCCTTGAGTAAACGATTTAGGTTAACCGTTTTTGGTTAAACGATTCAGTTTAACCATTTTTCGTAAAACAATCCTGTTTAGCCATGTTTTGTTATACGATTTACTTCAAGGGCTTTTGCTTAAAGAACCATTTTAATCACGAATTATTATATTATCTGTTTTAACCATGTTTGGTTAAACCTTCGGGGCAAAACAAAAAAAATGTATTACATATTTGTAAATAATAAATAGATTAAGCAATTGTTTTGCATTCTAATTTAAGAAAACAAATTTTGGAAATTTAACAAATAAATTCCTATTTGTTTAAAAAGTTAAAATTTGTCTTTTAATTTAAAAACTAATTTTAAAAATTAATTTTAGAGAATAGAAAATCTTATTTAAAATGATTGTTCTGGCCACTGGTTATTGCTACTAATATTAAACTTTAAAATATTTAAAATTATTTTGTTTATAAAAAAGACTGTTCGTCTACAATTTAACTTTGAAAAAAAATAAAAAATCTTACAATTGGACAGGCGTCTACTTTAAATATAAATTACTAGGTTACAGTTTTAATAAATATAGCAAAAACTAATCATTACTTTTTATACTAATAGGGATCTTGAAGAATACTCTAATGATCTATTTGATTATGTAGATTAAGTATGCACTATAGAGTTAATTAAACCAAATCAGTTGATAAAAGTGATTAAAACGAATCGGTTAACAATAGTTGTTTAAAACAAATCATAAGCAATGATTAAAACAATTTGGTTAACTAAAACGAATCATTTGGTTAATTTAACTTTAACTCATTGAATCAACACTCGTAGTTGAAGCGAATCAGTTACCAAAAATGGTTAAAATTAACTGGTTAACCAAAAATAAATCACTTGGTTAATTGGTTCATTTAACTTTAACCGGTTAACCGGTTGCTAAAGATCAAAATCGACACCTCTACTTATTTTGTAGGTATACGATAATTGCAATCCTTTTTTTATTTGTTTAATGATTGCGATCGCGAATGATTTTTTAAAGATGATCGGTGATTGCAATCGCAATATTATTTAAAATGATCGTTCTGGCCACTGGTTATTGCCACTAATATTAAACTTTAAAGTACTTAAATTTTTTTTTGTTTATACAAAAGACTGTTCGTCTACAATTTAACATTAAAACACAATAAAAAATCTTACAATTGGACTACTTTAAAAATAAATTACTAGGTTACAGTTTTTATAAATATAGCAAAAACTAATCAGTACTTTTTACATTAATAAGGATCTTGAAGAATACTTTAAGGATCTATTTGATTAAGTATGCACTATAGAGTTAATTGAACTAAATTAGTTGATAAAAGTGATTAAAACGAATTGGTTAACTTTAGTTGCTTTAAACAAATCATAAGCAAGGATTAAAAGAATTTGGTTAAGTAAAACGAATTATTTGGTTATTCTAAATTTAACTAATTGAATTAACACTCGTAGTTGAAACGAATCAGTTACCAAAATTGGTTAAAACTTATTGGTTAACCAAAAATGTATCGGTTGGTTAAAATGAATAAGTTGCAAAAATGGTTAAAATTAACTGGTTAACCAAAAATGAATCACTTGGTTAATTGGTTAATTTAGCTTTAACCGGTTACCAACACCCCTAGTGACACCTAAACAATTCAGAAAAAATTTAAGTAAGAATAAAAATGATGAGTTGTCTTTTCAGATCTACAGCACTAGGTTTTCATAAACAGCTTTGGATTTCTAACGGCGCTACAGCTTAACCTAAGGCAGTTGGTTAAAACATTTTATTTAATGAAATAAGTTGCCAAAATAAAATTTTTAAAAATTTATTAAAATACAATAAAAAATACGATTTTAATTTTTTTTAAATATATATTTTGGCACACAAAACAACATATTCTTACAAAACGATGAAAACAGTGTTAAAACAGATTTTTGACATTCATTAATTGGAAGTAGACCTGTTGGTAGTACGAAACCTTGCCATACAAAATTGTTGTAAGTAATCAAGTAATTTAAATGTTCTTGATAAACAAACAATGTATTAAACAATGTTGATGTTTAGAATGCCGTTTGATACAATTCACTTTTTAAAATATTTATAAAATTGTTCATGCGATTATTACTTTACCATATGTATGATTAATTACTGAGTAATTATAAATATACTTAAAATAAATACGAAATTTTTAGTAACAACTGGTTTTTTAAAAGATCAACGTTGATTTTTAACATGAACACGAAGCTTTTTTTAACTATGTTCCAGTTTATTATAATATCCTTGGTTCGATCCTGTTTAATAATTAATTCGGGTGAGTATTTTGTAATTTTATAATATTTGTTATTGATTTTTTAAACGTAGAAACTGTGTCTAACGATTTAAGGAGAACAAATTTAATTCAACTGGACACTTCTATCAGAAAGAAAAGATTTTCTGGTCCTCTCTTCTTGGAAGGATGGAAAGATCCCAGTGCTCTGAACGTTTTTAAAGAAATATCTCTTTTGTTTTTGTTATTTATTGTTTTTTTAATTATTGTTATATTTAAATATGCAATTATTTGTCGTATTTATAACATTATGAAAATGGCGTATAGAGACATGTTTAAAAAGCCCGAGAGAGAACCTGTATATGTGTTTTATGATAATGCAAGTGACAAAAACAATGAAACTATTAACGTTATATCTATTGTCTAGAGTTTAGTTTGATACACCGAAAATAGTTTTTAGTTACTGTAACTTTTATATATAATATTAATTATACTTCATAAGATGCAAAATAAATGTGTGCTATTAATTCTGGTGAATGAAGAATATTTGTACAACGCATTACACTATATGACAAAGTACTGTACTGATCACACTACTGACTACGAGCGTGACGTTTTCAAAAATTTTTAAGTATAATTAGACTTTCTGATATGAATTCAGATGTAGTTTAAGCACGGAACGTGTTTAGGAAGCACACAAATTTTTTGACATTGTCTTTTACAAAGTATTTAGTCAAGCAGTCTGTTTGAAGAGAGATTTTTTAAAAAAGGACAGCAAGTCTTACAAACCAACGATTCTACAAAGATCAAACATCAATCGAGCTCCATCAGTACTGATTCACTTTTCTGAACCTAAATGATTTACGGTCATAAAATTCAAAATCTACAAAAAAATGATGTTTTTTTTTGAAATATTAAATCAAAATACCCTCAAGTGAGGATCAAAATAGTCTAGTTAGTGGTTCCTACAGACCTCCAGGGGTCGCCGGGATCATTCAGGAACTTAAAAAATAAAATTGATTTGGGGGTTCCTGAACTACGTCCAGGGTTTCACGCAAAGTATAATATAAAATAAAACATTTGACACATTTTTATTAATATAGTAGTTAAAATAAATAACAATTAATAAATTATTAGCGATTTTTACGTCCCAAGTAAAATATAAATATAGACAAGTGCATAAAATACAAGTAATAACAGGAATCGCGGTGACTCAGGCTATGAAAAATCAACTGCTTAGTTCTGTATTATGCGCGATATGAAGTGCATAGAACAAGTTTTTCTAGTCTTGGACAAAAAGAAGTATAATTTGTTTTTGATTTAAATTTATTTAAGCAAAATTATACTCTTGTTTAAGTTGATTACAAAAATTATATATCACAGTTGTAACGATTTATTTGATTGTATCCCAAAATAATTTGAAAAGTACAATTAAAGGAACTGTTGCCTACATTTAAATAAGTCTTATCATTTAAATTTTGGGATTTTCTTGGTGGAATTTTGATTTCCCCACCATCCTTTCGGTTTTTTTGAAAAAAGGCCATCTTTAAAAATGGAAGGACTTCTTATGCGATCATGATCACCTAAAAGTGAATACAAAAAGTAAGACATTTTTGTAATTTGTCGTACGATACGAACCTGAGGAAGAATTGAGGTCGTATTCATTTTGTATGCCGAAGATTATACGTGAGTTCTCATAATCTGTTAAAGTAGTGCACCTACAAATTTCACATGGTGGACTTGAGGTTTTATTCCACCCATCATCATCTGTGAGCCTGCCTATCATCTAAAGGTATTTGTCTGTCTAAATGTTTGTCCTCGTTCTTGCATCAATGGTAAATAGTTTATTGTGACGTGTCTCCTTGTTAGTGGTTGTTACTTAATCGTTTCTGACCTGTGGTGTCTTATTCGTTATCTTTAGCATATACTTCAACCGGATATCACTTTTAAGCTTGCTACTGTATGTCACAATCTTGAGATAAGTCAACAAGTAGACCACGGACTAGTGTAGCTGTCGTCGACTCAGCCCTGAGAATCCACCCCGTGTTTGTGGCAACATGTACACATATCCAACATCAAGTAGGTAATAGTACCGAGCGTTTCTAAAAACAATAATTAGGTGTTATCACGTTATAATAATTGTTTAGATAGTTTACCGTATAAAATTTATTGTAGTTGTAAAAAGTTAAACCAACTGTGTTAAGCTCGGTCACGTTGAATGTACCACGGTTGCTTTCCTCCATGTGCGTTTCCTCCTTTGCTCCATTACGAGTATTTTGGTCAAAAGACCCGTATATTTTGTAAGTTTAAATTCATTAGTAGTGAAGCCATTTTCTAACTGCGTGGTGCTATTGGCGCATTGGCTGTGGCTCCACGCGCACATTCGGTTGGCATTACTTTGTGTCGCGTTGTAGATTTACATACAGTATGTTTGGAATTTTGTGACGCGAGAAATATCTTTTTATATTACACAAGAATACTGTTGGGAATGGTATTTCTTTTTATCGGCCTCGCCCCTTGTTAGATCTAGTTTCTGTTTCGTCTCGCACTAACCGGGGTATCCCAATCCCTGCCCCAGCTCGAGTGCGGTCAGACAATTGACGCCTAACGTTTAGGGCCCGAGTTTATTGGGAAATCTCATCAAAAATTATAGCATCGTACCGTTTCTTCCAAAGTATTATAATTTAGTAAATATGGATGTCAAGTGTTTGTTGAGCGATGAACTGGAGCATGAACTTAAAATTTGGGGAATGGAGTATGCAAGTGGTATGACAGTAGCGCAGAAACGTAAATTGTTAGGTCCCATTTTTAAAAAGGAAAAGTACCTAAATGTTTCTGTTTGGGTGAATTCCTCAATGTTAGAGTTTCAACCGGAAATCGATGCGTGTAAGGCCAAGATTAATTCTATTGAAACAAAACTTGCTGATCTAGTTAATCGATCCCACCCTAAGTATTTAACTCGAGCTCTCCACCTCGCTCGACGTATCGATCGTATTCCTGTAGGCGAAGAGAACGATGAATCCGCCGTAGACGATCTTAAAACGGCTGCTGGTAATATTCTTGCGCTTGTCGATCCTGTTTCTTCACTGACGCTGGCGAATCATATGATGCAGCCCAATCTACACCTATTGTTTTACCAAGACATGAGCCTCCTGTTACCCCTGGTACCCGTGTTATCGAGACCGAAGCAGGCTTTGCCGACCAATTAGCAGGTTTATTAGACGCTAGCTTTCAACGGCTTGAGGATAACCGACACAGTCATGTACCTATTCGCAAATGGGGAGTTTCTTTCTCTGGTACAGCGGATGGTATGTCAGCCGTTACCTTTCTAAGTCGTTTAGAATAAAAGAAGCGGTCTTTAAATATTAGCGATGTGCGTTTGCTAGAAGGTGCAACCGATCTTTTTACTGGTTCTGCGCTTATTTGGTTTCGCTCGATTAGAGACGACGTATCTTCGTGGACTGACCTTGTCACACGAATCCGTACCTGTTTTTTACCGGGAAATTTTGAACTAATGCTCTGGGATGAGATTCGCGCTCGAAAGCAAGGTGTCAACGAAGCCCCTTTATTTTACATTGCCACTATGAAGGAACTTTTTTCACGATTTAGTCGTCCTCCTAGTCCACATGAACAGTTAATGCTTATTATGGCCAATCTTCAACCTTTTTACGCAACACCTTTGAGCTTAATTAACGTTGATTCTGTAGATCATTTAAACACCTTATGTTTAAAACTAGAAAACGCAAGAACGAATAATTCACGGGTAGCAAGTGGTAGCAAACTCTCTATCTTAGAAGTTTCTTCCAGTCGTGAGAATATTTCGTTACTTAGTGATTATGGTAAATCAAGAATCAAGCGAAAAGCTCTAATCTGCTGGAATTGTCGAGTAGAAGGCCACGATTTTAGGAGATGCGTCAAGGAGTTGACTCAATTCTGTTTCCTATGTGGTGCTGCCGACGTTACCGTACCTACTTGTCCCCGCCAACATTTAAACTGCGTTCGACGAAGTGCCGAGCCCGACCACTCGTCAAACCCCAGAGTTTGAGGGCTAACGAACCACACTGGTTAGAATGGCTAAAATTTGTAAAATCCTTTTGTTCGCCTCGACATAAACTTAATTCCTACCGTAAATTGTCACTAGCCGACCAATTTTTTCATCCATCCGGTGATAACAGGCCTTATGCCGATTTTATTTTCTATTTCAGCTCGTGCAATGATAGATTCTGGTGCAAACATTACCATTTTAGGTGCCGCAGGAATGCATTTGATACAAGACTTTAACGTATCCCTAGTCACCTGTGTCGATGTAAATTTGTCTACAGCCGATGGTGTACGTCAGAATGTAATCGGACTTGTAGAAGCCGTAGTTTGCGATAGTGTTCCCACTTGGTTGATTTTAGAAGTCAATTTTTGCAAGGTTTTCGGTATTAAAGCTAATTTCGTAACGGATGAGTTTACGGTTAGTAGCGCTTTTACCTCGCCTAGGATAAGTAGTGTCGACGACCTAAATGTGGATCGTCAAATTCGTTTAAACTCCGTAGTCGAACGCTTTAAAGAACTTGCACATGATAAGTTAACTTGCACTCATCTCGTAGAACATCATATTGATACCGGAGATGCGAAACCCATTAAGCAGCGCTATTTCCCTCTCTCGCCTGCAATACAAGTCCATGTTGACACCGAACTTGAGGCTATGTTGAATGCTGGAATCATTCGCGAATCAAAATCACCCTGGGATTCACCTATGTTGCTCGTTAGGAAGTCTGATGGTTCGTACAGACTTTGTTTCGACGGAAGAAAACTAAACAGTGTGACCAAGAAAGATTCTTACCCCATACCGTACGTTTTTAGTATTTTAGGTCGTTTTAATGATGCCCGTTTTACAGTTATCAGTACAGTAATCCCTTAACGTTGATTAAAAATTTCTTTTTTATTAAAAACTTAAGAAGGAAACTGTCAGATATCTAATTTTATCTATCTATTTTTGGTATAAATAAAATACATTTACAAATTTTATAATCAACTCTTTGTTGAAAGCCATGATAACCTTTCGGTTCATTATTAAGTTATGTAACAATGTACATCGCAATTGAATAGTTAATACATACATATCATAATATTTTATTTTGCAAATGCAAGGATAAACAAGTTAACTAATACGTAATAAATAACATTCATAACAATATATTGGCCCTTTTTGGGGCTCATCAGCAGTAGGAGATACACTCCCACAATTGCATCAGCAAACCTTATAGCTTTATATACACATACGATGGGTATACCTATTGGTAAACGATTGATGACAAAGCCATCTCATTGTTTCTTTTATTGCTGATGAGCCCCAAAAGGGCGAAACGCCTGTCCAGTAGTTCACTCTGGTGGCATTTGCACAACTGCATTGACATTGCTTTAACCTCAATTTCCTTTACGTCGTGGTTTCATCCCGCAGTTTTATTCAAAACTATTTTGAAATACGCGGGTGTAAAATCGACTTACAACGTTTACCACCTTTATAGCTATATACAGTTATTGTTCATACCTAGTACCTTATACTATGAGATAGCTCTGTCATCAATCGTTTGCTAATTATTGAATTATCTACAAATAAAGAGCTGAAACTAATGTTTAAACAAAGATACGACAAGTTCTGGTTATAAAAACAGTTCTCAATTTTATATTCAACATTATAGGTTATTTTACAGAAGCAATTTATTGCTTTTCTGTTTTTCTATTTGCTAGAACGTGGATTCAGTTCTGTTATAAGCCTCATCAATTGCCGTAGGAAAGTTTTGACTATGAAAAAGGGTTCATGGAGCAAAAGAGTTTGGTAACTACTAAGTCTAGACAAATGTTACCCACAACATAAGATGGAGAAGAACCTGTAATGCCATCTAAAATTTATTTGGAGAATTTGATTTAAAATTTTTGTCAACTTTGATCTCAACAATCTCCCAAAAATTTCTTATTTTAGTATGTATTCCGCTTAAGTATTTTTACGTATGTTTCTCAAAAAATAAATTTATTGAAAACCATAAAAATACATACGTTACATGCAGTTTAATTGGCAATATTAGTTTATTTAAATTGTTATTACACGATTCAAAAGCACAAAACAACTTGACCACGAAAACAAAAATAAATAAATATGTGATGAATGTATTGTACAGAACGTATTTTATTTGTATAGAAATTAAAAATTAAACTGTATAATCTCATTACGTATACTAAATGTTAAACTTTTTCTTGTTTAACATAGCGCACTGCATTTTTCAAGTTTTATTTATTAATACACTTAAAATTTGTTTTAACTAAAATATTTTAGTTGCAACTAACATATAACTACAAAAAAGTTTTCTATAAAAAAACTATTTTATTTTATTTAGAACAACAATTTATAATAATTTAAAATGTATTAAAATCTACTAATAAAGTTTTTGCTAAAAGAAACTGTTGTTTTAAAATCTGAAAAACTTCTTAGAGCTTTTATCTTACTTTTGCATTGAACTGTAATCTTAAATAAAAACAAACATTGTGTTATAATAAGCTTACCGGAGATAACAAACTTACAGTAGAAAAAACTATATAAAGTCGAACGATTTATAATAAAAAGATAACAACTATAATAGTTTGTAAAAATACCAAGAACACAAAGTTAGTAGATTATGATAGAATTAAGAAGCATAACAAAAAACTGGTGTAGTCACCACACGACTTTCCTATAAGAAATGATGAAGGAATGGCTACATATCTTTTTTAAGGTTATGTTGTCATAAAACCATTTTGAAGTGATATGTACACGTTTGTATTGACTTCTAATATAATTACTTATTAGAATGTCTTCAAACTCAATTCTTAAAAAACATTAAATTTCTAAGTAAAACGTATCCTGGCTTAGTTATGATTTTAATTGTTTTTTCAGTGCTTAAATAATCATAGCTATGTACGGAAAAATTGCAATGTCGTACATAAGTTTTCAACTTTACAAGTTTTCTATAATGTTTTTCTATAAGTTAAAAAAATGTCAAGCCACATTTATTTTGCATAAAAAAAAGATTTGCTTATTGAAATTTTACACATTAAAAAACGTACGAATGTGATACTTTAACTAAGCAATTTGCAAGCAATCGGTCGTGGTGTAGTGTATCCAATGGTCTTCCAAAGGTCTCTTATTACGTTGCACTACACCGACGAATGAAAGGTTTGTGGTTCAAACCCGTGGCACTGCCACTTCTAATGATTTGAAAGCGGACAAAAAAGACAGTCTTTGTGATTAAAGTTGGCAGTTTTTGATACGATGAAGATAGTGATGTATTTGCAGTTTATACAGTCCCGCGGCGTACATAAGGGCAAAGTCGTATGGTGCACGACGACGCCGAGGCGCCGAAAAGCCTCAAAACTCAAAAGGAAAAAAAGATAAAGCAACAAACAACGTTGTCAAAACAAAATTGATAATGATAAAAAAAACCAGTAGGGAATTGCTAGATATTACATAGTTTTTTATTTGTTTATTTTTACTCTTTGAGACGAAGGAACCGAATTACTTTTTGAAAATAATATATTTTCCAAATGAAAGTACACAATAATAGCATTTATTTAATTGAATACGTAATATGTAACATGATAACATGATTTGTGTGAACTCAAACAAATCTGATTTTATTCATGTTTGAGCTTGAAATTTGGCTTGCAACGAGCCAACGAGCGAACAAGCGTGTTTTCCTGTCTGAGCTTGCAATGTACGAAACTTTATATATTTAAGCGCTGCATCGGTCACCATTTCATATGTTGCCTGATGCCCGATCGATAATTAACTTAGCGAAGTGAAAAGGTGCATAGGGTAAAAGATATCTGCTTTTGAAATTTTAGTTTTTGTAGTTTTACAGGCTTTATAGTGATGTGTTTTGTGTTGTGAATTAAGGTGAGTTCATCTAAAATTTATTTGTTATTTTAGATTTATTAAAAACCAAAAACTTTCATCTCAAAAATCCTTTTATATTTGATTATATAAACATCATTGTTAATCGAAGTAAAATCAAACAGAATAATTGATAAGCACTCATATTACTATTTATAAAAATTTATAAATTTTAAATTAACTTGAAATAACTAATGTTGAGAAAATACTTTCGAGTTTAAGTTTGAGACGTCGAAACATTTCCATTTTTCATGAATAATTTATCAATTTGTTTACTTACGTATTAATTTATTTACAGTATACAGGATGTCAAAAAAAAGAAGAAATTGTCTGAATACCAAAATTTGCTGAATAAAAGAAAAAGAGAGAAAGAACTAGAAAACCATGTCAAAATTATGCATTTTTTTTTTCAAAACTTGAGTCTATTTTGCCAAATATTAATAACAACAATAATACAGCTGAATTCGAATATTCTGAACTTGTACTTGAAACAAGTATCAGCAGCATCTTTCTAACCGTTTTAATAAAAATGAAATAATTGATTCTAAAATTTAAAATGTAATAAACAGAGAAACTAAATATTGACAAGCTGTTATAGTAAGAATTTTCTACGTGATTCAGTTTTTTGGTCAGTAAAATTTAGCTTTTCGTGGAAGTAGTAATAAGTTGTTAAAAACAATGGTAACTTTTTAAAATGCATAGAAATGATTTCCAAATTCGACCCGATTATGTCAGAACATACAAAACGCTCTCAAATAAAAGATCACAAAAACTATCTCGGGGATAAAATACAAAATGAAGTAATCAACTTGATCGGTGAAAATATCAAATCCAAAATTTTAGAACTAACTAAAAAGGCAAAATATTATTCCATATTATTAGACTGCACTCCTGACTCTAGTCACCAAGAACAAATTTCAGTTTGTATAAGATTTGTTAATTTAAAGAGCACGGGAATTAGTATAGAAGAACATTTTTTTATATTTTGTTCTATAGATGATGTGTCGGGTGAAGGCTTGACAAAATTTCTTTTGTCGGCGTTGGAGAAAGAAGGCTTAAATATCAACGATTTGCGAAGTCAGGGTTACGACAATGGGGTAAATATGCGTAGTAGGCATAATGGTTTACAAAAAAAAATTTGGATTTCAATCCGCGAGCTTTCTTTGTTCCTTGTTGCAATCATACCCTAATTTTTTTTTAATAATAATAATAATAATGTTTATTGACCTTAACAAAATACATTTTGCGCGGTCAATAGGATGCAATCAGCAAAGCTGGTTTTCATTGCATCCCATTTTACATATAGATTTCTTTGCTACAACAATTTATTTTTTACTTTTAACTTAAAATTATATAATGAGCTTGTGTTCAATATTGTGTAATACTTATTAAACAGAAATGCGCCTAAGTATTGAAAGGAACCTTTGAATTTTTCACAGTGGTGCTTAGGGATGCGCGCGGTTTGTTTTCTTTGCCCATGTTCACGTTTTATAAAGTCGATGGTACAATATAAGTAGGCTGCTGTTTTTGACATAGGAATTTTATATAGAAGTGTCAGAAATAACATTATATATCTAAGTATTTCGAGTTTATTATAATATGGGGTAACATGATTATGCTTAGGTATAAAAAAAGAAAACCTGAGACAGTTGTTTTGAACAACTTGCAACTTGTTTTTAAACTCATTTGTCAAGTGACCGTAGTATGTTATTAATCCATACTTAATTGAGCTGAAGACTAAACTGCATGTTAAGTTATATTTAATATGTGCAGGTAAGTAATTTTTAAATTCGTATAAAAGTTTTAATTTGCCATAGCTCAATCGACATTTTGATATTCTATGATCAGCAAAAGTAAGGTCTTGATCAATTATGATTCCCAATATTTTAACTGATTCCGAAAATGTTAACTCCTTTGTAAGTATTTTGTCAAATTCTGCGGTGTATATAATAAACAAAAGTGGCTCTATAATACTGCCTTGCGGTACGCTATTGTCGTTAGGTATTATGTCGGAACATATTGATTTATTAAGTTTTACAAATTGCTTTTTGTTCTGTAAGTATGATTCTAGCCAGGCTAAGGCTTGAGTTGAAAATCCGTAATAGTGTAGTTTTGCAACAAGTAAGGGTCTATTTAAAACATCGAAAGCTTTCGAGTAATCAAGTGCAGCAAATATAGTAACTTCATTATTATCCCAAGCGTTTGTAAAGTCGTTGATAATTTTTAGAATATTGGTATTTGTACTGTGCCTAGGTTTGAGGCCGGACTGGAAAAATGGTAGAATGTTGTTTTTTTCAACATCTGAAATTTGCTTGTAAATCTACTTTTCAAGGACTTTGCTTACAACTGGTAAAATAGATATCGGCTTTAATAAACTATAGTCATCTGCTGGATTAACTTTAGGAAGCGGTATAATACACGCAGTTTTCAACTTGTCTAGAAATGTACTTGTATCAATAGAGATATTTATTATATGTGTGATAATATCTGCACACAATTGGCCAGCTAATTTCAACATAACGATACTAATGCTATCGTACTCTACAACACTGGATTTGAAAGAGTTAATTATTTTATTGACTTCCGTACTAGAGATGTGCTTGAATTTTAACTTTTCTGTAATGTTATCGTAGCTGTTTTTATAATAATAGTCAATTATATTATATGGAATGTTTTTAAAGGAAAGAGCTTTAACAAAGTAGTTGTTTATCTTATTATGATCGGTAATATTTAATGATATGGTTTTTTGAGTTCATTTGTGTACCGAGTTTACAGAAACACCACAATTTTTTAGAGTTGTTTTTTATTTCATTAATTTGATGATTGAAGAAGGTTTTCTTTTCGTGTTTTATTGCCGTAGTTACAAAATTTCGCATTTCCTTATAGACTGCGAGATTAGCCTGCAGTCCGAAATTTTTGTATTTATTATGAATTTTGTTTCTTTCTTTAATCATAATTTGCATAACTGGTGTTATGTACGGAGGCCTCCGGTTTTTTGGGGTAAACGTTACTATAGGGGCGTGTAAGTCAAACAGGTATGCGAAAGCTTCGTTGTAAAAATGAATTTTATCGTCTATTTGAGGCATAGTCACTATATCATACCATAGGAAATTATTGACGTCTTCCATAAATGCATTCCGGTTAAAATGCCGAAATGATCTGCATGTTGCCTGTGTTGGGAGATTATGTGAGATATATCAAGAGTACACGACGTTAACATATGATCACTTATGTTAACGTCTTCACAAACGGCATTCGAGCTTGCCAAATTATCTGACACACAGATAATATCTAGTAGTGACTTAAATGTAGTACTGATTCTCGTAGGTTCCTTCACTAATTGCTTAAGGGCAAATACTGAAAAAATGTTCTTTAATTTAACTCGTTATTATTGTTTAAAAGGTTCACGTTCAAGTCGCCCATAATAATAAGTCTATCCACCTGAGGAGCAACGTAAGCCAAAACGTTTTCAAAGTCTTGAAACCATTTACAACATAAATCTGGTGACCGATAAAACACACCAATACCATAAGTTATTTTCTTGATGCTTACTTTGATGAAAAGATGTTCCAGTTTAGTCGCGCTGGTGTACTCAATTATTATGACCTTATACCTGAGGTTGCATGAAATGTACATTGCCAAACCGCCTCCCCTGGTTGTACGATCTGCTCGAACTAAATTGAAGTTAGTTACAGCCAGCAAATTATCAAGAACTTTGGGATCTAACCAGGTTTCTGAGATGGCAAAAATGCTAAAATTATTAGTTGCTAATAAGGAGAGCACTTCGCTAAAGGATGATGATAGGGACCTTATATTGATATGCCCTACTCTGAAATCTGACCCCGAGATATATGAACTATTATCTATTTGGGAACAGTGTTCATCACATGTTAGTTTAATTGAGTCATTTACAAGTTTTTTGAATTGAGATGATTACTAGGCTTATGTTTCATTACATCAATTCCGAACACATTTTGTTTTAATGTGTTAAGCATTTGTGTGTATGCAGTGCAATTATTGCGATCCCACGCCGCATGATTGAAGTTACATTCAATTTTTTTCACATTATTGTAGTAAACACAATTTGAACATTTATATTTGTATACGTCCTTTACTTTACAGTCGCGTACACCATGGAATTCTGCACAGAGTGGACAAACAGGGGAATTTTTGCGTGTACAGTTTGCCGACAAGTGGTTGAATCAGTTGCACGTAAAACATCCATACAATCATAGATTGAGCATCCGTCAAAGCCAATTAAAATATGTCCAGCCTAAAGCAGTTTATTGTACAGTACCGCATTTTATTTACAATCAACTGAAATATTTTGGAGTTTTTCTTCACCGGCGAAACAGACAAAATATCACATTTTGTGTCTTCTGAAAAGTAATCACTATATTGTAATTTCAAGTACAACAAAGTACGCCAACAAAGCGTAACTTAATAGGAGTTGGATTGAGCTGCTTTAGTTGATAATTCTCAGAGAGATTTTCTTCGGCCTCTTTTAGTAACTTAGCCGATTGTTTGCTGTCTGCACAGCTGACAACTATTCTGCCTTTTTTGGTCGTCTTGACTTGTTTAACTTCGATTTTCAAGGCAATTAAGTTAACCTTGCTGAGAACATCGGACTTGGTTGTTTCAGAATCTTGTTTGTCATCTTTGGGTTTTATTAGAACTTTTGTTTGATGCCGCAAAATCGAATACTTTGAGCATCAATTTTTTTTCTTTAGTTCAAGAACTGTTTGCATATTTTTCAGCTTCTACTAAACGCTGGTCAATTCTGAAATCTAATTTATCTAATGTAACAAATTTAACTTGAAAACCTTTATCGGATACTCCATGGTCTAGTAGAATAGATGCAATAAATCCTTTAAGGTATCAACTTGGGGAGGTTTATGATGCTCTGTTTGAAATAAGCGAAGGAAACTTTGAAAATAAAGTAAAAATTTTGACTGCATCGTTGGCCAAAAAATTGCAAAATTTTGAGTTCATTTGTATTCTTATATTGTGATATAATATTTTAAGTCAAGTTAACATTGATAGTAAAACTATTCAAGGTTGAGGTTGCTCAATGTTGTAATAATTTAAATACCTAATTTAATTATTTTTTTGAAAGCTTATCGCTCCGATAAAGGTTTTAATGATCTATTGATTGATGCTAAAGAAATAGCATCCAGCTTAGACATAGAACCTAAATTCAAAAAACAAAGAGGTCTAAGATCGCGAAAAATAAAAAAAAACATTTTGATTATGACTGTGACGATGAACCGATCCATGACGAAACTTTAAGTTGATTGTTTTTTTAATGCTCTAGATGTAACCATAACATCAGTGGATAAGAGATTCCAATTACTTTCTTCTTACTCTAATTATTTTGCGTTTTTATGGAATATTGATAAATTTAAAAATTATTCTGCAAACGAACAATTAAAATTATGTCAAAAAGTTGAAAATTTATTAAACGACAAAACTCGCAATGAACGAGACATAACTGCCGTGGAACTTGTTAAAGATTTGCAATATTTACAAAATTTTAATGAAAAAGTTATTACGTCTCCTTAAGAAACCTTAAACTATATAACAATTGACAACTTAGTGGATTCTTTTCCTAATACAAGCATAATACTTTGGATTTTATTAACTATGCCGGTTTCTGTTGCTACCGCAGAACCATCTTTTTCAAAACTCAAAATAAAAAAAAATATTTAAGATCGACTATGGAGCAAAATCGACTAAGTAATCTTACTATCATCTCAATAGAAACGTACCAGCTAAGAGAATTAGACACCGAAGATTTAATTAAACAATTTGCAAAAATTAAAGCACAAAAAGCTCAATTTACTTAGCTAAAATATTAATAACAATACCTAATACCTGGATATTAACCTTTTAAATATTTTTTTTGTTTCTTGTGCTTTTGTATTACATATTACATTTGAAACTAAAAATTTTGAGTTGTAATACTGTTAGAATATATTTCTGTTTTCTATAAGTTTATAATTATGTTATGTACCTTAATGAAAAAATACTTGTATGGCTTATGTCTTGTACTTGTAAAATATAAAAATGAAAATAAGTTTATGAAAATATTTTTTAAAATTATTTTTCAATAGTGGATAATACCCGTATCTGTACTCACATATGAACGTAATACAAATTTGGGGCGTTATTTTAAATTTGCACAAGGGCGCCAAAAGTGCTAGGCGAGGGCCTGAGTTTCTAAGAAGGAAATAGTTTTAAAACTACCGCCACCAACATCTGTTGGGGAAACCATGAGAAGTAAAAAATAAAGTTCCTAAAGTAACCTAAAATTTTGGTTAAATTTCGTTTTTTTTGTTATTGCATATAAGTAATATAAAACTGTATCTTTCTATGTATAATTTATTGTTTACTTAAGGCGTCCCTAAGTATTAGGTACATTACTGTCTGTCTCCTAATACGTGTTATGGTTGTACCTGGGGACGTTAAGCACAAAATAATAATTTACTTGATAAAATTCTTGGACCTGAAATATTTATTAAAAGTAAAATGCAAAAACATTGTTTTTTTAATATAGAATTAAAATAACTAATGTGAATCTTTTAGGTGAAGTTTGATGCCTAGAGTTGTAAATATCGTCTCTTTGTACAACAAGCTCCCCTAATTGTTATAGAGTTAACACAAGGTACAATTTTTACTATGTAAATCCCTATGACCAGTTTCATCAAACTATAATTTACATTATTTGTAAAACTGTTAACCAAACTAATTTACTAAAACGTTTACATAATAAAAAAATGTTATCCCAATTAGATAGTAAATTGTCATTAGTTTTTTACACACCTGCATTATTGCATAAAATTTAAATTTTTTGCACCAAATCGCTAATTTACATAAACTTGTCTCGAGAATTCAAACGTAGCCGCAAATTTGGAAATTTGCTCTTTCCTAATTTTAGTTGTTTATGTAAATGGACTATGCATATAAGCCAAATCCAGATCTACATGCAGCAGACTATGTGATTAGATATTTAAATTAGAAGATCTCCATATTGATGATTCACGTGACAATAGGGTTATCAACTGTAATTATAATTAATTTTCTTTTATTTTTCAAATGTATCAATCAATTATAGATTGTTTTTATTATTTTTTAAACGAATAACATTTTGCAAATTTACATACTTAATACATTGGGCACATAAACATCAACGAAATGAATTATGAAATACGTTAAAAGTTCAAATTTCAAAAAAATACGTTTGTGGCGAAACACATATTTGGCAGTTTATCGATTTTTTGCTTGCAATAGAGAAATCGTTAAAATAATTTTAGAGAGAAGAATTGCTATAAAACAAGATGACCTGCATAATTTTAGATAATGACTTAGATAACACTGATCAAATTTTGCTTATGCTATGACATGACGAATACAAATTTTAATAAAAGAACATAAATAGTTTCTATTGTAATAAAAACATTTTTTTAAATAATAAGAAAACAATAGAATTGTGACTAAGTATTACCTTTGGTATTACATTGTATCTTATAATCAATAATGTCCGACGGTATTCTGCTACCATTAATGAATTTGGCTTGGTATTGTTTCTCTGTTCCCAAAATACCTTGGAAGAAGCGCTCCCCGTGCATAGTCTTACCTTCGCTCATATACAAATAAAAATTCAAGTGAAAATGTAGAATGTGCAACTTAAAGAACAGATGACAGTGTCTTAAGATACTGGCAAATACTACCATAAACACCCACGCTGCTTTCTCCCTTGCTGACAGTTTGGTTTGAAATATTGTATCACTTGCTATATTTTTTTTGTTTCTGTTTTGTTATTTTTACAATTTGTAACCTTATCCAGTGTCTTAACAATGTTTTTTTATGCTTATTTTAACTTTGAGTTTAGTTGTCAACCACTTTAAACTTTAGAAAAAAATTAAATTTTAGTTAAATAAAACATTACGATCCTAAATTTTTAGAGAAAAAATAGCCAGAAAAGAAAGAACTAAACGTTACTGAACATTTTTATTTCTACTTGTTCGGCCATTCTGACCTTTATGATCGCCCTCGATCATGAGATAAGCATGACTTTGAACTAAAATATTAACAAAAATGCATTTATCATAAACATAAGTAAGTGTAAAAACAAAGAGTAAGAGGAGAACCTAATCTTTTCTTAGCCATAATTTCATGTTCTCTGGGCCGTATATGCCTGAAAAAGGGATCTGAGACTGTTGGAATCCCTCAATATCCTTTACAACATCCTTTACGAGGTGGTTTGTGTTTCTTATCATAATTTTACTTCTTATATCTTGTACTAGTATGTTTTATTTTTTGCAGAATTTTGGATTTCTTCTAAATCTTTTTTGGAAGAATTCATAGCCTCAAAATGTGTACATACATATATGATTATAATAGTCTTTCTAAGTAACACCACATAACAATATTGATGAATAATTCTTCACGGATGGACACCACGAATTATTGATACTGAACTTCGCATAATTTCGAAACCATGGGAGTTAAATCCCTATTGACTCTTTTAATTTGGCCATTCGACTTTGGGGACGCAGTCACAACCTGAACGTAAATCACCTCAAATTCCAACATATAGCTCTCAAACTTCGATCGAAAACTAAACGTACCAGAATACTATAGTTTCTAAAATATTCCTTCAAACACTTAATAACCCCGCAGGTTTTGATGTTTTTTACAGCATATTATTTAATAAATTTTGTTAAAGAATCGATAATTTCAAAAATGTATTTTTTAGATGCTAACGACTTCTCAAGTGGCTCGAAGAATTAAGAATGTTATGAAGAGTGCTCTCAGACCTACCATGGTTTGACAAGTATGTTATACATTTTACACAATTATGAATATGGGATTTAATTTTCAATTTTATATCTAGGAACTAGTACTTTTGATTGAGATATTTAAAAGTTTTCTCTATACATGGTGGCTTAAATTGTCATGACACAAAGACAAGACTCTATCTTCCATTAACCTGGGACGTAAAAATAAATTACTTTTCTTGTTTCCTATAACCCATTTTTCAACCTCATAGAATGAACTTCCGGAAGTTACTAAAAGGAATCTGATTTCAGAAATGCAATTATCAAGGTTTTGAGCTATTGATAAGTTTTGTTCGAAAGTATTTTCCTCCAAAATTAGAATGTTGTGCTGCTTGTTAAGGACATCAACATGCTTTATTCTTTCACTAGCAAGGTGAACTAATTTGTAGTCATAATATAGAAGAATTAAAGACCATTTATTGATTTTAACATTAATGTCTTTTTTGTTTAAATCAAGTTTAATAACATTGCTCTGACTCATAACTGTAACTCGGATTTTGTGGTACGCCTACTAAAATAGAAAATAGGACGAAAATGCCCGTCACGTTGTTTTTGTAACACGATTGCGCCATACCCCTTAGTACTGGCGTCAAAATGCAATTCGGTCTGTAAAAAAGGTGAGAAAATTGCAAGAACTGGAGCAGAGGCCAATTTATTTTTCAAGGTTTCGAATGCAACCAGTTGTTCCTGGCTAAATCTGAAGGTAGTATCCCTTCTTATAAGATCGTATAGTTGCTTTGCTATAAATGGCAAAGGAATTAATAAATCTCTTAAAATACAATCCCAAGAAACGTTGAACATCCCGCGTTGAAAGGAATAAAGAACAGCTTCAAGGTTTTCCGTCCTTGAACGCACACAATTATGTAACCTAAATATGAAATTTGACAAGCAAAAACGAACACGATTCTAAATTCTAAATGATGCTTAAGCTACATCAAAAACTCTTTCCAAAATAACAAAATGTTGAGCCACATCTAACGTAGTTATTAAAATATCGTCCATGTATGTGAATACCGCTTTTCTAGTTTTTTTTTGTCACATAAACTAACATGAGGACCAATTTTTAAATTATTTTTAGCACTTATTGGCTCTCAAACATAATCAATATTTAAAATTTTTGTTAACAAATTAACAGACTGTTATGTTAAAAAATTGGTATGTTAAAATTTTTTTAGTATAAAATGTATTCTCGACACGCCCACTTTTCCTGGTTTACTGTCAAATTTTAAAAGTACGTTTTCATTCTCTTCCGGTAACGTTTGTGCAACACAGACCTCCGTTTAGCGGTGTTTACGCCCAACAAGGCTTTCATCATTTATTTTACGCAATTCCACGTGAATATGCAATCGAATTTTGTCTCTATCTGAGCGAAAGTTTATTTGCGGTATGTGGTTATAATTTGTTTTCATTAGGGATTTAATTTGATTCCATGCCCCCCAAACGTTTCCTTTATCGGTAGAGATAACAAGCAGATGGCATATTTGGGAAAATTTCCATGACGTCACGTTGTTGTAATTAAATCATTTACACCGTCAAAAGGTTGGAGGCATTTACGATTTTGATTTCTTTTGGAAGGATCTTTTACCACCAATTACTATATCAAGTCGAAGGGAAACGCTGCGCATTCGCTACATTCAATTATTGTATGATTTAAAAACGGAATTTACTTGTGATAACGCCGTATGTACGTTTTTGTGTTGGATTTCATATTACGTCTTAAGTAATACAAGTACGGAATTAGCTAATCCCCTACTAGATAAAACATAACTGTAAGTATTACAATTTCTATTTTTATGCGTACTACTTCGTTGGTCATATCGATTGTTAGAATGACCGTACGTACATGTTAGGTTGTTAACACAATTAAGTATTAGATTATTTTGTGCGTCACAAAGTCTTATGCAGTGCGCGTTGTGTGTCTAAGTCTTCATTTTTTTATATACTTTGGTGATATTTATTTTACGAATATAAAGTCATTTCTTCTTCTAATGTAAAAGTTATACTCACTAGGTCAGTTTGCTGTACGACCTATTGTTCAATAGAGCGTAATTTATATTTTGTTCGACCCATGTATTAGTGTTTATTATTAGTGGAATATTTATATAATTATATTTAAACCTTCTTTGTCCTCTTTGAACTCAGCGTATAATAAAATAAATATATAATCTGTGTTATCACTTCTATCGTGTTATTTGTTCTTTTTCAGCTGCAGGTAAATTTAAACGATATCTCCTTAATTTAGTCTTTCATCGTTTTGGCGCCGTTTTAGATTTGGTTTATAATTTAGCATCACAAAGCCTGCGACTCAATCTCCAAAAACAACTTTGTTAGCCGTCGCTTTTTTTGTTACACGAAAACCAGTGTAATAAGACATGGATTTAACTCTAATATCAGAACAATCAGATTCTGTATCCTCATTTCTTTCATTGCTTATAACAGTTACACATCCAGGACTAAACTTCTTTGAAAATAGTCTTATAATATACCTTTACTACTATTTTAAAGATTTATGACTAATATCATATAACCCCGTTAGTTGATCGGATGGATCAACCCTACCCAAACAGGAATTACATATCTGTGTTGTTTTAACATAAGTTAATTTTATTTTAGTTTCATCTTTAGCAGTTTGCTCAACCTTAACTACTTTGTTCGTGTAACAGTTACCTAGTACTATAACTCTAATTAAAAGGAATCTTTAATTGTTACATAGACTTTAAATTTCACGTTTTGTTATCTTCTTTTTTTGAATTTTGGTATATTTTTTGAATGAGATATATACGTTTCAACTTGAGAAAAAAAGTAAAAAGTTTGACAAATTGACCGACATAAAGATCGATAACAGCAGATTAGAACTGTACTTTCTATTAGTTTTTTTTACCATTGTTTTGCTTAATGTACTATCCACTTAGCTTGAATCTCTTCCCTCGCTTAATTTAATAAGTTTTAACGGTAAATATTGCTTGAGAAACGAGTAATTTTTAATTCGTCTATAGATTGAAACTTTTGACATATGTGGTCTTCAAACAATGTTAGTCTAAAAATATTTTCGGAAATAGTTTGTTTTACAGTTTCATTGCCTATAATACTATATTTAAAAGCCGTATAAAACCGTAAAAGTACAAAAAAAGGACAACAACATACCAGAATTACTATAACGACAGGAACAAAAAACTAGTAAAAACTAAACAAGATGGATTCAAAGGTAACGAACAAAGCAATGTATATGGCAATAACAATTAAACAAAAATGTAAGGACAAAAACAAAGCAATAACATGGAAACTCGGAACGTGGAATGTAAGGAGATGAAACGGGAAAGAGATAGAACTAATGGAAGAATTAGAAGAAACTAACATAGAGATATTAGCAATAACAGAAACAAAAAAGAAACATGCATAATGGAAATTTAATGATATACAGTGGGGTAAATGAATCGATTAGAGCACAAACTGGAGTGGCATGCATGATTAAAAAAGATACAGTAGATAAAGTGCAACAGGGGAAATACTACGACAAAAGAATAATGAGCGTAAAAATAGTAAAAAATCAAAACAAAACATATAACATTATAATATGCTATGGACCAGACGAAAATGATAATAAAAAGAAAAAAACAAGGCTCTGGGATAAATTCAAGAAGTTATGGAGGAAAGTAAAAGAATTATAATTATAATAGGAGATATGAACAGCAGAGTAGACAATAAAGCAGAAAATTAGAGTGGAGTTATTGGACGTCATGGAGTTACTACTAGAATTCTTCCTAGTTAGATCCATAAATGAAAAATTTATAATTGACTACACAATTGTAGCCAAAACCAAAAAGAAAGGAATCAGAGATACAAGAATAAAAAGAAGTTGTAAAATAGGAAGCAATCACTACCTAATAGAAACAACTTTTGTTGATAAAATTAATAAAAAAGTAAATACCCAAAAGAAAATCGTAGAATTAGTAAAAGACTAAATAAGCACACACAAACTCAAAAACAGCAAAACTAAAGAACGGTATATAAACAGAGTAGAGAAGGAAATAGGAGTAAACAGAGAAATAAAGGATATTAAGGGAAAATGGAAGATATAAACACATTTGAAATACAAAGTATTAATAATCGCAGAAACATCTCCCTCCTTAAATGTGAATTAAACTGTGGAATTTTATAATTGATGAAAGCTACCTTCTCTCTTTAATATTGGTGAAGGTGTCTTCAACAGTTACAGGAACAAATACCACTTTTCAAGTACATTATGTTAATTTTACTTACCACGCACCCCTCCTATGTATGTTACGATTATTAAACATAGTACTGTTATTTACTGATACTGACTTAGCCAGTCATTATAAAAAATTCAAAAAGGATTTTGATGCTCTACCTTTACAATTATTGTATTTATTACTTTTCTTACACTTACCGTATTTTTTTTATATTTAGTTTAGTTTATTTACTGCGACTAATTTTTTGTGATTATATTTGATTGTCTTTTTAATTAGTCATAATGACTGTTTGGATGTTTAAATAAATAAATAAATATTTAAAAATATAATCACAAATGCTGCCAATGAAACATGCACTAGGAGGAATAGGAATAAACTGAATCGTGGAATAAAAGAGTAAGAGTAGAGGTTAGGAAGAAAAAAACACTGTAGAAAAACATCTTAAAGAAGGAGCTCAGAAAATAGTTACAATAACCAAAAGAAAAAATAGCAGAAAATTCGGCGAAATAATGTAGACAAACAGCAAAGAAAACATTAAATAGTATTACAGAGTATCAAGACCAAAAACTAATAAAGAAACTGGTACGAGAAGTATAAACAACAAAGGACGTCTGATGACAACTTTATAATAAACAGATGGAGAGAATATTTTAATGAACTTCTAAACAGCAAACGGAAAGGATAAAAAAGTAACGCAAGAGATTACTCAATAAAAAAGGAGAAGAAGGAACAGCTAATAGATAAAATTAAAATAGGAAAGCACCGGGTTGTGATGAAATCACACCCGAAATAATAAAATATTTAAGAAAAAACGCACGGCAATACTGGTTAAAATTTATTAACGTTATATGCAGCAGAAAAAAATATCACAGAAATGGAACAACGCACTAATCCGACTAATACATAAATAAAGAAATATCATAGAATATAGAAATTATAGAGAAATCTAATTGTTAAACAGGTGAGAGAAGAAACAGAACACAAACTATAAGACGAACAGAATAGATTTAGAAAGTAACTTATACAAGACCGTATATACACATTAAAAGAAACACCAGAAAAAGTCACAGTCACAGTATTTATAAAAAATAAAATTATAAACTTGAGTAGCCCTCAATTTCACAAAGAAAACTTTAACATCTTAAATAACATATTAAGGAAGAACAACTATCCAAAAAATATATTAAACAAAATACTTTCTAATACTAACAGAACTATCGTAATTCCGCCACCACCTAACCTACATATAACTAACCTTAATACGACCCCTAACACCAATCCTACCACTTACCTTAATACTAACATCACTTATATGAAAATATAAATGTCCCAAATCTAACAAATAGAATCATTCCGATTTTAAAAACAAATAACATCAAAATAGCAATATACAACAATAACATCATTTATAATACACCGTACGCAAAACTAAAGATAAAACAAACACAATAGAAAAGCACGATGTAATATACAAACTAGATTGTACCAATTGTAATGTATGTTATATCGGTCAAACGAGACAAAAAGTAAAAAATCGGATTAACAACCATCGTTATGATTGCAAAACAAAAAAAGCAGACACAGCATTAGCAGTCCATCTCATTAACACTGGACATACCTTCGATTTCAACAATCCTACAATTTTAGATGTTGAAAATAATTTCAAAAAAAGGTTAGTTTCGGAAATGATATACATCAACATATATAAAAACAACATTAATTTTAATAACGACACCAACAATTTAAGCAATATTTACAATAATTTAATTTCAAAAATTGCGAGATAAGCTTTGTAGGTGAATGCGATTTCATGGTCATTTTTATCTATTAGCCTTATCATACTTACAATTATTTTTAAATTTACATTCAGTGTATATTGTTTGTTTAACTTTAATGTCCGTCGTTTTTCTTTGTATATAGATTTAAATTTTTAATTTTATTTATTCACTTTAATAATTTTATGTTAACTAGAACAATTAACAGTATTAGACGGTATGCTTGTTGGACCAGTGGATTGTTTCCACTCATAACCTTTTCTTGTAAGTTTTTTTGTCTTTATGTTGTACCTGTTAACAAATTCAGTTAGTTGTTATATACGTGTGTAACGTTGTTCACTTATCGTAAATAAATTTTCAGTGGCCTGAAGAAGTGCACACTAGCGGCACGAAACGTAGCCATAAACATAGTTTAGAGTGGTTTTTATTGCCCCTCCTAAGGAAGATAAGATCTAGTACTAATTACAACTTCACAAACAGGAGGATAAGCTACTTTACGATTTATATTCGATATGTTTATTGCAATAGAATGATCAAGGCAAGGAAGAAGTTTAAATCCATCTCTATTTATAAATTCAATAGATGAAATATTGAAAAAATGTAAAGTAAAGTTCAAAAAATACTATGTATGTATATGCGGAGATATGCTTATTTGCAGATGACATTGTGCTCATGGCAGAAATAATCTAGAAGCTTGGAATTCAAACGCGAAGCAGTATGGTTTAAACGTGAACATACACAAAACATGTCATGGAAATAGTGAGGAAGGAAGAAGAGACAACGCTATTAAATATACAAATAAATGGAGAATCAATAGAAGAGACTAACAAATATAAGTATCTAGGAACTATATTTAACAAGAAAGGTGATCTAGGAGATGAGATTAACAACAAATTAGGAAAGACTATTACATACGCTTAGCAAAGGGTTCCTAAACAACAAACAAGTATCTAACAAAACAAAGATGACAGTACATAAAATGCGTGGGAAAACTGGATACTTAACAAGAAACAGAGAAGCAAAATCCAAGCGGTTGAAATGAGATATTTAAGAAGAGTAACAAATACTAAGAGGATAGATTAAGTAAGGAGCACGGTAATAAGAGAAGAAGGAATCATAAAAGCCCCGGGAGAAGTGATAGAAGTATGGAAGCTAATATGGTTTGAAAATATTTTAAGAATAGATAACAACCGACAGACCGAAAGAGTATGGGAATCTAAAACCACTGAAAAAACAGAAGAGACAGACCAAGACAGAAAAATTGAGTGAAGTCACCTAACTAGCCAAAGACAGGTAAGAGCGGAGAAAATATATCAACCGTGAATAAAAAAAAATAAACTTGAAGTATTTAAATTAGGGGTATAAGAGGCACTGGTTATGTTATGTTATGCAAAACTAATAAACAGAACACTTTTTTTGCATAATTTTACAATGCAACTTGTTCGGTTAGGTGTTGGAAGAAATTACATTAAAACCCTTAAAATACATTGTAACGACAACGATATAGAAAAAAGTCTTAGTTATAAATTTAACAAAAAAAAGTGATGCCTATTTCAAAATTGAAAATAACAAATTGCTACTGATGATAAATAAACGAAATTAAGAAATGATTTTGATAAAAAGAACGTTTTCATTTTCAATTTTGAAATAAACTCATATTTTGTGTATAAAACTGTAAATAATAATTTGGAAAGAAGTATACGGTATTTGTTAGTTCACAAAACAACCGTTGTCAATTAAGTATTGATCAACCTGCCGTGTAAGAACCACCAACTGAAAACGTAGTTAAGTAGTCAGTATAATTGTGAAAAACAACACCAAAGAAACGATGGACAGCTGTTTCGTCTTTTTGGGACTCCTCAGCACCGTGATAACTCAAAAGCGTTTTCACAACTATTACTGAGATCTATTGCAGTTATATCTCGTAAGCATCCGAGTAGCATTAATTTAGTATTAATAATTTTGAATCAACCTGTGGGTGTATTTTATTAGTTGTGTAGAAAGTATAAAATTAATCTTTTGTTTATTAATAATTCAAAATTGTTTTATATTAACAGGTGCAAAAACTTATTTATTTTATGTTATCCACAAGATTCAATTCTAATAAAAATTTACTATTTTTTACATAATTAGCGAACTAAGAAAACTTCACGACCAACTTTTTTAATAGGATTAGTAGAATCTTACTTAACTAAGTTTACTTTAAATGCAAACTTGAAGAAGATGCGAAACATAAAAAATCTGTATTACATTTATTAGTTTAGCTGTTTTTTACTTATTGTTTTTAAACAAGGCAAAATCAGTTAGATATAAGCCAAATAGGTATAAAATAAAAAGAAAAATAACCCTAAACAAAATTTATTTTAAACAAAGATTAATTGGTTGTCCGTTTAAATTATCATGTGTCGATGTAGTTTAAAACTTTAATTAAAAGTGCGCTCTTTAGTCACTTTGTTAAATATTGCATTAAAGTACGATGGCGAATTGAACTGGATCTAACTATGTTTACATAGAGGACGAATATAAAAGTTTACATTGAAGATCATATTTTGAAATCATTAGGGAAGTGCTAACTCAGCTTATCGTTCTATACAATCACTCTGTCCCTACGGAATTTTACATTATCCGGTTATTAAATAAGTTTTTACTATCATTAGTCAGTGCTTTATATCCAAAAATAAAAGTTAATTGGATGTCCTTATTTGTTTTGTACATTTTTAAGATAAACATCAAAAATGGTAAATTTTATTTTAGTCGATAATAAATTAGTTAATGAGAAGTTCTAGTTGTATACATGTAAAGTTCGCGTATTCGAATTTACATCCTCTCGTGCCCTATTAAAAGCTTCTGCTTTTATCCGAATTAAAAATAAATCAGAAAGTACACATAAAAAAAAAGTTATATTCAGTAATATCTAGATTTTATTAAAGCTAATAAACTTTTTCAGTTTTTAGGCGTGAAAAAAATTAGACCCAATGATTCAATTACTCTATAATTAAGAAAAATAATTAAGGTTATATAAAAGGTTGTGAAATAGCAGTCATCAGAAGAATAATAAAGCAGGAAGCTTTTACTAAAATTCTAAAGTAGATCATAAAAAGTTTTGAAAAGTTTTTAACTGCCATCTTTGTAGTTAATACAAAATGTATGATACGGGGTCGTGTCATTATTACATTATCTGAGATATAAAGCAACAGGGGCCGCTTAGGCTATGTCGTATATCTATATAATAATGTAATGCGAAGCGTCGCGTAAATTGAGACTCATGGCCCCGTTTTTGCGGGATTAAATATATTCTTTTAAATTTTATTTTTCTTCCCCTATTTTAAACTTAAAACGTTTTTATTAGAAATCAGGACTTAACTAAACAATTTTGCGACTTCCTATTCATTCGTTAAAGCGCTACTTTTACGGATCTTGCCCTCGGATGTATATTCTCACTTTGTCGCGTTTTTTAGATATAAAACAATTTGGGAAATTAAAAATGTTATTGGAATCTCTTATTACATAAGAGTCTACTGTAAAAACTAGGTTCAAATTTATTGTTTGTACTTACATACATATGTACGTATATAGAAAAAAAGTTGTTATTATTCATTAACATAAGAAGTTATTTTTGAATCAAAATTTAATATTAAAAATTAAATATTATTATAATGCTCGGGAAATATGGCAAAAATGCATATAAAATACGTACCTGCATATTCTGACAAAATTCTTTAAATGTAGAATCATTAATTAATTGTGCATATTTTTAACAATTTTTAGAATAAAATTGCAAAAATATTTTAATTGTATAAATTTTTGTGTAAGCTGGTAAGGTATATCCGGTGATTGGATGGTAAGTTTAGCCGTGCTAAATTATAAAATAAATTTAAAAAAAAACCCAAAACAATGAAATACTAGTATGGGAAACACCGTTTAAATCTACCCGAAACTGACATAGAACAAATAAAAAAACAGAAGTGGTAACACAATGTATATCTAATTTATCTCAGACAGCAGTTCACGTTAGGAGGTAATATAACATTAAATGTATATAAATTTGATCAAACACTAATACGTAGGTTGGTATCACAGACAAAATGCTAAATCAGCCTTCGACTAGACAGCACGTCGTTATAACAAAGCGACCTTGTCGGCCTAACTTTACATTTAGAATAGAAACGAATTCGCTTCGTAAATTAAAATACAACAATACGAATCTCAAAGATCTAAAAAATTAAAGCGCACCGTATAATATGCGACACAACAAAACGATTTTATAATTAATTGTGTTAACGACTTAATATATACGTACAGTCGTCACCTCAATCGACTGATCAACAAAATACTAAGCATTAAAATAAGAAATATAATACTTACAGTTGGTTTTCCTCAAAACATGCGACTAGCTAGTGTAATCTTATCAGCATTTTCTAAAACTCAATTTAAATCTAACAAACATGTACATATGGCGTCATCACAAGTAAACCTTCTTTTTAATGCGCCTAGTTTCTCTCAAATTAATTTTGTAAATTCGATAATTGTTTTATCCAATATGATAATAATTGTATTCAACCCCTCAAAAGTGTAGATGGCGTTAACTCCAGTGACGTGACGTCATTATAGAATTTTTTTAATTACGACATGTACTATTAACTCCACAAATAAAGAACGCGGGTGGAGGTATGGAAACCCGCTGCAGACAGTTACTAAAGAATTAAATTAAACCACAAACACAAGAAAGAAATTCTTACCACAAATAAAGATTTCCACTGGGGTTGCCACAATATTCTATTTCATATCCACATAGAGGTGCGTGAAATAATTAACATTGAAAACGTCGTTTTGGGCGTTTATAACGGTAGATGATGTCTGTGTTCTTCAAACTTTACCGGAAGAATAAAATAATGTTTAAAAATTGACATTTTGTCCGCACTCTAACAACGAAAAGTGAGCGTACCCACAATAAATTTTATACAAAGGCAAATATTATACTAATTTTTAACATGACAACTAGTTGATTTTAGTCAATAATATTATTTGTTGCCACTTTTATTGTACTACTTGGACTACCATGCGACCTCTAACTTGAGTAGAAAGCGGAAGAAGAAGCTGCTGGAGAAAACTACCTCAGCAAGCTGATAAAGAAGCTGGACGTTACGGTAGATTTCAACCGGGCGATATAGCGTGGTTGTATAAAAAATCTAAAGAAAAGGTGCTTTGTCGCCAAAGCTGCAGAGTTAATGAAAACGTTTTTCTGATTTAGTTTTACCGCGTATTAATGACGTCGTATATTGTATCCAAAAACTACCCAAAGCAAACCAAAAGTAGTCCACATCGATCGACTAGCCCTGTTTGCTAGTGATAAAAAGGTTCATTTACACGGGGATAGTTGCGGGTAGAGTAAAGTAGCAAGTAAGGTGCACTTACCGTCCGCTTTACTGTTCAGCTCTGGGACTGGTCACACAAAGTATAATACATAGTGTGGTGTTTGTTGAAAAATGAATTCAACAAAAAAGAAAGTTGATTCAAAATAGTTTAGCTACAATTACAAATGTACTTGTAACAAAAGTCACTAAAGATATCGATGAGAAAGTAAACCAGCAAAGAAGTGAGTGGATGAGAGAGTGGCTTAAAAGAAGAGATACACACGGAAAATTTGCTCTTTTGCTAAGAGAACTAGCTTTTGAGAATGTACTAGCAAAGGTTTTTACGGCCGGAGTCTATACTAAAATAAGAATGTCTTCCGGGTTTAGACCGTGTCAATGTGGTAACCGAAGTTGCCAACGTTTTGCCCACTTTCGTATAGGGCTTCATCAGCGCGTGAGATAAATCGAAAAACTCAAACAAGCAACCGAAATCTAACTAAGAAGAAGAAGAAAAAATATGCCTTTTCTTTATACAACGATCATGTTCTGAAATGCGAGTAATGACGGAACAACCGGTTTCACCAATGTAGACTAAACCACATAAATAAGGAATTTGAGATGAAAGTGTAGGAAATTTGTCTTTGGCAGAAGAAGGTAAAATCTGAGAGATTGTACCTGTCGAGTTGAATATGGGTTTAATACCATTCTTACGAAGAAGTTTGCCTATTTGATCTGTAATCTTGTGAATGTAGGGTAAAAAAGCGAGTTTCAGATTAGATTCGGGAGTAGAAATGCCCTAAGGTAATCGAGTATGTGGATGTAAACGACGATTGATAACTTTATGAATGTCTCGCTTCATATAACCATTGTTCACTGAGGTTCTAGTAAGATGACGAAGTTCCGAGTCTATACTCTCAGGTTGACAAATAGAAAAGGCACGATGAACCAAAGGTTCAATAACAGAACGTGTTCTGAAGGTATCTGTCCGTATGGGTGGGTTTGCGATAAATAGAATGGCTCAGAAGTCCGTCGGGCTTACGAGTCACAAGAACGTCAAGAAATGGAAGAGAACCATTACTTTCGATTTCCATAGTAATATTGATATCTAAGATGATCAAGAAACTTAGATAATTCAAGATGACCATGAGGCCAAACAATAAACGTATCGTCAACATACCTAAACCACACTTTAGGTTTTAATATTGATGATTCCAAAGCAACCGTTTCAAAGAATTCCGCAAAAATGTTAGCTACAACAGGTGATAGAGGAGAACACATAGCAGCACCAGAAACCTGATCATAAAACTTGTTATCAAATTGGAAGTAAATCAATAAGTGGAACCAAACTCAAGTCCTTGCAATGTTGAGACAGAATCTGTTTGATAATAATAAGTGAATCCTTAATAGGAACTTTAGTAAAAAGTAAAGTAACATTAAAGCTCATGAGAAGATCTTGGGGTTTAAGTGTTATAGTTTCTAGACGTTAAATAAAATGCTGAGAGTTGAGGATGTGAGAAAAGGTTTTACTTGTAAACTCGCAAAGAATGTTGGACAAGAATTTGGCTAGCTTGTAGGATAGTATTGACGATAGGTCAAAAAGGAATACCTGGTTTGTGAACTTTGGGGTGTCCGTATAGACGAGGAGGCTTAGAATCTGATGGGGTAAGTCGACGTTTAGTTTCAGTAGGTAGATTGGAAGATTTGATGATTTGGCTGACCTCACGTTTAATCCTCGAGGTAGGGTTGTGATTTAGAAGAGCGTAAGTTTTCTATGAAAAAATAGAATGGATTTTCGCAACATAATCAATCTGTTTCAAAACTACAGTAGCGTTGCCTTTGTCGGCTAGAAGAACAATAATAGCAGGGTTCTTACGAAAACTTTTTAGACCTGACTCTTCCGACTTAGAAATGTTGGATTTAGGAATTTTAGATGATTCAAGAATTTTGTCAGTGTTAATACAAATGGGATCTGAGATGTGGCGAGATAGATGTCTTATAGAAAACTCAACAGCACATAAAATATCTTCTTTAGGAGTACGTTTGGGAGCAACCGCAAAATTCAAACCCTGTTCTGGGGTGAGGATCAAACTAGATAAATTGACAACCGTCTTTAAGGAGTTAGTAGTGGATGAAACTTTACGATTGTTGGATTCCAATAATTGAAACTTTTTGAGATGACCTTCAGTGGTTAGCCGTAGAGTGGTATCAGACTGCTGGTAAGTAATGTTGTCAAACAGATTCCAATCATCCGGTGATAGAGTGTTGGCCAACTCAAGATGAAGATAGAAGAGTTGTTTCGAAATGGTGTCTAACTCTCGCTTAGTTTGCTTAATCCGTTCGCATATCAATGCTAGACTAGCACGGTGTAGGATGTTTTTAGAAGAACGTGTCTGAATGTGGAACTTGATTCTGAGGAATGCAGGAATGTTGTGTTCACGACATCGACTAAGAAAGGTTAAAGTGCACAAAAGTTTGACGAGTTTGTGGCGAAGTTTGGAAAATACAGAGGTTTTAGAAGAAATATTCTCTCCGTAGAGATTGTTAATGTAAACCCGGAAGACATTCTTATCATAGTATAGATTCTGGCCGTGGAAGCCTTTGCTATTACAGATCACAAGATAGATTTTGATAACGTTTTGGTGATTGCTAAATCTCCATTCTTTTTCAACAGGAAATTCTGAGAGAGCATAGAAATCATCAAACACCCCAATAACTTCAATCGCGATCATGGTTTCGAGCTATCCCCTCTTTGGACGAAGGATGCAATAAAACCAAGAGTGAAACTTGAAGTTACATTAAATTTTCTAGCTACAGGAAACAGCTATCGAAGCCTTTTTCATTTTTTAAGGTTTCAAAACCTGCAATCTCATCCCCGAGGTGTAACGCCATCTCCGAAGCACTGAAAGAGTCAATAAAAAAGAAAAAAGACTATTTGTTGGCAGAACTTTAGTACGAGTGAAAAACACGATGCCAGTAAGGATTTTAAATGTCAACTCAGATCCTGTAACGTTGAAAAACAGGACCGTGGTTCCAAAGGAATAACTAAGGTGGTAAAACATAAAATTAATACGAGAGACGCTCTACTGATACGACAACATCTACGTCGACTTCCTTTGGCAAAAAAAAGAAGCCAAACAAATAATTACGGATATGGAGAGAGAAGGTGTAATTGAACTTTCAAATAGCACATGGGCGTCCCCAGTGGTACTCATAAAAAAAAAGATGGATCAACGAGGTTTTGCGTAGACTACAGATAGCAAAACGACGTGATCAAAAAGGACAGCTACCCTTTACCGAGAATTGACTATACGTTAGACACCCTTTTAGAATCTTAGGGGCTTTAAACGTTGGATTTAAAGAGTACTTACTGGCAGGTAGAATTAGAACCTAAAGATTGTGAAAAAACAACTTTTACGATTGTAACTGGTTTGTGGCAGTTCACTTTGATACCTTTCGGCTTTTTTAACGATCCCACAACGTTCGAGCGTTTGATGGACACTATCTTGCGCACATTGTCATGGAAGACGTGTTTGGTTTATCTAGACGACGTGGTCGTCGTTATAAGGTCGTCTGCAAAAACACTTTCCATCAACTAAAACAGACCGATTTTAAGTTGTCTGAGAGAAGATGGAAAATTTGTTTTGGATACCGATGCAACTAATTTGGGCATAAGTGCAGTCTTTTAACAAGATGAACAAGAAAAAGTCATCGCGTGTTTTAGTAAAGTTTTGTCCAGGCCAGAAAGGAATTATTGCGTCACTAAGAGACAGCTGGTAGCAGACGTCAAGCCTATAAAAAAACTTCTACAACTATATGTATAGACGAAACCGACCACGCCGCTTGAAAATGACTATTGCAGTTCCGTGATCCAAAAAGTCAAGATGGATCGAGAAACTGCAAAAGTATGACTAGGACACAGAACATCGTGCCGGAAGCAGTAATCGAAACGCTGATGTCTTGTCTAGAAGATATCTGGCAAACTGCCGATGTTCGCGACTTGAAAAAAAAAGTCAAATGCCTCCGGTGAACTGCTATGATTGTTGACGAGTGAGAACCTGAGCAGTTGCGTCGCGAAGAAGAAAACGATCTTGAACTAGAAAGATAACGGCCAACGACAAACTTGAGAAAAACTAATCGCTTTGGGCAGAAACATCAAAGCGTACTGGGCGCAGTGGGATTCGTAGAAATCTACTTAAGCGATCTCTAGAGAGTGCAGACGGCACGGAAAACAGACTGCTGTTGGTAGTGCTAAAGAGCCGGGTGTCTCAAGTGTTGAAGCATCTGCACAATGGTACATCAGGAAGACACTTTGGCGTAAAGAAGACATTGGAAAAAATGTCGCGAAATACGACTGCCATGCGACCTCTAATTTGGAAGAAAGTCGGAAGAAGAAGTTGTTGGAAAAGACTACGTCAGCAAGCTGACGAAGAAACTACATGAAGTACATGAGGCAATCCGTAAAAACACACAAGTTGCCAGCGGTAGAATGAAGACCAGACATGACACAAAATGGTGGATTTCAAATTGGTATGATTGTATAATCCCCAAAGAATACATGGTTTGTTGCCGAAGCTGCAGAGGCAATAAGAAGGCCCTTATGAAGTAGTGCAACGTATTAATGACTTCATATATCGCATCCAAAAACTAGAGGCAAGCCTAAAGTGTTTCACATCGATCGTCTAGCTCCGTTTGCTGGCAATGAAAATGTTATGCAAGTTTAGATACAAACCAGAGTAATAACTAACAGAACCAGAAATCAAGTCGAAGGAATGGATTTTGATAAGCATGTGAGCATATACGGAGGTTCTGGAAAGACTAGGTTTGGAGTTACAACCGAGACCTGTTCCAAACACGAAAAAATTACCCCATTGCACATTGCGTAAGCGAGAATTTTGACATATCCAGAGATGTAGCAGTCGTATTTAAAAAGAAGTTTGAATGCCTAGATAAACTACAAAAACAGCCACCGGCAGCCAGAAAAGTTTTAAAACCACGTGGTGACCGACGCTTTGTTTTCTATCTGGTCAACAAGAAGTAGTCACGTACAAAGCCGTTATACAAAATATGAAAATCTGTGGCAAACATTATGGAATATCAAGAGCCAAGTGGAGTTCCACAATATTAAGAAATTGGCAGTACCCAAGCTTGATTGAGGCTTATATCAACTGGATTGGAGGATAGTTAGAAATATGTTGGAGGTCGTCTTCCGAGGAACAGACGTTCAAGTGTTGGTTTGCAGTTACCATCCATCTAAAACATCGAGTCAGAAAAAGTCCATTGACTGCTACTTTTATGCTCCAGAAAGTTGCTAAATTGGAAAGAGCTGCCGCTATCGCCAAGATCCGTTTGCATCCAGTTTCTTGTTCTGGGACAGAACAGTCTTAAGAATGGGACAGTGAAACGTTTTCAAAGTTATTGTCAACTTTGAGAACGTTTACCGAAGGATGTAGAAAATTCTCGACACAGATAACAAAAAAATATAAAAATTATTCAAAAGGAGTTTTTCGAAGTCGGAAGTTACAAAAACTGTGTCGGTTTAAAATAAATTAAGTGTTGAATGCGAGTTTTAAGATAAATAAGTGTACGTACTTTTAATATAAACAAATACCGGTTTTGATGAACAAAAGTTATCCGCGGACGTTATTATTCGAGTGATAGTAATAAGTGATATTTAAATGAATTTAAGTGTTTTTCTTAAATATCCTTAGATTTAATTATTTACGTGGAAATTGAAATATTTGTTTAGACATATTTTTTTGTAAGATTTAAATAATGTTAAAACAAACAAAGTCGTGAACTTTTAAATAAAATTTAGTAAAAATTATCAAAATATAGTAAAATTACTTTCAGCAAGGTTAATTTTATTACATGCCAAAATCTGAAAGTGTTTCTTTAGTAATTGTGGTTTTTAATTTTTTTATATAATGTATTGAAACTTTCACATTTTTAGAATATATGTTTATTTTTTATATCTTATTATTGCGTTCATTAGAAAAACTAATTTTAATTAGAAACATATTTTTACGCGTTTCTTTTAGTCATACCGGAATGTAAAACAGTTAAGATCGAGCTCTAAATTCTTGCAACTGGTCGGTAAACTGAAAATTCGTCACTAAATCAAGTACCACCATTTTAATTTTTATTTTTATATTTGTAGTATTTTATATATGACTAAAATATTTTTATATTTTTGTTCAATTTTAGTTTAAAAACAGTAAAATTGTCGATTAGTTATATACTAGATTAGTTGTAATTTTATAAGCAAACAATAATTTTGTATTTATAATTTTATTCTTAACAAAATAACAAGTTGAAAAAAAAATTAAAATGAAATTGATATCTGTTCTTTTTCTCAAAGATTGATTAATTTGGGTTAACTATACGCCTAATTTAAAATTGTATACTAAACAATCATCCTTTAGTTAACAATAGGTTTCCATTAAAAATTTTATCATCTTTAATAATTACAGTGAGTTATGGTAATATTATGATTTATTTGTTGGTCCACTGTCGAGAAACCATAGGAATGCCCTCTTGGCGTTGAGGTTATAATTTAGCGGTTCAGTAATAATAATACAGACGGTGCTCTCGGCGATGTCAACTAAAGGTAATAATATTTGTAGCGGTTATAATGGTCTCCCTAAATTGTTGGCATATTTCTGGCCAGTTTTAATCTAATACAAACGATTGTCCAACTAAAAGTTTGAATTAATTATAAGTTTCGCAACATAATTTTGGTCTTTGTTCTAAGAGTTATTTAAAAACATTTCATCAAAATAAAATGAGTTACAGAACGCCGTAAGCTGTCCGCCCACAAGTCTATCAGTCTGTCCACCTATCCACCAGTCTTCTGTCACGGTAATTTTGTCGATTTTTGCTTGTTTGACGCAATTTTAGCCGGCAGTATTTAATTTTAACATACTTGTAACAATCCCAACTATAGTGTGCACAAATTGTAACAACGTAATTCAACGAACTCAAAAGGGTAACTCAAATTTTTGTCTTCAGACACATTAAATGCAGGTATGTTACTAGCTAACTGCGAAACCATTTAATTTAAGGGCCTCCGACAGCTGTCTTATGTCCCTAGTCTATAATTCATCCCCATTACTATAATAAGCACAAATAGAAGAACACGCAGTTGAGTACTGTTTTACAATAAACACTGACAGTTTATGCATGAAACTGTGTGACCACTAAGTTTTATGACGCCTATAAAATCATTTTTCTAAGTTGCAAATAATCGTTACAAACTACATTTCATGTCCTTAATTGTTTGATATTTAAATTTCAAGTATAAAATTTAAATTGCAAAAAATTTGGTTTCTCCACGAAAATGCTAAAACGCATCCTATATCCAAAAGCCGGACAAATAGAATAAAATGTGTCTTAGGTGCAACACTACAGAACTACTCCAAGCAAGTAAAAATTTAATTCTAACCATACTGATTTGTTGGAAAAAAAAATCTTAAACAAACGGACTAACCAAAAACATTTTTTTTATTTAATATAAATTAAGAATACTTATTAGTAAAGCTCTGAATCGTACGAAAAAAAAAATCGGGTTAACCCTTTCAACACGATTTTGTTATTTTTATATTTCTTGAAAAATGTACTGTACATAAGATTTATTGTCAATTGTAAACGACAAACATATTATAGTAATTAAATAATCATATTCTCTATTGATTATTGCTAAACATCAATTAGGACATATTCCTCCAATCGCATTGAAACGTTCGAGAAATTATTATGAAGTTTTTGTACATTTGCAGAAGGTCCACCAAAAAATATAGAAACTTTTAGAACGTTTGGCCAAAATGTATAAATGCGCCACAAAAAAAACATAAGTTAGTTATTCCAGCAATTCGAAGACGGCAGTGTTAAGAAAATTATTCAAGTTTAAATAAATAAGTGATTAACGCGTGTGTTCGAGATAAATATACTGAGTATAACTTTGTACGTGACTTTAAAGTAAACAATAAGTGTTAAACTAAAGTTATCCGCGGACTTTATCTTCGTGTAAGTGATAGTGCTATACAGTGTGTCCGAAAAGTATGGAATATATTATACAGGTCGATAAATATGCACTTTACACGAAAAAGTAGTAAATAAAAGTTGTTTATCACTTAGTTATCTACCACCTGGGAGATATCAATTTAAATTTTTGCTGTAAACAAAATCGCAACGAATAACACTTACATTTTTTTAAATGGCAAGGTACGTCTTTATTAAAAATACAGTTTTTTTTCTCTTTTCAACCATATGAAACTTGAATACCTTTACATCAAAAAATTTTCAAGAAAAACAAGGACATGTCTAACAAATTTATTTTACTGAGCAGTATTAATCAGGTACGTAATATGTAGTATTGAAACAATTGAATGCACTGTCACAATAGCAAATATTAAACTTTAAATATCTTTACATAAAATTGTTATAACAAAAAAATGTATTTAAACTAAACTTACAATAAATGTTCAAAATGTAAACCATTCATAATTTGACAGTGGTAAATTCGATTTTTAAAACCATCGATTGCTTTTGAAATCATATCTCGAGTTATAGCTCTTATCTCAACTCTAATGCGATTTTTCAAATCTTCAACATTATCAGGTCTATTTACATAAATTTTGCTTTTAATATAGCCCCAAAGAAAAAATCTAGTGGACTTAAATCCGGCGAGCGAGCAGGCCATTCTATCGTACCTCTTCTGCCTATCCATGTATTTTGAAAAGTATTATTAAGAAAGTGGCGGACATTAATTCCAAAATGTGGAGGTGCCCCGTCTTGTTGAAGCCATATTCTGTTATGAGGTATATTTGGATCTACTTCATGTGGAAATAACTCGGCCAAAGCAGGAACTAACTCAAATCTTAAGAAATCGAGATAAATATTCGCCGTTAAACTACCTTCAAAAAATATGGCCCCAAAATTTGACTTCCAATCATTCCTACCCAGACGTTGACTTTCTGCTGGTATTGGGTGTGTCCTTCTAGATACCAGTGAGAATTTTGTGAAGACCAGCAACGTGTGTTTTGTTTGTTAATTGTGCCGTTTAAACAAAACGTGGCCTCATCAGTAAAAAGGATATTTTTATGAAAATGTGCATCTCGTTCAAGTTTGTTTGTTATTGTTTCACAAAACTCCTGCCTTCTGTCCAAATCCTCTTCAAATAATTCTTGAACTACACAAGCTTTATAAGGATGAAATTTTTCTTTTTTTAAAACGTCATGTACAGCCGATTTATTCAAATTATGGTCTCTAGCAATTTGCCGAACAGAAATTTGTGGATTTTCCTCAACAGACAAGAACACATTTTCTTGTTCCACATTACTTAATGACAAAGGTCTACCAGTTCTACTCGCATCTTTCACCGAACCTGTCTCTTGAAATTTCTGCCAAATTTTGCTTACCGTGGACTGCGAAATGTTTAATTCTGGATGCAAGTTATTAAATAAATTACATACTTCGTCTTGGGTTCTTCTTCTATCTCCATATCCCAGAATCATTAAAATTTCAATTCTATGTTTCTCAGATAATTGAGCCATATTTCAAGCACTAACAAATAGCAAAGTGTGACAGTGTTCTAAAGTGCATTCAATTGTTTCAATGCTACATATTACGTACCTGATTAATACTGCTCAGTTAAATAAATTTGTTAGACATGTCCTTGTTTTTCTTGAAAATTTTTGGATGTAAAGGTATTCAAGTTTCATATGGTTGAAAAGAGAAAAAAAGACTATCAAATGAGTATAATAAAGACGTGCCTTGCCATTTAAAAAAATGTAAGTGTTATTCGTTGCGATTTTGTTAACAGCAAAAATTTAAATTGATATCTCCCAGGTGGTAGATAACTAAGTGATAAACAACTTTTATTTACAACTTTTTCGTGTAAAGTGCATATTTATCGACCTGTATAATATATTCCATACTTTTCGGACACACTGTATATAAATTAGTGTAAGTGTTTTTATTAAATATCCTTAGATTTAATTAGTTCGGTTAGTTATAAACATGTACAAATTTTATTAGTTCAAATAACATAGTTTTAATAATAATCGTTACAGTATTTTATCATGGGTCGTATATGTCCCAACAGTAGTTTATTTTAGTAAAATAGTAGAACATAACTGTATATTGTACTAAATAGTAAAATAGAGCACAGTTGTAACTCAATATGTGTTTATTTATTATTGTAGATACACAATGGATAAAGTATTTGTGAGTGATATTGTGCAATACAATCATTGCAAAGCGCTACTGTGCACATTTGGCAAGTAATCTTCATCCTTTTTTCTTTCTGGAATGTAAGGCATCGTACTTGCCGTTTTCTTGAAGTTCCTGAAATGGGCAAATGATCCCCAACATTTTCCATAAATTTGGTTTTTGTTGAAGGCCTTCCTCTTCTCATTACTTTTTTTTATCATATTCTCTGCTACTGAGATTAAAAAGTTTATAAACAGCATTTTTAAACGTCTTTTTATTGTAAATTATACCGGGTGTTGATTTGGCCGTTCGGTAATAGCATGTTACATGTAAACTTGTATATGCAATTTCCTGCTCCCTTAATTGTTTTAGGGCCAAAACATACAAATTGGTTCAAAATTAAAAATGCTACCTGAATGGTATGTTTTTTTCGACAAAAATTCTACTGCAAGAAAGAAAAGGAAAAATGTTGAATTAGAATTTGCAAAAATAACATTGCCACGATTTTAAAATAATTGCGTTATGAACAACTGTAGAATCTTGACGTTTTCCTTATTATTGGAAGTACAAAGTAAACAGTGAATTGAATAAATTTAATCTTGATCATCTTTAAAGTCGAATTTAATTTACATAATAAGAAATAAAAGGTATACCAATCAAATCAAAATAAAAAAAAATCAAAGAAAATAGTAAAAAAAACTAGTTCGAACACATTAACGGGAATTTTTAAGATCAAAATAAATGCTAAGAAACCGCTATTAAGAACTAAACAAAAACCAAGTCTGTCGTATAAAAGTTACGGCACACATTTGCAAGTTGTCAGTTTCTAATACTGTTACATTCTTTCCTAATCTCGTTCTTCAAAATGTCGATGCTTGGATTTCTCGCTCCGTAAATCTTCACTCTGGTTTCTTTTCAATATGCGAATAAATTTTTCACGTTTAGCTAAAGCTTAGGTAATTAATATTTTTTAAATTGTGAGCAACTGCGATTCCTGGTATACAGATCATTTATTTATTTATTAATTATATTGCGATTTTATATTAGTGTGAGTTTCTTACCACGGAAAGTTTTAGAACCTTACCTCCTCGAGATTAAAGGTGGGCAACAAAACTTAGGTAATAAGACCTATACGGCAATAATCTCCTGTTGAACGGCTAAAAGGGTTAAGTCGGCACTAGTCACTGATCGTAATTCCAGAAAGTCGCGCTGTTGCGCGCAACTTCTCTTACTGTTCCAACCCTTCATTATGGAGGACTGTTCTTCCAAACATCGTCGTGAAGACGACGACGATAATATCAATTCCGACATTTCCCAGATAACTACCCTGGAAGAATCCTTTGACGCAGAGGTACAGAGCTAATAGATGTATTGTTTCGCATCCAATCTATATTTCGGAAATCCATTTTGGCCAAAACAAACAGCCCTTCGGTTCTGGTCTCGTATGTTCAAGTAGCTCGGTCTACAACTAGACCGAGTGACAAAAGTTAGACGAAACTCCGTTTGAACAGAATCTAAAAAGACAAACTTGTCTAAAATCCAAGCGGATATCTTTAACAATGCCGGCTTTGTGATCACACCGCAAGGCAAAGCTCTTCCCAGGGTATCTCTCGGACGTTCCATCTAACCTTTCCCCCGAGCAGTTGAAACAGGCGTTCCCTAAACAAAATTTCGATACTGCTTCTGACGATATAGTTAAACAGGCTAAAGAACATCTTAAGGTTATAACAAAACTCGAGCCTAGAGACAAAGCAAATACTAATTACATTATCGAAATAACCTCGGAGGTACAAAAGTACCTAATGGCCAATCGTCGAGTATACGTTGCCTAGAATTCATGCAGGGTCAATGACCATGTGCGCATCTTAAGTGCTAAAAGTTTGGTCACCAACAAGGTGACTGCAAGAGCGAGCTTCAATGCGGTAATTGTGCTGAAAAGCACGATACAAAATATTGCTCAAAAACCGCGCTAATTGCATAAGATATAACCTTTATGGTTATATCTTATGCAATTAGCGGTGTGATAAAACACAAGGCGTTTTTAACAACTGCCCGGTGTATTTAAAGAGGCTTGACGCCAAGATAAATCATACCGATTATGGACAGTGAGGACGCTTGTCTGACTCTTAGGATTGCGCAAGCGAGTCTTCAGCGTTCTCATACTGCGACCTTGGTAGTCATAAGCTTTTCCTCCGACAATGACTTAGACATTCTACTGACACAAGTGCCATATGTGTATAGTTTTGGTTCAGGGTATAGGTTTGCTGGTGCGGCTTTGCCCTTCAACAGGATCACCGTATCTACTTCCACGCGGTATTTCTCGGCTATTGTTTATAATAGCGCAAACCCCGTTGGAGTAGTTATCCCCAGTCATCTAACTAATGACTGCACTGCCGTATCTATGATCTGAGTTGAAAACACTTCCTAGGGTATCGTCGGCGTTTATTGGCCACCAACCGAGTATGTTCGTATTCATCTACAACATCTAGGTAAAGTTTTGGACGAACTAAGTGGCATCCCGATTATTATCGCAGGAGATTTCAATGCAAAATTTCCGCTTTGAAATTTTTCGCAGACCAACGAACAAAGCAAAAGTGTGGAAAACGTTGTAGGCATACGTGACCTATGTGTTGTAAATAAACCTGATCAACTTTTTACTTTTGCTAGTTACCAAGGTAATATAAATATCGATGTCACATTAGCATCACAAATTTTAGCTAGAAAAATTTCTAACTGGAAAGTTATTTCAGAGGTGATTGAAAGTGACCACCGACTAATACTTTTTGATTTAACCTTCAAAAATTCTCGATCGGTTCCGATCCCTAAGCATATTCTCAATGTCAAACGCATAGATCCTGTCAAGCTGAACACAGCTGTCAGCGTCCTACTTCCTACTTATCTTCCACGTGGAGCTAAGTCTCACGATCCTAATTCTATAGACGTCTCCATTGATAAGGTGACTAAGCTGATCTTGAAATATAGCCAAAATGGCTTAAACCGAGTTCGCTCAAATTCTAGAGCTGGTGTACGGTGGTGGAGTCCAAAGATAAATAGGTTAAAGCAAGTTGTACGTTGCTTAAGAAAGCAAACACAAAAAGCTAAATTTGTACAAAGCCGCACTTTACCGGTATAAACTGGCAGTGAAGAACGGTAAATTTAGCTCATGGCAAAGGTTCGTAGAGAGAAGTCTGGCGGTGAGTCCGTGGCGATTAGTTTATAGGATATCCTCACAAAAGTTTCTTGCTATCCAACTATGCTCCAACGTCCGCGACGGTGACCAATACACTCTCACAGAGCTCGACACAATCAAGTCAATAGTTAGTTCCTTGTTCCCAGACGACGATCCAACGAACGACGATCCTTACCAAGCCCGAATTAGATCCCGATCTTTTGCAAATATTGAGTCCCGACATGACTGGGTGGTTACAAAAGAGGATATAGCGTCGGTGGCTAGCAGAATTCCTAAGAATAAAGCTCCCGGACCCGACGGAGTACACTGTAACGTACTAAGAACAGTTGTACAAGATTCCCTCTCTTCTACGTTCATTGACCTATTCAACTCTTGTGTTCAATGCGGGTATTTTCCAAATAGTTGGAAAACTGGTAGGCTAATAACGATTCTCAAGCCTGGTAAGAGGGATATCTAAAAAACCCCAATTTGTATCGTCCGATAACGCTACTTTTAGAACTTGACAAATTATTCGAACGAGTACTGTTAAAAAAAATACATGACGTACGGCTTCGTTCTCGGCAAATCGACAACAGACGCCATTCGTAAATTAATGACAAAAGTACAAACGATTGTCTCCAAGTACCGACTATGCATTTTTATAGACATTTTAGGAGCGTTCAATAATGTATGGTGGCCATTAATAATTAAAACTCTCGTCGTTAAGAGAGTGCCTGCAGAAGCCGTGCGCGTCATTCGTAGTTATTTATCGAGTCGCTTAATCACTTTTTCCGCGAACGTTTCTGGTTCTTCCTACATAAAACTACTGACGAAAGGATACCTACAAGGATCGGTTTTTGGACCGACTTTGTGGAACGTAGTTATACAGGTCAGGAAACTGGCATCCCTACATTCCTTATTCCTTTGTACGATTCTAGGGGCGTATTGTACTGTTTTTATCGATTCGTTGTGCGTTGTGGCAAAATATCCCCCTCTGCAGTTTCTATTGCAGGAAATATACTGCTCCAAAATTTTTGCAAGATCTGGCACGTGCAGATTCTTAGACCAGCAAGTTTCGGCCGCAGATTTCCCTTCTTTTTTGGCCGTCAAGCGCCATCTCAAGACTTTGATCTTGAATGAATAGCAGCGGCAGTGGGATACATCCTATAAAGGACGTAACGCCTATTCCTTGATTCCGAATATCGTAGACTGGATCAACATAACCCGGGACGAGCAGCCGTCAAAATTCTCATATCGTACGGCGGGTTCCGTTGCTATCGGAAACGCATTAGCGTTACAGATGACAACCGGTGCTTGTCGTGTGGTGTTTCTGATACTCCGTTACGTAGGATTCTCTCCTGTCGGGAGTTCTATTATGAGCGGAGTACTCTAAGAATCCAAATCAACCCGTTTTTCGATTCCCCCGAGTCTATGCTTAGACTAATGTTTGACGTCAATATACTCATTGCATTCGCTAAAAGAGACCAGAATCAAATGTAAATCAAAGTATAATTAAATTTATTTTTGCATGGCATTATGATTTTACTTTACACTTAGCTACAGCAAAGTAGCGTATTTATTTAGTTATTTAACTGCATGTATGTATTTTTAATTAACTAAGATTTTTAGTTTCTTCTTAGTCGTAGCTGTCTTGGCTAACTGGCTTCACCCCCGTTTATTACAAAGTATTCTTTTCTCGCTTACTTGGTTTTCAGATATACAGCCCATCCGACACGTCTAACTAAGCAATCTTTTTTTCTCGTAACATATCCTAAACCGTTCTATCGTATAAGTGGCGAATTTGAACCAAGTAAATTCGGGTGGTTTGGTGGGTCAATGTCTTCCTTTTCCTCCTCCGTAAATCTTCGATTTCAAATGACCCTATAAAAAAACTCATTTGGTGTTCAATCCGGTGAACGGGTTTGCCAATTTACATGTCGTCCGCATTCTATTCAGGTAGTTGGATAGCATTCATCTAAATATGAAGTACTTCTTTTGTGAAATGGGCTGGACAATCATTGTGTTGATACCATACATTATTTTCTCTAGCTGCAACGCCTATGGCTGGCCCAATCGCAGTTTGCAGCAGTTGTAAATCTTTAACGTCATTTAAATAACCATTGATGAAAAAAGGTCCTATAATATGAGGTCCGTAGATTTTTAACCATACATTCACTGATTGAGGATATTGGGAATAGTTATCGATTACCAAACGCGGGTTATCTGTATTCCAATAGCAATAATTTTGTTTATTCGGATTTTCGTTAATGGTAAATATGAATTTGTCAGAAAAGCAAATATTATTAATAAAATGTCTGTCTATATTGGCCATTTTGGTTACCGTTTCGCAAAAAACCATTATAGAATACCTGTCTACCTCAAAAATCTTCTGATGACTTGCGTAGTTAAAAGATTTAAACTTGTTCTTCTTTAACGGATATGTCAACACACCAGAGCACCAACTGATAAAAGAGCTTTAAATAATGCAACTCAGCACCTAAAGCGAAAAATTCAGCGTATTAAAAATAAAGTAACTGGAGATTATCTGAGTGATTTAACTAATGATAACAAAACCGATTATTCACTTTAGAAGGCCACCAAGCGACTAAAGAGACATGTTTTGCATAATCCTCCAATCCGAAATACGGATGGAAGTTGGGCCCGAGGCAATACCCAAAAAAATTGTAAGTTTGCAGAACATCATGAGAGCATTTTCCAACCAAATGATGGAGAAGAACAAGGCTGGATTACACCAGAACAAGAAAAAAATATCATCATACCCACTTTACCGAAAAGAGTCTAAGATGAAATTAAAACAAGTATTAACCCAAAAAAAGCTCCTGGTTTTTATCTAATTACTGGTGAAGTTTTGAAACAACTTTCCAAAAAAGCTATAATAAAATTTACCAATCTTATTAACGTATTTTTTAGATTGAAGTACGTTCCTAAGATGTAGAAAGTAGCAGAAATCAGGCAAACCTTCTAATGACGTAGCATCTTATAGAACTATATCGTGGCTACCAGTAATCTCAAAATTAGATAAAAAAATACTCCTCAAGAGACTGAAACCCATAGTAGAGGAACAAAATTTCATATTTTTCCATCAATTTGGTTTTAGAGAAAGTCACTCTACTATTAATCAAGTATAAATGTCATTGAAAAATTACTAGAAAAAAGAAAAGTCTGTTCTACCGTTTTTGTTCAGGTTTGTTACATAAACTCAACTGGTTTCTGCCACAATAACTTTAACAGCTTCTACAATCATATTTATCAAAGAGATATTTCAGAATTAAACAGGAAAGTGCTAGGTCCAGTACTTTATTTATTATGTGCTAGTGATATCCCAAATCTTGAACATGAAACAATAGCAACATTCGCTAATGACACCGCAATCACTGCCATCGGAAAAGACCACGAAGAGGCTACCAAAAAACTTTAAGCATTTATTAACAAAATTAACACCTAGACTAAAACTTGGCGAATAAAGTTAAACGAAAATAAATCTCTAGATGTAGACTTTACAAACAAACAAAAACAGCATCTATTTACTTGGATCAACAATACCCACATCCCCTATGCTGATTCAGCTAAATATCTGGAAGTGATATTAGACGCAAGACTCCGCTGGAAAGTTCATAACAAAAAGAAACGTGAAGAACTGGGAATCAAACAGAAAAAAATGTATCGACTTATTGGAAGAAATACCAAGTTGCCTACATATAACAAACTGCTCTTATACATGCAAATACTGAAATCTGTTTGAACCTACGGCAATCAACTTTGGAGATGTGCCAGCAAAAGCAATATACAAATGATCCAACGTTTCCAGAACACAGTAGTAATGAACATCATTGATGCACCTTGGTACTGTCAAAACAGAGACATCCATCGAGACCTTCAAATGGAGACTTGATCCAACCATCGCCAAATTTACCAGTAGCCACGAACAAAAGCTACTTAACCATGTGAATCTCAAGGCCACCTAGCTTGTAGGTAACACAACTTAGTTAAAGTCTTTTAAGTTAGTGAAATAGTGATAATGCAAAGCAGAACATTGTGCGGTATTTGCACTACATGTTATGTTTAACATAGTCAAGCTATTGGAACACAAGGCAAACTAGTAAGTAAGACCTTAGTTTTAAAGATGATTAAACGTAAGAACTTAAGTGGTTTATTTATTTTAAGTAGACTTAAAAGATCAGATTGTAATAACCTTAAAGAATCTGTAATGAGCATCCTTTAAATTAAAAAAAAAGTGTTTTTTGATAGTAGAAGAATCAAGCAATCATTGCATGTGTAATTTTGCAAATTACAAACGGTGTTTAGCAAATTAGACGTGTACTCATGCAATGCGATTTTATTTGTTTATGTACAGAAGCTAAATAAACAGTGAAATGTTTATTCAATAATCTAACGGTTTTACGTATTCTAATTGCTGTGACGAATGAATGTAGAAGTGCGTTGCATCCGGGCGGCAAAATCGCTGTAAAGGCGAAAAAATTAAAACCAATTTGATTTTTTAAATCGAAAAAGTCGAAAAACACTAAGGCATTCACGTAGTAACGTGCCAGTTGGTCTATTTTTTAAGGGTGCGAGTTTGCCTACTTAAAAATGCAGTGATGCGCATTTACACGTATAAAATAATTTTCTACACATGTACGTAGAAAATATGTAGATAATGTAGAAAATAGAAAATTTGCATTAAGAAATGCTAGAACTTTAATTATTAGTTACCTATGTGCATAATTTATTTAATTTTTATCTGGATTTCACTTATATGCCTAATAAGCAATAATATTTTTAAAATTGCTTTTAATGTTAACATCTAATAAATAATCTACTTTTAAAGAGGCGGCGAATTAAATATTCCATTCGGGCGTCAATGTCGAGGCGGCTTTGAGAATGATTTTCGTACACAAAAATTACTTAAAAACGATTCAAATGCAACAGATTACTTATGAAACGCAGAAGAAAATGTCCAAATTATGTTTCAGAAACGGATTATAAAAAAAATGCCGATACATGTTCATTACGTACATTATAAAAACAGAAACTTTTAAAAGTTACTTTTGTTAGTAGTAACTCAAGTTAGAGCTTTTAAGATCGCCAAGCTTGTTTGTCAATTCGTCCGACGATAATTCTTCGATGTATTGACCGCTTTAGATAAATTTCTCCTAGTTTATCTACGTCGATGTTGGTTGCCTATTGATTTCGGTCGAGTACTCTACAAAACGGCACAACAGAGTCGGAAAATTAACAAATCTTGTCTTTCTTAATTATTTCTTTTCAGTTTTATTAATTCGTGCACACATAATAATGACAAAAATGACCATCGCGCAAAAGCACCTGTTAAACAAGAAAAATTATTAATTTTTAAAGATAATTAAGTATACGTCTCATAACAATTTTTTAATTAAACGATTCAATTTTATACTTAAATTAATGATACAACTATTTAATTTTGTTAATGTTAATTTACTCGGAAATTAAGTGAAAAATTAATTTAGAGAAAAAATAAATGTCATGCTTCTACTCGGTTAGAAATAAAAAACCATTATATGTGATGTAATAAAGTAATTAGCTCGTAAAACAATAAAAACCAAAAAAAAATTAACAAGTACTTTAAAAAAGCAAGTACGTCGGATTTTTAATAAGGAAGCCTGTACTTGTGTATCAACAATTAATTGCTTGTGGTTAATTGGTATTAAAAACTCGACTTACTTATATACGGCAATTAAATTAGAAGTGGAAGTAATTGACTGGACGTTTTATTGCTTTAGGTTTCACAGCAAAATCTTGGTTTATCGCAAACAAAATTTTATAAAGAATATAATAAACAATCAGCGCGTAATAATGCACTTTAAAATTATTAAGTTTATTTAGAAAACACTTAATACATTACAAAATATGGGTAAAACTTTTTTTTATTTTTATATACACCTGCAATTTTAAGCATCTTTAAAGCGTTAAATTACTTTGTTGTTTATTAGTTTTCATTCAAGATCATTGCTGGGAGGCAATAAAAAAGTAACGAGTATTAATTTTAATTTATGCTAGGATGACCGCTAATTATCTTATAAAATCGAGGAACTAATAACTATTAAATAAGCATTTGAAGCATATCGCTACGTTAATGGCAATTTATTATAACATAATTTTATTTTTGTTTAAATTTTTATTTGTGTGTCGAGTTGGTAGTTACGTTTTCGGTACTTTATGTGCTTTTAAATGTAACACTTAAATATTGAGTTTGAATTTTTTTACGTGGCAAAAATGTAAATGTTAGTATTTTTATTTTATTAAAAGCCATACTGATAAAATTATTATTTAATTGTCAAGAAGTTAAATAGTTAATGATGAATACATATATAGCTCGAAATAAAGTTTCAGGTTTGATATAAACTAACATTTACTAAAAGTTGAAATTGCCTTTTTACTCAGTTAATTTAAATGGCAATTAGCACGTGGCCATTGTTAACAGGGCGTGACTTATGTTATAAAAATTATAGAACGAACTGACTGCACGATACGCTAGCTTTACTTTATGTAGCTGAATATCCGTGATATCCTTGACCTTGCAGTACTATTTTCAAAGTATAGCAACAATACTGATTATACTAAATTGGGTCGGGTTATCACTAATTATTTTCAATTGCAGGCTAATTCATACCTGTATTTTAATTTATAATTAAATTCAGTCCCGCACCGTACATAAGGGCAAAGTCGTGTGGTGCACGACGGCGCCGAGGCGCCGAAAGCGCCGAAAAGCCTCAAAATTTAAAAGTAAAAAAAAGATAAAGCAACAAACAATATTGTCAAAACAAAATTTATAATGATAAAAAAAAACAGTAACGAATTGCTAGCTGTTACATTGTTTTTTATTTGTTTATTTTTTTATTGTCACTCTTTGAGACGAGGGAACTGAATTACTTTTCGAAAATAACATATTTTCCAATTAAGAGTACGCAATAATAGCATTTATTCGATCGAATTCGTAACATAATAACATGAATTGTGTGAACTCAAACAAATCTGATTTTATTTATGTTTGAGCTTGAAATTTGGCTTGCAACGAGCCAACGAGCGAACAAGTTTTTTTTTCCTTTCTGAGCTTGCAATGTACGATTTTATTTGTTGCCTGATGCCCAATCGATAATTAACTTAGCGAAGTAAAAAGGTGCATGGGAAAAAGCATATCTGCTTTTGAAACTTTAGTTTTTTGTAGTTTTACAGACTTTACAGTGATGTGTTTTGTGTTGTGAATTAAGGTAAGTTCATCTAAAATTTATGTTTTATTTTTTATTTATTAAAACACTAAAAGCGAAAAACTTGCATCTCAAAAATCCTTTTATATTTCATTATACAGTGTGTCCGAAAAGTATGGAATATATTATACAGGTCGATAAATATGCACTTTACACAAAAAAGTTGTAAATAAAAGTTGTTTATCACTTAGTTATCTACCACCTGGGAGATATCAATTTAAATTTTTGCTGTAAACAAAATCGCAACGAATATACATTTTTTTAAATGGCAAGGCACGTCTTTATTATACTCATTTGATAGAGTCTTTTTTTCTCTTTTCAACCATATGAAACTTGAATACCTTTACATCAAAAAATTTTGCAAGAAAAACAAGGACATGTCTAACAAATTTATTTTACTGAGCAGTATTAATCAGGTACGTAATATGTAGTATTGAAACAATTGAATGCACTGTCACAATAGCAAATATTAAACTTTAAATATCTTTACATAAAATTGTTATAACAAAAAAATGTATTTAAACTAAACTTACAATAAATGTTCAAAATGTAAACCATTCATAATTTGACAGTGGTAAATTCGATTTTTAAAACCATCGATTGCTTTTGAAATCATATCTCGAGTTATAGCTCTTATCTCAACTCTAATGCGATTTTTCAAATCTTCAAGATTATCAGGTCTATTTACATAAATTTTGCTTTTAATATAGCCCCAAAGAAAAAAATCTAGTGGACTTAAATCCGGTGAGCGAGCAGGCCATTCTATCGTACCTCTTCTGCTTATCCATGTATTTTGAAAAGTATTATTAAGAAAGTGGCGGACATTAATTCCAAAATGTGGAGGTGCCCCGTCTTGTTGAAGCCATATTCTGTTATGAGGTATATCTGGATCTACTTCATGTGGAAATAACTCGGCCAAAGCAGGAACTAATTCAAATCTTAAGAAATCGAGATAAATATTCGCCGTTAAACTACCTTCAAAAAAATATGGCCCCAAAATTTGACTTCCAATCATTCCTACCCAGACGTTGACTTTCTGCTGGTATTGGGTGTGTCCTTCTAGATACCAGTGAGGATTTTGTGAAGACCAGTAACGTGTGTTTTGTTTGTTAATTGTGGCGTTTAAACAAAACGTGGTCTCATCAGTAAAAAGGATATTTTTATAAAAATGTGCATCTCGTTCAAGTTTGTTTGTTATTGTTTCACAAAATTTCAGCCTTCTGTCCAAATCGTCTTCAAATAATTCTTGAACTACACAAGCTTTATAAGGATGAAATTTTTCTTTTTTTAAAACGTCATGTACAGCCGATTTATTCGAATTATGGTCTCTAGCAATTTGGCGAACAGAAATTTGTGGATTTTCCTCAACAGACAAGAACACATTTTCTCGTTTCACATTACTTAATGACAAAGGTCTACCAGTTCTACTCGCATCTTTCACCGAACCTGTCTCTTGAAATTTCCGCCAAATTGTGGTTACCGTGGACTGCGAAATGTTTAATTCTGGATGCAAGTTATTAAATAAATTACATACTTCGTCTTGGGTTCTTCTTCTATCTCCATATCCCAGAATCATTAAAATTTCAATTCTATGTTTCTCAGATAATTGAGCCATATTTCAAGCACTAACAAATAGCAAAGTGTGACAGTGTTCTAAAGTGCATTCAATTGTTTCAATGCTACATATTACGTACCTGATTAATACTGCTCAGTAAAATAAATTTGTTAGACATGTCCTTGTTTTTCTTGAAAATTTTTTGATGTAAAGGTATTCAAGTTTCATATAGTTGAAAAGAGAAAAAAAGACTCTATCAAATGAGTATAATAAAGACGTGCTTTGCCATTTAAAAAAATGTAACTGTTATTCGTTGCGATTTTGTTTACAGCAAAAATTTAAATTGATATCTCCCAGGTGGTAGATAACTAAGTGATAAACAACTTTTATTTACAATTTTTTCGTGTAAAGTGCATATTTATCGACTTGTATAATATATTCCATACTTTTTGGACACACTGTATAAACATCATTGTTAGTTAAAGTAAATTAAAACAGAATAATTGATAAGCACTAATATAACTATTTATAAAAATTTATAAATTTTGAAATAACATGAAATAAGTAATGTTGAGAAAAATTTTTGAGTTTGAGTTTGAGACGTCGAAACATTTCGATTTTTCATGAATAATTTGTCAATTTGTTTACTTACGTATTAATTTCTTTACAGTATACAGGATGTCAGAAAAAAAGAAAAAATTGTCTGGATACCAAAATTTGCTGAATAAAAGAAAAAGAGAGGAAGAACTGGAAAACCATGTCAAAATTACGCATTTTTTTTCAAAACCCGAGTCTACTTTGCCAAATATTAATAACAACAATAATACAGCTGAATCCTAATATTTTGAACCTGTACTTGAAACAAGTATCAGCAGCACACAAAAACTGATCTTCTAGAAAGCAATCCATCAACATCTTCAAGTTCCGCTGATAATGAGAAATCAACACCTTCAAAAATTACCAGAACGGAAAATATGAGTCAACTTTCGAAAGATGCTGAACTATGGCCAAAGAAATTACGTCCTGATAATATTCAAGAATTAGTATAACGTGGATCTGCTCATTATCAAAACAAAAAGGATATTTATCCGAGAGATAGTTTGGAGTCGGGGCGTAAGTTTTCCTATAGTTACTTATTTAGAATTTTACCGAACAAAGAAAAAATTGAGCGTTTTTGGTTGTTGTATTCCGAAACAAAAAATTCACTTTACTGCTTCTGTTTTTTAAAAATAGCGATTTGAAATCTGTTCGTTTTAGTGATGAATCTGGTTACAATGACTGGCAGCATTTAAGTGAACAATTAAACATTCATGAAAAGAGCAAGTTACATATCGAAAATGTTCTAAAATTGCTAGATCTTTCTAACCGTTTTAATAAAAATGAAATAATTGATTCTAAAAATCAAAATGTAATAAACAGAGAAACTAAATACTGACAAGCTGTTATAGAAACAATTTTCTACGTGATTTAGTTTTTCGGTCAGCAAAATTTAGCTTTTCGTAGAAGTAATAATAAGTTGTTTGAGAAAAACAATCGTAACTTTTTAAAATGCATAGAAATGACTTCCAAATTTGACCTGATTATGTCAGAATACAAAACGCTCTCAAATAAAAGATTACAAAAACTTATCTCGGGGATAAAATACAGAATGAAGTAATCAACTTGATCGGTGAAAATATCAAATCCAAAATTTTATATCTAACTAAAAAGGCAAAATATTATTCCATATTATTAGATTGCACTCCTGACTCTAGTCACCAAGAACAAATTTCAGTTTGTATAAGATTTGTTAATTTAAAGAGCACGGGAATTAGTATAGAAGAACATTTTTTATTATTTTGTGAAGGCTTCACAAAATTTCTTTTGTTGGCGTTACAGAAAGAAACTTTAAATATCAACGATTTGCGGAGTCAAGGCTACGACAATGGGTCAAATATACGTGGTAGACATAAAGGTCTACAAAAAAAAATTGGAATTTTAATCCACGAGTTTTTTTGTTTCTTGTTGCAATCATACCCTAAATTTAGTCGTGAATGATGCCACAAAATACTTTGAGCATCAATTTTTTTTCTTTAGTTTAAAAACTATTTGTGTTTTTTCAGCTTCTACTAAATGCTGATCAATTCTGAAATCTAATTTATCTAATGTAACAAATTTAACTTTAAAACCTTTATCGGATAGTCGATGGTAAAGTAGAATAGATGCAGTATCTCCTTTAAGGTATCAATTTGGGGAAGTTTATGGGGCTCTGTTTGAAATAAGCGAAGGAAACTTTGAAAATAACGTAAAAAATTTGGCTGCATCGTTGGCCAAAAAAATTGCAAAATTTTGAGTTCATTTGCATTCTTATATTGTAGTATAATATTTTAACTAAAGTTGACATTGTTAGTAAAATTATCATTTAAATATTTTGAATATTTTTTTAATTATTGCTAAATAAATAGCATCCAGCTTAGACATAAAACCTAAATTCAAAAGACAAAGAGGTCTAAGACCGCGAAAAATAAAAAAAAACATTTTGTTTATGAATGTGACGATTAACCGATGTACCTCAATGAAAAAATAGTTGTATGGCTTATGGCTTGTACTTGTAAAATATAAAAATTAAATTAAATTTATGAACATATTTTTTAAAATTATGTTTCAATGGTGGATAATAATACCTAACTTAACTTAATTTGGGGCGTTATTTTAAATTTGCACAAGAGCGTCAAAAGTGCTACGCGCGGGTCTGATTCAACTCAAAAAAGTCAGTTTCTTAATTTTTCACGTCTTAGTTTGAGATTAGTTAAAAAAAGTGTAGACGATTTCGATTGTTATACTTTTGTTATTTATACTGTAAAAGTATAAGAACAATCAAACAGTTTCTTTTTGTTTCGTATTTTAAAATGGATACAAACACAAAAATATTAAGAACAGCAATCGATTGGATTGCTCGATGACTATTAAACCGTCTTATTTTGAAGGAACCTCCGCACAATAACACATTGCGTATTACAGAGTATAGGGTCAGGCTCTGGTGCTTCAACCTGGCTGTCTCTATTTTTCTCGTTGACATCCTCTTCGGTGTTTTTGAAAATGAATGCGATGATGTCTACATGTAGTCAAAGATAACATTTCAAAGGTAAGTTCTTCAACGTTGAGAAATTCTTTTTTTACCTCTTTGATTTTATCGTTTAAACCAGATATTCTTGAAACAGTTCATAATTGTTATCTGGTCTAGGCTTATCAAGTATCTTGTAGGGTTTTTATCTTCAATGTCACGAGTTCCGTTCAAAAAACGAACTGGGTTTTGTCTAAATGTTATCGATTTTATCAAAACAACTTCAATATATAAACATTTTACAATAACAACTTTGATGTAGTATAGAAGTGAGGTACCAAGCTAAAATGATATGTAAAGAGGGAATGCAAAAACTTTAAATCAAGGAAGTTAATTATATTAAACGTGATATATTCAAGCTATATACTGTCATCCCATATGATTAATTAGAACTAAGATCATGTAGACAACTGTCAATTGCTGAATAATTAGCTTTTGGAAGACAGAATAAGATATCTTAGTTGCATCTCATTTGCAATATTCCCCACTCAAACTAAAACAAAAAAAGTATCTATCGGAGTTTGCTTTTATCAACTAATCACAAAATCTTCTTCTCTGCGGAACCCAATATAGACAAAAACCAAAATGATGTCAAAAATTAATTAGAGTGTGTAAACAAAAAGTTTTTTTTATTCAAGAGGTGGTTTTTCTAGCGCCTTTGCACTGCGGTCTTTTTATTCCTTTTTGCACCTCCAATTTATTACCCTTTCAGCAGTTCTGTTTTGTTAATCAAATATAAGTCCACATTAGGTTTCCTTTTACATTTTGGTTTTTTGGTATCCAGATGAGCTGCACTGGTTAGCAAGTTGCCAATATTTCCAGACTGTTTATGCATGCCATAATCAGTTTGGATTTTATTACTTGCGATCTTAACCCAGTATGCACTACTGGCTTGACTTGATATTGTACCATTTGCGTATAATTTCGAGTCGATAATGTTTCTGACACGCTAGTCAAAAACCACAACTTCAGCTTGAAAAGCTGATGCATATTTACTCAAGGTCAGCAAAAATTTTATTCCATGGTGCCTGTCTCCATAAATTCCTGCGATGTTTGGCCCCATCTGTGTACCAAATAGTTCCTTTATCCGCGCCCGAGTAAATGCTTTTTGTCCACCTCGTCTGGTGACGGTATTCTCACTTTAAATTTTTTTAAGATGTGATAATCTTGTGTTTATTATTCTGCAGCCTGTATGCTGTTTGTCTTGCTTCTATGATTACAATGAGATGTAATGGTGGAAGTAAAAGTAGTTCTTCCATCGCTGCTGTGGGAATATTTCTTATTGCTCCTGTTATTAACAGATATGTCATTTTTTGTACTTTGTCTAACTTGGCAGCTGTGCTTTTTGGTTGGTTCTCTCACTCCATACAAACGCATCTTATGGATGATGGGTCTTGTTACCACAGTATATAAAATTTGGTCATTGTAGGTTTCAATCCTTATGTGTACTCGACTATGCATTTGGTTGTATTAAAAACCCTGATGGCTTTCGTTGTGAATTTTTCTAGAGCGTTGAAGGTCAGTATAGTATCAAGAGTGAGTCCCAGGTATTTGACTTATTTTATCATCGAGAGCGTGACTCCGTAGATTGTCATTCGTTTTCGGACGTTTGGTAAACGGAAGGATTGTCGTTGGGTTCACTGATAGTCCCTTTTTGCATCATTTTTCGAGGGTGTTTAGTACACTTTGCATTATGTTTGATTAAGTTGACCCAAACTTTCCGTTTGTGATAAAGGTAAGATCATTGTCGTATCCTAAAGCAAGTACACTTCTGTCTTCTACTTCTTGTACTAGACCGTCAATGACCATGCATCACAGTAGGGTTGACAGCACTCCGTCTTGTGGGCACCCGCCAGTTACTTTGGCTCTTACAGTTCAACCGTACAAAGTAGCTGTTACTGTCTAATTCCTGGCCACTGAGTTGACCTAATTTCGGACTAGATGTGTGATGAACTTGTAATTGAGCTAGTATTATCAAATGCTCCTTTAATATATAGAAAAGTACCCAATGCAATTTCATTATATTGGATTGCGTTTTCGCTTACTAGTTGGTGAATTGCTAGATCGCAAAATTTTCCAAATTTGTAAGTATAGTGGTTTGGCTGCAAAGGCGAAGCCTTCAGTGCACGGTCCAGTATATGCCTGTCGACTACTTTTTCAAGTAGTTTTAACATGACGGAAGATTTTGATTTTGAATAGGCCATGACTTTGGAATAAATAAGACCTTGACAATCCGCCAGCTGTTTGGTATATGCGAAAATGCTAAGCTGTTTCTGAGAATTTCACATATTGCGGTTCGCAGAGCAGCAAATCTCTTTTGCGGTATGATGGGATAAGTTTCATCAACACTGAAAGAGTTTAAAGGTACTGATTCCCCATTCTTGGTTTTTAGGATTAATTATTTTGCTTGCTAAGTCTCAGTTTCTTTTGGGCGTCCGTTTGTTTACCACCTCTAGGTCTTGGTGCATTAGAATTTTAGTTAACGATGAATCCGGTGTTTTTGCAGAGTATCCTTAATGAAGTTTGTAAACTTCCCGTTTTTGGTCAGCAAAAAACCGATGTTTTTAGTGCGGTCCTTACTCAGAGTCGAGAACTTGTAGATTCGTTTTGTACGTCTTTACAGTACCTTCTCCATGAGTCTCTCTCTTTCCCTTTTAATGCTATTGTTGTATCTTGTAAGGCTCTATATTCATACCAATCTCCCCTTTTTTTGCTGTGTTAGATAGCGTTCAAGTGCGTGCTTTTGCTTTGTCAAGCTAGGTTAAAGTTTCGTTGAACAAATCCCAGTCGGTTTTCTTCGGGTTTCTGTATTTCATTACAAGTTTTTCGTCTGATTCAATGTTGAATCGAAGGCATCTATGATCTATAATCAGATAAAGAAAGTTCATCTGATACTTGCCACATCTCTATCACTTTGTTTGCTTTTGAACTAACGTAAGGTCAATAACTTTACTGCGCGACACGGTTATAAACGTAAGCGCATCTCCGTTATTTATTATGTGTAATTGTTGTTTTGAATAAATTCTAAAAGTTTTTCACTTGTGGGATTAGTGTTTGTGCTCCCCACAAAGTGTGATGTGCATTGGCGTCGCATCCAAGAATCAGCGGTTTGCTGGTACTACTGTTAATCAGCCGTTGGATTTCTTCCGACGGCGGTGGTTTTTTCTGGTTGTAGGGAAGGTAACCAGATTCGATAATGAGCTCCCTCCGGATGCTTTTTTTTTACTACAGAAATTTTAGCTGCCACTAGGTCTTTAGAACATAAATCTTACAATGGCATTACGTTTAGTGCATTTTTTACAGCAATACATGTGCCAGGGTTGTGCACAAGTTGAGCTGCAAGCACCCATCTACTTGGACAGTTTAACCCTTTTATTGTTGTGGATTTATGCCTCCTTGACAAGGGCAATATCAATATCGTGTGTCACAATATAAGCGCTGAAGGCCGTTGAAGCTATCTGCACTGATGTATCTTTATCTGAACGACTTTAAGCATTAGATTTGCCGTCAGTGCGTTTTTTCCGGCTCTGATTTACATCCATTGCTACGTGGACATGACTTCTAGCATCCGGTTCTTTTTTGGAATCGGCCAGCGCCCGAAGAGTGACCCTTAAAAATCTAAGGTGCAATTGGTTGGTTAATGCTTCCACCTTTTCTCAGTACCATTTGTTCATAAACTGGACGTATTAGCTTGTTTTTGTATTGAGTTTAATGTTAACTACCCGCCCTCTTTTGGTAGTGATGTTGTTCTGTACCGATATTTTTTTCAGTAATGTGGCCGGTTTCAGTACTGTTTCCTGGACCTTTGAGATAAATAATCTTGTTTCCTATCCTCTTGATTTGTTCGATTTTTGTCACTGTTTGATTAATACTCTGCCTTTCTTTATTTTTCTTCATCTATATACAGATTCTGTTCTTTATCTCGCGGAACTACGTGATCTCATAGCACGCACAAATTCTTATCCCATCTTACTGGTTTTGTACGACTACTCTATTTACTGGAAACATTTCTTTCTTAACCTATCCCTCTTGTGACCAACTTGTACCAAGCAAGTTTGGGTGGTATGGCGAATCCACTTCCTCCTCCTCCTTTTCCCCCAATGGCACTCTGATTTTTCTTCAATATGCGAATAAATTTTTAAAATAAAGACTTTGATTTAATTTATCTTTGTGAGCAATCAAGCAAAGTCGAATAATTAAGGTCGACAGTAATTTTGTAATTTGTAATTATAGCGTTGTTGATTTGTGTTAAAATTGTTCCTTTTACCACCACGAGATTAAAGGTGGGCAACGACTCACATGCTATATAAGTCTAACCGTTTCTGGCAATAAGCTCCGGTGAACGGCTAAAAAGGTATCATGGAGGCTGAATTAGCCTCATCCAAGCGTCGTCGTGAAGACGACAACGATATTCCTGTTAATGATACCACCCTACCTGACAGCATTAAAGCTTCCTTTGACTCAAATCCTACGTCTTACAAAAGTAATCTCTGCTTGCAAGGTTACTACTTCCCGTCAATCAGAAATGATTGACTTTCGCAGCAAACTGCTGATATAGCCTTGCGATCTGTATCAGCAAAACTGCTGATATAACTTTGCAATCTGTATCAGCGAAACTATCTACTATTATAATTACCGAATATTTTGCCCAGCTAGCAACCAAACAGCACGCTCTAAAATTGTTGATAAGGTCGACTGTCGTCAATGTCAACCCAATTCTCTCTTTAAGACAGCTGATGAGACAAAGACGACCCTAATGAAAGTTTGAGATCTTCAAAAGTACGGCCTTAGATTTGACTGTATTACCAAGACAAGACTAAAATAATAATAGAAGGGTATGAAAAATTGTAGAACTTACAAAACTGCCTCAGGCAATTGATGGAAAACATATATAAATGCAAACATGCCTAGAACTAATTCTAAAAATTTGATTACAAGTTGTTCCACTTGCTTGTTGTGGTGGCTTGCAGTAATGCTGACTGGAATTTCATTAAGATCGAAACTGGGTTTGCTGAAAGAAATAGTGATGGTGGCATTTTGCAAGATTACAACGACAAAACGACAAACTTACTCTCGGAAGATGGCTACAAACGTCTACTGAGAAACCTTTTCAACTTTGTATGCACTAAAGTAAACGCCATCAAAAACACTACTACTATAGATATTAACAAGAAACAAGCTTTGATTGTCAAAAATCCAGTTCTGCCACGAATCTACGGTTGAGTTATAATAAAAAAACTTGGTTTAGATATGTTGATGATACGTTTGTTGTATGCCCTCATGGCAAAGATAAACTAAATCTGTTCTTTTGACATCTAAACTCTGTACATAATTGCATTAAATTTACTATGAAGTTAAAACATAACAGCAGTCGATCCTTCCTTGATGTACTAGTGATAAACAAAAATAACGTAAAATTGGAGCATTCCGTTCATAGAAAGAAAACGCACGCTAATAGATACTTAAACACCAAATCTCACCACCATCCAGTATAGAAGACAACTGTTTTACATACTTTAGCTAAAAAAGCTATACGTGTGTCAGATAATGAATCTGCAAAAGAAAAAGGAAACAGTGTTGGAATCTCTACAATAAAATGGATACGGGTTCAAAGAGTACCAAAACGCACGGGAAAGAGCAATAACTCTAAAAGTTAAAGAAGACTTTTCATCTCCTACTTGCACCGTTTATTAACTATACTGTATAGGTTCGACAGACAAAATAAGCAGAGTGCTAAAGAAACATAATATCAAAACTGTCTTTACGACTAAGGATACCCTGAACAATTGGTTTCATCAGTGTTTTGTATTGTTATTATTATTATGTTATATTATTATGCTATATTACATGCGCGAGAACCGCTTCTATTTTTAGATATGTTATATTATAAGTGGGAGATCCATCGCACGCAATAGAAAAAACCACTCATCTAAAAATCTTTCGATGTTACACACTTGCAATTACGATGAAAAACAACTTTGTAGTTTTCCATAAATAAATGCTATTAACAAATACATTTTGGTTCTTTGAGCCGGATGGCATTTAAACTAAAGCGTTTTTTATGGAAAGTACGGAAGATTAGAGCAAGGAATTAAGTTGCTCAACGACTAACTCCTGTAAGTCACATTTATACACCTATTCTGCTTACTGCTTATACCTAATCAATTGTGAAAGTAAATATTTGCATTGCATGTCGTATTGTTTAAAAATTTTTATTCTTAAGGCATTTTGCGTCTTTTAAGGTTAGTCAACCAATATCAGTTTAATTAAACGCAGTCAAATATTGACAAACTGCTTGGTTGACTGTTATGAGATAAAGTCTGATGACGTGTAACTCGTGCTATTTATATTCATTACGTGCTATTTTGCATTTTTTACATTACGTGCTATTTCGCATTTGTTCAATGGATTCTTTAAAACGGAACGATTTGCAATAACAGTAAAACTTGCGTCATTACATAAATTTGTACAATCTCTACAAGAGTCTCACGAAACCCAAGGTGAAGTACCTATTCACAAACTCAAAGAATTAGAGGAACGATCCAACAATTCTGCTTCATTTTTAACCGCGCTTGAAGAAATTCAATCGAAAATAGAAACTCAATCAGATGCATTACAACCAGAATTACCTGCACGATCAGAGTGCGAAGACTCTTATTATGACGCACGCGGTAAAGCTCGATCAATTATTGATGCGTTTACTATAACTAAACCTATTTCTAAAAGTCTATCAAACGAAAGTCTTGCTTCAACCATTGGTACAAACGTTAATAATTCAACCAAAACGAATGGGGTTAAATTACCTACAATTTCAATTCCAAAATTTGATGGCACAGTCGAGTTCGATTCAAAAATACCATTATTTGCCATCCTCCCTACTTGGAGTAGCAGCACAAACGATAAAACCAATTGAATTTTCATCGTCCTTCTACGAAACTGCGTGGAATACCCTATTCGAACGTTATAATAACACGCGCATGTTGGTTCACAATCACATAAAGTCTATTTTATCCTTTGAGCTTATGCCCAAAGAATCAGCAACCAAATTACGTCATCTCTACGACAGCCTGTACAAGCATTTACATGCGCTGAAATCTCTTGCTTCTGAAGATACTCTTTTCGAATCAATTTTCATCCATTTAAGCACAAACGCGCTAGACTCTTGAACAGCCCGAGAGTGGGAAACCCACAAAGCTAACTCATATACTGAATTGCTTACTTTAAATGATTTTTGCAAATTTATTAACGCTAAAGCAGCTCTTGTTGAAACCTTGGAAACTAAGTCAAACACTAAGATTGCGATTGACAAACCGAAGCATGTCAAGTCATATGCTACAGCAGGGCAACAATCATTTTCGAATGCAACCTGTTCTCTTTGCAAGGGTAAACATGTACTTCGTGAATGTGAGGAATTTCTTAAATTATCCATTGATTCACGCAATACCAAAGTGAGGGAGTTAAAGGTTTGCATAAACTGTCTGCGCAAGGGGCATTTCTCGCCACGTTTTAGTTCAAAATTTAGCTGTAAGTATTGCAAAAGAAAACACCATTCTCTTCTCCATTCTGATGTTTCTCTCTCACAACCTAGTTCTTCGTCACCTCCTTTAGAGAAACTTAACAAAATTACAGCTGCTCTTTCATCTAATGCAATTTTGGTATTGCTACTGCACGACTAAAGATTATAGATAGATATGGTGTTTCGCATCAATGTCGTGCTCTTCTTGATTCGGGAGCTCAATCGTGTTTCATGCTACTTTGCTGTGTCAAAAACTAAGGTTGCCTACATCAACAGTAAATATAACTGTCTCGGGGGTAGGAAAGGTTGCATCAAAAACAACCTAACGTTACGACGTCAATATACAATCTATAGCTTCTTCGTTCAGAACACAGATGTCGTGTTTGGTTTTAGACGACTTAACAAGTTATATTCCTAGTGTTTACATTGATAAAGATAAACTTATTATACCTAGCAGTTGCAAATTAGCTGATCCTGATTTTAATAAGCTTGGTTTCCACGATTTGCTTATCGGCGCACCTATCTATTAGGATTTAATGAGCATTGGACAAGTTCGGCTTGGTTAAAATCTTCCAGTACTTCAGAAGACCCGTCTTGGTTGGATTATCCCTGGAAACACGTTTTCTATCAATAGGAATACTGTGCAATGTCATTCAATTGACATAATCGACATACAAGCACAATTGGAGCGCATGTGGGAAATTGACCAATTTCTGACTCAAAAATCCTTTACGTCCGAAGAAAACATTTGTGAAGTAGAATTTCTTAAAGGCACTAAGCGCGCAGCCAATGGTCGATTTATAGTGACAATTCCCTTTAAGGAATTTGTTGGTCTTCTTGGCAAATTACAAAATACTGCGGAAAGGCAGTTATTATCTCTTGAAAAACGTTTTAATGCTAGTGAAAAATGTCGTCAGCAATACGTTGCTTTTATGAAAAGTTATCAAAATCTTGATCATATGTCTATTATTCAACCTGATTCTTTTCAAACTTCGTATTATCTCCCACACCATGACGTGGAAAAGAGACAGTACTACCACTAAACTTTGTGTGGTATTTAACAGATTCTCGCCTACGTCTTCAGGACATTCTCTAAACTCTCTTCAGATGGTTGGTCCAATTTTACAACTTGACTTGGTATCAATTCTAATTCGTTTTCGGCAACATTAAATTGCTATTTCTGCTGATGTAGAAATGATGTACCGTTAAGTCCTTGTAAACCCGAGCCAACGGTTTTTGCAGAGAATTTTGTGGAGGGAAACTACATCGGAACCTATTCAAACTTACAATTTGAACACAGTCACATACGGTACTACTAGTGCATCTTTTTTGACTATACGTTGCCTTTTACAAATAGGTGAAGATTGAGAGTTTGCTCATCCGATTATCTCTCGCATAATAAGAGACGATTTTTACGTCGACGACGTGCTAACCGGTGCTTCTAATTTGCAGGAAGCTACTTATATTGTAGAGACAATGTCCGAAGTTTTATCTTCTGGCAAATTTAATCTACGCAAGTGGGCCTCTAATAATCGCGAAGTTCTAAATGCCATTCACGAATTGGATATTCACCTTAATGTTATGTTGTTGGGCACAAACGAAAGTACAAAAACCCTCGGTTTATTGTGTCCTGTTTATCAGATGACCTCATGTTTTTCATACCTGCGCCCACAGAGAACGAAATAACTGAACGCGTTATTTTATCTAAAAGTTCACAAATTTTCGATCTTTTGGGACTCTTTAAGTCCGTGTATTATTGTAGCAAAAATTATTTTACAACAGCTCTGGCTAGAAAGACTTTCTTGGAACGATCCTATTCCGAATGAGTTAAAATCCAAATGGATTTTGTTTCGTCAGGAATTACTTGCTTTAAATGTACTTAAAATACCCAGATTTGCACTTCTTTGTAACTACATCGATTTCCAAATTCACGGATTCTCTGACGCTTCAACGCGAGCGTATGGTACGTGTATATATTTGCGTTGTACTGACCACAGCGGTAATGTTTCTGTTAAACTTTTCTTTGCAAAGGCAAAGGTTGCTCCTCTTAAACCTGTAACGATTGCTCGATTGGAATTGTGTGGAGCTACGATTTTGGCAAAATCGCTAGATCAATGTACAAAAACGTTAAACATACAAATTTTTCGCCGTGTTTGCGGGACAGATTTGTCTATTGTCCTAGGATGGCTAAAAACAAATCTTTATCTTCTAAAAACGTTCGTGCGTAATCGGGCCGTAGAAATTCAGGAAACCACAAAAAATGATAAATGGTGTCATGTTCCTACTCTATCAAATTCAGCTGATTTGTTATCTAGGAGTGTCGCTGTAACTAATCTAATTTCTTGGAATCTTTGGTGGCATGGTCCAGAATGGCTAACCAAGGAACAATCTTTGTGGCCTAAAGGCGCGGAAACTTCACCCATCCTTCCTGAAATAAATAATATTACTCATTGTTTTCATACACATTTAAGGATTGTTGAGTTCAAAAATTATTCAAACCTTAACTTTCTTGAGAAGGTAATGGCCTATTGCTTGCGATTTATTTCCAATTGTCGTGTGATTTCTGATGCACGGGAGTACGGAATTATTACTCCTAAGGAAATTCATTCCGCTGTAATGTTGCTTGCTATGCAAGCTCAATCAGATTCCTTTGACAAAGAATTGAAATCACTTGCTAAAAACGAACGCGTAAAAACTTGTAATCGGTTTCTTTGATTAACTCGACGATGATGGAATAATTCGAGTGGAAGGTCGTTTATCGAATGCCACTTTACTTACGACAAAAAACATCTTATTTTCTTAGCAGGGAAACATAATTTTTTTCAATTAATAATGCAAAGGGAACATCTCAGATTGCTACACGCAGGGTCGCAAGCGACACTGTATTCGATTAGACAGCGTTACTGGATTACTTCAAGGCGTAGTTTGGCAAACCGTACGGTTCGAACCTGTGTTACCCCAAACCTCTAAATCCGTTGATGGGAAATCTTCCTGCTCTAGACTGCGTCCCTCATTCCCCTTTGCAACAACTGGTGTGGACTATGCCGGTCCGTTTTTAATAAAGAAGCGGCGCGGTCAAGGATCTAAATCCATAAAGACATACATTTGAAACAATTATCCACCGAATACTTTATGCTTGCTCTGCGACTTTTCATATCGTGTCGGGGCCGATCTCGCGTAATATACTCTGACAATGGTACGAACTTTATCGGGGCTAAAACGCGAGTTACACGAATTATAATTGTTTTTAAAGAAAAATTACAGTATTATTCGTCAATCAAGCAGTGAGTACGAAATTGACTGGCACTTTATACCAGTAAACTGTGGGAGGTCGTCGTTAAAACCGCAAAACATCACCTTAAGCGCGTTGCATCGAATGCACACTTAACTTTTGAAGAGTTTACTACTCTACTTTCACAAGTTGAATCTATATGCAATTCAAGACCTCTGTTTCCTCTCTCTTCCGATCCTTTGGACTTATATACTTTGACACCAAGCCATTTCTTTGTTGGTCGTCCGCTGCTGATTATAAACGAGCCAGACGTCACTCAAATATCTGAATCACGTTTGTCATTGTATCAACGGATTCAAGCTTTACAACAACATTTTTGGTCTCGCTGGAACCATGAATACATAACTTCTCTTCAAGAGAGAAACAAATGGAAAAGGGACCAAGCCAGTCTAAAATTAGGGCAATTGGTGGTCATCAAGGATGATAACTTACCACCATGGTAGCGATGGTATCAGTCGAGTAGCTTCCATTCGAACCTCTGCTGCCATCGTAAGGAAAGCGTTTACAAAAATATGCCCTCTCTCGGATGACAACAATAAACCTATAGTGTGATAGTGTATTTATGTTATAAGTGCAATAGTTGAATAGAACCTATTTTAAACGGAAAATTTTTGTTTTTCCCCTTTTATCTTTATTTACTATATTACTTGTTCATTGTCGTTTTATAGATGTAAGTTTACGTTTGAAAGCGCCTCTGGTGTTTCAAGGCCAGGTCCATGTTTTTTATTGTTATTATTATGTTATATTATTATGCTAAGTACGCGCCACTGTATTACATGCGCGAGAACCTCTACTGTTTTTAGATATGTTATATTATAAGTGGGAGATGCGTCGCACGCAATAGAAAAAAACACTCATGTAAAAATCTCTCGATGTTACACACTTGCAATTACGATGAAAAACAACTTTGTAGTTTTTCACGAATAAATGCTATTAACAAATACAATCAGCTATTTCAACTAGATGGAAAAGAGAGTATTTTTTATTTTTGACTTTGGTTCAGCTTTAAAGTCTGATAAAGTTGCCTGTCAACAACATGATAATGAGGTTCTGTTCGATTTTTTTGTTTAATTGAGTTTATTGAAGTTGAAGGAAAGCTCATTACTCTTTCACGCATATCATTTTTTTTGACTGATTTTTTCTTCTAGTAGGAGTCGAGTTGCTGGATATCTATTGCGACATGCTTTTTTAATTTTTAGTAAACATTAAATGTTCAAAGTAAAAAAATAATCTGCTCTCCGCTATTTGTATAATAAATAACCTTAGCTGTTTTTTAAACGTGTGTCAAGTCCTTTTTCCTCTGTTATGCGTTTTAATATATTTGCATTAGTTTCTGTTCATTTCTATAGAAACCTCTTCATTGTCGTCTTATATTTTTCGTTTTTCTTTATTTGTTTTTTAAATTGTGATTTATTTTTTATATTGTGTTTTATATTTTGTAGAAGTCCTTCAAGATCTCATGAACTATGGCGCTGTAATCGGTTTATGTCAAAATGTTGCTATCATCCGTCTTAGAAACATTCGATGGTACATTTTTCTTAACTTATAATTGGTTTTGTCGTTGTATTTGTAATTAACAAGCCTTTATTACTACAAATTTTGATTTAATATATAGATATCTGTTTATTTTTAAATTGTTAAAATTTTTTGTCTTTTAAATAGACTAACGTTTTTGAGATTCATTTAGATTTGTCAAATTTTTAATTTTTAGTTTGTTAATTACGATTTTTAACTCAATGTCACAGTTCACGACATAATGAAACGCTTCTACATAATATATACATTTTAATGAAAATTTGTTTGAATGTTTGAAGTCGCGTTTTATAAACCGTTTTACATCGTTTATTTTACTAAAAGTATTTTCTGAACTAAAAACGAACAAGAAATTAAACCGAAGGTTTTATAGTTTAATTGAGGATTAAACAAACATGTGCTTAACATATTGTGCTTAATTATAGTTGTAGGAAGTAAGTAATAATAAAGCGTGCATAAAAGTAAAGGGTAGTTAAAGGTGTCTTTACTGAAAGTTTAATACCGAGAAAATTAAACAAGCTTGACCAGCTACTACTAATAATAAACGAGGATACAAAGTACGAATTTGAAATCTATTGAAATTAACGTAGTGACCTTTTGGAAATTTTGTTCCCATAAAAATGACTTGAATAATATCGTGTTCGTCGATCGTATATCATAAAATCGTTTATATGAATCGGTATAGAAACCTGGATGTGTTCGCGACATAGTAATAAACTACATATAGAAATTTTCAAGCGGGACATATGCACTTAACGACTTACCGCCAAAGCACAGGCGACTTCTACCCATATAACGACACGGCTAACGGCTGCTATAATAGCGGCAGTGGGTGGAGGAGATATCCAACAACTCATTGAAGAACGCCTCTTAGGTGAATGTGTTCTTTGTAATTTATGGTTGCACTATGTTCTTGTAATATGACTTGAAGAACTTTTATTTAGGTACAAGAACATACGCATTATGTAAAATATTTTTGCTACTGCAAGGCATAGACACCGTTACTTTCGAGAAATATCAATAAAATCCATAGAAACGCTAGACACGTTCATAACTATATTGTCTTCTAGTGTTCAATGTCATGATCGATACCATTTCTTCCTCTCGTGTGCTCAGTATTTTTTATTAAAACAGTTCTCGTGTCTCACGCCTACCAAAAACCTACTTAGTTTTATAAATATTACTGTAAAATTTCCCCGATTCTTAAATTTTTACTCTAAAACTTAGTGGTAAAGAATAATTTACAAGAGAAGAATATAAGTTCAAAGACGAATGCAATAATAAATTCCAAGCTTCTAACCCTGCTACAAAGCCAACGCAATGTACCAACTTTTAATTAAAATAAACTGAACACTCTTGCTTCAAGATCAAAAGTCTTTTTAAGATATACTATCTATAAAAAATGAAAAAGACGTTATTGCATTGTGCTTACTTGTCTTTATACGTATACTTTTCCATTAATGTCTGTACTAAGAGTGTTTTATAATTTATAGGTTTTCTTCTAACACGCTTTTCTGTATACCATTTTAATAACTACGATTATCACTAACAGTAGATTCTTAGTGAATAAATAGAATTGAAACAAAATAGATTTTGGAATACGATTAATAGTATTAACAATAAGTATGTAATTTGCTTTTGCTGTTGTAAAATGTTTACGGCAATTGTCTTAATTGCTTATATTTCTACTTTTGCTTAAAAGCCACACAAAACTATTTAATTCAAAATGTATGGTACATATGTATTGATGTGTAATCGTTTAACGACAGTTTTAATAATATTTAATCAATCAATACTTAACCGTTAAGTACTCGGTGCCGGATTAGTAGATAGGCCAAGTAGCCTCGTACATTGTAGGAGCTCCGCGACAAAGATAAAATTAAGTCTTTAATTATCTTTTATGCCAAAAAATGTCTGTGTTACAAACTATAACGCCAAAAGCTAATAGTACTATTGTAGGAGCGAGAAACTTCAAATTTTTATCTATCCTTGTTTTTAAACCTGGGTTTCTCAAACCATTTTATTATCTCATTTTGTTGTAGCGTTTTTCGTTGTTGACGTGTGCGGTGGTACCGTTGACTTTTCCGCCTTTGGCACTCATGACATTACTATGCCCTGTGACATAAAAATGCAACACCAAGAAGGCGTTGGAACTTTTGGATCAAACTTGGCAGAAATTTTTAACTTTAACAGAGGTATTGCATCCCAGGCAATCTGTAATTTATACCGGATGTCTGTGGAAGACTGGCTAATTGCTTGGGTCCCATCATGTCCCACACATGTTCGATAAACGAAAGGCCGGGACATCTGGGTGGCCACGGCAAGATATTGACGTTAGTCATTTGGAAAGGCTCTATAGAATGCCTGCAATGTGGGAAAAAGCATGATCCTGTTGGAAAACCGGGTTTTCCAACTCCTGGACTCTGGTTTCTTTTCATTTAGCGAATAAAGCTTAAGTAACTGATTTTCTAAATTGTAAGCAACCGCGATTCCTGGTATTAAGACCAGGTGATTTTATAAATTTGTTAATTATTATACAGGGTGTCCCACGAGGTACTGTACATACTGAAATGGTATGTTCCTTAGGTCAATTTAAGTAGAAAACGTCCTATAAACATAGGTCCAATTCGCCATAGTTACACAGATACAAGCGTTCAAAGTTTATAAATGCTCACACATTTTTTGAAAATTATTATTATTGAAAACAGAAAATCGAACTACAAAACAAACATAAAAAAAACAAACATAAAAAAAACAAACAAAAAAAAATCACATCAAATGGTCAAAATGACCTCATTCGGCATTAATACAACGACGGCTGCGATCTAAAATGGACCGAGTAGCCGCTCGAAGCACTTGCTGGTTGTTCCGTGTTTGTTGACACACATCCAGGATACGCTGTATTAGTTCAGCTCTGGTATTAACTTTTACCTCGTATACTAAACTTTTCACATGACCCCACAGATAGAAGTCGAAAGGTGTCAGATCGGGCGATATCGGTGGCCAAGCATGCGGGCCTCTACGCCCAATCCACCTATTGGGGTAAGCAACATTTAGATATTCGGTCACATGCCGACTAAAATGTGGAGGAGCTCAATCATGTTGCAGAAACATTTGTTGTCTTGTTAGTAAAGGTACTTCTTCCAAAAGCGGTAGCAATTCATTCCGCAAAAAGTTAGCATATGTTTCTCCTGTCAGACGTTCCACAAAAAAAAAAGGTCCAATAAGTTGATTCTCAATTATGCCACACCATACGTTAACAGAAAATTTGCGCTGAAAGTTAGTTTCTGTTGTGCCATGTGGATTTTGATATGACCACAAATGAGAATTACGTGTATTGTTTACTCCATCTCTAGTAAATTGCGCCTAGTCGCTAAATAAAATGAATGGAACTAATTGTGGATTTACCTGTAGCCAGTGGCAGAAATTCAACCGGGCAGCAAAATCTCCAGGTTCCAGATGCTGAACCTGTTGTATGTGATAGGGATACAAAAGCCCATCATGTAATGTTTGACATACTGACATACGGGGGAGTCCTGTTCGAGAAGAAATTCTTTTAGTACTCAACTCTGGACTCCGATCAACCATCTGTAGAATGTTTTCCTGCTCATTCACATTTAACTGCACAAGACGGTCAGATCTTGTTGAAACTGATGGAAATGAACCATGAGTCCGTACATGTTGAAACACAGAAGAAAAGGTTTGGTGATTTGGCACCTTCCTGTTGGTAAATCTTCGTTCATGTTCCGTAACGGTAGATCTCGCATTTCCATCACAAAATCCATAAATCAGCATACTCTTCGTTAGAAAAATGAGAAGGCATTTTGCATTTAAATTACACTTCATTTAATAAAATCGACTGTGATATTAGTAGAAAAGAAAGCAATAAATGACATATTGTTCGGCTTTTGTTTCCCAGTTGACTAAGAATAATTAATTTTCAAAGAATGTGTGATCAGTTATAAACTTTGAACGCTTGTATCTGTGTAACTATGGCGAATTGGACCTATGTTTATAGGACGTTTTCTACTTAAATTGACCTAACGTACATACCATTTCAGTATGTGCAATACCTCGTGGAACACCCTGTATATACTTTGATTTTCTATAGTGTAGATTTCTCTAAACGGAAAGCTTTAGAACCCTATCTTCACGTGGTTGAAGGTGGACAACGAAGCTCAGGTTATAAGTCCTATACGGCAATAATATCTTGTTGCACGGCCAAAGGGTTACGTCGACACTAGTTATTCGCCGAATCCTGAGAAGTCGCGCGCATTTTGTCCCGTCCCCTCGACCTCTACCATGGGGCTTGAGTCTGCCAGTGTCAAGCGTCGTCGCGAAGCCGAGTCCGACAACGAATCCAATGATTCCTAACAGTCCACACTCGAAGAATCCTTCGAAGCAAAGGTCCTAACTATGTCTAAGCTGATTTCTACCTCCAAAGAATCCGTTGCCAGACGAACTGAATTAATAGATGTACTGTACCGCATCCAAGCTATCTTCCGTAGATCCACTTTTGCCAAAAGAATGTCGCAGCAACATTCAGATATTTTTGACGCTCTTAGGAGCGTACAAACTGCTTTGACAACCGTGACTGATAAGTCGTCATCACCAGCCATCCAACAAGTCACAACTGGTACTGTTTCTTACGCTCAAGTAGCTAGGTCTAGCAGAGTAACAGACGGAGTGAAGGTACCTTCCGGTAAATCTGTTGCGTCAGTCCCAAGATCCAAGTTCCCAAGCCCGAATCTGACGAGATCAAAACTATCCACATGACAGTCCTTAATCCTACCACGCTTGGTCTAAGATTAGACCGAGGGACGAAAATAGGACAAAACTCTGTTAGCTTGGAGTCCGAAAAAACCGACCTTTCCAAGATCCCAGCGGATATCCTCGACAAAGCCGGCCTTGTCATTAGACCGCAAGGCAAAATACTTACTAGGATCTTTATCACGGACGTTCCTACCAACCTCTCCTCCGGGCAGGTAAAGGAGACGATCTTTGAAAAAAACACTAATGAAATAACGCAACAGGACAGAGAACACCTAAAGGTGCTATTCAAACTCGGGCCCAGAGATAGATCCAATTGCAATTGGATAATTAAACTAACTCCGGAGGTAAGAAAGTACCTGATGGCCAGTAGTCGTGTTTATGTTGCATGGAACTCGTGCAGGGTCAATGACCACATACGCATCATAAGGTGCTATAAATGGCAAAACTTCGGTCACCAATCAAGTGAATGTAAAACCGAAATTCAATGCGGTATTTGTGCTGAAAAGCACAAAACTAAAAATTGCTCAAATACCGCACGACACCTTTCATGTGCAAACTGTGTCAGATATGGCCATAAAGGCGAGGTAGTAAAACACAAGGCGTCTTCCAATAACTGCCCGGCGTACTTAAAGAGGCTTGACGCCAAGATTGCTAACACCGGTTATGGACAGTGAGGACGCTCCTCTGACTCTTAGGATTGCGCAAGTGATTTTTCTCCGACAACGACATTGACATTTTATTGACCCAAGAGCCCTATGTGTATCATTCTGGTTCAGCGTATATGCTCGCTGAGGCGACCTTGCACTTCAAGAGGATCACTTCATCCACTTCTATGCAACGGCTATTGTTTTCAATCTAACTAATGACTGCACTGCCGTATCCATGATTACAGTTGGAAACTCCTCCTTGGGTGCCGTTGCCGTATATTGGCCACCAAGCAAGGATGTTTGCATTCATCTACAACCTCTAGACAGTTTTGGACGAACTAAGAGGCGTCCCAATTATTATAGCTGGTGACTTTAATTCTAAATCGCCGCTTTGGCACTCCTTGCTTACTGACGAACGAGGCAGAAGAACATTGATATCACTCTAGCACCGCAAGTTTTAGCAAGGAAAATTTCTAACTGTGAAGTAATCCCTGAGGTGATTGAAAGTGACCACCGACTTATACGTTTTGATTTAACCGTCGAAAATCCTCTACCGGTTCTAATCCCTAAGCGCATCCTAGATGTAAAACACATAGATCCTGCCAAGCTTAACAAAAAGGTCACCTTCCTTCTTCCTACTTATCTTCCACGTGGAGCTAAGTGCTATGATTCTACTTCTATAGACGTCTCCATTGATAAGCTGACCAGGCTGATCCCATAGTCAAGCCAAAATAGCTTAAACCGAGTTTGCTCGAATTCTAGAGCTGGTGTACCGTGGTGGAGTCCAAAGCTAAATAGGTTAAAGCGAGTTGTACGTTGCTTAAGAAAACAAACAGAAAAAGCCCTAGCAGAGCTAAAAACTCAATGGCTAAATTCGTATAAGGCCGCGCTTCACCGGTACAAACTGACAGTGAAGAATGCAAAATTTAGCTTATGGCAAAAGTTTGTTGAGAAAAGTTTGGCAACGAGTCCGTGGGGATTAGTTTATAGAATTTCCTCACAAAAGTTTTTGCCTATCCAACCATACTCTAACGTCCGTGACAGTGACAGATACACTATCACAGAACAAGACACAATTAAGTCAATTGTTAGTTCCCTTTTCGCAGACGACGATCCGACGAACGACGATCCTTACAGTCAGTACATACAGTACAGTCGTACAAGATTCCCCCTCTTCTACATTCATTGACCTATTTAATTCTTGTGTTCAATGCGGGTATGTTTTAAACAGTTGAAAAACTGGTAGGTTAATCACGATTCTCAAGCCTGGTAAGAGGGTAAACTTTTTGAACGTGTATCTTGTACCTTTTTAGACTAGCAAGTTTCAACCGCAGATTGTCTTTCCTTTTCGGCCGTCAAGCGTCATCTCAAGACTTTGATCTTCGATGAATGGCAGCGGCTGTGGGATGCATCCAATATGGAGTTTAACGCCTATTCTATGATACCCAATATCTTAAACTGGATCAACATGTCCCACGATCCGGGACGAACGGTCGTCCAAATTCTCACATAGCACGGCAGGTTCCATTGCCATCTAAAACGCATCAGCGTTTCAAATAACGGCCGATGCTTGTCGAGTAGTGTTCCTGATACTCTGTCACATAGGATTCTTGCTTCTCGGAAGTTTGATAATAACCGGAGTACCCTAAGAACCAGAGTGAACTCGTTTCCCGATTCCCCCGTGTTTAGCTTTTTGGTGACTTTGTTGTTGTGACTTTTGGATTACTGATTTTGTTCTCTGCCTTTTGGTAGTCCGACTTGCGTCGACTTTTATTTAGAATCTTTTTTTGCTTAAGATTTCTTCGTTGGTTTTCTTTGCTTAGATCTATAGGGTCTGTTTGGTTTTTTTGGTGGAAAAATCTTATATCGTCTGTTGACAATTTTTTGGGCACAACTTCATTAGATTTCTTTTTAACTTTTCTTCTAAATCTGCGTATCACAATTCAACATCTGCTAGATACTTGATTTTTTTTTACTTTTTTAGTTTAGTTACCTTTGGGGACTTATATTTAGGGTTGGATTTGTAGTTGTGGGCTGGGATTTTAAAGGATTTTAGGGCGTTGTTTTTGACCGTGGTCTAAACTTTTCTTTCCGGTACTTTTTCTTTTTTTCTTGGTTTGCTTAGTAAAACCTGTCAGTGAGGTCTATGGAACTGCTCTCTTGCTTTATAGCGTAACGACTGATGTCCACTTTCAACGAGTACCTGTTCTGATACATTTCTTTTGTTGATTGGAGTTTATGGTTCTTTGAAGTATCATTCCGCTTCATGCGACTTTTGGGCACATCTGCTTAGTGATGCTTAGCAAATTGGGAAAACCTCTTTCCTTTACGTTTCTTCTTGGGTTATTGTATTTGGGTTGGTTTTGGATTTTAGGGTTCAGTCCTTGGCGTAGGCCTAACTTTCTATTGTTGACATTGGCTAGCGTTCACTTCCCAGGTTTTTATGTTGCTGAGGGAGAATTTGTTATGTTAAAAAGTTGGTAGATCAATTTTTGAGTATAAAAATTTTTTAGGTATAAAATGTGTCCCTCGACATGCCTCACCTTTTTTTTCGTAGCTGGCTGTCAAAACAAATTTATTTCCTGTGAACGTTTTCTAAAATACGGATCGTTTTTAGCGGTTTTTCTGGCCCAACAAGGCTTTCATTATTAAATTGGTACACGCCACTGCACTCCATGAATATGTGGGCGAATTTTGCGTAGTGTTGAGTGGAAGCTTATTTTAGGGTATGTGATTTTATAACGTTTTTTTGTATTGAGAGCTTAAATTTATTCTTTAGCGGGTCCGATTCCTTCATCTGTAATCTTATCTGTGACGTTGGTAACACCTGTTTGTCAAAAAGTTTCCATGACGTCAGGTCGCTGAAGGTTAAGGGGTTGTACACCACTTTATTGGAAGAAATACTTACACAAGTACGAAGCTAATTATAGCTAAACTCGGCGCATTCTTTTACGTCAAATATTGTATGCAATATTGGTCATGTCGATTATTGGAATGGCCACACGTACATACTCGGTTGTAATCACAATTAATATTAAACTCTTTTTTTGTGTGTCAAATACTTATCAGGTGGGCTTTGATTCTCGATTTATTGATTTTCGTATTCTTGAAATTTAACTTAATAAAGTAAAGTCATTCCTTCGTTAAATGTAAAAGTTATATCGAATAGGGTACGTAGATGTGGGACGTGTTGCCTCGACAAAGGGCGTAACTTATATTTGGCTTGTGATAACCCATGTAATATTGTTTGCAACGTTTATATAACTATACTTATGTACTGTCTTCGTCCTCTTCAACTGCTTCTGTGATACAATAAATACATATTCTGTGTTATTACTTTTGTCGTGTTATTTGTTTTTTTCCAGCTACGGGTAGAGTTAGACGATATTTCCCTAATTTAATCTGTCATCGTCTTGGCGCTTTTTTTCAAGGCACTTCCATTCCATATCATTTTACTGTTGGGTTCTAATTAACAATAGTGTTCCTAAAGTACCGCATGGAAACAGTAACAAAGTGTACACAGATCACGAGACAAGCACACACTTACCTCTCTTAGTTAATCCAACGTTGCCAGATTGTGGGCTATATTTCCCGCTAGATTTGCCTTCACTACCTATAGTAGCAGGAAAGTGAAAACAATTATTTGCTAATGTAAGATTTAATTTTTTTATCTAAGTTTATCAGTAACGTTATAGAACTTTTTAAAAAAATATATTATTATAAAATGTACTAAGATAAGAATGTTTTCCGGGTTTGGACCGTGTCATTGTTGTAACCGAAGTTGCCAACGTTTCGCCTACTTTCGTAAGTGGCTTCATCAAAGCGTGAGATAAATCGAAAAACTCAAACAAGCAATCGAAATCTAACTAAGAACTTCTCAAAAGTCGAAAAACGAAAGTCTAACAAAGAACCACTACATAGTAAGGTAATCAACTAAACCCCATCTTGACTTGGCCAACATTTTATCGTCGGATGATTGCTATCTCTTTGACAACATTACTTACCAGCAGTCTGATACCATTTTTTGTTCATGTGATTTAGTCTTCATTGGTGAAACCGGTCGTTCCGGCATTACTTGCATTTTAGAACATGATCGTTGTATAAGGAAAAAGCATATTATTAAGTCTGCGGTTGCTGAACATCATTTTATTACAAGTCACAAGATTTTCGTAACGCTTCGGTGCATGCTAAATTTCCATTTTTTTCAACAGAAAATTCCGAGAGAGCATGGAAATCATCCAACACCCCAATAACTTCAATCGCGATCAGAATCGAGCTTAACCATTAGTGACGATCCTTCTTTAATCATTGAGTTTATTCTTAAGTCACTCCTATGGAGTTTAGAATCTGGCTTGGTTCACAAGTTGATTACCTAACTATGTAGTGATTCTTTGTTAGATTTTCGTTTATCGTTTTCTTTCTTACCTTTTCAGAGTTGAGAATCTGGCTTGGTTCACAAGTTGGTTTATCCAACGTTTGAGAAGTTCTTAGTTAGATTCTGGTTGCTTGTTTGAGTTTTTCGATTTATGTCACGCCATGATGAAGCCACTTATGAAAGTGGGCAAAACGTTGGCAACTTCGGTTACAACAATGACACGGTTCAAACCCGGAAGACATTCTTATCTTAGTATAGATTCCGGTCGTGGCAGCCATGCTATTAAATTAGATATACTTTCTTTAAATATAAATACAACGATGCAATATTTGCCCAATATTTCGCTGATGAATAAATGGGTTAGCGATGAGAAGCAATGACCATCGTCTGCCTTTTAGCATGGGGATCCATGATTTATCACAAAATACTGTAAAACGCAACTTTCTGCTTAATTTAATTTCAAATATATTAGTTTCCTAAAGCACTGCAAACGTCAATTTCTTAAAAAAGTTTCAAGATTGGTAGGAAGAGAAATAAAATGAAAGAAGTTATAATAAAAATAGAAACATTTTATACAAAAAATAAAACAAACAAAGTGGTGAAGGTTAAATTGTAAGAAAATAAAAATAAAACGTGAAATAAATGGGCAACTATAAAGACAAAATAATAAAGATACAAGTAAAGAATAGCGAAGGCTTTCACGGCCGGAATCTATACTAACATTAGAATGTCTTCCGGGTTTGGGCCGTGTCATAGTTGCAACCGAAGCTGCCAACGTTTCGCCCACTTTCGTAAGGGGCTTCATCAGGGCGTGAGATAAATCGCAAAACTCAAACAAGCAATCGAAATCTAACTAAGAACTTCTCAAAAGTTAGGTTATCCACTCAAGTGGGCGAAACGTTGGCAGCTTCGGTTGCAACTATGACACGGCCCAAACCCGGAAGACATTCTAATGTTAGTATAGATTCCGGCCGTGAAAGCCTTCGCTATTCTTTACTTGTATCTTTATTATTTTGTCTTTATAGTTGCCCATTTATTTCACATTCTAATGTTAGTATACAAGTAAAGAGTTTAATTAAGAAAGAAAAATAAAGGATGTGTAGTTATTGAAAGCAGACCAATAAGAAGACATAAAAAATAGGATTAGTATAATTTGTTTTCTTAGTTTTAGCCTTCAAGTATGTTCATTTGATTTCAATTTTAAGTTTCAATTTAATTTAAATTGTATTTTGTTAAATTAGTGTATGAAGTATGAAAATTTATACAAATTACATTGCAATTTAGGCAACCGCATTTAATAAGAACATGTATAACTATGAATACGTTTTGTCGCATAATCACAGCTTTAGCAAGGAGCAGCTTTAATTAATTGCAAAGAAACATTTCTTAATTCTCTTTGTCGGCATTGAGCCACTGGCTTGAAAATTAAACTATGCCAACAAAGTATGCAGCCCCTTTGCTGTTCAGCTATATCGTAATACGTCAGTGACATTTTAAGAATATGTTTCATGAAGATTTTATTCTTGTTTAACTTGTTTGTTCGTAAAAATTTCTGATATGCTTAACTATGCTTTTTATTTCGAGCTTATTCAAAACTCGGAATGTCGACAAGTGATTATAACGTGTTGCTTTTATCACATTCAAATATGAATTCTCATATTTAAATAACACGAATATTTAAGTTCAGTAAAATTGCCAAGAAAATTTGTTGAATGCTTATGTGATAATTTAAATGCATGCATTAAGCAACAACACGTTGGGAGCTGAATTTTTTTTAGAATACGTACGAAAGAAGCAACGATTACAACCAATTATGATGCAGACTTTAATCTTTAAATTGTACACCTTGGCAAGCTTAAATATTATTAGTTTTTTTATACAAACAATACAAAAACAATAATATAAAATAAAATTATAAATATACAAGTATGCAAGTAACGTAAAATGTTCTAAACATTAGCACTACACTAATTTGAGACATCAATTATTCTACTAATCAATAACCCACATAGATTTGTTTTCCACAACATAGCTTTTGATTAGAAGAAAATTTAGAGATGTTCAAAACTACTTCAAAAACTTAAATTACACTGGTCTGCATGAAAATTTTAGAATTTTAACTTATAGCCGTTAAACATCCCAAAGCAGGTAATAAAATTTATACCAAAGTATATGGCAAAAGTTTTGCTATAAAATGTATATAGAAACAACAATAAAATACAAATATAAAAGAACAGTAAAAAATATCAATAAACAGTTAGGAAGATTCACTGCACGACGCTGGCGATCTCAATACCACATGCAGATTTGAACACGAATTTTCGACAGGCTTGAACTTGCATTACTCTTCTCATTATAGTATATTACATTGTTTGCTTAACTGCTTTGATCAGTACATCTATAGCTGTTGCAGAGTTAACTTGTCGACGTTTTAAACGTGCTGGATTTTGTTCATTTTTGTTCATTTGTGCAAAACAGTACAACTACTTTTACTCCGGATTTTTTCAAGTGACTAAGTGTGATTTGTGGTTAATGTCGGGCGTTTAATTATGCCACGCAAGTGTAAAAATTATCCCGATAGCTTCTGCTATGTCTGCGGGGAATTAACTTTAAAAGCGCAACGAAAACCCCTTTTTCCGCTTGTTAACACAGCTTATAAATTGTACTTTGATTGTCAAGTTGGCGACCAGGACAAGACTTGGGCTCCATCAGTTTGCTGTACGACTTGTTACAGTAGTTTCACCAAATGGCTCAAAGGTACCCGTAAATCAATGCCATTTGCTGTGCCCATGGTTTGGCGTGAACCTCGCTGTCATCTTACAGATTGTTACTTTTGTATGACTTTCACCGTCGGGTTTTCGAGCAAAAGTAAGCATACAATTCAGTATCCCAATATTCCGTCAGCTCTAAGACCTGTTCTTCTTAACGATACTTTGCCAATTCCAGAGCCCCCAAACACTTATACTCTAGAGCCGGAAATTGATTTAAAAGACTTTGAGCCACAACCTGGGGTTTGGAATGATACGTTCAAGATGACGAAGAGTATTCCGCAGATTTAGTTTCTCGGCAACCTCACCTCCTCACTCAATCGGAATTAAATGATCTTGTCAGGGATTTGCAGTTACCCAAGACTAAATCTCAGCTCCTAGGATCGCGACTTCAACAGTGGAATTTCTTAGAAAAGGGAGAAAAAATATCTTCTTACAGGACCAGACAAGCAACCCTGAAATGTCTTTTCTCAGAAGATAAAGGTTTAGTGTTCTGCCCTAATGCAAATTTATTGATGACAGAGCTACAGATGCCATGTGACCCAGACAAATGGAGACTGTTTATAGACTCATCAAAAACAAGCTTAAAAGTTGTCCTGTTGGCAAATGTGGATGACTTCCCATCAGTTCCAGTTGCATACTCTGTTGATATGAAGGAAACGTACGAAAACATCAGAATCCTTGATAAAATTAGTTATCATGATTATAAGTGGAAACTTTGCGCTAACTTAAAAATTGTTGCTCTACTCACGGGCCTGCAATCAGGATTCACATAATATTGCTGCTTCCTTTGTGAATGGGATAGCCAAGCCCGAGATAAACATTACATCGTACGGGACTGGCCTCTGCGAGAAAATCTTATTCCTGGTCAGAAAAATGTCGCCCACAATCCATTGTTTCCGAAGGAAAATATGTACTTACCACATTTACACATCAAACTTAGGTTGATCAAGCAGTTTGTGAAAGCAGTGGACAAGACAGGTAGCGCATTTCAATTTTTGAAAACTAAATTTCTTCGTCTTAGCGATGCTAAAATCAAAGAAGGCATTTTTGTTGGTTCCAAGATTAGACAACTCTTCCAAGATTCGACGTTTATTGAACACCTAAATCAAAAAGAAAAACAAGCTTGGCTTGCATTTTAAAACGTTTGTAAGAACTTCCTGGATAACCACAAAAGTGAAGATTATGTCGCTCACGTCGAGGAACTGCTTTTAGCGTACAAGGACATAGGATGTAACATGTCTCTTAAAGTTCACTTCCTTCACTCGCATCTGGACTTTTTCCCTGAAAATTTAGGAGCAGTCTCGGATGAAGACGGGGAACGGTTCCATCAAGACATCGCTAAGCTGGAAAAGAGATTTTCAGAGAAGTGGAATGCAAGCATGTTGGCGGAGTACTGCTGGTTTTTGAAACGAGAGAGCTGTACCTCAGGGTATAAAAGGAAAGCAAGCACCAAATAACGATGAATATCTTTTTATTTATTACTGTTTATAGCTAAAATAGTTCTTTTTCTCATTTAAATTAAATTTATGTCCATATATTTATTATTATAATAATTATTATAATTATTATTATCCTTCGATAAATAAATTATAATTAATTTATCGAAAAGCGGTAAAATTAGGGATTTGGGGCTTCCTCGAAAATGGTGGGTGATGGAAGAAAACGAAAGACATATTTGGATTTAGGACGTCATTCTACATAAGAATTACCCGGAATAGTGTCAGTGCTCAATAAAAAATATTTTTTTGCAGACCAGTGTTATTTAAAAGAGTATTAGTTTGTTTAAAAAAACTCTTAAACGAATAATAAAAATGTATAAAAATTTTGAAAAGTAAAACATATTTGCATTAACGACTGTTAAAAGAATGTATGAAAAGCAGAAGAGGTGAAAGAAGACTAAGGTACATAAGATTTACCAATGATATTGTGTTACTTGCTGAAAATAAATCTGATTCATATGAAATGCTCAAGAAGATGATCGTAAAATGTAAAGAAAAGAGAAAGGTTAAGCATCAGAATAGATGAAGAAATAATACAGCAAGTAAAAAGGTTTAAATCTTTGAGAAACAGCATCACTGACAACATAAACTACACAAAAATTATTGGCAAAGGATTGTTGGCTGCTAAAATATTCAGCACAGACTAACTTTATTTAATGATAGACACTATATTCATGCCAAATGGCTTTCATGCTTAATATACATGGTGATTCACAATGTTTTGGTATAGGTTCTAACACTCCTACTAAATCAAAATATATCCTTGACCTCTACCTTATTTAAAAGATAATTATGCTTGACTAGAGTCAAAGCCTGTGTAAGTATATCAGCTGATATGTCAGTTGTAGACAAATACTGCAGTTGAATTAGATTTTTCTCAATTACTTCCCCAAGGAAATGATGTCGCTCATCAATGTGTTTTGACCTTTTATGAAACATGGGATTTGCCAACAACTTCAATGCATTCTGATTGTCATTAAATATCATAACATATTTCGCTTTTTCAGTTAACTTTAATAACAAATATATAGCTTTCCTTGATGCCTGAGAGAATGCCATACATTCGGCTTCCAAGCTTGAGAAGGCTACTAGTTTTTGTTTTTTACTTTACCAGCAAACAGCAAGACCTGAAAGCTCGAAACAATAACTGGTATAAGAACGCCTATTCAACAAATCAATGGCCAAATCGACATCTGCAAACCTTTTTAGATTTTCCTTTACAAATACCAAACTTAGCGTCTTGGTGTTTTGACCTTAAAATTATTTTTGCACATTTCTAATGTGTATCATTATGGTGTGATATTTCTTTATGTAGCTAACAGAATAAACAATATCAGGTATAGTTAATACTACCAAGTACATCAAACTGCCAATAAGCTCTGATAAGCAGTATTATTACAAACGTCACCTTTTTTAGGATTTAAATTAGGTTCCATGTGAGCAATAGGGAGAGATTAAAAAAAACTAATTTTTGATAATGCTTTTGGGGTAGTGCGGAAAAGTTGCTTCTATATATAAGTAACATATGTGCAAAATCACACCACCCTAGGATAACGTCTTTTGCCCTGGCAAGGGGCGTGAAATTTCAAAATTTTAGTAAAATCGCCAAAATTTATTTATTTTTTTTTTCAATTTTTTTAATGTCACAACACTTTGCGGTAGTGTGCAAAAGTTGCACCTATGTATGGTTAATTACTGTGGAAGATTTGACGTCCCATGAACAATATCTTCTGTTCTGGCAAGGAGCTTGAAATTACCCAAAAACGACAAATACAATGTTTTTTTCATTATTTAATATTTATTAAACATAAATCAGAATTGTCATACACTCGCTTACTATTAGATATAAGAAATAAGTCTTCAAAATTTTAAGTACAAAAATGTGTGTTTTGTTAAGTCTTTAGGTAATAGCAAAGGCTTCCACGGCCGGAATCTATACTAACATTAGAATGTCTTCCGGGTTTGGGCCGTGTCATAGTTGCAACCGAAGCTGCCAACGTTTCGCCCACTTTCGTAAGGGGCTTCATCAGGGCGTGAGATAAATCGCAAAACTCAAACAAGCAATCGAAATCTAACTAAGAACTTCTCAAAAGTTAGGTTATCCACTTGTAAAACAAGCCATAACCTAAACTATGAAAAGGTAAGAAAGAAAACGATAACCTGAAAAAGCAAACGAAAATCTAACAAAGAACCACTACCGAGTTAGGTAATCAACTTGTGAACCAAGCCAGATTCTAAACTCCGTAGAAGTGACTTAAGAAGAAATGGTCTCCGTATTTAAAGGAAAAGGATCGTCACGGATGATCAAGCTCGACCCTGATTGGGTTACGGTTGCTAGGGGCGTGTTTTTGATAAATGACTAATAACCGGGAACCAAAGAGGGATAGTTCGAAACCATGATCGCGATTGAAGTTATTGGGGTGTTTGATGATTTCTATGCTTTCTCGGAATTTCCTGTTGAAAAGAATGGAGATTTGGCAATCAACGAAACATTATCAAAATCTATCTTGTGACCTGTAGTAAAATGATGTTCAGCGACCGCAGACTTGGAAGTATACCTTTTTCTTATACAACGATCATGTTCTGAAATGCGAGTAATGACGGAACGACCGGTTTCACCAATGTAGACTAAACCACAAGAACAGGGAATTTGGTATACACCTTGAGATGAAAGTGTAGGAAATTTGTCTTTGGGAGAAGGAAGAATCTGAGAGATTTTGCCTGTCGAGTTGAATATGGGTTTAATACCATTCTTACGAAGGAGTTTCCCTATTTGATCTGTAACCTTGTGAATGTAGGGTAAAAAGTCTTTAGGTTTTGTACTGTCTCTTGCACCTAAATTCAGGCATGGCTTTTCTCGATTTCAGAGTGGAGGCCTCGGTAACCAACTTTACTGTTCTTTCCACAGCTTGTGTGTGGGAACTTTGTAAAAGTCCAGTCAATTGGTATTGGTCCTTCTAGCATACTTTGCATCTTGTGTAATCACGTCATTTAGAATGGGTGGCGGCGTTACTTCGCTGGTCGACCAGTGAATTAGGTCGACGTAGTCGTTTGCTTCGAAATTTATTTGTGGGATATTGAACTTTCTAATCCCAACGTTTCCCACTGTCTCATTTGATTTTCGTGCTTTTATTACTCTGCGAATGCCAAGGGTTCTGATATGTGTTCTTTCATCAGTCAGCATCGCGAGCAGAATGTTTTCTGGAGATGCGAAGTAAGCATTCCGAGAAATCACTTTGTCTACAACGTCGCGGTAAACTTGATCCAAGTATCTGGATGACAGAATGAAGTGGTAAAAATTTCGAGCTCCATCCTTAATGGAATGATGGACTTTGATGCGGAACCAAGATGGCACATACACTCTGATAACGAATTCTACTAGGATACGTAAGCTGTCTGATGGTTCCGTGGTGGAAACATACAGTCTTAATATCCGGTTAGCTGTTGTCAACCAGCGGGACATGTTTAGGGGACCTGGATTGCGTTTAACAAGATCTGAAAAACATATGCTTGAGCTAACGGCGAGAGCAATATTCCTCAGATACTTCTGGTCCTTACTCAAAGTGGATGTATCATGGGATGGCAAGGTGCAGTTAACAGACTCAAATGTTCAAGACAACGGAGTGTGTACGCCGGTATTTACGGCCGTTCCATCACACCCTAGCAAAAGAATATGGTTGAAACCTCTGGGTACTTCTGCTGAAATATAGTTGTAAATACTTTCAGCAATGACCAGACTTGATCCTGAGGCAGGTGTAACATGACCGATGTATTTAGATCCTGGTTCTTTCACCAAGAAATTGTTCACATATAGTACAAACCTGAGAAGAAAATTGATAACATAAACCAAAAGTGTGAATACTACAAACGGTATTTTTACTATGTAGTAGCATACGTCCGGTCTGTTTTTAATAAAGTGATAACATTATCCGACTGATAACATTATCCGCGATTCTACTAAGCGGCGTGCACTGTATATGCAACTGTAATTGACGAGGGTTGTCACAAAAACTGTCGAAAGGGTATACGGATTTATTTTATAAGTAAATGTTTTGACTTCTTAAATTCACTAGGTTATCATCAGACTTAGTTTTAACACATTGAACAAACCATCAAAATTAAAAACTTGAAAAGGTACCGTAAGATGGGGTGACTTTGCTTCAAATTTTGGGTTTTTAAACATAACTTCTACAGAAATTTAGTAAGAACCTCGAAAACCAACTATGTGTTACATTTATATCTTACCATGAAGTCCTACAAATATCAAAGTTAAATTTTAATGTGCACTATTTTTTTAAATTTTTTTAAAATTTGGCAAAGTCAACCCCATTTTGGGGTTTGGGACTACAAATTGAACTTTGACAAATCTGCGGTAAACTCAAAAAATTGCCGTGTGCTAGACTTCTGGCTGTTCGGTTTGGGTAATGTCATTTCTATTTGATTTCTATCTGTATAGCTAACATCATCAGCATCTGGAAACACAAATTTATTCTGCGGTTTCTTTCGCAAGAATTTCAGTTCCAACATGTCATCTTCGATTTTCAAATTCTCCCTATAAAGTGTTTAACAGTTCTGTTTGTTTTGAAATTAACAACAACGAAGTCTTCTACTTGAGGTTCTTCCTCTGTGACGAATTCTTCATGTTCATCAATTCCGCCATCTATTATTTCTTCAGCTTCTCTGATTGGCAATTCTGTGTTTATCCTTATTACATCATCATGTGATACGCTTTTACCTGGCTCCACGCGTACCGTTTTCTTTCTCGTTGCTCTTTGAACGTTCTGATTAGGTGACCTTGTTTTCTTTAAATAGTTTAATAAAGTTTTATCAATTGGCCCTTGCTATCTCTGTTCTACACGATAATTGGGCATCTTTTTGAGAACCTCGTTTTGATTCATAGGACGTATTCCTGTTGCTTTAAATCCACTTTTTAGTATCTCAGGCTCTGTAATTTTAATTTTTTTATTCAACAGGTTTAAAAGGGAGGGAAAACTTGACTTATTCAGTGTTCGATCTCTAGGGTTTTTATTTTATAGTCTGTTAAAATGCTTCGCCATGCCCCTTTTAGGGACCGAAAAAAACTGATGACGTCAAGGGGCTGTGTAAGGTGCGTTGAATTTGGAAGAAAGAACACAGATCTACTGTCATTACGTTGGCATTCTAATAAAACATTAATATTCAAATGGCTTGACAAGTTGTCTCCTATAATCACCTTTGTCCCAACCAATCTTCAAAACATGCTGCGTCAAACCAACCTGACTTTGTGCGATTAAATCTGCAGTCTCTTGGCCCTCCAACGCACCATGCATCATATAGTCTTTCTGCTTTATAGACTACATATGTTGGCAACAGACTGCCTTCTGCAGTCCCTGCAAACATTAAAGATATTGCTGTTTTTGTTGAATTTAGCACCCTTTCAGGGTACTTACTGCCACAAGAAAAAATACACTTTTGCAAGCAAGGTTCATCTGTTAGACTTGTCTCGTCATAATTAAGCAAATGTGAAGCTGGAACTCCAGCGAGTGACTGTTCCAAATTATCAAAATACGATTCCAATGCTTCTTCAGTCTGTTCAGCACGTACGGTTTTTATATTTTGGCAATGCCTTTGTGTAAAACACCTTTTGTGCCTTTTCAAAAAACCCATCACCCACTCTTTCCCAGGAAGGTTGTTGCAAAACAATTGTAATGTTTTACCACCATCCTTAAATCCAGAGCAGTCAATAGACTTCTAAACTCGGCAGCAGCGATTATAACATCCACTAAACTTCTTTCAAGAGTTATTGGAAGAACTAGTTGGCCACCAACGATACCTGTATGTTTATTTTTTATTTTATTTACCAATGTTCTTCTAGGAATGTGGAATCTCTCCGAGGCTTGTTGATAGCTTAAACGACCTCTTCTTATTTCCATCAAAGCACGTTGCAATGTTTCTGGTGAATAATTCTTATACTGTCTGGCACCTAGACGTTTCTTGTAAATTCGGGACATTCTAATCTGAAAATGTACAGGTAAATAATTATGGGGTGACTTTGCCAATGCATATTAAATTTCAGTATTTTAGGTTAGGAGGGAAACAATCGGTTATGATTAACTGTTTACATTCCCCGCCTACCCTCACGACAGATAAATCCTAAAATAATAACCACAACGGAAATACATACCTTAGCAACACAACACTTGCAAAGCACATCAAATGGTTGAAAAAGTTCTATATTTTTTTAAACAATACACGTGGGTACTATAAGATAACCAACAACAAGATCTAGTATAGTAGTATCTCTAGTATCGGCAGCGTAAATATTGATGTCTAAAGTGACACCCCTCCCTAGTAAAACTTTTCTTTCTGACGCCATGCGTAGAATGGCAAAGTCACCCCATCTTACGGTAATTGAACAATTACATATTGAACGTACAAACTTGGTCATTACTGTTGTCATATGTTTAGAAAACCAAAGAAACAAGCAAACGTATGCTTTGTAGTGTTGTGTGGATGAACCATTCTTGCTGGTTACTTTAAACCGTCGATTGTTGTTTAATTAAATCTTTAAACCTATGTTATGCCAATTGTGTTCAATCGTTAGTGGAAACAGAAGTCGATGAACGATTTCTCATAATTTTTCTTAAAAAATCATGATCTAAATAGATTCCCGGTTTTTTTCGATTGATAAAAGTTAATTCTAACAACATACCATACAATCAGCAAAATTCGTTTTTAAAAACATTTGAAATATGTTTATATTTAAAAGGCTAAAAAAATAATAATTCTAAATAAGTGTAAAATAATTATTTACAAAGCTGTTAGGCTGCAAACACAACGAGCATAAAATTTGTTATAACCAATTTGACGGACATTGATCATATATGAATTTTCTTATTATACTAAAAAACGTTTGTGTTGTACGGTAGCATATTAACTGATGTATGTAGTAGTAAATTATTTAATTAAAGAAAGTATGTTAGTAAGTAGTTATTAAAAAATTAAAGAGAAGTGTTTAATAATTACATTTTGCTTAGTTTTTAGGATAACTAACAATTTTCTAGTTGTAGTATCGGTACTATACTAGTTTTACTTTTTACATAGTATTTATAGACCTAAAATGTTTTAGTTTAGTGGCATAAGTAAAAAAGTGCGATGATTGTGATCTAATGCAGTTCTAAGGATCAGTGGTTATAATTATGTTGATATAATTAAACATTGACAAGTAACTGTTTATCTTACTGAAGAAAAGCGTTGTTCTTCTAGATGCAATAGTTGTGGGCAAGCTTTTTACGACATATAAAAGTATCCTTAAGATGTAGATGTCTCCTATACGGATATGGATTTAAGATAACATGTAGCATTCAACCCACTCCTTTGGGACATTATTGCAGTACTATTGTGTAACTGAAACAAAGGTTGGGTCGTAGTAAGTCCTCGCTTGTGCACTGTTTTATTTATGCAAGAGCTAAGAAAACTTGGAACGGCCAGTGTCGTCAAATCTCGAAGACCTGAAAACATTAGGTCGTTAAAGCAGTCGTTAGCTAGGGTTTATGATGCGTATGTGCGTGTTTTCTTATCCGCTAACAGCAGACACATGTACGAAGACAACTTATTGCGAATTATACGCATTCATTACCTGATTAATTGATTTTATCCGCGTCCGTGCTTGATAGCCTTAATACGTTTAAGACTACATCAGAAGTGCATATTTGGTCAATACATTTATAATCAGATTTTGAAGCCACATTTGCACGTGCTTAGAACATAAAATTTTATTTCTATCATGCATTAAAATGATCTGATCTATATTACATTTTACTGCATTTATAAAATTAAAAACTTTTTATTTACATTTTCAAAAATTCATTTTACACAAATAATTTGTTAAAGTTATTACCCGTTTAGGTTTAAATTAATTAGTGAGTTATCGTAACACGTGTAAACAATCTGAGGAGAAAAAGTAAAAATTAAAATCAATGTGTCGATCAACAAAAACCAAATACACACACCGTAATTATCAGAATTTTGAAAAGCTTAAAAACAAGACGGATAAACTTCACTGATGGTAATTTTGAGCATAAAACAAAAAACTGTTGTTAGTTCGAATTGCACTTGTTCATTTGTATCTTATGTACATAAGGTTTGCAAAGGTGAAATAATTTACTAATTTAAATTTACAACTTTGGCACTACATTATAATTTTTATTAAATTTTTACTATTGATTTTGCTTCTAAAAGCTGGACTTTTGTGGGACCGCACATATTATCCACTACCTATTTCGGGAACTTCTGGATTATCATATGTACGAAAACCTTCAGAAGAAGCAAAAAAGTTTTAAGGAAGCTTCCTTTGACTCGGAATCAAAATGACATCTACGGATCGTTCTGACTTCAGACAGAAACATTCTTTTTACATTCTTTTCATTTCTTGAATACGTATCTCTTAAAAGGTTTCAATTTAAAATGCCATTGCGGAATGGGTTTAAAGTGATCTGTTGTTTGCTCCTTCTAGAATGAAATCTGTACATAAACTCGTGTTTGTCTAATGATTGTATATTTTTGAATGATGTCGACATAGCTTTGTGAATTCTTGATAACATTATGTTTCTTTAACTTTCTTTCACAAAAACCAAATAAACGGTCAGGAAGTATGAAGGAATAGCCTCGTACAGGAAATCTCGACTATTTCTATATTACTAGAAGCATACAGCAGCCGCCGTTACAGTATAACTGTCTATGTTCATGTTTTATGGTGTCTTTTACACCCGTTGGCGAATAGTCTAATGTTCTTAACTTCTGATAAATCTAAGTTCTGCAGACAATGGAAAACACAAGGCTACTTCATTTAAACCTTTTAGGTAGGTTCCTTTAGTACATACATAGCTGAAGCAATTCTGTACATACATTTTGTATTAAGAACTACCAACATGTTATGTTAAAATTGTTTTGGTGTGATTTTCGTCCCGTATAAGTTTTGCCTACTTTGCGCTACACGGGCAGTCATGCGCTGTAAAGTTGTTGCTTTTGACAGCTTGTTGAACCAATTTGAAGTAATTCATGTCAATTCATTACCTTCCGCTGCAGGCTATAATTGGAAGCACATACTAAAGGGGCTTTTAGTTAATTAAACCACTTCCGAAACAATCTGGGGATAAGTCGTAGTTATACTTTATGCGATGTTCCAATAATCTTGGGGGCACACCTGCTCTGTTAAAATCGGAATTTTTATCTGTAGATTACTACAATCGTTTGTGAAGGAATTTAAATACCTGGGCTACACGATGAAACAGGATAATAAGGAGGGAGAACACATAAAGGAAAGAGTGAGGAAAGAAAACAGGTTAATAGGACAAGTGTGGGGTGTGGGGGAAAGAGTGTTCGAGATGAATATAGAAAAAAGAAACCTTTTGTTTGAAAAGTTAATAAAGGGGGTGGTAATGTATGGAGCGGAAATATTGTGCTGGAAGGAGTGGAGAGAGGTAGAAGGGCTACAGGAAAAATACTGGAGATGGGTTTTGGGACTGGACAGAGATACACCGGGGGAGGAGGTACAGGTAGCAAAAATAAGAGTAAAGTCAGGAAAAAGGGCCATAAAATACGAGGAAGAACTGAGGGAAAGAACAGAATGCAAAATACTGCAAGAATGGTGGACAGAGATAAAGGGAGAAAAAGTAAAGTACGGACAGGAGGGCAGAAAAGATTATTACAAAAGAAACGGGTACGCGAGAGAAGAAGTGGAGAGATTAAGAGAAGAGGGAGTAGGGGTAAGGGAAGAAATAATAAGGAGACATAGGGACATCGAAAAACAAGAAAGATGGACGAAGATAAAAGAGAGCAGATATAATAGGAATTATAGAAATATCAAGGGTGAAGGGGTGCCAGAATATTTAAAGAATAAAAGCAACAAAAAGAAAAAAATGATAGCATAGTTCAGATGTGGCAACGAGGAGTTAGGTAACAACCATTGGAAAAAAGAAGAAGAAAAGATGTGCAGACTATGTGGAGAAGAGATGGAGGACCTTAACCACATGAGAGAGAAATGCAGTGAGTTAAGGGAAGGGTTATGAATTTAGAGGAAATTTTAGAAGAAAACGGAATTGGACCGGAGTGGATGGAAGAAGTATGGAGAAGGAGGAAAAAGTTAAGAGGAGAGGAGGGATAAGGAAATGTATTTAAAAAAAAAATAAATAGAATGTGAATATAGAATGTAAGGTAACAAGTGTAAAGCACGAACTAATTTGTAAGCGAAGGCAACAAATAAAGTTAAAGTTATATATACTACAATCGTTTAATGAAGACAAATCAAAATATTGGGACTTAAACAAAGTGAAGGTAAACAGCTACGAGATAACCAAGCGTTATCAAAAGCACAGAAATAAATAAGCGATTTAAACAGTGCTATTAAAGAAAGGAACGGAAACACAAAATTATGGAAATACTATTAAAGGAAATTAAAAACAAATTTGAAAAAATTAATGAATAATAAACGTAATAAACGCGTAAAAAATATGATTGATAGATTACGCGCCGAAATACAGGAAATAAAGTTAAAAAACGACAACCTAAAAAAGGAAAATGAAATACTGAAAGAGCAAAATACGGAATTCGAGAAACGAATAGAGATCATGGAAAAGGAAATACTTTTTCTTCTTTTTTTTTCATACTTCTTTAACCCTTAAGGGTGTCCGTTTAGATTTAATCTGATACCTACTTTTTCCATCCCGTTTGGTCCCGTGCTAGATTTTTTATTTCTGCTATTGTCTTCCCTCTTATTTTTCTTATTTTTTCTATTTTTGTATACATTTTTTTCTAGGTCTTCCTTCTTTTACATACTCTGCCTATTTCTACTTTTTTTTCGCCAATCTAATCTGCCTCATCTGTATTATTTGTCCATACCATTTAAGCTGCTTACTTTCTATTTTCGTTGTTATTGTTTCTTTTTGTGTTATTTGTTTTATTTCTGCGTTTTGTCTTCTATCCATTCTTATTTTTTCTGCAACTCTTTTGAGAAATTTCATTTTTTCCGCGTTATTTATTCTGTTATTTATATCTCCATCTACCTTCCCATCTTCTGTTATTACACTTTTTAGATATTCGTATGTTGTTACATTCTCTAAAAAAAGAAAGAACGGTAAACGAGAGATTGCTAATAAATAGAAATAAGGAAGCAAAATATAGAGAGAAAGTGAATAAGAGTAAAGAGTATAATAGCAAACAAAAAAAACCTGATAAACACAGAAAAAGAAGATGGAACAAAAAATGACGACAAACGCAAAAGAGAAAATAAACGCAACAATGATAATAAAGCTAAAAACGAAAGAGAAATACACAAGATAATAAATAGAAACCAGGAAAAAGAATAAAACTAAAAAAATACGGCAAAAAAGGTGATAAATGTAGAAACCTGGAATGTAAGAAATAATACGGGAAAAAAAAGAAGAACTGGTAAAAAAAAATAATTAAAAAAATATAGAAATACTAGAAATTACAGAAACAAAAAAGAAAAGGAAAGTTATAAAAAAACACATAAAGAATACTGTATGTACTGGTCGGGAGTAAAGAAGAAAGAGAGAGCAAAAAAAGGAGTGGGTCGGATAATTGCCACAAATAAACTAAAGGACGTGATGTAAGAGGAATATATAAATAAAAGAATATTAACGGTATAAACAGAACTGTTAGACGAAGAAATATGGACAATGTTCACAGCATATGGGGTAAATAATGACGCAAAAAAGAGGAAAAAGACAAGTTCTTTGGGGAGATGCAAACCAAAATAGATAGTGGGGAAGTGACTTTAATAATTTTGGAAGTTGGAAATAAGAAAAGAGGAAAAAAGGAGCATATGGGCAAAAAAAAAGAAGAAGCTTTAAACAACAACGGTGAACAAATACAAAATATAAACACAAGAACATACACAAGTACACAAGAGTAGTGGCGAACAGAAATGAGAAATCAATTTCTTTCTAGTGAGCAAAATTAACTGACAAAAACTGAAAAACGTAAAAGTCAAAAGAGAAGCAGAGATAGCTAGTAATAATGAAATTAACAAGAATAAAAGAAGGAAAAGATAAAAAAGGAGAAAACTAAATGAAAAAATAAAATGTTTTAAACTAAGAGAGGAAAACTACCAAAAGAAATACTACAGCTACTAGAGGAAAAACTGAATGGAAATGAACAAAACACAAGGTTAGAGGAAAAATGGGAATACTTTAGGAATAGTATATGGATAGTAGCAGAAGAAAGTTGCGGAAAAAGGAAATTAATAAACAACACGAGAAAAACTAAATGGTAGACAAAAGATATACGGAAAAAAGTTAAAACGAAAAAAAAGCATGGAAAAAATATTTAATCACTAAAAGAGCCGAAGATGATGAGATATACAAAAGAAAAAAGTTAAAACAATAATTAAAGTGGCCAAAGAAAAATTGTGGGAAGAATTCGGATATAAATTGACAGAAACTACACAAACAATCAAAAATTATGTAATGGTACGTTAAAACAACTCAGGGGAAAAAAGTAATATAACATGCTTAATATAAAAAACAAGATTTGAAATATATCAAATGAAGAGGAAATAATCAAAAAATCAAGAAGACAAAGAAAAAAAACAACGAGGAACAAGAATAGAAATAAGATAAAAAGAAGTAGAAGAAGCAATAATAAAGCTAAAATTAGGCAAAATAATAAAAGTATCATAGAAATAATAAAACATACGTACTAAGATTAAATAAACATAGTAAGAACGAACAATGAAGAAACTTAAGAATTTAAAACTAAACAAAGAGTCAAGCAAGGATGTGATCTGAGTCCACTGCTTTTCTCAACTGTACTAGACGAAGCAATAAAGAAAGCCAAAAAAAAGATGAAGAAACTAACACTGGGATACTGGAAAATGACACAAACTCAGCTCACAGAACTTATGTTGGCAGATAACTTGGACAAAAACAATAATGATTTCAAACACAAAGAAAACACTTATAGACACAATAGCAGAATATGGAAAATTGGCCAAACAATTAGACGATAGGATAGGAAAAGCAGGAAAAATATTCAATTTAATGATGATAACGTCTATAGGAAAAAAATAAGTGCCTAAGAAAATAAAAACCGAAGTTGTTAAAAAAGTGGTTAGGCCATCAGTCACATATAGCAGCAGGTGGACACGCACAGAAAGGCACAAGACACTTATTACTGCAATGGAAATGAGGTTCCTCAAAAAATTTGAAAACAAAACCAAGGACGTAATAAGAAACAAAACATTTCAACAAGACCTGAAAATGGAATCAATCAATAAAAAAATCATAGAAGGGCAGCTCAGAAGGTTTGGGCATGTGTGTAGAAAGTCGGACGATAAGCTAACAAAAAGAGTGTTCGAAACGCGAGTGCCGGAGAATAATCAAAAAGGAAGACCAAAAACAAAATGGGTTGATAACATAAAGAAAAAAGTAGAAAAGAAGAGAATGACATGGAAGGGAATACAAAAACTAACACATGATACGAAGGAATAGGGACAGTGCAGGATTTAACTTCACCAGCCTTACACCTAAAAGTAGAAAAGCCTAGGACCAAAAAGAAGAAGAAGATTTTAAGTTAAGTGCGCAGTCTTTGACACCGTCGCTATCACTTGCAGGCACTTTAGCACTAACATAGACTCAATGAGAAAAATATTGTTGGTTGTAGTTTAGATAGAGCCGTAGATATGTTAAGGCAATACAACGGTCTACAATTTTATGTAAAACCATGTTCTCCAAGTCAATATACATTTGGTGCTTACGCACACTATTTGCATTTGGTGACAGTACGCTGTCTAACGTTAAATTTAAGGTTTAATGAAACAGGTTTTAATGTTTTTACTTTCCTATAAGAAAAGTATAGCTATCGCATTTTTTTTCAAGGTCTCCTGAATCAGAAAAATGTATTTTTGACAAAAAATTTTTGGATGTCTGTGTATGTGTCCGTGTATGTGTAACGATGTATTCACGATAACTCTCGAATAAAAAGTCCTAGTGACTTAAAATTTGGTAAGGAGCTGGCTTTTCATATTCTCTCGGTTCTATCAAAAGATGGGTTTGATAAAAATACCGTAAGTGGGTGTGCACAAATATCTAGGTTAGTCGCTATTACAACATTAGTTCAATTTGCCATATTTAGGTTATATCTTAATGAAATCGAGGAGTCAAATTTTAAAAAAAATTATGGCATGCTAGGAAGTCAATACAAACGTGTACATATCACTTTAAAGTGGTTTTATGACAACATACCCGTGGGTTGAGCTACCTATCGGGCGCGTTTCCAGACGCAGCTTGCTGACCCGGGACAACCCTATTTACCTTGGCAGGTGTTGGAGTCGCGGCCTAAAATCCGTACGTACTCCAATACTACTGTCACGCGAACCAACTCTCCCAGCTCAAACTGTAGTGTCGTGGCAAGAGCAAACACTGGGATAACGATGCCTGCCGCTGTTCTGCTGACTTTGATCAGCAAGCACGGCAGCCAAACCCAATCCTCTTGCTGTTGTGGACAGTAGACATGTCTCACGAGCAAGCAGTGCTGGGGGGTCTTGGCTTAGTTTTCTGGACCAAGAAGAGACAACCTCATCAAAACACTAAATCTAAGGTGGAAAGGACCAGGCCGATAGATGCGTGACTAGATAGAAGACCAGTCGTCACTGGTACCAACCTCGGGACACCAGGCAAATCCCACTGTATATAGCCTTCCGTGCGTATCGGGGCACTGCGCACGGCGACCTTCTTTTCCTCCGCACTTGTGGGAACATATATGGAACCACCGACCCAAAATTCAAAAAAAAGACGGGGATTCTGAGCAGAACCCAAAAATAACGGCTGACGCTGAGCGCAAACCCGAAAAGCCCAAAAAGCTTTCGGGGGCGGCAAGGCGAAAGCTTAAAAAATAAAGAGAAATGGGAGCGCAAGTAACCGGTTCCACTTCAATGGCGGGGACGCGAGAGCAAAGCCCAGCTATACAAGAAGCAAAGACGAGCACGTTAAGAACGCAACAGGGACACCAGATGGCGCACGCAACTGTACTAACTGCCGGAACATGGGCGCAAAAACGTAACCTTTCTAGCAGCAGCACACTGCTGTCACAAAAACAACCGGTAAAGCAAAGTCGAGGGGTTTCCTGAAAACACCATCAGTCCTGAAGAATCCGAGGACAATAAAAAGGTTGAACTGTCCAGGTAGATGGTTGCTTGCGGCCCAGCTTGTGCACAACCCTCGCACATCCATTATTGTAAAAATGCACCAAACTTAATGCCATCGTGCGATTTATGTTCTAGAAACCTAGTGGCAGCTAAAATATCTGTAGTAAAGGAAGGTAACCGGATGGAGTTTATTATCGAATGCCGTTACCTCCCCTACGACCAGACCGGATCACCGCAGCCGGAGAAAATCCAAAAGGCTGATTAACAGTGGGGCCAACAAACCGCTGATTCTTGAATGCGATGCGATGCAGTGAAGTTATTGACCTAACGCTTGTTAGTCCAAAAACGAGCAAAGTAATAAAAATGTGGCATGTATAAGATAAACCTTCTTTATCTGATCATAGATACATTCGATTCAACATTGAATCAGACAGGGACTCGTAATGGAATACAGACACCCGAGTAAAACCGACTGGGATTTGTTCAACGAACCTTTAGCGGGCTAAATCAGGGACTGTCCCACAGTTGCAAGATCAACGCACGAGCTAAAACTTATGACGGATAGTATTGTTAATTTATTAAAATCCGCATTTGAAGCAACCTGCCCAAAAACTGTCAAACGAACCCCCAACAAGATAATTTGGTGGAACAGGGAGCTTCACAAAGCAAGGGCACGCATCAGAAGGCTATTTAATACAGCAAAAAAAAAACGGAGACTGGGATGAATAAAAAACCAGTCTCACAACATACAACAATGCCATTAAAAAGGCAAAGAGAGAACGTACTGAAGAGACGTAGATAACGAACCTACAAGTTTTCGACTCCAAAAAGCTCTGAGCAAAGACCGCACTGGAAACATTGGTTCTTTCCTGACCGAAAACGGAAATTTTACAGACTTGGTGGAAGGTATTTTGCAAGAACTACTGCAAAAACACTTCCTGGGTTTGTCGTTAACTGAAGTTCCTAAGCACTAGGACTTAGAGGTACCAAACAGACGGACACCCAAAAAAGAACTGGGACTTAGCGAGAAAAATAATCAGTTTTGAAAACCTAGAATAAGAAGTCAATACGTTTAAACCCTTTCAGTCTACAGGAGCCGATGGAATTTATTCCATCATGCTGCAAAAAGGATTTGCTGCTCTTCAAAACGCAGTATGCGAAATTCTTAGAGATAGCTTGGCACTTGCGCACATACCAAACAGCTGGCGGATTGTCAAGGTGGTATTTATACTAAAGCCAGGGAGATCTACGTACGCCCAGGCTAAATCCTACAGACCAATCAGCTTAACTTCTTTCATCTTAAAACTCCTTGAAAAAGTAGTCGACAGGTATGTACGGGACGGGGCACTAAAGGCTTCGCTTCTGCACCGAAACCAGTATGCTTACCAATCTGGAAAATCTTGCGAGCTAGCAATTCACCAACTAGTAAGCAGATGCGAAAATGCAATCTAATACAATGATATTGCATTGAGTGCTTTTCTAGATATTGAAGGAGTATTTGACAATACTACCTTTACCTTAATTGCAACGGCAATGGAGAAAAAAGGAATTACACCTTTAGTTTGAAACTGGGTCAACTCAATGCTCAGAAATCGGAGGGTAACAGCTACTTTGTACGGTAGTACTGTGGAAGCCAAAGTGGCTGGCGGACCTCTACAAGGCGTGGTGCTACTGTGGTGTCTCGTCATGGACGGCCTACTACAAGAACTAGAAGACGGTGGGGTATTTGCTTTAGGATGCGCCGACGAATTGTTCCGTTTACCAAACGACGGAAAACAGATGACATAAAACTATCTACGATGTACAGAGTTACGCTCTCAATGACAAAAGAAGTCAAATATTTAGGACTTACTCTTGATACTAGACTGATGACATCAGGGTTTTTAATACAACCAAACGGATGGTCGGGCACACATGGGGATTAAAACCCATAATGACCAAATGGTTATATACTGTGGTAACAAGATCCATCATTACATACGGCACGCTTGTATGGGGTGAGAAAACCAACCTGAAAATCACAGCTGCAAAGCTATGCAAAGTACATAGAATGGTATGTCTACTGATAACAGGAGCGATGAGAACTCCGCCCACAGCAGCCCTGGAAGCACTACTTTCACTTTCGCCATTACACCTTGTTGTAATGATGGAAGCAAGACAAGCAGCATACAGGCTGCAGATTAATGAACACGCGTCAATTACCGGGAAAAAAACCGGGTATATACTACGTGCTGCGTGAAGAAACAATCTTAACTATGAGATCCGACTTCACCCAAAATTGTTACATTTTAAAGAAATTTAAAGTGATAATGGGTAAAAAACATTTACCTGGGCTCGGTTAAAGGAACTATCTGGTACACAGATGGAGCCAAAAATCGCAACGGTACCGGAGCAGGAGTATATAGAGGCAAGCACCATGGGAAGCAATTTTCGCTGACTTTGGGTAAATTTGCAACCGCTTTTCAAGCTAAGGTTGCTGCTATTGACTGGTGTGTCAGGAACATTGTCGACTCGAAATCATACACAAATGGGCCGATATCGATCATGTCTGACACCCAAGCAACTGGCGTTAAGATCACCAGTAGTAAAATCCAAATTGATTATGGCATGCATAAACAGTCTGGAAATATTGGCAAATCGCCAACCAATGCAGCTCATCTAGATACCAAAAGACCAGAATGTAAAGGGTAACTTAATGGCGGACGTACTAGCAAAAAAGGGCACAACAGGGAAATGTATCGGGCCTGAACCCGTTTTCGGAATCGCATACGAAAAAGAAATAATTCTGAGCAAACTTGCAGCGGAGCATAAAAAACTATGGAAAGACCCTTCAGGGATAAGGCACACAAAACTCTTCCTTACAGAGCCACAATTAAACACTCAAACTGTCAAGCATGAGCCGATAAAAATTAAGGAAACTCACGGGACTAATTACAGGGCACTGTGGCTTTAACAATCATATGCATAAAATGGGACTGCAAAGTAGCCCTCTATGCCGCGGATGCTTGGAAGACGACGAGACTCCTTAGCATCTGCTGTGCAAATGTGAAGCGTATCAAATGCAACGCACAACCATTTATGGAAAACGAAAGCTAACCGATGATGAGTTGAAAAAGGCTTTTTGGAATAAACTTCTGGAGTTCATTGACGAAACAGAACTGACGAGGGAGTAATAAATCAGAAGTGCACAAAAGGACCTAAGAGACCGCAGTGCAAGGGCGCTAGACGAACCACCTCTTAAATTAATTTAAAAAAAAATGACAACATAACCTTAAAAAAATATGTAGACATTTCTTCATCATTTCTTATAGGAAAGTCGTGTGGTCACCGCACCAGTTCTTTATTTTATAATACGTGGTATTCGAGATGGCATTCTCATAATATGTCTGTCGAAACGACATAAATAAATTAATTCCGGAAATCGCAGAAAATATAATAAATGCATATTACGTGGTTATAGAATTTTGCCAGTAAATGCATGTAAAAATATGCATTTTGCATATTTCCCGAGCGTTAGCCAGAACACTATTGTTTGTCACCGCATATATAATTTACTTAAATTTTTATGTCATTTTGTATATGTTCTAATATTCCAATTTTATGTAACTTTAATATTTTGTTAAACTTTATATATCAGTCAGTGTATAAACTATGTGAGAATTTATAACACTATTACTCCTACGTTTTGTCTTCATCTCCTCAATTTAACAATCTAAAATATAGTATTACGTGGTATAGTATTAATTACACACTTTAATAATGGGATCAACTGCAGTTCCATCGCGCTGTTATTGATTGCTAGTGGAAACTGTGATTAGGTAATATGTTCCTTAAATTAAAGCGTTGTATACGAATAAACAATGACAACAGAAACAAAATTGAAAGCAAATAATTTATATCCGTGTACGTTATCGTAATACACAAGAATGTAAAGGAACAATGTTCCCACGATATCTCCGATTTGATTCTGTAAATTTAAAATAAATCTGTGAAAGTGTCCCCGATACTTTAATTTTTTCAACACACTCCTTTGTATTTAATATCGGTATCAGCTTATTTGAACGCGTATCAATGAATTAGGCTGAAGCGATTTAAATTGTCATTAATTTAAATTAAAATCGTTATTTTCATAGAGATGTTATCGTATCTTATACAACCTGATTGCCCTAGTTTAATAGTGTTTATAGTACCTTAATATGTAAATTCCTAATCGAAGACCTTCCTGAATAGGTTCACGACATGCCACGATGCTCAAACATCCAGATCAGTCAATCTTTATAGGCTTCTCACGCCTTTGCAGTGTCACTATTGTATTGTCACGGAAGTAACCCCAAATAACACGATCTTTAGTTATTTAATATGCGTCATGCTTTATTAATCAAGCAATAATTACACTTTGAAACAATAAATATACACTATCTTTATTAACACGTGGTATATTACGTTATGAAAAAAATAATATAAAAAATTAGAAACAGTTTATATGTTTAATGAATAACTATCGCAATCTAAAATAATAACAAAAAAGAAAGTTGAGAAAATTTGGCAAATCATTTTGGTACATGATTCACACACTACCTAGGTACAAGTAGATCTAATGCAGAAAGCAAACATATTTAAATTTGAAAAATCTGAAGTTGCTGATTTTATAAAATTTGTTCTAAATTTCACCTTCCTTTGCCGAAGCTAGTAACCTTACTTTTCCTCTGATATCAATATAAAAGAAACAATTCGATTTTATGAAGGTAATTAGTATTTGCAATGTAGTAGACAATTATGCACATCCTTGACTTCGGTAACAGAATTTAAAGATTCCCATTCGCGCTGTGATTTGCTCGAATCTGAGCGAGTAAGAGTTTGAGCATTCTTCCTTGGTCGTTTCAAAACAATTATAAAGTTTCAGTAGATGTTCCAAGTTGGTCTATTTTTCTACCTCTCAAAGTCATCTTCTCAGTAATTCTGGCAAAAACTGAGATGAGTTTTTTCTTGAAAGCAGAAAATTTGTTTTTTTCGTCTACTCGAGTCCATTTTTTCCGATCTTTTTAACACGTTGTTTGTGGAGAGTGTTTGTGACAAGACAGTAGAAAGCTCAACGACTGGTACTGGCACGATGTCTTCATCTGGAAGTGAAGCATTTTGTATATGCTTTACTGAATAATTTTCCCACTTGCTGCTTCTTTACAATCCGGTCAGGATGAGCGCTCAGACAATTCTCCATGGTTTGACCGTAGTACGTTTAAAAAAAAACATAAAAGCAACGTCAAGTAGTAGCATTCTAGCAGTTTTTGCTTTTGCTACTGACAATTGACGTAATTTTGTGTTGAACCACCGTCACACTTGTTTCGTCTACATTGAAGATTTTTGTAAGCTTCTCATCTTCCTTCACTAATATATAATAGCTCAAACATGTAAGTTTTAATTACTTAAAAAAACACATTAAAAAAATTTAACTTCAATTTCAATGCTAATTTGCAAACATATTTTTACCGTCCGTGAACCCTTATTCTTTGTTAGATTCTCGATTATTATAAAATATCTCATAAACGTTTGACGAAACAAATATGTAATAATGAATCATAGAATTCGACAGTAAAACAAACACAAACCGCCAGAAATATCCAACATCGTTATAAATATTATAAATAAAAATAAGCCACAAACGTAGTCAGAAAAGAAACAAAAACATTGCTTACAATTGACGCATTAGAAAATGTCGAGCTACGATTTGTTAAATAAAAAAAATGATAATTAAAAATCTTTTGACATTTTATGAAAACAAGATAAAACGGCAACAATTGTGATGATTGAGAAAAATGAAAAATTACCATAAGTTAAGAAATATTACCATAACAAAATACTTATTTGATTAGAAAAATTTTTGAAGACGTTTTCGATTCTTCAGCCATTCAAATTATGTTTTTGCTAGCAAAAATTTAAAAAATACAAAAACTAAAAAATCTTGTTAATATTTTCACTACTATATTTGAATGAATAAGTGTCAGAACCATCGTAAATGCTCATAAACTTATCGAAACCTCTTCCATTGACTTAATATCTGATTCTGTTTGTGATTATCTTGGTTCGGACCTGGGCTTGCGTAATGTTGTTATCGCCAGCAAACGGAACTAAACTATCGATGTGGAGCACTTTTGGCTTGCCTTTGGGTGGTTTTTGGATGCGATATATAACGTCATCAATACGCTGCACAACTTTATAAGAGTCTTTTCATTGCCTTTGCAGCTTCGGTGACAAACCACGTCTTCTTTGGGGATTATACAACCACACTATGGTGCCAGGATGAAACACACCGTTTCGTGCCATATCTGATTTTCATTCTGTCGCTGGTAATTTGTGTGTTTTTACAGATGCCGCATCTACTTTATCTAGCTTCATGGTCAGCTAACTGACGTAGTCTTCTCCAGCAACTTCTTCTTTCGGTCTTCGTCCAAACTGGAAGTCACATGACAATCGTACTTCGCGACTGAGCATGACACAGAAGGGTGTTTGGCCTGTGTTTTCGTGAACGGATGATCGGTATGCCGTTAAGAAAAAGTACAAGTACTAATCCTAGTCTCTTTGGTGTTCGGACATTACTTTAGCTATTTATTTTTCCATTGTTCGATTCATCCGCTGAACCATGCCATTAGATTGAGGATGGAACAGCGTCCTCCTTATTTTCTTAATTCCCAACAGACTTCAAACTTCTTGAAACAGCTCAAAGTTGCGGTTTTGGTCGGGGCGTCATTCCAACAAACCGACGGAAAAACTCTTTAATTAATACGTTTGCGGCTGTAGCTGTTTCTTGATTGGGTATAGCGTAAGCCTCGGTCTATTTCGTGAATCCATCGCCACCAGGATGCATTTTTTTCCCGAATCAGATTTTATGAACAGCCCTATCTTATCAATTGGTACTCTCTCTCTAAAGGGCTTTCAATGTTATACTGTTTCATTGATGCTACTAAGGTTCCCACTCGTCATCAACCATATCAGTTCTTCGGACACATTTGATCTTTTTTTCAAGTAGCGAACAATAGCTGCCATCCGCCGGACATGGTCTTCTGGGTAAAGCGTTAGCGTTCTGATGACTACTTTCGTGTTCTGTGTTGTGGTCATACTTTTGCAGTTTCTTCATCTTTCTTGCTACGTGTCCTTCCAGATTACAAAATGCAATAGCCATTTCAAAGCGGCGTGGTTCGTTCTTAGTAAAAATTTTCGTTGAAGTGTTTTATGGACTTGACGACTGTTAATTGGTCTCTCCTAGTCACGCAATAATTCTTTTCTGACCTGAAGAAAACTTTACTAAAATACGCGATGACTTTTTCTTGTCTATCTTGCAATTGTAAAAAAACTGCAACTATGGTAAGATTACTTGCATCGGTATCCAAAACAAATTTTTCATCTTCTCTTGGATAACATAAAATCGGCGGAGTGACTCGGGCTTGCTTTAAGTGATGGAAAGCGTGTCACAATCTTCATCTCATTTAAATTCTGCTCTTTTTTCAGTCAGTTTCGTCAAAAGTTTGGCAATATTGGCAAATCCGGGTACAAATCGTCTATAATAGGTGCACAATCTAAGAAAACTGCAAATTTGATGCTTGGTAATTGCTCTTGACCATACTTGCACTGCTCGAATTTTGTCTGGGTCTTTACTCCGTCTTTGGATACGACGTGGTCAAGGTATTGCAACTTCTTAAATACGTGACATTTTTTAGGGCCTGCTTTTAGAGTTGCTTCACGTAGTCGTGGGAACACTTTATTCAGGTTGTTCAATGTTCTTCAACAACAATCTTCTAACCACAATCACGTCGTCTAGATACACCAGGCACGTCTTCCAAGACAGTCCGCGCAAGATAGTCTCCATCAAACACTCGTACGTCACAGGAGCGTTACACAATCCAAAAGGCATCACAGTAAACTGTCACAAACCAGTTCTGATCGTAAAAGCTGTATTTTCACGCTCCTTGAACTCCAATTGTACCTGTCAGTAACGACTCTTTAAATCCAACGTGTCGTCAATTCTCGGTAAAGGATAGCTGTTCTTTTTGTTCACGTTATTAAGCTGTCTGTAGTCTACGCAAAACCTCGTTGATCTATCTTTCTTCATTACGAGTACCATTAAGGACGCCCATAGGCTATGTAAACACCTCCTCTCTCGATATTCCTAATTATTTGTCCGGCTTCTTTTCTTTTCGCCAAAGAAAGTTGGCGTGGATGCTGTATCGACTGAGCGTTTTATGCTTTACTACGTTAGTTTTTCTTTTGGAACCATTTTCTAGCGCAAACTCATCTTGATACTGCTAGATCAATACATTAACTTTAACCAGCTGATCTTGTCCTATGTTTTGGCATTTAGAGGTAAGAATGTCCAATAGATGTTGTAAACACTTCTTCGGCGATGTATCTTTACTAGAATTCACGCATCTCACAATTTGTGATAATGGCGTGCATTGGCCTACTACGGTGTTTTTTTAACAATATCGGATCTGAGTTGACATTCAAGACCCTTATTGGCATCGTGTTTTTTATTCGTACTAATGTTTTGCTAATGAGTAGTCCTTTTTCAAGTAAGTCGCCGTCCATTGGTTTAATAACGCAAATACGCAAATATAGCCTTTCCGGAGATTTTCATCCAGGCGTGCCACAGTTTCAGTTCTTGCAGGCAGATTCACGTCTTCACTAAATTACACTGCCTTCTCTGACGAATGAAAAAGAATTTCTTTACTGTCGATCTTCAGGATATCGTTCTTTATATACTTGTACTTGTCTGTGAGTAGGTATTTCTTTGCCCTTTGCCGTTCAAAGTCGTACTGTTACTGGTGATGTCTTGTCATTGTCCTGTCGCTCCCGTGTCAACCAGTAACTAAACACTTCTTCTATTGATCTTGCCATCAAAATAAATACTGCGCAGTTGCTCCATAGACGATGCCATTTTAATGGTAATTTTCAGGGCACAGTTTCTTGAGGTTAACTTTCGCCCCATTCGGTCGACCTGCTTTAGTTTTCAGGACACTTTTTTCTGGTTTTTAGACTTAGTACAGCGTCGTCATACGTGGCTCACTTCCCTGCAGTTCCAGCACGTCATTTCTCTTCCCCGAGATACTTGTTCGCAGAATCCATGTGGCACAATTTTTTCAATGTTTTCATGTGTGTGCGAGGGTATTTCTGCAGCACAGCTTATGACTGCCTTGGTGCGACGCTTGTTTCGCTGCCTCGAACTTTAAAACATGGGTTAAAGTGTCGTCCAACGTTTTCGGTCGAGGTAACCGGAGAGTCTGCTGCCGTCTACAAAGGATTGAATAGTTAACTGATCCAAGAAAGTATCTGGTGCTGTAAGATACTCGTGACAATCTGTCGATGTCAGCTTTAAACTCTTAAAGACTTTTCGTAGCTTTCTGAACCCGGTTTTTTATTTGGACTTAATACACCTGTTAAAAATGAGCATCTCCATATTTCATTTCTAAACGTGATTTTAAGAGTTCGTAATGACGTTGCTTTCTGCTTATTGCTACAACCGTTAACTATAGCTGCGATTTCAAACAGTTTGTAGTAGGTTTACTATGGAACTTTACCATAAAGATTTAGAGGTACAATTTTAAACTTTCTAATGGTTTCTTTCCGATGGTCCATTATTACATTTTCGTTTGTGACGTCTTCATCATGGGAATTTATTTGGCGCATTCTTTCTTCAAGCAGTTGCATTCTGTCTCCTACTGTTTATATTTTGCCATTCATAGATTTGCACTTAATAAATTTAATATATATCTGCATGGGTTTTTTCTTGAACAATTTTAATTTGTTTTTCTATATTAAGTTGTGTTTGATTCTCAATTGCTTTTATTTGACTTTCAATACAAACGAGCGTATTTCTTCTTTTACTTTGTAAAATTTCTAACAATTTTCTTCTATTTTCTGAGAATTTTCACACGGTTTTTTCCATGTTTTTAGATATTCCTTCTATTTTTCTAGTATTCTTTTTTTCATATTTTTGTTCATTCATTCTTGACCATTTTTATTGATTCAAATTCAAATCGTTTCGCATCCATTTTTACTTGTAAACGCGTTAGCGGCATAAATTATAACACGAATAATAGGTTTATTAACACTTAATTTTAATAATGGACAATCCTTTATTATTAAATGATTAAATGGTATGCACTAATAAAACGGATAATAAGCTAATCTTAATATTACGGGAGGAATATTAATACACATTAAAACCGCGACCCTGCACGTGACACCAATGTCACGAATTTTTAAAATAATTTATTTGCAAACTAAATATTTACACGATTTATTTTAATTAACATTAATAAAATGCAACGGTATTTTAAAAAAGCACTTACATTGATTTATATATTACTATGACTTTAAAAATAATGTCCGCAGATAACTTCTGTTTATCTAAACAGGTATTTATTTTTTTTTATTTATTGATAATTCTTTAGCCATTCGGCCTTACAATGGGTCACGTTACCCCTACATCCCCTCTCCTTACACAACAAAACAATACATATAATACGTACAGAAATGTATAAACTAAAATAACTTTTTCCCATAAATTATTCCCATCACCATCTTACTATTCTATTTCGTTAGACCTAACCCTCCCCTCTTTCCTTCTTTTCTTTACTGCTTTCATCCAATCTAATCCCTCTCCCTCCTCCCCAAGCAAAGTCTTCCTCCCCCTCCTTTTTTCCCTTAGCTCGTCACACTCCTCACTCAAGTGCTCTATGTCCTCCCATCCCTCCCCACATAATCTACATCTCCTCATTACATCTTCCTTCCAATACTTATTTAAATTCTCTTCATTTCCACATCTAAACCTGGCTATAAGCCGTTTCTCTCCTACGCTTCTTCTCTCCATCAGATACTTAGGAACCCCCCTGGACACTATATTCCCATACCTTACGTTAAACTTTCCTTCCCTTATCTTTCCTTCCCTCTCTTGCACCTGCGAGTTTTTATCTCTTCTTAATATCTCCTCCGTATTTAACCTCCTTTCCTCTCTCCTTCTTTCCACCTCTTCTCTTGCGAAACCTCCTTGTTGGTAGTACAGTTTCCTTTCTTCCTGGCCATATATATTTTTGCTATCTTTTATTGTCCTCCAGCAACACTGCAAAATTTTACATTCCCTCCTTACCCTCATTGTCTCTTCATAACACATCGCCCTTTTCCCTGCTTCTATTCTAATCTTCTCTAACTTCCCATCCTCCTCTATTATGTACCCTGGCGTCTCTCTGTCTAAACCTAGTATCCATTTCCAATATTTTATTTGCACCCTTTCCAATAGGTTCCACTCTTTCCAACCCCATACCTCCACCCCGTCTAAACAGGTATTTGTTTATATTAAAAGCACGTACACTTAAACGCCGTTATATTTATTTTAGCACACGCGTTAAACATTTAATTTATATAAACCGACAAAGTCTTGCGATTTGATTCGAAAAACTGACCTCAGATTCTTTTGAATGATTTTTATATATTTCTGTTATCTGTGTCTAGAATGTTCAACATCTTTTAGTCATTGTGTCGAAGTTGACACTAACTTTGAGAACGTTTCAATATCTATAATTTTTTTTACAAACAAACAACTTAAAGCAATCAATACTGCTTAAAGTGAACGTTATTGATTCGGTTTTGACGAAATCTTACTCCACTTTAGTACCATCTTCTGATTCAACATATTTATTATTTTTGACGCTACTTACGTTGTCGTCAAATTTATTCTTAAATGTGACAGACAACAATCATTAGACTGTGCAAAAAAAATTAAAAAAGCTATAGCGATTACGATTACAAAAAATGACGGTAGTAAAAAAAATGTTCAAATAAAATTCATGAAAAAAACATTTACTAGGATACGTTTGTATCCTAAGTCGGCCGAGAAAGGTTAAGGTGATGTATAATTGTAATTATGCAAATACATACAGCAAAAAATTTTTTTTTTTACATATTTGTGATGGTAGAGCAAACGTATATCATATGTATTTAAAACTAGTGAATTATACCGTGTGTATAAATTGACGAAAAAACTTCACGCTGCGACATTCTTCCTTCAATTTTGAACCGAAAATCTTCACGAGATTCTCAAAGTTAGTATTTTTGGTCTATATATAAGTGTAACTTTTGATATCTGTTGGTAGAGATAGCGGCGATTTAGAATAATAAAGAAATCTTGATGCTTTTATTTAGGTAACAATCTCTTTTTTGACTTCAAAGTTTGTTTTTAACATTTCTTTGTTAACTTATTTTTACGAAAAACACATTTTGCAATGTTGTAAAACAGACTTACCATTTTAATACGATTGCAAGAGATTTCAATTATAAGTATCATCTGTCAAATTTTGACATTTACGTGTCCAATTCCGCAAACGAGTATGGCATACGTTTTCCAAATCGAACACAACCTAGAGGAAATACATTTCGAAGACTTCAATCAATGATTTCGAGAAACTGGTTTGTTTATAACGAGAAACGCTAATGCTTCATCGATATCACGCTTCTAAAGTTTAGCCTCTATAATAATGAAACGTTCGAGAAGTTATTTGCAAATTCAAGAGCCTTCTAGAAGTTGTTATCCATTTTCTAGAAGATATACTGAAAGTTAGGGAACACTCGAGAAGGATTTTGAAATGTGTATAAATACCGAAGAAAGAAATCGAAGGTCAGCTATTGCCGTAAGGATCTTAAACATCAACTCTGATCCTGTAATGTTGAAAAAGAAGACCGTGGTAGGCCAATGCACGCCAGTATCACAAATTGTGAGATGCGTGAAGTCGAACGAAGATACGTCGCCGAAGAAGTGTCCACAACATCTATTGGACATTCTTACCACCAAATGCGAAAACCTTAGCCAAGACCAGCTGCTTAAAGTTAAAGTGTTGATCCAAGAGTATCAAAATGTGTTCGCGCTGAAGAGTGGCTCTAAAGGAAGAACTAACGTGGTGAAACATAAAATGAATACCGGAGACGCCCGGCCGATACGACAACATCCACGCAGACTTCCTTTGTAGAAGACGGTCTTCTTAAGCGATTTCTAGAAAGTGTCGAGCGCACTGGAAACAGACTACAGTTGGTAGTGCCAAAGAGCCGGGTGGCAGAAGTGTTGAAGCATCTCCACGATGGGACATCAGGAGGACACTTTGGTATTAAGAAGACATTGGGTAAAGTACGAGAACGATTCTGCTTGATGAACTGCAAAGAAGACGTCATGAAATGGTGCCCTAATTGCACGGTCTGCGCATCAGGAAATAGTCCAGCAAGAAAGCGCAAAGCACTCATGAAGCAATACAACGTAGGGAGCCCTTTGGAAAGAGTAGCGATTGACATCGCAGGGCCGTTCCCAGAATCCGATTCGGGAAATAAATACATCCTGGTGGCGATGGAGTAAAAGAGTTTTTCTGCCAGTTTAGAGTTCCGTTGGAACTACACTCCGATTAAGGCCGCAATTTTAAGTCTGGGCTGTTTCAAGAAGTTTGCCGACTGTTGGAAATTAAGAAAACTAGGACAACGCCTTTCCATCCTCAATCTGATGGGATGGTTGAACGGATGAATCGAACAATGGGCAAGTACTTAGCCAAGGTAGGGTCCGAACACCAAAGAGACTGGGATCAGTACTTGCACCTTTTCTTAATAGCATATCGATCATTCGTTCACGATAGCACAGGCCAAACACCATCCTGTGTCATGCTCGGTCGTGAAATACGATTGCCATGCGACCTTCAATTTGGACCAAGACCGGAAGAAGAAGTTGCTGGACAAAATTACGTCAGCAAGCTGACCAAGAGGCTAGACGAAATACATGAAGAGGTCCGTAAAAACACACAAATTGCCAGCGACAGGATGAAGACTAGATATGACATCAAGGCACAAAATGGTAGGTTTCAACCTGGCGATATGGTCTGGTTGTATAATCCTCAAAGGAGACGTGGTTTGTCGCCGAAGCTGCAAAGGCAATGTGAGGGCCCCTATGAAGTCATGCAGCGTATTAATGACGTCATATATCGCATCCGAAAACCGCCCAGAAGCAAGCCAAAAGTGGTCCACGTCGATCGTCTAGCCCAGTTTGCTGGCGATAACCACAATACGCAAGTTCAGGTCCGAACCAGAGTAATAAGTAGCAGAACCAGGAATCCAATCGAAGAAATGGAGTTCGAGAAGTTTATGAACTTATACGGAGGTTCTGGAAAAGCTAGATTCGGAGTTACCACCGATGAACAACAAGACCTGTTCCAGACACAAAGAGATTACGCCATCGCACATTGCGTGAACGAGGATCTTGACATGTCCAGAGGGGTTGCAGTCGTGTTTAAAAAGAAGTTTGGGCAGCTAAATGAATTACGAAGACAGCAACCGGCAGTCGGAAAAGTTTTAGGACTACGTGGTGACGAACGCTTGGTTTTCTATCTGGTCACCAAGAAATACTCACGTGTCAAGCCGTTATACAAAGATCTGTGGCAAACATTATGGAGTCTCAAGAGAGAAATGGAGTTTCATCATGTTAAAAAACTGGCAGTACCCAAGCTTGGTTATGGCTTAGATCAACTGAATTGGAGGACGGTTCGAAACATGTTAGAGGTCGTTTTCCGAGGAACAGGCGTCCAAGTGTTGGTCTGTAGTTACCAACCAAGGAGAATATTGGGTCAGGAAAAGTCCATTGACTGTTACTTTTATGGTCAAGGAAGTTGCCAAAATAGAGGAAGCTGCCGCTATCGCCACGATCCTCTTTACCGGTGTTGTATCCAGTCTCCTGTTCTGGGACAGAACAGTTCTAAGAAGGGGGCTGTGAAACGTTCGAATCTGTTGGTAGAGATAGCGGCGATTTAGAATAATAAAGAAATCTTGATGCTTTTATTTAGGTAACAATCTCTTTTTTGACTTCAAAGTTTGTTTTTAACATTTCTTTGTTAACTTATTTTTACGAAAAACACATTTTGCAATGTTGTAAAACAGACTTACCATTTTAATACGATTGCAAGAGATTTCAATTATAAGTATCATCTGTCAAATTTTGACATTTACGTGTCCAATTCCGCAAACGAGTATGGCATACGTTTTCCAAATCGAAGACAACCTAGAGGAAATACATTTCGAAGACTTCAATCAATGATTTCGAGAAACTGGTTTGTTTATAACGAGAAACGCTAATGCTTCATCGATATCACGCTTCTAAAGTTTAGCCTCTATAATAATGAAACGTTCGAGAAGTCATTTGCAAATTCAAGAGCCTTCTAGAAGTTGTTATCCATCTTCTAGAAGATATACTGAAAGTTAGGGAACACTCGAGAAGGATTTTGAAATGTAAACAATTGTGTGAAGCTATCCGCGGACTTTATCTTATCTTAATTAGTGTAAGTGTTTTTATTAAATATTATTAGATTTAATTAGTTCGGTTAATTTACAAGTGTACATATTTCTAGTAAAAGTAAAACATATTTTTAGTAGTTTAAATAAATTTGTTTTAATAATAAAAATTCGTAACAATAGCAACAAATTACGATTAAACTCGATTCAAGAAAATGACGACTTTCTCCGGTGTATTCTTTGGAGCGATGAATCTATGTTTACCAGAGATAATGTATCGAATACTCATAATCTTCACTATTGGGCAGATAAAACTCTGCATGAGTTTATAGAATATGGTCACCAAAGAAGGTTTTCCATTAACATTTGGCTGGGCATAATAAATAACAGGGTCGTTGGATCAATTTATCTACTAAATTATCTTAATGCCAATTGGTACCTTAATGTATTATAACAAGTTATTGGCGAAATGTCGTTGAACATAAGCCATGACATGGTTTACATGCATGGTGGAGCGTTTGTTCACTTTGCTCGTAATGTAAGAGAGTGGTTAGATAAACACTTCTCAAATAGATAGATTGGTTGCGGTGATTCCATTCTATGACCTGCGAGATCTCCCTATATTAATCCTCAAGACTTTTTTGTTTAAGGTTTCATTAAAAAAAAGAGTGTATGCAACAACTCCTCATTTAAAAATTACTCCAAAAAGACGCGAACGAATCTCTAAATTAACCTTATTAATTGTATGTACCTAGGTATTATTCTCACAATAAATAAATGAAAGAGCAAATCATATTTTGCGTAATGTGTAGAATTTAAAGCGTTGTTACCAAATATGTTTTTTATGTGATTCCTAAAGACATACGAATATAACAATTTAACATTAGGATTATCGATTCAGAATTGAACAAAGAATGTCGCAGCATGTAGCTTTCTCGTCAGATTATAGACACCCTGTATAGTATCAAAAGTGTTGTGGTCAAGTAAAAATTTTGACAGTTTCTGATGATGGATATTTAACGTTCTAAAAAACTTTTCTTAGTACCATATGTTACGTATACATTAATATTTAATTTTGGTTAGGTTTCGTGTATTTAATACTGCATTCATTCATTCACAAAATACTTAAAAAAATTAGAATATGAATATTGAAGTAGGCAAATCTACGCAACGCTGTGTATTTATCTAAAATTTCAATCGTACTGTAAATTATAAATAATCTATTACTCAAATCTGTAATAACATACCAGCATGGTGTTGACGCTCACTACATAACTGCAAACACACATTTAGTAAAGTGATTTTGAAATATTATTTTCTAAACGGTTCGAATGTTTTATAGCACACGCTATACGACAATGCAATAATAACGAAACGTGTAATAAGATCTTTAGAAAACCTAATAATAACATACTTAAACGTATGATTAAGTTGAATTAAATTTATTTATTTTTTTATATAATAAGAAACACTAATATTAACACTAAAATTGTATCAGAAAACCTATTAGTTTTAAACTGCATTGTGTAATAGGTTTAATCTGCATATTAAATCTTTGATAAGTTTTAATTTAATCAATTGACAAAATTTTTAAATTGATGTTAGACTAAACACATTTTTTTTCACTACTAGCTGTATAGGCTTTCATTATTACGTATAATGCAGGTTACAAAGTTGCAATTTTTTAAGCGCAGGTAAATAATATTTCATTATTAACCAGTTTTAGGGAAAAAGAATTACAAAACTGTTTGCCAGAGACAAGAGATTTTATTTAATGCTATTTTAAGAATTTAAATCAATTATTAAACTAATTAATTATAAGTTATTTGAAGTTCGCACTTAACTAAATGTGAATTTTAACTTAATTCAATATACTTATTTTAGATATAATCAATGCTTAAAGTAATAATGTTATTAAACAATTTTAGTAAGTTTAGCAAAAACTTACGTTATCTATTTATTTCTATGTTACAAATCACAATTACGAACAACGTCAAAATTAATTCTATTAAATTAATGACAACTGTCTCAATCACTCACTTGATTTTTAATTTGAAATTAACATCTTAAATTTTAAATTTGATTTAGTAACAAGCAAATAAGTTTTAATAATTCTAATAGTAGAAAAATTGTATATAAACTACGCTTAAGAAAATGAATATAACCTGTGCGATTTAATCTGTCGCTTAGGTTATAATCATACACCTCTCAACCGTGGTATGTGATATACTACTTTTAAATAATGAGATGTGGTGTTATCAGCAACGTATAATTCAATATTATTATCATATATGATTTCTACAAATGTACCATACAAATGCAATTAGAGCAGTACCTATTTGTTTAACTTATTCAATATCAAGACCCGGTTGCATAAAACATTGTTAACTTTGACGATGTAGTTAACTACACGATCATGTCGTTAAGCGTCGTCATTGGCACAAAATCAATTGTTTTGTCGGCGGCATTTTCTACGATTTAGTTAACAACGGCATTAGCTAACGACATAGTTAACTATGCTTTATGCAACCAGGTCTAAGTTTTAAAAAGCAACCATTGCTGCATTATTTATCATATATAAAAAAAGAGTACCCCATTATCAGCAGTACTAAGATCAAAATACTATCCTTTTAAGGATTATGCACAACCAGCAGTTGTTTCTCTGATAAAAAATATAATATATGTTTGTTTAAAAGTTAGACTGGAAAATCATTTATAAATGCCAAGAACAGAACGACAATACCATGAGGTATTCTAATTTTGGTACTAATCAGGGTAGAGCCAAGAACCGCTCTCAGTCTTCTTCTGCGTGGTCTGTGTGGAAGACAAGACTAATGAACCAGCTCAGTGCCTCTTCCCTCATACCTATGTACTCTAGTTTTTTGACCAACAGGACATTAGACACTGTGTCAAAAGCTTTCACCAAGTCAAGAAAGATGTTCATTATTTTGATCATTTGATCTAGAGAATTGTTTATTCGCAAGATGACCAAGGTTTTCTAGATTCTTGTTCTTGACCTGAATTCAAACTGCTTTGTCTTTATTAGTTTATCTATGTCTAAATATTGAAATAATAATTTTTTCACTATTGTTTCTATTATTTCAGCTACGTTAGAGAACATAGATAATTATCAACTATAAATCGATTATTATTTTGATAGATTAACAATTTGTAACATAAGTAGAGAATCACATTTTTTAAAATAGTTTTTGATTGCAGTTCTTAAGTTTTACGTTCTTGTTTTCAAAATTTGAGATTTACATCTGGTTAAAATTTAAACAAATTTGATTTAATTAATAATTAGTGCATAAATACTTAATACATTTTTTTTTGTCAATTGCTGGTTAAATAAAAAAATAGTCGATTTATTTTAGCAAATAAAATTTACATTTATGATGCACTAAATTAGCATTTTTGCTAGTTTTGTTATAGTGTTCATAGATTTAGTATTTAATTTACATTTGAGACAGTAAGAGGTAAGGAAACTAAACCGTAACTGGACCAGCACTGAGGTGTGTAATTGTATTTATTTAGTAAAAATTTTGTCGAAGTGTATGTGACCGTTATAGGGTAAATGTGCACAAGAGTGCGCATATGGATAAGAGTGCGCAGTGGCGATTTTATTATAATACTAAGCCCATCTATTAAAGACACTGTGCTTTTAAAATGTACAACGTAAATAAGCACGAAGTCAATAGTAGGAATCTATATAAGTTTCATCATTTCCCGCCAAATGAGTTGTTTCTACATTACCAGTGCTGTGATGTAATATTTGCATGGTGTAGTTTCTGTGATATAAAAGGTATGTACATGATTGTTATATTGTGTTTTTGTTAATTTCATAGTGATTCGCACAAACAACTGATTAATTAGATTTTCTTGAAATTGCTTCTGATTTATTAAAAACACAAATTCAAGAAGATAAGTGCTAAATGTACAAGAGTACGCATTGCTGAAAGCACAAGAGTGCGCAATGCGTACTCTTGTACACAACAAATATTTGCACTTACGTATACTTACTTAACTTATTTATATTTATTTACTCAGAACAATGACAACTCGATACAAACGAATAAGCAACAGAAAACTTGTTTTCACAGAAGAAAATTTGAGCGAAGCAAAGCGTAAACTAGAACAGGGGATTAGCAGAAGACGAATCGCTGCTGAAATGGGCATTGCGGAGTTGACATTAAGAAAACGTTTGAAATTGGGCAATGTCTCCACATCTTTAGGTTGTTATAGTTTGTTAAAATTATTCGGTTACTCTTCCATTTCTATTTTAGGTCGATTCAGAAACATATTCTCCACGGAAATAGAAACGGAGCTGGCAAATCAGGTGAAATATTTGGATGAAATGTTTTATGGTGTAACAAAAAAAGAACTTGCAATTTAAATGCATTTAAATTTGCGGAGATCAATAACATCCAGAATAACTTTTACAAGGAAATCAGAATGGCTGGAGAATCATGGGTGTCGGGATTTTGCAAGCGGCACAATATCACTCTGAGACAGCCAGAAAAATGATCAATGGCAAGGGTCATGGGTTTTAATAAGGTGCAAGTAAAAAGATTTTATCAAAATTTAAAAATTTTGTATGAAAAAGAAATTATACCCCACATTATATATTTAACATGGACGAGACTGGTCTATCAACTGTATCTAACAAATTGTCCAAGGTTCTCACTGCAAAGGGCAAAAGGATTGTAGGAAAAGTTTCCAGTGGTGAACGTGGGCAACTGGTAACGGCGGTATGCTGCATGAGCGCATTGGGGAACTACGTCCCACCCGCTATAATATTTCCACGAAAACGGTTCAAAGATGAACTATATTTGAATGCCCTCCACGGAACTTTAAAATTAATATCCGATTCTGGTTATATCAACGTCCAGTTGTTTTGCGAGTGGTTAAAACATTTTAAACAGTTTAGCAAACCTACAGCTGATCAACCTGTGCTATTGATTCTCGATAATCACAGTTCCCATCGAGACCTACAGGCTATTCAATATTGTAAGGAAAATCACATCGATCTACTATCGTTATCACCGCATTCTAGCCACAGAATGCAACCGCTGGACATTGGATTCTTTGGTCCCTTGAAGAGTCCCTACAGTAAATATTGCGATAATTGGATGATCAGCCACCCAGGGAAGGTGATAACACAAATGCAGGTTGCTGGGTTGTTCAACGCTGCGTATTCGTCTGTAGCTAGTCTCCAAAAGGCCCAAAATGCATTTGAATGTGCGGGAATTTTTCCATGCAATGATAATAATTTCCATGACTCTGATTTTGCTCCCGCTACGGTAACGGATGATTCACAAGTGCCTCAAGCTTCTAATGTTTAAGAATCCCTTTCAACATTGAATGAAGCCATTGCTGACTATAACGACATACCGCGTCACCAAACACCACCACCAGGCTCATCAAATGATCGGTTTAATTAACTTGAGTAAGATATAGTTTGTGAAGATGGGACAGTTATTCCTGGAGAAACTCGAGAAAAGAACGGATGTTCTACGGACTTGGGACAAACCGCAAATACTTCTGTGGTAGATATTTTACCACTTCCTCGTATTGAAGGTCCTGTGCATCGCCGTAAGGTGAAAAGCCAGAAATCCGAAATATTATCGAGTACCCCTTTTACGAAGAAATTGGAAAGGAGTATTGAAGAAAGAGAAAGTAAGCAAGGATCTAGAAGAATAGAAACGAAATCCGTTAAACGCAAGTTGAGTGATGTGGCAACGGCAAAGATTACTGTCTCACCGTTAGGAAGCAAAGATCCAAAGAAGATGTACACAAAAAAATCTAAGACATCTAAAGCTGTTTACGACTGCCCTAGGTGCGGAGAACGATATCCGAATCCTTCTGGAGAAGATTGGATAATGTGTTCCAATTGCAACATTTGGTGGCACGAATCATGTACTACTTATGTTACTGGGAACTTTATTTGCGACAATTGCGAATGATTGTAATAACTTTTAAAAGTGTTTATTTAATTTTTCTTACTTTTTTTACATTTATGACTTTAGATAAGAAATATATAGGTACTGCAAAACGTATGCGTACTATTGGGCTTTGTTCTGCGCACTTTTGAGCACAGGTCTGTGCAAGAGTGCGCAAGTGTATACCTTTACAAATAGTAAAATTAAATAATAAAATTATATACTTCGCCCAAAGTAAGAAAAACTTAGAACCGTTGAGACTCGCAGAATTTGATAACGCTTTAAATACTATTTTAACACAAAAACTTCACTTACTATGATCATTTTTCTACTAAGTGCGTACTCTTGTGCACATTTACCCTACGTAAGCGGCCGCTATTAGGAGGGTGGTTTTTAATGATGTTTATGTATGTTTGGTTTTGTGAATATGAAGACTACCCGTTATGAAAAGTGATCGTATTTAAGAAGTAATCAAAAATAAATGTTTTACTGTGTAATCTTCTATTCCAAAGCTTTTTGAAGTTCTAAACTTCAAAATTGTTTGTTTTAATGACAACTCAATACGGAATACTTTTATGTTTGAGTCTTCTTCTATTTCCTCGCCCTGGTTTCCTAGTCGGGTTTTCCTCTAAATTGTCCAATATTGATGATTTGATTTATCCATGTTGTTCTTGGACTTTCGCTCTTCTTTTTTTTACATTGTTTAGCCGCCATCATTTTCTTGTACAATGTGTTTGCGTTCGTATAAGTTGGCCAAACCATTCCATCTGTTTATTCTATATTTTCTAGCGTACTGATTTCTGACTTAAATAAACTCTGATATCTTCGTTTTTTATACGATATAGTTTGTTGCTTATTTTTCTTAACACCGTCATTTCCATAGCTGTTAACTTGGATTTGTGTTTATGATGGATAGTCAAGGTTTTTAAAGTATCGTCGTGGATCGGTTCATGGTCATATTCATAATCAAAATGTTTTTTTTTATTTTTCGCGGTCTTAGACTTCTTTGTTTTTGAATGTAAGTTCATGTCTAAGCTGGATGCTATTTCTTTAGCAACAATCAATAGATCATTAAAACCTTTATCGGAGCGATAAGCTTTCAAAAAATTATTTAAATGATTACAACACTGAGCAACATCAAAGTTCGTTTTTGAATAATGTTACTAACAATGTTAACTTTACTTAAAATATTACACCACAATCTAAGAATGCAAATGAACTCAAAATTTTGCAATTTTTTTGGCCAACAATGCAGCGATATGTTTTACGTTATTTTCAAAGTTTCTTTTGCTTATTTCAAACAGAGCATCGTAAACCTCCTCAAGTTGATACTTTAAAGGAGTTATTGGATCTATTTTACTAGACCATCGAGTATTCGATAAAGGTTTTAAAGTTAAATTTGTTACATTAGATAAATTAGAATTCAGAATTGACCTGCGTTTAGTAGAAGCTGAAAAAAATACAAACAATTCTTGAACTAAAGAAAAAAAAATTGATGCTCAGAGTATTCGATTTTGCGGTATCATTGACGACTAAATTTAGGGTATGATTGCAACAAGGAACAAAGAAAGCTCGCGGATTGAAATCCCAAATTTTTTTTGTAGACCTACCAAGCATATTTGCCCCATTGTCGTAACCCTGACCCCGCAAATCGTTGATATTTAAGCCTTCTTTCTCTAACGTCGACAAAAGAAATTTTGTCAAGGCTTCACCCGACACATCATCTATAGGACAAAATAATAAAAAAATGTTCTTCTATACTAACTCCCGTGTTCTTTAAATTAACAAATCTTATACAAACTGAAATTTGTTCTTGGTGACTAGAGTCAAGAGTGCCTTTTTAGTTAGTTCTAAAATTTTGAATTTGATTTTTTCACCGATCGAGTTGATTACTTCATTACATCACTAAGGCCAACAGATTTCAAATCAAAATTTTGAAACAGAAGCAGCAAAGTGAATTTTTGTTTCGGGATACAACAACCAAAAACGCTTAATTTTTTCTTTGATCGGTAAAATTCTAAAGAAATAACTATTGGAAAACTTACGCCCCCGACTTTTTGTTTTGATAATGAGCACGGCCACGTTCTACTAATTCTTGAATATTATTAGTACGTAATTTCTTTGGCCATAGTGCAGCATCTTTCGAAAGTTGACACATATTTTCTATTCTGGTAATTTTTGAAGGTGTTGATTTTTCAGACTTGGGTTTTGAAAAAAAAATGCGTAATTTTGACATGGTTTTCCAGTTCTTCCTCTCTTTTTCTTTTATTCAGAAAATTTTGGTATCCAGACAATTTCTTCTATTTTTCTGACATCCTGTATACTGTAAAGAGATTAATACGTAAGTAAACAAATTGACAAATTATTCATGAAAAATGGAAATGTTTCGACGTCTCAAACTCAAACTCGAAAGTATTTTCTCAACATTACTTATTAGTGCTTATCAATTTCTTCTGCAAGTTTTTGACTTTTATTGTTTTAATAAATAAAAAATAAATTTTAGACAATTTTACCTTAATTCACAACTACAACACAAAACACATCGCTATAAATTCTGTAAAACTACAAAAAACTAAAGTTTTAGAAGCAGATATCTTTTACCCTATGCACCTTTTCACTTCGCTAAGTTAATTATCGATCAGGCATCAGGCAACAAATGATATGGCGACCGAAGCAGCGCCTAAATATATAAAAGTCTGTACATTACAAGCTCAGACAGGAAAAACACCCTTGTTCGCTCGTTGGCTCGTTGCAAGCCAAATTTCAAGCTCAAACATGAATAAAATCAGATTTGTTTGAGTTCACACAATGTATGTTATTATGTTACGTATTCGATCGAATAAATGCTATTATTGCGTACTTTCATTTAGAAAATGTATTCTTAATTCGGTTTCCTCGTCTCAAAGAGTAAAAATAAAAAAATAAACTAATCAAAATGAATGTAATAGTTAGTAATTCCTTACTGGTTTTTTTATCGTTATAAATTTTGTTGTGACAATGTTGTTTGTTGCTTTATCTTTTTTTTTTACTTTTGAGTTTTGAGGTTTTTTGGCGCCTTTGGCGCCTCGGTGCCGTCGTGCACCACACTACTTTGCCCTTATGTACGGCGCGAGCCTATTTGCAAGTTCTAAATCATATTTTCCATCATCCGTAAATGCAGTTCTTGAGTACTTTATTGTTACATCTTCCATCATTTTTCCATTATAGTTAAATTGTTTGTTTTATCATCTGCTGTTTCATTACATACGATTGCTTTACTCTAATCCATGTTAACTTTCATATGCCTGTTCTCTATCTCCTCCATCCAAGCATTTAATAGTTTTTGCATTTTTCTTTTATTGTTTGCGATTAGGACTACGTCATCAGTATATAGTAGTGCATCAATCTAAATTTGCTGCATATTTTTATATCCTGTTGTGGTTTTCAGACCTATGTTGTTTTTCTGAAATTTTTCAAGATCCTATCCATTACTATTATAACTAGTAGCAAACTTAAACTGTTTGATTTGCTATTTTCAATTGTACGTCCTTTGATCGGCTCTCATTTGCTTGTATTTTAGCTTTTATGTGTTTATATACTGAAAGAACTAATATTAAATTTATAGTTTTTCTAAACATTAATATATTGTACATCTCTGTGCGGTATCGAATGCCGTTTGTTAGTCAATAAATAATATGATTTGTTCTTTTCCCGTTTCAATCTTCTTTCCTATTATTTTTTTTAGGATATACATTCGTTTGTCTGTTTATCCTAAAAGCTGCTTGCTCTTCTTCTAGTTTGTCTGTATACTTTCTTATTTTTTGTTCTATAATTCTTCTATATGTTTTGTATACTATCGATAATATATGTACATATAGCTCGGTAGTTCTCACAGTTTGTTTGTCTCTTTTTTTGTAAGTGGGGATTATTAGACTATTGTTCCATTTTTCAGGTATTTCTTGCTGTTTTCTTGTATATTTTCCATAAGCAATCTATTTCTATTTTTCCTAGGCATTTTGTCTTTTCCACATGCTGTACCTATTTTGCTTCTATTGTATCTTGTCTATGTATGTTACACATCTCTATTTCTTCTTCGAGTATTTCTTGCTCTCTTTCTTCTTCTCTTAGGGCATCTTGTTCCTCTTCTTTGTCAAATTTTTCGACATAAAAACGTCTTATCTATTTGTCATGTGTTCTGCTTTTATTGCTAGCGTGTTGTCTATATTCCTTATTCCATTCAGCTTGTTCTTTCCTTTGCTTCTAACAATTAGTTTTCTTCTTGCACCATCTGATCCATGACATCAACTCCACTTTTGATTTGATTATAATATAAAATTATATATGGCTTTTTCTTGACACTATTGCTGATAAAGGTGTCGAGATACATGTTACTTAGCAGAATTACAGATTTAGTTTTTTTAGGCGCGTAGCTCGCCAAAGTAACATTTTTTTTAAATAAAACATCGAAGAACAACCTTAGCGATCTCTAAACAGTTTTAGTTCTGTCCCGTTTCTGCTTGAACAAGTAAACCAAAAAAAGTACAAATTTCTTGTAAATCAACATCTTTTTATTTTTTTTTATTTGTCACAATACACTCCTACTCCTACCTTGTAAATTTGTACAGTTTACAATTTCTTGTAAAATTGCATCAGTCAAAAACAACTGTATAGCTTCCTTAGGCGTGGAACTCATGTGCTTCCATATCGAAGCAGGACGGCGACTTGGACCAATATAACATGGTCGAGAAACTGCAGAGTTGTCAGCTGCGGATGTGTTATTAAGAAGTACATTCTTATTAATTATATGATTTTATTTTTATTTTTAATTTATTTATAAAATTAAAGTTTTTAAAATAATATAGCTTATAATTTGTACCATAAATATCGTATTAATAGAAATAAGTAAATTAAGACTTGTAAGAATTGTTGTAGTATACAATAACTATAAATATTTTTAGACATTACTTAAGACTAGCGTGATGTAAACTAAACTTAATCTACGCTAAAAACTCAAAATGTAATTCACTGTCAATTTATTTACATGTTTATGTCACATAAACAATATAAATTTATTTTGTATTATTTAAAAAACGTTGTTTTACAGAATTTAACGCAACTTGGCGTGTTTCCAAAACAATGAACTTAAATCATTTAATTTTGGTAGTGAAAATAACGCTTGCATCATAATTAATTTATCACAAAACGAATAACAACATACTTCTAATAACGTATAGTTTATTATTTTAATAAATAATTTTGAGCAAATTTTTGAAACCAGCAATTTCTATGAAATTAAGAAATAGTTTTGCGTAAACTAATTCGTAGATATGTTTGTTGTATTTTTAATGTTTTAATGCGTTTTTTAACTGAAATATTATATAAAGAAATATACATAAATTTACAAACTTATCAATATAAAAAAAGTTTTTTTTTCATGTTACTCTAGATGTTGTTCCTGTTCCCTTTTAGTAAAATTAGAATTCCGAATAAATATACAGGGTGTATCTGAAATACGACTACAAACTCAAGTAGTTTCTTTATGACATTGAATGAAATTTTTTTCTTTAAAGATTTGGTCTAAAGTGACCCAGTTTTGAGATGATAGCAATTAAAGTTTTTAGGCCGGTAGCTATCTAAACAAATGGAAATTGTTTGTTGATTGTAACTATGCGGTAAATCATGGGTGTAAAAGCTGTAAAATCCGTGAAACTTATTGATGTATTGTGTTAATTTTTGTTTTCCTTAATCTTCCAGATAGTACTGTTTATTTCTTAGCATTATTACTGATCTAGCTTAACAATATATACTTTGTGTACACGATCACGTTTATCTTTGGTTGTAACCATAACAAGACTTTAGATAATTAAATGCAAAATTTAGCTTTATTAGAATTGAGTTCGACAATCTGATTTATTTCTATTTCGATTGTTTAACGGATTTCTTTAGTTGATGCTAAGTGATTCGTGTTAACGTACTAGTACTTCATAATATTTAATATAAATTTTAAATGTACAACAGTAATACTGTTCTAATGTACAGTGATTAACCTTCGCGCCGATATTGTAAATTCTAAAAAATTGGACACAAAGTAGCACTAGAGAAATAAGCCGCGCAGCTAAGGTGTCCTATAGTACGGTAGATCGTGTTTTAAGGAGCTATTTTTTGTACTCTTATCATGTTTAACGAGTCCAACAATTAACCGACGTTTATTTTGAACCGCGAGTTGAGTGACAAAATATTATTTTCAGAGTGTTGTTTTACACGAAGGTGCTGAATTTTCACAACACGCATGTTTGAAATGAAGAAAACTCTCATGAAATTCAACAAAGTAACTTTCAGTGGGTTTTCTATTAATGTTTTGGCGAGTATTTTAAGAAATAGTATAATTGGACCAGAAAGAAAGACTTACAGGCGAATTGTACTGTCGCAAGAAACTTTTGCGCAAGAATTTCATGATTTACGTCTTGAAGTTCTCAGAACAATGTGGTTTATGCACGATAGAGCTCCTCCGCATGCAAGTCGTCACGTTTGCGATTTCTTGAATATAATTTGTATGGCTCGTTGGATTGGAAGAAACGGAACTAGACGCTGGTAGGCCATATATTAACCCTTTAGATTTTGGACTTCTGGAGCCACGTAAAAGTTAAAGTATACAAAACCACCGTAAATTATAGACAAGAACTGCAAAATCAATTTTTGGCAGCTGCAAATGCAATTAGACACAATTTGCAATTATTTACAGAAGTAACGAACAATTTTCGGCTACGTTTAGACGTTTGTGCTTTATATAATGTAGAAGGTATTATCTACTGTACTTGAAAAGAATGTGCAAAATAGCAATTTTATTTAGTTACAGTAATTTAACTACGCGTTATCCGATAACATTATTTTGTATTTATTTTTATTTTTGGTGTCAGCAAATCCCTGAGAAAAAATTTGCACTTCTTAGAACAAAGAATAATTTTATTCGTGGTGTCAACAACCATAGGAGACTACAAATCCGTAATTTATGATTTGTTTTGCTAAAATTTTTAATTTTTTTTAATGTTTTAATGGAACTTTTATTTTGACGTTTTTTGCTTGTATTTATGCTCTAATTTTGCCTGCTAAAATAACAACCCATTAATCAGATACGCCTTGTATACAAAACCAAACTATACAGACAATGGCTATGACAAATAATAATCCGCTATCATTCAAAAGTCAGTAACGCAGTAAGACTTAAGACTTTTAGTCGAACATAGAGTCTTTTAAACAGTAGTAATTTTTTGCAGTTAGTTAGTTTTTTGGAGGTTTTTAGTGGTACCGTGTGATTCTTTTAAATCTTTAATGGTGATAAACTTATCATCCACTTAGTCATCACAGCTACTGCTATTTGTCAGTGAAGCTTTGAAAAATTAATATCTCAGACTGTGTGATTGTCGTATTCGATCGAGTTGTGAGTTGGTGTATGTGTTGAACATATGTCGTGACATGTTTCGCATCATGCAATCTCGCGTCTTTCTCTCTTCCTATTTTTGTGAGATAGAAACCAAAACTCCCGTGACCCGTCAGAAATTGTATTACATAGTGGTTTAACCCCGTGCCTCCCCATTTCAGTCACTCATCAATTCTGCTATAAACTTTGTCTTGCGTTTACTCGCTAACGCTTGCCCTATCTTATTTTTCATCTTGTCCGCAGATGATGTTCGAAATTCTTTACTCTCATTTGTATAACTCCTTAATAGGCGGTATTGCAGCTACCACCAAAATGTCTTGCGTCGACACCGTTTTATAGGCCGCGATTATTCTCTCTCCTTTGCGTCTTTTCTAACATATCGAGGTGATGCTTCGACTCCAGTCTGGGTCCTACAAAAAGGCACTATAAAAAGAACGAAGCGTACCATTCTTTTGATCGGAGCTTGGTTTTCCCATGCTGAACATCAGTCGAACTAAACTCTTCACGGATTTTTCCGTTTTCTTGCATACACGTCTCACATGCTCAGTCATTTTCCCGTTGTCTCCGAATCACACGCTTATGTACTTTAAAGTCTTCCACTTTTGATATCCAAAGCCCCTACTCTTATGAAAAAAAATTTCAATTGTCCGTGTTCGACCAGAGCTACCGGCTTCGGTTTTATCCGAGACCAGACAGAGTCCGTGATATTTTAATTAGTTTTCTACCCTATAAATCTCTTCTTTTTTTCTCCTTTTTACCATTGCTAGGTCATCTGCATATTCCAACAGCGTGACACCGTCCGGCATCGCCAGCTCCATTACTCCCGCCGTGAGTTCTATTTTTTCACGCAGCCACCTTTTCCTGAAGTAATCTTTTACTATGCAAGTACGCCGGTGCACATTTGTCTTCTAAAGCCCTGATAATGCCCGTATGTATCAGGCTGTTATACGTGTTCTGAACGTCGAGCGTCACTAGGATGCAGCATCTGTATTGGCGCTTTACCTCTCTTTCTTTATCAACACTTTTTAAAACCCCCCAATTGCGTTTAGGGCCTTTCCTAAAACCAAATTGGTTTTGGTTTAATTAATTTTCTATCTCCATCCTCCCCTTTCATTTTTTCTCCTAACAATTTTCCTAAAACCAGAAATCTAGTCTAAATCCCCCGGTTTTTCCGTTAAGTTTAGTAGGTTTTAAAAAGACCAGCGCCAAACTCCCGATCTTCCAGTCTTTCGGAAGAGACATTTGTTGACGCATGACAGCAGGTTGTTTCTCATCACTGCGTAGAATTTCCGCCGTTATCGCATCAATCCCGAGGCTTTCCCGCATTTCATGCGCCTTACGGCATCGTTTAGTTCTTCTCTCGTTGCCACCGGTACTTCGTTGGTCGGCACCTTTTGTCCACTCAATCTTACTGTGCTTTGGAAACAGTTTCTTCTGCTCCAACGCTCACTTTTACTTTCGTACCAAACCTTCTTGTCACGATCTTGTATCCATCTTTTCGTGCATTTTTCGTTAATGGGTTCATCTAGTTCTGTTCTTTACTTTTTCTTATTGATTTTGTTTTTGTTGGGCTTGTACTTTTCTAGTTTCACGCATTCACTTCTAACTTTCGCTGTGTCCACCATGCACTAAAACTATATCTTTTTCCCTGATTTTTACCGTTCTTTTTCAAAGTACACTTGCATCCTTTCACAATCATAGTTGTCATCTTTTTTTCACTCATACCTTGCACATTCCATCAGTCTTTTTCACCAAAACGATTGCTGATTGCTGTTTCCCTTTACGAAAGTTGGTGCGCGTTTTACGTTTGCCACGGCAAGTACGAGAGACGGTGCTAATTTCGCGACGACTTCTCCCCTCTAATTCGTAAAGGAAGAGGTAATTTTCTGTTTTTTGTTTTTGCTTCCCACTCGTTGATAATGTTCAAGAAGTGATCTCTCCTTCTATTATACGTAGATTCCGAAAATAATAAATCTTCTACCTCCACTATTATCTTTGTCCTTTTTCGATTTCTTTCACCCTTACATTGTTACCGTGTATTTTTACTTTAATTCCGACATCGCTATTTCTATCTGACAACCAACATCTTGCGGTCGCAATGGTAAGTAGCTGGTTAGATTTCGTAACAATCATTACTTCTGCTCCAGATTGCAACGCAGTGTGCTCTAGTTTTTGCGTCGCAGTCCTCTTGTCAACGTTTTTTTGTAAAATCTCAATCAATATTTTTCACTCTCTTTTCACTTACGTTTTACAACCTCTCCACCTCTTTTGTAAACTTTTCACACCTCATACTATCTGCCCTACGCCATCTACACCACACACATAACACTTAATCTTATTTTTACACCATTTTGTTTTGTGCCCCTTCTTCCCGCTTCTCAGACATTTTTTTCTCTTTTTTTGTTTTTGCAGTCCCTTTCCTTGTGCCCGTGCTCTTGGCACCTGAAACTCTAATGTGGCATCACCCATTCGTTTATTTTAAACTCTTGTCACTCTATCTTAAATCTTTTTTTTTGTAGCAACAAATACCCCAATTCCCTCGTTGCTTCCGCCTTTATCTTTTTGCATCTTTTTTTGTTTGTGTTTTCCTTCTCCCACTTCATTAACCTTAAAACCTGTGTTTTTGTTACCTCCTTTTCCCACTATCTTATGTATCGCCTCTTCTATTTTTTCCCCATTGTATCCTATACATCCTCCACTTTTAGCACTACATTTCTTTCGCCATCTTTACGTCCTTCATTTCTAAGCATTTATTCACACATTCTTTTATCTTTTTATTTCCACTTTTTTTCCAATATTTGAATTTTTACATCTCCACTTCATGCACCCCTATCTCTCCAACGTTTACCTCCTTTCTTAGTTTTCTGATCGCGTCAGCGTAACTATAACGTACCTTGATCTATACGAACAACGTGTCGCGTCCCAACGTTTTTTCCCTGCTCCACTTCTCTTTTTCTTTATACATCGAGCTGTTAAAACCGCTCTTCTTACCTAGATACTCCAGCACCTTACTCAACACCCCGGCTATTTTTGCGCCGTAGGTTTTCACGTGTATCTCCCTAATTTGTTGAGTGGCCAAGCTCCTCACCAGTTCTTCCATCGCTTTACAGATTTGTTCTACTATCCCGTCTTATTCTTCTACCTTGATTATAAGCATTCTCACAAAATCTATTTCTTTGTCTATGTCTTTTTTATTTTTTTCTATTACTCCGTTGCATTCTCTCTTAATGTAGCAGAATTCCGTGCCCTCTTTCCACTTACATGCGTTCAGCAGTTTGTTGATGCTCTATCCTTTCCGTTTGAATTTGCCGCTTCTTCTCTACACCCTTTGTCCTCAGCCTCACTTTTTACCAAACGCACTATGTTTTTCTCTCCATTTCCTCGTTTCCTTGAATTTCACAACTCTGAAGGTTTTCTCTAATCATTCTCCGACTCTACTCTACTACCTGGAAAAACGTTCTATCGTCTTTTCCTCTACTACTCCACTATTTATCTTTTTTAGTCTCTCTTCCTCTTTCCCTTTGTAAGTCTGCGTTCCTATCTTGTTTTTGCTTCTGTTTCTTCCGTTTCGGCAGGCACGATTTCTTTTACTTCCGCTGTGATGCTGCTGCTTCGTCTAAAACATTAAACATTTCGTTTATCAGCATGCTGGCAGCACTGCTTGCTCTTTCAACCCACTACTTTAGCTCTCTTTGAGTGTTATTCCACACCTCGCTTCTTATTTTTTCCGCATCTGATCTTAGCCTAAACTCAAGCAGAAGAACTCCTTCAGTCAAAGACGGTTCTGGCATACTACTGAAGTATTTGCCAAATCTTTTCTTGTTGGCAGATGTTTTCTGTTCCATGCTAGATCCAATACTCTTATGTTACTACCCAGTGTGACCTCTACGTATCTTTCTGCCGTCAGTAGCGGTGACGTCTATATTGCTAGCCTCGATCCTGACACTTTCGGGATTTGCTTGTCCAGGTCCCCTAACGATGCCGAGTTTTAGTTTTTTAGTGATTATGGTGGTTCTAAGAGTAATGATGACTTGATTAGTAGATAAATCTTGGGTGTGTGCTATACCGTTTGCGACCGCGTAATCTAGGTCAGAGAGTTTATTTGGATTACTGGGCCAGTAAGTGAGTTTTCCAGTGCAGGTACTTCTCGTTATATATCTGCGTGTTTGCATAATTTGTGGGATTGTTTTTATTTGATTCAGAAAAAGTCTGTTGATTGATCTGTAATTGTAATTTTCTGGAGCACTGTAGTTATTTATAACATTGATTGTGTAAAATTTACGTTTATTCAAAAAGTTAAATTAGATATTGTGCTCGCAACTTTAGTGCAATTTTGGTGATAGGAGTTAAAAGCTCGTATGGTATTGCACTTTCTAACAAAGCGCGTCAAGGGCGTGTTCACCCTGAGAAAGCCAAATGCAGACTAACAAAAAGTTAAATTTGAAAATATTAACACTTTTATGTGTGAGATAAGTTTCTTGTTTATTTGTAGACAGAATTGGCAAAAGGCTTTTGTTAAAAACATTTTTTTAACACTATCTATGTTGTATAAATCTTTAGATTAAGAATCCTAGAAGATTTTCTGGTCATTTTTTTCATCTTTAATAATTAGTGGTTAAACTTATCGATTATTTGTAATAATGAATAGGTTTTTAAAAACTTTATTGTCGATAGACAAAAACCAGCTTTTACAAGAATTTGAAACACAAAAAGACGTTTCGGATATCTTAGACAGTATGGGATGGCTAATTATTTATAATAACGTTGACAAATAGATAATGATGCACGTTGAATTATTGATTTATTTTTCATCGTGTTTATGTATTAGAAATTATTTACGCTCAAACAATTTTATATCTGCTTATAAGCTTAAGATAACTACTGCAAGATGTAAAAAAATAGCGAACAAAGGAAAATGTTTTTGTTGAAATGCGTTTTCTTAATTTATTAATAATTTAGTAACCAACAGCAGTTAAAGTTATATATTAGAAAAACTGTCGCATATTACTTTGTTAAAATAATTAAAAGAATACGTAAAAATATAGATATCCAAATTATAGCAGAAGACGATGATATATGTTTATAATAATTATAGTGCGAAGCATTTAAATAATGTTCTATTCTAAAATATCCGCGAGTATTAAAACTGGTTTTGTTTTTTCAAGTTAATTAACAAAGTCGCCAGAAATTAATCTAGTAATTTGTATGAACGAGTTTGATGATATCTTTTAGAGGCCGAATACTACTGGTTATTTTGTCGGAGGCACCACACTAATAATAAATAGTGGTAATTTAGAGGTAGTGAAAATGTAGTCTTTTAACATATACAATCTTTTGCTATCGTAAGACGTGCCTATTTATTTGATGTATATTCATAGGCTTCCTGTTCATTTTTAACTGTCACGCTGCTTACACAACTTAGAACTGTGAATTGTATTCAATGTTCAGATAGGAATTTGGAATGCATTGACTGTTGTAAATTCTAAACATTGCCGGTTATAACAGCTGTTAAGTAACTGTACTTTTGTCAAAAACAACCTTTGTTTGTTAATAATGTAGTTAATGCTAATACAGTTTTTTATAAAACGAGCAGTAATCATAATATTATATTGAGTCCAGCTTACTGCAATTTAGAACTATTCAATTTCTTTAATGGACAAAATAGATAATAACTCATTTGTACGAGTTCTTAAACTTTCAATAACCATCGGCGCATTTGATGTAAATAATCCATAATAATTATCTTTTTTAAGCAATTTTTTTAGCTTTGGCAAAACACATTCTGAAACTATACATATTTCAAATTTCTATAGCTTCTTAATAGTGACAAAAATTGTACCTTTGTATCATCAAAAGCAAAGAAAGTTAAAACATCGTTTTCTTCTAAAAGTTTTTAAAACATAAATATCAATTATTATTTATATGGGTTGGCAACTAAGTAAATACCAATTGCACAAATAGATGCTTAAAGCCTTTTATTCATGCTATAATTTTTTTTTGCTTAAGAAATTAATTCGGGATATTTTTGATAAAAGTTATTAGTTTGACGGTAATTTTAACAAAAACGAGCATTTTCGTCGTATTTTACTTTACCGTAAAAGAAAAAAAGCACCACAAGCTGCTAAAAAGTTACATGATGTGTATAGTTAAAAAGCAATAAAATAAAGATAGTGTCAAAATTAGTTTGGTAAATTTCGTTTTGGCAATTGTTCAACCAAAGATGACCAATATATTTAATTCAAAATAATCTAGCAACTACATTACATATCGTATACGTCTTTCGATAGTTATGCTGTCATCTTCAGCGAACTGATACTAAAACTATAATTATGATTAAAGCTAATTTATATTAACATTACGTGACGCTTCGTTACGTCTCAATTTGTTTTTATAAATTTCCAAACTCTCGTATGAATCTAGTTCTTTTCTATTGTTTATTTTGCATTCTTTTACATTGAACATGAGTTAAGTGCTTTTTATAACGAGTTTTTAGAGATTTTTTGGTTTGCCCTATACATATTTGGTTACAGTCTTTACAACAAATTTTTATATATTCCCGATATATAGCACATATCTATTGGATCTTTCGGATTACCTAAGAGGTTTTTTATGTTATTGTTATTGGTTGTTACTATTTTGTAATTAATTTTTAAGAAGATTTTTTGAAGTACTCTAATATATGTGGGATAATACGGAAGCTTTACATATTTATTTTCTGTTTTGATGTTAATATTTTGTGGTCACATTTTTAATATTTAATTTATGTTTCTGTTTTCTAATGATACTGTTGACTATTGATTCCGAAAATCCATTGTATGTTTGTTTAATATATTGTAATTCTTTGTTAAAATTATTTTTTGATCAAAAGAAATTCAATAATCGTTGAATCATAAATTGAAAAGCAGCAAGTTTTGTGTAAAAAGTGATGGTTAGAATCATTTGCTATTAATCTCATGGTGTTTGTATCTTTGCGGTAAATGCCAATATCTAATTTATTGCCCTTTCAGATCACTAAAGTGTCTAGGAATGGCAACTTTGCATCGTTTTCTATTTCATGGGTAAAATAATCGTTTTTTGTAGCAAAACAACTCTCCTTTCAACTAACGGTATCCAATCCAGTCCTACCAAAAATTTACGGTTTACCTAAAATACATAAGCCAAGAAAACTATTGCGTTGAATGGTCTCAGGTATCAACGCTTCTACATATCTAATATTAAAATGGTAATCAAATAAATTCAACAGTTTGAATTATCAACAATCACATCTCAGCATCAAGAATTCTTACGAATTTATTGAAATAATTAAAAACTTTGAACTGACTGAACATGAAATGTTAGTATCATTTGATGTTAATGCATTGTGTCCCATGTTATCTAAAAACTACTTTGACAATACAAAATTAAAAAAAAATTGTAAAATTAGCAAAATTATGTATGTACAATCATACTTTCAAATTAACCGTAATATTTACCACTAAAAAAACGGAACAACGACGGGCAACAGCTTGTTTCCATTTATGGCTAATTTGTTTATGAGTAGATTTCAAACCGATCTAAAGCAAAATTTAAATTACTTCCAGAAAATTTGACTTAGGTATGTGGACGACATTTTTGCAGTTATTGATGCTAGTGTTTTTAGCTCCCAAGGATTTGTTGAGGTTTTAAATTCAAAATTTGAAACTATTAAGTTTATCCATAAAATAGAAGACAATATTATATACTTATATTAGAGAACTTTAAAAAATATTTTCAAACTTTAATTACAAAATAGTAACAATTACTAACAATAACATAAAAAACCTTTTAAGTAAGCCAAAAGATCCAATAAATATGTGCAATAAATCGGGAAGATATAAAATTAGTTGTAAAGACTGTAACCAAATATATGTAGGGCAAACCAAAAGACGACAGAAAAACCGTCATAAAAAATAATTACCTCATGTCAAATATAAAAAAATACATAAATCTATTATTGCCCTACATATGTTCAAAAGCAACCATAAAATAGAAGACAACAAACTAATTAACAAAATAAACAATAGAAAAAAACTAGATCTATACGAAAGTTTAGAAATTTATAAAAACAAATGTATATTGATGAAGAAATGAAGATCGTTAGGTTTTTCGAAATTGTTCAACTTAGTTCAAAATTAAATTTCTCACACGCAAAGTGTATAAAACTTGTTAAGAAGCTTGATGTTTGGATTCCACGTAAATTGAAAGAAATCGAACGCGATTTGCATCTTAAATGCAGTTAATTCGATTCTTGTTTGAAACTAATTATCACTGGTCGTAAAAGATGGATTTTTACAATAACGTCAATCAAAAACCATTGTGGTCCAAGCATGATGAGCTACTACAAATCATCAGATAGTACATCTTGCGGTATTGCAGCCTTAGTTGGATTTGTTTCTTCCAAATATGTTTACTCTATGTTAGTCGTTTGTCAAAATAAATTCCCAGATAGGAGTCTTACTTAGTTGCACGGCTAGACAAGCGCCTTTACGGAGTGTAAATGTTACGTGTGCTGACTTAGTCGTTTTTGCTTTATTGCGCTATCGTTTAAGCTGAGCTTCAATTTTGTTAAGATGGGATTGGAGCAAATTGGATGCGTGGTTGTGATTATGATGGGAAGCTATAACAGCTGTGTCATGTGCGAAAGTAGCTGTTTGTGTATTTATTGATGTTGGCATGTCGGCTGTATACAAGGTGTATAACAATGGTTCAAGGACGTTGCTTTACAGTACACTGGAGTGAATGTCTACCAATAAAGAGTACTATATAGTATAAATGAGATAAACAACCAAACACTTTAAATAGAGTAGGGAAAAGACTGATAGAACGATACAAAGCAGCATCGCAAGGATCTTTCCCAGCCTTTGAAATGAGTATATTTTAAGCTACTTTCTATTGGTTTGGATAGTAGTCCTTAGTATTACATTAAAGATATATTCTATAAGCTTATAAGTCACTGGTGGCAGTTCTTTTAATAATCTACCTAATCGCTGTTCCGTTTCCTAACTGGTGGATTATTGTTTTAGACATTCTTAATACTGTTAACCAGCTTCTACAAGTCTTTATCTTCCGCTGGTGATAGGTTTTCTAAAAAAAATTTAGTACAATAATTTTTGTTTTCTTCCAAGAGTTTTTTTGTTTCCCTAGTTGCAAAGTGAGATTTTTCTTGTCTTTCGGTGCTCGCGTTGGTTGCCATCGTGTTCTTAATTTTTTTTCTCCAGTATTTTTCTTTTAATACAATCAGGACAAAAACCGGGCATGTCTGTCATTGCCACTTCAAAAGTAGTATTCCACGCGGCTTCCTGTATTACCTTCGTCAAATGTTTAGTTAATAATTCCATGTTTTTATCCCTAATAAATGGTAAATGGAAGAGCCAGAAAGATTGCTTCTGAAAGAATCCCAATCAGTGTGGTTGCTTGTTAAAGTAGCTAGCTTAATTTTTTGAAAATGTAGGTCAGTCAGAACAGACGTGTGATCTGATGACAAGTCGAAGCTTAGTTTAATAGTAATATAATGTTGTAAGATGTCTTTTGTTACATAAAAATCTAGTCCGGATCCTTGTTACAATCAGTGAGCCAGTAAGTTGCCTCGCCCGATGATAAATTTTGGAGGTTATTTCTTAGAATTGCTTGGTGTAATTGTCTCCCTTTTGGAGAAATCAGTTTAGAATCCTAAGATGTATGCTTAGCGTTGTAAAAAAATGTTTTATATTGTTCATTACTGATGGCTTAGTTTGATGGACAGTATACTGCTAAAAGTACTAGTTTTGCTACGCAGTCCTGCATTTGAATTGTCGTAGCTTGCATATTTGGTTAAGTGCGTTTACTGAGTTGTTTATTATTGTTGCTGATCCTTTCCTAGATTCACTGTTAGAATGTTGGGTGAGATTTATTGTGTAGTGAGATATTTTGATATAACTCCTGTCAGTAATGTGTGCTTCGGAAATTAACATTACATCTACATTATGCAGAATAATAAAAGCTTCTAATTCTTGAGCATGTTTGACTAGACCATTGGCGTTCCAGATGCATAATTTAAATCTGATGGTTTTCATTGTATCGTTTTGTTATCAGAGAGGTCAGGAGATCTAGCATCCTATCAATTTTCTATATCATTTTGGTCATGATTTCATGAAGAATTTTGTTTGGTTGCTGATGTGATACAGCTAAGATGTGCTTGATTGAATTTATTTTCCTTTTTGGTTTATTTGGTTATTACCTCTAGTTTTGTGTAGATAGGAAATTTAAGGGAGACGTTTTTGGCTATTTAAGATTTTATTTAGCTAGGACATGTTAATTTTACGTTTATAAAAACGAGAAAAAATTTTTTTTGTAATTGTTTATAGTCGTTACAACCTTTGTAGTTGGCAGTGTGATTTCCAATTAGAAAAATTTCTTGCTCATGCCAACGTATAGTCACTACAGCTAATAAATGTACAAACAAAATCAAACATAGTAAGTTTAGGTCAATTCAATATTAAAGTAAATAAGTTTTTCAAGATTTCAGTGTAAAAGCAAAACTAAACGTCTTAGTTAAGATGAATGAAATCTGACAGCAGAGCCATCTCATAGTATAACTATGAATGAATAATAGTATGTAAATGACTATAGAGATGGTAACTTATCCATCTCTATAGCTATTTACATAGTCTTAGTTAACGTTGTTGCATTATTAGAAAACCTCCCTTGTAAAAAACTCTATTTCAGTTTAACATCAGACGAGTAAGCTTTAGCGTTTATTTGTATAACGTTTTTTAAAAAATATGTTACAATAAAAACGATTTTTTACGCTGCAGTTGCAAGTCCTAACAAAAAAATAAATTTTAATTGACAAAAAACAATTAAAAAGTTAAGCACAGTTGACTAAATTTAGTTAGTTAGTAGATGTGTAAATGTGTAAATTGATAAAACCGTTGTCGGGAAAGGTTTAGGCTATAACCTATTTGGACTACATAGAAATTTGGAGTAGCTGAAGCTATTGCTCACGATTAAAGTTTTCAAAGCTTGTAATAGCTTATAGCAAGTAGAAACCTAAACAGTTACGATCTGAACAAAAGAGTAATAACAATCGACGAAAGCTTACGCCATACGAAGCCAAGAAAGAGTCGCAGAGGTGTTCGTGAAAAAATTTTTGTCAGTTCAGGGTTTTTTAGAGTTGGATTTTGATCAAAATTAAAATTTTGAGCCTGTTCTGTTTCAAGAGATTTATCAATTGTTGAAAATTAGAAAAATTAGGACAACGTTTATTAATCCTGAGTTTGAAAGCATGTTTAAACAATAAAAAAGTATGGTTTTTATACATCAAAAAAAGTGGAACCCGTATTTGCATTTGTTTCTAATAACGTATCGATAATTTGTTTACAAAAGCTCCGACCAGACATTGTGCTGTGCTATGCTTGATCGTTAATTACGTTTAGCAAACAAAGCTAGAGAAAAACATTGCTACAGAAAATTATGTCAACAAGTTGATAAAAATATACACAAAGCAGTTCAGGAAATCACTCAAATTGGTAGCGAAAGAATCAAGCCTAGGTGTTGCGTTAAAGCGCACAACAATAGGTTTTAACTGGTCGACATAGTGTGGCTATACAATTCCTAAAAAAACGTGGTTTGTCGCCAAACCTCCAGAAGCAATGGTAAAATTTTTAGAGTTTTACAGTGTCTCGTTATTGCCACGATTTCTTTTACAAGTGCCGGGTCCAGTTTTTTGTTCTAGAGGAGAACGATCTTAAGAAACCGATAAATCAAACGTTCTAGAAATGTTCTGAAATGTTAGACGCGGTACAAAATGTCATTTTCTAAGCAACGATAAAAAGTATTGCGTTTCTATCCATTTTTTCTTGACTACTACTACATTTTGTGTTTGTTCATGTGTTGTGCCATGTTTTTTAGTATTTCTTTCAGTATGTTATTTAATGTTTTCGTTGGTCTTCCTAGGGTTTTCTTTTCAATAGATTTAGCATGTAGGCATTGTCTTGTTTTATTGCTTACGTGGTCATACCATGCTAGTTGTTTCTTCTCGATTTTGTTTTAAATCTGTTCTTGCTTTACTTTTTTGTAGATTCTTTCATTTTTCCATCTCTCTATTTTTGTGATGCCAAGTATTTTCCTTAGGTATTTCATTTCTATAGCTGTTAAGCATATTGCTCTGTAATTTTACGTTTTATTTTTATCACCTTTTTTGTGTATCGGTATTCTTATTTTTTTTTCAATTCTTTGGTATTTTTCTAGTTAACTTTGCTTCATTACAGATGTCCTACATCCATTCTTTCACCTTTTTGCCTCCCCATTTTATCATTTTGGGAGCTATTTGGTCTGGTCCATTTGCTTTTCCTATTCTTAGTTCTTTTATTAATTTGTTTATCTCTTTGGCAAATATTTCTTCTTACCGTTTTTCTTCTTCTTCCTCTTGGCTTTCTGTTTGCATCTTTCCTTAATTTTTATTTTTTTTAATTTGTTTTTATAATGTGTTCTCCATATTTCTAAGTTTTTTCTTGTTCTTAGCTATTTTCTTTATTCTGTCTTTTATGTATTTATTGTTTTTGCTTTTTTACTTCTTCTTTTGTTATATTCTTTTTGTTTTTTTCTGTTAGTTTTTAAATATTTTTTCCACACTTTTTTCTTACTGACAATTTTTTGTTTTACTTTTTTATTCCACCATCTATTCTGCTTTGTACATGGTTGTATTGTTTTTTTCTCTACATATTTCTCTTATTTGCAATATTGCTGTTTTAAGCGTTTCCAGTATCTCATTTACGTCTATTTCTTGTTTCTGTTTTTTGTATTAAATAATTTTTTTTGGTATTTTTCTTATATTTTGTTATCTCGTAATTTTTCCTATTTTTAAAACCGTATTTCTTCTTCCATTCATTTTTGGATGTACTATATTATTTTTTCCTATTACTAACTTATGTTGTGTATTCGCTTCTGTTTTCTTGATTGTTTCTACGTTCCCTATGCAGTTACCCATTGGTTTTGTATATATTATCTAGTCTATAGAGCTTCTTGCGTTTCTCTCAGGTGCTTCGAAAGTTTATTGTATCTCTTTTTCATATCGTTCTCAATGCTGAACTGAAGCAACCTGTCCTTATTTGTATTGCTTTTCTTTTCTTTGTAAGTTCCTACGCTTTCTAATTCATTTTCTTTGTTTTTTCTTACTCTAGCATTATAGTTTCCTATTAATAGTATGTTTTCGTTTGTTTCTCTATACTTTTGTAGTTTCCTTTAACTCGTAGTAGTAACTTTTCATTATCTTTTCTTCTGTACCTTGTACTAGAGCATCTGTTTGTATTATACCTAGTTTTGTTTGCTATTGTTCTTTGGCTCACTAGGTTCGATTTTGTTAATTTTTTTAATACTATTATTCCCACCCATTCTTTAACTTTCGTTGTATTTCCTGTACAGTATAATATATACCCATCTTTTAATTGTATTCATCCTTGGCTTTGCTTTTTGTTTAACTAATTCCTAGTATATCTATTTGAATTTTTTAAGTTTGTCTACTAGTTCTTCTTTTTTGCATTTATGGTTGTTACGTTTGATGTTGCCACTGTTGTTTAGTTTGTCTTTGAATTTTTTTCTGTTTTACTCTGTGTTTTATTTGTTTGTTTGTTGTATATATGTAGTTTGTCCATTATTTTTTTTATATCTGTTCCATCGTTTCTTCTTTAACTGATTTGCGTTTGTTTGGTTTTTTTTCTACTGTCACTATTTTTAAATTACTTCTTGTTTTTTCTATAATTTTGTCCATATTTGTTGCCGTTGTCATCATTTTTTCCATGTTTTTATTTTTTGTTTTTATCTTTTGCGATTGTTGTACTGTTTCTGTTTCTTCTTCATTTCTTTCTTGCGGTTTCCTGTCTTGTTTTTCCTTTTCGCGTTGTTTTCCTCCTTTATTTGTTCTTTGTGGTGATGGTCTTCTGTTTTTTGTCTTTTTTCATTTTTTCGCTTTTGTCTTCTTCTGTCTGTATATTTTGGAGAGTATATTTTTTGCCGTTTATTTTTTTTTATATGCTAATTGTCCTTTCTTTCTCATCTCTTTCATTTTTTTACAAGCGCTTTTTTATGTGTTTGTTTTTTTTTTGTTAATGCTTCAGCAAATCATACGTTTGAACATCTAAGCTTTCTAGCATTGTTCATTATCTCTCTCTTTTTATTCATTAATACCAGTTCCATCAAGATTGTTCTATTTTTGCCTTCTACAAATGTTAATAGCAACTTTTATGTCTCTTAGTATCTGTCTTATTCATTTCTTTGTTTCCAACTCAGGTTGTTCTTCGGCTTCTTGGACTCCTAAGATTACCAATTTCGTTTTTCCTATTTCTTTTTCTAATATTTTTATTCTTTTTTCTTGTTGAGCTGATGTTAATTGCAATTTTTTAATTTGTTTCTTCAATTCCATACAATTGTTTGTGATTTTTTTCTAATTTCTTTTTGGGTCTTATCTATTTTTCCTTCCATTCTTTCGTTTCTATTTTCCATGTTATCTAATTTGGTCTTAATTACCATTAATAAAGTCTCCACATTTTGAATTTTCCTTTGTTGTTTTGACGTTATGTTACGTTTCCTTTATAACGTTCCTTTCCGATTATATTTCCCTTGTGGTAAATTTCGAATTTGCGCGCTTTATTAACTGATAATGGTTTTTCCCTTGTGTAGGATTTCACTTTTGCGTTTTTTGTTTATTGCACGTTGGTGGTACTGAGTCGCAAGTTCACCAACTTTACTGTTGACGTTTGTAGTGCGTTTGAACTAAAATTGCCCTTATGTTATCTGGTTCTTGTGTTATTTTGTATTGTTTGCTCTATCATTTAATTAATTTTGGAAATTTTCTTAAAGGATACAATAACTTGTAGCTCTCTAACCTTTTGATGTTGTTAGTCAAAAATTTGCAATAAAACAGCAAACAAGCAAATATACTACGTCAAACTAATAACAAACTTCCACACACCGAACCGCCATTTTGTAAATTTTCACTTGATTATTACAAAGATTTGTATCAAAAAAATATTTTTTCAAATGTTTACAAATGGATAACATTTATCCTTTGTCAGACTTGTTTTCTTTGGTTTTTTAAAGACATCTCGTGTATTAAAACGTTCATATTCAACAATTTAAGAACTGTAACATAATTTTTTACTATGTAACCTTATTATTTTGACAAACAGTAACGTACTTTCTATTTTATAATTTATTCTCAATTTTGACACCAAAATGTATAGGCATGAAAGAAACCGGAAGATTATTTCGGCGTTCTTTGTAATTTGAATTACATAAGATTACATATCATTGAGTGGTTTTTCCGTAGCATAAAATAAATTTACATATACGCAGAAGCATAAAACATATAATTTTTAGTTTAGTAACATAATTAAAGGAAGTCAATAATGTGGTTTATAATAATAAAAAATTAAGGTAATGCCAACCTTTACCGTGTTAATGTGCATGAAAAAAGTATTTTTAAAGTTAGTGTGAAATTTTCAAAACAATGAGTAATATATTATGTATGAGCAAGCCGTCTTTTGACTAGCAAACTGTGACAATTTAATGAGCCTACACTTTTTTTCATTTATAAATGACAGATCTTATAAATAATTAAATTTTAGAATACATTTATAGGTTATTAACTTTTTGCCGAAATCATAGAATATGAATGAACGTAACAGAATCGTTTGATTGCGAAAACTTACTTTGTAGTATAGTTTTTGACAAAATCGTAAAATTTCCTTCCTACTTAAATTATTTATTTATATAAGATTCTAAAAAATATAATTTATATATAATATGTGATATAATGCAAAAAATAAATTTGTAGAGTGAGGCAATTAATTTTTGTTGTTAACAATACATACAAATGTAGTTTGAAATATTGTTAGCATCAATAAAAATGTTAAAACATTATTTTTAAAGAATTGCGAATCTTAAAAAACTGGTGTAGTCACCAAACGACTTTCTTATACCTAAGGAATTTCTACATGTTTTTTATTTTCAAATTAAAGAAAAACATTCAGGTCAAAAGAATATTGATAATTAAGAAAACTTAGGTTTATTATTTTATTTGCTTAAAAGAAATAATAGTAAAAGTACTAGGTATTTTTTTTTATTCTACCCACTTTGAAGCCATATGTACACGTTTGTATTGACTTCCTAGCATGCATTAATTTTTTTGAAAGTTTTCTCCTCGAGTTCATTAAAATATAACCAAAATATGGCAAATTGAGGTTATGTAGTCATATTAATTAACCCCTATATTTGTGCGCCTCGATACTGTTTTCCCCTTTAGTAAATCAGTATAAATTATTATTTTTAACGAATCTTCCTTTTCCTTCAAGATATGGAATTCTTTTCTAAAAATCGTCGCAGACAGGATTCGAACCTAGATTATATTTGGAATTCATTATAAATCATAAATCAAATATTTAATAAACTGTTAATAGAATTTATTTATTTTGAATAAATTGTTAGGAAGAATTATCTCCATAAGAAACTGTAAAAATAAATCGAATAATTTACATACGTACAAAATTATATAAGAAAAACTGTTAAAAATGGCGGATACACCCATTTCCCCAGTTACATTTCACCCAGTTACTAGGATTTTTGGTTCGAAAGTTATCGTGAGTACAACGTGTTACACAGACACTAGAAACACACTCACAAAGGCCCAAATTCTTTTTTTTGTCAAAAATAAATTTTTCTGATTCCGGAGACCTTGAAACGTAAAATTCTGCAAATATGTTTTGCAATAAAATTAAAAAGTACATTTGAACATTAATATACTAATTACATTCAAAATTGAACACGTGAAAATAATTATTTGAGCTCATTCTTCTTACATTTTTTATACATTTCTTTGATTTTTTTATAGAAATTTGCCCATCAGTCTAAAAACACTGTTGTGTTGAAAATATTTTAGTGTAATTTTTGTGCTACAAAAATTTTGCCCTGTGATATTTTTTTGCAGAACATTTCCGTTTGGTGCGTTAAGGAAGTCACACGTGTGTGCTAGTGTCAGGCCCAGGGGGTTTTACATTTTAAGTATCTTACATCAATCTACGCTGGTTTTAAATAAATAAATTGCGATTTTGTATGTAGTTGTTGTGACAAATTCGCTAGGGTAAAGATGCATTTTTATTTAAAAGCGCAACTTGATTTTTTTGTGTTATCGCTAGCAACTTTGGGATATCTGCACATGTTCTTTCATCTTGGAAAATTCCTGTTAACAGTTAATAAGGTACGAATGGATTATTGAGAATTGTTTCGGATGCGTATTTCGAATTTTGATGGGGACATTTAAACCACTGTTTCGATTTTCATGATTGCGAGCAGCATTACGACCAAATTGGAGAGCACAAAATCCTCACTAACTTCGGGAAGGTTAACGCACTTGAGTTTTTAACAAAATTTATTTGTGGTAACGGTGTATATAAAATGTAACAGTTTAATTTGCAGCAATTTTAGAAAATTTGTGATAAATGTGCCAATAATTATTCGACAACGCAAAATTGCAAGCACTTTGTTTCTTATATAAGTTTTTTTATATGTAATAAGTTAAACGGTGCGCTGTGTTTTACTTATAACCTTCGATATTTGACATTTGTGTTGTATTTACCAACTTTTAAATGTATTGTTACTGTACTGTTAAGCCAATGGATTTGTTTATATGTACGAAGTGTTGCCTAATCTAAAGGGTCATTATTATTAACTGTGATATTTATGAACGAAGTCTTAATTGCTATTTATCTGCTATACTTCTACCTCGTTTTTAACATCTTTCTCTTTGTTGAAATAAATATATTTGTTGTTATAATTGTGTTTTGCAATTTGTTTATTTTTAGTGTTCTAGTTCACTTTTTGTGCTTTCGGTTTTTGACTTCTGCTATTCTTTTGGTTCGTGTCTCTTTGGTTTTTAAATACGTCGTCGGTATTTTGTTGATTGTGGTTCGGATGCTATATGTTTGGTTACTCCCATTTTGCTGTCACCGATATTCTTTTCTATGGTTAAATTTCTGATAAATTTTTTTTGGTTTCTTTCTTCTCGGCCTAACTTTCCGTCTGTATATTGTTATATCTTCCTAGTCGTTTTTTTATTCCTACGTCATGTATTTGATGATTTTTTTGTTGTTTTTAGATTTGGTTTTTTTTCTTGAGTTTCTTATTCAGCTTGTCGGAATTAAAGTTTTGTAGTAAACTATCCGATTTAGGACAGCAATTGGTACGCATTTGTTCTATTGCTAACTGTGATATCTTTTTACTTTTTTTTTTATACATTTAGGGCGGTTGGAAGGGCACTATAGGATGGTTTTTTTTCGTTCTTCTACGAGGAAAAAAGTTTGAACAATTTGTTTGATATTTTGATTGACGTTCGTTAAGATATTCCATCAATTAGTGGAAAAAAAAGACAACCAACAAGCAACGCCAGCTAAGTTTAGTGAATGGTTTGTATACCAGACAAATTCTGATTTTTAATTAATATTTTTTATGGGTTTTTGTACAACAGTGTGTTTTCCAACAGTTAAAGAAACATTGCCATATGCTTCTTTTGAACATCTTTTCATCATATAATTTTTGTAGAAGCAAATTTGTTATTCCGTCAAGTTTTCTTTTTCTTTCAATGAAATCTATAATATATTCTATAACTCTCACTCCGTTTTTGTCAATTATAACACCTGCGTGAAAAATATTAAGAATGCTGCCAAAAATCATTAAAAATTAGATTCTTTTTTAATTCTTGGATAATTTTGCTTCTCATTTAATTTTCTAAAATTTTTAAATATTTAAATACAAATAAGATATTTTGAATTTCTTCCTTATTTTAATTTTAAAAATATGTTTTTTTGCACAACTGAATCATACTTTGCAAAAAATCAAAATCCAGAAAGTTTAATTTTGTAACGAATTTTAGCTTGATGGTATTGTAAATAAATATTGCTTAAAAAAGAAAAATATTTTGTCGAGAAATCTAGTAATTATTCTGTATTTTATCACTTCGACTATAATTTTATCAAATTTGACTTTGTTTGGTCGGAATATACATCATCCAGGATTGTACCATTTTCTCATCGTTTGTTAAAGTTTAAATAAACCAATCTTTTAAAAGTATTTTTGTTTTAGCTTTAACTGGTACTTCAAAAAACTCAAAATCTTAATGCTGAGCAACAAAGAAACTGTCGTACCGTGCTACGAAGATTTTCGTCTTTTCATTAATTTTACTTGGCTTCATCTACAGTAATTATAAGTTTAATAATCAATGGTAAAGTAGTTTATCCTCCTGTTAGTCAAGTTGTAGTTAGTTCTAGATTTTTATCTTCTTTAGGAGGGGCAATAAAAACCACTCTAAACTGTTTTTATGGCTACGTTTCGTGCTTCTAGTGTGCACTTCTTCAGGCCACTGAAAATTTATTTACGGTAAGTAAACAACATTACACAACTTATATAACAACTAACTGAATTTGTTAACAGGTACAGCATACAACAAAAAACTTACAAGAAAAGATTACGAGTGGTGGTAGTCCACTGGTCCAACAAGCATACCGTCTAATAAGTTACTTATTCTAGTTAACATAAAATTAGGTCAATGATTAAAAGAATTTAAATATATATACAAAGAAAAACGACGGACATTAAAGTTAAACAAACAATATACACTGAATGCAAATTCAAAAATAATTGTAAAAGTGATAAGGCTAATAGATAGAAATGACCATGAAATCGTATATAACTATAAAGCTTATCTTGCAATTTTTGAAATTAAATTATTGTAAATATTACTTAAATTGTTGGTGTCGTTATTGAAATTAATGTTGTTTTTATATATGTTGATGTATGTATATCATTTCCGAAACTAACCTTTTTTTGAAATTATTTTCAACATCTAAAATTGTAGGATTGTTGAAATCGAAGGTATGTCCAGTGTTAATGTGATGGACTGCTAATGCTGTGTCTGCTTTTTTTTGTTTTGCAATTATAACGATGGTTATTGATCCGATTTTTTACTTTTTGTTTGGTTTGGCCGATATAACATACATTACAATTGGTACAGTCTAGTATGTATATTACTTCGTGCTTTTCTATTGTGTTTGTTTTGTCTTTAGTTTTGCTGTACAGTGTATTATAGATAGTGTTATTATTGTATATTGCTATTTTGATGTTATTTGTTTTTAAAATCGGAATGATTCTATTTGTTAAATTTGGGACATTAATTATTTTCATATAGGTGATGTTAGTATTAAGGTACGTTAGTGGTAGGATTGGTGTTAGGGGTCGTATTAAGATTAGTTGTAAATAGGTTAGTTGGTGGCGGGATCACGATAGTTATGTTAGTAGTAGACAGTATTTTGTTTAATATATTTTTTGGATAGTTATTCTTCCTTAATATGTTATTTAAGATGTTAAGGTTTTCTTTGTGAAATTGAGGGCTACTCAAATTTATAATTTTATTTTTCATGGCCTTGATGACATTAATTTTTTGGTGGTGTGGGTGTCTCGATAATAATCAATTCAATTAAGAATTATCTTAGTATTATGTTATCTTATAATAATGACTAAAACGAAAACTTAACGCAATAATATAAACATAATATTTTCTTTTTTTACTCACAACAATATCATTATGGATGAAATCGGGCCGAGTCGAGGCGGGTTGATAGAGGCCTGACCCGGCTCAAATTTAATAACTGTATAACCGGCCTGAAACTTGGCCAAAATTATTTTTTTGTAACCCGGCCCGATAACCGGCCCGAAACCGGGTCCGATTTTGGGCCGGACCAAAATCCGACTGTAAACTGTTGCATGATAAAATTACGTTTTTGCTTCCAATAATCTGCAATCCGAGCTTTAGTTCTTTCAGATACTAAAAAAGGCTTTGATTACATTGAGCATTACGTCCATTTTGAAATGTAATCGTCTCAAAACGTTTGGCTTTTCGAAACGACCTAAAAAATATAGATAATCGATGTAGGTGAACCAAGTGCGTGTTAAACAGCTAGTAAATCTGTATAAAAGAAACACAGAATTACACAGCTGCAACGTTATTAGAAAAATATTAACCAATAAAACAAAATTTCTTAATTTCACTAAAAATCAGTTTCTAATGAGACACGTTGGAGCTAGAGATAATGAATAGTCGTACTCAATTTTCGGGTCGAATCGTGACTGTGAACCCGATCCAGCCCGAAACCCGATAGGATATATACCCGAATTTTTTTCCTTCGGCTCGGTTCGAAACCCGGCCCGAACTCAAACTAGGCTTTGGGCTGTGTGTGGAAAGTGCAAAGACAGCATTTTTCATATCTGCATATTTTAAATAAGAAATCTAGTACTGATATTTGTCAATATTATTTTACAAGCCACTGGTTAGTGTACGCTGTTTGACTGATTAAACTAAACCCCCTGTTATTTTAATTAAGCAAGTACAACGTTCGATTTTGCCGACACTTTAAAAGAGCAATTTGGGACGAACTACTTTCACCGCCCCCACTCTAGGTACGCCACTGATGCCAAGCAGTATTAGGATACTTTAATTAATTTAATCTGTGTACTTGTGTGTTTAATGGCCGTTTTCGACTTACGTAAGTAATTGGTAGGACACATTTACAAAATTCATACTAAACTCAAACTCATAACAAGGATGTGCTAACAATTCTTTATACATAACAAATTCTTCTTCATTTTTATCTTTGGTATAATACTAAAAGTGTTTTTTTCGCATTTCTATCACTTTATTAATCCCATTACCGTCTTGTCTCATATGTTTATATGTTTTGGCTATTTAATAAGGTTTTGATAGGGTTAAATATACCGTGATGTGGCGAGAGAAAACTTGAGGATGAAGGACGGTACTTAGCTGCCATCTTATAATTTTTGTTTATTTAAGGGTGTTTTGTATTTTTTAACAATTAAAATCGAAACCGTATTAATTACAAAAAGTAGAGTAGACTAGAAATTCCCCAACAAAAGTTGTGTCGAACATCTTTCGATGTACAAAAAAACGGTCCTGGTGTAGCTTTTTCTTTAAAATCTCCGTGAATTATTTTGACTACTTGCAAATCAAAATGCGTTGTACAGTGTTCTTTTTGAAAAAAACTAAATATAGAAAAAGTTTTGACCACTTATGTAAAATGGAGAGGAAGGTGTTCTACAGCATAGTACAATTTTTTTCTAGTTTTGGGAACAGTATTACATGAGCGGTTTTTTATTCAAATAAAAATAAAAAACCGTAAAAATGGTGGTGTTTATCTGATCTGGAAATTTTTCTAAAACTAAACTAAAAAAATAACTTGACTTATCTCTTAAAAAATGGTGTGTTTAATTTATGTAGTTGGGCCCTAGTCGTTACCAAACTAATCTGATGACGCGGTGAACTTGTGCTGCTGTGACACCGTCGTGTGTAGCGCAAATTGTATTTTTAGGATTTTGAAAAACACTCGATTTTGTCGTCGTTGGAGTTACCAATACTCTTTGCGTCTTGCAGTAGTGGTGTTTTTAAAATTGAACGCTTTTAGTTTTGTTTTCTATTTTCTATTGGTAGTTGCAATGTTTAGCGATCTTCCTTTTTGCTTCAGATGTGGTTAATCTTTCTGCAATTCTAGATGTTGTGAGTGCATTATTACCTTCAACGTTGTCAATTTTTATTTTTGGAACATTTGTTATATGTGTAGACGTATTTGTTAAATATTTGTATTTAGAGAAGAAAGATCTAGCATTGAAGCTATAGAAATGTTGTTACAAAGAACGAAGGTAAGAAAAACTCGCAAAAACAATTTTGCAGTTCTAGTAACGCGAGACGTCTGCAACACTTTTAATTCTGTACCGTACTGTAGAACGTTTATTACAACCGAGTTTATAAAATAAAAATACCAGAAGGCACAATTATAATAGAATACGCCATTGATTTAGCGTTAGTGGTTCGCGGAAAAAACTCACTGGAAATTAAAGAAAATATAGAATGGGCAATATATGGGATCAAACAGTAGATGAACCGTAAAAGCCTAGAATTCGCTTTGCAAAAAACGGAAATGGTAATGCAGGCGGGAAGAAAGAAATTCAAAAGTATAGATATTAATATAAATGAACAAATAATATTGAACTAAAAAACTTCAAGTATTTAAGAATAACAATAGGACATAACATGCATTTGGACACTCATATAGAAAGAGTAGCACGAAAGGCAAAAAACATTATGAAAGCCTTAGAAAGAATCATGTCAAAGAACAAAGGAGCTAGAACTAGGAAACGCAGAGTAATCTGCTCTACAACAAACTCAGTTATATTGTATATAGCACCCATATGGAGAAATTTCTTACAAGCTAAAAAATATAAAACACTGCTTGAACGAGTATAAAAGAGAGTAGGAATCAAAAGAACAAGTGCGTACAAGACTATATCAACTACGGCAATTCAAGTAGTAGCCTCCCATACATATTCTTAGTCAAAAAAGATTATATACACCTAGAGACAACAAAAAAGCAAAAAAGAAAACAAATAAAAAGAAAATAATGAGTAAATGGAAAGCAGAATTGAGCGAGAACAACAAGAAAGCAAAGTGGTTTAAAACACTAACTAAAAAAGTCACTCCGTGAATACAAATATCCCATGGCAAAGTAGGTTATGCGTTAACACAGTTCTTAACGTATATTACGGTAAAATAGATACCGCAAAGCACAATAGATACGAGTGTGCCAGATGGAAACATAAAAGTAAGTAAACGTATGACAGACTAGGGAACGTATTAACAATAGAAAACACCATAAACATTATGCTACACAGTGGCACACAGTAGAGAGCTTAATAAATTACATAATTCTAACAAAAGGAGAAGAAGAAAAACAAAGGGGTTTTAGTCAGTAAGACTCTGACACTTCCCGTGTAACTTTGGGACGCGGGCGCCCATAGGAGTTTCTTCTCCTGCAAAAAAAGAGATGTTAAATATTAGTACTGTTTTTGGCCACTATACTCAATCGGTCGTACGGTTAGTTAAACTTTTATACTGTCGCAGCATATATTTCCATAATTAAATGAAGTCTTACTGATAGGGTTGTTGCGTAGGATGTTTTAGGATGAATGGCTAGCGTTGAAATCTTTACCGATGATTGTCATGTTGTTGGTGTTGAAAATAGCGTTAAATCCATTTCTAAAATCGAACTGACTGGTATTATGCATGATATAAAAATATTGCGTCGTATTAATGTTTGTATTGTTTTATTAATTTGATAATAGATTCTTTGCTGCATTGAAGCTTATACATATACCTGAGTTTGACAAATTTGATCTGCACAAAAATATAAAAAGAATTTACCACGGATACATTTTCAAGATACCACATAATTCGATGCCACAATTTTTTTGATTTTTTCGTAAAGTGATTTGAGAATGTCTAACTTATTGACGTTCCCCATATGGTAACCATCTTTTTGTTTCCGGTTAGTGCCAATATTCTCACTGGGATCAGAGTAATTGCAAAGAAAATAAACCGCTTTACGATCCTTCCATTTTATGTATACCAATCCATCTTTACTTATGTGTGAATCGGAATCTCCTCTCACCATCATGTACACCATCATGCAAATCTTTCTCCCACGTCTTACCGTTCCGCATGCATATATCATCTCAATTTTTTTTGAAGAGCAACAGAGTTAAAAAAATTATCAAATAGATGCAATATCTTTTCCCTACTAAAAATCTAATCAAATCAAAAACTCGTCTGTCTAAATCTTTCTCTACAAAATTATTTGTTTTTCCTGTGTGAATTTCAAACTCACAAGCATACCCTGTTTCATTAGACCGAACTCATACTTTATATCTATGTTTGACTAGTTTGAGAGGGATGTATTGTTTTAAACTAATCCGTACCTTGAACCGATTCATAGATTTGTCGATGAATTGATTTTTAGACAGTTTATAACATGATAAAAATATTTGCGACAGTCTATCAATGACAGGTTTGATTTTGTATAACTTTATATAATTTGTTAAATCTCAGTTTAGAATTATGGCGTTGTCGTTAAGATGAAAGTGTTCGAAAAGCCATACAAATCGATCCCTTGAAAGTACCGGGCTTATTACGTGACTTGAAGACCAGGAATCACGATAACTGGGCAACTTATTTATACCCATTAGCATATCTATAGCTAAAATTTTTAAATTTCTTTTAAAGTTCTTGAAAAGCATGAACTGTTACTAAACTTCGGTAAGACTTTCCAAATTAAATGGTATATTTGGTCCTGTATCTTCAGTAAACACTTTCAAGTTTTGAGGACAGTTGTAGTCCAAATCATAGTTTTTGCAATCTTTTTCTTTTCCAATTTCTTAAAAAGGAATTTTATCTTCATTCACCCATTTGGTTGCATCTACAGTTATGTCCATAAAATCTATGCATGATCGAATACTTTGTTGGTAGAATTTTTCTCAATCGGAAATTCTTTGCTGCTACTTTCGTGACTTAATTCCGACTCATTATCGTAAGGTATCTCTTCAATAAACCGTAACAATTCATCGTAATTAAATTGTTCTAGGTCCCAGAATAAGAATGAATATTTTTGACCTAAAAACATACAGGTGCCTAGTGGTTTCATCTGGTAACCGACGATTTTGCCATGTAAAAATAACGACAAAATTCCGACACATTCTTGTAAAATACACTACAAACCCATCGTCTGGCTTACAACAGCTAATTATAAATTATGCATGTGCCCCAAGCCCACATTGAATTTGGGCCGGGTTTCAGGTCGGGTCGAGAAAAAAAATTTGGGCCGGGTTTTCGGTATGTATTTTTTGGACTTTGAATCGGACCGGGTTTACGGTTACGGTTTTGAGTCGATTACACAATTTTTAGATTTGGGCCGGACCGGACTTTTGTCAAAGCCCGGCTCGGTTTGACCGGATTCCATCTCTACAAGTGCTTTTGTGGCGAAACCACTAGGTTTTGCATTTTTAAGATTTGATTTCTATAGCTTTCTGCTGCAGTAAATAATCAAAATTTTAAAAATAAAAGGTATTAACAAAAGTGTCGTATGTTACTTTGAGCGCTCTGTTTAGAAGTACTTTTTGTTAAATGTTAATTCATAATTTAAATTCTACTTATTAAATAAATTTATGTGAAGATTAACCATTACGTTACAAACAACAGAAACCAATTGCATTAATTACAGTAATCATTTTACTAATATTATTTATTCCCTACGGCAAAACAAAATTAATCTCGACTTACTTTTATATTTGCCCAAAAAACAAGAAAAGTTGTATCAAATAGAATAATCGCAGCGTCAACCTAAAAGAAACAAACGCAATTTCAATGTCAAATATTAGGAAACCAAAAAGCGGTAATGTTATATAATGTTTTTGACCAAATTATTTATTAGTGATGTTTTTTGATGTGCAAAAAGCATGCTTGTCTTTCGGCTATCATGCAACGTATGTCGCATAAAAGTATAAGTTTATAAACAATTTTACCTTGATTATTACAAATGTCGATTATTATATTTTATACTAACAATTAAGTGGACACGTTATTGTTGGTAATCATATGATTAAATTGTATATCAACGCGTCATGCATGGTTTGAGAGAACATAAATAAGGAACTTTATTGTCCTATGGCAAAAATATTTTTTTTATGCACTTTGTGGCAATGATTAGTTTAAATTTCTTGTAGTTTTTTCTTAGCCGGCCTCGTTTTCATCGTTGGGTTAGTACCCATTCCCACGCACGCTTTGGCCCTCGGCACTCATTGATCTTTTAAAAAATACCCGGTCTATCTAAATTTGTTGTTTTCTATAGTATCTATAGTTTCTTTTTATTTTTAGATTTTTATTGTTTATACAATTGCTATGTGACCGATTACTAATTTGATTAATTATTCTTGTTTATATATGTGATAAATAAAGATAAACTTTCACAAGATTAAAGATTATTTTACAAAATACTTAATTTTTTAGAACAAAGTTGTTCTTTTGTTTAACAGTCTTTACCTAACCGCGTATAAGTGTTTTGTATGTGTATTTTTGTTGACTTTTATTTTGGATTGTGTATGTGCACATTTTCATTATGGCTTCTGAATTAAAAATTCAAGTGGAGAAACTTATGGGTGCAACAAACTGGGCAATGTCAGGAGTTTAGTAATCTATGGGAATCCCTTGATGATAATAAGAGAACAACCAACCTAGAAATATTATGCACAATCGAAAAGAGACTGCACACAAGAAAAATCAAGTGTCTTTATAGCAAGAAACTAAAGCAAATGCAGGTGGCGGTGGTCTAAGTTGTTATGATAATTACAAAAAAATTAAATCACGTGGTAAAAATAAAATCTAATTCTTACCCTAGCGATACTCTCACAAACAACACACAAAACAAAACTAATGCATCCATTTATAACGTGGATGGTATGCAAATATTTAAAATTGAGATCTCACTGAGCTCAACGTTAGGTTTCACGTACTGCTTCTCTCAACGTTGAAAACGGAAATGCCTTTTTTAATATGTTTTCATATGTCAAAATGACAGTTAATGTTCCGTATATAAAAGGTACGTTCCGGGACAAAATTCATACAGTACACAACCTATATCAAAATATTTTGAACATAACACATAAATCCGTCTCCACTGCTTCTATAGTTAAATGTTCCTTTCGGCTTCTTTTGCATCACCCTCTTGTCAATCATTGGGCACTTTGCGGTTCTACCATGAAGTGGATTGTACCAGTTGCACATAATTTCTTTTCTGGCAAATATTTCATTAATTTCACAGATGTAAAATAATTATCGAAAAATATTTTGAAACTTTTGGCGATCCTTGCGCTTTCTCTAATAAGAAAACTGCGGTGTTTCCTCCTATTCCAAAAACTTTTTATTCGTGTTTTTCCATATGATTGTCAAAACTCAGCATATATCCACAACTACTACATATTCTTCAACTCGAAGTGTATTGATTTTTCGCGTATAAATTCTTCAGAATAATGCTTCCAGTAGCACAGAATCATACTTTCTTCGATCAATAGAGACTATTGCAATTCATCGTGTTGTCTAAACTTTGCATTGCGTTTATCATTGATTGGTCGTTGTTTGTATAAATAGTTGTTTTGGTCAATATGATAGTTGTCAAACGCTCAAATGTTGCAAGAGCGTTACACAGACCAAAGGGCATTACAGTGAACTGCCACAAACCAGTTCCAATTGTAAAACCGTCTTTTCCCGGTCTTTGGGTACCAATTGTACTTGCCACCATTGGAATTCTGACATACTGTCTAAACCGTCGTCAATTCTCGGTAAAAGATAGCTGTTTTTTTTTGGTCACGTTGTTAAGCTGCCTGTAGTTTACGCAAAACTTTGTTAATCCATCTTTCTTCTTTATCAGCACGATTTAGTTCGCCTAAGTCGTCTAGTTAGATTTCTCACATTAAGTAGCTTGGACGTTTCATCATTAGATGTAGGAGGCGATTTACATGGGAGTTAGCATATCTCGTGATGATAGATGCGACTGTTTCGACGTGCATGTCATGTCGCATTAACTATGTATCTTAGTACTTTGTTTTGGTATCGCTGTATCAGTGTTCCATTTTTTGCACATCTTTATAATTGAGCTTCATATGCCCATACTGGTCGCAACACTTGTTTATATAAAAGTAGTTTACTGTAAGTTGACAGTTCGGATCGTCGTCCGAGTAACCAGTCATTTTGTTTGCATCGGTTTTTGGTAATCAGATGTTTCGCCACCATGTAGATTTTGTGTACTTCTGTTTGGAAAATAGTGGCTTCAGCACTGAGGGATACGTGCCTTTTGAACTTAGGTCCCACCATTTCTGCCCCCACACTACCGTTTTCTATTTTGGATCCACCTGTTAACTATTTTTGGGAAGACCACGGCACGCAGTCCGTGCCTCCCACCCAGTCTTTCCTATTGAGGAACCTAACTTTGTGTTTGTGATTAAAGATCATTTTTGAGTTCATCTGATTGCTCACTGCGACCATGTCTTACAAAAGAGTTACTTTGAGAATTTCCAGTTGATCTTTGAGGTTGCTTTCTTAAAAATGGTGTATATCATGTAGTTTGAGGGTCTGCTTTATAGCTTTCTTCTTAATTGCCACTTGTAGGGGATCCAAGTTGAGAAAGATTTCCATCGCAGTGGTGGGTGTTGATTTCATAGCGTTTATGGTGGTCAGACATGCTAGCCTTTGCACCTTTACCAGCTTTGCTTGCGCAGTACTTTGGTCTACTTTTCTCCAGCAAACTGTAGATGCATAGAGAACTCCAGTTCTAACGACCTGTTTGTAAATCCAATTGGTTATCCTGGGCTTCAAACCCCACGTTTTGACAACCATTTGGCGGCAAGACCATACATTTTTTATAGCCTTGTTGGTCGTTTCGGACAGGTGACTTTTCCACGTTAATATTTGGTCCAGTGTCATCCTTAGGTATTTAACCCCTTTAGAGAGGGGAATGGTATTTCCATTTAACTGAATACTGCGGATATTTAAATTCCTTCGTTTAGTAAAAGGAACGATGGTGGTTTTATTTGGGTTTATGTTCATGCCCTCTTTGAAGCACCAGTTACGTGTTACATTAATGGGATTTTGTATTCTCTCCCTTACGATAGAGGCATGCTTGCCCTTAACTGTTATGGTTATGTCGTCAGCATAGCTTAAAACGGTATACCACTCTCTACTCAGGTCGTTTAGTAGTTCATCAACTACCAACGATCACAGCAGTGAGGATATGACTCCCTCCTGTGGGCAGCCTCTTGTAGTGCCTACCTTATAGGTGGCGCTAACGTTTCCTGAAAGGTTAACGTTTAGGTGATCTTCACGTTTGAGTGCACTTATGTTACCTTGGTCGCCTCTTAATAGAGCTTGCTGCACTCTGCTTGCGACAGGTGCTTCATCAAGATTCTCACAAAAGGTCTTTCAAGAACTTCTCTTTGATTTACAAAGTGTCACATTGAATTTGGTAAGAGCCTTACGGTACTCTTCCCAGTTATTTGTTCCTTCTGGCTTTGCTACGCAATTTACTCATGTCAATGCTCCACCAAGGACAGTTTACTTCAAAAGCCTTCGTTATCGCTTCCGTTGTGAGATTAACTGTTCTCTCCAAGTCGTTTATTAATCTTATTTTGTTTAGTATTTTCTTCATGCCATCATATAAGATACTTTTGTATCCTTCCCAATTGATATTGTTAGGAATCTTATATGTTTGGTTGGTCATGCAACAAGCCCCCATCTTAAACATGATCAAACAGTGATCAAAAAGAGAGGGCTCCTCAGGCACTTCCCAAACACTTATTAGATTTGAAGCCCCCCTAGACACTAAAGTTAAGTCTAGAACATCCTTCTTATAGCGTTTATAAAAGTTGGGCGATTGCCCTTATTGACCACCACCATATTAGTAGTTAGTAAGTACTCATAAAGTGACTCACTTTGGTCGTTGATATCGTTGCTTACCTAAGCGATGTTGTGGGCATTGGCGTCTCCCCCAAGGATTAGTTGTTTCCTGTTGGCTTCTTTGCAGTAGCTGATGAGTCGTTTCACCATGTCTCGTAGCGTTTCCTGTTCCTCTCTAAGAAAATATGTCGAGGTCAAGATTACCTCCTTCTTTTCTTTGGGGACACTTTGCTCTGCCATTATGGTGGCTGTATCAACATCTGTGAATTCTGATAGAGTCAGCGTATTAATGGTTTTATTGATCAGAATGACTGCCCTCGATACCGGGGCAGATCTATTATAAATCAATTTACCGTTCATGGTACTTAGTCCACAAATTCGTTCCCCATTTATCCAAGGATCCTGGACTAGACCCACCATTTTAGTGCCTTGGGCAAACCTGTGGTATAAGGCGGCCGAACAGCCTTCGCGTGGTGAAAGTTCACTTTCACGCACTCCATGGTTAAGTTGTGGATGAGGGAGGTGGAGTACCACTTTACTCCGCCACTTCAATGGTGGTTGCATCCTGAGGATCTACTGATTCTTCCTCCACTGGTGGTTCATGAGGTTTTCTTACTTTGATAGGCACCCCTTTCAATCCGTAGAACAGTTTATTTTCTAAGGATTCTACTGTTTGACCTGAATTTTGGTCGATTGAGAGAATAAGAAGTAGTGATGTATCTCTCGCCTCCTTCCTTTTTTTTATTTTTTTTAATAACATTTATTAAGCCAAAAAATATACAAAACTAAAGGAAAGAAAAAGATAGATCACGGAGGGTTTGTGCGGCATCGCCACTAAGCATTCTTTACACTCGCCCACAGTGGCTATCACAGCGGAAAAACATAAAAAAGAAAACAATGTCATTCTTAAAAAGAAATAAGTACAAGCCCAGAAACAACTAAATCTAGCAGCTACTTTACATAACTAAAAGACAACGCAAAGATGCAGTTTAGCTTGCAGAACAATTAGGCATAGTAAAGAACATATGTCAGAAATTAAATAGTAACTTAAATCAAGGTGTACTTATACGTAAAAAAATACTAAACAAACAAAGCTAACAGTAATTGCAATATAAGTAAGTAAATTAGCACATTATAAAAGAAAAGAAAACTTAAAAGGTATATAAAACAAACATATAGTATAACTAGCAAAAAATAGGCGACATAGCAATATGCTCATGAGTGACACTACAAAACTGCACTACACAACACTAGAAAAGACCATTGATAAGTTTGCATTCTTGCAACTTAGCAGCCATGATTTCATTGCAGAAGTTGACTGTGTTATTCCAGTTAGTGTTGCTGGTTAGAGCGGCAGAGATAAAGTTTGTTCGGGTTAAGTTGAAGTTGAACTTTTGATGGAGGTTAGACCATTTAGTACAATAAAACATCGTATGTTCGGCAGTGTCAACTTCCTGTTTGCACCTCAAACATAGGTTGTCTTCTGTATTCCCAAACCTGTGTAAATACTGCTGGAAGTTACCATGGTTGGTGAGACATTGAGTTAGAAAGTAGTTTAGACTCCCAAAGCGTTTTCGATACCAGTCATTAAGATTAGGAAACAGTGACTTAGTCCAATTTGTAGCAGGGATATTGTTCCAGATGTCTTGGAATATCTTGAAGGACTTTGAACGAATCAGGACGGCTTCTTTTGGCGGCAACCCAAATGTCTCCACTCTTTGCTGAATTTTGAGGCTCATTGGGATAGTTCTACAAATGACGACAAGGGCCTCAGTCCTAACAGCTCTATATGCTGTGGATTTTAGAAGAAGCAGCTTTCTATCGATTTGGGAAATCATTTTTCTATAAGTGGTTTTTTTGAGGGCATTAGGGCCCCACACCTGACACGCGTAAAGAAATTTTGACTCGACAACCAGAGCAATTACTTTCCTGCGGGAGTCCATTATGTCTATTGATCATGGCAAGATTCTGCTGAGTTGTTGAATACGGTTGTTAGCCTTATGCCAGACAGCTCTAAGGTGTGGGACAAATGTAAATTTGGTATCGAAAATTACACCAACATAGTTTATTTGATCCCGAAGGGAAATGTCGTGTCCATCACTTGAAAAAACGACATCTTTCTATTTTTTCCTACCACTTAATATACAGGCTTCCGTTTTATTTGCCGCAATTTTAAGGTGTTTTTTGTTAGCCCAGTTTGATATGAGGCGAAGGGCAAGGTTTCCAAGGTTCATTAGGTTTTGTTCATCGTGGGCAGTCACGATCACAGCCAAATCGTCTGCATAAGCAACAAGTTTAACTTCTGGAGGGCAATTGAGAGAAAAAACTTCGTCAAGGACGAGATTCCACAGAAGTGGACCCAAAACCGAACCTTGGGGGACACCCATACATAGCTTGTATGTATTGTTGTTATCGGATGTGACTGTTCTGTTCTTAAAATAATTGATTAGTATTTTTATAATATCACTACTCAATTTACGAGATTTGGCGTTTTCTATAATATCTGTCCATCTTATCGAGTTGAAGGCGTTTTCGATATCTATCGTAATAATAGCAACCAGATTTCGTGCCCATGGCTTTTTATGTTTTTCAGATGATGCCACATCCCAAACTTGCCTAATAGCGTTAACGTTTCTTATTACCCTCCAGGTTGAGGTGTTGACTCCATTGTTCTGTCCTTAGATCCGATGTAAGAATCCCAGTAAGTTACTACCTTGAGGAATATCTGCCTCTTTGGTAGCTCACAGCTCTGAACCTTTCCAAGGGTGTAGATTAATTACCACCGGCTTGAGTCATTCAACTGTGACGTTGTCCTTGCATGAAAGAATTAGGTAGCCCGCTTTAAACACAGAGGTGAGGAACTTAGGTTTAATGGTTTCATTGTACTTTTCCTCCACTGTCTTTATGATGGCTGAGCAGATTTAGTCCATCTAGGCAGTAGTGAGGAGTTCTGTTGGAAATCTTCTGGACATCACCGCCATATTGATACCTACTAAGGCACATTTATATGAGACGTTATTCTGTACCCTAGTCTCCGGTTTTTTTGGTTGAGCAACGGCAGCAACTGTCTTTTGCTTTTGTTTCTTTACAACCCTCGGATCTTTGTCCTGGCACCTTGGTTTTTTTTGCACCGTAGCTTGGGTACCGCTGCTTTTCGCCTTAGGAACGATGAATTTTTCTTTCTTCAAAAAGGCAAGTTTCTTAGTTTTTGGAGTATCCTGTATTTAGCAAATACTTGTACCTATTGAAAGCTGCGCCACACAACTTTGTCTTATTTTGGCCTACATTTAGGCGGACGGTCTCTTTGACCAGTTTCTCTGCCCCACCTTCTGGCTCTGAAACGCTGCTTTCGCTAGCCTCCCTTGCCTTAGGTTTGGGTTTTGGGTTTGTGGGGTTTTCCTCCTCCATTTTGTTTTTATTTATGTTTGTTTTTGAAGGGTTTATATTGTTCCCACGAGTAATTGAGGATAAGACTGTCTTTTACTGGATAAGGTTATATATACTGGAGGACGCCTGGTATCCAGAGATTGCATACTAGAGACCTTTTAAACCCAGGCCATTTATCCTTGGCGTATGCTGATTCACCGTGGATTGGGGGATGTTTATTGACTTCCCAGTCTAGATTTGCCGTGTTTGGTAAAATCAGGATCACCTCGAGCAGGATGCAGACGGACGGTCTTGCAGCAAGCGGTATATGGGAACCGGAGGTTACTTTAGCTGTGCGCCTGAGGCTCAGTACTCTCTAGGGAGATACCTCATTGTCCCTTGACACCTTCTGGTGCCATTGTTTTTTTAACCTTTTTGTTGATGACAAAAAGAATGTTCAATAAATTTGATAATCTTTTTAGGAACTTGTGTATTAGTTCATTTTTATTTTGTTTTCTTTTTTTGCTGTTGTAATAAGCTGCATCACTAGTGGTACGCGTACTTAACTTATTTAAAAAGAAACATTTCTTAAGATTGACTTCTAAGCTTTGAAGCAATTAAATAATGGCAAATACAGTATATATAGTTTATATTATTTATAAAGATACTGCACTACTGTATCGATAATAAGTTCCAATGTTTTGAGTTTGCTGACAAAAATGCAGTAAGGTCTATTGTCATTCAAATCAATTAGAAAAAATCGTGTCTATGCATTGATTAGCTTTTCAATTGAAAAACCGGTATGGTACAGTTATTTTTGTTAAAGATCTTCGACATGATTTCGATCTTAATATTAATTTTACTGTTACAAAGTGCAGATGTATATAAGGATAATATATAACATGACATCTGAAAGTGGGCAATGGCATTAAATATGCGCAGTTTATCCCAGAACAACGTGTTTTATTGTTTTCTGATCAGAATTTTCCCTTTGGCACATTTTATATTGCACACTATCTTGACTTGAGTAGGTTTCCTTTTATATGAAGTAGATTTATTGTACCAACTAGAAAACAATTACTACATGATTGGCAACTCAGATAAAATCGTAAGCTTTGCATACTTATCTAAACAAGCAAGTAGATATGTGTTAATAGTTTCATTTAGATTATCTTTATTAATTGCAGTTAATTTAGTTTGAACCTAAAGTTAATGCAGAAGATGCGATCATAATTGTCAGTGTTCGGTGGTAGAGACGAGCAGAGGACTTGTAGAATGTAGTCACCTTTCACCCACACACGAGGCTGGCTAGTTACCATCACATGTCATACCTATGTCAAGTACACGAGTCTTATTTTACTCGATATGCATACATTTCTTCAGGCGTGACTTACATTAAGTATATGCTTTAAAGCCTATTTTTATTGTACAGCACCGTTAGGAAATTCTAAAAACACAAAGAAGAAAGAACTACCATCATTTATTTTTTTATCAGTACCTCTGTTAATTTGTCGTGGCAAATTCTATAGAATATATTATAGGTAGGTCAAGATTCTTTTATGTGTTCATCATTTTTATTAAAGACTAGTAATTAATTGTTTGAACAATTAGTCACTGTCGATGACTGCCGGAAGATTAGATTCATTTGAAAAATGAATATATAACAGATCTGACTGGAAAAATCAATTTTGTTTTAAGCTGCACGCTTTCCGCAAGCATTTTTTCTCAGTCTCATAATAACCATTGTTGTATAGACTTATAATTTAATTGCTTATTATTTTCACCTTGTACTTCAGAAATCACTCCTTACGAACACCTGTCATTTATTCGAAATCATAGTTCGCACAATCGTGCAATGTCTCGAAGCACTAATTTCAATAAAAACAATTCTTGCAAAATCCTCGATTAATTTATAATAAGTTATAAACTAAAGGCGTATTAGTTTTTTAGTTGAGTTAGGTGGCACGACGTCCCGCCCAAGTACTTTGCAAGAGTACGATCTGGGTCATCACGATATTAGAATGTCCGTGAAGCGTATTCATAAAATGTATCTTACGTATTAGAAACACCTTAATTTTTTACCAACGTTTCTCACTTGCTTTTGTAACACTAATATCAAATAATTTGTTTTTGTAACTTTAAAGTTAATTCAAGGATAGAAGCGTGCAAAATAAAACATTACATGTTAATTTTCTTTAATTTGAGTAATACGCTGCATGGCTGAGTACCAAGTATTTAGCAATTGTAGTTAATCTTCATGACTATTAAAATGATTCAAATTACCAGTCCACCAATAATAAATTCGCTAACTTTCAAAATGTTTTCTTTTAGCTCATCTTCAGAAAACTACAAAAAATATTAACAACTTATAAAAAGTTAAGACTACAAAAAATTTTTAACTTACATTTTTTGAAAAATGTCAAATATGAAAATTTGTAACTAGATAATTAAAAAATGTAAGTTTTACAATATGACAAATGTAAATTTTAAAAAAAGGAAGATGGTGCAATTTAGAAACAAATCTAACAAAATTTAAGTTTAAAATCATAATTGAAATTGGTTCGATCGTTCCACAAAAAATTTTTATTTGATATTTTAATATGAATCAACTCGAGCAATTCAAGAATTTGTTTGTTATTTGTATTATTAAAAAGATGAAATAATTTGTAAAAAAAAGAGTTTGACGATTATCTAAAACGTTGCGTAAATGTAGATTTCACTGAATTTGGATTAATATATTTTGAAGTATTTTTTAAATTTCTAAGATGTTCATTAAGCCTAGTTTAAAAGATCTTTGTGTCATACCAATATAAATTTTTTTACAAGAACAAATTATGTAATTTGTAAACTCCACTTTTATATAAATTATTATTATTGAGAATATTAAAAGAAAAAAGATTCCGAAGAGATATTTCATTAGAAAAAGAAATCTTGAAATCGTTACCTTTACTTAATTTCTTAAAAAAATTAAGAAAATCTGGTATAAAAGAACAGAAAAAATTTGTTGAAATTGGTATTAATTTAGTGTAAGATTTAATACAATGTTTATATAAGTGTTTGTGATCAACATTATAAATAATATCTAAAGGAAAATTATTAGTATAAGCTAAATCAAAAATAATATCTAATTCAGTTATATAATTTTTAATTGATAAAGGAATCCTAAGAAGTCCGTTGAAAAAAGAATTAAATGAAGCTAGCTTATGAGAAATATGGTGATTTGAGTCAAAGTGCTATTATTATTTAAAGAAATTAATAAATCAAGAAAATCTGGAACATACAGTGTATCTCTTAGGTTTATTTAATAATTTGAATTTGTTTTTAATTCAATTTGACCTATACCAGCAATATCAGTTGTATGATTTTTTTAGGCTAATTTTAAAGGTTCTTGGTGTCAGTTATCATGCAAATTAAGGAATTTTGACTTATCTGAACACATGTGTGATGTAAATCCGCAATCCAAACACTAAGCGTAGTCAGTTTTTTTCCCGTTGTTCATAGATAGACATTGATCGGCCATAAAAGTTTTTATTACAAACTCTGCATCTGATCATCGTGTGGTTTTTGAAATGGTTATTCTGTTTGTTATTTGATTTTTGATAAAAAGAGTTTCAATTTTTTCTGTACTTTTTTTTTCTAAAGAATCCTTCTAAAATTTTAATTTTTAAGTCTTCCGGGTTTGGACCGTGTCATGTCTTCAGCTGATGGTAATGCATCCCTCTTTTCGATTGCTACTAGAAATTTATTGAATTACGAAGGTAGTGAATATAACATCATTATGCTAAGGAGGTCGTTATTAATTTCAATTTTCATTTCAAATCATTTGTCTACGGTGTCACTGAAATTGTTAAGATGCTCTCGTATGTCATGATTTTCCCGTATTTTGCACTGAATCAATTATTTTAACAAAGTAGCTTTTCGAGCTGGCCCTTTACTTTGAAAATTCTTTTCTAATGTGCTCCACACATTTATTGAGGTTGAACGACTTTTTATTTGTTTTAATTCAGTAAGGGATATTATTAAAACTAATTCTGATTTTGCATTCAGGTCAAGTTTTTCCCAGTTTTCTTTTTTGTTGGCATCTTCCAGGTGTCATAATTTTCCGTATTTAAGGGTTCTATTCGGTAATTTGTCGTGCCTTGTGCCATTTTTGATTTCTAACTTTTATTTTGAGTTTTCTTAACTTTAGTTTTCATTCAATTGACACGCATATAAAAAGACTCTTTTTTTACGGTCCACGAAAAATAATTTCTTTTTTTTAAATACTTTGTGCTTTGGGCCGATAACCTGTTGTTTATTTTAATTATGTCACAGAAAAGTCAATACATATGAAACTACATGAACTATTTTATTTTCGGTTTTTTATACACTTTTTGACAAGATATTAGAATCATGGTTTTATCCTTCAAACATAAAAATCTAAAGATTGGTACGTGAACGTAAGTTCATTAGAGATGTACTTAAAAATGTCATATACAACAAGCGGCGCAATCAATTAGTTTGTTCCGGGATCTTGTGTGGTAACGACAACACGAACCAAGCCAGATTCTAAACTCCGTAGAAGTGACTTAAGAAGAAATGGTCTCCGTATTTAAAGGAAAAGGATCGTCACGGAAGATCAAGCTCGACCCTGATTGGGTTACGGTTGCTAAGGGGCGTATTTTTGATAAATGACTAATAACCGGGAACCAAAGAGGGGATAGTAATTTATCTAGTTTGGTTCTCACTTCAGAACAGGAATCGGTGCTCTCTAAGGGTTTGAATTTTGCGGTTGCACCCAAACGTATTCCTAAAGAAGATATTCTATGTGCTGTTGAGTCTTCTATAAGACATCTTCCTCGCCACATCTCAGATCCCATTCGTATTAACACTGGCAAAATCCTTGAATCATCTAAAATTCCTAAATCCAACATTTCTAGGTCGGAAGAGTCAGCTCTAAAAAGTCTTCGTAAGAACTCTGATATTATTGTTCTTCCAGCCGACAAAGGCAACGCCACTGTAGTTTTGAACCATATTGATTATGTTACGAAAATCAATTCTATTTTGTCTGAGGAAACTTACGCTCTTCTAACCCATAACCCCACTTCGAGGATTGAACGCGAGGTTAGCCAAATCATCAAATCTTCCAATCTACCTCCTGAAACTAAACGTCGACTTACCCCATCAGATTCTAAACCACCTCGTCTATACGGACTTCCCAAAATTCACAAACAAGGTATTCCTTTTCGACCTATCGTTAGTACTATCCAATCTTCTACTTACAAGCTAGCCAAGTTCTTGTCCAACATTCTTTGCGAGTTTACAGGTAAAACCTCTTCTCACATCCTCAACTCTCAACATTTTATTCAACGTCTAGAAACTATAAAACTTGAACCCCAAGATCTTCTCGTGAGCTTTGATGTTACTTCACTTTTCACTAAAGTTCTTATTAAGGATTCGCTTATTATCATCAAACAGATTCTGTCTCAACATGGCAAGGACTTGAGTTTGGTTCCTCTTATTGAAAAGTGTCTATCCTCTACTTACTTCCAATTTGATAATAAGTTTTACGAACAAGTTTCTGGTGCTGCTATGGGTTCTCCTCTATCACCTGTTGTAGCTAACATTTTTATGGAATCCTTTGAAACGGTTGCTTTGGAATCATCAATATTAAAACCTAAAGTATGGTTTAGATATGTAGACGACACGTTTATTGTTTGGTCTCATGGTCATCTTGAATTGTCTAAATTTCTTGATCATCTTAACAATCAACACTTAGATATCAAATTTACTATGGAAATCGAAAGTAATGGTTCTCTTCCATTTCTTGACGTTCTTGTGACTCGTAAGCCCGACGGACTTCTAGGCCATTCTGTTTATCGAAAACCCACCCATACGGACAGATACCTTCATGCTTCGTCTCATCATTATCCTGCACAGAAACGTTCTGTTATTGAATCTTTGGTCCATCGTGCCTTTTCTATTTGTCAACCTGAGAATCTAGACTCAGAACTCCGTCATCTTACTAAAACCTTAGTGAACAATGGTTATGTAAAGCGAGATATTCATAGAGTTATTAATCGTCGTTTACATCCACGTACTCGATTACCTAAGGACATTTCTACTCCCGAATCCAACCCGAAATTGGCCTTTTTACCCTACATTTACAAGGTTACAGATCAAATAGGGAAACTCCTTTGTAAGAATGGTATTAAACCCATATTCAACTCGACAGGCAAAATCTCTCAGATTCTTCCTTCTCCCAAAGACAAATTTCCTACACTTTCATCTCAAGGTGTATACCAAATTCCCTGTTCTTGTGGTTTAGTCTACATTGGTGAAACCGGTCGTTCCGTCATTACTCGCATTTCAGAACATGATCGTTGTATAAGAAAAAGGTATACTTCCAAGTCTGCGGTCGCTGAACATCATTTTACTACAGGTCATAAGATAGATTTTGATAATGTTTCGTTGATTGCCAAATCTTCATTCTTTTTCAACAGGAAATTCCGAGAAAGCATAGAAATCATCAAACACCCCAATAACTTCAATCGCGATCATGGTTTCGAACTATCCCCTCTTTGGTTCCCGGTTATTAGTCATTTATCAAAAACACGCCCCCTAGCAACCGTAACCCAATCAGGGTCGAGCTTGATCATCCGTGACGATCCTTTTCCTTTAAATACGGAGACCATTTCTTCTTAAGTCACTTCTACGGAGTTTAGAATCTGGCTTGGTTCACAAGTTGATTACCTAACTCGGTAGTGGTTCTTTGTTAGATTTTCGTTTGCTTTTTCAGGTGATCGTTTTCTTTCTTACCTTTTCATAGTTTAGGTTATGGCTTGTTTTACAAGTGGATAACCTAACTTTTGAGAAGTTCTTAGTTAGATTTCGATTGCTTGTTTGAGTTTTGCGATTTATCTCACGCCCTGATGAAGCCCCTTACGAAAGTGGGCGAAACGTTGGCAGCTTCGGTTGCAACTATAACACCGCCCAAACCCGGAAGACATTCTAATGTTAGTATAGATTTACATTTTACTTAAACAAAAAAGATATTTTTTGTGTTTAACACAATAGTTTCTATTCAATTTAGTTTTATAGATGTTATTTTTTAAAGCATTCCAATTTACGTCTAAACTGTAGATTTTAGGTCAAAACATTTATTAACAAACTAACTCAAATGCAATAATATACAAGGTGTTTTATTTGAAATAACAACGTTAGTATTGATTCTAGTATAAGTAAAAACGTCTCGTAAATTAAAATAAATTGTGTAGACTTTTCTTTAAATTTAGTAGTTGAGTTATGAAAGGGTGAACCACCTTGTATGTAAACATGTAAAACTGTGCTAATTGTGTAAATACTATATTTTGGTAAAATAGTTCTAATCAAAAAGTGGTTTTTACTACTGTATATCTAATTAATAAAATTCATTATGGAAATACGTATGCAACGGTGTGGTTCCATCTTTGTTGTAGTTGGCAGTAACATGTTTGCAAACAACAATATATAGAAACCATTAAAAAGTTTTGTAGTTGAAACCAGGTCTGCGCCTAGCACTTTTGACGCCCCAAATTTGTATTACGTTCATATGTGAGTACAGATACAGCTTAAGTTAGGTATTATTATCCACTATTGAAAAATAATTTTAAAAAGTATTTTCATAAATTTATTTTCATTTTTATAATTTACAAGTATAAGCCATAAGCCATACAAGTATTTTTTCATTGAGGTACATAACATAATTATAAACTATAGAAAACAGAAATATATTCTAACAGTATTACAACTCAAAATTTTTCTATTTTAGTTTCAAATGTTAATATATGATACAAAAGCACAAAAAATAAAACAAATATTTAAAACATTAGAAATACTCGTTTATATATCACAGGACGAAACTGATCAAAAAATAAAAACAAAACAATACATTATTTTAATAATGCAACATGTCACCTTTTAAAGGTTAATATCCAGGTATTAGGTATTGTTATTAATATTGTAGCTAAGTGAATTGAGCTTTCCGTGCCTTAATTTTTGGAAATTGTTTAATTAAATCTTTGGTGTCTAATTTTTTTAAATGGTCCGTTTCTATTGAAATGATAGCAAGATTACTTCGGTTTTGCTCCATGGTTGATTCTAAATATTTTTTTATTATTTTGAGTTTTGAAAAAGATCGTTCTGCGGTAGCAACAGAAACCGGCATTGTTAATAAAATACGAAGTATTATGCTCGTATTAGAAAAAGAATCCACTAACTGTAAGTTGTTAATTGTTATATAATTCAAAGTTTCTTCTAGAGACGTAATAACTTTTGTGTCTCTTTAGGTTTTTTTATAGAAAGTTAATACATAATATAAGATTTACAACTATTATAATGTTAATATATATTTGTACATAGGTTAACCATCATTGTTTGTATTATTTACACTGTTGCCGAGTTTTAGTTTTTTTACAGTAACATACATAAGATTTCCTTCCTCCTTAGAGGTGTATTGACACACATAAATACTCATGGAGAGTACGGTTGTGGGGGGCGTCGAAGACGTCCCGTTCTACGAGGTATCACTGATGTCATGGTCGGAAGATTGGTTGTCTGTTGCGCTACTGGTCGTATAACAAGTTCTTGTGCGGTAGATTGTCCTGCGGATGGTGTGATGTCGTCTCCATAAAAACGGATTCTTCGATATGGTTCAGATGGCACAGAGGCTATTGGTGTTGAATCCTCTCGAGATTTAACTTGGTCAACATGTCTTTTGAATCGCTGATTTTTATAGTCGAGTTCGTAATGAAGATCACCTAAGCGAGTAACGACGATCCCAGGAATCCATTTGTCCAATCGTGGATTACCAGAAAGAAAATAAACTGGTTGAGCAGGTTGAAAGACTCTAAATGTTGTTTCAACTTTAGTCTGCTGTTTCTCGGTTATTCTAGTATGAAGATCATCGGGTTTAACCAAATCTAAACGTGTTCGAATATTACTTCCCAAGAATATCATTGCTGGTGGTTGACCAGTTGTACAATGTGGAGCTTTCTTGTATTGGCGTAGAAACTTGTTTAAGTTCTTCCGTAACGACTCTGGTGTTGTAGACATCGCTTTTAAAGAATCTTTAACTGATTGTACGTAACGTTCTGCCTGGCTATTAGTTGAAGGATGGTATGGAGCAGTTAGTTTATGGTATTTTACACCACTTGCTTGCAAAAACGTCTTGAACTCAGCGGTTGTAAATTGTGGACCGTTATCCGAAACAATAGTAACTGGAGTACCATACGTGGCAAACAATTCATCCAAAGTTGCAATTGTTGCTGCGGTTGTTGTTGAGTTGGTGCATTTGACTTCCAGCCATTTGCTGTAGGCATCTACGACAATCAGTAATATTGATCCTGCGACCGGGCCTGCGTAGTCAATGTGAATGCGTTGCCAGGGCCCTTTGGATATTCCCAATGGTGATCTCGGAATTTAGGTGGAATATGTCCATGTTTTGCACATTCAGGACACGATTTGGCAATACGATATCGGCATCGATTCCTCGCCAAAACACAAATGAGCGTGCCATACCTTTCATTTTTACAATCCCTACATGGGCTGCATGCAAATCGTTTAAGATGCTTTGTTGAAGTGATGGTGGTACGACCACGCGGTGTTCAAATAATAAGCAATTCGCTGCTAAAGTGTAATTAGCTTCCGGTGATTTATACCCATAACGTGTTAGGTTTTGTCCTGTCTCTAACAGCTGGACAATCTTGCCTAAATAAGAATCCTTTCGTGTCTCTTTGGCTATATTTTCGGCACGAACAGGAAGTTGCTTGATCTGGTACATTGTAAAATTATCGAAATCATCGTATTCTCTTATTTTTCTTCCTTCGTGTAGAGAAAGTTTGTTAACAACGTCACTATTTGTTGATGATGGTAATCGAGAACAGTAGTCGGCATTTGCATTTTCTTTAGTAGACTTGAAAATGACATCGAAGTTGAAGTGTGCCAGATAATCGGCGTAGTTCGCCATTCGACTAATGCAGAGAGTTGGAAGTGACTTCTTTGGATGCAGGATTTGCGTCAGTGGTTTGTGATCGGTAATCAACGTGAAGTGACGTGCGTACAAATAATGAAAAAAATTTTGTACCGCCCAAACGATAGCAAGAGCTTCTTTGTCTATTTGTGGGTAACACTGCTCTGTTGTGCTCATAGTACGACTAGCATAAGCGATTGGTCGTTCTTTTCCAGTTTCCAGTCGGTGAGATAAGACGGCGCCCAAACCTGTTTTGATAGCATCGGTAGCGAGCAATAGTGGTTATGATGGATCATATGTCATCAGTATTTGTGGTGAAATGAGAATGTTTTTAATGTTGGCCTATGCTATATCGGCTTCTCGTGTCTATGCGAATGGTTCGGTACGTAGCATGTCGCGTAACGGACGATTCAGAGTAGATAGGTCCGGAATAAACGAGCTGTAATATGTAGCTTTGCCTAAGAATAATTGGAGTTGTTCTGGAGGAAGGTTTAGGAGCATCACGAATCGCTTCCACATGTTTGTCGGATTTGTGTACACCTTGGCTGTCTATTCTATGACCCAAAAATTCCACAGAAGGTGCGGCGAAAATACATTTGTTGCGATTCAATTTAAGACCATGTTGTTCCATACGCATTAGTGTAGCTTCTAACGTAGGCATTACATTCTCAAAACTGTCAGCAAAAAGAAGAACATCATCAAATAAGTTAATAACGTTTGGTAAATCCTGAAGAACAGTCTCCATTCTACGCTGCCAAATTGCGGGGATGTTTGCGGCACCATATACTGCGCGAGTAGGACGAACCAATCCATGTGTAGGTGTGTTGAGCGTTAAGGCATGGCTAAACTCTTCACTTACTGTCAAATGTGTGTACGCGTCAGTAATGTCTAAGTAACAAAAAAAACTTGGCCCCTTTCATTTGGTTGAACAGGTGTTCGGCTTTTAGTATGGGATGTTCATCGATAACTATTCATGGATTCAGTGTTGGTTTTTAATTTCCGGTAATACGTAGTCCGCCATTCTTCTTCGTGACGACACACACAGTTGATGCCCATTCTGAATGTTCCACACGTTTGTAGAATCCTGAATTAATTTTGGCATCTATTTCTTTTGCATCGCATCGGATTTGAAGTGTAGTTCAGCTGGTGGTCCTGTGAGCTTGCCGGCTGTGTTACTAAAGATGTCCTTATGACGAGTCAGAATTATATCGAGCTGGTTTTGTTGGTTTGGTAACAGATTGGGAGAAGCAATTGTTTATCCATTCTCTTATCATAATTTCCATCGACGATGTATAGATATACACAGTGTGTTGTTGACCCTAGTGTGGCGTTGATCAAAAGTCGAGCGATGCAATTGACACGATTTCCTGTGTAGTCAAAAAACGACCTCTCCGTTTTTTGTAGTTTACAATTGGGTTTCATAAAGAATAAGTTATCTTTACTAATTATGCTGCACGGTGCTCCTGAATCTAGTTCCATTGGTACATTGTGACCATTTATTCGAACAATTAGGATGCGCTTGCTCGACGATTTGATAGCGTTGATCTCATCCAATTTATTGAGACATTGTACTGAATCTATTTGCTCCGTTGGTTGACTTGCATACTCTCCTGTTGCGGTTTGTGATTTTGATCGACATACTTTAGCATTTACCGCATGTGTGACATGTTGCATCTTTGAAAAGACATTTATCCCGTGCATGTTCACCTCCGCAACCATTGCAGTGACGTAGACGATGCTCGCCTCGCGTGTTTCGTTCACCATGACGTGATGGACCACGAGAGCGTCGGTGCTGATTTCGGTCGCGTGACAAAGATCTATGTGGTGGTTGTTTTTTGTATTTTATCTGAGGTCGTGCATACCCTAGTTTGTGAACAGTTACTGGTGTTTCTGAAAACCTTACTTCATTTGCAGTCGTATGAGTTGCTTCAAGAGTGTGTGCAATCTCATATGCTTGTTTGAATGTGGAAGGTTTTCTTGCTATTATTTCATCGCACATTTCATGAGATTCGAGACCATGTAGGAGCTGTTCGATGAGCATTTTGTCGATGAATTCTCCATATTCACAGTAAGCAGCACTTTGTTTCAAGCGTAACGAGTAATTTGCAATTGACTCACTAGTATTTTGCATGATTTGCTTGAATTTTATGCTTTCTACAAACTTGTTTCTTGTACGATCGAAATGGTTTATAAGGGTAGTGCATAGTTCATCGTACTGCACTTCTTCTGGTTGTTTCGGACTGGTCAAGAATTTTAGAGCATTATTGAGCTCTGATCTCATATGAACTCGTGCAAAGTTGGCGTGCTGATCTGTAGGAATGTTGCTGAATTGTAAAGCCCAGTTAAAACGTTTGAAATAATCTTCGACAGTTGTTCTTTCTGATAATCGGAATTCGCTCATTGAAATTGATAGTGCTCTTAAATACATTGTTGTGGACGACCCAGGGGCTTCAGCATGTGCACTTTCTAGTTTCTGGCACCACTTTTGTGTCTCTTTAGGTTTATTTGTAGAAAGTTAATACATAATATAAGATTTAGAACTATTATAATGTTAATATATATTTGTACATAGGTTAACCATCATTGTTTGTATTATTTACAAGTTTTTTTACAGTAACATACATAATAATAACTTTTTCATCAAAATTTTGTAAATATTGCAATTCTTTAACAAGTTCCACGGCAGTTATGTCTCGTTCATTGCGAGTTTTGTCGTTTAATAAATTTTCAACTTTTTGCCACAATTCTAATTATTCGTTTTCAGAATTGTTTTTAAATTTATCAATATTCCATAAAAACGCGAAATCATTAGAGTAAGAAGAAAGTAATTCGAATCTCTCATTTACTGATATTATGATTACATCTAGAGCATTAAAAACACAATCAACTTTGAACTTTAAAGCTTCGTCGTGGATCGGTTCATAGTCACATTCATAATCAAAATGTTTTTTTTCATTTTTCGCGGTCCTAGACCTCTTTGTTTTTTGAATTTAAGTTCTATGTCTAAACTGGATGCTATTTCTTTAGCATCAAACAATAGATCGTTAAAACCTTTATCGGAGCGATAAGCTTTCAAAAAGTTATTCAAATTATTTAAACGATTACAACACTGAGCAACATCAAAATTCGGTTTTTAAATAATTTTACTAACAATGTTAACTTTACTTAAAATATTATACTACAATATAAGAATGCAAATGAATTCAAAATTTTGCAATTTTTTGGCCAACGATGCAGCCAAATTTTTTTTCAAAGTTTTCTTCGCTTATTTCAAACAGAGCATCATAAACCTCCCCAAGTTGATACCTTAAAGAAGTTATTGCATCTATTCTACTAGACCATCGAGTAGCCGATAGAGGTTTCAAAGTAAAATTTGTGACTATAGATAAATTAGATTTCAGAATTGACCAGCGTATAGCAGAAGCTGAAAAAACACAAACAGTTCTTAAACTAAAGAAAAAAATGAATGAACAAAGTATTCGATTTTGTGGCAGTATTGACGACTAAATTTAGGGTATGATTGCAACAAGGAACAAAGAAAGCTCGCGGACTGAAATCTAAAATTTTTTTGTAGACCATGCCTACCACGCATATTTGCTCTATTGTCGTAACCTTAACCTCGCAAATCGTTGATATTTAAGCCTTCTTTCTTTAACGCCGACAAAAGAAATTTTGTCAAGTCTTCACCCGACACATCATCCATAGGACAAATTAATAAAAAATGTTCTTCAATACTAATTCCCGTGCTCTTTAAATTAACAAATCGTATACAAACTGTAATTTGTTCTTGGTGACTAGAGTCAGGAGTGCAGTCTAATAATATGGAACAATATTTTGCCTTTTCAGTTAGTTCTAAAATTTTGAATTTGATATTTTCACTAATCCAGTTGATTACTTTATTTTGTATTTAATATCTAAGATAGTTTTTGTGATCTTTTATTTGAGAGCGTTTTGTATGTTCTGACATAATCGGATCGAATTTGGAAATCATTCCTATGCGTTCTAAAAAGTTACTACTTCCACGAAAAGCTAAATTTTGCTGACCTAAAAACTGAACCACGTAGAAAATTCTTTTTATAACAGCTTGCAGTATTTAGTTTCTCTGTTTATTACATTTTGAATTTCAGAATCAATTTTTTAATTTTTATTAAAACAGTTAGAAAGATCTAGCAATTTTAGAACATTTTCGATATGTAACTTGCTCTTTTCATGAATGTTTAGATGTTTACTTAAATGCTGCCAGTCATTGTAACCAGATTCATCATTAATGCGAACAGATTTAAAATGCTGTCATTAAAAGTTTTGCAACAAAAGCAGTAAAGTGAATTTTTTGTTTCGGAATACAACAACCAAAAACGCTCAATTTTTTTTGTTCGGTAAAATTCTAAAGAAGTAACTATTGGAAAACTTACGCCCGGACTCCGAACTATCTCTCGGATAAATATCCTTTTTGTTTTGATAATAAACAGGGCCACGTGCTACTAATTCTTGAATATTATTAGGTCGTAATTTCTTTGGCGATAGTGCAGCATCTTTCGAAAGTTGACTCATATTTTCCGTTCTGGTAATTTTTGAAGTTGTCGATTTTTCATTATCAGCGGAACTTGAAGATGTTGATGGATTGCTTTCTAGAAGATCAGTTTCTTGTATGCTGCTGATACTTGTTTTAAGTACAGGTTTAGAATATTGGGATTCAGCTCTATTATTGATGTTATTAATAGTTTGCAAAGTAGACTCGGGTTTTGAAAAAAATGCGTAATTTTGACATAGTTTTCCAGTTCTTTCTCTCTGTTTCTTTAATTCAGCAAATTTTGGTATCCAGACAATTTTTTTTTCTGACATCCTGTATACTGTAAAGAAATTAATACGTAAGTAAACAAATTGACAAATTATTCATGAAAAATGGAAATGTTTTAACGTCTCAAACTCAAACTCGAAAGTATTTTCTCAACATTACTTATTATAAGTTATTTCAAAATTTATAATAAATTTTTATAAATAGTATTATTAGTGCTTATCAATTATTCTGTTTGAATTTATTTCAATTAACAATTATGTTTATATAATTAAATATAAAAAGATTTTTGAGATGCAAGTTTTTGGCTTTTAATGTTTTAATAAATCTAAAATAAAAAACAGATTTTAGATGAACTCACCTTAATCCACAACACAAAACACATCACTATAAAGTCCGTAAAACTACAAAAAACTAAAGTTTCAAAAGCAGATATCTATTACTCCATGCACCTTTTCACTTCGCTAAGTTAATTATCGATCGGGCATCAGGCAACTAATGAAATCGCGACCAATACAACGCTTAAATACTTAAAATTTCGTATATTTTAAGCTCAGACAGGAAAAAACGCTTGTTTGCTCGTTGGCTCGTTGCAAGCCAAATTTCAAGCTCAAACATGAATAAAATCAGATTTGTTTGAGTTCACACAATTCATGTTATCATGTTACGTATTCGATCCAATAAATGCTATTATTGCGTACTCTAATTTGGAAAATATATTATTTTCGAGAATTAATTTGGTTCCCTCGTCTCAAAGAGTAAAAAAAATAAACAAATAAAAAACAATGTAATAGCTAGCAATTCCTTACTGGTTTTTTTATCATTATAAATTTTGTTTTGCCAATGTTGTTTGTTGCTTTATCTTTTTTTTTACTCTAGAGTTTTGATGCTTTTCGGCGCCTTCAGCGCCTCGGCGCCGTCGTACACCACACGACTTTGCTCTTATGTACGGCGCGGGACTTGAAACAAAACTATAAGGTTTAAAAAAAACCATTAAAGTAAAGAATCAAATATTTGAAGAATTGTTGTAACACTACTGATTTGTGCTTAGACTATTTCACTACTGCTAAAATTAACATTGTTATTTTATATAACATTAAACTGTTAATTTTACTCTTAATCATCATCATCTACAATAATAAAAAAAGATTTTCAAATATATCGTTCAACTCGTGAACAGCAGGATCTCTCTTTTATAACATTTTGAACCAAATTTTCAAGCTACAATAACACAAAATTTAGAAATCAAAAATCGAACTATAGTTTGATCTATACAAAATCTTAAACATTTAATAGAAAGACTATCCTTATAATCGTGATAAAGTAAAAGATAGCTTCAGGCAAGAATCCTAATACGTCTTGTTTAGATTTATAAATAACTTTTACTTATTTTAAAAAAAATAAAATTGATGAACTTTAATTTTTATTATTAGTTTTTTAGTTAATTTAAAATATCTAGTTTCCTAACAATTTTATAAATTGGATGAAATGAACACTGACACTTTCAAAATTTTAAATATTATAAGTTGTGCAATATTTCTTAGTTTTTTAATTATCATCGAAACATTTTTGACCGTTTTTGCAACTTCACATTCATTTCAAATTAAGAATTTATTACTGGTCACAATTCAATGCACAAGTTTATGAAGATATCTTTATGGAGCGCTTTTAAAAATGGGCGTTTGATGATGTATTTTTTTAGCAATGATGAATTATGGATTCTGTAATATTCTTTGACATATAACAGCAGTTTGAATAGTTGCAATCTGTTGTGGAGCATGGGCGTTTGGGCTATAAGCAGCGTGTGAATTGGTGAAAGTGTGAGATGACAGTGTTTTTACAGATACAGAAACTCGTACGTAATCGTGTAATAATTCAATAAAGGTGGAGTTTTTAATCATTAGATACACCTTTTAAATCTATATTAAAATTTTTTGCTATGCAGGTCAAAACCATCATTACAATAAATCGTTTTGAACACATTAGTTTGATTAATGAATTGTTTAGTCACGATTATATCCTGACATTTTTCTAATAGTCAATCACTACATCCGTGTAATATAAAGAAACATGTCATTGTGTAGTATCCAGCGACATTCATTTGACTATGAAATATTAGTGAATTGGTATACTGATGTAATAACGTTTATTTATTTATTATTTAAAATATGTCACGCTTATATTTTGCAACTACGTTTTGACTTCACAAGGTTAAACGTTTTCCTTTTACCTGTTATTGTCACCGTCTAATTAATAAAAATTTATTTGCAGTTTACTTATAGAAATTAGTGCCTTTTCTTATTATCTTAATTAAACCTATATCTTCTTATTCACGTTTTTCTCACACAAAATTACGTATAATACAAATAATGTCATTATGGCTGTAATTGCACTTATATATTTTTTTTGTGCTCTTTGATTTTAGCCGATGTAGTTTTTTTCGGTTCCAAGGTTTCATAAAGTAAATTTTGTTTTTTAGGTAAATATCCTGCGGTGACTGTTTTTAAATAGTTTACCATTAAAAATAAATTTATGTAAGAGATTCGAGTCAGACGTAATTATAAAATAATAATTTGACACCAATACAAAAAAACTTAAATACACGGAAAAACTGAAATGCCAAAAAAATGTACGTAATCGTAACAACAAAAGAGAAAAAAATAATTAAAAAAATACGTAGCAATTAAACAAAGTTTGTTTAACATAAAATAAAATATAAAAGCATACCATTTTTTTTTAAAAACATTTTTGTTGTAAAAAAACAGTTTTTAAAATTTTTAAGTTTATCAATTCAAAAATATCGTAAGATTCAGAATATAAAGACTTAAAACTAAAAGTTCGTTAAAAGCTGCTTCTGTTAACAAAAAAGTTAAAAAAGATAAACGATTCCAAAAATTTACTATTTTCCTAATTAAAAAATAAAACTTTTTTAAATAGTAAAAAAGCATTTAAGTAGTCACAATTGCGCAACTTCTTTCTTATTTAATCAAATCTGTATACCTTACCGTTTTAAAATCTTTTGGTAAATTTTTTGTAACCTTGACTACCAAATTAATTTGAACGTGTTTGTCCATTTTGTCTAATGGTGCTGCACTAGTCAATACCAACAAGCTTATTGGAATAACGGGGTTTCTGGAGTCCATACTAAGATAAGAACGTCTTTCGGTTTTGGAAGTTTAGTTTGTTGTAACGAAATTGTCTCGGATTCTTCTATTGAAGAAGAATGGAAATATTGCAATTACCGAAGCGTTATCAAAATCTAAGGTGTGCGCTATGGTAAAATGATGTTTACCAACAGCAGACTTAATAATACGGTTTTTCGTGTGATGACAGAACGGCTAATTTCACCGATGTAGAGTAAACCGCATACACAAGAAGTTTGGTATACAACTTGAAATGTGTAGGAAGTTTGTTCTTGGAAAAAAGAAGAAATTTTACTTGTCGAGTTGAATATGGGTTTGATAACATTTTTACGAAAAGGTTTCCTTATTTGATCTGTGACCTTATAAATCTAAGCTAAAAATGTCAATTTTGAAATGGATTCGAAAGTAGAAATGTCTTTAGATATTTGAACGCGTGGATGTAAACGACGATTAATAACTATCAGCTTTATATTACATAAAGGTCCAAAAGTTAGTTGGAAAGTCTCTTACGATAGTGGACGATACGGCAACTTCGGTTAAAACATTAACACGGTTCAAATGCAAAAGACGTTCTTACGTTAGTAAATCTTATTAGAAATCTGATAAACAACTCAAGCAGAATGTAAAATTAAAATCAGACAAAAAAAATTTGTTCTTTTAAAAAGGCTTTAATTATATAACAAGTTTTCAAAAAATGCAATTGTATTAAAATTTACAAAGATAGTGCAAGAAAACACTGAAATATTAAAACGTTTGTAAAGTTATTGTTAAATTTGAGAACGTTCACGAACTTATTGTCAACTTCAAGAACGTTTACCGAAGGATGTAAAAAATTCTCGAGATAGATAACAGAAATATAAAAAAACGGTTCGAAAGAATCATAGGTCAGTCTTTTCGAAGTCGGAAGTATTAAGAAGACTGTTTGAATAAATAAGTGATTTACGCGTGTGTTACGAGATAAATATAACGGCGTTCAAGCGTACGTTCTTTTAATGTAAACAAGTATCAGTTTCAGATAAACATAAGTTATATATTATTTTTTGAGTGATTGTAATATAAAAATTAGTGTTTTACTTAAATATTGTTACATTACGTGTAGTTATAAACGTGTAAATATTTTGTTATAAATAAATAAATTTTAAAAATTTGTTACATTAGTGTCAGTGTGTAGTTTGCGATTTTAGTGTAAATATGAGTAATTTAATATCGCTATCGTAATAGAATGATTGTGTGATTAATACGTGATTGCGTGTGTTTGTATAACTAGTGTTCCAGTTCGTTAAAGTAGTGTATTTGAATAAGAAGGAATCGAGCGTTATTAAAACTCGTTTTATTAAACTTCTTATTTGTGTTTTAATTTGTGCCAATAACGCGTTGGCAAGCAGTTAAAATGGATTCAAAATTATTTGAATTTCTCGAATCAATAAAAAATGGTCACGAATCGATGAATAAAAATATGGAAGAAAATTCTAGAAAAATGGAAGAAAAACTGTCCAAACAGTCTAAGAAAATGTAGGAAAATTCTAGAAGTTTAAAAGAAGAAATACGAACGAACATGGAAAATCAAATAAAAATTCTACAAAAAAAAATCCAGACAGATATGTTAAATTTAAAAGAAAAATTTGAAAATCCATGAATGACAAAATAGAAGCAGTAAGAGACAGAATAAAACTGCTTTAAGAAAAAATGAACCAAATGATTTGCCATGGTGAAAGAAACGTCACGAGCGAAGCATTAATAATGGACCATCGAGAAGAAACCACTCACAAGTTTAAACTTATACCTCTAAATTTTAATGGTAAAGTTTCATGATCAATCTACTAGAAGCAGTTTGAAACCGCAGCTACAGAAAATAGTTGGAGCAACAAGCAAAAAACGACGTCTTTAATAGTGTCTTTGTGTGGAGAAACGCTTGGAATATTGCAGACCACCTCCAAGAAAATTACAAAAAACAAATTTCACGTTTAGAAATGAGATGTGAAGATGCTCATCTTCAACAGGTGAACCAAAACTAAATAAAAAGTTGGATTCAGAAAGCTGCGGAAAGTTTTTAAGAGTTTAAGGCTGACATTTCCAGATTAACACGTATTGCGTATCCTACAGCACCAGATACCTTCTTGGAGCAATTAGTTATTCATCCTTTGTAGACGACCTCTAAGACAAAAAAAACACAGCAGACTCTTCGGTTAGCTCGACCAAAGACGTTGGATTGCGCTTTAACCCATGCTTTGGAGTTTGAAGCAGCAAAACAAACGTTGCACCAAAGCAGCCATAAACTCCGTTGTGTTGCAAAAATAGTCGCGCTGACATAAAAAAGCATTAAAGAAATAGTGCAACGTGTACTTCGGGAACAAGTAGCTTGAAGAAGAGAAGTGACGTGGTAGAACTGCGGGAAAATAGACCACGTACGACGACGCTGTACTAAGCCTAATAAAAGATCAAAAGAACGTTCGGAAAACTAGAACAAGTCGACCGAATGGAGCAAAAGTTAACCTGAACGAGTCATGCTCCAAAGATTATCATTCAAATAGCATCACTTCTGAAGCAATTGCATAGCATTTATCTCGATGGCAAGATTAATGAAAGAAATGTTCAGTTACTGGTTGACACGGAAGCGACAAAAATCATTATTTTTCAGGACATATTACGGGATCTAGTAACGTTGAAAAAGAAACTGTGAGATGCGTGAATTCTAGTAAAGATACGTTGCCGAAGAAGTGCTTACAACATCTATTGGACATTCTTACCTTTAAATGCCAAAACCTCAGCCAAGACCAGCTGGCTAAAGTTAAAGTGTTGATCCAGCAGTATCAAGATGTGTTCGCGCTGGAAAGTAATTTTAAAGGAAGAACTAACGTGGTGAAACAAATACAAGCAGTCGCAATAATTTCATTCAATAAAGACTTGAACTTTCAAAAATATAATAAAAGTAACGTAAGACTTACTCCTTGACTTAGTAGTAACTAAACTAAATGTTTAATACAATTAATGAAGCAGACAATCTCATATAAAGAAATATAGATAAATAAATAACAAAGCTAAAAGATTAATACAATTAACAAAGCTAAATGCGTAAGGTAAGTACCGTAAAGCGGGGCTACTTTGTCTACCGGGGTAACTTTGTCATCTTGTGCGCCCTGATGCTTTTGCAGACATAAGAAAAAAATCAGAACTACCACAACTTCACTGAAGAATAGGTGGCCGAAGCGTTGCGCGCGGTGCCAGATAGTATGAGCTAAAAACAGCGTCTAGAGTTTATCAAATATAAGGGAGTACCCTTACTAATAGATGCCTTGGTAGACATACCAATCCTAGAAGTCATCCAACCATCCTGAGCTTGGAGGAAAAAACCATCATTGCAAGAACTCTTGGCGCCGTTGTAGATTTGAGCTTTTCGCTTACTAAAGTCGATGTCAAGCAAATACAAAAGTTTGGACAAGAAGGTCTTTTTATTCCTGTCCTAAAAGACAATCTCCCGGGGAAAATATAATAGCGCCATTTATCTATATAAACTATTTGTCTGCGAGAATAGCATTCAACATGAAAGGATCCTGCGCTTCTGTTGATTAGGATGACGTTAATGAGTTCTTCAACAACATAACACCGGCTTTGTTAGAATCTACAGGTGACCATATAAATAATTACGATGAGACAAATATAACAGATGATGCTGAAGTTGTTTTTAGAAATTGCAAGAGTGGAACGGGTTTAGAATTTTTCGAAAACAGCAATCAGTATTATGGTGTACGGAACTGCAAGTGGTGAACTTTTACCACTCCAACCTTACTGAACTATTGCAAAAACACAGATGTGTTGGTAAATATCCGTCTATCAAACGCAAACGTGGGAAAAAGGTTAGAGCTGGTAAGCAAATTTTGCCTTTATCTGTGACTGCAGATCATTCAGGAGACATTTCAGAATACCCACCCTACAATCAGACAACATCAACGTTAGGTTTATAAAAACTTAGAAAGACCAATCAGAAAGAAGAAAGCAAAAAATCTTTCAAAAAATACAGCAGAAGAAACTGCAGCGAGCATCAAGAAAAAGGCTTCAAAGAAAATAAAAAAGGTAGAAGATAGATGCGGAATTTGCAGAGTTTGGTGAAACTACAAAGGGCTTGTCGACTGGCTACAATGCTGCAAGTGCTACAAATGTATTTTCCTATTTAACATGAAGTATTTTGTACAATAAAAATTATTTTTTAATAAAAAAGGTATGAATTTAAAAAAAGTATATACGTATATAGAATTTTTGTTAGAAGATTCCATATCTGAGGACTCTGGCCCTTTATACGCATTTTAAAAGCATTTGTAATAAGCTGACAAAGTTGCCCCAAAGTGCTAACACTACTTTGTCACACTATTCCTTATTTTTTTAATTTTTATGGATGTTAAGTGGTTGGTTTCTTGGCTGTGCATACAAAATGGTAACGTCGGTATACTTGATGCTTTTCAGGCCAAAATAAAAAAAAATAAAAGAGTTACAGCGTAAAACATGTTTAAAAGGTGACAAAGCAACCCTGTTTTACGGTAAATAACATAAAAACTATACAGGTTGACGACAGTTGATCGAAGGCAAAAATTTTTCTTTTAAACGTAGCGTCTGAGGTGATCAACCCAACTTTGATTGCAACGGGATTTAATTGGTCCAATAAGTTTTAATCACGATTACAATAGGATAATTATTTAATAACAATTTTATAGTTTCCTACTGATATAATGATTTAACTTCCCGTAACTAAGACCGAAAGAAAAACTTCAAGTCACCGTCAACTTGCTGAAATTACTTTAAATTAGCAAAAAAAACAATGACGGCGTCTACCATACTTGCAACTGGTTCTGTAGCTATAACAAACAAACTAAATTCTTTAGTAAGGATAATCTTCATTTGATACCTATCCCAATCGCTAAAATAGTAATAGTAAAATGACGACCTGAAATTAAATAAAAGGCAAGTACTTACAATTTTTCGATAAAAGTTTCTACAAAATTAAACATTGCATCAAAAGTCGGAGACGAAATGCATGCGCAACAAGGCGTCGGGCTCGTTAAATGATATTATACCGCCAGAGTCGCACTCGTTCAGAGTGCGGTAATAGAAATTTTCGTTAAATTACGAATGTGCAAATTTATTAATAAAGACACGTAACAACGCTTTCTGGTTGCCATGTTAAAAAAACTTAAACTACAATAACATATGTATCATTAATATAGACTCTGTGAGTAGATTATACAAACAAGTCAGTTGACGTTCAAACAAGTTTCAACTTGCACAAGTTCTACTTGTGATACACACTTATTACAGATAACTAATAAAGGGACATAAAAAACTTTTCCGTATAGTATTTAGATAATTTTTATTACTGAATTGTGCAAAATTTTTGTGTAGAAACAAACTGACTTCAGGTCAGTAATCAGTAAAAATATATAAAACATTGGCGCATGTTTTATTTAAACGCCATATAGACTGTAAACCATTGTTATCATTCAAATTCAAAGCAAACTAGCAACTTAATCAAAATGTTTTTTAAACCTAAAAATATACGTAATCGATTAGCAACAAGAAAATACTAAAACGACATTTTATAAATTATCACAATACAAGCTTGAAATTAGGCATAATCAACAGTAGCTGTAATATTTTTTTACTTTCCTATAAGGAAAGTATAGAGGTTAGCAATTTTTTTTCAAAAAATTTTTTTTGCATAATTTTACATTTCAAGGTCTCTTGAATCAGAAAAATGTATTTTTGAAATAAAAATCTGTGTGTGTGTTTTTTTAAGAAGTTTACGGCAAAAAATATATTTACGTATCGTCAGGACTTGGTGTTGTGTCTGTATATGTCGGACTCAGATGCCCTTATCTAATACCGACTAAAAAAGCTATCCTCTGTCACCGACTTCTGTTTCCTTCGCCGAACCGCCGTTAGGCATTACTTTACAGAGGAAGGATCTAGCTTCTGCTCTTCAGTCATGTGGTCAAAGTCAGGGCTTCTTATCTTCGCATATTTTTATTCGTCGCTCGTCTTCTTTCTATGCGGCGGAGTTCTTGTAGGCCTTCCGTCGCAAATGAACTTAAAGCGTGTGTGTCTGTGTGTCTGAGTGTAACGATGTACCCACGATAACTCTCTAACTAAAAGTCCTAGTAACTTGAAATTTGGTATGGAGCTGGCTTTTCATATTCTCTCGGCTCTCAAAAGATAGTTTGGATAAAAAACCGGTGGGACTATCATTTTTAACAGTTTTTCTTATATAATTTTGTACGTATGTAAATTATTCGAATTATTTTTACAGTTTTTTATAGAGATAATTGTTTCTAACAATTTAGTCAAACAACACACTTTAACAATTAATCTTAACAAAACTAAATATATGACGTTCTCTCTATCCAGTAGAGGGCAGCCTGCCGTCTCACAAATCATTACTCACTCAGGACTGTGTCCTCGGACTCCTTTGTGTGAATGTGTTAGTCTTGAGCGGGTTAAGGAAATCAAGTATTTGGGGGTCATCATAGACAACCAAATTAAATGGAATTCTCAAATTAAATTGATAATATCCAAACTAAAGCGAGTAGTAGCAATAATTTTAACACTTAGAAATTTTTGTTCAATTAAAACTTTAAAAATGGGCTACTTTGCTCTAGTTTAATCAGTTTTACATTATTGTGTAGTGGGCTGGAGAGAGGCATATAACTCCAATCTCCTGCCATTAAAATCCGCCTAGAACTTGATTCTAAAATGTATGTGCAGAGGGAGCAAGCTGGACTCCCCCTCCCTTTTGTACCGAGAGTTGTCAATAATGAGTTTAGAGAAAATTTACAAGTACAACTGTTTGTTAGTACTAAAAAAATCTGCTTCATCCTTTAACATGAAATTTTCTAATAGGCGGGGGAGATATATAAGAGCAAAAAAAGAAAAAACGAGTACGGGACAGCAGTATTGGAAATACTTAGGAGTCAAATATTTTAATGAACTTCCATCGTCATTAAGAGACCACTGGGACCAAGACTACCCCAAATATAAGATACTAATAAACAAATATTACATAATAAATTTAAAGATGGAAAAAAAAGAAAAAAAAATTTAATACATATATATATATAGATGAGTTTATTACAAGTTGATTGACTGTCTTGATCTGCCCATACAAACAATAAGCATTTAATTAAATATAAGAAAAGAGTTGGTATTCATTCATTATAATTATTATTATTTCATATTATTTAAGAAGTTCATTACTTAATTCAATCAAGTTTTCTATAAAATGTATTGTAAGATCCGACGTATTATTTTGTTTATTTTTAAAAGTTATTTCAAATGTTTAGTGTTTACACATAAAAGTTATTCTATATTTTATTTTAAAGGATCACATTAATTTTAATTTTTATTTAATTAATTAATGATTAAATTAATATTAATTAATTCAGTAACACCACGGGCTCGCCCATAGTTACTGGTTCTGGATTTGTATGGTATAACAATATATTGCTTATTATGTAACTACATTAGCTTAAAATTGTGTTTTTTGTACTATTTGAGGAAGAATAAAAGTATTTAAAAAAAAACAAAATTTTATAGCATTAACAGTTTATTAGATATTTGATTTGTAATTTAAAGTCAATTCCATATATAATCTAGGTTCGAATCCTGCCTGCGACAATTTTTTTTTAGAAAAAAATTACATAATCTTGAAGGGAAACCAAGATACGTTAAAAATTACAATTTTTCTCTATATTTTTTTGACTTGTTTTTACAGGGACTGCTGCATCTTTCTTACATTATCTTTGGATGTACCCACGATAACTCTCCAACCGTAAGTATTAATAACTTCAAATTTGTTATGGAGCTGGCTTGTCATATTCTCTCAGTTTTATCAAAAGATGGGATTGATAAAAAAACCGAAAGTGGGTGTATCCGCCATTTTTAGCAGTTATTCTTATATAAATTTGTACGTATGTAAATAATTCGATTTATTTTTACAGTTTCTTATAGATATAATTTTTTTCTAACAATTTAATTAAATAAAAATTTTTCTAACATTTCCAGTATTAGATATTTAATTTGTAATTTAAAATAAATTCACAAATATAATATAGGTTCGAATCCCGCCTGCGACAATTTTTTTAGAAAAAAAATCTATATCTTAAAGGGAATCCAAAGTACGTTAAAATAATAATTTTTACTGAAGAAAAAGCAATGTTGAAGCGCACAAATATAGGGGTTATTTGATATAACAACATAAACTCAATTTGCCTAATTTCGGTTATATCTTAATGAAATCAAGGAAAAAAATTTGAAAAAAATCGTAGCATGCTAGGTAGTCAATACAAACGTGTACATATCACTTTAAAGTGGTTTTATGACAACATAAACTTAAAAAAATATGTAGACTTTCTTTCATCATTTTAATAGAAAAGTCGTGTGGTGACCACACTAGTTTTTTTATATTGAAATCAGATTCTTTTGGTTTAACACATTTATCAATGGGCTTGTAAACCTAGGCTTAAATCCTCAAAATATGTAAGTAAAAAAATTATCAAACGGTGTTCACTTAGATCGAAACAGAATCGTTATAAGAAGGAAGAATGGTTGTCACAAATTCGAACTATAGTACAACATCAATACGCAGTTTCAAAAGGAATCCTCATTAGTTTTAATACAGTTTTAAATATTAACCTCGTTGCTTGCAAAAATTTACTAAAAGTAAGGTACAGTGCACGCCGCTTATTGGAATCATAAATATGATTATTAGCTGGGTAATGTTATCACTTAATTAAGAAACGGGCCGGACGTATGTTACTACATAGAAAAAATATTGTTTATAGTAATCATAATTTCGATTTATGTTATCAATTTTCTTCTTGAGTTTGCTTCTATACACAGCAATAATCTATTTTGCATTACTTTTTTAGTTGAATTATTACAATGCGCTTGTTTAGAATGAAAACTATTATCATTATAGCATAAAAAAGTTATTTTGCATATTTTGCTTTATTTTTGCTGCAGTGTTATTTATTTATTCAAGTATTTTAAATGTGTGGTTTTTAGAATAACAGCTGCACTTAACTACATCTAATATGATAACGTTATTTTATATTTATTTTTATTTTTAGTGCCAGAAAATTACTGAGAAGGAATTAGAACAGGGAATTAGATATTATAACGTTATTTTTGATTTGTTTTTATTAATATTTTATAATCTTTTTATTAATTTATTATTTTTATCTTATTAAATTATTTTTATTATTAATTAAATTTTATTATTTTATTAATTTATTTATTTATTTCTTAATATTAATTTATTATTTGACTCAAAATATTACATTTTTTTAAACGTTTTATGAATTTTTTTTTGCTGGTATTGATGCTATGATTTCACGTATCAGTTACACGCTGTATGTATTTACTGCTTTTTAACCAATAAACATTTATTTGTTTTTTTTTTGAGTTTTGGATATTGTTATCATTCGGCTATTGCTATCAAAAAGTTCCAACATGATTCTATTAAGCGGCGTGCACTGTAGTATATGCGTCAAAGCTCGGTAGTACAAAGATACATTTTTTGTTTCTGATTTATTTCTTCTCATATTTTACTGTTTTAATAATATTTGAAGCGTGTTTATCTCTAAACAATGCTTTTTTGTTTAAAAAAAAATTGGTTTTGATTTTCATAACTGTCACAATTAAACATATTTGCGTTTCTGTAATTAAGTTAAGTAATAAAAAACGATATATATGTATGTAAAAGTAACGTTATTTAATTAAAAATCCCGTCGTTTATTTAATTAAACAATGTTTTGTCGATTATTCCTAGTAATAACGTTTGTATTTCATGTTAACAGGAAGAAACCACGCTATGTAATTTGTTTCTAATAGATTGTACGGAATTTGCTGTCATATTCGCACACTTATTCTTGCATTCGAGAGTTTATTTACTTCTTAAATAAGGTGTAACGTAATAATAAATTGTTATTACCGTGAGTTGACAGAGAACCAGGAAATGGAAACGTTTGTACCGCACACGCTGAAAAAGGTAGTTACGGTCATCCTCTATCTGCAGCATGTCATCGAGCAATACGCATTCACCACAGCTAGGTTATTGCTTCGAGCTTTCAACTACGTTTATATGAAAGTTATCAGTACCATTGATACTGGTAACAAATTGTACCGTGATTTATACAGAATTATTTTGTTTTATAGTTTACACCTAATAGGTAAACGGTTAGAACGTTCATAAATTATGTCCACTTGGCTTTGCTATCACCAGGGAGCTTGTCATACAAAACATATTATAGTGGCATAATACCAAGCCGACATTTATTTAGATTCTTAACTAGTGTAATACGATGCCCACTTCAGTTATTAATAACTTTCTTTAACAAATGTTGTACATAAATCGATAGGACAAAAAAAGTACCTATTACAAAAAAAAACTAAATGTACTTGTCACTAAATATATTACAGATTGCTTAAAACTAAAAAAATGCAAAATCATGTCTGCGTCTTACCCCATGCAAAGAAATTAAATTAAAAACTTTATCTATTTTGCAATGCATAATGTAAAATCAAAACGAATAAGAAAGCAAATAATCAAGGATTTTATTTAAAGGTATAGACTTTGACGTGCGTTTAAGAATTAAATTAATTAAACACATTGGAAACTGTCACGGTTTACTTACTAGAATATTCAAAGCAATTTATTATGAATAAAAAAATTAAATTTACTTTTTTTTATTGTAAAACATTAACGTAACAGTTTTAATGCTAAGCAAAATAATCATTATAATTTCTAGTGACCCATAATCAATTAATTTTCAACATGCATTACTGATTTTTTATTGTTAATAAATTAAAATGTTTCTTTAGGTTAACAAAATTGAATATACGCTAGTAAAAAAAATTGGAAGCTGAAAAGAAAACGCCATTAAATACCTATCGAGGGTTAATCAAAATAAATTTTGTACTGAAACAGTAACAGGTTTTTGAAAGTCTGGGTACTAATATCTAACTATATCTTTTTGTAGCTATTAATGATAGAATGTCCAAATGTCCTGCCATTTTCTTTCCGGAAAGACGCAATCCAAAAATTATGTTTTTTTTTATGACAAGTTGATTTTTAAGCAGGACGTAAACCTTACCATTAAATAAATCGTTAAATCCTGCTACCATCATCAGCATAAAAAAAAATTCACAACACGTTTGATTTTATTAAAATACAGTGGCGCACAACATTTACAGTGTAATAAATTTAAAAAAACAATATAAGCTAAAAATAATAATCAAAGTTCAATTGCAATTAATAAATCAAACGTTGGCATAGTGATTCGAGATGTTGACTGTCAAGAAATGGCAATAGATCTATGTTGACTGCAAAAACTAATTGCTAATTTATGTACTTTATAACTATACTAAGTTCACTATGCCTTTCCATTTAATTTTTTAAAGAAAATTGAAAAAATCTGCGAGTCTTTACTAAAATACGTCACCAATATAACAAGAAAATTTTAAGAGAAGTGCCATATGTTGTTTCTAATGTAGAATCTTACGTACTATACGACAGTTACAAACTATTTGAAATAAAACATTTCTAATCGACAATATCTTCATTTTTGTCTATAAAGGTTATGTCTTCACCTAACCGTTTAGCATGGAGATTTAGAATTTTTGTAATAGACAAGAATTTTTTGTAACCACCCCCTGATTGAGCCGCCCCCAAAAGGTTTTTAAAAATGAAAATATTTTTAGTGAACTCTCAATATGTGATTTAGTCTATGAAATTTTTTTCCCGTATAGCTAGACCAAATAGTTTTGGAGATAAATTTGAAGGCCCCGATTAAGGACTCACCGTGTATATAGTATATATAAAAGTGTTACATTTAATGTTGCACCAATATTGATAGCTTATCTCGATTCAATCTGATTGTATTACTAGGGAACGTACGTAACAATTTTTTCAGAAAGTTAGAAACTAGAACAGCCAAAACAAAGCGAACCCCAAATAAGACTCCTTAGTTTAGAGAAAAAATCAAGATAAAACTTAAAGAAAAAAGGGCACTAAAATATAACTCTTTAAAAACGTAATTTTCATTAAATCGATATAAAAGATTGAGAAATGAAAAAAAATTCCTATTAAGAAAAATAAAAAATGAGCGCCAAAAGCTTGGAGTCAGACATATATAGCTAGCAGAAACAAATATGAAAATTTATTAGACTGTCAAAAGAAAGAAGTCGGCGAACTAACAGAAGCAAATAAAATAACCGAAGATTAATTATTTAACAGAACTATGCACAGTAGATGCCAACAACCAAGAAATTATTCCTAACAACGTAATAATATGAAATCACCACAGTTAGAAAAGAAGAAGTCAACGACAAAATTTCAAAAGAGTTGTTGAAATATGAAAGCAAAAACTTGACAATAGAAATAACAAAATTTCCAAACGAGTAAAGGACAAACACGATAATTTATATGATTAAAAAGAGAGCGCAAAGTACCAACTAACTACATAGAAATAAACCTACTGAATATCATGGTTAAACTTATAACTAAACTAATCATCATCAAAATTAATTACCACATGAGACTAGTCAAAGAAAAACAAGACTTTAGAACAGGGAAATCTTGCACGAGGTCCAATTAAACGATGTCATAAATCTTTTACACAATCGCGGCATACCAACGTAAAGACCATCAAAAACATCTACTTCTAAAACAGTATGCAATGGGAGGCTTACCGTAAACTGGGAATACTTTGATCAATATTTAACTTTTAAGTTGAATAACTCCTTTAATTTGATAATTAAGATCAAATAAAAAAATTGGAACATCGGCTTTTCGTCAGCTACCAATTCTGAAAAAATGAAAGATAAAAATTCAAAGAATTTCTATAAAAAAAAATAAAAACTTCGTGATCAAAGATAAGCTGGTTTTGGGGATACTTTGATCACGCTTGATTTTCTAACGATATATCAAACTATCCCCTTTGAAAAGACTACAAAAATCATTAAAAAGACTCCTGACCTTATGAGCTAACTCTAATCAAAGAAAAAACTAGCCTTTTGTTAATTAATCTTTATTTAGAAACAAAATCGAAACATTTTAATTCATAAACTAAGAACTAGATCAATAAAAATATTAAACAAAAGCTTAAACTTCAACAACTTCAATGTCTATTTCAAATTTATAAAAGACGTTTCCATCGTTGTCGATTTCCGATGACGGATATGGCAAAATCTTAACAATGTCACTCTTCTTGATTTCGGAAATGTCATCAGCAATAAATTTGAATTCTCTTTTATGCTTTCGAATTGATTTTAAGTCGACAACCACAACTTCTGGAACGACTTCTATTATTTTGCAAATGTATTTATATGTTTTTTTCCGTCGTTGTGATGCAAATTTTGCCAAAATATATTGATCAACTACCAAATCTTCTACAACTACAGCTTGCTGATTTTGGTGTCCAGTGACATCTTTGGATGTGACAAAATTAGAGTTATCTTCATTTTTTTAGAGGTTGAGGGAAGGTGGTATTCCTCATCACATTCTTGAGCATGATTTGCGGATAGTACTGTAGACACACTGCATTCAGGCGCAATATCCAGTCTCTTCTTCTTTCGCTGTGGCCGGCTTGACTCTCCGAATCGTTGTTCTTTGAGAAGTGCTGTCAGTGCGTCTTCGACGGCGTGGGTAGGGTCGTCACCTGTTACTGGTTCTGTTACTGGTGGTAAACGTTTGAACACTTCTTGCCGATTTAAGGGATAAATCCCTGAAGCCCGGAAAGAGCTGTTCAAATTTCGCTTAATTGCAGATGTTGTATTTCCGTTTTGATTTCGTGCAACTACAGCGTCCATTTTATTCAGGCTTTTCTTCAATAGTGTGGGAAACATATCTTTAGAGACAGTATTTATGCGGATATTTTGCAACTTCCACTCAGTTAACGTAGCACGCCATGCCTCTTTCATTGGTCTGAAAAACCCTACGTCTAATGGCTGGCAAAGGTGTGTTGAGTGTGGTACCAGACATACGAAATCAATCTCGTTTTCAGCACACATTCTTAAAACGTCAGGGTCCATGTGTGATGACAGATTATCGCCAATGAGGGCTTTTCGGCCCTCTAAACGTTTAGCATGTGGCAGAAATGCACTTGTAAACCAATCTCGAAAAGTTGCACCGTCCATCCACCGGCTTGCTTGCTTGCTTGCTGTGCGATTGTATCTTGTTCCTAAACTACAACACGGCTTAACGCAACATGGATATCCTCGTGGACCATTTTCTTTCCACGAGTCATAAAGGTGAAGACTCTTGTAGACCACATAGAGCGGCAATAATGTCCCATCTGCAGAGCCGCAAACCATAATTGTCGTACAACTTTTCGGGTGGTTCATAATTTTTTCTGGGTATTTTACTCTCCGCCTGTAAATGCCACGTTTCTTTCCGGGGTCGTCTGACAAGTTAGACTCGTCATAGTTAAATATGTTTGAGCTTGGTGGATCTTTTAATGTAGTTTCCAAGTTATCATAAAATTTTGCTAGAGTTTTTCTTGACACCGACGCTCTAGCTCTCTTTATATTAGTGGCTATTCGTTGTCCATATGAAGTTTTGTGTGTCTCAAGGAGACTGTAACACCAGTCAACACCAGGTATATTATTTTTGAAATTACTAACAGTTCTTCCTTTTCTGTCCAAATAATATTTGCCCATCATTCTGATATCCAATAGCGTTAAGGAAAATCCCCAGTCCGCACACTTAGCTGCTGCTTTCAGAATTGCTACCTCCTCCTCAAAACTGAAAATTGTGGGACGGCCTGGTGTACCGCCATGTTTCCCTTTATACTTATTGTACAGTGTTCCAAACGGGATGCTAAACGTCCTTGATGCCTCCCGAATTGTGAACCTGCCTTCCACCACGTTTTCCAGTGCTTCTTCCAACTTCTTTTGCGAGAAATCACAATATCTTCTTGATCCTAATAAACGATTGTGTTGCGAGGCATTTCTGTAAGGGTTAACAATCTGGTGTAATCGTTTGTATAAATATTCATTATATTCTACCCTAAGGGACAACTTTGATCAAGTGATCAATGTTACCCCAGACGCTGATCAAAGTAACCCCGTGAAATAGAAATAACTACCAAGAAAAAGTGTAATGGAAATATACTGTACTTATCACTTACTTTTACTTTAAAATACATGCCTTACATGGTATAATAGTAACTAAAGTGGTATTAAGGAAACTTACTGATGTGTCTGTAAAGTTTTGCAAACAAAATAAACACAAAGAAAAATTAACTGTATAAAAATCTCGTTTACGATATCAGCACGTGTTAACTTTGTGGTTGAAAGCATGCGACTGATTGACTCCTGCACCTATGTAACTATCTGGAAACATGGACCGTGTTGCATAAACTACTGCAACAGGAATTCTTTTAAGTATAAAAGAAGTTTCGATCAAAGTATACCCAGGATTCAAAGTATCCCCAGTTTACGGTACCGGCAAAATACCTGTAAATAAAGAAATTCAACAAAGGCATTAGTTAAGGTTATTATTATTCAATATTGTTATGGACCAAATCATAAAAAAGGTTTGCTTTGGTAGGGGTTACAAAATGAGCGGTGAAGAATGTGTAATTTTTTGATACGGTGATAATGCTGTACTATTTTCTGAGAATGAAAACGATCTGCAAAAAATTTAAAAATTTTAAACACAACGACAAGATAATTGCAAGGGACAAATCACCTCTAGACAAGAAAAGCGTAGAAAGAGCCAGAAAACAATTGAATGATATTTTAGAATTAAACCATGAATAAAGAGAGTAAGATAATATCAAAGAGAAACAGGTTTTTGGCTTAATTAGAAGGCAGAAGAAGAAGAAGAGGATTTGTTTTTTATCTATATAAAGACAAGATTAATCTACAACTAAGTAAAGTAATGGTACCTTTAGTTAAGTAGTTAATAATTTGCTGGCTGTGGTCACAAAAATTACGATTGACAATTAACTGAAAAACTGATTAAGCCGGTTCTATTTTTTCTTAAAGTCTTGTAATGTTGTTTATTGTTCTTAACTGTTATAAATTTTAATTTTTCGGTATTATAAACCGTCTGTGCCCGTTTTTGCGTACTTGTCAACATAAGTGTCAAATTATTTTTGAGAGATTTTGAGACTTTAGGGGCTTTAGTCCCTGTTCGAGCAATTAAATGTTGTATTCAACTCGTTTCTGTCTAAATTAGACGCTTTATTCTCTTGAGGACTTTTTAAACCCTCGTTCCACTTGGGCTTAAAAATGCTCTCTTGAGAAAAAAAAGCGTCCAATTTACACAAGAACTCGTTAAATAAACTACTATTTAAGCTTTTGAATCTTATTTTCCACCGTATTATCATTATCTGCTTTTAAAACGTCTTTTTTTCCAGAAATTGGATATTTGTCCATTGCAACAACGTTTTCTCGAACTTTGGATCACCAAAACTTACACTTTGTTTACATTTTTGTGGTGCTATTATTGTTTTTTTACTACAATGTATGCTCCACGGGCAATTTATACAGTGAGCTCGTAAAGTATGGAATACATTTATTATTTCCTAAATGATAAAATTTGAGAAAATTTCAGACACGTTGATTTTGCTTTTTTAAACGTCAGTTTTTTTCCACCATTGGGAATTTTTGCTCGTGCTTTGTTTCCGACCTATGACGTCATCGAAATTTTTTTTTTAAATAGCAATCCATTTTTTTAACGGATTTCTATAGAGTTAATTTTTTTGAGCACGAGAATGTCAAAATATGTGAGCTTTAAGAAAAAAGTTTCCGAGATTTTCGTTTCCAAAGTTTCAAAAATGTAAGTAAAGGTTATGCGATATGACCAATTATAAGGGAGTACTTGAACAAGAAAACGATTTTGACAATATTTTGCATTTTTTCTTAAAATAACAAAAATTCTAACAAAGAATCAATTACACAATCCACCGTTAGCGAGATTGAGTCTTAAAATATTTGAAGTTGAAAAAATGATACTCGTATAAAATGGTTTTGGTCCAAAAACTAATGGATGATCTTGATCGCAGATTATAGTTTTGCGAAACCATGTTTCAACGTCTGAATGATGATGAAGAATTCTTACGAAATATTGTATTTTCCGACGAGACTACCTTTTATCTTGACGGCACAGTAAATCGGCAAAACTGTAACCCGATATGCTACCAACGTGATGGTCGCCAACACATTTTGTGAGGACAGTTTGCAAATATTTAAACAAAGTATTTGCTAACCAATGGATCGGTCGTGAAGGATCTATCTAATACGTTCTTAGAACTCCTGATCTCGCTCTTCGATACTGCTTATGGAAGTATTTAAAAAGCAAAGTCTATCTCAGAGCAAATACCATCGACGAACTTTGTAACCAAATTCGAGCAATTACAGGCAATATTCTGTGATGTTAAAAATATTTCGGTGTAGTTTTTGTACTATATGAATTTTGCCCTGTAATACTTCATTTTACAAAAAATTGGCTGGGGGTAAGGATGCATTTTCATTTTACAACGCAATTTTTTCTGTGTTATTGTAGCAACTTTTGATATCTACACGTGTTGAAAATATCTATAACGAACTAATAAGACGCACGGATTATTGAGAACTGTCCCAAATAGATTTTTTTATAACTTACGTTAGATAAAGACATTAAAACCGCCTTTTTGATGTTTGTGATGGCAAACAGCATTACGACAAATTGGTAGGCACACTTGCTGAAATATCTCACTAACTTCGGTTAACTTAACGCACTTGGTTTTTTTAATCTATCGTATGTAACTGAGCAATTAATTTACGGTAACTGTGTAACTGTGTATATACGCAAAAGTTTAATTTACAGAAATAGTAGATTGGTGTTAGAGGTGTCATTAGCTAACCGCATATTTAGAAACGCATAATTGTAAGTACTTTGTTTCTTATACCGGTTGTTGATGCGGTCGCTTGGTAATAGCATTTTACATATAAAATTTTGTCTATGCAATTTCCTGCTGCCCTAATCGTTTTAGAGCCAAAATATAAGAGTACAAAATTGTTCAACACTCAAATTGTACCTGAATGGTATGTTTTCTCCGACCAAAATTCTACTGTAAGAAGGAAAATTAAGAATTAAATGTTTAGTTAGAATTTGCAAAAATCACATTGCCGTGATTTTAAAATAATTGCGTTACTGTATAACTTTGACGTTTTCATTAGTACTGGAGGTACAAAGTAAATTTAATAAATTTAAACTTAATAATTTTTAAAGTGAAATTTAATTTACATGATAAGAATAAAAAGGTGTACCAATCAAATCAAAATAATAATTAAAGAAAATAACAATAAAAGAACTAGTAAAGTAAATGCTCAAAAAGACCGCCATTAGAAACTAAACAAAACCAAGTGTGTTATAAAATAAAATTTTAAACTTTCGCGGTTGTTTTGTTTATGATTATAAGCGACTTTTGGCTTAGATCGCGTCGTAGTTAAACACCCAGACTTAGGCTTGGTCCTAGTATCTCTTTGAGAGCCGAAACAAAAAGAAGAACTTGGCATTTGCCGTATTGTCGTTCGTGAACCTTGCATCTTCAGAATGGAATATCACTGAAGGAAAAAGTGTAAGTGACAATATTTATATCAATAACGAATAATAATTAACGGAGCTTATTTTTTCGTTACCGCTTGTGTGACTGTGTTATTACACGGAGTGTTTGTGTTCTTTTCAAGAAGGTTGATCTTTGTCTTAGAGGCTATAATACGGGTAGCCAAGATTTGCTGAGTCTTAAGCCGTCTTCTCGGTCCATATTACATGGATGTTTTTCCATTTCCACAGCTTCGCGGATTAGTCTAAGAAAGTAGAAAGAAGTTTTAGCCAACACTTTCGTTTGGTTAAAGTTTAGCGTGTGTCTTTAGTTCGACACGTGTTCTGTCACTGTTGATTTAGTAACTCTGCCATGTTTGCCGTCAGCCATATGTTCTTTTATTCTAAATTTAATAGAGCGTCCCGTCTGTCCAATATAACTTGATCCACTGGAACAAAGAATTTTGTAAACTTCTGCATGTTTTAGAGCCCTTTGTTTGTCTTTAGCAGATGTAAACTAAGTGTTCAGGGTATTCTTAGTTGTAACGACGGTTTTGATATTATGTTTCTTTAGCACCCTGCTTATTTTGTCTGTCGAACCCATACAGTATGGTAAATAAGCGGTGCTAGTAAAAGGTGATAAGTCTTCTTTGACTTTTGAATTTATTGCTCTCTTTCATTATCACCTCCTACTAGCATCGCTTAGATATATATGTATATACATAGAGTCGGTAGCTAGCAGAATTCCCAAGAATAAAGCTCCCGGATTCGACGGAGTACACTGTAACGTTCTAAGAACAGTCGTACAAGATTTCCTCTCTTCTATGTTAATTGACCTATTTAATTCTTGTGTTCAATTCCGGTATTTTTTAAATAGTTGGAAAACTAGTAGGCTAATCACGATTCTCAAGCCTGGTAAGAAGGATCTCGCTAGTCCTAATTCATACCGTTTGAAACGCTAATTTCAGAACTAGATAAACTTTTCGAACGTGTATTGTTACAGAAATTACATGACAGTATCCCTCCACAACGACTATTCCATCTTAGTCAATACGGTTTCGTTCCTGGCAAATCGACGACAAACGCCATTTGTAAATTAATGACAAAAATACAAACGTACGTCTCAATGTATAGACAGAATCTGCATTTTTGTAGACATTTCCGGAGCGTTCAATAACGTATGGTGCCCATTAATAATTGAAACTCTCGTCGTCAAAAGAGCACCTGCAGACGCAGTGCGCGTCATTCGTAGTTATTTATCGAGTCACTCGATCACTTATTCTACGAACGTTTCTGGCTGTTCTTAAACAAAACGACTGACAAAAGGTTGCCCCCAAGGCTCGGACCGACCTTGTGGAACGCTGTTGTTGATTTTTTACTTGAACAAAACTTATATGATAAATGCGACATTTTTGCCTACGCGGATGATAGTATCATCACAATATCCGCAGACAATAGACGCGACCTAGATGCAAAATCACGACAGTGCCTGGACACTCTGACTCGCTGAGCTGCCAACAACAAATTGACAGCCTTAGCTGACAAGACCAAGTACATGGTTTTTGGCTCTTCGTTGTCAAGAGATCCTACAGTTCGACTAAACGATATTCTAGTCCGAAGGGTTTTCAAATTCAAATATCTTAGACTTTTGCTTGATCACAAACTATATGGTTAACAAGTGTAAGAGTGTATTGCACTTGTTTTACAAGTATTTTCGTTGTAAATGGAACTTACATATAAAATCATTAGTGACCATTTTCAATAGTGCAGTCATCCCCAAGCTCACATATCGCTTAGATATTTGGTACCATAAACCAAAACATACCCATATTGTCAGGAAACTGGCATCTTTACAGTTTTTATTCCTTTGTACAATCCTCAGGGAATATCGTACAGTTCCTATTCATTCCTAATGCGTCTTGGTAAAATATTCTCCTCTGCATCTCCTATTGCAGGAAACATATTGTATCAAAGTTTAGACCAGCAAGTTCGACCTTTTCTTTCCGTTTCGGCCGTCAAGCGTCATCTCAAGACTTTGATCTTGGATGAATCGCAGCGGCTGTGGGATCACATTGGATTCTCGCTTATCGGGAGTTTGATGATGACCTAAGAACCAGAGTGATCCGTTTCCCGATTCCCCAGTGTCCATCCTTAGACTAGTGTCCGACGTTAACGAACTTATTGTATTCGCTAGAAGTGACCAGAATCAAAAGTAAAGTAAAACCAGAGTCTAACTTATTTTAATTTTGCATGGTATCTTGATTTATTTATACAGTCAGCTACGACACAGTAGGGTATTTATTTAGTTATTTAATTGCATGGGGGCTTATTATTTAGAGTATTTTATTTTGGTTATTTAGTTTTACTAACATTTTTAATTTCTTTTTAGCCGTAGCTGACTTGACTTACTGGCCTCATCCTGTCCATTACAATAACCATTCCTTTTTTCGCCTACTTGGTTTCTAGTCTAAGAAGCGCGGATAAGCCGAAAGGTAAGTGCTTCGCGGAACTTCGTGCTTTTAAGCACGAACCTGTAGCATAGTCCATCCAACTCGTCTAAACATCTTCATCTCGAAATGTATATCCTAAATCGTTCAATCTTCTATGTGGCAAACTTGAACCAAGCAAGTTCGGGTAGTTGGTGGGTCCATTTTTTCCTCCTCTTCCGCAAATCTTCGATTTTAAGTGACCCCATAGAAAGAAATTATTTGGTGTATAATCCAGCAAACGCACTGGTCAATTTACCAGTCTTCCGGGTTCCATCCGGGTATTTAAATAGCATTCGTCTAAGTATAAAGTAATTTCTCTTGTGAAACGGGCTGGACAACAATCATGTTGATACCATACAATATTTTCTCCTGCTACAACGTCTATGGCCGACCTAGTCGCAGTTTGTAGTAGTTGTAGATATTTAGCGTCGTTTAAATGTGAATCAATGAAAAAAGGTCCTATAATATAAGATCCGTAGATTTCTAATCATAGATTCACTGATTGAGGATATTGGGAATGGTTATCGATTAATTAACGCGGTTATCTGTATCCCAATAGCAATAATTTTGCTTATTAAGCTCTCCATTAATGGTAAATGTAGATTCGTCAAAAAGCAAATATTATTAATAAAATACCTGTCTATATTGACCATTTCTATTACTGTTTGACAAAAAACTATTTTAGAATACTTGTCTGGCTCAAAAATTACCTGATGACTTGCGTGCTTGTAAGATTTAAACTTGTTATTCTTTAAAATTTTGAAGCCGGTTGTGTTGTGTAAGCTTAATTCTCACCAATTTGTCTAGTGTTAATGCTGGGATTAGCGATAGTTGCAATAACATATAACAAGTTAAACAGTGCGCTTTGTTTTACATACGCTCGTGATATTTGACAGCTCATTTTGAATGTAATGTTAAGCCAATTGATTTGCTTATATGTACAAGGTGTTGCCTAATCTAAGAAGTCTGAATCATTATTATTTACTGTGATGCTTGTTAACAAACCTTTAATTGTTATCTATTTGCTTATTTCTACATGTTTTTAACCCTTTTCTATTCCGTTGAAATAAATATATTTGTTGTTATAATTGTGTTTTGGGATTTGTATACTTATAGTGTTCGACATGTATAAACGGGATCTGTACTAGATATTTCTACCGTTTTGGCACTCTTTTAAGTCTGTTATAAGCAGCGCACCGAGGACCATCTGCTACTCACTCTCTGACGTGTTGAGCTAACGCCTACTTATGTTACGGTTTTATTTACTCTTGGCAAGGTTCTCCAAGAGTTTTAGTGGCGGATGGGATATTGTCAAGAAATGCTTGTAGGGCATTTGTAACATTTACTTTGATTTTTTGTTTTACATGTTTGTTATTATTGTTCATTATTATTTTCATTTTTTTAGGTTAGTCGTTGGTTGTTAATATTTTTTTGATTAATTTTGTAGATTTTTTTAAATGAGATAATTTGCTCCTAAATCTCTTTAGAACGGTCAATATTAAGTAGAAAAATATTTAGTGTACTGAATTAAAACAATAAAATGCTTGCTCCGCCAGATAACTTTTACTTACATTTTTGAAACTTTGGAATAGAATATCTCGAAAACTTTTTTCTTCAAGGTTACACTTTTTTTACATTTTCGTGCTCAGAAAAATGAACTCTGTCGAAACTAGTTGACAAAAATATGGGTTACTATTAAAAAAAAACTCAGAAACAAAACACAAGCAAAAAATGTTAATAGCAGAAAAAAGTGACATTTAAACAAACAAAATAACAACTTTATTTCATACTTTATGAGCTTACTGTATATCTCGTAATAACGCCAGTTTTAAGTTTTTTAGTTGATTAAAAAGATTAACAATTGTTTACTTTTTAAATTGTCCGACAACATACGTTAATAACAAACTGAGAATTGAATGCAAAAACTTTTTTATATAAATGCAAGATAGTGACAGTTGAATAAATGTACATATTCTGTGGTTAAATAGATTAAGAAAAAACAAAACAATTTTGCTAGACTAGAAGATTGGTGTGGTCATACGACATAAGCATGTAATTTACTGTAAAACGGACATGGAAAATGACCGATAGTTGATATTTTCTTAAATTATAGTAAGCAGTAATATTTTTCGTTTTATTATGATGGAAACGTTTACAAATGTTTTCTGGACAATAATAAATCAACTGTTTTCGATTAATATCGCGACGAAAAAATCAATGCATCTTTACCGACATTGCTAACAATATTATAGTATACTCATTCGCTTACCTTATGGTACGATCGAGAAATAATCAGTCACGTTTTATTGTAAGTTTTCGCTAATTTAATTAACGGTTTTGTTAGACATTTATTATTGTGTGAATGCTATTAACAATTTAAATTGGTAGCAAATAATATAGCAACATTACCTTAGATATTGCTTCCAAAGAATCGATTTTGTAAATAATTATTATTGATTGGTAATCTTCTTTGATATGTACTACAAGTACTTACACCTTATGCACTTTCTAGAGCTCCCTGTGTTTAGGCACACTTCCTGGTTGTTGCGTAACTTTAAATAGAAGATATTACGATAGTTCATGCATGGGTTAGTATCGAAGAACGTCTGAAAACCTTCTAAAACGATTCTAAAATGAGGTCTTTGTAATTAATGTACCTCCTACGTTAGAACTATCAATTACGGAATTGCTTTTATGATGCTATGACAGTCGAGATTTATACTGTAGTGAAATCAGAGTGTTACTAAAGATATTAATTAAGAAAACGAAAGAGAACTTCACGAAATCTTATTAAATTCAGACGAAAACTGCACCTATGAGAAAAGGATCATAAAACTGGAGTCAAACAGATATTTTTGCAAAAAATATATAAAAACTTGTTCGAACAAATAATTGTCGTGTTTGACAAACTACCGCATTAAAGAATTAAACACTCTTAAACACGTTTTATTATTGATCGAATAGGTAAACATCTCACTTAAAACTGAATTAACTGCGAATGTTGTGAAATGATGTCAACAACCTTTTTCCACTATGAACATTAGCGGAACTAAAATACGCATATGGGTTTTTGAGCCTAAAGCAATTTTTCTAACACACTAATCAATTTCAATCAAATCACAGTCACCGTAATAAAATTCCGAGGTTGTTAACTTTTCACACGATCCTGATTTCGATCAGACGAAGGTAGGTTCCCCGCTGGTCATGCACGATGTTGTTGGACTGTCAACTGTCATTTTATGACTGTACGTACCGTTCCCTTTAATTTTTTATACAAAAATTTCGTCATTCCTTCTTATACAAACTTTCTTTATTAAATCTAAATGTGACGTTTAACTTGATGTTCAGCTAGCAGGACATTTAAACATGCCGAGTTGCTCTTGTCAAAGACGTGAAATAGTCGTGGCATGTCACTATCAAAAATACATTGAAATTGTTTGAAATATTCGACAACTAAATAAATCATAAATAATACAATAATGACTTTATCGCGATCGTAAAATAGTTTATGTTTTATTTTGAAACACGAATAAATAGAGAAAAGTCAAGGTAAAAACAATCTTAATTCTATTAAATAAAATATTTTTATTCGCGCAGTTGGTTTTTAGTCTTTGTGGTAATAATGAAATTATATATGTTTTTTTTCTACATAGTTAAAAAGTAAAATATAATTTTCAAACAATGTGTATACATTTGTGTCTTTTATCTATTACAATAAAAACAAAAAACGTCAATATTAATTTGATTAGAATACACAATTGTCTATTTTTTACAAGTTTTTTGATTTTTTGCTTTCAGAGAATCCTCTATCGCAAAATTTAAATTTTTCTTAGTGAAGTTTTCCCTGGTACTATCTTACTGTTACGTTCTGTTTCCGAAAAGTTATCGAAGCTCAAAGAAAATGAAGGAAACTAAATCAATAAATTATTAGTGACTTATTGTTAGTTTCTAAACAGTCCCCCGTCGTACATAAGGGCAAAGTCATGTGGTGCACGACGGCGCCGAAAAGCCTCAAAACTCAAAAGTAAAAAAAAGATAAGGTAAGTGCTCCAAAAATCGCCCCGGTTCTTTATATCGCCTAGTCCTATCTATAGACTATTATGTGCGTTTCAGCGAATTTATTCAGTAAAGTTAACGTCATGTGATATAAAAACACGCGGCGCTAGTCGCCAGTATTCTTCGAGTGGCACAGTGCTCATAGTACTTCTGAAAAATTTGACATTGTAGGTAAGTTATTTTTGCAACCTTTAAAATCTGAGATCATTCACGTAAGGCAATTCCAAATATATTTTTTTATGTAAAATATTGAAAATACATTGAATGAGGTTCCTAAATGTGTAATTATTTTTGAAAAACTAGGTTAGGAAAGTTTGTCGCGGAGGCATTTGTTTTTATTGACATGTGTTCTTAATGCCACCTACGTACTCCTAATATCGCACATAGGCGATATTAGGAACACAAGATCTTACACTTTTTCTTTATGTTCTCTTTTAGAATTCTTTAGAAGTCTATTAAATTGTTTTTGTTATAGATTCTGTTATAAGATGTCGGTAAAGAAGAAAAAAAGACAAACTTGGAGCACATCAAGCCTTAAGGGTGCATATATTGCTGTTCACAATAAAGAAATTGGAACGCTCAAAGCGTCAAAAACATTTGGAGTTCCCAGATCTACAATTCGAGACTATCTTAAAAAAATGGATAACAAGGAAAATGAAGAGGAAGCGACTATCAAAAGAAAACAACTGGGAAGAAAACCTGTGCTGACCTCTAAATTAGAAAAGGAACTAGTCGAATATTGTATGGAAATGAAGAGGAATTTTTTTGGCTTAACTAGAAATGACGTAAAGCAGATGGCTTTCCAACTTACTTTAATGAACAATCTTCCACGTCGCTTTTCCAAAACTACAAATATTGCAGGTCGAAAGTGGATGAACTTCTTTTTGTAAAGAAATACTTCCCAGTTGACAATCAAAACTCCTCAGTCATTGTCAAGAGCCCGAATATTGGGGTTCACTGAAAACAATGTCAATTTTTTTTTAAATATGCTTAAAGGGGAACTTCAAAAGATCAAGTACAATCCTGCCAGAACTTTTAACGTTGATGAAACTGGCATAACGACAGTACAAAGCAAAAATGTACAAATTATTTGCACGAAAGGAAAATCCAGAGTCTACAAAATGTCTTCTGCAGAAAGAGGAAAGCTCAATACTATTGTCACCTGCATGTCTTCTGCTGGCCAGTACGTGGCCCTATAATAGTTTTTCAGGGTTTTACCCCTCAGGATGGATTCAGAGTGATTTGTTTACCAAGTGGATAAAGCATTTTACTTTTTGTGTCAAACCTACATTAGAAGACCCTGTTGTACTGATCCTTGATGGTCATTACTCGCACACAAAGAACTTGGATGTGATAAACTTTGCCAGACAAAATCACATTATAATGGTATGCCTACCACCTCACAGCACGCATAGAATGCAGCTACTAGATGTTGCTTTTATGAAACCATTTAAAACATTCTATAATCAGGAAATCGAAAAATGGCTTTTTAGTAATGAGGGGCGAGGATCTAGATGAATTTATCGAATGACAATTGACCGAATGCAATTTATCGAAAAACAATTTACCGAAAAATCAATTTATCGAATGACAATTGACCGAATGGTAAATTTATCGTTTATCGAAATAAAGGCAACTAGCAATGCTTTGAAGTTGATCTATAATTTTAACGCAAAATTAGAGAAAGAAATGCAGTCTTCAAGAATTTGAAAGCTATAACGTTGAAACTGGGTTTTAAAACGTATTTCCAAAAACATTGAAATACTACTATAAAGCCTGTTAGCGTTACCCAGGAAACACCACGTGGTCGGCTTACCAGTTTCCCTCTTTTTTACCTTTTTTTAAGTTTTATTTACTTTTTGTTGTATTTATAACTTTTTTCTTCAATGGAATCTAATTTAATTATTTTGATAAGCAGTATTATGTGCGATGCCACGCAGATAGTCACGCATGTTATTGGCGTCAAAATTTTCAGCAAGTTGTTTGATTCTCTGAGCACAGTCTCTGTACTTTTTACGAATACTACTTGCTTCTTGTCCGGCTACATATTGTTCGATTCTTAATTCGTGAAACCCTTGTTCTCTCTGGATTACTTCAATAAATTTCCAGATATTTGGATGATCTGCTGAAATTTGTTGTTGGAAACCTCGATGCCAACCTTCTACAAAATTGTTGGTTTTTGGTAAACCTTCAACTGCTGCATCAAAGCAATTCCATAAAATACGTGAAAATCGAGATTCACGGCGATGTTGGCGTCGCTGTGGACGCCCTATCCACGTATCTTCAAAATAATCGACAATTGGTTGTAACTTTGGTAGCAGAATATCGTCATAGCACAACATCTCAAAAGCTTCGACCACATATTGCGTAGGAACAAATGCTATGGCAGAAAGTAACCTCACTTTCAAGGCAAAATCTGCATCTGTTTCGTATCTTGCTTTCAGACCATGTGATTGGATTTGGCGATAAACGCATTGGCAAAAATGGAAAAAACAACCACGATGCGTCGATTGCGGGAATGCACTCACCATTGCATTGATAATGGCAGGTTCAAAATCAGTCATAAGGGTTGATGGTACTAGTAAGGGTTACAATTCCTTCATCTCCTGTAATAATCGGTGGTATGTTTCTTCTCTTTTGTCTGGTAGAAGGGCATAGATTAATGGTATAGCATTATTTTGCTTTAATCCATAAATGGTAAACAATTGGCAAAAAAGGTGTGGCACAGTTTTAAAAGTACCGTCGGCATACCAATGATCTGACTCTGCTAGGAGTTAAAGATTTCGTCTCGTAACTTTCGAATTTTCTAAGATTAAAATACAATTATTATTCCACCAACATTGTTTAGTTTATGTAGCCCATAATGAGCCACCTCATTACACATTAGCGACAAGCCATGCGGAGATTCACAATAATAGCTACCTATAATTTTTCGTTAAAATTATAGACCGACTGAAAAACATTCACAAAGGATACGAATTGCGTTTATTCCGATAAATTTACCATTCGGTCAATTGTCATTTGATAAATTGCTTATTCGATAAATTGATTTTTCGGTAAATTGTTTTTCGATAAATTGCATTCGGTCAATTGCTTTCGATAAATTGACCGCACACCGAGGGGCGAATTGTGACCCAGCATGAAGTCGCCGAATTGATGGGTAAAGCGTACATGAGAGCAGCAACCATGAGTAATGCTGTTAGTGGTTTTCGTGCCTCTGGTATCTACTCCTTTAATGACTCAATATTTACTGAAGCAGATTTTATTGATGAACGCAACTCAAGCCGTCCGGAATCATTTTAAGTACCGGAAACCAGAGTTGATCCATCAAATAATGATAGCCAATCCCAAGTTGATAATCAGACTGCTCCTCCATTCCAATTCGACTCTCCACCCGCTTCCTCACCACTCCACTCTTTTGTCTCACCTAAGAATATAAAAGCAATTCCAAAAGTGCAACCACCGTCTCGCAAACGAAAGGGTGGAAAGAGCGTGGTGTTGACTAGCTCGCGTTATAAGAAGGAGCTTGAAGACTTTTATAATGCTAAAAGTCAGAAAAATTCTACTCAGGCCTCAACCAGTGGAACTGCATCAAAATCAAAGTCAATTAATCCTACAAAGAAAAAAGTAGGATGTAAACGAAAAATTGCAAGTTTATCTGACAGTGAGGATTCTGATGAACCTCCACTGGTGGACACAGATGATAATCTAGATGAGGATCTCAACGATCCCTCCTTCATGGACGCTACTTGTACTTTTGTCAAGAGAATTATTTAGATGATTTCAGTGGACAGGATTCGCCTCAGTGCAGTTCGTGCTTCAACTAGAATCACAGATTGTGTGATGCAGTAAGTGGCTAGCGCAAACATTACAAATGCTCGTATTGTCTAAACAACTGCATATGTTTCTCATTGTTTAATAAAAGTTTCATTTTTCCAAAAAAATTGTAACATTTTTTCCAGAATGCTTGCCTCCAGAATCCATGCTCTTTCCAAAATTGTTGTTCTTATTTTCGCTTGCTAGGTGATATTAGGAACAAGGGTGGACGGTATAAGGAACACCTTTGTGTAAAATTCCCTTGGGTATTTTTTATAAATGTTACTATTTAATGTAAACTGGAGTTTATTAGAAGTGATTTGAGATCTGCAGTGTAACGCAGAATAATTCTCAGTGATATTAATCTAAATTCCAACCTAAAATTTTAAAATAGGAGGTTAATATAGGGTGCCTTTGTTACAGTAGGCGATATTTGGGGCACTAACCCTAATAAAATATATTTACTACTTAAGGAAAGTCTTGAATATCTCGGAGGTTTTATGATTTAAAGAGGAACTGGTAGGTTTAAATGATTGATAGGAAGTTAAGGAGCAAAATACATTTTTATTAATACCAAACGAAACAGTTAAAAAAAAATACAAAATATTTAAACAAATACAATAGTGGCCGGTATTACCCTGAGGATTGGGGTAATATCAGTCATTTGGTTCATATGCAGAAATCGCACACAACGGTTTTTGTTCTTTCTCCATTGGTACATTTACTGTGAGCCCATTCAGAACAGTGCACACATCTTAGCCAAAGTCCTCGGTTCTTCTCAAATTCTCCGCAAATAATGCAAATGTCCTCAGTAACTTCGGCGTCTGACTTTTCTTCTTCCTCATCGCAGTTTTGGTAAGACACCTTTTTTTTCTGTCTGAGCGGTTTTTCTTGTTGTATGGTGCTGGTGTTTTTTTCACCAAAGCAAAACAAAAACTTGTTTTCTTGCTTTTTTATTTTTTACTCTTCTATCTTCTGCAGCTTTTTCTATTTTGCAATTTTTTTTCTTCTAGTATGCCTTTCATGAGAGTCGACGTAAATATCTCAGAGTGTTGTTTTTTCCCAACTTTCTTACTTTTTTGGATTTTAACTCTAAAACATCCAGGAACTGGTATTATTTCACTGAATGAAAGGTTGTTTCATTTTCGTTTGTGTTTTCCTCCATTTTTTATTCTCACATATCTTCTTCCCTTTCATCTTCTCTACTATCTGCTCTTTGTTCATTTCTAAGAATCGGTTTATTTAAGTTTGTAGGTTGTAAGTTTTCAGCAAGAGCAAAATCGTCTGCGCTAAAAACATCAGAGTTATCAAGATTACAGTTACTTGAAAACCCTTAGTAGCTTTTTCAATAGTTGCAACTTTACCAAAAACTTTGTTGAACAAATCAGCGACGATATTTGGCGTAATTTTTTCTCCTGGGTTATTTCTCATACATTTAGCACATTCTGAATTATATGCTGACTTCAAAGGCCCATAAAAAGTAACATCAAGTGGTTGAACTCTGTGCGATGTATGCGGGGGGGTCGTCAGAATAATAATTCCTTTTTCTTTTCAAAAATTATAGACATTTAATTTATTAGCGAAACTGGATCTTCCTTTGAAATTTTAACACTATCTTGAAAGTGCTTTAACCATTCAATGAATAAAATTACTGTTATCCGCCCGTTATCTGAGCAGCGATAAATAGCGCCGGAGGTCCATTATTCTTCTTCTAATTATTTGCTGCGATAACTCAAGCTTGTGTTAGTAAATACTGGGCGTCGTCCCAATTAAGGCTTAGAAACTCGGCCCTCTCTACGTCGATCTTGAAAAGTTGCTCTGGGAAGCGTGAAACCTCTTGAAACTTCCCGAATAGGGCGCACATTTTCTATTGCTACAAGAGCTGCCTGAAGCGTCTCGGAAGTCCAACAAGCTCTCGTAGTTTTTCGCTTATCTCCGGCATCTGAAAACAAATGAAAATTTAAAACAATAGGAACAAATTTAAATAGGGTAATGCCGGTCATGCCGATATTACCCACACAAAGGTGGCCGAAGTTACCCCTAAAACAATAATCTAAACCCCAACACGTACTATAAAAATGCTTAAGCTTACGTGAGTTTTAGATAAACTGAGTGAAATAAGACAGATTATAGTTCATTTTTATACATACGAAAAATTTTGACAACTTACCGTTGTTAAAATATGAAGCCTTGAACACAACACTTTCCTTATAGTAGCACGTGCTTTATTAGAAAATTATCTAGCGCTGCCTAAAAGATACTAGCGGTTAGGTTTGCTGAGACGCACGACCAGAGACATAAATCCCTCTACAACTTCTGACTAGGGTAGAAGAAACTTGACGGCCGAAATTACCCCGACGGCCGGTATTTCCCCAGTTCACCCTACACATCAAAGTCAAAATTTTTTGCCGCTTCCGATTCACAAAACTATAAAAACGGAATTCGCGTCGCCATTTTGTTTCGCGTAAAAATTGCGAATTTTACATTTGTAAAAACAAGTCTTTTAAGACCTGGTTTATTTTTTAGGTGTTTTGAGTAGTTTCTTTAATACTACCGTACTAAATGTTTTTTGCACTACCAGGTACCAATTCGTTCTTCTCGTACGTTCCTTGTTTGCTTTAAATTTTCACGTTGTTTTCCACATCTAAAATTGTGGGATTGTTGAAATTGAAATTGTGTCCCGTGTCTATATGATGTACAGCCAAAGCTCTATCGCCTTTTTTTGTGCTACAATCATATTTATGGTTGGCCATCCGATTTTTTAGCTTCTGTTTAGTTTGACCAATATAACACGCATTGCATCCAGTACAGTCAAGCTTATACACTACGTCGTGTTTATCTATAGTGTTAGTTCTATCTTTGGTATTACTATACAGCATGTTGTAAATGGTGTTAGTGTTATACATGGTTATTTTGATGTTAGGTGTTGTTAGTATTGGAATGATTCTTTGTGTTAGATTTGGGACGTTTATGATTTTGGTGTAAGTGATATTAGTATTAAGGTTAGCGTTAAGAGTAGTTTTAAGGTTAGTACTAGGTGGGTTAACTGGTGGTGGGATAGTATTAGTTGTGTTAGTGTGTAGCAGTATTTTTTTTTAATATTGTCAGGATAGTTGTTGTTTCTAAGTATCTTCTTTAGAATCTTAAAGTTTTTTTCATGAAATTGAGACTGCTCAAACCTATAATTTTATTTTTCATAGCCTTAATAGTATTAATTTTTTGGTGTTGCGGATGTTTAAATAAGTAATTGATCGTTATATTAGAGGCTATTGGCTTAGTATACCATTCAGTAACTATCGTATTAGTACTAAAATCCCTAATCAGTCTAACATCTAAAAATGGTAAAGATCCTTGTTTTTCTATTTCAAAAGTAAATTTTAAATGTTGATTGTAACTATTAAAAACGTTTAAGGTATTATTAATTTCAGTTTCTGGAATACATGCAACGATATCATCAACATAGCATAATAAAAATGTTGGAGTGTAAGTCAGTTTGTTTTAACATATTTTAGCAGATCATGCATTGTGAAATTCGCTAATATACCGAATTTTTGAATATACATTTTGTCATTATAAGTATAATAACTATGTTCTTGGTCGGTGGATTGATCCACTTGATTTTATTCTGTAAGTTTTATGTGTTAAAAATTATTTGTGAATTCATTCTGTTGTTACTATGCTGTTGACTTACGAGTTTAATAAATTTCAGTTGGCCTGATGAAGTGCTCTCCTTTAGCACGAAACGTTGCCACAAAAATAAATCAAAGTGGCTTTACATGCCCCTCCTAAACGAAGAAGTCCAAATTAATTAGTACACATACAGACGAGGAGAAAGAAGCTTTACCAAATAATATTTTAAGTAAAGTTAACATTGTTAGTAAAATTATTCAACAACCGAACTTTGATGTTGCTCAGTGTTGTATCATTTAAATAATTCGAATACTTTTTTGAAAGCTTATCGCTCCGATAAAGGGTTTAATGATCTATTGATTGATGCTAAAGAATTAGCATCCAGCTTAGACATAGAACCTAAATTCAAAAAACAAAGAGGTCTAAGAGCGCGAAAAATAAAAAAAAACATTTTGATTATGAATGTGATGATGAACTGATCTACGACGAAATTTTAAAGTTCAAAGTTGATTGATTTTTTAATGCTCTAGATGTAATCATAACATCAGTAGATGAGAAATTCCAATTAATTTCTTCTTACTCTAATAATTTCGCGTTTTTATGGACTATTGATAAATTCAAAAATTATTCTGAAAACGAACAATTAGAATTGTGGCAAAAAGTTGAAAATTTATTAAACGACAAAACTCGCAATGAACTGCCGTGGAACTTGTTAAAGAATTACAATATTTACAAAATTTTGATGAAAAAGTTATTACGTCTCCAGAAGAAACTTTAAATTATATAAGAATTAACAACTTACTTAGTGGATTATTTTTCTAATACGAGCATAATACTTGGTATTTTATTAACAATGCCGGTTTCTGTTGTTACCGCAGAACGATCTTTTTCAAAACTAAAAATAATAAAAAAATATTTCAAATCGACCATGGGGCAAAACCGACTAAGTAATCTTGCTATCATTTCAATAGAAACGGACCAGCTGAAAGAATTAGACACCGAAGATTTAATTAAACATTTTGCAAAAATTAAAGCATGGAAAGCTCAATTCACTTAGCTAAAATATTATTAACAATACCTAATACCTGGAAATTTTAAAATTTTTCTTTAAATATTTTATTTTTGTTCAAATGCTTCATAAAAAAACCAGAAGAAAACGTTTAATGAGCAATTCTATAATTAGTAATAGTAATATTCATGACATCTTAATTATTCGTCATTAGACTTTTGTCACAAACTGTATAAATTAAAGTAATTATAAAGCGTTGTTTTCCTAAGATTTGTAGTAAAAAAAGTGTAGATATTGTAACAATTTAAAAACTGTTTTTAACCGTAAAGTATAGATAGTAATTGTTTCTTACAGACATATACCTATGAACGTGTTGGTATTTAAAAATTTGTTACGCCGTCGGCAGTATTAGTTAAGTAATTAAAAAAAAATACACGAAAAGAAATCTAATTTTATGAATGACTCATCTTTATACAAAATTCTATTACGGTTGACATTGTTGCTAATTTAAAATTTAATAACTCTCGTATACCGAGACTGCGCAAGTAGTCATAAACAGCAATAGATTTTTTTACCTTTAATACGAACATAAAAATTTTATACGCTTAAACAGTTTAATATAAATTGTAGTTGAAAAAAAGTAGTCAGTATAACGGTTATATGTATTTCTTATGTAGTAAGCTTGCATGTAAACAATTTTAAATATATAAATTACAAAAAAGAGCATTTGAAAATTAGAAAAAGTAATTTGCAGTAATAAATTTGGTCATTTCTAATGTATCATTTGAAAACTTTTTTTACTTAATTTATATAGTTATTACATTACAGTTACTTTTTATAAATTGCTACGAAAACTTATTAGAATGATCTTTAATATTTCATGCGCAACTGGTTTTTACAAGATGACACAATGCTTTGAAGTGAACAAATTAAATTGTTTTCGTACTGTTCAATCGAAAAAAAAATTTGGCAACAAAAATTAACTTGTTACTTTTAAAGGTTTTATTTACAGTAACTTACAAGAATTAAGAAAAATAATATTTACAATTAATTTATAAGACTTGCACATGAGGTACTAATTCTAATAACGACGTGCGCTCTTTGAAAGCTGACGAAGAAGAAGAATGAGCGACTTCCTTTTCATCTCAAGGTACGCCAACCGTTGATGTTGCCATCTCACTACCAAAAGAATGAAAGCGATGTTGTGGCTATCAGCCACATACTTCCTCCCCAGTGATAACGTCGATTTGAAATCTGCTAAGGAACGGTACCTGACGTCCGCATCTTGTGGTTTTCTGAATGTTGGGTTGAAGATGTACCGATGGCTGAGGCGTTGTTGCTTCTGTCGTAGGTAGTGTTGATTGAGGAAATTCTTGATTTCCATTTCGGATTGAATCTTCATCACGTAAGATAAATGCAGGTTTTAGGCTGTCGATAGAAATTGTTTCCTCGCCATGAGTAGTCAGCAGTTTAAACGTTTTTTGGTTACGTGAAACTACTTTGAAAGGTCCATCATATGCCGGCTGTAATGGTTTTTTTACTGCATCATGCCGAATAAAAACATGTAAAGATTCCATGAGGTCCGGGTGAACAAATATGCTTTTTTTGCAGTGATGTCAAAATGGTACTGGACTAAGACTCTGAACATGATTTCTCAATTTGTCTAAGAACAGTGGTGTATCGTGTGGCTGTGAATCTTCAAACATATCTACCGGAAGTCTAATGGTTTCACCATAAACAATTTCTGCAGGTGTAGCTTGAAGTTCCGGGATCAGATAAGATCGAAATCCTAGCATCACCGATGGTAAGGTGAAGACCCAATCTTGATTTAACTTAGCTTTTAACGCTGATTTAAGGATTCGATGCCAACGTTTAATAACCCCATTTGCTGCTGGGTGGTATGCAGTAGTTTTGTTGTGCTCTGTTCCAGTTAATCGAGTTAAACTCGTAAACAGCTGACAGTCGAACTGCTTGCCTCTATCAGTTGTGATAAATTTTGGAGCACCAAAACGCGATATTCAGTTGCAATAAACTGCATTAGCAACAGTTTCGGCGGTGATGTCTATTATTGGAACAGCTTCAGGCCAACAAGAAAATCTATCGATCATTGTAAGTAGGTATCGATATCCCTGTGATGGTGGTAGTGGTCCCACGATGTCAACGTTAATGTGGAAGAATCTTTTTGTGGTTGGTGGGTAAACACCAATTGCACTCAAAGTGTGTTTCCATATCTTACTCTGTTGACAAGCGATGCAAGTTTTAGCTCATAGTGACACATCACGTTTGAGCCTGGTCCAACAAAACCTTTGCTGCACAAGATTAACTGAGGCTGCTATGCCAGGGAGAGACATATTAAGTAATGAATCGAAAATTTGTCTACGATAAGCGAAGGGAACAAAAGGACGAAGTTTTTCAGTAGAGGAATCGCAAATAAGCGTTAATCTACAATCCAGATGTATGTTTTGGAATTTATAAGAAGAGGATTCTAACGCCATGAGATGTTTGGATCATCGCATGATACTTGAGCTTTAGCAATCTGTTGTAGAGAAATGGTGGATGACAACTGAATAACTTCAACACGAGACATGATGTCAGCTGGGACATTAGACGAACCTGGTATATATCTTATGTCAGTAGTAAATTGTCCAATATAATCAAGACGTCGTAGCTGTCTAGGACTTGCTCGTTCAGGACGTTGCTCAAACGCATAAATTAATGGTTTATGGTCTGTATAAATGGTAAATGTACGACCTTCCAAATTATGTCGAAAATGTTTAACTGCTTGGTAAGCAGCTAACAGTTCACGGTCATACGTACTGCAAAAAACCTGTGATTTGCTAAGTTTCCTAGAAAATAAACCTAACGGCTCGAAATTATTCTTTCAAAGTTGCTGAAGGGAAGCACCAATGGCAAAATCAGAAGCATCCACACTTAAAACTAAAGGCAATTCAGCCGATGGGTGCACTAAAAGAGTAGCATTTACCAGTTCTTATTTTAAACGATCAAAGGCTTCTCAAGATTGAGAAGTCTATTCGACTTTTTGTTTATCTCTTTTCCTTGGACTTTGGCACAAATCGAACAACAGTTGCTGGGTTACAGCAGAATGAGGAAGAGAACGCCGATAGAAATTAGCAAAACCTAAAAATCTTCTTAGCTTTTCGATCGTGTCTAGAAGTGGAAATTTCTGTATAAGCTTCACTCGTTCCGTAAGAGGATATATTTCGAATTTATTAACTCTATAACCTAAAAATGAAATTTCAGCGACACCAAATTCACATTTCGATGAATTAATGCAAATCCCATGCTGTTCGAGAGTTGTAAAAAGTATTGTCAAATGTAATTCATGTTCTTTTTCCGATGAAGAAGCTACTAAAATGTCGTCCAGATAAAAGTAAGCAAAATCTAGAGATCTCAAGATTAAATGCAAATATCTCTGGAATGTTTGTGCAGCATTCTTTAAACCGAAAGGAAGTTTGAGAAATTCGAACAACCCAAAGGGTGTGATTACTGCAGTTTTGAGAATATTTTCCTCCGATACAGGTATTATGTGATAAAACGCCCTGACAATATCTACTTTAGAAAAAATAGTTTTACCATCTAATTGAGTATTAAAATCCTGCAAATGTGGAATTGGATACCTGTCGGGAATAGTTATGGCATTTAAACTACTATAATTGTCACAGGGTCTCCATGATCCATCTTTTTTTGTACAAGATGCAACGGACTTGACCAATTACTTTTAGAAGGTCTACAAATGTCTAAATCTAGCATATGCTGAAATTTCAGTTTGGCTTGTGCTAGTTTTTCAGGAGGTAATCTTCTAGCTTTAGCAGTAATGGGAGGACCTCTAGTTGAAATGGTGTGAAAATATTGAATATCAGGATACATGCCAGGAGTTTCTTTAAACAATTGCGGAAATTTTTGAAGTAAGCTAAAATACCTATGAGCAGGGTCAATCAAATGAACCGTTGATACATGTTCAGGTGATGGTGTTGAACCAGGTCTCGAAATTTTAGTAAACGTGTCGATCAAACGTTTATTTTTAACGTCGATCAGTAAACCAAAGTGACTAATGGAATCAGCTCCAATAATTGGGTGTTGCACATCTGCAATTATAAAAGGCCAACATAATTTGCAACGTAATCCTAAATCTAAACTAATTAACTGCTCTCCAAAGGTTAAAATAGAAGATCCATTAGCGGCATATAAGGTCCGCTTAGTTGGACATTTACGCTGAACCATATTAGGAGGTAATACAGAAATATCTGCTCTAGAATCAATTAAAATTTTTTTGTTTGAATATTGATCATACACAAATAAGCGGCAACTAGAAGAGCCCTCATCTCTTGCCGCATCAAGTGAGTGGCTTAACAGTTTTCCGACGACTCGGTCGGTTTAAATGTACAGGGTGCAATACCTACGCCTAAAATTACTTTGACGATTTCTAGATCGAGAACGTGAGCGAGTCTTTAATTCACTAATTATAGATGTAAGTTCAGAAATTTGTGCCTCTAATTTGGTAAACCGATCTGTTTGTGATGGTTCAGGAGGATTAATGGAATGCACCGCTGAAAATTGTGGTGATAAAGATTCCATAATTTTATCTGCCATGCCTGATAAATTGTCTAAGTGATCGCCGCTAGAAGCTAAAATAGAACGAACATTAATTGGTAAGCGCTGTATAAATATTGTCCTTAAAAACTCATCGTTAACTTGGGTGCCAGCTAAAGCTCGCATATCTCGAAGTAATTGAGATGGTTTTTTGTCACCCAGCTCCAACTCTGTTAATAATTTAGTCACTTTTCGACCCTCAGATTCCTCAAATTCGGCTATAAGGCGGTTCATGAGGTCTTTATATGGTGTTGCGGTTAATGGTTGAGCTAAAAAATCGGATATTAATTCTGCTACATCCGGATCTAACACGGCGAGAACGTGGTTGAATTTTGTTTTCTCAGATGTTATGAAAGAAGTTTCAAATTGAGCCTCGACTTGCATCTTCCATATTTTAACATTGCGACGCCATATTTGTATTATTTTACAGAAACTCTTGCGATTTCGGTTGACTCGTTATTGAACCTATTGGACTCGCCATATTTTCTTCCGCCATTATTATTAGTTCGCACAGAATAATCACTATTACTAGAAAGTTTAATGCACTGACCTTGTTCGTAGTTCGACGAAAGCGACGCGGTTTTTTCACTTTACGGAACCACGTGTTTTCTGTAATTGTCTAAAACTCCTTCACGATCGCGTCGGGATCACCAATGTTACTTTTAAAGGTTTTATTTACAGTAACTTACAAGAATTAAGAAAAATAATATTTACAATTAATTTATAAGACTTGCACATGAGGTACTAATTCTAATAACGACGTGCACTATTTGAAAGCTGACGAAGAAGAAGAATGAGCGACTTTCTTTTCATCCCCAGGTACGCCAACCGTTGATGTTCCTATCTCACTACCAAAAGAATGAAAGCGATGTTGTCGCTATCAGCCACAAACTAAATGACAGTTTTTTTAATGTTTTAGAGTTAATAACACAATGGTAAATTTTTGTCAAAAATAAATACTTGAGTGGTAGTCTACAATAGTTTCAAAATAATTTTAAAAAACACGATTTACAAAAACTTTTACTTTAGTCAAACTGCAAAAGGTTTTAAGGGTTTGTCAAGTTTAGAAAAAATAGAAAGCCAAGTAAAAATGTTATGCTTTGACAAGATCTTTCTAACACAAACTGTAGTACGTTTAAGATGAGGATAAATAAGCGAGATAGACATCACTCTTGGTTTGGTACAAGTAAACTTAGACATAGATCGTGAAATACTTATTTTGGTCACGGACTGTTACTTCTGTCTTGTAGATATTGAAAAGTTTGCAAAAAGAAATAAACACAAAGTAATATATCCAGACATTTGTAAGCCAACCGTTCAAAGAACCGATTGTGAGCTTCCAACTCCAACACATTTAATTTTTTTACTAACTCCACAGACTAGGAAAATAGCAATCTGACGTATGTTCCTTAAAAAAATCACAAATGTTAGGATCTTTATTACAAACCTAAAATCTTTCACATTCCAATACAAAAATGTCAGTATTGAAGAAAATTCACAAAAAATTCAGTCTTTTTTACAAAATTGAAATAAACTTTTGTTACTGCAGTAATATAACTGAGCTTTTGTATTAAATGAGTATTGAATATAATCCTAAAGAATGGCGGTTGAAAATCAGTCTTAAGATCATCTTACTTAACTTAAAACCATCAATTTTATTGGCTCATTTTACAAACACAAAAGAAACGTATGATACTATGTCAACTATATTAAATCTCATTTAATATTCAAATCTTTGGCAAATAGGTGGCGACCACAAGGTTATTTGCTTATCACTTAGACTGCAACGTTGTTTTAGTAAAATTTATTATAAAATTTAAGTTGATAGTAGATTCTAATTTAGGGATTTTACCCCCTCTACATATTAAATTAGAATTGATTAAACAGTTTGTAAAAACACTAGAAAAAAAGCAAGTGTTTTAAATACGAAGCTTTTCAAAGCTGAACATTTTGAACGTACCATGAATTACTTAGAGTTGGCAGCATAGACTTCTTTTTAAAATGTTTGTAAACATGTTCTAAGAAATTAGCTAAATTGCTGTTGAGTGTCGCTCATAGCTCATTTATCGCAGTCGCATTTGAATTCCTTTCCTGCTAGTTTAGGAAAAATGAATAATAAACAGGGAAAAAGATTCCATCCATATATTTGAGAAATGGAAAAACGATATCAGAGGGTATGTGGGATATCGTGTTAATGAGAGATTATTGTTGACTGCTCATTAAAAAACAAAAAAATAAATCTATTTATGCAAAACTTTGATTCTGGTATAAGTTTTCTGGCTGTTGGAGTGCGTGTATTTGATAAGTCTATGCGAAGCTTTAACACAGCCTTTTCTTTGAGTGTCATAAGTGTAACGTGAAAAAGATCTTATATTAAAATGTACCTTACGCTGAGTACTTCTAGACTTAGTTTTTTCTAATATGCAGTTTTTTATGTACAGTTTTGTCCACCAATATTAAAAGTTTATTATATCATCTGTAGATACTTCTTTGACTGTAAGTTTGCTCTTTGTTACAACGAATTTGGTAATTTGATGCATTGTGAAAAATCTGTCACAATTTTGTAACAATAGCAAAGTCCTAATTACAAGGGAGGAGAGATGATCTTTCACGGGAAAATAGTGATATATTTCAGTAAACCTGCCGTTATCAGTTAGTAAGGAGCATTGGCCACTAGCCGTCACTGTTTAAAGCTTCGCATGTCCAAATCGTACAAGAGTCTTCTCAAAAACACCGTGTTTAGTAAGGATAACTTACTTTTATTGTAGGGTGTTTTAGTGTAAACAAATCAACCATAATCGTAAGATTGATCTGATTGTCTAGTTCAGTTATCTATTTGATATAAAGATGGAAAACTAATTTTATACCCGTGCAATTCAAATAAGATTTGAATGAATTGCGGGCTAAACTCATAACGTATAAACATTGCAAGGTAACAATGTCAATGCAAATGTGAAAATGCCACCAGAGTGAACCACTGAACGGCTGTTTTCCTCTTTTGGGGCTCTTTAGCAGTGGGAGAACACTCTACTGTACTTCCACAAATGTATTGACAGTCTTCTAAAAAGAGAAGTAGTAATGTTGCAGTGAACCTTAAAGAGAAAAGTTACCAAGAAGGAAAGAAGAAATGTCCAAGCAACAATAGAGAAAGAAGAAGAAAAAATGAAGAGTAAAAAAGACAGAAAAAGATTAATGCTTTTATGCTCAACCAACAGCTCAAGAAATAAACCTTTAAAAAAATTAAGAATAAAGAAAAAAATGAAAAGTGAGAAAGACAAGAAAGAAAGAAAAAAGACAGACGGAGAAAAATAAGAATGCTTGTAAGTGTCTCTTCCGCTCTTCTCTCCGTAGAAGAATCGAAAGGGGTGCCCAACCAACCGCTAAAAAATCTTAAAAAGAAACAAGAAAAAAAAAGAAATGTGGCTTAAAGTTGATCAACCGATAAAAAAAAACGAAAGAAAAAAATTAAAAGTAAAAAAGACAAAAAAAATAAGTCTTGATATTAATGCATGATTCCTTATTCTCCGCGTAAAAGTACCAAGAGAGAGATCAGTTTACAGTGTTCAACCATAGATTATATAGAAAAAAGAAAGCAAAGAGAACAAACGCGTACTAATTGCTGTTCTAAATCGAAAAGTTTGCTGCAAAACAAATGTTGAAAAACGGAATAAGAAACCAAAAAAAAAAGAAAACTTAAAACCAAAGTGAGAGTTCTACTACTGAGTTACTATTCTCAAAAAGGCCGACTAAGCGTATATAACTATATACAAACAGAAAATTAGTTTGTCCTGAAATAAGATAGTTAAAAAATAAGACCGAAGACATTTACTAGAAACTTAAGTAAAGAAGAATATCAGTACAGAAAAATAAAAAATAAACAAGTGGGTACCATACCAGGCACAACTAACCGAATACCGCCAACAAAATCTAAACACCAAATCACAAACCTAAAGACAAAAACCAAAAGAATACTCAAGTCAGAATCCAATTACTAAAATGAACCAACATTTATGATGCTTGCGACGCCGATGGGAAAGAAGAGAACGATTAGAAATAGAATACAAAAGACAATTAAAAATTTGCAAATGAGTAAATGTAGAAGAAAAAGAAGTAAATTCTACATCGCTAAAACGAATAGAACTAATAGATACGTTTGCAGAAGTCCTACGATCGAAACCAAGAAGTGGTAACGCCATGTCACAGCCGGGTCGTTGCTCCAACATATGTGTTTTTTGCGCCAGACACACACACAGGACAATACCAAATGTCGTCAGCCACTTTTGATTTCATATGAGACCAATAACAATAATGATGAGAAATAGCGTCTTTTCTACACTACGATGACCAGAAGTAAAAAGTACATAGTTAATGGTCGTAAATAATTGGTTTCCGTTGATGGCTTGCAGTAGCAACTTTCACATATGTTTATTATCTTGAGACACTTGCACTAGTTTACAAAGAAGATCATGAACCACAAACCAACGAGAAAAACGACCAAGATACGCAAACAATTTAGAGACTAGAGAATTATACCACTAGTTCTTAGTAACACCGATAATCCTAGAGAAAGAAGACAAACCAGTAGACAAATCCGAAAGAATAGAAACAAAACGTAAGGGTTTATCCTCCTTAGGACGACAGTGAACACAAAGAAAAGAATTGGCAATAGGTAGAGAAAACGAAGATCGAAGGGCTGCTGAAGTATCCATATTTCGCATGACTTACCCGTTAACTTCAAGCACGTTCAACAAAAGACAATCAGTACTATTAATAATTATTGATAAGAAACTATTCAAATAAGTAATAGAAGACAAGAGAAGCAAAGAAAAAATTGATAATTACAAACCATTGATAGATACAATAAAGAAATAGGAAATATTGAAGTAGTGCTAAAACGATATCTAGGCTTTACGTTTTGCGCCACTTTTTGTTATCAACCTTTCCTGTAGTGGGCTCCATTGGCAACAACCACGTCACCACGGCTAGCTACAATGTCGGTGAGTAAGCGTGGTTGAAAAAACGGACTAATAAAGTTTTTTGGCTTGGAAATACCAAAGGTTGCCGTTCGAATCCAGAACAGTGTAACAAGTGATTATATTTCTATCCAACGTTAACATAATATATTTAAAGTTTTATAGCCAATAGGATAATTAACAAACTGATACCTTTTGTCATTAAGTTTGATGCACACATTAAGAATCGACAAATATAATTAATAACATTGCTTAAAAAAGAAAGTACTAAAAACTTACTCCACGAAAATTGCTGAATAGCGTGTAGTAAAACGGTTACTATTTCTTATTTGTTTATAGACAAAAATAGGCGTAGTATGTGAGCTTACATGTACAATGTTATGTGCCTAAATTTAGCTGGGATTACACTCAAAACGACCAAAGACACTTGAATAGTGCAAAGTTTGCATACCTCAGCCAAAAGAGCTATACGTGTGTCAGATAATGAAAATCTACAAAAGAAAAAGGAAACACTGTTGGAGTCTCTACAACAAAATGGATACGGGTTCAAAGAGATCCAAAACGCATGGAAAAGAGCAATACATCCAAAAGTCAAAGAAGAATCACCTCCTACTAGCACCGCTTATTTACCATACTGTATGTGTTTGACATACAAAATAAGCAAGGTGCTAAAGAAACATAATATTAAAACTATCTTTACGACTAAGGATACCCTGAACACCTGGTTTACATCTGCTAAAGACAAACAAGGGGCTCGAAGTATACAAAATTTCTTGTTCCTGTGGATCAAGTTATATAGGACAGACCGGACGCTCTATTGAAATTAGAGTAAAAGAACAAGTGGCTGACTGCAACCACCGCAGAGTTACTAAATCAGCAGTGGCAGAACACGTGCGAAACCAAGGACACACGCTGAACTTTGACCAAACTAAAGTTTTGGCTAGAACACCTTTCTACTTTCCCAGATTAATCCGCGAAGCTGTAAAAATAGAAAAACATCCGTGTAATATGAACCGAGAAGACGGTTTAAGACTCAGCAAATCTTGGCTACCAGTATTATATCCTCTAAGACAAAGATCGACCTTCTTGGAAAGGGCACAAACAGGTACTCCGAGTAATAACGAAGTCAGTCAAACGGCAACGGAAAGATAAGGTTCGTTAATCACGCTAATCGCTATTGGTATAAATATCGTCATTTACACTTTTTCTTTCAGTCAAACGTCAGTTTGTTTGGGTTCACGAACGACAATATGGCAAAGGACAAGTTCTACTTCTTGTTTTGGCTCTCAAGAAGAGACTATGACCAAGCCTAAGTCTGGGTGTTTTACTACGACGCGGTCTAAGCCGAAAGTCGCTTATAATTTTAAACATAACAACCGCGAAAGCTTAAGATTTTATAATAAAGAAGAATTAATTACAATTTAGCGGAAAGCGTTTTGATAAAATTGATCAATCACAGCGAAATCAAGAGTGCAAATAAATGAATAAAAGTTTCTTTTGTTTGCGCTTCTTCTCTTTGTAAATGTTAAGTATGATTTCGTATTTACAAACAGTGGAGGCGGTATACCAGTAACCGCGTGAAGGTTAGTTGGAATTATTAATTATGAAAAATGCATAAATACTGATATTGTAACATTTTGCCCTGACATTGTAAATGTTTATAACAAACACATAGGCGGTGTGGATTTGTTAAATTCTTTGATAGGACTGTATTTTATTTAAATATTTTTTCCATATCATAGATTTGGTAGTATGCAACTTTTTGTTGCTAATGAGAAAAATTTCAAATCAAGTAAATGATATTGTCAAAAAATCGCTGCAATTGATTCTGTTGAACTTCAAAACCGAAATTGCAATTGCATTGTGTAACAAAAAGTCCCATTCAAGAAACCGAAAAAGACTTTCCTCAACGGTTTCGGAATCACCTAAAAAATCCAAAAGGGAACATTTAATTGTTTATGCAAAAATAATCATTAAAAAGGGCAGATGATTTTTTAAAGTATTTTTTAAGTGTTACAGTCGAAAAGAGGACAAAAAAAAAGTAAATTACTTTTTTCTAAAGAATTGTGTAATAGAGGGTTAAATAATAATTGACTTTTAAGTAGATTTTGATTTATTACTTTGCGTAACCACTTCGTTATTTTTAAAACACGGTAAGTACGTTACAATAAACGCTACGATGCAAAGTACTTTACTGGCTGAAAAAGATGACTTTTAGCTATATTATTATCCAACAGAATTGTTAGCAATCGTTAGTTAAAGTATATATTTTCACGATTGACAAAAAATAGTGTTTGGGCCAAAATCGTGTACCAATGTAAGAGATGTAGTGGGGCACTTTGTTTCACCTCATGCTCTAGTTTTGTTCTTAAGAAGTCATTTCAATAAATACTGATTTTTTTCTCAGATGGCCTGTATACAAAAGAAAACGACTAGACAAAATTGATCCACGGAGACTATAAAGCAAGCTGTCCAAGCAGTGGTTAATCAGGAAATGGGATAGAAAAAAACTGCACAAGAGTTTAATCTACCGCAGACGAATTTAGAACAATATGTGGCTAAGAAGAAGTGAGATGGAGACAATTTCGAAGTCGATAAGTGTTCAGGTAAGTTCAGATGTGTTCCTAGTGAGTTACAAGAAAAGAAATTAGAAGACTACTTAATAAACATGGAAGCCTGATTGTTTGGGTTAACAGTAACGGATTTGAAAAAATTAGCCTACCAACTCGCCTTTCGAAATAATTATAGTGAAAGATTCAAGTCCAAAAACCATCTCGCTGGGAAAGACTGGGTCCAAGGGTTCTTAAAAAGACACCATAACATATCACTGCGGTAATCAGAAGCAATTTCTGGGACTCGGGCAATCGGCCTTAACAAAATCGCCGTTTCAATTTTTCAAGTTGCTGGAGAAAACTGTCGACAAATATAAATTAACTGGTGACAGAATTTATAATTGTGATGAAACGGGAATTACTGCACTTAAAAAGTCATTCTAAAATACTGTCATCAAAAGGAAAACGTCAGGTAGGAATGCTCACTTCTGCAGAACAGTAACGGTTGAAACGTGCTTTTCGGCTTCAGGAGCTTATATGCCTCCTCTACTTCGGTCTTCAAGAAAAACGATGCCAAAAGAATTTGAGCTTGATTTGCCGTTGGGATCTGTAGTGAAACTGGGCGATACAGCTTGAATGAATGGAGAAATTTTTATGAACTGGTTTAGAGAGTTTTGTCGGGCAACTCACTTTTACTTTTAGATGAAGCCACACTAGGAGTCTGATTTGATAAACTACGCAAGAGAGAACGGGGTTGTCTTAATTTGGTTTCCTTCGTACTGCTCACATAGGTTACAGCCGCTGGGCGTCGCATTCATGACACCTTTGACACGTACTATAAGGACGAAACAAGAACATGGTTTGCAAAGTAATCCTGGAAAAGTTGTTACGTTGTTTCAAATGTCTACACTCTTTGGAGCAACGTTTATAAATGCAACACAAATAAAAACAGTTATAAACGCATTTCAAAAAACCAGTATATGGCTTTTAAATTCAGAAGTTTTTACTGAAGCTGATTATCTTCCTTCTGATATGACAGATATTACAAAAGAAAACAAATGTGTAGAAAGAAATGAAACAACTTCACAGCAAAGTATAGCAATTTTGAAACAAGCTGTAACACCGATAGTACAAAATACAACACTTACACCACAAAAAGAATCGACAAACAATTTTGAGAAGCAACCGCATTCTTCTAGAGATTGAACTCCCTTGAGACAGATTGGTACTACCCTTGATTTGAAGAAGCATCGGTCTCCAAGTTATATTACATGCATTGACTCTACAACAAATATCATAAAGCAGTTCCTTTATGCCTCTTCTCCTGATGTTCTACTCATACCAAAAGTTGCAATTTCTTTCAAAAGAGTTAGTAAGAAGCGAGGAAAGAATGCCATTCTTGCGTCGACGCCATACAAAAACGAACTTGAGAAAGTCATCCAACAAAGAACTGTTAAAGAACACCAGAAAAGTCGAGTAAAACGAAAAATTAAGGTTCCCAAAAATAAAATTGTAAAAATCAAAATAAAACAAGCTTAGCAAAGTAAAAAAATTGAGAGCAAAAAAAAAAGTTGTTGACTCATCAGAATCCTCTAAAGATGACGCTGATACATTTTGCTAATATTGTAATGATAAATATCGTAATTCAGCTTCCAGAAAAGGTTGGATTTCGTGTAGTGTTTGTCATAAATGAGCTCACAATGCATGTGCCGATATCGACAGCGAAGACGACGAAATTAATTTTGATTGTGAATTTTGCAGATGAATATTGGACACATTTATGTTAATTACTTTTTTCAAATGTTATTTTTTTCTTACATTGTATCCCAAAAACATCATTTTTATTTTTTTTTGTTAAAATTATTATTGTAATAATTATCAACATCACCGACACAGACTTTAATGTACCTACCCCGTTCCACCCCAATGTAATGGGGCAAAATGCACTTTTTTGTAAAAATATGAAAATGTATAAAACTGACTTGCATTTTTTTAAATTTTTACCTCGTATGTAACTAACAACTTAATCAATTTTTAGCCTATCAAAGTAAGAAAATTAACTCTTAGACAGAGTAATTTTTATACTACTTAGGTTAAGAATCCCACCTTCCCCTACAATGAGGGCAGCACAAAAAAAGTTTAAACCTGTCGGCTAATGTAATTTTTGAGTTCTAATGACATAAAAAATTGTTAAACTCTTAAAAACTTCCCTGCTAGATGTTTCCATAAATTATGAATAATTTTTCTGGTTTCAAAACAAATTTCCACTGCAAAAAGATCATAAACTGAAAGCCAATTTAGAGCAAATATAAAGGTAAAACATTTAGACCTATCTGTAAAAACACTTCTGAATTTATTTTTAGGCTGTGACTACTCATGTATATAAGTTTTTTGATACTAACACCATGAAAATTTGCACTTAAGTATTGACACGTAAAGATTTGTCCCATCACGATTATTAATTTATTATGTTAATGGTGTTGTAATTACATTTAAAAGACATTTTTATTTAATAACAGTCTTAGCACTATAACAGTTTTTTATCAATCAATTAATCTGCCAATTAATGTTTTTTTTAAAGTAAACAACACGATTTGAGAACTACATTTAAAAAGAATCAAATTGTAGTTTTCTTATGATTTTAAGATGTTATGCAAAAGCATTTGTATTATTTTTGTTTCCACGTTTTTTTATTTAATTTGATGATGTAAATGACTGCTATTGGTAACCTAAAGGACATTTTTTGTTAAGAATGCCTGAATAAAAGTTGCTGCCCATAATTTAAAGCCATTAACGACAAATTCTTGCAGTGTCACTCTTTAAAGCAAAATGTTATAGCTGACAGCTATTAGCATCTACACTTACAGAACAGTTTATGCAAAATCATGCTACATCTATTCAAGCCACCAATCAGGCCTCGAGACATTCTCATGGAAATATGTAAACAAAAATAAGGAACGATTGTAACATTAGGAAACGTAAAAGGATCCCTACAGGATAGAAATTAACCTGAGATTTCTTTCATCAAATCGCAATCATAAATGCAAATAGAAGTACGCTGCCTCAAGTACCAAATGAATTAGATATGGCTAAATTTCTTGCTGTGTGAAAGAGTTTATAACAATAATTTATTAAAACAAAATTGGATATCACTGCTGCACGTTTCACCGCCGGTTACATACAGGTTTTTTTTCCGCGACAAGATTCGACTTGGAAATATTAATTCCGAAAAACAAACACAAAGTCATTGAATCACGCTCTATTAATTAATGACGAAATTGTCCCGAAAATACTTTAAAACTTGTTACTCCTTTATATGGTTGGAAATAATAGCGGGAAATGACATTTGGTCAGATTTCCTGGTCTCGTTAGTTCTCACGAGTCGGTAGATCAAACGACTGACTTCTATCGATTAAAAATATAAAAAAAACATCTAATTTGCATAATACGGTATGACAACTGTCTAAACATACAACGACTCAAGGAAATCAGGAAGTCTTTACTAGGCGTAATAAATAATTTCCACTCAGATGAACTTATTTAACTTTTTAGGTTAACTTATTTGAATAATACTATCGTGTTTCAACATTAATGTAATTTAAAACTTATCAATTAGGAATTGCTTTTAATTGTCGGTTTTTTATTACCAGAACTAATAAATACTAATTTGTCATTCACAGTACTATCTTTAATTATTGTAATTATTCTTTTAAACACTTGTCAATTACATACATACTAAAGACAAATTCCGTGTGTTAGAAACCGCTTTTATATAAATGGACTGAACTGTTGGCGTTGGCTATTCTGCCAAATATTCTTTTTCGCTTTAGGCTATGAACAAAAAACGCGCATAATAAATTTCAAGCACCAATCAAATGAATCATTAGACATTTATTAACTAATTTGTCGACATAATACAAACTGTTTACAAGTAACTGAGAGTAAATTAAATAAAACTGGACTGCAAAACAGTAAAAAAAAAAGATAGCAGTAGTAAATTTTTTAAAGCAGTGTTAATACTTTGTTTGCAAATATATTTGTTAACAATAACGTAAAACTATCTTTATTTCTAAATGTCTACCGACGTTTGTTATCAAAGTTAGAATATTTAGAGCATACGTATCAAAATCAGCAAGATCTGGCCTAGCTGTTCTTTAAGGGTCTTGGTGTCTTCTGAGGTAAGTAAAGTATGTTGTTAATTTTTTTTTGTATATAAGACTTAATAGTCAACAAGAAACATGGAAAAATTCGGGGCTCTGAAGACCAAAAAATGTAAAAGTACACATTTGTTGCCATGGGGCAGATGGTCTACACATGGAAAAACAAAAATGTCCTATGGACTTCCAATGGATGTCTTTTCATCTGAACGTTTTTTGGATGTCCACAAAAGATCCAAAGTAAATACTATGGACGTTCATAGTACGTTACTTTGGCACACAGTTGGACATCCAAAAAACGTCCATAATAGTTCCAGCCTTATTTTCACTGTTCATACATTACAAAATTAGATACAAAAAATTATTTAAAAAGCATCAATACATAATACGACTTATAGAATATATTATACAATGTAATGCCAAAATTTTTTTAAAAATTGATTACACATTTTATGAAATAACATTATAAACAAAAATAGAAACTTAATAATGTTTTAAAAGTAAAATAGGAACATTAAAATTGAGAAACAACATTATAAAATAATTGAATTGTAACCACAAAATAATCTTGTAGCTGTTATTCTGATTCTTCCATTTACTTCGCTATCCTTACTTCTGAATTTTTGAGCCACGACTTAATCTCGTCTTCTACTCCTATCTTGGTTGAATTTTTTGGTAATGGATTTATGTCTTATCTAAAATTTGTATTTATAAAAACTAATTACAATTATTGTTTCGACTGTATAATCTTAATTGTCAGTCACCATCAGGTAATAAATCGCAGCTATTTAAATCTACCTTAAATTTTTTTAATTACACTGGTCTGCATGAAAATCGGCCTTGATACCATTCTTGACGATTCTTGTGTAAAATGGCTTCCTGAATCCAAAAATGAGCTTCGTTTTTACCCATCACCCACTTATTTTGGGGGGACCCCATTTTTATTTTATTTTTTGAATTTTTTTTAGAATTTTAACTTATAGCCCAACATCCCAAAGCAGGTAATAAAATTTATACCAAAGTATGTATATGGCAAAAGTTTTGCTATAAAATGTATATAGAAACAACAATAAAATACAAATATATAAGAACAGTAAAAAAATATCAATAAACAGTTAGGAAGATTCACTGCACGACGCTGGCGATCTCAATACCACATGCAGGTTTGAACAGGAATTTTCGACAGGCTTGAACTTGCATTACTATTTTCATTATAGTATATTACATTGTTTGCTTAACTGCTTCGATCAGTACGTCTATAGCTGTTGCAGAGTTAACTTGTCGACGTTTTAAACGTGCTGGATTGTGTGTTCATTTTTGTTCATTTTTGTAAAACAGTAAAACTACTTTTACTCTGATTTTTTTCAAATGACTAAGTGTGATTTGTGGTTAATGTCGGGCCTTGAATTACTGTTTAATTATGCCACGCGAGTGTAAAAATCATCCCGATAGCTTCTGCTATGTCTGCGGGGAATTAACTTTAAAAGCGCAACGAAGACCCCTTTCTCCGCTTGTTAAAACAGCTTATAAATTGTACTTTGATTGTCAAGTTGGCGACCAGGACCAGACTTGGGCTTCATCAGTTTGCTGTACGACTTGTTACAGTAGTTTGACCAAATGGTTCAAAGGTACCCGTAAATCAATGCAATTTGCTGTGCCCATGGTTTGGCGTGAACCTCGCTGTAATCTTACAGATTGTTACTTTTGTATGACTTCCACCGTCGGGTTTTCGAGCAAAAGTAAGCATACAATTCAGTATCCCAATATTCCGTCAGCTCTAAGACCTGTTCCTCATAACGATACTTTGCCAATTCCAGAGCCCCCAAACACTTATACTCTAGAACCGAAAATTGATTTAAAAGACTCTGAGCCACAACCTGGGGCTTCGAATGATACGTTCAATGATGATAAAGAGTATTCCGCAGATTTAGTTAGCAACCTCACCTCCTCACTCAATCGGAATTAAATGATCTTGTCAAGGATTTGCAGTTACCCAAGACTAAATCTCAGCTCCTACGATAGCGACTTCCACAGTGGAATCACTTAGAAAAGGGAGTAAAAATATCTTCTTACAGGACCAGACAAACAATCCTGAAATGTCTTTTCTCAGAAGATAAAGGTTCAGTGTTCTGCTCTAATGCGAATTTATTGATGACAGAGCTACACATGCCATGTGACCCAGACAAATGGAAACTGTTTATAGACTCATCAAAAACAAGCTTAAAAGTTGTCCTGTTGACAAATGGGAATGACTTCCCATCAGTTCCAGTTGTATACTCTGTTGATATGAAGGAAACGTACAAAAACATCTTCAGAATCCTTGATAAAATTAGTTATCATGATTATAAGTGGAAACTTTGCGCTGACTTAAAAGCTGTTGCTCTACTCACGGGCCTGCAATCAGGATTCACAAAATATTGCTGCTTCCTTTGTGAATGGGAGAGCCAAGCCCGAGATAAACATTACATCGTACGGGACTGGCCTCTGCGAGAAAATCTTATTCCTGGTCAGAAAAATGTCGCCCACAATCTTTTGGTTCCGAAGGAAAATATTTACTTACCACTTTACACATCAAACTTGGATTGATCAAACAATTTGTGAAAGCAGTGGACAAGACAGGTAGCGCATTTCAATTTTTGAAAACTAAATTTCCTCGTCTTAGCGAAGCTAAAATTAAACAAGGCGTTTTTGTTGGTCCCCAGATTAGACAACTCTTCCAAGATTCTACGTTTATTGAACACCTAAATCGAAAAGAAAAACGAGCTTGGTTTGATTTTAAAACGTTTGTAAGAACTTCCTGAGTAACCACAAAAGTGAAGATTATGTCGCTCACGTCGAGGAACTGCTTTTAACGTACAAGGACATAGGATGTAACGTGTCACTTCCTTCACTCGCATCTGAACTTTTTCCCTGAAAATTTAGGAACAGTCTCGGATAAACACGGGAAACGGTTCCATCAAGACATCGCTAAGCTGGAGAACAGATTTTTAGGGAAGTGGAATGCAAGCATGTTGGCGGAGTACTGCTGGTTTTTGAAACGAGAGAGCTGTACCTCAGGGTATAAAAGGAAAGCAAGCACCAAGTAACGATGAATATCTTTTTATTTATTACTGTTTATAGCTAAAATAGTTCTTTTTCCCATATAAATTAAATTCATGTCCATATATTTATTATTAGAATAATTATTATAATTATTATTATCGTTCAATAAATAAATTATAATTAATTTATCGAAAAGTGGTAAAATTAGAGATTTGGGGCTCCCTCAAAAATGGTGGGTGATGGAAGAAAACGGAAGACATATTTGGATTCAGGACGTCATTTTACATAAGAATAGTGTCAGGGCTCGATAAAAAATATTTTCTTGCAGACCAGTGTTATTTGTTATAATCAGAATATAATTTTTGTAATAAAAAAAATGCAGCTAATTGCTATTGAATCATAATAGTAACGCTTTTCTAGGTTCGATCAAAATTTAAGTGAGAATGTGATATTAGTAAGTAATACACCTTGGCTATAAAAATTTAATTTCGAAAGAATTCTTTTCCTCGTATCATTAATATCCTTTGAGCCACTTATTCAAAAAAAGCTCTGTAAACAAAAAAATATATGTTAAATATGAAAAAAATAGTCAAAGAGGGTGCAAAAAAACTCTAATAGTAAGGTTAACCGAATAAGAAGCAGATCTTGATGCAATTATGCTTATAATTTATCACTAACGTATAAACATGACAATGATATTTACCTGTCATCGAATATACTGCTGACAATTACGACAGCTCTGCTTGTACTGGTTTTGCATGTAGTTTCTGTATGTCGATTAGATGATATCTTTTATTTAACCAGCAAGCATACGATTATATTGCCGGCACTTTACCAGATAACGGCCGTTACTATTGTTTTCTAGATAATCATTTTTTTTAATATGAAGCACCATGGAGAGCCCATGTTTGTACGCACGCATCAACAAGTTGTTGAATTACAATTATTATTTTTGTTGTTTTAAATATCACTGTTCAGAAACACAATCAATTTAGTTTGAACGACTACGATGTAATCACTAATTTTAAGACTGAATTCATAAACTAAAAGTTATTATCACCGATTATTTTGTAATAAACCACATACAGAATCAAAACTGATAAACGTGTCGAAAACATAACCTCGCCTCGCATACGTATTATGGCGCAAGTCATGCCTTGGTCATGCGTAGTAGAAAAATACCGTTAGCATTTACCACATGGTACAAATGTCGTACAAAGGACGTCCATTGGACATAAATAATGTTTTGTCTAATGTATGTTTTGCACAAAACGTTTTATGGACATCCGTTAAAGGTCCATGGACGTTCAGACCTTTATTGGACTTAAACTGAACGTCCAACGGACCTTGTGTGCTATTAGGGATTGCGGATGTATTTTGTTTGCAATTTTTGTCCTGGATCTTTATAATTCATTTTTATGTGATAGCGTCCAATTCCATCTAAGCAAACTCAGCGGCAACTTTAGTCGCTTTTTTCTTTCGTGTAGTTGCCTCAAACGATAACTTTTAGTTATTACGTGCTAAAAGATGTTATCCTAAAATTGCCTACAAAACGTAACATAAAAGTGTTTGCTTGGCTTGCTTAGTGAGATCGGTGTGGGTGGTACAATAATTACTATTTGTGACTTTTGGATGTCAAAGAAAAAGACGTAAAATAAAATCAAACAAAGACTAAATTGGTACAGCGCCAAATAAAGTCACGACATTTAACGGCTTCTAGGTTCTGATTCGCCAAGAAACTTGTCCGGTAGCTTTAATTCTCATGGGACTTACCTGTGAGAATTAACGACATATCTAAACATCGTACTTAAACAAAACAAAAAGAAAAAACTGGTGTGGCCACCACACGACTTTCCTATAAGGAATGATGAAGAAATGTATTTTTATAAGGTTATGTTGTCGTAAAACCACTTTGAAGTGATATGTTTGTATTAAAAACGATTAGTAAATCGCCAATTAACCAGACTTTTGTGCAACCGGCTATTTATTTTTTCTTAAAAAAAATTGTTGCAGGCAGGATTCAAACCTAGATTATATAATGGCAATCACTTTAAATTATAAATTAAATATCTAATAAACTGCTAATGTTAGAAAAAAAATTATTTGAATACATTGTTAGAAGAATTATCGTTATAAGAAACTGTAAAAATAAAATACACCTACTTCCAGTATCTTTATTATATCTATCTTTTGATAAAGCCGAGAGAATATGAAAATCCAGCTCTATACTAAATTTCAAGTTACTAGGACTTTTGGTTTGAGAGTTATTATAGGTACATCGTTACACACAGACAGACACAAACACAGACACTCAACATTTTTTTGTCAAAAATATTTTTTTCTGACTTAGGAGACCTTGAAACGTAAACTTATGAAAAAAAATATTTTTTTTTAAATCGTCGCAGACTGTTAATGATAGAAAAATTTTTTATTTGAATAAATTGTTAGGAAGTATTGTCTCGATAAGAAACTATAAAAAGAATTCAAATAATTTACATTTGTACATAATTATGTAAGAAAAACTGTTAAAAATGGCGGATACACCCACTTCCGGTTTTTTTATCAGATCCATCTTTTGATAGAACCGAGAGAATATGAAAAGCCAGCTCCATACCAAATTTCAAGTTACTAGGATTTTTGATTCAAGAGTTATCGTGGGTACAACGTTACACACAGACACACACAGACACACAGACACCCAAAATTTTTTTGTCAAAAATACGTTTTTCTGAGACCTTGAAACGTAAAATTCTTCAAAAAAAAATTTTTTTTTAAATCGCTATCGCTATACTTTCCGTATAGGAAAGTAAAAATACAACGCAAAAAAGTGTAAAGTAAAAGCTTCTCTTATAGGTTAAATAAAATAATAAATTACAACAGAAAATAGCAATAAACAAAATAAGTTTTTATCGGTTAAATATACAAACAATAATAACCTAAGTAACACAAGTATATCCACTGGATGTTTTATGTGCATCTTTGTATGAACGTTGAAGACATCTATAGACAATCCTTTTTCTGTCCATGCTTTGGGTTTATATGTCACACCTAGGAACGTACATAAACCGTCCGTTCCGAAAGAACGGACTTAGGACCAAGTTTTATCCATAGTCCGTCCCTTCTGCATCCAGTATGATTGTTATGCACTGACTTAGGACTTTATTTAGACGTTGTTTTAACGCTTTTAGGACGCTTATTTGAAGCCATATGGACTTTTTTGGTATGCTTTATGAACCGCGAGATGCTTATTCGGAAGTTTTATGTAGGATCTTAGACGGTACATAACAATGTATATGGGCTGCTTCATAGGATCCCCACAATTCGACGTAAATAAAATTTAAAAAAAACACAAAATATAGAACCAATTTATAATACACTAAACACAAAAAAAATTAGAAAATATAAAAATATCAAAAACAAAAATAAAATTTAAGATAATAAAAACATATTAACTTTAACACTTGCTCGTGTCTTTCCTTGGCTCTAGAAAGCCAAGAACTCAGTGCCTACGTTATTTTCTGTATGTGCACTTCTGTGTCTTAGCTACATCTTTAAATAAAACATATATTTTTTTTACCACATAATCAATACTATTTACCTAATAGCAATTATTATTGAAGTAGCAGCTTCATTATTAACAGTACTAGAGAAAGTAAAATTACTGTCAAAGTAAAAAGCATAGATAAAAAGAACTTCACAAGTTCACAATTCCACAAACACCAGGATTATCTCACCCCGTAAACCGGCTTCCTCAAAATGCATGCATCTTTTTTGGCAAATTTTATTAATAGATCGCACTTAGGGGTGTTTCCATGTATATCTACAGTTCGAAAGGGTAAACAATGTAAACTATAAATTTTGTATTTTGTTTAGAAAAATAAAAAGTGTGCTACAAGCTTCTAGTAGATTACGAACCCTGCACGGAGGAGAAAGGGGAGGTTCAAGTGATTTTATTTTAATGGGCGCCAGATCTTTTTTTTTTGCAGAAATGGCTCCTGCTAGATCAGCACAGGAGGCTAAAAGTTTGTATAAAATTGTTAAGGTTCGTAAAGCTGGAGGAAACGAAGAAAGAAACCAAATCGTTAACAACAATTGTACTTTAATTACTTTAGAAGGGTAAAGAGGCTAAAATATGAATCAATAACAATTAGAGATAATTTGATAGCATTACAGTAGGTAAATTCAATTTGAAGACAAGTATACGTAGGTACTAACACATCAGAAGTATCGGCAACGTACAATACAATTAAATCAAGAGTGTAACCACCAGAACGTATAAAAATCTTAATAATAATAATAATTGACAGTTGACGTAATCAGCATGCAATAACAATTTGCTAAAATTAATTGAGTAATAGTAATAAGAAGCAAATCATCTTCAACGTTTAGACACGAGTAATAAAAATGATTTATGATCAACACCGTAGCGACAACAAATAGTTAAAATTAAAATCAGGTTATGGGTTTAGTGCGCAATACGTAATTGTGTTGTTGAGATTGTTCAGTGAGATTCAAGGTTAAGTTATTTGTTTTGGCTTGCAACATACTCGTATTTGAAAAAGGAAGAAGGATTTACAAAAGGAATTAGCTAAGTGTTGTAATAAAACCTCATTTTAAATTGGAGCTGCATTTTTTTAGTGTTTAATTTTGACTTAACAGTACTTTTGTGTATCTACAGGATGTTAATACTGTGCAAAATTTGTGAACAGACAAAATAGCGGCTATAAAAGGTGATAAAAAGTATAACATTGAAAAGCTAAAGAAAGCGAAAAATTGGGCGACTTGGCGCTGGTATATTGTGGTGGTACTTCAATCGAAGTGCGTACTCGGCATTGTTGAAGGAAAACGGCTTCTACCTCTAGCACAAAATTCTGATAAACCTACGGATAACGAATGGAAAACTGAACAAAAATGGCGCGAAGACGACCTCACGGCAGCAACAACAATTGCCGGTGCATTCACCAGGGACGTGGCTCAGCTAGTGTTATCAACGCGTTCTTCAGTTGTGATGTAGTCAACGTTAACAAACACTTTTGAACATGGTGACACGCAGCGAGTTTATAGAATACTAGATTTATGACGGCAGTAAAGATAACTGAGCAATCAATGGCGATATAAATCGCATCGATAAAGAAATGTTTCTTCAATCTAAATTTACAGTTTGATCGTCAGGGAAGGAAATACGCAAAATTGCTTCAGAGAACGCCAGTCAGACAGTTAAACATCAGATTCCTAATTCGATACTAAACTATTGTATTTTACGCTCAATCAGCGATGATTACTCGGTGCTTAAGGATATCTGGAAGACTAGGTCGCGGAAAGAGCAAACGTTTGCAGCGGTTTTAGGGCTGTTGTGTTCCAAGAAACAAGAGACTTTGGCGGCGTTCTGTGCTCACAAGAGCAGTAACACAGTATGTAGTTGCACGAATGTCAAAGGTAACTCCGATGACTGGGTGTGTGATTCGGACGCAAGCCATCATATGACGAGCAGCAAACACTACTTTGCGACAAACGAAGCGTTTAAAATGCTTCGTATCATAGGCACAGTTTCTACAGATGGTTCGTTGTATGCAGTCAGAATGGGTGACATCAACGTGTTGATGGTAGTTAGTGATCAGCATTGCACAATTACGTTACACGACGTTCTATACGTTTCAGGTGTGGGTTTCAATTTCCGAATGGCATCGAAGCACGGCGTGATAACTATTATTGGCCGTGAGCGCGTTTTGCGTAACGGAAGACTCTTAACAACGGCAACGTGGAACAACAACACGTACATAATGAACATGTGTGTTGTTGTACCAACTCATCCGGAGAGGTGTGTTTTGCAAAATCGAGCAAAGCGATACAACTCTGGCACAAACGTCTTGGTCATCAAAACAATCACTATGTAGAAATGTTTTCTCACATCTGGGCTTTGAAGTAGATTACGCTGCGACAAGTGAGTTTTGCAACAGATGTGCGCTAGGTAAAGCGCATCGCAAACCTTTTGGTACCCAAAAAAACCGTGCAGCTAATATCGGCGAGTGCATTAATGCGGACGTGCATGGACCTATATCAGTAAAAGATTTTGATGGTACGAAGCGCCACTATGCGTGTTTTAAAGATGATTTTAGTACATATCAGCGTGTGTTCTTTATCGCACAGAAAAGCAAACTGGCAGAGTGCTTGAAAATGTTTATTAGTGAGACGAAAACGCGAGGTCACACTACAAAAGTGTTTGCGATGGTAGTGGTGAATTTGATTGCGTCGAAGTGCAAGAGGTGTTAAGTGAAAATGGGATTCGCTTGGAATTGCCAATGCCACATACACCATAGCAGAACGGCGTTGCTGAACGTGAAAACCAGATAATTGTCAAACTAGCGTTTTCGATGCTTTCAGTAAGTAGACTACCAAAATCGTTTTGGTTGTGTGCGTGTGCAACCAGCGCATATGTTTTAAATGCAACTGCCAAATCGATGGATCCTGGTAAAACTTTTCGTGAACTGTGGCGCGGCAAGAAATTCGAAAGTCTTGACCATTTGCGTGTTGTTGTTTGTAAGAAATTCGATAAAATGAGTGTATCGGTTACGTAAATAACAAAGATGGATACGAAGTGTGCATACCATCACGTAGAAAAATTGTTCGTTCACACGATGTGTTCTTCAATAGTGAGAAAATATGTACAAAGTTTGCTGATTCAGTGTCGTCTGAATATTGACTGGTGTCGCATAACAAATCTAAATTAACAACTAAACACACCTAAAGTGTTGGCGTTTTGGATTTAGAAAAAAACAGCAAAGTCAATCATCTAGTGCTGAGAAAGACAGTGTTGATAATGTTTCGGAGAAAAATCCAGATGGAAAAGATGTCAATGAGTATGAACGAATGGCAAATTAAGTGAAGAAACTTCTTTGTAGAAATGGTATTAAACCCATATTCAACTCGACAAGCTGTCAAGGTGTATACTAAATTTGTTGTTTATGTAGTTCAGTCTACAACGGTGAAACCAGTCTTTACGTCATGACACGCATTCTAGAACATGATCGTTGTATAAGGAAAAACATATTTTTAAGTCTGCGGTTGCTGAACATCCTAGAGAGCATAGAAATCAGCAAACATCTCAATAACTTTAATCGTGACCACGTCTTTTCGAACGTAACCCAATCTTAAAATTTCAAAGAATATAAATAAGTCTACAATAATCACAGAAAGCAGAAACTTTTATTAAATCTTAATCAGTCTTCACTTTAATACAATTGAACCAAAAATAAAACAAAACTTAGATAGATTTAAAAAAAAAATAAAAAAATTATCTCGCTTTCCACATGTTGCCCTACTCATTGGGCAAAACGGGTACTCCCTAAGACAAGACAGGGTATTTATTTTCTCAAAATGCACAAGTATGTGATTCTTCATCGCCATCATCTACTCCAGTGCAGGACTAGTTAAGTTGAATGAAGTGCTGGCTTTTTCGTCAGGCTGGGTTAGAAGTCGTTGAACAAAGGAGTGCTAGGCAATGAACTTCTGCGTTTGGCTGCTGAGGATGGTGAGTAAAATACGTGCTAGGCTGATTGATGGAAACAGTATAAACAGAATGTGACTAATTATTTTAAGTTAATTCAGAGTATGATCCGTTAACCAGAATATCATCTTCAGAAGATTCAGAGGTTTCTTGTTGCTGCTGGATATTTGTACTAGGTTGACACAAATATGATCTAGTTTAGAAAAAGACTGCAGGGATCATGGGGCCTTATCTGCACGAGAAGAGGTTTCTAGTAGTGGAGTTTGTTCTTGTCGATGTCAACAGTTACAGAAGCAACAAAATGTGCGTCCGTCAAGATCTCGCACTTTTTGAAGGTATTTAAAGAGTAAACATTGTCGCTGACCGAATGAATGCATGTTCAAAAAGTTCAGCTATTTGAAATTGTATGACCTTTTGGCCAGGCTGTGATCTTAACCACAAAGTAACTACTTGATTGTAGTATGTACTCCGAGGACTCATCAATCTCACGTCTCCAGGTTGCAATTTGTGCGTGGTGTGTGGTGGATTTAAATTATTGCCACGCCATGATCACGCTTGAGCGTGTATAACATGTCCGTCTAATAGCAACAATGCTGAGTTGTTTTTTTATGCTCCAGTAATAATAGTAATGAAGTTTCTTCTATAAGAACTAGAACCCGAACTAGAACCGTTAAAGAAACTTCAGTTAAACCAGAACCCTGTTGGAACCGTTATTACGGTTTGGTGCAGGTCCTTACTTGCAATATACGTGTAAGAACCTTAAAAGTTTAAAATGTTTAGTGTCATAACCTTCAGCTTTTAGACCAGCTTTAGATTATACAAAGTTCGAGTAATTATTATTATGCTCAGGTAGTCACCATATTAAACAATTTAATTTGATACAATTATCAAGGTTGGTTTTAAATTTATTACACTGTTCAAATATATATTTCAAGTTTATCTCTTTTATGTAAATCATGTTTACCTCCAAATTGTTTGTCTATTTTGATTTAAGTAATATTTAATTGATAGACGTCAATGTCATATTATTAAAAATGTTTATTAATTTGCCCTACTATTAATGTTTAATCGGTTAGTTAGATATTTGTATCTAAAAAAATTAATTTATTTTTGACTAACGTTTCAATAAGTTATAGCAGTTTTTAATATCTGACTAAAAAAAATTTTTTTTAATTAAATTGTGTAGTAGTAAAAATGCTAATTAGTGTTTAAAAAGTTATGCCAAAATGTCTATTTTGTTATTTAAAATTTGCGTTTGAGTTTTGGTAACTACTAATTTTTCATTGCCAAATGTGTAAAATATACTGTTTGAAATAAGTAGTTTTTTTAAGATTTGTAAGTGTTACTATTTTTAAAGTTGTTCTTGTTTGTCACTTGTTTTTTTACAACTTCTTTGCTTACTACTATTAATAGCTTTTTGTTTTTAGTGGTTTAGTTATTGAGTTACTGACCTTGTATTGATTTTTAGTTGACTTAATATATAAATTAATAATTAACAGGACAAATACGTGTTGGTCTCCCTCTCCCCTTTTGGCGTCACACTCCCACGCCAATAATAAAAATAATTGCAAAATAATGTTATCGATAACGCGTAGTTAAATAAAATTCCTATTCTGTACATTCTTTTCAAGTGAAGCGTGTAGAAGCAAAACCGGAGACGTCATACAAAGCATGTTTCGAGAAAAACGTCAAAAACTACCAAAAACATCTAAAACCAAAAAACTTTTTCTTAACATTGTATACGTATGCAAACAAATTTGGTAGTCAGAACTTGAATGTTAAGGTCGGCATTGACCGCGTTTGCAACAAAAATGTGCAGTTCTCCGCTTCTGCTAGTCAGTGTACTTTTACAGTTTTCAGAAAATAAACAGTATGAAAATGATAATGGAAAACAACTATAAACTGAACAATAATTTTGTTTTTATTGATGGATACAATGCAAAATTAGATTGTTATCATATTCGAGACATTTCTTCCAAAAATTGAGAGATTGAGTCAATTTCATCTTCATCTCTCTCATCTGGTACAATATCATCGGCACTATTTCCTGGAAAAACATTTTTGTAAAAGGCGAGATTCGGCATGTTTGACCATTCCTTCCCAAAATTTTGACATCTTTTTTTTTCGTTTTCTTTAGCAAAACCTCTCCATGTAGTGTGGCAGGAGATATTTCACATATTTTTTCCGCTTTTTGGTAATAGACAATGCATTTGATGTGTTATTTCGATAAGTCATTTTTTCATACATAAGGATATTGTTCCTTTTTGAACGCTTTAGAATAAGTCGCTTTACAAGAAAAAGTTTAAAATGAAGAGTGCTTTTATCGTTTTTGTAGCTTCTGATTTTCAATCTTGCACAGACCAATCTTTTCCAAATTGTTATAATATCGCCTCTTCTTCAAAAATGATGTGAGATTCTTCTGGCAAAATAATAGTGTCCATCTTTTTAAGCTTTTTTTCTATAACTCCAAAGACTCTATCTGGTAACATATATGAATGTCCTGTCACAGGAAATATCATCTGAAGTTCCTTGATATTTCCAAGAGCTTCTTGTAGCCATTTAATACACATTGTTAAAAGAGTGTAGTTTTTATTCTGGTCAAGGCATCTATCTGAGACCAAACGTACTGTATGAGTGTGTATCATTGTAGGTTCATGTTTCTTGAACTGACGATTATAGTACGCTGATACGTTACGTAACCCAATCAGGACCGAGGTTAACCATCCGTGACGATCCTTTTCTTTTAAATACGGAGACTATTTCTTCTTAAGTCACTTCTACGGAGTTTAGAATCTCGCTTGGTTCACAAGTTGATTACCTAACTCGGTAGTGGTTCTTTCTTAGATTTTCGTTTGCTTTTTCAAGTTATCGTTTTCTTTCTTACCTTTTCAGAGTTTAGGTTATGGCTTGTTTCACAAGTGGATAACTTAACTTTTGAGAAGTGCTTAGTTAAATTTCGATTGCTTGTTTGAGTTTTGCGATTTATCTCACGCCCTGATGAAGCCCCTTATGAAAGTGGGCGAAACGTTCGCAGCTTCGGTTGCAACAACTAAGACACGGTCCAAACCCGGAAGGGCAGTTGGAGAGTTTTGCAACGAAATGCTTATGTACATTTGACAGAAAAGCTCACAAATATGAATATACGTAAATGAGTTGCATTTTACAAAAATATGACATGTCCGGTTTTGCTTTTACACGCTTCAGATAATACCTCCTTTTGTTAGATTCTGTTATTTTTTGCTTCTGTTATTTTTATTTTAAAGTTGTTCAGCTTTCTGTTAAATTTGTAACTACGCCTTAGCCGTAGCTAGGATTTTTATTGCCCGTTTCCCGTTTGGGGAGTTACTACAAGCGGTAGGGTGACCTAACCTCGAAGATGTGCCGTGTGTCCTACACTTTTAGCGTTTTTTTTCCTTGAACCAGATTGCAGAGTTGTATGAAGCTTTTTCTCAATTTTCTGTGTTTTATAATGTCTTCTTCTGCAATTGGCCAGTCGAAATTTATTTGTTCCGCAGCTTTTATTAGTGCATGTTTTTCAAAGTTACGTGTTGGGCAGTCATATATTATGTAGTAGTATTCCTCTTGCACCAAGCCGCAACCGCATTGTTTGCTTCTATTTATTCTGTATAAGCATTTATTGAGCCTTCCGTGACCGGTCATTAGATGGGTTGTTTATCTGCAAGGTAACCATTTATTTAATGCTTCCATTCTGCTTAATATGTTTGGAGGAAAAGTCTATAGATTCTTGCCTTTTGTGGAATTGCTCCACTTTTGCTGCCAGCGATTTAGGCTTTCTTTTCTTAGTTTATCGTATGTTTGCTTAAGTGTTAATTTTTTGTATCCTGGTTCTTTGTGTCTTCTTGGTTGTTTTCTTGTTATTTCTGATTCTTCTTCTTCTTGCGCTTTAATTTTTTGTACTGTGATTTTTATTAGTTTTAGATTTTTTTATTTTTATTCTGAATCCTATAGTGTGTCTTTCGTTTTTGCTTTAGTTTGGTCGAACGTGGTTTTGCTTCTTAGGGCAGGATGTCTCTAATATTGTGTGGTGGTAGGATCTACTTCTTCTTTATCTATAGTTATGTCATTGTAGAAAGTGCCGTTCTTGTGTTTTATTTCTATCGGTATTATACTCGGTGCTAGTTGTACGGCCTCTGCAGAGAGCGTTTTGCAGACCCTGGTGATTGCGATGCCAGCTTGTCTTTGGACTCCAGTTAACGTTTGTGCGTGTTTCTTGTTGATGTGTGGGCTTTAGGTTGTGGCCCCGTATAATAACACTGCCTAAGTGGACTCCTTGTATATTAATTTTAAGGTGTTTTCATTGAGACTTTGGCTTTGCTGTCCATGCAAGAGTGTGGAAAACCTTTTTGGCTTTTTCGGCTGTTAGTCTTATGTGGGAGTTCAGTTCCATTTTCTCCTCGATTGTTATGCCTAAAAACTTTATGCTGTTGACCAACTTGATGCGTTTTCCATTTAGTGTTGCTTTTGGAGGTCTTTGGGTATTTAGTTTGCTTTTTAACAGTATTATTTAGGATCTTTCGGCCGAAATCCTCTTATTGTTTTCTCACTATTTGTATACTTGCATTGCGACTCTAGTGACTTTATTTTCTAGTTCTCGTCTCGAATTTCTTTTGTCGTCTGCATACGTTATTTTATCCAGGTCTTGGTTGAAGCTAGCGTCGAAAACAAATTTTCAGAGAAAGGGTCCGAGTATTGATCCTTGTGGCCATTTTTCATTAAATTGTATAATTGTGTTGTGCATTTAATGTTTTTTAGGTTGAGAAGTATGCTTGGCCATCATAGATTATCCAATGCACCTGCTATGTCTAAAGACATAGGTAGGATGTATTTGCCTACTTTGTTGTTCTTTGCAGTATCGAAGAATTTTTTGAGTGCGTCTTCAGTTGATTTCTGCTTGATGAAGCCATACTGTTTGCTGGAGAGGGGCTTATTTTTATTTTGTGGATATTTTAACCTTTCGACAGTCAGTCTTTGTAACATTTTTTCCTAGGGTTACTAACAGCATGATAAGCCTGTAGGATTTAACATTTGTTCGGTCTCTTTCTCCTGCTTTTGGGATTATTATTAGTAAGCCTTCTTTCCAGGGCGTCCCGTGCGTTAGACACGCGTTCATGGTGTTCAGTATGGTAATTGACATATGCTTTACAGTCTCTTTTATTATTTCGTTATCCAGGTTGTCTGGTCCAGGAGCCTTGCCATTTTTCATATGCGCTATAGCGTTTTTTAGTTCGTTTATTGTAAAGAGGTCTTTTGTGATTTTGGTACTCTTGTTCTCTTAGCTTTTTGTAAATTCCGTGTCGTTCAGGTTACTATCGTTTAGTACGAGATGGTTTAGTATTAAGTCTGTTGTTTTCTTTCAGTTTGTTGTGACATTTCGGTCTATTTTTTTGATAGTGTTTAAGGCGCCGTTGTAGTTCTGGTTAGATTTTGTCATTTTGTATATTACTACTCACGATTTTTTGTTTCCTATTTCGTTTATATCCAGTTGCGTATGTGCTGGGGTTGTCAGGTAGATTTAGGATTTTCAATCTGTTCTTAGCTATGGTGTCTTCGAGTTGGCGCTTTTTTTGATTTTTTGTATTACCATGCCATAGAATGGTGTTTGCGTTGGCGTCTATTCCGAATCTTACTTTTTGGTTGGGGCATGTATTTAAGATGTTTTCGAGCGCATGGCTCGATTACTTCGCCGTGTGTAAAGTACATGGATACGATGTATACAGTTTCTTTTTTGGTTTTTTCATTACGGCACATACGCAAGTCTCGTTGGTAAACTGAGCTATCATTGTTCTGCTGTATTTTGGGTTTGCAACAAATATGGCAACGTTATTTTGTTTTTGAGAACTACGCCATATATAACTTTTATTCGTTTGTTATATCTAGTTAGTTTTCTTTTGTAGTTATATGATTTTTGCACTAAGGTAAATTCTGTTTCGTTTGCTAGAAGGTACTGGTTTAGTTTGTGACTGACTTTTCTGCCGTTTTACAAATTTATTTGTGCAAACATTATCTTGTTAGGGTTCTTCATGTGCGTATTTCTTTGTTGTGTCTTATCTATAATTAGTACAGTTTATTCTGGCTCCTAGTTTATTTTTAGGTACGGGTATTCTGAATCTCTGACACTGTGGCTGCTCGTTTCTTGAATGCATTGCAGTTTTCACATTTTGTTTTTTTTGCATTTTGCTGGGTGGCCTAGGTCCTGGCATTAGAAGCATCTAGTAATTTGGACAAAATCGTTCGTTTTGCAGCTCTGCCAGTCTATGAATATTCCTTTCTGCTTCATTAGCTTGTCTCTGATGACTGGTGTTGTTTTGATTATCCAATGCACTATGTTTCCTTTTCTTGAACCCGACTTAAAGCAAGTTCTAATGTTGTTTGATTTCAAAATTTCCCCGTAATTATTCTTTCTTTGCCAAGTTTTGTCTAATAATTTCTTCCAGTATCGGTGTTTCTGTTACGTCTCTATTTACGTCATATCTGATTAGTGGACCTTTGCTCGTAAGCTTTACAGTTTCTGAACCCACGTTAGCTATCGCTGTGTTTTCAACTAATTTCTTTAGGTCATCCGCTGAGTTTGTCTCTATCAATACCCCGTCGCTTCTGGTTTGTTTGATTTTGCGTATATTGATACCAGTTTGAGTGAGCTTAATTAGGTTCGTGATTGAACTTCTTTTCCACTTTTATATTTGTCTTTGTCGGCCGCTTTTATGACTACATCTCTTTCCTTTCCCAATCTACTTAAGGCATGTTGCTGGATTTTATTGGCTTCTTACTACGATTTACTTTTTCTGCGTATGTTGGTTTTACGGGATTGGTGTTTGCCGCGTTTGCGATGCTGCTTGTAGTAATGTTTCTTATTAGGTAATTCTTTTTGGGGTTTCTATTTTTTCTTTTAGTTTGACGTTCTGAAGACATATAATGGTCTTTATGGCACGTTCCAGGTTATCTAAGACTTTTAAGAGGGTTTTGTCACAGTTATAATTTGAGAAATTAGTTTGATGCCGGTTGTTGTTTTCTTTGCTTGTCATTGTCCCAATCTGCGAATGTTCTTCGCTTTGTTCCATCTCGTTGTATTCGTCTTCTACGAGAGAGAAGGTACCCGTTAGTTCTTTGGAAATCCATTTCGTGCTGCTGAGCACTATTAGTTTCCTGGTCGCGTTCGTTTTACTTATTATATGAGAGTCCATTCTAACAATACACTGAACGCCTGTAGTTATTACTGTGTCTTTGCATGTTTCTTACACTGATTGAGCGTCTATTTCACTTTGATTGTGTTTATAGTCTTTAGTTTACCGACTGTGCTTAGCCGTACCAGGGATTTTCATTTCACCACCTTAAAAAGTTTTCAGGTGGTGTTACCTTGGCTTCGTATACCCTTTCGGCGTCGGAGAAGCGCATAGATTGGGAGACGTCTCAGCTATTTGTTAATTTGCACTTTTGTATATTTATTAATTTTGGCAGATGCTTAACTATCGAACAAAACACTAAAACTTTTATAACATTTAAGAGCGTCGCTGAGCGCACTACAGCAGATATTGCGACACAGAGAGTAAACATTATATTTAAGAAACCGGAAACGGAGTGACTTACATGCGGAGTAGCTCTATCGTGCATAAACCATAAGTTTTTTTTGTAAAAGTACAAGCCGCCAGTAAGCCTTTCTGATTAAATAAACAGTCCAATTATACTATTTTTTAAAATACCCGTCCCAACATTAATAGGAAACTGCCACTAAAAGTTACTTTGTTGAATTTCATTTCATTCATTTTCTTCATTTCAAACATGCGCGTTGTAAAAATTCAGCACTCTATTTCGTATAAAACAGCACTCATCTGAAAATAATATTTTTGGCACTAAAGTCAGAGTCAAAAACTTTTTGTTGCTGCAACTACTCACAAAACTTAACACTTTGTAACATCATGTGACAGTTCAGTAACAAACTGATTCATTACTTGTAGCATCTAAAACAAACGCTAAAGATCGTTTTAAATCAATGCTACAGATCTATTCAAAAACTATACAATTTTAGTATACATCTTTTACTACTAGGTAGCGCTGTTGGCAAGTATTTGATTTTATCACTACACTCTGTGACGCCGGTTAGGACGTGTATGCGTGAATTTTGTAAAAATAAAAAAACTTTTTATTTCCTCGATCTCGCAATAGCCTATGCTTGAAATTGCCATAGTGCTATGTAAGCTTGGTACAAAAACCACTATGAAACGCCGAAGCATAGAACCTGATCTCGAGGCAAAAAAACGTAAAGGTCCAACGCAATATTGGCCAACCTGGACAGAAAAAACAATTAGATGTAAGCTTTCAGGTTGCATTGGAGCCTCTCAGACAATATGTGAAAAATGTGGGGTAGCACTATGCTTTAACAAACAAAATAACTATTTTAAATTATTTCACACTTCCTAATGTTTCTATTTCACTCTTATATTGTTCTTATCTCGCATGTTATAATATTAGTATTGGTACCAATATATTTTTTTTTGTATGACATTGTAACACAACGTGACAAAACTATCACACTCCCTTTTTTATAATTTTTATATGTTAATATTAAAAATAAATAAAAACAAAAAAATACGTGTTTGATTATTTACAGAAAGCTACTGTTTCACAAAATATTACTTATTTTGAAAATGTTGAGTTACGAAGGGTTAAGTCGCGGTTTAAAATCAACGTCGGTTAACTGTTAGAATTGCTGAACATGATAAGGGCACAAAAGATAATTCCTTAAAACACAATGAACTATGGGACACATTAGCTGCGCTATTTCTCTAGTGCTACTTCGTGTCCAATATTTTACAATTTACATTAAAAAAAAAAACAATATTAAAGTTTTTATTTCTTGACCACGACTTTTGTAAGTAGAAAGAGCTCCTTCGGTTTCTCTAAGTCCTTGCACATACGCCAAAATAAAGTTTATTGAAGGCAATTTTCTATTAGGATGTTGCTCAACCCACAATCTACGTGTGGTGTGGAAGTTATAATTACACTCAACGTACATTAAAACAGTGTCACTGTTACGAGTACGTTTATACGAATCACTTAGCATCAACTAAAGAAATCCATTAAAAAAAATCAAAACAGAAAAAAATCAGATTGTCGAACTCAGTTCTAAGAAAGCTGAATTTTGCATTTAAGTATCTGAAGCTTTGCTTTGGTTACAACCAAAGATAAACGTGATCGTGTACACAAAATACATTTTATTAAGCTAGGTCAATAATGCTATTACTATCTACTTTAAATATTTTATTAACAATTGATTTTGTAAATAATAAAAAATTAAACAAAACAATAATTAATACAATACATCAATACGTTTCACGGATTTTACAGCATTTACACCGATCATTTACCGCCTAGTTACAATCAAAAAACAATTTATACTTTTTTTTGATAGTCAGGACCGTCACTTTAGACGAAATCTGGGCAGAAAATTTTCATTTAACACTACTAAGAAACTACTCGTTGAGTTTGTAATCGTATTTCACATATACCCTGTATAACTTTTTGAAAGTCTCCTATTTTGGCCACAATATTCCGAGTCGTATAGCGTGAATTAGTGTCAAAATGCAAATTACAACAGCAATAATTGCAGACTCGTTGAAATACAATAGTTGAAACCCATCACGCAAAATTTTATTATGAATAAAAAATGATTCCTTTATGTTTTTTTAGAACAAAATTACATAGGTACAAGAATTTGGTAATAAAAAATTACGCAATTGTAAAATAGTTTTAATGATACTTTTTTATTGTATTTGAGTGTAATGCCTTATTATATCATTATTGCGTATGCTCGTTTATCACCGTCTATGACGTATAGTTACATTTCTTGGCACTCAATAAGCTGTTTGAATACTTGAACGTAGCATGTGTTAAGATAAGTCAAAAAGGTATTTTAGTTAATCTGCAACAAATTAAATTACATAAACTAATGTTATGCGAAACTAATCTAAGAACTTTTTTTCAATTACTAACATTAGAGTTTGTGATAAAAGTATCGCGAACATATTAATAATTAGAAATGTTTAACGACATGATATGTGCTTAACTCTGGGAATTTGCATAACGAAAAGGAAGGTATATTTTTCGATTACTCTTTAATAATTTTAAATTTTATAAAAATCATACAGTAAAATTAAATTGATATCATAAAATAAGTGAATGTTTCATAGATGCCGACTGTGCAGGTATGTTTATACCGGTAAATTCCCTGTTTATGGAATTTAAATTGATGGGAGCATGAATGTCTTCCGACCATGTTTACGACGTCCACTTAATGATACATAAAAACGATTTCTTTTCTGAAAGACTGACACTGAATATAAAGTTGCTGTCACCAGATTACACACTCACGATGTCGATGGCCACTGGATGTAGCCCGGAGGCTCATATAAACCAGAAAATCAGAATTACGAACTACATCTACAATAAATATACTTAAAGTAACTGTTTAGGCGTTACGAAATACATCATATTAATTTTTAACGTGCTATTAACTTCGTTAGTATAAAATGTTATTAATTAAATGGACATTAAGTTTTTATTTACTATCTGAATTCTTAACAGATAGTGGGCTGTTTATTGTTTGCTTACACAAATCTTTTGAACGTTTGCATCAGAGTCATTTACTATTTAACCAAATCACTTTCAGAGCATCCTGCGTACAGCTATATAAGACTAACATTAGTAGAACTCCTTTCTAAGTTGTCCATGGCAATTTATATTTACGACATTTTTTATTATCAATACCATCAACTGCTGACACAAGATTTATAGTAAGAAAGTATTGTGTCAAGCTTTACCAAATATGAGTTATAAATTTAAAAACACTTGTATAATTTATCTGCTATAAATACTCGTAGATTTAGTGACAACTATGTACAATACTAAACAATACCAATTTTCGTGCTTTGTAAAACATACAATTTTTGTCAACTATTTTTTAATGTTATTTTATGGGTGTGTCCAAAAACTTCAAATCTAATTACTATTTTTATTAATGTTAATACTTAAAATTAGATTGAGCATCGTATTTTTACACGAACAGTGTAAAAAATATGCGCAATCATATCAAATACAAATTTAACACAATATGATGTTTCAAATTAATAATATACTGTAAAAAATACTTTTTTAAATTAATGTTTTTGGCACAACTTTAAGCTGACTTTTTTTTAGACGAAGTTTCACTATAAAACAATTATTTTTTTAAGGGTAAATGGTGTATGATTTATTTAATTATGTTCTATAAGCTTTCGAACTTGAGCTGTTCTTCGTATGAATTAAATTGGCATTATAAAACTAAAGTAACTTAAACGATAAATCGTTAGAGAACTAGGTAATAGACGCTATATTATTTAGCTACATTTGCTCGAAAGTTTAAAGAAAAACCATCATAAAAACTCTGGACGTAGCTTAGGTGTAATTGGTGAAAAAATTAAGATTAGGAAATAACAGGTAATCAGATGTTAGATAGTTCGTAACCATTGTCTTTGTTGAAATTGTTCGAAAATTCAATAATTTAAAATGCTTCGCTAACCTTTCTTCATTTTCAGTTTTTTGTTTTAGAAATTGTTTCAGTTTTGTCAAAGCTTTCCAAACTTTTTTGTGTCGTAGACCCCTTGCCATGTTTTTCGGTTTTAAGTAGACCTCCTACTTACTTGATATTGATTTTTTGTAAATTTCTAACTGTAGTAAAGATTAGTGTTAAAAACTTAAAGTAAAAACACATGTTAAGTTTTATACATTTATTAATTGAATTTAAATTAAAACTACTCAGAATAAAATTTTGTATTTGTTATATACGTAACATAAAATAAACTAAGCAATAAATAAATGTTTTTGGTGAGAAGGATGAACCAGATGCTTTAATAATAAATTATCAACATTTGGCGTCAATTTTGTAAGGTTTAATCTTAAATGTCTTCGGCTAATGATGTCCAGTCTGTTTCTTTTTTTCGTTAGGAGATTGGTAACAGCGCTGAACCCCCTTTCCACTAGGTATGACGATAGAAAGAAAATTAAAAATTTCTTCGCTATATTCCATAATACGGGATAAGTAACGGGTATGTTGTTTTGCAGCCAAAATTGCTGATATCCGTTTTTAAACTGAACCTTTAGTTCTTCGTTTGTACTTAGTTCAATCAGTTCCTCTTGTATTATGACATTCGTTTCTTCTATGTCACCATATGGGTTAATTATCCACGGTGGTATTACCATAGTCAAAACATCCTCAAACCTAGTTTCAAAATCTGAATCGAAGGCATTTAAATGATCAACGTAGTTTGAAACGTGGTTTTCCTGGCAGTTTGTGACAAATTGGGGAATTGGGAAAATTCGCCCCGTCCAATATTTTGCTTCATTAGTTTAACTCTGACAAGAAACGCTGATAAGATGGTTTTTGTTTTAATAAAATTTAGATTGTCGCCTTCTAACTGCAAATTACCCATATTAAATTTTGTAAACAAATCTGTTAAATAGGTGATGTCTGTTTTCCACTTCATTAAATTGTCTTTTAAAATTTTATCTTTAGTATCCAGAAATTCTAAAATAGTCTCAAAAAGTGCAAAAGATCATGTCAAACATAGGTCTTTCGACAGTCATCGTACTCCAGTATGAAGGAGTAATTGATGAAAGTGTTCGTCATTTTCTTCAGACAACTGCGCAAATAACCGCGTATGCTTCGGATTTGGTTTACTTCATCAATGACTAATTGAAAGGATTCATGCAATCTAACACTCAAATTTTTAGCAACTAAATGTTGTCGATGGATGACGCAATGTATTGCTAACACCCCTGACATATTTTCTTTTAAATAGCTTATAAATCCACCATAACGTCCAACTATGGCAGGTGCTTTATCTGTAGCTACTGATATTATATTTGATAAAGGGATTGCTTTTTCAATGAAGTGATCCTTCAAAACATGAAATATTGATTCACCTTTAGTGTCGGTTGTCAAAGTTTTTGCGAAGAGAAGTACTTCGTAGATTTCTTAATTCATAATAAAACGAACATATGCCAATAATAATGCTGCATTACCAGGTAAAGTTGACTCGTCCAGTTGTATAGAGAAATGGGTCGTTTGCAAATAATTACACAAGAAACTTTCATTATCAGAACTCATTTCATCAATACGTCTTTCAACAGTATTGTTGCTTAAGGGAATTCTTTTAATGATATTAGATGTAGGTTTGTGTAAAACAGTTTTTAAAACCTTGTCAACGGCTGGCAAAATTAACTTCTCTCCGATAGTATGCGGTTTTCCGGATTTTGCTATAAGTAGCGAGATATTATAATACGCCCGCAAACCATCATGGTTTCTTTGTGACGTCGAAGCGAACATTCTGTTTAGCGTGGGTCTCTTATGAAGTTTATCTTTGAGTGTTTGAAAGTATTTCAAATCTTTATCTGTTTTATTGGGGTGACATCTTCTCAGATGATCCTGCAGCTTCGATGGTTTCATAGCGTCATTGCCCAAAACTGCATAAAAGACACATAGGCAATTGTTTGTCCGACAATGATAGAATGAAGCCAAGTTTCAAATAATCAACACTGTACTGTCTACGCTTCTTTTTAGATTTGGACATGGCATCAGTCATTTGTGGGCAAAATTAATCTATTTGAATAAGACATAAAGTCCAGCAGCTGTATATTAAAAAATCAAAGTCAAATTTAAATAGTATGGTCTGAGATTTTATGGCAGGCATAGGCGTACAGCCATTATAAATGAATGTAAGAAAGGGAATGTTATGAATGTTACTTCAAGTGTTGATATGATGGAACTTTAAGGAAATTCAAAAGTAACATGACAAAAAATGTTAAAATAAAATATAATACAACGAATAATAATAAGAAATTGTTATGCGATTTATCTCTACGTACATTTGAGTGTCATGTGTAAAAACTCACTGGGTCCACTTTAGCAATAATACAAAATTTTAATTTAATTATAGAGAAGTATGTACAGTGCAATATTCATAATCCGAACTTTCGTAATCCGACAGTGTAACGACCAATGGACAAAAGTACAATTTTTTTACTTTTTTTGTGACGTTATTTGGTAAGATATATGTATTTATAAAATAATAATAAATGCCTAGCAAGGTCGTAAATAAGTAAATATTGACACACATGTATATTTATTTATGTGACCAGCCAAAATATGTAGTTTACTTCCTAAATTTTTTTTTATATATTTCCTGTATGTAAACATTTATATTCTTTAAAAAAAAACAAACAAATAAGAGTGTGTATTGGAAATTCTTAAAAAAACACGCAGCTGTACAGTTGTGGATTTCTTATTTTCTTAATTTATTTTTCAAAGTGGTAACATATTGTATGTTAATAATAAAATACATACGTAAAATGTATGTACAGTTGTCTTTTTTTAGATTTTTCCGAAAACATTCCATAATCCGAACATCTCCTTGCAGCAAGTAGTTCGGATTACGGAGATTGCACTGTAATTATAATAACGATTGCTAAAACTTTGAAAACGAAACTATTGAGGAGTACTCGTGTAATTTTGCATGATTTGAATATTAAACTACTAATAACTGAAGTCATGATTGGCGTAATTTATGTATCTTTGCTAACTACCAGTACAAAACTAAACTTTAACAAAAAATAATGTACTTACTTTTCTCCGGCACTCTCCAACAAAATAACAGTGATTCTCTATAATTTGTGTGATAAACTACCAGTTTATATTTTTTTAAATACTTTCTTAGCACTTTTCTTTTCACGTTTCAGGAAACGAATAAACGTATTTGTCTCACATTCGTATTTATAAAGTGACGAATTGACAAGTCAGTGCAAGTTCGCAAAGCTCTGAGACTGCGCGTATGCTTGTAACAAGATGATACTGGTATATCATTATGTGCAGGTTTTTACAAGTTCAAAATGTATTGCGACCACACAACTTACACAATTTTATAAACATATATAATATTTTTTTTATTTTATAGGTACTTTTGTAAATAATGCATATGTCTTTATATTATAAGATAGTATAATGTAAGTAAATAGGTCTATCAGTGTATGTTGAGATCCACTATCGTGGACCCCCATTTTCATTTCATGGACAAATTTTTTTTCGCTGACGTAGACCTTTTGCAGATTGTCATAGACCTCTGGTGGTCGATATAGACCACTTTGGGAATCACTGATGTAGAGTGTCAAGTCCATGTTCGGCAATGGCAGACTTAGTAGGCTAGAGTAAACAAAGATGTTTTTTGTGTTGTTTTAATCTTGTATATATACTTCTACCAGTTTCACCAATATATACTTTACCGCAGGTGCATGGGACTTGGTACACTCCACAGGTATTGTAAGGTATTTTATCTTGTACAAGATTCAACAAATTTTTAATTTTAGTTGTAGTGTTATAAGCAACTTTTATGTTATGTTTTTTTAGTATTCTTCCAATGTTGCCACTTACGTAGGATACAAAGAGTAGAATAACAAAGTTTTGGTTAATAGTTGAATCATCTGTTAAAATAGGTATTGTCTCTAATCGAAAAAACTTTTTAATTTTCTTATGAGTATTCTATGCAACTTTTGTATTACATGTAAACAGTATTTTACCAGTGCAAATAATTAGATTAATAGAAATCCTCTTAGCCACTATAAAAACTGCAAAAAATATGTAACTACTTGTCGAGACGTCAGTAAAATGTTGAAAATTTTTTTCTTATTCTTTTCTTACAAATTATAAAAATGTCGCAAAATTTCCAAAAAAACAAAATGTTTTCAAAAAACTAGCACCTACTGTGACGTACTCTTGAAAACATCGATGCGGTATTTACACATACTTCTATCGCCAGCGTATAGAAATTTTTTTTTGTTTGTTTTTATACATAAAAATATCTAAACATCCTGTTTATCAAAACTAGTACATGCATGATCTTTTTTTCAAAACCAAAATGTAAAGAGCTTACATATTTTCTGTTTACACATCAAATCTAGGGAGTGCAGCGATCAATGAGATCAGTTAACATGGAAGAGTTAGGACACCGTATAACAGAACAATTCTCTAATATGGGACGAACTAACGAACAGTACAAAAACAGTATTTACATCCCTAAATTGACAAGTATTTCTTATAGTAAAGCCTAGCATTTTCGTTTTATAGCGATACGAAAAAACTCCAAGCCATAGCTTTATACTCAAGTTTTAGAAGAAAGAATAAATTATTATTTTGGAGTCAATAAACATTTACGAAGTTATTTTTGGTAAGCTGTAAATATACTTTGAAATTAATATATTTAGTATTTATTTTTGTTAAAGTTGCAATTGAATCCCGATTCTAATAAGTGTAAGACACAAATATTCGAAAATCTTATCACTGATGTTCATGGCAACAGCTGCGCTGAAGAAAAATAATTATAACTGTTTAGTTAGGTTTATGTATTATTGTTTTTGTATGATAATTAATGATTTATTTTAAATTTAATTAGCTGTAATTTTTGTTTCTTATTATTATCTACTTTACTGCTAAAAATAATAATTTTAATACATGTAAAAAAAATGTCAATATTTTTTGTAGGCAATAAAGAATATATACGTTACTAAATTATTATAATATTTATTACTAAAAAGAGGCCAGTCAAACAAATGCTTGGAGCCTGTCTATTTTGCCTTTTTGTGTAACTTTTTGTCTTTTTTGCCTTTTTAAAGAGTATTATTTTATATGTATTACCTTTTTACATATAAATTTTGAAAAGTTTGTGTAAATAGTGTTTTAATAGGTAGATGACAATAACGCATTACATAATTTTACTTAAATTACATACAATAATATAATTAACATTTTTTGCTCAAAATGTCTTACCACGAACCTATAAAAAACAACAGGGATTTTCATGTTTTGTTAAACAATGGTTTCCAGTAAACATTAAATACAAAAGCCGCTTATAGAGAAGAACTATTGTAAGAATTTATGCTAAGATTATGTACAATGACAGGCTTAACAGAACACTATTTATAAAACCGAAGGATTTCGGAATGAATCATATTTTATAGTTCTATTCAGTACCTAAGTAAAGCAAACAAATATGGATAATTTTAATTATGTCCGGTGGGATTCCTTTAATGACTGAAACATGACTAAAATATTCTTTGTTTGTTATAAATATCTGTGATACTGTCACACTGTGATAGTCTATTGCTGTTGTTCTGTGAGTAAGTTTTAAAAAATGCCACCTAATAAACAATCAAAATTTGAAAATTATTACAAGTAGAGTAAATTGAACAATAATTTAACAACTGACGGGAAAAACCTTTTTTTTCAAGCTTGTTCAAAATCACTAAGTTTGTATTATCTTAATTTAAGTGCGTTTAATTACTAGTATATGTATTATTTTAGATCGGTGCCATGTAAAACAACACTTGGGTAGTGGTTCACATTTAAAAAATATTAAAAAACCTATGAAACAACCATTGTTAAAAAACGGTATAGATCAACAGAATAAATCTGGCTCCTCAAAAACAACTTTTGCTCTAAATTTGTGCAAAGCATTGATGTCGGCTCAAATTTTTCTTAAAAAACTTGATATTATCAATTTTCGCAATTTCCTCGAAAAATACACCGAACAAGTTGTTCCAGATGAATTAACTTTCAGATAAAATTATTTAGACATATGTTACTAATCGGTAAGCAATTTAATTAAAGTATTAATAGTTTTCAAAGTGCTGGTTTACCTTTTATAGAAAATACAGACAATAAGGAATGACATTAGGGACCATTACATTTGGACTTCGGTTGATGAAACAACCGATTGCAGAGATCAATATATAGCAAATTTTGTAGTTGGTAAATTGTTTGAACTAGAACCAGGAAAAGCTCATTTGCTAGCATCCAAAGAAATTCCACAGACCAATCACAAAACAGTTGCAAATTTTTTCGATGATTGTTTACGTAAGTTTTTTTTTAATGATTGATTAATATAATCCAATCTATTAATGACAATTATATAATTTTGTGTTTGTAGGACTTCTGCATCTCAATGGCGTAAAAAAAGAAAAGGTTTTCTTATTCGTAACTGATGCAGCACCTTACATATATGATCAAATCCGCTCAGGCATTAGAAATATTTTATTCGAATTTAAAACATTTAACTTGTCTAGCACATAGAATATATAGGGTGTGTGAATTCATTAGAGACGAGTTTGCAGTTAGTAAACAAGTTAATTTCTGCCACCAAAAAGGTAAAAATCTCTAACATATTAGATTCTCTTTTCGATTATTGTATCTTGTTTCAGGTTTTTGTGAAAGCACCATTACGGGTAAGGGCCTATAAAGAAAAACTTCCAAATGTTAAACTTCCAACGGAACCTATCATAATAAGATAGGGAACTTGGTTGTCTGCTTGCATTTTTTAAGCCACACATTTTGAAAAACTTAAAGAGGTACAGTCCATACTATAATCTGACATTGTCCTATACATTAATTGAATTGTCTTACTTCAGGTGGTTGAATTGTTTGACGAGGCGGCTTCTGCAGCAATTGCTAAATCTCAAAAAGCTTTTAATGACGAAGCTGTTAAAAGAGGACTAGTTTTTATAAAAACACACTTTTTTGGCATTCCTGACAAATTAAACTAGCTAGAAAAAAGCGAAACCGCAATGACCAAATCTTTCGCTACATTCGAAAGAATAATAGCAATTATAAGAGCATGTCCAAAGACTAGAAAAAAAAATTAATCAAAAATTGGATTCCGTTACATCAAAAAACCCTTCCTTTGACCTCTTTAAACAACTGACTGTAATTCAAAAAGGGGAGGTCATGAAGCATAAACAGAAAATATATTTAACAATAACAGAAACATCTGCATTAAAATTTACTCCACTAACATCTTGTGATGTCGAAAGAAGTTTTTCCTTCTACACAAATGATAAAAGACAACAGCTTCTTGGTCAAAATATTGAAACATTGTGCTTGGGAAAATAATAGCACTCAATAAACATTGTAAAACAAAAAAATAAACTGTAAATTTTAATAGATGTTTGTGCCTTTCTTATTGCATTTTTTGTAAGTTTAATATGCCTTTTATGCCACCTTTTTTGGTATTTTTTTTGCCTTACTATCCGTTGTTTATTTATTACTAACAACTAGTCTATCTACTATAAAGTTTAAAAAAAATTGTTGGTGATCAATGTAGGACAAATACTGGTTACTAATAAAGAATAGAAGTTGGTTCTCAATGTAAATCTAATACACGTCACGTCACCAATGTAGAATAGATGTCGGTTACCAATGTAGGTTATCAACAATAGTAGTCAATTTTCAATTTAAAATAGATGTTAGTTTACAATATGTAATCTAGATAGGTCGCCAACGTAGAAAACACATCGGTCACTAAGCAAGGACAAATATTGGTTGGCAATGTAGAATACAGATTGTTGCCAATATATATACTATATATAAAAGTATTACATTTTAATGTTGCATCAATATTGATAGCCTATCTCGATCCAATCGGGTTGTGCTACTAGGGACGGTAATCACTTATTTATTTAAACCGACAAAAATCTTCTTCTCGATTCAATTCGTAAAACTGACATCGGCTCCTTTTGAATACTTTTTATATACTTATGTTATCTGTGTCTAGAATGTTCAATATTCTTTGGTCATTTTCTCAAAGTTGACGATAACTTTGAGAACGTTTCAGTATTAACAATATATAGTATGACAAAATTGTTGACAAATAAACGCACGTTTTTATTTTCACGACTTGCTTAGAGCGTTTCTAAGGAATCTAATACTGTAAATTATTAGTATGTACATAAACATCTTCACCACATTACTCGTTGCAGATTGAAAAAATTAATTTTTAATAATAAAAAACACTTTTGATTATTTGAAAAAAAATCGGAAAAATTCAAGTATTTTTCTGCTTTCAGACGTTTGCTGTAAAAATTTATGAACTTTTAAATATATCCATATGCGGTTTTTACTAAAATTTTCATTTTTTATGTTTCATTTTGAATCAATATGCGTTTATTTAATTGACAAAAACTAGTACAGTTGGCAAAATCGCCTTCTAGAAAATTTAAAAAACAATTTTTTAATAATTGGAAAATTTCGTTTTAAACGATTATTCAATTTCAACATCCAAAATGTCAGATAACCCTATTTACGTGTTAACCAATTCATCCGGTTCTAGAACCGTTAATGTGCATACAAAATAAGTTGAAAATAAAGTGCAGAATTAAGTAAACTATCGACTCGGTTTTTTGAAGAATACACCTTTACTCGAATTTCGGAAAAGATATATATATATTATCAATAACCTTTTACCCTAAGGTGTAAGGTGGTTTTACATTATTATCTTATAATAATATTGTTATTATATTACATTTTATTTTATTATTTCATTTGCATGCACAAATTTTGACCATTCTTTCTTATTTTTTGCCAACGTTTTTGCTTCTGTCCATGTTTTACCTTTTTCTTGCAGTACTTTACTTATTTCATCGTTCCACGTCTTTCTTGGTCTTCCTTTTGCTTTACTTCTCTGTATTCCAGCTTCCCATATTTGTTTAACTTCTCGATTGTTTTTCATTCTACACATGTGTCCAAACCATTTCAATTTCTGTTTTTCTACAAGTTTAATAATATGTTCGTCTCTTACTACGTCATTCTTTATTCTATCTCTTCTAGTTATTCCTTTTACTTTTCTCAAATATTTCATATCGATTGCTTGAATTTTGCTTTTCATTGCTTTTGTTAAAATCCAACTCTCACTTCCGTACGTTAGTATTGGTCTAAAAATTGTTTTATATATTGTCATTTTTGTTGTTATGGCTACTTCTTTTTTTCCTATAAATGCCTTGCTTAAGCTGTGGTATATTTTTGCTGCGTTTCCAATCCTTTCATTTATTTCGTTTTCCATATTTCCTTCTCTATGTATTATCACTCCTAAATATTTGAGTACATCAACTTGCTCTATTTTTGTTTGGTTTATTTCTAATTGGACATTTTTGTTTTCTTTGCTTATCACCATTATTTTTGTTTTTTCTGTATTTATTTTCATATTTCTCTTGGATAGTTCTTCTTTCCATATTTGTAAATTTTTCTGTAGGTCTTCTTTTTTCCCTGCGCATAACATTACATCGTCGGCAAAAGCACATTCTGATACGTTTACCGGTATTAATTTGTTGAATCCTATGTTCGGAAAAGATATTGAATTTTTTCGTTGACTATAGAGATTTTTACCTCTTGCGGCCAAAATATTTTTCAAGAAATTTCCTTGGCCGCTTTACCAATTTTCTTTTTCCTTTAAAACTCTATATACCTACAGCCTCTCGATACCCTTAGTGAAACATCGGATATAATGCAATTTTTTTAAATTTGCAATTGCAAATTAAATAAGAAATAATACACTGATTTATTTGATTTAGCAGCACTTTTTTTACTTTTTTATTGGGTAATATAACCAAAAAAATTATGCTCTAATTCGTTTTTTTATTAAAACTTTTGCAAAGTAAAGATAGATTTTTAATTTATACTCCATTTAAAGCATGGATTACTTTACCATTTTTAAAAGTATAATTTTTATATTTGTCTCTTAAAGATTTTCATAATTATTTACAGTAACTTCTAGATTATAGTTGCTTGCAAACTTCAACGTACTTTGATCAAAATTAAGCATGTTCCAGATGTTTTTATAGAAAATTCTATCAACGCTGACTTTGTTGTCGAGAGCTGTGAAACTGTAAAATCTAATTACATATTAATGATAATTACAGTAACATGATAGAAAACTTATTTTATTTAACGATCAGTGTTTATGTCGTAGTTTCATAAGTGGAACGATTCAACAGCAACAATTCATTTTACAATTACGTAGAGAAACACAATTACTGTATTGGTAATGACTTTAAGTCATGCGACAGTCGGTCTACGGGTAGAGATATCGCTAAAATAGCATTTAACGAGTTAACAAAGAAAATAATGTATGTACGTATGTGTGAATATACACATATTCTACTTACGACGATTTTAATCTTTCGATTTTTCATTTTAAATTGTTGCAATGCCAAAGATGGTTGATAAGGAAACCGTAGTTGTGACAATCAGATAGTTACTCGATTTGTATATCAATACGAACCGCAATGTCAACTGTCAAATTGAGAAACACTCTTAACTAAAAGACATGACATGACCAAGCACAAGGCACATCCTTATCTTCATATCTCGATTTATTCTTCAGTGTTTTATTGCAACATTTACAAGAATGTAAAGTTGATTAAACGATGTAATTTTAGCCTCACCTAATTCATTGTGTTTTCTATTTCATTCTTTACCGTTAAAATATAAATCAATTTAAAACGTATCGGTTGAAACATACTTGCGCTAAATTTATGATCAATTAATAATTTAAAACGTCTTCATTGTATCGCCAAAGTTTATTTCGCATTTTGTTGCTAGCTTAAGGGTCTTCTCGAGAAATTTAAAAGTGTCTAAGATGCAAATTTGCATTCAAAGCCTCAACATAAATCGGCTTTAAGGGGTTGGAAAGTTTTTCTGTATAACACAGTTGTGGTGAAAGTAATTAGTCATTTATGAATCCAGTAATTGCACATAAAAAGATAAATAGGTGCTCCTGCCTTAATGGGCATTGAGCTTCGCGGATTTCGATCCTTATGTAAGATATCTCGAAGAATATTTGTTTTTCACTTTAGCAAGGAAACATGCTGCATTTTTGAACAAGGGGCTTTTTAAGATACTAAATTAGTCAACAACCACGTTGTGGTCGTAAATTTAAATGCAAATTAGGATTATATTAATCTCGATTATTAAATTGAAAAGTTTGATTTTAAGTTAAACTTTGAATTTTTTGAGCTAACGTCCTTAAAAATTTTAAGTTTTTCTAAATAATTAATTTGATTAATAATTCAAGTGCCATTTTTAGTATATAATTTATTTAACGATAAGGTACCTTAGGCGTTTCTTTTATTTTAAAACAGGATACATTAAATAAAATTATGACAGGAAATTTAAGTATCAGTTGAAAGTCTGTCGCATGTTTTTATGCAAATACAAAAGGATGTTCTTCTTTAAATAACTGCTCGATTAGGTAACGGATTTGACATTAAATTATTACGAATACAAAGAAATAAAACTTTCTAAAATCTGGGCTACGCTAATTGACGTAAATTTTTTTACCTGAACACGTTTGTTTTTACAAACATTGCTAATTATTATTAAGTGTACCTGCATGTAAATACCATTAATTACTTAAAAAAACTAAAGGCCAAGTTTAATGTGATGTTTAGGTTCACTCACATTTACTATGACCAAGCCCAGTGAGACGGCGTTGTTTTACAGTTTTAAGATAAATGCTTTCCGTCCAACCCTTGCTATACTTTTTATGTTGTACGTAATTACAAAATTACCGAATGTTTACTTCAAGAGGTAACTTAATTTAACCAAAATGATTTTTTAATATTGTTTAAGCAACACTTTTTGTTCATGCTCAATCAACTTAGTTCGTTCTCAGGTGCTTTAAAATATAACTAATTTTAATCAAAATAGCAAAAACTTTAATTTGTTTAATTGTACATACATTTTACATAAATAAAACTGTTAAAAGCAATTTATATTGCAGTTATATAGAGCCAATAATAAATTTTCAGAAAGATTTAATGCACTGAATACAATCTTATTGGTGAGTATTGTGCGTAAGTGTACATATCGGTTCAATTTTCTTTATTTATTAAATTTTAACTTCTTCCCAAAGCTGTTATACGCTTTTACTTTTATTTTAAATTTAAATTTAAATAAATAAACTTTTTTATAAAATTTAAAAATGCAAGGTAATTTGATGATAATTGGCGATTGTGATAAGGTAATAATTTAGTGACTTTACAAATGCAATATTGTATAAAAAACTCTTTATTAAATATTATATTAAAAATACGTAGACGTTTATAACTAACCGAACTAATTAAATCTTAGAATACTTAATAAAAACACTTACACTAATTTATGTATAGAACTATCAGACGAAGATAAAGTTCACGGATAACTTTAGTTTAACATTTATTGTTTGTATATTTATCTCGAACCCACGCGTTAATCGCTTATTTATTTAAACTTGAACAATCTTTTTAACACTACCGTCTTCAAATTGCTGAAATAAATCCCCTATGATTTATTTGTATCGCTTTTATATATTTTGGACAAGCATTCGAGAATTTTCTATATCTTTCGGAGAACATTCTGAAACTTAATGCGCAGACCCTGCACTTACGACACCATTTCATGACGTCCTCTTTGCAGTTCATCTAGTAGAATTGTTCTTGAACTTTTTCCAAAGTCTTCTTAATGTCAAAGTGTCCTCTTGATGTACCATCGTGAAGATGCTTCAACAGTTCTGACATCCGGCTCTTTGGCACTACCAACTGTATTCTGTTTCCCGTGCTCTCGACATTTTCTAGGGATCGCTTAAAAAGACCGTCTTCTACTATTAAAAAATCCTACTGCGTCCAATACGCATTGATGTACCTGCCCAAAGCACTCACTTCTTCTCAGGTTGGTCGTCGGCCGTTTTCTTTCCAGTCCAGGAGTGGTCTTATTTCAGGATCGTTTTCTTGTTCGCGACGCAACTGCTCAGCTTCCCACTCGTCATCAACCATAGCAGTTCTCCGGAAGCATTGGACTTTTTCTTTAAGCCCCGAACAATGACTGCAATCCGCCAGCCATGGTCTTCTTGATGACTGCTTCCGGCACGGTGTTCTGTGTCATAGTCATACTCTTGCAGTCTTTCAATCCACCTTGCCACTTGTCCTTCCGGGTTACAGAACTTCAAATAGCCATTTTAAAGCGGCGTGATGTGTTCTTAATAAAAATTTTTGTTTATACAAATATTTATAGAAATGTTTTATGGACTTGACGACTGCTAACAGCTCCCTCCTAGTCACGCAATAATTCCTATCTGGCCTGGACAAAACCTTGCTAAAATACGCGGTAACTTTTTCTTGTCCATCTTAAACCTGCGAAAAGATCACGCCTATGGCCAGATTGCTTGCATTGGTATCCAAAACAAATTTTCCATCTCCTCTTAGATAACTCAGAATCGACAAAGTGACTAGGGCCTGTTTTAGTTGATGAAAAGCTTTTTTGCAGTCTTCACCACATCTAAATTCTGCTTTTTTTTCGTTCAATTTCGTCAAAGGCTTGGCAATATTGGCAAATCCGGGTACAAATCGTCTATAATAGGTGCACAACCCAAGGAAACAGTGAACCTGATGTTTGTCGATTGGTCTTGGCCATGCTTGCACTGCTTGGATTTTGTCAGTCTTTACTCCATCTCCAGATACGACGTGGCCAATGTATTGCACTTCCTTCTTAAATACGTGGCACTTCTTTGGGCTCAGTTTGAGATTAGTCTCACGTAGTCGCTGGGACACTTCTTTCAAGATGTTCAAGTGTTTCCAACCACGATCACGTCGTCTAGGTATAACAAACACGTCTTCCAAGACAGTCCGCGCAAGATGGTCTCCATCAATCGCTCGAACGTTGCTGAAGCGTTACAGAAGCCGAAAGGCACCACGATGAACTACCACAAACTAGTTCTGACAGCAAAAGCTGTTTTTTCACGATCCCTGGGTTCAAATTCTACCTGCCACTAACCACGAGAACGTTCAAACACGTCTTCTTGCTTCATATCCGTAATTATTTGTTCGGCTTTTCCTGTTTTTGCTAAAGGAAGTCTGCGTGGATGTTGTATAGGCCGAGCATCTCCGGTATTAGTTTTATGTTTTACCACGTTAGTACTTCTTTTGGAACCATTCTCCAGCGCAAACATTTCTTGACACTCTTGGATCAACACTATAACTTTAGCCAGCTGGTCTTGGCTGAGGTTTTGGCATTTGGTGGTAAGAATGTCCAATAGATGTTTGAGATACTGGCGTGCATTGGCTTACCTCGGTCTTTTTTTTCTGAGTTGATATTTAAAATCCTTACTAGCATCGTGTTTTCACTCGTACTGAAGTTCTGCCAACGAGTAGTTTTTTTTTCAACTAAGTTGCCCTCCATTGGTTCAATTGCACGTATATAGCCTTCCCGGAGATTTTTATCCAGGCGTGCCATTACCACACTTTCAGCCCTTGAAGGCAGAGTCAAGTCTTCACTCAATAAGACTCGCACGGCTGCCTTCTCTGACGAATGAAACGGAATTTCTTCATTGCCGATCTTCAGCACATCGTTCTTCATATCCAAATGGAACCCATTCTTCTTTATAACGTTTATTTTCAACTTTTTCCGTGACGTCGGCTACCAGAACTTGATGAACGAGTACTCCATTTCCCAAACCAATGGTTACTTTGACTTCTCCGTGAGTAAGTATTTCTTCGCCCGTTGCCGTTCGAAGTGGTACTGTTTCTGGTGATGTCGTTTTCCAATAACATGTTAAGACAAATGTTGGTTCTTGTCGCTCCCGTGTCAACCAGTAACTGAACACTTCTTTCATTGATCTTGCCATCGAGATAAATAATATTCAATTGCACCATAGGCGATGCCATTTAAATCATAATCTTCGGGGTCTGGCTAAATGGGATTAGCTTTTGTCTCTTTTGGTCAACTCGTTCCAAATTATCGAGCGCTCTTCTTGTCTTCTTCTTGGGTTTAGTACGATGTCGTCGTGCATAGCCTATTTTACCGCAGTTCAAAGTCGACACTCCTCTTTGACGAAGTATTCGTCGCGCTATCTCCTCGATGCTTTCCAATGTTTGCCCGAACACTTCTGCAGCACAGCAGTGTCTATGACCGTCTCGTTGCAATGCTTGTTATGCTGCTTTAAACTTTAAAGCATGTGCTAAAGCGTTATCCAATGTCTTTGATTGAGCTAAGAGGAGAGTCTGCTGCGTTTTGCTGTCTCGGAGGCCGTCTACAAAGATTTGAACAGCCAACTGCTCCAAGAAGGTATCTGGCGCTGTAGGATATGCAAGCCGTGTTATTCTGGCGATGTATGCCTCAAACTCTTGAAGACTTTCGGCAGCTTTCTGAACCCGACTTTTAATTTGAGCCTGGTACACTTGTTGAAGATGAGCATCTCCATATCTCATTGCTAAACGTGAAATTAAGAGTTCGTAATTTTCTTGAAAGTGGTCAGGAACAGTTTGCAAGATTCCAAGAACTTCTGCTCGTAAGGACACTATTAAAGACGTTGCTTCAAACTGTTGTAGTAAGTTGACCATGGAACTTTACCATCAAAATTCGGAGGTACAACTTTGAACTTCTGAGTGGTTTCTGCCCGACGGTGTATTTTTAAATCTTCACTCGTGATGCTTCCTTCACCGTGACACCTTATTTGGTTCATTCTTTCTTTAAGCAGTTGTATTCTTTCTCTCAATTTTTTCTGTAGCTTTTGCTCTAATTTGTCTTCTACTTCTTCTGTTTTATCATTTACAGATTTGCAAATGTCTCCTTTTAAATTTAACATATCTGCTTGGGCTTCTTCTTGAACAATTTTGATTTGATTTTCTATGCTCGTTCGTATTTCTTCTTTTAAATTTCTAGAATTTTCTATCAATTTTTCTTCTGTTCTCTGGGTATTTTCAAATGTTTTTTTTTAATTTTCTGAGAATTATCGCAAATTTTTCTTCCATTTTCTATTCATCGATTCTTGACAATTTTTTATTGATTCGAGAAATTCAAATATTTTCGCATCCATTGGTAAGCTAATCACGATTTTCAAGTTTGGTAAGAGGGATCTCGCCAACCCTAATTTTTACCGTCCGATAACGCTACTTTCAGAACTAGGTAAACTTTTTGAACGTGTATCATTAAAGAAATTACATGACAGTATCTGTCCACAACGACTATTCCATCCTGGTCAATACAGTTTTGTTCCTAGCAAATTGACGACAAACGCCATTCGCAAATTAATGACAAAAGTACAGACGAACGTCCATAAGTATAGACTTTGCATATTTATAGACATTTCTAGAACGTTCAATAACGTATGGTAGCCATCAATAAATAAAACTCTCGTTGTCATGAGAGCACCTGCAGACTCAGTGCGCTTCATTCGTAGTTATTTATCGAGTCGCTCGATCACTTATTCCACGAATGTTTCTGGCTGTTCTTATACAAAGCAACTCACAAAAGGTTGACCCCAAAGCTCGGTTTTCGGGCCGATCTTGTGGGAAGTTGTTGTTGATTTCTTACTTGAACGAGACTTACCTGATAATTGCGACATTTTTGCCTACCCGGATGATATTACCATCACAGTATCCGCAGATAATAGACGACAAAAATCACGACAGTGCCTGAACACTCTGACTCGCTGGGCTGCCAACAACAAAATTGCCAGTCTCAGCTGACAAGACCAAGTACATGGTTTTTGGCTCCCCGTTGTCATGAGATCCCACAGTTCGTCTAAACGATATTCTAGTCCAAAGGGTTTTCAAACTCAAATACCTCGGACTTTTGCTTGATCACAAACTGATTTTCGTCAAACAAAAGAGTGTTTTGCAGTGGTTTTGCAAGTATTCGTGTTGTAAATAAAACCTACATAAGAAATCATTAGTGACTATTTTTAAAAGTGCAGTCATCTCTATTCTCACATATGGCTTAGACATTTGGTATCATAGACTAAAATATACGCATATTGTCAGGAAACTGACATCTCTACAGTCCTTATTGCTTCGTACGATCTTCGGTGCATATCGTACAGTTCCTATCGATTCCTTATCGTGGCAAAATATTCTCTTCTCAATTTCCTATTGCAGGAAACATACTGCATTAAAGTTCTCTCAAGAGCTGGCACTTGTATCTTTTTTAAACCAGCAAGTTTCGACCGCAGATTTTCTTTTATTTTCGGCCGTCAAGCGCCATCTCAAGACTTTGATCTTGGATGAATGGCAGCGGCTGTGGGATGCATCCCATAAAAGGCGTAACGCCTATTCCATGATACCAAATATCCTAAACTGGATCGACATGTCCCACGATTCGGGACAAGCGGCCGTCCAAATTCTCATATGGCACCGCGGGTTCCGTTGCCATCTAAAACATATCAGCGTTTCAGATGACGACCGATGTCTGTCATGTGGTGTTCGATGATGACCGGATTACTCTAAGAACCAGAGTGCGTTTCCTGATTTTTCCGTATCCATCGTTAGACTAGTGTCGAACGGTAACAAACTCATTGTATTTACTAGAAGAGACAAGAGTCAAACTCAAAACCATAGTCTAACTTAATTTATTTTTGCATGATATTTTGATTTATTTATACAGTCAGCTATGACGAAGTTGTTATTTAGTTACACCTGCCAAGATAAACAGGGTTCTCCCGGTTCAGCCAGTAAAGCTGTGTACCGTGTACCCTTCTATCCAGCACCTGGAGGCGCGCCCAATAGATAGGTCAACCCTCGGGTATATTTTTAATAAAGTCTTCCACACATTGATGGTTCATATTTTTTAACAATTATGCACAGTGCTCAGCAAAAATCTGTCTTTATTGATAACAATTTGGTGATGCACTGAAAATCTTTCTGACTGACTAAGTCGCGATTCTTATTCAAGACACTGGCGCTTGACATACGCATTTACTGTATTTGTTAGGAAAACTTTAATTTACGTGATTTTAGCATACATCTACGTGTTTAGCTACTTCTTCATCATCTTCCTTATTATAAACTCTGTTGTAAATAGTCTTTTTCTTGTTACTTTTTGTTTATTCATTAGCTTAATTGTCATAAAAAATTAAGATTTTTAAATATATTTCAAATAGTTTGATTTTCTGCAATATTGATAGTAAACGTCTTTTAAAAGTGCGTTTAATTAGTTTTTATTATTTTTTCAAATGTCAATGTTTTCTTAAAAATAGCGATAATAAAATTGAATTAATGTACTCTTAATTAATAAAACGTTTTAATCTTATCTATATTGCCGCGATTACTGCACTAAATGACATTAATTAAAGAGACAATAAAAAAATTATTAAGAACGAAATTTTTTGTCGTGTTTAAAGTCTGGCTAATTTAATTTCACTGTCTAAATTCAAGAACCCTCGTTATTTTTTTAATTAATATCAGAAACAAATTGCGGTCGGATGAGCTTTTGATGACAAAAAATTAAGGAAGCTCTTGCAATTGTCACAGATGCGGATGCATAAACTGATAATCCCTAAGATCTATAGCGGTTATTTAGCAACTAAAGTAATTAAAGATGTGTTTTAATGGCACACGATGTATCATTAGCAATATGGGCCTGTAACGATTCAAAATGAAATTTTTATGACTTGTATTCGTTAAATGTAATTTGTGTAAAATCGAAAGTATACTAAAAATGTACAACGTTATGTTTTTTTTAAGTCAACTTCCTGTAAAATAGCTAGGGTCACAGTGCAAGAGGGGAAATTTAGATTAATTCAAAGTTCAAAGGATCGTTTGGCGTGTTTGCTTTGTGACTCTATGCTTCATTTACTGATTATTTCCACTGGCCAGCTTTGCAGAGCTTAATGTCTTATACATGCCGAGAAATGCTTTAAAAATCAATTTTGTAAGTCTCTTTTGTGTCTTTAAATATTTTAAATTGCTTTGGCTGACTAACATTTTACGGCGTTTAATATAAATTATTCTTGTACATTTATTTATGCACTATAAAAACGCGTATGTAATTTAAATTGACCTTGCATAGTGGATAACATCTCTTTGTCGCTTTATAAAAATATTTAAGACAAATTTTAAATGGTATCATAATGACAGTGCGCAGCAGGAGTATAGCGATGCTCCAGTGCTGTCACTGTCCACATTCTTATTGGCAACAGTCGCGTTTGAATAAATCTGATGGATCGTGTTTTAGATATTTTTTATAGTTTACTCTTCACAAGATATACATTTCAAAACGTTACACAATCACAAGAAGTTAGTGCAATACCTTAAGACAAGTGTCAAGGCAACGGATTGTATCAGATGTGTAAATCATTAGATTGTTGCATATGGCATAACAGACTGCAATAAAATTCAGTTTGATTATGAGCGAATATATGCCAGTTTTATACAGTTATTTTATAGACGATCATTCTGTTGTTTGTTTTATAAGTCGTACAATATGTTCTATTCTTACTAGTGTTATCTACATATTTTATTGTCATTTATATTGTTGCAGTTCGTTACTTAGCAACACAGTAATTAAGAGACTTGACAGTTTTTTGTAAAATTGTGATAATGTTTAAGTGTTATCAATTTTACTTTTAGAGATATTTATTTTTTTTACTGGTGTCGAGCGCCGCCGTGCAAAAACAAAAAGTGCGTCTTTACATTCTTATAAAAAAATTACCAAACCTTGTAACAAAATAGTAGAATATTTTTTGCTTTAATTTCTACTTTTAAAAATTATATTATAAAGTAATTTTAAAGTTTATAAAGCACAATTGTTGTTAACTTTACACCGCATGGAAGAAGGGGAAAACGTCCGTTCTCACATGGATAGTTTTTGCGACGCTGTAGACAAACTAAAAAACATGCAAGTTGAAATTAACAATGAATTATTAACAATCATGTTGTTGTTGTTGTTTGCCACCCAGTTTTGAGAACTTTTGATGTGCTATTGAATCTCGCGATGAACCTCCTTTGATTACTACAGGGGAAAAAAGCAACGCGAGAATCGCGACAACTTGTGATAACGCAATGCAATGGTAAATTTCCAAGAAAAAAGAGGAAAACTCTTCAGTACAACGTTTTAAATATAAATGCCACAGGCGCAGAAAAGCCGGACACAAAACCGCTGATTGCAGAAGCAAAGAAAACTCTCAACCAACAGCAAATTATTCACAAACAAGTTTAGTTGACCGATTTTAGTTGATCAACAAAAGTTAAGTAAAAAGTGTAGTGAAAACCTTTAATTTCAATAGAGTTAATCAACTTTATGGTTGATCAAGAAAAGTTCACCCGTGGGTTGAGCTACCTATCGGGCGCGTCTCCAAGTGGTGGATAGGAGGGTAAATAGGATGTAACGGTACGCAGCTTCATCAGCTGACCCGGGACAACCCTGTTTACCTTGGCAGGTGTTGGAGTCGCGGCCTAAAATCCGTATGTACTCCAATACTACTGTCACGCAAAACAGCTTTCCCAGCTCAAGCTGTAGTGTCGTGGCAAGAGCCAACACGGGGATAACGATGCCTGCCGCTGCTCTGCGGACTTTTTATCAGCAAGCACGGCAGCTAAACTCAAACTTCTTGCTGCTGTAGAAATGTTTCACGAGCAAGCGGTGTTGGAGGGTCTTGGTTTAATTGTCCGGACCAAGAGGAGACAACCTAATTAAAAACCTAAATCTAAGGTGGAGAGGACCAAGCCGTTAGATGCGTGACTGCATAGAAGACCAGTCGTCACTAGTTCCAACCTCGGGGCACCAGGTAAACCCCGTTGTATATAGCCTTTCATGCGTATCGGGGCATTGCTTACGGCGACTTTCTTTTCATCGGCACTCATGGGAACATATATGGAACCATCGACCCGAAATTTAAATATAAAAAAAGACGGAGACTCTGAGCAGAACCCAAAAATAACGGCTGACGCTGAGCGCTAACCCAAAAAGCCCAAAAAGCTTTCGGGGACGGCAAAGCAAAAGCTTAAAAAAAAGCAAATCGGGAGCGCAGGCAACCGGTTCCATTTCAATAGCGGGGACGCGTGAGCAAAACCCACCTATACAAGAAGCAAAAGCGGACACGTCAGGAACGCAACAGCGACACCAGACGGCGTATGCAACTGTCGGACAGGGGCGTAAAAACGAAACCTGTCTAGCAGTAGCACACCGCTGTCAAAAAAACTACCGGTAAAGCAAAGTCGAAGGGTCAAAGGAACCGAAAAAAAGACATTCAGGAACACTATGACGCGAATTGTTCTTGCAATTACACCAAAAGGGTTCCCTGAAAACACCATCAGTCCTGAAGCATCCGAGGTCATAAAAACCTCGATACTTGGACGGATTGACAAATTGGAAAAGAAACCAGCTTCTCCGCGTTTTCAGGAATGTACCCATAAAGGGGGATTTTTGAAAATAACGTGCGCAGACGAAGAAACCAGAGAGTGGCTAGTTGGCACATCAAATATTAAGAAACCACTAGGGGAGGAGAAGGAGGATGTGGACCCACCAAACCAACCAAACTTGCTTGGTACAAGTTTGCCACAAAATAAGATAGGTAAGAAAAGAACATGTTTCATTTTAAAGGACAAGTCTGATTGAGACTCGGTTGGATGGGCTAAGGTAACGGTACGTGCTTTGAGAGCACGCGGTTCAGCGAGGCACCTGCATTTCGGTTTATCCCCGCTTCTAAGGCATAAAACCAAGTAGGTGGGAAAAGGAAAACATTTTGAACAGGAACTAAGAGAGGCAGATTAGTTAAGTAGCTACGGCAAAAAAGAAACTAAAAGGGTTATTCAAAATAAAAATACTGAAATAAATGACTCTAAAATAAAATACATGCTATTAATGTTAATAAAAACTAAATACCTACTTTGCCGTACCGTACTTATAAGAAAAATACACTTGGGGGAGGATAAGGAACTAGAGATTATTTATCTCAAAGACTTTTCTGCACCCAAGAAGGTTATCACCTGGGTCCCGGGAACAGCACTAGAACCGGCCACCCTATTGAAAAGAATATCGGTACAGAACAACATCTGTACCAAAACGTGGCGGGTTGTTAATTCTAACCCAGATCCTAAAAGAACCCAATACGTCCTGTTTATGAACAAGGGGTTCTGGGAGAAGGTGGAAGCGTCAACTAACCAATTGCACCTAGGATTTTTAAGGATCACTCTCTGGGCGCTGGCCGATTCCAAAAAGGACAGCAAAGAACCGGATGCTACAAGGGATGTCTAAGGGGCAATGGATGTAAATCTAGAGCCAGAAAGAACTTGCTGACTACAAATCTAATGCTGAAAATGGTTCAGATAAACATACATCACTGTAGGGAAGCCTCAGCGGCTCTCAGTGCTTATATCGTAACACACGGTATTGGCATTCCTCTTTGTTCAGGAGCCATGCATCTACAAGGGAACAATAAAAGGGTTGAACTGTCCAGGCAGATGGCTGCTTGCAGGTCAGCTTGTGCACAACCCTCGCATATGCATTATAGTAAAAAATGCATTAAACTTAATGTCACTGTGGGATTTATGTTCTGGAGACATAGTAGCAGCTAAAATATCTGTAGTAGAGGAAGGCAACCGGAGGGAGTTCATTATCGGATCCGGTTACTTCTTTTACGACCAGACAGGATCACCTCCGCCGGAGGAAATCTACAGGCTGATTAACAGTGGGGCCAACAAACCGCTGATCCTTGGATGCGATGCCAATGCTCACCACACCTTGCGGGGGAGGACAAAAACAAATCAAAAAGTTGAAAAACTTATAGACTTTATTTTAAAAGGCAATTTAGACATTATAAATAACGGAGATGCTTGACCCAAGTTCATAACCGTGTTGCACAGTGAAGTTATTGACCTTACGCTTGCTAGTCCAAAAGCGAGTAAAGTGATAAAAATGTGGCATGTATCAGATGGATCTTCTTTATCCGATCATAAATACATTTGATTCAACAGTGAATCCGACAGGAAACTCGTAATGGAATACATAAACTCGAGAAAAACCGACTGGGATTTGTTCAACGAAACTTTAGAGGGCCAAATCAGGACTGTCCTACAGTTGCAAGATCAACGCACAAGCTTGAACTAATGACGGATAGAATTATTAATTCATTAAAATTCGCATTTGAAGCAAGCTGCTCAAAAACTGTCAAACGAACCCCAAACAAGATAACTTGGTGGAACAGGGAGCTTGACAAAGCACCAGAAGGCTATTTAATACAGCCAAAAAAAGCGGAGACTGGGATGAATACAAAACCAGCCTCACAACATACAACAATGCCATAAAAAAGGCAAAAAGATACTTATGGAAAAGGTACTGTAGGGACGTAGAAAACGAACCTACAAGTTCTCGACTCCAAAAGGCTATAAGCAAAGGCCGCACTGGAAACATTGGTTCTTTGCTGACCGAAAACGGAAAGTCTACAGACTCGGTTGAAGATACTTTGCAAGAACTACTGCAAAAACACTTCCCGGGTTTGTCGTTAACTAAAGTTCCTAAACACCAGAACCTAGAGGTACCAAACAGACGGGCACCTAAAAGGAACCGGAACTTAGCAAGACAAATAATCAATCTTGGAAACCTGGAATGGGGAATCAATACGTTAAAACCCTTTCAGTCTCCAGGACCCGATGGAATTATTCCATCATGCTGTATGCAAAATTCTCATAGCCAGCTTAGCACTTTCGAAAATACCAAACAGCTGGCCGATTGTCAAGGTGGTATTTATACCAAAGCCACGGAGATCTAAGTACGCCCAGGCAAAATCCTACAGACCGATCAGCTTAACTTCTTTCATCTTAAAACTACTTGAAAAAGTAGTCGACAGGTATATACGGGACCGGGCACTAAAGGCTTCGTCTTTGCACTGAAACCAGTATGCTTACCAATCTGGAAAATCTTGCGAGCTAGCAATTCACCAACTCATAAACAGATGCGAAAATGCAATCCAATACAATAATATTGCATTAGGTGCTTTTCTAGATATTGAAGGAGCATTTGACAACACTACCTTCAACTTAATTGCAAGGGCAACGGAGAAAAAAGGAATCACACCTCTAGTTCGAAACTGGGTCAACTCAATGCTCAGGAATCGGACGGTAACAGCTACTTTGTACGGTAGCACTGTGGGAGCCAAAGTGGCTGGCGGATGCCCACAAGGCGGGGTGCTATCACTTCTACTGCGGTGTTTCGTCATGGACGGATTACTACAAGAGCTAGAAGACGGTAAGGTATTTGCTTTAGGATACGCCGACGAACTCACCATTATCAGAAACAGAAAGTTTGGGGCAACTATATCGTACATAATGCAAAGTGCAATAAACACCGTCGAAAAATGGTGCAAAAAACAGGAACTATTAGTGAACCCAACTAAGACGGCAATTGTTCCGTTTACCAAACGACGGAAAACGGATGACATAAAACTACCTACGATATACGGAATATCTGGTACTTACTCTTAATACCAGACTGACTTTCAATGCTCATCTAGAAAAAATCACAACGAAGGTCATCAGGGTTCATAATAAAACCAAACTAATGGTCGCGCACACATGGGCATTGAAACCGACCAAATGGTTATATACTGTGGTAACAAGACCCATCATCACATACGGCGCGCTTGTATGGGGTGAGAGAACCAACCTAAAAAGCACAGCTGCAAAGCTAAGCAAAGTACAGAGAATGGCATGTCTACAGATAACAGGAGCGATGAGAACCACACATCTCGTTGTAATGATGAAAGCAAGACAAGAATAGCATACAGGCTGCACATTAATAAACCTGCGTCAATCACCGGGAAAAACTATTCTATCCGACTTCACAAAAAATTATCACATTTTAAAGAAATTTAAAGTGATAATACCGTCACCAGACGAATGGACAAAAAACATTTACCCGGGCGCGGTTAAACGAACTATCTGGTACACAAATGCGATCAAAAATCGCAACGGTACCGGAGCAGGAGTATATGAAGGCAAGCACCATGGGAATCAATTTTCGCTGACTTTGGGTAAATATGCATCTGCTTTCCAAGCTGAAGTTGCTGCTAATGACTGGTGTGTCAGGAACATTACCGACTCGAAATCATACACAAATGCGCCGATATCGATCATGTCTGACAGTCAAGCAGCACTACTGGAGCTAAAATCACCAGTAATATAGTCCAAACTGATTATGGCATGCATAAGCAGTCTGGAAACATTGGCATCTCGCAAACCAGTGCAGCTCATCTGGATACCAAAAAAACAGAAGGTAAAAGGTAACCTAATGGCGGACGCACTAGCAAAAAAGGGCACAACAGTGACATATATCGGACCTGAACCCGTTTTCGGAATCGCATACGAGACCGGAAAAGAAATAATTCGCAGCAAACTTGCAGCGGAGCATAAAAAATATGGAAAAACTCTTCAGGGATGAGGTACACAAAACTCTTCTTTACAGAGCCACAATTAAACACTCAAACTGCACTATCAAGCATGAGTCGACAAAAATTAAAAAAACTCTCGGGACTAATTACAGGGCACTGTGGATGTAACAAATATATGCATCAAATGGGACGACGAGACTCCGCAGCATCTGCTGTGCAAATGCAAAGCGTATCAAATGCAACGCAAAACGATTCTTGGAAAACCAAAGCTAACCGATGATGAGTTAAAAAAAGCCCCTAAGAATAAACTTCTGGACTTCATTGGCGAAACAGAACTGATGAGGGAGTAAAAAATCAGAGGTGCACAAAAAGACCATGGAAACCGCAGTGCAGGGGCGCTAGACAAACCACCTCTTGAAATAATTTTTAAAAAAAAGAAAACTTTAGCCCAATCAAACTTTTGTTGTTAAAGCTATGAGTCATCAAATTTGTTTTCTAGTAGAAACTTGTTTTGAAACGTGTGAACTACGCAGTGAACTTTTGTCGCCTGCGTAGTACGCATCAAAAAATATGAACGTCCAATAGAGCAAAAATGTTTTCTTAAAATCCACTGCCACACCCAAAAACGACGTTTCTTACGACTTTTGTTCATATTGCACAAAGTTCTTTTTAGTTTTTCTTTTAACAAAACTGCAACTACCTCTACACATTCACGCACAATACCACTCGACGCCATTTGTACATATAAACAGTTGATCAGTTTGTATTGAAATGTGTGAACAACAACTGATTCAAGTTGTATTCAACTTGTGTTGATCAACTAAACTCGGTCAACTAAACTTGAGAACGCACCTTTAGACAGTGGAGCGACAACAACACAAAAAAAACTAAACATTGCAAATGGTGACTCGATTAACATTACAGCTAAAGGCAAAATTAATTTACGAGCGAGTGTGTTAGGTAAACTAAAAGACATTACGTTAAAGAATGTTTTTTTCATGCCTGATTTAAGTATGAATTTAATGTCTGTCTGTAAAATAATACAAAACGGTTGTGAAGTATTGTTTAAAAAGGACCAAGCATTAGTTTTCGGTTTAGACAGAATGACCAAAATGACTGCAGATCGGGTAAGCAACCTGTATTACGCGCAAATATACAATGTTGCGCTTAACGCGAAAAGATTAAAAGAAACATTCGAATTTGTCAACATAACTTACTACATTAGAAAAAGTTATAATGTCGCATCGTCAATTAGGTCCTTTACAACTCAATGATCTAAAGGAAGGCGTACGTAACAGTGCTATCAAGATATCGAACTTTTACTGTAAAGTTCAAAACTTCGATTGTGATGTTTGCCGTTTCAAAAGAAATCAATGCGAAGCTCTAGACTGCTCAAGGCGCTGCAAAAAACAAAGGATTTTATCGTCATTTCGGAAAAACAACCCAAAAAGAAAGTCAAATGCATTCAATTCGACAATGGATCTGAATACAATACTAAAGAATATTATCACTTCCTAAGAGAGAACGGTATTCTACGGCAACTAACGGTCTCCTACAACCCCGAAGAAAATGCAGTGGCGGAAAGGAAAAATCCAACAATTACCAGTACTGCTTGCTAACACAATCAAGAATGCCCTTACCTTTTTTGGCGGATGGGATCAACACTACGTACAAAATAGATGTTCCACGAAAAGTCAAAACGGTGAAACCAAAACAAAGTTTTTTGTTTAAACGGACAACCAGGAAAACAAAAGTTCAAACCCACGTGCAGACAAAGAATGTTAGATATTCGGACGAAGTAAAAGGCTACAAAGTATGGTTGTCTGATGAAAAAAGAATTGACGTTACGCGAAACGTAAAGTTCGTGGATCTATACGGGTAGAAATATGTGAAAACATATTCGAGAAAATGCCAAACAATTTAAATGTTGGATCGAGCGGCGGTTCCGGTAGACGATAGGGACGGGGTCAACAGCGAAGAGTCAACTCCTACACAAGACAATGTCGTGTGCGGTCCTTAAAGGTCTACGTTTTTAAGAACTGACTCAAGAAGGCGATGAATCAAACAATGCTTCAAACCATAGAAGTGGACGAAGATACTGCTGCTATCGTAGAGGTACCAATGAAATGCGCAATTGAAGGTCCGAACTCGTCAGAATGGTACGACGCAATGATTAGCAAGATAACTTCTATTATCAAGAACAAAACATGGATTCTGATTAATTATCCTATAGAAAAAAAATTATCGGAAGCCGAATCATGTTGAGAAACAAGCAGAAGGAAGCTTGGAAAAGAGAAAAGCACGTTTGGTGAAGTAGGGATTTAGTCAGATTTCTGGAATAGATTTTTCACAGACGTTTGCTCCTGTAGCTCGCTTGAGTTCAATAAGACTGGTCGCTACTCTCGCTGCCAGACACGCGATAGACATACATCAAGTAGACTTAGAATGTGGGTATTTAAATGGTGAATTGGAAGACACTGTCTACATGAAACCGCCCAGGGAATTGGAGAATATCCTGGTGAAACCGTGCTAAAAAACTTGAGAATAGAACGTGTATTTTCTTAAGAACTCGCTATACGGTCTCAAATAAGCTTGAAAAAGCTATTACAAAAAGTTGAACAAGTTATTACAAGAGCCAAACCAACGAGTTTTGATCCCTGTCTTTACTTTATGACAAAAAGATGTTTTGTTGATGTTAGTGTACGTTGACGACATTTTAGCCACTTCAAGAAATTCTGAGGCAATTATCACAGTCAAGTATCAATTTGCTAAAAAATTCAAGTTGAAAGATCTAGGAAAAGCTAGTCTTTGAAATCGAATGTATTTGACGCCGGAATGAAATATGTTTGCATTAATAGGATTACATTTTAGAGTTGCTAAAACGCTTTGGAATTATGAATTAGCACTACTATATATGGAACCACACGGCGCTCTGAACTACCTAGCAATGGAAACAAGACCCGATATCAAATTTACGGTTATCTGGGTCAGTTTAGCAACTGTTTTAGAAGAACTCACTGGAAGGCGACAAGGCAAGTCCTATGCTATTTGAAGTGAACCATCGATCTAAGGATCATTTACTAAGAAAACGGATATGTAGACGCTAACTGCAAAAATTGTCTAAGTGAAAGCCGTTCTTACACGGGATCTGTGTTCACCCTATCTGGAGGACTAATTCCGTGAAACTCGGGAAAACAACAAACAGTACCTTTTTCGTTGACGGAAGCAAAATACATGGGAATGACCAAGATTGCTTTAGAAGCCTTTAGTTTAATACACGCAAAAGTGCACACAGTTAGTATGAGTGCACTGAAACTTGTAGAAAATCCAACCTTTTATGCAAGAAGCAAGAACATCGACGTGAGACTTTATTTCATCAGGGCAGTTATTTCAAGGAAGGACTTAACAATTACACACGTCCGTACGGAAAACATGGTGGCAGGCATTCTAACAAAAGCTCTACAGAAGCAGAAACATATAACTAGCGTCAATATGCTAAGACACTTTTTTATTTTATTCGCTAAAATGCCATATTTTTGAGAAACAATTTTTATTTGCTTCACCGTATCTTTATAAAATTTTTTACGTGGTTGTTTTTAGATATACACACATTGCTTCACACCACATATTTAGAAATGTGCCTTTTTTATCGGTTTCGTCAATGTAAAGTAAACTACATGAACAAGGAATTTGGTATACCCTTTGAAACGAAGGTGTAAGAAATTTGGGAAAAGGAAGAATCTTAGAGATTTTGACTGTCGAGTTGAATATGGGTTTAATACCTTTCTTATAACGAAGTGTACTTATTTTATCTGTAATCTTCTGAATGTAGGGCAGAAATGCCAATTTTGAATTAGATTCGGAAGTGGAAATGTCAAGTAATCGAGCACGTAGATATAGACAACGATTAATAACTATATGAACTAAGGTTCTAGTAAGATAACGAAGTTCTGAGTCTAGATTTTCAGGTTGGTAAATAAAAAAGCGCGATGAATCAGAGATTCAATAACAGAACTTTTCTGTGCAGGATGATGAGACGAAGGTAACTTTGCGTAAACAGAATGGCCCTGAAGTTCGCCAGACTTAGAAATCACAAAAATGTTGAGAAATGGAAATGAACTATTAGTTTCAATTTTTATTGTAAATTTATATGGGTGTTGATTTTTTAAGTGTTTAAAAAACTTACACAATTTAAGATGATCATAAGACCAAACAATAAACGTGTTGTCAACATAGCTAAACCAAATTTTAGGTTTTAACATTAATAATTCCAAAGCAACATTTTCAAAAGATTTCCTAAAAACGTTAGCTACAGAGGAGAACACATAGCAGACCTAGAAACCTGTTCCTAAAACTTTCTTATCAAATTAAAGGTAAGTGGATGATAAACACGTATCAATAAAAAAATTAAACTCAATTTTTTGTCATGGTGAAACAAAATATGTTTGATGATAATAAGCAAATTTCCTAATAGGAACTTTGCTAAAAAGTGAAGTAACATCAAAACTCACAAGAGGGTCTTAGGGTTCAAGTTTTATAGTTTCTAAACGTTGAATAAAGTGCCGAGAGTTAAGAATGTGAGAAGAGGTTTTACTTGTAAATTGTCAAAGATTTAGATAAGAACTTGGCTAGCAATAGGATAGGATACGATAGGTCAAAAAGAAATACCTTGTTGGTAAACTTTGGAAAGTCCGTAGAAACGAATTAGTTTGAATCTAATGGGATAATTCGACGTTTAGTTTTTGGAGGTGGATTGGAAGATTTGATTGACCTCAGGTTGAATTCTTAAAATGGGATTACGAGTTAGAAGAGCGTACATTTCTTGAGACAAAATAGAATGGAAAACGACAGTACCGTTGCTTTTGTCGGCTGGAAGAACATTGATATCGAAGTTCCTACGAAGACTTTTCAGGGCTAGCTAGCTTTTCAAACTAAATGTTGGATTTAAGAACTTTAGAAGATTCAAGGATTTTGCCAGTGTGAACACAAATGGGATATGAGATGTGGCAAGTAACATGTCTTATAAAAGACTCGACAGCACATAAAATATCTTCTTTAAGAATACGTTTGGGAGTAACAGCAAAATTCAAACTGTTAGATAGCACCGATTCTTGTTTTGAAGTGAGAGTCAAATAAGATAAATTGACAACCGTTTTCAAAGAGTCAGAAGTGGATAAAATTTATGATGACCTTCAGTGGTTAGTCGTAGAGTGGTATTAGACTACTGATAAGTAATGTTGTCAATGAGAGTCCAATCATCCGGAGATTCGCCAACTCAAAATGAAGATAAAAGAGTTCGCGTATTAACCTCAGACTAGTTCGGTGTAGAATGTTCTTAAAAAAACGTCTCTTAATGCGGAACTTGATTTTGATGAATGCAGCAACTAAAAAGCTATCATCTCCATGCGTCCGCAAATAATTTTTTGCGTTTTTAGTAATACTACAGTGTTTTCAATTAAAAGTAGTTTTGCTCAATTTTATTGTGTTTGAACTGCTCGTTATTTATTAATAAATTTTTATTGTGGTGACTGAATTTTTGTGGTATTGATTATTGCAAGGATTGTTCTTACTTTGGTTTGCAAACCAAAAACAAAATATCTCTATGGTTACTAAATATTTTAGTACTCGTAAATTTCAAGGTCATTGATGATTTTCTATTTTAAATAAGTAGAGTATAAAAATTAAAGTTGATTTTACTCCAAATTATCGCTAGTTTTTAAAACTGTTGTTCCAATAAATGTTTATTTTTTTAAATACAACAGTTTTATGGAAAATAAAAAAGAACCATAACACTTTTGTATAAACGTAAAATTTTTCAGTTTCCGAATCTTCAATTACAGTCACTATAGTCACAAAACAATCTACAAAAAAAGCCACAACGACATGCATTTAATTAAAATTGTTAAATACCAAATTATGGGCACACTTTTTTTCTGTTACAATTTTTAATTGAAGTAATGTTTAAAAAGAAGCCGTCAATTAAAGTTCAATGCTCTTTATTTCTATTATAGGTACTATATTAAATAAAAAAAGTTTATAGTTAATTATATGTCTGCATAGTACATGAACAAATTCCATCTCGTAATAGAAATTTTCTACAAATTTATACGCCACATTGAAGTAATTCGTTTTTTCAGTAATTGAAATTAAAATTCAGCTATAGTGCGATGTCCGATAAATACATTTAAATAGTTTGATTTTTATTTTACAAATCAAGTTAAAAAGTGTATAATACAAGTTAGATACAAAGATAACAGTCGATTAAAAACGTCTTGCAAATCAAATGTAATGTTTAAAGAGCAGAATCTCAAGCCTTCTAAACATGCTAATCTGTCAATCACGAACATCATAAATCATTTGTTGCAATTATTGATTTTTTTTTAATACAATAAAATAAATAATCACAAAACTACAAGCTTATTTACGGTTTTTAGTAGTTAACATTTTTTTTAAAATTTAACACTGAATGGATTTATGAAAGCAATTGGTATTTTCTAATTTTTTTGCATTAACAAATGTCTTTCATCAATACAAAAATAGTAATACCGTAACAAACATTTTTTGGATTTTTCATTTTTTTGAAACTTAAAAAAATTATTGTAAACAAAATAATCACTTTTAAAAATTTTTTTTACGTGATCTTCTTGAGTATACATATAAAAAAAGTTCTGAGAAGCGAAACATTTTTGTGTTAATTATTTAAACAGTTTTCATTGTTTGCAATAATGACGGAGGTCACAAACAAATTTTCTTAATTAACAATTGCCTAACTTGTTCAAAAATTAAGTTAGATCAATTTTTTTAACGGGACCTTTTTTTATTTTTTAATTGAGATTTAATAGTTTAAAAAAAGTTATTTTATGTGACGTACTCGCTTCAAAGGCCGCGTGCGCATCCCAAAATTGTCACGTAAAGGCCTACTTTCCTCGTTCATTTAAAATTTAGCAATAGAGATAGAGTTCCGGCAGTTTATTATTTTTTATTGGAGGTTTTCTTTTCTTTAAGAAACTTTTTTCAAATTTCGATTATCTCGTATAGTTTCTGAGTTATCCGCGAAAAATTAAATGTCTTCTTTTTTATCGTAATTTGCACTTTTGCAATTTTTATCTGTTACAAAAACATTTTAATACATTTGTCTAGACCTCATTTTAAATCCAATAAGATATTGTTCATATTTTTAGAAGCTATTTCAAGAATTTACACATTTTTGAACTTGTCGACTAGACTATTTGTTTGCGCTGAGAATCGGATTCACACAATACGTGGTTTGGTTTTGGCTATTTAACATATGCAGCAGGTTTGGTTTGATTACAATTATATTATATTCTATCTCTTTTTATTTGTGGTACTAAGTGTGCATCAAGTAAAAAATATAATCTGTCAATAAACTTTTTGTTGCTGCAAGAAAATGCTCCGCAAAAAAAAGTCAAAAACACAATCAAGCCAAAGGTCAAAAGCACACAACAAAACCAATCTAAAAAAAAGCGATATCCAACAAATAAAAGTTGAGGAGGTCAAACTCTCTATCTCTTATGTTAACAAAAAATTAATGTGTTTTTTGCGTTAATTGAAAAGGGTTTTTGCCGATCAGTTTACAAAGAATTTACTAGTGCAAACCTTAGAATAAAAACCCTGCGTAGATGCAAAGCTCAACATTGTTGCTACAAAGACTGGATGGATGCTGGTATTTGTCGTAAACCGGAAAAATCCTGAAACACTTAAAGATGCAAAATTTTGATCATTTTAAGTTGTATAGAAGAACAAAAATTCAAAAAAACAACTTAAAAAGAATGATATAGTATCGACTGCAAACCATCTAAATTTTTTCGAGTCTTGTTTAGATGTTTAGCAGAGAAAAAAAAGAACAACAAAAAATATCAAAGTAAGGACGAACACCAAACCAACGACAATCAGAAAAAAACCTGTAATTAATAAAGTATTTGATTTTATCGTCTTACAGATACGCTTACATCATTGTAAAACAATCTTGGCTGCCTTGCAAAAATATTGAAACGTTCGAGAAATTATTCTCAAGAGCTTTCTCGAAGTTGTTATCCATTTTTCAGAACGTTCACCGAAGAATATGGAACATTCGCGAACGTTTCGCTAAAATGTATAAATGCGGTGCAAACAAATCATAGGACAGTTATTCCAGTAATGTGAAGACGGCAGTGTTAAGAAGATTATTCAAGTTTAAATAAATAAGTAATCAACGCGCGTGTTTGAGATAAATATAGGGAGTATAACCTCGTACGTGACTTTAAAGTAAAGAATAAGTGTTAAACTAAAGTTATTCGCGGACTTTATCATCGTGTAAGTGCGATATAAATGTTTTTATTAAATATCCTTAGATTTAATTAATTCGGTTAGTTATAAACGTGTACATATTTTAAGTATAAATAAATAAATTAATAAGAAACATTACACTATGTAAGAATATATTATATTACTGATAGAAAAAAATCTAGAAACTAGCTCTTAATAAAACAGCTTTTGATGCGTATAAACAACGTTGTACTTTAGAACATTTTTTAAACTATAAACAAAAAATGACACGAGGAAAAAAATATTTAAAAAAAAATCATAAAGTTGTTAGACAAAGTAGATATCTAACATTAATAAAAGCACTTCATATATCAACATTTGGAAACAAGGTAAAGTTTTACAACGATCTGCTGTAAACTTTTCTCAACCTAATGATTATTAGGATCAGCATTATCATCAAAAGCAACTTATATTGAGGAATCATTTACACTGGTAGAACTTGATTTTGTATTAAAAAACCTGACCAATACGTGTCCTGGCATTGATGATATAAAGTACGCTAGTAGTAGTATATTTAATAAAATTTGAATCCATGGCAGCAGTATAAAAAAGTGGAACAAAACTATTGGTGTGTTCATTTTGAAACAAAGAAAGTCTCCCGAAAACGTAGAATTTCATAGGCCTATCTCACTTATGTGTTGTATATTTAAGTTTTGAAATAATAAATTAAGCTTAGGTTAGAATGGTGGTTTTCTAAATGTGTCACATTACATAGCGATCAGTTCGGATATAAAAAAGGATTTGGTTCAATCGCTGCCCTATCTAATATTGATGTCGGTATACAAAACTGCTTCTCGAGCAACGAATACCTTGAAAGTTTCTTCTTGGATATAAGAAAATCTTCCTAAGGTAGCATACAATATAGTATACCTATACCTCACCAGACCATTATATACCAGAGACACATCAAATCGTTTAATTAGACCTCGTGATACGTCAAGTGAACTAGCTCAAAGCAGTGTTTTAAGTCCTGTCTTATTCGATATTTATTAAGCTGATTAAGTTATTTCTGAGTTTTAGAATGATTCAGTATGCTGATGATTTTTGCAAATAGACAATCTTGTTAGTAAACTATGTGAAAGTCTCGCGCTTATAAATAGTTAGGAATGATTTTAGACAAGAAACTTAATTAGAATGCGCATATACAATAAGTGCCCACTTAGTCTTAATTTATTTGTTGTATATTTAGAGGATTTACAGAAAGAGTTGGTGGGGGAACAGAGTGGAAGAATAGTATGGGGGGAGGGTTAAAAGTGTGGGGTTTAGCGCATGCGGATGACTTAGTGATTATAGCAAAAAAAAATGGAGATGATAAAGACAGTAAAAAAGTATTTGGAAAGTAAGTAAGCTAATTGGTCTATAGAAGGAAACTTCTTGCGGAAGTTTTGTGGGTTTAGGAATTAGTGTAATTTAGGCTACTTTCCGCTGTGCTGGAAAGTAGCGGACGCGTACGGTTGCATTAAAAATGATTGTCAGTTTTTTAATGAGTTTTCCAGTTACAAGATCGTAGCCTGCGGCTTTGTTTGATTTTAAGTTGTTTCTAATTATCTTATTTACTTCAGAAATTGTGAAGATCTTCGGTATCGGTAACATCAGGAAGGGTTCCTCCAGTTTTTGTCTTATTTTTTCTTCTTCTACTCGAGCTGAAATGCTTTTTGAATTGCGAGAACGCTATGCTTTTTCTAGATTAGTCTGAGCCCAAGTCTTGTTCTGTTTGCGGATTGGGGGGATCGGTACTTTATAGGATTTTATGGTGTGCTGGTTAAGTTCTCTAGGTATTTGTTGAAGGATTGGTTCTTTAAATTTGTTAAGAGAGTTTTTAATTGGAAGAGGATTTGTCGTAGCGGTTTTTGACTTGTGGGTATTTGATTCTCTGCCAAATTCTTGGCATAGGTTTTTTTCTGCAATCTTTTGTTTACTATTATCGGACTTTTTTCGTTGAATCTTCGTGTTGCAATATACGCTGTAGATTTTCTAAAGCTTCTTTTATTAAAACGTAATTAATCGCATGCTCGATGTCTGATACTATTTTAATAGAATATTGAGGTTTGTTTTTCGTTCAATTTGGTATTTGTCTGTTTTTTTATGATAGTATTTCTGTTCTGTCTTTTTCTTTCCATTTTTAGGAAGATGGTAATAAACTTTTGTGATATATTTTAACCATTTAAATTGTCTGTAAACATTTACAAACTTTCAAATCCCTTTCTCTATTGTGCTGCAAAAATTCACATCATAAGCCAATAAACATTTTTTGATAGTAACCCGTAATGAAAAGTGAGAATTTTTCTTAAATACTTGTAAAATCGTCTTGGTTTCTTTCGTCATTTTTTGTGTGGATTCACGATTATCGACATTTTTTGCTTCAGAATAGCGTTTTACCTATTTACTAACAAATACCTTTAATTTTTTCATGTATGTAGCAGCCACTCCGTATGACATTTTTGCTCCTTTTGAATGCAAACACAAAAAAATAGAAGCTCTGACTGACCTGATATTTAAGGAAATTGCCATATGCAGACTAAACATGAAAGACTGTCGGGGACATGGCTATGATAATGGCGCCAATATGGCAGGAATCTACAAAGGAGTTTGAGCTCGTGTGCTAAAAGATTTCTTTCTGGCTTTTTTTATACCTTGTGGATGCCATAGCCTTAACCTTTTAATTTCCAATGGAGCGCAATCGTCGGTCAAATCTACGTTTCTGTTTAGGATTCTCCAGCGTATTTATACAATATTTGCAGGCTCTACAAGGCGCTGGTGTGTGGTCAGTGAACATGTCAAGAATCTCACGATAAAGCAAGTATATGAAACAAGATGGAAAGCCCGAATATCTGCGGTTTAGGCTGTTCGCTACCAGTACGTTGAAGTCCGGGATGCTCTGATCGAATTAAGTGAGAAAACAGACGATCCTCAGACAGCAAGCGATGTTTATTCCTTCGCCAAACATATGGAAGACTCTTCTTTCTTAGTATGCTTACTATTATGGCATGATTTCCTCTTTGAAATCAATATCATCAGTAAAAGTCTTCAAGGGAAAGCTAAAGACGTTAGTGATGCTGTGAAAAAGTTGAATAATTGCTTGGATTTTCTAGACAAATTCAGAATAATTCGATTCACCAACGCAGTAATTTTAGCCAAAGATATTGCAGAACAGCTTGAAATACAACCAGTCTTCCCAGAAGAAAAATTCGCAAAAAGAAGCTTGTCTTTTCGTATGAAAGTGGTGATGAAGTAATTACATCTGCAGAAGACACATTCAAGAGAGAGGTTTTTTATCCCTTAGTGGATACGGTTTTAACCTCACTTAAAAGTAGGTCAACTGCAATTAACAATCATAGTTTACAATGGGGTTTTTTATATAACGTGGCTAAACTTCCAGAAAAAGGTGACTTAAAACAAAATTGTTTGAAACTGGAATCCCACTTAAAGAATACTGACGGTGTATCGGATATCAACTGCTATGAACTTTTTTGTGAACTGCAACATGTGAATTCCATCTTAGAGCTGAATGAACCAGAAGTTCAACCTATTGACGTGTTGCGATCAATCAAGAAAACCGGCAACCAAGACTTATTTATGAATCTGTGGATTGCACTAAGAGTGTTGTTAACTACACCAGTGACAGTTGCAAATGCGGAGCGTAGCTTTAGTAAGCTAAAACTCATAAAGACATTTTTACGTTCAACTATGTCCTAAGAAAGACTGAATTCTTTGGCCATCCTGTCAATTAAAAACGATGAGGCATGAAAAATAGACTTCAAGGAAATAGTCACGACGTTTGCTCGTGCAAAAGCCAGACGAATGTCTTTTAGTGTTTAATGTATAGGTTTTTTCGTGATTCTCTTAACTATATTTTATAAAATGTATGTACTGTTTTAATGTTTTAAAGAATTTTTAATTGCTTTTTTTTTATTCCTGACTCTGGTATTCTTAAAACTTGAAAGGTAACTGGCAACCATTTGGGTGTTTTGGTGTTTTCAAAGACACAAAAGGTTTTAATAAAGGATAATAGATTTAATAATGGATGGGCCGATGGGTGAAAGATCGAGTTGGAGGTGGAGAGGGGGGCGCTGACGAACTCTCGCCCCAGGCGCAAACTAACCACGCGACGGCACTGCCATTTGACTCCTGGTTACCTGTTATTTCCTAATCTTAATTTGTCCACCAATTACACTTAAGCTACGTCTAGAGTTTTTATGGTGGTTTTCCTTTAGACCTTCGAGCAGTAGGTAAATAAACTTGCATCAATTATCTAGTTCTCTTACGATTTGTTGTTTTTAATTACCTTAGTTTTACAATTTTTTTTTAATTATGGCTTCGACTGCTTAGGTCTTTTCGCCATACAAAAATAGATTCAAACTACGTGTAGTCATTTACCATCATATTTTTTATTTAATTCCAAATTTATTTATTAATTAATAATAAATGGAACCATCGGTGTAGATAAGTGTCGTGTTTGTGTAGCTTTCAATGATATTTTTGAACGAACGTAAGTATACTTCTTTCTTTGTTGTGCTTCTGTGTAGGTTTTTAAGTTCTAGTCTCACCTCAATTTCAGGTATCAACCATGGCGCGTGCTCATACTTACTTTCGTAAAATAGCGTGGGTACTGTTTCCTCTATTTGCTCCAGAAATTCCTTGAAACGTATGCTGAGGGGTCGTGTTATAGTTACTCTTGTAGCAAAAACATTTTCTACTGGGAAAAAAAATCTACTATTCAGGTGAGTTGATTGCGATTTAACCTTTATTATGTAACTTATCATTAGATGTTTCCTCCGGTTGTCTAATGGGGATAGGCCTGACTCACAATAGAGACTACAGACGGGGCTGGTAGGAAAAGCACCTAAACAATACCTTATTCCCATATTATGGATTCTATCTAGTTTTAGCAACCGCGATTTGCATGCTGACGCATAAATAATAGCTCCATAATTCATTTGCGACATAATTAAGACGCGATATATGTTTAAAAGCGTTTGAGGTTCTGCACCCCATTTAGTATGGGATAGCACTTTTATTACGTCCATGGTTTTCACACATTTATGTTTTAGATGTTCAATATGCACATCCCATGTAAGTTTGCTGTCAAAAAGAGTCCCAGAAAGGCTGTTGATAGCGTGCATACAATCGGTCTATCCTGAATATACAATAATGGATCATCGTGCGGTTTACGGAGTCTACAAAAATGAACGCATTTGGTTTTGTCTTCAGAAAATTGGTAGCCAATTCTACTGCCATTTTGCAGGATATTATTAATTCCAGATTGTAATTTAACGCTTATCTGTCGTACAGTAGCTCCAGTGCAATATATAGCCAGATCGTCTACATATAGTGCCCGGAAAATATCCGAGTCAACTCCGTAAGCTATTTCATTCATTGCAATCAGAAACAGAGTACAGTTAAGCGTTGTGCCCTGTGGGACACCGTTTTCTAATATTTTAACATTTGACAGTGTGTTTCCTATTCGTACCTGAAAGTAACGATTGGACATAAAGGACTCGACAAATTTAGGTAATTTACCTCTTAAACCGTATTTATATAATTTTTTTAATATACCCTGCCTCCAGGTCATATCGTAGGCCCCTTTTATGTCAAAAAAGACCGCTATTAAGTGTTGTCTTGTTCTAAAAGCTTCCTGTATAGCATTTTCTAGTTTAACTAGATGGTCCACCGTTGATCGGCCTTTTCTAAATCTTGCTTGGTACGATACTATTTTATGGTTTTTTTCAAGGTAGTATTGCAGTCTTTTATTTACCATTTTTTCCATCAGTTTACCTATACAGCATGTAAAGCTTATTGGTCGATAGCTTGCTGCATATAAAGGATTCTTTCCCTCTTTATGTATGGGTACCACTGCAGCTACCTTTTATTGTTCGGGGTATGTTCTCTGACTCCATAGGTCATTGAAAACCTTTAATAGATCAGTTTTTACTTGTGAAGTTAAATGGCCTAGCATTTCATTTGATATTTCATCCTGTCCTGGTGCAGTCTTCTTAAGCTCTTTTACGGCTACTTTTAGCTCACCCATGTTGAAAGGTTTGTTATAGTCTAGTTCTTGTTCGGTACTGAAATTGAGAGGCCCTTCACTTTCATTTTTTTTTGCACAAATTCCGGATCATAGTTATTATTACTGCTCATACTGGCAAAGTGGCGGGCAAGAACCTCGGCGATTTCTTTTTCTTCCTCTAGGATATTGCCATTTTCGTTTCTTAAATGAGTTATTTGTTTATATCCAGCATTTCCTGATATTGCTTTTATTTTTCGCCACACCTGCCCTGTGTCTTGAGGAGATGATATTGTTGAAACATACTGGTTCCAGCTGTTTCTTTTACTTTCTAGAACAACACGTCTACTCACTGCTCTAGCTCTTTTGAACTGGATATGATTTTCCATGGATGGTTCCGTTTGATATTTTCTGAAAGCAATTTTCTTACTCTTTATTGCCTTTTTAACTTCAGGATTCCACCAAGGCAAGGGTCGTTTAATACGTTTTCCATCTGATTTAGGTATACTAGTTTGAGCCGCATCTTTAATACATTTTGTTACGTTATCCACATTTACAGGGCTATGTGTAACAAGGTTATTAGTAAAAGAATTCCAATCAGCCTTTTCTACAATCCATCTTTTATATATTACTTTTTCTCTTTCAGGTATATCCGTTCTTATAATAATTGGAAAATGGTCGCTGTTATGCAAGTCATTTATTACTTCCCACTTCAGACGAGGAGTTAGATTGGTAGAGACTAATGTAAGGTCAATAGCTGAAAACTTATTTGACCTAGCAATGTGATATGTAGGCAAGCCGGTGTTTAGGATTACAATATCATCTCTGATCAGCCAATTTTCTAGTAATCTACCTTTCCTACACGTATTTTCCGATCCCCAGATCGGGTTATGGGCATTGAAATCTCCTGTAATAACGAAAGGTCGTGGAAGCTGATCAACAAGTTGAGAGATTTCATCTATTGTCCAATTATTATCAGGTTAGTAAATATTACAGACAGTGACTTGCAATGGTAAACGTATCTTAACGGCAATTGCTTGCAGACGTGTATTAATTTGAATCTTTTCATATACTACATTGTTTCGTAAGAGAATTAATACACCACCACTGCTTCTTTGATCGTTAATACCGTCTCGCCTTTCAATATTGTAACCTCGTAAGCGATACGGTTGATTATGCCTAAGATGAGTTTCTTGAAAGCAAAAACACATTGGGTTATACTCATGCAATATCATCTTTATGTCACAGTATCTCCTTATTATACCCCTACAATTCCATTGTATAATTTTATTTGTATCCATCGTAAAATGTTTGACTGGTTATTAAATAACATGTAGATAAAATAAAAAAAAATAAAAAAAGTGTATATATGGGCAAAACAAATCAGATTAAAGACAAAGAAATGTATAAAATAGAAGACATACAATTATCCACCTTTATGCGTGGATTCTCTAGATGTAGACCGGGATTTTAAAGAATCTTGGGATTCATCCCTGGGTTTCCTAGTTTTACTTTTCGGCCAACCTCTTGGCTTCTTCACCATGTTGGTATCCTTTTGCTGGCTAAAAGAAGGCTAACTACCCTCGATGCAACCTTTTTTCTCAGGTGGTGTTCTCTGATCGTCTTTTCGTTTTTTATTTTCTCGATTAATATCAAGTGTAAGCTTCGTACTCGTCACCTCTTCTGTGCTATTCTTTCTCAAAGCAAACACAGCCTTCAGCGCATCTACCAACCTAGGCAACAGTTCCCTTTCCAACTCTTTTACATCTATACTTTTAATTTCAGGGCCGATTGCTTGAACAGCTTGAATGGGTATTCGTGCTGGAGCAGTAGCGACTTGCGCAAAGGAAGTACTTGCTGTTACCATTGTGTCTACTTTCTTCTTTGCATCGAAGTAAGACAGCCTGTGCACTATCTTAACTTCTTGTATTTTCATTTCTTGTCTAAAGACCGCACACGTTTTTGCCGTGGCCTTATGCTGCCCTTGACAGTTTGGACGTACAATAGGTTCTTCACACCACGAACCCTCATGGGTGGGTTTTCCACATACACACCGCTTATCGTCCTTGCAATTTACTGACGAGTGTCCAAATCTTTGACAGTTAAAGCACCTCAAAGGATTTGGAATGTATGGGCGCACCTGTAATGGATAGAACGCGGCTTGTATCACACTAGGAAGCTTCGTGACATTAAAAGTAAGTATATGGTTTGCAGTATCTATAAGCTCTCCATCACGTCTTGTCTTTATCCGTCTTACGTCCACTACACCTTGACTTTTTAGGTTTTCTTTGATCTCATTAATGGAGCAGTTTAGTAGATCTCGGCAGTATACAACTCCCTTCGACATATTAAGGGTGCCATGTGGTACAACCTCAATCTCACATCCCCCAAAACGTTCACATTTAATGAGTTGCTTAGATTGCTTACTGGACACGGTTTCAATTAGCAATTTTCCCTTCACTTTCTTAATCTCTTTCACATTTCTTATTAGCCCGTACAAAGTTTTACTTATAAGAAAGGGACTTGTATTAGCAAAATCGCCTTCCTTCTTCTTGAGGACCAGGAACCGGGGCACAGAGTCCTCCTTTTCGCTGGTACCTAAAATCTCTTTTAGTGGAGGGAAAACCTTCTCACTGGCATTTTTTCTGGTGGCACCGGTACAAGGAAAGGAGCCACCTACCATATCCTCGTTGGACCGAACATCTGGACGGCTCCGACGGGGGTCCGGTCCAGACTCCCCACCGCCCTGGTGATTATTTGAAAAACTTTCCATATTTTGCATTTTTACGCTACTGCCAGCTATGCAGGGTGTAGAAAAAGAAACGGACAGCATCAGCGGAGCCCTGCCGAACCACTACTAACTTCATGGTTGCGCTGGGTGCCCAGTACGAAAACATACAACAAAGGAATTGCTAGGTCCGTGGGGGCGCAACTCCCCAAAATCTGACGGACAGTCAGACCCCCTGCGGGGAGTTTTACAATTGTCAAATTAATTTAATTTATACAGTCTGACGAAGAACTTAGCTCAAGTTCAAAAGCTTGCTTGTAAATTGTATTATATAAATATACCATTTACTTTAAAAAATCATTAATAATTAAATTTAATGAAAATAAAATACTTAAAAAAAATATAATTAAAATTATACAACAAAATATAATTTAAAAGTAACTGAAAATAATTAATTAAATACATAAAATCAATTAATTCATTTAGTAGACATTAATTATTTTTTCGTAGATATTTTTAAAAAAATACTTATGCATGTATTAATGTTTCTGCGTTTAAATTTAATATTTTATTATTAGGTTTATTAATATGTCTCTTACCTTAATTAAGTTAAGAGTATTTAAATAAAAGCTTTATGTGTGTTTTGCTTATTTACAATTAAATTAAACACTTTAATAAAATTTATATATTTTTCAGATGTTTTTTTTTAACAGTATACAGTATTTTTTTTGGATAAACGCTGAATAGACTATCTACCAAAGATGAATTAAATGGCATTGGCTACGTTATGAGTACCTTTAAAGAATCTAAAAACACAAATTTTAAAACGGTTTTGTTCAGTAATAACAATTTACTTCCGTAAATGTTTGTTACTAAAGCAATGCTCGATAATGACACTACGCTATAAACGTTGTAAAAACTATTAATAACATTTGATAGAAAGAACACTTCTGACGAGTACGTCTATTTTTGAAAAACTGTGTTCCGATAACAAAGTAATCAACTGAAATTGATAATTGTGAAGCTTCAAAGTAAATGTATTTTTAAATAGAACGCAGAGACCACCATGAAGTATTACTATTTAAGTGCAGCACTATGTCAAATTGAGATATTGGTCATTATGATGTGCGCCAAAAGTGAAATTGAAACATAGATGACTTGAAAAGCTTTTAATATTTAAAACGCGTTTATTTTAATTTAGTTTTTGAAAAAATTATTCAAGTATAAATTTTCGATTTCAAATTTCGCATAAATTGCTTAGTGTATTCTTAAATAGAAAGAAACTGTAATGTATCTTAAAATAGCACACGTCAGATTGTATGTTACGTGCTGGTACATTCACGACCGCATCATATGGATTAGTTAACACCAAACGGAGCGTGCAACCTCACACTTGCATAATTTAAAGCGCCACATTAAAAAAAGCAGTTACAAACCCGGATTTTGACAGGAAGTAATGCAAAATATAGAATCCTTAGTAGTAGTTACAACAGTTTTATATGTACATGTAATTGCTTGAAGAAATACATGCATACGCTATTTTAACTTGCCTTAATAAAAACTTCATTACCTAACTGTAACATCAATAAATTGTAGTCTCGCTAATTTCCCGCGCAGTTCAGTTATGAATGTTCTCTAAGATTAATCGTGGGTGGTTCTATATCTTTGGTATGAATATTGGTTCTTCAATCCATATATCATGCTAATAACTACCTGCTATGTTTTTGAAAGTCGCTAATTACATAGAAGTTTTTCATTTTTATCTATTTTCAATTCATGTTTTACGAAATGCTATTTATTATACGATCAGTTTCTATATTGACAAGGAAAACTGAACAATTTTTTGCGGTTAGTATGAGAAATCGCCACTCTATTAAATGAAGTTGTTTCAAAATTTTAACTGGAACATTTAAACTTCAGCTTGTGTTTATTGTATCATCATAAAAATATTAAAAAAATATTTTTACGACTATTTCTCAACACACTAATCAACAAAGTAGTAAAACAAAAATTGATTGAGCAACGTAATTCTAATGTAGACCACTTATTTTGTCACTTCAAGGAAAAAAACAACATATTTAATTTGCTTAAAATAGAAACAGTTTTTCCAAAATATAATAATTACTAGTCAAATTAAACTACGATTCTACAAAGCTTTCAACTTCTTGCGGTTAAACCTCATGTACCGGACTTTGTTGTTCTATTTAATAAAATTCAAATTCAAAAATATAATACTTTCACCTGTCAACAGCTGTTAAATCGTGCCATTTCATTATCTGCAAACTTCTCAGTATTTAAATCACAAATGAAGCAATAAAATTCAAGTAAGTGTCTCAATATATACTAAGTGACAGAAATCAGAACACCCAGGTTGAAACAAAAAACGATCAGTTAGCCGTATTAGTATGTTAGTTTTTGTGTTGCCACATTTTATTTTTTTAAAACACGATAGGTGGCAATTAACTTTTTTAGCTACAGTAAGATTTTGATTATCGTGCAATACATTTCTACGTGGTTCTTTGATCTGTTTGTTATGCGTACAGCAAGAAGGCACACAAACTTCGATCAACTGAGCTAGTTTGATAGGGGACGAATAGTGGGTCTGAAAGAAGCTGATTTATCACTTAGAGATTGCCATTAAGACGAATTGGAATCTGAGTTTTGTCGTGCGCTGTTGTCCGGCATGGTTCCAGCAAAGCTAAACACAAAGAACAAGAGATACAAGACGTTGTTCAAGAAAAACAGAAAGCAAAAATTGCCGTCTTAGACTTTTGGCATTAAGAAGCTGCTTCCACAAGGGCAATTGCAGATGAGTGGTTTGCAGAACATGGAAGGTCTATTGAGATGCGTACAATTTATCGTAGCGTAAGAACTTTTGAACTGCGTTTCTATTGTTCTCACCTTGAGTTACCGCTTAACACTGAGCATCGACGTAATTAACTACATTGGTACAGAGAACGAGTTTAGTGGGACCGCCCAACGTTACATTTAGGACGTGGTGGAAATGCGTGAACAAAAAAGTGCAAAAAATATGTTTGAGTATAAAAAAAAACATATCTGAAAAACCATAAATTCTACTAAACTTTTCTAAACTAATTGTCTTAAGTTTTTCAACTTTTTCTTAGACTCCGTGTATTTTGACGTTTTATATAAACTCTCTGATAATAATAACCAATACTTAATATTTAAAAAAAAACAGTTTAAATGGTTTTTTGAATTGTAATTAGAACACAAAGTATTTACTTTTTGTATTTTACGTACAATTATTGAATAATCTCTTAAACGGTTTTTTAAGACAACTTAGAATAGACAATATATGCCTTAGCCGATAGTTTTGAGCACTAATAAAACACCGGATATAATAAAATTTATTTTTTTAAAAATTTTCTATTTATTTTTTAGTTTGCTACTTTCGCTTGTTGTCGACACATCATGTGCACGTGCGCTTTTGATGTTTCGATTTGTGACATTTATTGTTTCCATTTGCTTAAAAGAAACGAACTTAGTGTAGAAAAACGTGTGCAGATACAACTTTTACATGAGCAAAGAAAATCGCAGGTAGAGATTTCAAAAATGGTAAAATGTTTGCACCAATCTCTACAATATGGTATCGAGCGATTCGCCATAACCAAATCACATGTTAATATGCGGGCGCAAACGGATCACGACAGACCGTAAGGACCGAAAGATTTTGAGAGAGTTGTTAAAAGAGATCTCTCTGCTGAGTTGTGGGAAGGTTTTAATAAAACAATGTCTGTCCAAACTACTAGTAGATGGCTTCAAGAAGCTACTCTAAAAGACTGTAAAGCCAGAAAGTAACCCTGGTTTTCCGATAAAAATAAAAAGGCGCGGTATGCGTGGGCTTTAAAATAAGTTTCACCAAACAAGATTGGTCAAACATCGTGTAGTTAGAGGAATTAAACTTTAATGTAAGTTATTGAATTTGATGTTATATCAACTTTTAACAAACAAGCTGAAAACTGTGAAACATGGTTAATACTAAAATTACTTGGTATAATCAGTCTTCGCTGATTTTTGGAAACGTGTAACTGAATCATAAAATGTAGCAGCCCAAAAACGTGACATTACATTAAAATAACACAAATTACACAGGTCTGCAAGTAAAAAAAACTGCAAAGGATTGGTATAAATTTTTTTCTAGATTTCAACTTGGGGAAAAACAAAACAACTAAAAAAAATTTCATCTCGTCGGCCATCATACATAGCTGAGCTTGACAATAAATAAAAAAAAATGTTAATGGTCGAAGAGAGTTTAAGCTCCGGCGAAAAAAACGTTATTAGTACAATCTTGGTTTTGCCAGAAAAGCTGTTGTTGCCATAGTTTTATTTTAAATTTGAAGTTTATAAATCAGCTTGTCAAATCACTACCCCGAGATGAGAATTGTTTTAGATATCTGTATTCAAAGTTTCCAAAACTATATGAAGCCAACTTAAAAGAGAGAGTTTTTACTGGTGCCAACATAAAACAAGCCCTTAACTGATTTCCACGTTTTAGAAACAATAGGAGACAAGAAAAAAGATGCGTAGGACTAAAAAATTCATTACTTGCACTTCCATATTAAGTATTTTCCTAAAAACTTGAGAGTCTACATTGAACAACAAGGTGAAAAATTTCACCAGGATGTCCGTAATTTTGAGAGACGTTTACCAAGGAAAATATTATGTCAATATGTTACACGTCTACTGTAGGATGCCTCAAAGAGAAAAAGAAAAGGTTTTACAAGAAAAAAATAGACCTAAATTGTAAATATTAGAAAAAGTGTTTGTTTATTTTGATCTACAATTGTATATCTCAACTACTTATTAATCAAATAACAAGTTTCTTGTTTTTTACAAACAAAATTTAAATAAGGATTAATTATTTGTATTTTAAAATAATTTTTCATTGTCTTGTTATTTTGTTCTGCGGTGTGATTATAGGACTCTGTACATCTTTATCATCACAATTATAGACACTTTCTGTTATTACTCGCGATCACTTTGATTAGTTCCGAATTCGCTCGTTTAAATCAGCGATCACTTGTTTGGAATTCGCGATCACTTTGTGTAATCCCAATAACGAACACAATACGTGAAGAAGTCTTAAAATACAGATCTCATAGCATTTACCACAATAGTTACTATCAAAAATCAATTTTTACTTATTTAAATAGACAAAACATGTTTAAAAACTAGTTATACAGTGCACGCCGCTTATTGAAATCACGGATAATGTCGGGATAATATTATCAGTCGAGTACTGTTATCACTTTATTAAAGAACGGGCCTACCACATAAGAAAAACACTGTTTATAGTAATAATAATTTCGGTTTATGTTATCAATTTTCTTCACAGGTTTGTTTTTATACATAAACAATAATCTATTTTGCATGAAGTTTTTAGCTAAATTGTTACAATACACTTATTTAGTGTGAAAAATTTTATCAATGTACCCTAAAAATAGTTATTATGCATATTTAGCTTTATTTTTACAATGTTACTTATTTATTCAAGTATTCTGAAACCACGTGAGTTCTTAGAATAAGAACTTCACTTAACTACGTCTTATGTGATTTATTATTATATTATATGACGTTATTTTATATTTATTTTTGAAAACAACCCGTTTATCAGATACACGCTGTAGATGTTTACTGCTTTTTAACCAATAAACATTTGTTTTTTTTCTGAATTTTGGATATTGTTATGATTCGGTTATTGTTATCAAAAACTGCCAACGTGATTCTATTAAGCGGCCTGCATTGGAAAATGAGCCGTTTTAGACCAAGCCTTTATACAAAAAAATTTTATTTATCTCTACAAAAAACGTTTTTTTAAGTTTGTAGTCGTTTACCAGAAACTCTGGATCAATTAGAAGTCAAGCGGATACGCGTGATCAAGTATACACATTCACAACTCGTATCGTAAATTGTTATAACCATAAAATGTTTATTATGTATTTTTTTATTATCAAATAAATAATTAGATAATTATGTAAATGTAAGTATGAATTTGAGTTCATTTATTAATGTTTTTATTACTACCACGTACAGACGGGTTGTCCTTTCACTTCAGTTTGAAGGTATGAGGTAAGCTATACTAGTGGTTAGATAATTATTTATACTGTGGCAGTAAGCTGTAACACGTGCGAGGTACGTGTTCCAGGGCCATAGACTACTTTTGCGAAAAGAGCAAGAATAAGTTAGAAAAAGCTTGAGAGCTTGATAAAGCTTGAAAACCAGGCCAAGCCTGTATTCACAAACATCAAGCCAAATTAAACTTTTATTATTAAAAAGCTTGACTTTCAAACCAAGTTTCTTGGCTTGGTGAATCTCTAGTGGTCATCTCCTAAAAAACCTTCACGTTGCATAAAAATTCTAAACTAAGAATGCAATTTTTATGACTCTTTAGTGATTTCCAAATTTACAATTTTCTTTTTCCTTTGTTTTTTTTTGTAAAAGGTTATATTAGATTTAAAACTTTCTTAAGGTGTTCTAACTCTTCTTCTCTGACAAATTATCGTTGCATTATTATATAATGTGCGAATCATTCCAAGTTTCTGAACTGGGTCATGGTGAGAATTTGCGTTTATGTATTGATCTGCATGTGTTGCTTTTTAATAAACTGAATGTATTAAAGTACCATCTGGCTTTCTTTCTATCTTTACATCAAGAAAATGTAAGGTGCCATTAATTTCTTTTTCAATACTAAATTTTATGTTTGGATGTTGATTGTTAAGGTACTGCAGAAAAATTTGTAGTTCATCTTCACCATGAAACCATATTCAAAGAGCGAAATTTCTACAGGAGAATCTTACAAATTCTGAATACTAAGCATTAAAAGATCTAAAAAATAACAATAATCTTATAATTGTACCAGCAGACAAAGGAAAGGCTACTGTTTTAATGGGTAAAACAAAATACATTAACGCAGCTAACAACTTACTTAATGATCCCACATCTTACATAAAATACTTCAAAATCCCAATAACAAGTTTAAATTATTAACTACAAAATTGTTGAAAAAAAGTAATTTATCAACTGAGACCATTAAGAAACTAACTCCACAAGATCCTCTTATTCCAAGGTTTTATGGATTACCCAATTACCTCTTCGACCAATTGTTAGCTGTATTGGATCGACAAATTCTAAACTATCTAAGTATTTAAATTCGATACTGAAACTTTATATTGGCTTAGTTCATTTATAGAGCACACAAAACATTATATTGAAGTAATTAGTAAACAGAAATTATCTTCTAATGATTTAGTGCTTAGTTTTGATGTTTCCTGGTTGTTCACTAAAATACGACAGTTTGGTAATAATACCATCAAGTTATTTGAACATTGTTTGTCAACATTCTCTTTGTTTAATGGTGAATACTACAAACAGATAGATAGCGTAGCAATGAGATTACCAATGTTTCCATCTATTGCTAATTATTTTATGAAACATTTTGAAGATAAACTTTAAAATTTGCAATTAATAATCTAAAATTATGGCTCAGGTATGCAGATGATATTTTTGCAATTTGGTCTCATGGTAAAAATGAACTACAAATTTTTCTGCAATACCTTAACATTCATCATCCAAACATAAAATATAGCGTTCAAGAAGAAATTGAAGCTACCTTATATTTTCTTAGTGTAACGATAAATAGAAAACCAGATGGTACTTTAATACATTTAGTTTATCAAAAACCAACACATACAGATTAATACATAAACGCAAATTCTTACCATCAACGATTCGCACATTATATAATCGTGCAACGATAATTTGTCACAAAGATAAATTACAAGAAGAGTTAGAACACCTTAAGAAAGTTTTTATAAGAAATGGTTTTAATAAAAAATTAATTAAATAGTTTCTTCGACCAAAGACAAGACCTACTTTAACAGATAACTCAACTATTAACCAAAACTTTGTTATTCTATCCTTTGTTTCCAACATAAGTGACAAAGTTGAAAGAATACTAAGAAAAGATAAGATAAAAGTTGCTTATAACACTACAACTAAAATTAAAAATTTGTTAAACTCTATAAAAGATAAAATGCCATACAATACCTGTAGGGTGTATCCAGTCCCATGCACCTGTGGCATGGTATATATTGGCAAAACTGGTAGAATTATAGATACGAGATTAAAAAAACATAGATGACATCTTCGTTTACTTCAGCCTACTAAGTCTGCTGTTGCCGAACATGCACTTGACACTCTTCATAATATAAGCTTTGAGAAAACTAAAACAATTTGTAAAACAAAAAACTGGAAACCAAGAAAGATTGGAGAAGCTATTGAAATTATTAAATATTTTAACAATATTGATAAAGACAGTGGTTACGAACGATCTGACACCTGGTTACCTGTTATTTCCTAATCTTAATATGTCTACTAACTACACTTACGCTGTATGTAAATAAACTTGCGTTCTCTGATAATTCATTGTTTTTAGGTACCTCAGTTTTACAATTGTCAAATTAATTTAATTTATACTGCTTCACAAAGAGCTTAACTCAAGTTCGAAAGCTTGCTTGTAAATTGTATTAAATAAATACACCATTTACCCTAAAAAATCATTAATATGTTTAATGGTAAAACTTTTTTGTCTAAAATTTTATTATGGTTGTGTGAAAAAATGAGCTTACTAATACTGTAAAAATGTATTAATTCTATTTAATTTTCACAACTGCGCATTACTAAGCGTCTGTTCGAAAGCTTCTAATTTGTTAATATAGGCAGAATCTGATTTAGAGTAGAAAACACAACAGATTAGTGTAGATGAGATTAAGCACATCAAAAATTAAAAAATCGTCGGGTCAGAATACATCCCAATGAGTTGATTAATAACGCCCTGAATAAGATATTCAATTGAGAAAGGCAAGGTTTCAGCAGTAAAAAAATATCTACAAACTATGAAGGCATAACTGAGAATACAGATTAAAAACAAAAAATGCAACTCGTGTATAGATGTCATATTTTTGTTTTAAGACAAACAACAGAAAAACGTACGTGTACGGCAAAACTTGTTCTTGGAAACTCGTAGACAGGTGGTTCAACCTTGAGCAGGTCGCAAATCCCGTTCCTTTAGATGCTGTAGAAAGCCTTAATTCTCTTCCATCTTTGTCACAGAAGGATTTATTTCGTTATAGTACCGCGTACGCTTCACGTTGCAAAGCTGTGTTTTTGTGTTTGCATCCAAAAAGACCAAAAATGTCATACGGAGTGGTTGCTACATACATTAAAAAATCAAAGACATTTGTTAGTAAATAGGTAAAAGGTTATTCTGAAGCAAACCATGTCGATGGTCGTGGATGCACGCAAAAAATGACGAAAAAAAGGCGAAGACGATTTAATAAGTATTCGAGAAGAATTCTCACTTATCAATACGGGATACTACCAAAAAACGTTTATTGGCTCATGATGTGAATTTTCGCAGCGCAATAAAGAAAGTTTGTACATGTTTACAGACAATTTAAATGGTTAAAATATATCACAAGAGTTTATTACCATCTCTCTAAAATTGGGAAGAAAAACATGGGACAGAAAGACTACCATAAGAAAACAAACTGGGAATACTACAAATACCAAATCGAACGAAAAACAAATCACAATATTCCATTACAAACAGAATCACATATCGAACAGACAATTAATTACCTAAATCTTTTAATAAAGGAATGCTCTAGAAAATCCACACCATATATTGCAACACGAAGATTCAATCAGAAATGCCCGATAATAGTAAAACAAAAGATCGTAGACAAAAGACGCCTATCAAGAATTTGGCAGAGAATCAGATACGCACAAGACAAAAACCGCTACGACAAAGCTTCTCGCAATTTAAAAAATCCCATAACAAATCCAATCCTTCAACGGACACTTAGAGAACTTAACCAGTTGACACAAACTACTCCTTATGGAAGGCAGCACAAAACTTAAAAAGCTATAAAGTACCGATCCCCCTAATTCGTAAACAGGACAGCACTTGAACCCGGACTAATCTAGAAAAAGCATATGCGTTTGCACACCACCTGGAAAAAGTATTTCAGTCCCTTTCATTGCAAAAAACACCAATAGAAGAAAAAAAAAATAAAACAAAAACTAGAAAAACCCTGAAACAAAGCTCTAAGCTATAACCTTGTAACTGGAAAACTCATTGAAGAACTACCTAAAAAGAGGGTAATCCTACTGACAATTCTTTTTAATGCAAACCTACGCCTCCGCTACTTTCCAGCACAATGGAAACTAACCCAAATTACACTAATTCCCTATCCTAATTCCTAAGCCTCCAAAAATTCCGCAAGAAGTTTCCTCTTGTAGACCAATCAACTTACTCCCTGTCCTGAGAAATATAGTTGAAAATGTGATATAGAAAAAGAATTAAAAGTATCTATCCCAAATTTCTTCTAACTGCTTTGAGTACGTCTGTAGATGCCGTTGGGTTAAAATTATTTTGAATATACCATCCAACAGTCGTATTTCTAAATCTATATTTATCACTGCTAATTAAACATAATTATTGTAGTTTTAAAAAGCCAAAATTTAAATTAAAATGCAACTGGTATTAGGATTTGTAAGTAGCAGAATTGAGTATCATTAATTGCGAGAGTTAGAGAATATAAATGATAGTGAAGTGAGTAAGCAAATTGGAAACTAATTTAGTAGTAACGATGGTTCTTTATTAAAACAATTTTAACAAGAACTAGTTTAATAGTCAGGGGCGTATACAGGAGGGAAAAAATAGGAGTAAAAAAATGTACTTTATATTACGTAATTTAAATCCAATTTTATATAAGAAAACGTTTCCTCTTTAAGCAAAATCCTGTATCCGCGCGTGAAGTAGTAACAAAAAATCGAATTATCTTGTTAAAAGATGACCTTTGCAGTAGTCGCAGAAGTAAATCACTAACATCGTTATACATAACGGTATTATTAAAACGATTGAGGAATATTATTCTTTTAAATAGGTATTGAAAATTAACGTGGCTTAAATACACAACAAATTTAAATTGGCATGATAATGTAAACCAAAAGAAAACAATATGTACCTGTCTTTGTTTACAAATAAGTTGTAATCAATCATCCATACAAGAACTAATTCGCTTGCTCAGCCCTGACACTTAACCGACTATTTTACATGCCAATTACACAAGAATACACAAGTTCCAAATCTATTTAATATTTAATTACAGTTTCGGTTTAATCCCGCAAGACAAGCAAAGGGATTCGGCGGCGATTTTGAAGTGTCCCCTACATAGGGGGCGACATGACATTGCTACATTGCTTGGGGTCGCGTGCTATCAATGCAAGTGGAAAATGACAAATATTTGTCCTTCTGCTTTAAACCGATTGATATCATTGGCAACGAATACCAGTCAATCTTCTGCTAATGATAAATGCCATCAGCATTTCCAGCGTTGCAACTTTGTCTATTTATAAATAAAGGTATGATGATTGATTCGATTATAATTAGAAAAGAAGCATAAATAAAGTTCAATGACAGTTTGTTATAAATCTGTCTTTGCATAAACAACGTCTTGTGGCGTATAATTAAGAAAAACACAGCCACCTCGAGAAATGAGAATATAATTAAGCAAGTTTTTTTGACAACCCTGTAAAAACGAATATGTGTTTTTTTGTTAGCATCTCTCGCATTAATTAATTTTGCAATAGAAATAGACTTAAAATAAACATTTTAATACTGACTACTACATTGGGAAATAGATTCTATACTTTCTAAACAGTTTAAAACCCAAAGAGTAACTCAGTACTAGTATATTAAAGTTATTTTAAACTTGTCCAGTTCATAAAATAGATCAAATGCATCAGTATATTTTATTTTTCAGTGCAATATTTATACAATTATTACAAACGTATTAAAAACTTAAAGAAGGAAATTGTTTCACTATCTAAAATTGTAAAAAAAATTATTTTAAATTTGTTAGGGTATCAATAGTAAAAAATTTTAATTTATTTGTTTCAATTATTTAACCCTCGGTTGTTAACATGCCTGAATATTACACACGGTTCGCCAAACTGAAAGTCATCTTTAAAAAAATGTCCAAACTTGCTTTTAATTTTATAATATACGTAATAAACTTCTCTTCAATAAAAGAAAATTTTCCATCAAAGAATTTTTGATTTTTTTTATTTTTCTTAATGTTTTTAATACCCGTCTGCTATCCGCAGTATTAACCAAAACAACAACAAATTTTCAAAGAATTTTTATTTCCTAAAAACTACTAAAGATGGGTTTATTTTCTTTTGCACGAAAGCTCTTCTTTCGTAACCAAATTTGTTTTCGAACCACTATTACCTTGAAAACAAAAATGCTACAAACTTATATATCAACCCAGTAATTTGGTTTAAAATAACAATACCATTCAGTCCCGCGCCGGCAAAGTCGCATGCGGCACGACGGCGCCGAGGCGCCGAAGACGTTAAAAAGCCTCAAAATTCAAAAGTAAAAAAAAACATAAAGCAACAAATAACATTGTCAAAACAAAATTTATGATGATAAAAAACCAGTAAGGAGTTGCTATTACATTGTTTTTATTTTTTTATTTTTACTAGACGAGAGACCCAAATTACTTCTCGAAAATAATGTATTTTCGTAATGCGAATTACGTAATACGTAACATGATAACATAAATTATGTGAACTCAAACAAATCTGATTTTATTCATGTTTGAGCTTGAAATTTGGCTTGCAACGAGCCAACAAGCGAACAAGCGTTTTTTCCTGTATGAGCTTGCAATGAACAAAACTTTATGAATTAAAGCGCTGCATCGGTCGTGATTTCATTTGTTGCCTGATGCCCGATCGATAATTAACTTAAAAACTTAGCGAAGTGAAAAGGAGCATGGGGTAAAAGTTATCTGCTTTTAAAACTTTAGTTTTTTGTAGTTTTACAAAATTTATAGTAATGAGTTTTGGGTTGTGAATTGAGGTGATTTCATTTAAAATTTATTTTTTATTTTAGATTTATTGAAACATTAAAAGTCAAAAACTTGCATCTCAAAAATTCTTTTATATTTGATTATATAAACATCATTGTTAATTGAAGTAAATTGAAACAAAATAATTGATAAGCACTAATATTATCATTTATAAAAATTTATAAATTTTGAAATAACTTGAAATAAGTAATGTTGAGAAAATACTTTCGAGTTTGAGTTTGAAACGTCGAAACATTTCCATTTTTCATAAATAATTTATCAAATTGTTTACTTACGTATTAATTTCTTTACAGTATACAGAATTTCAGAGAAAAAGAAGAAATTGTCTGGATACTAAAATTTGCTGAATAAAAGAAAAAGAGAGGAAAAACTGGAAAACCATGTCAAAATTACGCTTTTTTTCAAAACCCGAATCTACTTTTTCAAATATTAATAACAACAATAATACAGCTGAATCCCAATACTCTGAACCTGTACTTGCAACGAGTATCAGCAGCAGACAAGAAACTGATCTTCTAGAAAGCAATCTATCAACAACTTTAAGTTCTGCTAAGAATGAGAAATCAACACCTTTAAAAATTATCAGAAAATATGAGTCATCTTTCGAAAGATGCTGCATTATGGCCAAAAAAATTACGACCTAATTATATTCAAAAATTAGTAGAACGTGGCCCTCCTCATTATCAAAACAAAAAGGAGATTTATCCGAGAAATATTTAGGAGTCGGGGAGTAAGTTTTCTAATAGTTGCTTTTTTAGAATTTTATCGAACAAAGAAAAAATTAAGCGTTTTTGGTTGTTGTATTCCGAAACAAAAAATTCACTTTACTGCTTCTGTTGCAAAATTTTTGATAACATCGATTTCAAATCTGTTCGCCTTAGTGATGAATCTGATTACAATGGCTGACAGCATTTAAGTGAACATTTAAACATTCATTAAAAGAGCAAGTTACATTTCGAAATTGTTCTAATATTGCTAGATCTTTCTAACCGTTTTAATAAAAATGAAATAATTGATTCTGAAATTCAAAATGTAATAAACAGAGAAACTAATTACTGGCAAGCTGTTATAGAAAGAATTTTCTACGTTATTCAGTTTTTAGATCAGCAAAATTTTGCTTTTCGTGGAAGTAGTAATAACTTGTTTGAGAAAAACAATGGTAACTTTTTAAAATGCATAAAAATGATTTCCAAATTCGATCCTATTATATCAGAACATACAAAACGCTCTAAACTAAAAAATCACAAGAACTATCTCGGGGATAAAATACAAAATGAAGTAATCAACTTGCTTTTAAACGACTAGTACAATGACATGAAATCGAAAAACAGAAAAATCACCAACAGATACGATTTAATTGGTTCACTCAAGTACATTTCTTCACATCAAATTTTTCAATTTTGATTTTAACTGGAATACGATAAACGAACAAACAGTAAACACAATTCTTCAAAAATTCAAAAAGAAACTACAGTACAGGCGCGGCTCCAGCAGTTTATTTCGGGGGGGGGCTCCAACAGTTTAAAGCGGTGTAGGGGGGGGAGGTGCTCATCACATTTTTAAATAATGTGTTTAATATGGCGTTAATATAAAATTGAATAACACTTCGTTATGCACCAAGCTTTTACTTGCAAGCGATCAAGCATCATAAATTATACAACTATAAAAAAAGCGAATGTATTACATACAAAGTGAGAAAAACTTCAGTATTCTTTTCAATGTCGGCCCCCCCGCCCTGAAGCCGCGCCTGCTACAGTATGATGATTAGAATAACATCTTACTTAGCACATACACTCCACTATATAAACATTTATTTTATGAAAATCCTTTTAACAACATAAACGCATCGTATGTAGCTGATATATTACCATTAGAGTAGAAACGAAACTTTGCTCAAATGAGGTTAGGAAACCAAAAAACCATAAAGATATTCGCACGCGGTATAACACATACACTCCACCTAAACTCAAAATGTTTGTGCAACACAGATAATCTAGAATCCCTCTCTCATGTTTTAATGATATGCCCAGTCTACGTCAGATACGGGATAAATATTTAAATCAGACGGAACAAAATTGCGGCATAGACATTTTATTACAAACTTATAAATGAGAAAGCATTATAAAATACTGTAATTTCTTAAAATAATGATTAAGTTTAAAGAGCATTTATAACAGAAGAATAATTATATAAATATGTATTTTTTTTGTTTTTGTTAGAATAATCATTATCTGTTGTTATTATTAGAATTACCTATTAATTAAAATTAAATAATATAGTTAAAGTTAAAATAGACTCCTTGTTTATATAAGTATACTGTATTATAAAATAATAAATTTTGAATTGAATTAATCAACTTGATCGATGAAAATATCAAATACAAAATTTTAAAACTAACTAAAAAGGCAAAATATTATTCCATACTATTAGACTGCACTCCACTAGTCTGCAAAAAAATATTTTTTATCGAGCCCTAACACTATTCCGGGTGATTCTTATGTAAAATGACGTCCTGAATCTAAATATGTCTTCCGTTTTCTTCCATCACCCACCATTTTCGAGGGAGACTCAAATCTCTAATTTTACTACTTTTTGATAAATTAATTATAATTTATTTATCAAACGATGATAATAATTATAATAATTATTATAATAATAAATATATGGACATGAATTTAATTTAAACAGGGAAAAAAAACTATTTTAGCTATAAACAGTAATAAGCTTGCTTTCCTTTTATACCCTGAGGTACAGCTCTCTCGTTTCAAAAACCAGCAGTATTCCGCCAACATGCTTGCATTCCACTTCCCTGAAAATCTCTTCTCCAGCTTAGCGATGTCTTGATGGAACCGTTCCCCGTGTTCATCCGAGACTGCTCCTAAATTTTCAGGGAAAAAGTCCAGATGCGAGTGAAGGAAGTAAACTTTAAGAGACATGTTACATCCTATGTCCTTGTACGCTAAAAGCAGTTCCTCGACGTGAGCGACATAATATTCACTTTTGTGGTTACTGAGGAAGTTCTTACAAACGTTTTGAAATGCAAGCCAAGCTCGTTTTTCTTTTCGATTTAGGTGTTCAATAAACGCCGAATCTTGGAAGAGTTGTCTAATCTGGGGACTAACAAAAACGCGTTCTTTGATTTTAGCTTCGCTAAGACGAGGAAATTTAGTTTTCAAATATTGAAATGCGCCACCTGTCTTGTCCACTGCTTTCACAAACTGCTTGATCAATCCAAGTTTGATGTGTAAAGGTGATAGTAAATATTTTCCTTCGGAATCAAAGGATTGTGGGCGACGCGTACGATGTAATGTTTATCTCGGGCTTGGCTATCCCATTCACAAAGGAAGCAACAATAATTTGTGAATCCTGATTGCGGGCCCGTGAGTAGAGCAATAACTTTTAAGTCAGCGCAAAGTTTCTACTTATAATCCCAGTAAACACGGATTGAAACTGTTACAGTCACAAAATTAAAACAATTGTTTCATTACGTTGTTTCGTGTTAGTTCCAGTTTTATATCATTTACATGTAACTGACAGTGAATAAATTGAAAGAGTTCCGATTTTTCACAATCAGTTTTAAACCGTTTCAGTACTTACAATTTTTATCCCATAATCAGCAACCGTCTAAAAACTGATTTATTAAAACCGAATATTTTTTGAATAACTAGAATTGGTTAAAGATCGATTAAATAAGATTGAATTATTTTCAAAACAGTGGAATCGTTCTAGGAAAAACGAATACTTTGTGATTAGTCAGCATTAGTCGTTGCTATACTTTTGATTACTGTCGTCAACGCTTGCGCTGCACATTGATATCTTTTCACTTGTTCGGTTGCAGTTTGATAAGTGATGCTGTGTGTACAATTACGAAATGGAACAATAAACGGTAAGTCGAAACATTTTATTATAATCCATAAATGTAATCGATATTATTATCATTTCTGTTTTTTATGTATCATGTTTTAATTTGTATAAAAAAATGTAAATTAACACACATGGTTACGTTAAGGTAGATTATTGCGTAAATCTGATGATACTTTAGGATTTATAATTACAGATCAATTCTTCAAGTTTTCTATACGATTATGTACAGCTAAAGGTATTCACAGTGTTTTTATAGCTTTCTAATGATTGCTAAAGTGATATTTATATTAGGTTTGTGTTGTTTTTGATTAAAAAATGTAATTAATTTTGTGTAACTCTATGATTATGTATGTATATAAATGAAATATTTATTTCTGTTACAGATGCGGTTAAAAGTTGCTACCCAACAGTAACTAATGCAGTTTTCGAGGCTTCCGTGAAAAGACCACATCCAGGAAAGTTGCAATATGTAAAAAACTCAATGTGATATTGTATTTAAAAATATTTATTGTGCAATAAAATTTGAAACGTGTATTCGAAAATGTATTATTATATTATTGAAAGAATTGTTTAAGTTCATTATTGAAACAAAAAAATCATACATGTATCGATCATTAAGTATCACTTCAATAACGAAGCTTTTAAAACGTAAACCGAATGCAACATTTAGTTTGCAACAGATTTGAATTTAAAATACCGAAACTATACTGATTCAAATAAGTGAAACAGCGATGGACTTATAGCTGTTTTATTGCAGTTAAGTTTCTTTTATGTTTGAAACAAGAGTGAATCATAAATTTTTTGTTTTGAAACTGTTACTAAACATTATCAATTTTGTGTTTACTGGGATCATGATAACTAATTTTATCAAGGATTCTGAAGATGTTTTCGTACGTTTCCTTCATATCAACATAGTATGCAACTGGAACTGATGGGAAGTCATTCCCATTTGCCAACAGGACAACTTTTAAGCTTGTTTTTGATGAGTCTATAAACAGTCTCCATTTGTCTGGGTCACATGGCAACTGTAGCTCTGTCATCAATAAATTTGCATTAGGGCAGAACACTAAACCTTTATCTTCTGAGAAAAAACATTTCAGGGTTGCTTGTCTGGTCCTGTAAGAAGATATTTTTACTCCCTTTTCTAAGAGATTCCACTGTTGAAGTCGGGATCCTAGGAGCTGAGATTTAGTCTTGGGTAACTGCAAATCGCTGACAAGATTATTTAATTCTGATTGAGTGAGGAGGTGAGGTTGCCGAGAAACTAAATCTGCGGAATACTCTTCATCATCATTGAACGTATCATTCGAAGCCCCAGGTTGTGGCTCAGAGTCCTTTAAATCAATTTCCGGCTCTAGAGTATAAGTGTTTGGGGGCTCTGGGGTTGGCAAAGTATCGTTATGAGGAACAGGTCTTAGAGCTGACGGAATATTGGGATACTGAATTGTATGCTTACTTTTTCTCGAAAACCCGACGGTGGAAGTCATACAAAAGTAACAATCTGTACGGTGACAGCGAGGTGCACGCCAAACTATGGACACAGCAAATGGCATTGATTTACGGGTACTTTTGAGCCATTTGGTCAAACTACTGTAACAAGTCGTACAGCAAACTGATGGAGCCCAAGTCTTGTCCTGGTCGCCAACTTGACAATCAAAGTACAATTTATAAGCTGTTTTAACAAGCGGAGAAAAGGGTTTCCGTTTCGCTTTTAAAGTTAATTCCCCGCAGACATAGCAGAAGCTATCGGGATGGTTTTTACACTCGCGTGGCATAATTAAACAGTAATTCAACGCCCGACATTAACCACAAATCACACTTAGTCACTTGAAAAAATTCGGAGTAAAAGTAGTTTTACTGTTTTACACAAATGAACAAAAATGAACATAAAATCTAGCACGTTTAAAACGTCGACAAGTTAACTCTGCAACAGCTATAGATGTACTGATCGAAGCAGTTAAGCAAACAATGTAATATACTATAATGAGAAGAGTAATGCAAGTTCAAGCCTGTCGAAAATTCCTGTTCAAACCTGTATGTGGTATTGAGATCGCCAGTGTCGTGCAGTGAATCTTCCTAACTGTTTATTGGTATTTTTTTACTGTTCTTATAAGTTTGTATTTTATTGTTGTTTCTATATACATTTTATAGCAAAACTTTTTCTATATACTTTGGTATACATTTTATTACCTGCTTTGGGATGTTTAACGGCTATAAGTTAAAGTTCTAAAAAAATGCAAAAAATAAAATAAAAATGGGGTCCACCCAAAATAAGTGGGTGGTGGGTGGGTAAAAACGAAGCTCATTTTTGGATTCAGGAGGTCATTTTACATAAGAATCGTCAAGAATGGTATCAGGGCCGATTTTCATGCAGACCAGTGGCACTCCTGACTCTAGTCTCCAAGAACAAATTTCAGTTTGTATAAGATTTGTTAATTTAAAGAGCACGGGAATTAGTATAGAAAAACATTTTTTTATTATTTTGTCTTATAGATGATGTGTCGGGTGAAGGCTTGACAAAATTTCTTTCGTCGGCGTTAGAGAAAGAAGGTTTAAATATCAACGTTTTGCGGGGTCAGGGTTACGACAATGGGGCAAATATGCGTGGTAGGCATAATGGTCTACAAAAAAAAATTGGATTTCAATCCGCGAGCTTTCTTTGTTCTTTGTTGCAATCATACCCTAAATTTAGTCGTCACTGATGCCGCAAAATCAAATACTTTGAGCATCAATTTTTTTTTAGTTCAAGAACTGTTTGTATTTTTTTCAGTTTTTTCTAAACGCTGCTCAATTCTGAAACCTAATTTATCTAATGTAACAAATTTAACTTTAAAACGTTTATCGAATACTCGATGGTCTAGTAAAATAGATGCAATAACTCCTTTAAGATATCAACTTGGGGAGGTTTATGATGCTCTGTTTGCAGTAAGCAAAAGAAACCTTGAAAATAACGTGAAAAATTTGGCTGCATCGTTGATCAAAAAATTGCAAAATTTTGAATTCATGTGCATTCTTATATTGTGGTATAATATTTTAAGTAAATTTAACATTGTTAGTAAAATATTCAAAAACCGAAGTTTGATGTTGCTCAGTGTTGTAATCATTTAAATAAATTGAATAATTTTTTGAATGCTTATCGCTCTGATGGAGGTTTTAATGATCTATCGATTGATGCTAAAGAAATAGCATCCAGCTTAGACATAGAACCTAAATTCAAAGAGGTCTAAGACCGCGAAAAATTAAAAAAAAACATTTTGATTATGAATGTGACGATGAACCAATCCACGACGAAAGTTCAAAGTTGGTTGTTTTTTTTGCTCTAGATGTAATCATAACATCAGTGGATGAGAGATTCCAATTACTTTCTTCTTACTCTAATAATTTCGCATTTTTATCGAATATTGATAAATTTAAAAATAACTCTGAAAACGAACAATTAAAATTATGTCAAAAAGTTGAAAATTTATTAAACGACAAATTTAGTAATAAATGAGACATTACTGCCGTGGAACTTTTTAAAGAATTGCAATATTTACAAAATTTTGATGAAAAAATTATTACGTCTGCAAATGAAACTTTAAATTATATAACGATTAACTTAGTGGATTCTTTTCACAATACGAGCATAATACTACGTATTTTATTAACAATGTCAGCTTCTGTTGCTACCGCAGAACGATCTTATTCAAAATTCAAAATAATAAAAAATTATTTAAGATCGATCATGGGACAAAACCGACTAAGTAATCTTGCTATCATTTCAATAGAAACGGACCAGCTAAAAGAATTAGACACCGAAGATTTAATTAAACTATTTGCAAAAATTAAAGCACGGAAAGCTCAATTCACTTAGCTAAAATATTAATAACAATACGTAATACCTGGATATTAAACTTTAAAAGGTGGCATGTTGAATTATTAAAATAATATATTGTTTTATTTTTATTTGTCGATCAGTTTCGTCCTGTGATATATAAACAAGTATTTTTAATGTTTTAAATATTTTTTTTATTTCTTGTGCTTTTGTATCATATATTACATTTAAAACTAAAATACAAAAATTTTGAGTTGTAATACTGTTAGAATATATTTCTGTTTTCTATAAATTTATAATTATGTTATGTACCTCAATGAAAAAATACTTGTATGGCTTATGACTTGTACTTGTAAAATATAAAAATAAAAATAAAATGAAAATACTTTTTAAAATTATTTTTCAATAGTGGATAATAATGTCTAACTTAACCCGTATCTGTACTCACATATGAACGTAATACAAATTTGGAACGTTATTTTAAATTTGCACAAGAGCGTCAAAAGTGCTAGGCGTAGGCCTGATACCATTGCCCATATCGGTTGGAAAAACTGTAATATCACGATTATTTCCAAAACTTTTTGTAGAATCAGCGCTCTCATCACATTGTTACGTACATTTTCTTTAATTTGCCGAACGTCATGTTACGAAAAAATTTCTTTAAACTATCATCATCAAAATATTACTGAATGTCTTAGCATTAAAAATATTTTTATAAAAATTAAATCAAAGTGTACATCTAATAATTTTTATTTAAAGTAAAAGCAAAACTTTTTGAAATGCTTTAGCGTATTACATTATTTTTTTCTTACACGAATATTTTAAACGGGGCAGTTTTTTTCAAAGATTTTGTGTTACTTTTCAATTAAAATCTGTTAGTAAAATTATAAAAAGCAGAATAAAAAATATAAAAAAGCATAAACATAAAGTTTAAACAGAAGAAAATAAAAGCGACAGGTTACAGCTAGACAACACATGCAAAGCACAAAATATTTGAAAAAGCTGTGACGTCATGACCTCATGTGACTAAAAACAATAATTGTAATAAAAGACCACATTTTATATTACATTAATAATTACCTTACATATCTTTATTATTCTTAAAAAATACATAGATATGTTTTCAAATTAGGTCAAGTTAATACAATCAATGTACGTCATAGTATTGATATAATTGTTTAATACATGCTGACATTTTATATTGTATTTATTAAAACAATAAATTAAATTAAAAAATATCATTGACAGCTTTATTAATTGAATGTTTTGATTAATTATCAGGTTGTATCTGAAGTTCTACACAAACTGATTTCTTTGTTCTTAGAGCATTCAATCCACAGTCGAGCGATTAGTATCGCATATTTTATAAACAATATCATACATCAATCTGGTTCTAATGCTTTTCTCAAATATAATTGCTAAAAAATGTTGCTATCTAAAATTTTATGATGTGTAAGTTTAGGAATTAGTTGACATCATTAGTTTATGTAAAAAATAATTAAAACGTTAGTAGATGTTTTATTTAGTACACTTTTAGTGTATATAAAATTTACACAAAATAAATTCAATTTTTTAAATGTATGTACAATTAAACTAATAAAATTTTTTTGTGCATTCTATTAAAATTAACTCACTCACTATTTAGAAGTCTACATATTTACTTTCCTCAAGCTGAGTTTTCTTGCCAACCAGTATATTTTGTAAAATGTTTTAAAAGCTTATGCGGTACGTCAAGGTATATATAAATGTTTTTTCTAATTATAATTATTATTTTATGTACTACATCAATAATGGACTGTTGGATGTTTATTAATATAACCACATTATTTGTACAATTTTAAAATAGGCAAAACTAATCATTCCAACTTGAAAAATTTAAACTGCAAATAGTACATTCTTCAACGAGCGTAGAATAGTGGCTATTATTCACGTGGATGAAGTTTCCAATCTAAGAAAAATAATACTCATTTTACTTAAGTAAAAAACTATAGTTTCTTTACGACGCGACTTATGAAACAAATTACATAGGTTTTAACACAAATCTGTAATTAACACTTAACCCTCTATTTCATTTTGTCCCCATTTGGGAACGAAAAACAAAATAATCTAATGTGAATGCTCTATGCAATATTCAGTCATTGTGCCTATGGGGTAGCCACTTGGGAACATCACACTACACGATTGCCCTGTTATCCAGCAGATGGCGGACAGTGGTTCGGTTGAAATTAATTATTTTATTATTTAAATTAAATTGATACATATATACACAGTTACCGCAAAGTGCGTTTAGCACTCCAAAGTCAATTAAAGTATCTCAACAGGTGTGCTCTCCAATTTGTCGTAACACTGTTCACAGTAACGGAAATCTAAACGGTACTTTTAACGTTTCCATCTAACATAGGTTATCAGAATCTGCATTTGGTATAGTTCTTATATCCCGTGTATACCGTATTAGTTGGTCATAGGAATTTTCCAAAGTAAAAAACATGTTAGATGGAAAAGTTGCTACAATAACACAGAAAAATTAAATCGCGTTGTAAAATAAAAATGTATCTTTACCTCAACGAATTTCTCACAACAAACAAATCCGAAACCGCAATTTTTTTACTCAACACCAGCGTAGATGATCTAGGATACTCAAAATGTAGAAACCCTTAGACATGAGGTTAACACACGTGTAATTTTATTAACGTTTAAAACGGAAATATTCTCAGTGACCTTCGGTGCGTAAAATGACATTATCACTGGAGAAGTTCCTATAGTACAAAAACTATCCTAAATTTTTTTAACAACAAATTTTGTTCTAACAACATCAAAACCTTTGAACTAGACACTAGCTAAAATGAAAAACGAAAATTTAGGAATACGCCATGTACAGAACCTTAAAACCCGAACCCAGTCCAATCACAATAACATTCAACTCAAAAAAAACATAATCAAAAGATGATTTCTTAGCTTATTAAGTACTGTCAATCAAATGTGTTAAAAAGTCGCATGAAACGGAATGATACTTCTAAGAACCTAAGAGTCTTCAATCAACAGAAAAAATGCATCAAAAAGAACAGGTTTTTGTTGTAAAGTCGACTGAAGTCGAAACGCTAGCAAAATAAGAAAAGTCAACGCAGTTCCATAGACATTACCAAACGACAATCCAAAGCAAACAAAGAAAAAAAGATGACGTATAGAAAAGAGATAATTTTGGACTACACTCAAAAACAACTCCCAAAAATCCCATAAAACCCAGTCTACAAATACAAATTCTACTTTGAATATACGTTGTGGAAAACCCATCAAGAGAAAAACAAAAGTACCATAAGGAAACAGGAAAGAAATGATTTCCAAACACCAAGCACTTGCGTCAAGATGGAAAAGCGTGTCGTTGGGTTTTCTAACGGTAGTCCACACAAGCGCAACGCAACCAGTATTTGCTTGACGACAATAGTCTTTCTCCCACCCAGGAAGGAATCTGATCTGAGATCAGAGGAAGCAAGACCTAAAAATTTCCCCACTCTAAAAATACATAAAGGAAAAAAGAAAAAAACGTCCTAAAACTTTTGCTTTAAAACCAAAATAGACAGAACTACAACCTGCAATCGCTCGACTGTAGCCAGAAGCGCGTTTCTTGTACAACTACACCATCCTACGTGCCGGTTAAGAAAAATTGGTTTCCCTTGTCATGCTCCGTCAAGTTCAACGTACGGAGCCGAAGGATATTATGCCTGGTCTAGAGTTTCAGGCCACCGGGTTGAAGACAACCAACCTTCCCGGGCACGTAGCTGTTAAATTACTACAACAGACGCCCTTCCCCTCTCCACACATGGTGACAAATCAAACAAAAAAAAAGAAAGGCACAAAAACAAAACGAGAAAAAATAATACACTGTTGTCGTACGGCTCGACTACCTCTTAATAACCTGACTGATCTACCCTACTGCCGAACCAACCGCCCTAAATCCAGAGAGAAGCAACAAAAAACCAAAAACACGTTAATGCATAGTAGAAAGAACCAATTCAAACTATACTTGGGTAGAGGTATAGTGCTGTTTAGTCGTCCAAAGAAGTTATATCTTTCCAAAAAATAGAATCCAAACCAAATTAATGAGCCGCAACGCGTAGGCTTTTTTTACGAGAACGAACTGAAAGCTTCAAATAAACTAAATTCAGAAAAAGAAATCAAAACTATTAAAGGTCCAAGCAAGACCACTAAGCACAAAACTAAAACTAGCGAAAGAGTATCACTAATAAGGAATCGGTTTACAGTCGACAAATAGTCACTGTTTTGAGGTAGTGACTGATCATTCTACTGGTTAATTTCTTTAACTAAATAGATTTTCTACTATAAATTCGCTCATCCACAATAGATACTAACAAATACAAACATTGTATTTGTCAAACAGTTAATTAAATAAGCTGAAACTACAAAAAAGAGAGTAACCAAAATCGAAAATAAAGTTAATTGTTTAAAGAAGCTACAGAGAATCCAGAGCGCAGTTTACGTCGTTTACGCCAACAAGGATATAGTAACGATATGTTGACAGTGTGCGAACAGCCTTAAGTGCAAAGAAAGGACTACAGTCAATGACTTCGTGTTTTGCAGTACGAATAACGCAGCCAATCTTCAAAAGATTTACATCCTAATGTTGATGATTTTCTTTGGCATATGAAAAAATCATGGTTTTTAAGACACCATCAATCCGTTCGGCGGGATTAGACCAAGATTATATTTGTTGTTGTTTTAAAACCAGCGCAAGTTTAGCTAATTCTTTACTACAAGACTGGACATCATTGTACGTAATAAAATACTGAGAAGCGCCAAAAAAAGAAAAATGTGTTCTTCGATGATTTTACAAATAGATGCAACAAGGTCTGAACATAACGTACAGCACAGAAAAAACTGAGTAAAATAATCAGCAATCACAAGTTCATAACCAACAGACCATTCTTGTTGATCAAGTATTCGAGGTACTTTAATTCAGGTAAACAGCAATTACATTTTTTCCGGCGTAAGGTAATTCCAGCAGAGATTAAACGTTCTAACAGGTTTTCTAATTTGCTAATATGCTCATCAAAAGTAGGGTTACGACGATGATATCGTCTAAGTAAGCAAAACAGTAGGGTTTCAACTCCACACCTAATACTCAATCAATGAATTGCTAAAATGTACCAGGCGCATTATGTAACCTAATTGGCATGCGCGTGAACTTAAAAAAAAGAAGGAATAGTAAAAACAGTAACAGTTTTGGATTCTTCTGAGAGCGTAATTTGTTAATACGACGACCAAATATCCAAACGTGCATCCCTCAACCGATCTAAGATGGAAGTAATATAAAGTTATGGGTAAGCATTCGGTGAACTTTTCTAAAATGCACACAGAAGTGCATCATACAAAATACACAGAATAATCGAGCCCTGTGTTAGGCGCCAAATTTTGTTACGTTAATAAAACCTCAATGCTTCGGAGAGTGAGTTGTAGGTGATCAATGTACATGCATATGTATATACTACAGATATCGTTTACATCTGTCTAATATTTAAAGCAGACAAATCGCAAAACACAAATATAACAACAAATATAGTTATTTTAACAATAGAGGAGGAGACTAAAAATGAGCAGTATTAAAAAATTAAATTAAGTAAATTAAGAGTTCGTTAACAAATATTGCAGTGCAGCTGATAATATAGTTAATAATACAAGCCCTTAAATTAGGCTACACCTCAAAAAAATCCACGTTGGTGAATACAACAAATCTGTCAATTATTACGAGCTTATGTTAAGCTTACAAATAGTGAAACAAAGCGCACCGTTTAACTTGTTACATGCAAAAAAAGCTGTATACGTTAGTCGTGATAACAAGCGTAACGTGTCGTGCGAGCATAAGACTGAGATCAAATCAAATAATTATATATAAAAAACAGGGTACTTAGATTTTTGAATATGCGATTAGCTAATGGCACATTCAACACAAATACCCTAAAATTTTTTCAAATTAAATTGATACATATACACACAGCGTGGATGATCTAGGATACTTAAGATGTAAAAACCCTTAGACATGACGTTAACACACATGTAATTTCCTTAACGTTTAAAACGGAATTATTCTCAGTTACTTGTGCGTAAAATAACATCACTTGGCGAAATTCCTACAGTACGAATACTATACCAAAATATTTTTAACATAACAGCACACATAAATTAAATATTTAGGTTAGAAAAGCATTTTGGGTCGTATTTTTAAGCAAATATTGTAATACTAACACTTGTAATAACAAATGCACGGTTTTTAAGTGTCGTAAGTAGACACCGACGTAAAAAGCCTGAAAAAATACTATGAGATAAAATATCCATCGTAAAAAAAATTGTAGATGATTCGGTGGTCTTAAATTTAGTTTTGACAATGCTCTGATCATACAATCGGTTTTTTTTAGAATCGTTGTGTATTCATTTTGATTCAATAAACATTGTTTTAAGACTTCTGTTCTTTTTATTTTGATTCAATAAACATTGTTTTAAGACTTCTGTTCTTTTTCTCGTAGAGTTAATTAGTAGTAGTATCTAGTACTACCTAAAAACAGGAAATATGAACCGTTAAAATTAACATTCTATTTATTTATAAATGGTTGTGACTTTGTATTCTTTACAGAAAAACCACGTAAAATAGTATAATTTTTGTTAGTCGGTTGTTTCTAATAAAACCAAAAGTGCAAAAACTGTCAATAACAATAATTTGTACTCTATTTTTATGTATAATCTTCTAACTGGTCTAATAACCAATCGTAAATTCTATTGGGTATAAGAACTGGAAAAACTGTAATCAAAAATATGCTAGAAAAAGTATTTTTTTAAATGTATAAATGTACCTACATTAAACGTAATACCTACAGTTGGTACAGTTTTTATATTGTATTTTAATAACAATTTTTTTTAATGGAATTGTTTCTAAATCATCAAATACTAACGTAATAATTGTTATAGAAGACCTTTTTGACATCATTACTTTCAATGGAATAGGAAATAGCGTATATTACACACGTCGTCTTTCCACCAGCACATGTAAGAAACATGTATTACATTTACCACTAATAGATAATTAATTTAAAATTACGGCGTTACGGCAGTTACATAACGATTACCCTGTTCAAATTTTACCGTTAGCTGCAATTTGGTGACCTCAAACGACCTTGCTCTGTCATAACGCTTGTACAACTAATCGACATTTTGTCACGTTCAGATTGTATTAAACACTTAAGGTTTATTAAACGTTCTCATTAGTTCTAAATCATTAAGTGGGTATTAAGTGCTACAAATACGTTAATATTTTAAAACCTAATAATTTCATAGATGATGCCTAAATGTAGCTAACTTTTATCTGCATTAAATAGTTACGCTTTTTCGTTAACAGTAATTATAAAACTAATCGCAACAAACAAAACGACAGTGTTAATGGAATCAATACCTGTCATCAAATTCATAGCAATGCTTATTGCGTTATTTAAAACGCCACGCCATCTTTACTTTATACGCATTCTTTTTTTCATTGAATTACACCTTGGTTTTTTTTTATACATTGCGCTCCGCTTATTTTCGTCCTCGGTTTGTTTCTATACATGAACAATAACTTGTTTTGCATGAATTTTCTTAGCTAATTTTTACAATGTTATTTATTTATTGAAGTATATTGACTGACTTACATAACGTTACTTTATGTAACACCTGTGAATACGTTATCTTCGAGAGTTACCTTGGAAAGAATTTGCAGTTCTTAGAATGACAACTTAATTTAACTACGTCTTATGTAATAACATTATTTTGTATTGATTTTTATTTTTAGTGGCACCAAATTACTGAGAAAAAATGTGTAGTTCTTAGAACAGTAAATTAAACATAAAATTGTTTTTGATTTCTTCTTATTAACGGTGTCAACAAGTTCGTGATTTTTGGTTTATTTGGTTTAAAATTTTTATTTTTTTAAATGTTTTTTTATAACTTTTACTTTGTCATTTTTTCGTTGTATAGATGTCTGGGGTTGCCAGATGTTGAGATTAAATACAATTTCTTAACTAGATTTATTTTACAGACTACACAATAGAAATGTAACGTACAAACAACGTGATCTTTACACGGCGTGCAAACTAACAAGACTTTCACTTCCTTTGTTGCGTGCTTTATATTACCGTTGGCGCTACCGCATGCGCACCTAAATATCACTGCCAACTGTTGTAGGCAACCTTACCAGTTTCAGCTTCAGGGTTTGATTTTAGGGTTCTGAAACGATACGAACGATACCTTTATAGCGTATGGATATTCCGTATGTTGCGGTGGATTGGTGTTGGCGTATGAATGGTCATGAAGTGGATTAAAATCTTGTTCAATGCTGGTTTTAATCTGTCTATGGATACTACTTGTTCTTTATTATTGATGTTTAGAACAAAAGATTTCTGGTATCTTTTAATGACGTAGTATGGTCCATCATATGGTGGTTGCAGTGGTTTCCGAACTGCATCGTGTCGAACATACACATGACTGCAGGTGTTAAGATGTTGATTGATAAATGTAGATTTTCGTGTATGATGTGCAGGTTCTTTGGGACGAACGTCATTAAAGTGTTGCTGTAGGCGCTCCACAAAGTCAGATGCATGTTGTCGAGGGCCTGGGGCAAAGAACTCTTCTGGTAGTCGTAAGTTTTTGCCATACACGATCTCGGTTAATGTCGTTTTTAGGTCGTCTTTGAATGCATTGCGAATCCCTAGCAACACCAGTGGTAGTACTTCTGTCCAGCTTGAGTGTTTGTGACAGCTGATGGCTGTTTTAAGTTGCCGATGGAACCGTTCGACCATTCCATTTGCCTGTGGGTGGTAACTAGTTGTTTTTAAATGTTGAATTCCTATTATACGAGTGAGGAAGTAAAACAACTGTGATTCGAACTGACGTCCTCTATCAGTTGTTATTCGTAATGGAATTCCAAATCTTGATATCCACTGTGTCAAAAAGGCATTTGCAACAGTTTCACTGATTGGTATTGCTTTAGGTCAGCGTGTAAATCTATCCACACATGTCAGTAAATAAGTATAACCTTTGGATGGTGGTAGTGGACCAACGATGTCGAGGTGAACGTGTTCAAACCTCTCACTAGGTAGCATGAAGGTGGCGATTGGACTTGACGTGTGTCTTGTAATTTTGCATTGTTGACATTCTGGGCACTCCCGACACCATCTCTTTATATCTTTGTTTATGCTGGGCCAAACAAATCTTGTGGTAACCACGTGAGTAGTGGCTCGTGCACTAGGATGTGACAACTTATGTTTGTCTTTTTTAATATTAGATTTTGTTATAATTCGTTTATTGTTAACAAAAACCCCGAGTCCCAATGTGATTCTATAAGCGGAGTGTACTGTAGTACCTACCATTAAGATTTTCACAGGTTACAACCGGTTCTAACGAAAATGATTTATTTTCATCAGGTGAAATTTGATGTACAATTTCTTACGCTTCTCAATGTTTTTCTAATATATCAAAGAATACTACAAACGCTTTCGGATTGAAAAATAATCTTTTACAGGATTTAGAGAAGTTTTGTTTTTTGTCAGTAAACAATGTAAGTTCTCTATGAATAGACAGAAGAATTTAAACCTGCCTAAAATTGTAGTAAAATTCAAGTTTCCACGGGTTGCATTCGTAATACAATTTTCCATTTTGAATAATTCCCGTGTTGTCGTTATCACACCAGCTGAGCAATTATCACACGTCGTAATGGACATTTTTAGAACCCGAAGCAAACTGACTGATTGCGCCGTAAAGTCTCGCATTCATAAACTGGCCTCCGATATTAAAAGAACTTTAAATTATTTCAATGTATTCCCTACTTTTTCGCTGATAGTAATTAGAAACATTCGCCAAAATTAATTTTAGTGCTTTCAAACATAATTTGACCACAAGAGCAAGGAATGCTATAAACGTTGTCAGAATGAAGAGGAATAACGTTCTTCGCCAAATTTAAGATTTGACCCAATTTAGAAAGAGTAGAAAATCGATTAACAATGTTCTGTTTCGACATCATTTTTCCTATACAGTCTGAAACAGCTCTGTATGCTAAATATTTTACTACTGATAATTTCTGAGAAGAGTGATTATAAGACAATCCATTTAAATATCTATCTGTATAGGTGAGTTTTCGATAAACTGAATGTGATAATGAATCATATTCATTTCGATTAACTTAAACGTTCAACAATGCTAAAGAGGAGTTTCTTTCGAATTCCATAGTAAAACGAATATTTTCATGAATTGGGTTTAAATGAGCGTAGAAGAACTATGTTGCCAAATGATCATCAACGTTTCTGCACCAGCACTTGGGTTTTAGATAAAACGTGGATAAGGCTTTTTCTTTGAAAATCTTCTATGAATATATTAGCAACAACCGGTGAAAGCGGAGAACCTATGGCGACTCTTGATGATTGAGAGCAAAACTTTTTTCGATAATAGGTACTAGGTCACTTGAAATATTTTTCCCGTTAAATAAAGATCTAATAATGCTAATTGAATCAGGTAGCGGCACGTCAGTAAACAAAATCTCGACATCAAAATAACTAGAATATCAGTCGGTTGCACACAAAAATTTTGCAACTTTTGGACAAAATTTGCGGAATTGAGTATAAATGAATCAGTCTTTCCTCCTAAAGGTTTTAATAAACTTGCAAGATATTTAGAGATTGTACACGTATGTGAGTTTATAGCGCTGAAGAGAAATATTAGACATATGAATTTTAAGTAATCTGTAAAATCGGAGGCTTACAGAATCTTTAGGTATTAAAAGTTTTTTATCTTTTGTTAGTTTCTTGTGTCACGTCGAACGAAAATATTTTTCGTGAACGTTTCTCTTTTCCAGCCGTCATTCAACATTCGTCCGTGTCGATCGTCGTATTCGTTTCTTTTTGAACGCGGTCGCGGCTGCTTTTACCGGCCGCCGGTTTTGCTTTTTTGACTTGGGAGCTTTCGATTTCTTCGTCGGCATCTTGTTGGCTCTTTTTGCTTTTAACGGCGACTTCGGTTGCTGCTTTAAAGTCACGACGGCCAATTGTTGTTTTTTGTCGACGGCTGCGTTGGTGGGAGCGGCGGCTGTTGCCTGTTTTTTTCCAAGACAACGGTTTTTTTGCCTGTCTTGTAGACGAGAGCGGTCGCTATTCTGACGAAGGTTGATGCTAGTTTCTTGGGCGACGCCTTAGCTCGCTTTCGAAGCGGAACTCAAAGAAGTATTTTTTCCGGCTGACGAACCGCCTGCTGCTATCCTAAACAAACCGCTCGCTCCTTTTCTTTTTGTTTGATCGAATGCGTCCGTCACGGCCGACTTGATGTACTTTTGTATAAACGACATTTTTTTGGCGGTTATTTTGTAGTTCGATGCAAAGTACTTCTTACTTTTTATCGCGCTGTTTACTATCTTGGAGGTACGCGGATGGTTCGATTTTTTCTTTCGTTTCAATGGCCGAGAAACAGCCGCCGAGCTGTCGGCGTCACCTACGTTCTGTTTCGTTGCCAAAGATTGCACGTCGGCTATTACGATTTTAAATTAAGATCGATATTACGAAAGTATAAAAAAATGTTTAATTCACGGTCGCGTTAGCGTGTACGTACGTACGCAAACAGTCTCGTCGATCGAAGAACGTCTATTTGGATTTATCTTGTTTAAGAGATTTTAATGCAAAAATACGATTTTGGAATGTAATTATGGGGAATTCTTGACTTTTGACTAGTTGAGCTTGTTTTGTTATAGAATTAGAAAGAAACTCTTCTTTACCAATTTTGAACGTTTAAGTTAATCAAAATGAAGATGGTTCATTATTACATTCAGTTTAACGAAAACCTACCCATACGGATAGATATTTAAATGGATTGTCTTATCATCACCCTTTTCAGAAATTATCAGTTCAGTAGTGAATTTTTTAGTGCACAGAGCTGTTCAAAAAGATTGTTAGTCGCAAACAAGTACAATAGAAAAAGTATTAAACAACCTATTACAAAGTTTACGTCTGTCAAGAGTAATAGTGGAATCTATGTCTCAACCAGTATCTATCGCTTATCTATCCTATGTCAAAGGTACCACGAACCGTACAAAAAAAATGTTGTCAAAACATTGATACTCGGTTTTCTACTTTTCCTAAATTGGGTCAACTTTTAAATACGGCGAAGGACGTTACTCCTTTTCAAACTGATGACGTTTATAGCATTCTTTGCTCATGTGGTTATACATACATAGGAGAAACGGGTAGAAGCGTGTGAATTTGTATGGAACACCCACTAAGAACGGGTCATCAAATTATGTTGGCGGTTGCAAACAGCGTCTGAATCAGGGAAGGCAGTATCTTAATAATACTTTCTCCACGAATTCACTATGGCGGATACACTAAAAGCGATGGCTTCTAATATCGGGCAGCTCTTCAATGGGCAGAGAGTGCAAAGCATCTCCCGGCACAATATAGTAAAATCTTCAACAAGAATATGCATGTGCAACGTTAAAACGTTGTACAAAGCTGGTAAATTTGACAATCTGATCTAGGAAATGAAACGTATTAATGTAGACTAAATGGATGCCAGCAAACATCGTTGGATAGAAACAGGAGTATGTAAGCACCAGTATGGGAATTTATATTACTCTGGAAACAACAGGCCAAAACCATAGAAATGTTGTTGCAGTTATTGTGAAAAGCAGTCTGGTATATATAACTAATTTTGTCCTAATTTCTAAAAAAATTATGCTTTTTCAATTACAAAGTTACCCGTTCAAAATAAATATATCACAGGTCTAGGCTGTTACTGCCGACAAAAAATATAACAACCAAGTAGAACACTTCTACAAATCAATCAATAAAATCATTAAAAGATTAAAAGGAGATGAAGTAATATTCATAATGGGAGAGTTTAACGCAAAAACTGATCGCGACCGACGGAGAGATCTGGGTTGGAAGCTTTGGACTTGGTCAAAGTAACGAGAGAAGCGACAAGCTTTATGAATTCTGTCAGCAAACTAAAATGGCAATAACTAATACATGGTTTGAACTATTGAAGCGCAGATTGTATAGATGGACAGCATCACAAACCAAACAGAAACCAAATCGACTAGATTAATGTCAACAAACGATTTAAAAATTGTGTAAAGCATGCAAAAACATAACCCGGCACCGATATTAGATTCGATCATATCTCCATTTTAGCCGACGTAAGACTTAGATTAAAAGTCGCAATAAAAAAAAGAAAAAGGGACAAATAGACCTATCCAAGTTAAAAAATAAGAACATACGAAAAAAAGCAGCAAATGATCTCAATCATAGTCTATCGCAACTTACATGTAAAGATGAAGAAAGCGTGCACTCTAGCTGGAGTGACCTTAAAGAATGAATAGAGAGACTGTGCGACTAACACCATAAAACTGAAAAATATGGTAAAAAGATTAAATGGATGACAGATGAAGTATTGGCTCTGATGGAAAAACAAAAACAAGCAAAAAACAATAAAGAGAAGTATAAGAATAGACCTGGGTCATCGTATCAATATATCGATACGTATCAATACGTCGGGCGTATCGATACGCCGATACAAACCATAAGCTCGTATCGATATTTTGATATGTACCTAAAATATTGTAACAAATAAAAATGCCGTCGTTTAATTATAAATTATTTGGTTTTGATTTTTTCTTTTTTATAATGATGTTAATTAAAGATGTAGAAGAACTAGAAGATCTGAGTCTGAAATATGATGATAATGGTATACACCGCAAGATCAAAAAAACAAAGTAATTACAGTAAACAAAGACTAATTACCTTGTTTGATGAGTAAAATAAGTAGCTGATACTGGAAGAATCTGAGTTAAAAAGGATCTGGGAAAAATACATAACAGACTTGTTTCAGGATCAAATGAGCACATTAAAAGATCAAGGAGCAAATAATGAAGGACCTGATGTTCTGAAATCTGAAGTGCAGCACGCATTGCAAATAGCAAAAGACAGAAAAGCAGTAGGCCCGGATCTAATACTAATAGAAACTCTTAAACTAATAAATAATGAAAAGATTCACATAATATTAAAAGTACTTAACAATATGTACAACTTAGGAGATATACCCCAAGACTAGTTGGAGTCTACATTCGCTGTAATACCCAAAAAACAATTAGTATTATGTTCCATATGCTTAAAACCTTTTTCCATATGATACATGCAAGAATAAGAACTAAATGCAAAGATAATTTAGACGAGACGCAATTTGGCTTTAGAAACGCTTTCGGAACACGAAAGGCTTGGTTTGGCGTAAACCTCCTTTTACAAAAATGCCGAGAACAACGAAGAGATGTGTTTTCTTATTTTATAGATTACTAAAAGGCGTTTGATCGGGTGCTCCATTACATATTAATTAAAAAATTAAAAGACACCGGCGTAGCTGGCAAGGATATGAAATTAATACGAAACCCATACTAGAAACAAACAGCAAAGGTTAGAATAAGAAATATAACAATCGACGAGGTCAGTATACAAAGAGAAGTAGGGCAAGGGTGTATACTTTTGCTCTTGTTATTTAATATGTACTTAGATCAAATCCTTAAAGAAGCATTATAACAGAAGATCTAAACCCTGACAACGCGGTAAAACGCCGAATTGAATATGGTCTGTGCTACTCTACGGAACGGAGGCATGGATGTTGAAGATTGCAACAATGAATAGGCTAAAGGCGTTTGAAATGTGGTTGCAGAGGAGAATGCTGCGTGTTTCATGGGTTCAACATGTAACCAACGAAGAGGTCCTCCGAAACGCACAAACTGGTAGAGAAATGCTAACAACTATCAAGTGGAGAAAGATTTATTATCTTGGTCATCTGAGAAACGTCAAGTATCACCTACTACAACTAATATTAACATGAAAAATTAAAGGAAAGCGAGGTATCGGAAGAAAACAATAGTCCTGGTTAAGCAATATCAGACAATGGACAGGTATGCGTTCTGTAGAACGGTTGTTCCGCGAGGCACAAGGTTGGTATGCGCTAGCTGAAGTGGTCGCCAACGTCAGGTAGAGCCAACACGGCACTTGAAAGAAGAAACATAACGAACTAAAATCACTTAGAAAAAGTTGGTCTTTTAGGAGTGTTCAAAAAAAACTGATAATTTTTGCGGTCTGATCTTTAGTTAGGTATATATTATCTTTATTTATTTTTCAATTTTGTTTTATTTGCTTATGTATGTAAATCATAGTGTTGGCTAGGTCATGAACCAATGTGCTTTTGTTAATAATTATTTGTGTCTAGAAACTTTTTTTCTTAGTGGTATTTATTTCAGGAAAGGTTACCGCGTTTTTGGTGTTTGGGCATTCAGATTTTTTTTATTTGTTCCCAAAGTGTTTTTTTATAATTTACGTAGCCGTTATTAAAACAAAGTTTTTGTCATTTTTATATTATACTAAGACTGTTAGTGTTCTGGTTTCTTCTTAAGTTGTAGGAATCTTTTGTACATTTTACTAGCAGTGCTGAAATGTGTTATTCCACGGTAACTGTGGTGATTTAATGTCTTTTTTTTAATAGATTGGCGTATTCGTGGCACTTTTCTCTGCATTATGGCTTTTTACAGATCTCACGAAATAGTTCTGAGTTCAATCTAATTTTTATTGTAAATTTTTTATTTTTTGGTTTTTGAAAAACTTGAGTTTTTATTTTCCTATACGGAAAGTATAGCGGTCGCAATTTTTTTTCAGAATTTTACCTTTTAATGTCTCTTGAATAAAAAAAAATGTATTTTTGACAAAAAAAATTTGGGTGTCTGTGTGTGTAACGTTGTACCCACGATAACTCTCGAACCAAAACTCCTAATAACTTGAAATTTAGTATGGAGCTGGCTTTTCATATTCTCTCGGTTTTATCAAAAGATGGGCTTGATAAAAAAACCGGAAGTGAGTGTATTTGCCAATTTTAACAGTTTTTCTTATATAATGTGGTACATATTGAAACGTTCTCAAATTCAAGAGCCTTCTCGCAGTTGTTATCCATCTTCTAGAACGTATACCGAAAGATATGGAATGCGAAGACAGCAGTGTTATGAAGATTATTCAAGTCTAAATAAATAAGTCGTTAACGCGTCTGAGATAAGCCTACGGCGAATAATCTGGTACGTGACTTTAACGTAAACAAGTGTAAAACAAGTGTGTGACTTTATCTTATCTTCGTGTCAGCGCTATATATAAATTATACTGTAAGTGTTTTTATTAAATATTATTAGATTTAATTAGTTCGGTTAATTTAAAAGTGTACATATTTTTAGTATAAGTAAAAAAATATTTTTAGTAGTTTAAATAAATTAGTTTTAATAATAAAATTGGCTACAATATGTAAATTATTTGAATGATTTTTTACAGTTTCTTATAGAAATAATTCTTCCTAACAATTTATTCAAATAAAAAAAATTATAACATTAACAATTTATTAGATATTTGATTTATAATTTAAAATAAATTCCAAATAATATCTAGGTTTGAATCCTACCTGCGACTATTTTTTAAAGAAAAAATTCCATATATTAAAGGGATAGCAAGATACGTTAAAAATAATAATGTCTACTAATTTACTAAAGGGGAAAACAATATTGAGGCGCACAAATATAAGGGTTAGTCGATATGACAGCATAACCTCAATTTACCACATTTTGGTTATACGTTAATGAAATCGAGAAGAAAAATTTCAATAAAATGATAGCATGCTAAGAAGTCAATACAAATGTGCGCATATCACTTCGAAGTGGCTTTGTGACAACATAACCTTAAAAAAAATAAAAAATCACATATCCTGAAGGGAAAGCCAAATATGTTAAAGTAACAATTTTCACGGATTATTTCTTTTAAGCAAATAAAAGTATAAACCTAAGTTTTCTGAATTCTCTATATTCCTTAGACTTGGATGTTTTTCTTCAATTTGAAAACACGTCAGTTTTTTTTAATTTTGCAGATTTTTAAGTTCACGGAATAAGTGAAACTTCTTTGCTAATTAATTTAAAAAAACAACGCTTCATAAACACGTGCATAGTCACAACAAAATAAAAGGCAAGGATAGCTCATGTCAATATAAACGTCAGAAATGTAAATAAAGACAATATAGCGATTGTGCTGACCCTTTTTCGTTACTTACCACATTTTCTGAATTTCCCTAAAAAAGTTTCGCTTCAAAAATGTTGATCTTGTGAAACAAAACATAAGTAAATCAACATAAGATTTTATACTGAAAACAGAACATTGTCTGGACAATACATCAATAAAATTACTAGAAGTAATAGTGAGATCTCAAGAGTGATGAGGACAAATTTGATGTCTTTTTAAGTTGGTTATTAGTATAACTACATTTTTTTTCAATTCTTAAATGACTGACACGCGTCCATGGCCCAAAATGGACATCCTAGATTTGAGCGAAGCACGACTTCAATAAGTTTTTACATCATGTAAATGCAAATGAATAAAGTAATCCAAACATGCAAAATTGATTAAATACATTGATTGGTTACATTCAATGAAACATGATTAATTATAAGAAAAATAAATTTATATTTGTGAGCTTTTTTTAGTACTCATCTTACATAATTTATTAAAATTTATGTATCATAATTATTGTTACGTATTAACACGATTTAAACCAAATCAAATGTGGATAATAAGGCAATTAATTGTTTTCGAATAATACAAAATACCTTGTACCAAAATACATTTGGGTCAATTTAAAGATTTACTTTTATAGACTTTGTTCTGAACGATTATAACACAATTTCGATAATTTCGTGAGTGAATGTACATCGTCGATTGTCCACCAATCATTCGTTTGAACAACCACTTCACGAAGACCCAGTTGGTCTTTCGCACGCTCTCCCAGATGGACCAGCACAGGAACGTATTTAAAGGTAACACAAGGATCGCCCTTTAAAAATATGTTTAATTTGAAAAATAGCTTTGCTACTTAATTACTATGTGTCAGTTTACAAATGCATGGGACCTTAATTCATATGCCAAGGTGAATTGTGATTAGCGATTACTCATGATTAGAACATTACGTGCGAGGTAGATGTGATTTGGTATCCTGGAAATACAACAATTTTCAAGGATAAATTGCACTAATTCATTATAAAACTTTACCACTGGTAGATTTTAATAATGAAACTGTATGCTTGATATGACCTATTATGTTTATTTCTTATTGCAATCCAACCCTGTAGTAGACGGTGAGCCGCAAAGGACTCGGACTATTTCTTATTGGTGTGGACCGCAGTAAATCTCATTACGGCTCGTCCCTCCGTGTAAATTACTGCTTGCTCATTTGTGCCATGACTGTGTGCTTCGTTCACAAAACTTCTTTTTTTAAGCAACATTTACGAATCGTAATTAATTATAACGTTTTTTTAGTTACATCTAAGATAATTTTGTTCCGAAGAATATCGTATATAAGAGTTTTGCGTCAAAAAGGGTTGGAAATTGCGGAGGCGGATTATTAAGTTTGCGTCAGACACAGGGTGTGTGAACGAGCCTCGGTCAAGCTCTGATGAAGTGGCGTCCATTATCAGGTCGCTGATGTGTTCAGAACGAGACTATTGTTGGGAGCAGCTTTATGGGCCCTAAACAAAAACACCATTACTGATCTGACCGCTAGCCCCTCATCTCTTACAATAACTAGTTGGAGCCCGTGTCGCCCAGCACTAATTATTGCTCAGCAATTATTATTTTCTTTTTACACGTTTAAAATGCGTACTTCGCGTGTTTTTTAATTGTACAATATCGATATTGCGCACAAATAATTTGTCAAGAATAACCCGTTAGATCATATTATTATTTAACATTATTGCAATTGATTTATTTATACTGAGAGCGCACAATAATATAGTGTGCACGATCAAATAGGCAAGAAGCCGTTTAATAGAGAATCCTACTGTTTTATTAATGGTTGCCATGTCGGGATTCCACAAACAGACAAAACTTGTTACCGACAGCGCCATCCCGGAGGGTCAAGGAACTAAAACCGCATGATACAATATCAATCACTTGTTTCATTAGTCAAATGCTTTTTTAATGACTTTCTTCAGAGTCGTGGTAAGGATAGAGATCACACACTGCCTCATTCTCATCAGCCAAACCCACTAGTTTATTACACATTGCATTCAACTTATACTTAATTGCGTCTTTTCGTTTTTCTTTGCTTAGTGTTATTAAAATATGCATGTGAAGTATCTTTTTCATCTTTAAATCTGTAAGCGTAAGCACTCAAATATTTTAATTAAGCTACTAATAACTTGGTTATTGTTTTCTCTTTTTATACCAGGAGCTAATGCAATAGTTATAACACAAGCAGCTTTAAAATGGTTTTGTTGAAACAAATATCATATGTATCATCGATGTTTTAACAAAAAAGTTCTCAGCATAAACATGAATAATTGTGAATTTAGGTTAAATGTTTTTCTTCGGTAATTATAGATGGCGTTTGTGCCATGATGTCTTTAACGTTTAAATAACAAATATTATTATCTTCTAAGTACAATTAAATTATTTAACTTAAAGTCTTCTCCACAAAAAATTTAGTTTTAATTTATTTTATTTTATAAACATGTTTCGACATTATAAAATGTCATCATTAGTATGTATATAAACAGTACATATTAAATTATAAAAGAACATACCAAGTAATATAATTAAACCGACAAATGTCAAAATAACAAATTGAAACTATCAATAAACACACAGCCAGAAATGATAAAAAATGAATTTAAATTTAAAAAACAGAAAGGTAAAATTAGAATTTAGGATTAAGAAGAGGAGAAATGCTTATATCGAAAAGTTCATTAAGACACGTAGAAGAATTATCATTAGAAACACGATGAGTTTCTAAAATTTCAAGATTGTTAAGATAATGGCTTTTATTACAAAAATAAGAAATTTAATATTAAGATTAGAAGAAAAAGAATGACAAGTAGACAAAATGTGATTAGCAAAGGCAGAACAGGTATTAGAGATATCAGTATTTAAATTTCTATTAATAAAATAAATATGTTCTTTTAATCTAATTTTGAACTTTCTTCCAGTTTGGCCGACATAAGAAGAATTACAAGAAGAACTCGAAATTTTGTAAACACCAGATTTATCTAAAGCAAAAATAGGGTCTTTATTAATAGCTATATAAGATTGTAATTATTATTATTAACATTAAATTGTTTAAACCAATGTTTAAGGAAAAGACAAGAAGGACTAAAGTAAGGAATAGAACGGTAAATATACTACATATTTATTTTATTAATAGAAATTTAAATACTGCTATCTCTAATACCTGTTCTGCCTTTGCTAATCACATTTTGTCTACTAGTCATTCTTTTTCTCCTGATCTTAATATTAAATTTCTGCATTTTTGTAATAAAGGCCAGTATCTCAACAATCTTAGAACCTTTTTAATGATAGTTCTTCTACATGTCTTAATCAACTTCTCGATATAAGCATGTCTCTTCTTAATCCTAAATTCTAATTTTACCTTTCTATTTTCTTAATTTAAATTTATTTTTTATCATTTCTGGCTGTGTGTTTGTTGATAGTTTTAATTTGTTATTTTGACATTTGTCAGTTTAATTATATTACCTGGTATGCTCTTTTATAATTTAATGTGTAAGCTATATTTTTAATAATTTATACTGTTTGTAGACATACTGATGATGACATTTTATAATGTCGAAACATGTTTATAAAATTAAATGAAATTAAAACTAATATATTTTGTAGAGAAGACTTTAAGTTAAATAATTTAATTGTATATCTAATACTCCACTTTGAGGATAGATTACTTTAACGTTATCTTCTAGTTTTTCCAAAATTTTAAAAATTAGTTTAGTTCTGTTTACATGGTTTAGAACTAACAATCTTCTGCTGTACCTATAAATTTGAGTAATGGGGAAAAATTGTAAAATTTGGATATATTACATTTTTGTCTTTCGACCGTAAAATCAGAAAAAAAATTGGTATTTGCATTTTCGCACTATTTCAAATAACACCACATATAGAATATGTGACTTAAGTCAATTTCATTTTTAAAAAAGTACATAGAATTATGCAATACATTGTACTATCTGTAACAGAAGAACTTCAACATTTTTTTATTACTGTCAGAAATTGTAATCTTTATTACATTGGTCTGCATGAAAATCGGCCCTGATACCATTCTTGACTATTCTTATGTAAAATGACCTCCTGAATCTAAAAATGAGCTCCGTTTTTACCCATCACCCACTTATAATATTTATACCAAAGTATATGGCAAAAGTTTTGCTATAAAATGTATATTAAAACAACAATAAAATACAAATATATAAAAACAGTAAAAAATATCAATAAACAGTTAGGAAGATTCACTGCACGACGCTGGCGATCTCAATACCACATGCAAGTTTGAACAGGAATTTTCGACAGGCTTGAACTTGCATTACTCTTCTCATTATAGTATATTACATTGTTTGCTTAACTGCTTCGATCAGTACATCTATAGCGGTTGCAGAGTTAACTTTTCGACGTTTTAAACGTGCTGGATTTTGTGTTCATTTTTGTTCATTTGTGTAAAACAGTAAAACTACTTTTACTTCGGATTTTTTCAAGTGACTAAGTGTGATTTGTGGTTAATGTTGGCTGTTGAATTACTGTTTAATTATGCCACGCGAGTGTAAAAATCATCCCGATAGCTTCTGCTATGTCTGAGGGGAATTAACTTTAAAAGCGCAACGAAAACCCCTTTCTCCGCTTGTTAAAACAGCTTATAAATTGTATTTTGATTGTCAAGTTGGCGACCAAGACAAGACTTGGGCTCCATCAGTTTGCTGTACGACTTGTTACAGTAGTTTGAACCAATGACTCAAAGGTACCCGTAAATCAATGCCATTTGCTGTGCCCATGGTTTGGCGTGAACCTCGCTGTCATCTTACAGATTGTTACTTTTGTATGACTTTCACCGTCGAGTTTTCGAGCAAAAGTAAGCATACAATTCAGTATCCTGATATTCCGTCAGCTCTAAGACCTGTTCTTCATAACGATACTTTGCCAATCCCAGAGCCCCCAAACACTTATATTCTAGAGCCGGAATTTGATTTAAAAGACTCTGAGCCACAACCTAGGGCTTCGAATGATACGTTTAATGATGATGAAGAGTATTCCGCAGATTTAGTTTCTCAGCAACCTCACCTCCTCACTCAATCGGAATTAAATGATCTTGTCAGGGAATTGCAGTTACCCAAGACTAAATCTCAGCTTCTAGGATAGCGACTTCAACAGTGGAATCTCTTAGAAAAGGTAGTAAAAATATCTTCTTACAGGACCAGACAAGCAACCCTAAAATGTCTTTTCTCAGAAGATAAAAGTTTAGTGTTCTGCCCTCATGCAAATTTATTGATGACAGAGCTACAGATGCCGTGTGACCCAAACAAATAGAGACTGTTTATAAACTCATCAAAAACAAGCTTAAAAGTTATCCTGTTGGCAAATGGAAATGACTTCCCATCAGTTCCAGTTGCATACTCTGTTGATATGAAGGAAACGTACGAAAACATCATCAGAATCCTTGATAAAATTAGTTATCATGATTATAAGTGGAAACTTTGCGCTGACTTAAAAGTTGTTGCTCTACTCACGGGCCTGCAATCAGGATTCACAAAATATTGCTGCTTCTTTTGTGAATGGGATAGCCGAGCGCGAGATAAACATTACATCGTACGGGACTGGCTTCTGCGAGAAAATCTTATTCCTGGTCAGAAAAATGTCGCCCACAATCGTTTGGTTCCGAAGGAAAATATTTACTTACCACCCTTACACATCAAACTTGGATTGATCAAGCAGTTTGTGAAAGCAGTGGACAAGACAGGTGGCGCATTTCAATTTTTGAAAACTAAATTTTCTCGTCTATGCGAAGCTAAAATCAAAGAAGGCGTTTTTGTTGGTCCCCAGATTAGACAACTCTTCCAAGATTCGACGTTTATTGAACACCTAAATCGAAAAGAAAAACGAGCTTGGCTTGCATTTTAAAACGTTTGTAAGAACTTCCTGGGTAACCACAAAAGTAAAGATTATGTCGCTCACGTCGAGGAACTACTTTTAGCGTACAAGGACATAGGATGTAACATGTCTCTTAAAGTTCACTTCCTTCACTCGCATCTGGACTTTTTCTCTGAAAATTTAGGAGCAGTCTCGGATGAACACGGGGAACGGTTCCATCAAGACATCGCTAAGCTAGAGAAGAGATTTTTAGGGAAGTGGAATGCAAGCATGTTGGCGGAGTACTGCTGGTTTTTGAAACGAGAGAACTGTACTTCAAGGTATAAAAGGAAAGCAAGCACCAAGTAACGATGAATATCCTTTTATTTATTACTGTTTATAGCTAAAATAGTTCATTTTCCCATTTAAATTAAATTCATGTCCATATATTTATTATTATAATAATTATTATAATTATTATTATCGTTCGATAAATAAATTATAATTAATTTATCGAAAAGTGGTAAAATTAGAGATTTGGGGCTCCCTCGAAAATGGTGGGTGATAGAAGAAAACGGAAGACATATTTGTATTCAGGACATCATTTTACATAAGAATCACCCGCAATAGTGTCAGGGCTTAATAAAAAAATATTTTTGTGCAGACCAGTGTAATCAATCAACAATTATACAAGTTCATTCCTAGAGTGGCTAAATGTTGCTTATTTGGCTTCAACACGATAAACAATTCTCTGTTTTAGCTCAACATATGCTCGGATTTTATTTCTACATGCTTTAATATACACGTTTTTATTTACTTTGACCATAAATACCACAATGGTTAGTAAAAAATTTCACCAAATTTTCTAAGATTTTAGCTTTTGTCTTAAAACTTTTTGTAATAACTTCACATGTACCAATGTTAAGCCATGTGACTTTGAAATAAGGTACCACTCAAATTTTATGATTGATTCTAATACTATTTGATATAATGAATTATAATATGCGAAGTACCAGAGTGACACCCTAAACAAAAACCTATTTTATTTATTTTTTGCAGGTTAAAAATGTCTGCAAATACCAATTGCTGCATTTCTAGCTGCAATCGTACTAATTTACTAGTGACTGGTGAAGTAGATCAACATATACATCCAAGGACCAAATTAAACGTGCAGTAAAGAATAAAAGCCACCTGACCCTAAACACCCAGAACGATAAAATACTTTCAGAGAGTGCAGAGCATTGGATAAAAAAAAACATTATTCAAATTTGCCAAGATCGTGGTGACCAATGAAGAGATGAGGTTTGCGTACATGCTATGGAAGCAACGAATGATCTACATACAGCAGAAAGACTGTACTATTTTTCATGCAACATAAATTTATACCCGCTCGAAATGTTAACAGTACACAGAGCAAAGAGGTCGCTAGTCTCTACTATGAACAGCAATCGTAGTAGTACGTAGAATTCTGTACGGCTGTATGCTACGTACATAAGCAATAGTGGTACAAGAAGCAGTAGAATTTTAATTTCTGATATTTTAGACTATTTTGGTAATTACCTTGTAGTTTTCAGTTCATCAGAAACAGCTAGTATCATTTGTTTCTGTAAAGAAGCAGCACCTATTCTTAATTTTAGAAATTCTGCGGACGATGGCTTGAACATGTTCAAAATAGTTTCTACCATTAAGTCTGAAATTAAAGCAGTTTCTGTTGAACAAACGAAGGATTACACTATACGCGTTTGCACCGATGATGTGATATAAGCGACAAGTGGAACATTGATAAGTTTCTTGATGCAGCTAATGCCAAAAGAACATCTGGCTCCATGTCTTATTGGAAACACTGTAACTAGAATTATGTTAAAACGTATAATGTGTCTCTTGGTGTAACACTTCATTAAGATTATTCATCAAGACAACTTATTACTGTATAGTTTTTTAATTTTTTGCAGTTTTGATGAAGTAATGCGGTACAAATCATCAGTGGCAAGTACAGTTTGCCGTAACATGTAATTAGAAAATTTTGAACTACAGGGAGTCAATACATTAAAATCCGACTGATTCAACAGTAGACAATTTTGATATACAGATCTCAACAAATAGACTGAGATCAACGCACTCTCTCGCCATGATTGTATTAGAACAGTGTAAAGATAACGTGCAATCTTCTGTTATTATTAAACGGTTAAAATAGGTCGAAATTATTTTTCCCAAGCCACCTGACATACAAATCGAGCATTGCCATGGTACTAAAAAACCATCTATGCCCGACGATGTAGTTAAAATGTTTGTTCAGTCACTATCTGTTTTGACAGGAACAGTTGTGTCATTTAAAACAGCTAGAACTAATGATTTCAAATTTTTTAAACAAATGTCAGAAGATCCTAGCAACACACCATAATATGATGGCTTTATGACGAAGTGTGCTCGAGAATCACATATGGATATATCTTCAAGGACTAACACAGTTTACTCACCACTCTTAGATATGAAGCCAGTCGATCATGAAACTATAATCACCGCTATGTATGCAGCTCAAAGGTTGACTAAATTTGTGGGGCAAGCATTTACTGTGTTTACGGCAGACCAACAACTTTATCGTTAGTTGTACAAGTGTTATGGGTTCATTCAGAAAGATTAAGAAACTTCCTTGTACGATTAGGAAAAATGCACATCTTAATGTCATTTGTTAGATGCGTTGGAACGTTAATGCCATGTTATGGCCTGACGTTTACTGATATTAGAGCTATGGTTGGAAAGAAGTTTTCACACAATATTTGAGCATTACGTATAACTGTGGAAGAACTACTATCGCATTTGTTCTCTAACGAACATATAAGTGACTGATTCATTAAAATATGCCAAGTAATAGTAGAACATCAAAACGTTGGACGTACCGTCTAGTAAAACCAGTATTCATCATGTTATTGTTCATACGCCTCATGCGCGGAGATAACTAACCTTTGCATTTGTGAAGCAATAATACTTTATTTTTTTTATTCAAAACATTGGAACTATACTTGTTATGTAACATATTATCTGCAAAGCAAGGAACAACTAAACCCCGTTCTGCGTAAAAAGCTTCTGAGCGGTGAGCATGTGGCCCGTCATAGTCTAGGAATATGGAATCTTATATCGACCGACATGCCAATTGGAACAAAATTTATGCGCTTTGGTAAACGTCGTGGTAGAAGAAAAAGAATAGCATTGTAACCAAGCACGCTTAAAAAGTAGGTACTATTATTGCATGTTTGTGGTCAGTTATAGATAGGCAAAAAATAAGAAAAAAACTTAAAACTTGTATAAACCATTTTGTCATTGAAAACCACTGCGATGGTATTGTTAGTATACATAGTGGTCATATTGGAAACACGAAAGTAAATGTGGATGATGCTGCATGGCTCGGAAAAAAGCAAACACAAAAATTTGAGAAATCACTGCCAAAAGGATTTTATGTTCCTTTGAAAAAGGAAGTTGTCACTTTGTCATATGACAACAAACAAATGTTCGTAGAACAAACGTGTCTCTATAACGCAGAGGCTGTCTACGCACGTGCTCTACAACTGATGACCCGTAATGTTGAAATATGCAGCCTGCCAAGTTTTTTGGTTATGAATTGTCACTAGTCCCATCAGTACTATTTGATAAATCGCTTATGAAGCATTTGCATAGCATTTATGTCGATGGCAACAAGTTAATGATTGATACGGGAGCAACACTATCATTCGTCCTGACATGTTATTGGAAAACGAAAAGACATCTTCAGTAACAGTACGACTTAGAACGGCGACAGGCAAAGAAATACCTACTCACAGACAAGTGAAAGACCTTCAAGTACTGGTAGCCGGCCGACATCACAGAAGAAGTTATCCTGGGAAAGAACGTTATAAAGAAGTATGGGTTTTATGATTATATGAAGAACGATGTTCTGAAGATCGACAATGAGTGCAACCGTGACTTTGCTTGCAAGGACTGAAAGTGTGGTGATAGCACGCCTAGATGGAAATCTCCGGAAATGCTACATTCACGCGATTGAACCAATAGAGGGCAATTTAGCTGAAAAAAGACTACTCGTTAGCAGAACTTTAGTACAAATGAAAAACACGATGGATCTTAAATGTCAACTCAGAACCAGTAACGCTAAAAAAGGAGATCGTGGTGCTCCAATGCATACTAGTATCTCAAATTATAAGATCTATGAAGTCTTACAAAGATACGTCGCCGACAAAGTGTCCACAACACCTATTAGACATTCTTATTTAAAAATTTCAAAACCTCAACCAAGACGTTGAAGTTGAAGTGTTGATCCAGCAGTGTCAAAATGCATTTGCGCTGGAGAGTAGTTCCAAAGAAGGAACTAACGTGCTGACTTTCTTTGGCAAAAAGAAAAAAAGCCGAACCAATAATTATGGATATGGAGTAAGAAGGTGTGATTGAACTTTCAAGTAGCTCATGGACGTCCCCAATCGTACTTCTAAAGAAGAAAAATTAATCAACGAGGTTTCGCGTAGACAGCTAAACGGACAAAAAGGACAGCTGCCCTTTACCGATAATTGATTATTCGTTAGACATGCTGTCAGGATCCCAGTGATTTTCCACGTTAGATTTAAAGAGTGGTCACTGGCAGGTAGAATTATAAACTATTATGTTAAAAAGTTGGTAGTTTAAAATTTTTTGAACATAAAAATTGTCCTCGACACGCCCACCTTTCGTCGGCGATTGTCAATTTTTATAAGTGCGCATTTTATTCACTTTCCGGTAATATTTGGTGCAACACAGACCTCTGCGCCCAACAAGGCTTTCACCGCTAAGTTATTTCACGGGATTCCATGTGAATATGCAAATTAATTTTGTGTCTATCTAAGCGAAAGTCTAATTGAGGTGAGTAATATTTGTGTATTGGGGGTTTAATTTGATTCTTTTCTAATTGTCTATAGCAGATTTCTATACCCTCCACACGTTTTTTTTATCGGTGAAGATAACAAACAGATGGCATATTTGGGAAAAAATTTCCATGACGTCACGTTACTATAACTTAACTGTTCACACCGTCAAGGAGTTGGAAACCGTTGAAGTTGCAATGTTTTTTAGGAGAAAAGGCCACCATCAGTTGCTACACTAAGTCGAAGAGAAACGCTGCGCATTCGCTATCTCAAATGATCGTATGCTTTAAAAACGAAATTTACTTGTGTTAACGCCGTATGTACGTTTTGTGTTAAATTTAATATTACGTTTTAGGTAATACAGGTAGTACTTTGTTAGTCATGTCGATTGTTGACCGTACGTACATGTTAAGTTAACACAATTAATTATAAGATCCTTTTATGCGTCACAAAGTCGTATGCAGTGCGCGTTGAGTCTCTAAGTCTTCATTTTTTGTTACATACTTTTGTGATTTTAAATTTACGAATATAAAGTCATTCCTTCTTCGAACGTAAAAGTTTAGACCGATTAGGTCAGTTTACTGTACGACGGGTTGCCCAGTATAGGGCGCAACTTATATTTGGTCCGGCCCATGTATTAACGTTTAGAAAATTTACGTAATTATATTTATGTACCTTTTTCATCCATTTTGGAATTATTGTCTGTGATTCTGTGTTTTTACTTTTGTCGTATTATTTGTTCTTTTCTAGCTACGGGTAGAGTTAAACGATATCTCCCTAATTTAATTTTTTATTGTTTTGACGCTTTTTTAGATTTAATCTATAATTTAGCATCACAAAGCCTTAGCCGTTGCTTATTTTTTGGTTACACGAAAACCAGGGTAACAAACCCAAGGATCGTGAAAAAACAGCTTTTACGATCAGAATTAGTTTGTGGCAGTTCACTACGATGGCCTTCCGCCTGTGTTATGCTCCTGCAAAGTTTGAGCGTTTGATGGAAACCATCTTGCGCGGACTGTCTTGGAAGACGTGCTTGGTTTACCTAGACAACGTCATCGTGGTTGGAAGATCGTTTAAATACACTTTAACAGCTTAAGAGAAGTGTTGCAGCGACTACGTAGGGCAAATCTAAAACTGAGAGAGAGGAAGTACAATACTTTGGTCACGTCGTATCTAGAGATAGAGTAAAGGCTGACCCAGACAAAATCCGAGCAATCAACAAACATCAGGTCCAAAGTTTTCTTAGGTTGTGCACCTATTATAGACAATTAGTACCTAGATTTTGCATTATTGACGAAATTGACTAAAGAAAGAGCAGAATTTAGATAGAATGAAGACTGCGAAAATGCTTTTCATTAACTAAAACAGGCCATAGTCACTTCACCGATTTTAAGATTTTTAAGAGAAAATGGAAAATTTGTTTTTTTCGCAGGTCATTGTTATTGGAACGCTGATGCCTTGTTTAAAAGACCATGTACGACGGACTGCAGCCATTGTTTGCGACTTAAAGAAATGATTGATGTCGAGTAAGAACCTGAGTAGTGCCGTCGCGAACAAGAAAACGATCCCCAAATAAGACTCTCCTGAACTGGAAAGGAAATGGCAGACGACCAACCTGGGAAGAAGTGAGTGCTTTGGGCAGAAACATTAAAGCGTTCTGAGCGCAGTGGGATTCTTTGATAGTAGAAAACAGTCTTCTTAAACGATTTTTAGAGAGTGACGAGGGCACGGAAAGCAGATTACAGTTGGTAGTGCTAAAGAGCTGGGTGTCACAAGCATGTCCACGATGGTACATCAGGAAGACACTTTGGCATTAAGAAGACATTGGGAAAAGTTCGAGAAAGATTTTACTGGATGAACTGCAAAGAGAACGTTATGAAATGAAGCCGTTAGCGAATGGTCTGCGCATCAGGAAATTATCCAGCAAAAAAGCGCAAAGCACCAATGAAGCAGTACAACGTAGGAAGCCCTTTAGAAAGAGTTTTGATTGACATTACAGGGCCGTTTTCAGAATCTGATTAGAAAAACAAATACATCTTGGTGGCGATGGATTATTTCACAAAATAGACCAAAGCTTACGCCATACCCAATCAAGAAGCAGTTACAGTCGTAGGTGTATTAGTAAAAGAGTTTTTCCGCTGGTTTTGAGTTCCGTTGGAATTACACTCCGACCAAGGTCGCAACTTTGGGTCTGACTTGTTTTAAGAGGTTTGCCGATTGTTGGAAATTAAGAAAACTGGGACGACGACTCTCCATTCCAAATCTGATAGCATGGTTGAGCGGATGAATCAAACAATGGGAAAATACTTAGCCAAAGTACAGTTCGAACACTAAAGAGACTAGGATTAGTACCTGCACCGTTTCCTAATGGCATACCAATCATCCGTTCTCAAAAACGCAGGCCAAACACCATCCTGTGTCATGCTCGGTCGCACAATGCGACTGCCATGCGACCTCCAATTTGTACGAAGACCGAAAGAAGAAGTTGCTGGAGAAAACTATGTCAGCAAGCTGACCAAGAGGCTAAACGAACTACATTAAAAGGTTCGTAACAAACAAATTGCCAGCAAGAGAATGAAGACCAGATATGACGTCAAGGCACAAAATAGTGGGTTTCAACCTGGTGACGCGGTGTGGTTGTATAATCCCCAAGAAAGACGTGGTTTGTCGCCGAAGCTGCAGAGGCAATAGAAGGGTCCTTATGAAGTCGTGTACTACCCAGAGGCCAAAAGCGGTCGTCTAGTCCCGTTTGCTGGCGATAACCACATTACGCAAATTCAGGTCCGAATCAGAGTAATAACTAGCAAAACAGAAATCAAGCCAAAGAAATGGACTTGACATGTCCAGAGGAGTTGCAGTTGTATTTAAAAAAAAGTTTGGACAGCTAGATAAACTACAAAGTTAGCAACTGGCGGTCGGAAAAGTTTTAAAACTACGTGGTGACGCCACCATCAAGAAGTACTTACGTACAAAACCGTTATACGAAAATCTGTAGCGAGCATTATGGAATCTCAAGAGAGAAATAGAGTTCCACAATATTAAGAAATTGGCAGTACCCCAGCTGGTCGTCGTTGGTGGTCGTCTTCCGAGGAACAGGCGTTCGAGTGTTGGTCTGCAGTTACTAACCAAGTAGAACATGGGTTTAGGAAAAGTCCATTAACTGCTACTTCTATGCTCAATGAAGTTGCCGAAATGGAGAAACCTGTCCCTATGGCCACGATCCTTTCTACCGGTGTCACGTCAAGTTTACTGTTCTAGGACAGAACCGTTTTAAGAAGGGCGCAGTGAAACGTTGACGAACTTGTCAGTTTCGAGAGCGTTCACGAAATTTTTATTCTCTGGATAGATAACAGATATAAAAACGGTCCCGTGAGCATGGGTCAGTTATTCAAAGTCGGAAGTGTTAAGAATATGTTTAAATAAATAAGTATTTAACGTGTGTGTGAGATATATATAACGGAGTATAAACGTACGTGCTGTTAATATAAGCAAGTGTCAGTTTTAAGATAAACAGAAGTTATCCGCGGACATTATTTTTCCAGTGATTGTAATACATAAATTAATGTAAGTGTTTTTCTTAAATATCGTTAGATTTAATTAGTTCGTGTGGTTTTAAACTTGTAATTATTTTGTGTTATAAATAAATCAGTTGTAAAGTTCGTTACAGTACTATTAGTTCTGATTGTTTTGGACGCACCTCTTAGAAATTTTGTGACTTTTTCAAACCGTTTAGTTGACTAAGAAATATACAGTAATTTTTTTTTGAAAACGTGTGGTTTTTATGTATATAAAAACTGTGTACATAGAAATGTTTTATTTAGCATAAAGTATAACACCTATATAACCTAAATAACTAAAACGTATAAGTACATACAGTAATTATAAGTAAGTTAGTAAACATCACTCATGTTTACACAACAAATTAAGAAAGTACAGCAGCTTTTTAAAACAAAAAACAAATGTTTGAATATAAAATCTAGTCAATTGATTTTGAAACGAATGTATTAAATCAATTATCATTTCACTGTGCTACATAAACTGTTTGAATAATATTAAATTGAGTAAAGTTTGTAAATTGACATTTCTATTTTCCGAATGATTACAGTTAAAATAAATATTTTGCTAAAACACAACGCAATATTAAATTTTCTTGTTTTTGTGTCATTAAAAGTAATATAAAAACATTTCTCCGGGCAAAACTATGAATTATAGGTTAGTAACGGTCTTTTCGTAATATATTACTTTTTGAGATTTGCCATTCTCTAAAATAAACTGAAATATTTCAACCTATACGCGCGTATTTAATTAATTTATCTATACGCACTAACGCAAACTAATTTGAAATATAAATTATTTCATTTAAAAGATGTCAAAACGAAATTAGTTAATTATCGAACTGATGGATATGTGCAAACAGATCATTATTCGACAATTACATTCGATGTTATCAACAGTTGTTAATTGGCAGCGCAAAAATAATTTTGCTATTATAATGCCAATAAACTCTAAATCCACGCTGTCTTTTTGCGTTTGTAAATATTAATTTTACCAGAAGTATATTTATTTTTTGGCTCGAGTGATATCGTGAAGTTTGGAATATTCCGTTAGATCTTACTCAGTTTATTTATCTATCCAAGTATAGAACATCGTTAGTTTACAGTAACGATGCGACAAATCGTGTTCTGTTTGTCACTCGTATAAACCGACATTTTCTCACTAATTCCAAGAAAGGTTTAATTATAGCGTAAAAATAGTTAAAAAAGAAAATTTAAAGGGCGATGTTATAACGTTTCCAAGTACCTTTTAATTACTTTATCCTTTCACGAACTTGCTTAGGGTGCTATAATCTTATAAATTTGACAGCTCTATAAAAGTCTAAATTTGTATATGTAAAAGTGTCTGACCATTAGGAATTGATCCAATTGAATATAATTTAATTGTTCCTTTAAAACGTCACTTTACGTTATCCTTATCAACAAAGTAATTAAACTCTAATTTTGGACATTCTGATAGTGTATAATATAAAATCGCAAATTTGTAAGATGAGTTGTTTGGAAAAGCTGTTGTAAATTATGTTGTTGTTTCGATTGCTAATGTCGAGGTGTTTGCGATAGTGTACCACTCGTGTAGGTTTTAACGCTTACCACATGGCTATGAACGACGACATTAATGCATATCCAAAATAGAACCATCATAGCAACGGATATATTCAGAGGAGTGACATAATCAATAGAATTATGCAAAAAGTGTAAATTTAGATTGACTCGACTACAATTTATACACACTATAAACTAGTGTGGCTGTTAAATGTCATGTTTAGTTGCAACCGCTATTTTTAAAGGGATAAATTTTATAATTAACTTAGGGCTCCCTAATATTTCATAACAAAGTTAACAAAACGTTGTCTAGTTTATACATGATATATGTTAACTATACGCAGGTCAAAATAGTAAACTAGACACTTGAATTATATAAAATTTCATGCTTTTTTTAAGAACAACCCTTATTAATTTTTATAATATTAAAATATTATAAAGCATTAGTTATTTTGTTTGTACAGACACTTTTTTTTTATTCTGACGTCTCTTATTATTCTTGCAAATTATTACATAGTCACTCTAAATCTCTTTAAACAGTTTTGTTAATAATTATTTACATTTGAGTGCGTGTAAATAGTTTATTTCAGCGCAGCAGCTTTTTTTGATAATCGAATCCAGTGCGCGAGGTTCTAATTAGCTCAAGTGACAATAATTTAAACTAATAAAATAATATAAAAAATTACAATAATCAACAATTACAAGTATTTTTACTTTCCTATAAGGAAAGTTTAGCGATCGCAATTTTTTTCAAAAAATGTCTAGTAACTTGAAATTTAGTATGGAGCTGACTTTTTATATTTTCTTATATAATTTCGTACGTATGTAAATTATTCGAATGATTTTTAGTTTCTTATAAAGTTAATTCTTCTTAACAATTTTTCAAATACTTTTTTTTTAATATTAACAGTTTATTAGATATTTGATTTATAATTGAAAGTCAATTCCATATATGATCCTAGGTTCAAATCCCGCCTACGACAATTTTTTTTTTTAATTCTATATCTTGAAAGGAAAGCAAAATACGTTATCAAATAACAATTTTTCTCTAAATTCTTTTGACTTGTTTATATACGAAGAGCTGCATCTTATTTAAATTATCTTTGGATGTACCCACGATAACTCTCGAACCAAAAGTCCTAATTACTTGAGATTTGGTATGGAGCTGGCTTTTCATATTCTCTCAGTTCTATCAAAAGATGATTTTGATAAAGAAACCGGAATTGGGTGTATCCGTCATTTTTAACAGTTTTTCTTATATAATTTTGTACGTATGTAAGTTATTTGATTTATTTTTACAGTTTCTTATAGAATTAATTCTTTCTAATAAATTATTCCAATAAAAAGTTTTCTAACATAAACAGTTTATTGGATATTTGACTTGTTTATATACGGAGTGCTGCATCTTATTTAAATTATCTTTGGATGTACCCACGAAAACTCTCGAACCAAAAGTCCTAGTAACTTGAAATTTGGTGTAGAGCTGGCTTTTTATATTCTTTTTGTCAAAAGATGGGTTTGATAAAAAAACCGGAAGTGGGTATATCCGCCATGTTTAACAGTTTTGCTTATATAATTTTCGAATTATTTTTACAGTTCCTTCAATCGTGTACATATCACTTCAAAATGGTTTTATGACAACATAACCTTAAAAAAATATGTAAATATTCCTTCATCATTCCTTATAGGAAATTCGTGTGGTTACTATACCAGCTTTTTATGTTGATATTGTAGGTACAGTGTGTAGACTTTCATTGCGCACTACCTGTACAAAATTCTGATAACGTCAACAATGAAGTATTATCCAAGCTAAGCGCCAGCGACTTTATCATTCTTCACTCTTCTAAGAACCCCTCCTTTTGAATTTCTGTCGTCAGATAGCCAGTAGCTCTCTTTGTTCCCAACGAGACGGGTCGACAAATTTTGCGCTTCACGTATTTTGATCGAAATATGGATATTGAGTAAGTATTACTTTTTAAAATAAAAAAAATCCATTGAAATATGTTTAGAAATGAAGTATGTTTATTAATCGATAATAATTGTCTTTAAAAAAAATTGTAGTCAAAGCTATTCATGACTAAAGTGCAGAGTACCATTTTTGGAACGCTGGGCACTTGTGATAGCGTTTTTTTTTTAATTCTGTATTTTTCACTAAATAACAAGTTTTTGCTCTTAGACAGTAACTTAGAGGGAAGAATTATACAATATCCGATAAACTAATAGTATAATGAAATTTTGATATTAGCCACTATCAAATGTCTTTTATTTGCAGCGCCTTAGCAGCAATTCTCGAACCAGGTTTTTTAGTTCAGGAAGCCCTGGAAATGATACTGGCTGATGATGAAGAAGAATTTGAAAGCGATCTTTTTATTGCACCACCTGAACCTTTTTTAGTTAGTGATGAGGATTCCGGTGATGAAGATTCTGGCGGAGATTTTAACAAATTAAATAGAAACCAGCTATTAGCTGATGCCGAATTAAGACCACGAGTTTTGACAGATCGCTTGCCAGATACAGGTAGAAAACAGGACTACGCCATAGGTGACCTTATGTATTTATCGAGAGAATTTTCTAAGCCAAACTATGAAAAGCATTCTTCGAAATCAATTGTTGAATTATTTGAATCATTTATCGACGATATCCTGATTAGTTTTTTAGTAGAAGAGACAAATAGATATGCGTCCTTTTTGAATTCTACACCAAACATTACTGGACAAGAAATAAAATGTTTTATTGGTATTTTACTTTTGAGTGGCTATAATAGACTCCCTTGCAAAAGAATGTATTGGGAGCATCACGAAGATGGATTCAACGTATTAGTTTCCAACGCAAGGAGAAGAAATCGTTTTGAGCAAATTTTACAATTTTTACATTTGGCTAACAACGAACAATTCATTCCTGGTGGTGATAAAATTTGGAAAATCCGACCAATAGTGAATAGACTGAAAAAAAAATTTATAGAAAATTTTGTTCCAGAGCAAAATTTATCATTTGATGAGAGTATAGTAAAATACTATGGTAGACATGGAATAAAGCAGTTTATCAGAGGTAAACGGATCCGGTTTGGGTACAAGGTGTGGTCCCTAAATACGAGTGAGGGTTATTTGATAGAGTTTGAAGTGTACCAAGGAAAATCAGTTTCAATCAATGAAGAAATAGAAAAATCGGTTGGGAAAGCTGCAGCACCGTTAGTAAAAATGATAAAGAACTTCCCCGAACATCTCCAAAATCTCCGTTTTAATTTTCATTTTGCCAATCTATTTACAAGCTTCAATTTACTCAAATATCTGGCGGACAATGGATTTGGTGGTTGTGGAACAATAAGGGAGAACCGAATCCCACTTTGAAAATATTATAAGCAAAGCTAATGGTACATTATTATGTAAATGGAAGGACAATTCAGTAGTAAATGTTGCTTCAAATATTTATGATGTGGACCCAATTACCAATGTGAAAAGATATTCGCAGAAATACAAGGCTCAAATACAGATACCGAGAACATTTATTTTTGGTAGGTATAACGCATCCATGGGCGGAACTGATCAGATGGATGAAAACATTGCAAATTATCGAATTAAGATACGCAACAAGAAATGGTACTGGTCATTATTTTCCTGGTTAATTGATGCTTCCGTACACAATGCTTGGCTCTTATACCGTCGCTCAGTAAGTGATATTCTCCAATTACAATTTCGGAGAGAAATCGTTTTGGCATACCTGAAATCATATGAAACATTACCGAAGGGGACAGGAAGATCTTCAAAATCTTTAAAAATTCAGCAAGTTCTGGCATATGACAGAAAAGACCATTTGGTACAGAAAATACCAGACAACAAACGAAGACGTTGTGCTGGTCCGGAATGTTCCACTAAAGCTCGTACAATGTGTGGTAAATGTAACATAGGACTGTGTATTGACTGTTTTTATTCTTATCACACTAAATAACTTCGATTATTTTATTGTTTGTCATATATAGCTGTAGTTTTAGCAAAGAATCATTAAAGTGTTTACATATCAACACCTTCTTCCCTATTATTGTGTATTTCTTTTATACTTTAATTAATATCCCATTATATAAAAACTAGCTACCGTAAGTGCTCGCGGACCATATGGTACGGGGGTTGGTGGGGTTATGAGAAGTGCCAAATTTTTTAAAATATTTTTTTGGGTCATTTGAGACCCTAATCACTAAGCCGTATTAAGAAAAGAATAATTGCAAAGATTTTTTTTTCTGGGCAGTAATGGGTTAATAAGATTACGAAGGTGTTTGTTTAAGAAAATACATAAACAACTACTGTAATGTTTAAGAATCAATTTTTATATATTGTTGTATACTACCCAAAAATATTAAGAAATATAATTATTTTTAAAAAATAAACGGATTTTTGTAATAGCAAAGGCTTCCACGGCCGGAATCTATACTAAGATAAGAATGTCTTCCCGGTTTCGACCGCGTCATTGTTGTTGTAACCGAAGTTGCCAACGTTTTGCTCACTTCTGTAAGGGCCTTCATCAAGGCGTAAGATAAATCGCAAAACTCAAACAAGCAACCGAAATCTAACTAAGAACTTCTCAAAAGTTAGGTTATCCACTTGTGAATCAAGCCATAATCTAAACTCTGAAAAGGTAAGAAAGAAAACGATAACTTGAAAAAGCAAACGAAAATTTAACAAAGAACCACTACCGGGTTAGGTAATCAACTTGTGAACCAAGGCAAATTCTAATCTCCGTAGAAGTGACTTCAGAAGAAATAGTCTCCGTATATAAAGGAAAAATATCGTCACGAATGGTTAAGCTCGACTCTGATTGGGGCGTGTTTTCGATAAATGACTAATGACCGGGAACCAAAGAGGGGATAGCTCGAAACCATGATCGCGATTGAAGTTATTGGGGTGATTTCTATGCTTTCTCGGAATTTCCTGTTGAAAAACAATGGAGATTTGGCAATTAACGAAACATTATCTAAATCTATCTTGTGACCTGTAGTAACATGATGTTCAGCAACCGCAGACTTGGAAATATACCTTTTCCTTATACAACGATCATGTTCTCAAATGCGAGTAATGACGGAACGACCGGTTTCACCAATGTAGACTAAACCACATTAACAAGCAATATGGTATGCACCTTGAGATGAAAGTGTAGGAAATTTGTGTTTGGGGGAAGGAAGAATCTGAGAGATTTTGCTTGTCGAGTTGAATATGGGTTTAATACCATTCTTACAAAGAAATTTCCCTATTTGATCTGTAACTTTGTGAATGTAGGGTAAAAATACTAATTTTGGGGTGGATTCGGGAGTAGAAATGTCCTTAGGTAATCGAGTACGTCGATGCAGACGACGATTAATAACTCTATGAATCTCAAAAAGTTTCAATTATTGGAATCCAAGAATAATAAAGTTTCATACACTACTGACTCCTTTAAGACGGTTGTCAATTTATCTAGTTTGGTTCTCACCTCAGAACAAGAATCGGTGCTCTCTAAGGATTTGAATTTTGCGGTTGCTTCCAAACGTATTCCTAAAGAAGATATTTTATCTTCCTCGCCACATCTCAGATCCCATTTGTATTAACACTGGCAAAAACCTAGAATCATCTAAAATTCCTAAATCCAACATTTCTAAGTCGGAAGAGTCAGCTCTAAAAAGTCTTCGTAAGAACCCTAATATTATTGTTCTTCCAACCGACAAAGGCTACTGTAGTTTTGAACCAAATTTGTTATGTTACGAAAATCAATTCTATTTTGTCTGAGGAGACTTATGCTCTTCTAACTCACAACCCCACTTTGAGAATTGAACGTGAGGTCAGCCAAATCATCAAATCTTCCAATCTACCTCCTGAAACTAAACGTCGACTTACCCCATCATATTCTAAACCACCTCGTCTATACGGACTTCCCAAGATCTTGCCCAACATTCTTTGCAAATTTACAGGTAAAACCTCTTCTCACATCCTCAGCTCTTAGCATTTTATTTAACGTTTAGAAACTATAAAATTTGAACCCCAAGATCTTCTCGTGAACTTTGATGTTACTTCATTTTTTACTTAAGTTCCTATTAAGGATTCGCTTATTATCATTAAACAGATTCTGTCTCAACATGGCAAGGACTTGAGTTTGGTTCCTCTTATTCATAAGTGTCTATCCTCTACTTACTTCCAATTTGATAACAAGTTTTACGAACAAGTTTCTGGTGCTGCTATGGGTTCTCCTCTATCACCTGTTGTAGCTAACATTTTTATGGATTCCTTTGAAACGGTTGCTTTTGAATCATCAATATTAAAACCTAAAATGTGGTTAAGGTATGTTGACGATACGTTTTTTACTGATATTATCTCCACAGTATAATAATTAATTGCGGATTAGACAGTATTAAGTCCATTTTTTCAAAAAAAAAACAAAATTCCTAATTTAGTACTCATATATGAAACTTAGGGTATCAAAGTATACTACACAATTTTTTTTCAACCACTACAATAGAAGAACCAGATGGAATCAAGTACTGGGATACTGATATAATTTATGTCTTCTTATCAATGGAATATTAAAACACAAATAAGATCGTGTTTAATTTTTAAAAATACTTAAAATATTGTTCATTTTTATAAATTAAAAAAAATATATTGTTCAAACTATTTTTTATGTTTTTCTTTGCGGATTTTGCTTTTATTTGTCAAAATGTTCTTTAAAAAGACTTTCGGTTAATTTCAAAACCTATTGTAACGTATATTACGTTATGTGAACGAATAAACTTAGTATACATTTTTTTGTATAAATATTAATGACTCCAATTAAATATATAAAATTAAATGACGCCACTTCCGCTTTATTTATTTAAATTACGGGCGCAATGAATATTTAAACCAATATGTAAAGTTTCGAACGTGTCAAATTTGCATTGAAATTTTATAAAGAAAAGTTTTACGTACTTTTCTAAATGTCTAAGAATGTTGCTCAAAGGATGAACCAACTTTTGCATAGAATTTTAGTTTTTCTTTGCATATAAAGTTCGGTGCATTTACATTATAACAAAGTTTTTGACGTAAGGAAGTGTGAGTTTAACATTAGTAGAACTAATCGATTTTATAGCAAACGTTGTGGTTGACAGCTACAAAACAACCATGAATATTTGACACATGTGTTATACACAAACAACACTAAAAGTATGTGTAACTTAATGGGACAGAGCCAGGCACGTGTCAACGGCAAACATTAGCGACATTGGCTCGCTTTTTAACACATAAACAAACTGTACGATTGACGACTTAGGACGCTTCGTGTAAACATTTCCTTCTTTAAACAGTTCTGTTTAGTGTAATGTGTATTGCAATATACAGTTTCTCGTTCTAAATTGATCATTTGGCCATATGTCTTCGGTGTCATTTACGTAAAACAGAAAATTACACAAAGCTCTTTACTCATCGTGCTGGAGAAAATGTATGCATATCCACAAAGACTACTTTTAATATAATTAGAGAATTTCCGCTGGAAACTAATTTAACTGCAAAATTAAAAGACTTTTCAGATTAAATGAATCTAATTAGAAAAGAATCGGAAATACATGTTTAATGAGAAGCACCTTTAATAGTTTCAATTGAAGTACAGCAATCTTGGCAATATAAAAACGTTTAGCGGTCTAAATGACAATCATTTAAAAACACAGTAACTTGTAAACGTTTTTTAAGAAATTTTACTTGCGAATAGTAATTTGTTGTAGTTTCTTGTGTTAAAGAAAAACGAAATAAAGCTTTCGAGCAAAAATAAACGTAACTCAACATTTACTTACCGAAGAAAGTGGAAACTGATTAACATCGATTTTTTCAATAATTTTTATTAGAAAGGAAATATTATTTATTATATTATGTGTTTTTCTATCTAATTTATAAAAAAAATATTTTAAATTGTCTGTTAAAGCTTCTACTTAAAAAATTATCTGGAAACTTAAAGAATATTAAACTGTACTGAAGCTGCACTCACACTGCATGTTTAATTTTTCTATAAAATACTTTTTTATACATTTGTAAGAAAACAATTATTTTTTGGTATCTACGTTACTTTTTTGATTTTCTGCAATTTGTAATTTTGTTTTGTTGTATTCCTGGTCTACATTTTCTTTTTTTTTGTCCAGAAAATTTTGATGTAGTTGCAATTTTAAATTTAAAGTTAGAAACTACTTTTTCATGCATAACCAATACACAAAAAACAATTACATATTTTTTTATTAATATGCTTATCAATTAGTTCTAAATAATAAAAAAATTAAAAGCTACTATTTTGGTTTCTATAAAAATACGTTTAATTTATTAGCAACTTTATTTTTGGAGTTTTTAGAAATCCATTTTAATGGCAGAGGTTTCTACGTTCGTTATCTAATGGAAAAGTATCTTCTTTTAAAGTAATTTTAGTGCCAATTTCTCCAAAATGTTCGTTCTCTTGCTATTAATCTATCGACACAATAACTGTCAAAAAACAGTACCGTAATAAAAATTTTGCAAAAACAAGAAAATTAAAGAAAACTTACTTTGTTTGTGCACCCAATAAAATTATCGTTACTTGACACATATGATTTTTCAGTTATCCTTTGTGTTTAAATACTGTAGTGAGCCTCATTGTTGTAATTTTGCAAAACTTAGTTAAAAAAATAACGCAAATAGTGTTTCTTTTTCAGACAATAATTCATCTAACACCCATAGTCATACAAATAGCGTTCAAAATAGTAACGTAACAAATAATACGTAAAAAGAGAAACTAAAAGTTAAGAAAAATAAATTTGACAATCCAAGTAGTAACATAAAATATTCGAAAGAGGATGAGAGTAGAAGGCAAAGAATAAGATACTTAAAGCAAATAGCAAAAATACTTTTATACATTACAGTAACTCTTATGGGTTAAAAATTAAACTAAAAATTGTAACTAAATTTAAAAAAAACTCTAAATAAGCCTTAATACCCAAACATTTAGAACCCACAACAAATGAAATTAAAATAAACCAGTTAAATTTAGTTAGTGGGTCAAAACACCTCAAAACTAAAGTCTACAAGCTACAGTTACTTTTAAATCGCTTTTTGACAAAAATGCATTAGAAACACGATTTAAGAACATTTTGTATAAATAAACTCACCTGAATAGCCATTGGTAAATCCATTACATATATTATGAAAGCAAATTCTATAAACGACACAGCACCGCATATCTAATTTTTGTTTGTCACGTACAATACAAAATCAATAGTCTTTTGAGATTTTACATGATTGCTTTTTTGTGGAAATTTTTGAAATTGATGCCGCGACTTGTTTTTTATTTATTTCTGTAGCTTTCTTAGAACGTTGTTTAACATTTGGAGCAAAGAGATCTTTAGTCACACACTAAGCCCAGTAATTGATGGATTTTCTTTTTGGATTTCTTTTGTAGTCAAATCAGGGGCTTATAGTTCTTTAAAAAATCTATTAAAAATTTCTGATTCGGTTTTCTCTATAATCTATATAATATAATGCCGGTGACCGACGAGGGGAGACCACGTATGGAGAATCTCGTAGGTGAACATGACCTCTGTGTTGTCAACAAACCTTACCAACCTTTTGCCTTTTCTAAACACTTAAGTTTGACAAATATCGACGTCACTTTAGCCTCCCCTTCTGTTGCCAGAAAAATACAAAACTGGCGCGTTGTCCCAGAAGTTATTGAAAGCGAACACCGACTGATACGGTTAAAACCGTTAAAACCCCTCGCCCAGAACCTATTCCTAAAAGAATCCTTGATTTTAAGCGCATAGATCCCGTTCGTCTAAATACGGCAATCGCAAGCTTTATTCCTACAGATCTTCCACATGCTGCTTTATGCCACGATCATAAATCTGTAAACACCGTCATAGGTATGTTGACCAAGATGATCCTCGATTCTTGTCAACGTGGCACAAACCGCATTCGCATAAGCTCTAGAGTTGGTGTACCGTAGTGCGTTGTTTACGAAAACACCACCAAAAGCCCGAGCAGACTTAAAATCTCAATGGCTTGCCTCTTACAAGACTACGTTTCTCCGTTACAAACCGGCAATGAAGACAGCAAAGTATAGCTCTTGGCAAAAATTGGTTAGAAAAAGCTTGGCGACGAGTCTGTGGTGGTTAGTTTACAGGTTATCCTTTCACAAGTACCTGTGGATCTAACCGTACTCCAACGTTCGAGACGGCGACTGATACCCAATATCAGAAAACGAAACTATTAAAGCTATTGTTTGCTTACTGACTCCTGACGACGATCCCACGACAAATAACCCTTTGCATGTCCAAATAAAATGCCGCACTAATTTGCAAATAAAACCTCAACAGGATTGGGTGGTAACTAGCAATCATTTAGCCGCAGTGGCTAGTAAAATTCCTAAAAACAAGTTTCCCGGACTCGACCAAATACATTGTAATGTCGTACGCATAATTGTAAAAAATTCCTTCTCTTTGACGATTGTTGACTTCTTCAACTTAGCATTAAATGTGTTTATTTTTTTACCAGCTTGTAAGCTGATCATCATTCTCAAACCTGAGAAAAAGGATCTCGTAAATCTCAACTCATACCGTCCGATAACTCTCTTATCAGAACTTGGCAAACTTTTTGAACGTGTGCTTCTTAAAAAATTTATGACGACATTACTATACTATTCTTTTTCATCCCAGTAAATATGGTTTTGTTCCTGGCAAAACGATGATTGACGCCACACGTAGATGGATGACCAATGTACGACCGAACGTCTCCTGGTACAGACTTGCAATTTTCATTGACATATTTGGAACATTCAAAAACTATGGTGACTCTCGTCATTAGGAGAGTATCTGCTAACACGCGCCATTTGTAGCTATTCATCGAACAGATCGATAACTTACTCCTCGAACGTATCCCGTTCTTTTTATGGCAAACAACTGACGAAGTGGTGTCTACAAAGCTTGGTTTTTAAACTGACTTATAGGCAAAATCCAACATGTGCCTAAACATAGTGACAAACTGGCAAACTAGCGGTTTCAACGAACAAAACTAAGTATCTGGTTTTTGACTCCACTTAAAATAAGATCTTTCATTGCACATCAACAACATTTCCGTCCAAAAAAATTTTGAATTCAAGTATCTCGGACATTTGCTTGACGATAGATTGAGTTTTGTAAAACATTGAGCATTTGTGGTGGACAAGCGCAAGAACGTCTTGCAGTTGTTCTACAAATACTGAGGCTTAAAATAGAACCTACACATAAAAATTTTTTCTTCAGCAGTGCAGTTATACCAATGCTCACGTATGGCCTAGAAATTTGTAACAACAGACTTTGAAATTCCCACTGGTCAGGAAACTGACTTCGCTCTAATCCCTATTTCTTAGAACTATCCTTGAGGCTTACCGTATCCTTTCTCTAAATACTCTCTGTGTCATATCTAAGTATCCTCATCTACATCTCTTTTTGCAGGAAATTTACTGCACGACAGTTCTTCAGAAAGCTGGCACTTTTTGAACCAGCACGTTTTGCTGAACGACTTTTTGTTGTATTTACAAAGAGAAACCATCACCTATATTAGAAGTACTTTTTTAGTTTTTGCTAACTTATGGATAGTAGATGAGTTTTATTAGTTTTTGCAAGCAGTGATGGCAAACTAGGAGTTTAGTTACATTAATAAAATTGCATGTTTATTCAAAATCACTTTAGATTCTTACATTTTTAGTTAAATAGTTTGTTTGATTCTTGTTTTTAGCTGCTTGATTAACACTCTTTTTCCTCATATACTTGCATAATTTTTCTAACTTAACCGATCTCTCGTGTGGCGAACTTGTACTAAGCAAGTTGAGGTGGTTTGGTGGGTTCACATCCTTTTCCGTCTCTTCAATCTCGGGTTGTGCATGAATCCTTTTATTGGTCTTAACCGTTTGGTTGGTAATGACTAGACGTATGCTAATTTAAGAATTACAGTTGAATCTAGCGGGTATAAACTTGTTGCTCAAAATTCGCTAATAAAGTTTTCATGTGACATGCGTTTCGGTCAAAACTTGCTGAAATTTTTTTTAAACGATGCTTGTTCAAGCGACAATCAGGATGAGCGTTAGAAAGTAAGCAGAACAATCTTATATCCAACTTATTTGCAGCTTCAGTAATGGATATATCTAAATGGCAAGATGCTCCATCAAAAACTTTTGTGCTACTGACAAACTACTGATTTACAGAAGTCTGCAAAAGAAAAAACAAGATGGTTCTAAACTTGTTACAACATACTTTTCAAACATGTGACAAGTGGCAAAACAAATTTAAAATAATGAAGAAATTTAAAGAATTAAATTTTATCAGAACACAAGAAACTTTGTACCTGAATAAAGGTTTTTATGATTATTTACGTAAAAAATGTAACTTAGCAACAGAAAATCTAGACGTTAATGTTTTGTGTTTTGACTTCTAACGTAATGGCTTATCTAAGGTACCCTCAAGAAATACTTTTCAATTGAAGTTTTTAGTTTTTGCATACATTGTACATTTTCTCCTACAAGTATGCAGCACAATATAAAAATATAACTTTAGTTTGTTTTTTGTATTTACTGGTTATATAATATTCAAAAAAATATTCACCACTTTCCCGAGCTTGGTCATAGCTTTCTACCATGCAATAATCAATAAGAAAAATAGTTTTTTTTTTGCTAGAATGATACTTTAACTACAGTGGTGTGCATCACCTCATAAAATTCCTGAAAAATGAACGTTAAAGCACTTCACTCAAATGCATTTCAACCATATTTTCTATATCAGCTCTATCTTAACTAAGAACCCAATGACAATGATTAAAAAAACGTTGAAGTAATATAGTAAAAAAAAAGCCTTTATTAAAAATTGCCTAAAATTTGACTAAAAAACGTATACTGCATTAAGCAAAATATCTTATATAAAAGTAATTTAATTGGCCAACCCTTGTTTTTGATGACTAGTTGACATCTTTTGAGCATGAAATTTTTCCAGTTCGTCCATAGTGATACAGTAATGCCAGGCACCAATTAGAGATTCGATGAGAGTGATCTTCTTCGTTGGTCTTTTTCTCAATATAATTTTGTATATTTTTTTCCACAAGTTTTCGATAAGATTCAGGTCGGGAGATTGCGCTAGTCACTCTAATCTGTTAATTCTATTGATCTCCATCCATGATTTAACAGGCTTCGCCCTATGGCAAGGTGCGTTGTCATCTTCAAACTGAACTTCGATGTATTTTGTAGCATTCATGGTTTCAGAAATTATATACAGCCAACCAACTCTTCGGGGGGAGATGCAACCCCACACCATAACTAAGGTTGGATGCTTAATTGTTGGAGTGATATATTTTAGCGAATACGTATTTCCAGTATGATTAGTAATGCTAATAATACTTTTTGCCACTGCTCTGTTGTCCACTTTAGATGTTCTTTTGCCCGTTACAGCGGTTCTGACTTTGGTTCTTGGAAAGCAATGGTTTCTTTCGTGCTTTACACTCTCTATCCAATCTAAATCTATCTAATCCTAAACTAGTCAGTTTTCTCCTCACAGTGGAAACACACTTATATCTGTAGTTTTACTCAATATCTTTGTCAACTGGGTGAATTTGAGACTTCTATCTGTAAGGCTTGTTCGTCTTAAGACAGCATCATCTGGAACGGAGGTTTTCTGTGGTTGCCCACTATGCGGTTTATCGTCGATTTTTTCGAACTCAGCATGCTTTTTAATGATTCGAACTAGTGTAGATTGGTTACATTTTGCTAATGATCCGATTTTGCGACTAGAAGCACTTTGGTTATGATGAAAAATAATTTCACAACGTGTTTGGTTTTATAATTTTGTTTGTTTCGGTTTAGAACACATTTGAACTTTCTACACAAATGTAAAAAGCGAATAATGACTTATAGTCATTGCAGCCCATAGATTTTAACGATTTGTTTTTACGACCTAATAATTTTTTGGAAATTTTTTAAATATGTTTAATATGACGGTAATGATTAATTATAGTGACGTAATTAGCAATAACATTAATTATATACAAACTACTATCCGATAATTCAAGCTAAAAATTTATGTTGGGATTCAAAAACCATTGTAAACGTGGGTGATGCATGACTTTTTCGCACCACTGTACTTTAAAAAAACGTTTATAATAGTAGTGCACAGCTGTTTGACCTCTAATTTGCCGTTATATTTGGAATTTAGTCTAACACGAACTAATTTAAATATACTTGTGCTGCTAGAAACCACAGTTTATTATATTTCTCTGATGTGTAGTCTTTGCAAGCAAAAACATCTGCATAACATAATGAAGACAAAACCGAGGTTACAGATGATGATGGTGGCAGTGTTAAAAAAATAATAATTAAAATACTGTATTGTATTGATTGATGTAGACAAAAACGAATCTATGCATAACCCTGCTATTGTGCTGCGATTAGACTACAGTAGTGCACAATTAGTAACACGTTTCAGTTTAAAAACATATCGCATATTAAATGATATATGCATGTGCATCATATTTGTCCCGACAAACAATACGTTTATGCTACAAAAAATCGTAATCATACGTACATATATATGTACTGGACCTTAAGTTGTAACCTGTTCATAGGTAATCTTAGAGATAAAAGTTAACCCACACAGTTTTATTTTCATATCATCTAACACTCCTTTTTTAATGCGGTTCATTATGATTATAAAACATACGGATTTCAGTTCATGTTAGTTCGATATGTATGTTGCATCGCTAAGAAAAATGTTGGTAATACATTAACTGCCCGAAAAATAATTGACGTTCCCAATTTTATTTAAACCGATAGTAAGAATAGTAAGGCAAGAAAAAATACCAAAAAAGATGGCATAAAATGCATAGTAAACCTGCCAAAAAAGCAATAAAATAGGCACAAATATCTATTAAAATTTACAGTTTTTTTTTGTTTTACAATGTTTATTAAGTGCTATTATTTTCCCAAGCACAAATCAAATATTTTTCAATATTTTGACCAAGAAGCTGTTGCCTTTTATCATTTAAAATATTTTATAGAAGAGATTTTTTGATGTGAAGGAATCCAATTTTTGATTAATTTTTCTTCCTATAGTCCTTGGACATACTCTTATAATTGCTCTTATTCTTTCGAATGTAGCGAAAGATTCAGCCATTGCGATTTCGCTTTTTTCTGCTTCTTTAATTCGACAGGAATGCCGGAAAAGTGTGTTTTTATAAAAAACTAGTTCTCTCTTAACAACTTCGTCATTAAAAGCTTTTTGAGATTTAGCAATTGCTGCAGAGGTCGTCTTGTCAAATAATTCAACCACTTGAAGTAAGACAATTCAATTAATGTATAAGACAATGTCAAATTATAGTATGAACTGTACCTCTTTAATTTTTTCAAAACGTGTGGCATAAAAAATGCAAGCAGATAACCAAGTTCCCCATCTTGTTATGATAGGTTTTGGTGGAAGTTTAACATCTGAAAGTTTTTCATTATAGGTCCTTACCCATAATGGTGCTTTCACAAAAACCTGAAACAAGATCCAATAATCAAAAAGAGAATCTAATATGTTAGAGATTTTTACCTTTTTGGTGGCAGAAATTAACTTTTTTACTATTGCAAACTCGTCTCTAATGAATTCACACACCCTATGTATTCCATGTGCTAGACAAAGTAAATGTTTTAAATTCGGATAAAATATTTCTAATGCCTGAGCGGATTTGATCATATACGGTGCTGCATCGATTACGAATAAGAGAACCTTTTCTTTTTTTACACCATTGGGATACAAAAGTTTTACAAACATAAAATTATATAATTGTAATTAATAGATTGGATTATATTAATCAATCAGTAAAAAAAAAAGTTACGTAAACAATCATCGAAAAAATTTGCAACTGTTTGTGATTGGTCTCTGGAATTTCTTTGGATGCTAGCAAATGAGCTTTTTCTAGTTCTAGTTCAGACAATTTACCAACTACAAAATTTGCTATATATCGACCTCTGCAATCGGTTGATTCATCAACCGAAGTCCAAATGTAATGGTCCCTAATGTCATTACTTATTGTTTGTATTTTCTATAAAAGGTAAACCAGCATTTTGAAAACTATTAATACTTTCATTAAACTGCTTACCGATTGGTAACATATGTCTAAATAATTTTTTTTCAAAGTTGATTCATCTGGAACAACTTGTTCGGTGTATTTTTCGAGGAAATTGCAAAAATTGTTATTATCAAGTTTTTTAAGAGGAATTTGAGCCGACACCAATGCTTCGCACAAATCTAGAGCAAAAGTTGTTTTTGATGGGTCAGATTTATTCTGTTGATCTTCTATAAGGTTTTTTAACAATGGTTGTTTCATAGTTTTTTTAATATTTTTTAAACGTAAACCACTACCCACGTGTTGTTTTACTTGGTACTTTTTAGTAGCATCGATTTAAAATAATACATATACTAGTAATTAATAGTAGTTTACATAACAAGAGTCGAAGAATAGCATAACAAACGTTAATGCTACGTGAAGCCACACGGCCGAGCGTTGCATGTGAGTGAGTTATGCTATGATTCTTTCGACGAGAGTAACGTACATTATTTTTTGTGTTGCCTTTTGTAAAATTACACTATTTTTAAAAAAAGTCAAAAGAAATATAATGTTGGCACTACATTTATTACTAAACGTGTCAAATTTGACATTAGCATTAACATTGTTTTTTTTTTTCAATTTTAACTGAATTTCAAGATTTTTTAAATGATTTTTCCACCTGTCGCATACTCGTTCTAATATAATAACTGACTTTGAACACTTACTTTTATGTGGATTCCTAGTTTTCATTTTGCCTTCGTAGAGCTTTTTTCGCTTATTACGTAACTACACTAAGGAACGAATATTGACGTTTGCGATGTTGGCAGCACAAAAAAGCACTTCAATTAAGATAATACAAACTTACTGATTTTAAACAAACTTGACGAAAAAGGTTTTCCCCGTCAATTGTTACATTATTGTTCAATTTACTTCACTTGTAATAATTTTCAAATTTTGATTGTTTATTCAGTGGCATTTTTTAAAACTTACTTACAGCACAACAGCAATAGACTTTCACAGTGTGACAATATCACAGGTATTTATAACAAACAAAAAATATTTTAGTCAAGTGTTTCAGTCAGTAAAAGAATCCCACCGGACAGAATTAAAATTATCTATATTTATTTGCTTTAGGTGCTAAATAGACCTATAAAATATGATTCATTCCAAAATCTTTCCGGTTTTGTAAATATTGTTCTGTTAAGCCTGTCATTGTACATAATCCTAGTATAAATTCTTACAATAGTTCTTCTCTATAAGCTGCTTTTGTATTTAATGTTTTCTGGAAACCGTTGTTTAACAAAACATGAAAATCCCTGTTGTTATTTATAGATTCGTGGTAAGACCTTTTGAGGATAAAATGTTAATTATTTGATTGTACGTAATTTAACACTTTAACCCCCGTAAGAAGGTATAAAAAAACTTCGCCCTGAACTGAGCATTCGATTTTATTGGTTTGGGTTTAAAATTACTTATCAAGACAATAGTGTAGCAAGATACTAGCTTCTCTACCTTTTTAGTGATTTTAGAACGCGTGTTTATTTTTGATACACGCGGGCCACAACAATCGAAAAGTATATCTTCCGTCCCTGTAGCCTGTGTGTATTAAAATCGAAACACATTTTTTTAAAGTTTCATTTTGTGTTTTAAAAAAGCATTTAATACATAAAAAATTTTTTTGACACACCCGGGGCATTTAGTATTACATTGTTTTGCATGCTTACAGGCATGCGCTCTTCCAAATCTTTCCGAATAATGGTTATAACAAACCACGCATCGTCCTCTCTTATCTTGTTCTTCTAATCGATGCATATAAGCTGCTTGAGTAGAAATATCTACCTCGTCTTTACACGAATCCATTACAAGGCTTTCTCTAAAAGTTGTCACGTTCATTTTTTAGTTTAAAGCTGTATTATAAATTTTTAATGCATTGACAATGCAAGTATTTGCAAAGATCTCTATCCCCACTTTTCGATACCATTTTACAGAGCGTCTCACAGGATTACTGTAGGAAGATACTTGGTCCTAGACATGAATATACGACTTAACAGAGTTTTATTCGATTATGGTAGAAGGTTTGTTTCTCATTCCAGATCTTGTCTGAACTTTAGTCATTTCTGGACAAGATTTAGTGGTTAAAAATGCAACATCTCGTTTGTCTACCCACTTGCTAACAATAACTTTGGTGTTGCTTTCTTGACACATCATTTCCTCACGTTTTAGTTTTTTCTCAAACACACGTTTTGGGTTGTATTTTCTATTTTTGCTTAGTGTTCCGATCAAATGTGTTTCATTATCGTTTAGTTGATGAGTCAAACCAACACTAGTATAATAATTTTCGGTTATTAAAGTTCTTCCTGTCTTTAAAATAGGTTCCATCAACTCCATTACTAATTGACTTGCTACTGGCTGATCTGTGGGCCGGACTTGTTTTCCAGCATAAATTTTTAAGTTGTATGTATATCCGCCTTCAGCACATAACTTAAAAATTTTTATTTCATATTTGTGGATTTTTCCGGGTATGTACTGCAGAAATGAAAGCCGTCCTCTAAAGAGTACCATTGATTCATCTATACACACATATTTTCCTGGCTCCAAAGCTGCCTGAAAGTTTTTGTTACATATGGTCACCAGTGACTGTACTTTAAAAAGTCTATTTCCTTGGGGACATGATTCATTGTCTGAAAAATGTAAACACGACAAATCGGGATCGTGGCATATGTGTAACTTTATATATTTCACATTTATGAACAAAACTAGTGCTCCAATAATCTTTGAGGCGAGGTTTTGTATTCAGCCCCATCCATATAAGTATTCCTATAAATTTTAACATTTCCTGGCGATTAGTGTCAGTCCAGTTACCAAGAATTGAATTTTTCGAGATAGTTTTATTGGTGATACCAGCGATAATTTTTTGGTAGGCATAGCGATTTGTTTCCGTTACAAAAAGATCAAGCAATTTGTCAGTAAAAAATAGTCTATAAAACGAAAGCGGACTGTCGTCATTACGAGTTGCCATGATTGCACCTAATGTACAATTTGCTTGCGGCGCTGGAAATAAATTTAGATATCCCGCCACATTATTCTAAATAACATTTTGCGTTCTAGCTGCAGAATGGGTGTTTGAAGTGTGCCCATCATTTAAATTCCCATTGCGATCTTCGTTGTCATTATTACTGCCCTAGAAATATACATAATCATTAGTATGTATATTTTGAGGGCACAAATATGATAAACAGAAAAAGAAATAACATACCTGATGAGGCTGGTCTTCATTTTTTTTGTTTTTTACATCTATGATCACTTTCGGAAGAATCTTCACTAGAATATTCAAAACTTTCCGCATAATTGGGATCTGCGTATGAATCGTCGAAAGGCTCATCGATAACGCTTAAATGCGGAGCAAAATGCACATAATGCATAATAAAACTATGAAAGCCAACTGACAATGAGACGAATATCTATCTGTTTAAGACTACACGTGATTTTCAAACCAGGTTGCCAAACTTACACTACAATTTTTCTCCAACCAAGTACAAAAACTAGTTATCATAGCCAAATATCTGTGTATCAAAAAAATACACACGGGCTGAGCTAATGAATTTTTTGTGTATTACTTTTAATACACATGGGGGTTAAAGTGTTAAGTAAAATTCTGTAATGCGTTATTGTCATCTACCTATTAAAATGCTGTTTACACAAACTTTTCAAAATTTATATGTAAAAAGGCAATATAAAATAATACTCAAAAAAGACAAAAAGTTACACAAAAAGGCAAAATAGGCCTGTCCGCTCTTTACTAATAACCGTTTTCTGGCGACATATTAAAGTAATTTATTTAATTATACAGAAAACAAATCAATTCTTGAAGCGATGTAAAGTTGTAGAAAATGGATGTCTCCTTGTTGCTGAAATGTTCTTAATTGTAGACATACATACATAGATACAGATTTTGACAAAGTTATATTAAGATCAAATTTTTCAAAAATTTTGTTTTGAAAAATTTTTATTTTCATAACAATAAATATTATTTCTTGTTTAATTTCAAATTATGAGTAAGAAATAATTGTAAATAAAACAGTTTTAAGCTTTTGTTTTTGTCTCCAAAGTCCAAAGTGGGTTATAAAATAATAAAAAAAAGCGCGACTTTCTTTAAGAAATCTGAAAATTACGCAAATTAAACAAAACGTCGATGTTGAAATAATTGATTTAATACTCGTGTTCTAAGCATTTGCTATTTTCTTTTAGTACTGCAAGATAAAAGGCATTTGAAATACACCAAATCAATCAAAAAGCAAGCACTTGTCACCACAATAGTTGAATGTAATCTGGGAAACAATGGGGACGTCATCATAAACACATTTCATCAAAAGATTTCGGAAAATACTAGTCACGCTTAGCCAATTTTAGCGATGGTTGAGCAATCGTTAGGAGCAGATATTGCGGTGACTTGTGGAAATTAATCGATAAAATATTATAATTACTGGAACCAACAGTTGCCATCAGCATTCAATTTGCGGAAATTGTGCGTTAACAACCAACTGGCTGATTATAACGGATTTTAATTAAGTTATAAAGTATGTTAATAGTAATTGTCGAGATTAAATTGCGTTTAAAACATTTTTTCTTTAAATGACTAGACAATAGAGAAAAGGTGACAGCTGTCGATTGTAAAATATTTTTGATCAATTGATGTTCTCGCTCTTTCCGTTATATGTATATCGACTGACTTAGCTCAAAATAAATACTTATGGTAAAGTTAGTTCACGTACGTCAAAATAAAATTCAAATTAGAAATGACGCATTGCAAAAACCTCGATATTGTTAACACGCAATAGAAGCTTGATTGATGCACAATCACTCAAGACATTGTTAATTAGCACAGTGCTATTCAACTCGGGAAATTATTATATGTTAGGACCAGTGATATTCACACAGATTACGACTTCATAATATGTTACGATTTCCTGTATGGCTATCAATTATATTCCGCTCTTAAGGCAAAGGTACCGCAAAAATATAATACCATCTTCGTAGTCACGTGTTATAATAATTTCTAGTGCTAACATACAGTTATAATAACGTTCAATGAGAAAATTTTAATTGGACGATATTGTCAATACACTCACAATAGCAGTAATGAAAATCGATAACAGAGTCTAGAGAAAGGTTTAATTGCAGTGATAATAATAATCGAGGGGTGATAGAATTTCTGTATAAGCACACGGTGATAAGAGTTCATGATTTATACACTGGTTATTGATTACTCTTTGAAGGTTACTTATGTCTTTCTACGGCTGATTATACTTTAACCTTAAAATTTTCAAAGAATTAAATACAATAACAAAAAAGTGAGTGAGAGTTTTGACGACTAATATGCAAAACAATATTTATCATAATGACAAAAAATTGTAAACGTTTATTTTACCATGACCTTTTCGATGTTGTACGTTTCCATAAATCACTTACAAAAATGAATAATAAATAAATTCTGTACCTTTCTTTAACAGTAGTTTTTGAAATGCAATTATTGTTTTTTTAAATATTTTGAGGCAATGTAAAAACAAACGAAATGGAATAGACTAACTTTTGTTCAATAACTGACAAATCTAAAATATACAATAAAAGACTATCAAGTTTAATGTCATTAATCAAAATATTCTTTAACATAGGTCTGGAAAACCAGTTTGTGCTCTAACATTATCGTAATTTAACTGGCGAAAGAAGATTTTTGTTATAAGTATAAAAATGATTGTTTTTTAAATATTTTTGTAAATTAAAATCAATTACCGTAAAACGGACAGGTTTTTGTAGTTTTTTGTTGGTAACTTTTTTTAATGGCCAAAATGTTATCTTTTTTTTGCTCCAATAGAACAATGTGACCTTTGGTCAACAAATGCATAACAAAATATTTCCTTCCCCCCCACACAAAAATATATAATTTTTTTTGAAAAGATGTCAACGAACCTCGAGTGTGGGGTTTCTTTGACATAACGTTGAAATGTAGGTTATGGCAAAGATACAAGTCTTTAGGGTTACTTTGACATCATTTATAAGGTTTTATGTTTTGCGTATGGATTTAGTGGGAAAAAAAATTTTTTTTTGGGTCAATTTTAACTTTTATTAAGGAAACATCTTACATTAAGGTATCACATACTTAAAGCACATTTATAATAAACTTAAACGATAAATTTCAAGAAAAGAAAAAAAAATTATTAGTCTGTATCCTCGCACACCATACACTCGTAGGCAGGATTAGTGGGACCTTTATTACACATACCGCAGACCCATTTTTTGCAAGTGATGCAACATATCCAGTCTGCGACATAATGGTAGAACCGGAAGTCACACTTACAGATGTAACAGAGGTTGTTGTCCTTTTCGTTTTCATTGTTGCTCTTCTTCTGGCGGCCCAAAGCACTCAATTTCTTTTTGCCCTTCTTCTGGCGGACCAATTTACTCAAGGAAACATCTTCATCGGAAGATGTCTGGTCTTTCGCGGGAGGTGTAGAAGAAGTTTATGGGCCTGGGTCAAAACTTGGGTCATCCTCTATTGCTGGGACAGTCTCAACAACCGAAATATCGTTGTCTATGTCTAAAGCATGATTGATTGATGGCACATCTTGGCTTGTTACAGTGATCTGTGTGCCGGGTTTATGACAGACTTTCTTTTCTCTTCTGTGCCGAATTCTTTCTGAGTTGTAGCCCCTTGACTCTCTTAAAAACTCCAACAGACTACTATCGAGAACACGTCCAGTTTCTTTGGTTTGATCTCCTGGAATCTTTTTCAAGACAGCTTTAGGATCGAATGGGTAAAGGCCCGTTGTTCTGAATGAGCTCTCGAGATTCTTGGTTATATTGGGAGCCAATGCATCCATTAATCTCTTCAGAAGCATGGGAAACTGTGGTTTTGGAATGAGGCCCCGAATTCTTGATTCTTTTCTCCAATTGTCCAGAACCTTCCTCCATTGTTTCTTTAAAGGACCATAGACACCGACGTCCAGAGGTTGCAACATGTGGGTCGAGTTTGGGGGCAGAGTTGTAAAATGAATGTTGCTTCCCACTGCAGCCTGGATGACTTCAGGGGAAAAATTCGAAGCAAGATTATCACCAACGGCAATAGTTTTTTCATTTTCTTGTCTGTGTTCCTGGATATGCGGTAACAAAATTTTAAAAAACCATACCTCAAACAAATTCATGTCAAACCAGCCGTTACTACTGTTTCTATAAATTGTTCCAGGTGGTCCACCTTCTGTCCAGTTCTCATAAAGATGCTTGGATTTGTACACAACCATGGGAGGAATCAATTTTCCTTCAGCGGTACCACAAAACATGATGCTTACTGATGATTTTGAATGTTCCTGGCATCTTTCGACGCGTTTGTGCCTTCGAGGTACTAATACTTTTATCGCCCTTGGGTCGTCTGTAATGTTTGTCTCATCATAATTATAAATAAGAGCTGGACGTGTCTCCTCCAAAACTGGCTTTAAATTCACAAAAACTCTTTGATCTCGTTAGGACCCACTGATGCTCTTGAAGCCTTGATATTTGTCGCCAGTCTTTGCGTGAGGTTATTCCGAGCTGCAAACTCATTCACAAAGTCATAGCCCGGTAAGTTATCTTTCCACTGCTTTATAACTCGACCCTCCTTATTTACAAACATTTGAACGACGGTTCGGACATCAGCCTTTGCCAACGGAAACTCCCAATTGGCTAAAACAGTCAAGGTATCGCCAAGTAATTTTTCATTTTGAGGCGTTGATGCCTGTGATGGATCTTGTTAAGAATGGTGGTTCTGTTGATTTTGTACTTTTTGGCAGCAGCAACCTGGGTAAGTCTACCTGCTCTAACTTCTGCAACGGCTCTTGCAAGGTCTTCATCACTATAATTCTTATAGGTTCGGTCACCTATTTTTCTTTGATAAGTTCTAACCATTGTTAGATATAAATATCTACAAATAAACACAAGATTAACATAACAAAATAAAAAAAAATTTTATTACAACAATTAAATAGGTCCTACCTACCTAAACTTAACGTAAACAATATCATAAACTACGAGAACTGTATAGAAAAATGTTTTAAGGTGTATTTACGCACCTCGCTACATACAACAACGATAAACACGTTCGCACTAGTCGGTGAGACGGGTAATCGAAAAGCTAATTACTCCCCGCACTCGTCACACACTACATAAAGTCACTTGAGTTGCATTGCGCGATTGTTTTGCCGCATTTTGGTGCTTTGTTAAAGTAGCCCAAAAACTGTCAAAGTTACCCGTAAAGTCAATTTAGCCCCGTTTTACGGTACGTGTTTAGGATGTTTCCATAAGCTTTAATTTTTTTTCACTATGACATACATAATGCGTGTACACTGCCTCAAAAAAGTTTTTAAGCGCGACCTGCAAGGTTAGCAACCAAACTGACTTTATAACAGAACGGCCAGTTAAATTTGACAACATTGGCATTATAAACATTATTTGCAGCGATATTACGAGGTTACTAACCATTCTTCATAAGCACCGCCTCAAGCGTTCAAAGAACGTGTTTCTTACCTGCAAATATGTATCTAAATTGTACCCTTAAGTTTTAAATTCTTTTTCGCCGAGTTTTCTTTTTATTTATGATCTCTGCTTAAGTCATTAAAAACATTTGAATTGATTATAATAAAATAAGTTCTATTCATAGCTTAAATAATGATAAACTGTATGTCCAAATATAAAACCACTGTACTAATTAGCCTAAAAGTCTTAATATATCCGGATTAAATTAAAGTCAAGATTCCGATTTGCAAAAGAAATATTATCACCATTAAAACGTAAATATTAATTGCAGTTTAAATTCCTATTACTCCCTTTAAGTTATTCGTATGAAAAATTAAAAGATACATAAATCTCCCTTTATAAAAGCAAGTCTTCTTATACAGAACGTTAAAAATCTCCTAGTAACATTTAATTTAAGTATTAACTATTTCAAAATTATATAAATTTTGATAGAAATAATACTGTAAAGTTTATTATTAAAACTAACTAATTTATTTTTACTTATACTAAAAATATGTACACGTTTAAACTAACAGAACTAATTAAATCTAAAGAAGTTTAATACAAACACTTACACTATAATTTATGTATAACACTTTCACTTACACGAGGATAACTATTTAACACTTATTGTTTGTTTACACTAAAGCCACGTACAAGGTTATACACCGTAGATTTATCTCACACGCGTTCATTACTTATTTATTTAGACTTGAATAATCTTCTTAACACTACCGTCTTCGAATTACGGGAAATAACTGACTTCTCATTTGTTTGAACCGTATTTATACACATTTTGGAAATCCTCCGCGAATGTTCCATATCTTTCGGTACGCGTTCTGGAAAATAGATAACAATTTCGTGAAATCTCTGGAACTTGAGAATAATTTCTCAAACGTTTCAATACCTTAGATTTTATTCAAAATTATAAATAAACTTACAAGAACAAAACTAAATACAGAAAACCCTAACAAAAAACATTATCAAAAAACTATTTCATATTTTATTTAAATATTTGTATTTTACATGTTAATAATGTGTATAATATCCATTATTGGTTATATATTTTTGTGAACGGTTGGGCAACGAATTGATTAAATTGGCACATACATTAGCTCCTTAAAACTTGTCCCACGCGGTATTAATATGGCGATGCAAGTTCAAATCCGGTGACTTGGATGGATTCTTTCCACTTCTGGATGTTGTAAGAAACATTCTTGAACTACAGCTGCCGTATGTATCAGGAAATTGTCCTAAACAAACCGAATTACTCTTTCGGGATAAACTGCTCATACGGAGAGCAATATAACGTTTTCCAAAATCATCAGGCAAGTTTGAGCAGTTAAGCGTCCATCAACACGTGTTAATTCCCCTGGGCCAACATTACTCATTCATCCCCAGTAAGCAGCACTTTTGTTGGATTGCACATGTTTTGACTCATATCTAGAACTACGTGGCCTCCAAAGAACTTTTTAACTATCATGGGAAGCGCAGAAGGTTTTTTTATCTGAGAAAACAACACCTCTCCAATCTAAATATAATGTTCTTCAAAAACTGTAATCTCCGGTAGGCATTTTCTTTAGTTATTACAGGTTTCTGTGCATGTCGATAGCAGCTTATTCCTTCAGCTTTCAAAATATTCTTTATTCTTTGCAAACTGCATTGTAGCTGTAGTCTTTCGCGAATGGTGACAGAAGTTGTAAATGGAGTCAAACAAGCATCTTGGATAATGTTGTCATTTTCAACTCTGGATAAGAAAGATGGCCTTCCATTTCTATGAGTGGTCTGCAAAGGAGGATCATTTCCCGCGTCACGTTCTTCGCGCTGAATCCAATAATGGATCACACATTTCTAATAAAATAAATAATAGTTCGTTAAAACTGTACAAAAAGGTTTACGTTTACTGGAAGGTACCGATAAAGTAATGATATTAATTTAAGTGAAAAAGTTACGTCTTTCAAGTTAGCTGAATGAAATAAAATGTAATTAGGAATTTGTTACTAACTTGTTGTGAAAAAAAATGAAGCTTCTCTTACTTTTTATTTATGTGTTTTTCTGCTAACTTGAGACAAGTTAACAGTACACCATTCTAAAAAATGCTTTAATAAATCTATTTCTTCTTTAAAATGTGTGTAGAATAATAATAAAGATATCAGTTTTTTACTTTTGCAATTAATTAACAACGATTTAGCCACAAATTTAACACACATTTTAACCTGAATACCGATTTATTAAAAAACACTGCTTAGAATGGTGTACTACTAACTTGCCTCAAATTGAACGCATAATTAAAAAAGTAAGAAAGCTACAAGTATTTTCTTTTGCAAGCAATTAGTAACAAATTCCTAATTATATTTTATTTGTTTTGCTAACATTGCACTGCTAACTTGAGAGACGTGAAAAAGTTGATACCCAATTGCTATCTGAACTGAAAATTCTATAATTTCATTATAAACAAGCTCCTGTGATGTAAGCGAATAATTGTGCAACCTGAATTATACATCATATCATCCTTTAACTTAAAAACTACATTAGCATACCTATAAAATAGGTATATATTTATGCTTAAAATTGAAAAGACTGCTACTATTAAAGAATATTATCAAACGCAAAATAAAAAATTATCAAGCATCAATTGAAAAAAAGTTATTTATTTCCTAACATTTGACTTACCCTTAACCGCTTAGCGTATTTTAAATTGGGAACCCAAAAACATGCAATCACCGAGTGTTGTCATCCTCTATGTTGACTCCAAACGATGGCACTCAAAGTCTTATTTATCTTTAGATTCTTCACAATCCTTATCACGCTAAAATCTACAATGTTATTGAATAGTTGACAAACTAGATGATACTGTACTTAACAATATGTTGGGCTGCTGTATTTATAGTGCAACGTTGCAAAAATTAGTATACTAGGCGTTCGGGGCTCTTGCTGCTTGAGGCCCTACGCTTCAGCGTACTATGTGTATCGGTTTGTCCGCCGTTGAATGTATTAGCAGTGTCTGGCAACTTCTAGATTTCTTTTTACAGGAACTGAATTTTACCAAACAAAAATATGGAGCTTATGATAGAGAGCTTCTTGCTGTTTCTTCGGCAATCTAATACTTTAAGCTTATGGTCAAAAGTCGGTTATTTACTATCTACACTGATCACAAGCCTATCAAATATATCTTCAAGAAAAAAAAGATTAGTGTTTACCTTATCAGTTCTGCTATTTAGATTTTATTGACCACTGACATTCGACACATCTATAAACAAGACAATGTGGTTGCCGATACCTTGTAACGCATAGACAAATTTTAATTTTAACTCAACTTTGAGACATTAGCAAGAAAAGATATCTGACAGGAAATTCTTCTCTACAACTTAAATTAGCCAGTACGAACGCCTCAGTTTTTTGCAATATATCTACTACAACAGCTTGTCCTTACTTGAGCTCGCGCTTGTCTTCGATGCCAACGTTCAAAGATATGATGACACGTATCAGCACCTGTTGGCAACTTCTCAAGCAAGGTTTGAGCATCTATTTGGATATCGTCGTTTATGCCACCATCAAAAAGATACGGATACTGTTTTACTATGGTGGATCGATTTACCCGTTAGCTACAAGCTGTACCGATTGCTAATCAAAAAGATGCAACAGTTGTAAGAACATTTTACGATCATTGGATCGCTTCATTTGCCAGAACATTTAGAGTTACAACAGACCAAGACAGGCATTTTAAATCGTAGTTTTTTAAATATTTGTGTTAATTATTAAATTTGATTCATTTAAAAACAACTGCATACCATCTATCAGCGAACGCTTTGGACACAAGTTCTTTTCACGGTCTTGCGGGACATCGAGCCAACTTAGAAAGAAGATCTACAAACAAGAGTAGGTTACATAGATTATAATCAATTTCTGTGTCTTTTCTTTTCATGGCAAAAGTCTATGACACCACATACAAGGCATCAGAATTTATTGAGAAGCTTTGACAACATTTTAACAATTTAAGACTCAGCGAAGGATCTCGCCATCTTCTACAATTTTCTTACGACGGTTCATAAAAAGTGCTCAAACATTTAAATAAACTTTTGTAGTCTACGTCAGCGCTCCTGACGGAACAGTTTTCATTGACACAATTAAACCAGCATTCATGATCAACGTGACTTCAGCACTCTCTAACTATAGTTCAACTCCAGAACATGATGACACTATGGACAACACATTAATCATTCTTAATCTACCACCTATCACGAAACCAAACCCATCCACAGCACAATGTTTTACCAAGTCTATAAGACGAGTTCCGTTTACAGATTGCCTGCAAGCTGAATTTCTGTGACGTTAAATTACTAGCAAGGTAGCACTTGAAGAATTATTATTATTTAAAAAAGGATATCCTCATCATCTAAAGAAATATGTTAGTTTTTTATTGATATTTTACACATTAAAGAATTTAACCACTACACTACTAAATCAACGCTTCTTAGATAATTGTTTTTATTCAAGAAGCTAATTTAAAACAGAATATCGTATTTTATTAAAGATTTAATGACATCAGAGTTTCTGTTGTCAATTGTTAATCAAGTTTACTGTTTTCGATCAACTTAAATATCCTGTGCTGATTCTCGATATCAATGTGCATTTAAAAATTTGGAAAAATATTAGTTTTTAGATCTTCTAAAATGGTAACATTACGTTGGTATACTTAAATTATTTTTCTCAGTTTTCTAATCTGTTGGGTCAGAGAAAGCCTGTTGAAAGTTTGTTACCCATCTTTGTGTTTTTTGAACCAAAAATGTACACTGTTAAAACTGCTAGTTTTTTTAGTTTACGTTTATACGCATCTTAGAGTGCACTCTAAAGAGACGATGTAGCATTACGCATTACAGTCAAAAAAACTTAATTTTTTAAAAATTGCAGTTAATGAGATATTGCTTTAAATTTGATGCATGCTTAGAAATGCTTGATAGCTCATTGTCAAAAAATTTTGTAGATAATTTTTCTTTTTTTAATAAACAGTTAACTAAGGTTGTGAAAAAGCAATGTGATTACCCATTTTTACTATACAAAAAGTTCAATTCTACATACATTTTTCTAAAACTGTTCAATTTTAGAAAGGCAGAAATAAGATAACGTTACGTTAAACAACATTACTGAGTCAACGGTTATAATTCTCTAATATATTAGAAAAAATGTTTTAAATAAGCTATATATTAAAGATCAAGGTATAAACAAGTGTATATTGACTAAAAAGTTTGATTAGTAGCTTGGTTGTATACCTTACCTAGAGGAATCCAAGGGGTCTATGACAACCTGCAACGGGTTTACGTCGGCAAAAAAAAAGTACATATGTAGTAAAAAAATTATTATATATGTTTATAAAATTGTGTAAATTGTAGGATGTAGGCATGCGCTTTGTGGTCGCAATACATTTAGAACTTGTAAAAACCTGCACATAATGATATACCAGTATCATCTTGTTACAAGCATACGCGCAGTCTCAGAGCTTGGCAAACTTGTACTGACTTGTTCAATTCGTTACTCTATAAATACGAATGTGAGACAAATACGTTTATTCGTTTCCTGAATCTTGAAAAGGAAAGTGCTAAGAAACTATTTAAACAAATATAAACTGGTAGTTTATCACACAAATTATAGTGAATCAGTGTTATTTTGTTTGAGAGTGCCGGACAAAAGTAAGTAAACTATTTTTTATTAAATTTTAGTTTTGTACTCGTAGTTAGCAAAGATAGATAAATTACGCCAATCATGACTTCAGTTATTAGTAGTTTAATATTCAAATCATGCAAAATTACACGAGTACTCCTCAATAGTTTCTTTTTCAAAGTTTTAGCAATCGTTATTATAATTACAGTGCAATTTCCGTAATCCGAACTAATTGCTGCAAGGAGATGTTCGAATTATGGAATGTTTTCCGAAAAATCTAAAAAAAGACAACTGTACATACATATTACGTATGTATTTTATTATGAACATACAATATGTTACCACTTTGAAAGATAAATTAAGAAAATAAGAAATCCACAACTGTACAGCTGCGTGTTTTTTCAAGAATTTCCAATACACACTCTTATTTGTTTGTTTTTTCTACAAAGTTTAAATGTTTACATATAAGAAACATATTTAAAAAAAATATTTTGGAATTAAACTACATATTTTGTCCGGTCACATAAATAAATATGTATGTTTGTTAATATTTACTTATTTACGACCTTGCTAGGCATCTATTATTCTTTTATAAATACATATATCTTACCAAATAACTTCACAAAAAAAGTAAAAAAAGCGTATTTTTGTTCATTGGTCGTTACACTGTGGGCCAGTTCGGATTACTGAAATGTTCGGTTTACGGAAGTTCGGATTATGGATATTGCACTGTACATACTTCTTTATATTAAAATTACAATTTTATATTATTGCTAAAGTAGAACCAGTGAATTTTTACACATGACAGTAGATAAATCGCATAACAATTTCTTATTATTATTATTCGTATATATATTTTATTTTAACATTTTTTGTCATGTTACTTTCAAATTTTTTTAAAGTTCCATCATATCAAAACCTTAAGTAACATTCATAACATTCCCCTTCTCACATTTGCCTATGCCTGCCATAAAATCTAAGACCATACAATTTAAATTTGACTTTGATTTTTTAATATACAGCTGCTGGACTTTATGTCTTATTTAAATAGATTAATTTTGCTCACAGATGACTGATGCCATGTCCGAATCTAAAAAAAAATGTAGAAAGTACAGTGTTGATTATTTGAAATGTGGCTTCATTTCATCATTGTCGGACAAACAATTGCCTATGTGCTTTTTATGCAACAACGTTTTGGGCAATGACGCTATGAAACCATCTAAGCTGCAGGATCATCTGAGAAGATGTCACCCTGATAAAACAGATAAAGGTTTGAAACACTTTCAAACACTCAAAGATAAACTTCAGAAGAGAGCCACGCTGGACAGAATGTTCGCTTCGACGTCACAAAGGAACGATGATGGTTTGCGGGCGTCTTACAATCAGTGCAATTCTGCTACTAGTTAACAATATTGTTGTAGTTGTTTCTTGCTTTGTAACAATAATTGCTAGGATTTTATATTCTGCTCGTGGTTACATTAGCAATTTCTTGCTATCTGTTTTGTTAGTTTTAACAATCAATTCTCTCCTGTTGTTTATGCTTAGCAAGTATCAAAAACCTATAAAACTTTGTCAAACTTATCATCATACAAACTTGTACAAAGATGAACGCGTTTGATATTCAGTAGTTTGGTTATGAATTAGATCTGATTGAAAATTTAGAAAGAAGGTAAGTTTTTGATTCTAGATATATAATTAAAATTAACATTTTATTTTAGAAGAACTTTAAGGCTGCAAAGAAAGCAACTCCGTGATCATAGTAATCCTTTCGAATTACCAGACACAACATTTATTAAATTGTTTCGTCTGAATAAAGAAGCAGCTTGGAATTTAATTGAAGAACTGCAAGAATTTATTGAACGTAAAAGAGCAGATGCCGTATCTGCAAGTAAGTAAACATCTATTATGATGTACTCAGAATATAAATTACATATAATACTGCTAACCAGAATGCAATGACGTGCAAAGCACATTTTCTGAATTCAGTCTACTATCACCCACTATCTAAAGAATTATTAATTATTTCTATTCTCAGGTTTTACTTTCACTAAATTTTTTTGGGCATGGCAGCTACCAAACTGCAGTGGGTCAAGATTTTAACCTAGCTATAAGCCAACCAGTAGTAAGCAGAATTGTTTCAACAATAAGCACAATTTTCACAGAACATTTGCTAAGACGACACGTTCAATTTTCTATAACGATTAATGAAATATCACAAAAAAAGCAGGAGTAAATAGGTATACTGAATTGAACACTAATTATGTTAAACATTTGTAGGTTTTTAGAAAAACTTTGTTTTTGCAATTGATTGCACACATATAGCCATACATTCGCCAAAAGTAAATGATGCAGTCAACCCAGCAATTGCTTATTTAAATCGAAAGGGTTATTATAGCATTAATGTACAAGGAGTAAGTTAGAATATTTACCTATATTTTATAGAAACATAAGGATACATTTTAGATTTGTGATGCAAATATGATATTTTTAAATATAAATGCAAGATATCCAGGTGCTACTCATGATGCGGCAATATGGGAAACATCGACAATTTGTAGAAACCTTCGTGACAGGTATCAAGTAGGAGAACGGAACACTTACCTAATTGGGAACTGCGATTATCCTATTCAACCCTGGCTAATGACGCCAATACCAGATGCAGCTCCTAACTCACCAGAAGCAGTGTATACTCAACGCCATTGTTTTGCTAGAAACGTTGTGGAGAGATGTTTTGGTGTTTTAAAGTCAAGATTTAAGTGTTTGTCAAAGTACAGAGTTCTTCACTACAGTCATGGAGCAGCTGGTCGTATCATTTATTCATGTGTAGTACTACACAATTTATGTAGAAAATATAATATTCCAGAAATAGAAGAAGATAATTTATTATAATGAGCCACAAGACGATGATGGCTTTCTAGCAGGAGATATAAATATTCTTATAGAGGGCCGTTTTGTAAGAAGAAACCTAGTAACTCTCATTAATGAAATGGACTAATAGTTTTTAAACATTTTTATAAATTTTATTATATATGTATATATAGAATAATATACATTAACATAAAAAAGTACTCAAATTCATATTAGGTTTTTGATGCGATAGCCTTTGATAATGACTTGACAGCTGTTGCTAATTGCAACATGCTGTCTGCCATTGTTCTCATTGATTCGCTTAAAGAATTAAATTTCTGCACAGTTTTGGAGATGGGATGAAGGTGCATTAACTTTTTTATACATACGGTTTTTAAATTTACTTTTAGAATTTGGTATTGCAGGTTGTGGTGTTTGATCTGAAATCAAAGTAATTTATATTAACCACAATTATTGCAAGCATTAAATGTACCGTCATTATTTAATGATTGTATGTCATTATCGATTACTGTGTAGTCATGATCTTCAACAACTTCTAAGTTGCCATCTTCTAATACAACGTACTCTTCAGTAACTTGCATAACATTGGTATTTGAACTAGTCCCAACTTGTTCATAATTGGTTTGGTTAGGATCAATTTCTTCCGGAAGATCTCTACAACCAATTACATTCATTAAACGATTTTCAATGTTTGTTAACTGCTCATTTTTATATGCACCTCCTCCAGTTTTTGTAATACAGTTTTTATTTACTCGGGCTTTCTTCTTTGTTTTTGATTTCCACTCTGTAAAAAACTAAAAACAAAATTATTTAAAAAAAAAATACTGGTATTTACGGTTTTCCACTGCTTCTTATCTTTTCGTGCACCATTACCTACTTCATTAAGCATTAACACTAAATTATCCCATGCTTCTTCGGCCTCATTGGTATTTAAAGGGTGTGTTTTTCCATCTAACAAAAGTGGATGAATTCGTATAAATTCAATCATAACTTCCATTTATTCCACATTCGTTCGTTTACTGCGCGACTTTTGGGACATTCTCCGGAAATTTGTTACCGATCCAAAGAGAAAATATCAGCTAAAGTTAGGTTAATTTAATAATATTTGAATGAAAGATTGAGCTCGCGCATGCTTAAATCATTGTTCTTAGCAATATTGCCAAACTTGTTTCATAGCAATTATTGTTACGAAATTGCTAACAGAATATCACTTTTTGACAGAAGTTAGCAATTGTTGTTACAAGTTACATCAAATATCAATATTGCTAAGTACCCATCTTTATAACCATGTAAAGCAGAATTGCACTGAAATCTCGCTACTTATAGCAAAATCCGGAAAACCATATACTATCGGAGAGAAGTTAATTTTGTCAGCCGTTGAAGAGGTTTTAGAAACGGTTTTACACAAACCTGCATCTGATATCATTAAAAGAATTCCCTGAAGCAACAATACTGTTAAAAGACGTATTGATGATATGAGTTCTGATATTGAAAGCTTCTTGTGTAATTTATTATTATTGGCATATGTTCGTTTTATTATGAATCAAGAAATCTACGGAGAACTGCTCTTCGCAAGAACTTTGACAACCGACACTAAAGGTGAATCAATATTTCATGTTTTGAAGGATTACTTCATTGAAAAAGCAATCCTTTTATCAAATATTATATCAGTAGCTACAGATGCAGGACCTGCCACGGTTGGACGTTATTGTAGATTTATAAGCTATTTAAAACAAAATGTGTCAAGGGTGTTAGCAATAAATTGCGTCATCCATCGACAACATTTAGTTGCTAAAAATTTGAGTGTTAGATTGCATGAATCTCTTCAATTAGTCATTGATGCAGTAAACCGAATCCGAAGCAACGCGGTGAGTTTGCGCAGTTGTGTGAAGAAAATGACGAAAACTTTCATCAATTACTCCTTCACACTGAAGTATGCTGGCTGTCGAAAGGCTTATGTTTGACAAGATTTTTTCCACTTTTTGAGACTATTTTAGAATTTCTGGATACTAAAGATAAAATTTTAAAAGACAATTTAATGAAGTGGAAAACAGACATCGCCTATTTAACCTTCGGATTACCAGCAATTTTTGAGACGCCGATTACCAGCGATTTGTATTTCTTCTGCATGAGTATTTCTTCACCATTTTATCGACGCTGTCCATAGCTCCTTTGTAGCTATTATAGTCCAAGATAACTTGCGGTTTGTAACTGAGGTCTTCTCCGGACAATTCCAAATCTTGGTGTTGCGTTGAAAGTAGCATAACGCTTCTAAATTTTTTAGGTAAGTAAGATACTAAAATTGTGTCTTCTCCATATAGAATTTCGCTTGAGTATTCTGCTCAATTTCTTTTTGGCAAAAATTCGTTTGGTATTTCTCTACGTGTTTTACGAACTGTTCCGGTCAAGGTTTTTGATTGCTGCAGTAGCTCCTTCGCCAAAGACATAGACGTAAAAAAATTATCTGTGGTAATACCATAACCCTCTCTCAAACCTTCAACCAAATCTAAAACTACCCGCTTCCCTAGAAATGAAATTTTATACTCGTGCATAAAACGATAAAATTGTGTTTTACCTTGTTCCCGTTCTGGAGCGTTGTCTACGATTCCAGTATATATTTGGAAATTCCAGCAATATGTGTTACTAACATCGCATAAAGCCGAGATTTTAATTTCGTATTTATCTGGCTTCGACTTCATATACACTCGAAAGGGACATTTTTCACAGAAAGGAACACGTTGTTCATCAATACATACTTCAGCGTTAAGGTTATTCGATTTTTTGCAATTTGCAGCAAGAATATCGTAAATGTTACGAATAGTTGCTAATTTATCTGTTGCCTATCGTTCTTCTCGGGTGTCTATATCGTCAAATCGAATGTATTTCAAAAGGTCTCTCATTCGATTACGAGACATTGCAGCACAAAAAATTGGTCTATGGAGAGACATATATTTAGTACTCCACAGCTCCAATATTGGTTCTTGGCGTGCTTTCAAACCACCAGCTAGAAGCAATAATCCAAAAAATGCTTGTAACTTATCCGCATCCACTGGCTTCCACGCCTACAATTTTTCTAGCTCGAATGTTTGTTTTTCTAAATATTATGTCCATAATGTCTTCCGAGATAAATAAATGAAAAGCATCTAGGCATGTTGAAATATGTTCACTGAATTTTGTTATTTCTGGCGGTGTTTTTTGAATATTTCGCTGATTTCGTCTTCTAAGATGAGTCTTATCTTTTTTCCATATGGAACCATCTTTAACCACCAGTATATCGTTATCATTGGGCGAATGATCATCACTGTCATCGTCTTCCGAACTTTCAATCGGGTTTACATCAGGTACACTTACTTCTTCAAATTCGGCATCACTATCGTCAGATAAAATTTAATTTTCAATTTCATTCAGTAAATTAATATTTTTAGCTATTTCTTCCACTTCACGCTAAGACAAATATTTTCTAGCCAAATTTCAACAACAACTATTTCCAATCAAATGTAGTATCACAGCAGACACACTTTTCAACTGATTGGAACAAACTCACCGAATGTAATGACTAAAGACGGAATGGTAGTAATCATGATTCAGACGAATAACACGTTGAAACACGTTGAAACAAGCAGATTAGATGACAAATGCAGAGAAAATATTAGAATTACTTTTTAGAACGTCGGTTACCAAGTGGGATCAAATATGACCCCAACGACAATATTTTTTTACGTCGCAAAACAAATAACAATTGAAAAATTTGTTATATATTATTTAACATTGTTGAAAGAAACTCAGCTAAAAAAATATTGGGACAGTTGTAAAAAAAACTTAAGAAAAGACAACAAAAACAACACGTCTGGGGCCAAAAAAGATCCCAATGGTAATCGTAAGGTTAACAGATTTGTTTACAAAATTTAATATGGTTAATTTTCAGTTACAAGGCGACAGTCTAAATTTAATTAAAACAAAGTCCATCTTATCGGCGTTTCTTGCCAAAGTTAAACTAATGAAGCAAAATATTGGACGGGGCGAATTTTCCCAATTCTCCAATTTGTCACAGACAAACTGCCGGGAAAACGACGTTTCAACCTACGTTCAACATTTAAATGCCCTCTATTCTGATTTTAAAACTAGGTTTTAGGATGTTTTGACTATGGTAATACTACCGTGGATAATTAACCAATATAGTGACATGGAAGAAACGAATGTCATAATAGAAGAGGAACTTACTGAACTAAGTACAAACGAAGATATTAGCAATTCTAGCTGCAAAATAACATACCCGTTACTTGTCGCGTATTATGGAATATAGCGAGGAAATTTTTCAATTTCCTTTCCATCGTGATACCTCGCGGAAATGGGGTTTAGCGCTGTTACCAATCTCCTAACAAAAAAAAGAAACAGACTGGACATCATTAGCCGAGGAGATTTAAGATTAAACCTTGCAAAATTGACGCCAAATGTTGATAATTTATTAGTAAAGCATCAGGTTCATCCCTCTCACTAAAAACATTTACTTATTGCTTATAGTTTATTTTATGTTACGTATATTTTATATAACAGATACAAAATTTTATTTTGAGTAGTTTTAATTTAAATTCAATTAATAAATGTATAAAACTTAACATGTGTTTTTACTTTAAGTTTTTAACACTAAACTTCACTACAGTTAGAAATTTACAAAAAATCAATATCAGGTAAGTAAGGGGGTCTACCCAAAACCGAAAAAACTTCTGCTTTAGACTTTATAATACTGTCTCCTAAATTTAAAAAAAAATAATGTGTGTAAAGAAGTAGGAATAGGTACAATAGAAAATGTTTCCATACAAAACAAAATTGTTACTTCAGCTTTTCCGAAAGGTTTTGAAATTTGATCTTTGTCACAGAGGATGAGCTGAAAGTATTAGTCGTTAAAGTTAGCGCTTAAAGCTACTACTCCAGAAAGTTGTCTCATAATTAAAATTACTAATTGAGTTTGTGGAAATAGAATCAAATTTTCACTCGTTAAAGTTTAATTCTCGTTCACGACGTTAAATTTGTCAACTTACTTTGGACCTTAAACTATATTAGATACGAGTAGCTACAACATGGTACAGATGAATATACATTGCAATAAATCCAATAGCTTTTAGTTTTTAAATTATAGTATATGTGACATTTTAACTGTTAAAATCACACTTATGTAAAATAGCCAAACAATAACTAAAAAAACTCTCAATTTTTCTGATACACTTTTTATGCGGCATAAACTGTTTGTGTACACAAAGGTAAAAAAATATGTTTATGGAGTTCGTCGTTAATAAAGTAAATTAAACGTTAATACAGAACGTCCTACTTCAGAAGCTTTGTGTAAATGTATACTTATTTATTATTTAGTTGCCTACAATCTTGTAGGCAGATTAATTAATTTAAGGTGTTAAAGTTTGTGTTTATACTTAGGTAGTAGTTAAATCTATTATGGTGAAAATTGCTTGAATGTGCAAGTAATTCTTTACACATTATTATGTTTTCCCTGCGAGTGTTTACTTAAGAATTTGTCAAACATACAGGTGCCATATAAAATTACAATTAGTAAACTGATAGGGCATTTTATCGAGGGTTAATAAAGCGCTGGCTTTTTGACAAACAAGATAAAGTAATGTTTGCATTCTAGAAGTGGCATAGTTTAATGAGGTTCTCGACATGATTGAGTGGACACCCTGTATAGTGATCTTATTGCTGAACCCAGCTGTGACAACCCGCGCTGACTGACGGTTGAGCGATGGTCTCATTACTCGGTGGGAAGCAGCAGTTGCGATAACCGATGACACCTACGCTTCTGAAAATTTTCGCTTCATATTATTTCAGCGCAAGCAATTTTACTCGAAATAGCTTTTCGTATTATACAACTAAAATTAATAAGCAATTTTACATTATTGTAATTGCAGTATGATAGATAAACCGCAAGTTGAATGAGTTCACGGCGCTATTGAAATTTGAATAACACCAAGGCATATACTTTGACATCATTATCTGTACGTCACGTTTCATATAGTAGCCGGTGTTCATCACGTTTTCCAAATGACAATCTGTTGAGATAGTCGGTTCATTGAACTTTATAATATGTGCGTAAGTTAGTATTAAAATTTGGAAAATGAGTATCATTAAACCTGAAACAAGTTTGAAAAACCCAGATTCAATTACTATTCAGAAAAATATCCGATCTGTAATTGGTTTTAAACTTAGAGTTCATTAAACAAATATCTATGAACGATTCCAATTGCACATTCCTTTGCATATCTACATGTTAATATGCTTCTAGTATGTATTTTCATTTGATGCAATGAAAATATTATATCCGCAGAAAAGATGAACTCAATATTATGCGTACAAAAATTAGTTTCTACAATAGAATAAAATATGAAATTTGGCTTTTACTCAAAACGTTATCGCCTACAAACAGAAAAAATGTATTCTTTCTACTTTGATACTTTTTTTTCTAAATTCCAAATAACGATTTAATAAAAAAATCAGATAAAAGTAGAAGACAACTTGGTTATGGTATTTACATGAGATAAAAAGTCTCTAGACTGAAAAAATCCATTTTCACATATTTTTATTCTTAACATACATATTTATTTTCAAACAAAATGCACTTATTTCCACTGTTTTCTCTCACATATTTATACTTTTTAACAGGGGCGTAGTAGCTACCATGGAGCAGTTGCAACGAACTGCTTCGAGCGCACGAGTTTTGAGAGCGCAAGGGTCAGGGAGATGCAAATTTTGAAAAAGCTGATTATAACGCTACTAAACAGATTAACAATTTTATGAAATGGTAAAAGATGTTTAATCAATATACGTGCGCACAATTTGATAATACTTAATGAACAAGTACATCTTTTATATAATATACTCTGTGAAATTGCAACAGGAAAAGGCGGGAATTTGGTGATCAAACTTGGCGGGAAGGTTTAGCTACTCAGACTAATAGGTTTTATTTAAGTGGTAATGGCGTATCTGACTATTCTTTTGTTTCTATAACTTCATTATCGTGTGTATTTTGTGCGAGTCTTGGATAATTTTAATATTGTTGTTTCTTGTAGTTTTTCTGCTTAACGTGTCTTGAAAGGCCGAATTAATGGCTTATGAAAACATGGTTTTTTGTACAAGAAAATTGCAAATTGTCTCAACCAGAACCAATCTACTATCATGCCCTGCAAGACGGAGGCAAACAAATGAGGTGCAGGACCGCAATCCTTGACTTATGGCAATTAAAGTCCGGTTTTTCAGTAGCAGATCAATCGCCGATTAATGGTTAGGTAATAAAGGTCGTCCTGTAACCCTTCGAACAGTTTTGGATTGCAATCCTATAGGCCACATCTGCTGGTGCAGTGGTTGCAATTCCACTAGAATCTCGATTCTGCTTGGTTATGCATGATGACCGTATGAGAATCAGACGAAGATGTAGGAAACGGCGCAATATTCAATCTTCTGTTAAGCGACATGTGTACCACACTGTGGAGGTTATGGTATGTGGTACGAGAGTAAGTCTCGTTTGGTATTCATACGAGGCAATTGAAAACCAGGTGATATGTTAACAAAGTAGTATAATCCCATATCCTTTAATTCCTTCAGCAGTTGGACGACTCACTTTTCCAGTAGGAGAATACCCGTCTCCACTATGAACCAATTTGAAGATGCCAATGTTAATCTCTTACTATGGCCACACAGATATACCTACCTTTCGCCTATAGAACACATGTCAGACTAAAAGACTGCGGAACTTAGCGCATTCTCTACAGACACAGAAAGCTTTCTGGCATGAATTGCAAGTTGTTTGGAATACAATAATTTGCAAGAAAATTGCCATCTGCTAGCTAGCTAGGGGCTAACACATTATTAAATAGAAGTTGTGTTCATCTTTGTTCTTTTTTTTAAATTTTAATCATTTACTGCCTCTGAGTAGCTAAACCTTTCTGCCAAATTTGGTCACAAAATTCCTATTCCTTCTTGGTGTTGCAATTTCCATATCACAGAGTATAAGTTTATACATTTTTTAATGTAGGTATCATCTTGATTAATCTAATGTTATTGTTTAAATATGTCTGATGTTTTAAATAAATTGCCATTAAGTAATGTTTTAAATTGAAATAAAAAGAAAAATATAATAACATTTTGCTGGAACTCTTGCGAGAAAAAAGCGAGACGCACAGATTTTACTTGTTCCATTAAATATGTAGCCACACCACTGTTCTTTAAATAATAAAGTTGGTCAAGATATGCTCTAACATTTTTTTTCTCCCAAATTGGAAACAAATAGTAATTGTTGGACCCAGATCTGGAGCATATAGAGAGTGGAGGAGGCTGTATGGTTTCTAACATCAATTTTTTTAGACAGTGCAACCTGCTTAATAGAATCACATGAAGACTTGAAGTTTTTGATAGCAATCGCCAAATGATAACTAAATCTGATATTCAAAACAAAAAAATGTGTGTATTGGTTAAAAAGGACTAAATACATTTAGCGTATATCTGATTAACAGATTATGTTAATTTAGAAGGCGAAATTATAGTGGAACGTTTGCGAACGTTCACGAAATTATTGTCCGCTTCAAGAACGTTTACCGAAGGATGTAGAAAATTCTCGAGACAGATAACAGGAATATATTAAAACGGTTCAAAGGAAGCTTAGGTCAGTTTTTCAAATCGGAAGTATTAAGAAGACTGTTCAAATAAATAAGTGATTAACGCGTGTGTAAGAGATAAATATAACGGAGTTCAAACGTACGTGTCTTTAATGTAAACAAGTATCAGGTTTAGATACACAGATTTTATTTTGTGAGATATAGTAATATATAAATTAGTGCGTTTTTCTTAAATATCGTTAAATTTAATTAGTTACATGTGGTTATAGACGTGTAAATATTTTTCTGTAAATAAATTAGTTTTAAAAATTGTTAGAGTGGTGTCAGTATGAAGTTTGCGGTTTTAAGGTGTAATTACAAGTAATTTAATCTTGCTCCCGTTTTAAAAGCTTTGTGTGATAAGTACGCGTCCGCGTGTGTTTGTTTATAGAGTGTAATTATAGCTGTTCCAGTTCGATATAGAATCGCCTGTTATTAAAATATGTTATTTATTCGTGATATAACTTATTCCGGTAACTCGTTATCAAACTAACATGAATGCAAAAATATTTAAAATTCTTGAGTCAATAAATAAAAAAATGCGAAAAAGTTCTCAAAAAATTCTAGAAAAATGGAAAATAAAACTGTCCGAACAGTCCCAGAAAATCCTAAAAGTAAAAAAATACGAACGGGCATAGAAAATCAAATCAAAGTTATTCAAGAGGAAACCCAAGCACTATGTTAAATAAAAAATAAAAAATTTGCGAATCTGTGAATGAAAAAATAGAAGCAATAGAGGACAAATTAGAAGACAGAATAAAACTGCTTGAAAAAAGAACGAACCAAAAGAAAAGTCACTGTAAAAGAAGTGTCACGAGCCAAGGTTTAATAAACCATCAAAAAGAAGCCACGCATAAGTTTAAGATTCTACTCCCAAATTATGATGGAAAAACTCTTTGGTCAACGTATTACAAGCAGTTTGAAGCCACAGCTACAGCTAGTAGTTGGAGGAACAAGTAGAAAGCGACGTCTTTAGTAGTGGCTTTACGTGGTGAAGCGCTTGGAATTTTGCAGACTGTTCCTGACGATCTATAAGAAAATAACGAACTCTTCATTTTACGTTTAGAAATAAGATATAAAGATGCTCATCTTTAACGGGTGTACCAAGCCCAAATAAAAAAGAAAATTGCGGAAAGTCTTCAAGAGTTCGAGACTGACATCGCCTGATTAACACGGCTTGCGTATCCTACAACATGAAATACTTTCTTGGGTCAGTTATTCTACTATTCAAACCTTTGTAGACAACCTCTGAGACAACAAAACGCAGCAGACTCTCCGGTTAGCTTGACCGAAGACATTGGAAGACGCCTTAGCCCACGTTTTGGAATTCAAAGCGGCGAAACAAACGTCGCACCGAAGCAACCATAAGCTCTGTTGTGCTGTAGAAATACTCTCGCACATATAAGAAAGCATTGAAGAGTGCGACATGTATTCCGCAAACAAGTAGCTCCGGGAAGAGATGTGACGTGCTGGAACTGCGGTGAAGTGGGTCACGTACAACGACGCTGTACTAAGCCTAAAAGAAGACCAGAAGAGCGTCTGGAAAACTAGAACAGGTCGACCAAATGAAACGAAAGTTGACCTCAACAAGCCATGCAGTGGAGATTGCCATTCAAATGGCGTCGCGGAACAAGTTATCCTGGGAATGAACGTTATAGAGGAGTATGGGTTCCCTTTGGATATGAAGAACGATGTCCTAAAGATCGACAACAAAGACATTCTTTTTTATTCGTCAGAGATGGCAACCGTGCGAGTCTTTATGAGTACAGACGTGACTCTACCTGGAAGGACTTAAAGTGTGGTGATGGCACGCCTAGGTGAAAATCTCCGGAAAAGCTACTAACGCTAAAAAAAAGACCGTGGTGTGCCAATGCACGCCAGTATCTCAAATTGTGAGATACGTGAATTCTAGTGAAAATACGTCGCTGAAGAAGTGGCCAAAACATCTATTGAACATTCCTACTTCCAAATGCCAAAACCTCAGCTTAGACTAGCTGGATAAAGTTAAAGTGTTGATCTAGCAGTATCAAGATGTGCTCGCGCTAAAGAGTAGTTCCAAAGGAAGAACTAACGTGGTGAAACATAAAATGAATACCGGAGACGCTCGGCCGATACGACAACATTCACGCCAACTACCTCTGGAGAAAAGAGAAGAAGCCAAACAAATAATTACGGATATGGACAGAGAAGGTGTGATTTAACGTTCAAATAGCCCATGAGCGTTCTCAGTGGTCCTCGTGAAGAAGAAAGATGGCTCAACAAGGTTTTGCGTAGACTACCGACAGCTTACCGACCTGACGACAGCTACCTTTTACCGAGAATTAATGATACGTTGGACACCTTGTCAGGATCCCAATGGTTTTCCTTGTTGGATTTAAAGAGTGGTTACTAGCAGGTGGAATTGGAACCCAAGAATCGTGAATAGACAGATTTTACAAACTAGTTTGTGGCAGTTCATTGTGATGCCCTTTGGCCCGTGTAACGCTCTTCCAACGTTTGAGAATTTGATGGAGACCATATCTTGCGAGACCTGTCTTGAAAAACGTGCCTGGTTTATCTAGACGACGTAATCGTGGTTGGAAGGTCGTTTGAAGAACATTTAAACAACTTGAATGAAGTGTTCCAACGACTACGTGGGGCAAATTTAAAACTAAATCCAAGTATTTAAGAAGGAAGTACAATACCTTGGCCACGTCAGAGATGGAAGAATAGCTGACCGAGAGAAAATCCGAGCAGTGCAAGCATAGCGAAAACCAATCGACAAACATCAGGTCCGAAGTTTTCTTAGTTTGTGTACCTATTATAGATTTGCACCCGGATTTGAATATTGCCAAATTTTTGACAAAAGTGACCAAAGAAAAAGCACAATTTAAATAGAAGGAAGACTGTAAAAACTCTTTCCAACAACTAAAATACATTTTAGTCACTTCTCCGATTTTAAGTTATTCAATCTGGCCATACGCGCGGTCCTTATGCAGGTGCAAGATGGACAAGAAAAAGTCATCGCCTATTTTAGTAGCAAGATAGATCGAGAGACTGCAAGATTATGACTATGACACAGAACACCGTGCCGAAAGCAGTTATCGGAACGCTGATGCCCTATCTAGAAGACCATATCCAAAAGACTTCAGCCATTGTTTGCGACTAAAAAGATTAAATGTCTCAAAAGAATTGCGATGGTTGATAACAAGTGGAAACCTGAGCAGTTGCGTTGCGAACAAAAAAACGATCCCGAAATAAGACTGGTCCTGAACTGGAAAGAAAACGACCGACGTCCTTTGGACAGAAACATCAAAGCTTACTGTGCGCAGAGAGAACTTTTGAGAGTAGAAGACAGTCTTCTTAAGCGATCTCTAAAAAGGGTCAATGGCACGAAAACCATACTGCAGTTAGTAGTGCCAAAAAGCAGGGTGTCTTAAGTGTTGAAGCATCTGCACGATCGTACATCAGAAGGACACTTTGGCGTAAAGAAAATATTGGGGAAAGTTTGAGAAAGATTTTATTGGGCAAACTGCAAAGAAGACGTAATGAGATAGTGCCGTAAATGCACGGCTTGCGCATCATGAAATGATCCAGCAAAAATACACAAAGTACCGATGAAGCAGTATAACGTGGAAAGCGCTTTAGAAAGAGTAGCGATTGACATCGCAGGGCCGTTCTCAGAATCTGCTTTGGAAAACGAATAGATTTTGGTGGCGATGGATTATCTCACGAAATGGACGGAGGTATGCCCATACCTAATCAAGAAGCAGCTACAGTCACAGACGTATTAGTTAAAGAGATTCTCGGTCGGTTTGGAGTTCTGTTGGAATTACACTCCGACCAAAACCGCAACTTTGAGTCTAGGATGTTTCAAAAAGTTTGCAGACTGTTGGGAATTAAGAAAACTAGAACAATCTAATAGCATGGTTGAGCGGATGAATCAAACAATGGAAAAGTACTTAGCTAAAGTAGTGTCCGAACACCAAAGAGACTAGGATTAGTACTTGCGCCTTTTCCTAATGGTATACCGATCATCCGTTTACGAAAGCACAGGCCAAACACCATCCTGTGTCATGCTCAGTTCCAAAATACGACTGCCATGCGACCTCCAGTTTGGACAAAGACTGAAAGAAGAAGTTGCTGGAGAAGACTATGTAAGCAAGTTGACTAAGAAGCTAAACGAAGTAGATGCGGCAGTCCTTAAAAACACACAAATTCCCAGCGACAGAATGAAGACCAGATATGACGTCAAGGCACAAAACAGTTTCAACCTGGCGACATAATTCCTAAAGAAGACGTGGTATGTCGCCGAAGTTGTAGAAGCAATGGGAGGGCCTTTATGAAGTCGTGGAGCGTATTAATGACGTCATATATCGCATTCGAAAACCACCCCATGTAATTATCACTTTATTAATTTGTTACCTGACAAAATACATAATTTTTAATCAAATAAATTCCACACCATGATTATAAAATGGTGATTTTAATTTTAATTTGATACTTAAATAATATTTGCATTAGGTTATCTAATTTAATTAAGATTGTATTCTAATATACATATTATAATGTAAAAATAAACAAAAATACATTTTAAGTCATTTATTTAATTCTTTAACAATCAAAAACAAAATGTCAATACTTAAAACAGGAATTTTATTAAAAAAATATATATTTGTGTAAATCTGATTTTTATTAAAACTTAAAAACTCAAATTTTTTTATTTTTTTATATGTATGCGTTTTTGTATTAAAAAAATATTATGTAAAATATCTAAATTTTTGAGTTATTTAGTAAGTAATTAGTCATAAAGCAAAATAGAAAAAATGTTAATAAATAAATAAAGTTTCTAGACTTTTGTTATTTAAAAAACAATAATGAAGCTGCAAATAAAATATTTTCTGAGAAAAGGATATAAAAAGGTATAATCCAGGATTTTTTAAAATACTACTCAAAACTAAGTCAATACTAAAATAATATTTATTTATTGTTGTTAGCTTTGATATTTGTTTTTAACGTTTTATCTACTTTTACAAGAAGACTAAGAAATAATTAAAAAACTTATTGCCGAAGTCAGAGTTGATATTCTTGTAAACTTCAAGAGAGAAAGCGTACTTATTATATTAAGCAAAGCTTTGTAGGCCGTTTTGCAATTACCCAAAAATACTAATTTATTAAAAACGGACTAAAAAATACATGCTTTTTATGTTTAGTTTGAATTTATCAAATTTAATTGTAAAATCTGATTCTTCCTTGTAATTACAGAGTTAGAAATTTTAGTCACACGTAAGACAAGTTGCGGAATTTTTTGTAAACAATACAATTATGGTTTAGACAAGTTCTGAATGACTATCAGAAGAAACAAGAACGAAAGTACAAATCTTAATTCTATTAATTATCGGCACTCAAAGGTCGAAAGCTATATGGATGTGTTGTGTTTCTATTGCTCTTTGTTGGGGGAATTAGATTAACTTCAGAGTGTGTCCGTGTTTCACTTATATTTATTTTTGTGAATGCACAACTTTAACAAAAATATGTTGTTAAAAACAATTATGGCACTCTAGTAATTTGTTAAAACAATTAGCGCAAAAAGCTTTAAAAACGGAAAATGTGAAAGATACACAAATTTCAGAATTTTATCTACTGGAAAACGCATAAATAATTTTTCTCTCGCATTCAACGTATAATTTTTTTATGTGGAGCTTTGGAATAAAAACAATGTTTGACCCATTTCTTATACAGTAGAAAAACCATTCGGCAGTCAAAAATGACAGGCGAGCTTTAACATTAATAAATGTGTATCATTTTTACATTCAATCAAATTGCTTATAAAGATTTGTACAACTCAGCTTATGGAGTTCATTCGACTATGAATATAATCTAAATAAAAACAGTGGTGTCCGGTTTTCTAAATAACAAATCAAATGTCAGACGCTTACCAACTGTAAAATTTTGTGTACAACTCTTGACCATATTATATATATTGTGTTCAGTTAACAATTATTTTGTTGATACATATATACTACTAGTGTTTTTTATTGCGAAAAAAAGGTGACGAGTCGCAGATGCTGGCAAGGGTCAAGGGGTTGGAGCGCTTGTATCAGTACAAACGTGCTGTGTAGGATTGGGGAGGCTGTCTACGTGATGGACATACGGACACACGACAGCGGAAAGCAGTTCCGAGTCTAAAGAAGGCTTATCACCTATTTACGAAATATTTTCCCCCCGATGAAACTGACTATAAAATGCTTCAGTATAATCTTTATTCAATATATGTAAATGGAACAAAAATCTTGAAAGCTTTGAATTTTGTGGATTTAACAGTTCCGTTATTTTTCTATATTTATTTAACAGAGCATTTCAAAATAAAAAACATTTGAAGCATGGTCATTGTAACTACTTTTACATTTCTCACCGTTTTTGTTAATCTTTTTAAGTGGCAACCAATTTTAAAATATGTTTATATACGCTACATGTACGAGATCATTTTCATCTGAAATCTATGTGTGCGTTCGGTGACAAATACCGGGGGATAGTACTTGATGATTCACCACTCGAAGGGCCGAGACCTTTGGGACTGTCACTTTGCAATTGCATTGCATACCTTCCCCTCGAGTGTTTCTATATTATAACAGTACAGAGCAATCGGCTAAGAACATCGTGTATTCTGAAAGAATTTCGCAACTTCAGCTACCCCCTGTCGAGAGTCCGGTCACCGGAAATGACTGGTTTCTGCATGATGCGCACGTGCGATGAACAGGACACCGGAATTTACTCCAAAAGATTTTTATTGTATAGACGAATATTTTGTCGCTGCTACCAAAAAGTTGATTTTAATCAAAGACATCATTGTAAAATAAAATTTTCCTTCGTCGTGCAACCATAAAGATATTAGCTTTATAAAACGGATTTCGGATTTACCCTTAAATTTGGGGAAAACGGGCGGTTTGCGGTCTTTAGGCAAATTCTGAAATTATATCCGCGACCCTATATTATTATTTAATGGCATATTGTATTACTTGTGGTATGTCTGTTTTATTACTCGCAAATATTACACTACACGCTCATTCTTCATTTAAAGAGAATGCAAAAATCGTTAGATAAAAATGTTAGCAGTTATTTCTAAGAATTTCAGTTTAACGATGGTTTATATGTAGGTTTGCGATAGCACTGGTGGGACACAGGTCGCGATAAGAGCAGGGTGGCGCGTCGTGATAAGCATGTAAGGAGCGTGATAAAGAACCGAGCTAAGCGGTCGGGTGTGTCCCTGAAGATGGATGACTGTCGCGGGAAATCCACCCACTATACCCTCTATACATTCTTCGCACGTACGAACAGCCTGTGACAACTGTGATCTATTGCATTGATTTCTAGTCAAAAATTACACATACCAAAACCAAACAAAACGTTAATATTTAATCAGAAATAATTATTCAGTGTAGTTACTAAAGTATCGATTGTACCAAATTAATTAAAATAACGAGCACGAATAACGTCTGTCGTAATATTGAAATTTTATATTTTGCCGATAAAAGTGTTTTCAATATAAAATAACAAAACATCAATATTTCGTTAGAAATGCAAGGTGAATAACAATAAAAAGAGATCCTGAGAATGGATTTTAAAGCTTCCGGTGCAACTTCGGGGATTTGTCAGAGAAGTGAGGGCGACAGAGACCGCGGGCAACAAGTCCCGGATCGCTTTGACATCCGCCGCGCATTATAAACGGGAGGGAAAGATTAAATTAGCGTTTTATACCCGGAAAAAAGCTGTAAAGGCGAAAGACAGACTTGCAAGTCCTCGCTCCCCATGTTTACACAAGGAACTTAATCTGTACACTGCAATACGGTTTTAACTTGAAAACATTGTAAGCAAATGAAACACTTGGGAAAAAATACTTAACATTTCCACTATTACGTCGAAAATTACTTCTGCACAATTGCTTCCGATTTATAGGAAATAATTTAGATTGGACACTGCTATAAATTTAACAGACGATAATACGCTAAGCATCTTTGTGAAGTATATACAGGTATGTGGGGGTTCTATTTGGAATTGTGACGTGGAACAAGGATCAACGGGCAATAATTAATCGTTTCCCGTAAGAACGACGGACAAAGGGAAGCGGCTAAGAAGGCCTCGGGAGATGTTGGTTCGAGAGGCGGCTCAACTGGGAACCGAATAGCTCACGGTCAAACTAACAGGCGGCCACTTAATGTGACGCCCGGGACTCGGGTCGCCGTCGTATACAGACGCTACCTAACTTTACTAAGACCTCTTCGGCTCTCACTAAAATATACCAACTACTGTAAATGCTCTTTAAAATTTTAACACAACTTGGAAATTACATTTCCCAAACAACATTTAGCATTAATCGCAAAAAGAATACATCTAGAACTTTATCTTTACACATAAAAAAGTTGCGCAAGGGAAACATTCTAGTTGTTTCTATTTATCACATTTTGCTAAGTTAAGACATAACTAGTAAGAGTTATAGACGGTTTAGAGGGTATGAATCAGGACTCAAGTTAGTGTCCCTCTGGTGCTGGTCTTGTAGAGTTATGATACATCCTTGAGTTTGATAATTTCCAAGTCTTGACCAGTGGAAACGATACCTAACGCTACTGCGGCAACTATCTCGTGCTTTCAAACCAACAGTATTTAAACCTAGGTAACAAATGTATAGTATATTGTATAAATTCCTAATCGCTTATGAGAAAATCCTTCCCGTGCGATTAAAATGTTTAAGCTTTGCTTATTTATAAATGTGTTTTCAGAATGGTATAAGCGTTTGGATCGTTTTCAGGAAACTTTTGAAGGAACCAGTATATTAAGGCGCCTTGCTAGTTGCTGTATAATGCGGCTTCTAGCAGTGGACTCACGTAGGTTGTCCAGAAGTACTCGACGACCGCCGCCGCACATTTATTAAACATACATACCGACAACTTGCGACTAACCTGTAGCTATATTGCTGTAGCGCTTTTCATTTATGTCCCTTTTAGCGAAACGAAATGGAAACAAAAACAGCAGTTAAAAGCTTTTAAATTTTAATGTTAAAAGGATTTTCTCTTGACCAAAATGTTAGACTAAATGAATATAATTAAAAGAAGATCTTTACTGAAATCTTGCTTAAAAAATTAGAATAAGATTAGAACTAATTTTGCACCTTTTTAAGTAGTTTTTTTCTCTAATTAAATATGTTTTAATATCATACAGACATGTAGTGAATCTTTTTTATACTTATGTACGTTTAACCACACGACGACCTTTATACTGCATTTTTAATTATTTAAAGGCAACGTAATCAGTTTTAAACGTATCCTAGACCGACTAGGTATTATTTAGTGGGAGATTTACTTAAGCTTACAGATTTAGTTAAAAAAAACTGTAAAAAATAATTAAAAAATTAAAACAAACTATTCTTTTTCTGTACTAAGTAGGTACTAATTCTAAGGAGTGTTTGATTACATTTAACACGCTTTTTCATAAGTTTTCTATATTTTTTTCTTGTTGTTTAATGCCTTTTATCATTAATAAACAAATATACACATATTTGAGTTTTAACTGTTTACTTTAATGTTTATATATGTTCTTTGGTCTGTAGACTTAAAGCATCTTGAAGTTAACATTGTAATATAAACTACTATGCTATCTGTGGATTAAATTTAAATATTTTTTTTTCAAATTGTTAAACTAATATAAATCAGTGTTGGATTAACCTAATAACCAGTGCAGACTGGGTAATTAAAATGGTATCATTTTTAAACTATAAATTTATATACAAATTCCAATATACAATGCAAAATCAATGTTAGGTGTGCAGTCAAATTCTTTGCATTGATAAACAATTACAATGCGACGCATGTAAGCAATGTATACATTCAACTTGTACAGATTTATTACGAAATGAAATCCTATTCATTAAAAACGAAAAACGTTCCTTAAAATCAGACCCGCACCTAGCACTTTTGGCGCCCTTGTGCAAATTTAAAATAACGCCCCAAATTTGTATTACGTTTATATGTGAGTACAGATACGGGTTCAGTTAGGTACCTATTATTCTCCACTATTGAAAAATAATTTAAAAAAGTATTTTCATAAATTTATTTTCACTTTTATATTTTACAAGTACAAGCCATAAGCCATACAAGTATTTTTTCATTGCGCTACATAACATAATTATAAACTTATAAAAAACAGAAATATATTCTAACAGTATTACAACTCAAAATTTTTGAATTTTAGTTTGAAATGTAATATATGATACAAAAGCACAAGAAATAAAAAAAATATGTAGAAAACTATAAAGTTGTTAGTTAGATAGTAAATATTACAACCGCAAATTTCAAAAAATTTATTTGAATTATACAAGGCATAATATTTCTAACTGTACTACGCGTTTAGCCTCATATTTATTAATCAATTTAACACCCGAATGGGATAAAACTATGGCAATTTGCTTACATAGTTGTGGAAACTGCATTCAAGTATTCCAGTGCTGAGGAGTCCAAATAGGACAAAACAGCTATCCACTGGTCTCTAAGATGGTTTCTGCAATTATATAAACAAATTTTTGCACTTGCGTAGTACAGTTAGAAATATTATGCCGCCTATATTTTTTTTTGGCATTAGGACGAGGTCCATGCAGCCAATCCTTTGTTGTTACATTTATGTTACAATAATATTTACAGTATACAATAAAACAGAATCACAGATCTATGTTACCCTAATTAAAAGCATAGCCCCGTTATTGATAAAAATCTTATAATAAGCCTATTGATAACATTACAATTAACGTGTAAGACATATAACATATTAATAGGACCGCAGCCAGTTACTAACAGAATATTGAAATATAAGTTTCTACATTCGACTTCAAATTTTAAACAGTTAAAAAACATGTGGTCGATATCTGCCACTACGTTGCATACATCACAAGCATTGGATTCACTAATACCCAGTCTGTGGAGATAGAAAGGAAAACTACCGTGGCCAAACCTTAACCTACTAATTGTGCTAATAACCTTTATGCTTAAATTTTGATTTAAAACCAGCTTTTCACAGGTAACTCCGGGTTAATAATAAAATATCTAGAAGGGCTGGTGTGAGCGTACAGGTTATACACTGACGCCCATTCTTTATAAATTTTAAGACGTGAAAAACACAAGCCATCCTCAACACTGCATCCTTCTAGAAAAACGCCATTCGAGCTGGCATGCTTCGCTAACTTATCCGCTTTTTCGTTTCTTTCTAAGCCTGCGTGACTTTTAACCCATAGAAAGACGACATGAACTCCTATGCGTTTTAAGTTACATAACATGGTTTTGATTTGAAGACCATACCGATTAGACACCAAATCGCACGGGTGATGGATAGAATTGATGGATAACAAAACGCTGCGCGAATCTGACAGAATTACCATTTTTTTTAAATTATTCTTACTATAAATTGTAACGCTTTTATAATGGCTAGAGCTTCTGCTGAAAAAATACTAGTATTTATTGACAGCTTAAAGGTTTTTTCTATATTTATTGAAGGTGCTGTGAAGGCACATCCAGATCCGGTAATACTTTTAGAACCGTCTGTGTAAATATGTAAATAATTGTCCCAATTACGCAGCTCGCTTATCATAATCTTAACATTTACATACGACCAAATGGAATACTTAGGAAAAACGACGCGTGCTTGATAAAAAATATCAAAAAAGCACTCGTTCATCGCAAAACGCGAAATATTATTTTGCCAAACAGCGGTGTTCCTTAAAGCTTCACATAACGGCGGTGACGTTTTTTTTCCCAGTACTTATTAGTTAGGTCCGCAATGTTTAGTAAAGAGCATTTTTAATTAGCTCGTCATTCTTTAGGTATAATTTTAGCACAAATTTTTCCGCTAACAAGTTTCTTCTCATTGATAAAGGACACCAGCTTCAGCATGTAATGGTTGTATCGGCGTAGAACACATAGCTCCGAGGCAAATACGTAGCGCTTTATTTTGCAGAACATCCAATTTTTTGAAGACAGTATCCTTAGCAGATCCATATAGGATGCAACCATAATCTATAATGGAACGTATACACGCTTTGTAGAATAATAAACTGGTTGTTGTATCTGCGCCCCACCATGTTTTTGTTATCATTTTTAAGAAGTTCAGACCTTTGTTACATTTAGTAATTATGTAATCTACATGCAGGTTCCAGTTAAGTTTTTTGTCTAGAACCATACCTAAGTATTTAAAACTGTTTTGGCATGGCAAATGCATATTAGCTAAATGCATAGAATTAATGGATAAGTTATGTCGAGTGAAGAATGTAACATTAGATTTCTGTGGTGAAATATCAAAACCGTTGATAAGACAGTATGTTTGAAACTCTTTTGTGGCCAAGCTCATGAATTTTTTACAAATGTCTAAATTTTTGTGTTCTACATAAACACAGAAGTCGTCAGCATATTGAATTGTTCTGGTGTATGGTGACTGTATTTAGAAGTCTGATGTGTATATATTAAAAAGTATGGGGCTTAAAACTGAACCCTGTGGCAACCCGTTACTTGACATTCTAAAATCTGTCAACTTATTATCATATTCTATGCAAATATATCTACTACAATATAAATTAATAATAATGTTAGTAATGAATGTAGGTATACCAATGTTAACCATCTTTTTTGCCAAACTTGGTGAATAGACAGCGTCGTATGCGCCTTTTATATCTAAAAAAATAACACCGAGATAAGAGTTTTTAGTCAATGCATTTTGAACATCAGTTACAAATGAAGATAACGCGTCGACAGTGCCGAACGATTTTCTGAAACCAAAATGAGAACTTGGTAATTTCTTCGTTTTTAGTAACCACCATTCAAGACGTAGTTTAATCATGCGTTCAAAGGTCTTAAAAACACATGATATTAAAGATATTGGCCTATAAGACTTGGCTTCCTTAGGGTCTTTATCAGGTTTAAGTATTGGGACAATGATGCATTTTTTCCAAATGGAAATATTTTCTCCGTACCTCCACACATTATTAAAAATGTCCAATAAAAATGTTTACCAGTAACAGATAAGTTTTGCAGCATGGGATACTTAATATCATCATAACCAGGGGCACTGTTGACTTTGATGTTAATAGCATATTGAACTTCAGAAAATGTAAATGGTTTAGCAAGAAAATGTTGAATGTTAGAAGTTTCGTAAACTTCTATATCTTGACAGACTGTAGGTGGTGCAAAGGTGCTAAGAAAATCATTAATCCAGTTGAAATCGTTAATCTTAACTACTAAAAATGTGGAACGCTTCACGATTTTGTGTGTCATCCTTGCGCAGGGGCCATGCTAATCTTCTCTGTATCGTTCCAATTTTAGTATATGTACCGCCGAAGCAAGTACCCGCCTATAATTCAAATATATTTTTTGAAATTTGCGGTTGTAATATGTACGATCTAACTAACAACTTCATAGTTTCCTACATGTGGATTAACCCGTACGTAGCTCTCCGTTCCTACGAGATGGCGTTTAGCCTCATATTTATTAAAAATATTATCACAGGACGAAACTGATCGACAAACAAAATCAAAACAATACATTATTTTAATAATGCAACATGTCACCTTTTAAAGGTTAATATCCAGGTATTAGGTATTGTTATTAATATTTTAGCTAAGTGAATTGAGCTTTTCGTGCTTTAATTTTTGGAAATTGTTTAATTAAATCTTCAGTGTCTAATTCTTTTAGCTGGTCTGTTTCTATTGAAATGATAGAAAGATTACTTAGTCGGTTTTGTCCCATGGTCAGTCTTAAATAATTTTTTATTATTTTGAGTTTATGCTCGTATTAGGAAAAGAATCTACTACTTAGGTTGTTAATTGTTATATAATTTAAAGTTTCTTCTGGAGACGTAATAAATTTTCATAAAAATTTTAAAAATAATGCAATTCTTTAACAAGGTTCACGGCAGTTATGTCTCGTTCATTACAAGTTTTGTCGTTTAATAAATTTTCAGCTTTTTGACATAATTCTAATTGTTCGTTTTCAGATTAATTTTTAAACTTATCAATATTCCATAAAAAGGCGAAATTATTAGAGTAAGAAGAAAGTAACTGGAATCTTTAATCCACTGATGTTTCAACTTTAAAGTTTTGTCGTGGATCGGTTCATCGTCACATTCATAATCAAAATGTTTTTTTTTATTTTTTGCAGTCTTAGACCTCTTTGTTTTTTGAATTTAGGTTTTATGCCTAAGCTGGATGCTATCAAAAAAGTATTCAAATATTTAAATGATCACAACACTGACCAATATCCAAAGGTCGGTTTTTAAATAATTTTACTCACAATGTTAACTTTACTTAAAATATTATACTACAATATAAAAATGCAAATGAACTCAAAATTTTACAATTTTTTGGCCAACGATGCAGCCAAATTTTTTACGTTATTTTCAAAGTTTCCTTCTCTTATTTCAAACACAAGTTCATAAATCTCTGCTAGTTGATACCTTAAAGGAGTTATTGCATCTATTCTACTAGACCATCGAGTATCCGATAAATGTTTTAAAGTTAAATTTGTTACATTAGATAAATTAGATTTCAGAATTGACCACCGTTTGGTAAAAGCTGAAAGAAATACAAACAGTTTTTAAACTAAAGAAAAAAAATTGATGCTCAAAGTATTCGATTTTGCGGCATCATTGACGACTAAATTTAGGGTATGATTACAACAAGGAACAAAGAAAGCTCGCGGATTAAAATCTAAATTTTTTTTTGTAGACCATTATGCTTACCACGCATATTTGCCCCATTGTCGTAACCCTGACTCCGCAAATCGTTGATATTTAAGCCTTCTTTCTCTAACGCCGACAAAAGAAAATTTGTCAAGCCTTCACCTGACACATCATCTATAGGACAAAATAATAAGAAATCTTCATCTATACTAATTCCCGTGCTCTTTAAATTAACAAACCTTATACAAACTAAAATTTGTTTTGACTAGAACCAGGAGATCATTCTAATAATATGGAATAATATTTTGCTTTTTTAGTTAGTTCTAAAGTTTTGAATTTGATATTTTCACCGATTGAGTACTTCATTTTGTATTTTATCTCCGAGATAGTTTCTGTGATCTTTTACTTGAAGGAGCGTTTTGCTTGTTCTGACATAATCGGGTCGAATTTGGAAATTATTTCTATGCATTTTAAAAAGTGACCATTGTTTTTCTCAAACAACTTATTACTATTTCCACGAAAAGCTAAATTTTACCGACCTAAAAACTGAATCACGTAGAAAGTTCTTTCTATAACAGCTTGCCAGTATTTAGTTTCTCTGTTTATTACATTTTAAATTTCAGAATCAATTATTTCATTTTTATTAAAACAGTTAGAAAGATCTAGCAATTTTAGAACATTTTCGTAATGGGACTTGCTCTTTTCATGAATGTTTAAATATTCACTTAAATCCTGCCAGTCGTTGTAACCAAATTTATTACTAAGGCAAACAGATTTCAAATCACTGTTATTAAAAACAGCAGCAGAAAAGTGAATTTTTTGTTTCGGAAACAGCAACCGAAAACGCTCAATCTTTTCTTTGTTTGGTAAAATTCTAAAGAAGTAACTATTGGAAAACTTACGCTCCGATTCCGAACTATCTCTCGGATAAATATCCCTTTTGTTTTGATAATGAGCAGAGCCACGTTCTACTAATTCTTGAATATTATTAGGACGTAATTTCTTTGGCCCATAGTGCAGCATGTTTTGAGAGTTGACTCATATTCTCCGTTCTGGTAATTTTTGAAGGTGTTGATTTCTCGTTATCAGCTGAACTTAAAGATGTTGATGAATTGCTTTCTAGAAGATCAGTTTCTTGTCTACTGCTGATACTTGTTTCAAGTACAGGTTTGGAATATTAGGATTCAGCTGTATTATTGTTGTTATTAATATTTGGCAATATAGACTCGAGTTTTAAAAAAAGGCGTAAGTTTGACATGGTTTTCCAGTGCTTCCTCTCTTTTTCTTTTATTCCGCAAATTTTGGTTTCCGGACAATTTCTTCTTTTTTTCTCACATCCTGTATACTGTAAACAAATTAATACGTAAGTAAACAAATTGACAAATTATTTATGAAAAATGGAAATGTTTTGACGTCTCAAACTCAAACTCCAAAGTATTTTCTCAACATTACTTATTTCAAGTTATTTTAAAATTTATAAATTTTTATAAATGGTAATATTAGTGCTTATTAATTATTCTGTTTAAGTTTACTTCAATTAACAATAAACTTTACATAATCAAATATAAAAGGATTTTTGAGATGCAAGTTTTTGGCTTTTAATGATTTAATAAATCTAAAATAAAAAATAAGTTTTAGATAAACTCACCTTAATTCATAACACAAAACACATCACTATAAAGTCTGTAAAACTACAAAAAACTAAAGTTTCAAAAGCAGATATATTTTACCCCATGCAAATTTTTACTTCACTAAGTTAATTATCGATCGGGCATCAGGCAACAAATGAAATCGCGACCGATGCAGCGCTTAAATTTATAAAGTTTCGTACATTGCAAGCTCAGACAGGAAAAAAACGCTTGTTCGCTCGTTGGCTCGTTGCAAGCCAAGTTTCAAGCTCAAACATGAATAAAATCAAATTTGTTTGAGTTCACACAATTCATGTTATCATGTTACGTATTACATACTCTCATTTGGAAAATATATTATTTTTGAGTAGTAATTCAGTTCCCTCGTCTCAAAGAGTGAAAATAAAAAAATATACAAATAAAAAACAATATTATAGCTAGCAATTTCTGACTGTTTTTTTTATTTTTTCTATTTATTTTGTTTTGACAATGTTGTTTGTTGCTTTATCTTTTTTTTACTTTCGAGTTTTGAGGCTTTCCGGTGCGCCTCAACGTCGTCGTGCACCACACGACTTCGCCCTTATGTACGGCGCGGGACTGCTTAAAATCCTTTTGCCAAAAATGCTAGAAACAAACTATAATAATCGATTTACAAAGTGAAGTAAAATCGCTCATAAAAATAAAATAAAATAAGACCATTAAAAGTATTTTTTGGTAATCGCAATGAAACCGTACACATCTTCAAAAACAGAAAAAAGTTTTAGAAAAATTGGAGCTCATCGTACTCCTCGACAACAAAAATATCTAAAATAAATTTTAGCCGAATTAAAAGAAAACCAAGAAAAAGGAGAAAAATACCTTACTATTAAGTATATTTGTAGTTGCCCAAAAATCGTTCCAAAAAGCTTTGAGAAAAAAATTGTGATTATTCCAATTTTATCATACTCCACCAAAACATACAATCCATACAGAATAAATTTACCGACCTAAAATTATTATTAGACTATCTAGCTGAGAATGAAAAAATGAATCCGGATATACTTTGCTTTAGCGAACATTGGTTTAAGATAAACGAACAAGTAATAAACTTACCAAACTACTACATATCAGCAGTTAGTTTTAGGAATATTACAGCTCATAGTGCAACTATGATTTTTGTTAAAAATGCACATAATTTTCATCAACTACAAACAAATGTCACAACAATAGATAAAGATTTTGAATACACAGCCATTAAGTACAATAAGTCGAATACAGGTCCACAGAGCAAACAAGATAGTTGGAGAGGGGATACCGGCGCTGCAGTAGCTTGTATGGTACAATCCCAAAAAAAGTATTTGGGCGCTTAATTTAAATGTATATTGTTGGCTACATATAAATGTATTGTGTGCTGCATAACCAGTGAAACTTATTTTTTTCTTTGCAAAATCAGAAAGGAACATATCTATAAAAGAATTACTTTATTAAACTTAAAAACCAAAACATGAATATATAATTTTTAGTAACAATATTAAATTTTACAGAAACAGTTTTAAATAACTTAAGTTTTATAAAATTCCTTTTGCTTATCTTAAATGTATTCAAGTTTGATATTTTGTTAAATGAACGAATAAGTTATTTGCTTGGCAATGTTTAGTAACACAAATTAATCCTTAAATTAAAATCAAAATTAATTGAACAGGTGCTTATTTAAACAAATTTATTAACTACTTTCATTTTCTTCTAAACTTGTGTCATCTTCCGATGAACCAGTATTTACTACAAATTTAAAGTTTTCCACTACATCGTCAACTAATCCATCGTTCACCCACATTTCTTGAGCCAACTGATCCACGTGATCCACTGTTTTTGCACAATCTAATGCCGTGATTTCATTTAACACATTTCTTACTAACACCTCGATTTCCTTGGCGCTTTGCTGTAGGTTATTCATTGCGACCTTATATTTAGCCAAACTGAAATCGATTAAGATCTATGTTTTTTTTTTAAATTTTGTCTACATAAAATGTTTTACTGTAGTCAATCTTTTTTACCAGTTCTAACAATTCGGCTTTCCGCATATCCCCAGTTGCTGAAACCTCGTTACTTTCAAGCCAGTCTCTAATTTCCTGCTTTCTTGTGGCTTGGGTTGGAGGTTTGTTGATTTGAACACTGTGGTACGGTGCATTATCTAAAACAACGATTCCTTTTGGTGGCAAATTTGGGATAAATTGTTTTTCGATCCACTGCATAAAATTGTGATGATTCATGTGGTTTGCTTTTAGATTTAAAAATTAATAACCCATTGTTAACAAATCCATACGCACTACCTGCGTGCAGTGTTTTCTCTCAACTTTCGTAGATAACGAGAACGCCAAGCTACGATATCATTGCGTTCCATGAGCAATTTTCGTCGGTTTTCACATTTCTTAAATTTGAATCCAATTCTTAAAAGATGTTTTCGAATGGTTTTTTGTCCGCCAGTATAATTAATCTTGTCTTGCATTTTACTCACTAAAATTTTTAACGTTGGCACTTGCTTGTCAACCGTGTAAACCTCTTGCACTGTTCTTTTTAAAATTCCTAAATAGCACTCATCCATCACTATTTTGTTGGATCATCCGCTTCTCCCTTTTTTCTCAAAATAGTAGTCACTGATTTCCCAACAGCAGCCGCTGCAAGTTCGGTTTCCTGGTCCAAAAGTAATGCCCATTCACCAGCAGCTTTTAGACTATCGAAGAACTGAATAACATTTTTGATAATGATTCGAGCCTCAGAATGGCTAGTTTTCTTCGTAGTTCCAGCCATAATAATGATAACCTTCAAAAATAAAACTTACATTATAACTACATGTTAATAAAACATTGTAAATACATACCTGTATTTCACAAATAAAACAACAAAGTAGAAAAAAAACTGATTTTAAATATACAAGAGTAACACTGGAACACAATAAAAAGAATTAGTAATTAATAAAACGCACGCGGAAAATGTCAGCTGTAAACTGTCATAATTTACTTTTAACCAACTTTTAATTGTGAATGTACCAACTTCGAATACTCAATTATGATTGGACAAATTATTTATTGCGGCAAAAATTTCAAATTAATTTTTTTAGTTGACATATTTTCCGACTATCATGTTTGCAAAGTGGAGCTGTAGCATTAGTATTTGCTTATACCAATCGCCAAATGAAAACGTAGATGTATTTTTAGATAAATGATTCCAACTATTACATAAAATATTATTAAACAATTACATTGTAATTGCAGATGATTTTAACATACCATTTCATCAAACAGATAGTGAACTAACAAAAACCTATTAAATATTTTAAAACAACATAACATAAGTGTAATAATGAAACTGCCTACGAGAAAGAGTTCAATTATCGATATTGCCACAAATATTTCTGGAAAGTACTACAGAAGCACCGGGTTGTCCGATCATAACACACAACTGAAATACATAAATTCATTAATTTGGAACTGTAATCGTACATTTAAGAAAATGGTAAATATTCAAAATTTTAATATAAAAAACCACCTTAAATTTACTTACTTATTAAAAAATGAGATGAAATATATTTAAATAACGAGTTTATGGTTTGGGTATGTCAAGGATATTTTGAGCGATAACTATTTTTTGTCTTAGGTTTTCAACCGCTGCTTCCTAAGACTGTTCGGATGACAAATATTCATCATTTTGGAAGTAACTGTCTTCAAAGTTAGTTTCGTACACCATAATTTCTTCCTAGAGTCTTTGGATAGTTTCCATTTGCTTTTCTATCTTCTGGAGCAACAATTCATAGAATTTGGCTTTTTGTAACTTTTAGTTAATTAATTGGATAGTTTGGTCCAGTTGATGAATTCAAATTGATTGTTTTTTTAAGCGTAGTGACTGGCCATAAATCTTCTGAAGATAGGTTTCTTGTCGACGTTGGGGTAGCATGGCATCTTCTTTATGACCTTCTACAGACGTGGTCGTTTGTTGAATTGGGGATGTTCTTAAACATTTCTCGTAATACATTTTTGTTTCTTCATATTTCTCCTAGATTTGAATAATATAATTGGTTTTGAAGTATGAATGCTGCGAGGTGTCCAATCTTTTTATGTTAAAATGATTTTTATTAACTTGGTTCCATAACTTTTTTAATGTTGCTAGTCGACTGAATATGTAAATTTTAGTTTTTCTGGACTGGGAGTCTTTTTTGGCATATGGAGAAGTTGGATAACTCGTTTCCTCAACTCTTCTTGCTGGCTCATTTCATCCATGAAGGTGGTCATTTCAATGGCTCGCTTGGTTGTTAGTAGAACAATGTAAACTAAGACTGGTTTAAAAAAACTCTTGAAAGACCAACTTTTTGATTTAATTCTGTGTTATTTGAAACGCTTTACTATTTATACAATAGTTTGTGTGACGTAAAATCAATATATTACCATAAAAGAAGAAATTGTTGTCTATAGACGCAATTTAGCAACTAATCATAATTATTTTACATAACTTTAACATTCAAATTTTAATGTTTCAATTAGAATTTAAACAAATGTCAAATAGTCCAACAGGTTTTCTACTGACGGTGTCAACAACTGTAATATTTTTTGTGTGGGAGTTGTGACTGTCAAGAATTAAAAATACAGGGTCTTTTTAGTTGGCTTTGTGTTTTCAGTTTCGTCTTTGTTGAATACTCTATCTGCTGGACATTTATGTTTGTTGAACTGAGCTTTCAAAATCAAAAAAAAAACCTGTCGACAGTTTTATAGTTGAATCAATTTGCTCTGCTGTAGATTTTAGTAAAAATAATACCCTAAAACAGTCAAACCAAACTCAACCGGTTAGTTCTTCTGTTAATGGATGCTTTATTTAATTTCTTCGCATAATTCATACGATGTTTGACGGAAATCTTGTGTTGTGACGTTAATTATAACATTGTTTTTTTAATACTCTTTTTGCAAACAAAGTTACGCACAGCCCATAACTAGAACTACTAAATTGTGGGCTACATGTTAAATCAAATTATAAACAGTTTTTTAGGCTAACAAGAAAAGGTTTGGATTTTTTTTAAACTCGTAGATCCAGATTTTTTTAGAAACTTTTTGTGCAAAAACTAACTAACCTGGTATGCTTTAAAACGTGTTTCACTAATTCTTTTTTGGCAGTATCTTTGCACAATCGTTTTAATTTTTTGCAAATTTTGTCATTGATAGTTATAGACTGTTTCCTATAAACTATTTTTCTTTTTATAACCGTTCCAATTGCACCATTTCATTTAATTTAAGAGTGTTGGACACCAAATCAAAGCTCATGTTTTCAATCATAAAATGATAATGATTTAAGGTTTCAAAATAAACATTATATAATAAATAATCATTAACATTCATTTCTTATTAAAATCCTTAATTACAAATTTAGAATACTAGTGAACTTACACAATAACAAGTACTACAAACATTGTGGATTTAGCTGAAAAATCTCGTATATGTTTATTGTTATCTTTAAGAAAATCAAAAAAATATTTTAAAAAACCTGAATTATTTACATAACATATATCTAAATAAATTTATACGTTTAAATCAAATAGAAACATTGCCTTGTTGAAAAAATTTCTTTGTTGTACTTGTTAATTTGCAATGCAAGCACAGCATAGACAGTCTTGACAGAACAATACTTTCAGTTTATTTTGGTAATTTAATGGTTACATAAAATCCGCGTTTGACCGAAAAACAAAGGCGCGAGACAAATGTAAGCAGGTTAGTGTACAGAGTACAATGAGACAAATGTGAACATGCGACTACATTGTGTAAACCAAAGCTCCTGAAATAGTCACCATCTGCTCTCAATCACGTATGTTGTCGCGTTTATACAGACTCCGTTTGCACACCGTCCACTTAAACCAGATTTTAACTGTACTTAACAATTTAACGATTCCTATATTTATTAACCTCAATTTAAAATAGTGTATTATGCTCACCTTTTATTGAATATGACATTTATACACCGTTACTCAGCATGAAAACTTCTGCGTTTTTAATTTTTATTGCAATATAAAAATCGTCTATATTACGTTTCTTGTCTAATGTAATTATGAAATTTTTTACCACGATTTGATTATATGCGCCTGGAAACCAAAACCTAATTGATTATAAAAACATCGTTACAACGTCACTTTGCAAAATCCACAAGTGTAATTACTCAAGTTTTATTCTCCATAGTAAGAGTAACATGCCTGTTTTCAAAAACTTTACGAGGCCATAAAATCGAAAAGTAAAATCTTGTGTATATACATAGCTGTGCCTAAATTACATTCAATCGCTTATTGATCTTGATAGACGAACAACAGTGAAATGGTATTAAAACCATATTGTTTACCTAAAAATAATTTTGTTTTAAATAATGAAAAAAATGGATGCGTTATATGTCACACAAAAATATTTAATCCAAACGGTAAAATAGTAGAAATAAATTTAAACGTGCAGATCACAAAAAATTTAATTTATTTGCGTACTTTTACATAATCATACGTGAACTTTAAAAATATCCATAAATGTCGTTTTATAAGAGAAGTCGTGTTCAAATAATTCAAAGAATCTAAGCTTCGTTTATTTATCAGCAGAGCCATAAATCCTTGTACTGCAAATTACAACTAACTACAATTACTGGGGAGCGAGAACGGTAGTATAAGGTATAAAATATAGCTAATTAACGGATCTTGAGACATTTACCACTTTAAACTTCTTACCTATCGCTTATAAATATTAGAAAAATATTTTTCATTACTTTTCAACTTACTGAAAGTCATTAAAACTTTTATTAAAACTCTCATTTATGTAAAGCTTTAAAAAACAAATAAAAATTTATTACTAATAAACTGAAACATCAACAGCGTATATTCCGTAGCAATGTTGCCTAATAGTTATTTTGCGTTTAATTTCATTCTATCGATAACGACAAAATGTTTTTAAATAAGTGCTTTTAATGCTAATTAAAATTATATACGAAAAAGATTCAAAAATGCTATAGATTTACTAGCAGACATAAACTATGTTAGTATTAGGATCAATAGTCATCCGGTTATGTGTTAAATTTTAGTTTTATGAAAATAGAGAAACTTAATTTAACACCTTAGTTGTTCAAATTCTGTTAATTTTAAGAAAAAAAAATACATTAACTTTTTATTTGCCTAATCTGAGTGTTGTAAAAATTAAAAATGTTATTTTTTGTACCAGCTTAGCTAGTAAATAAGGCTTCACTAACAAAGTTTGCGTTTTTTCTAATTCTTGTCTTATACTTTTAGGCGTTTGCTTTTTCAAGTTTATCGTTTTCTTTCTTACCTTTTTAGTTCTTCGATTTTTCTCTTACGCTTTGATCAAGCTCTTTTTGAAAGTGGGCGCAACTTTGGCAACTTCGGTTACAACAATGACACAGTCCAAACCCGGAAAACGTTCTTGTATAGACTCGGGCCGTGGAAGCCTTCGTTATTACATTAACAATCTCTACGTATTTTCCTTCTTTACAAACTTTTCATACTTTTGTGCACTTTAACTTTTCTTAGTCGCTGTCGTGACCACAACATCATTCCTGCATTTTTCAAAATCAAGTTCCACATTCAGACATGTTCTTCTAAAAACATTTTACACCGTGCTAGTCTAACGTTGATACGCAAACGGATTAAGCAATCCAGACGAGAGTTAGACACTATTTTGAAACAATTCTTTTATTCTCGTCTTGAATTGGTCAACACTCTATTATTATTAAAACCCAAGAATCACAAAGTTTTGTCTACCACTGACTCCTTGAAAACGGTTGTCAAGTTATCTAGTTTGACTGTCACTTCAGAACAGAAATTGGTGTTATCTAAGAGTTTGAATTTTGCCATTGCTCCCAAACGTACTACCAAAGAAGATATTTTATGTGTTATACTAAGATAAGACCGTCTTCCGGGTTTGGATCGTGTCAATGTTGTAACCGAAGTTGCCAACGTTTCGCCTACATTCGTGAGGGGTTTTATCAAGGCGTGAGAGAAATCTATACGAAATTCCCAAAATTCACAAACAAGGTATTCCTTTTCGACCTATCGTTAGTACTATCCAATCTCCCACCTACAAGCTAGCTAAGTTCTTGTCTAACATTCTTTGCTGGTTTACAGGTAAAACCTCTTCTCATATCCTCAACTCTCAGCATTTTATTCAACGTTTACAAACTATAAAACTTGAACCCCAAGATCTTCTTGTGAGTTTTGATGTCACTTCACTTTTTACTAAAGTTCCTATTCAGGATTCTGTTTCAACATGGCAAAGATTTCAGTTTGGTTCCTCTTATTAATATGTGTCTATCCTCTACTTACTTCCAATTTGATAACAAGTTTTACGAACAGGTTTCTGGTGCTGTAAAGTAATCTTTCAAAACATGAATTATTCATTCACCTTTAGTGTCGATTGTCAAAGTTCTTGCGAAGTGCAGTTCTTCGTAGATTTCTTGATTCATAATAAAACGAACATAAGCCAATAATAATGCTGCATTACCAGGTAAAGTTGACTCGTCCAGTTGTATAGAGAAATGGGTCGTTTGCAAATAAATACACAAGAAGCTTTCAATATCAGAACTCATTTCATCAATACGTCTTTCAACAATATTGGTGCTTAAGGGAATTCTTTTAATGATATTAGATGCAGGTTTTTGTAAAACAGTTTTTAAAACCTCTTCAACGGCTGGCAAAATTAACTTCTCTCTGATAGTATGCGGCTTTCCGGATTTTGCTATAAGTGCAAACCATCATCGTTTCTTTGTGACGTCGAAGCCAACATTCTGTTCAACGTGAGTCTCTTCTGAAGTTTATCTTTGAGTGTTGAAAGTATTTCAAATCTTTATCTGTTTTATCAAGGTGACATATTCTCAGATGATCCTGCAGCTTAGATGGTTTCATAGCGTCATTGCCCAAAACTTTGTTGAATAAAAGGCACATAGACAATTGTTTGTCCGACAATGATGGAATGAAGCCAAGTTTCAAATAATCAACACTGTACTGTCTACATTTCTTTTTATATTTGGACATGGCATCAGTCATCTGTGGGCAAAATTAATCTACTTAAATAAGACATGAAGTCCAGTAGCTCAGTTATAGATTGCTTGAATGAACCTCAAAACTACTAAAATATTGGTTACAACGCGTAATAATTTTTCTTGCATTAGAAATGCACTTTTTGCATTCCTACACTTTATGTTAATTAAAACAAGCGTTCCTGCGCACGCGTTTACGGCAAGTTCTTACTTGTCTTAAGATATTTTCAACTGGCGCTCGTCCACCCTCCACTAGCTTTGTTTTAGTGTCAGTCAGTACACATAAAAACTTAGAAGAGTATAGCTCGTACTGCTAAAGCGTGTTTTGTTTATTTTGTGTAGTTTTGTGTTCTGTTTATTTAAAAATGGCAAAAACAGGTCCGCCCGGTTTAAATACAAGATGTGCCATGAACTGCCCTGTGTTTAAACAACTGTCGCAATTACCTGAAAATATTTTGCCAACTTATGACCAAATTATAAAGTTTTGTGCGTGGATTAGGTTTAATAAAAAAAACAGTAAAAAAGAACCTGTGTTCTCTGAAATTGCAGAAGAGGTATCAGTAAAGTTAGAGGAAATTTGGAACAAAGCATCTATTCCTACAATTTCCCACAACAGAATATTACAGCTTTTGAATTCGTATCACCACAAATATATGAAACTTAAGAAACCGTTTAAAGATAGACAAAATAGTGAAACCTATAAAGCTAAAATCCTGAATTTTAAAGAGGAAGGTAAAGTTACACTTTTTGATGTAGCATCGTGCAAATGCAAAGTTTTAGCAACTTGTACCTGTGAGAAATCTAAAAAGGTGTCTGTTGACAAGCAAGAATTTCTATTAGATCAAAGAGGGGCAAAAAAAATGGTAATAGGTGCAGTGGATGTAAAGAAAACGAAAGAACTAACGCAAAGAGAGGAAAGGCAAAACATGGAAGCTACTAGAATTGGTAACTACCGTAACCTTGCAAGTATTAAAGAAATATCCTGCACTGTCACTTCAAAAGATTTACCTTCGAGTTCAGAGTCTAACATCTCTTCTGATAGTGAGTTTGAGTTGCCGGAAATACCACATTCTACGCCTTCCTCAGCCTGCAGGAATGTTGAAAGGCAACCGCAGTTGCGAATTCAGCTCACCACTTTTGCAAAAACATGCGACCGATATGGCATATCTGATAGATCTGCAGCTGCTCTTGCATCAGCCGTTTTAATTGATATTGGAGTAGTAACACCACAGGACTTTTCTAAAATTGTCGATAGAAGTAAAGTTAGGAGGGAAAGACAAAAAACTCGTTCCAACCTCCGGCTGCAAGAACTTCTGAATGTGAATATGATTAAAGTACATGGTATCTAATTTGACGGGCGCAAGGATAAAACCCTAACACAAGTAAAGAAAGGTAACAAATTTTATCGACAAACCATTATAGAAGAACATATAACATTGGTGCAAGAACCTGAATGTAAATATATCGGTCATGTTGCTCCAACCTCCGGTACATCACAAAGTGTAAAAGCAAGTATCGTTCAAATGTTACAAGAAAATGCGATTGATGTTACAAATTTAGAAGCGATTGGTTGTGACGGGACCGTCGGTCGTAAACACGGGTGTTAAAGCAGGTGTAATACGACTTTTGGAAGAACACTTTCAAAAACCACTTCAATGGTTTGTGTGTATGTTACACGCAAATAAGCTTCCACTTCGTCATCTTTTTCATTATGTAGACGGAGATACTACTGGATCTCGTGGATTTGTTGGTCTCATTAGAAAGTAGCTGGAGAAGTGCGACAAACTGCTAGTAGTTCAATTTAAGCCAATTGAAGGTAATTTAGGCAAAGTTCCCGAAAACATCGTAAAGGATTTTAGTACAGACCAAAATTATTTGTTTGAAATATGCCAAGTAATTACTAGTGGACATTGTAATACCTCCCTTTTAAATCGAAATCCAGGAAAACTGGCTCATTCACAATGGGTCACAAATGCAAACTGCATTCTTAGACTTTATATTTCAAGTAAAAATCCGTCTTCAAGCTTAATGAAACTGACAGAATTTATTATGAATGTTTACGCTCCGATGTGGTTTTCTATAAAATCACAGCCAACATGTAATTACGGTGCAAAACACTTTTTGAAGTCCATAAGGTTGTCTCGGTACTTAGAAAAAGACCTAAAAGATACTGTTGATCCTGTGATACAACAAAATGGCTGCTTTGGTCACCATGAAAACATTATTCTCATTATGATATCTGATGAAAGGAAACATATACGAAAACTTAGTCTTCTTCGTATTTTAAAGGCCAGAAGTGTTTTGCCACGAAAGACCAAAAATGTTAGGGTCTTTAAACTTTCTGCTTTATGTTTTGAAGCAAACCAATACTTTGAGTTAATTGACTGGCAAAAATGTGAGATAACAGAACCTCTAATTTTATCTCGAATTTCCTCATAAGATCTGAAGAACTTTATTAATAACGTACATAAACGTTTTAATCATTGCAGGCTAAATAGCTCCTGTGTGAGACTTGACTGTCTATAATAGACTCGACTTTTTCCTAGAAACATCGACTACCGGTAGTCCGATGTTTCTAGGAAAAAGTCGAGTCTTTTATTAATAACCTTGAATCATCACATAAAATTAATTTTTAAAAATACCCCTGTCATACGCAGTGCGTTGAGCGATGTGTCAAGCTCGTCACTGAAACTTTGTTTGTGGTCCAGATTCTAAGGATGAATTTATAAAAGTGCGAGCTGATTCAAGAAAAAACATGCCGTGTTTTAATACAAAATCAGAGTTTGTTATTAAAAAATAATGTACCTTACCATTTTTTTTATATAACTCGTTTATGTGTTTGAAATGTTTACAGTTGTTTACTGTTTTAGAATCCTATTTTTGTTCAGTATTGTAATGTGTCAAGATTATAACAAAAATACTATACGAACAATATATTTGTAACAATTAAAAAATTATGTTTAATTACGTTTTTTTTAATTGGGGGGGGGGTCCAAGGGTGGGGTCATGTAGCTTGCGAAATGTGTTTTTATAAACAAGAAGTACATTTTTCAGCTTTTTTAGGGTATTAGATAAATGTTTATTCCATATAAATGAATATTTCTGTACTATAAAAAAATTCAATTTTTGAAGACCGCTGGGGACGCAGAAGATTTTGTCACAAGTTACCGAGACTTTACCAAAAGTTAAACAAGAGTCCTCGGCAACTTTTTTAAGGTATTACATTTAGTTATAATTTTTTTTTCGTATTTTTCACTCCACGCTAATATATAATAAATTTTTTACTTCATAGGTACTTTTATAAATAATGTCAGTGTATGTTGAGATCCACTATTGGGGACCCCCATTTTCATTTCATGGACCCCCAAATTTTTTTTCGCTGACGTGGGAATCACTGATTTAGACCATCAAGTGATTGCATATGCACATATGTGCAATCGACAGCTCCCACAACACGTGGAAAACCAGAAATACAAAAGAACCATTGTAATGTTTTTATTAATTGTTTGGTAGATCTAGGCATCTTTATACATATATTGATGAAAGAGCTCAGCAATTTTATTTGTGACACGCTGGATAGAGCAATTAATATTTGTACTTTTGTATCAAACGATTTGTTTTGATAGCTTGTTGATTCGATTCTATCTCTAATTGCATGTATCAAGTTTATAATGGTGGCCTTATTTAAACGAAACCTCTTTTTGAAATCAATGTCATTTAGCAATTGAAAATGGTTTTCTCTATCTCGTATAAACCTTATGCTGCGATGCTGTCTTCAAAGCTACACGAGGAAGAAGACGACAAGTTGAACAACATAATTATTTTTGTTTAATAATTTTTTCTAACTTATAGAACAAAATTATAGAAAAATTTTTGAAAGTAGAAAACCTATGTAAGACTGGAATTTTTCCGCACATAGTTATGATTGTTTAAGCACTGAAAAAACAATTAACAGTGTAATAATTAAAGAGGAGACGTTTTACTTAATTTAATGTTTTTTAAGAATTAAGTTTGAAGACATTCTAATAGGTAATTGAGAAGTCAATACAAACGTGTACATATCACTTCAAAGTGGTTTTATGACAACATAACCTTTAAAAAAATATGTAGACGTTCCGTCATCATATCATCACATTGTCTAGATATTTAGGGTGAATCGTTTTCAAAAAATCACCGTGTATATTAGCAACGTACGTTTAGGCAAATAAGGATTTTTTGTAGAATTGCTTGATACATGCAAATGACTTGTTCTAAATCTCAATTTTTCGACCGGAACTAATTGTTCTTATTATAGATAATCGCTTGTTATACGTTCTAATAATTTTTTCGGCGATTGAACGTAAAATATTTACTTTGTATTTTTTTGACAAACTATGTCATTACTGCAGAGACTTGTGTTAGAATTTAAAAAATTTTAAACATAAAATTTTCACTAAGAAACGTTAAAAACCGTTATTACAATTAAAACTTCATCAAGTGACAATTAATGATTACTTATTAAATTTTAATAATTACACTATTTATCCAAAAATGATTTTTAGAATATGTCAAGTATAATCAGAGAACTGAGTATCTACAGATTGCAAATGATTTAATCTTAATAAGAAATATGTATAACGATTAAAGTTGTAATTGGAACGTTTATTTACACAACTAATTATTTTTGTTACGAGCTCATAAATTTATTGTGAATTTTTAACCGAATAGATAGTATTTTAGATTATCTTCGTTTAGAGGTAAATAATCCGTTATTTTTATTTATCGTACGAAATAATTAGTTTCTGGTGTCATGAGCATCACCATCTAACGTATCTTTTCTATGATATTTTAAGACTTTAAGAGTAGCATTCATTGGTCTTGGCATTTATGAAATTTGATACGACTATAAATCCAGGATAGTGACATTTGAATAGTTGGTTTTTTCATTATCAGTCATAAATATGTTTTACATAGATGTGTTTGTGAATAAGTAAATACATCGCTTAATTATCTGCTGTGTGAATAAATCAGTATAAATAAATTAAATTAATTTAACGGACTAAAACCGTGAAATAAACAATATAAAAGCGTAACTAAGATAAGAATGGTTGGAAGAGCTTCTTGATTACTACTAAAACCCATAATTTTGAGTACAAGAGGTGTGTTCACGTAAGTGTACAAAAGTCATAAACCGTATGGTTTTTGAATAGTATCTATAGACAATAACAATAAAGTACGAACTGGCTATGTGTCGTAAAAATATACTAAATTGCTGGTTTCTATAATTAGGGAGAATTGCGTTTAAATAGCTCATTTAAAAATCGCCGCATAGGGACATAACTTATTCGTAATGTAATTATAGTGTCAGTACTGAATTTATATGGCCCAATAAACAATTCAAATGGCCGGGACATCCCGCTGCATTATTACAGGTCCCGCTTGTTTCACAGGCACTTTTAAATTTAGTGCTTCTTTGGTTCCTACCTTGCCGCAATAGCACCTTTTATTAGTATTGATCGGAATGTTTGTGATTTACATTTCAAAATAAACTAGGCCAAAAATTCACTTTCCTTGACGCTGTTACGGCACTTTCAAGCTATCAAACTCAAAACATTTTCTTACTTAGCAACAGTTAAATACTTTAATGAAAAGTTTAAAGTAAAATTCTTTTACCCAAAATATTAATTAAATTTTGAACACAACTTTTTGTAATCATGAGCAGAACCCGAAAACATTTTTCCTCCTCTTGGTTATCTTTCTATCACACGAAACAAAACTTTCGAGTTGCATTTTAATATAAACTCTTGTAACTAATTCAAATATTTACATTAGTCGCTCGTGTTTCATTTTTACGTCATGCAAAAAAAAACATTATTAAATTATTTACTTTTCATGAATTCAAACCGCAGAGATGAGGTTAACGCAAAAGTATGTAAAATTTTTACCACTGCCTGATGGCAAACAGAGGGATCGTTGAATTACTTCATCTATACGAATAACTAAAATTCTTGAGATGTTGTTAGGCATTTGCATTTTATTTGTGTAATTATGGCTTAAAGATTTCTGTTCCGCCAATAATAACTATGCGAGTAACAAGGATATTACCGATCAAGCATATATTTTTTTGTAAAAAATTATTTAACGACCGCTTTTATACCCGGTCGCGTTCTACCATATCGTCTTTTGATACGGATGTGTAATTAACTACGATTTTTTTTTAAACGTTTATTTGTTTACTAGTCTTTAAATTAAAAGAAAAATATATTCAGCTAAAATAAATGTGAACAAGTGAATTTTTTTATGTACATGCGTTTTTAAAAAAAAAGTGCTGCTACACATATTAATTTTACTTTAAATTAAGTTAGTTTGATTACCTGGATTTTATACAACAGGTGCTTGGTGCTTCTTATACCAATTGCAGTTATATAATATTAGTTTAATCAACGACTTATAGATCAAATATATAGAGTAGGTACAAGGTTTGTACAAGGAATTAAAATGTAGCCAAGCTTTTGGGATCTCAAATATAAAACTGGATTAGAGCTTTTGATTCTATCACTACATCGCAATGCAATAAAAGTATAAAGATAAACTTGTATAATAAAACTATTTTTAAGTTTAGGAACCGGACGTAGTCGGTACAATAGACAGAAAAACGTATGAACTAATTAAAAACAAAAACAAAAAACAAAATGGAGAAATAATTTTTTTTTATTAGAAATTAAAAATGTAATTGAGAATTTAAAATAAGATGTTTCATTTATATTAGTTAAAGTTTAATACAAAAAAAAGGAAGAAAGAGGGGTTGGAACGTTGGTTAAGAGGCAAGAAAGCACGTTTTCCTTGATAAAATATATTTTGGAAATACAGAATAAAGGATCGTGAAAAGTGAAAAAGTGGAACGAATAATGCGGTTGGTAAATAATTGTAAAATTAAGTGGTAATGGATAGATAAATAGATACAAGTACGTTTGAATATACCACGTGCGGACGAGTTTACTAAGTGAAGACATTTTCCGCAGATAAAACTTAGACCTAATCTGGATGGAAACGTAGGGCTCTGTAAACAAAAGGAAGCTACAATCAAGAACCACATCAACGACATAGACGGGGCCGGACTGGCCCAGGGTGCTGGTAGGGCCCCCCCCCCCCCCCCGGAGCCAACAGCATCCTCACCGGCTACAAGGGCCAATGGGTATTCAACCGATTACTTGCGTTAGACTGAGAGACAGTAAAAAACGAATTTAGCAAATCTCAAAAAATGATTTTAAAAACATTTCCAAACCTTCCGAGTATCACCCAGCTCTGCATTACACTTACACAAAGTCCAGCGCTTGCAAATATGCTTGCATAGACTAAAATTATCGCGGTCCCGTTACTTGCAAAAACCACTAAAGGAACAGTATGCAGTGTTATGTTTGATGCCATCCAAAGGGTTAAAGTAACGCGTCTCGATCCGTGTAATATTAGTTGAAAAGAATACAAGTAGGTTTCAATTAATTTTTAAATTTCCTTAATCGAGATGACAGAGTTGTAAGTTTATTATAAATTATTAGTATTCGTTGATCTATACCATATTTTATAAACATTTTTATGAGTCATTACGCAGCTGTTTGTGCACGTTTTAGCCGAGACGATAGCTTTCTGGACTTTGTACTTAGTAATTGAGTTGAGTGACCTTCTAGCCTATTCATACATCAATTAAAACTACAAGATTAGAAAGTGTTTAGTGTAAATTTCGATATTCTGTGGCAATTTTATTTGAAGATCTAATCAGATCGTCGGTAAGTTTTAACTTCCAGTTGTCACTTTTAGTCACTTTAATACTGCCGTACGTACCTAAATTGCTGGTATACCGTAGAATATAAAGTTTATAAAGTATACACGAAATAAAGTTTAGTTTAAATACTAACAAAGATGCTTTCCTTGTTGGAACCGTTTTGCAGTAGTAGTACGTTGATAGAACAATAGAAGCAATGAATTTTAGCAGCAGCAGCCAGTATAATTACAAATAAGCACCCCTCCGGGCTCCGGTCCTCATTGCCCATTAGGGTAGTACTGTGTAGTGTATACCCAATTTGGAAATATCGTTTTACTTACAGCCTCAGAGCAGTTGAAATGAGCGATAAGATATCTAACCCAAAACGGCAATATAAGTCTGGAACACTAAAGCGTGATGAGAAAAAGAAACGTGAATTCGAAAAAATAGCTGCTGATCCAGAGAAAACTTTGACAAAGAAGTATCCCCTAAATGCTCTTTTGAGAGGCAGCCTAATGTAGCTGGAACCTCAGCATCGATATCTGAAGCGACGTCATCAGGAGAATCGATACCATCTGACTTTGAAAAACGTCCTACTGATGCTGAATCTGAAAAACAGTATAATGAAGATGGATCGCCAGGAGCAACAACCTCCGCAACTGCAAATCCAAATCCAAAATCATTCAGCCCAAACCAAGACGCCGACGGTGAACCCCCATCAGTTCATCATCCTCAACCCCAACGAGAAGTATCTGATGCTGAGAAATCACTATCAGAAGATATCAACGAAGCACATTCTCGTCATTCAGACCTTTGGAAATTCATTCCACCACACTATCACACCGACAGCAATGAGAAACTAGCTTTCAAGAAACACCATCTTATCCAGCCAAGTGACATAGATACAGACCTTCCATTTAAGGCAAGAAAAACCTATTAGCGCACATTACCTGATATGTCAACTGAACCTCGTAAATGGCTATCGTATTTCTCTGAAACACGAAAGGTATATTGTGCTATCTGTATGTCATTTTCTTCAGAATTTACGGACAGAGAAATCTCTTCCTCTTTTATTAAAGGAATGGAAGTGAACTTGAAGCATCTATATGGGAGACTTGAAAAACACGAGAGTTCAACCGCTCATGTCAATGCTGCAAGAGCATATCTGCACGTAAGCTCAAAAAAAGACATTGAATCATTGATAAACATGGAAATGGTAACAAAACGGAAAAGTGACATCCAAGTCAGACGACAAATATTGCACCGCCTAATTGACATCGTTTTGTTTATTGGCAAGCAAAGCTTGGCTTATAGAGCAAAATTTGAAGCAGCAGCCGATCTGACAAACAAGCAAATAAATCATGGAAACTTCTTAGAGTGAGTCTTACTTTTAGCTAATTATGATCAAATCCTAAAAAATCATGTTGATCAGGCCATTAAAAATAGCCAAGACCAAAAGGCAAAATTTTCTGGACTTAAAGGAAGAGGTGCTTTTTTGACCTTCCTCTAAAAGTCTTTTATCAATAAGTTCATCAAATATATGGCCATTTAAATTCAGCTTGACATTGCCAATGAGGTTCGCCAAGCAATGATATTTAGTATAGAAGTTGATTCAACTCAGGATATTGCAGTTATGGATCAGCTGGCATTATTTGTAAGATATGTACTGAATGGGCGCGTGTGTGTGCGGTTACTGAAAATAATTGTAGCTAAAAAAACAACAGGAGAAGCACTCTATCGCAGGATCAAATCGGAACTGGATAAGTTTCAATTGGCCACCAAGCAGATAGTCGGATGTTCCTTTGATGACGCAGCAGATATGAGTAGGCAGTATAACGGTCTTCAAGCTCAACTAAAGAGGGACAGTCCGTCACTAGTTTATGTACATTGTTATGCACATGCTTTCAACTTGGTGATGACAAACTCCACAGAAAGTTGTAAGTCTGCAAAAGATTTCCTTGGTCTGCTACAAAGCACGACAGTCTTTATTTCTAAATCTCATAAAAGGATGCTTGTGTGGACAACGATTAATGAAGAGTCAGGTAAGGGTCATCAACTACTCCATCGGCTACAAAAAGTAAATGCAACTCGTTGGTGGAGTAAAGATAAAGCACTACAAAGTTTTATTGATGATCCGAATGTTCCGTTGAAAGACTGTAAAAAGTTCTTGACGCTGCTCATTTGTCTTCATACTATTGCAATTGGTGATGACTTTGCATCTGACGTCTCATTCAAGGCAAAGTCCCTCCTTGACAACTGGTGCAAATTTGAAAACATACTCATTGCTTTTGTGTATCGTGACTTGTTCAACGTATCTACGCCAGTTTCCAAATATCTTCAAACTGATGGTCTCGATTGCTTAAAAGCGAGCAATTTGATTAAAACATTACATGCCCTGATCTGTGAAAAACGTAAGAATTTCACAGTACTGTGCAACTTTCGAGTTCGTTGCTAATGTACATTAACGCATGTTGTTAAAAGAGTGTGACATTACAATTGAACAAGAGCTTTCACAGAAACGTGTTTCAATTGCTAAGAGACTTCCTGGAAAGATATCTGCCGATGAGTCAAGACAACTCTGGGAATCTCCGACAAAAGCTTTTGAATTCGGAGTTTTCAATGTCATCATCGATACTGCACAGCAACAAGTTCAAAGGCGCTTCATATGCAATGATGAACTGATGAATGACATCGCTTTGCTTGACCCCAGAAATTTCGCGAAAGTCGAAACCTTGGAAATGAGCCGCGATGAACTTGTCTTGAGAAAACTGTCTGAACTCACGAACACCAATCGTGACAAAATTTTCCGAGAGTTACGCCAGTTCTCAATTTATTATGAAACTTACAATCCGAAGCAGAAAACGCTATTAGTAACCGCAGAGTTCCGCCCTATCATCCAGTGACCATGAGGAGGAAGAACAGATGGCTGTTTTACATAAAGTCGCTGAACAAGATGAAATGATTGAAGAATTGGAACATTGCGACGCAAAGGAGAAATGTAAACATTGTCTATTTTGCGCGCTAGAACTATTGCAGGAGTTAAATACACATAGCGAATTCTATACGACTTTGTACATAGTCTACAAGTTTGTTTTAACTTTATCGTGTACTCAAGTATCTTGCGAGTGAGTTTTCTCAGTGTTGAAAACAATCAAGAATCGCTTGAGATCTTCTTTGGGACAAGAATTATTGGAGGATTTTGTTTTGTTTTATGTAGAAAGAGATTTTCAATTTGAAGTATTTTTTAAAGTTGAATAGGATTAAATGAATTAGCTCCCACAGTAGAATTAAATTTCTGAGACCTGTAGGACTCTCAATGCTCACAAATAAATCCATTAATAATTAAATTTAAATAAGGGCACACAAAACCGTGACAAAGTTTACGTTTGAACCTTACATGGCTAGCCGGAACAATTGTATTGAAGTGAATTTATACAAATCAAAATTCATTGACTCAGTACATGTAATATAAGATGTGTCACTTAAGACGGGTTGCACAAAGCAAATCAAAAATGTAGCAAGTGATTATTTCTGAAATCAATTGTTACATCACGAATAAACGTGGTTTCATTGGCTATGCAGCAGTTGTTTTGAGAAATAATCAGTTGTTACATTTTTGATTTGCTTTGTGCAACCCGCCTTCAATGTAATAAATCAAAAATGAACATTCATTACACTTGATGATACTTTGCTATTGTATAATATTTGCAGAGGAAAAATCAAGGTAAGTTTTGATATTTAAAAAGAAATGAATACAAGAAGTGGTAAGAAAAAGGTGGAAGAAAAGGAAGAAAACCTTGACAATATGACAAAAAATGAAGACATCAGTCAAGAACAGGTAATTGAAACACAACAAAATATGGAAAATCGAAAAGAAAAACAAAGACAAGATAAGGCGATTCAAATGTTAATAGGCATGATAATTGAAGCAAAAAGAACAAGGCAAGAAGACAAAGAAGAATCCAATGAACAAGAAAGATTACAGAAAGAAGGATACATAAAAGATGAGAAAGAAACTAAAAAATTAAGACAAGAAGATAATGAAAAATTAAAAGCGTTCAAAAAGGAAATCAGGGACATACTAAAAAGAGAAGAAGCAAAACAAACAAATATATTGGATGAAAGAATACATACAGCAAGAGGTGAAATTAGAAGAAATACAACAAAAAATTAGGGAATAATTCAATCAGAGATTTGAGGAAAATAAAGATTTAGAGTTTGATACGAAGCGCAACGCAATTGAATTTAAACAAGAATTAATCAGGATTGATAATTAAAATTCTAACATAACAAAAATTATAAAAAAACATGAAGAGGCAATCTACAGATTAAATACGACGGTAAATAGTGAATTAGAAGAAAATGTGCAAAAGATAAATCTAGAGATGAGAAACAAAAACCTGGAAAAAAATTGATTGAAGAAGAAAATCAAAACGCGATGAATGGAAGTCAGAATGGAAAAGAGATATGTAATCATATGGAATGGAGGATTAAAATTTAGAAGATGGGAAAATCAACCCAAATGTTTTTATCAAAAATTTGAAAAGAAATATAAAGAAAATGTTAAAAATCATTATAAGAACGACTATGAAAAAAGGAAGTATTGTCTGGAACCAAAGAATTGAAGATAGCTTTGGAAGTTTTAAAGAGTTCAAGCACATATTCTTGAAAAATAGTGGGAAAAAGTAGAACAAAACAAAGTAAGTCGATACAAAGGATATGAAGACTCAAGGGAAAAATATGCTACCAATTTAATCAGCAAAGCGCAGCAAATCAATCCAAGGTATCGAGAGAAAGAATTAATCCACTACATCGCAAGGCACTTTAAAGAGCTGAGTAGAATATAAGTTGTTGTAGAAAAGATTGAAACAACTGACAACTTCATACAACTATTAAAAAGATTAGATCCTGTATTAAAATTTGAAAATCGTGATAGGTTTGTACTAGGATACAAATATAGGATGGTGCAGGAAGGAATCTACAGATCGAGCAACAGTCATATTGATCGAAATAGCTTTAAAGACTGCTGGTATCAACAAGATCAACCACAATTTGGACAAAATGGATATAATCACAATAGATTCTGAGAAGAAAGTAGAAATTAGCAAGGATACCATAACAACAACTTTAGAGAACATGACTATAGAAATAACTCTAACAGGAAATAACAAAACCAATTACAACCAACCAAGAAATCGTGAAAGGAACCACAATGAAAACAGACAATGAAAACAATAAAAAAAATGAAGATAAAAGACAATCCAACTTCAGACTGAATCGCACATTTGAGAACAGTATTCAAAATAAGCAAAGTAATGAAACACGAAGAAGAGGTAGAGAAAATAGAGATTTACAACAAGGAAGAGTTTGTCTTATAAACAATATAGGTATTAGAAAAGTTAAAGAAAATAATCGTTGTGGAAATAGTTATGAAGAGGAAGATGATATAAATGAAACAGGAATAGGATTTTTACGGAACGACAAACCAAACGAATGAATAAACTATCTGCACACCAAAGATTTTATAAAAACTTGCAAAATAAAAATGTACGATGTATTAATAACGTTACCTACTATAGATATAAGTTTAGAAAATATGAAGTTAAAAGCACTGTTGGGAGGTATCCTTTTATGAACAATATGCGTATGGATTGTTTGATTGGAATAGTTGCTTTAGAGAAAATTAAAGTGAAATTAGACTAGGAAAGAAGATCATTGAAATATATAAATAAGAAAATAAATGGGAGAAAAGAGATTAATATAATAGACTAATGATGAATATAAAATTAAACAAAATGAAGCAGATGAAGAAGATAAAAGAGTAAATTGTCCTGAAGACAAGAAAGAGGAAATAGAAAATATGTTCAATGAAATTTCAGGTTTATTTCATGATGAACAAAGAATAGTAAAAAGTCATGAGCATCATGTAGTGTTGAAAGATCATAAATATTTCAAAGGAAATACTTATGCAGTACCACACGCGCATAAGGAAAAGGTTTGCGAAGAATATAAATCCATTGGTTATTGTGGTGAAGAAAGATAAAAACATAAGAATGTGTTTGGACGCAAGAAAGTTGAACGAGATAACTATACCTCAGTATGAGAGTCCAGAATGTGTGGATAATTAGGAACGGGAAAGATTTTTAGTAAGTTAGATTTGAAGAATTTGTTTTGGTTACCGATAAGTAAGGAATCTAGAAAATAGACTGGTTTCATGATGAACGGACACGTGTTTCAGTTCTGTGTCGTGCCGTTTGGTTTGTCGACGTCCACATCTGCATTGGTGAGAACCATGCAACAGATTTTTAGAAAATTTGAAGATTATGTGATACATTATAAATGACATCTTGATATACAGCAAAAATTAAAAAAAACATGGAGCAACATTTGAAAATAATTATGATAACATTCATTCATGAAAAATGAAATAATATTTCTGGGTTACACGATCAATCAGCAATGATTAAGGATTGATAAGGATCGCTTGGCGATAATCAGAAACTATGAAAAACCGAGAAGTTTAAAAAATTTGAGGGGATTTTTAGGCATTCTAAATTATTATAAAAAATTTGTGCCAGAATATCCAGATCAAATAGTGACACTTTTAAGATTATTAAAAAAAGAAATGGAAGTGTGCAGAAAATGATGAAGAATCTTTTCAATACTTAAAGAAAATCTTCTACGAGAGATTGAAGCTGATACATCCTCAATTTGAGAAGGAATTCACGTTAACGACAGATGCTTCAGACGTGACAATAACAGGCAAATGTAAATATTATATGCAAGACGCTTTTGCACTTATCAACCACAAAAACGCAATGTTTTACAAAACTCAGTTTGTCGTCAAGCAGTAGTCCAAGGTACTTATAATTTGTAAACCTTACGGACCAGAGAATCGTGAAAGCGCAATGAAGGATTTTGTCTTAGCGTAAAACCAAAAACGATAACGTTATCGGACGGTACAAGTTTGGGTTGGCAAGATGCTTTTTTCCAGGCTCGAAAATAATGATTACCTTACCAGCTTTGTAACTGGTAAGAAAATAATTACATTTTATGCAAGAGTTGAACAGGTCAACGATCGTAGATGAGAGGGAATCTAGAATAACCGTTATGTTACAGTAAATTCCGTCAGGTCGAGGAAGTTTGTTCTTAGAAATTTTGTTAACCACCGCGGCTAAAACGTCGTTACTGACCACCTAGTCTTGTCGAGAATTGGTTTGCCAAAGATATCTAGATCTTATTAGGGCATGATGGAGATTGTCCGTCGATGGATAGTCGTCTAGAAATCAAGTGGATACTATTATCTTGATCTGTTATGTTCTGAAATAGTTTATCTGTCGCTGTCTTTAACGTTGGAACACGGTTGGATCGACAGGAACTTCTGAGAAGACAACCTCTAAACTAACCCCTATGAACTCGTCGCCAAGCTTTTTTTTACAAAACTTTGCCAGGAGCTATACTTAGCTGTCTTCACTGCCAGTATGTACCGGTGAAGCGCGGTCTTATACGAGGCAAGATATTGATGTTTTTGATGGGTTTTTTTGGTGGTGTTTTCTTAAACAACTCGCTTTAACCTGTCTAATTTAAGACTCTATCACGGTTTACCAGCAATAGAACTTATGCGTATGCTATTCAAGTCATATTGGAAAGAGTCAAGGATCAACTTGGTCAACTTATCAATGATAGCATCTACAGATTTGGGATATAATAGGAAAAAAGAAAAAATAAGAGGAAATAGACCAGTTGCTGGAATCGATGCCACGAGGAGTGAGAGAGTGTGAGCCTAATAGGGGAAAGAACAACACATTATTAAATAAAAATTGTGTTTATTTTAGTTTCTTTTCTTTAAAATTTTAATCATTTACTACCTTCGAATAACTTTAAGCTAAGTTTGATTCCAAAATTTCCACTCTTTCTTGGTGTTGCAATTTCAGTGTCAGAGTATAATGTACCTATTTTTGAAAACACTCGTAAAAACATTTTTTGAAATATTTTTCACAGATTACAATGTCCATCTCAAAGATATTGTGCTCAAAACTGCTTATATAAAAGGTTTTTTATGCCAATCAGTTGGCAATGCTGGTAAAAAACTAAATGAAATTGATGTTGTACAATTGTTTAAACAAAACTTCTTTTCTTAAAAACTGCCAAATCTCAGATTATTTTGTGATGGATGTTCATCGCAAAATAAAAAAAAATTATTATTTATTTTTTGTTTGTATATTAAAACTCCAAAACCAACTAAAACGGTAGCTGTATTTTTTTCCTGCGAGTTGCATGGGGTAAGTCCGGGAGAGATGGCCCACCGGGTGAGACGACTCATCTAGATGTTTGCGGTCATGTAGCACTTTCATTCAATTCGGTCATTGCTTACGAACGAGCACGTGTTTCTTTACCGGCCTTGCAATTTTCGTTGTTTATTTAAGCAAAGTGAGTGAAATATTAACGTTTTTATTTTTCGGTGTATCTTCAAATTTCTGCCACAGTAAGTAATTTTTTAATTATATTTTTATTATTTGATTAATAATATTTTCTGTTGTACATCGTAGGCACTGTGGTTAGGGCGGGAGTAAAGCGTGTTTTCTTTAGTTCTAGAAATATCCGTGTTTGTTAAATTCAGTGGGTCATCTCACCCGGAAGTTTTTGGTTAGATGACTCGAATGTTTTTGGGATGATTCAGTTTTATTATTTTCGTTCCTAATTCAAATTGTTTTATTTTTTAGTTATGGCTACGGTCTATAAGAGGAAAGGAAATTGTGACCTCTTGGACTGAGGAACAACTTCAAGTAGCAGTGAATGCTGTAAGAAATCAAGGGGTGGGAGTTAACAAGGCTGCGAGGAATTTTCATGTACCTCAACCTACTTTAAGAAGAAGGTTGAGAACTAATAACTTTAAGAAATTATCATTAGGTCCAACAAGTGTTCTTGGTGAAGAAAACAAACTCAAAATAAAAAAACATATTCTAAAATTGCAAAAAGGCGGTTTTGCACCTACCAGGAATTCAGTTAGACAAATGGCATTCCGCTTAGCTGAAAAGTTGAATATTAAACATACCTTCAATCAGCAAACAGGCCTGGCTGGTTTCGATTGGCTTCAAAGCTTTTTGAGGAGGCATCCAACTTTGAGTATCAGAAAATCAGAAGGGGTTTCATTAGCAAGAAGTCAGGGTATGAATAGAAAAGAAGTTCAGGATTATTTCCTAGTTTGAAAAGGTTATTTTGGAAAATGAACTAATGGACAAACCAGACCGTATCTTCAATATGGATGAAACGGGGTTGCCATTAAACAACAAATCGACCTCCGTTATAGCCGAAAAAGGATCGAAGAATGTAGCTGCTGTGACTTCTTCAGAGAAAGGTGAAACTATCACGGCAATATGTTGTTGCAATGCCGAGGGTAATTTTCTTTCGCCTTGCTGTATATTCAAAGGGGAAGTATAAAAAGCAAGAATTTGAGATGGACATGCCGCCCGGAGCAAAAGTGTATATGAATGAAAACTCCGCCTATATAACACTGATATATTTTTCGACTGGTTGCGAACTCACTTTGTCCCTCGGAAACAACTCAGCAAAGTTCTTATTCTGGATCTCTCTAGATCGGTCTTATTTTAAATCCCTCAAATCTCATTTCTATAACTCTTGTAATTCTTTTATAAGAATGAATCCGACAAAGAAAATGAGTCGCCTAACATTTGGAAAATTACTATCAGAGGCGTGGATGAAATCTGCCAATGCCCAAAACGGTGTATCTGGCTTTAAACCATGTGGAATTTATTCCTTTAACCCGACTGCTATTTCCGATTACCTTTTTCTTGAGAGTTCAGTGACATCTGACATTGCAATTCCAAATCTTACACTAACCCCACCTGAAAACGTAAATGTAAATGACCAGCACCAGCCATCTGCCAGTTTCATAGATCCGGTCTCTACGTCGACATCTACAGTAACCATAGTGACAAAGAAAACTCCTTTCAAACTGTTAGATGAAATTTCTCTAGTTCCATCTACAAATGGGATTCAACAAGCAAAAAAAGGATCCAAGCAGTTGTCAGTAATTTTGACAAATCCTGAAAATATAAACAAGCGTAAGACAGTGGAAGGGAAGAATAAAAACAAAAATATTAAAAAAGTGAAAAAAATAAAACAAGTTATAAAACTGAAAATTCACAAAACTGCAAAGAAAGGCGTTGATTTATCTTCTTCTTCCGAAGATTCCGGCAGTGCAATGGAACTTAATGACAATAGTGACGACTTGGAAGAAGAAGATGATACCAAATGTGCGGGTTGCGGAGAAAAGTACACAATTACTTTGAAAAAAGACGATTGGATTAGATGTGCGCATTGTTCTTTTTGGTTCCATGAGAATTGCTCAAAATATGAAAATTTGTGTGACCGATGTGGGAAAGTATTAGGAAAAAAAACGTTAATTAGATATGTCATCTAACCCAGTAGTTAGATGACTAATTATATTGTCTTACATTTTTTGGAGTATCTTGTATTTGACTTTTTATTTACGCATGTGCATTACAGTTTTAGTTTCAAAAATAAATAAGCATACATATACCGTGTAATTGTTATTCTCTTTTAATTTAGCATGGTCAGTATGTTGAATTTATGAAAGGTGGGCTTTCTCCCGGACGTACCCTATTAGAGAAGATTGAAAAAATACCAAAGAAGAATATTGCAAAGAAGTTACTTTAAGATCTGATCTAGTTTATTGAAATGATGAAGGAGAAGGTGAAAATTTAACGAAATGTAGTAAATTTAATAAAAAACTACATTCAAAGAAAATCTGTTTAGAAAGACCCCTAAAGAAAACAAACTAAAAGACATCAAGTTCTCTTGGAACAGTTTTATAAAATGTAGAGCGATGTCACAAAATATTACTAAATCGCAATGCTGCAGAAATAGAATCTAAGCAGGAACTGCAAAATTTGATGACTGCATAAAAGCAGACGACAGACTAAAAGTTTAAACATGTTTTATAACTATTATAATCTTTAAAGAATGATGAAAATTAGGTTTTGCTATGTTAATCTTTAGTTCAAAATGCAGTTTTTTCCTTTTTGATGTAGATTGTAGAATATGTAAACACGATAAATAATAAATAAAAATGAACGAGACCAAGTGCTCGAATAGTTTTACAAAATTCTTTATATTAGTCTAATTTTATAAGAAGTTCCAGAACATTAGATTATCGTCATGTAAATTTGCAATTTTAATTGTTAATATTCATTTACCTCTTTTAATTTATTGGTAAGTTTATCAATAAATTAATATTAAGTAATTTAAGTCATTAATCTTAGCTGTAAAAATTTCGTGTGTGTTCAATTATAACTGCTGTTACTACTATTTATACATTACTGTTATCTATTAGAAAATCGATAAAGGTTTGCAATAATTTATGTGGTTGTAAAACAGTCATATGTAATAGCTTGTTAAGTGTAAGCTAATATATAGTTGTTTAAAATTAAAAAATCGTCGAAATGTTGTACTTTTGTGACAAAAATGAATTATAGCACTGTTTTTGCAACAAATTAACTTTGCAATGATACTTTCATTCTATTGCATAACAATTTAAAATTAATCTATTCTAATAGTGTTTATGCGGGTATTGTTTCTAATGTTTGATTATAGGTAATGAGCATAATGATTCTCGTAGTTACTACTCGTTTTGCCAAGTTATGAAACTCGCATTTTCGTTTTAAAAGATTTTATAGTAAATGCGTTTTCAACACGATGACTTAATAATTAATTAGATTTTTAAGTTGTGGGTTTTAAATTTTTTTCTAAATATTTAGTGTAATGTAAAACGTATTGAAATTTAATTTATTTATAGGTTTTATGAATGTTATTGTTGAAATGAATACAAAAATAGTAAAATTAAGAGTGTACAAAAATAACTGACCAGATCACACTTTTAGATTAAACTGACTGGTTTTATTTTTTCAATTGCTACGACTATTTTAAAAGCAACTCAAAATAAAGTTAATTGATTGGGGATAAGAAAGTGGGTAACTTTGATCCTGGTTCTCGTCAACTTTAGATTGCTTCTTTCAGTTTATCTGGCTACCGCACATGTCCCTGCTAACCGTCAATCTGTACTCTTAAAAATGCATTACACGCTTGAATTCCAAGACTAAAATACTCTACTGTATACTTGCTGTCCATCACAAAATAACTCGAAATGGGGACATACGGCGACAATTTTGTTTGTTCTCTAAAAAGATTTTAAATTAGGATAAATAAAATTCTTGCTATATAAAACATATATCAATTTAAATATTTATAATTATAACAATACGATAACAATTGTTTTGTCTTTGGTTATTAAATTAATGTTAATCACAAGATACTGTACCGTAGGAGACTAAACAAGTAAGGTATGCTAGAAATAAACTATTGCTGCATCCCATCATGAATAAAGAGAAATTTAATCTATTGTAGTTATTTGCTATATCAGTATTTACAGTATATAATTGTTTACATTTTCTACAAATTAAAAAAAAATCCGAAAATATAAATTTGTTGTACAAAAAAGAACAGACATTTTCTAAATAAAAAATGTTTTTAAATCGTAAAATTAATTTTTTAATGTTCTAGTATCCAAAAAAAATTGTAACCAAAAAGTTAAAATAAGCTGAAATATTTATTAAAATTTTCACGTTTTAAAAGTTAAAAGAAAATCAAAAAACACTTCTTATAAAAAACATACTTACAAAAATTGTAAAAAATATATATCTTGGTTTATAAAATGAAAACAGTTGAGTCTCAAAGACAGATCGTTTTTATTATACTAAACTATTAATTGTTTTTTCTTTGACTAAAAAAATGTATGCCAGTCTAATGCGTCTGACAGTATTCCGTCGATCAAAATCTTATCGAAGGCTTGACTTGCGTCTAGAAAGGCGATTTACTTTTTTCACACTCACACTTTAAGAATAGTGTTTCGAATACTTTGTATAGTGTTGGCAACGGACTCATTGATCTATGGAATGATGTAGTATTCAGCTCTTTTCTGGTTCAGGAACCATTATAACCTAGTTAACTTTTTACTCTTTTGAAAAGTAACTGAGTTGGATGAAGTGACAGCCTTTCATCATTGATTTTGTGTTTTTTGCAATACATTACTAGTTATTAGATCATGATCAGTTGATGCCTTTTGTCATTTATGTGATAGTTAGAAAAAGTAGCTCGCGATGGTTTTGGATGCTATAAATTTTTAGGTAAAGGAGCAGATGTTTTAATTCTCTAGTAGCTTCACTATTATGAACGTTTTTCCTTTTGTGTGACGTTTGCTAGATTTTTGGTAACTTGTCATGGTGATAGGAGTGATGATGTAAAAACTTAAAAATTATATTTCAATAACCAATTTAATTGCTTAAGCGGATTTTTTCTTATTGTATAGTTTATCTACTCGTACCTTTTGTTAGACCACTTCATTTAATTAATGAATATGGTAATATAAAACATACGTTATAAAACGTTCGAGTTTCTTAACTACGACTGAAATTAAGTGTGATTTATTATTTTTGGCTCCGACGTGTCTCATTAACACGTGATTTTTAGATGAAATTAAGATATTTGGTTTTATTAGTTAATATTTTTCTAAAAACGGGTAACTTTATTTTAAACTCTATTAAAAATTGGTCACTAGCCGGCTGCTCCAATTACGTGTTTTTTTTTGTGGCGAGTAAATATCTACCTAAGGTCTCGTTTGACACAAACTTCAACCTTATCGGATCTAAATTTAAATTGTGATAATTCTTTAATTTTTCACGTGTTAACAAATTTGGAACCGATATACGAGGGTCGCGCAAAATAGAGAAATATGACAGAGATGAATAAAATTGAAAGAATGTTCGAGCAAATTCATGGAAATATGCAGCAATTGCATTTAAAGTTGCTGTAATGTAGGAAATAAAGCAGGTAAAGGACAAAAAAACAATACTCCCTGTATAAATTGCGGTGCAGGAAAAAAAAGTATATTAGAAAGAAAAACCTTGTAATAAAAGGAATAAAAGACAACGAGAACGGAAACGAAAAAGAAACGCAAGACAAAGTCAATACAGTAATACAGAAGACAGGAGTAAACTTTAACACAAAAAAAAGAATTCGACGAAGCAAGAAGAATTGGGAAATAAAATGAAAGAAAAACAAGACAAATAATGAAAGAATCCACAAAAATGAATATTTAAAAAAATGCAAATACACTAAAAGGCACAGATATCTGGATCAATGAAGATTATCCTAAAGAAGTATTGGAGGAAAGAAGAAGATTGATACCATACTTGAAGGAAAAAGGAGCAAGAAATAAGATATGACAAACTAATAATTACTAACGAAACATTCAGAACAAAACACTTGGAGAAAGAAGAACATGAAAATGGAGAAATAAGTGAAAAAATAGACAAAAAAGGGCTGTAAACGAAAGATCCCCAGAAAGTGATGTATCAAGAAAATTAAAAAAAATTAACAAACTGTTCTAAAAAACTAATAAACACACATAAAGCAAAAAATAACAAAGATGAACATAGTAATGAACAAGGATACGTTTTACAAGATACGCCCAAATAAAATGGAAACAGTAAAATATAAAAAAAAAAGTGAATAAAAAAAGATACATTATTAAAATAGGAATATGGAACATTATTAGAAACAGGTAAAATGGAAGAAATGGGTAGAGAGATGGAACGACAGAAAATTATTATATTAGCACTACAATAGATAAGATGGAGAGGCAAAGGAAAAGTAGACAAAACAAAATACTCAATACTCTATGGAGAAAATGAAAAACATGGTCAACATGGGACGGCATTCATGATAGATAAAAATATTGTGAACAAACTAATACAATTTAGAAAAATACACAAAAGAATATCATATCTCAGAATTAAAAGTACAATAGCTTATGCACTCGTAGAAGTAGCAGCAATAGCAGAGAAAGAAGTTTTCTATAACAAACTACAAGAAAGTTGTGAAAAAATACCCAAACACGATACATTAATAGTATTAGGAAACTACAATGCGAAAATAGAAAGAGAAGATTTCATAAAAGACGTGGCTGGGAAAGAAACTATCCACGAAATAATAACAGATAACGGTATGAGGTTATGTCACCTAGCAACACAAACGGATCTGTAAATTATAAGTACAAAATATAAACACAAAAAAGAACATAAAACGATATGGAATATACCTGGAAAGAATAAAGGCAATCTAATAGATCATATTTTAAGTAAAAGGAAGAGAGAGAGAGAGAGCATGATTGAGGATGTAAGATCATACAAAGAAACTGGCGTAGAAACAGATCACAACCTGGTTATAGCAAAAATGAAGCTAAGAATGGTTAAAAAAAACATAGACATCAAGGTAAAAAGAAACGGAGCATAGAAAAACTAAAGAAAGCAGAAGAAGAAAAGACATACGGAAATGAGATAAACAGCCTACTACAGAAAGAGAACAAAAAAAAAGTAGAGAGAAAGAGTGGAATACAATTAAAACCATTATCATAAAATCGGCAGAAAAGATAATTGAGACAAAACGAGTTAAAAATAGAAACGGACGGTTTGGTGAAAAATGCAAAAGGATAATAATGAGAAAGAGAGAAGCAAGAATAAAATGGATAGAAAACAGCAAGCAAGAACATTACAAGAACTACAAAAGAATAAGGCGCGAAATTAACTATACATAGAACGCAAAAAAATAAAAAACATAAACGCAAATATAGACAGGGAGACCTGGAAAAATATTTACTTAGAAAAACAAAAAATGAAGAAGAAAACAAGAAGAAGAATCACAAGATGAAGATGAAGAGGACATAGATAAGAGCAATACAAACACAAGAAATAGAAGAAATTATAAATAAGTTAAAAAATAAAAAAGCGACAGGAACAGATAATATATGTAACAAAATGTTAAAGTACGGGAGAAAAGAACTAAGAGAAAGAATATACAAAGTAATAAGTAAACTGCGAAACGGAAACTATACCGCAAGAATGAAAAACAGGAATTATTAGACCAATACCCAAAAAAAAGATTTAATGAATTGTGATAACTACAGGCAAATAACACTACTGAACACAACGTACCAAAATACAAACAGCAATTATACAAAAAAAATTACGAATACACATAAAGACCATTGGTGAATATCAAAATGGATTTCGGCCAGGGAAATCAACAATAGAGGCCATCCATACACTTAGACAAATCATAGAAAAAACGTACGAAAAAGGTAATGAAATACATATAGGGTAAACTGTCTCACAGTGAACCATTTACCATTTAAACTTTTAAATTCTGTAACTTCTAAAATTATTGTTAAAAAAATACAAAAATTTTGTTGAATGTACATTAAGATGTTCCTAATAAGACTGCAGCTTGTTTTTCCAAATAAACTTAACACAAAAGGCTCTAGCCCCATTTTTTTAAAAAACTTCAGATGATTCACTGTGTACTACATGATGTACACAGTGAACCAGTAGATGAGTACACAGTAAGGGCATTATTAGGGATAGAAAAATAATGCTAACCATAAAACATGTTTTAATTTCAAACGTTTATTTGGAAAATAATAAAATAGGTAGGTATACACGTAAGTGGTTATACTAAAAACATGATATTTCTAACTAAAAAATGTGAAGAAAACTAACGTAAGTCAAAAGAGGTCATATCAATGTTAAAGGTATAATACGAATTTTGTCTGGACATACTCCCATTGACTTGTGGCTCAGGCAAAAGAAGTTTTGTCAGCCTTATTAACAGATGATATATCTTCTATCAAAGGTGTAAAGAAAGTATTCCTAGAACCTTTCTTTCGGAGAAAAGTGATAGAATATTCTTCATTTTTGGATTCCAATACCTTTCCAACGTAATAAACGCAACTTTTTTTTAGTTGAAATTGTACTAATACAAAATCATCTGGCTTTATCTCACGTTCAATGTGAAGTATAGGAATATTTAAAGACATGGTGTCTGACACATCACTATCTTCATCCAAAACTACAGACACGTCTGATTCAGAAGAGGAACTCTCTACCAACACCCTCTTTGTTTTATTTGGCACTTTTCGTTTTTTGGCTTGTGTTTCCAACGCTATCTGGTCTTTCTCAGGCGTGTCGGTGGCAATTATGCTTTTTCCTTTTTTTCTATTTTTTCTAACAGATTTTCTAGGCCCTGCTTGTAAAGGTTTTCGGAAATCTTTTGGAGATACAAAAGTTGCATGTTCAGATATCCCGGATGGTCCTGCGGCATTTGAAATGGACTCCATATCTTCTCTTGTCTCCTCATTATCCAATAGTTCATTTTCACTTGATAACTTCTCTTTCGAAGAACTTGTTTCCAGAATGTTTTCTTTTTCAGGTTCAATGCCTTCTATAATGTATAGTGGTCTTTCTTCTAGATCAGGCCTATCAGTGACTGAACTTGGGAGGAAGTTTAGTTCGCAAAACACGTTTCTGGCATAGGGAAATATCCCTGTTTTTTTAAACGCATTAGAGATGGTTGACGGCGTCATTGTTTTTTGATAAGCATCACCTATGAAAGCTCCCAGTTCGTATATTGTAACTGGCACTTTCGGATTTCGCAACATCCGTGAATCCATAGCCGCATTATAATAGCCCTTAAACGGTTTCATAACTCCAACATCTAATGGTTGTGTTCTATGGCTGGTGTGTGGCGGTAAAGTAAGAATAGTTACTCCATTGTCTTTTGTTATATCCAAAGCTTGAATCGTGAGGTGAGATTTATGATTGTCTAGAATTAGTAGTGAAGGGTTTTGTTTGGATGACGAACTATGCTTTATAAAATGTCGCATAACGTCCACAAAAAGTTCTGAGTTCATCCAGCCACTGGAGTTAGCCAAGCCCAGAGTACCAGGGGGAGCTCCATTTATCATGTGGGTCTTATAATGCACCCTTGGGAACACCAATGCTAGAGGCAAACTTTGGCCACTTGCAGATATAATGCAGCACGTAGTAACTAGGGTGCCTTTTTCGCCACTTGTCACCTTTGAGAGGCACCTAATTCCTTTGGGCGCCAGAACTTTTTGGGGCTTTTGTACAGCGGTTGTAGCTGTTTCATCCAGATTAAAGATTCTGGTTCCATCAGCAAAAGCTTCATGTCTTCGTAAGATATTGTGGAGGTTATCAAAGAACTTATCAATATTAGTCCGATTAAAGGCCGTGGCTCTTGCTAAACTACAACGTTCGGGCGATCTCAGCGTAAGTCCCGGAGTTCCTTGCCGAAATGATCGTAACCATTCCGTGCCAGCTATTTTACTTTGACTCCATGACACGGGTATTCGAATATTGTTATGTGTTGCCATTTCATAGGCAATTAGCCGACAATCTTTATTTGGTACACCATAGAATGTGTAAGCACATTGAAACAAATAGTCAAGTAACATATGTTCCTGCTCTTCCGTGAAAATTTTGTTAATCTCGTAGTTAGAGGTAAGTCTAGCTGCCTCCCCCTGCAGCTGTTGTTTTAAATAGTAGCGTCTTAAAGTTGCGTACGGAATCAGTTTTCTCTTTGCCGCTTCTCTTAAGCTTAAACCATCAGCTTTAAGAACAAGTGCCTCCCTCATCTGTTCTTGCGTATGTGTGCCTATTTTGCGTTCTTTCTTTTTCCGGGCCATTCTGTAAAAATAAACACTCCTTAAATTAAAAATATAATACGTTGGAACCTATACACAACAGCTGACTAACGTATAAGGTACACAGTGGACCAGCGGTTCACTGTGTACCGGTTCACTGTGGACATTGATCAATATTATGATGCAATAACAAGCATCACCATTTCCACAAGGTTAGCAACAAAACTGTTAGTGTTTTTTTAGACTAAGTACACACTTAAAAAACTGTCATGTTCAGTGTAACCATATACGCCATGAAAAATTAGTAAACATCGCAAAAAGTACGTCATATTTTTCACTTTGCTTACCTTAAATCATGTATTAACGCACTGTAACGGCAAACAACGACTTACGCGCGGAAACTAACATGAAAACGAGTAATTGGATTGTAGGCACCCCACTACATATAGCGCCGCCTCTCTCCAGATTCTGGGGGAAATTTAAACTCGGGTGGTTCACTGTGTACCGTGGTTCACTGTGGGACAGTTTACCCAAATGTATAATAGACTTTAAACAAGCCTTTGATACCCTTAAGAGAAAAATGATAATAAAAAATGCAAAAAACAATGTATTCCCAAAAACTAAGAAGTTTAATTAAAATAACCATGGAAAAATCAAAAGTCGTAGTACAAACACATGAAACAACAACAAAGAAAATAACAATAAAACGAGGGGTTAGACAAAAAGACGGATTATTAACAACCTTATTTAACAACGCAATGGAAGGTATAATAAAATAATGCAAAATCACGGGATCAATTATACAAAAATAGGTGCAAATAATAGCATATGCCGACGATGTAGCGGTAGTAAGAAGAGATTTAAAAAATTAAGAATAGATAATAGATGAAATAGAGCAAGCAGCGAAGAGAAGAGGATTTTAAATAAATAAAAAAAGAGGAAATATATGAGAATCACAAGCAAAAGTGAGCAAGCAGAAGAAGAAAAAGAAACGAAAATAAGGAAACATAAGTACGAAGTGATACAAAACTATAGATACTGGGGAGTAATAATAACAAATAAAAACGACAAAAGCATAGAAGTTGCACAAAAAATAAAAGCTAGCATAACACTTTCCATAGATACAAAGAAATAATGAGAAGTAAACATATGCGTAAGAAAACGAAAATTATGCTGTACAATTCAGATATAAGACGTGTAGTAACCTATAAACAACAAATATGAAGAGAAAATGAAGATCTTTGAAAGAAGCGTAATAAGAAATATAATGGACCCGAGAAAATAACCGGAGAATATAAAAAACTTATGAATACAGAAGTGAATAAAATATTAGAAAACGAAACCATAACAAGAATAAAAAAAACCAAAAGAATAAATTGGTACGTACACGTGCAAAGAAGAAGAAACTTACGTCAGTAAGAGTCTTAATTCTCCGTGTAACTTTGGCACACGGCGGCCCATTAGGGTTTCCCCTCCTCCAAAAAAAAGTAGTTTAAGTCAAAAGCTTTTCTATTAATTAATTGTCTCATTTCTATTAGTATTGGTCATTAGTACTACTGATTCATCAGTGTTTATTGTACTTGTTTAAACTAATATTGAAATTTTGAAAAAAACTTATGTAAATAGAAAATTAGTATTAAATAATTTTATACCTAATACTGAATTTTTATTTTCATAGGTTTTTGTCTAATTATAGGGAAACACTAAAGTTGTGAGACATTCTGAATGTTTTACATAACGAAAACTCAGCTTCTAGACTATATACACAAACGACGGTCAAATTTCTAAAACAATTTTAGTTTTCTGTTAGAAGGTGGCAGTCTATGACAGGTTGTCTTAAGAAAGCAGTCCCGAGCTGTACATAAAGGCAAAGTAGTGCACGACGACACCGAAAAGCCTCAAAACTCAAAAGTAAAAACATGATAAAGCAACAAACAACATTGTAAAAACAAAATTTATAATGATAAAAAAACCAGTAAGGAATTGTTAGTGATTACATTGTTTTTATTTGTTTATTTTTTTAATTTTTACTCTTTGAGACGAGGGAACCGAATTACTTCTGGAAAATAATATATTTTCCAAATTAGAGTACGCAATAATAGCATTTATTCGATCGAATACGTAATACATGATACCATGAATTGTCTGAACTCAAACAGATCTGATTTTATTCATGTTAGAGCTTAAAATTTGGCTTGCAACGAGCCAGCGAGCAAACAAGCGTTTTATTCCTGTCTGAGCTTGCAATGTACGAAACTTTATATATTTAAGCGCGCATCGGTCGCGATTACATTTGTTATTTGATGCCCGATCCATAAATAACTTAGTGAAGTGAAAAGGTGCATGGGGTAAAAGATATCTGCTTTTGAAACTTTAGTTTTTTGTAGTTTTACAGACTTTATAGTGATGTGTTTTGTAGTAAAGAATTAAGGTAAGTTTTTTTAAATTTTAGATTTATTAAAACATTAAAAGCCAAAAACTTGCATCTCAAAAATCCTTTTATATTTGATTATATAGAACGGAAAATATAAGTCAACTTTCGAAAGATGCTGCACTGTGGCCAAAGAAATTACGTTCTAATAATATTCAAGAATTAGTAGAACGTGGCCCTGCTCATTATCAAAACAAAAAGGATATTTATCCGAGAGATAGTTTGGAGTCGGGGCGTAAGTTTTCCAATAGTTACTTCTTTAGAATTTTACCGAACAAAGCAAAAATTGAGCTTTTTTGGTTGTTGTATTCCGAAACAAAAAATTCACTTTACTGCTTCTGTTGCAAAATTTTTAATGACATTTGAAATCTGTTTGCTTTTGTGATGAATCTGGTTACAATGACTGGCAGCATTTAAGTGGACATTTAAACATTCATGAAAGGAGCAAGTTACATATCGAAAATGTTTTAAAATTGCTAGATCTTTCTAACCGTTTTAATAAAAATGAAATAATTGATTCTGAAATTCAAAATGTAATAAACAAAAAAACTAAATACTGGCAAGCTGTTATAGAAAGAATTTTCTACGTGATTTAGTTTTTAGGTCAGTAGAATTTAGCTTTTCGTGGAAATAGTAATTGAGAAACACAATGGTAACTTTTTAAAATGCATAGAAATAATTTTCAAATTAGACTCAATTATGTCAGAACATACAAAACGCTCTCAAATAAAAGATCAAAAAAACTATCTCAAGGATAAAATACAAAATGAAGTAATCAACTTGATCGGTGAAAATATCAAATCCAAAATTTTAGAACTAATTAAAAAGGCAAAATATTATTCCATATTATTAGACTGCACTTCTGACTCTAGTCACCAAAAACAAATTTTAGTTTGTATAAGATTTGTTAATTTAAAGAACACGGGAATTAGTATAGAATAACATTTTTTAATATTTTGTCCTATAGATGATGTGTCGGGTGAAGACTTGACAAAATTTCTTTTGTCGGCTTTAGAAAAAGAAGGCTTAAATATCAACAATTTGCGGGGTTAGGGTTACGACAATGCGGCAAATATGCGTGGTAGGCATAATGGTCTACAAAAAAAATTTGGATTTTAATCAGTGAGCTTTCTTTGTTTCTTGTCGCAATCATACCCTAAATTTAGTCATTAATGATGCCGCAAAATCGAATATTTTGAGCATCAATTTTTTTTTCTTTAACAAATGTAACTTTAAAACGTTTATCGGGTACTTGATGGTCTACTAGAATAGATGCAATAACTTCTTTAAGGTATCAATTTGGAAAGGTTTGTGATGCTCCGTTTGAAATAAGGGAAGCAAACTTTGAAAATAATTTTAAAAATTTGGCTGCATCGTTGGCCAAAAAATTGCAAAGTTTTGAGTTCATTTGCATTCTTATATTGTGGTATAATATTTTAAGTAAAGTTAACATTGTTTGTAAAATTATTTAAAAACCGAACTTTGATGTTGCGTAGTGTTGTAATCATTTAAATTATTTGAATAATTTTTTGAAAGCTTATCGCTCCGATAAAGGTTTTAATGATCTATTGATTGATGCTAAAGAAGCAACATCCAGCTTAGACATAGAACCTAAATTCAAAAAACAAAAAGGTCTAAGACCACGAAAAATAAAAAAAAACATTTTGATTATGAATGTGACGATGAGATTCCAATTACTTTCTTCTTACTCTAATAATTTCGCGTTTTTATGGAATATTGATAAATTTAAAAATTATTTTGAAAACAATTACAATTATGTCAAAAAGTTGCAAATTTATTAAACGACAAAACTCGCAATGAACGAGACATAACTGCCGTGAAACCTGTTAAAGAATTGCAATATTTACAAAATTTTGATGAAAAAGTTATTACGTGTCCAGAAGAAATTTTAAATTATATAGCAATTAACCACTTAGTAGATTCTTTTCCTACTACGAGCATAATACTTTGTATTATATTAACAATGCCGGTCTCTGTTGCTACCACAGAACGATCTTTTTCAAAACTCAAAATAATAAAAAATTATTTAAGATCGACCATGGGACAAAACCGACTAAGTAATCTTGCTATCATTTCAATAGAAACGGACCAGCTAAAATAATTAGACACCAAAGATTTAATTAAACAATTTGCAAAAATTAAAGCACGGAAAGCTCAATGCACTTAGCTAAAATAATAATAATAATACCTAATACCTAGATATTAACCTTTAAAAGGTGACATGTTGCATTATTAAAATAATAATATTGTTTTGTTTTTATTTGTCCATCAGTTTCGTCCTGTATATATATATATATAAACGAGTATTTTTAATGTTTTAAATATTTTTTTTATTTCTTGTGCTTTTGTATCATATATTACATTTGAAACTAAAATACAAAAATTTTGAGTCGTAATGCTGTTAGAATATATTTCTGTTTTCTATAAGTTTATAATTATGTTATATGTACCTCAATGAAAAAATACTTATACTTGTAAAATATAAAAATTAATGTATGAAAATACTTTTTAAAATTATTTTTCAGTAGTAGTTAATAACACCTAACTTAACCCGTATTTGTGCTCACATATGAACGTAATACAAATTTGGGGCGTTATTTTAAATTTGCATGAGAGCGCCAAAAGTGCTAAGCGCAGGCCTGTAAGAAAGTGTTTTGTACTTCAAAAAGCTTTGTTATAATACGTTTAACTATTTGGTTTGGTTCTAATTAAGAAACTAAACCGATAAGAAAAAACTCTTAGCATTAAGATTGAATTAAACAGCCGATGTATTATTGATTGTAAGAATTTTGAAAAAAATAAGTATGATAAGTTTTTGAAAATGTTTTTTAAATATATTTAATTTTGAACAGCATTTATTTAAAGCTTTATCGAAAAATATGAAAACTATGTAAATTTTTACGAATACCCACAACTTAAAACTTGTTATATTTATATTATTCATACTTAACTTCTTTCGAATAATATTGAATTTAACTTTCTTAAATGCTCTACGTTTACAGCAAATAAATATTTTTGTAGTAACGATTTTATAATCATTTTTGAAAAATTTACAATTTTGTAATAACATTTTAACTCAATTTTCTCATTATGTTTTTATTGACGTAGGCTGAAGTTCGTTGGGTCCACGTCTGCAGACGTCCAATATGTTATGAAGCTAATCATAACATGTTTAGAGTGTACTCGTGGGTATACAAACAATACGTTATTCTATTAGGGCCAGCGTTATTCTACACACATAACCCTTTACGAATACAATCTAATTATATTGATTGAATGACAGCCGATTCATTAAATGTCATTCTTTTCGGAGTTCAAGTATTACAGTTCATCAAGATCGAGGAAGGATTTCACAGCTGTTTCTATTTTCTTATTGAGCTTTATTATTACGAGTTTAAAACACATTTTTAACATCGACGTTAATTTTATTACATTCTTGTGACGGATACATTTTAACGTGTGCACGGTATAAAATTAAAGTTTATTAGTGTTACAGTTTAGGTACCTCTGGTTAACCTTAGAAGGGTTGAAAGATAAAGTACGACTCTAAATGGGTAGGGTGGCATTTCCTATAGCCTCTGGTCACTTTCATTAACTGGGCATTTGACAAATGATAATTGGGAGGCATTGGTCACTGTGTACCCTGTCACTTACCTATTGCTTTTCTGTCTCGTATTTACTATGCGAATTACCAAGAGAAGAAATATTGTTGTGGAAATCTATAAATTTTCCGAGTTGTGCATGTGCTAAAATTTTATTATATTTTAACAATACAAAATCTATAAAAATCCGTGTTAATAATTTAGTAATTATAATAGTAGAAAAGTATATATTCTCTACTTTTTATGATTATTTACTGTTCTTAATTTGTACTCAATACAGTTTTCCTTAGATGACTCATAATGGAAAGAACAATGCATTTTATAAAAACTAATTACGCAACAAGTGCTGTACGTCAACTAATTCAAATTTGAACATGGCTAACAAAAATGTATTGATTTCTAAACGAGCAGTTCTTGTCTTTTTTTTAATTTTCAATAATAAGAAATCCGACAGAATTTTGACGTTTATTATATTTAAATTGCGTTGATCTACTCTGAAATAAAAACAAGAAATTTCATCTTAATTAATTTCAATCTAGTTACTTTATATTAATTGAAATATATATGATAATCCTCAACAAAAGTTTCTAATTAGTCAATTTTTTGTCCTATTTTGTGGATAGTATTTGATATATATAATAATAATAATATTTGACGTTTCAACAGTCATGTCGCTGTCTTCTTCAGAAAAACTGAAACTGATACTAAAACTTTCAGTTTTTCTGAAGTAGACAGCGACATGACTGTCGAAACGTTAAATATTATAAATCCTTTAAAGTTTGTAAACTTTCTAAGTTTTATGAATTTCGTGAAAAGTGTAAATATGGAACGCGTTTCAAAACACAAAAGTATTCATTTGTTAAAAAATCATGGCTTCAAAAGCTTTAAAAATAAAATAAATGTTTATTCTTTAGGAAGCAGTAAATACATACAGCGTGTATCTGATTAACAAGCTGTTAAATTAGAAAGTGAAATTAAAGCATTAATATAAGCAAAAATTGTCAAAATAAAAGTAATTTTTGTGTTGCCAACATCGCAAACGTCAATATTCGTTCGTTAGTGTAGTTACGTAATGAACGAAAAAAGCTCTAGGGTGGCAAAATGAAAACTAGGAATCCACATAAAATTAAGTGTTCAAAGTCAATTAATATATTAGAACGAGTATGCAACAGGTGGAAAAATCATTTTAAAAATCTTGAAATTCAGTTAAAATTGAAGAAAAACGATGTTAAAGTTAATGTCAAATCTGACAGATTTAGTAATAAATGTAATACCATCATTATATTTCTGTTGATTTTTTTTATTTTTTTAAAAAAAGAATGTAATTTTATGAAAGGCAACACAAAAAATAATGTACATTACTGTCGTCGAAAGAATCATAGCATAACTCACTCACATGCAACGGTCGGCCGTGCGGCCTCGCGTCGCATTAACGTTCGTTATGGTATTTCTTACTTTCGACTCTTGTTACGTAAACTACTAAAAAAACAAAAAAAAACAAAACTGTGATGTAACCCACTCGCGTTTGAAATTTAAAACCCGCGAACAGTTACCCCCCCCCCTTCTGCGTTGTATTAAGTTCGTTATACACTGCTTAGTCTCGATATGTGGGAAGGCTCTTGTAGGTTAAATAAAACACACAATAAAAAAGATGAATCGTATTTTTTATTCGAGTTTAACTCTAAATTTTAACCGAGACCGTGCCTGTTCGGTGGGACCCGTCGTAGGAGGGGAAGAACAGAGCGAAGAAACCCTCCGGTCCTTTACTGAATATCAATACAAACAAACTACATAATTTAGATATACAAAACAACGACTGTTATAAAGAATCAGCTAATACATTATACAACAATGTGTAAAAGAAATTACTTGTCTTTTAAGTACTTTTAGCAAGTATGGCAACACGGTGAAACTAATAGAAACTTGGCAACAAAGCCATGTAAACTGAAAAGTGGGGTTAACTAACAAGTCGGTTTTGTACATTACTATTATGGAAGTTTTACTAATAAACTAACTTCCTTTGAAGAGATTATGTTTCAAGATACACAATAAAAAGAAGTAAATTATGAATTAATAAATGCCAACAGCATAAATGCTTCAGCTAGCTATACAATATTTTAACAGGCGATGAATAAATTACAATTGGGTCAAATCAAAATAACACAGCAGCAAATTAAATTAACAAGTATGTACGTTGCTCATTTTATTGTAACCTTTTTTAGATAAACGAAATTACACCGACAATCCAGAAGTTAGAATGTTGTGAGTTTAAATAAAATGTTCGGATAAGCAGGTACGGTAACCGATTTAAATCCCGACACATAAACACATGCACGTACATCATCATACTAAACTGAAGAAGGGTTAGTTAACCGACGGCCTATCGGTGGGTACTGAAGTTCTGGGTTACGGATGCAATTCAGCTATTAGTTGATTGGTCGGGACAAACAAACAAGGGCCAAAAATACACATATAATACACAAAATACACATATAATAAACACACAATAATATCAAACAAATCTTATAAAATGTAGGGCCCATTATCATGGAAGCAACCTACCGCGACTTTAATACATATATCGAAGCAGGCACCTGTCTAGGACTTAGGATACGCTACTTCACAAAAAAAAATACACAGGGTCCTCATAGTATGAGAACTACCTGCAGCCACATGTTGTATGCCCCTCATGGTAAATAAAATATTATGTTTACATTCGACAAGGCAATTCAAACAACGGTATTTACACCAATTACCGTACGTATGGTTATTTCCAGTCATTAAGGTATGAATATCATAGTATAAAACAATTCTAACTTCTAGCAATTTGAGCAATTCATAAAACACACGAACAATGATCAAACAAGAGAAAGTTACAATAAAACGTGCTCCGCCATTCGGGTACTCAATTTGAGCAAGTTTATATAAAATTTTCATTGTAAAATAAAATCGTTTTGTTTAAACACAGTTTTTAAAAGAAGACATAAATAGGCACAGAGACAAAATAAAAGAAATATAACGGGGAAAGTAACGGTACCATAAAATGACGACCCACGCTAGCTTTTCAAACAAAGCAAACAAAGGCAAAAACTACCCTGGTTCACGTTTAAAACACAAATACAAAAACAGGCAGACTTACATGAATTCACTACTTCACATACATACCTAGCAATTTACAAAAATTGACAAAACAAAAACACAAATTATACAAAGAAACCCCTCAGGGTAAAAACGCGTATTGCTATCTCTAACGAGATTCACCCTTAAGATCCCGACCGCTTCCTCCTGACCTACCCTTAAAAGTCTCCCACCTTTTTAAGAAGTACATGCGTAAAACGATGGTAACACGGCGCAAGTCATATTTTTCAGTTTTCCCGCTAGCTGACGATGCTTACGTAATTACGCGCGTCTTTCTGATTTTAAATTTAAATTGAACCATCTCAAAACTTTGATTATTAGTCAAATTAGCCCAAGAAAAACATTCTTATTAAAACTAAAGAAATCTTGAAAGCTAAACCTAGTAGAAAAAATGTTGAAACAATTAAAACGGAGTCTATAAAAGTGTTTAAATTAAAATGATAAAACAGAGATGATCAATGTTAAAAAACATTAATCTTCAAATTGATAGTTTTATTACTATTACAAAACAATTGATGTTTATCAAAGTGTATGTTTTTACCGTACATGGTTATAATATTAAAAACATAAATTTAATATGTAAATGACTATAGAGATAGAAACATTGAAAACTGATTTTATACCCGCGCAATTCAAATAAGTTTTGAATAAAACCGCGGGCTTAAAAGACAAAAAGCTCAGAAAATCGACTTAAGTGAATCTTTAAAAAAACTCGCTGGTGTTAAATAAATATATAAATGTAAAAAGAAGAAACATTAAGAAATGTAGTTAAGCATACATGCAATCACAATTGAACGAACAGCTTTGAGCAATAGTGATGAGTTAGCAACGTTGGCAATTCCATTACAAATAAATAATTTTAATAAAATTTAATAGTTAGTAAACCTTACAGCAATTACCATTAGGTGACGTTACATAAGTGCATATTCCGTGGTTTTACGCGCGTGCCGTAATAGTAAAAATAAATTAAGTCTTAAGTTTGGAACAATATCAATGATCTTTGACTGACCAACTTAAGATATACTCACAACAATATTCTAATGACAGACAACAGAGAATAACTAGAAAACATGATAGAAAATCTAAATACGGATTAAAAATGAATTCAAATAAAACCAAAATAATGTATCCGGGACCAGAAATAGACATACGCGTAAAAGAAATCAAATCTGAAAAGGCAAACAAACACCTATTATCATTTATTTTAAGAAATAACAATTAACAAACTTCTAAAAACAAGTGTTTCATTATTGTGTTTTGTCGAGAATGGCATATTAAACAGAAAATTGTAAAACGACAAATAACGCTAAACATGCGGCAAGATTTGAGACAAATAGATAGAATTGCAAGATCATAGATTGGAGATCAAATAAACACAAATGAAAAACATCGATGTAATAAAAACTTGCATTTTCTTTGGCCAATTCGTATTCACTTTAACGTTATCTATAAGTTTCTTCTTAATGAGCAACCTTCAGTTTTGGTTGTTGGATCATCCACAAGTTGCCTATTTCCAATGTTAGCCTTTTTTCAAGACTCGTTCCATTAATTTTTTTGCGTGGAGTTTTTCAGCAGTGATCTATAATGAGCGTCTATACTTTAAATTTAAGTTTGTATTAACTTTTGAAAAAATGTCCATGTCTTCGTTAATAGGCATTGTTTTATTTTGTAAGATTTTTTCATATTCTTTCTTCAAAAAATGTTGACGCAGTACTCCAAAAATGATTCTCATTGCTTCATTTAGTATTACATCAATAAGGTTAAAGTGTTTACTAATGATCCATACTAGGGCACAATATTAGTTTGTCTTTAATTTAGTTTTTGCAGCTAACTTCTCAAAATTGTGTTTGTATGATAAAGTACGATAACGCCTTAGTATTTTCGTGTACAGTTTTGACAAATATGGTGTTCGCTAAAAATCACGTTTAATTTATAGAGGTTTTTTGTTGTTTAGATAAATAATTGAAACTTTTGTTTTTCTTAGATTTGGACTTAAACCCTATTTCTTAAAATAATTGCTCAGACTCGGCAAATCATTAGTAATGGTTTTTGCTACAATGTATAGATGTTGAAGAATAATGGAAACCAACCCTTGTAGCAAACCGTTGTTTAATATTCTGACCTTACTCATCTCAGTGCCAACGTAAATTTGGAAAAATCATTCATTGAGCATATTATCCATTAAACTTAAGAAACTTCAGCATGGAACGAACGGATAAGATAAACTGCAATAATTGACATTCAGTCCGGTTATTTCTAGGTACCTTTCAAATTTGATGACCGTGATAAAACAGAATTTATTACTTCTTTTGGCATTTTTTGCTTTTGCTGCCTGCTCTTTGGTTTACGCAATGCTCTTCCGACATTTCAAAGATTGATCGACAAGTTTCGCTCTGGACTAACTGGTGTAACGGTATTGGCATATATAAATGACTTGATTGTTCTATTACGTTCATTTGATAAACATTTAAGGGATCTACAAAAAGTATTTGAGAGACTTCTTTATTTAAACTATGTGTAAATCGTTTAAAGTGTAGGTTCGCGTGTAATTCAGTTCGTTATCTCAGACATTTGATAACGCCAGGTGGAATACTAACTGATCCTAAAAAACGCAAGCAAAAATAGATATGTCACTACCTACTAATGTCAAGCATGTCATCTCGTTCTTACAAACGTGTAGCTGGTTTCGGCACTTTATTGAACATTTCGCCGACATTTCGAAACCGCTAAGTTTACTAACTCGCAAAGCAGCAACATTTAAGTGGAGAGATGTTTAAGATACCACATTTACTAAGTTGAATGCATTATCGTCTCCAAAATTTTAAGATAAGCATATTCAAATCTGCTTTATATCATCAAATATGATGCGATTTCATACGCTATTGGAGCATGTCTACTCCAGGGGAGTCAATTACTGTTGTACGGAACATGAAGTTCTAATTTTGGTGTATGCGGTAACATAATTTCAAGGTTATATAGAAGGACCACAAGTTATTATTAAAACTGATCTATCTCTTAAATGGCTAATGTCATAGCTGACTGTATTTCACGACCGCTTTTGAACGCCGATCCACAACGAATTGTTTTAATTAGCACTGTTACAACACTCTTGTCACAAGAATCTACAAGAAATCTTAGAGACGAGCAAAAGCGCGATTCAGACATCAGATACAGATACAGATACCTTTGAATCGGACAACCCAAAAGTAATTGATGATACTCGATGGTCTGATCGTGGTTATGTCATGTTATCTGGTATACTGTATCGCTATGCGCCTAATGTTGACTCTGAATTGGCTCAATTGGTTGCCTCAAAATCTAAGATTGAGGAAATGACCATGACTTATCTACCAGCAGACGCCATGGCATAGAAAAAACATTGCGTCAAATTTCTGATAGTTTCTAATGGTCCACTATGCATCGAGATGTCATTCTTGTTTCTTGTAGGTATCTTAGAATTCGTTTTACGTAACTACAATGTGCTTCGGATAGTCGCTTCATTGCTCTTGCTGCTTGACAAACAGCATACATTATATCAGGTCGTGTGGCTACTGTCAAGTACATTAAGCAACCCACTACTTCACGATAAGAAACATCATTATTAAGCAACTTATTATTTTCACTATTATTAATATTATTAGGATCCGTTGGTGCTGCAACAGGGTTTGAATCCTGCTTCTTAAATGTTTTTAAAACATGTGTTACATAGGACTTCTGAAAAATGAAAATTCCATTTTGCACTTGTTGTATTTCCATATTCAGAAAACAATTTAATTTTAATTAAATAAATTTAATAAATTCATTCAGCTCAGCTTGATTACATCCGCAAACCAACCCATCAACATAAATTGCAATAATTAGTTTCTTCTCCTTGCAAATGCGTGAAAATAAACAATGACCTGTCGAGCTATAACTTTTAGGAGATTACTAAAACGTTAGTTCCAACATCTGGAAGCTTGTTAATATAAATTCCTTTTCAATTTGCAGACTATTCCACTTCCATCAACAAATTTTTCTGACTGATGCATGTATACTTCCTCCTGAAGCGTATCATATAAAAATGCAGTTTTAATATCGTATTGATATAGTTTATATTGGTTTATACAAGCAACCCCAAGAATAGTTTGGACTGTATCACAGCGAGCTACTGAGCTAAAGGTTTTCTCATAGTCGATATCTTTATTTTAGTCATAACCTTTTGCAACCAGCCGTGCACAAAATCGAACTAGATCATTTGAATTTATTTTCTTGCGCAGTACTCATCAATTTTGAATAATTTTCTGGTTAATAGGTTTATCTACTAATTTCCACGTGTCATTTTCAATTAGTGCATCTAACTCTACTTTCATAGCCAGGCTCCATTCATCATTTTCTCTTGAACGCATAGCATACACGTTTATTATCAAACTTCCTCCGAAACTGTTTTGGTATATGTATTCTATACCAAACACTCGTAAATGATTATAATTTTTCATTTCATAACCAGTCCATAATTGTTTCGGTGTTTTTCCTTCAACTGGTGTTTTGCTTGTGATATTCAATAAGTACGTTGCTACTTCACATGCTTGTGCCCATATCGATTTAGGTAAACCACTCACAGATAACATTGAGCGTGCCAAATCTGCAACTGTACGGTTTTCCCTTTCGGCTGTCCCATTTCGTTCAGGACTGTATGGTACCGATAGTAGTAACTCGATTCCACGATTATTTAAAATGTCACGTACTTTACAACAGTCAAATTCTCTGTCAGCATTACATCTGAATCTCTTAATTACATGTCTAGCGGTTGTAGCTTTATTTAAAAGTGTATTTACGCATTTTGCCACTTCACTTTTATGTTTAATAAAAAATATTTTTCTGTGCTTGGTAAAGTCATCTTTAAAAAAAATGGTTTTCTATGAGTCTTCCCTAAAGCGCAACCATCACAAAAATCACATTCTGATTCAGACAAATTTGAGTTCATTTTCTTAAGAACTTTCTTCACATGTCTCTTGTCTTGATGCCCCAATCTTTGGTGCCAAAGCTGAATCGAACTTGATGCACTTGCCATGCTGACTTCTATGGCTTTGCATGAAATAACAACTTTCATATTCATAATATATGAACTTGTATTACAATCTCCTGTGGCAACAATTTTTCTATTTTGTAAAAACCTTTTTGTTATCCATGCAAACACTAATTCCATGATCAGCTGCACTGCGTACAGAGAAGAAATGTCTTTTTATGTCGAAAACATACCAAAAATTTTCTAAAAAACTTAGATCACATTTACTTGGTCCATGTCCGTAAGCCAATATTTTGATATTATTTGCCAGGCAAACATCTACTGGATGTTTAAATTCATTGTAAATTGTAAAATATTGCTTATTCGCAGTCATGTGATCTGATGCACCTGAGTCACACACCTATTCATCAGTATATTTTCGTTTCCACATTGTTAGACGCTAGGAAAGCCGTACTTCTATAAGAACCTGAAGAATCCGCAGTGGGCCGTTTTTCTTTGTTGGTAATTAATTTCCAACAATTGTTCTTTTTGGTTTCTGTAGTTGTGACGTCATTCGACCCGCACTTAATTTAGTTTTTGCTATAAAGGCACTTGATTCTCCTGGTGTCGTTGTTTGCAGTCTCTTTTCAATGTCCATAATTTCTCTAGTAGATTATTGGTTGTTTCCTTATCATCATTAAGGGATTTTCATACATTACTAAATTCGTGATATTCAGGTCCAACCGTAGCTAAAATCCGACCATGCAGCAACTCAATTGGAATGTTGTCAGATCCATGTCGCCGAAGCTCGATGTTCATATCGACAAATACTTTCCCAATTTTAGCAATGTATGCCACAATATCCAAATCATGACCACGTTGTAAATTAAAAAAATTATTCATCAGCAAATTCAATCGTTGAATACTACTTTGTTCGTACACACTCACTAATTTGTCCCATATATCCTTAGCATCTCTGTATGTGAGTACTAAATCAGCAACGGGTTCACTTAATGCACTTGCAATCGATGGAACTGCTCGCGCATTATCCTTTTTTCATTCCGAAACCAGGGATTGACATAAGCAGGAATCATCAATTATTAGAAACATATCATATTGCTCAAAATGCATAGGGGAGAGTGGGGAAGATTCAACCACTTTTCATATTTTGTCTTGTATTTTTTGAAAGAATTATCATTTTGTCCATTTCGCTGTATACTTGATTGAAGTAAGGCATTTAATGAATACTGAACCAACCAAAATATGAAATAAAATATATAATAACTGATTCTGATATTTTTTTCGCAATGTCTATTTTGGTTGAATCTACCCCAGGCATGGGGAACCTTCAACCACGGCTTGGGGTGAATACAACCAGTGTTACAAAATCACTCAATTTCAGAGAATAATATTTATTGCCTCAAAGTTAAGTGTACATATACTTGATGATATGAAGTAAGGTTTAATTCATAAAAACATTATCGGATATTCCAGCCCTTGAAGTTGAATTTGAATTTGAATAATGCTAAAGTCCTGACAGTTTCACAAGTCATAGGTGTGAGCAGGATTGCTACTATCTGGTCTCTCTCAACTGTGGCAATAGCTTCAACTGAAGGAAAAATGAATGTGCTGGAAGTATTTTTTCTCCTCAAAAATTTCGCTTCGTATTCGGCATTGTCTTTCGATAACACCTTTCCTATGTAGTAGATTACAGATGATTTTGAACAATATTTTACTATCACAAAATCATCAACTTTTACGACATTTTCTTTACATGATTAAATACAAAAATCATCTACAGATGAGCTGTCATCAGAATCTTCTTGGAAACTCACAGAACTTTCACAGGTCTCGAAAAGCTTCCGCTTTGTAGTTTTTGCGGTTTTTAAAGACAGTTTTGTCTTCTTTTCTAGTTCTGCTTGCTGCAGTTCGTTGAACTCTAATGTTGAAGTGTAGATCTTTGACTTGTATTCTCTCCTTTTTCCCTTACTTGTCTTCTTCTTAAGTGATCTAGGTAGCGGCCTCACATCGTGGATTCGAATCTTAGATTTATTTCCATTCATCATTTGTATTTCATTCTCATCGTTTTTGTCCTAATTTTTCCTATCATTTCCATCATTTGTGATACATTTTGTTCCCGTAATCAGGTCTAGGCCTACCTTCTCTCCGATTTCTTCAGTTTTGTCTTCATTGCTATTGTTCTTCGAGCAGCCAGGTTGTGCTATCTGGTTTTGATTTGTATCCTGTTTTTCTGTTGAATTATTATTAAAAAAACTGTCACAGTAGTCATCGTCGCTGAAAGCTTGTCGATTTAAAGACCATATGCCTGTTTTCTTAAAAGCATTGGTTATATTCGAAACTGTAAAAGCTCGAATAAATGCTGTTTTAGTCAACTCGCCTATATTTCTTATTGTAATTACTTCTCCAGGATGTGAAACTAACCAATCATTGAAAGCAGTTGCTAGAGATGATTTAAATGGCCCGAAGACTCCAACATCAAGCGGCTGCAAACGATGAGTTGTGTGTTTCGGGAAAGACAACATTTCTGGTCCAGATTCTTTACATACTTGTACTGCTCCAAATGATACATGAGATTCTTGGTTGTCAATTAGCAAGAGGATTCTGTTCAGTTTAGAGCAGTGAGTATGTTTTATGATGTGATCAATAACTTTCAGAAACAACTCTTTTGTCATTTATCCTGATTTGTTGTTGAGGACTAAAGATGAAGCAGGAGCACCAGTGATGTATTCGTGGGGATTTCTCATTCTGGGAACCACATAAACTGGTAGAAGGGCATTTCCCAAGTCATTTACGATACCAACAAATGTCACTAACTCTCCTTTTTTGCCAGAAGATATTTGTCCTACTTGTTTCTTTCCTTTTTCAGAAACTACGTTAATTGTTCTCATCACAGTGGTTACGCCACGCTCATCCAAGTTATAGATATTTTCAGCTTTGAATTTGAATTTTTCTAACAGAGAGTGATAGTTGGCAATTTTCGATTTTCTCTTTGTTGAAACCTATTGATCTTAAGAAACTGGTGCTCTCTGGTTTTCTAAGAGCAAGTTCAGGATGTCTTGCCATATAACCATACAACCAATCAACACCTTGAAAAGAAATCAGTCATTAAATAAAATGCTACCTATATGACGTTACATTAGATTATAGGAATAGTGATGTTATACTTACCAGCCATTTTATTGTCTGTCCATTGGGAAAGAAATTTGCATTCAGGTATCTTAGATGCAAATTCATATGAAGCATAATGAAGACGCGAACACTCTTATGTATTTTGAGAGATCTTGTTCTTTTTTTTAGAAAAAACTTGTTCCACCGTATATTTGCTTTGGAACGTTCTCTCATCATCATCGTCACTGTATGTGACGCCAGAATCCGACGATTTACAGTACTTCCCTTCTTTAGCAAGAGTTTTGATTCGCTTCATTCGTGACATCAGTGTTTCTCTCTTTATATTGTACTGTCGAGCTATCTCACGAATAGACCCTGTTTTTTTGAAGCATCTTTTGAGCGCGATGTTCATTACCTTTTCGTCAATTTCTCGATTAGTTTTTCTTTTGTACACTCTGGGCATCTGTAGGAAAGTGCAAGTTTCAAAATCAATTTCTCAATTTAGTAGTTCAGAGAGATCTAAGGTACATATGGGATAGATTCAACCAGTGGTTGAATCTACTCCGTATGTGTTGGTTGAATGTACCCCAAAGTCCATGCACGTGCATTGTTAGTAATTCTAATATGAAAGAAGCATGTTGAGGTTATGAATTGTGCACCATGTTGAAGCTAAAACAATGCCAAATATTGCAGTAAAAACTCAATTAGTGAATACAGATCTTCTTGGAGTGACAAGCAATTCTGCCTACATTCGAAACTTACCTTGAAAACCACTATTTTTCACTTTTATTTATTAAAACACTTACAGAAATGTAAACTATTTTCCACCATAGACACACTGACGGCTTCAACAATGTCAATGAACAAATAAATTGACCGGCGCGAAATTTGAACCTGTTTGTGATAAACTGCAATAGTTTCATCTACCCCATGGATGAAGGATCCCCACTCTCCCCTATGCATCTGCCATTTCCACTTTCTCCAATTTTATTCAAGCTGTGTAAAATTGTGCTAAATAAGAACGCTACAGTTGTGATACAATACCAAGATAAACACCATAAGCTAGCAAACTATATAAAATCAGCTAGCAAACGAAGCTTGAGAAAACAAAGAACTGAGAGCTAAAAAAAATTGAAAGTTAAGCTGACTTAGTTTGAACAGTATAATGAAACAAAATAGTTTTACTATAAAAATAAAATAAACGTAACCATCAATGTTTTAACTGAACTTGATTTTTCAAAAAGAACAAAGACATAAAAAAACTAATTAATTTATGTTGTTAAAAAAAATATGATTGGTTTTTACTTAAAGGGCGTTTAATATAAAACAAAGTTGTTATAAAAATTAATATTCACAAAGAAATACCAAAAACGCATTACGGTTTTTATGTCGTTTTTGTATAAAATAATTCAAACTTTTTTGTTAGTAACATGAATGTATGTAGTATAATACATATTTTGAACTTAAATATGCTACTATTAGAAGATTCAATACTTGAGAAAATATAAAAATTTGAAAAACAATTAGTACTTCTATTAAAATTATCTGTGCTAAAACTTTAAATTTTATTTATGTATTTAACTTAAATACTATCAGAAGCAAAAGTAACATTAAACCTAATTAATTTAACGTAATAATATTTTTTTAGTTTTTTGTTTAGTTTTTTCTTACATTTTCTTGTTTTTTAAGCTGTAAATTAAAGTTAAGTTAAAAAATTAAATCACAATGGTTTTTCGTTAAATATACCAAAAATCTAAGAAAATCTTTAAAGAGAAACTGCAAAACTAAAGGACTAGAAACAAAACTAGTACAATAGAAAACTATATAAACGTTTTATGCAATTAATAAAATTTTGATGAATGTAATTAATCTATCATACAATTGTCAACAAATTTTCATTATTAGGAGAAGCTTTCCAGGAAAAACTGTGTGAGTGAGAAATATTTTTCCAACAAAAATACAAAAGGTATAATATTTAAAATTAAATAATTTAAAGGAATTGTCACCGCATCAACATCTTCCCCGGGAAATAGGATAAGGTAGGGTAATGCATCAGGAAGGGGAAGTTTAGAAAGATAATTGGTGTAGTCTGAACATTACTCACTCTGTGTAATTACCCCGAAGCTGTCAGAGCGACTTGTCCTCGCCTGCAAAGGGCGTTTTGCCTGAGGACATTGAAAATTGTTTGTGCTTCTTGGGTAAACACAACCATGTCTTGAGGTTTACTTGTATCATTAACTATTATTATACAAGTACATTTGTATCTAAACGATAATAATCGCGTCTTTGTGTAACGTTTGAGCAAATTTCCGCATTTGTAGTTTATTACCCTTGTACAAAATTGGAAGTTTAAACATTGTTGGAGATGGGATTAAGTAAATTAAAGAATGTTCAATGTCAGGTACATCGTGCATAATAAAACAAATCCTGTCTAAGGTATGATAAATAAGTGTAAATAACGCTTCGTGCAGTTATGTTAATATAAATATTGACGTGATAAATTTACGTGATCTTTGAGCTAATTACTAATGCATATAATTTGTTAAATGAGTTCAGATAGCAAGAAATAACTAACTAGGATCTGTGGTGGAATGCGCGCGGTTAAGACAACTTGCACAGGTGGATAAACCAACTGCACGACTGGTCTGGCTGACACACAACTAGCTAAGTTAATTAAGCAACTAACTAAATGGCTTCTTAAGCAATTAGCTCCAGGTATATTGTATGACTAGTGAATTTACGAGTCATGTGAATTCAAATTTGACTACAACTACCCTCAAGTTTATGCCTGTTGTTATTACCTCTTTTCGCATCTGTACATCGTTTGTACAAGTTCAATTCAACTTTGTGTAGTAACCACATCTATCGTAATTAGTTAGTATTAAAACAAATGACGAACTTCAGAAGTCCTTTAAGACAGTCGTCGTAATGTCTTGTCATCACGTTCCTCGTTTCTGTAATTAGGTTTTTCTTTTCTTTCTGCACACATAGTTTCTCACGACAACGGTAATAAGTTTTCCAGAGACATTTAGACGCTGTTATTTTGCGATAAAGACACATGCCAAATAGTATTTAAGTAATTAACTTACACGTAGCATTTCATACATTAAACCGAATAATGAAAATTACGACTGAGATAAAGCCTAATTTTCATCAGATTTTAGTAGCATTATCACTACAATTTTCAGATTGATTGATCTTACATATACAAAATTTATTTATATATTATAATATAAATAAGCAACATCTACATCTTATGTAGGTAATTATCTATTGAAATCTTTATTTGTAAATAGTTTCTACTCATTGTTTGTATTTTCATTTTGTTCAAAATAAAAAGTTTTAGAATATCCAATCTACAAAATAAAGTTAAACTGTTGTGTTTAATAGATGAAGCAGTCAAATAATTTTTTTTCTGTTACACTACACTCATTTAATTCTAGCATACTTTAATTAAAGCATTTTTTCGTATTGGAGATATTCACACGAAGTATTGTGGCAATGTACACTTTTTTCCATTAAAAATAGTTTACAAAAATTGTTAATTATTGTTTTAGTTGTAAAACTTTATTACAAATTCGCAGCAAGCTTGTGTCTCTATAGCTAGGACCAATAATTGAGAGCAGTTTTAGGCGGTGAAATTTTTATATTTGATGTAAACGTAAGCAGAGTTTTAACTACAGACTTCAGTTAAGTTATATTTAGACATCTGAGTAGCGAAAAATAGACAAATTAAAAGAAAAATATTAAAATATTTTTAGGGTAAATGGTGTATTATTTATTTAGGATAATATAAATGCGAGCTTTCGAACTTGGTCTAAGTTCTTCGTCAGACAAAATTAAATTAATTTGACAATTGTAAAAACTAAGGTAACTAAAAACAATAACTATAAGGGAACTAGATAATAAGCGCAAGTTATTTAGCTACAGCATTTGCTCGAAGGTCTAAACGAAAACCGTCATAAAAACTCTATACGTAGCTTAAGTGTCAATGGTGGACAAATTAAGATTAAGAAATAACAGGTAATCATGTGTCAGAAAGTTCGTAATCACTGTCTCTATTGAAATTGTTAGGATGTTTGATAATTTCAATAGCTTCTCTAATCTTACTTGATTTCCAGTTCTTTGTTTTCGAAATTGTTTTAGTTTTCTCAAAGTTTATATAATAAAGAGTGTCAAGTGCATGTTCCGCAATGGCAGGCTTAGTAGGTTGTAGTAAACAAAGATGTCTTTTATGTTCTTTTAATCTCGTATCTATAGTTCTACCAGTTTCGCCATAGGACTTGGTACACTCCACAGGTATTGCAAGGTATTTTGTCTTTAATAGGATTCAACAAATTTTTTATTGTAGTAGTAGTATTATAAGCTACTTTTATCTTATGTTTACTTAGTATTCTTCCAATTTTGTCACTTATGTTAGAAACAAAAGACAGAATAACAAAGTTTTGGTTAATAGTTGAATCATCTGTTAAAGTAGGTCTTGTCTTTGGTCTAAGAAACTTTTTAATTTGTTCTTTATTAAAACCATTTCTTATAAAAACTTTCTTAAGGTGTTCTAATTTTTCTTGTAATTTATCTTGGTGACAAATTATTGTTGCACGATTATATAATGTGCGAATCGTCCCAAGTTTCTGAGCTGGGTGATGATGAGAATTTGCGTTTATGTATTGATCTGTATGTGTTGGTTTTCGATAACCTGAATGTATTAAAGTACCATCTGGTTTTCTTTATATTTTTACACCAAGAAAAGGTAATGTACCATTAATTTCTTTTTCAATACTAAATTTTATGTTTGGATGTCGATTGTTAAGGTATTGAAGAAACATTTGTAGTTAATACACCATTGACCCTGAAAATATTTTAATATGTTGTATGGTGAAAGTTTTATGTCTAAAATAAAACGCCTAAATGAGAAAACTGTTTTACAAAATGTCAAGTTATTTGAAAACCTAAAGAGAAAAAAGGTAAACCAACTATGTAATTTAACCTTTTTAAAACAATGTAGATCTAACAATTTAATTCCTAATTTCATAAAAATCAAACATCACATTCAAACTCCGGGAGCTAAAATGATTTGTGAAAAAGCAAGATTAACCCTCCCACGAAATGTGATTCATACTACTAGAAATAAACTTTATACAATTGATAAACAAGTTTATGACTTAAAAATCCGCTTACGTAAACAATTATCAAATGATGACTGGAAATTTCTTTAAGGAATTTTGTACCGCAGATTGAAAAATCATGAAAATGGTACCAGGTCTAAAAAGATAAGTAAATTTAATAATTTATGTAACAAACAGGTTACCAATTCATTTAAAAACATTAATTATAAAATGATACTGGTTGTTAATTTAAGCTCTTATCAACTATCCGATACTGCTCGTTCTGTTTTGTCCAAAGGTTTGGATTTTGCTGTTGCTCCTTTAAGAATTCCTGTTGAGGACATTATCTCCAACATTGAAGCCAGCATCAGCTATCTTCCAGATCGTGAAGCAGCCGAGATTAGATTTGAAACTACCAGGATACTCCGAAGAGCGAAACTTCCACAGAAGAATCTAACCAGTTCAGAATACCAAGCATTAAAAGATTTAAAAAATAACAATAATTTTATAATTGCACTAGCCGCCAAAGGAAAAGCTACTGTGTTAATGGATAAAAAGGAATACATTGACAAAGCTAACAACTAACTTAATGATTCCACCACTTACATAAAATTTCTTCAAAATCCAAATAACAAGTTCAAATTATTAACAACAAAGTTATTAAAAGAAAGTAATTTATCAACGGAAACCATAAAGAAACTAACACCACAAGATCCTCTTGTTCCAAGGTTCTATGGATTACCAAAAACACATAAGCCAAATACATCTCTTCGACCAATTGTTAACCGTATTGGATCGACAGCTTATGAACTATGTAAGTATTTAAATGCTATACTGAAACCTTATATTGGCTTGAATAATTCATTTATAAAGAACACACAACATTTTATTGAAGTAATTAGTAAACAGAAATTATCTTCAAATGATTTAATGGTTAGTTTTGATGTTTCCTCGTTGTTCACTAAAGTACTGATACTTGATACTTTACAACTTTTACAACGACAGTTTGATAATAATACCATCAATTTATTTAAACATTGTTTGACAACATCATTCTTTTTGTTTAATATGGAATACTACAAACAAATAGATGGTATAGCAATGGGATCGCCAATTTCTCTATCTATTGCTAATTATTATATGGAATATTTTGAAGAAAAAGCCTTAAAATCTGCAACAAAAAAATCAAAATTATAGTTAAGATATGTAGATGATGTTTTTGCAATTTGGTTTCATGGTTTAGATAAACTACAAATGTTTCTTCAATACCTTAAAAATCGACATCCAAACATAAAATTTAGTATTGAAAAAGAAATTAATGGTACCTTACCTTTTCTTGATGTTAAAATAGAAAGAAAACCAGATGGTACTTTAATACATTCAGTTAATCGAAAACCAACACATACAGATCAATACATAAACGCAAATTCTCATCATCACCCAGCTCAGAAACTTGGGACGATTCGCACATTATATAATCGTGCAACAATAATTAGTCACCAAGATAAATTAAAAGAAGAATTAGAACACCTTAAGAAAATTTTTATAAGAAATGGTTTTAATAAAGAACAAATTAAAAAGTTTCTTAGACCAAAGACAAGACCTACTTTAACAGATGATTCAACTATTAACCAAAACTTTGTTATTCTACCTTCTGTTTCCAACATAAGTGACAAAATTGGGAGAATACTAAGTAAATATAAGATAAAAGTATCTTATAATACTACTAATATAATTAAAAATTTGTTGAATCCTATAAAAGACAAAATACCTTACAATACTTGTGGAGTGTACCAAGTCCCATGCACCTGTGGCAAGGTATATATTGGCAAAACTAGTAGAACTATAGATACGAGATTAAAAGAACATAAAAGACATCTTCGTTTACTACAACCTACTAACTCTGCCATTGCCGAACATGCACTTGACACTCTTTATGATATAAACTTTGAGAAAACTAAAACAATTTCTAAAACAAAGAACTGGAAATCAAGAAAGATTAGAGAAGCTACTGAAATTATAAAACATCTTAACAATTTCAACAGAAAAGTGGTTACTAACTTTCTGACACATGGTTACCTGTCATTTCTTAATCTTAATTTGTCCACTATTGACACTTAAACTACGTCTAGAGTTTTTATGGTGATTTTCCTTTAGACCTTCGAGCAAATGCTGTAGCTAAATAACTTGCGCTTATTATCTAGTTCCCTTATAGTTATTGTTTTTAGTTACCTTAGTTTTTACAATTGTCAAATTAAATTAATTTTGCCTGACGAAGAACTTAGACCAAGTTCGAAAGCTCGCATTTATGTTATTCTAAATAAATAATACACCATTTACCCTAAAAATATTTTAATATGTTTTATGGTGAAAGTTTTATGTCTAAAATAAAAGACAAATACTTTAATATTGCAGTGTGCTATAATTTTAGTTTTACATAAAGTGTTCAAAAAATAAAGCATGTAGATAAAATTAATAATCTTAAAAAACATCAAAAAGCTTGACAAGGTTTCATTAGTAAAAGCACGCAACTTCATTAAGCTAATAAATATTAATTTTTATTGGTACTTTCATCACGCGTGTTTAAAATAGCGTATAGTCAATATTTCTGTCACACAAACTTTTTAGATTCATAAAAGGTAAATATTAAAAAACAAATATTATACTAGGCTTAGCGACCAACAACACGAAGACTTAGAAAACTGGACTTATAAAAACAACTAGTGCACACTGATTTTAAATAAGCAGCAAAAAAAATCACTTCTAGAATTTTGTATTAACAACAAATAAAGGAAACAACGTTATCTTTTAAAATAACACGTGTTACCAATAACAATTTTTTTTTAACCATATGTACCTAAACAACTTTTAAATCAATCTTGTTACAGAGAGAATCAAAACTGGACAAAAATCTAAAAAACTTCAATAGAGTAGAATAGAGACAAAGTATTTCATATATGTTAAAAAAAACTGTATGCGCCACAAATGCCACCATCCCGCCATCGACACTAGCAAATGGCATGCAACTCGCCAAATTTAACTACGACGAACTGCTTCAGCTGCGAGACCGGTTACCGTAATTTTCGTTATTCAAAATGGTAGCGCACACCAAAACCGTATTTAACATAGATCACCGGCTCTTGTCTACGTTAGTGCATCGCGAAAAGCTCCGAAAAATCCCAGATCAAATTAAGGTGAAGCAAAGCTGAAATAAAAGGAAAATCTTACTCTAAACTTGACTATAAACTAAATAAAATTCTACAAACATTGTAGAGGTATCAGAGCCAACACTGGCGTGAAATACTCTCCAGAAGAGGTACGCACAATGACCACTCTCACTACACCGTCTTGTCTTTCATAAGTTTTTGTTATTTTTCCGGTTCCCTACTGCAAAACCAAATCTCATATTTTAACTTTTTCTACTTGAACCTCTGTTGTAGTGTGTGAAGATATTCAGTAGACCACCGCTGCCAGCGTTGTTGATTTATCCTTTTTATTAATTTCCACCTAGACAAAAATTTACATCGGAAAGAGTCCTAGTATAAAAAAGTCAAGGTCATTTAAATCAATTGAGGTAAAGTAAGCAAGAATTTACGATGGCTTCAATCTTTGCAAGTATCGTAGTCAGTTCCTCGCAGTTAAACGTCTGCAAATTCGTGATTCGAAGCAAATGTTTCTTAATAGATTTTACATCCGCTTCTCATAGACTTAAGGGTGGCTTAAAATGCTAGACAATGTCACAGTTTGTCAACTGATATTCAAACAAAGAATCTTTTAGAATTTCAAGAAAATATCTAATTTTTCTTATCTGCCTTGCTGCATCGATAAAGTTTTATCCTTGATCACTGTAAAAGTGATGACCAGCTCTACGACGAGACGTGAATGCTTGATACTAGTTCTATATGGATGGTTTTGGTCGCCATGCAAACAAACACACAGAAATAAGCTTTACTATTAGCTGCCTTACGAAGTTGTGAATATTTAATTAACAAGGGTCCCGCAAAATCTACGCTTACGCAAACGAAAGGTTGATCTGGGCAAGTTACTAGAAGTTCAGGTAAGCTTTTCATAATAAGAGTCTGTGATTTATAATTAAATCTAAAACAAACCGGACAGTTGCGCACCTATTTTCTAATTAATGAGCGTCCAGAAACAATTCAAAACTCTCTACTTAATAATGCTTGAAGGGTTTGTGAATTACATAATAGTATTGCACAATCAATTTAGTTAGATGACAATTTTTAGGCAATAACAAAAGGTGCTTAACTGACCACGACAAACCGGAATTTGACCGCCCACCTTAAAAAATCCTAATGAGTCTACAAATGACCCCAGTACCTGCAAAGACCGACGCACAGGTTTACCGTTAACAACGTTAGAAAATTCCTTTTGGAAACTAACAGGAACAATGTCAGTATAATTGTGAAAAACAACATCAGAACTAGCGGACAGCTGTTTCGTTCTTTAGGAACTCGTCAGCGCTAGGATACACCGATGTGTTTTCACAACCATACTGACAGGCAACTGTACTCTTTTATGTCGTGTAGACATTACCAACTTATTTAAAATGTTTTTGGAACGCCATCCTGTGGTAAAAATACCACGTATGATAATATAGAAAACTATAAATTAGTACGGAAGGTAGAAAAGTTGTTATTGGATTTAATGACAGCGAAAGTCAATGATCTATTGACAAGTGACGCTGTTAAAATCCTAGCCTATTTTATAGTTGTTTATATATAGTTTATAAGTGCAAGACAGTTTTTCCCTTGTTAACTACATAGGAACAGTGTTTGACAAAGCTCAGTTTATAATCGAGCAACAGACCGAGATACTTAAACTTTTTGAACTGAAAAATTGAAGTCGAAATAAGAAATCTCTTTTCAATGAAGAATCAAAAAACCATGAATTTGGTCTTGTCAACTGAGGGAGTCAATTTGTTGTTGACAGCCAGCGAGTCAGAATGTCCAGGCACTGTCGTTATTTTGTTTCTAAATCGGGTCTGTTGTCTGCCGACACTGTGATAGTGATATCGTCCGCGTAAGCAAAAATTTCACAGTTATCGAGTAAGTCTTGTTCTAGAAGGAAACCCACAACTACGTTCCACTAAATCGGCCCAAAAACCGATCCTTGTGGGCAGTCATTTATCAGTCGTTTCGTGTAGGAAGAACCAGAGACGTTTGTGGAATAAGTGATTGAGCGATTTGCTAAATTCTACAAATGAGGCGCACGGCTTCTACAAGCACTCTCTTATCAACGAGAACTTCAATTCGAGGAAGTCGACGGCCAAGACAAACAAATGTTGTTCAGGACCGCCATCTTCGATTAATGGCATTAAGAGACTGACTCTCGAATACAAGATCAATGGTTTAGAAACGAAGGACATTCTATAACTCTTCGTAGAGTTTACCGTCGAATTAGAGCTTTTAGTTAGCAGTTCTATCAACCACATCTTGTGCTTCTACTGACGGTTTGTCACCGACAACGTTTGGAGTAATGTACCTTGCGACTGAATTGGGACGTGGAACGGCATAAGATGGTCTTCAGTTCCGAAACCCGATTCTGCTTAGGAATGCACGATGGTTGACGTGAAGAACGTTGCAATATGCAGTTTTTTGTTTTCTGTTAAGTAGCATGTTCACCACACTGTGGCGGTTATGATAAGGGGTGCTATTTTTTATGAAAGCAGGTTGTAGTTGATATTCATATGAGGCAATATAAATGCCTACCGATATTGTTTTATTTTTCCAGAAGCTGGAGGACCCGATTTACTAACTAGATAATGCCCGTCTCCACATTGCAAGGCATTTTATGTACCGCTTCAAAGTGCCTAACATCAATATCTGCCGTGGCCACCCAGTTCTACCAACCTTTCGCCTATCAAATATGTATGTGACATGATGAGTAGAAGATTCAAGCAATTAGATAATCTTCCACAGGTAGATCAAGAAATCGACCAACTAGTGAAATCCATGCCAAGAAGAGTGCGAGACTGTAAAACTAATAAAAATGGTCCAACACATTATTTACAAAAAATGTCCTTATCTTTTGTTCAATTGCTTTGATTACTACATTTTACTAGTTAAACATTTCTGCCAAGTTTGATTAAAAAATTCTAACACTTTCTTACTATTAATTTTTTTTACATCACAGAGTATATAATAAACAAAAAAAAATAATTAACGTTAGTGATACATTGGACTAGCTCTGAGAACAGAATGGGCAGCTGACTATTTTATCCCCAAAGTAACCTGTTACACATTTTAAATTATTAATTTTTAATCGTATGTTCTTAAAATACCACAAACATATGATCTTAACTATCAAAGATAGGGACAGAAACTAAAGAGAAAATTATAGCATAGAGAAATTTTCGAAAGATGGTTACAGCCTTGCCTTAAAAAATTACATTAAATTGCCTCAAAAATAAAAAATGCTACTAATTACAACAAAACTTGCTCTACGTCCATCTGCGTTTGCTGATTGTTTGCAGAGTTAACGATAACAACAAATTTAAATTTGTCTACTGTATCCCAGTGTTCAGATTATTCTCGGTCTTTTCTACCTATCCAAACGTTTAATGAAAGACGTGTTTGATGTCTAAATTCCATTAGATTATTAGAATTTTCGTCGGCCTAAACATGCGTATTATGAAAATTAACATCTCCATGTACAATACCAATGTCTTTCGGTTTTGGACCGTGTCGTTGTTATAACCGAAGTTGCCAACGTTTTGCCTACTTTTGTAAGGGGCTTTATCAGGGCCTGAGATAAATCGCAATACTCAAACAAGCAATCAAAATTTAACTAAAAACTTCTAAAAAGTTACGTTATCCACTTGTGAAACAAGCCATAATTTAAACCCTGAAAAGATAAGAAAGAAAACGATAACTTGAAAAAGCAAACGAAAATCTAACAAAGAACCAATATCGAGTTAGGTTATCAACTTGTGAACCAAGCCAGATTCTAAACTCCGTAGAAGTGACTTAAGAGGAAATAGTCTCCGTATATAAAAGAAAAGGGTCGTCACGGATGGTTAGGCTCGATTGGGTTACGGACGATAAGAGGCGTGTTTTCGATAAGTGACTAATGACTGGGAACCAAAGAGGGGATAGCTGAAAACCATGATCGCGATTGAAGTTATTGGGGTGTTTGATGATTTCTATGCTTTCTCGGAATTTCCTGTTGAAAAAAATGGAGATTTGGCAATGAACAAAACATTATTAAAATCTATCTGGTGACCTGTAGTAAAATGATATTCGGCAACCGCAAACTTCTAACTATACCTTTTCCTTAGACAACGATCATGTTCTGAAATGTGAGTAATGACGGAACGACCGGTTTCACCAATGTATACTAAACCACATGAACACGGAATTTGGTACACACTTTGAGATGAAAGTGTAGGAAATTTGTCTTTGGGAGAAGGAAAAATCTGAGAGATTTTGCATGTCGAGTTGAATATGGGTTTAATACCATTCTTACGAAGAAGTTTCTCTATTTGATCTGTAACCTTGTGAATCTAGGGTGAAAAGGCCAATTTCGGATTGGATTCGGGAGTAGAAGTGTCTTTAGGTAATCGACTACGTGGATGTAGACAACGATTAATAATTCTATGAATATCTCGCTTTACATAACCATAGTTCACTAAGGTTCTAGTAAGATGACGGAGTTCCGAGTCTAGATTCTCAGGTTGGCAAATAGAAAATACACGATGAACCAAATATTCAATAACAGGACGATTTTGTGCAGGATGATGATGAGACGAAGCATGAAGGTATCTGTCCGTATGGGTGGTTTCGCCATAAACAAAATGGCCCAGAAGTCCGTCGGGCTTACGAGTCACAAGAACGTCAAGAAATGGAAGAGAACCATTACTTTCGATATGCATAGTAAATTTGATATCTAAGTGTTGTTTGTTAAGATGATTAAGAAACTTAGACAATTCAAGATGACCATGAGACCAAACAATAATCGTGTCGTCAACATACCTAAACCACACCTTAGGTTTTAACCTTCCGATTACAATTGGGGTTTTTTTTGACCACAGACGTATTGTTTTTGTTGTCTTTTCTTAAGTTTTTTTTTTACAACTGTCCCAATATTTTTTTAGCTGAGTTCTTTCAACAATGTTTAATAATATATAACAAATTTTTTATTTGTTATTTGTTTTGCGACGTAAAAAAAATATTGTCGTTGGGGTCATATTTGAGATCGTTGTAAGATATGTCTAAAAACAAATGACAAAAAATGTTTGGAAACATGTGAGAAGTGTAAATTCTTTGTATGTAAACAACATTGCAGAAAAAACCTACAATAATATGTAATAGTTGTTGCCCTCACTAATTTATGTTTACATTTTATTTTTATATTTTTATTAGTTTATATGAAATCTAATGTTAATTTAAAATAAATAAAGGTTACCATTACAAATTGATCGGTTTTTCTTTACAAAATAAGAAACAATCTGACTCCACTTGGTAATCGGCGCCTCAAAAATTGCTTGGTAATCCGAAGGTTAATATTGATGATTCCAAAGCAACCGTTTCAAAGGATTCCATAAAAACGTTAGCTACAACAGGTGATAGAGGAGAACCTATAGCAGCACCAGAAACCTATTCGTAAAACTTGTTATCAAGTTGAAAGTAAGTTGAGGATAGACACTTATCAATCAGAGGAACCAAACTCAAGTCCTTACTATGTTGAGACAGAATCTGTTTGATGATAATAAGCGAATCCTTAATAGGGACTTTAGTAAAAAGTAAAGTAACATTAAAGCTCACAAGAAGATCTTGGGGTTCAAGTTTTATAGTTTCTAGACGTTGAATAAAATGCTGAGAGTTGAGGATGTGAGAAGAGGTTTTACTTGTAAACTCGCAACGAATGTTGGACAAGAACTTGGCTGCTTGTAGGTAGGAGATTGGATAGTACTGACGATAGGTCGAAACAGAATACCTTGTTTGTGAATTTTGGGAAGTCCGTATAGACGAGGTGGTTTGGAATCTGATGGGGTAAGTCGACGTTTAGTTTCAGTAGGTAGATTGGAAGATTTAATGATTTGACTGACCTCACGTTCAATCCTCGAACTGGGGTTATGAGTTAGAAGAGCGTAACTTCTTTTAGACAAAATAGAATTGATTTTCGTAACATAATTAATTTGGTTCAAAACTACAGTAGCGTTGCCTTTGTCGGCTGGAAGAACAATAATATCAGGGTTCTTACGAAGACTTTTTAGTCATTTACAAAGTTACAGATCAAATAGGGAAACTTCTTCGTAAGAATGGTATTAAACCCATATTCAGCTCGACAGTCAAAATCTCTCAGATTCTCCCTTCTCCCAAAGACAAATTGCCTACACTTTCATCTCAAGGTGTGTACCAAATTTCTTGTTCATGTGGTTTAGTCTACATTGATAAAACCGGTCGTTCCATCATTACTCGCATTTCAGAACATGATCGTTGTCTAAAGAAAAGGTATATTTCCAAGTCTGCGGTTGCCGAACATCATTTTACTACAGGTCACAAGATAGATTTTGATAATGTTTATTGCCAAATCTTCATTCTTTTTCAACAGGAAATTCCGAGAAAGCATAGAAATCATCAAACACCCCAATAACTTCAGTCGCGATCATGGTTTCGAGCTATCCCTTTTTTGGTTCCTAGCCTTTGTTATTTATCGAAAACACGCCCCTTATCGTCCGTAACCCAATCAAAGTCGAGCTTAACCATCCGTGACGATCTTTTTCCTTTATATACGGAGACTATTTCTTCTTCAGTCACTAATACGGAGTTTAGAATCTGGCTTGGTTCACAAGTTGATTACCTAACTCGGCTAACTTTGTTAGATTCTCGTTTGCTTTTTCAAGTTATCCTTTTCTTTGTTACCTTTTCAGCGTTTAGATTATGGCTTGTTTTACAAGTGTATAACCTAACTTTTAAGAAGTTCTTAGTTAGATTTCGGTTGCTTGTTTGAGTTTTGCGATTTATCTCACGCCCTGATAAAGCCCCTTACGAAAGTGGGTGAAACGTTGGGAACTTCGGTTACAATGACACGGTTCAAACCCGGAAGACATTCTTATCTTAGTATCTCCATGTAGTATAAACCCGACTTTATTCGAAAAAAACATATTGGCAGAAAACGGGGGTCTTCATCATCAAGTGGATTTAAGGCCTGTAATCGTTGTTCATGGTACGGATAATGCAGTAGCTGTAGAGCCTACATCTACTGATGTTTTATGCTGTATCGGTGCTAGAATTTCTTGATACATTGATCTTGGTCTTATGGATAAATGGCACTGTGTGCTTATTGAACAGGCAATCAAAAACTTGTGCACCGACAACTAAAGCCAATTGCTTAGCAAACTATGATAAAAAAAAGACGAAAAAAGAAGAAAAAACATTTTTTTGTTTATTTTGGTTCATACTACTACCTGCTTAAACGTTTTACATTCTTTTTTTACACCCTGTATACAAATTATGATAGAATTTTAATTTGCAACTTATCTTGTGAATAACTCATGTGTAAAATTGTTTGTAAGCTAAGTTTTCTTCACACCTAGTAGTAGACGTTTTCAGATCCTTAACAATCATTGATTGTTTTTTTCAACCAATGCATTTAATCTTATAAACAATATTGTTCGAATATTTTGTTTTATATTATCGAGTTTTTTAAAAATAAATGTTGTTTATTTTGTTTTCGCTGTTTTTTAGTTTATTACCCTACAATGAGTAATTATTTTTGAAATATATTGTACCTATTCTATTTTTTTACGATACAAAAAACACGTTTTTTGACATTGTCGTAATATTCTTTAAAATATACTGAAGCATTACCATAAATTTGCATACTATCTGTAAAAAAAATTTTTATACACTTCCTATATACATTATTTCAAATTAATTAGTACAAAGATGTGAATGAAGATTGTGGTATGTGAAACTAAGACCCAAACAAAATCGTATAAAAATTAAATTACGTACTTTACATAACATTAACAATATTCCGTTATGCAAATTTCATTTAATTAACGAATAATCACACCTTTATGTATAAACATAATTCATATTTTTTATGTCTGTGTTTATAATTATAGTTTTGTCTAAGTCGTAAGTAAACTGAACACTTGTTATTGTTGCCAAAACAATAGATGAACTAATTCTTCTGTGTTTAAATACACTGTTATTCATACCGTATTTTTTACTACTTTAGATTGATGCGAGGTATTATCAAAATTTCGCTTAAGGTTGGTCAAGGCTAAGCTCATTAATTATGAGAGTAACAGTTGAGATTTAAAAAAATAACGCTCAAGTAAACGTCAAGAAAATAAATATAAAAATACCTTCTATCGTTTTGCTACCAATGACCTTCCCAAAAAAAAATATTTGTAACAGACCATTGAACATATACGTATTTATTTATTTGTTTGTTAATTATTTATTTTTTAGTTACTACGATTTGCATTTGTCAATGAAATTAAAAACCTAAAAGTAATTAATAAAATTTGACTTTGTTCCAAGCGTTGTTTATTAAATTATTGTAATTAATGTGACGTATTATGAATAATTGTTTTCGAGTTTAAAGTAATTTGGAATTAGAACGACGAGGGGAATTCTATCACAGCTTTAAGTTATTGGCTATCTAGTACCTGCTTGTCAGGTTGAACGTTGCCTCATTTCTTGATATATCTAAGTGACAGGCGTTAAGAAAGTCCACGGAGTCTGAGCATTTCTTGTTGACATGTGACAGCTGGAAGGGTTGTTACAATAGTGTATATTGTCTTAGATTGACGGGAAGGGCGAGTGGACGTGAGAGTTGCAATAATACATCTGTATACACGAACAGGAAAAGGACCAAATGTCTCCTTGGACTTAGTTAACTCGATTTAAGAGGAAATAAACACCGGCATGCAAAACGAAAGCAGGAAGAATGTTACGACTGAGAGATACACGTTCGGTGATAGATGACTCCCACCAGAGAACGTTTAAACGCAGTTTTAATTAAATCTTGTAATTGTTTGAAACGCAGCTTTCTCGACAGCTTATACTAAGCTACGACACAAGTAAAAAACCACTAAGCGTTTGAAGGGTCGTGACTGAGCGAATGTCGTGATTCGGTAATATTAATGAAGCTTTTCGGAAAACTGCTTGTAAATGTGCACCTATATACGTTTTAGAAAAACTACTGAGATGAGACATCTACGAAACGTATTTGAGTTACTCGGTTTATCATTGATTTTACAAAGTACGTTACTATTATTACTACGATTCTGCAAGTTTTCTATTTGATTCACAGTACATCAACAAAAGTTAAGTACGCAAAAACTATCAAATTGTTACAAATCTTAGTAAATTATTCAAGTCACGACTGTATCAATTAAAGTCTTCACACTATAAACAAAGCTATAATGTTTAATAAATCAAAGTTATTTTTTTAATATACATCGAGGATTTAAACACTTATATATATATATGTATATAATCATAACCCTATTTACCTTTCGGTGTAGAGTATAAAAATTAAACATACTTATTCGAAATAAACAATTTTTCTAAACTAAGAAAAAAAAATAAACTTACTTATAAACAACTTTTCTGTATATGTTATTATTCGTCTTACTTCATTTGCACCTCACTACATGTTTTCTTTCTACCACTCTTACCATTCCTAATATTCATATATTTTACCCAAATTAATACACTTCACACACGTTAGTTTATCTTTTTCCTTACTGTCTAACTATTCTATGCGTACAAACTTTGCCCATTTTTTTTGTCTTGTGTCAGTGTTTTCGCCTCTTGCCAGCTTTTATTGTACTTTTTCAGAATTTCTGCTATTTCCTCGTCCCACCTCCTCTTTGGTCTTCCTCTTGGTCTTTTCATGCTTGATTTAGTTTCCCAGATAACTTTGGTTTGTCTATTGTTTCCCATTCTGTTTAAGTGTTCGAACCATCTCAGCTGTTGTCTTTCTATAGTGTTCTTTATGGATTCTACCTTTAGTGTTGTACGTATTTCTTCATTTCTTACTCTATCTATTTTTGTTACTCCCATGATTCCTCTTAAGTATTTCATTTCGCATGCTTGTATCTTACTTTCTTGCTTTTTTGTGAGCGTCCAGCTTTTACACCCGAATGTCAATATTGGTTTATAAATGCTGTTGTATACTGTTAATTTTGTTCTATTGCTTACTTCTTTTTTTCTAATAAATACATTACTTTATGCATAATACACTTTATTGGCACTTTCAATTCTATTATTTATTTCGACTTCGTTTTTTCCATCCTTTTGTATTGTAACGCCCAAATATGTAAAGATGTCTGTTTGTTCAATCTCTTTATTGTTAAGTTGTACTTTCACTTTTGTATTGTTCCTTCCTAATATCATTACCTTAGTCTTATCTATGTTTATTTTAAGGTTGCATTTCTGTAGTGCACTGTTCCATAGCTGCAAGTTGTCTTCTAGATCTTCCGCGTTTTTAGCACAAATCATCAAGTCGTCTGCACACTCTGTTATATAAACTGGTTCCATATATCTGTAGCCCACTAGTAGTTTCTTAGCCTGATCCTTAACTTCTTTTATTACGTCATCTAGTACAATGTTGAATAATGTTGGACTTAGGACTCCATTCTGTCTCACTCCCTCTTTCGTCGCAAATTTTTCTGACTCCAAGTTGTTTGTTCTAATCAGGTTCCACGTGTTTTTGTACAAGCTCGCTATGTTCTTTCTTAATCATTTCCCAATTCCTCTTTTCTTAAGGCTATCCCAGATGATTCTTCTCGGTATACTATCGAAAGCTTTTTCGAGGTCAATAAACGCTGTATATATGTCTTTTCCGTGGTATTTTTCTATTAATTGTTTTATGGTAAATATGTGATCTTGTATTCCTCTACCTTTTCTGAAGCCACTTTGTGATTCTTCTATTTGAGTTTCTGTTTTAGCCTTTAGTTTGTCGTCTAGCAGTCTCTCGTATACTTTGTATGCGTTACTCAGTAGCGTTATCCCTCTATAATTTTTACATTCTTTTTTATTTCCCGACTTATATATGGGTAATATTATACCGATTTCCCACTCTTTAGGAATCCTGCTTTGTTCTGCAATTTTATTTATCAATATTGTTAGTACTTCTATTCCGTTATTTCCTAGCAATTTTAGCATTTCTGCACTTATACCATCATGTCCCGGCGCTTTGCCTCTTTTGAGTTTATTTATAGCTTTTCTTACTTCTTCTGTTCTAAATGCTTCTTCTTTTTCTTGTTCATTGTCTTCTTCTTCTCCTTGTTCACTATTTACTTCCACATTATGTAGTGTGTCTGTTATTTCCACATTTAATAATTGCTCGAAGTATTCTTTCCATCGCCGCATTATATCTTCATTTTGAGTTAACGTTTTCCCTTCCTTCGAGTTGATGTGTTGCGATTTATCTTCTTTTCCTTTCCTTAACGTTTTTATTATTTTATAGAACAGTTTTTGGTTACCCGCACTATCTTTTTCCATTTTTCTGCCGAATTCTTCCCATGCTTTTTGTTTTGCGGTTTTTACCGATTCTTTAATTCGTAATCTCTGAGCTTTTTATTGCTTATAGTTTTCATTGTTTTTGTTTCTTAGATATTTTTCCCATTTTATTTTCTGTAACTTCACTTCTTCGTTTATCTCTGCATTCCACCAGTGCGTTTTCTTTAGATTTTTGTTATCGTTTGTCTCTCCACATGTTATTTTAGCTGTGTTCAGTATTGCTTCTTTAATGTTTATCCGTAGTTCTTCTATATTGTACTTTCTTATATTTATTTTCATGTTTCTCATTTCTTTTTCTATTTTTGCAGTATATTTATTTGCTACTTCATCTTCTTGCAGTTTGTATGTTTTTATTTTTATCTTCGTTTGTGAGGTTGTTTTTGTGCACTTTTTGTTTGCCTTAGTTTCCGTTGCTATCCTCGTCTTTGATACTACCAGGTAGTGATCAGTATATATTTCGGCGCCTCTTCTTACTCTTGTGTCTTTTATATCTTTCCTATATTGTTTATTTATTATTACGTAGTCAATAATCGATTTTTCTTTTCTGCTCACTTTTTCTCTAGTATATTTATGGAGGTCTTTGTGCTTGAAAAAGGTGTTGGTTATTATTAAGTTGTTCATTATGCAGAAGTCTATTAAATTTTTCCCGTTATTATTTCTTATTTTCTCTCCATATAGCCCTATGGTATCTCCTGATTCGTCGTCCTTTTTTCCTATCCTTCCGTTTATATCACCTGTTATAATTATTCTTCCACTTATATTTTCTATTGCCTCTGATAATTGCTCCCAGAACGGATCTTTTATTTGTCCATTTTTTAATGTATTTATAGATTTCCTTTTTAATTATGCATCCCACTCCTTCTCTTGCTCTCTGGTTGTGTTCGACTCCCGCGTATACCTACTAGTAAATTTCCGCTAGGTAAAATTATTTCTCCTTTACCTTTCTTTTTAGTTTATGTTATTCCTAAAATATGTAGTTCTGCTTTCTTAAATTCTTCGTCCAATTCGTAAATTTTTCCTTCAAAGTTAATTTCATAATTAAATTAAAGTACTGTTAATTTTTTTAAAATTCATTTAAATGCAAAAATTGCAGGATCTTTAAATGTAACCTTATCTGTCAGTTTTCTGTATATACATCGTGTCAATTTGAAAACTTTGGATTATTAATATATTTATAAAAAAAAAATAATATCAAAAATTATAAAAACCCGTTTCAACAATACAAAAAGGAAGCTAAATTAATATTGCAGTGACATACCCTCACCTACCCTTTCACCCCTGGCAGCACCAACTTCAAAAACATGAATTGCAACCTCCCACTTAAAATACATTGTTGAAAAGGTTGTTAAAAATGCCATTCAAAAATACCAAAAAAAGATGCCAATTGACAGTTTTGCAGTCAATTGCAAATAATGAAGTTTAGGAAGATGCTGTCAACCCTTAAAATTACACTATTTGTGAAAGAAGAAATGTTTTTGAGATAGTTTTTACATGTAGTATCTTCTAGAATATCGAGCACAATTATCTTTGAGAGTATTGGGTGTGACACTCTGGTACAATACGATGATCTCAATAACTACCATTAGAAGAATCAGATAAAAGTTTTTTGTAATTTTGTTTTATCAAAAGTATTTGTTTGGACTTTCCACTCATTGTTTACAGATGTTTACACGTCAGTATTTATTGTTACTTTAAAGGTATATCAAAGTAAAGCAGCTAAGAATTCTGAATGAAGGGGTGCAAATTGAAATTTAGAGTCATGTCGCCACGTGTCTAACAATGTCGATTTCCAACGTTGCAAAATCAACGGGAGTATCACATGAATCGGTTCGAAAAGTCTTAAAAACACATAAGTTTTTTACTTAAAACTGCACATTCTTCAAAAACTAGAGGACGATGATTTTAATAAATGAATTCAGTTTTGTAAAACTATGATTAAAAAAAACTCGAACAGTATTCTAACATTAAAAAAAAACATCTGCTTTTCTGATGAATGCACATTCTTTTTGAACGGACAGGTCAACAAACAAAATTGTCGTATTGTACAAGAAGTTCACACGCAAAATCCTTAGAAACTAAATGTTTGAGCTGGTATTCTAGGAAATAAAATTGTTAAACTTTTGTTTCTGAACTTTAAAAGATCAAATTGATGGCAAGTCGCGATTAGATGCAAATCTGCTTCATCTTCAACTTGATGGTGATCCACCAGATTACGCCGTGCAAACTAGACAGTGACTAGATCAACATTATCCAGGAAAATAGATTGGTCGTAGAGGAGCAATCGAATAGCCATCGCATTTTGAGATGATGTCGATTTTTTTGATAACTTTTGTATTACGAAACTAACCATCGTGGACTTGGCTAACGTTTCAGTAGCATTAACTTTTAGATGTCAGTTGCCATAGCATAACTAAGCCCACAGTACAACACAATGTATCAGAACAATAAAGAAATGACACGACTTGAATAAGAAAAGTTTTATTTACTATGAGGTAAATAAACAAACTCCTCCAAAAACTTATTTGTTGATGCTGTTTCTATATTAAAATAGATCCTTCAATGTAGAGAATAAGCACCAGTCAGAATTAAAACTACGTGGTTATTCTGGCTACGTTTTGTTAGCTATTGTGCTAACTTCATCAGGCCTGTGGCAAGTGTATGTTTTTTAACGTTTAGCAACATTAACATAATCTGTTTAGCACTGATGAAGTGGATAGGTTAAGGTTATGAGAATTTTGTTAATACAACGTTAAAAAACAAACATTGTGGATTTATTTGCAACGGGTAATTATACTTTACTTGTTTCACAATGTGTTCTTTATTTCAAATGTTTAGACTGCATCTATATCATATGGTTTTACATCAAGTCTTAAATGATGAGGATTTCAACCGACGAATAGATTATTGTCCTTGGATGTTGGACATGATTAGCAAAAATAGAAATTTTTATCCAAAATTGGTTAGACGGATGAGGCCACTTTTAGAAGTGATGGAAACGTTAATTTGCATACTATGCATTACTGGTCTGACAACAATCTTCACGGGTTGCGCAAAGTCCAACATCAAAGACTTTCAATGTGTGGTGTGCCATCCTGAGCGAAATTATTATAGGTCCCTATTTCTTTGAATTTAATTGCTTGAATGTAAAATGTACTATAATTCCAGTTGACTCACCATATGATATGACGTTATCGTATATCTTCTATTTTTAGCACATACTTTGTTGAAGTGATAAAATTCTTCTAAAGGAATGTAGATTTCCAAACACACCAGCAAGCATAAAACCAATGTATAAATCCAATGAAAATCCAGTAATTAAACGACAAAACCAAAATAAAAGATCCAGTAAAAGAAAAGATCCAGTAAACGAAAAGACCCAGTAAAAAAAAGACCCTAAATATAAATAATTAGAATGTTTTTTTAAATGACATGATGTACTCACGCTGCTGCTTAGCAACGGCCTTGAACCAACTTTCTTTGTCTAATTATATTGCGTAACATTGCGAAATCACTAAAAGTGTTGAATTCAATAGAAAAATTATATCAAAATAAAGGTAAACTCACCAATAATTAGATGGAATGAATAAAAATTAAATTGTATGCGTATTTACGCCATAATCAAGAAAATTTGTCTTCCTTTCATCACTCACGTGAACTACGCAAGATTGTTCAAACGGAAGTGCAAGCTTAAGCTACATCCCAGGAAGATTTGAAACAACGCGACGTTGCCAAATTGAATAAATTTACGTGCAATATTTGTTGCAAAAAATAAACGAATGTAAAATTGAATTTTAACGTAATGAATTCTAACGGGACGTTACACGAAGAAGTTTATTTTCTTGGCCAAACCGAATCTCAGACTGCTTGGAGTTCTATCTATGGGGTCGGTTAAAAGATATTGTTTTCCAACTTCCACCAACAACGAGAGACGACATCAAAACACGAATACAAGAATCGTAGCCTGTCAAGAGCAGAAATTCAAGCTGCTATAATGTCCACGCGTGAACTGCTTCAACAATTTATTAGTTGGGTGTGATAGGAGACAGATCAAACATTTAAGGAGGCATTAGTTTTATTTCAAAATCGGTATTTTTTCCTTATTATGCTCCACACATTTTTTTAAAATTTTTTGAACTAAAAATAATATTGTTTAGAAATTAAAAATTATGAAATTCCATCATTGATTCTTGAAAAAAGACAAAAAAATAAAAATCAAATACCAGTGTAATAGGTTTTTTAAAACATTATATCTAAATTTTCTCTCTTCGTTAGGTAGGAATAGGATATCGAGATAAGAATTTCACTAGTTTACTAAGGTATCATTTCACTACATATTTATGGAAAAAAAGTCATATTATTGCATTTAATTTTTCAGAAAATTTTGAAATTTTTTGTTATTTTATCAAAAAACGCCTTCTAGCGGCATCACTAAAAAACATATCACATGTAAGAACAAGTAACAATTACAATAGAAAAAGTGTTGAGCAATTTATTACAAAATTTACGTCTGTCAAACCAAGAGTAACAGCGAAATCTAGGTTTCAACCAGTGTCTTTCGCTTATCTACCATATGTCAAAGGTTATCTAAGCACAACATTTTTACTCGGTTTTCTACTCTTTTAAAACTGGGTCAATTCTGAAATCCGGTAAAGGATGTTATTCCTTTTAAATCTGACGGCGTTTATAGCATTCCTTGCTCTTGTGGTCATGGATACATAGGAGAAACAGGTAGAAACGTTTTGAAATCGGCGGCGGAGGAACACGCACTAGAAACGGGTCATCAGATTATGTTTAAAAACACTAAAATATTAGCGAATGTTTGAAATTACTATCAGCGAAAAATTAAGGAATCCATTGAAATTATTAAATTTTTTTTTAATATCAACCGAGAATCAAGTTTTCCGTTACCGGAGATTTGGAAACCCGTTTTATTGATTGGATGTCAATCTATAAAAGCAAAACTTTACGGCGCTATCAATTAGTTTATTTCGGGCTCTGAAAAAGTCTACTGTGACATGTGACGCAAGCTCAACTTGTGTAATAACGACAACACGAGAATTATTCACAATGAACAATTGTATTTTAACGAATTTCAATGTATTTATAACAAAATATTTACACGTTTTATAACTACACGTAACTAATTAAATCTAACGATATTTAAGAAAAACACTTACACTAATTTATATATTACAATCACTCGAAAAATAATGTCCGCGGATAACTTCTGTTTATCTAAAACTGATACTTGTTTACATTAAAGGCACGTACGCTTAAACGCCGTTATATTTATCTTAACCACGCGTTAATCATTTATTTATTTAAACATCTTCCTAATACTTCCGACTTCGAATAGCTGACTATGATTTGTTTGAAGCGTTTTAATATATTTCTGTTACTTTTCAAGAATTGTCTACATCCTTCGTTAAACGTTCTTGAAGTTGACAATAACTTTGCGAACGTTTCAGTATTAAGACAGAGTTTGGTAAAATCCGTTTAGTGGTTTAGGACTTACAGCTATTTAATGACAAAAAAAACATTGAATCACCCCTCATAACTTCATTTTAATAGATACGTAAAATAGTGTTAAACAAAACTTACTAAAATAAAACTTAGCTTTAAAAAGCATATATTTCTTTGATACATTTAATAGGTGTCTTTTAGTAAAAAATCACTTTAAAAGTTTTAGATAGCGGTTACGGCCCTTCGCGGTCATCTTAGAAATTCGAAAATAATTTTCAAGTTTTTGCCCATTTTGGTCATACCATTTTTTATTGCAAGTTTCTCCGACGAATAGTTTCCGAGATACAGCACTTTGCACTTGTATCTCGTCAGCCAGCAGATTGATAAAAATTAACTCTTCTGTTAAAAATGGCGCAAAAGGTATTACAACTAAGAAGTAATTTTTTGGTATTAATGTCCAAACTCTTTCTGACAGTAACCTTATGATTATCTATATTGTGACCCGATGGCCAAGATCAACTCATAATCAAGCAATAGCAAACACATACGCTTTCTAACAATTTATATAATGCATTATTAATTAGAACCAAAAATGTTGTTGAAAAGATTAATAAAAAAACCAACAATGAAGAGGAGAAGGTATTTGCACCAGTAGCAGAAAATGATAAAAATTTATTAGCACGGCAGTTTCGACCACTGTTAATTAATTACCACTTTCCACAATTACATTAATTTTACTGTAAACTACAGTTTAGCGTCATGTGTCACTGTGGGAACGTAAGCCTATTTGCGTAATGAATTTGCCGGTCAGAAGGATTTAATGCACTAAATACAATATGCGTAAAAACTACATACTTATTATCTATATTTAATTACAATATGTCGGCAAATCTACTTTCTATGTAGTGCGATAAAATTGCAATAAATGTGCGCCAGGAGTATGCGAATGGAATATGCGTTTATGCATATGCTACTTAATTAAATTAAAAACAGTTATGAAATAATTAGAAAATCACCTTGATGTAAACATCATCAAATTTCGTTGTTAGCTATCGTAGGCTTAAGCGTTATAAGAATCGGACTCGTCGTCCTGATCAGGTGATTGTGTGTGTCTGTGTTGTTGCACTACATGATTTGACTAGTGGCATATCATGGAGGATATTTCAGACATTGTCTGCGGTGTATACATATTTAAGACGATTGATGAAGTTAGTTGTTTTTTGCTTTCGAATGTTGATTAAGGAGCGCAAATTAAAATTTTGGGTAAACTCTCTATGTGTCTAACAGCGTAAGTTTGCAAAAAAATTTAGGTAAACGAAGACTACCCAAAACAAATACAAAAAAAAAGAAAAAAAGAATAAAACATATGAAAGAAGTAAAAAGCATGGAATACAATGCAAAAATGCGATATAACAAATTACAAACTGAAAACGAAATATACACACTGAAGCAATTAGAAAGAATAGAATTAGTAGAGAAAATAAATTGGAAAGGAACAAAGGGACTAAAAAACGATAAAATTAATACTGGAAAAAGTGCAGCTGGTAGGAATAAGTAAGACAAAGAAAAGAGGAAATGGAAAACTAAAAGTAGGAAAATACAGTATATTTTATTCTGAAGTGGAGATGGAACAAAAAACAAAAAGAGGAGTAGAAATAATGGTAACGGAGGGAGTAGAAACAAGAACTGAACTTAAGCCGTTATCGTTAAGAAAAATGTGCATAAAGCTAGAAATGGAAGAAACCTGGTATATAATACAATTAATTTTTATATGAAGCTCCAAAACACACTAGATGAAACTAAGTAAAGAAGCGAAAAAGTCATGCTGATGGGAGACTGGAATGCGAGTATAGGAAATGACAAAAACATAGAAGTATATTGGGGAAAAAATCAAAAAATAGAAATAGAGAAGAGATGATCAAGTTCTGCCAAATAAACAATTTAATGATAAGAAATTCCTTTTCACAACAACCATTATCAGAAAAACACATATTTATAGATAAAGAAAAAGAAGGAAAAAGCATAATAGACTACATAGTATACATAAAAGAAATAAAACTAGAAATGAAAGAAACTAAGACGGAGATAAGAGCGGAAATAGAAACACATTATAGGCTAGTAACAACAGAACTAATATAAAGGAAGAGCGGTTAGAAGAAAAAAATAGCAAAATAAAAAGGCTAAAGTATGCAAATCTGAAAAAGAAGTATCAAGAAAAAATAGATACTGAATTTGAAAAAATAGAAAAGAGAAACGTAGATGGAATCTTGAAGACCGATGGAATAAATTTAAAGATATAATACTACGAATAGCAGAAGACATATGCGGAAGATCAAAAGTCAACAAACATAGTAAAAGAACAAGTTGGTAGAATGCAGAAGTACAGGAAAAAGTTCAAAGAAAGAAAAAAGCACAAACACAATATAACAACACAAAGTTGGAACAACACAGAATAGAATACCATAGATATATAAAAAAAGTAAAAGAATTGATAAGGGAAAAAAAAGAAAAGCTGGAAAGACGTTGGAGATCAAATGGAGTAAAGTTACAAAGTAAATAATAGAAGATTTTAAAGTAAAATAAAAACTTTATAAGGCAAAAAAAAAGATAAAAGACATAAGAGATAAGAGAACAAAGAGGAAATACTAGAAACTTGAATGGAAAATTATAAAAATAAATACAATAAAAAGAAAGAGGAACGAGCGATACAGACAAGGGGAATGGACAAGCAATATAAAATGGACAACAATAATATCCAGACAAAAGAAATAAGCATAGATGAATTAGAAAAAAGACTAAGGAAAATCCGGATAGGAAAAGCGGGCGGTACACATAATATAGATCCAAAGATGGTAAAATGGTTAGGCAAAAAAGAAAGAAAATAGTTGCTGGAAGTAATGAAGAAAGAGAAACCTAATACCTAAAGAATGGGAAGACAATTTGATAGTACTAATTCACAAAAAAGAGAATGAATTTGAGTGCGATAATTAGAGATATATGCTTATCAGTGGCATTTAAACTATACCCAAAAATGGTAGAAGGCAGATTAAGAAAGGAGAAAATTTGAAGATGAGCAATCAGCGTTTAGAAGAAAGAGAAATTACGGATAATATTTTTATACTCAAGAAAAACTCAAAATAGTACAGAAAATTATAGAAGTAACTAAAACTACATACAACAAAATAAAAGGAAAAGTACAAATGGGGGGAAAACCATTAAAAAATTTTGATTTAAATAGAGGAATTAAGTAAGGAGATAGCCTTAGCCCGACGCTATTTATATTAATAATGGACAAGATAATTAAAAATACTAAGAAAAGGACAAAAGCCTCCAAATAACGATAGGATACACAAATATGCTACCAGTGAAATAGGAAGGACTGTTATACGTCGATGACATAATATTAGTAGCGAATATACATAATAAATTACAGTCTTTACTAAACATTTGGGTAGAAGTCAAATATCTGGGACTTACTCTCGATACTAGACTGACTTTCAAAGCTCATCTAGAAAAAGTCACAACAAAGGCCATCAGGGTTCTTATTACAACCAAACAGATGGTCGGGCACACATGAGGATTGCAACCCACAATGCCCAAATGGTTATATACTGTGGTAACAAGACCCATCATCACGTACGGCGCGCTTGTATGGGGTGAGAGAAACCAAACTGAAAAGTACAGCTGCAAAGCTAAGCAAAGTACAGAGAATGGCATGTCTACTGATAACAGGAGCGATAAGAACCATGCTCACAGCAGCCATGGAAGCTCTACTTTCACTTTCACCATTACACCTCGTTGTAATAATAGAAGCAAGACAAGCAGCATACAGGCTGCACATTAATAAACACGCGTCAATTACCGGGAAAAACAAACCTGGTATATACAACGTGCTGCGTGAAGAAACGATCTTATCTATGAGATCCGACTTCACAAAAAATTATCACATTTTAAAGAAATTTAAAGTGATAATACCGTCACGGGACGAATGGATAAAAACATTTACCCCGGCGCGGTCAAAGTAACTATCTGGTACACAGATGAGGCAAAAAATTGCAACGGTACCGGAGCAGGAGTATATGGAGGCAAGCACCATGGGAAGCAATTTTCGCTGACTTTGGGTAAATATGCATCCGCTTTCGAAACTGAAGTTGCTGCAATTGACTGGTGTGTCAGAAACATTATCGACTCGAAATCATACACAAATGGGCCGATATCGACCATGTCTGACCGCCAAGCAGCACTACTGGCGCTAAAATCACCAGTAATAAAGTCTAAACTGATTATGGCATGCATAAACAGTCTGGAAATATTGACAACTCGCCAACCAGTGCAGCTCATCCGGATACCAAATACCAGAAGGTAAAGTGTAACCTAATGGCAGACGCACTAGCAAAAAAGGGCACAACAAGGACATATATCGGACCTGAACCCTTTTACGGAATCGCATACGGTAACGGAAAAGAAATAATTTGCAAGAAACTTGCAGCGTAACATAAAATTAGAGAAACTCACGGGACTAATTACAGGGCACTGGGGCCTTAACAAACATATGCATAAAATGAGACTGCAAATCAGCCCTCTATGCCGCGGATGCTTGGAGGACGACGAGACTCTGCTGTGCAAATGCGAATCGTATCAAATGCAACGCACAACGATTCTCGGAAAACCAAAGCCAACCGATGATGGGTTGAAAAAAGCCTCTTGGAATAAACTTCTAGACTTCATTGACGAAACATAACTGATGAGGGAGTAATAAATCAAAGGTGCACAAAAGGACCAAGGAGACCGCAGTGCAGAGGCGCTAGACGAACCACCTCTTGAAATAAATTAACAAAAACATTTGGGTAGAAACGATAGAAAAGATGAGTATGAACATTAACACCAACTAAATGTAAATACATGAACATAGGTAAACAAGAGGACAATATAAGAAATACAGACCCGATAATATGCAAAGGAGAACAGATAAGAATGGTGTCAACATGCGAGTATCTAGGAATAATGTTCATGTTTTCGATGGAAAAATAGATCTTGAAATAAAAAACAGAGCAAGAAAGGTGATAAAACAGCCTAAACAACACAATATTCGGCAAGAGAGAAATAGAACAAAAGACAAAGCTTCAAGTATACAACTCTATCAGCGTACCAACGTTACTATATGGTAGTGAAACATGGTTAATAAATAAAAAATTGAAAGCACGATAAATGCAGCTAAAATGAAACAATTAAGAAGAATGACGAAAATGGACCGCATAAGAAGTGATCGTATTAGAGAAGATTTAAAGAGGAACCGATAGAAACAAAAATCAAGAAGAGAAATCTGAATTGGTATGAACACATAATTGGAATGAAGCAGACCAGGCTAGTAACAAGAGTCATGGAGGCGAAAAGACATGAAAAAAGTAGAAAGGGAAAACGTAGAGAATTATGGATGGAACAGATAGAACAGATAGGGAGACAGAGAAGAATAAGATAGCCGCAGATCGGAAGAAGTGGAAGAAATGAATAAATGAAGATTAAGGAATACTACCTCCGACGCTCCGAAGGGGTATAAGAAGATAACGAGAAGAAGAAGAAGTAGATATGTTTCTGCATTTAGTTTTGTTTTTTCTAGTTGTAGAAGCGATATATAGGTTGCATGCGTTTACAATTTACAGTTTTTTGTTATAATTTTGGCTTTGACAATGTAATTAATTTTTAGTGATCAAACTTGTTAACTGTTTGTTTCGAAAATTTGTCTATGTAAAAAAATATTTGCATTTATAGAAACTTATCTCTATAGTGCAAAATTCTTGTTATGATGTCAACTTAAATTACAACAGATAATACTAACTTAAAAAATCTGATTGTATTGATTTATTTTATGATTTGGTTTACGAGATTAAGTATATTCAATTGCATCCGAATTGGAAATGCAGCATTTATCCCCAACGTGCAATAAATCGATTTGAGTAAAGATAATGAAAGTAGAAAATAACTTCATCTATATAGTTACATAGATATATTAAGAATTCCGGCAGTAACTTGAGAATGAAGTTGAAATAACACGTTGCATGTAGGGGGTCCATCGTTTCGGCCCTCGTAATGGGTTGTAGCGCAGATTTAGTGGGCGATGGCGTGACCTTTGGCCTGTCTCCCTTGTTCACGGACGATTTAAATTGTCTCTGGGTTGGTGGTTTGTTCGTTATCCATCGCCTTGATCTTGTAAAGGTATTCTAATTGCATTTTGTTGATGTTTACTAAATATATTTTGCTTTCACCGTTCTGAAAATTAAACAGGAATACATTTTCTTCCGCTTAAAGAATTTACGTATCCGCAAACTTTATGACAGATGTAAATAAATCAGCTTGAAAGAGTAAATAAGATGTGAGTCACACACGTTTTTTCGTTTCTTTTAAAAAGTTAAACGTGTACATCATATTAGATCGGCGAAGTATTTACCGTCCAGAAGGTCATTAATTTTCAAATAATAAAAGCACGATTTTATATTACGTAATTGTTTATGTAATCAAAACAATGGGTCATTATGTTTTGGTAGGTAATACTTAAGCTAATAGTGACCTTACAAATATATACTTTTTCTTTGTTTGAAGAATGACCGCGTTTCATGACACCTTTACTAAGATCACAATTTTAATTATTGATTATAAATTTATTCGATTTATATAATACGTGTTTCGGTTTTTTTGCATAAGTGAAAAGAAGTAGTCTCTAGTTGAGCAGGCGCTTACTTGTCTATTCAGGATGCCATAGGCATCTTTCACCTGTGACTACGACGGCCCTCAGGAGTGCCACACTGATCGGAATGATGGAATCTCTTAACCGCCAAACGTGCAGCTTGGGAAAAATAGCCATGATTGAGAGTAGATCGCATCTAGCTACCATTTCACCCTTATTTCCCTTTTCGAATGTATCAAGATCCTATACCCTAAAACAGTAACAAGTGAGATACATTATGAAACACTTTGCGGTATTTTTTATTGGCATCTAAATGCGATATCAATATGTCACAGCTTTTATACCACCGCATTGGAATTTGTATTGGGGCTAACAAACATTGAGTTATGAGAAGCGAACTTGGCGGGTAATAAAACAGGGGATTGATATATTCTCTTAAGAGAACTCTAAATATTATATATGTTCTCGTAAACACTTAAAATTATGATGCATCAACAAGAAGTTAATTAATAATTACGTTTAATGTTTCACAACTGGTTTAAAACTTTATTATCGATTTTGTAGCTTTTGTTCGCCCTCAAACTCAAACAACAAAGAAAAATATTTAAGTGTTTTATAAAACATCTCGTTTTCAATTATCTAGAATTATTTGTACCAAAACAAGGGCAAAATTACAAAAAATGTCGTTTGCAAAACATTACAAAATGTTTTACGCAATTTAACTTTAAAAAAAGTTTGACTGTTGAATTGACACTAGTTGTATAAAAACGAGTTTTAATGTATTCTGGAAAATTTTAAAATCAAAAATTTTACATAGAAAAAAGCTTTTTGAAGTTAGTCTGAAAATGAGAAAGCCTTAGCTCTACTTAAAGTTAAAAACGTTTTAGTTTAAACCTTTCTTTCTAAATTTAAATTTATCACTATAGGTCAAAAGTTCCCAAACTTTTTTGTGTCGTAGACCCCTTGCAATGTTTTTCGGTTTTGGGTAGATCCCCTACTTACCTGATATTGATTTTTTGTAAATTTCTAACTGTAGTGAAGATTAGTGTTAAAAAAACACGTGTTTAAGTTTTATACATTTATTAATTTAATTTAAATTAAAACTACTCAAAATAAAATTTTGTATCTGTTATATAAAATATACATAACATAAAATAAACTAAGCAATAAGTAAATGTTTTTAGTGAAAAGGATGAACCTGATTATTTAATAATAACTTATCAACATTTGGCGTCAATTTTGTATAGTTTAATCTTAAATCTCCTCGGCTAATGATTTCCAGTCTGTTTCTTTTTTTCGTTAGGAGATTGGTAACAGCGCTGAACCCCCTTTCCACTAGGTATGACGATGGAAAGAAAATATGTATGTATGTTAACATTAGAATTAGCTGTTACATGTATGTATGTTGTTTTGCAGCCAGAATTGCTGATATCCGTTTTTAAACTGAACCTTAAGTTCTTCGTTTGTGCTTAGTCAGTTTCTCTTGTATCATGACATTCGTTTGTTCTATGTCACCATATGGGTTAATTATCCACGGTGGTATTACCATAGTCAAAACATCCTCAAACTTAGTTTCAAAATCTGAATAGAGAGCATTTAAACGTTGAACGAAGGTTGAAACGTCGTTTTCCTGACAGTTTGTCTGTGACAAATTGGGGAACTGAGAAAATTCGCCCCGTCCAATATTTTGCCTCATTAGTTTAACTCTGGCAAGAAACGCTGATAAGATAGACTTTGTTTTAATCAAATTTAGACTGTCGCCTTGTGACTTACTTTGGGAAAAAGTCGTAGTAGAAGGTATTGACAATAATTCTGTCTGCGATAGTATACGACTACAAAGCGGTGAAAATTTAACTGACTTAATGATAACACAGCCCAACAAAATAAAATTTTTGTCTTGGTGCCGGAAAAGTAAGAACTGATTTTGAATATTTGTGATGTGCTGATTCCAAAAATACCTGGCTTTTTTTCGTAGCAGCTCCAGTTTTTGAGATATGGGCTAATTGGTATTAGTTCTGATAAAACGCAAAAATATTGAAATAGTGATATCTTTAGAGGCCAAAAGTGAAATTTCCTACCTAAATAATTAAAATTTAATGAGCTAGTTTGAGTTACTGGTTATTATTCGTTACTGTAAAACCCGACATTCCTATACCCTATCAAAAACTAATTAATTCGTCGTATTACCTCGCAAATATCTCTGGTTTACAAGGTACAGTTTATATAAAGAAATTAGAATCTAATTAGCCAGTTTGAGTTATTTGGTATTTATTCATTTGTGTAAGACCCAACATTCTTATAATTACTTCTATCAAAACCTAATTAACACACAGCTATATTAACTCGTATCTTTGCTTTACGAAGTACATTTACCTATTTAGTTTACGTAGCTGAAGTTGTGGTATCATTTGGTGTTGTTCAGTGATAAAACATACATTTAATTAAAACCATGGCATTCAGAAGCAAACGTAGTTGTGTTAATCATCCAGACATTTTTTGCTATGTATGTGGCGAGTACACTTTTAAAGAAAGTAGAAAGCTGATTTCTGATTGTGTGAGAAGAAGTTATCTGGCCTATTTTGGCGTTCACTTGGATCACCAGGATAAATCTTGGGCTCCACATTTCGTATGTAAAACATGTATTGAACATCTGCGTCAGTGGACAGTTGGAAAGAGAAAGTGTCTAAAGTTTGGAGTACCAATGGTATGGAGAGAACCAAGAAACCATCACGATGACTGCTATTTTTGTCTCGTGAATATCAAAGTAATCAATCGGAACAATAGACAGAAATGGCCATATCCTGATCTAGATTCAGCAAAGAGGCCTGTACTGCATAGTGAACAAAAACCCATTCCATCAATCAGCAGTCTGTCTTTGCTCCCGGAAGATGATGCAGAACTACCCACGTTTGATGAAATTCAATGTATGGAATCAGAAAACGATAGTGATTTTGAAGCAGATTTATCAAGTCCGCAACGTTTCAATCAACAAGAACTGAACGATCTCATTAGAGACCTGAATCTTTCAAAAGAATCTTCGGAATTACTCGCTTCCAGATTAAATGAGAAGAATCTGCTGCAGCTAGATACCAATATTACATTTTATCGTAAAAGAGATAAGGATTTGCTGCCCTTTTACTCTGAGGAAAATAACCTGGTATTCTGTAACGATATAAGAGGACTCTTACAAAAAATGGGTTTGTCGGAATACACACTAGACGAATGACGCCTTTTTATAGACAGTTTCAGACGAAGCTTGAAATGTGTGCTTTTACACAATTGTAATAAATATGACTCAATACCCGTTGGTCATTCTACCAGCATAAAGGAGAAATACGAGGCAATATCACTAGTCCTGAAAAAAATTAAGTATGAAGAACATCAGTGGGTGATTTGTGTCGACTTAAAAATGGTAAACTTCCTCCTTGGACAGCAAAGTGGATATACAAAATTTCCTTGTTTTTTATGTCTTTGGAACAGCAGAGCTAAGGATCAGCCCTGGGTTAACAGAAATTGGCCTTTAAGAAATGTTATGACTCAAGGAAAGCAAAATGTAATCAACAAACCTTTGGTTGCGAGAGACAAAATCGTATTTCCACCCTTGCATATCAAGTTGGGGCTTATGAAGCAATTTGTGAAGGCTTTAAATCGCGATGGACTTTGTTTTGGCTACTTGATTCGTAAATTTCCTGAGATTAGCAAGGAAAAACTGAAAGCCGGAATATTCGATGGCCCTCAGATAAGGCAGCTTATTAAAGATCCACAATTTACCGCATCAATGAATGAAATTAAATCTAACGCTTGGTGTTCATTTGTTCAAGTTGTACAAAATTTTCTGAGAAATTATAAGGCAAAAAATTATATAGAATTAGTGGAAAATATGCTTTCAAACTTTAATATACTTGGCTGCAACATGAGCATAAAAGTTCACTACCTCTACAGCCACTTAGATCGGTTTCCAGAAAACCTAGGTGATTTAAGTGAAGAACAGAGGGAAAGATTCCATTAGGACATTAAAACTATGGAAGATCGATATCAAGGAAGATGGGGTACCTACATGATGGCCGACTACTGCTGGAGCCTTCAGCGAGACTGTCCTAATAACTACCATGCTAGAAAGTCATATAAAAGAAAATTTTTAAATGATATGTAAATATAATTTATAAACTTATTTGTTTATTTTGTGAAATAAATACATTACTTTGGATTTTATGTGTTTTTTTACTAGTACTTGAAACAGATAGTATTAGTAATTGTAAAAAGTATAAAAGTTAAAAAACTAGACTATTTCTTTCTAAAAAAAAGGTCAAAATACAATATCTCAAAAACTAGATCTGATAAACCAAATCTGAAGACAGTTTTGGATTCTGCACCCAAAACTTACTTAAAAACAATTACAAAAACCCTTGCACCAAAATGTGTGTTGGACTGTGTAATTCTTCGGCGATACGAAGCCATGAGAAGACTTCTTAGAAACGATCATACTAATCTAAGTGTCAAACCGTTTAAACGCTGTCGTATAGATTACCAGTTTACTAGAAAATATTTTAAGTGTAAAAAAACGGGACATAAAGAAAGCGAGTGTCGAACACCATTAATTAAAATGAGTGCAGATGAAACAAAACTAACTTATTCTAATAACTCTATAATTGAATGTAATTTTTGTAAAAGAGTCGACCACGATACTGCTTCCTGCTGGAAAAAAAACTGGAAAACCAAAATTTTTATATACTAGCGTTCGTTGGTGTGCAATCATGCCTACTGCTACTATACCACTAGATGATGGGGTACAAAAGTTTTCTTATTTGGTAGATAGAGGTGCAGATCTGTAGTCATGATCATGTTCGTCGAGTAAATGGAAAGTTGGTATCCACTTATTTAACGGTATCTAGATTTCAAAGTAAAGCGATTTCCGTATTAGGAAGATTCTTTCTGTTGGTATCTTTACATGAACTTAGGATCGAAATAGAGTTTCTTGTAGTGCCAAGTTTTACGTTACCGGGGGTAGATGCCTTAATAGGTTGGGAAACTATTAGTCGTCCTGGATTAGAAATTGTTTGCCGTAAACATGGTATCGATCTTGTTCTTAATACTTTTATTACAACTTTTTCGTGTTCAGTGCCACAAATTAATGTCAGCACTAGACGAGTCAGTTTTAAATAAATTGCTAGAACAAGCCCGAACTTTACAACCTTCTGTAGTGACTACTGAAAAGCTGCAAATTCAACTTGCAGATAATATCTCTGTCGCTTTTCGACCACGTCGACTATCGTATGCAGAACGGATCCAAGTAAAAAAAAAAGAAAATATTTGTTGTTGGAAGAAATTATTCATGAAAGCTTATCACCATACCCAAATCCAATTGTTCTGCTTAAAAAAACAGTTCTTCGAGACTGTGTGTAGATTATAGAGCAATAAATTCCAAAACAGTTAAAGATCGTTTTCCATTACCAAATTTACATGATCAGTTAGATGCACTAAGAAAAAAGAAATATTTCACTACTTTGGATATGAAGTCTGGTTTCTATCAAATCGAAATTTAAAAAAAGTTCAAAAAAATTTACTGCTGTTGTAACACAAGTTAGACATTACGAGTACAACTGTATGTCATTTGGTTTTGCCAATGCACCAGCTTGTTGCCAAAGAACAATATTGCACTGTACATACTTCTCTATATTAAAATTAAAATTTGATATTATTGCTAAAGTGGAACCAGTGAATTTTTACACATGACAGTCGAATGTATGTACGTAGAGATAAATCGCATAAAAAATTGTTATTATTATTCGTTGTATAATATTTTATTTTAACATTTTTTGTCATGTTACTTTCAAATTTCCTTAAAGTTCTATCATATCAAAATCTAAAAAATAAAAAAAATAAAATTTGACTTTGATTTTTTAATATACTAGACTTTATGTCTTATTTAAATAGATTAATTTTGCTCACAGATGACTGATGCCATGTCCGAATCTAAAAAGAAATGTAGACAGTACAGTGTTGATTATTTGAAATTTGATTTTATTCCATCATTGTCGGATAAACAATTGCCTATGTGCCTTTTATGCAACAAAGTTTTGGGCAATGACGCTATGAAACTATCTAAGCTGCAGGATCATCTGAGAAGATGTCACCTTGATAAAACAGATAAAGATTTGAAATACTTTCAAACAATCAAAGATAAACTTCAGAAAAGACCCACGCTGAACAGAATGTTCGCTTCGACGTCACAAAGAAACGATGATGGTTTGCGGGCGTCTTACAATATCTAGCTACTTATAGCAAAATCCGGAAAACCGCATACTATCGGAGAGAAGTTAACTTTGCCAGCCGTTGAAGAGGTTTTAAAAACTGTTTTACACAAACCTGCATCTGATATCATTAAAAGAATTTCCTTAACCAACAATACTGTTGAAAGACGTATTGATGAAATGAGTTCTGATATTGAAAGCTTCTTGTGTAATTATTTGCAAACGACTGATTTCTCTATACAACTGGACGATTCAACTTTACCTGGTAATGCAGCATTATTATTGGCATATGTTAGTTTTATTATGAATCAAGAAATCTACGAAGAACTGCTCTTCGCAAGAACTTTGACAACCGACACTAAAGGTGAATTAATATTTCATGTTTTGACGGATTACTTAATTGAAAAAGCAGTTCTTTTATCAAATATAATATCAGTAGCTACAGATGGAGCACCTGCCATGGTTGGACGTTATCGTGGATTTATAAGCTATTTAAAACAAAATGTGTCAAGGGTGTTAGCAATACATTGCGTCATTCATCGACAACATTTAGTTACTAAAAATTTGAGTGTTGGACTGCATGAATCTCTTTAATTAGTCATTGATGCAGTAAACCGAATCCGAAGCAACGCGTTGAATACGCGGTTATATGCACAGTTGTGTGAAGAAAATGACGAACACTTGAATGAATTACTTCTTCACACTGAAGTACGCTGCTTGTCGAAAGGCTTATGTTTGACAATATTTTTTGCACTTTTTGAGACTATTTTAGAATTTCTGGATACTAAACATAAAATGTTAAAAGACAATTTAATGAAGTGAAAACAGACATTGCTTATTTATCGGATTTGTTTACAAAATTTAATATGGTTAATTTGCAGTTACAAAGCGACAGTCGAAATTTGATTAAAACAAAGTCCATCTTATCAGCGTTTTTTGTCAGAGTTAAACTAATGAAGCAAAATATTGAACGGAGCGAATTTTCCCAGTTCCATAATTTGTCACAGACAAACTGCCAGAAAAACCACGTTTCAACCTACGTTAAACATTTAAATGCCCTCTATTCAGATTTTGAAACTAGGTTTGAGGATGTTTTGACTATAGTAATACCACCGTGGATATTTAACCCATATGGTGACATAGAAGAAACCAATGTCATCATAATACAAAAGAAACTGACTGAACTAAGTACAAACAAAGAACTTAAGGTTTAGTTTAAAACCTGATATCAGCAATTTTGACTGCAAAAGAACATACACGTTACTTATCCCGTATTATGGAATATAGCAAGAACATTTTTGATTTTTTACCTATTGGAAAGAAGGTTCAGCGCTGTTACCAATCTCCTAACAAAAAAAAGAAACAGACTAGACTAGCCGAAGCGATTTAGGATTAAACCTTTCAAAATTGACGCCAAATGTTGATAATCACTGGTCTGCAAAAAAATATTTTTTTATCGAGCCCTGACACTATTCCGGGTGATTCTTATGTAAAATAACGTCCTAAATCCAAATATGTCTTCCGTTTTCTTCCATCACCCACCATTTTCGAGGGAGTCCCAAATTTCTAATTTTACCACTTTTCGATAAATTAATTACAATTTATTTATCGAACGATAATAATAATTATAATAATTATTATAATAATAAATATATAGACATGAATTTACAGCTCTTTCGTTTCAAAAACCAGCAGTACTCCGCCATGATACTTGCATTCCACTTCCCTGAAAATCTCTTCTCCAGCTTAGCGATGTCTTAATGGAACCGTTCCCCGTGTTCATCCGAGACTGCTCCTAAATTTTCAGGGAAAAAGTCCAGATGCGAGTGAAGGAAGTGAACTTTAAGAGACATGTTACATTCTATGTCCTTGTACGCTAAAAGCAGTTCCTCGACGTGAGCGACATAATCTTCACTTTTGTGGTTACCCAGGAAGTTCTTACAAACGTTTTGAAATGCAAACCAAGCTCGTTTTTCTTTTCGATTTAGGTGTTCAATAAACGTCGAATCTTGGAAGAGTTGTCTAATCTGGGGACCAACAAAAACGCCTTCTTTGATTTTAGCTTCGCTAAGACGAGGAAATTTAGTTTTCAAAAATTGAAATGCGCCACCTCTCTTGTCCACTGCTTTCACAAACTGCTTGATCAATCCAAGTTTGATGTGTAAAGGTGGTAAGTAAATATTTTCCTTCGGAACCAAAGGTTTGTGGGCGACATTTTTCTGACCAGGAATAAAATTTTCTCGCAGAGGCCAGTCCCGTACGATGTAATGTTTATCTCGTGCTCGGCTATCCCATTCACAAAGGAAGCAGCAATATTTTGTAAATCCTGATTGCAGGCCAGTGAGTAGAGCAACAACTTTTAAGTCAGCGCAAAGTTTCCACTGATAATCATGATAACTAATTTTATCAAGGATTCTGAAGATGTTTTAGTACGTTTCCTTCATATCAACAGAGTATGCAACTGGAACTGATAGGAAGTCATTCCCACTTGCCAACAGGACAACTTTTAAGCTTGTTTTTGATGAGTCTATAAACAGTCTCAATTTGTCTGGGTCACATGGCATCTGTAGCTCTGTCATCAATAAATTTGCATTAGGGCAGAACACTAAACCTTTATCTTCTGATAAAAGACATTTCAGGGTTGCTTGCCTGGTCCTGTAAGAAGATATTTTTACTCCTTATTCTAAGAGATTCCACTGTTGAAGTCGCGATCCTAGGAGCTATGATTTAGTCTTGGGTAACTGCAAATCCCTGACAAGATCATTTTATTCCGATTGAGTGAGGAGGTGAGGTTGCCGAGAAACTAAATCTGCGGAATACTCTTCATCATCATTGAAAGTATCATTCAAAGTCCCAGATTGTGGCTCAGAGTCTTTTAAATCAATTTCCGGCTCTAGAGTATAAGTGTTTGGGGGCTCTGGGATTGGCAAAGTATCGTTATGAGGAACAGGTCTTAGAGCTGACGGAATATTAGGATACTAAATTGTATGCTTACTTTTGTTCGAAAACTCGACGGTGGAAGTTATACAAAAGTAACAATCTGTAAGATGACAGCTAGGTTCACGTCAGACCATGGGCACAGCAAATGGCATTGATTTACGGGTACCTTTGAGCCAATTAGTTAAACTACTGTAACAAGTCGTACAGCAAACTGATGGAGCCCAGGTCTTGTCCTGGTCGCCAACTTGACAATCAAAGTACAATTTATAAGCTGTTTTAACAAGCGGAGAAAGGGGTTTTCGTTGCGCTTTTAAAACAAATTCCCCGCAGACATAGCAGAAGCCATCGGGATGATTTTTACACTCGCGTGACATAATTAAACAGTAATTCAACGCCCGACATTAACCAGAAATCACACTTAGTCACTTTAAAAAATCCGGAGTAAAAATAGTTTTACTGTTTTACACAAATGAAGAAAAATGAACACACAATCCAGCACGTTTAAAACGTCGACAAGTTAACTTTGCAACAGCTATAGATGTACTGATCGAAGCAGTTAAGCAAACAATGTAATATACTATAATGAGAAGAGTAATGCAAGTTCAAGCCTGTCGAAAATTCCTGTTCAAACCTGCATGTGGTATTGAGATCGCCAGCGTCGTGCAGTGAATCTTCTTCCTAACTGTTTATTGATATTTTTTTACTGTTCTTATATATTTGTATTTTATTGTTGTTTCTATATACATTTTATACCAAAACTTTTGCCATATACTTTGGTATACATTTTATTACCTGCTTTGGGATGTTTAACGGCCATAAGTTAAAATTATTAAAAAAATGCAAAAAATAAAATAAAAATAGGGTCCCCCCAAAATGAGTGGGTGATGGGTACAAACGGAGCTCATTTTTGGATTCAGGAGGTCATTTTACATAAGAATCGTCAAGAATGGTATCAGGGCCGATTTTCTTGCAGACTAGTGTAATTTATTATTAAAGCATCGGTTTCATCCTTCTCACTAAAAACATTAACTTATTGCTTAGTTTATTGTATGTTCATTTTCTGTTACGTATATTTTATATAACAGATACAAAATTTATTTTGAGTAGTTTTAATTTAAATTCAATTAATAAATGTAATAAAACTTATGTGTTTTCACTTTAAGTTTTTAACACTAAAGTTCACTACAGTTAGAAATTTCCAAAAAATCAATATCAGGTAAGTAGGGGGTGTACCCAAAGCCAAAAAACATGGCAAGGGGTCTACGATACAAAAAAGTCTGCAAACTTCTGGTTTATACGTTACACGTGTAGCACAAGTAATAATTATTAATTTAATTTTGTATACGCTGCTAACATATATAATCGAGGTTCAAATCCTGCTTGCGAACAAGATACTTTAACAAATATTTTTTTTTTATATTCTTTTGACTTTATATACGAGTGCTGCATCTTATTTAAATTATTTTTGGATGTACCCACGATAACTCTCGAACCAAAAGTTCTAGTAACTTGAAATTTGGTATGGAGCTAGCTTTTCATATTCTCTCAGTTCTGTCAAAAGATGGGTTTGATAAAAAAACCGGAAGTGGGTGTATCTGCTATTTTAACAGTTTTTCTTATATAATTTTGTACGTATGTAGATTATTCGAATTATATTTACAGTTTCTTATACAGATAAATCTTCCTAAAAATTTATTGAAATAAACATTTTTCTAACATTAACAGTTTATTAGATATTGAATTTATAATTTAAAATAAATTCATAGATATAATATAGGTTTTTATTATAGAGGTAAGTAATATCGAGGTGCACAAATATAAGGGTTAATCGATATGACAACATAAACTCAATTTTCCATATTTCGGTTATATCTTAATGAAATCGAAGAGAAAAAATATAGCATGCTAGGAAGTCAATACAAACGTGTACATATCACTTTCAAATGGTTTTATGACAACATAACCTTAAAAAAATATGTATACATTCCTTCATCATTCCTTATAGGAAAGTCGTGTGATGACCACACCAGTTTTCTTATTTTGTGTTCTGATGGAATCTGAATATTAAAGATATGTATGTTTTTAATAGAATCTTGTATAAGACACTTTACAACCTTCTAATTAAAAAAATAAGTAACTTAAGTATTATTTATTTTGGTCGAGAGTGTAATGACGTTTATTTACTGTCTGTCTGATAATAATTCTATGTTACGCTTCAATACACCGTTACGAGACAATTGCATAGCGTACGTTGTAAAATGCTTGTCAATGTCATTCTCAATTGCAGTCTATGGGCAATTAAAATTAAAAGTTATTGAATCTTTCAACGTAACTCATACATTGTTTTCTGTCAGTGACAGCATAGTTCTTGGTTAATGTAGTGCAAATGCAAATAATTCAAAATATTTTAATAGTACTAAACGAGGTGATAGATGTCAAAGTCAAAGCGTAACAACATTAACACCAATATACGAATAAAATAAACACGAAATATTTATTTCGTCATTGTCAGTAGTTTATTTTCAGACAGTCGGCTATAATTGCAAACTGCAATAGACATCTTCAACGAGTAAGGTGAGCATAAATGTCGGAAGCCGCAAGTGCCTGCAATCAAAGTGTTGGTTCGCTTTGAGTTTTCTTAGAAATGGATTTGTTGTCTTTGTTCTTCTTCTCGGTTGTTGCATTAATGAATTTGGACAAAGTATACAATTTTAAGATTGCATCGAATGTATACGCGTTGCGGCTTTATCAAACACTTTTTTGTTTAAATCAACGCGATTAGATGTCACGATCGAAAACAAGTCACGATTTTCGAGCAATTGTGTGAAGAGAAGGGGAAGTTGCATTAAGCTTTGATGAACGCGTATTGCCTACTAATAATAGATGATAATAAGAATCTCTTTGCTGAGTTACGCCTGTTTATTAAAAATAAACTTTAATGCAACGTAATTATTTATACGTGCAATTGTAAAAGTAACTTCGTAAATATGACTTTCATAATAGTGTTCTGCAAGTGACACAGTTAAGTGCAGTTAGTGGAGTCATTCATAATAAGCAGGAACTGTACCTAATATACAAAATCCCTTAACTTAATAGTTCGTAGCAGTGCCAGATTCTGAATTAGATTTTCAAACTGACATTTTAAATAAGTTATATGTGGCCTTGTCGCCATATATTTTGATAAAACCAATTTAAATTTTCAACGACCCGAAACACACCAACATCGCCAATAAGTTTGCCGTTTAAAATTTTCCTATTTTTCAATAAGGGTACATTTTCCTTTAAGGGAATATTCAGCCAAGCGTTTCGCGTCTACTCATGTTTAGCTTACCCCTGTTTTGATAAATAGCCACTTTTCAGTGTCAAAGAAGTGTCTTGTTTGAATATCGCGAGGTCTTTATACTACCGTTTCAAACGTATTCCCGGCGCATTTGAAAATTATTTTATGATTAATATTTAAAGGCGCAGTTTAGTTAAAATTAACTTTTTTTACTTGATTTTGCGTTTTTTTTTATAATAGTCTACTACCATAGATAATCTAAATATAAATTAACATCTAAGTCATTTATATGTACATATTTTTAAATTGTACCGGTTTCGTTTGTGTAAGCAAACATCATCAGCATCTACAAATCTTCAGTTATATATGCGAACATAAAAATACTATCTTACTTTAAAAAATTAAAATAAAAAAAAAATAAAATATATTTTCTTTAAGTCAATCCACAATTATATTTTAATTATAAAACTAGTTTCGACAATTTAAATTGTCATCATCAATTAAACTAAAAGCAAACGAATTAACAAAATAATTAAACATTTAAAAAAGCTTACAAATTATAAAAATTGAATGACAATCGTCAACGAATTAAAAATTTTAAATCGAAACTGACAGCCATAAGGTGATATAAAAAACAAAATAAAAAATGAAAAAAGTAAATTCAAATTTATTATTAAGAAGAGGAGAATTATTTAAATTATGAATTTCATTAAGACAATTATCTGAATTTTTATTATATAGACGATGAAATTCAAGAATTTCAAGATGATTAAGAAACGAACTTTTAACATTAAGGTCAGAAGAAAAACAATGACCAGTATATATAAAACATAATTAGGAAAAGTAGAACCAGAATTTAAATACTTTTTAATGAAATAAATATGTTTTTTTAATCTTGTTTTAAACTCTCTACCAGTTTCTCCTACATAAAAACAATTGCAAGAAGAACAAGAAATTTTATACACACCAGATTTATCTAAAGAAGAAACAGAATCTTTGTTATTAACAATAAAATATTTTAAATTACAATTAGTAGAAAACGAAATAGAAATATACATTTTAAAATAATCTTTTAAGAAAAAGAGAACAAGAATTAATATACGGCATAGAACGATAGATAGTAGCAATATCCGATTTATTTTGAGAAAATTTTTTAAAGAAATGGTATAAACGAACTTTACAAGATTATCTTCTATATTACACAAATGTGAGCTTGATTACTTAGACTTTAGTATTAAAGATTATGTGTTATTTAGTGGTAATCTATTTTATTCCAATCTTTGTAAGAAACTCATTAATTTACGCTATTTACAGCCACTTTTATTGCATTCACTTTCATATTATAATTTTTCATCTCATAATAGCAATTTTCATATTCCTTTTTCTTTCTACATCTTTATCTAATAATTCTAATACTTGTACTAATTTTGATTTACGCCACAGCTTTCACTCTCGAGTTCTTAGCCTAAGTAATGTTTCTTTTAATTTCCAAGAACACTTTTTATTAAATTCAGGCCTTAAATACAATTTGCCAGTTAACATTACTAAAAATTCACAGATATCGCAAATCTTGCAACTATCGGAAGGTGTTGAAAACAAACACAATATTACATACGTAATATAATAAACAAGGTTTATTGCAATTTTCAAAAATTAGAATGCATACATAAATAGTAAAAATATTAAAAAACAGAAATAACTAGTATTGAGAATAGAGTCGCATGATAATTCACCAATTTTTTGTATTAAACATTTGTCTATGAAATGGCTGAGAATTGTTTCTCATAACCTCTTCATCGCTGGAAGATGATGAATCAGCAACACCAATGACATATGGAGAATTTTTTGTGATAACAAATGATGAGCAAGGCCGCTTATTATCAAGAATTGTTGCGTGCTGATAAAACGTAGTTTCCAGTGACATATCTAAGCAGAAACCCAATCGCGTTATCTTAAATCCATGCACAAACATCATAGCATGTAAATGGACCGGCCTCATAATTAGTATTAAAAACTCTAACTCCAAATACTTCCGGCTGTTGTTTTCCATTTATAGTTTTAGTAGTATGTAATAGTTTAGTGCGAATTGATTGCAAACTGGAGGGTATATCTTTTATAGAATTTTTTTTTAGAGAAGCACAAAAATTAGTATTTTGGGGTAATCTTTTCAAATCGTTAACAAAATGCTCAATAAACTGTCATAAATTCGCGGTTTTCTTCCACCAGTAGTTCATTGTTGGCACCAACATTGAGACGCGATGTTTTGGTTGTAAAGCTTTAATGTCGTGAAATGCCCGTATTTATTTATTTTCTTAAATATAAGCTTCGTTTAGGCAACATGTATTAGGAAATATTTGGGTTGTGTTAGTAACGCTTAGGTTCTTTTTTCCAAGCGATGTACGGTAAGAAACACAAGCAACAAAATCTCAAAACATCGAACTTTATTTGACACAATATATTTTCAAGGAAAAAAATCACGTTCGCAAAGCTCAAATAGTCCACTGACTGCCATTTTCTGCTGGCTTAGATACGGTTTACAGCATTCGGATAAATGTAAAATTTTGAACTTTCTGTGGACACAATCAATTTTAAAGCCAAAGTGAAACTTTCAGAAATTTTGCCAGACTTTGATTGAATACGGTCGGATTAAATAAACAATTTATATCGCGTGATCCCTGGCAATTGTTTCACCACACTCTAATTAGTTGACACGCGTTTTAAAAAAAACAAAACAAAATGATTACTGAACTTTACCAGAGTTTTATAACGGTTCACAATTCAACAGCTTCTAAGATTATGACACAATTCGAGCTACGTTGCCACATCCTTTCAGATGTAAAAGTTTCGAAGTGGAGATTTCATGTTTGGAAATGTGCATCCACAGTTTGACAACTGCTTTTTTTTAACAGTTTGTCGCGTTTGCGATTCCTTGTCATATCTAAAGAAGACTTACAGCAGACTGGACTTGCAATAAAAACATTTCGCGAAAAGAAAATATTAAATTTGCTCTCTCCGTTTACGATATAATTAAATTTAAATAGTTATTCTCAATTTTCTCGCGTTAGACAGTATCTCAATTAATCGTATCTCTCGTACAATAATCAAATAAAAAACTTACAAACGCATATCCAAATAAATTTAACTAATTTCTGACCTTTCAAAAGAAAAACTCCCGTATGCAACTTTTTTTGTTTTTGCACCGCGTCAGGGTTTTTAAAACCTTTGTTTAAAACTCTCCTCTTTCTTTGAACGCAATTTTGACTTTATATCCTAAAACGTTTTTTACTGATTGGGCAAGTTCACCAACGCTCTTAGTACCATATCCGCCAATTGGCTTTTTGTTTTTTTACTCAATCCGTTAAAAGCGGCGTTGTGCCCCTTTCTACCCTTAAGATGTTACTACGTTTTGTTATTGGGCAGCACTGCATGCTACAAATGGAATAAAAATTTACCAATGCTATTTTTTTTCTATTAATATTAAACAAATGTGCTACTGATTATAAAAAAGCATGAAAGAGATTAACTTTACTTTAACATGATTCTTTTCTCTAATCTTAACAGATTTATAACGCTAATAATAATAATAATCTTTACAATTGCTTGACTGTTGATACAATTTCAACATTCAAAATTTACTCAAGTTTTGTTTTACATACTTTCGTTCTATGCTGATAACTTTACAGTAAAATCGTTTATGACTCAAATTAGTAATTACTGATAGTTTCTATTATAAAACTTTATAAATCAGATTTATTAAATTACTACTTCGTTTACGCATTTTAAAATTTGAACATAAATTATCGGTTTAGTCGAACATGTGTGTTTCGGTCTAATTGATTTTGGTGACCACCGCGGTATTTTTTGCGGGTAACGGTACCTTTGTCAGTGTGGTAATATCTGGAGTTGTTTTTCTTGTAAACCATCCTGCATCGAAACCGCCACAATTTTTGTATTAAGATGATTTGCTTAATTTTCTTAGATTTATTCCGACAGCGGAAGAACAAATCAACGTACTAGAAGGACACCTGCAAACTATGGTGAATTTTTGTTAGTAGATTAACCTGTTTCGGGCACATGTGTTTACTTCTGCTGCGTTTTATAGAGTTTTCACACTGTCGGACCATCGCCTCCAGGGTTCACATAGGTTGAATTATGTTCTCAGACAATCAGCTTGATGCTATATCACTCTCCTTATGAATAGCAATGTCGTTATCTAGCCGAATCGTTATTTTTGTAAAATTGGTATGCTGTATAACTTATAACGGTTATAACGGTTCCACTCATATCGACTCTCGTTATTTTGAACCATAACGGTTATGATATAACCGCGGTGTTTTGGTAGCCGTTATAAACATAACGATTGTGATGTATAAGCTTGAGAGCTTTTTTTGTATGAAAAAATTAATTTTGGAGATGTTTTGCGCGTTGCATTATACGAGGAACTAGAAAATGCAATCAGAAAAAGAGTCTTATCAGTTTTACCGCGTATTTAAAAAAGTAAGGTTAGAAACGTATTCTTTCATACAGGCAAAGAAGCATTTTACGCAAAAACAGCAACCCGTTTGAAGTAACTACGTAATCAAAATGTATAAAAAAGATGTAAGTTATGTAACGGTGTGTTTTGCAACTCAGTTTTATTTCGAATTAATACAAGATGCTTATACTTTTACGTATTAACTAAAGCCATTATTCAATAAAACATTGGTGCTATCGAGAGATGATGTGCGTCACTTAATGGAGGTCGTAGCAAACATTTAAATTTTATTTCATACCAGGTAGTCTGAATTTTTTCTATTTCAAAATCTACCGGCCAGATGTTTTACGACGGCACGGCGCGTGCCCTGTATCCTATTCACTCTTATACGTTCGGCGGTCGTATAGCACTCTTTGTTTTTTAAAGGCGATAGTTTTTTCCAAAATAAGGATTGCAAAATAGTGATTGTTATGTCGATCGTTATCTTTGACCATTAAAATCTGATAGCGATTGGTCGCTAAGTATAAGGAGAGTGTTCCAGCATCAGGCTGAATAAAGTAAAACAATGAGAATAACAAATAAACTATTACCCTAAAACGTTGCAAGATAGAGAAAAGTTGCACATAACATTTTTATAGAGGACAAAATTTACTATAAAAAAGTCCGCGGAAGGGTAAAATTACCTTCTATAGTTTAGAAGATACAAGTGTGCAAAGTTACACGATAATGTCTTACATTACATTAAAATTCTGTATTTCTTAAACTATTAGATATAATTATACCCTCCCGCGGACTTTTTTGCAGTAAATTTTGTGCTCTATAAATATGTTTATGTGCAATTTTCATCTATATTGTACCGTTTTTGCAGCGTACAAGGCGGAAGCTCACGCGGATCTGATTCTGCAATTACTATAATTATATTTCAGATTAAAACATTTCTTTTTCCTTCTTCATCTATCTTTGTATTATTTGATGTTGTCAATCTTTTTCCACCTATCCCTCCAGAAAAATGTATTTTTCTTAATCGTAATTTGCTTTTTTCTAATAGTTCTCTGGATACTTACTAGATTTTAGATATTTGTTGTTTGCTCGATTTGGTTTTTAAACAAATTTTTTTGAATTTAATAATAATTTCTATTCTCGATCATCTGGTTTAGCTATGGGATCTAATATTTCACTGCTGAAATCTTCATGAATAATATTGAAAATAAAATGCTTTCTAATTCTTCTTTTTTTTTAATATGATTAGTTTTTGGTTTAGATATGTTCATGGTTGCATTGTGCATTTCATTAATTCTATTAATCCTAATATTCACTTTACTTATTAATTTAAATGTAACAACTCCCTTTCATATTTAGATCTTCTTCTTTTACGTAAGAATGAGAAATTTAGTTTTGAAATCTATCGTAAACCTACTTACACTGATTGTTTAATTTCCTTTTACTCAAATTATCCTTATAATCATAAAATTGCTTTTTTTAGTTCTTTATTTAATCGTCTCTTTTCTATTCCTTTTTCTAAATCTAGTTTTAATAAAAAAATTGATACTATTAAACAATTAGCTTATAACAATGGTTACCCTTTTTATATTTAAAAAAATGTTTTTTTAATGTTCGTTTATACCATTTCTTTAAAACATGTAAATGAAAGTGTGAAAGTGATTGAGTCAAGGAATAAAAGTGTACATTGTAGTACACAACCATATCCGCAACATGGAAGAAATCACTCATATTAAAGGTCGAAATGTGTTTGGTGATGACTGGAATCTCAGATGACATTACTTTGAAAGCATACATGGATTTACTACTCTTAGTCGGTGTTTATCAATCTTATGGTGAATCTACTAAAAGTTTGTGGAATCGAGAAACGGGTAGGTCTATTTTTTGTGCGACAATATCTTTGAAGCAATTTTACTGTATCTGACGAATGTTACGGTTACATACATACATAATTCAACTCATCGAAGAAGAAAAAAAATGACAAAGTAGCGCCAATAAAAAATGTTGGGTAAAATGAATTGAAATAAATATGTAACAAATTTTAAAGCTAATGCATTTTTACACGGTCAGAACTACACATAACTAATTAAATTTAACGATATTTAAGAAAAACATTTACACTAATTTATATATTATTATCACTCGAAAAATAATATCCGCGGATAACTTTTGTTTATCTAAACCGGTATTTGTTTACATTAAAAGCACATACGCTTATACGCCGTTATGTTTATTTTTTACTGGCGTGGGCACTTTATCTATTAATCTTAACCCACACGTTAACCACGTATTTATTTAAACCGACACTCTTTTTAAATTTCGACTTTGAGAAACTGACCTCGGCTTCTTTTAAATACATTTTTTTACAACTTTTGGTTATTATCTTAAAGTGTCAGAACTAGCAACTGGATGCGACACCGGTAGAAAGGATCGTGGTCATAGCGGCAGCTCTTTCTATTTTGGTAACTGCTTTGAGCATAAAAATAGCAGTCAATGGAATTTTTCTGACCCGATATTCTATTTGATTGGTAACTGCAGACCAACACTTGAAAGTCTGTTCTTGGGAAGACGACATCCAACATATTTCCAACTGTCATCCAATTCAGTTGATCTAAACTACAACCAAGCTTGGGTACTGTCAATTTCTTTATATTGTGAAACTCCATTTTTCTCTTGAGATTCCATAATGCTCGCCACAGATTTTCGTATAACGGTTTTGTACGTGAGTACTTCTTGGTGACCAGATAGAAAACGAAGTCCATTTCTTTAATTTGATTTCTGGTTTTGCTAGTTATGTTTTTGGTTCAGATCTGAACTTGTGTAACGTTGTTATCGCCAGCAAACGGGGCTAGACGATCGGTGTGAACTACATTTGGCTTACCTTTGGGTAGTTTTCAAATGGGATATATGACGTCATTAAAACGCTTCGGCAACAAACCACGTTTTCTTTGAGGAATATATTACCACACCATGTCGCCAAGTTGAAACCCAACATTTTGTGCCTTGACGTCATATCTGGTCTTCATTCTGTCGCTGGCTATTTGTGTGTTTTTACGGATTGCCTCATGTACTTTGTCTAACCTCTTTGTCAGCTTACAGAGGTAGTCTTCTCCAGCAATTTCTGCTTCCGGTTTTTGTTCAAATTGAAAGTTGCATGGCAGCCGTATTTCGCAACCAAGCATGGCACAGGATAGTGTTTGGCCTGTGTTTTCAAGAACGGATGATGGGTATGCCATTAGGAAAAGATGTTGACCTAGTTTTCTTAATTTCCAACAGTCGGCAAACTCTTCGAAACAGCCCAGACACAAAGTTGCAACCTTGGTCGGAGTGTAATTCCAACGGAACTACAAACCGACATAAATACTCTTTCACTAATACATCTGCGATTGTAGCTGTTTTTTGATTGAGTATGGCGTAAGCCTCCGTCCATTTCGTAAAATAATCCATCAGCACCAGGATGTATTTGTTTTCCGAATTAGATTCTGGTTACGAACCTACGATGTCAATCCTACCCTTTCTAAAAAGATTCCTACGGCACTAGCAACTGCAGTCTGTTTTTGTGCCTTCGATACTCTCTAGGGATTGCTTAAGAACACCGTTTTTTACTATCAAAGAGTCTCACTGAGCTCAGTACGCTTTGATGTTTCTGCCTTAAGCACTCGCTTCTTCCCAGGTTTGTCGTCCGCCGTTTTCTTTCCAGTTCAAGAGTAGTTTTATTTCGGGATTGTTTTTTTGTTTGCGACGCACTTGCTCAGGTTTCCACTCGTCATCAACCATAGCAGTTCTGCAGAAACATTCGATTTTTTTTTAAGTCGCGAACAATGGCTGCAGTCCGCTGGACATGGTCTTCTGGACAAGGTATAAGTTTTCTCATGACTGCTTCCGGCACGGTGTTCTGTGTCATAATCATACTCTTGCAGACTCTCGATCCATCTTGTGACGTGTCTTTTCAGGTTACGGAACTGCAATAGCCATTTTAAAACGGCGTGGCCCGTCTTTAGTAAAAATTTTTGTTCCTACAAATATTTGTAGAAATGTTCTATGGACTTGACGACCTGGACCTGGACAAAACTTTACTAAAATACGCGATGACTTCTCGTCTATCTTGCACCTGCGAAATAACCGCGCCTATAGCCAGGTTGCTTGCGTCGGTATCAAAAAAAAATGTTTCTTCTTCCCTTGGATAGTTTAAAATCGACGAAGTTAATAGGGCCTGTTTTAGTTGATGGAAAGCATTTTTGCAGTCTTCATTCTATCTAAATTCTGCTCTTTTTTTCAGCAAATATCCTCAAAAATTCACAATATTGGCAAATCCGAGTACAAATCGTCTATAATAGGTGCGCAACTCAAAGAAACTTTGGACATGATGTTGATCGATTGGATTTAGCCATACTTGCACTGCTCGGAGTTTGTCTGGATCAGCTTTTACTCTATCTTTAGATACGACATAGCCAAGGTATTGCACTTCCTTCTTAAATACGTGGCACTTCTTTGGGCTCGGTTTTAGATTTCCTTCACGTAGTTGCTGGAACACTTCTTTTAAGTTGTTCAAGTGTTCTCCAAACAACTTTCCAACTACGATCACGTCGTCTAGGTAAACCAAGCACGTCTTCCAAAACAGTCCGCGCAAGATAGTGTCCATTAAACGCTCGAACGTTGCAGGAGCGTTACAGAGACCAAAGATCATCATAGTGAACTGCCACAAACTAGTTCTAATCGTAAAATCCGTTTTTTCACGATCTTTGTATTCCAATTTTAATTAATTAAATAAACGTAAAATTAAAAAATTGTAATTTTTTGGTAAGTGGTCAGGAACAGTCTGCAAAATTCCAAGCGTTTCATCACGTAAAGTTACTATCAAAAACATCCCTTTCTGCTTGTTGCTTCAACTATAAGCTGTAGCTGCAGCTTTAAACTGCTTGTAGTACGTTGACCAAGAAGTTTTTCCATCATAATTTGAAGGTAGAATTTTAATCTTGTGCGTGACTTCTTCTTGATGGTCTATTAAATCTTTGCTCGTGACAATTTATTTGGTTCATTTTTTTTTCAAGCAGTTTAATTCTGTCTTCTAATTTGTTCTCTATTGCTTCTATTTGGTCATTCACAGATTTGCAAATTTTTTCTTTTAAATTTAATATATCTGCTCAGGTTTCCTCTTGAACAATTTTAATTTGGTTTTTTATGCTTGTTTCTATTTCTTTTTTTTAAATTTTAAAATTTTTCAATAATTTTTCTTCTATTTTCTAAGTTTTGTTCCATTTTTCTAGAATTTTTTTCCATTTTCTGAGAATTTTTGGTAGAACTTTTCTTTCATTTTTCTTGAATTTTGTTCCATATTTTTATTTATTGATTCTTGGTCATTTTTTATTGATGCGTAAAATTCAAATAATTTTGCACCTATTTTGGTTTGATAACGAGTTACCGACATAAGTTATAATACGAATAAAACTTTTAAAACACTGAATTTTAATAACGCCTGACACTAGTTTAACAAACTGGAACAATTAGATTTAAAAAATTTAAAAAATATTTTTCATCTAAATTAAGCCTTCGTCAAACAGCATAGAAAAATTGAATCGTTGCTATTTGAAAAAATGTAACTTTATGCTGCCTAGCGAAAACTAAACACTCTGTACAAACAAAAATATTTTTAAAACGTGCAGTTTTTCAATAAAAATCAGTACGGTACTAAACATTTTATGCTGTTTTTTTAAAAAAAAGCAGTAGAAACCGAGGTCGGAGTAATGGCAAACCCTGTATAAAAAAAATTATCTAATGAAGAAGACCACTGGCAGCACTTATAAAAAAATTTGGGATGAATCAAAGTTTCAGAGTATTAAAGATGAAAACCCTATTTTGCAAGAGAACATCAATTATTTACTCTGCTGGCACAATTATCATTCCGTCTTCGTATGATTCTTCGTTGTACTTTTGATTCACTTATTTCTATTAGGTTAATGTCATCGACGTCTCACATCCCAAAATAACAGTTACTTTATATATTTTTATTGCCAGATTCATTTACTGGTAATGTTGATTTTTTATTCCAGTTTGAATTAATAATTTGGAAAATTAGTAAAAGTACAATTATTGTTATTCACGTGTTTTTATGTATTTCAAATTAAGTGCACTTAGTATTTAAATCTATTTTCATTACTACTACTTGAAGTTGTTAACAATGTAGTTAAAATACTATAGCACCATCTGCTTATTCCAGTAAATAACGTTAACTGTTTAAAACTTTAACGTGTGTTTATAACTCAATTTTCATTTCTTTTTTGAAAAAGGTTTATCCGTTTGAAAGTATTCTACAATGCTCTTATGATTAATAAATTAATTAACAATGCACAAGTATTTTCTGTTAACATTATAATTTATACAATTGATTAATTTAACAAAAAGCATGTAAAATCAGTTTGTTTACAATGAATCATCGATTGCAACGTTAAGTTAAACGTAATTTCTAATTAAGGAATCCCTACTTAAATTAGAGTGCTTGTTACAATGTAACTATTAATAGTTATTTAAGTTTTGAATGTGACAGCGTAAACATTAATATAATAACATAGGGCGTCTTAGCCCTTGTTTCATTTGGAGTGGCACATTTGGGATAGCGATCAATACTCAATTATTGGCGGTTGATAGACTGTGCGCTGCTGATGACCAACTAATGCCACATGCTGGTCGTTAGCCACCCTGTGTCTTCTTTCTTTCCGTTTTCTCTTTCACACGTATTTCTTTAGTCTTCAACTTTGTGATTTATCACGACAACCAAAATAATTCCTCTAAACACACAATTTATAACTGCGGCTTTTACAAAAATACAATTAATAAAAAATCGATTGTGAAGGAATAAAATGCATCGACGATTTTCTCAATTGTATTTGTCAAAATATAACGAGCAATAATTCATTCATGCCACGAAACGAGTTTTCTTAGAATAAATGATTTTATCGGGGAAAGAGAAACGTTTCGTGATCTTATTACATTCATATACCATCGTGGGTAAAAATGCCACCGCTGACCGTAGCATCCGCATTTTTGATATTGCTCTTTGAACGTAAGCGGAGGCGAACCGGAACTTAATGGGCCGTCTGATGACCAGAAGACATTTAGGATGGTTGACGGAAAGAGTATATCACCGTAAGAAGTTATGGTACCCAAGGGTTACAACCCACCCTTTATGTCACTCGCCGATTTATTAACTTTATTGCCAAAGGTCTACGAACATGTCAAGTTTTATTTTTATTTTGATTTTTCGCATTATTACCTTTATAAATTTTCCGCTAACTACATTAGGCGCAGTGGGAAAAACATTAAAGGTTGTTTATAAAATCTTACACGTCTTTATGAATACACGTTGAATCTATAAATCACTTTGGTTTTCAATAAGCAATTGATTCTAATTAAAAATTCAAACACACGACTGTTTATATAATTTATATTACACGTAAAACTTGTATTTATAGTAAATTAAGATGACTAAGATATTTATAAAGACAACTACACTACCAGCACGCTCCTGTGTGTTAGAAAGGCACTATTTGATACATCAAAGTCATTTCTGTAATAAACAATTCATCGTGAATATTAATTACGTTTCAAGGAATTACACAATGCCATTGTTCCACTTAATTATGGATTATGACTCTAAGAAAATTATTATCTTATATATTTCAATAGAATTGCATTTTTGAATTCTCATTGCCATATTTTGAACAAACTTTGTTTTGCCTCTCCTTATAATATTCCTTACCTTCAGCACAAGTATATGACTTCATCTACCAGACTTGATTTATTCTTCGACTTCTGTATGTGAAACCGCAACATACAATTCTAAAAAGTGCAAATAACAGCGTAAATTTCCAATTAAACGTGATTTTGCACTAATGAGATGCTGTTTCAAAACTTGACTCGATCAATAATTACTAATTTAAAAAAGATGTTTATATATAATATTTTTCTTAGATAAAACAGTTTTTCTTAGTTGAAATTTTTGATTTGAAACCCGAGTTAATAGTTATTAGAGTTTTTTTGTTTTTTCGTAAAATCGTCATTTCTCCTTTAGTTTAAGGAATATTTAAAAAATTCAAAAAATTTTATCATTTGCTTTTGGTTCTCTAAAAGATTTGTATAACATTTGCCTGAAACATTTTGTTCGATCTGAATTTTTGATCTTGCTCTTTAGAAACATCTTTATTTAAAAAAATATATTTGCTGCTTCATTTTGTGTATAAAAATGCATAATTTATTAAAACGCTGAACTTCTTGCCATACTTTTGGTTTTTGGAAAGACACTAGCACTAGTGTTAGAAATATTTTATATTTAATCACCTTATATATACTATGATCTCATAGGACGATGTTGTAGACACTATATATTACCTTATGTATGTAAAAATAAGGTGTCATGTGTCATCCATATTACTTTACTGTATTAATAAACTTTTAATTCAGAAGTGTTCCGCTTATTCCTTTTTTGTATGTGCGCCGCTGGTTATGGGCCCATAATAAGTTAAAAGATACAATTAGAAATTAATAACAAAGTGTCGTTTTATGTTCTAACCTCATCTGCCCACATTTTTTATTGTGTTTGTAATTTTGTGATTTAATTTTATTATGAGTGATTCAAGTTCCACAAATCTTTTACCGACAATAAAATTGAAGGGAAGAGAAAACTACCAAAAATGTAAGTTTCAGGTTAAGAACATACTAACTTTATACGGGTTATGGTTTACAATTCAAGGATATCCTGAATTAAATAAAACAACCCAAGACCAGCGCAGCTGACAAGATGAAAAAGCCTTGCAAAGATAAATCTCAGAGTCGACAGGTGTGTTTTTCCAATAGTAATTTCCTCAACAAATGCGAAAGATGCTTGGAATGCACTTCAAAAAGCATATGAAGACAAGGAGTTGTACAGTCGCCTAAAAATATTGCGACGACTATGTACAGTTACATTTTTAGATTTTAAATCTATGGACGACTATGTTAACGAATGCTTAAACTTGTCACAACAACTGACGGCTATGAATAAACCCTTGGATGACAAATTTTTAGCTGTAATAATGCTTTCCGGTTTAAGTGATGAATACGACCCTATGGTTATGGCACTTGAAAATTCGTCACAAGCAATTTCAAGTGATCTGATTAAACAAAAGTTACTGCAAGATGACAAATATATCAACCTTAAGGCACAAGCACAAAATTCTGCCTTATTGTCTACAGGAACAAATAAACCCTAGTGTAGTTATTACCAGAGAACTTCCTATTGGAAATCTGAATGTAAAAAACTTGCATCAAAAGGCTCTTTTACCTCGAAGAATTCAAAAAACATTCAAGGTAAGCCTTCACAGAAACCATCAAGTTCTCAGACGAATCATAAGAAGGCCTTATTGGTTTTATCTTCGACGAGAACTACAACTGATTTCAGTTTGTGGTACATAGATAGTGCTTGTAGCAACTATATGTCTAACAACAAAAACATTCTTTCAAATATCACTAAAAAAAATAAAGGTCAAAATATGTACACTGCCAACAACAGTGAACTAAAATGCGGTGCCACTGGTGATGTGACTGTCAAACAAACAGATACTGATATAAAAATTTCTGATGTCATGCATGTTGAAAATCTGTCAGCAAACTTGCTTTCCGTTGGAGCGATTGTTGAAAAACAATTAATCGTAGTTTTTGACCAATCAGGATGTTGTATCGTAGCGCAACAATATGTACAGGTTGAGAGAAAGATAGTAGCAACGTGCACGAATATAGGACGGATTTATGTTTTGAACACCAGACCTGAAGTTGCCCATCTAGCTCAAAATTCTCAAAGTGCCGACTTTTGGTATAAAAGACTAGGACACTTGAATCACTTTAGCATGAACCTGCTAAAAAATCGTCTTGCTACAGGGATTCAATCTACTGAATAACCAAAAAGGTGTGTGTCCTGTATTCTCGGGAAACAATGCAGAAAGTCATTCCCTCCAACTAACGGAAAAATCGCTAAAAATCTTCTAAACTTGCTGCACACAGATCTTATGGGGCCATTCCAAGTAAAATCATGGGGCGGAGCAAGGTATATCTTTACTCTCATAAATGATCATTCAATAAGAGTTCTTGCATACTTTTTAAAATCCAAGGACGAAGTTCCAGACGTGTTTTCAGAATTTAAACTGTTGGTAGAAAATCAGTGTGACCAAAAAATAAAGACAATACGATCAGATAACATATTAGAATATTGCAACAAAAGATTTACCGATATATTAAAAAACTGTGGAATACAGCACCAGCTCACAGTGCCCTACAATCCAAAAAATAACTTGGTTGCTGAAAGATATAATCGGTCAATTCTGGAAAAGATGCATTGCACGCATCTTTTCCAGAATTCAAGAAACTTCAAGACGCTAATTGTGATCAACGTATGTGGGCAAAAACCGCCAACACAGCAGTTTATTTAATCAACAGATCGCCTTCTGAAAAAATCCCAGGGCAAACTTCTAAAGAAAGATGGACTGGGGAGAAGATCGACTTATCAAACTTAAAGATTTTTGGTTCTCCTGCTGCAAAAAGTGACACCCCAAAAGCAAAAAATACATTTTTGTTGGATATGAAAATTCAAAAGCTTATAGACTTTTTGATTAACTTAAAACGTTATAACGGCTTGTAGTGTAATCTTCCTGGAAGAAGACATGTTTGAAACTTCTTCTGCTATCAATCCAGAGTCCAAAATAGAAAATGACTCCACGGATATCGTGGTTCTTCTAATATTGCAACAAGATGAATTGAAGAATACCGAAAACATTACTAAGAGAGAAGACTTGACTCCAAATCGACGTCAAGACCAACGTTCAGTTAGTTCCGAAACCTCTAATGAAGAAGATGAGAGCACTGAATACCAGCCAACTTTGGACGAAGACGATCATGTCACACCAACAAATAAGACACGGAGGTATCCTCAATGGACACGTAAGCCTACTATTCGCCATGATTTTGTCACATTTATGTACAGAAGGAGAACCTTCTTGTACCAATGGTTGTAGCCAAAAGGCGGAAATAGATTATAATGAAACATTTTCACCCGTAATTAGATATAGTTCATTACGTTTATTGATTGCCTTAGCTGCCAAATTAACTTTAAACATCGATCATTTAGATGTAAAAAATGCTTTTTTGCATGGAAATTTAAAAGAAACAATTTACATGCAACAGCTTGAAGGTTTTGTCCAGTCTGGACAAGAACATAAAGTATGTAAATTAGAAAAGTCAATTTATGATCATCGCGTACATGGTATCAAGAAACTAAAAATGTTGATGATTATTTTGTTTTTCATAATAATAAAAATGAATTTAACAAACTAAAAGCTGCATTAAATAATAACTTTACTATAAAAGATTTAGGCCCGGGCTAGACATATTCTTGGTATGGCTATTAGTCGCGATCAAGATACCATAAGATTAAGTAATGGTCAATAGATAGCAAATTTATTAAAAAGATTTGATTTATATAAGAAAATCCCGTGGCTACACCCTTTGAGCCTGGTTTAAAACTTCAAAAAACTCAAGATATAAATTTCTTTAATAATTCTGATTTGTTTGTTTGACTTATTTAAGTATAACATGTAGGCCAGATATTGCTTGCGCAGTTTCATATCTGAGCCAATTTAATCATTGCACAATAAGAGTCATTGGCAAGCAGCCAAAAGAATTCTTAGATACTTAAAGGGAATTATTGATCTAGCATTAGTGTATTCATATAAAAATTGTGACAGCCTATGTAGTTATATAGATGCTGACTGGGGGAACGATCTTACGGACCGTAAGTCCTATCCAGGATTTGCACTTTTGTTAAGTGGAGCAGTTATTGCTTGGGAAAGTAAAAAGCAAAGAGTTGTGGCACTTAGTTCGACTGAAGCAATATACGTTTTGCTTAGCCAAGTCGCTAGAGAAGCTTCTTATACAGCTATTTACTCATTGAACTAATTAATAATTGTAAAAATTTGGATTACATTTTACCTAAAAATGGAATAAAATTATTCTGTGATAATAAGAGCGCAATAGCCATAGTTGAAAATTCTATAACAAATAAAGCAACCAAGCACATTCATATTACATTTCATTATGATAGACATCTTGTAAGTGACAGAAAGATTCAGTTATCTTACGTTGCAACTAAAGCAATGCTTGCAGATTTTTTGACTAAAGCTGTAACTACAGATTTTGCACTAAGAACATAGGTATGTTTTATTGTTTAGACCATAATTGGAATTAACTTTATTATTAAATCTACCTCTGGGATCAAGGGAGAGTGTTAGAAATATTTTATATTTATTTAATCACCCTATATATACTATGATCCCATAGGACGATGTTGTAGACACTATATAGTATCTTATGTATGTAAAAATAAGGTGTCATGTGTCATCTGTATTCCTTTACTGTATTAATAAACTTTTAATTCAGAAGTGTTCCGCTTATTTCTTTTTTGTATGTGCGCCGCTGCTAACAGCACTAGAAGCTCGTGCAATTTATTGGAGAAGATATTCAAATCGTCAGCAACTAAGTTGCCGCATTTTCAGAAGAATTGTAGACGTTTGTCAGAAACTAGAAGTTTTTACGCAACAATTGATAGAAATTTCAATAGATTTTGTTGCATTTAAAGAAGCTATTCTTAATATTATGGAAGATGTGCCATCGACGAGTGTAATAGCAAATAGATTAAATATAAATCACGTGACAGTTTGGCAAGTTTTGAAGAAACAAGGTCTTTATCCTATTTCTTCACAAATAGTCCAAGAATCTTAGCTTTTGCGGTTTTCTGGGTTACGATTATAAGCGACTTTCGACTTAGACTGCCTCGTAGTTAAACACCCAGACTTTTTAAGCTTGGTCTTAGTGTCTCTTTGAGAGCCAAAACAAGAAGTAAGACTTGGCCTCTGCCGCACTGTCGCTCGTGAACCCAAACAAACTGACGCTTTGCCAGATATTGCAGCTTGCACCTCCGAAGCCAACATTGTTGTTTTGTTGTTGGTTTCTTGAACGTTGCAATCTTTAGAAGCGTTTTGAAAAGTTTATTTTACTTAGAGACGAAACTTGTTTCACAAAAGACGGTGTATTTAATTCTCGCAATAATCGCCTGTAGTGTGCTGAAAATCCCCATGTAGCATTTATTCGTGCGCATCAACGACGTTTTCAGTAAATGTATGGGCTGGAATCGTAGGGGAGTACGTTATTGGGCCCTACATTCTCCTAAACCAATTGAATGGTAAAAATTATTTTAATTTTTTAACTAACGTTCTGCCAGAGCTTTTTGATGACTTACCGCTAAACATCAGATCAAGACTTTGGTTCCAATATAATGGAGCATCGGCTCACACAACCCGAGATGTCAAAGCAGTACTACTACATCACCTAACTTTTACAGATATCTTTTAATAGGATCAGATGAAGACACCACTAAACACCGAATTAGAACTGATGGCTAAAATAGTAGCTGCAGCAAAATATATAAAAGACAAGCAGACAGCTCTTGCAAGTGCTTTTTCTAATATTAAAACGTGCTGCCGGACCTGCGTTGCTGCAAATAATGGCTATTTTGAAAATTAAATTTAGTCTGTCCTTTGTTTTATTGTTTATTGTTTTATTTTGTTTGTTTTTCTTGTTTAATGACAGCAAACCTACTTTGTTTTAAATGACTGTTGAAGTTTATAGTGTAACTTGAAGTGATTAAAAAGAAAATGTTTTAGACAAATGTTATAGTAGATAGTTTAAGAATTTTATAAATGTTTTATTATCAAAAATCAATTAAGTGGTTTTTAAAATACCTTCTTTTGAAACTATTGATCGGTCACGATTTTGTTATTTGATAACATAGAAAATAATTTTAAATAGAAAGGTTTTAGAGAATCGAGATCAAATGCTGACTGTTTTTTTTTATTTTTCAAAAATTCTTTGAAATAAGTGAGTAATGACAATTTTTCGAAAAAAAAACGTCACTGAACTGGGGTACCAACTCAAAAATTTGAACTAAGAAGAGTTGTTTGTTTTAATAACTGTCATTTTCGAGTGGCTATCACTATTATGCGCTGTTATCAAGCATGGCTTAATAAAGGTCGGATTCGTCGTAGACAAGAAACTGGAAGACAGAGGCAAACAAATGAATGCTGAACCGTCATCTTTGACTTATGGCAATAACATACTGACTTTATAGTACCAGATCAAAGTCCAATCAATAGTTAGGTGATGCAGGTCGTCCTGTAACCTTTCGAACAGTTTACCGTCGAATCAGAAGTTTTGTTACATGCATAAATTTCATAATGTAGTACCCTGTATATTCATTACCGTAAAACGGGACTACTTGATAACACCAGGACGATTTGATAAAGTCTGCGCCGATTGACGAAAACACCTTCACCACTGTTCTAAACGCGGTTGTGACCGGTACATACATACTCATTCGATACGTTAGTAATTGATGTTCCCATAATATTTACTTAGAAAAACTCTTAGAAAAACAGATATTTTTAACTATTTATACTTTCTATTGTGTACATACGCTAGAAAATGCCAGATATCTCTGTATTTTTTTCCGAATCACTAAATTTGTCTACAATAATATTTTAACCTCAAATTTTAATTATGGAAAAATATTTTCCAGTGCCGCGCCATTATATTTTTTTCTTATATTTCAGAGGCGACGATAATAAGAAAAAAATGGTCAGAACATACAAGAGAAATCCGGGTAGCCGGAAATACTTTTGATAAAAAAACAGTAGAGATGGTTGTGGTGCGTCATAGAGACGAGGGTGTTTCAGTTACACAGTTCAGTAGAAAATATAACATCCCAATTGCCACCTTATATAGAAAAATTAAAGGAACATTTTCAAAAAAATATGGCGGCCAGACTGCGATGTCTAAGGCAGAGGAGGATATCCTTGCCAATGCTATTAGTGTTGCAGCTGATTGGGGGTACCCGTGCGACTCAAACGACATAAAGGATATTGTTCAGAATTATATAGAAAGGGAAGGGAAAAATATACCCCAATTTGTAAATAGCAGGCCCGGAGAAACTTGGTTACAAAAATTTTTATGACGGCATAAGAAAACACTGTCAAAAAGGTTATGTCAGTCAATAAAAAAGAGTAGGGCAAAGATATGCCACAAGACAATGAATAAATATTTTGTCCCAAACAGACAAAGTTGCATTACAAGGAAATATGGCACAATCATTAAAAGATGTTTTTGAAAACTCCAGATTCAGAACTGCAGCACCTGTTGGAAGAAAAAAAAATTGACCGTATCAGCAGGCGCAAGCATATCTCGACAAGATGTTAAAACACCAGAAACTTCCACCGGAGAAAAACCTTTGCAAAAACGAAAGAAAAAGGTTTTGTCATCTTCCTCCTTTGAAAGTGACATCAATGAGAAGAAGTTAACTGTTGATAGTGATCTGGATCCGGAATCGTTTTCGGAATTAGAAAACGAAGTTGACATGGACATGGATGACTTTAACAAAAAGGAAACAGACATTCCACAAAGTAATTACAATGGTTTGAAATCAGGTGATTATATTATTGTTGGTTTGAAGACTAAGTCTGACACTATTAAAAACTACGTAGCAAAAATAATAAGTTGTGAAGATGATGAAACTTATGTTTGCAACTTTTTAAGGCCTTCTAAAATTCGAAATGCTTTTATTTTTCCCGAACAAAAAGGCGTTTACTGTGAAAAAGGCAGAAATAAAGCAAAAACTCGTGACATTTAAAACCTTAAGGCGAGGACAGATTCTATTTAAACATTTCGATTTCAAAAACTTCTAATTTGCGGCTACATGTATTCACCTATAGCAGAATAGTTAAATTTTTTAATTTTATTTTCTATTGTTCTTAACCAAAGGGTGACGGTTACCTTATAGATTTTGTTTATTTTTCCTAGAGTTTCTTTTTATGTTCACAAATACATTTTAAAATACAAATTTAACGTGTTTCATTAAAAAAACCTTTAAAACTGAACAGGTAAGATAGGTAGGTACTTATAATGTTAGAGGATACGTCTTTTTAAAATGTCTCTATCAAGACGCCTCAATTGTGGCCTGAATTGTTAAAAACATATTTAAAACAAGCAATTATCAAGTCGCCTCATTATGGGGCGACTTGATAATCCACCATTTTGTTTTTTTTGTCCTTAAGGAGGGGTATAATTCGTTTTTTAATTATTGCATTGGTTAGTCAATACCCGAAAGTTATCTAAAGTAATTTTTGTTTGATTCTACATTGAGTGATAACTGTAGAGCGCTAATTGTCTGAAAACAGTGATCAAGTCGCCCCGTTTTACGGTACTTTAAAGTTCGATTTGTATTTTTGCTGCCCTCTATGAAGTTTAGTTTTACTTCATTTTCTTGTCAATACGTCAAACCGCCAACTACTCCTTAATCTTATAACATCGGCGTTTATGGAAATCAAATTATAATTTGAAAACGCATTTTTAGTAGTTTATTCATCACAGACACGTCCTGCCGCGTGTTGGCGGCATGTATTACCGATCGATGAGGGGTTAATACTGACCACATACCTTCATAGAACGATTATAATTCTGGAAGTCTACGTTATTAAATTAAAGTTATCTTTTTCTTTTTTGGTTACACGAGAACCGGGGTAACAAAGATTACGAACCTTATTTCGTTACAAGCTTGGACCTTCTATCTTGATCGAAACAGAAGTTTTGCTTAGAAAGATCTGGCGCCCTTTAAATTATATTTTTTTGCATCTGTCTTATCTCTGACTAGTGTGAGTTGACCGTGCAGGTTTGTAAAACCTATAGCTTGTAACAGTTTCGGATTGCAATTCCTATCGGCCACATCTTGTGCTACCACTGACGACTTAACACCGACATCAACGTTTGAAGTGGTGTAGCTTGCGTCTCTACTAGAATTTGAAATGGAATAGATTAGTCTTTAGTGATGAATCCCGATTCTGTTTGAGGATGCATGCAATGTTTAATGTTCTGTTGAGCCGCATGTGCACCACACTGGGGATTATGATATAGGGTGCTATAGCATATGGGAGTAAGTCTCGTTTGGTATTCATCCAAGACAATATGAACGCTAGGCGATATGTTAACAAGGTGGTAAAGCCCCATATTTTTCCATTTTTTTAGCGGTTAAAATCGTGTCTTGGCATGGTAAAACTCTTCATAAACGAAAAGCCAATGTTAATTTTTTACTATAGCCATCTAGATTTCCCGACCTTTCGTCTATTGAAGATGTGTGGGACATTATGGTTAGAAGACTGTAGAACTTAACGCATTCTCCACAGACACAGGAAGCTATCCGTCATGAATTGCAAGTTGCTTGAGATACAATAACTCAAAATAAAATTGATCACCTGCTGGAATCAATGTTACGAAAAGTAAAAGAGTCTAAAGCCAACACATTATTAAATAAAATTTCTGTTTGTTTTTGTTCTTTTTTATTGAAATTTTAATTATTTACTACCTATTTACTTCTTGCCAAGTTTGGTCACAAAATTCCCACTCCTTCTTAGTGTTGCCATTTCAATATCACAGAGTATATATATGTAGAATCACGTCGAACTGTCGCGACTGGTTTACTATCAGTGCCAAAATTTGTTTTGCGCATATTGAACGCACGATACGTAATAAATTTTTTGTGATTGTATAGTGGAGTTCTAAAGCATTCAAACCCTGTATGTATTGATTGTATAAGTAACTATTACAAAATGTAATTTAAATTTTGTGCGAACAGTCTGTGGTCAAATTTAATATTTTATTCCGTTATCTGGTACTTGCTACAAAATTGTTTTCTAGTACTGGCCATTTTTTAAGTTAAAGTTTGAATAGTTTTATTTGCTTATAGGTACACACAATGTCGGCCGATAAAAGTGACGGTGAGACGAAGAAAAAGAAAGGTCTTAATAATATGCACAAAACCGGGAAAAATGTCGCAGATCGTTATCATTAAATATTAAAAATAATTAAAAAAATATTAATTATTTGTTTTGCATTGTAAATAAACCTTAAAATGACAGTACTGCTGGATTTACACCTAACTGTACACAAAGTCAAATTGTTAGCATATAAAAGTTTTGCATAAAAAGAGTTATTTCTTATTTTTATGTTAATTATTTTTTTTAATGAGCAATAATCTTCCATTATGACAAAATACTACTTACCTTGACATCGTTTTTTCATTTTTGAAATATTTTGGTGGAATCTTTATTTCTCTTCATCATTCATCTTTCCTAAATTAGCAGGAAAGAAAAAATAAACTTAAAGCAACGTTTGACACTTTAAATATTTTAGCAAATTAGCCACGATATCTTTATAATTTTAACTTTTTTTATTTTCCAAAAGATGTTTACAAACATTTTAAAAACAAATTCATTCTGTCAGCTCGAAACCATTCATGGTATATTAAAAATGTTCATCTTTGACAAGTTTCTACATTTGTGAATCAATAAATATTTTTTCACAAACTTTTGCATCAGATAACTTTGAAAATTCATCTCTAAGTATTTAAACAATTGCCTTTTTTCTAGTGCTTTCAGAAACTGTTTAATCAATCCTAATGTAATGTGTAGAGCGGGTAAAATCACCAAAATAGAATACACTAACGGCTCAAATGATATATTAAATTTTCCAAGAACAATCTCGATCCGTGGGTGCCACTCTTCTATTGGGCCATAATGCTGAACTGCTCGGTTATTCCACAGGCACAAAAAACAACAATATTTGGTAAACTCGCCTTGCAGTCCAAGTAATAAAGAAATAACCGCTACAGATTTATGGTTTTGAGTTACCATTTTAAATTAAAACGGCTTTGAAACTTAACAACGAGACAATAAACAATAACCATTCTGCAGTGTTACATTCAACATTCATTTCATGCAAAAACCCAATTATATCAGTACAGTAACACAAATTTATTTAACTTTTTATGAAGAACTGACCTTTTCATGACGTTTATTCAATACAGAAATTTTTGTAGTCGAGTTCTCAAAATTTGTGACTTTTTTTGGTTAAACCCAATTTTCGTGTCAAATCATTGAGATCTGATTGAGTAATGAGATGTCGTTTGTTAGAAAGAACATACGTGAAATCGGTTAAAAATTACATCTTCAAAACATCGTTTATATCTTCCTCTTCCATGGAATTTGTAAAAGAATTTGAATGCATTGAAGTTAAAAGCTCACAATCAGTTCTTTGCAACGATTTGTTTACAGATGGAATGTCTAGATACGTTTATTCTTTTTTGAAAAACTCTTCAACAGCAGTACCAGACCGTGATATGACAGTTGGTTTCAGTTTTCAGTGATAGTAATGAAAAACATTAGCGAACACTTAGAAATAAACTTGAAGATTTTGAACAAAAATCTCAAAATTCAGTACATTAGATTGCGTCTTTTCTGCTAACGGTACGAAAGTAGTTTTTGTTCTCTACGGCAACATTAATTGTTATCAAAATGTAAACTTTAATAATACAAATGGGGAAAAAAGTGTGCAACTTAATTTATGTTTTTGATGTGATATTGAAGAAAACAAATTTTTTTAATAACTGTTTTTTTATTTTATTAGCATAAATTTTACCTATGAAGAAGCTTTTATGCAGCAACATTATTTTTCTTCTCTGATACTTTATGCGCGTAAAGATCAAAACCATTTTTTTAAAAACAGAATAGAATGTGTTATTGAAATATTTTCCGAGTTTTTTTAAGTAGTTTTAAATCTTGGTTAAAATTTGAAATCAATTTAAAATACTTTGTAGCCATTGTGAGCCACATGACTAAAGTTTGCACAATTTAAATTCCCATTATTTCAGATGTGGTGGGTGCTGATGATGGATCTCACATACCTATAAAAGTTCCTACATTCCAACATGACAGCTATGTTGACAGATATATGCAACATTCAATTAATCTAATGATTATGTGCACATCACAGCACATACTGACATTTGTGTTCATTGGCTTCCCTGGTTCAACCCATGGTAATCAGTAATAAGTTTTTTTTTACTTATGTTTTTTCTAATTGTTAGTTTTTTCAAAATATGGAAACTAGAAGACCTAATGTGTATTTTCCTATACCAGAAAAACATATAATTAGAGACGGTGCATTTTCTATAAAACCTTGGCAAAATGGAAACTTGAATAGAGTACAAATTCACCATAGTAATTGTTTAAGCTATCGAAATGGTGACATCTGCTTCTGTATTCTATAACTTTTGTTATTTTAATAATAATACATGGGATAGACAAGTAATGCTTGAAAAGAACAACCATGATGATCAAGAAGTTCCTCATAGAAATGACAGATAACAACTAATTATAACATGAAGTTCAACATTTTGTCTCGCTGAACATTTTGTTCGGCAATTAGTTCAATTAATTTATTCTTGAAAACATTGTTTTAATTTTGATGCTTTTCAATTATTTTTGTATTTGCACTTAGAAGCTGAATTAATCTTTGTACACTTCCAAATTTATTCATTTTGTGTTTATCTGATTTTATGAGGCAACTTTGTCTTTTATAGAAATCAGGCTGTGCATTTTGGTAAAATATAGTAGAGGTTTTCTGTTGTCTGATTTACGCGCTTTACATGGCTAAGATATTGCTTCTGCAAATTGGAAAACTTTGGCTGCATTTTTCAGCCCCATTATATCCTAATTTATAACCAGTTTCTTCCATTTTATTTGCAATATTTTTTTCCAAATTTGACTTTTTTGATTTTTTTGTCATCTAACTGTTGTTGTTGATGATATTTTTCTGGTAATGACAAAAAAAATCTGTAGCTGCATAACTATTTAACGACAATTCATGAATTTAAATATTTACTGTTTAAAAAGGTAATTGTAATTAAATTAAATAAATTGAATCTAGCTCGGTGGATTTCATGTTTGTCTGCCAATTTGAGGTTTTGAGGTTATAATAGTAATAACCGCTGTTGTTCCAGACCAGAAAATTTAAAAAACAATTCTAAGAACACGTTTTTTCAAAAATTTATTTTTTTCCAAATTTAAAAAAAATGTGTAAATAACCATTTATTTTCCTTATTTAAATTTAATTTTTTTACATGTATTAGTTTTGGTTTAAATATTTGCATTAAATAAATTTTAAATTTTGATATAAAAACTAAAAAGCGCAAATCTAATTAAATAAACATTTTTAATTGTAAAAAAATATAAATTAAATTATTTACTGGTTCCTTTAAAATTATACATAGATTATAGTTAGTTCATTCTGTATATATGCTAAATTTTGTTAATATAGTTTATTCGACCACATCAGTTCATATTGAAACAATGTAAAGTTGAACTTCATAGTTGGTATTTTTAGTAAAACCTCAACATTTGACATAGTTTACAATTCAAATGTTTGCGGTTGCTCATAATTCATTTAAAAGTAAATAAAGACAAATGCTTTAGTTTAATCTATTTTTGTTGATTATATTTTTGGATAATCTTTTATTTCTTTTTAATGCAACGTTTTTATTCAATTGCTAACAAAAAAATTAGAAATATAGTCAAACGAACAACACAACAAATAGACAAAGAAATTATTGCTAATTATGTAATTGTTTTTGAGGAAAAAATTTGAAAACTTAGTAAAAGAAAGTGTAATATACTTATGTGTCCAAAATAAGAATACACAGTATGTAAACGGTAGAAAATACCGGTCGCAAAAATTCATTATTTATCGTTTTCAAAATTTTCCAAAAAATTAAATTTTTTGAACTTTTGATTTTTTCAATTTTTGTATTAGAAAAAAAAAGAAACACTTTAAATTTGACTCTAAAGCCAAAAATAGAGAAAAAATGAGCTTTAATATTTTCTTACTCTTAAATGTAGTAAGCGTTGGAATAATTGCAATACAGTGAGACCTCCATGATCCGAACTCATTAAATGATAAATGATCCGGATAAATTAATAATTTGAATTCTTGAAGAATTAGAAAATAGTACATTAACAAAAATTATTTAAAACAGAAGCATACTTATTACCTTTTATATTATTTTGTAAAGCAGTTTGTAATTTTTGTTGGCTTGATACTTTTCTGGATTATTATTAAACCGTTTATTTTAATCTTTGAAGTACAAGAAGATTATATAGTGGGATATTATTTTCTTCTGCCCACTTTATGCAAACATTGAAACTTTTAACTGCCTCGTCATTCTTAACAGACTTGTTTGTATTATTTCAGTCTGAATCTTTATTGTCACTATCAGAACGTTCGTCTGTAGCATCTGTCTTCAGGTGGTAACCAATCTTCATCATTTTCAAGCCAGTTACTTATTTTCACGTTTGTGAGATTTTACTCAATTAGAACATTGAGCAAATTTGAAACATTTGTTGAATATTTATGAATTAACAAAAACAAATACTAAACGAAAAATTGTGATCTTAACAAATGTTTTTTTTTTTGATAAAATATTTTTGTCAATCCGATGACATTTTGATCCAAAGGTTACAAAAGTGCTGTACAATTTGGTGGAAGAAACAATGTTGTAAATTGTCTATTCTCACTAGTCAGTTCTTCTATGGTATAAATGAATAAATGACCGATGAAACCAATCTAAAAAAATTGTTGTAGTCATACATACATTGGCAGATGATTTGTTTTCAACAAGTATGTTCACATTTTGAATTACTCTTAGTTTTTTGCTTTTTCTATCACTAACAAAGCGTTTTTTTCTTATTTTGCGAACCAGCGTTTTTTCAAGCAACATTTTTCAATATAGAGCAAATTCATCTGCATTGTATATTTAGGTAGCTGCTAAGTTTAATTGTGTTATCTTCTCTGGAAATGCAGTTAGGAAAGGTTTGACGGCACTTTGATCATTAGAGAGTTTTTTGTCGCACACAAAGAACATGCTTTTTTTAGTTAGAAATCCAATTCATGCTCTAAAATTATCATTTCTATAGGTTTTGGTATAAAACTGTTTTGCTTTGGCAGCTAAATTTTCATAGAAAATTGCAACGTGCCTTGACTGTGTACAAAACTATCCATACAAACGAGTTTCTATTTTTGAATATTTGGCTTTTTGTAAAGTTTTTCCTGCGCCGGCACCGGAATCACATTTCTCAATAAATCTAAAAGAAGTGACACATACATGGTAAAAAGTCAAAATAGTCTACAATTAATCATACCTTTTGATTTTGTCTTTGTTCTTTTTTATATCGGAAATTGTTGATGTTCCATCCTCGTATTTATTTGCCAACATTTTACCACTTGCACCATGCGCTAGCCTTTATATTATATCGGATTTTTATTTTATTGACAACGTAATATGTTTTTTTAGAAATCGTTTTAATATATATGCGTACGTATAAAAAATGTTTATAATGTAACAACCAACAGCTAAACAACTATTAATCTTCAAACGCGATACGTAGCAGTCAAAACAAAGACACACATTAACTGCTACTGCTTACATAAACTCCCAGATATCAAGCCAGTCGAATCTAAGAAGTTAGAGGAATCCCGCACAATAGAGTAATAGCAAAGACTTGCACGGCCAAAGTTTATACTAAGATGAGAACGTCTTCCGTGTTTGGACCGTGTCATTGTTGTAACCGAAGTTGCCAAGGTTTTGCCCACTTTCGTAAGGGGCTTAATCAAGGCGTCAGAGAAATTGAAGAACTCAAACAAGCAACCGAAATCTTAACTACAAACTTTTTAAAAGTTAAGTACTCAACTTGTAAACCAAGCCAGATTCTAAACTCTGAAAAGGTAAGAAAGAAAACGATAAACTTGAAAAAGCAAATGAAAATCTAACAAAGAACCACTACAGAGTTAGGTAATCAACTTGTGAACCAAGTCAGATTCCAAACTCCATACAAGTGACTTAAGAAGAAATAGCATCCGTATACAAAGAAGAAGTATCGTCACAGCTGGTTAAGCTCGAGTCAAATTGGGTTACCGTTGAAAGAGGACGTGTTTTCGATAAAAGAGTAATAACCGTGAACCAAGAAGGGAATAGCTCAAAACCATGATCACGATTGAAGTTATTGGGGTTCTATGCTCTCTCGGAGCTTCCTGTTAAAATAGAGTAAAGGTTTGGCAATCACCGAAACGTTATCAAAATTTATTTTGTGACTTGCAGTAAAATGATATTCAGCAACCACAAACTTAGAAATACGTTTTTTCCTTATACAACGAACATGTTCTGAAATGCGAGTAATGACGGAACGACCGGTTTCATCAATGTAGATCTACAACTAAGTTTGTTTTACAAAAAAATATTTTTTCTATATAAATTTAGAATCCAATGCAATGCAGCGCCTGTTAGTCTTTATGCAATTGCCGAGAACAACGAAGGTGTTTTATTAAGTTTGAAGTGAGCTTTTTGTCCTAAAACGTTTTCTAAAAAAGCAATGGTTGAGTGGGGTGTGCACTTTGAAAGGTATGTATTTTTTATTTATTGTACATTAGATATTTAAAAGAAAAACTTATTGATTTCAACAAAAGAAACATTAGAGAATTTAAATACAATAACGCTTTTAACGTTTAAAAAATGTTTTTTTTGTATTTTTTATGTTTTTTATTTTGGTGTTCTATATGTAGGACGCTAGGCAGTTATGTGTCTACCACAATTTTTATAATTTTAAGGGGTTTTCTCTAAATGATGCCCTTGCTATGATCGAAGATGTTCATGAATCAGCAAGAAACGTTGATGGGATAGTTATTTTTCCCCCAACCAACGCTTGTGCAGATATAACGGATGAGGATTCGGGGGATGAAAATACGGTTTCCATAAATAACTTGCCCGGATCATATTTACAAGCTGCTGTCGAGCTTTTTCGGGCTTCAGATTCTTCGTCCTCAGATGAAGAAGACGACATACCCTTGTCTGAACTGCGGTCACCACAATCTTCAACATCGAAATCAAAATTTATTCAAGAAATTAAGAAAAAAAAAGTTTATAATTGGGTAGAAAAAGATTTAACACTCTCGGTTTGCAATCAGTTTCCGTATGTAAATGAAACAACTAATGAATCTCCTGTCGAATTGTTTTCAAAGTTTTTTGATGACGAGTTGTGGGAAATAATGACAAACATGACTAACAGATACATTCAACAAAAAAAAACCAAATTATTACCAAAAATGAGATAAAGTGCTTTATAGAAGTGTTAATTCTGAGTGGATACGTTGTCTTGCCACGTCGGAGAATGTACTGGGAACAAGACAAAGACGCACACAATGAGATTGTCGCAGAATCCATAAGTCGGGATAAATTTCAATTTATTTTGTCTCCTATTCATGTAGTCGATAATGGAAATTTATGTCCCAAAGATAAATTTGCAAAAGTACGTCCTTCGTTCGAGAAATTGGAAACCAAGTTCTTAGAACATGCACCCCTAGAAGAAACATATTTTGGCAGACATAGCTGTAAGCAATTTATACATGGCAAACCGATCCGCTGTGGATACAAGGTTTGGGTTGGCGCAACTAGACTTGGTTATGTCGTTTAGTTGGAACCTTATCAGGGTGCATCAACAAACATTAGCAAGAATTATGCCGAGTACGGAGTAGGTGCAGGAGTAGTTTTAGAGTTTGTGGACGCTCTAAAATCGAAATATCAAGGAATCAAATTTCATATTTTTTTTGATATTTTTTTTACATCAATGCCACTAATGGAAGTGCTGACTGAAAAACAAATTTATGGAGCAGGCACAATAAGGGAAAACCGTATTCCTGGAAATCCACTACTAAATTCTAAGTTGATCAGAAAAGAAAAACGTGGGCATTTTGATTTCAAAAAAATAGGAGACCAAAACATTGTAGCAATAAAATGGCATGACAACAACGTGGTCAATATTTGCTCTAATTATGGTGGCGACGAGCCCATTCACCAAGTAAAACGGTATTCTCAAAAAGAGAAATAAACCATTCAGGTAAAAACTTAGAGAAATCTAATAAGTTGTTTCATTTTTTACAATTTTTTTAGGTGCAGCAACCTCATGCCATCCAAGTTTATAATACAAATATGGGCGGAGTGGATCGATCTGATCAAAATATCAGTTTATATGGCGTATCTATCAGAAGAAAAAAGTGGTATTTTCCTCTGATAGCTCACTGTGTGGATTTAGCGGTTCATAATGCTTGGCAATTACATCGTAAACAAAGAGATCCTTTAGATCAGCTGGCATTTAAGAGAAGACTTGCAAGGTCATTACTGATGGAAAATCAGAAACCCAGATCTTACTCTAGAGGACGACCTTCCACATCATCAGACGATTCACGTTATGACCGAATTGACCATTTCGTCACACAACAGGAAAAACAAACCAGATGTGGACAGTGTCATCAAAAAGCGTTGACAAGATGCATTAAGTGTGACGTGGCAGTTAACGTAGAGTAAAGTTTTATCGAATTCCATACTAGGAAATAATGAATGAACGGAACAGTCGTACATGCGCCTAACGTCCTATATATACGACGACCTTTTTTTGTTATTATTATTATTGTTTATATAAAAGTTGTTCTCTCTTGCTTATAATAAAGCATTTAACATAAATAACCGAAAATTTCAATTAATTTTTTTGTCAAAACGTTTTAGGCATATCTGGGTTAAAGTAATTTGGTCCAATAAAAACATGATAACTAACAATGGCCTTTTCAACCGGCGTAATAAAGAAACAAACAAAAACAGCAAGGCATCAACATCGATTTGGTTTTAATATGTTGATAGCCTTTTTGGATAGCAGAATAATAGGATCTTTTATTTACCACAACAATTTAAATTCCGAAAAGGATCTCGACCTGCTTTGGACTATAGCTTGGTTGAATTACATCTAGCAATCGTTAACAACTACTAATTTTAACAAGATAGTGTACCTACGCATAATTCAAGAAATATCAGAGAGTATTTGTCGCAGAAGTTTTCTAAAAAATCGATTAGAAATTACACTGCAGTAGCTTGACTAGCCCGATCACCGGATGTAAATTCGTTGGATTTTTTCTTTTGGGGTTTTATCAAAAACCAAGTGTATGACGCAACTTTTAAAAATAAAGAACAGTTATTGGCATCGGTTATAGCAGCAGTTAATACAATCTCATTAGAAATGATAAACCATGTATTAAATTCTACTGTAACAAGAGCATAGTTATGTCGAGAAAATAATGGCAATCTATTTAAACACTCCTAATAGTTTTTTGACATTTTGTTTTAACGCCTACTAGATTTAAGAGTAAGAAAAAATTAAAGCTCATTTTTTCTCTATTTTTGGCTTTAGAACCACAATTTGTAATGCAGTGTTGAGTATTTAATAAAAAGTTTTACCTTCTTTCCAAGAAGCAAAGGCTTAACCCGTTTGAAATGGACAAAAAAACATCTAAAGTGGATAACACATCAAGGGCAAAATTTATTATTTAGTGATGAATCAACTTTTAACATCAATAATCATGCTGGAAATACGTATGACAGAAGGTTTCCTGAGGAAGAATTTTTGCCAAAATGTATCATTCCAACAATTAAGCATCCAACTTCAGTTATGGTGTAGGGTTACATCTCCTCCCGAAGAGTTGGTCCGCTCCATATCATCTCTGGAATGATAAATGACACAAAATACATCAAAATACTACAGAATAAAATGCGGTGCACCATGCTATAAAGCAACGCTTGTTAAATCATGGGTATAGATTAATGAAATTAACAGATTAGATTGGCTAGCGCAATCTCCCGATCTAAATCCCATTGAAAATTTGTGGAACGGAATATCAGAAATCATATCAAGAAAAAAACTAACGACCAAGGTCACTCTCATGGAATCTCTAATTGACGCCTGGCATCACTGTACCACTAGGGACGAACTGAAAAAACTGGTGATGTCAACTAGTCATCAGAAAAATGGGTTGGCCGATTAAATAGTAAAATTAGTTTTAAATTAGATATTAATGCAGTATATGTTTTTTTTGTCAAATTTTTAATATTTTGCATAAAACTTTTTTTACTAAATTACTTCAAGGTTTTTTTATTTTATCGTTGTCATTAAGTCCTTAGTTAAGATAAAGCTAATATAGAGGACATGGTTGAAATGCATTTGAATGAAGTGCTTCGAAGTATATTTTTTCTAAACTTTATAAGGTGATGCACACCACTGTAAAAAAATTAAGTTGATATGGTTCCTCGTAGACGAAACGTCGGAAAAAAATTTTAAAAACGGCATTTTGCAGAGCTTAAATTAACCTTTTTACCAATCTTGGACGTTTTAGTTAATTGAAATGAAGATGGTTTATTATCACATTCAGTTTATCGAAAACATACCCATACAGATAGATATTTGAATAGATTGTCTCATCATCACCTTTCTTAAAAATTATCAGTAGTGAATTCTTTAGTGCACAAAGCTGTTTCTTTAAGTCAACCTCAAAATCTTCAAAAAGAGTTGAATAATCTAACCAACGTGTTAGTAGCGAACAATTACAAAAAAGTATAAAACGATCTCTTCCAAAGTTTATGTCTGCTAAACCAAGATGTCTCAACCAGTGTCGATCGCTTATATCTACCATATGTCAAAAGTACTACGGACCGTATAAAAAAAATGTTTTTGTGAAAGTAATTCATCAGCAAGGATAAATTAGAGTTTTTAGAAGCCATGTAAATAAATATTAGTTTTCATTGAAAAATATCTCTCCCAAAAAGTATCTTGCACCAAACACGTAAAAATTATGCATTAATATTACTTTTCTGTAAATAAAAACAAACATAAAGGAATAATTAGCACTTTCTATTGTTTTTTCTAATTATAAATCTTTAACGTGTTTAACGAAATCAAATTCAATGTTAAAACCAAGTCTTGCTATGTGAAAATTTGAAAATATACAAAAAATTAAATCTTTAGTTTTAGCGCAAGTTAAAGAAAAAAATGTTTTCTGGTCTTGACATTGTTCGATAAGCTAAAACTGACAGACGATGAATAAATCTCATTAAAATCTTGTATAATTTACGAAAAATATCGATTTTTGAAATTAAAACAATTTTGAAGAACGGTCATTTTCTAGCTAAGTGAAAATCGTTCGGTATATCTAGTAAATAGGTGTTTAGACAAGCACAAATTATTGCCGAAAAAGTTTAAAAAAAATCAAAAATTTAAAAAATCCATTCTGATGTGAAACGAATTTTTTCACAATACATAAATATTCTTATTGTGAGCAGCATATATTGCGTCATGTGACTATCAAATATAATCAAGATTTGTTTTTTTTTTTTAGTATTTGTTTAGTACTATATCGTTTATTTAGTAATGGATTCAGACCCGCACCGTATATAAGGGCAAGGTCGTGTGGTGCACGACGGCGCCGAAAAGCCTCAAAACTAAAAAGTAAAAAAAAAGATAAACCAAAACAAACATTGTCAAAACAAAATTTATAATGATAAAAAAAACCAGTAAGGAATTGCTAGCTATTACATTGTTATTTATAAAAATTTATATTTTTTTAAAATAACTTGAAATAAGTAATGCTGAGAAAATACTTTCGAGTTTGAGTTTGAAACGTCGAAACATTTCCATTTTTCATGAATAATTTGACAATTTGTTTACTTACGTATTAATTTCTTTACAGTATACAGGATGTCAAAAAAAATAAAAAATTGTCTGGATACCAAAATTTGCTGAATAAAACAAAAAGAGAAGAAGAACTGGAAAACCATGTTAAAATTACGCATTTTTTTTCAAAACTGGAGTCTACTTTGCCAAATATTAATAACAACAATAATACAGCTGAATCCCAATATTCTGAACCTGTACTTAAAACAAGTATCAGCAGCAGACAAGAAACTGATCTTCTAGAAAACAATTTATCATCTTCCAGTTCCGCTGATATTGAGAAATCAACACTGAAAAATTACCAGAACGGAAAATATGAGTCAACTTTCGAAAGATGCTGCACTATGGCCAAAGAAATTACGTCTTAATAATATTCAAGAATTAGTAGAACGTGGCCCTGCTCATTATCAAAACAAAAAGGATATTTATCCGAGAGATAGTTCGGAGTCAGGGCCTAAGTTTTCCTATAGTTACTTCTTTAGAATTTTACCGAACACAGAAAAAATTGAGCGTTTTTGGTTGTTGTATTCCGAAACAAAAACTTCACTTTACTGCTTCTGTTGCAAAATTTGTAATGACAGCGATTTGAAATCTGTTCGCCTCAGTGATGAATCTGGTTACAATGACTGGCAGCATTTAAGTAAACATTTGTTGTTGTTTTAAAATTGCTAGATCTTTCTAACCGTTTTAATAAAAATGAAATAATTGATTCTAAAATTCGAAATGTAATAAACAGAGAAACTAAATACTTGCAAGCTGTTATAAAAAAAAATTTCTACGTGATTCAGTTTTTTGGTCAGAAAAATTTAGCTTTTCGTAGAAGTAGTAATAAGTTGTTTGAGAAAAACAATGGTAACTTTTTAAAATGCTTATAAATGATTTCCAACTTTGACCCGATTATGTCATAATATACAAAACGCTCTCAAATAAAAGATTACAAAAACCATCTCGGGGATAAAATACAAAATGAAGTAATCAACTTGATCGGTGAAAATATCGAATCCAAAATTTTAGAACTAACTAAAAAGGCAAACTATTATTCCATATTATTAGATTGCACTCCTGACTCTAGTCACCAAGAACAAATTTCAGATTTGTTAGTTTATAGAGCACGGGAATTAGTATAGGAGAACATTTTTTATTATTTTGTCCTATAGATTATTTGTCGGGTGAAGGCTTGACAAAGTTTCTTTTGTTGGCGTTTGAGAAAGAAGGTTTAAATATCAACGATTTGCGGGGTCAGGGTTACGACAATGGGGCAAATATACGTGGTGGGCATAATGGTCTACAAAAAAAATTTTGATATCTATCCGCGAGCTTTCTTTGATCTTTGTTGCAATCATACCTTAAATTTGATCGTCAATGATGCCGCAAAATCGATTACTTTGAGCATCAATTTTTTTTCTTTAGCTCAAGAACTGTTTGTATTTTTTTCAGTTTCTGCTAAACGCTGGTCAAATCTAATTTATCTAATGTAACAAATTTAATTTCAAACCCTTTATCAAATACTCGATGTTCTAGTACAATAGATGCAATAACTATTTTTTTGTGCTGCCAACATTGCAAACGTCAATATTCGTTCGTTAGTGTAGTTACGTAATGAACGAAAAAAGCTCTAGGGTGGCAAAATGAATACTAGGAATCCACATAAAAGTAAGTGTTCAAAGTCAATTAATATATTAGAATGAGTATGCGACAGGTGGAAAAATCATTTTAAAAATCTTGAAATTCAGTTAAAATTGAAGAAAAACCATGTTAAAGTTAATGTCAAATCTGACAGATTTAGTAATAAATGTAGTACCAACATATTATGTTTGTTTAATTTTTTTATTTTTTCAGAAAAGAATGTAATGTTATGAAAGGCAACACAAAAAATAATGTACATTACTCTCGTCGAAAGAATCATAGCATAACTCACTCACATGCAACGCTCGGCCGTGCGGCCTCGCGTCGCATTAACGTTCGTTATGCTATTTCTTACTTTCGACTCTTGTTACGTAAACTACTATTTGTACTCCCCGCCTGGGAAGTGAAGTTTTACATACGTGTGTAGCCAATCAGGAAATTGTTATTCCCGCACGAGTGCGGAAAAAATTACAAAAAACACTGGCATTTACAGACAATTAAACAATAATATTATAATGCAATTATAATTTGTAATTGTTAAAAACTGTTTTCCCAATGTTTTTTATTAATAAAAACAAGAAGTACACTTAAAAAAACTATACAAAGTATACAAAATATGATCAGCACAAACACTTTTGACATAAAATGTCAATTCATAGCACTCTACACTTTTCATCAAGGTGGCTGTATCAAAATTTGACATTAATATAAAATGATTGCTTCTGCTTATCAAAGGAAATATTTGCTCGTTACAAAAAATTATGTACAAACCTCTTTCGGGAAAATCATTTTAGCATTCGCGCTATTAAAGCACTCCCTCACTTCGTTCGCTCGTGCTTTAAATGCGCTCATGTAGGAAAAACTTTTTCCCGAACTTGGTTCGTAAATAACTATTAAGGTATCAAGGTTTATGATGCTCTGTTTGAAATAAGCGACGAAAATAAAGTAAAAATTTGTCTGCACCGTTGGCCAAAAAATTGGAAAATTTTGAGTTCATTTGCATTCTTATATTGTGGTTTAGTATTTTAAGTAAAGTTAACATTGCTAGTAAAAATATTCAAAAACCAAACTTTGATGTTGCTCAGTGTTATAATCATTTAAATAATTTGAATATTTTTTGAAAGCTTATCGCTCCGACAAAAGTATTAATGATCTATTGATTAATGGTAAAGAAATAGCATCCAGCTTAGACATAGAACTTAAATTCAAAAAACAAAGACGTCTAAGACCGCGAAAAATAAAAAAAACATTTTGATTATGAATGTGACTATGAACCGATCCACGAAGAAACTTTAAAGTTCAAAGTTGATTGCTTTTTTAATGCTCTAGATGTAATCATAACATCAGTGGATGAGAGATTCCAATTACTTTCTTCTTACTTTAATAATTTCGCGTTTTTATGAAATATTGACAAATTTAAAAATTATTCTTAATAAATTGAAAATTTATTAAACGACAAAACTAGCAATGAACGAGACCTAACTGCCGTGGAACTTGTTAAAGAATTGCAATATTTACAAAATTTTGATGAAAAAGTTATTACGTCTCCAGAAGAAAGTTATATAACAATTAACAACTTAGTGGATTCTCTTCCTAATACAAGCATAACACTTCGTATTTTATTAACAATGCCGGTTTCTGTTGCTACCGCAGAACGATCTTTTTCAAAACTCAAAATAATAAAAAAATATTTAAGATCGACTATGGGGCAAAATCGACTAAGTAATCTTGCTATCATTTCAATAGAAACGAATCAGCTAAAAGAATTAGATACCGAAGATTTAATTAAACAATTTGCAAAAATGAATGCACGGAAAACTCAATTCACTTAGCTAAAATATTAATATCAATACCTAATACCTGTATATTAACCTTTAAAAGGTGACATGTTGCATTATTAAAATAATATATTGTTTTGTTTTTATTTGTCGATCAGTTTCGTCCTGTGATATATAAACGAGTATTTTTAATGTTTTTAATATTTTTTTTTATTTCTTGTGCTTTTGTATCATATATTACATTTAAAACTAAAATACAAAAATTTTGAGTTGTAATACTGTTAGAATATATTTCTGTTTTCTATAAGTTTATAATTATGTTATGTACCTCAATGAAAAAATACTTGTATGGGTTATGACTTGTACTTGTAAAATATAAAAATGAAAATAAATTTATGAAAATATGAACGTAATACAAATTTGGGGCGTTATTTTAAATTTGCACAAAGGCGCGTGCCTGAATGAATTATATAGAAAATAAATAATAAAACTTAAGTGCATATTTTTAGTGTTTTTTGTTTATACTTGCATGCACATTTCAAGTGTTTTTAATGCATAACTATCTGAAGCTTAATAATGTCGTTTTTAATAACTAACGATGTAATAAAACTTACATAATGCACTTCTGTTTAGAAAATAAAAGATGTGAGTAATACAAAATACAATACTCAGTAAAGTTTAAATTAGTTTTACTATATTATGAAAGAATGTTTGAAGATGATGTGTGACGTGCAATAGAAAATAGGAAGAATTTATGTTCTAAGCCAACTATTTCTGAAGGCGACAGAACGAAACATATCATACAGCTTTTCCAGACAACCAAATAGATTTCGAGAATCTTTTAGCTAGTTATTCGAAGGCTACACAAATCGCGGTCGACTGTAATAAGCTTACTAGGGTAGACAAATGGTTGAATTGGCCACTTTTTTCATGTTGACAGATGTACGTGGTTAATAAGTCGGAAAACTGTTGTCACTTTTTTCTGTAGAAGTCGAGAAATTTAGAACTTTATCCCCTTGTTTGTAGCTTTTTTCTATTATTAAAGCGTATTAAATTTTATCGCCTTCTTACACGATTTAATGAAAACTGTGATTAGTTTGTGTTTAGTCAGTTTGATACTATAAATGCCTTTTAACTTCGTGTATTTGCTGCAGATTAATTTCTAAATCAATTACAGTAGATTTGTGTCAATACATGAACGTAGTAATATCTAAAATACTGTTAAGGTTACACATAAAATTTTACGACTATGATTTGCAGTTACCTAGAAAATACAGCAATTTGGTACTTACATAGATGAACAAGAGGATAGCTTATTTAATTATATCATTCAAGTACAACAGATTAAGTTCAATTTTCTCAATGTTCTTGTTTTAACTTCCGATACGCGCAAATTTGCAGCGATAGAATATGTACAAAAATACGATTAACATCATACACTCATCAATTTAATTACTAAGGTTAAAACTGTCAATTTTTATTTTATAAAAATACAAATATGCTTTTAAAATATAAACAAATTCAAAACTTTATTTTTAAAAGCATTTTGCAGTTTAATTTATGAAAGCATTTTAAATCCTACATTTAAAAAACGTTTTTAACGAGTAGACAAACTAAAAACCAACTTGCTTTGTCAAAAATATTACTTTTAAGAAAGAAGTGACATGCTGGAACTAAGCCTAAAACAACACAAGAAGAGCACCAGAAAAACTACTCAAACCGATTGACCAAGTGGAGAAAAGTAGATTTCTACTTCACATTGTATCGCCCATACACAAGCACAGTGTTTACTCTGATGGAAAGGTTAATGAACAAAGTGTTCAGTTACTCGTTGACACGTAGCAATATAGACCATCATTCTCTTTAATATGTTACTAGAAGATAAAAAGAAATCACTAATAAAGATTCGATTTGGTACAGCGAATGACAAAGAAATACGTTACGTATACACAAACAAATCAAAGTAACCATTACTTTGGGAAATGGAATACTTGACCATTAAGTACTGGTAGCCGACAGCACGACGTTATAAAAAAGTATGGGTTTTATTCCTTTTTATTCTCATTCTTTGTAAATATAGTTTGATTTTTGGGCATATGTATTTATGTCATTTTGGTCGATTTTATTGCCATACGTTTCATGTACATTTCATAATTTATTGCTTCCAACAGTCATTATTATTATTTGGTTTTGTGTAGATTACAAACAGCTTAACAAAAACATCACAAAAACAATTACTTTTTGTCTATAGTTCTGGAAACCTTTTCAGGATTTCAGTGGTTTTTCACGTTAGATTTGAAGAGCGGTTGCTGAAAGATATAAGAAATCTTAAATTAACATAAAAGAAGTACCACGTGTTTAAGAAGAAAGTAATAAAGTGAAGGCAGAAAAAAAAAGGCCGTGACACAAATCGCATTCATTGTGGGTGTAATCAAAGTACAAAAATTCTATTTAGTTTTATTATTTAAAATTTTCACCAGTTACTCTGTTACAAATTTGGCGGCAAGGCAAACATTAGTATTTATTTTTTATTAAACTTAGGAATTTAACGTTTTTTTGGACGAAGTGGTTTGATACGTAAAAAAAATTTCAAGAGGAAGGCAGAAGCGAATGTTACAGGTGTTGCAAGTAGTGTTGCAAAGTAGCCAATTTAAAAATATATAATATTAATGACGACTAAGAAATTTTTGTTGAAAGACTGGATCAATATTTTATCGCACATGGAATTGATGAGGCAAGAAGGTTGTTATTTTGATCACCTCGATTAGTGAAGAAAAATAAAAAAAATAAAAAAGATAGGATCAGATTGTGAATTTATTAAATGATTGAGTGAATGACAAGTTTGTGGTTGGATTAAAGCCAAAGCCTATTGTGGATCGGTTATGCAAAAAAAAACAACTAGGCAATTAAACGACCTACTTGAGGTAGTACTAGCAAAGGAAGTAGTTATTAAAAAAGTTAAAAGTGTAGAAGTTTTTTGAATGCAGAATTAAAGCAAGCAACAAAAAGCAGTTCGCGAGAAGGTTCGTGTTCTGAAAAAGAGTGAAAATATGGCAAGAATGGTGGACACGCATGATACGGTACCTTTTTCATTGTGGAAGGTGCAATCAAAACCTTACTGCGGAGAGATATTTGAACACAATTCAATTTACCTTTAATCAGTAACTAGGTTTATTTTAAAGGAGAAAAAAAGAGGCAAATACAGACAGTTTCAAATTTAGCTTAGAGTAGTCTGCTGCTTCCTGTTTTGAAAGCTAACGGCTCGGACATCCGTTTGTGTGCTAATTTTTTAAAATTTTAATTGATGATATTTTTGTGACTTTACAGGGAGGGGGAGGTAAAACACTTTCCAAACTAAACTTTTTAATCGCGTACAATCAAATAGTACTGGATGAGAAGACATCACGATTATTGACTTTGGGACAAAACTGCCATGTTCAATTTTCCAAGGTAATATTTAAAAAATTTTACAACATTACAGAGCCACCGTGAATTACTTAGATATTATGTGGTTACAGGTAAGGATGACAGTGAGCATTTAGAAAAGTTAAGGAACGTTTTTAGAAGATTGAGAGCAGTAGGATTCAGGTTAAATATGAATACATGTTCTTTTTTTAAAGGTAGTATTATTTGGGACATAAAATTTCGGCAAACGGATTGGAAAGCAATAAAAATAAAATAGAGGCAATTTTGAAATTACCACGACCAAATAATTTAAGTGAGTTTAAGGTATTTATAGGAATGGTCAATTATTATTCCAAGTTTGTTAGTAATATGGCAAAGGAGGTAGAATTTAAATACGAACCTCGTTGCGAGAAGGCGCGTCAATTGGCAAAGAAGGAGATAGGATCTGAAAAAGTGTTAGTTCATTTTGATCCTGAAAAGTCGCTATTATGAGCATGCGCTGCCAGTAGTTATGGAATTGGGGCAATATAGATGCATGTTTGGTCGGATGGTACAAGTAAACCAAATTGTCTTGGGTCAAGTGTGCGGAGATAAATTATGCGATGATACACGAAGAAGCATTGAGCGTGAATTGCACAGTTCAAAAATTGTATCATTATTTACCAAGACGTAAATTTGAAATTATAAGTGATCATCAGCATAAAAGTGCCAAAAACAGCAGCTGGAAGACTGCATAGGGGGTTATTAATTTTATCCCAATTCGATTAGACATTCAAATTCATTAGGTACCGATAATGTTCAGGCGGATGCATTGAGCCGTTTGTCATTTGCGAATGAGGAACAGCATTCTGGTGAAATAAACTATTTACATTTTATAGAGCAAGTATCTCTCATTTAGGAAACCAACGGAACCTAAGTAGACTTTACAATTACATTAGACATGGATTTTTAGAAGTGGTAGATGAATTATTTAAACCATTTTTTATAAGAAAAAATTAGTTTTCAATAGAAAACGGCATAATAATGTAAGGATATCGCGTAGTTATGCCTGGTAAGCTACAAGGTCAGTTGCTAAAAAAGGTGTATTTGACATATGAGGGTATAACTAAAATCAAATCTAACGTGCATATGTATTTCTAGTAGCCATCATTGGATAAAGATATCGATTGTGTTGTAAAATTTTTAAATCTGTTCTGTGTCTAAACCGCAAACGATTAAAGCAACATTAACGCCGTGTGACAAATCAAAATATTTTTATGAAAGAATTCATGCAGATTTTTTGGGGCCGATAAAGGAAAAATTATGTTAATTATATGTGATACCTACTCAAAGTGGCCTGAAGTATTTATAATGGGAAAAATGAATTCACGTAGTACAATGTTGCTAGGTATGGATTGCTTAGAGTAGTAGTGACGAACAGCGGAACTCACTTTAGCTCTAGTGAGTTCTCCAGATTTCTAGCTTTAAATGGTATTAAGCATTCCACTTCACCATATTACGCAGAAAGTAATGAGTTTGATGAAAACTTTGTAAAATCTGTCAAAAATACTATATATAAGTTAGGCTGGGAAAATGATGATGCTACTGTTTCCTTAGTAACATTGATAAATAGGTTTTTATTGCAGTATAGAAATTCAGTTTACTGTAATACAAGTGTCACACTTTCTAGGTTGGTTTTTAAAAACAAAATAAGGAGTACGTTAGATTTATTCACAACAAAGAATGATAGAGCAGAAAGTAACATTATATGGAAAAATGAGATGAAACGTTTGGAAAGAGAGACAGAGTTATTGTAAGAGATTATAGAATTTTAAATAGGAAACTATGGCATAGAGTTGTAATTGATGGGTTTCTCAGCAACAGAATTTATTTGTGTAAATTAGTAATCAAAAATTTGGTTTAGAAACGTCATCTTAATCGGATTCTTAAAGATAAGAGTGATGTAATTTTGAGAGAGGCGGAAATTGATCTTGGTCAATTAAAACGAGATTTGCCTGTTTTACCTAGAGTAGGTGATGAGTAAGTATCACAAAGAGTTAGTAATAGTGAAGACGAAAGTAGTAATGTAGTTGCTAGGAAAACAATAGACGTGTTAGATGAGCGAAAAAGTTCTTCTGGAGAAAATAGTGGAAAAGCTGTTGAAACTCTAATTGAGTATAATCGGGTATTATTAGATTGTAGTGCAAACAATAAGGACAATATTGTAAACCTTACTGGTATAGGTTTGGACGTGGGGCGCCTGAGAAGAACAATTAACCCGCTTGTGCGTTTAAACCTGTTACTGTGGGTATTGTAACGTAATAGATCCGGCAACCATGTAGCAACCGGCCGTGACACAAGTCGTATTTATTATAGGTGTAAATAAAGCACAAAAATTGTATTCAGTTTTATTATTTAACCTTTCCACCGGTTACTGTGTTACAGAAGTGCAATCTTTTCACAGGTTTAAGATGAACAAAAAACGGTTATCCTGTATTTAGCTAGTCTAGAAAAATTATTGAGTGGCCGAGAGAAAATTATTAGCAGTCGTTAACTCTATGAAACATTTTTACAAATATTTGTATAAACGCAATTTTTTATTAAAAACAACCACGTTACTTTAAGGAATTCTTGAACAATTTTTGTAGTTTCAAAGCGGATTTTTTTACAAGAAAATTGAGACTTGTTTGGATAGAAGCTTCTATAGCTGATACATTTTTTCTATAAGAAGTTGTTTTGGAGCAAATACAAAGTTAAATTTTTTGACAAAATAACTGTTTCTGTAGAGGACAATGGGCGTGAAGATAAATTAATCAGTCTCGGGTTTTGCTTCAGCATCGACAACACGATTTGGAGGCACTATTTTGTTAAATTTTTTAAGATGATTATTTGTAACTATCTTTTTGACTAGTTGGGCTTGTTAAAAAAATCGATCAATAAGACTTCAATCAGAATGCGAAAGAATTCTGGCAATTTCCCCAAATAACAAAATCCTCGTAAGAAGATATTTTTTTAATACAATTTCTCGGGTATCAATTAGACATCATTTTGGCCACTTTTTTCATACAAAATTTGTGTCGAAAATTCTACATGAAATCGGTATCTATAAACTGTCAATATCATTTTTGAGGCATCAAAATGATACCATCTATAAGAAAGCTGAATGTCACTGTGATGCCAAAATTATATCACATAACATTATTATTGCTGCTGATTAGTTTATAATACCACCAAAATAAAATGAAATTATATCTTAATTTTTTTATGTACACCATTTACCATAAAAAATTATTAATATGTTCTATGGTGAAACTTTTATGTCTAAAATTATATCTATTTACCTTTAATAATTATTATTATTATTCCACGACGTTGAATTGTTATTTAATTATTTTATTATTCTTCTAGTTTCTCACCGTAGTGGTGTTTGTAAGCCATGCGACGAACCGGGTCCAAGTCACATGTCTGTCTATTGCATGAACTTTCTGACTATTGTTGTTGTTTTTAGAATTACTGTTTTTTGTATGTTGGTGTGGATGTATAGTGGGAGATCTATTGTTTTTAAGTGTTGCCTAAATGATTTTGTTGTTATAGCTGTCACAAACATTATAATTGGTACTATTGTTATTTTTCTTGTTTCCATACTTCCTTAACTTTTATTGCAAGAGGTGTGTATTTTTCGATCTTTTCGGTTTTCTTTGGACTATGTTGCTGTCGTTGGGTATGGCAATATGTATAATGTATGTATGGTTTTGTGTTTTATTTAATAGTGTGATATCAGGTCTATTGCATATTATCGTTTTATCTGTGTATAGTGTTCTATACCAGTATAGTTTACAGTTTTCGGTTTCTAGTATAGTTTCGGGTGTATATTTGTAATATGGTGTTTGTGTTTGTATTAAGCCGTGTTTAAGTGCAAGCTCTTGATGGATGATTTTTGCTGCTGTGTTGTGTCTATCGGTGTAGTCTGTTTCTGCTAGTAGTTTGCAACCTCCTGTAATGTGTTCTATTGTTTCTGGGTATTGGTGGCATTTTCGGCATGTGTCTGTTTCAATTTTTTCTTTTATTATGTACTTTCTGTAGTTTTTTGTGGCTATTACTTTATCTTGGATGGCTAGGATGAAACCTTCTGTCTCTTGAAAAAGTTGACCTGAGTTCAGCCATTTGTATGACAGTTTTGTGTCTATGTGTGGGTTTTGCATTATGTTATAGTGGTTGCCGTGTAATGCTTTTTTGTGTTGTATTGTGTTTGTTTCGGTGTTTTCTTGAATGTCGTTTTGATATAGGTTGAGTGGGGTGTATCCTTTGTCTGCTTTTGTGATTGCTTGATGTAGCGAGGTGTTTTTGTTTATGAAATATTTTTTTAAGTTTAGATTTGTGTGTTGTGTAGTATTTGTATATCTACGAGTTCTCTTCCCCCTTCTTTGCCGGCTATTGTAATTCTTTCAATGCATGAGTTTTAATGCAGTTTTCGATGTTCTGTTAATTTTGTTCTGTTAACTCGGTTTAACTCTGTTAGATCCGTGTCTGACCATTTGACGATGCCAAATGAGTATGTCAAGACTGGAATCGCGTATGTGTTGACTGCCTTAATGATGTTTTTGGCGTTAAGTTTTGATTTAAGCACAAGTGTAAGCCTTTGCTTGTATTTCTTTTTAAGTTGTTTAATGTGCGAGTGATTTAAGCTAGTGTTTTGTTCAAAATCGAGATATTTGTATGTCTCATGTGGTTCTATATTTTCAAGTGCTTCATTGTTTAGTGTTTCTGTATGTATTTTCCTTTTTCTATGTGCAGCATTTTGCATTTGTTAATGCCCAACTCCATGCATGTGTCTTGTGTGAATTCTTTTATTTGTAGTAGTGATTGCATTTGTGTTTTGTTTGAGGCGAGTATCTTTATATCGTCCATATATAATAAGTGATTTATTGTGTGTTGTGGATTATTTTGATGTTTTATCTTAAAACCGTATGTTGTCTTGTTTAGTGTATTTGAGAGGGGGTTTAGGCATAAACAAAACCATAGTGCGCTTAGTGAGTCACCTTGGAAGATTCCTCTGTTGATTTTTATGTCTTTTATTTCTATTTGTTGTTCATATGTTTTTAGCTGTATTGTCGTTCTCCATGTCTGCATGATTGTGTGTAAAAAGTTTTAAATGTGTGCGTGTATTTTATATATTTCTAAAATTTTTATAAGTCAACTGTGTGGGATTGAGTCGAATGCTTCCTTATAATCTATATAGCATGTGATGATGTTTTGTTGTTGCTTCTCTGCTTGTTTCATAATGACGCTGTCTATGATTACTTGCTCTTTGCATCCTTGACTGTTTTTTCGACATCCCTTTTGTTCTTCTGTAAGTATGTGATTTTCTATTAAGTGTTTTTCTATTTTCTGTGTAATCAATGGTGTAATTATTTTGTATAGTGTTGGCAGGTATGTGATCGGTCTGTAGTTAGCTGGATTTTGTGTGTCTTGGTTTTTTTGGTATTATGTATGTTTTTCCTTGTGTTAAGAACGGTGGCATACTGTGTGGTTCTAGTATGATTTTTTTTTATTTGTATTGTTAGGTGTTGGTATATAGATGTAAATTGTTTGTACCAGAAATTGTGAATGTGGTCTATTCCAGGAGCCTTCCAGTTGTGTGTTTTTTGTATAGCGTTTCTTAGTTCTTTTTATAATTTATACTTTTTTACAACGTGTCTTTTGCTGAAAATACACAATAGATTAAATGGATAACTACACATATTTGATTTCTGTCCTAGTAGTAAATAAATTGCCATCTTTAGATTAATAATTGCCGAGAAAAATATTAGGATAAATAGAGGAGTGATGGACCAGTAAGAGAGAAGGACTATCTGCGGTTCTGGTCTTCTGTGGCAACAATGCCCGCAGCGCCGGTGTTAAATCATGAAACAGCGTTAGTTGTTTATCGGTAGTTAATTCTTTCACGTGTATGTGCAATTTGTCACGAGTTACCAGGAAATTTTGTTTCGTATTGTCGGTGAATATTTACAAGGTATTTTCTTTTGAAGAGTTGTTACATTAAAGGTAAGTTTTTAGTAGATTTTCAAACACGTAATGAACAAATTAATAATGTGGCTTGCGATTAACCTCTAAATCGTTGCTTCCATGTGATTAATAGTTTGAAAATTGCCTGGTCCGTCTATCCTCCAGTTTTAGGTGAGACGGACCAGTACAGTATAGGAGAGATAGACCTATATTTTGTTGTTACAGAATAATGCCAAATCAGTACGTTTGTAAGCGAAATGTCGTTGAAAAGGGTTCCTGGTCTGCAAAATAAATGAAGTCATTTGGCATTCCAAAAACAACGTTCAAACGCAGACTTGCATCTAGCAATTTTGAGAAAACTGATTTACTGAATTACAAAGAAGGTGTTTTGCACCAACAAGACAAGAGGCACGAGTAATGGCCTACAATTTAGCAGAACGTCTGGGAATTAAACACAATTTTAGTCGAGAACATGGTGAGTAAATTAACTCTTGCTAGTTGAAGGCATCGTTTTAATTATTATCTGAATTTTTAGGTAAAGTTGGTAATGTGTGGCTGCTCCAGTTCTTGAGACAAAATCCAGACATTACAGCAAAGCTGCAAATGTCTCAGTTGGTAGAGCATTGGGAATGTCTAAAAATGTTGTAGAGAAATATTTCAAAAAACTTGAAAAAGTACTCGTTGACAATGATTTGTTTGAAAAACCTGGTAACATTTACAATACAGATGAGACAGGTCTACAACTGAACACGCGAGCTGAGCAGGTGCTGACTGAAAAAGAATCTAAATGTGTACCTTCCATTAGCCTAGACAAAAAGGGTGAAACAATCACAGTAGTTGCCTGCTGTAACGCAGAAGGAGTTTATTTACATTCTTACTGTATGTTTAAGGACAAAAATGCAAAAGCAGAATAGGCTGATGGAATGCCACCTGGCTCACGTGTACGCATGTCAGATAAGTGGGCATACTTAACATCAGAAATATTCCTGGACTGGCTACAAAATCATTCTACCCTAGAAAAGCACCCGGAAAGGTGTTGCTAATAGTAGACGGTCACACATCTCACACAACTAATCTTGACACATTACAATTTGCTGAGGACAACGATATTATTTTATTTTGTTTGCCAAGTTGCACTACGCATTAATTTCAACCGCTTGATCGGGCCTTCTTCAAGACCCTTAAGCGGCATTATTACGATTCTTGCAGGAGGATGATCAGATGTAACCCCAACAGGAAGTTGAATCGGTTGCAATTTGGCAAACTTCTAGGAGAAGCCTGGGGCAAAGCGGCTAGAGTCAGCAACGCCATATCAGCCTTTAGGGTAACAGGAATTTGGCCCTGCAATCCAAATGAAATACCTGAACACGCTTTCCTAACGCAGCCGCCGAATGAAGTCAAAATGCACCAAATGCAACAAAGTGGCTACACAGAAGTAACTGTTCTGCAAGAAGAAGAAACTCTTCAACGCGGTCCTTCTAGAACACAGCTGGGAGATGTGGTAGAATCTAGTGAAGAAAACAATGTTACACCTGGGAAACTACTTCAGGAGCTTTCTCCTGTACCTCAGGTAACACTAGCAATAAGAAAAGCTCGTTTCAACCTAATGGGTGAATTATATACTTCGCCGAGTTACATGAGTCGAATTCGTCGAAAAAAAAGGAAGCAGAATCAGGCACCTAAACCAAAGAGGCAGAAGAAAAACGAACCTTCCAAAAATAAATTAACGAAATTCACTAAGAGAGTGTTGCAAAAGAAACCCAGACACGATGCTACGTCTTCGGAATCCGATGAACACGTTATCTTGGATGATTCCTCTAGTAGCGAAGAGAACTTTGATGACATTAAAAATCAGTGCGTTGGTTGTCTCGAAGACTATCGCTTAACAAAAAGCAAAGACAACTGGTTACAATGCATTTTTTGTTTGAGATGGTTGCATAAAGGTTGTACAACTTATACGAACACATGCCAAACATGTGGTGTCGCTCCTACTATGAAAAAGGGAAAGCAAAAATCTAATTATTGTACGTTCCATCTCTCCTACAAGGTACGGTCCATCTCTCCTATAAGGTATAGGAGAGATGCACCAGTTTCGATTTTCAGTTTTTTGAATTTTATAATTGATATTTAAGTTGTATTTTTGTTCAGACTGTGCCAAATATATAATCAAATTTCATGTTCATGATGTACTTTTTTAGAGACCTTAATTTACATGTATACAGAGTTTATTAAAAGTTTTCCAAAAGGTGGTCCATCTCTCCTCCATTTACCCTATGCAACGTTTGCAAAATGACCAATATGAAAAAATATGTATAACGTTTACATGAATTTTGTATCAACTAAATTAATGCTTTGAGCGTTTAAATTTTTGCGTTAAATTTTTTTGAAGCAGATTCGGATTTTTTATGATGACTTAGTTTTAAACACTTAGGAACAACGCGATTATCACGACAACGTATAAGGAAGGTTAAACTACACAGCAATCTTACTAGTTTAATACGTAAGGTTAAAAATCTTTTCGTTTTTTTTTTAAATATCTTCTTCATAAAGGATTGATTGTTATAGTAAAATTCAGGTTTCCACGGGTTGCATTTGTAACACAATTTTCCATTCTGGATAATTTCCGTGTTGTCGTTATTGCACAAGCTAAGTTTTCGTCACGCGTCGCAGTGGACATAGTGGAAACCTAAATTTTACTATAACATAGGTTATTGTTCATGTATAGAAACAAACCTGAGAAGAAAATTGATAACATAAACCAAAATTATGATTACTATAAACGATGTTTTTTCTATGTAGCAGCATACGCCCAGCTTGTTCTTTAATAAAGTGATAACATTACCCGATTGATGACATTATCCGTGATTCCAATAAGCGGCGTGCACTGCATAAGCAAAATAAAAATCGAATTCATTTAAAACCATAAATATTAAAAAAAAATTAAATTTGTATCGTAAATTTTTCACACCTTGTTACACTATTTCCTTATCCGCATAGACAATTGTCATTTAAAAATTGCTATTTACGCTATAATTATAACCGCGATCTAAATTAATGAGTAAACAAATTTATAAGATAACTAGTTCTATATTTTTAAAGACAAGCTGTTTAATGATCCGTGGTGTCGCAGACACAATATTATTAAGTATCAAAAGAAATTCTAGTAAATAAGATCGTAAAGATGATTTAACCTAGATTGGCACGCAACGAGATGCAATGCACCAAGGATGTAATAAATCAGCATCACATAGAAGATATATTTTTAAATTATAAAATAAAAACGTAAAATAAGTAATTAAAAAATGAGTGTCAAAAATAATTATAAAGAAGCACCGCCTGTTTCGCGTTCGTATTTTCTAAGTAAGCTGGAGATTATTAAAAGCAAGCTGATTTTAAGATTGGTGAAAAAAGCTTAAGTATAAAGTAGTTTAGTAAAATAAAGTAAATTAACAGATTAATATTGTTTAAGCTTCCTTTAAAAGAAGGTGTCTCAGAAAATAACTAAGTTGTGAGCTTTATTTAAAAAGCGCGTTTAATCTTGTCAAGTGTTTGTAAAAAAATGATTACATTTTTATTTTTAAGATTATGTAACAAAAACTCTCAAGTGTCAGATTAGTTTTAAAAAAAGAAAATTCTCTGTTGATTACAGTTATACACCTGATACAGCCGAATCTTATTTTCTCGCTCAATCTATGATACTTAATACTGACTTCCTCAAAAGTGCTCTCTATACGAGAATAGGTCTGTGATTGCCCAGTGTTCATCAAGGCACCCTTCTTGCACTGCTCATTCCACTCGGTATAGCACTCTAGATCACAACTAGGCAATTAATAGAAAGACGTTCAGAAACGACGAGAATCCTAAATGTTGTCAAACTTTTTCTTAAATCAGAAGGTCAAATAAATTGAGTGCTTAAACCAAATGAAAATATATATCATATATGTGTACACAACGGCACTTTCACTATATTAATAGAACGCAAAAAGAATTTTAATATTACAAAGTGCTTAACATAATTTATTAATTAGTACAAAAAAATACATTTCTGTAAATATAATTAATTATCATTTTTACGAAAATTGAAATTTTAACTTTTGATAAAAACAAATATAATTTTGATCTAGTTTTTATTAAAGCAAAGTTTTGATATAGTAACGCATGTAAAGTCAAACACTTTTTGCGCTCAAATTTACATTTTTCATTGCAATATTTTTTGGGAAGTCCAGTTTGTACATAATAAAAAATTGATTTTGCAAAATGCATATTACAACCATAATAACGGCTTATGTTTTATTAGTAGAAAAATTTAATTGGATTTAGACGAATTAATTATTACATAAAATATAATAAATAAAAATATATTATTGCAAACTACTTTAAATAATAAGTAAACCGACTTTTTCTACCAATAATAATTAATAAATTAGATTCAAAATGTAGTTTTGTTCTAATCAAAATCGGCGGTTGTGCTAACAAACTTTATAACAAAAATTTGTAAAATTAAGAAATTGCAACTTAAGATTATGTTTTGCACACGCAAAAATGTTTTGTAAATATTAATTTGGTCGCTTATTTTGATTATTCTTCACTTTCAATTATAGTGCTATAATAAAATCAATATACACGACTTCGTTAGCCCTTAACGCTATCTATATGTGAGTCAAAGCAACTTTTACGTGTAAGCAATGCAAAAAATATAATCTTTGTCATTATTTTTTACTTTATATTTTTTTAACAATTTTTATTTTTAAAATGATATAAATAGGTTATAAAATCATTACAGAATAATAATTTTGCTTTATTCTATATCGGTACTCAACTAACACATAAGATAATACGGATTAATTTAGATAAAAAGTTTGATTTGTTTGTGCAGTATCGGTTCTGAGATTAAATAATTTGCTACTCACAATCAGCTATTCTACTTAACGAAAATTACAATAAATAATCTGAGAAAACCCGAATTGAAAATTTTTTGAAAGTGTTTATATTCATGTGAAAATATCGTATAAAAATCCTTTGGGACACGTTTGCAGGAACGCATAAATGTTTGAGGGCACAAGTGTTTTCTAAGACAAGGGAGGGTTGCACCCTTACTTTTAGCCTAGAAGAGGGATGTTTACACATATATGATACTTTCCAACCTACGTCGCTTAAATGTGGGTTACTAGAGCTAACTAATTTTCACCCTTGTTTGGAAAAAAAATCAATATGCTTTCTTTTGGTCAGTACTGTAAACAGCGTCGTAAGTAAATTTAAGGTTTTTATTAATAATCATACCTCAATATTTTTTTTACACAGAATTTGTAAAACTTAGAAAAAAAGATTTGGCGAGTTTTTCGTCAGTACAAACAAAACTTGTCGCAGTGGTAAAAAAACAATTTGTTTTTCTCGTCTTGTTTTACTCGGCAATCTAAACAATCGATATGACGATTTAAACAATTTTAAAGATTTTAAAAAATATAATATTTTAGTTTGTCATGTAGATGAAAAAAGATAATACGAAATAACAAAGAGCGTTTACCAAGAATTCAAAAACTGGTAGACAAGCTCTAGTCATCATTGATTAAATAACATAATACAACTAACATTTTCTAAAATTAAGTTGTAAGCTATTTTTAATGCAGTTTGCTGTGATTGCAGTTTAATACATACTAGTATGTACCAAAAATATTAGTAATAAGGTAAAGAGAGGGGAGTTTGCACGGTAGAAATGATTGCGTGTCTCTCAAATAGAGAAGAAATAGAGAGAAAACCGACCAGATATCTCAAGCTAACGAATGCCGCCATCTGCTGACGCGCCAATTGAATTGATGAGTCGAACGAAGCAATACGTTGTTCGTTATGCCAAATGTTCTGTGAAATGTGTTAAAAGTAAGTGCGTGAATTTTCAGAATAATTTCTTATATTTTCATAGAAGATAATTTAGTTGAAAACAATTCCTAACCAAGTAATTTCTGTAGAAGTTCTCTATCTAGACTAGGGTTTTATAAAGTTTATCACGTGGCCGCAAAATCTCTTCTACCTAATTAAGAGATTTTGCGCAGTTTGCCACTAGGAAAGATCAATTTAATTCTGCGAGAAGATAATTTGCGCGACACATTTTACTCATTAGGAGGTATTCAAATACTCATTGGATATTCTTTTTCTTCTAATTAGGTCAAAAGGTTTAACGTTTATGTGCGGAAGTCAAACAAAGGGTCCTGATCAAAGATGGATTTGCTACAAGCTGTTCGGATCATCGAATATTATTCATACGCTCTGCAGGCAAACAATTCAAAATTACAGAATCCACCTGGTTAAAAAGAAATGCCTTTGAAAAGAAGAGGGTGGGTCCCGATGCTCAACTAGGCGTAGATGCCGAAAAAAAACTGTTTCCTCACATACAAAAACTTCAGACCGTTGGATTCGTACCAACACAACGAGATGTAAGAAACCTGGCGTATGAATCATTGAATAAAACACACTTTCACTAAGAAAACGAAGATGGCAGAGAAAGTCTGGTTTTCATCTTTCATGCAACGACATCCTGAGTTAAGTCTTCGAAAAGCTTAAGGAATAAGCAGAGCCAGAACAAAACAAAAGAATAGCAGTGAAATAAAAAGTTATCTTACCCTGCTGACAGGAAAGATGTCATGTACTGTTACGGTATTTTCAGTGGGGTTGCAAAACTGCAATATATGACAGGCGCACCACCTAGAACGATTATGAAAATGAACAAACAGAGCGCTTATGTTACCACTGAGTTATTTATAAACTAGATAACGCAACATTTTATCCCACGAAAACCGACAGGCAAAAATTTACTGGTACTTGATGGACATGCTTCTCATATGAACAGCGCAGATATGCTTTAAGTCGCCTCAGACAACGATATTATCATCGTGTGTTTGCCGAGTCACACCACACACTATTTAAACAATTAGATCAGGTGGTATTCAAACCTTTCAAAACCTGTTTTAAACGCGCATGTGCGTAGTTAGTTTCTACTTGGTTATGGGCTGCTACTGTGCAATTTGCACTTCTACTTTTTGTGCTACAGACATATATCCTTTAAATATGAATGTAATTTCTGAAAATGTATACTTGTTATCATGTGATTAAGATGTTCCAATAGTTGATATGGAAATCCTTGACCCTGAACCTACTAACCCACCAGTAATCAGAACTCCATCTACTTTACCCAATCCTACACCTGCAGCTATTCAGACTTCTTTTACTTCCCTAGGCGCAGCTACTAATACATCAGACGTTTAATTCTTAGATAAAATATACTGTTAGCTTTTAACTTCTAAAACCCATTTCCTTGCAATAAGCACCTACCAAAAGTAAAAGGTTGAAACATAATTCTACTCCATCACCCTCGTCTAATGAAGACAGCAGTAAAATGGAACTTCTATCAGACACTTTCAGTGACGCCAAGGGCGAAGCATGCGTGCTTATGCAGTTACGACTTCACAATCGGACTGGATAAAATGCATGTCATCTGGTAAATGGTTTTATAAATCTTTTACGCCTTATCAACACAAGTGTTGTGACTGTGGCCAAAAAGAAATCTACCAAAAGAACTCAAAAAAAATAATAAAAAAACAGTAGACCATATTTTAATAAACATGAGAATGTCCTAGAAAGAATTCATTTTAAACCACACCAGATTTTTAATTTGGACAAAACCGGTGTGACTATTGTAGTAAAGTAGTTGCCAAGAAAGAAGGAAAACAGGTTGTTGCAGTAACATCAAAAGAACGCTAAGAACTAGTAACTCATATGTGCGAATGGAAATGCTTTGCTTCTTATATGAGTATTTCCGAGAATTATGTTTGACGAAAACCGAATGATGAGAGAAGCAACTCCAAGATTCTTGGAACTTGTTCACAAGTCTAGTTGGATGACCACCGACAATTTTATTGCAGTTTTAGAATTCTTCAAATATATTGTAAGATGTAGTAAAAGTAATAGTGTCCTCTTACTGATGAACAATCATAAATCACACTTCAGTGTTGATGCATTTAATTACGCCAAGGATAATAGAATAGTCGTTTTAATACTTCCTCCCCACACGTCGAATAAATTACAACCTTTGGATCGTAGTGTTTTTGGGCCTTTTACGACATATTTTAATGAGGTCGTAAATTTCTTGGTGTTAGAACACCCCAACGAAATACTAATAATTTATTCTCTCCCTGCTTTATGTTCTAAACCCTGAGATCGGGCAGGTTTTCCCAGAAATGTAAAACCATGCTTTTCTGTAACTGTAATCGGCTCATTTAATAGAAATATTTTTGAAGAGCATAATGTTCTTTGTTTTGCTGTGTCTGATCGTCAACCTGATCCTGATGTATTCGTATCTAAAACATCTTCAAACTTTGACAAGATTGCAATGACATCTACTCCTTCGACCAGTACTTCAATAACCACTCATGCTAAAAGTTTACAAGCTACACCAGAAAAAAAAACAGTCTTTAAACTTTGTTTCTTCTAAAAAAATAATGCCTTATCATAACGCTGCGCCCAGAAAAATTTCCTCCAGATGTAAGAAGCGTGGTAAATGCATGATAGCTACGCCTGAAAAAGAGGAACTTGAAAAACAACAACTGATACAAAAGTCAAAGAAAGTTAAGACTGTAAAGTAAAATTGACCCAGAAGAAGAGTCTTCAGGTGAAAATGAAGAAATAATAGAGGATAAGATTACCCAAGATTTATATTGTGAATAGGAAGGCATGGAAAAAGAGGATGAAAATGTTAGGAATGTTAAAGATCCTCCAGAAGGTGATTTTCTAATTGTTAAAGTTCTCGGCAAAACACCAGTCTCTGGAAGAAACTATGTGGCATGTGTAAATAAAGCGTCAGCTGGCTTGGAAGTGAACTTTAAAAACCGGATGCATTTATAAAACCGTTTCAAAATGACAGAGAAGTAGTCTTCGTTTGTTGTTTTCCTTGAGGTGCTTTTAGTTTTGCCAAAAGCAATCAAGGACTCGCGCCAGCGATTTAAGGGCATGTTTATTTTAATGTAGACTAGACGAATTTAGTTTCCAGTCAACAGCGGTTCCAAGGACTATAAGAGGAGGAGGGCATTCTAATTTATTATATTTTATTACACAATTTTATATTTTTTATTGATAAGTACTAATGTTTTACACGATAAATTCTAATTTTGTATTACCTTTATTATCGTCTGTGCATCTCAAGTGCCTTCTTTCGTTGTAAGATTTGTACATTTATAAATAATTTAACTAAACATAATTATTTTAATAATTTCAAAAAGGCGGGCCATGCTCCCCACACCCTGGAGCCGCCGATGTCTTCATTAATTTTTTCTTAAATTTGTTTCTTTAAAACTTTATTAGTATACTAATTACAGTTTGTTTTTCATGTTCAATTTGATTGCTCTGTCCATTGTTAGCCCGGTTCCAGAAGAGTTTGGATATAAAACTCCTCACTCAGTTTCCTCGCAGAGAAACTATCTATAAAGAGTTAATAAATGTTGGGATGAAATCTGAAATGGCTCAAATAATTAATAAAAAAATTGTCCAATGTAGTCCCGGTCTCCTGTAATAAGTTGCTTACATGATTTCATAAAGAACCACATTGAAACGGAGGTAACAACAGTATACGTTTGTAGGGATAACTGTGCGGCTCAAAACAAGAATGCAGTTTTTGTTCAGTTTTGCCAAACTCTACTGTTACAAGATAGATTTAAAATAATAATGCATCGTTATCCAGATCCTGGGTATACTTTTTTGCTCTGGGACAGATTCTTTGCTCTACTCAAAAAAGAAAAAGGAAGAAAGAAAGAATCTATCTGCCAGAAGAATTCCACATATCGAAATATAAAATTATTAAATTTAGTGATCAGCATAAAAAAACTGTTATGTGCTCAAAGTTAGGAAGAGGTTTACTGTCTGAACATTTTGTTCTTTTAAAGAAATCTTGTGTACCAACTTTTCCGACACTAAAAGACAAGGTTTATAATGCCCCATTATCTCTAAAACGAAAAAACTATTAAATTCTATGAAGTTGGCTAGCCAGTATCTTGGCGAAGCTGAAATGTGGTATTACAAGCAAGTTGCGGCTAAAGAAACCGAAGAATGTTCGACATCAGAGACAGACGATAAAGATTTACAGTTACTGAGATTATTTCTAAAAAGTACCATTTATTCTTGAATGCTTTTGATGTGGAAAAAGTATGAGTTATAAAATAACATTTATGAAAGGTTTCTTGCAATTTCCCACAATTTCTTAAAAATAGAGCTGTCTGGTGATTTTACTCAACCCTTCAAATGTAGTTCTAGTTTGCTTGCTGGTTACTGCTGGGTATTAATCAGGTTAGTTTGAAATCTCATCCTGTAAAATTTAAAGAACGCTAGTTATTTATTACATTATTCGAAACACGTTTTATTAAAAAATATATTTTTCCATTACTAGTTGTATAGGCTTTCATTATTACGTATAATAGTAGGTTCTAACGTAGCACTTTTTTAAACGCATGTAAATAAGGTTAATAATGAACATATTTACATTTTTTGATAATTCTATAACAGTTTTAATGAAAAAATGTTTACAAAACTGTTTACCAGGGGCAAAAGATTTTATTTAAAGCTATTTTAAGAATTTAAATTGTTTATTAAACAAATTAATTTGATTTTTAAAATGTAAGTTATTTGAAGTTTGCGCTTAACTAAATATAAATATATTTTAGATATAATCAAAACTTGAAGTAATAATATTTCTAATAATTTCAGTAAGTTTGGCAAAAAAAAACTTACGTTATTTATTTCTGTGTTATAAATTACAATTACAAATTACGTCAAAATGAATTCTATTAAACTAATGACAACTGTCACAATCACTCACTTAATTTTAATTTGAAATTAACATATTGCATTTTAAATTTGATTTAGGCCCAGTTGTACAATCATGGTTTAAACTACGGTTTAACTAAACTTGGTTTAAGTTTAAAATTCTATCATATTATTGGTCAGGACAAAATTGTCAACCAATAATATAAAAGTATTTTGAAATTGAACCAAGGTTAGTTAAACTGTAGATTAAACCATGATTGTACAACTGGCCCTTAGTAACAGATAAAAAGGTTTTAATAAATCTAGTAGTGGAAAAAATTGTATATAGACCACGCTTGAGAAGATGTTTATAATCTGCACTATTTGAAAGGTACAGGAATAAAACAAGGAATGTCCATTTTTTTCGTATTTGAGATTTTTGCGCCAGCTGTTGCAAGTTTTTATGTAGAATAGTGTGTAGGTCGTAATAGAAGAAAACATGAACTGTCACAAGTTATTCAAGGTTTTTGGTTTACCCATACAGAAATAAAACATGAAATGTTCACGCGAAACCGGTTTAAAACAAGGATTGACTAGAATAATTACTACGTTGTCATCAGTGGTTTCAGTGCAATGGTATTTTTAACAGTATAGAGATTTTGTTGTAAACGTGAACGTGGATATTGTAGTGCTGTCGTTTAGGTGATATTTAGTGCCATTTGAGATAAACATGGATGAAAATAATACTTGTGTCGGTATTTCTGGAACTACAAAGAAGAGAAAAAGAACGGACAGGATGCAGGACGTTGCAAAGAAATTAAGATTAGCCACTTATGAGCAAGGAGCAGCATGTAACTATAAAAGGTTAAGATGTTTTGAAGTTGTGACAAGTGATGAAAGAAGTCATATTTTGACAAAATTTAATAAGCTGGAATCACATTCTGAGCAAAATAGTAACCTATGTGGGTTAATAGCAGTGCTTCCCGTCTATAGAAGACGAAGCAGAAAACCTGAAGAGGAGAGTGAATATCACATTGCATCATTTAGTTATAGAGTAAGAGTTATGCGAGATGGACTTGCAGTCAAAATTCCAATGTGTTTTAAGGCGTTCATTGCAATTCATGGCACGACTCGAGGAAAAATCGAATATATTCAAAAATCTTTAAATCATAGCGGAATGGCCCCAAAAGATTTAGGTATAAGGTATATCAGCAAGTACACGGCCACATCAAATCCTTCAAAGGCAGGGGCTCGCACTACAGTTTGAAAGATTCAACTAAAAAGTACTTGCCAGAAGAGTTAAATATTAAAAAAATGTTTAACATGTTTAAAGTTAAACTCTCCAATGTTAAGGTATCCTACGAATTCTATAGGAATATTTTTAACACAAAATTTAATATAAGTTTCGGTTACCCACGCACAGCTATTTGCAGCGCCTGTGACGAGTTTTAAGCAAACCTTTCTCGTTTACAACAGACACCCAACTCTGATAGTGAAATAAACAGACTACGTGTGGAAAACGAACTTCACAAAAGAAAAACCCAAGTCTTTCACGATATCAAGAGGGAAAGCAAAAAAAGAGCCTAAAGCAATAGGAATTTTGCTGCAATCGCTATGGATTTTCAAAAGAATATTTCTTTGCCCAGTATACCTACCAACGATGTGTACTATTTACGGCAATTAAGTATGTACTCCTTTAATATCCATGTACTTGCTACTAGATACTCGGTATTTTACGCCTATCTAGAAATCATTGGTCATAAAGGACTCAACAAAGTGTATTCGTTTTTGTTCGATTTTTTAATGAACCATCTGAATCCAGGAATTACTGACCTCCACATATTTTGCGATTCTGCTGGAGGGCAAAATAAAAATTTTACGGTATTTCGGTTTTTGCATTACATGGCTCATTATGTAAAAAAGCTCGCTTCTGTTACAATGATTTTTCCAATTAGAGGACATTCTTACATGGAATGCGACAAAAACATGGGACTGATCAATCTACGTATTCGAATGGAGTCGCCCGATGACTGGTATGAACTAATACGAAGTTTTAGGGTACAACCTTCTCCATTCGTTGTGGTTGAAGTAAACCAAACCATAATCAGAAACTGGAGAGCATTTCTTACAGAAGCAGTTTCCAAAGAATGTCCTTTCAAAACACAACCAATAAGAAAAATTGCTTTTTCCAAAGATCATCCCAGATTAGTGCACCACAGATCCTCATATCATGGCCACTGGGAGACTACACCAATCACTTCTGCGAAGAAAAGAGGTAAAGCAAAGGGTACTGCACCAAGCCATGCTATACTGGACAAAGGGGAATTTGAGCTTCCGCTACAAAATTACCAAGGTAATTACCATTAAATCACTGACAATATTCGTTATATGACTTGATATCATTATTGTAGAAGTTAACAAGTTTATGCACCAATCCTGCGGCTGCTGATTTTTTGAAGAATTTACCTCATCAATAAACAATAATCTTACTTTTTTGTTCGTGTTACTATTATTGTATGTATTTGTTGCTAAACAAAAAGCCTTTTTAGATAAAAAAAAAACATTCAGTTGATTTGTAGTAAAAGAAATAAATTTAAAAACTTGATTTTCTCAAAAGTATTATTTTGTGACAATCCTTGTTTTATTCCTATACCCTTCATTTATATCCCTGGACGCTTCGCGTCTTGCGATATAATCTGGGACTTGGGTTATAACATACATCATACACTTCTCAACCTTGGTATATAATATACTATTTTAACAGTTTAATTTAGTCTAAAATGACTGTATAGTTTAAAAATTTTAGAAAAAATTGAATGTTAAATGCTATATAATCTAGACATTTGCTGTTATAGCTCACAAAAAAATTCTATTAAATACAAGACAAATTTTCTCAGTAAGGTACAGCAAAGCTATCAAATCAAATTTTATAAAAAGTGTGGTAATTGCTGTGTTGATTCAAAATTAATTTTTATATTATAAAATTGTGCTCAGATCTAGTGTAAGTAAATTCAGCTTTATTACAATAATTTCCTTGATACAATTTTATAAGTAAATCAGTTGTTTAATGCATATAAAGGTTGTATGCGTATATTATAAAGTGAGTAACAGTAGCTTGAAATGTTAAAGTGAAATTCATTGTGAGATTATAAAAATGAAAGTAATAACCATTATTTGGAAGTTGAAAAATAGAAGTCGTTGTGCATATAACGGGCGAATAAACTTGTTCGCAGGTACAGAAATGACTTTATTCTATCACATACACTCATATTTCACCTGAATATAATGAGATTTTTATTTTCGAGATTATTTATGTGCGTGTTAAGATACAGGTAATTGATAATGGGTATAGCTGGTTGAGCGGTCAACATGTAGATCAGCATGGGGTCCGAACATCGGGAGTACACTCACTACCCGCGGACACGAGACATGCTATATATATAGAGTATATTCAACAAACCTAAAGTAAACAGAATTATTACCAACTTCTTACTCTATGATTGATTATCTCATCTCATTAAAACAAGACCGTAAGATTACAAGATATAAAAGAAATGATCGTCAGTTTTCTTCGATCTAGATGCAGTCGACGACAACTGATCTCCCATTGCGTAGAATCATCAATAATTTGTGTGTTGACCAGTGGGCGTCCATTACCATTTGATTATGTACTTTTTTATGTAGACAGTCGGAACTGTTGAATGTATTGATACCGAAACTTACGAAATGGCCCCATAAAACAAATCATTGTAAATGCTTTTCACACGGTCTACCATATTTATTATCTAAAAATTGTATTTTAATTAGTGACCTGTTGATTTAACGGTTAGCGACTCAGATTAATCATAGTTTTTTCTTAATTCTTAGCCGAGTAAATATTTTTCTTGCCGACATAAAACTATACGCGTTTTAGTTTACATACAAGTGCTAAACTTGCCTGACCAAAAATGCTCATTTGTTAGTTTTTTTACATATAATTTTAAAACGACGTACAAAGATTTATATAACTATACAAAAAATTGACAAGGGACCATTTACAAGATTTAAAACACAATTGAATATATGCAGTAGCTTTTAAATAGATGGGTGTAAAGCAAATCCAAATACTTCATGTTTTATGATTATTGTTGGGCAGATATTAGTCTTTGTTTATTGTTTAACCCTCGCATCTTGGCACTATTTCAATATCTTAATACCATGCATATTTAAGTAACTGCAACCTGTTTAAAAAATTGTTTACGCAGAAACACCTTTACATTTTTGTTTAGATTTATTTTATTAGTAATTCTAAAAAATTATATGCAGAAACATAAATAATTGTATAAAACACAATGTTACTAAAAGTTAATTTTTACTGACTTTGTTGTTGTTGGGAATAATCGTCCGAGGTCGTTAAAAGCTCTAAAGATAAGATAGTTTGTTAGCGCCAGTACTTCGCCATTAGAAATTTATCCGTGTAGACAATATTGCCGATTGGTGATATTCCCAGAAAATTACTTGCTTGAGGTCTGATGATATTGCCATGTTAAAGGAATATTAGAAATGTAAATGACAGTAGCGATGAAGATATAAATAATAGATCTGAAAATAAAGATGTCAATCTTGTATGGTTTAGTAGCGTCTAGAATATAGCAAGATTACAGTTTTGTGGCCAATCAGGCTTACAGAAGGATATTAAATATGATGAAGACAATATTGAACCTCTAAATGTTTACAAAACAATAATCAACAAAGAAATCATAGACAGAATGCTTTTGGAAACAAATAGATAGTTTAATGCTAGTCATAAAAAGGTTGTCTCAAACTTCACGTTTTTCCTGATGGCAAGATACAAATAATGAAGAAATGAAGACAATTATTGATGAGTTTTTCTCGTGAAACAAGTTTTGCTTGTAATTTAAAATTTCACCGTATCTTCAGGTTTCACTTTAATATGCGAATAAATCTTTCACTTTTAGCTAAAGCAAAAGGACTTTCATTATTCATATTAGTGAGCACATCAAGTGAAGTCGAATAATTAAGGCCGACAGTAATTTTGTAATTATACTGTTGTTTATTGTGATTAGTTGTTCTTTTCTACGGTGCTTTAGACCCTTACCTCCACGAGGTTAAAGGTGGGCAAAGACTCAAAAGCTATAAGCTTAACCGTTTTTTGGCAATAAGATCCTGTGAACGGCTAAAGGGGTAATCAGGCAACAGACGACGACAGCATTGGAGCTTTCTTTGATGCAAACATCACCCGTCTCACGAAGGTAATCTCTGCCTGCAAGATTACCACTTCTCTTGAATCAGAAATGATTGACATTGTCAGCATGCTTCAAGCGACTTTCAAGAAATGCATGATCACCCGTCGCGTCTTGCAACAAACTGCTAACATCGCAATCGCTTTGGCTGATGTCCAAACAGCCTTGCAATCCGTTACAGCCAAGCTCTCCACAATCGATGCTGCACATTCTGCTCCAATATCCTATGCTCAAGCGGCCCGTACCTAACTTGTTAAGAAGGTCAAAGTACCTTCGGGAAAATCCGTCGTGCCTGTTCCTAGGTCGACAGTAGTTATTCTACTTAACCCCCATCCCGACAAGGGGAGCCTACTAGGCCCGGCCAAAGAATAAAACGTTATTACTTCTATTAAAAAATACGATTTCACATAGTTATTTCTAGAATTCTTCCACAATGGTATTTGCTTATTATTTATCAAAAAATTATAGAAGCTATTGTGTGGATATTAATTTTGTCAGCCAGTTTCACTTAAAGTCTCATTAACGGGCAAGCGGGCCTGATAAGCCCGATACTTTTTAACGATGGTTTAATTGCTTTTGGGGATTAGAATTTTCAAATAAAGTATTATCCTAATTACTCTGTCCTTGTATAAATGTATTTAGTGATAATTATAAGTTTTTACAATAACAGAAACCTTCCCCTTCACCTATAAAAAGATAATAGAACACGTATATGCATCTATATAAATTTCTTGAAGTTTTAGTTTTTATGTAATTGTGAAAGTGATTTTGCCGCACGACAATGTCGCAAAAGTTGACTCAAGCTGAACTCGAGAAAATAGTGGAAAATATTTGGAACGACGACGACGATGATATTGATCTTCAAATCGATTCCCAATTTCATGAAGGGGAAGATTTGGAACATTCAGTAATACTCAATGCATTAAAATACACTTCGAAAGACGGCACAGAATGGAGCACTCAACCTTCGCCCACAGGCCGGTCTCGTTCGTGTAACAGTGAAATCAAAGTTACATAAAGTGGATGCTACTGCCGGGAAAAACTATTTTGGACCCGATTGGTGCATTCTCTTTGTTTGTGGACGACGATGTAGTATCAGAAATTGTTTTACGTACAAACAATGAAGCCCAAAGTGTTTTGGAAGGTGTTTTTTGGAAGGCATGTGATACTATTGAAATTCGTGCTTTCTTCGGTTTGTTACTAACCGCCGGCCATCTGAGTGCAAATGATACAAGTTATGATGTGTTGTGGAGCTCTCTATACGGACCATCAATTTTTAAAAATAAAACATGTGTAATTAAATTCATTATAGTAGATAAAAAAAGTGTCAGCAACACTAGGAAAAAAATTATGTCAAGAATTAGGCTTAATCGTTAGAGTAGATTTAAAGTTAAATTTAAAAAGCATGTCACACGAATTAGGCTGTATCAGATCATACGAATATGGCATAGACTTGATAGAAAATCATAAATTCACTATATTGCAACCAACAAAAATACCTAACAACAACAATAACAAATGATGTTAAGAAAGATAATAAACAGTTGAGTGATGAAGACAAACTAAAGGTATTGAAAAACGTGTGGTCTCTAGCGGTAAATTTTGATTTTCCTTCCAGAGTAAGTGGAAAGCAAAATAGAAAATGTTTATACGGCTGGCTAACTAAATATAACTGGTTGGCTTATTCACAATTTGAGGACTCAACTTATTGTAAGATTTGCGTTTTGTTTGCTAGTAAAGAGGTGGGCATGACGTCGTTGCAGTTAACCGGTCAACTCGTTACCGTTGGTTTTAATGCATGGAAAAAAGCTTTGGAACGATTTGATAATCATAAAAGTTGTCAATATCACAAGTATGTAACACTAAAGTGTGATAACTTTTTAAAAACAATGTCTGGACAACTAGGAATTATCGATAAATCGCTTGACATAGCTAAAAGTAAACAAGCTGAAGATAACAGAAGGAAAATAAAACCTATTATAAAAACTGTTATTTTATGTGGTAGACAGGGAATCCCCTTGAGGGGCCACAAAGATTATGGGCCATTCGACGTAGATGTAAAACCTCAAGAGAATGACAAAATGAAAAAATGACCTTCAAACATGTTCACTGAATGCAACTTATATTAGTTGGAATACTCAAAATCAGATTATTGCAGCTTGTGGTGAGATAATTAAACAGAAGATAGCCACAGAAGTAAACAGCTCAAAATGTTTTTCTGTTTTGGCCGATGAAACCATGGACATACCTACAGTGGAACAGCTTACACTATGTGTGCGATACGTAAAAAAATTTGAGAACAATAGCAATAATTTTAGTGTTACTGATTATAGAATTTGTGTACACTTCTTGCAGTTTACGCCTGTTACTTCTACAAAGGGTAAAAATTTAGCGGAAGCTATTTTGTATGGTTTAGAGGAATGTTTAATAGATAAACATTTTTTGAGGGGACAAGGATATGATGAAGCCGCATCAATGAGTGGTAAGTTTAGAGGAGAACACTGTGTTTCTCACAGCCTGAATTTAGCGTTATCTAATGCTGGTGAAGTGCCCCCAATAAGAAACTGCTTCGGCATTGTTGAAAAAATGTATGCATTCTTTAATACTCCAAAACGGCAATTAATATCACAAAAGTCGGCCGATAGCCTTGCTCCTGATAAGGCGCAGAGACAGAAGCATAAATTAAAACAACTGTGTCCTGCTAGATGGATACAGAGACACGATACTGTGCTTGTTATGGTTCAGCTTTTACCTGCTGTAGCTGCTGCTCTTGAAGAGATAAAATCGTGGGATGATAAAGATTCATCGTCAAATGCATCGCTTCTCTTAAATAGTGTTGAACATTCAGAAGTTATTATATCACTTTTATGTTCTGAAAAATTGTTGGGATATTCTCTAGTACTTAGCAAATTTCTTCAGACTGTAAATATTGACTTAGTATCTGTTGTAAACTTAGCTTCTAATGTAGAATCAGCAATATGTCAAATAAGGGAAAATTCAAAAGAGGAATTTTCCAAAATATTCAGAAATGCAAACTCAATAGCGGAGTCTTTAAGTGTGACAATTACAATGCCGAGGATAACGAAAAAACAAATTAATCGCAGCAGCATACCAGCAGATAGTGCAGAAATGTATTATAGAAGATCTATTTTTATTCCCTGGCTGGACTCTTTCCTTGCTAATATTACAGAGAGATTCTGTAAACATAAGAATATTCCTAAGGGTTTTATGTGTCTTCTACCTAGTAGTAGTTTACCAAGTGAACAAGAAAGAGAGCAATTTTTGAATATAGCTACATTTTATCAAGAAGATCTGGACTGCAATAACGCTCTCACTATCACGCCAGAGTTTGAACTGTAGTACTACAAATTTAAGGATTCAAGTAAACCGCTACCGAGAAATGCTATTGACGCATTAAATGTTTGTAACAAAGGCATTTTTAGCTACATTACCTGCTTCAACAAGTACCGCAGAAAGGTCATTTTCAACACTTCGTCGTATTAAAACTTACCTTAGAAATACAATGGGGAGAAATAGATTGAACGGGTTAGCACACCTAAATATTCATCGAAAAATTTTCGTTGACCCTGATGAAGTGATCTCAGTTTTGCAACTTAAAGCAGCGCTGCGACTTAATTTTGTTCTATAAATTTTGTTTTGATTGCAATGTATAATATTTCTTAATTTTGTTGTATAAACATTGTTTTCAGTTTTGATTACAATATATAGGTAATATGGATTATGTTATAGTTATACTGCTATTATTCCTATACACTCTTACATATTATTAAATTTGCGAACGCTCGTAGGTACCTATATTATTTTTAACGAACGAACGAAGACTAGTTCAAGAAAAAAAGTGGTAACTATAGATCTTATTTATTTGCACATAATATTTTCAGATTCAGATGCTGTTAAAAAGCGTTCTGTTGGCCACGCCCCTTTTAAAAAAATCGCAGGCGGCGATTTTGGACTCGCTACGCTCGCAACATCACACATTATAACAATTTATACCTAAACAACTCTGTTTGTTCAGGTGTTATTGTTACCAAGCCCCCCCTAGCGGAAATTTCTGGGTGCGCCACTGTCAGTGGATGAGAGATTCCAGCTACTTTCTTCTTACTCTAATAATTTGGAGTTTTTATGGAACATTGATAAATTTAAAAATTATTCTGAATACGAAAAATTAGAATTATGTCAAAAAATTGAAAATTTATTAAAGGACAAAACTTGCAATGAACGAGACATAACTGCCGTGGAACGTAAAGAATTGCAATATTTCCAAAATTTTGATGAAAAAGTTATTACGTCTCCAGAAAAAACTTTAAATTATATAACAATTAACAATTTAGTGGTTTCTTCTTCTAATACGAACATAATACTTGATATTTTATTAACAACGCCTGTTTCTGTTGCTACCGCAGAAGGATCTTTTTCAAAACTCAAAATAATAAAAAATGATTTAAGATCGACCATGGGGCAAAACCGACTAAGTAATTTTGCTATCATTTCAATAGTAACGGACCAGCCAAAAGAATTAGACACCGAAGATTTAATTAAACAATTTGCAAAAATTAAAGCACGGAAAGCTCAATTCACTTAACTAAAATATTAATAACAACACCTAATACCTGGATATCAACCTTTAAAAAGTGACATGTTGCATTATTAAAATAATATATTGTTTTGTTTTTATTTGTCGATCAGTTTCGTCCTGTGATATATAAACGAGTATTTTTAATGTTTTTTTTTACATTTTTTGTGCTTTTGTATCATATATTACATTTGAAACTAAAATAGAAAAATTTTGAGTTGTGATACTGTTAGAATATATTTCTGTTTTCTATAAGTTTATAATTATGTTATGTACCTCAATGAAAAATTACTTCTATGGTTTATGGCTTGTACTTGTAAAATATAAAAATGAAAATAAATTTATGGAAATACTTTTTAAAATTATTTTTCAATAGTAGATAATAATACCTAACTTATCCCGTATCTGTACTCACATATGAACGTAATACAAATTTGGGGCGTTATTTTAAATTTGCACAAGGGCGCCAAAAGTGCTAGGCGCGGGCCGGGTATTAGTCATATATTAGTACTGTCTAATTTTCATTCGTGGTACATTAACAATATTTTTGTAACTTCAGCGCATACGTAACATTGGTTAAAATGCAGCAATGTAACAATTAAAGGATTTTTTTTGTACATATACAGTGTATCTTTAGTTTATATATATATACATAGATACAATACGATAAAAAATGCAAAGTACTTGTCAATGTATTTTATACATTAAAGTTGTTCTTAAAGATTTTTAGTCAGCAGAAAGTAAAGTGATTACAAATAATATGTTTGATTTAAATATTTAACACGATCGCACTTTACAATATGTTAATTAATAACTAACATACGTTGAATAGTTTATAAAAAAACTAAATCACTAATACTTGCCATGTCGTTATACAAACAAATATATAAGCAATTTGCATTTTGCACACAAATTTTATTGTAGATTTATATTGAATCAAATATTTGTTTAAGAAGAACCTACTTCATGTATGTAGAAAGCAGAACATATCTATAACAGTTTTTTTCGTCTGTATCTCTACATCGTTTTGAGTAAAAATAGTTTGCTAATGAATTTGAACCCGTCGAAAACTCCGAGTACAGCAATATTAGGGGATGAAAAGAAAAAGTTTCAGTAATGAATGCGTCGCTTTTTGGAAAAACAATGTGTCATTAGAGAGAATGAAAATAATATTTTCTGACATTAGTTTTTGGAAAACGTGTATTTTCGCTGAACAAAATGAAACTTCAAGTTGTAATTGCAAGTGTTGAGTGCGTTTTCACACACCGCCAGTTCGCGAATACATTAATTACTTGTCCCGGGCGCGTCTAGCGGCTGGATCGCGAAGTTGCGTGTGTTTAGCGTGTCATTAGCGCGTTCCGGTGATGGATGGCAGCGCCACTGCGAGTGTCGTGGCTGTTTCACGCATAACCAATCACCGCCACCCCTTGCCCTTAATGTATTTGGCTAAAAACTAAATTTCATAAAATAAAAAGGTTTCCCTTCCATTTAAAGTTTGCTGGCTTAATTTTGTATATATAATCGTACGAGTACCCTTCAGATGTTTCAATGTATATATATAATAATGGCGGTAACATTATTTATAAAGGAAAAAATGAAAAAGCAGTAACGAAAACATCAGGTAAAATGAGCAAACGCTGGTTATATTTGAATGTCCATTTAGGTAATTGAAATATTTGGCTTTCATTGAGCTATTGAAAAGTCGAATTCTCGATGAATGAATTGAAACCAGGGCTCTTTTTAAACCAAAGGGAATAGCTCATTTCATTCAGACTGATGCATCCCTTTAGTTCTCATATGTTTCATAAAAGTATTTTTCAAACATGCTTTTGAATTAGCTTTCGCGCTGCAAATTAAAACTTATGTTCGACTTTTTTTATTCTTACTAAGAACTATATGTCGTGTATTATCGCCTCAGCTCTACCTTCGCACTTTAATGTAAAAAAAACTCCACACTATGCATTAAGATATGAGGAATTGTTTCATTGGAAATCAAACAGAAACTAAACATTTTGTATCAGCATTCGCGTTTTCCACTCCATTAGCAAGATGTTAGTCGCTGCTTGTGGTCCAAAGTCGGGGTGATGAATTGCGTACATCATCTATCAACGACAAATCACATATCCTTGCGTTAGTCGCTTGACTCCACTTAATTCATTTTCTAATCGAATAAAAACAGCACGCCGTTTTTCTATCTTAAACTGCATCTTTTCAAAAGTATTTTCTATATAATAGAAAAACAGTATGGCTCTACTATCTCATTCAATACGCCATAAATACCATGCAAATTATTTATTTACGTTGACAACGTTGTAAAATATTTTTAGAAAATTGACAATTTAATTCAGTTTTTTTTATAAATAATTAAAATTTTTGTATTGTAGAAAATTTCTTTTATCATAAAATTAAACAATTTTTAACAAAAAATTTAACTTAAAAATTTATTTAGAATTTCGACATACTTAAAAAAACGTCTGCAATGTGCTTAAATACTCGTTACTTCTTGTCTACAGTTTAATTGTTTTTTAGCATTGCTCACTATTACACTGACAGTTCAGACAAAACACTAATGTTCATATTTTTTAATACGTTAAACAATTTTGAGGAAGTTTTGCTGAATTGAGTTAAAAATTATTTAGTATTATTATTGCTTAAAACTATTTACAGACTTATTTAAATAATTTGTAGTTTTGGAGATTTTACGAATAATGTAGTAGGTTTCCTAAAAGATGTTTTAACATTGTTCTCTATAAACTTTATCACTGTAAATTGGACCACAGAAGCAACAGAAAATTGCATATACACCGTAAGAAATAGTGTCTGGCATATTTTGCATGTTGTCCAATAGGATGTTGGATAATAGGTAAAACTATTTTCAAAGTAACATTACACAGTAATTTTCAATTCTCTAAATTTTATATACAGGGTGTCCCACGAGGTACTGTACATACTGAAATGGTATGTTCCTTAGGTCAATTTAAGTAGAAAACGTCCTATAAACATAGGTCCAATTCGCCATAGTTACACAGATACAAGCGTTCAAAGTTTATAACTGATCACACATTTTTTGAAAATTAATTTTTCTTAGTCAACTAGGAAACAAAAGGCGAACAATATGTCATTTATTGTTTTCTTTTTTACTAATGTCACAGTAGATTTCATTAAATGAAGTGTAATTTAAATGCAAAATGCCTTCTCATTTTTCTAACATAGAGTATGCTGATATCATTTACATTTATGGATTTTGTGATGGAAATGCGAGATCTGTCGTTAGGGAATATGAACGAAGATTTCCCAACAGGAGGGTGCCAAATCACCAAACCTTTTCTTCTGTGTTTCAACATGTACGGACTCATGGTTCATTTCCATCAGTTTCAACAAGATCTGACCGTCTTGTGCAGTTAAATGTGAATGAGCAGGAAAACATTCTACAGATGGTTGATCGGAGTCCAGGGTTGAGTAGTAGAAGAATTTCTTCTCGAACGGGACTCCCCCATATGTCAGTATGGGAAACATTACATGATGGGCTTTTGTATCCCTATCACATACAACAGGTTCAGCATCTGGAACCTGGAGATTTTGCTGCCCGGTTGAAATTCTGCCACTGGCTACAGGTAAATCTACAATTAGTTCCATTCATTTTATTTAGCGACGAGGCGCAATTTACTACAGATGGAGTAAACAATACACGTAATTCTCATTTGTGGTCACATCAAAATCGACATGGCACAACAGAAACTAACTTTCAGCGCAGATTTTCTGTTAACGTATGGTGTGGCATGATTGACGATCAACTTATTGGACCTTTTTTTTTTAGGAACGTCTGACAGGAGAAGCATATGCTAACTTTTTGCGGAAAGAATTGCTACCGCTTTTGGAAGAAGTACCTTTACTAACAAGATAACAAATGTTTCTGCAACATGATGGAGCTCCTCCACATTTTAGTCTGCATGTGACCGAATATCTAAATGTTGCTTACCCCAATAGGTGGATTGGGCGTGGAGGCCCGCATGCTTGGCCACCGAGATCGCCTGATCTCACACCTTCAGACTTCTATCTGTGGGGTCATGTGAAAAGTTTAGTATACGAGGTAAAAGTTAATACCAGAGCTGAACTAATACAGCGTATCCTGGATGTGTGTCAACAAACACGGAACAATCAGCAAGTGCTTCGGCTACTCGGTTCATTTTAGATCGCAGCCGTCGTTGTATTAATGCCGAAGGAGGTCATTTTGAGCATTTAATGTGATTTTTTTTGTTTGTTTTTTTATGTTTGTTTTGTAGTTCGATTTTCTGTTTTCAATAATAATAATTTTCAAAAAATGTGTGAGCATTTATAAACTTTGAACGCTTGTATCTGTGTAACTATGGCGAATTGGACCTATGTTTGTAGGACGTTTTCTACTTAAATTGACCTAAGGAACATACCATTTCAGTATGTACAGTACCTCGTGGGACACCCTGTACAAAAGCAAAAAATGTTTTTAGTACTGTATTCATATCTCTTAAAAAGCTGCATGTTTTAAAAATATTTTTGTTTATAAAGGATGTTGAACTTTCGCTGGGCAGCATAAAATTACACTTTTTTAAATAGCAACCCATCAATTTTTTTATGCTGTTCGATAAAGGCTTAATTTAGATAAAAAACACTTTTATATATTTTTTAATTGATTGCGGCGTTGCCATTTTAGAGCAATTTTTTTAAAAATGCAACATCAAAATGAAATTATCACAAAACTGGTGTTTTTTGAAATTTTGGAATTTGTTTTTGTAAAGATTTTTTTAATTTTTCAATTTTTTTAAATTGCTGAAACTTTTTTTTTAACTGCCACTTTTAATTTCTTTCAACTGTTTCTAATGTAGTTTTTAATTCTCTATTGATTTGCACTAGTACTTTCTTCTCCTAACATCTACAGTTACAAAGATATTTATAAATTTTCAATTAAATTACAACTAGCATTATTTTAATCTTCAGGTATATTCTAGTAGAGTGCCATTAAAGAAAATGAGTTTCAGCAAATCGAAAAATTTGAAAATAATCATACTCATACAAAATAATCATAGCGAATTAAAAAAATGTTTAGACTATTTAAGTACTTCTGACGTTTATTTGCAAATTTACAAAAACAAATTCCAAAATTTAAAAAAACATTATTTTTAAAGAAATTGTTCTAAAATTAAAGTATTTATCATCTAAACTAAGCCGTCATCCGACAGCATAAAAAAATTGATGAGTTCCTATATAAAAAAATTGTAACTTTATACTGCCCAGCAAAAACTAAACAAAAAATATTTTTAAAATATACAGCTTTTTAATAGAAATGCGTACAGTGCTAAAAACATTTTTTGAATTTATAGGTAAGATTTATAAAATTGAAAATTTCTGTATAATGTTACTTTGAAAATAGTTTTATTTAGGTCGGAGCAATGACAAACCCTGTGTAAATAAGCACAGGTTTGCTTTTTTGAATGCACGTTAGCTTAACTAATCGTCTGTTGCAGCATTCTGTTTGTCATCTTCTGGTTACTTTATATAATTGTCTTTATGTAAAATAGTATATAAAAAAGCAGTACTAACAACAAATTAAATCAAATAAGGTTTTTAAGAGCTGAACTGAAAGTTTTAATATGAAGTACTCATCAACTACTTATTATCTTTTTGTTGCATGATAGATCTATATTCTGCAATGTATTATTATGACACGTTTTTACTTTGCGGTTTTATAAGATGTTTTGGTGAGTTATAAATTCTATTATCATTTAAATACGTCTTTTAGTTGACGGTTTCTCTGAAATTAACTGCTTTGTTTTACCCTGTATCTTTGACTAATTTGACTCATAATTTTCATAATCTCTTTCTGTTGCATAAATTTCAAAATGTACTACTCTGTATATTCATTACACTTAAATTACATTTTTACTTTTGACGCCCTCTAACGAGTTTCCTTTTACTTCCCTTGCGGTCAAGACGTTAAATCGTCCATTACTTATAATCGTGCTTGTGAATTCTAAACTAATTTTCTAACATCATCGGCGTGTGTTGAAGCTATGATATAAAACGACAACGCGTTTCTATTAGTTTATTCATGACAGGGTAACCTATTCCTTTTTACTTTTTAGAATTCTTTAGTAATTTCTATGTTAATTTGTTAGCACGACCCGACACGTGTTAGTTCACATGTGTTCGGTGTATTCTCCACCAATGAAGGGCTCATATCGACTAAATACTTTAATATAAATATTATAATTTGGAAAGCCTAATTTATATCTAAAAAAGAAGCCTTGAGAAAAAAAATTTCTCCGATGTACTGTTCGTTACCAGTTAATAAACTGCAATATCGCCTTTAATTTAATGTGTGCAACAGCATTCAATAACCGGTTTTTATTTCGAATTTCTTTTAGCATTAATTAATAGTGTTGTAGATTTTTGCTTTTGTGATTCATTGTGTTGACACGATTTGCTCTGTTCATCAATATTCCAGATGGGCTCAACGAGGAAAACGTTTTCTTCGGATACGTACTAGATTATAGCTAAGTCTTATTTAATTACAGTTGCTAAAGGTCTCTCACAAAAATTTTGCTTGTTATTCTAACTTACGTAATTACAATAATTGTTTCAATACCATGTAGATATTTTCATTAATTATTTTTGTGTGTTGCATGCTGTTAACCATAGAATACTTGTCATTATGAATTTATTTTTTTCTATAAACTCCCTACGTGTAATTTAAGCCTATGTATTGTGTGTTGCCGTTACTTACGACGTTTATATGTATAACCATTGTTGAGTAATCTACGATAAATTTTTGTGCTCGGTGTTAATAATCGACGATATTAAATTAAAGTTGTTACACATATCAATCTTTTTTTTGTTTATGGAGGATTACGAACCTGATTTTTTGCAAGCTTAAACTTCCTGTTTTGATCAAAACAAAAATTTTTTTTCTTAGATCTGGCGCCCATTAAATTCTATTTACTTGAACCTCCCCTATCTCCGACTAGTGCGATTTGGCCGAGCAAGGTTCGTGACACCTATAAGTTTGTAGAAGTTGTTATAAGAAGAATAATAGACCATTGCACTTTAAGGTATACAATCGTCGTAACCTAATTGCTAAAAGAAGTAACGTCTCAAAGAAAAAAAGTTTTTGGAACTACGCAATTATTACTAACTCAATTTTATAACTAAAAATATAAAGTCAGTAAACAATTTGTTTCTTTTGTAACTAATTTTGATTGATAACGCTTATAGCACTTGAGATGTACATGCTTAAAATAATAATGGATTTTATCGTTGCATAACGTTCATTGTTAAAGCAAATAAAAACCTTTAGAACAAATAAAATTAATGGCTTAATTTCGGAATTTGTAGTTGGACGGGAACTAGAAGCACGGTATTCAATCTATTTAAATTTTAAATTAAAATATTGGCGCGGTACTGGACCCAAGAATTACCACTGATGTTAGTAAATAGAGCATTAGTTAACAAACGCGACAGAAGCGGCTTGTCCTTCTGACAACAAAGGCGTCTTTTGGTTGCTGTGCGCGATCTAATACGCTTGGGGTTTATGCAAAGAACTTTGCGCCGGGACCCATTAAACGTTCAGCAATCTACCCGATGTCAGGTACTTAGGTAGATACAAGGACTGAACAAACACCAGCGTGGTAACAAAAAAATTTACGTCCGCGGAGAAGACTGCGATGGCGACTTGTCTAAGGTAGCCCGGAAACGACACGAGTATCATAAGAAGAAACTCCATCGGGGATTGCTGCTATTCGACGCTTGCTAGTCTCTCGCGGGCTTGAGGAGTAACACAGGCTAAACGTTGTTCTTTTGAGAAATGTTCCTTAAAAGGGAAAAAAGGTGTTTAGGCAATCTATCAGCGTTTAAGAATGCTCTGCCACACTGCTGGACTATTTGGCAAAGATCGACCAGAAACAGAATTTCCACGTTCTACCCGTTTTTTCCTATATATGCATAACCGCAAGAGGGTGAAATGCTATAAACGCTGTCAGATTGATTGATTGTACGGTCCATGGTACCTTTGACATAGGGTAGATAAACGATAGACACCGGTTGAGACATAGATTTCACGGTTACTCTTTTGAAGATTTTAGGGTTGACTTAAGGACATTTTTTATGGTAAGACAATCCATTTAAATATCTATCTGTATGAGTAAGTTCTTGATAAACTGAATGTGATAATAAACTATCTTCATTTCGACTAACTAAAACGTTCAAAAATAGTAAAGAAGAGAGTGCTGACAGTAGGTCAAAGAAGAATATTAGACTTATGAAAGTTAGGTAATCCGTAAAATCGAAAAGCTTTACAATCTTTTGGTATTACAAGTTTTTCCATCGGCTTCATTAATTGACGACTTTTTCATAAATTTAGAAAGTGCTCTTCCAATCGAGGTTCTTTGGAAATTACTTTGTACGACCCGTTTGAGATGATATTGTAGATTTTGTTATCATAATCTCATAGATTAATAATAACAATGGCTTTCATTTTGTCAGCTTTAAGAGTGACTAAAGATTTATCTTGTTTAAGAGATTTTAATGCAAACAATTTGAATTTTGGAATGTTAAGTTAATGAATTCTTGACTTACAAAACATTTTTGTAGTTTCGGGTTTCAGGTTTCTTCTGCAAAAAGATAGAAAACGGCTTGGATAGAATAGATAGATACAAAGTTAAAACAATGAGCGTAATGATAAATTAATCATAGTCTCGGGTTTTGCTTCTGCATCGACGACACGTTTTTGGAGGCACTGACTTGCTAAATTTCTTATGATGACTACTTCTAACTATTTCTTTAACTCTTTGGGTTTGTTAAAAAAAATCAAGAGGCGCCATGGGTTCTCCGCGTTTACCGGTTGTTGCTAGTATATTTATGGAAAATTTTGATAAAAAAGATTTATCCTCATTTGATCTAAAACCCAAGTGCAGTTTTAGATACGTTAAGGATACCTACGTCATTTGGCAACATGGTCATTTTACGCTCAACGAGTTTTTAGGTCATTTAAGATCAATTCATCAAAATATATTCGCTTTATTATAGAATTAAAAAGGAACCTTTTCTACCATTTTTAGACGTTTCAGCTACTCGAAATAAAAATGGTTTATTAACATTCAGTTTATTGAAAACCTACTTATACATATAGATATTTAAATGGATTGTCTCACCATCACTTTTCTCAGATATTATTAGTAGTGAATTCTTTAGTGTACAGAGCTATTTCTTTAAGTCAATGCCAAAATCTTCAAAAAGAGTTAAATTGTCTAACCAAAGTGTTAGTCGCAAATGTCAGTAAGTATATGGTATTATACAGGGTGTCCCACGAGGTACTGTACATACTGAAATGGTATGTTCTTTAGATCAATTTAAGTAGAAACGAAGAGTATGCTGATATCATTTACAATTATGGATTTTGTGATGGAAATGCGAGATCTGCCGTTAGGGAATATGAACGAAGATTTTCCAACAGGAGGGTGCCAAATCACCAAACCTTTTCTTCTGTGTTTCAATATGTACCGACTCATGGTTTATTTCCATCAGTTTCAACAAGATCTGACCGTCCTGTGCAGTTAAAGGTGAATGAGCAGAAAAACATTCTACAGATGGTTGATCGGAGTCCAGGATTAACTACTAGTACTAGAAGAATTTCTTATCGAACGGGACTTCCCTGTATGTCAGTATGGCAAACATTACATGATGGGCTTTTGTATCCCTATCACATACAACAGGTTCAGCATCTGGAACCTGGAGATTTTGCTGCCCGGTTGAATTTCTGCCACTGGCTACAGGTAAATCCACAATTAGTTCCATTCATTTTATTTAGCGACAAAGCGCAATTTACTAGAGATGGAGTGAACAATACACGTAATTCTCATTTGTGGTCATATCAAAATCCACATGGCACAAGAAAAACTAACTTTCAGCGCAGATTTTCTGTTAACGTATGATGTGGAATGATTGACGATCAACTTATTGGACCTTTTTTCTTTGAGGAACGTCTGACAGGAGAAGCATATGCTAACTTTTTGCGGAATGAATTGCTACCGCTTTTGGAAGAAGTACCTTTACTAACAAGACAACAAATGTTACTGCAACATAATGGAGCTCCTCCACATTTTAGTCGGCATGTGACCGAATATCTAAATGTTGCTTACCCCAATAGGTGGATTGGGCGTGGAGGCCCGTATGCTTGGCCACCGAGATCGCCCGATCTCACACCTTTAGACTTCTATCTGTGGGGTCATGTGAAAAGTTTAGTATACGAGGTAAAAGTTAATACCAGAGCTGAACTAATACAGCGTATCCTAGATGTGTGTCAACAAACACGGAACAACCAGCAGGTGCTTCGAGCGGCTACTCGGTTCATTTTAGATCGCAGCCGTCGTTGTATTAATGCCGAAAGAGGTCATTTTGAGCATTTGATATGATTTTTTTTTTGTTTTTTTTATGTTTGTTTTGTAGTTCGATTTTCTGTTTTCAATAATAATAATTTTAAAAAAATGTGTGAGCATTTATAAACTTTGAACGCTTGTATCTGTGTAACTATGGCAAATTGGACCTATGTTTATAGGACGTTTTCTACTTAAATTGACCTAAGGAACATACCATTTTAGTATGTACAGTACCTCTTGGGACACCCTGTATATCATCATTTTTGTTTTGTTGTTTATTTCTTTTTTGTTAATAAATTCCATGAAACAATTTAGTTGTTGCCGTAATTCTGCTATTGATCTCTTTTTCTAATTTCCCCGCATTATTTATAATTATTCTAAGATAATTTATATTATTTACTTGTTCCACTAGCTAATTATAAATTTGTATATTTACTTATTTGTTTTTGTTGTTTAGTATTACTACTACAGAGACTCCGTTAAAACCTATTTTCCACGTGACTTATGAGTTGAGTATTAACATTGTTTTAGGTTGGTCGGGTTACCGTTTAGTAACATTCTCGTTTGATGTTTGGTTTACATTGAGTATTATTTTTCGTCGTTTTTCTTATTCTTTTTAAAATTTTTAAACATTTATTATCATAACTCTTCAGCACTATTTGAATTTTCTTTGAGTAAGTACTGAATAAGAGCTGTAACTTTCAGGTTGTCTAATTTTTGTAATTTTATATTAATAGCAATGTTTACTCTTGTACAAAACACCGTTATTGTAATGGCGCATTTTTAAATTGCATCGATCAATTCTACAAAAATTTTTCCAAGAAACAAACTTTATTTACGATACTTTCCGACAACATAAACAAGTTTTAATTGATCAATTTTTAAGTAAAAATTGCATTTGCAAGAAGAAACCTACAGGAAGACCTACTGAACTCACTAAACTGTTGTCAAAAACATGTGCAATTGCATGGAACAAAGTCTAAATAAATAGGCGGCAAAAATATCTGCGGTATAAAGTCATTTTAAGTTTTATTTTTAAATTACAAGCATTTAATTTTTAGGATTGTTAGTAAGAACTTGCCACTAAACATTCAAAAAGAACCTTTTGAAGACTCCGTACAAGATTACGGTTTATCATGCCCCTGACTTTTTGCAGTGTGTACCTACAATTTTGTGAATGGCTCATTAAACATTTAAATAACGATAACTTGTTAGATTTCACTTTTTTACGGGCGAAGCATAGTTTTATCTAAGTCGATATGTAAGTAGCCAAAATTATCGTACTTGGGCAACAGAAAATCCACACACGTTTGTGAAACCAACATTGCATCCTTTGAAAGTTAGTGTGTAGATTGCAATGTCAAAGAGAAGGATAATTTATCCAATTTCATTACTTGCTTCTTGTAGTTGTATGTTGTCCCTTTCTTCATCTGGTTTTATTTTTAAAAAACATCAAAAAAGGAACTCTATACGTTTTTTTAATCATTGAGAAATTTTCTTTTAAACTGTTTTAGGATTATTACATTCTAACATCGAGAATGTCAGATAACCCTGTTTACATGTTAACTCATTCACCAGTTTTATAACTGTTATTGTGCAGTCCACAAAAAAAAAGATTAAAGTTGTACAGCTTGTGTTAACATTTTGGGAGCAATATTAAATTAGTTAATAAATTTTGGCTGACCATAGCGATTGCAACAGTTTTTCACGAAATTCTCTTGGCTACTTTAGTTACTAATTTTTTTCCCTCAAAGCTTTAGGTATTATAGTTTATGATATACAGCCGCTCAATGAGCTTAAAGAAACGCCGGGTATAATAAAAGTATATAAATGTTCTTACTTACATCTAATTTTGTTTTAGAATATAAAATCAACAGCAACATTTTTAATAATAATTTACTTCTACTTACTATCGTAAAAAGATCTATACGCAATTTACCTATGCATATATGTTAACAAAAAAATTATCCAAGTGTAGAATAATTATTTTAATTAAGTTTATTATTCGCAAGGAAGAATTTTTGAAGCTTGTTCAACCAATTGTAGTTAAAAGGTATGCCGTGTTGTGTATGGTGCACCATTTAAAAGATAATCAAAATTGAGGGTTTTGAGTTTAGTTTTTATATGTACAAGATTAACAAGTACTATGTACAAAACTGATAACAAGAATTAATACTACAAGAACTTTGCATGCAAATATGTAATTATAACCGTGAAAAGAAGTCCTTGTAATAGGTAGTTGGTATAGCGATAAACTAGGTGATAGTTGCATATGCTCACGCGAAAGGAAGTGGTAAGGTGCCGTGATCATTGTACTCTGAATGCTCCTGCAGTCCGGAAATTAAACAATTTCCCTGATTGGACGGAAGTTTTAAAGAGATTGACATAATCGTACATAAAAAAAATTACACTAATAACTCATAAGTGTTCACCGTTAACAGCTGTTAAATTTAATAACCTATTAATGAAATGAACTGCCTATTTATATCCTTTCTGAAGCGTTTCTTTGCTGTTACGACATTCTTTATGGCTAAAAATGCTTGCACGAGATTTCTCCTGAATATAAATTATTAAAAAGGTACAAGCAATAAATTCTTTTACTAGTATTTGAAAAATTTGGTATTTAATTGTACCAATTGTGATATTTGACAGTCTACTGATTTTGCTATTGTTTTATATTCCTTCGCGTGTACATCCTTAATGTTAACTGGCATTCTTACGCAAAAACTGTAAAATCAGATTTGATGTCACTAACGAGTGCATAAGAAAAATAAACGACACGATTAAAATCTACAGCACGTAAATTGTAGGTGGAGAAACAAAACAGCGTTTACGGTAAAGTATAATACTATTCGTTGTTTGAAAATGTTACACATATAATTATTTATAAATTACCTATTGTTGCAGACATTTTTAAAACAACCAAATTGGCTGTCCGTTTCTGGTAATTAAACGAAAAAATGATATGGGATTTTCACTGTGCGTGCGGAATATAACCTTAATTAAAATAATTAATCTTGCTATTTTAAACGTAAGGTTTTCTTTCTCTTGTTTTACTTTTTGATTTAGTTTTTTTGGTATAATTATTTGTAGTTTTTGTTTTTGAGTAAGAATTGTAGTCTTTAATATACAAATACAAACGAACAACTTTCTTTTATAATTACTTATTAGTGAATTGTTATAAGAAGAAATTTTTAATTTGCAAAAATCTTTTACTATTACAAAAATTACTGTAGTCATTACCTTTAATAGTACGATCAATAACACTAAGTTTTGCAACAACTAATTTTCTATCTTATTATAATTAATCTACTTTTTTTCTTAGTTTATTTTATCGAAGCGCAGCTGTCGTTTGCATTTTATGCTATAAACGCGTTGCGGTTTCTTAGATAAATAAAAAACTGATAATTATCATTTTTAAAACAATTTTATTGTTATAGTGGTCGTATACCCAAATTCACAAAATAAATTGCTCAAAATTTTTAAATTAAAACAAAATTATTTTGTTATAACTAACAATCTAAAAATTAATAAAAGAACGTGTACTTAATTCAAATTTTAACAGTGGCGTAGTAAGAAGGTGCGGCTAGTGCGGTTCTCGCTGGGTGGTACTTTGCTTGGAGCGTCATTGCCGATAGATATAGATAATAAAAGACTGTAGAAATCAAACATAACAAAAACTTAAATTTGTTTAAACTAATAATTATAATTAAGAAGACGGCTGTGACAACATAATCTACCAGAAGCTCTGTCGTAGAATAAATTTTAATAATTTTTCATACTTACATTTTTTGCTAGTAGATGGCTACATTTTAATTTTAAATTATGCATTTTTTTAGAGATGGCGTTAACTCTTACAATTACGAATACATTCGTGTCTTGTCTAAAACAAAAAAGTTGCAATCCATAGGCTGATGCTGGTGACAGATTTATAACATAATTCCTTTAAAGTTATATTAAAATTTACAAGTTTGTTTAGATTACACAGCCCAACAAAATAAAATTTTTGTCTTGGTGCCGGAAAAGTAAGAACTGATTTTGAATATTTGTAATGTGCTGATTCCAAAAATACCTGGCTTTTTTTCGTAGCAGCTCCAGTTTTTGAGATATGGGCTAATTGGTATTAGTTCTGATAAAACGCAAAAATATTGAAATAGTGATATCTTTAGAGGCCAAAAGTGAAAGTTTCTACCTAAATAATTAAAATCTAATGAGCTAGTTTGAGTTACTTGGTATTATTCATTACTGTAGAACCCGACATTCCTATACCCCTATCCAAAACTAATTAATTCGTCGTATTACCTCGCAAATATCTCTGCTTTACGAAGTACAGTTTATATAAAAAAATTAGAATCTAATTAGCCAGTTTGAGTTATTTGGTATTTATTCATTTGTGTAAAATCCAACATTCTTATAATTACTTCCATCAGAACCTAATTAACAAACAGCTATATTAACTCGTATCTTTGCTTTACGAAATACATTTACCTATTTAGTTTACGTAGCTGAAGTTGTGGTATCATTTGGTGTTGTTCAGTGATAAAACATACTTTTATTGAAAACCATGGCATTCAGAAGCAAACGTAGTTGTGTGAATCATCCAGACGTTTTTTGCTATGTATGTGGCGAGTACACTTTTAAAGAAAGTAAAAAGCCTATTTCTGATTGTGTGAGAAGAAGTTATCTGGTCTATTTTGGCGTTCACTTGGGTGACCAGGATAAATCTTGGGCTCCACATTTCGTATGTAAAACATGTATTAAACATCTGCGTCAGTGGACAGTTGGAAAGAGAAAATGTCTAAAGTTTAGAGTACCAATGGTTTGGAGAGAACCAAGAAACCATCACGATGACTGCTATTTTTGTCTCGTGAATATCAAAGGAATCAATCGGAACAATAGACAGAAATGGCCATATCTTGATCTAGATTCAGCAAAGAGGCCTGTACTGCATAGTGAAGAAATACCCATTCCATCATTCAGCAGTCTGTCGTTGCTCCCGGAAGATGATGCAGAACTACCCACGTTTGATGAAATTCGGTGTATGGAATCAGAAAACGACAGTGATTTTGAAGCAGATTTATCAAGTCCGCAACGTTTCAATCAACAAGAACTGAACGATCTCATTAAAGACCTGAATCTTTCAAAGGAGTCTTCTGAATTACTCGCTTTCAGATTAAATGAGAAGAATCTACTGCAGCCAGATACCAATATTACATTTTATCGTAAAAGAGATAAGGATCTGCTGCCCTTTTACTCTGAGAAATATAACCTGGTATTCTGTAACGATATAAGAGGACTCTTACAAAAAATGGGTTTGTCGCAATACACACCCGACGAATGGCACCTTTTTATAGACAGTTCCAAACGAAGTTTGAAATGTGTACTTTTACACAATGGTAATAAATATGGCTCAATACCCATTGGTCGTTCTACCAGCATAAGTTGGGGCTTATGAAGCAATTTGTGAAGGCTTTAAATCGCGATGGACTTTGTTTTGGCTACTTGATTCGTAAATTTCCTGGGATTAGCACGGAAAAACTGAAAGCCGGAATAATCGATGGCCTTCAGATAAGGCAGCTTATTAAAGATTCACAATAGCAGTCCTTATCAAAGACTCCGGTCATTTGTTTCTTAATGATTAAGATTGCCAATAAAGCAATAATAGTTGCGCTTTTCTTTAATTTACTATTTTCAATCCGAAACCATGGATTATTGTTTTGTCTAAATTGAGATTTAATGTTAACAAAGCTACTAAAGAAACAAGACTCATTGCTGCTTAACAATAAAAGTAAAACAATATTATTTGAATATATGTAGACGTTAAAAAATGGTACTATCATATACATAGTATTGAAACGTTTTCTGAGTGATTCTCAACTTTGAGAACATTTACCCAAAGATTAGAAACTAGAAATTAGATAACAAAAATATATAAAAACTATTCAAAAACAGCTAGGTTAGTTTTTCAAAGTCAGAAGTTAAGAAAGCTGTCGGTGAAAACAAATAAATGATTAACGTGTGTGCTAAAATAAATAGATAAAGTGTCCGTGTCAGAAAATAAATATAACGATTTAGATAAACAAAAGTTATCTTATCCGCGGAGATTATTTTTCGAGTAATAGTTATATACAAATTAGTTTAAGTGTTGTTCTTAAATATTGTTAGATTTAATTAGTTACGTGTAGTTCTAATCATATAAATATTTCCGTTGTAAACAAATTAACTTTAAAAATTGTTATAGTATGATTTAACGAATATGTTATGATCAACTTCATTTTATTGTTTTCTTTTCGATAAAACTGCAATGCGGTATTTTTATAGCCTTCTGAGAGATTTTATTTCAACTTTCAACGACAGCCTTACAAAATCATTTTAAAAAATATTGTAAAGTACTTTTTTTAGAGTAATAATAAATATTGTATAAATATTTTAATTCATAATAATTCGTACCAGTTTTTTTTTGTTTTAGTGAACGTCTGGGAGGCTTCTGGCCTGGAGCTCTTGTGGACCTGCTACACACATTCAAATAATATTATTTTACTTTTACTGTTAATCAGCAATGAGTGTCACAAAACAAAATTCAGTGGTTTCCGATTGAAACTAGTTAATTTAACAAACCCAATTATTATTGTTTTATTCGCAAAATGCAAAAATTTTTAATTATTAAAAAAATGCAAAATACATATTTGCTGTGTTTAATACGGCTGCCATTTTTAAAATTAAGAAATCAGCACAAATAAGTTTAAAATCCTGAGTTTTTAAACTGCAAACCGACAATTTTTTAAATTATTATAATATAAATTCATGGCAAATTTAAATTATTAAATAAAAAAATTTTCATAAATAATAAAAATAATAAGTGTATAAGTTTATTATTTTTGTATTTACTATTAACAATACACAAATCATGTACATACAAGTATTGTAAAAAAAATTCATTAAAAAAAATTAAATTCTAAGCGAGAAACTTTTCTAAAAACGATGTTTTAAATTAAATGTAAAAACAAACACACATAAATGATTCTTTCATTCAAATAAAATTATCTTATTGTTATCTTTGGAACATCTTTCCTGTCAAAAAATCTATAAAAATTGGTACGAATAAAGTTCTTGTATCAAACACAATAATTAGCATTAGTATTCTCTCAATAAATCACTAAAAATTAAGCCAAGAAAAGGTTGAAATAAAATCTCTCGGAAGGCCAACTCTAAATTTAGAACTAAATTAAGCAGATAAAACTGCAAATCGTAATTCTTTACTCAGCATTTTTCTATTGCAGTTTATAATACGAATAATTCTGCATGTGGATGTGATAAATTATTTGTTTTGTTTCCCATGTTTATTGTTTTATTTTGATGGAACTGATAAAACGAGCGAGGTTAAGATGTATGTACAAACTTAAAACATTTAAATGAGTAAATTAAAAAACATAAAGTTTCTGCACGCCATATACATTGATAAAACTAACTTTGCTTTAATAAATGTATAATAAAAAGAGATATCAGTTTTACTCAAAAATACTTACGTAACGAAAGTACTCTATTTGCGTAACAATACATAACTTCTTTTTGTCCAAAACTAGGAAAATTTGTTGTATGCACTTCATCACACATAACACAGAACGAAATTGTAGATTAAATGCACGATTTTTTATAGTGCATATTATAGACTTGGTTGGTGCAGGTATCAGGTTAATTGTATTTTATGCACCTATCTATATTTATTTTTTACTTATAATGTAAAAATCACTAATAATATATTCATTGTTATTTATTCTAACTTCCATATTAAAATATGTCACGTTTTTTAAATTTTATAATAAATTTTGTGCGGACTCTCTGACGTTATTCAGGAACCTCCAAATCAATTTTAATTTTCCACAGACTTCTTAAATAATGCCAGGGACACCAGGGGTGGAAACCACTGATCTAGAGTATACGGTAGAAAAAAACTAACTTTATAAAGATTTTTTGGACGTTTCTGTTGCTGTTACAAAGGATATTCATACCGCCCGTGAATAATGCTTATCGACAATGCTTTAAAGTAAGGTAATTAGTAAATCTTATAGTCCTTATCATACCAAAAAGTTTCCAAAATCATGAACCAAATCCACTAAAAATAGCACTAGCTTGGCATCTTTTGAGATACGGCCAACGGAGAATGTAAAACGTGCCTAGAATACAACAAAAATGTAATTTTTAAAAACGAATTGACCATGGTAGACTGTATATACTAACATAATAAGCCCGTTTCTTATATATCCCAAGAAAATCTCTTGCATCTTGGTATTTCACTTTAGAATCACTGAATGGATATAGTTCCAACTATTCCGAAAACCGACTGCTAGCATGGCCATAAACACTGTGAAGTAAAATGCTGTTTGTTTGGTAAACCCAGAAAAGTCGTTTCTTCTGATAATTTTAATATATTTTTTTTTACATTTAGCCTGAAGAATTGCGCATGAAAAAGCTTTGCGTAAAATGAGTACCGCACGTGCTCACTGCGGATCAAAAACGAATTCTCAACATCTACCTTATTTTCCAGTCAATGTGGTAATAGACGAGTACTTTGCAGCACTTTGCAAAAAACACTACAGAGACTGCCTTACAGCTACTGTTGGCTAAAATAATTTGCAATTATAGATAACAACAGCTGTATCAACATAATAGAAAAAAATCATTTGAGTAGCGTGCCATCTATGTAAGAGACCGGAAACTTTTTAAATCATCTTTGTGTTTAAAAAAAAATTGGTGATTGGTTGAAATTAAATATAATAAAAAAATATGAAATAAAAAAGCTGATGATGAATATATTTTAACTATAAAGCCAATAACCATTTACCTAATATTTAAAAAAATCAAAATTAAATTATGATTGGAAGTATAAACACTTTTAACGAACGAGATACGTGAAAAATCCACACGATTTTAAGTCCACACTTTTTTTTCTCTTCGATGCTTCTGCAAAGTCGTTTATTATTTCCTTTTTTTTTGGTTTTTTGATTGAGCTCTAATGATAGTTGGTTAACATATTGACATTACATTTTCTTTGGCAACGACTCTTAAAATCACGGATATGCTGGTGAAATCTTTCACCCTGTTTTTTACGGTAAGCTTCCGAGTTTTCAAAAAAATAAAAAACATGGGAGTGTAAAAATTGAAATTTTATTTTTATTTTCAATCCTTAAGCTTCATACGCTGTCAGCATACGTTGTACAATGTTTTTGTAGTCAGAGTCTCAAACACTTTTGCACTACATTCTTGAAAGAGTCTCACTCTTTTGTTTCTTTGTCTCCCACTGTTTCCAAAAAGTGGGATTCAGAAGCTTTTAGTATCAGTAAAAATCATTCTAGTTTTTTCCATATAAACCGAGTATCTCATAGGAAAAGATGCAAATACATTTTCATTATGCAATAAAACTGCTTTGAGGCTAGTTTTAGATGAATTATTAGCCCATCAACATCATTACAATACACCAAATTTCTCTCTTTGGGTAAAAACATTAAATTCTCTTCATGCCTGTACCACAAAAATTGTGGAACCAGATGATAGCAATTGTTTGTTTTTAGCCATGAATCTTTTTAATTCGGTACAACTTTTGAAAAACTTAAGTCTTTTACTAAGTAGTTGATCTCACTCTGATAAAAAGATTAAGATCCCTCGTCAACAGAAAGATTTGAACTAGATTCTTTCTGGGAAGCTAATGTTTTAGTCTTTTGACTCACTCAGAATTAAAAAGTGATTGTGGAACTGGTATTTTAGAACCGTGAGACATTAGACAAATAGGTGAATTATAGTTACGGTAAGAAATTTTATTTTTATTTTTGTATTAAATTTTTACATCTACCGGACAGAAGTAGCAAGTGGTTGTGTGATTTTTCTGTTCATATTAGGGTAAATTGAGGAGTGATGAACCAGTAGGAGAGACGGACCACCTGCGGTATCTGGTCTTTTGTGGTAACAATGCCCGCAACGCCGATGTTGAATCATGAAACAGCGTTAGTTGTTTATCGGTAGTTAATTCTTTCACGTGTATTTGCAATATGTGACGAGTTACCAGGAAATTTTGTTTTGTATTGTTGGTAAATATTTACAAGGTGTTTTCCTTTGAAAAGTTATTACATTAAAGGTAAGTTTTTGGTAGATTTTCAAACACGTAATGAACAAATTAGTAATGTGGCGTACGATTAACCTCTAAATCGTTGCTTTCAAGTGACTAATAGTTTGAGAATTGCCTACTCCGTCTATCCTCCACTTTTAGGTGAGACGGACCAGTACAGTATAGGAGAGATAGACCTATGTTCCTGGTCAGCAGAAAATTTATCTTCTGCCATTAATGCAGTGGCGTTTGGCAACATGTGTGTAAATGAAGCTGCAAAGTCATTTGGCATTCCAAAAACAATGTTCAAACGCAGACTTGCATCTAGCAATTTTGAGAAAACTGATTGTTTAGGTCTTGGAAGGATGCTTGGTAGAGAAGTAGAGACGAAGCTTGCCACTTATATCAAAAAATTACAAAGAAAGGACTTTGCACTAACAAGACAAGAGGTACAAGTAATGGCCTACAATTTAGAACGTCTGAGAATTAAACACAAATTTAATCGAAAACATGGTGAGTAAATTGACTCTTGCTAGTTGAAGGCATCGTTCTACATATTATCTGAATTTTCAGGTAAAGTTGGTAATGTGTGGCTGCTCCAGTTCTTGAGACGAAATTCAGACATTACAGTTCGCAAAGCTGAGCATGTCTCAGTTGGTAGAGCATTGGGAATGTCTAAAAATGTTGTAGACAAATATTTCAAAGAACTTGAAAAAGTACTCGCTGAGAATGATTTGTTTGGAAAACCTGGTAACATTTACAATACAGATGAGACAGGTCTACAACTAAACACGCGAGCTGAGCAGGTGCTTGCTGAAAAAAGATCTAATTGTGTACCTTCCATTAGCCCAGACGAAAAGGGTGAAACAATCACAGTAGTTGCCTGCTGTAACGCAGAAGGAGTTTATTTACCTCCTTACTGTGTGTTCAAGAGCAAAAATGCAAAAACAGAATAAGCTGATGGAATGCCACCTGGCTCACGTGTACGCATGTCAGATAAGTCGGCATACGCAACATCAGTAATATTCCTGGACTGGATATTATTTTATTTTGTTTGTTGTCACACTACGCATTACTTACAACCGCTTGATCGGGCTTTCTTCAATAGCCTCAAAGGGCATTATTACGATTCTTGCAGGAGGATGATCAAATGTAACCCCAACAGGAAGTTGAATCGGTTGCAATTTGGCAAGCTTCTAGGGGAGGCCTGGGGCAAAGCGGCTACAGTCAGCAACGGCATATCAGTCTTTAGGGCAACGGGAATTTGGCCCTACAATCAAAATGAAATACCTGAACATGCTTTCCTAACGCAGACGCCGAATGAGGTCAAAATGCATTAAATGCAACAAACTGGCTCTACAGAAGTAACTGTTCTGCAAGAAGAAGAAACTCTTCAACGCGAATGTAGCTCACCACAACCAGGTCCTTCTAGAACACAGCTGGAAGATGTGGTAGAATCTAGTGAAGAAAACAATGTTACATCTGGGAAACTACTTCAGGAGTTTTCTCCTGTACCTCAGGTAACACCAGCAATAAGAAAAACTCGTTTCAACCTAATGGGTGAATTGACTTCACCGAGTTAAGCAAAATCAGGGGCCTAAACCAAAGAGGTAGAAGAAAAACGAACCTTCCAAAAATAAATTAACGAAATCCACTAAGAGAGTGTTGCAAAAGAAACCCAGACACGATTCTACGTTTTCGGAATCCGATGAACACGTAATCTTGGATGATTCCTCTAGTGGCGAAGAGAACTTTGATTAATTGAAAATCAGAACGTTGGTTGTCTTGAAGACTATCGCTTAACAAAAAGCAAACACAACTGGTTAAATGCATTTTCTGTTCGAGATGGTTGCATGAAGGTTGTACAACTTATACCAACACGTGCCAACCATGTGGTGCCGCTCCTACTATGAAAAAGGGAAAGAAAAAATCTGATTAGTGTACGGTTCATCTCTCCTACAAACAGAATTTATTAAAAGTTTCCTCCATTTACCCTATAGGAATGCCAAAGCGAATTTTTTTTAGCATTAAACCACAAACCAAGATTACGCGAATACAAACAAATTAACTTTTATAAATTTTTTTATAAGTAGATATTGTGCTTGGTATGGACTGTAATAATATTTGCTATAACAACGGTGCTACGTCCGTTTTGACGGAAGTCGTTTTTGAATCTTCTAATCAGAAATCGCAATCTAAACCTAAATATCATATGTAAAGTTGTTCCTCGTATAATAATCGTTAGTTGTTTAAACAATTTCTGCTTAAGATTAAATTAGTTTAGTAGATTACCTTCTACTGGAAGCTAAACAATTTTTGTTATCCAAAAATAATTTTCTGTTAACTGTATAAATACTTCTTTTTTTTGAGTTTATAATTGATTTTAGTCTGAAGCTAATATCGATAATGATACGTGGTAAAAACTATAAAAACTTAAACTTTTCTTCAGTTTTGTGTTCAACTAGAATGCTTTAATTAAATTAAAATACATAGCAAATTATAGTATAGAAAACTTAACTGTATTTACAAAAACTCCAAAAGGTTTCAGTATATTATAATATTTCGTTATAATTCGATATAATGGTACACTAACTTTTTACAGTAAAAAAAATTATTACATAAGAACAATAACGGTATTATTTATAAGTAAAGACCAGAATAATCAATAACTATCGAAAGTAATTCTTTATCTGTCAACTATTCGTGGTTATTAGTTATTACTTAGTCAACACGTCTGTGAACGTTTAAAAAACTAAATGATTATTGATGAATCAATTCGCCGCAGTATAATAAATTTTAACGTTTGAAGCTTAGATCCTACTAGCAAGGATTAACGCAATAGAAACCGGCGGAATTTTTGAATAATAAAAATGGCGTTAATTGCGTCGAGGAGTTGTTTAATTTCTAAATATTAGAAACTAACGTATTTAATTCGTTAAGACAATGGGTGAAAGAAATTCGTTATGCTACTATGGCGATAGTTTTCTGCATAGAAATATTTCCGTTCTACTCGTCTAATTAAGAAGAGGCAAAAGAAATCGCGTTGTAGTGTAAAGAATTTGCTTTGTCCAATGTCCATAAGGTAAGGATATGAAAGTAACTATTGACCGAGACGGAACGCTGTTACAATCCACGCTTCGCCGGGACTTTCAAAATAGGATTGCGAGGGTTCCGACAACTGACGTCCTTTCAGCGCAGGAGAGGATTCAACAAAATGTAATGTACGTGAGCTTCTTTTTTTATTGTTTCCACTTTTCATCATAAAAACCAAAAAAGCTGTTAAAAAACCTCTTAAACGATGTCGCTATAATAAAAGTGTACCTACGTCGCATTTGTAAAAACTTCTAGGACCTCCTTGCAAATTTTTTGTTACGATTCTGATTTTTTTCAAGAGACAATTACGAATAATTGCGACTCAATTCTTCTTAATATATGCGCCAAGCCACCGGCGCGAGAAAATAATTGGGACACGATGTTGTTTTGAAATTTATTGCGAGAACAAAGTAACTGTATATGGAGTACCGATTTTTTTATTTTAATAAGTAATTGTCTATTATAAAATCAACTTGTGTCAAAAATAATAATTCACGAAGAAGGTTACGAGTGATTAATGTAATTTTTATTTTATACTTAGAACTACGTATGATTAACGAAACCTCTCTTCTTCTAAAATAGATAGGAGCAAATGATGTAATATTCCTTGAGGTGTCCTATAGGATGACAGTCACGCAATTCTGCGATCAAATCGTATAGTACCACGCCCCATGTCCCTATTCGTGTCTTCCATAACTCACGCTTTGAAAAATTGTCTAGAAATAAATAAATTAGAACTGGTAAGGGTAATCATTAGTCTTTACTATGTAAGTAAATTTAAGTACAAGGACAATCTTGTGAATATATTATTATTGTCACGTTGATGGAGATTATTATCTTATTATTGTGATTGTTTTGTTGTGAAAATCATGATTATATAAATTAACTAACAGGATTTATCACTTACACAATGGGAAATTCATCTCTCCGGGTTTATAATAACAATAGACAGGTTTTAAATAACCCATACGTCGTAGTAACGTTCGGAATTTTTCTAGGAAATTCTGAACATATTTTAAATAAATTAACTCATATCGGTTTTTTAAATCACGATTTAAAAATTACTTCATTCGATCATTAATTTTTAATTAGAAACTTTAGAAACACACAACACGAAGTGTTTTAATCAACATTAAGCTTATACGAGCATTTAAAGTGTACGGCAAGTTTGATCTGGCACACGAAAAATTAAATTAAAACATATGCGTCTTTTTATCAGTTAATTTAATGAAGTCGATCGTTTGTTTTTATAAAATAATTGAAACTTTTATTCATACCTATACTCAAAGTGTTTTTTAAAATGTCTGAAAACCCCGAAATTTTTCAGTTAGAATAATAAAAAAAAATAATTTAATAATTATATTTTTTAACTTCATTGAGAACGTATAAACTTTGAATTAAAAATAACTTCAGCAGAATAACTTAAAAAATATCATCAGTTATCCAGATGAGAAAAAGTAATGTAAAAAAGGTGTAAATAAATTTTTCTTTTAAAACTCACAAATGTTTATTGTTGACAGTTATTTTTGATTTTAAGAGTTTTTTTAACTTTCTAAGTAACTGTTATGTTTTAAAGTTAAAGGTAAATGTGGCCAGTTTGAAAACCTTTTTAAATCGGAATAACCATTTAGGGTTTTCTACACTGCAACAGAAACAAAAATTGAGCTTTATCATTTTAAATAAATAAAATCTCTTTCTGTTTCTTTTCCATCGCAAAATTGTTTGTTAAATATTTTGTAGAAAATCTATCTGTAGTCAGATATAGATCGATTAGTTGCTATAAGATTTGTATACTGCACTTAATATGCACTAACAAATTAAAGTTTTCATTATGATAATATGTCATGTATGATATTAAACAGTATCTTTATTTTATTTTAAAAATTGAAAAAAATTTTATACGTACCAAGTACATAAAAAAAGTTTTAATGTAAAAGAAAAAAATGATAAATAAAGAAATACACAAAATTTCTTGACTATGAGTAGTTAACCACGTATGTACAAGGTTGTGAAGAATTGCAAACGTATCTAACCGAAAAAGTTTCTATATTTCAATCAAAACTTTTTAACAATAAAGAAATTAAGTTAAACGTATTAATACATATCTTAAATGATTAATATTATGTAAATAGCTATAGACAATGCATGTGCATTTGTGGACGTACAGTAAAGTGTTCCCCCACTGCTGAGGAGTCCCAAAAGGACAAAACGGCCGTCCAATGGTTCACTCTGGTAGCATTTTCACATTTGCATTGACTTTGTTACCTTACAATATTATACGTTGTGGTTTTAATCCGCAAAACTTATTTGAATTAGAGGAAGGTGGGGTAGAATGGGGTCTTTAACCTCTCTAGTATAAAAATAACTCTGCCTAAGAGTTAATTTTCGTACTTTTATAGGCTATAAATTGGTTAACTTGTTAGTTATATACGAAGTAAGACATTTTAAAAAATTCAAGTTTTATACATTTTCATATTTTTATTTAAAAAAATGCATTTTGCCTCATTCCACCTTGTATGGATTAGAACGGGGTAGGTGTATTAAAGTGTGTGTCGATGATGATATTTATTACAATAATAATTTTAACACAAAAAATTAAAATAATGTTTTGGGAATACAAAGTAAGAAAAAAATAACATTTAAAATAAGTAATGCACATAAAAGTGCCAAATGTGCAAAATTCACATTCAAAATTAATTTCGTCGTCCTCGTTGCCAATATCGGCACATTCATTGTGAGCTCTTTTATGACAAACACTACACAAAATCCAACCTTTTCTGGAAGCTGAATTGTCGTATTTATCATTACAATACAAGCAAGGTGTATCAGCGTCATCTTCAGAGGATTCTGATGAGTCAAAAACTTTTTTTGTTCCCAATTTTTTTACTTTGCTGAGTTTGTTGTTTCATCTTGATTTTTACAATTTTATTTTTAGGAACCTCAACTTGTCGTTTTACTTGACTTTAATGTTGTTCTTTGACAGTTCTTTGTTCGATGACTTCCTCAAGTTTATGTTTGTATGGCGTCGACGTCAGAATGGCTGTGAAGCTGTTTCATTATTTCTACACGTTCGTTTTCTTTTGGAATATCTGTTGTATCAAAAGAAAGATAATCCGCTTCAATAAAAACTTCTGAATTTAAAGACCAAATACTGGTTCTTTGGAATGCGTTTATAGCTGTTTTTATTCGTGCTGCATTTATAAACGCTGTTCCAAAGAGAGTAGACATTTGAAACAACGTAACAACTTTTCCAGGATTATTTCTTGTTTCGTGCTCATAGTACGTGCTCATAGTACGTGATCAAAGGCTTCATGAATGCGACGTCCACGTAACCTATGTAAGCAGTGGGGAGAAAAAAAAAGTTAGAAAACCCCGTTCTATCTTGCGTAATTTATCAAATCAAGGCTCTTAGTATGCGTCGCATGACCATCCAAAAGTAAAAGTGCTAGTTTCTTGCGAGCTGCCCCAGTTCCCGTTCTTCCTTTGGTAACAGTATTTGAGAATGAACTTTTGGATTAACAGTAATTCCCCTCTCATCACAATTATAAATTCTGTCGCCAGTTAATTTATATTTGTCGACAGTTTCTTCAAGCAGCTTAAAAAACTGAGACACAGCGACTGTGTTAATGGCCATTGCCCGAGCCCCAAAAGTGGCTTTTGGTTTTCGCCCAGCGGGATGGTTTTCGGACTCGAATCTTTCACAACAATTATTTCGAACGCCGAGTTGGTAGGTCAATTTTTTCAAATCCCTTTTTGTTTACCCAAACAATCAGGCTTCCATGTTTATCAAGTATTTCTCTAATTCCTTTTCTTGTAACTCACTAAAAACACATCTGAACTTGCCTGAACACTTATCAACCTCGAAATTGTCTCCATCTCTCTTCTTCTTGGCCACATATTGTTCTAAAGCCGTCTGCGGAAGATTAAACTGTTGGGCAGCTTTTTTGTACTTTATTTTCCGATTAACAACTGCCTAGACAGATTGCTCCATAGCCTCCGTGGACAAACTTTGTCTAATGGTTTTTCTTTTCTGAGAAGAAAACAAGTACTTATTAAAATGACCGAAATAAATGAAAAGCGTCATTACATAGCTTTAAAACTTTACCTGTTTTCGTAGCTTATATCCGTTGTAACTCCCAACCTACCCTTTCCAGAACCTTCGTACATGTTCGTAAATTTATCAAAGTCTATTCCATTGACTTGATTCGTAGTTCTGCTTGTTATCACTTTGATTCGGACCAAGTCTTGGGCAACGTTCACCAGCAAACGGGCTAGACGATCGATGTGAACCACTTTTGGCTTGCTTTTGTGTAGTTTTCGGATACGATCTAGGGACCGTTTCACTGTTTCTGCCTCTTCGGCGACAAACTACGTCTTTTTTTGGAGATTATACAACCACACCATGTCGCTCCTTTAAATCCCATCGTTTTGTGTTCTACGTTATATCTAGTCTTCATTCTGTCGCTGGAAATTTGCGTGTTTTTTCGGACCGTCTAACCTTTTCATCAAGTTGCTGACGTAGTCTTCTCCAGCAATTTTTTCTTGTTGTTTTTGTTCAAACTAGAGGTTGCATGGCAGTCGTATTTAGCCACCAAGCATAAAACAGAATGATGTTTGGCTTGTCTTTTTGTGAACAGATGATCGGTATACCATTAGAAAGAGGTGCAAGTACTAATCCTTTCTCTTTGGTGTTCGGGCACTACTTTGGCTAAGTACCTTCTCATTATTGGATTCATCTAAACTGACAGAAATACTTGTTTCCCAAACCAAATTCCGAAACAGCCGTGCGATGTTAATTGCTACTCTTTTTAAAACGCTCCCTACGTTATACTGTTTCGTTAGTGGTTTGAGCTTTTTTGCTAGACCATTTTCTGATGCGCACATTGTGCACTTACGGCACCTTTCTATGGCGTCTTTTTTGCAATTCACCTAGTGGAATCTTTTTCAAACTTCTTATAATGTCTTCTTCACGCCAAAGTGTTCTCTTAAAGTACTATCGTACAAATGCTGCAACGCCTTTTACACTCAGATCTTTGACACTACCAGTTTGTTTTCCTTGCCCTTGACAGTCTCTAAAGATCTTTTGAGAAGACCGTCTTCTACTCTCAAGGAGTCCCATTGCGTATAATATGCTTTAATGTTTCTGTTGAAAGCACTCATTTCTTCTCAGGTGCTGCAGTCTGTCGGACATGGTCTCCTGAACAAGGCACGGTGCTGTCATAGTTATACTCTTGCATTCTTTCGATCCATCTTAGTACTTGTGCTTCCAGATTACGAAACTGCAATAGCTATTTAGCGTGGTTTATTCTTAGTAAAAATTTTCGTGCAAGCAAATGTTTGTAGAAGTGTTCTATAGAATTTACGACTGCTAACAGCTCTCTTTTACTCACGTGGTAATTTTTTTCTGTCTTAGGCAAAACCTTGCTAAAATACGCGATGGCTTTTTTTGTCGGTTTTGCAATTGTGAAATGATTGCATCTATAGCCAGATTATTTACATTGGTATTCAGAACAAATTCTCCATTTTTTCTTTGATAATTTAAAATTGCTGAAATAACTAAGGCCTGTTTTAGTTGATAGAAAGCGTTTATTAAGTATTCATTGTCTAGTTGGCTTGGATGTTATCGTATTGGCCGAACGGCTTTTGTATTAATTTTAAGTTTTTCTACGTCAGTTCTTCTTTTGGAATTATTCTCCAGCGCAAACACATCTTGATACTGCTGGATCAACGCCTTAACCTTATCCAGCTGTTCTTGGCTGAGGGTTTGGCGCATGGAAGCAAAAATGTCTAATAAATGTTCTATGCACTTTCTCGATGACGTAGCTTCATTAGAAACTGATTTATTCAAAACTAACTTTTACACTAAATTTAGAAATAATTTTTATAAATGCAACTGAGTTTCTGTAACAATATTAAAAAAAAACAAAACCATGCATAATTCGTTAGAAAATAATACGTTATTCTTATTGTAGACTCTGATCTCTTTTTGCGAATTGTCTATAAAGATTCACATCAGGTACTAGTTCGAGAATGGCCTGAGGAGAATCGGGATATGGGCTAATAATGGTTGACAGGGCATTCGGATTATCATCAAATTCGCGACAAGCGAGAATCCGATGCGCCGGAGTGTCAGGAATACCGCACGACAGACACTTGTTATCATCTAAAACGCTAATACGACTTAGATGGCAACGAAATCCGCCGTGTGAAGACGGGATTTGGACGGCTTCTCGTCCAGGGACGTGTGGCATTTTGAGCCAGGTAAGGATATTTGGGATAAGAGAATAGGCATTGCGAAGGACTTTGGTGTAGTAAATTTCCTGCAAAAACAGATGTAAGGGAGGATACTTGGATATAACACAAAGGGTATCTACCGAAACGGTGCGATAAGCCCCGAGGACAGTTCTCACGAATAGGGATTAGAGCGAGGCCAGTTTCCTGACCACGTGAGAATGTTGAAGTCTATGGTACCAAATGTCTAGACCATAAGTGAGCATGGGAATGACTGCATTGTCGAAGATATTCGCAAGATGGTTTTTGTGAAGGTTCCATTTCAATCGTGAGTATTTGTAGAATAAGTGCAAGACGCTCTTACACTTGTCAACCACGAAAGCGCAATGTTTTACAAAACTCAGTTTGTCGTCAAGCAAAAGTCCGAGGTACTTGAATTCGAAGACCCTGCGGACAGGAGTATCGTGGAGGCGCAGTGAAGGATCTCGTTTTAGTGTAGAGCCAAAAACCATGTACTTAGTCGTGTCTACAGAAATACTTAGTTTATGGCTGCCAGCTCAGCTAGTCACAATATTTAGGCATCTGTTAGGTTTTGCCTCCAAGTCTCGTCTGGAATTAGCGGAAACTGTGACGGTTATGTTGTCATCCGCATAGGCGAAGATGTCGCAGTCTGCTGATAAGTTCTTGTCTAAGAGATCATTTACCACCAAGTTCCACAAGGAAGGCACAAAAACCGAGCCTTGTGGACAGCCCTTTGTCATTTGTTTGGTGAAGGTTGAACGTGAAACGTTCGCAGAGTACGTTATCGATCTATTCGACAAATAGCTACGAATGACGCGCGTAGCGCCAGCAGGTACTCTCTTAACGACGAGAGCTTCGATTATAGAAGGCCATCATACGTTATTGAACGCTACAGAAATGTTGTTACGGTCGAATTTTCTTTACGTACGCCTATGTTGTTACGGACGAAATTTTCTTTGCGCACGCCTATGTATTCCGACGTGGAATTAGTTTACGGTTTGGACGCCCCCTAACGATCTTTTTACGCGTGACTGTCATTTACGACGAGTTCTTCAATTTGAAAACTACATAAAATGGCCGGTGAATTGGCGATTGAACGTTTCTAAACTTATCCACCGTCATGGGGACCAATCTATAAGTGTATTACGCTTATAATTCGTTTGCGTCGTCACCGGGTAAGATAATAACTGTCATTTATTAAAACTCTGTTGTAATTTCTTGTAATTTGATAGCCGTTTCGCCACGTGCGAGCAATTCGTTCCTAATTGTTAACTGTTAATGAAGAATCCATTTTCAAATAACAATTTCGTCAAATAAATATTCTCTGAGGCATACGACATATGGCAAAAATGGAATGTACCGAAGTTAACTAAAAATTGTCGAGATTCTACTCAGGCGGCAGATACCTGCGTAATCACCGTTTCGTCGGGGTATAACAGCACACGACGACCGGGTTCGGCCTTGTGTATTTATGTTAAATATACTTAATCATTTTGTAGATTTCACTTTCGTGAGGAATTAGTTTGACACGACTTGCTATTTCAGGGTGTTTACAGGATATCTTGCCGAGGAAAGTACTTTCGTCGCACAAGGGAAAGGTCCTGTGTTTTGGTAAGTGATTTTATGTATCTTATTTCGTTGTCAAATAGGGTCATTCACGAAACTGTTGCTAATGATAATTCCGTAACGATTAACGTAAGAATATTACCATTTAGGTAATAAGTTTGCTTGCTCTGTGTTACGTCTGCTGTGTACTACCCATAATTATTAGGATAATTTAATGTTAATGCCATAATTGTTATCACTGTTTTATTGTCAGTAATGCCATATTACTAATTTTCTTTGTGGATTTCGCATATTGGATACACACGATATTTACTACGTACTATTCTTCGCTACTTATTTCATTGGAATTTATTGATGTGATGTGTGCTGCCGATACTACAGGCATTTAGTTAGAAAATTTGATGTACTTCTTAATCAAAGTGTACGCTAATTATTAATGTGAATCGTTACTCATTGTAGAATTTAAGGTTGTCGTATAAGCAAACTGTGATAGGTATAAATTCTACCTCGAATATATTACCGCTCTTCTATTATTATTCCAACGTTAAACCATTAAATCGATTATACTTGTTAATCTTTCTTTTTATCTTCCCTGTTCCTGTGATTATCGTTACCTAATAATTACTTTTGGCTACTTGAACAGCCGAGTAGAAGGGATTACGAACCTTCGAATTGTTACAAGTTCTACACCATTCTGTTGTGAGCGGACAGAAGAGTTACTTTGGGATAAGCTCTGGCGCCCTGGAACACCTTTTATATATTTCTTGGAAACCTACCCCTCTCACCGACTATTGCGAGTTGGCCGTGCAGGTTCGTAAAATACCTAAAGCTTGTAACAATGTCTATGAAAATTGCTAGTCTATACTTGGAAACGTTCGATTGTACAATAGTCATTAATCGACGGGCGGCGTCTGTCGTCGTTTTCCTAGGAACAAAGCCGTATTGACTAGGATGGAATAAGATATTTGGCGAAATGTCGTCGTGTATCTATTTCAGAAGTGTCCTTTCAAAAAGTATGCCTAGTTCCGATAACAAAGTTATCGGGCGATACGAGTTTGGGTTGGCAAGATCCTTCTTTGCGGGCTTGAGAATAGTGATTAGCTTACCAGCTTTCCAGTTGGTAGGAATATAACCGATTTTTATGCAAGAGTTGAACAGGTCAACGATCGTTAATGAGAGAGAATGTAAGACAACCGTTCGCAAGACGTTACAGTATATTCCGTCAAGTCCAGAAACTTTATTCTTAGGAATTTTGCTAGCCACCGCGGCAATCGTCGCTAGTGATCACCCAGTCCTGCCGGGAATTACATTGCAAAAGACATCGGAATCTTATTTGGGTATGATAGGCATTGTCCGTCGAGGGATCGTCGTCTGGAAATAAAGTGGAAACTATTACTCTGATCGTATCTAATTCTGAGATAGTGCATCTGTCGCCGTCTTTAACATTAAAGCACGGTTGGATAAACAGGAACTTCCGGGAGGATAACCTGTAAACTAACCCCCAAGGATTCGTTACCAGGTTTTTTTCCACAAAACTTTGCCATCAGCTATATTTTGCTGTCTTTACTGTCAGTTTGTACTGTTGAAGCGCGGCCTTATAAGAGGCAAGCCATTGATGTTTTAGGTCTGCAGGGGTTTTTTGGTGGTATTTTCGTAAACAACGCACCGCTTGCTTTAACCTATCTAACTTAGGACTCCACCAAAGTACACCAGCTCTAGATCTTAAGCGTATGCTGTTTAAGCCATTGTGGTAAGAGTCGAGAATTATCCTGGTCAACTTATCAATGAAGGCGTCTACAGATTTAGGATCGTGGCACAAAGCACCACGTGGAAGATACGAAAGAATTGATTTTGCGATAGCAGTATTTAGGCGAACAGGATCTATGCGTTTGAAGTCAAGGATTCTTTTAGGGATAGGTATAAGGTTAGGGACCTTGACGGTTAGTTCAAACCGTATCAGTCGGTGATCACTTTCTATAACATCGGGGATGACTCGCCAGTTTACTATTTTTCTGGCTAAACAAGGAGAAACTAAAGTTACATCTATTTTTATTGAACCTAGATGGCTACTGAAAGTGAAAGGCTGATAAGGTTCGTTGACTACACAGAGGTCACGTTCACCTACAAGGTTCTCCACGCATCGTCGGGGGAGTGCCAAAGCGGCGATTTCGAATTGAAGTCAGAGTCAGTTGCTATGATAATAGAAGTGCCTCTTAGTTCATCGAGAATTTTATCTAAGTGTTGGAGATGAATACGAACATTCTCACTCGGTGGCCAATAAACGCCAACGATTGCCAAGGAGGTGTTTCCAACCGTAACCATGATTACCACATTGCAGTCGTTGGTTAAATAGCTGAGTGTTACCACTCCGACGGGCTTCGAACTATTGAAAACAATAGCCAAGTAGTACCGCATAGAAGGGGATGCGGCTATCCAGTTGAAAGGTACAGCCCCCTCAGCGAGCTTGTACCCTGAACCTGAACTATGCACGTATGGCTCTTGGGTCAATAGTATGTCTATGTTATTGTCGGAGGAGAAACCTATTGCTTCAAAAGTCGCAACACGTGAATTGCGAAGATTTACTTGCGCAAACCTCAAAGTTAATTGAGTGTCCTCAAAGTCTGTATTAGAGATTTTAGCGTCGAGCCTTTTCAGGTAGGCTGGGCAGGTGTTGGAAATGGCTTTGTGTTTGACGACGTCTCCTTTGTGGCCAAAGCGAACGCAGTTTGCGCATGTTGGGTCTCTTTCCAAGTTAGGGTATGCTTTTGTTTCGTGTTTTTCAGCACAGTGGCCGCACTGTATCTCGCTCTTACAGTCGTTCAAATGATGGCCGTATTTCTGGCAATTGAAACAGCGAGTAACTCGGATATGGTCATTGACCCTACACGCATTCCACGCTACATACACACGACGCGATGCCAAAAGGTATTGTCGAACATCGGCATTGACCTCCATAATTCAATTGCCGTTAGGTTGGTCTCTAAGACCTAAACGGAATAGGACTTTCAAGTGTTGATTGGCGAAATGTAGTACCTCATCAGAGGCGCCATGAAAATTTTGAAAAATGATTGCCTCTTTCACCTGCTCAGGGGACAGGTTAGTAGGAACGTTGATTAAGGATACGCGTGGTAGTGATTTGTCTTGTGGCCTAACTACAAGACCGGCTTTATCTAGGATGTCCAAAGGAATTTTTGTCAAGTCAGTCTTTTCGGATTCGAGTCTAATAGAGCTTTTGCGCGTCTTAATCACACGGTCGAGTCGAAGGCCATACTTTGGAGGGTCAAGGACTTTCATTAAAATCGTCTTTGTTTCGTCGGCTGACTTAAAAGGAGAGTCGGGTTTGAGCACGATGACTACTGTCGAACGGGATACGGGAGAAACGGATTTACCAGGAGGTACTTTGACCTTCTCAACAATTTTTGAGCGAGTCGCTTGAGCATACGATAATTGGGCAGGAGGCGCAGCAATGGAAGTAGTGGAGAGCTTGGCTGATACATTCTGCAAGGCTGTTTGGACATCAGCCAAGGTGTTAGCAATGTCAACAGTTTGCTGCGAGATGCGATGGGAGATCAAGGATTTACGAAATGCTGCTTGAAGTGTGCTGACAATGTCAATCATTTCTGATTGACGGGAAGTTGTGATCTTACAAGCAGATATCACGTTAGTAAGACGGAGGATATCGGCGTCGAATAAGGATTCGATACTGTCAGGAGAAATATCTAAAGGGACATCATCATCGTCGTCTTCACGACGACGCTTGGTGGGGGCGGATTCAGCCTCCATGGCGGAGGAGGCTGAAGGAATAGGAGAGGTAGAGCGCGACAGCGCGACGCTTGTGGAGTGCCGGCTGGAGAAATGAACTAATACCTAATACTCCTTTTAGCCGTTCACAGGAACTTATTGCCAGAAACGGTTAGACTTATAGCCTGTGAGTCGTTGCTCACTTTTAACCTCGTGGAGGTAAGGGTCTAAAGCACCGTGGAAAGGAACAACTTTATTTTATTATTTTATTTTAATTACTGAAGAAGTTTTGCTCATCGAACTTTGCCTTAAAAACACTTATTTCAGTTATAACGACAACTTGTTTAAACAAGTAAAAGAAGCGGCCATGAGTTCACCGCTCTCTAGTTATAGCCAATATTTACATGGAATATTTTGAAACTGAAATTATGAAAAATGTTGAGTTAAAACCAGAAACTTGGTTCAGATATGTTGATGATACGTTTGTTGTATGGCCTCATGGCAAAGATAAACTAAAGCAGTTCTTTTAACATCTATACTATCTACATAATACCATTAAATTTACTATGGAGTTAGATCATAACAGTAGTCTAGCCTTTTTTGATATACTGGTGATAAAGAAAAATAACGGAAAATTAGGGCATTCCGTTTATAGGAAGAAAACGCACAGTAATAGATACTTAAACGCCAAATCTCACTACCATCCAGTATAGAAGAATACTGTTTTGCATACTTTAGCCAAAATAGCTATACGTGCGTCAGATAATGAAAATCTATAAAAAGAAAAGGAAACAATGTTGGAGTCCCTACAACAAAATGGATACTGTTTTAAAGAAATCCAAAACGCATGGAAAAGAGCAATAAATCTAAAAGTCAAAGAAGGCTTATCACCTCCTACTAGCACCGCTTATTTACCATACTCTTTGGGTTTGACAGACAAAATAAACAGGGTGCTAACGAAACATAATATTAAAACTATCTTTACGACTAAGGATACCCTGAACACCTGGTTTACATCTGCTAAAGACAAACAAGGGGCTCTAAAACATGCCGGAGTTAACAAAATTCCTTGTTCCTATAGATCAAGTTATATAGAACAGACGGGGCGCTCTATTGAAGTTAGAGTTAAAGAACATATGGTTGACTGCAAACATCGCAGAGTTATTAAATCAGCAGTGGCAGAACACGTGTGGAACCAAGGCTAGAATTCCTTTCTACTTTCCCAGACTAATCCGCGAAGCTGTGGAAATATAGAAACATCCATGTAATATGAACCGAGAAAACGGTTTAAGACTCAACTCTTATATCCTCTAAGGCAAAGATCAACCTTCTTGGAAAAGACACAAACACTTACTCCGAGTAATAACGAAGTCAGTCAAGCGGTAACGGAAAGATAAGGTCCGTTAATCACGTTAATCGCAAGTGGTATAAATATCGTCATTTACACTGTTTCTTTCAGTGACAGTTACCACTCTGAAGATGCAAGCTGCAATGTCTTGCGAAACGTCAGTTTTTTTAGATTCACAAACTACAATACGGCAGAGGCCAAGTTCTACTTCTTGTTTTGGCTCTCAACAAGAGACTAGAACCAAGCCTAAGCTTGGGTGTTTATAATCATATTCAACATATCAATAAATAAAACGTTATTTTATTTATGACAATCTCAAACTTTGTCGTTCTTCTGTTAACGATTCAACAGTTAAATTTTTTTATTGAATGTAAATTTCATCAAGAATCTTTACAAAATATTTTTTTCCCTCTAAACTAATAAACTTAAGTAGGTAGAATTCTTAACAAATTTGACTTAAATTTACATATAGATTACAAAAATATATAGGGTGTTTCATTTTCATTTGAAAAAGTTGTAAACAAGGACCATGTGAGTAAAAAAATTATCTTTTTCTTGTACAATTATTGTTAACGTTACTATTAAAGAAAGAGGGGAAGTGAACAACCCTGTATACGGATTTTTATTTACATCAATAAAACTTTGAAACTTTGACATTAACAAATAAACAAAAATATTATTGACGGATTCAATGTTTAGTTTAGAGTTTAGAACAACGTCTTAAGGGTTGTTAAAAAAGACCATAAGATTGCTACTGAAAGAAAACCAAATTCGATCTAGTTCAGTATGAAGCAAAAGCAATAGTAAGCAACAAGCAGTCACCTGAAGATAGAAAATAAGATTTTGTTAAATCGCCGTTAAAAGACTAAGAAATTGCTACCGAAGCTTTAAAAATAAAAGTATAGTATGTAGTCAGAATGAAAGTTAATAATTATATTGTAGTAATAGTAAATTGTTTTGGATGATGAAGTCCATAGATCTACAGTAATGATAAATACATAGTTATCGTCTCAAATTGCTTTAACAAACGTCCGGATAATTAACAAATCGTACACTGACACAGTTATGTACAATTTTGAACAGTCATTGGCAAAAGGTTAAAGATCAAATACAGTTTATTTGTTTAAATTCGAGAAGATATTTCACGCACAGTCATTTTAAAAGTTAATACATCCACTTATCTATACATCTTATTCGAAAGTTGAAGGTGTAGCAAATTTGCAATATGCACGCAGTTAGACTGAATTGTTTTATGATTAAGTGCTTACTCAGTCGTGACCGTCCGCCACCACAGGTTAGGTTGCGCCAATGCGTTCCAAAACGTCCTGCGGCATCCCGAGACATATTTATATTCCAGTTCTACGTTCGAAAATTAACTGTTAACTTGTACAATTATTTTTTTCAATACAAAGTGTTAGTGCAAATCTGAAATTCAAGCATCAATAATTTTTTTCAACCTCCGCGTTTTAACCAATCGCTATTACGTATAATTAGTTAAATCATAGCTTGATCGTAGGATTCACAAACTCAATGACAACATATTTCTAAACATTTTTAATGTTATTTAATTTGCCTATAATTTATATCCAATTATTAAAAAGTATGTTGAGGTTATTTTTTTCTCCACAAAAGTATAGCACACAATGTGAGCTTAAGGATAATAATCAGCAATATATCATAACGTTTACCTAATTATCAAAAATGGTTTATTTAATAACACTTTAGATTACTTCATTAAATTGGACTAATGTCTAATTTATTACCGATTTTTTCCGCATCACGACTTTTCATATGTGAAAACGCTTTGGGTGATATTTCGATACATTGTGCAGCATCAACAAAATGTAAACTGACCAAATTTGATTTCTCAAGCTTTTCTTGTTAAGAAAAGGTGAAAGAAACAACGCCTTGAACAATTGGTTCAGTTTTTTGCGGTCAAATTCATAACTATTACCAAGATGGCAAGTAGCAACACCATCACGCTTGGTTAACTGCTATTCTTGAGAATTAGTAGCAAGATCGAAACTAGATGCTGAGACAAAATTCAAGATTGATATGAGATTGTAATTACTAGTACGAGATTCTTGAGCAAACATTTTGAGTTTTTGTTTTTTTTTCTCTCTAAATTGGAGAAGAAGCTTTTGAATTTCAGTGTTTCCGCATGGTTAATCTAGCTAATAAAAAAGCAGCAACGGCAACAGATTTTATTAGACGAGTGGATACAAAACTGCACCAGACTCCCCTTGGCATTGTCAAAAAAAATAATTCTGCAAGAAATGATATCCCTCAAAATCATTTTACTAAGAATACACTTTTCGTGCACCACATAAACGTCCTCATCAGCAGACGCCTTTTTTCGTTTATATTGTAACAATTTTTAAAATAAATTTATCTGAAAACAAAATATTTACAGGATTAGAACTAATTTTGATAAACGTATAACTTTAACGATATTAAAAAAAACAACTTACATTATTTTATATATTACTATCACTTGAAAAATAATATCCATAGGCAACTTACACTTTTTTTATCTAAACTGGTATTTGTTCATGTTAACAACACATTCACTTTCTTACGACGTATTTATTTTTCACTAGCACGTACACTTTATTTATTTAGATCAACACCGAATTCTTCTTCTCACTAAACTTGATTTGAAAACTGACTACAGTTTTCTTCGAATACTCTTTATATTCTTCCGTTATCTGCATCGAGAAAGTTCCACGTTTCTCGATTATTGTTTCGAAGTTTCCAGTTACTTCGACTCTTAAGTATCAATAAAATATTAGTTTCTTTGTTTGTTATGTTATTTATCAATTTTTGCTTTTTGTAAAAATGTTTTATTGAGTTTACTTTTATTATTTATCTCAGCTGGTCTGATCGAAGCTCTAAATTTTATATTTAAAGTCTATATTGAGAAATGCTCAGTAGATTTAATTATTCTTGTTGTAATGTTTCAGCAATGTGTCGCAAGTTGTTCCGTTCCTAAACAAAATTTTTTTTCCATAAGTTCTTTACAATTCAAACTATTGAAACGTTCGAGAAGTTATCCGCAAATTTAAGAGCCTTCTGGAAGTTGTTATCCATCTTCTAGAAGATATACCGAAAGATAGGGAACATAAATACCGAAGAAACAAATCGTAGGTCAGTTATTGCCGTAATGCGAATACAGCAGTGTTAAGAAGATTATTCAAGTCTAAATAAATAAGTCGTTAGCGCGTGTGTGTACATAAATATCCTGAGAATAATCTTGTACGTGATTTTAGTGTAAACAATTGTGTGAAGCTATCCGCGGACTTTATCGTATCTTCCTGTAAGTGATATAAATTGGTAGTAAGTGTTTTTATTAAATATTATTTAGATTTAATTAGTTCAGTTAATTTAAAAAGTGTACATATTTATTTCTAGTATAAGTAAAAATATTTTTAGTAGTTTAAATAAATTAGTTTTTTTAATAATAAATTCGCTACACTATTATATTTGACCTCTACTTTATTTAACATGCGACTACCGCTAGAGGTAAAGTATGTGTATAGAAGCGACCACATATTAGTTTATTTTAATTAATAATCTTTTGTTAAAATACAAATGTCATGATTTTTTTGGTTTGACATATATCAAGTAAAAACTTTGATCCGTAAAAACTACATTTTGCAAGATTTATAAACATTTCGGTTAACACAAACGTCTTACAGAGCCTGGAATTTTTTTGGATATGGTTTATTTTTATCTAAATGGAAATGTGAATAAACACGTCTGTCGCATTTGGGGTTCAGAAAATCTTCACGTCATTCGTGCTGCAAAAGGATTATTTTTCTTAAAGAACGAATGTGAAAAAACCATTACTGTAAATTTTGACCGTTATCATGACATGTTGATGACTGACTATTTGAGAACAAATTAAAATAAATAGACGTGAATGAGAAGCATAAACTGTCAAACAATCTATTTATTGGTAACCAACTTTGGTAAACACATAATTTCTCAATGTTATTAGCTCCCAAGGTTATGCAACTAGACTGTTTTTTTTTAAACAAAGTTTACGTTAATACTTCACAAACAATGACGTTTGGCATGAGATGAAATCCATAAATCTGTTGAGACTGGGAAAATTTATTGAGATTAATGTTCAAATTTATGCTGAAAAATCTGTAGTAGTCATATAGACGATGTTGTTAAACACCCAGACTTTTTAAGCTTGGTCTTAGTCTCTCCTTGACAGTCAAAACAGGAAGTTAAACTTAGCCTTTGTCTTATTGTCGTTCGCGAATTGAAACAACGTTTTGCAAGACATTGCAGCTTACATCTTCGGAGTAGTAAATGTCAGTGAAGGAAAAAATATAAGTGACGGTATTTATATCATTAGCGATCAGGTAATTAACGGTGTTTCACTTGCCGTTACCGTTTGACTGACTTTGTTATTACTCGAAGTAAAAGTTTGTGTTCTTTCAAAGAAGGCTGATCTTTGTCTTTAAGGGTGTAATACTGTGGCCAAGATTTTCTGAGCTTTAACCATCTTCCTGGTTCATATGATATAGATTATATTTCTACAGCTTAGCGGATTAGTCTGGGAAAGTAGAAAGAAGTTCTAGCCAACACTTTAGTTTGGTCAAAGTTTAGCGTGTGCCCATCGTTCCACACGTGTTCTGTCACTGCTGATTTAGTAAATCTGTAATGTTTGCAGACAACCATATATTCTTTTACTATAACTTCAATAGAGCGTCCCGTTTGTCTTATAGAACTTGATCTACAAAAACAAGAAATTTTGTAAACTTCGGCATGTTTTAAGACCTCTTGTTTGTCTTTAACAGATCTAAACAAATTGTTAAATATTCTTAGTCGTAAAGACAGTTTTGATATTGTATTTTTTTGTCTGTCGAACCCATACAGTATGGTAAATAAGCGGTGCTAGTAGGAGGTGATAAATCTTCTTTGACTTTTGGATTTATTGCTCTTTCCCATATCTTTTGGATCTTTTTGAACTCGTGTCCATTTTATTCTAGAGATTCCAACAGTGTTTCCTTTTGTAGATTTTCTATATGTGACACACGTATAGCTTTTTTAGATAAAGTATGTACTGTCTGTACTAGATGGTAGTTAGATTTCACGTTTAAATATCTATTAGTGTGCGGTTTTTAACTTTTTCCTTGAGCCAAAACAACACTTAGTCGACCTGGTAAAAAAAGATACTACGTCAAAACTGACTAGAATATCTTTTTTTGTTTGAGTGTAATTCTAAAAAATAGATGCTATCACAATATAAGCAAAAAAGATTTACGAACAATCAAAAATGAAGCAAACTAAGAAATAAAAGCAATTACATCCTTTACAGCCTAAAAAACGTTAGACAACCATAAAGTAATTGTAAATGTAACTGATACAGTTTTAGATGAACAGACCATATCCATATTAAAGAAAGGTTTTAATTACGCTTTTACGTCTAAGACAACACCGATAGAAGACGTAGTATGTGGAGTAGAAGCTGCAATGCGCACTCTGCCTAAGAAGATCTTTGAAAATATCCGACAAGATATTTGTGATATTGTAAGAAAAGCAAAACCGTCATGCCCAAATATTAACAGACAAGAGAGAAAATCAGCTAAGCGGTTGCGTAAGAACAAATACGTTTTAGTACTAAGAGCAGATAAAAGAAACGCTGCAGTCATACAAGATTACGATAAAATGACAAACTTACACTCGGAAGTTGCTACAAATGTCTACAAAGAAACCCTTTAAACTATTTATGCACTAAAGTAAACTCTGCCATCAAAACTCTGCTACTCTAGATGTTAACAAAAAACAAGCTTTGATTGTCAAAAATCCAATTATGCCACAAATCTACGGTCTTCGCAAGATACACAAAGAAAGAGTCCCACTTCAACCGATAGTCAACACCATCAATTCAGCGACCCAATCGTTAGCACGTTCCAGACATTAAAGATTCTACAGACTAAAAGAATTCAGAACTTGCGTATAACAAAAGAAGATATTCTAGTCACTTTTGACGAAGTATCTCTTTTTACTCAAGTTCCGGTCAGCGAAATTTTGTTTTTGCTCAAAGAGAAAATTACTGACGAAAGAGTAGAAAGTTACTGAAATAAGACGATTTTGTTTTGATAAATAATTGTTTGTTTATGATTTCTGTCGGATTCATGAAACGATGGCGGTAGTACTACTTCTTGCTAAGGATGAGGTTCTTTTGCGCAACTGAACAAAACCAGAAATTCAGTTTCAACAAAACCAAGATTTATTAAAACTCTAATCTGAAAATGATATTGGTTTATAGAAAAAAAATATCATAAAAATATCAAAAAATTATTGCAATAGAAATTCTATAGAATACCTAGCTGGATAGCGATTCTTAAGTCTGAAGCAAGCAACACAAAGACAGAAAAATAAATTTACTCATTCTCTAATCTTCAAAAAAACATGTCAACAGCAAACTAATAAAAATAAATAGGTTGTGTACTTATTTTTCAAATGGATTTTCTGAATGGAAAAATACTACAAGCGAATGAAAATACTCAATAACAGTCCAAGACATAATAACTTTAATAATGCCTCTAGTGGCGACAAATCTTATTAAGCATCTAGTAGTTTTGCCCATAGACAATAGATACAATGTCTTTGAGTTAAGTTCCAAAATGTTCACTGGTGGTCAAAATGTTTACATTTTTGGAACCAATACAGGAAATTTAAACATGACAAAAAAGAATCGATGAAAACATAAAATTTGGTCTCAGTTATTTAAAAGATATGGAGAATGTGGTAATAAAGAGGTTTGTGAAACCCGGGTTTAAAAACGAAGATAGCTAAGAAATTTAAAATCTGGCTCCCTACAATGGTACTATAGGATTTTTGGCAATGATTTTGTTTTTTATGAAGAATACTTAAAAAATCGGCTTCATTCTGTTCAATTGAGCTTCTACTTTTTATAAATTGTCTGAATGTTTTCTATGATGCATCGTTGACTTATTTCACGACTTAAAACTCTATCTCTTAATATTTATTTTTACCTATTGTTTTTAATTTTCTCATTTCTGTTATTTCTAGTTGTTATCTTGTTGTAGTAATATCAGTTCGAATGGAAAATTAATTGTTTATTATGCAACGTTAAAGAATACATAAACAATAAAAAAATCGGGCAGTTTATTAGGCAACGTAAAAACAAATTAATAAAAAAGCAAAAACATATTACTATAGAAGTTTTATCTCTACATTCAACTACTACAGTCAACTATCAAATTTTATACTTCTAGAAAAGCTCTTGTCTACAACTTAAAACAATTTCTCATTTAACCAAATGAATAAGTGCAACATTTGCCAATCCATGTTCCTACATTATTTAGTAGTTGTACAGTCAAGTAAACAAAAACTGGGACATTTGTCTTTAAGCACAGCTGCGTCAACAAGATTTAATTACAATTAATTACAACAACACATGTTTTAGATAGTGTAGGTAAATTTGTGTCGGTATATATAAAGCAGATAGTACTATTCAGCACTATATGTATTTTTTTTTTGAACAGCTGTAATTTTGAGGTCGTCTAATTTTTATAATTTTATATTAATAGCATTTTATGATGTTTACTCCTGAACAAGACGCCGTTATTGCAATGTCACATTTTCAAAGTGATACTCGCAATTCTGATACAAGTTGGTCGTATTCTCTTCAAAGTTGTCTTCAACAAACATTCCCAGAAGGAAAATGTACTTACGATGCTTTCCGACAACGTAAACAAGTTTTACTTAATTAAGTTTAAATAAGAATTGCATTTGCAAAGAAACGCCTACAGGAAGGCTTATTGTACTAACTGCATCTGTTGTCAAAGAGATTTGCAATCACATGGAACATAGTCCAAATAAATCGGTGGCAAAATTATCTGTGGCAACAAGTATAGAATCATTTTAAGTTCGATTTTTAAATTACAAGCATTCAATTTTTAGGATTGTCCGCAGAAACTTGCTACAAATCATTAAAAAAAACCTTTTGATTACTCCGTGCAATATTACGGTTTATCTAGAATTACGTGCTTTTGACTTCTTGCAGCGTGTATAATTTTGCGAATGATGTAATGAACATTTAAAGTACAATAACCTGTTGGATTTAACTTTTCACGGGCGAATTAATTGGATATGCAAGCAAAAATTATCGTACTTGGGCAACCGAAAATCCACACACTTTTGTGGAAACAATATTGCATCTTTTAAGAATTCGTGTATGGGTTGCAATGTCAAAAAGAAAGATAATTAGTTCGATGTTTTTTACAATATTGTAAACACAGAACATTAACGTAATATTTTGGAATTTATCGAGCAGCTAGATGACAACAAACTTGAATTTTGGCAAAACAATGCAACGCCTCATACTACTTGAGCTACAATTGAATTTATTTAACAATTTTACAATAAAAGAATAATAAGTCAAGAGTAACATCCTCCACTGAAGAAGAAACCACAAATAATAATGGGAAGAAAATGATAGAGTTTTGCCAACTAAATGACCTAAAAATTGAAAATATTGACTGGAGACAACCGCTAGAAGATAGATATACGTAGCGGTAGAGAGAAACGTTAGAAGTATAGTTGATTACATAGTATATACACAAGAAATAGAAAATAAAATAAATCAGATTAAAACAATACCAAAGTCGGAAAATGGACATACAACACAGATTAGTAACAGCAATAATTAATCACACAGAGCTAGTATGGGAAAAGCTAAAAGAATATGAAAGAATACTAATACATAGACTAAGAAATGAGGTAACAAGAAGAAACTATCAAGAAAAAACTAACAATGAATTAAGTAAACAGGACCAAATGGAAGAAAATTGTACACTAGAAAAAAGGTGAAGGACTTTTAAAAAAACAATACATACAATAGCAAAGGAAACCTGTAAAACAAAAATACATAAAAATCAGAAGTTAAAAAAAAAAAGTAAAAAATCTGTCAAAAACAAAAAAAAATGGCATGGAAAAGATATCAAGAAACAAAACAAGAATTAGACAGACAAAAATGCATAAGTAAAAGAAACACAGCAAAGAAAGTGATCCGAGAAGCAAAAAGGAAGAGCTGGGAAGACTTCGGAAAAGAAATCCAACAAACATATCACGAAAATAATTTGAAATAGAAGTAGGAGCAAATAGAAAAGAAACCACTAGAAATACAGTTAAAGATAAGGAAATAATTAGAGAAAAAAAACTCTAGAAAATATAAAAACAGAACTAAACAAAGCAATAAAAACCATCAAACTAGGAAACGCAAGCGGACAAAACGAAATAGAACCAGAAATGATAAAATTTCTAAGAGTGGCAAAATAACTCTATCATTCCAATTTACAAGAAAAGGGAGTATTAAATAATAAATTTAAATTATACACCAAAATAGTAGAAAGAAGACTGAAAAAATATATTAACAATAGACTTGAAGAAGAACAGGCAGCATTCAGAACAGGAAGACAAACGCACGATAATATTCACATATTAAGAAGTATAATAGAAAAGAAAGAAGAAAAAGATAAACAAATATTCGTTGCATTTATTGACCTAAAAGCAGCCTTCGACTCAATACAGAGGAAAATAATATGGGATTGTCTAAAACAACTAAAGGTACCAATAAAATTAGTAATGGTGATGAGAAGTATCTATAAAACAGTAAATGGAATAGTTAAACTGAATGGAAAGGAATCCGACTTTTTACAGATGGAAGTAAAAATAAAACAGAGTGATAGTCTAAAATCTTTATATTAATTATGGACAGATTGTTAAAAAATACTAGGACAAGAACCAAACAAAGCCAGACAAGCTATTAGTATTAGATTATTAATCTAATACTAATAAAAATCGACTGCCTATTATATGCAGACGATATAGTAGATATAGTATCAGATAACCACAAAAAAATGAAACAGTTAACGAAAATATGGAGTAAAGAAATAGAAAAGCTAGGAATGAAAATTAATATAAAGAAATGTAAAACAATGATCATAAATAACAACCACAAAAAAAATAGAGAAATACACATTAAAGAAGAAAAACTAGAAAATGTAACAACATACGAATATCTAGAAAGTGTAAGAGGAGATGGAAAGATAGATGAGGATGTAAATAACAGAATACATAAAAATGTTAATATCTATTACGCGTTAAATAAGATAATTTTTAGAAAACGAGAAATAGACAAGAAAACTAAAATAAGAGTGTATAACACAATGGTGATACCAATCCTTACATACGCAAGTGAAATGTGGGCATTACAAGATAAACCAGAAGTAAAAATTAATGCGACAGAATGGAAATTTCTCAGAATTGCAGAAAAAACAAAGATAGAAAAAAAAACAGAACGAAGAAATAAGACAAATGACACAAAAAGAAACAATAACAACGAAAATAGAAATGAAGCAGCTTAAATGGTATGGATACATAATACGGATGAATCAGAATAGATTAGTGAAAAACATATGTGTGCAGAGTAGTTAAAACAAGAGTAGGAAGACCTAGAAAGAATTTGATACCAAGAATGAAAGAAATAGAAAAAAGAAGAGGTAAAACGATTGCAGAAATGAAAAACCTAGCACTGGACCGAACGGGATGGAAAAAATGGGTATCAGAAGAAATCTAATCCGACACGCTTAAGAGTATAACGAGTATGGAAGAACATTTTTACTTTTACACACAGTATATAAGAATCAACTGCGCAATATTGAAGATTTTAGTGATGCTATTCGAAGTACTGAAGTTGATGACCTTCTTAATGTTTTCCAAAATTTAAGAAGAGTTAACACATGTATTCCAGCTGAAGGACGTTATATTGAACATCGGTTATAATTTTTAATTAACTGCTATTACCAATTTTGATTTCAAATAAACAGGTATTGTCGTTGAGCATTGTATGTAAGTCTACGGGAAGTACCCTCAGTCGGTTACTGTTTGGTATAGATCAGCGTGGTCAAGTAGATAAAGAGTTAAAGCTTTTAGTAACAGAAAATGAACATTTAGCTTTGAAACTTCTTGAGTAGTGGCTGATAAGAAGCATAAAGTTGCACAAGCATAAAATGTAGGTGATAAGGTAGTCATAGTTAATACTGTGACCACGCCAGGAGTAAATCAAAAACTGGTACCTAAATATAAAGGACCATATGTGGTAGCAGAATGTTTAGGTAATGACAGGTATATTGTAAAAGACATTCAGAGATACCAGTTGACGAAAATGCCGTTTAGTGGTGTGGTAGATGCATCGCGAATAAAATTGTGATCAGATGATTTACTGGTCTGCAAAAAAATATTTTTATCGAGCCCTGACACTATTCCGGGTGATTCTTATGTAAAATGACGTCCTGAATCCAAATATGTCTTTCGTTTTCTTCCATCACCCACCATTTTCGAAGGAGCCCCAAATCTCTAATTTTACCACTTTTCGATAAATTAATTATAATTTATTTATCGAACGATAATAATAATTATAATAATTATTATAATAATAAATATATGGACATGAATTTAATTTAAATGGGGAAAAGAACTATTTTAGCTATAAACAGTAATAAATAAAAAGATATTCATCGTTACTTGGTGCTTGCTTTCCTTTTATACCCTGAGGTAAGGCTCTCTCGTTTCAAAAACCAGCGGTACTCCTCCAACATGCTTGCATTCCACTTCCCTGAAAATCTCTTCTCTAGTTTAGCGATGTCTTGATGGAACCGTTCCCCGTGTTCATCTGAGACTGCTCTCAAATTTTCAGTGAAAAGTCCCGATGCGAGTGAAGGAAGTGAACTTTAAGAGACATGTTACATCCTATGTCCTTGTACGCTAAAAGCAGTTCCTCGACGTGAGCGACGTAATCTTTACTTTTGTGGTTACCCAGGAAGTTCTTACAAACGTTTTGTAATACAAGCCAAGCTCGTTTTTCTTTTTGATTAAGGTGTTCAATAAACGTCGAATCTTGGAAGAGTTGTCTAATCTGGGGACCAACAAAAACGCCTTCTTTGATTTTAGCGTCTTTAAGACGAGGAAATTTAGTTTTCAAAAATTGAAATGCGCCACTTGTCTTGTCCACTGCTTTCACAAACTGCTTAATCAATCCAAGTTTGATGTGTATAAGTGGTAAGTAAATATTTTTCTTCGGAACCAAAGGATTGTAGGCGACATTTTTTTGACCAGGAATAGGATTTTCTCGCAGAGGCCAGTCCGTACGATGTAATGTTTATCTCGGGCTTGGCTATCCCATTCACAAAGGAAGCAGCAATATTTTGTGAATCCTGATTACGGGCCCATGAATAGAGCAACAACTTTTAAGTCAGCGCAAAGTTTCCACTTATAATCATGATAACTAATTTTATCAAGGATTCTGAAGATGTTTTCTTACGTTTCCTTCATATCAACAGAGTATGCAACTGGAACTGATAGGAAGTCATTCCCATTTACCAACAAGACAACTTTTAAGCTTGTTTTTGATAAGTCTATAAACAGTCTCCATTTGTCTGGGTCACATGGCATCTGTAGCTCTGTCATCAATAAATTTGCATTAGGGCAGAACACTAAACCTTTATCTTCTGAGAAAAGACATTTCAGGGTTGCTGGTCTGGTTCTGTAAGAAGATATTTTTACTCCCTTTTCTAAGAGATTTCACTGTTGAAGTCGCGATCCTAGGAGCTGAGATTTAATCTTGGGCAACTGCAAATCCCTGACAAGATCATTTAATTCCGATTGAGTGAGGAGGTGAGGTTGCCGAGAAACTAAATCAGCGGAATACTCTTCATCATCATTGAACGTATCATTCGAAGCCCCAGGTTGTGACTCCGAGTCTTTTAAATCAATTTCCGGCTCTAGAGTATAAGTGTTTGGAGGCTCTGGGATTGGCAAAATATCGTTATGAGGAACAGGTCTTAGAGCTGACGGAATATTGGGATACTGAATTGTATGCTTACTTTTGCTCGAAAACCCGACGGTGGAAGTCATACAAAAGTAACAATCTGTAAGATGACAGCGAGGTTCACGCCAAACCATGGGCACAACAAATGGCGTTGATTTACGAGTACCTTTGAGCCATTTGGTCAAACTACTGTAACAAGTCGTACAACAAACTGATGGATCCCAAGTCTTGGATTGAAGCAGTTAAGAAAACAATGTAATATACTATAATGAGAAGATTAATTCAAGTTCAAGCCTGTCGAAAGTTCCTGTTCAAACCTGCATGTGGTATTGAGATCGCCAGCGTCGTGCAGTGAATCTTCCTTACTCTTTATTGATATTTTTTTACTGTTCTTATATATTTGTATTTTATTGTTGTTTCTATATACATTTTATAGCAAAACTTTTGCCGTATACTTTGGTATAAATTTTATTACCTGTTTTGAGATGTTTAACGGCTATAAGTTGAAATTCTACAAAAAAATGCAAAAAATAAAATAAAAATGGGGTCCCCCCAAAATAGGTGAGTGATGGGTAAAAACGGAGCTCATTTTTGGATTCAGGAGGTCATTTTACATAAGAATCGTCAAGAATGGTATCAGGGCCGATTTTCATGCAGACCAGTGTAATCAAGTAATTTTTTTTATGTTTAAGTAATGTTGCTTTACTTTATCGTGTGTTTTTGTAATATTAAATTTTTATCAATCGTTTTCTAGGTGTAGTATTTGAAACATTTTCTTTTAAAGATAGTCATTACAAGATTCTTTGTTACGTTTGATGATTCTTAACACTAAGACCTTACTTTACTACACTAAACGTAACATGTAACACAAATAGCCATCAATGCTCTGTTTCGCACTATCACTATTTCACTAACTCAAAAGACTTGATTCTTTTGGGGTTTCTTACTAAGTTTGTGTTATCTAAGAGCTCAATGGCCTCAACTTTCACATGGTTAACTAACCTTTGTTCGTGGCTATTGGCAAATTTGACGATGGTTAGATCAACAGTTGAAGGTCCCGATGGATGTCTCTGTTTTGGAAATACCAAGGTGCATCCACGATGTTCCTTAGTGCTTTGTTCTGAAAACGTTGTATCATTTGTATGTTGTTTTTGCTGGCAGAACCCTAGAATTGAATGCAGGTTTCACTAGTTACTTGTATAAGACCAGTTTGGTATATGTATATAATTTAGAATTTGGGATGTTTAACGGCTATAAGTTAAAATTCTAAAAAAAATGCAAAAAATAAAATAAAAATGGGGTTCCCCCAAAATAGGTGAGTGATAGGTAAAAACCGAGCTCATTTTTGAATTCAGGAGGTCATTTTACTTAAGAATCGTCAAGAATGGTATCAGGGCCGATTTTCATGCAGACTAGTGTTAACCTTCAGTGTCTTCGCCCGAGATTGAGGACGATCATGATGTCAGATTGGACGAGTTGTCAGATATTGAAAATATAAAAATCAGCTTTAGTGAGAATTAAAATATAAGTTTTTTTAGTGTTGAAAACACTTATAGGATGCTTGATTCGAAGGTTTGTGTAACGAAACGATAAAACGCTCAGATGAAACAAATCTGGAACTTGCGGTGGTGCCCAATTTCACTTAATTTATTTATTATTATTAAACAAGATATTTTTTATTATTTGTTTTATGTTTCAAAAATATAATAAGTCTTAATTTCACTCAGCAGTGATGAAAAATAATTATAGTAATTGCAGAATTAAATCCGCTCGAGCTTCCGCCTTGTACGCTGCTGAAACTTTGCACACTTGTATCTTGTAATTGTACCCTTTCGCCGATTTTTTTATAATAAATTTTGTTCTCTATAAAAAAAATTATGTGCCACTTTCTTCTATCTTGGACCATATTAGGGTAATCGTTTATTGGTTATTTTAAATTATTAAGTAAATCATTTGAATACAAAAATGATGTAATATTACCGACAAAACTGCCCTTAGCCACAAAAAAAGCCGCGGTGGTCACCAAAAGCAACTCGACCAAAACACACATGTTCTACTAAACCGATAATTTATGTTCAAATTTTAAAATACGTAAACTAAATAATTTAATAAACCTGATTTATAAAGTTTTATAACAAAAACTATCAGTAATTACTAGTATAAATCATAAACGATTTCACTGTAAAGTTATCAACATAAGACGAAAGTATGTAAAATAAAATTTTAATAACTCTTGAATGTTGAAATTGTATCAACAGTCAAGCAATTGTAAAGATTATTAGCGTTATAATAAATCTGTTAAGACTAGAGAAAGGATTCATGTTAAAGTAAAGTTCATCTCTTTAATGCTTCTTTATAGTCAGTAGCGGATTTGTTTAATATTAATAGGAGAAAAAATTGTTGAATCGGTAAAAACAAGAGAATTTAATAAAAAAACATGTCGATTATTTCGCGTCTCAAAATGTTTTTATTGCGAGTCCAATCTGCTGTAAATCTTCTTTAGATGTGACAAGGAATCGCGAACGCGACAAACTGTTGAAAAAATTCAATTTTTAAACTGTGGATACACATTTCCAAAGACAAAATTTCCACTTTGCAACTTTTACATCTGAAAGGATGTGGCAACGTAGCTCGAATCGTTTCATAATCTTAGAAGCTGTAAAACTGTGAACCGCCATAAAACTCAGGTAAAATTCAGTAATCATTTAGTGTTGTTGTTTTTTTTTTTGAATGCGCAAGAACTAGTTATAGTGTGGTGAAGCAATTGTCAGGAATCATGCAATATAAATTGTTTATTTAATCATTGAATGATTTATTTAATCCAAGCGTATTCAATTAAAGTCTGGCTAAATTTCTGAAAGTTCTACTTTGGCTCTAAAATTGATTGCGACTAGAGAAAATTTTACTTTTATCCGAAAGCTCTCAAACGTATCTAAGCCAGCAGAAAATGAGTCAGTGGACGTGAATCGCACTTTTTCGACCTTTCCTCGCATAACATGCTTGTGAGCGTAATATTATTATTTGAGTTTTGCGAAGGTGACTTTTTCCCTTGAAAATATTTTGTGTCAAATTAAGTTTTGTTTTGAGATTTTGTTGCTTACTTTGTGTTTCTTACCGTACATCAGTTGGAAAAGAAAATCTAAGCGTTACCAACACAGCCCAAATAACCATTTTTGTGCTTCTCTAAAAAAAATTTTTATAAAAGATGTACCCCCCAGTTTGCAATCATTCAGCAATAAAGTATTACATACTACTAAAGCTATAAATGGGAAACAACAGCCGGGAGTGTTTGGATTTAGAGTTTTTAATACTAATTCAATGCCTAGCACAATTTCCGTTTCTCATGGAGAGATAAAAGACAAACAAATTGAACTACAAAAATAGTGACCCCGGCCTATTTACATGCCATGATGTTTGTTCTCATTTAGTAATTTTTATTTTTGTTGATACCAATCTAAGCAATGTTGATTGCCTAACATATATGTCACGTGAGATACAAGTTATAAAGACCCTCTGCTTGTGTTTTTTTAATTATTATAATTTAAATGTAAGATAGCAGTAGAAGTAACGAAAAAAGCGTAATCATTGATGTGCTGCAAGTTTAAAATTGTAACGATAACAACATTTTTGGTAAATTTAGAATACAAAAAATCAATTAAACAATTTGCTACTACTAACATTTTTTGGTCTTCACCGTGATGTGTAAATTTTCGAAGGAAGTCAAAACAGACAATTTCGATTCGCAGCAATTATCTAGTGACCTAAATACTTCAAAAATAACCTACAGCGTTTCAAAAGTGATAGATTTAGATTGCTTTTTTTAAAGAAAAAAACAACAGTAAATGAAGAATATCTAGAATTATAACAAACTTTATACCCAAGGAAGGTTGAAGAATCTTAAAAACTGAAAAGTAACTACAAATATTTTTTCTGGTAAGTTTTTTACATTTACAACTTCTTTAACAAATGTTGAACTCAAGAGAAAACAAATAAATATAGAATACCAGATGAACCTCAAAGTTAAAACTTTTGTTAGGAACTACTGAAAAATTATAAGTCAAATTCAAATTTAAAATTGAAAAAAAATATTTTTAACAAATCCGACGCTTAAGCGATCCTGAGCTATAGCCTAGGATAAGAAGGGCGTGTAGATTTATACGACTGCGCCTAAGTACTTAACTTATTGTTATTATTATAGCACTGAAAGTGTTCAGTAATGTGGTTAAAAAATCTTTGTGGAACGCATTTTTCGTTGGTTCAGTTTCTACTCGGGATTGGAAACCGATTAGATCATTTTTGTAGTCATGTTTTATATAGCATTCTAAATCTGCAAAGGCGCGTCTTTTAATAATTGAAGTACAAAGTACTCGCAGTAATTGCTTTTTCAGTACACAATAGATGAAGTTTTTGTGAAGGTGTTGTGCGTTACGGTATTAAAACCTAGTTATAATAACGTAATTGCACAGTAGGTGTGCGTTAACGTTGCAAAACAGTATCAACTTCCAAATCGCATCGTTATTACTAATCATTAATATTAGAATACACATTTTCAATATGTCGTAACAAGTTAATGGTAAAATCGTCCGAGCGCGTAGTTTTCATCATACGTTTGTAGTTTCACAATGTTCACCTTTTACAACTTGTCACTTTAAACAAGCTTATTCTGTTGTGGAATCGTGATACACCTGTATTCTTATTTAATTTTTACGGTTTGAAGCAATCTCTTGCTGTATACGCCTAGTAAACAGGGAGGGACTCAATTTATTAACCTTATTCAACTCCTACTGCGATTTAAATTCTAAACTTGTCGTGCAGCATGAAATGTACAGAATTTAGAATTTGATAGACTTTGAAATTAATAAGATTTACTTCTTCATTTAAATAGTTGCCTGGCTTTACAAACTTGAAATTTAATAAGCTTTTAATGAAATATAAACATTTAGAAATATTTTAATGCGCGCCTTATGATGTATAGTCGTGGGTGCGGACCTGGTCCACTCCACCACTTACTAACCATCATTAGTCAGAGCGATAGCGAATTTGCCTCTAGGACTTGCACGCATTACCAGACACTCGATTATGGCAAGACATTGTCTTTCATTCTTTCTTAGATTTTATTTCATTGTCGGTTGTCAGAAGATTTCCCAGCGATCATATAAATGACATTCCGTGGAATTTTTGTAAATAGATGATTTCCTATTAGTTATAAAACCGGTTTAAAAACTTTTTTTCTCAGCAAAATTTAGATGACACCGAGGATTGTTTTACATTCTATTTTCTACGTTCTACTCATAGTCTTCATTACCAGTATCTTCTAATGTCAGCACTTTCATAGTTAAGTTTTTTTAGAACAATCAAATCTACCAGAATTCAAAAATTCACTTAGCAAATTAACAAATACATCAAAAACGTTTTAGTTAAATTTGGTCAAAGATAAAACAACTTTTTTGTATTTTGACCAAAACCGTATGTTTTTATATCACTAAAGTCCTTATGCTTAACATGTAGATATTTTAAAGTTGTAATTGATTTTGGAATTTTTCAATAACTTGTTCAATAACCTTTTTAGAATGAGTCTTCAGCAGTGCATTGCTTTATACTTGATTGTTCTTGCTTTTATTTTCATTTTGTTCCGTTTTGTTTCATTCAGAAATATCCAGGATAGTAGAATTTAGGTTTCCACATTTGTATCACTATTTTGCATACTGGATAATTACCGTGCTGTCGTTATCACGCAAGTTGTTTATTCCAGGCTCTGAAGATGTCCACTGCAACGTGTAACGAAAGCTCAGCTTGGGTGATAACAACGACACGGGATTACTACTCACTTAAAATCTTGCTTTTAATTAATTTAGTTCTGTTTTTTTCTTTAATGCTCTATTGATCAAAGAAATAATTCTCCGAAACGATTATTACAAAACTAATTTATTTATACTAAAAATATGTACACGTTTATAACTAACCGAATTAATTAAATCTAAGGATATTTAATACAATCACTTTTATTTTTATATAGTACACTCACCGAAAGATAAAGTCCGCAGATAACTTCTATTTACTTAAACACTAACGCTTCTTTACATTAAAGTCACGTACAAGGTTATACACCGTAGATTTATCGCGACACGCGTTAATCACTTATTTATTTAGACTTGAATAATCATCTTAACACTGCCGTCTTCGAATTACTTAAATAACTGCTCTATGATTCATTTGTGTCGCTTTTATATAATTTGGCAATCTGTGGAGAATTTTCTATATTCTTTCGTGAACGTTCTAGACGTGGATAGTAGCTTCGTGAACGCTCTCAAAGCTGAAAGTTTTACTGTCCCCTTTTTAAGACTGTTTTGTCCCATTTCGGCAACTTCCTTGACCATAAAAGTAGCAATCAATAGGTTTTTCTTGACCCGAAACTCTCCTTAGTTGGTAACTACAAGCCAACACTTGAACGCCTGTTCCCCGAAAGACGACCTCCAAGATATTTCGAACTGTCTTCCAATTCAGTTGATCTAAGCCACTACCAAGCTTGGATGCTGCCAATTTCTTAATATTGTGGAACTCTATTTCTCTCTTGAGATTCCATAATACTCGCCAGACTTTCGTATAACGGCTTGGTACGCGAGTATTTCTTGGTGACCAGATAGAAAACAAAGCGTCTGTCACCACGTAGTTTTAAAACGTTTTCGACTGCCGGTTGCTGTCTTCGTAGTTCATCTAGCTGCCCAAACTTCTTTTAAAATACGACTGCAACCCCTCTAGACATGTCAAGATCCTCGCTCACGCAATGTGCGATGTCGCAATTTTTTTGTGTTTGGAACAGGTCTTGTTATTTTTCGGTAGTAACTCCAAACCTAGCTTTTCCAGAACTTTCGTATAACCTCAGAAACTTATCGAACTCCATTTCTTCGATTTGATTTCTGATTCTGCTAGTTATTATTCTGGTTCGGACCTAAACTTGCGCATTATGTTTATCGCCAGCAAACGGGGCTAGACGATCGACGTGGATCACTTTTGGCTTGCCTCTGGATGGTTTTCAGATGCGATTTATAACGTCATTAATACGCTGCACGACTTCATAAGGACTCTCTCATTACTTTTGCTGTTTCGGCGACAAACCACGCTTCCGTCGGGGATTATACAGCCATTTCATGTCGGCATGTTAAAACCCACCGTTTTGTGCCTTGACGTCATATCTAGTCTTCATCCTGTCGCTAGCAATTTGTGTGTTTTAACGAACCTCTTCATGTACTTCGTTCAGCCTCTTGTTCAGCTTGCTGACATAATCTTTTCCAGCAACTTTTTTTTCCGGTCTTCGTCCAAATTAGAGGTCGCATGGCAGTCGTATTTCGCGACCGAGCATCACACAGGATGATGTTTGGCCTGTGCTGTCGTGAACGGATGATTGTTATGCCATTAGGAAAAAGTGCAAGTACTGTAGTTTTCTTAATTCCCAACAGTCGACAAACTTTTTGAAACAGCCCAGACTCAAAGTTGCGGCCTTGATTGAAGTGTAATTTCAACAGAACTCCAAACCGACAAAAAAACTCTTTTACTAATACGTCTGCAACTGTAACTGCTTCTTGATTGGGTATGGCCTACGCTCTCGTCTATTTTATGAAATAATCCATGGCCACCACGATGTATTTATTTCCCGAATCGGATTCTGGGAACGGCGCTGCGATGTCAATGGCTACTCTTTTCAAAGGGCTTCCTACGTTGTATTGTTTCATGGGAGCCTTGCGCTTTCTTGCTTGACCATTTCCTGATGCGCAGACCGTGCACTTACGGAAACATTTCATGACGTCCTCTTTGCAGTTCATCCAGTAGAATCGTTCTCGAAATTTTCCCAATGTCTTCTTAATGCCAAAGTGTCCTCCTGATGTACCATCGTGGAGATGCTTCAACACTTCTGACACCCAGATCTTTGGCCCTACCAACTGTAGTCTGTTTCTCGTGCTCTCAGCACTTTCTAAAGATCGCTTAAGAAGACCGTCTTCTACTATCAAAAAGTCCCACTGCGCCCAGTATTCTTTGATGTTTCTCCCCAAAGCACTCACTTCTTCCCTGGTTGGTCGTCCGCCAGTCGGTTAGGAGTAGTCTTATTTCAGGATTGTTTTTTCGTTCGCGATGCAACTGCTTAGGTTCCCACTCATCATCAAACATAGCAGTTTTCCGGAGGCCTTCGACTTTTTCTTGAAGTCGCGAAGATTGGCTGCAGTCCGCTGAACATGGTCTTCTGAACAAGGCATCAGCGTTTTGACGATTGCTTCCAGCACGGTGTTCTGTGTCATAGTCATATTTTTGCAGTCTCTTAAACCATCTTGCTATTTGTCCTATTGAGTTACGGAACTGCAATAGCCATTTTAAAGTGGCGTGGTCAGTTTTCAATAAAAAATTTTGTCTATACAAATATTTGTAGAAATGTTCTATAGACTTGACGACTGCTAACAGCTCCCTCCTAGTTCCGCAATAACTTCTTTCTGGATTAGGCAAAATCTTGCTAAAATACGCGATAACGTTTTCTTGTCCATCTTGAACCTGCGAAAGAACCGCGCCTTTGGCCAGATTGCTTACGTCCGTATACAAAACAAATTTTTCATTTTCTTTTGGATAACTCAAAATGGAAAACATTTTCGCAGTCTTTATTCCATCTAAATTTTGTTCTTTTTTCGGTCAATTTTGTCAAAGGTTCGGCGAGTACAAATCGTCTATAATAGGTGCATAACCCAAAAAAACTTCGGATCTGATGTTAGTTAATTGGTTTTGGCCATGCTTGCACTGCTTGGATTTTATCTGGGTCAGTCTTTACTTCATCTCTAGATACGACGTGGCCAAGGTATTGGCACTACTTTCTTAAATACGTCGCACTTTTTTGGGCTCAGTTTGAGATTAGCCCCACGTAGTCGCTGAAACACTTCCTTCGAGTTGTTTAAGTGTTCTTTAAACGACTTTCCAACCACGATCAGGTAAACCAAGCAGTCCGCGCAAGATGGTCTCCATCAAACACTCGAACGTTGCAAGAGCGTTACACAGGCCAAAGGGCAACACTGCCACAAACCAGTTCCAATTGTAAAGGCGGTTTTTTTACGATCTTTGAGTTCTAATTCTACCAGCCAGTAACCACACTTTAAGTCTAACGTGGAAAATCACTGGGATCCTGACAGGGTGTTTAACGTATTGTCAATTCTAGGTAAAGGGTAGCTGTCTTTTTTGGTCACGTCGTTTAGCTGTTTGTAGTCTATGCAAAACCTCGTTGATCCATCTTTCTTCTTTACGAGTTCTACTGGGGATGCCCATGTGCTACTTGAAGGTTCAATCACGCCTTCTCTCTCCATACCCGTAATTATTTGTTTGGTATCCCTCTTTTTGCTAAAGGAAGTCTGCGTGGATGTTGTTGTATCCGTCGAGCTTCTACAGTGCGAACACACCTTGATACTCTTGGATCAATACTCTAACGTTAGCCAGCTGTGGGTTCTTTGAATAATAAAATAATACGCTTAATTTAACCACGTCTTATTTTTATTATCAGCAAATTATTGAGAAGAAATGTGTAGTTCTTAAAACAATGAATTAAACATCATAACATTAATCTTGAGTTCTTTTTATTAACGGCGCCAACAAACTATTTAATGCAACAGGACCGTAGTTTTCGATTTATTTGGCACAACATTTGATTTTTTTAAACGTCATTTTTTTAAATAATGTAAAGTTACGTAAGAGAAACAACTATTATTAAGGTACAATGATTAAATTTTTCACTCTGAACAAGCGTATTGTGAAAATTCAGCAAAATAGCTTATTGTTCATGTATAGAACCTGAGAAGAAAATTGATACCATTAACCTAAATTATGATTACTATAAACGATGTTTTTTATGTAGTAGTTAATAAAAATATAAGATTTCTCGACTGATAACATCCGTGATTCTAATAAGCGCCGTCCACTATATTACATTTTGTTTTACATTTAAAAAGTGTTTTGCATTAAACATTCTGTAACTTTATCATTAAGCTGTTTAACAGTAGAACTGCCACTGCCACTACCGACATTTTGGTTAGTTTTGATGTCGAGTCTTTGTTTGCTAACGTGCCGGCACCTAATTTAATTAAAATTATTAGATCTTTATTCAGCGAGTACAATATTTTTTGCGACATAGTACTTATTATCGAAAAATGTTTGACTTCTACATATTTTAAATTTCGAAAAAAGTTTTACACACAAACATCAAGAGCCGCCATGGGTTCTCCGGTTGTTGCTAATATATTTATAGAAAATTTTGAGAAAAAAACTCTATCCACATTTTATCTAAAACCCAAGTGTTGGTACAGGTACGTTAATAACATTTTTGTCATTTGGCAACATGGTACTTTTACACTCAACAAGTTTCTATGTCATTTAAACTCAATTCATCAAAATATTTGTTTTACTATGGAATTAGAAAAAAAACTGTTCTTTAAAGTTTTTGGACGTATTTGTTAATCGAAATGAAAATAATTTATTATCATATCCAGTTTATCAAAAACCTACCCATACAAATAAATATTTAAATGGATTGTCTCATCATCGCCCTTCTCAGAAATTATTAGTAGTAAATTCTTTAGTCTACAGAGCTGATTTCTTAAGTCAACCCCAAAATCTATTACAATGTTTACGTCTACCAAATCAAGAATAATAGCAGAATCTATGTCTCAACCAGTGGTTATCGCTTTTCTACCGTATGTCAAAGCTACCACCGACCGTATAAGAATCAATCAATCGAACGGCGTTTATAGCATTCATTGTTCTTGTGATCGTGCATACATAGGAGAAACGGGTAGAAGCGTGGTAATTCGTATTAAGGAGCATCAGAAGTGTAGTCGTCTTAAACAACCTTCAAAGTCAGAAGTGGCGGTACACGTGCTAAAAACGGGTCATCAAATTATGTTTGAAAACACTAACATTTTGGCAAAAGGTTTCTAATTGCTATCGACAAAAAATTAAGGAATCCACTAAAATAATTAAAAATTCCTTTGAAATTAACTGAGATTTTGGTTTTCATTTACTGGAGATTTGGAAACCAGTTTTATCGATCACAGGCCGGTCTATAACAGCAAACTTCACGGCGCAATTAATCACTTTGTTCCGGACCTTAAAGATTTAAAGATGTCCACTTCGATGTGTGCCAAAAGCTCAGCTTGTGCGATAAGGACAACACGGAAATTATTCAAAATGAAATATTGTATTACAAATGCAACCCGTGAAAACCTGAATTGTAGTCTATGCAAAACCTCGTTGATCCATCTTTCTTCTTTACGAGTTCTACTGGGGATGCCCATGTGCTACTTGAAGGTTCAATCACGCCTTCTCTCTCCATACCCGTAATTATTTGTTTGGTATCCCTCTTTTTGCTAAAGAAAGTCTGCGTGGATGTTGTTGTATCCGTCGAGCTTCTCCAGTGCGAACACACCTTGATACTCTTGGATCAATACTCTAACGTTAGCCAGCTGTGGGTTCTTTGAATAATAGAATAATACGCTTAATTTAACCACGTCTTATTTTTATTATCAGCAAATTATTGAGAAGAAATGTGTAGTTCTTAAAACAATGAATTAAACATCATAACATTAATCTTGAGTTCTTTTTATTAACGGTGCCAACAAACTATTTAATGCTACAGGACCGTAGTTTTCGATTTATTTGGCACAACATTTGATTTTTTTAAACGTCATTTTTTTAAATAATGTAAAGTTACGTAGGAGAAACAACTATTATTAAGGTACAATGATTAAATTTTTCACTCTGAACAAGCGTATTGTGAAAATTCAGCAAAATAGCTTATTGTTCATGTATAGAACCTGAGAAGAAAATTGATACCATTAACCTAAATTATGATTACTATAAACGATGTTTTTTATGTAGTAGTTAATAAAAATATAAGATTTCTTGACTGATAACATCCGTGATTCTAATAAGCGCCGTCCACTGTATTACATTTTGTTTTACATTTAAAAAGTGTTTTGCATTAAACATTCTGTAACTTTATCATTAAGCTGTTTAACAGTAGAACTGCCACTGCCACTACCGACATTTTGGTTAGTTTTGATGTCGAGTCTTTGTTTGCTAACGTGCCGGCACCTAATTTAATGAAAATTATTAGATCTTTATTCAGCGACTACATATTTTATGCGACATAGTACTTATTATCGAAAAATGTTTGACTTCTACATATTTTACATTTCAATGGGTTCTCCGGTTGTTGCTAATATATTTATAGAAAATTTTGAGAAAAAAACTCTATCCACATTTTATCTAAAACCCAAGTGTTGGTACAGGTACGTTAATAACATTTTTGTCATTTGGCAACATGGTACTTTTACACTCAACAAGTTTCTATGTCATTTAAACTCAATTCATCAAAATATTTGTTTTACTATGGAATTAGAAAAAAAACTGTTCTTTAAAGTTTTTGGACGTTTTTGTTAATCGAAATGAAAATAATTTATTATCATATCCAGTTTATCAAAAACCTACCCATACAAATAAATATTTAAATGGATTGTCTCATCATCGCCCTTCTCAGAAATTATTAGTAGTAAATTCTTTAGTCTACAGAGCTGATTTCTTAAGTCAACCCCAAAATCTATTACAATGTTTACGTCTACCAAATCAAGAATAATAGCAGAATCTATGTCTCAACCAGTGGTTATCGCTTTTCTACCGTATGTCAAAGCTACCACAGACCGTATAAGAATCAATCAATCGAACGGCGTTTATAGCATTCATTGTTCTTGTGATCGTGCATACATAGGAGAAACGGGTAGAAGCGTGGTAATTCGTATTAAGGAGCATCAGAAGTGTAGTCGTCTTAAACAACCTTCAAAGTCAGAAGTGGCGGAACACGTGCTAAAAACGGGTCATCAAATTATGTTTGAAAACACTAACATTTTGGCAAAAGGTTTCTAATTGCTATTGACAAAAAATTAAGGAATCCACTGAAATAATTAAAAATCCCAGTTTTATCAATCACAGACCGGTCTGTAACAGCAAACTTCGCGGCGCAATTAATCACTTTGTTCCGGACTTTGGAGATGTCCACTCCGATGTGTGCCAAAAGCTCAGCTTGTGCGATAAGGACAACACGGAAATTATTCAAAATGAAATATTGTATTACAAATGCAACACGTGAAAACCTGAATTATACAATTTTTTCACAGTTTCGAAACACTTTCTTTTTACATATTACACACATTTTCCTTGTTTTGTTTTCTTTGTGTCAATTTTATGAACTCGATTGATCGTTTGTATTGCCACAAGCTCTCAGAATTTTGCTTTTTTCGGTGTATTCTTTGCGGTGTTCCAAATCGCGTTTCAAAAAAAGACTTTTCTTGACATATTCCTACCAGTTACAGTTTTCTAAATGAGCTAACTTTGGATAACAGCAAGGTCCAGTATGCTATAAAAAACGCGAAGGGGGCAATTTTTCCGAAGTAAAGAAATTTATTTACTACGTACATTCGAAAACACGCCCCTTTTCAACCGTAACCCAATCAGAGTCGAGTTTAACCAGCCGTGACGATACTTCTTCTTTATATACGGACACTATTTCTTTTTAAGTCATTTCTATGGAGTTTAGAATCTGGCTTGGTTCACAAGTTGATTATCTAACTCTGTAGTGGTTCTTTATTAGATTTTTGTTTGCTTTTTCAAGTTTATCGTTTCCTTTCTTACCTTTTCAGAGTTTAGAATCTGGTTTGGTTCACAAGTTGATTACCTAACTTTTGAGAAGTTTTTAGTTAGATTTCGGTTGTTAGTTTGAATTCTTCGATTTCTCTCACGCCCTGATGAAACCCCTTACAAAAGTGGACAAAACGTTCGCAACTACGGTTACAACATTGACACGGTCCAAACCCGGAAGACGTTCTTATCTTAGTATAGACTCCAGTCGTGGAAGCCTTCGTTATTACATTAACAATCGCTACGAGGAAAATATTTCTTCTAAAACCTTTGTATTTTCCAAACTTCGCCACAAACTCGTCAAACTTTTGTGCACTTTAACCTTTCTTAGTCGCTGTCGTGACCACAACATCAGTCCTGCATTTCTCAAAATCAAGTTCCACATTCAGACACGTTCTTCAAAAAACATCTTACACCGTGCTAGTCTAGCGCTGATACGTGAACGAATTAATCAAACTAGGCGAGAGTTAGACACCATTTCGAAACAACTTTTTTAACTTCATCTTGAGTTGGCCAACACTCTTTCCCCGGATGATTGGAATCTCTTTGACAACATTACTTACCAGCAGTCTGATACCACTCTACGACTAACCACTGAAGGTCATCTCAAAAAGTATTGGAATCCAAGGATCGTAAAGTTTCATCTACTACTAACTCTTTAAAGACGGTTGTTAATTTATCTAGTTTGGTCCTCACTTCAGAACAGGAATCGGTGCTATCTAAGGATTTGAATTTTGCTGTCCCAAACGTATACCTAAAGAAGATATTTTATGTGCTGTCGAGTCTTCTATAAGACATTTTCTTCGCCACATCTCAGATCTCATTCGTATCAACACTGGCAAAATCCTTGAATCATCTAAACTTCCTAAACCCAACATTTCTAAGTCGGAAGAGTTAGTCCTAAAAATTCTTCGTAAGAACCCTGATATTATTGTTCTTCTAGCCGACAAAGGCAATGCTACTGTAGTTTTGAACCATATTGATTATGTTGTGATATTGCTTATATAAAATATTCGAGTTAGCTGTAGATTAGCGTGTACCAGTATGAGAATTATGATAAGTAAACACGTGTACACTTTAAGAAATATATTTACTAACTGACCATAATATCTAAAATTACCAAAAGAATTTGTACAACTGCCCTTATACACTCGGGCGTTTTCGTAAATAAATCGTGCATACAAAATCTAACATGCCGCCCACCTTGAAAGGTATCGAGCTTTCAAATACACAACAAATAAAAATAATTTATTTAATTAATTAAAATACGTGCACATTATGTGAACCGATGTATATAAAACTAATTATTTATAACCGGTTGTTTAGTCATCACTTATAGGCAAAACAAATAATTTCACCACGGGTTTCTTAAACACTCCATTTGCGCACTTTACACTAACGACCCGAACTACTTGGTCCTTTCCTGGGTGTAACTGAACAATACGACCAAGTTGCCATCGTGCTGGTGGCATGTGATCTTCTTTAATCAATGCTAACGACCCAATTTGGATTTGGTTGTTTGCATTTTTCTTCCACTTATGCCGCTGCTGTAGTTGGGAGATATATTCCTTACACCAACGGCTCCAAAAATGTTGTGTTAAACGTTGCATTAATTGATACCTATCGAGTCGGTTCATTTTTACATCTTGCACATTAGGATCTGGTAGTGCGGTATACAATCGTCCAATTAAAAAATGCGCGGGCGTCAGTGCTTGTAAGTCATTGGGATCGGAAGTGAGGGGAGATAAAGGTCGAGAATTTAATATGGATTCGATTTGTGATAGGACAGTATACAAATCTTCAAAGGTTAATCGGACATCGCCTAGAACTCTTTTAAGGTGGTGTTTTGTGCTTTTAACTCCCGCTTCCCAAAGGCCGCCAAAATGTGGGGTATGTGGTGGAATAAAATGCCATTCGACACCTTCATTATTAATTTTTTCAATAATATTTGAACTAACTGATTGCAACCAATTGTATAATTTATTAATTTCTTTATTCGCGCCATGAAAATTTGTGCCATTATCACTATAGATGTGAGAGGGTTTGCCACGCCTCGAAATAAATCGTCTAAAACCTGCTAAAAATGCATCTGTAGACAAGCTTGTGACTGGTTCAAGATGGATAGCCTTAGTAGAAAAGCATACATAAACGCTAATGTAACATTTAGATAACTTACATCCTCTGCCGATTTTGTCCTTGATTAATATTGGACCCGCATAATCAACGCCAGTGGTGTAAAATGGTGGCATAGGGCGTACTCTTGAATTAGGTAAATTACCCATTATCGGTATAGTGTTTTTTGGGTTGAATTTAAAACATTTTATGCATTTCCGAACTATCAATTTACTGATGTTTCTACCTCCTACAGGCCAAAATCTTTCTCGAATTGCATTTAACATTGCTGTTGGTCCAGCATGTAAAAGCCTTTCATGTTCATTTAAAACAATTAATTTAGTTAAATGATTAGCTTTAGGCAATAGAACAGGATGACGTTTATCATAAGAAAAGTTTGAATATTTAATGCGACCTCCAACTCTTATTAATCCTATTTCATCAAGAAAAGGTGTCAATGATAAAATACAACTTTTGGAAGATAATACGTCATTTTTTAATAATGCGTTATATTTGTTAGAAAACGATCGGATTTGTTCTAATTTAATTAGTTTTAATAATGCGTTGTCTAGTTCCTTACAAGTTAAAGGGCCCTTTAATCTTTCAGTTTTTGGAATTGCAGAGTTTTTTAGAAATCTTAACATCCATGCTGTAACCCGTTTTAATTTATTTAGAGTAGAAAAATTTTCAATGGTTATAGGGTTAGTTTGAGTTGCTAAACTGTATGACTTAGTGATCTTTTTTAACTCGGGCAATTGATTTAACTGTAAACATTCTAAGGGCTGTGTTGGAGGTTTATTGCTAGTCAACCACGTAGGACCTTTCCACCACAAATCTAAATTTACTAATTGACTGGCCGAAACACCTCGTGAAATGAAATCGGCAGGGTTGTTACTCGATTTTACGTGATACCAAAATGAGGTGTTTGTCAAGTGCTGAATCGTGGATATACGGTTAGCTACAAAAGTTGAAAATTGGCGCGGTTGTGATTTTATCCAGTTTAGAACTATGGTTGAATCACTCCAGTAAAATTGTTCATGTATGTGAATCTTTAAAGTTAAACTGAATTTTGACATTAATTGAGCCAATAACACAGCTGCTAAAAGTTCGAGTCTCGGTAAAGATAAATTCTTTAGCGGAGCTACACGTGATTTAGCTGTGAGTAATGTTATAAGTGCTTCATTTTTATCGTTTAATGGTTTTATATAAATACACCACCATATGCATTTTCTAAAGCATTTGCAAAACCGTGCAACTGAATTTTGCTTGCATTCGGAACTATGATACATTTTGGCATAATAATTTTGTAACATATTTAAGTTGATCTGTAAATTTTATCCACTTTGTATAAACTTCTAAAGGGGCAGTGTCGTCCCAGTCAATATTTCATTGCCACGATTGCTGTATAATCAGCTTAGGAACTATTATAATAAGGGCAAGTAAACCAATGTGATCAAACAACGTCGCTGTTAAAGATAAAATATTTCGTTTTTTTGCGTTTCTGGGAGAAGCGTTCGAAAAGGAATAAAGGAAGCTGTCTGTCTCTGAATTCCAAAGAATTTCTAATGCTTTATTTATACCTTCTGGTAAGAGTTTAACTTTAGTACTCGATTTGTTTTGGTTGATTTCCTTGACATTACTTTTAAATTTAACTAGTTTAAACCCTGTAGTACTTAATATGAACGTTATGTTTTGTTTAATGGTTTTTAATTCTTGAATTGAATTTGAACCTGTGAGAAGGTCATCTACATAAAAATCTGTTTTAATTATGTCTGTTTCTAATGGATATGTAGTTTGGTTTAAATTTGCTGTTTCAATAATACAACGGGTAGCAAGATAAGGAGCGGAAGCCATTCCAAATGTGACTGTTCTTAATTCAAAGTAATCTAAATTTTTTGTTGGATCATCACGCCAAATAATTTTTTGATACTTTCTATCTTCAGGATGGATCCATATCTGTCTATACATTTGTTTGATATCAGCTGTAAGAACAAACTGATGTACACGAAATCTAACTAAAATTGAAAGTAAATCATCCTGTAGTGTTGGGCCTACCAATTGTAACGCGTTTATAGACAAACCTACTTCTGGTTTGCAAGATCCGTCAAAAACTATACGAAGCTTAGTGGTTTCACTAGACTCTTTAAAAACCGCATGATGGGGCAGAAAAAATGAGTTGTCATCATTGTTTGAATACTTTATGTGATTTTGAAATTTGTAATCATTGATGCAATCGGTGTACATGTTTTTTAAATTTGAATTACTTTGAAATTTTCTTTCTAGAGAAATAAATCTAGATTTTGCTATGCCATAAGAGTTTCCCATATTCTCCATGTTATCTTTAAGTGGCAACCGTACTATAAATCTACCGTCTGCGTGCCTCGTTGTTGTTTGCTTAAAAAAGGTTTCACAATATTCCTGTTCTGGAGTTAAAAAAGGAAAGTTATTATCAACTTCATCTACCTTCCAAAATCTTTGTAGCTCGTTTTGTAAATTATTTAATGAGAGAAAAGAAGACGTAATAGATGAATTTGAAAAGTTAATTTCTCCCGATACTATCCAACCAAACCTTGTTTTGTGAAAAGCAACGCCATTTGAATTCTTAATTACCCCTACGCATAAGATGTTCCAAAACATACCAGCTCCAATAAGCATGTCAATCTCACTAGATTGATTAAACCAAGGGTCTGCTAGTTTAATGTTTGAAGGAATGTTAAAACAGTCGACATTTATTGTATAATTAGGAATTTGATTAGAAATAGTCGGTATGACAAAACAGTTTATATTTGTTTTAAAATTATTACATCGAGAGTGAATTTCTAAATTAGTCTGGAATTTTATAGACGATACGTTTTGATTTATACCGATCACTGATAAACTTGTAGGATGCAGATTTAATCCAACAAGGTCGCAAGCACGCTGAGTTATAAAATGTGATTGTGAGCCTGAATCTAAAAGGCATCTCAAAGTATTGATTTTGCCATTTGTATTGACCACATTTACTAAAACAGTCGATAACAAAATTTGTGTTTTGAGATTTTGATGTAATGCACTCGATAAACTAGTAGTCGGAGGAATTTCAATTAAATGATTTTCACTGCTGTTACAAGGTTTTACATTATCTATGTGTAGCAGCGTGTTATGTTTTTTGTGACATACTCTACATCTACTTGAGCGGCATTCTCCTACAAAGTGACCCTTTCGTAAACAATTAATACATGCTCTTAAACCTTTAATTTTTTCAATTCTATCAATCGAGTTTAATTTTAAAAATGATTCACAATTTTGTAATGAATGAGATTCGTTACAATTTAAGCAACTTTGTTCGTTTGTAGTAGCGTATACCTTAACTGGTTTTTTGACTTCGATTTTAGCAAAGGAAGCTGAACGTGAATTAATTGCCTCAAGCACACTGTGACGTTTTTCTAAAAATTTGATAAATTCACAGTAACTAGGAATGTTTTCATTTGATGTATCATTATCATTTAAGTATGCCTCCCATTCGCTGACAGTTTTAAAATCCAGCTTGTTTAGAATAATTGGGATAATTATTGCATCCCATTGATTAATAGGCTGATCAAGCGATTTTAAAGATTGCATATGATTTTGCAGGTTATCTATGAATTGTCTAATTTTTACATGAAAATCTTTAGCAACGTTATTAAGATTTAAAATTGCATTTACGTGATTATTCACAATTTTCCTTTTGTTATTATATCGCGAACACAAAGATTTCCATGCAATTTTATAATTTGAGTCTGTAGTGTCTAAGGCACGAATCATATTAGCAGGTTCACCTTTTAAACTAGAGCGAAGATAATTTAATTTTGGCAATCAGATAATTCAACATTATTATGTACAATAGAGGTAAAACTGTCGGCAAATTGTCGCCACATTGTAAAGTTACCGTCGAAATGTGGTAGTTCTATTCTCGGAAGTTTAACATTGTTTACCCTTGTTTGGCCTTGTGAACTAACAGAATTTGTAGTACCGTTAGGATTGCCGTTAATACCAGCATTTATTGCATGTTTTTCTAAAATTTCGGTTGCTTGTGCTATTAAATCGTAATACGAATTTTGAAAATCTTCGCGTTCTTTCAGGTTTTTATCAATATCTTCATCTAGTAATTCAATTTCACATTGAACTATCTCAAATGAATCTAACAAAGGTTCAAATTTATTTACGCGTTTTTGCAAATTTGTAATAGTTGCAGTATTTACGTTTTCTAAGGGGAGTGTTTCTAAATATTTACTAAGTAACGTAATTTGCGTTTTTAAACCACCACGTTTGACGTTTAATTTTTTCAAAGCAATCTCGATGGATTCTGAATTTGACATCGTTCTAGGCGATAATAAGAAATGTAAATAAGGATAATAGAGAAAAACAACTTACATTCGTTGTGACGCCACGCTTTTCTTTGTTGAATTTAGAAGGATGTAGTGCACCAGTTTAAATACTTGTTTATGGTACCCTTGGTGAACAAGAACCAACGTTTACGACTTGTCTGGGCAGCTGTAATGTTCGGCTTTTTCCTTGCGGTTGAATTGTTGTTGAGTAACAGAATTTGTTTCGTTTTATCTTCGGTGAATTTGATATTAGATAATTTATTAATCCGTTTCGAAGGACCAAATATGTTGTGATATTGCTTATATAAAATATTCGAGTTAGCTGTAGATTAGCGTGTACCAGTATGAGAATTATGATAAGTAAACACGTGTACACTTTAAGAAATATATTTACTAACTGACCATAATATCTAAAATTACCAAAAGAATTTGTACAACTGCCCTTATACACTCGGGCGTTTTCGTAAATAAATCGTGCATACAAAATCTAACAGATTATGTTGCGAAAATCCAGTCTATTGTGTCTGAGGAAACGTACGCTCTTCTAACTCGTAATCCCACTTCGAGGATTGAACGTGAGGTCAGCCAAATCATCAAATCTTCCAATCTACCTCCTGAAACTAAACGTTGTCTTACCCTTTCCGATTCTAAACCACCTCGTCTATACGGACTTGCCAACATTAACAAACAAGGTATTTCCTTTCGACCTATCGTTAGTACTATCCAATCTCCCACCTACAAGCTAGCCAAGTTCTTGTACAACATTCTTTGCGAGTTTGCAGGTAAAACCTATTCTCATATCCTCAACTCTCAGCATTTTATTCAACGTCTAGAAACTATAAAACTTGAACCCCAAGATCTTCTTGTGAGTTTTGATGTCACTTCACTTTTTACTAAAGTTCCTATTAAAGATTCGCTTATTATCATCGAACAGATTCTGTCTTAACATGGCAAGGATTTGAGTTTGGTTCCTCTTATTGATAAGTGTTTATCCTTTACTTACTTCCAATTTGATAACAAGTTTTACGAACAGGTTTCTGGTGCTGCTATGGGTTCTCCTCTATTACCTGTTGTAGCTAACATTTTTATGGAATCTTTTGAAACGGTTGATTTGGAATTATCAATATTAAAACCCAAAGTTTGGTTTAGGTATGTTGACGATACGTTTATTGTTTGGCCTCATGGTCATCTCGAATTGTATAAATTTCTTAATCATCTTAACAATCAACACTTGGATATCAAATTTACTATAGAAATCAAAAGTAATGGTTCTCTCCCATTTCTTACATACGGACAGATACCTTTACGCTTCGTCTCATCATCATCCTGCACAGAAACGTTCTGTTATGGAATCTTTGGTTCATCGTGCCATCGTCTACATCTACGTACCTAAGGACATTTCTACTTCCAAATTCAATCCTAAATTGGTTTTTTTACCCTAGATTCCCAAGGTTACAGATCAAATAGGGAAACTTCTTCGTAAGAATGGTATCAAACCTATTTTCAACTCGACAGGCAAAATCTCTCAGATTCTTCTTTGTTTCAAGGACAAATTTCCTACACTTTTATCTCAAGGTGTATTCCAAATTCCTTGTTCATGTGGTTTAGTCTACATTGGTGAGACCGGTCGTTCCGTCATTACTCGCATTTCAGAACATGATCGTTGATAATTAAAAAGCATATTTTTAAGTTTGCAGTTGCTGAACATTATTTCACTACAGCTCACAAGATAGATTTTGATAGCGTTTCGGTGATTGCCAAATCTCTATTCTTTTTTAACAGAAAATTTCGAGAGAGCATAGAAATCATCAAACACCCCAATAACTTCAATCTTGGTTTCCGGTCATTAATACGAGCTTAACCAGCCGTGACGATACTTCTTCTTTATATACGGAGACTATTTCTTTTTAAGTCACTTCTATTGAGTTTAGAATCTGGCTTGGTTCACAAGTTGATTACCTTACTTTTGAGAAGTTTTTAGTTAGATTTCGGTTGCTAGTTTGAGTTCTTCGATTTCTCTCACGCCCTGATGAAGTCTCTTACGAAAGTGGGCGAAACGTTGGCAACTTTGGTTACAACATTAACACGGTCCAAAACCGGAAGACGTTCTTATCTTAGTATAGACTCCGACCGTGGAAGCTTTCGTTATTACGTTACATATATAGGACTTAAATCCACAGCCAGTCAAGACTTTATACCAAACTTCTGGTTTGTTGGCTATATATTGAGTAAAACGACATCTTGCTGTTCATTAATGGTAATGTCTTCACCAGATGTGTAACAGCTTTTGCAATTGGATATGAAACTGTCCCACAGTTTTGAACAAAATATGTCATTTTTCAAACGCTCACTTGTAGTGAATGAAGTGTCAAATCTTAAACACCTCATAATGTCACTAAAAAAGTACTCTCCCACCTTTTACTATAAAATATTGACTTCTAAAACACGAGCACCATATGATCCACAAGCATGTAAAACGGCAATGAACGTTGCAAGTTCTGAAATAGATATCGTCCAATCATCATATTCCATCTGTCTCTTGGTTACAGTGCAGTTTTGAATATGCTTTAGAATATAATTGTCTATGAATAAATGGAATCCATTAAGTGGGAAGAATGGATCAAAAATTATATTGTAACCTGTACTAAAATTATGTTTAGCAACAGCAAACTTACACATCTTTTCCTTTTACATATTTAGATAAACATCTAAAGAGTTTGTTCTGAAGAAAAGAATAAAACTGACTAATTTTACTTGTCAAGTTGAATATGGGTTTGATTTTTTTTTATTATTTATTTATTTTTGATTTCCGGATTTTGATTGATACAAAAGCAATTTATTTGAAAGTTGACGTATATGTTTTTGAGATTCTATGATTTAGATGAAAACGAGCAGCTTTTTACCTAATAGCTCTAGCTGTTAGTATCCAATTACAACAATAGTTAAGGAAAATACTAGCGGTATTTTCGATTACATCTAAAAACTCGTAACAAATAGCTGTCATTCAGTCGTTTGCATAAGCAACGTTTCTTAATCTCGTCATGATCATGTCAGTGACGTATAACTTTTAATAATTATGAATTTATCCCATTCAGCTTATTTTCAGTTAAAATGTATATATGTTTTTTTGTAATTAGCGTTATTTTAGAAACTCACTCACCTGGTAATTAATAAAGTAAACGCTGGCAACTATCGTTACAGCAAGATTTTATTAAATGAGTTGTTTATATATAAACGATTTCATTGCACGTTTAATCCTAGGATCTTAGTTTCAGAAGTATGTTATTGATGCTCTTAATCCACTAATTCTTATTAAAATGCGATTCATAAACATAATTCAGATTTTTTAGCTTGAATAAGATAGAGTATTAGCGTGAGTATTTTGTAAATTTAAGTACGGCGAGAACTATAACGATGTTTTTTCGACAAACGCTTATTTGGATGTATCGAACAACGGATCATTTCAAAGGCGACAGACTAGAACCTAAGCGGGTGCTTTTTCCACTAATGACCGCACTTCAATCAGCTTAATCAGCCGTCAGATTATCTGGTAAAGGAATGACACAACTGCCGCACATCAACTAACTATGTTTAATCTTTCATGCTATAAGAAGAGACCGACTAATTTAACAAAAACTAATATTATTAAACCCAAAAGTAACAAATTACTTTCTTTTTACACTAAAACGTTCAATCATAATCAATTGTGTCAATAATGCCTAGGATTCAAATAGAAAATTATTATTGCAGCGTTTGTAATAAATGCTGCGTTCTAAAATGCAAGATAAAAGTTAAGTCTTCTGTGACTTAAAAAGCATTGGTTATTTCGGACAGGTTTTTTGTACAAAATTATAACCTTGTTTCGTGTGTTTTTGTCACTGTTATTTATATTTACAATTTAAAATAGGTAGAAAAAACCGAAGCAAATTGGAACACTTTAAAATGTGTATGTTATAACAATACTGTATGAAATAAAAATTGGTGGATATACAGGGTGTCCCACGAGGTACTGTACATACTGAAATGGTATGTTCCTTAGGTCAATTTAAGTGGAAAACGTCCTATAAACATAGGTCCAATTTGCCATAGTTACACAGATACAAGCGTTCAAAGTTTATAAATGCTCACACATTTTTTGAAAATTATTATTATTGAAAACAGAAAATTGAACTACAAAACAAACATAAAAAAAACAAACAAAAAAAATCACATCAAATGCTCAAAATGACCTTCGGCATTAATACAACGACGGCGATCTAAAATGGACCGAGTAGCCGCTCGAAGCACCTGCTGGTTGTTCCGTGTTTGTTGACACACATCTAGGATACGCTGTAATAGTTTAGCTCTGGTATTAACTTTTACCTCGTATACTAAACTTTTCACATGACCCCACAGATAGAAGTCCAAAGGTGTGAGATCGGGCGATCTCGGTGGCCAAGCATGCGGGTCTCCACGCCCAATCCACCTATTGGGGTAAGCAACATTTAGATATTCGGTCACATGCCGACTAAAATGTGGAGGAGGTTCATCATGTTGCAGAAACATCTTGGTCTTGTTAGTAAAGGTACTTCTTCCAAAAGCGGTAGCAATTCATTCCCCAAAAAGTTAGCATATGCTTCTTCTGTCAGACGTTCCTCATAGAAAAAAGGTCCAATAAGTTGATCGTCAATCATGCCACACCATACGTTAACAGAAAATCTGCGCTGAACGTTAGTTTCTGTTGTGCCATGTGGATTTTTATATGACCACAAATGAGAATTACGTGTATTGTTCACTCCATCTCTAGTAAATTGCGCCTCGTCGCTAAATAAAATGAATGAAACTAATTGTGGATTTACCTGTAGCCAGTGGCAGAAATTCAACCGGGCAGCAAAATCTCCAGGTTCCAGATGCTGAACCTGTTGTATGTGATAGGGATACAAAAGCCCATCATGTAATGTTCGTCATACTGACATACGGGGGAGTCCCGTTCGAGAAGAAATTCTTCTAGTACTAAACTCTGGACTCCGATCAACCATCTGTAGAATGTTTTCCTGCTCATTTACATTTAACTGCACAGGACGGTTAGATCTTGTAGAAACTGATGGAAATGAACCATGAGTCCGTACATGTTGAAACACAGAAGAAAAGGTTTGGTGATTTGGCACCATCCTGTTGGGAAATCTTCGTTCATATTCCCTAACGGCAGATCTCGCATTTCCATCACAAAATCCATAAATGTAAATGATATGAGCATACTCTTTGTTAGAAAAATGAGAAGGCATTTTGCATTTAAATTACACTTTATTTAATAAAATCGACTGTGACATTAGTAGAAAAGAAAGCAATAAATGACATATTGTTCGGCGTTTGTTTCCCAGTTGACTAAGAATAATTAATTTTCAAAAAATGTGTGATCAGTTATAAACTTTGAACGCTTGTATCTGTGTAACTATGGCGAATTGGACCTATGTTTATATAGGACGTTTTCTACTTAAATAGACCTAAGGAACATACCATTTCAGTATGTACAGTACCTCGTGGGACACCCTGTATGTATGTATATTGGTCCTTCAGGAACATAAATACAAAGTTAAAGAACTTTAAAAAACAATAATCAAATCAAAGATTGTATTATCCATTATAAAGTCTAAATTTAATTTAAAATATTTACTTGTCAATAATAAAGATAAAGTTGATATTCTGAATAAATCTGGTGTTTACAAATTAAATTGTGGTAGCTGTAACTCTTTTTATATTGGACAAACCGGACGTAAATTTCGAATAAGAATAGCAGAATTTATATAATAAATCTTCTTTCGCTAATCATATTGTAACGAATTTTATTATTAAAACTAATTTATTTAAACTACTAAAATTATGTACACGTTTAAACTAACCGAACTAATTAAATCAAACTATCTAAGAATAAAAACTTACGGTATGTAAAACCATAATACGCTATCACTACACAGTTGTTTACTTTAAAAGTCACGTTCACTTTTACTCGATGTAGAGTTTTATTTATTTAAAACTTCGCACGTGCTAATCACTTATTTATATTCACCGTAACAACACGTGAACTTCATTCAGTAACTGCAGAGACAAAAAACTGACCTTTCGCATGATCGAACACTTCTTGTACATTCGTGTTATCTCGGTCTAGAACATTCGCAACCTTTCTGCATTTATCGTTCGCTATCTGGAATTTGGCTTTATCAAATTCGACGTCATTCGCGAATGTTTCAATATTTTAGAATGTAACCACTCTTTTAATTATAAAAGTAACTACAAAATTCTTCATATTTGCAATAAAAGTCTAAAATTAAATTTTTTAGGGATAAAAGAAATTGTTAAGCATGATAATTTAGATTTAGCTTACGAACTTGTGGAATGTATTAAAATTAAGCACCCATTTAATAAAACAAAAAAAGTTGCTGGCGAAGATTGGTTATCCGGTTTCTTAAAAAGAAATCTCTAATTATCTATTCGTAAGCCTGAAGCAACTAGCTTTAATAGAGCTGCAGGTTTCAATAAAGAAGTCACAACTTTTTTTGACCTTTTAAAAACAGTTTTGCATCAATACGACTTTACTTCTGACTGTATTTTTAACTATGATAAAACTGGAATCTCCACTGTTCCAAAACCTACAAAAATATTAGCAAAAAGGGGACAAAAGCAAGTAGGTAAAATTGTTAGCAGAGAACGAGGATCGAATATAACGATGGCCAATTATTTGATTTCTCGGAAAAGACTAGCACCATCATTGTTAAGAGCTGCTGGTTTTGCAAACGGTTCTGGCTGAATGGACATCAAACATTTTTTAAAATACCTAGATTATTTTGAGGAACATGCCCTGCAAGGAAAAATTAGTGCTAGTGATCTTAGACGGACACACGAGTCATAAGCTACTTGAAGGTGTTTTGAAAGCAAGAGAACATCACATAGTAATGCTGACTATCCCGCCTCACTGCAGTCATAGGATTCAATCGCTTGATTTGACATTTTTTGGACCTTTTAAGGCTCAATATGCACGAGAATGTGTCCGTAAAGGAGACGTTGTGAGTTTGAGTGGTAAGGTTGAGAAGGTAAGTCAGAAAGTTGTTACAATAGATAAACTCGCAAAAAGATTTGAAAAAAGTGGCATCTATCCATACAACCCCGATGTATTTCAGGAAACTGATTTTTTGCTCTCAACTATCCCTGTCAATAAAGAAGCTTTAATTCGTGATACCGTCACACCACCAAAAACAATTATTTTAGATGTTGCTTCATTCAACAGTCCAGAACCGAGCTGATCGTCATCAGTTGCACAGGCGTTTTCTCTTCTTTCCAATAATAATTTTAATCCTTGGTGTTCACCTGTAACACCATTTTCATTATCATTTGCTGATGTTTTACAAATTGTATTACCTGTTGCAGTATCAGATATTACAAGAAGGGACAAACGTAAAAGAAAGAAAAATCTGTAATACTTACTAGCACACCGGCTAAACAAGCTTTAGAAGAAAAGCTATCATCTATCTCTTCCAAAATAGCAGCAACTAAACAAAATCTTGAAAAAAAAACTATATGCCACTTTCCAAAAATCAAAAATGGAAGAGATCACAAGGAAGAAATAAAATCAAAAAGACAAATCCTAGTTTTATGGATTAAAGTAGTACAAGCGGGAGTGAGAACGACGACGATTGCATTTGTATTTTTTGTCACAGCTCATATTAAGAGTCAAAAAAAAGAGAAAGATGAATTAAATGTCAAAACTGCCAACAGTGGGCTCACGAAGAGTGTGCGGGAGTAGAGAAAGACAATGCTGTCTTCATATGTGAATTGTGAGACTAAATTAATTTTCATTTACCTTTTTCAGTTCACTTTACATCTGGACCTTTTTGCCCCAACCGATAAATGTTTTTTATCTTACAAATGCTAAAAACCTTCTGTATTTTTTCTACTGCAACCTTTAAGATATATAACAGAGGTCTCCTATGCTTATTTTGAATTTCGTACAGTTGTAAATAAGTATAATACAAATTAAAATATCTTAAGTAGTCCGCGCTACCCCAGTCTCTCCTATCTAGAAGCACTCCCGGATTATTTTGCTGCGCAGTCTGCTGAGAAAACGCATCCGTCAATGCATGACGTGTCATTGTTTTAGAGCAAAACATTCAAACCAACAATGGCGCCTTTGTCAACGGATTGCGTGAATCTGCAAAAGACTTTCACCGTAACTGGCGTAGATTATGCAGGACCTTTTGCTGTTAAAGTTGATAGTCTACGATAGTCTTTGTTTGTCTCGTACTATTAAAAGCTATCAGTGTTTATTTGTCTGCACCGCTACTAACGCTGTACATCTGTACATCGTCTTTATCTACAAAAGTTTTGTTTGTTTGTTTAGATAGGTTCATTGCGCGTCTGGGAATACCATATCGCAATAGATCAGACTGTGGTCACAATTTTGTTTGCGCAGCTAAGAAGCTTGTTGATCTGTATGAGTTTGTGAGCCAAAACAATCATTCTTTCTCTCAAATCGAAGCGATATCAAATAGCCGTTCGTTCAACTAATCTTGCTGAAGCTACAAACTATTCGTGTTCAGGTCATTTTCTTATTAATAAGCATTTGCTTTCTTCTCACTCTCTTCTAAACGTTAATCACTTTACTTTCAAACAACGTTGACGACATCAAAACAGCATTATACATTTCTTTTCAGTGTCGCTGGTCTGCTGAATATTTGCATATCTTAACTCAACGGAAAAATGGTCTCAACATAACCCCGGTCCTCGTAGTTCTAGTTCAAAATCCCAATCAACCTTTAATGTCATGGTTGATTGGTAGAGTGACCGAAATACATTCAGGATCTGATGGTCTCTCTTTAATAGCCACCGTTAAAAGAGCAAATAGTTATCTCACTCGCTTCCTTTCTTTTAATTTTCTCTTTAAAACTTACCGTTGCTTATTTTAGGTGGACGGTATGTCGACACGAGCGTTTGGTTTTTAGTCGTTTTTGCTAGATGCGCTTTCGGTTTTGTGACATGCTGCCTCCTACTTAAATTGATTCGTTACTTTAAACAAGTTTTAAAAAATTTTAATGCAACTTTACTTAACTTGATAGTAGTATCTCGTTTCTTTTCTAATCATTCTGGTAACGATTGTGTTGAATAATTAAAGCCTGCGCATCTGAACTTGTGCGTCTCAAAGCTTTTAATTTTGCCAACCTTTGAGAAATAGCGCTTGTGGAGTTTACGTAAGTGCATTTTCAGTTACTATTCTAATTACTATTGCTCCGGTAAGTCGCGACCGGAACTCACCTCACTTTTTCAAAACAAAATGCAGTCTACCGTTTGGTTTCCGTGTGGACAAAACAAACTAACAAACATTTTGAAAGACGATCTCTGATAAAATGTTTGCGGTAAGTTCTTCAAGGAAAAAGGATTATTGAAAGCATAGCAGATCTTTGTGCACTTAGAGCTTAGCTTCATCCTTGTTTCAAGTTTAGTGGAGTTTCCACCCGAACCAATCATAAACGTCAACTACTCTTTTTTTAAATTGATTAATTTTTATGTTTGTACACCTCGTTAAGCTTGTTGCATCTATAGCTGCCAAATTAATAAATATAAACTGCGTTGCAGATAGTAAGAAAACTACTCTTTCTGTTTGTGACCATTAATAAGCAATTCGCTTGACGTCTACAGGTACAGTTTTTTCTCTGCAAATTTAAGTCTTTGACAACTTTTTAAATTTTTCGTATCATAATTTTACTGCCTCTTCCGTCAAATCCAGAAGCATCTGCTCCTGTAGGTTTTTTTTTATAATGCTACATCTAAAAATCAAAAAAAATGTGTGTAAACGTATAATGTACAACCACATTGGCAATAATAGAAAAATTTAGAGATGGCTTTTATGAAACTTTTATTTACATATATTTTTACAACAGAGAACCAGATTACTAAAAGAACATGATTAATTACACATTATTTAACAGTACTTTCAGTTTACTTTGTACTTTTGTCTTGTACAAACTTAAGTTTTTTATTATAAAATACTGAAAAACTAATATGAAGCACACTACTTCATTTACTCTGATGTTGTACCGATAAGCACGTCAGTGGATTATCTTCAACGATGAATAAAGCTCTTCTATAGTGTACAGTTACTGATAGTACTTGTTTAGCTAATGTTATGGTATCAATTTATTGTATTATTTAGTCTACTACAATAACATTCCGACAAGACAACAGATTAACTAAACTCTAACTGCAACATACATATTACAATTGTTATTTTGGTTAATTAAACAACTACAAAAGTAACAATTTTAAAAAAAAAACAAAAATGTAAGCGTTAAAGCAGAAGAAACCGATATAACTTTCGTTCATTGAAAATCAATAAACTCCATCTTAATATTGCTAGATCAATAGTTAATTAGCTGATTATGATTTTGGCACTTAGAAGTGGATGGTTAATACCTGCTCTGGATACTTCTTTGACGATGTAGTTTCGCTGGAAATTACGCATTTTGCAATTTCAGATACTAAAATAGATTAGTCTACCATCGTTTTTTTCTTCAACGTTACTAGATCCAAGTTGACATTCAAGATCTGACACCGCTTTCTTTACACAAACTAATGATTGCCAATCAGTAGTTCTTCTTTCTACAACTTTCTTCTATTGGTTTAATAGCGCTAATCTAGACGCATGCCATCACTACAATCTCAATTTTTCTTGATTTGCACGCTGTTTCCTACAAATAGAAAAATATTTTTTTGCCGTCAACTTAATGAACATTATTATTCATATTAAATTGATCCTTACTTTTTTAAATTTCTATTCTTAAAATAACTTTTGTATCTACCCGTTTTTGATGTATATTGACTTTTTTGCCGTTGCTCTTTAAAATTGCATTGTTGTTGATGATATCTTTTCATCTTTTCATAGTCATGTCATGTCAGTGCAATTTATGGTCTTTGTTGTTTCTTTGACCACCAGTAACTAACTAATACGTTTGTACATTGGATCTTTCCATAGTAGATGCTTTGCAAACACAAAAAAATTATTTTGAAAAAAAACAAGAATGTGATAAAATTGTCAGTCAAATTACGAACAGCTGCAATTAAATCAGATACGAAAAACGATTTAAAATAAGACATATAAAGAGTCATTAGTAGAACAGCAAAGAAGAGCTAAAAAAAATAATAACCAAAAACACGAAAATCAAAAAAGAGATAAAAGACGGTCAAATATATGCTAGAATTTTCTAGTCGACTAAAGAGAGATTAGAAAAAGAAAGGTAACAAACGATGCAACAGCACAAACAGAAAACTAAAATCACAACAAGAAATATATAATTTATCTAGAGAGAAAACTGAAACAGGAATTTACAGAGAAGAAAATTAGAAAACTTCTGAAGTTACAGTTCTTTAAAAATTGTTAAGACCCAAAAGATACAAAAAAATGCAAAAAGAAAATAGAAATTAAATAATTATAAAGACATTATAAGTACTAAAAGAATAGTGTTAAAAATATTAGAAGAAACACTAAAAAAATTAGGAAACATGTGGAATTGCAGACTACAAAGAACAAAGAAACCTTAGAAAAATACTAAAATACATAACCCAAATGTAAACGCCAAAATTTAATAGTGTAATTTAGACTTTGCATAATAGTCGTTCATCGCATTCAAATTTGACAGCTCTCAAGTTATACTTCTTGTTTTGGTTCATAAGGATAGACTAAGACAAAACCTAAAAAGTCTGGGTCTTCAACTACGACGCGGTGTAAACCAAAAGTCTCTTATAATCGTAATGACTGTCAAAATTTTTTTTGTTAGAAATCCGCCTTGCAGGAATAAATTTTAAGAAAAAATTTTATAATGTAAGTAGTTTATATTTGGGTTCCGCCGGCTGTACGTAGATGGCAAGTACAATGTAAATGATAAAAGAGAGTGGAATAGAGATAGAAAAGTTAAAATAAGAAAAACACAATCACTATCAAACCTTTAATGAAATAATAAAAGTAAAAAAAAACGGAAAAAGCAAAATTTTAGAGTTAAACTCAAAGACTAAAAAACATGACCAAAATAAATGCAAAAGTGATAATCCTGGATACAAAACAAAAAAATAATATAGTAGGAATTGAAAAAGTTAGGAAAACAAGAAAAATACTAAAATACATACCCCAAATGTGAACGCCAAAATTTAATAGTGTAATTAAGGCTTTGCGTAATAGTCGTTCGTCGCATTCAAATTTGACAGCTCTTAAAAATGTGACTATGACATTCATCACTCCGAAGATGCAAGCTGCAATGTCTTATGAAACGTCAATTTGTTTAGGTTTAAGAACGACAATACGGCAAAGGGCAAGTTATACTTCTTGTTTTGGTTCTCAAGGATAGACTAAAACCGAACCTGAGTCTGAGTCTTCAACTACGACGCGGTCTAAATCGAAAGTCGCTTATAATCGTAATGACTGTCAAATATTTTTTTGTCAGAAATCCGACTTAAATAAGAAAAAAACAATCACTATCAAACCTTTAATGAAAGTATAAACGTCAAAAGAAACAAAAAAAATAAAAATTTTGAAGATAGACTCAAAGACTGACCGATCCTGGATACAGAAGAAAACAAAAAAATAATATAGAAGAATTGTGATAGCCCGAAAGGGTGTTGACACAATGACTTCGGACCCCGTAAAGCAAGCTCCTACCATACAGACTATGACCAAAGGAGCGAATGATGATAAACCTGGCCCGTCTACGGACACGATGACGATTGAGTTCCTATACAAACCAACGTCCTGTAAGTTGTCTCCATGCCGGGCTGAAAACGTTTCAAGCGCGAAAGGTTAAGGACGAAGTTAAGCACTGCGAACGGTATCAAGCGGGATACGCGTTCGATACAAATGCACTCATTGCACAGCAGTCTTCCCCGCCTTACACAGTATAAGGTGCCATCTGGCTAAATGCAAGGCACCACCGACGACACAGCTAAGTCAGCTCAACTCAGACCAAGAATTAAGGTGCAGCTTTTGTGAACGTGTGTTTAACATCTAGCCGGGTGTAAATACGCATTTTTAAAGAACACGCCGTGCAGAAGTTAACGCTAAGAGAACTGCGGTCGTTAAACAAGTTTAGATTAGAGGGGGATCTGCGTTCTAAGTAGAAGAAATGCAACTGATGTTGAAATTCAGTGGTACGACGACAAAAATGTTGCAAGGAGAATGAAAGAAGTTCTTCTGCACAAAGATATAAAGTAGTTGTGAGACAAAAGGGCCGAATTTCTATCAGCAGATACGCAACGAATATTTTGCGACTCACCTGCACAAAGCGTAAAACGACGAGCAAGACGCCCAGGATTCTGCAGTCAAAGTGGTGGCTAACACAGAAACACAAGATCCTTTAGAGAGCTGTCCCAACTCAGAGAACCAAACCCCCCAAACTCCAGTTACTTCCGAAGAGGTTCCGGTACAGAAACAAAAAACCGACTCTACCGCATTTTATCAGGGTTTGGCCGCTTGACGACTGGAAACAATAGACGCAGTTTTCAACGATGCACTCTTATAGAAAGCATTTCCCAGAGAGTCGGTAGCAGTAATGGACGCCCTCAAGAGGTTAGGTTAGTCAAACCAAAAGATTTCCCAGACTCTAGTGGATTTGATCTACGACCTAGTTTCTGCCCATCTATTGTTGCTTGCGAAAGATGTGAGTGGAGACAGGAAGCGTTGTCCGAAAAAAGATTTGGTGTGTAGTGTTCGTCGGCAGTTTCTATACCCACGTACCCAAGACGTATATAAAAAATTTAGACCTGGTAGCTAAATACGTTTGCAACCGCGTAGACTGACTTCATAACGTTGAGATTAACAAGCTAAGGTGTGCGGACGTCCGAAACTTGTACATTGTTCTATAGATAACAAAGTTGACAATACAATTATTTGAAGATTTGTACAGGGATATTGAAAAACCAAAAGCAGTGGTTCAGGTTTTCCCCCTATTACGGTGACCGAGATAAATGAACAAATTAAACGTCTCAAAAAGTTTACAGGCACGGGACCAAACAATGTGAAGGTAAATCATCTTTATTCTCCGGCATGCCAAGAAGTCCTCAGTCTCAAGTTCATCTTTATTATGTTGACAGACAGACAATCTGCGGCATGGAGGATGAACCAAACAGTGTTTATTTCGACGGAAGCTAAAGACGGTAAGTTTGTCAAGAACTACCGATCACTGACCATATTCTTTATATTTAGCAGTCTATTCTAGGAAATTATCGACCAGAAACTAAGAATGCACTTCGGATTCGCACCCCGACTTAAAGGTTTTGTCTCCGAATCAGAGTGCTTCCATAACGTCCGCATTTACAATAAGTTGCAGCGGCACTCAAAAGCTACCTACACTAACCTGATCGTAGAGCAGATAGATATATGCAAAACTTTCGACACAGTTCCGCACGCTTACCTAGGATCTTTACTACAAAAAAAAGTCTGCCAGAGAAAGTAATACGCCTGGTAGACGACACATATGAGGAGGTGAAGACGGTAATAGATTGCGACCAAAAGGTCTTTTCCTATTTAACGCAGATTTACAATTGTAACTGCTAGCGTTGGAAAGTGAATCTGGGTACTCTCTGGCAGAAGATATGACGGTCTCTAGCTTTGCTTTTGCAAAACGATGTAATACTAACCGCAGGCATAGTATCACAGACAAAGGATCAGCTCAGAATTACGGAGCAGTACCTACGGGGGCTAGTTACGACAATGTCGGCCTAAAGTGCGCTTGCTTCATGATAAATCACTCCAAAGAATCTTGACGCCTGGCTGATCTAGGATTTACGATTAGCATGAGAGCGAGCAGTTGCTTCAAATATCTGGGTGTGGACATTTCTCCTTGGGCTGGAGTAACAATAGAGGGCCTGCCCGAATACCTGGCAGAAACGCTACGTAGAGTTCAAAGTTTAGCGCTAAAACCACACCAGAAGTTTGAACTCATCTCCCGATACCTAATGTCATACTGCATGTACCGTCTGGTCTTAGCAATTCCATCAGACGCGTTATTTAACAAACTCGATCAAGAGTTACAGGTAGTGACAAGAGAAATATTTCACTTGCCTCTAACGGATTGTTATATTGCAGCAGGGTAAACGAGAGATTAGGTTTGTCAAAGCTAGAAACCATCGTCACATCGGCAACCTTGAAAGCAGGTTTTGCGTTTGTGCCTAATGCAGACATAGAAATGAAAAGTATAACAGCGGGCTCACGTTTGGTAAGCCGTCTTAAACGTGTTGCCCGCAACGAAAGAATAAATTAGTCTTGTACAAGCAACGTGATCAACGAGTACAAAACACAAATGAAAAAGGAAGAGCTATCAAGATGGGCCAGTCTTCGCTCTCAAGGAGAGTTGGTCGCAGCGCTCACCAGCGATAAAATAGCTAATGCGTGACTTAAAACATCATCTTAAGCCATCGAGACAAATCACTGCCTTCAAAATGAAAGCAAACTCATGCGCTGACAAGGTGGCCATGAGTCGGACTGAAGCCCAAGGCAATGTTTTTTGCAGAAGATGTCGTGTCCAGATAAAAACACTGGCACACATCCTCGATTAATACACTTTTACGAAACCGAACAACGAGATTGTGGAACGCGTAACAAAGCAGCAGCCTGCGGTAGCAGTGACGAGGAAACCGTTTATCAGGCTATCCTCGAGCGGGAATCTCAAACCGGGTTTTCATGGTTGACGTGACTGTCCGCTATGAAGATAATGATTACCTCGTTCAGAAAAGACAGGATTGCGAACCCTCCTCCAAGGTAATAATGAAGCCCTTGAAAGAGTCTTGCCAATAGTGGTAGGAACAAGAAGAACAATGCCCCAGGAGACAGTCAAAGCCCTGGCGGCTCTTGCCATTACCGACAGAAAGACGCTATTAACCGTATCGTTGATGGCGCACCGTAGTTTTATCAAAATTTACCACTAGTTTACGGACTACAACGCTTCTCTCCTTCTTGCAAAAAGACGGTATTCTTGACACCAATCCCAACCAAATCTACGAACACAGCCCCTCTTATCACCTGTATGTTTTAATATATTTATTTTGTTCGTCTTAGGATTTCGTATGTCTCGGTTTGTCTTTTATCTTTGGTATTCGTACCAATGTTATCTATTTATTATACTTATTTATTATTTTAACTCTACGACAACACCGACTTCGTTGAGTAGATTATTTTAACCAGTCAGATAAGAGGATGCGAATCGTAAGGCGACCATAGGGTCTTTCACGGCGATGGATCGATCAAGAGTCTAGTCACCGGACTGTAGATCGGGGAGCAGCCATTCTGCTAACCGATTTTCTCATTTTTAATGGAACCCGTTCTAAGCTCATTTATTCAAACGCCCACATGATCTTGCAGAACAAAAGGTTTTGCCCCTTGCGAAGGAAACTTTGTCTGTCTATTTAGTAGTATACAAAAGCGAGGTGAGAGGGGATAGGCAAAGCAAGCCACCTCTCTACTACCAGGATAACTTCGTCCACTCTTGAAATAAGTCTACTAGAAATCGCGAGTGCAGCATATAGCCACATGCCTTGTCAACTAATTAATTACGCGCACGAATGAATTAACGAGATTCTTAAAGCTTGTATGATAACGACAACACGGGAAATACCCAGACTGGAAAATTGTGTTACAAATGCAACTCGTCCAAACCTGAATTCTACTATAATATAGACGGAATTGAAAAAACTAAGAAAACAAGAAAATATATTTAGAACGCGAACGACAAACGACAAAAATAAATATAATAGCGTTTTTCTTAAGATTGCAAAAAACAGCGACATACGATAGAAATTGAATAAAATTAAAGATAGAAATATTTACTCCTACAAGATGCGGGCCGGATTATGAGACAATCCCGACCCGGTCCAAATCCAAAACTTCAATACCGGTGAAATTTTGTTTCTGCGGCCTGGTCCGAAAAGCGGCTCAAAATTTGAACGGGTTTTGGACCGAGCTGGGTCAAAGACAGACTTTTAAAAACGTATGTATAATTTTGTTGAGTTTATATTTTTATAAGATAGTTTACAGTTTGGGCTTTGGTTAACTTAAATATCGCACATATCGGAAAGCAAAGCTTGCACTATTTTTTTGACAGATTTTTATGTCCGTTAGGGGTCTTTTAGCAACACAACGGTTATGCTTTTATTAATTGCGTTTTCAAACGTTACCAAAGTTAAACGTTTGCTTTCTTTATTCCAAAAATCTTTATCATCAGATTTGTTTTCTAGTTTCTAATCAAAATACATCGTGTCGCAATTCCACCTTTGTTACCTCCAAGGAGGAAGAGGTTGTCCTTTAACCACGTCATCTGGCTACATAGACTGTAAAAAAATATCTACGATTTTCGGTCTGTGCGAAATAACTCGTGAGTATAGTACCTTTTCTTTCTTTATTTAGCAACCACTAGCGCAACCTTTATTCACATGCATTGTACGTTAACGAAAAAGCTTTTCTATCAAAATTTAGAGATACAATCTTAAACTTCAAATGGTGTCTTTCCAACGGTCTATTAGTACTTAACTTTCTTTAGTATTTTTTTTATTTTTTGATTTTGTAAAACTGTTACTTCTTGTAGGAGTGCTGAAAAAAAAGGTTTTTTTCAGTAAAACAATAATATTTATTTAAACATTGATGCGATATGAAAATAAACATTTTAAACACAAATATTGTAGATATGTATTAATAGACACAGTAAATTTCAGTTATCTAGTCTACCATAGCTTTGACACATTTTGACTTTCTTTTACAAACATTTAAATTAATTTGTTTTTCTTTTCTGAATAGTGGATAACATTTTGTATATATTGCACGTGGGTTAAACATACGTTATCGCACTTGTCTGATTACAAAACCAGACACTTGCGATAATATCCTACATATCTTCTGATTTATAGTATAAACAGATTTATTTCACTTTAAGAATTTTCCTATTCATACTTCCTGCTAACAGGTTTTCTTTTATTAAATTACTTTATTGAATTTTTAAAGAAATAGTAGATGTACGTACTTTTGTTTTTCATATTTATAGGAAACAGACCTGAAGTACTTTGTTTTCAATTCTTGTTTGGCTTCATTGAACATTATTATTTAACTCGAAGAAATTTTTCGTAAAAGAACTACAATAATTTCATTTGTCATAATTCGTTTTGTCACGTAATTGACCCTAAAACATCATGAATGTAAGTATGTCTGAAATTATTGATTGTTACATTTAAAAATAGGTTTTATAAACTTCAATATTTGAATATATTTTGAAAACTGCGAAGTTTATACGTAACAGTAAAATTTAATGTTTTATTTTCAGAAAATATTGGAAATCTCGGCGGTTATAACAATCCTAAGACATTGCTATATGTTGGTCAGTCAATCCGTATGCAATGATGCTTATAATTTTCCATATTGTATTCAGAATAGGTGGCGACCCTTCAACCGCTAACATCTTTCATATACGGATTTTATCTGCCATCAAACTCGTTGCTCTGGAAATATATATGATGAGACAAATATAGAAACAGAAATAATATACCTACGTAGCAAATCGATAATATATAACATCTTGATGTTTTTCATATATCAATCGAATGCTTTTGGTTTACAAGTTTTAATACATTTGTGTTTCACTAGACTTTAATTAAACTATAATTTTAGCAATTAATCAAATAAATGTCTATTTATTAACAAACTTTTTATACTAAGATAAGAACGTCTTTCGGGTTTGGACCGCGTCATTGTTGTAACCGAAGTTGCTAACGTTTCGCCCACTCTCGTAAGGGCCTTCATCAAGGCGTGAGAAAAATCGAAGAACTCAAACAAGCAACCGAAATGTAATTAAGAGCCTCTCAAAAGTTAGGTAATCAACTTTTGAACAAAGCCAGATTCTAAACTCCATAGAAGTGACTTAAATAAATGGTCTCCGTATATAAAGAAAAAGTATCGTCACAGCTGGTAAAGCTTGACTTTGATAGAGTTACGGTAGAAAAGAGGCGTGTTTTCGATAAAAGCTTAATAACCGAAAACCATAGAGAGGATAGCTCAAAATCATGATCAGTATTAAAGTTATTAGAATGTTTGATAATGTCTATGTTCTATACTAAATAATAAGTTAGTTATAAGTACATGTGGGGCGGGTAGGTGTTTTGTGTGGGTTAAATTAAGTAAGATAAGTGTTTTTAGTACCTATTTTTCTCCTAATGAGGACATTGAGGTTTTGAAAGCGGATCTCGAAGAACTAGCAAAGGCCATAAAATCAGCAGCAAAAGGAGGTGCACTAATTGGTGGCGATTTTAACGCCGCGTCTAGTACCTGGGGCGCAACACGAAACAACAAAATAGGAACCATAGTAGAGGAATGGATGGCTAGCCTAGACCTTATAACTTTTAATAGAGAAAACAAACCAACCTTCGAGAGAGGAAAACAAAAAACCTATATTGACCTAACATTGAGCACCAACGATATGAAAGAGAGAACAACAAACTGGCAAGTCCTAGAAACGGAATCGCTCAGCGATCATCGTTATATCGAATGGATATGGGAAGACACAAGGAGCAATATTCTAAAAGGGAAAACAACGCCAACTCCAACCTGGAACACTAATAAATTGAATAAAACAAGACTGGAGCATATGGTAAAACAAACGGCCGAAGAAGACCTAAATACAGTAGATAAAATAACTAAATTCCTACGTCAACTATGTAAAGAAACTATGCCCATAAGAACAACAAATAAAAGGGGAGAATACTGGTGAAACGACGAGATCAACTTACAAAGAAGAAGATGCATCAAAACAAGAAGGAATTACCAACATCAGATTAGGAAAGGTGATGAAGCTCAGAATGAAAAAAAAAATACTAAAGGAGGAAAGAAAAAAACTAAGAGTGATGATCAAAAAAAGTAAGAAGGAGTGCTGGAAAAAGATCTGTGACGAGCTCGATCAAGATATTTGGGGAAAAGGGTACAAGTTAATCTATAAAAAGATAAGAAAAAAACTATAATTGGTTTGGATAATAAAAAAATGATAGAAATAATACAAAAACTATTTCCCGAAGATAAACTTAAAGAAAGGAACAGATATAAAAACCAGCTTTTGGATTTTGAACCAATATCTAGCACGGAGGTGGAAGAGGCAGCAAAAAGACTTGCTACGGGCAAAGCTCCAGGACTTGATGGAGTTCCTACCGAGGTGGTAAAAATAGTGGCTATACAAAGAGCACAGACCTGGGCCAATGTGTTAAACTCGTTTGTCAGAGAAGGTAATTTTCCATTGTGCTGGAAAAAAGCAAACCTAGTACTAATACCAAAGGGAGAGGCAAGCTCGACATATAAACCTATTTGTCTGATAGACGCTGCTGGGTAAGATATTGGAGAGGGTATCAAGGTCCTTGGTATAACCATTGATAAAAACCTCAGCTTCATTAAGCACGTCAAGACAATAACAGATAGGGCTCTTACAAAAGCAAACGCATTGAGGAGGATACTGCCAAATCATGGAGGAGCCAGATCATCAAAGACGAAAGTTATAGCACACGCGGTGGATTCAATCGTATTGTACGGAGCAGAGATTTGGCAGGAAGCAATCAAATTTGGAACAGTAAATAAACTATTAGATAGGGTGCAAAGAATCCTCGCAATAAGAATTAGTCGAGCTTACAGAACAGTAAACACACAAGACGTTATGGTGGTTGCTAGAATCCCACTGGCTCAAAAAGGAAAAGATAAAATAGACACTAGTGCAACTATAGAGGAATGGCCGAAACAGTAGGAAGACAGAGAGTCATGGACAAAAAAAACTGATTCCAAACATATACTCCTGGATACACAGAAAACATGGGGAACTGAGTTAGTATACGACGCAGCTGCTGACTGGGCACGGTGAAAATGGAGAACACTTACACAAAATTAAAAAAAGAGAAAATGACAACTGCGCAGACTGTAGTAAAAAGTATGATAAAGAACATGCGGTGTTTAAATGTAAAAGATGGAAGGAAGAAAGAAGGAAAATCGAAGAAAAGATAGGAGAAGAAATAAAAGCATCTAACATCATTAGCGTTATGTACGAGAACGAGGATAAATGGAAAGAAATAGAACGTTGGCACACAAAAACAATCAAGAAAAGAGAGGAGGAAGCAAGGAAGAGAGAAAAAAGGATAAGTAACTAAGAAAACGGCTAATTGCCAAACTAGCATAGCGAAAAATGCGAAAGCGGTACCCTATGCTGGTGAAAAGGAGATGTGAGGAGAGGTTTTAGTAGGTAGGCCTTGCCAAGATGGCAAGGAGAATCCCACACACCCCCGTAGAATGCGGAAAGCCAATAAATGGTTTCCCCTCCTCAAAAAAAAAAAGGTTGTTCACCAAGGTTCTTGTCAGATGATGTTTCTGTGCAGAATGATGATCAGACGAAGCATGAAAGTATCTGTCCGTATGGGTGGGTTTGCGATAAACACAATTGCCTAAAAGTCTGTCAAGCTTACGAGTCACAAAAACATCGAGAAATGGGAAAGAACCATTAGTTTCAATTTCCATAGTGAATTTAATATTTACGAGTTGATCAAGAAACTTAGACAATTTCAGATGACCATTACACCAAACAATAAACGTGTCGTCAACATACCTAAACTAAACTTTAGGTTTTAATATTGATGATTCCAAAGCAACCGTTTCAAAAGGTTCCATAAAAATGTTAGCTACAACAGGTAATAGAAGAGAACCTATAACAGCACTAGAGACCTGTTTGTAAAACTTGTTATCAAATTGAAAGTAAGCGGATCATAAACACTGCTACGTGCAAAAATTTCATAACGTAATACCCTGTAATACTAAAATTAGATTTCGGTTTTGACGCCCTCTGCTGAGTTTTCTTTTTACTGTCATTTCTTGTCAAGACGTTAAACCGGCAACTACTTAAAATGGTCTGTGATGTTTAAAATTTGAAGTTTCTAACAATATCGACGTTAATGGAAATGAAATTATAATTTCATTACGCATTTAAAGTAGTTTCTTCTTTATAGGGAAAGCTGTTTATATCCGTTTTTAGAATTCTTTGGTAATTTCCTTCTTAATTTGATAGCCGTCCCGCCACGTTTTGGCCATATGTTTTGATGCATTATCGATCAGAGGTTAATATCGACAAATACCTTCATGGGACGAGTATAAATAACTCTGTAAGGCCTACGTTTAAAGCTAAAAACGAAGACAAGAACTTTTCTTCGAGATTCTACTCATGCGGCAAAGAACTGCGAAACCAACTTCCACTGAATGTGTACAACAGCATTCGATAATCGGGTTCTTATGTGTACTTTCTTTTAGTAGTAATTAACAATTTTGTAGATCTTGCTTTCGTGAGTCATTGTGTTGACACGATTTGTTATCCAAATTTATTCCAGCTGACTCAACGAGGAAAACGTTTGCTTCGAACAAGTAGGTACTGGATTGTGGGTAAGTTTATTTAATTATTTTGTCGCTGTCAGAAAAGTCACTCACGGAATTTTGCTTATTTTAACTTACGTAATTACAATCATTGCTTCAATACCATTGAGGTAGTTTCACTAATTATTTTGTGTGTATCGTTAATAATCTACCTCATTAAATTAAAGTTGTTATACCTATTTTATCTATTGTTTATGGTAACATATCTTTCTTTTTGTTGGTTACACGAAAACCAGGGTAACAAGGATTACGAACCAGAAATTCGTTACAAGCTTGAACCTTCTGTCCTGATCGAGATAAAAGTTTTAATTATAAAAGATCTGGCGCCCTTTAACTATTATTTATTTGAACCTCCCCTATCTCCAACTGTGTGAGTTGGCCGTGCAAGGTTTGTAAGACCTATAAGCTTGTAACAACACGTCAATCAATAAGAGGGAGCAAACTCAAGTCTTTGCTATGTTGAGACAGAATCTGTAAAAGTGAAAAGTAAAAAGTGAAGCGACATCAAAGCTCACAAGATCTTGTAGTTCAAGTTTTATAGTTTCTAAACGTTGAATAATATGCTGAGAGTTGAGGATGTGAGAAGAGGTTTTATCTGTAAATTTACAAAGAATGTTGGACAAGAACTTGATCAGCTTGTAGGGAAGAAATTGGATAGTACTAATGATAGGTTGAAAAGGAATACCGTCAACTGGGGCGAAATTGGTTTCAAGGGACAAGATTGACAATTACATAAATCTTTTTATTTAATTCAAATTTCACGTTATTGGTAATCTTTAAACATCCGCGATGTGATAGCACTAAAATGCAAGTGTTTGTGATCATTCACAAGCCATGCGTTGGTTGTTTATTCGTGTATAAATAGTTTTAGTTTGCAGTTGAAAACAGTGTTTTGTTTCTCTGTTTTTTTTTGTGTGTTAAAAATAAGTGGATTGAGAATTGGTTTCTTCTCAGTGCAAGATTTAATTCTCGTAAAGGTATTGCTTATGGTCTTACTATTATTACTTCAATTTATAGAGAGTAATATGCCTAATAGAAGCTGCCGACAGCCATGTTTTTTATACGAAGCGACTTTGATTGAGTTTTGTGGCGAGATTGATACCATTTCCAAATGGTCTATTATTAAATAAAATTTGAACTATAAGTTTTTGTTTGTGTAAATAGATATTGTTTTTTTCAGTTTTATTGACAATATTATTTCTATTGGAGGTTCCGTTTTGTAACTTTATGAAAGTCTAAACTTAATAAATAAAGGTAGGAGCACGAACGTATCGTAATTCTTCAGATGAGAGAGTTGAGGAGACTCTTGAAAAAGTCGTCGACTATCAATAGTCAGTAAATAAAGTTGGTAAGAGATATGGTATCCCATATTGGACATTATACAAAAAAATATCATAGTTTACATCATAAAAAAATTGGAGGACAACCCGTTTTTACAATAAATGAAGAAAAAAACTATTATATATGCAGCTGCCATCTGTAGTGATTGAGGCATGCCAATCACTATGCAGGATCTTCAAATGATTACTAAACATTTTATGGATCGTCGCGGAGTTCAGATTAACAAATTTGAAAATAATATGCCAGGAACCGATTGGGTAGAATCGCTTTTGAAAAGACACAATACGGATGTAACTAAGACTCTGGCTGCAAATATAAAAAAGGTTCAAGTTGCTGTATCTGCAGATACAATTAAGGAATATTTTCTTTTCTTGTCCGTGTAGTTCAGATCGGTGTTGTTCTTCTGGTCAAAAAGTGGTTGGATGAATGCAACAATCTTCACAAATTGTTTTTTTTGTTCTTCTGACACTAGAAATAAAAGGTCAAAAAGTGGTTGGATGGATGCATCAATCACATATTGGTTTTCTTCAACATTTTTGCACTATGCAATTCGACTGCTCAGAAAAAAAGTTATAATCAAAAATAATTTAACAGCATGATGTGATTGATCTGTGTTGTCAAAACAATATCGCATTCCCCTTTCTTCCGAAAAATTTGACACATTTGGCACAACCTCTCGATGTTTCATTTTTTAGACTACTTAAGACCTCATGGCAGAAAATTTTATTGCAATATAAAATGGAGAGAAAAAAATTCTCAACTCTTAGGAAGGAAGATTATCCAAGTCTATTAACTCAGGTTCTGCAAGAAATAGACTTAAAAAAAAAACAAAGAAAGAAATTCTATAAAGAGGGATTTACTTAGTGGTTTTTTGGCATGCGGAATTTATCCATTAGAACCAAACAACGTTTTAAAAACGTACCCGATGAAAAAAATGTCGAACCTAGAAGTTTTCAATTGAAGGAAAAAAGGTACAGTGCAAATCCAATTCGAGCTGCACCTTTGAAGAAAAACAATTACAAGTAGCCCTAGATAAAAGTGTAGCCAGAGATAGTAGTGATGAAGACCAAGATTTATTAAAAATAGAAATTGACGATGAACGCAAGGAGGTTGATGATGAAATATTTGACAGTAGAAAAGCGGAGAAAGTAGAATATGAATAAGAATGTGGAACGTTTGTTTTGGTTAAGGTTAAAGCAAGCAAGAGGAATACTATAATTTACCGATATGTCACAATTGTGCAACAAAAACTGCCTTATGAAGAATTTAAAATGATGGGACTAAAAAATATGGATCCAATAAAATAGTCTTTAAAGTAGATGAGAAGAGCGTTTTTGATGTCACTGCTCAGCGTATTGTAGCCAACTTACCAAATCCAGAAATTCAGCAGAATGGAAAGAGATTTACTAAATACGTATTTTTAAAAAGTGTTGATATGTATGAAAAATAAACCAAATATCTTTTCTAGAAGTTGGTTTGATTATCTTTACTTTAGTTATCAATTTCGTCCCAGAGTTACTAAATTGATAGGTTTTTTTAGCAAGGTCTAGATTGATTACACCTGTGACTGGGTATGCTAGTTTTATGCAATTTTCAGCCACCTATCAAACTCGCCCCAAAGTTAGGGTAACATTGATAACACCTATTGATAACACCTTGTCTGTTAATATTTTATGTTATTCTATATTTTTTATAATATAACTTATAGCTCATTGCGTTAGTGGAGAAATTAGACTTTAGACAGACATAAATACCTTTGGAATTGCTTTAAAGATAAATAAATGACTCATACAAAAGAAAAAAAGTTATCTATTTTGTCCCGTTTGACGGTACTTTGTTTGCGAACTTTGGGAAATTCTTATAGACAATGTGATTTTGAATCTGAAGAGGTAAGTCGACGTTTAGTTTCTGGAAGTAGATTGGAATATTTGATGATTTGGCTTATCTCACGTTCAATTCTCGAAGTGGGATTACGAGTTATAAGACAGTACGTTTTCTCAGACAAAATAGAATGGATTTTTTCAGCATAATCAATTTGGTTCAAAACGACAATAGCGTTGCCGTTGTCAGCTGGAAGAACAATAATATCGAGGTTCCTACAAATATTTTTTAAGGCTAATTTTTTCGACTTAGAAATGTTGGATTTGGGAACTTTAGATAATTTTGCCAATGTGAATACGAATGGGATCTGAGATGTGGCGAGGAAGATGTCTTATAGAAGATTCAACAACACATAAAATATCTTCTTTAGGAATACGTCTGAGAACAACAGCAAAATTTAAACCCTTAGATAGCACCGATTTCTGTTCTAAAATGAGAGTCAAAATTAATAAACGTTTTTAAGGAGTTAGTAGTGGATGAAACTTTATGATTCTTAAATTCCAATAATTGAAACTTTGCGACATGACTTTCAGTGGTTAGTTGTAGAGTGGTATCAGACTGCTAATAAGTAATGTTGCGAAAGAGATTCAAATCATCCAGAGATAGAGTGTTGGCCAACTCAAGATGAAGATAAAAGAGTTGTTTTGAAATGGTATTTAATTCTCGTCTGGTTTGCTTAATCCGTTCCGAATAAAAAGTCTTCGTAGGAACCCCGATATTAATGTTCTTCCAGCCGACAAAAGCAAGGCTACTGTCGTTTTGAACCAAATTGATTATGCTGCAAAAATATATTCTATTTTGTCTGAGAAAACCTACACTCTTCTAACTCGTAATCTCACTTCAAGAATTGAACGTGAGGTCAGCTAAATCTTGCAATCTACCTCCAGGAACTAAACGTCGACTTACTGCTTTAGATTCAAAATCACCTTGTCTATACAGACTTCTCAAAGTTTACGAACAAGGTATACTTTTTTGACTTATTGTCAGCACTATCCAATCTTTTACCTACAAGCTAGCTAAGTTCTTGTCTAACATTATTCTTCTTCTCACATCCTCAACTCTTAGCATTTTGTTCACCGTTTAGAAACTATAAAACTTGAACCACAAATTCTTGCAAGGACTTGAGTTCAACAAAAGTTTGCAAATCAAAAGAAAGTTACGAACTACAATCTTTTAGATTATTATAAAAATCCTCGGAGAAAAAAATGTTTGTACACGTAGTGACACTGTTATATTTTCACTGTGATTTAAAAAAAAAAAAAATTAACAAAATTCTAAAAAAGTGGTACTTTGTTAACAAAAAAAATTTTTTTACCAGACAAAATCGTACTACGGTTTTTCTGTTCATCTATAATAAACAATTTATGTCACATACCTAAACACAATCACTTTATAATTTTTGACGTATTTCGTTTGTTTTTTTAAATTCGGTGTTAAAAAAGTAACTAAAGTGTTTACGATTTTGTTTAAATGTGTTCAAAATACGATGTTAAAATGATTCATCAATAACCACTGGTATATTATCATGCACCACTTTCAATTGCTACTGACCTTGTTATCAAATCGCAGTAATGTGAACTTTTCAAAAACAGTAAATGACAAATAATTATCTGAAAATACACTAATAAAATCACCAGTTTAGTTGCAATACTGTAACATAGCGTATCTGTTAACATAACTTCTGAAGATAAATTTAAATGCTTTATCATTACCATGTCATTAGTTTATCTGCATATTGTGGTTTTGGAACAGATCTAATTATCTAAAAAAATTGATATGCGATTATTTTTTACCATAACAATAGAGTTTCCAGTAGTAACGAAACAATTGTTGCTAGAGTAAGACTACGCCAAAATTGAATTAATTAAAAGTAAACTTTATGCTCCCGATGATTGTATATAATAATTTTTTGTAAATAAACTGGGTAGTTTTAACAGTGTGACTAAACCCTACTCAGTCATTCAAGCTTTGTTATAAACATTAGAAATCTTCTATTGCTTTTGTCAGAACCAAAACAGAACAGCAATAATCACTAAACAATTTGTTGTTAGCAGTAATTATAACTAGAATTTATAAATTTGTCAAATAAGTGCACACGTATGAAAACCTCCAAAGCAAAGCTCAGTTTTTGACAAAAAGTAGTTTTGTCAAAAAGTGACATTTTATCTTTTCGGATCTAATTACTCATTGTTAAGAAGTTTTTTGAGTAAGATTTCTGTTAAAATATTGAGTAATTTTTTTCTTATATGTTCTACGTTATTTTTTAAATGTGACAACATTCTACAGTTTCTTTAATTTTTTCTGCATTGAATTCTGCCTCTGCAGAAATTTCCTTCATTAGAATTTTTTGAAAAAGATTCATTTTTTTTGGATTTATACAATCATACCTTCTTTAAATGTAGGTTTTCTTAACATTTACTTTTTTTTGACAAAATTTTTGATTTATTTATTTAATTTAATTTATTTTTTTTGATAGATTTTTTAATGTAAATTCTGTTGGATTCACCGATGCTATTAATTTTTATAAAAAAAGTATCTCAATTTTTACCCAAGATATTGATATTACTATTTTTTTTAAATACTTTAATATACTGTAAATACTATTCCCGTCCTATTCTAATTATTTTTCCAATACAGTTTTAATTAATTTTAGAGCCTTAGTGTATAACAATAAAATAATTTTTATTCGGCTTTGAACATCCATCATAAAACAATTTCAGCATTTGGCGGTTTTTAAGAAAAGAGATTTTATTCAAAAATCGTATAACGTTTGAATCAATTTCATTTGTATAGAATCTTGAGCTATCAACAACGAAGATTTTAGTTTAGAAAATTAATTATAGAAGTGTGCTAGATAACTCAAGAAAGTTCTTTGGTCAAATTGGGTTTGGTTATAAAAAGTTATAATAAAAGGAAATTATTGTTTGCTGATGTCGCTACTTAACAAAGATAAATATGATTCGCTATGAGTGAATAATGATAAAGACGTTTCTTTGACATTCTTACATATGTGTTCGTGTAGTTAAAGGTTTAAAAACATCAAAGATATTTGGTTATTGTAATCTATATTGAATTTGTAATTGCACGCGTGTGTTAGAGATCATTTCACGACTTAAGAACCGTGAGGTGCGCGTCGGTTAAATTCGGAATTTGACGATCACGCAAAATAAATTATAACTAAAAACATCTGTTGTAAACAATGTACATTAATTGTAATAGTTTATCTTTAATTTAACTAAAAAATGAATGCATACAAAACGATGAATATAATATAAAAAAATATAAAACACAAAAATGAAAAAGAGTTTGTAACAATTTGTGGAATGAATGTGGACATTTCAAACGCCGTATAAAAGTTGGAAACGTTTTTTGGTTAGCTAGTGTACTGACATTCGGAACAAAATTGGTTTCTGCGCAGCGGTTCTTTAGTCTTGAAACGAAGTCTACTACAAAACGTTTTTAAAATTTTTAAGTTAACTCAAAAAACCGTTTTTTGCACTGAAAATACGTTTTTAAATTGTTTTGAGTAGCTTTGTTCTACTAAAGAAGTCATAGACAAAAAATTGATAACTGGCTAACATTTCACCCGTTTCGGGCAATCATTGTCTACCATATTGGGAGAAAAGGCCTACATTAAAACAGCAACAATGCATGTGATTATAAGAGGCATTAAAGTAATCGAAATATTGCCTTTTAACCCTGCAATTTTCAAAGAAGCCGATTTCTTGGAATTTTAGAAGACACTGCTTTAACATCAACAGAAACTCCCGAGGTTCAACAGTGTTTAATACCTGCAACAAGTCTTACCATACCGGTTCCACAAACCATCTTACGACCCAGAGATATTCATCTTGTGCCTGTTTTAAAACTGCCGGCTTCAGCAACAAACGGAAAACTTGGATCAACTGTCTTTATTAGTGGATCGCCATATAAAAATACTCTGGTTAATTTACTACCAAAAAAAGAAATTAAACTTTTAAACTTTGATAAAACAACTTCTAAGAAAAAGAACTTCTAAGCACGGTAAGTCCAAGAAATCACAGAAAGAGATGACAAGTGGTTCTTCTAGTAGTAAGTGTGATGAAGAGCCACCTTACGTCTCGACTGATGACAATGATAGCAGTTATGATAGTGATGATGCGGAGTGTTCATTGTGTAATGAGCTTTACTCTAAAGACAACCATGGTAAATCCTGGTTAAAGCGGTCTCGTGAAAAATGTGACAGAAAAATTAAAAAGCAAAAATTTTAAATTTGTGTTTTCTGTACATAGACAGGCACAAAGTTCAAAAATATATGCATTAATGTAGGGTTGATTTAATAAATTTAAAATCAAACATGATTTTAGTGTATAAATGGTTTTGGAACATAAGTTTTTCGACGTGGGCGATATTTTTTTTATATTAGGCGTTGGCCAGCTACAGCGGGCTCAAGTGGCGCAGCCCTCGGTCAGTTATGGTAGGTGGTATCACCTTGCGGTTTTTTTCTCCTTACCATAACCTCGGTTCGTTTGATGGAAATTACTATGGCTTCATCATGTATGTGAATAAGTTCAGATTGCGTTTTGATGACTGTTCTTTCAGTGCAAGCCCGATGGCCAGAATCCACGTTATACATAGTTCTTTTTTTTATAGTTTCTGTGAGGAAGCTGTTTATTTCAATTTATGTCGATAACAATATTATCCTTGTTAAGATTGTGTTTATCAATTACAAGTTTCCTTTCTTTATGCCATTGTCTACATTCAAAAACTGTCTGGTTGGCATCATCGTTAGATTCTTCACACAGGAACCTTCCTTTTTTTTAATACTATTTAGATAATTCCCGTGATGTAGAAGTTAAGCAATTCGTGCTTTCGAGTTACCCATGCACGGATGTTTGGGATTAAAGTGTGGGTCCTGCTTTCGGATACGATTCCTTGCCTGCCATTTTAGTAAGGAGTCCGCCTTGCTGTCCGACCTTGGTACTCCTTGTCTTGCGTTGCTCCTCTTGTCCGCCAGTAAATCTATGGGAACGCAAACTGCTAAGACTCTAGCAGGTTTCAGAGACACCGTCCTATAAGCGGCGGTAATCCTGAGAGCCACTTTACGCTGGGTTTTTTTGCCATAGCCTTATATTTCTCGATCTTTAGAGCAGAATGCCATACAGGGGCCGCGTAGAGGAAGGTTGACATAACAATCAACATTATTAACCTCCTTTTGGTCGCATGAGGCAGGTACGCACCCTTGTGCAAATTTAAAATAACGCCCCAAAGTTGTATTACGTACGTTTATATGTGAGTACAGATACGAGTTAAGTTAGGTTAAGGTATCCACTATTGAAAAATAATTTTAAAAGGTATTTTCATAAATTTATTTTAATTTTTATATTTTACAAGTACAAGCCATGAGCCATACAAGTATTTTTTCATTGAGGTACATAACATAATTATAAACTTATAGAAAACAGAAACATATTCTAACAGTATTACAACTCAAAATTTTTGTATTTTAGTTTCAAATGTAATATATGTACGATACAAAAACACAAGAAATAAAAAAAATATTTAAAACATTAAAAATACTCGTTTACATATCACAGGACTACACTGATCGACAAATAAAAACAAAACAATATTTTATTTTAATAATGCAACATGTCACCTTTTAAAGGTTAATATCCAGGTATTAGGTATTGTTAATTATATTTTAGCTAAGTGAATTGAGCTTTCCGTGCTTTAATTTTTGCAAATTGTTAAATTAAATCTTCGGTGTCTAATTCTTTTAGTTGGTCCGTTTCTATTGACATGATAGCAACCCAAACAGCAATGTAAGCTTGTATCAAGATTGCAGCAAACTTGTCATGACAACTATAAAACTTGCAGCAATATTGTCGTAACAAGTTTGGAGACTTGCAACAAGTTTGCTGCAAGTTGACTAAGGAAGCAATAACAAGCTTGTGACAATCTTGTTTCGACAAACTTGCAGCAATATTGTTACGTCTTGCCATGACAAGATTTGAATTTGCAGAAATATTACAGTCCCGTCATCGCAAAGGTTAAAATTTGTAAAAATGCTATTGAAACATGTAATCGCAAAACTTACTTACTTACAGACATATTAACGTTGCTTATCATGGAAATTCGTTAAACTTTCAGTAATATCGCTGTACTTTGAAGAAAGATACAAAGAAAAACAAAACATTATTTTGCTTACTGATAATGTAATTAAATAAGGACCGGTATTTATGCGTATACGCCGGCGTACTGTAAATTTAAAAAAGAAAGTTTTCTGCAAGTTTGCAGCATGCTACTCAAATTTCTCAAGCGTGTGTCTTCAAAGTTGCCAATATTACCAATATTGTTGCAAACTTGCAGCTAGATTCGTAAACTTGGCAAGGAAAAAGCAAGCTGAAAGCAAACTTGCTGTAAGTTTACATGCTATCTGGGAATGAACTCAAATATTTTTGGGCAACGGAGCAGTCAAATTTTTTACGTTATTTTCAAAGTTGCCTTCGGTTACTTCAAACAGAGCATCATAAACCTCCCCAAGTTAATACCTTAAAGAAGTTATTGCATCTATTCTACTAGACCATCGAGTATCCGATAAAGGTTTTAAAGATAAATTTGTTACATTAGATAAATTAGAATTCAGAATTGACCAACGTTTAGTAGAAGCTGAAAGAAATACAAACAGTTCTTGAACTAACGAAATAGAAAGAATGCTTAAAGTATTCGATTTTGCGGCATCATTGACGTCTAAATTCAGGATATGATTGCAACATGAAACAAAGAAAGCTCGCGGATTGAAATCCAAATTTTTTTTGTAGACCATTATGCCAACCTTGATTCCTTGATATTTAAACCTTCTTTTTCTAACGCCAACAAAAGAAATTTTGTCAAGCCTTCACCCGATACATCATCTATAGGACAAAATAATAAAAAAAATTTTCTATATTAATTCCCGTGCTCTTTAAATTAACAAATCTTATACAAACTGAAATTTGTTCTTGGTGACTAAAGTTAGAAGTGCAGTCTAATAATATTGAATAATATTTTGCTTTTTTAGTTAGTTCTAAAATTTTGGATTTGATATTTTCACCGATCAAGTTGATTACTTTATTTTGTATTTTATCCTCAAGATTATTTTTGTGATCTTTTATTTGAGAGCGTTTTGTATGTTCTGACATAATCGGGTCGAATTTGGAAATCATTTCTATGCGTTTTAAAAAGTTACCATTGTTTTTCTCAATCAACTTATTACTACTTCCACGAAAAGCTAAATTTTTGTGACCTAAAAACTGAATCACGTAGAAAATTCTTTCTATAACAGCTAGCCAGTATTTAGTTTTTTTGTTTATTACATTTTGAATTTCAGAATCAATTATTTTATTTTTATTAAAACGGTTAGAAAGATCTAGCAATTTTAGAACATTTTTGATATGTAACTTGCTCTTTGCATGAATGTTTCAATGTTCACTTAAATGCTGCCAGTCATTGTAGCCAGATTCATCACTAAGGCAAAAAGATTCAAATCGTTGTCGTTAAAAAATTTTGCAACAGAAGTAGTAAAGTGAATTTTTTGTTTCGGAATACAACCAAAAGCGCTCAATTTTTTCTTTGTTCGGTAAAGTTCTAAAGAGGTAACTATTGCAAAACTTACCGAACTATGTCTCAGATAAATACTCTTTTTGTTTTGATAATGAGCAAAGCCACGTTCTACTAATTCTTGAATATGGGGGTGGAAGGAGTAGAGGGAGCTAAAAGGGCTACAGGAAAAATACTGGAGATGGGTATTGGGACTGGACAGGTAGAAAAAATAAGAGTAGAGACAGGAAAAAGAGCCATAAAATACGAGGAAGAACTGAGGGAAACAACAGAATGCAAAATAATGCAAGAATGTTGGAAAGAGATAAAGGGAGGAAAACTGAAGTATGGGCAGGAAGGCAGAGAAGAGTATTACAAAAGAAACGGGTATGCTAGAGCAGAAGTGAAGAGATTAAAAGAAGAGGGAGTAGGGGCAAGTGAAGAAATAATAAGGAAAGATAGGGACATCGAAAAACAAGAAAGATGGACAAGGATAAAAGAGGAATTATAAAGATATCAAGGGTGAAGGAGTGCCAGAATATTTAAAAGTCATAGGGAATAAAAGCAACAAAAAGAAAAAAATGACAACATGGTTTAGATCTGGGAACAAAGAGCTAGGTAACAAATACTGGGAAAAAAAGAAGAAAAGATGTGGAAACTATGTGGAGAAGGGACGGAGGACCTTAATCACATGAGAGATAAATGCAGAGAGTTAAGAGAAGAGGTTATGGAAGTAAAGGAAATCTTAGAAGAAAACGGAAAAGGAGCGGAGTGGATGGAAGAAGTATGGAGAAGGAGAAAAAAGTTAAAAGGAGAGGAGGGATAATAAAATGTAAAAAAATGTAAAAATGTAAATAGAATGTAATGTAGTCATTGTAAATAGGGGAAGCACAAACCAATTTGTAAGCTTAAGCAAGGTAATTTTTGAAGGTGTTGATTTCTCATTATCAGCGGAACTTGAAGATGTTCTAGAAGATCAGTTTCTTGTCTGCTGCTGATACTTGTTTTAACCCTAGTCTGGTACACCCTCACGAAATCACGGTATCGGTACACCAGGGTCACAAATACCATGTAACCAAATATCGTTAAAAAATGTATGTCATGCTTTATTGTATTATAAAATAACATTAATAGGTAATATACAATAAAAACTAAATGTTATTGACAAAAAACGTATTAGTCCTGATTCATTATTTCAAGGTTTCACAATTGCCGCACTGTTTGGATCGATGTTCCGCACAAATATACTTTTGACATTTGTTACACCTTATATTGGTTTTTCTGTCTTTAGAGTACGGGCACAATTCACAACTCTTCCTTTTACTACTTCCTGGAGAATGGGTAATAGCTTGAGGTGAAGATCCATCTTCCCCGATGACATCTGAAATTCTCTTTATTATAAAATATTGAATGCCAGGAATAGTTCCACGATGTTCCATATATGGTTTTACCAACGCAAACCCAAGGTATCTTAGAAAAGAAGCTCTGTTTTTAGACTTTTTAATATTTAATTCAGAATTGGCTATAAAATGTAAAATTCTACAATTTCAGTCAGCTTAATCAAACATTCCATAAAATGTACGCAATAGCCAGCGATTAGTTTTCCTTGATGTTGTGTATGAATGGCATAATTGATCGAAACTGTCTGTTCCACCTTTCGTTTTATTATATGTAACTATCATGTTACGTTTCCCTGTATCTTTATCAACACTGTCATCATAGTGCATGGTGGAGAGAAGTAATACTTTTTTGTTGTCTTTTGGCGAATAGGACAGCAATGTTTTGTTGGAATCGTAAAGAAATAATGACAACCCAGCTGGTGCTTTTATAAGACATTCTCTGAGGGTTTCCCGTTTATTTTTTCTCAAAGTTCCCAAAATGGTTAATTTATGTTGAACCAACATTGGTATAGATGTAAACTAGTTATCCATGGTTATGTTCCGATAACTCCCGAAAATTGGTTCAGAAAGTTTTCTGACGTAATAATCTGGAACTGATTCTTTATTACCTTTATCAGTTACAGCTCCCACATATGTTATAGCATTTACCATGTAAAACGTAGTGGCATCATTTAACATGAGAATTTTTATGCCGTATTTGTCTGGCTTTGCCGGCATATACATTTTGAATGGGCATCTGGAACGAGTGTCCAACAACTGCTCATCAATGATACAATACTCTCCGGGTGTGTAATAAAGTTTACAATTTTCTATAAAGATGTTTCAAATTTCTCTAATTGGAGCAAATTTATCACTTTCTCTTTTTTGGATCCTAGTGTTTTTATCATCGACTCTTAAGCAAGATGTCAAAAATTGAAATCTTTTTAGAGACATTGTAGCCCGACATACATTTATTCCATACTCATTCGACCATGACGTCTCTAAATTCTGGTTAGAAACTCAAGACATCCCAGAATATAGTATAACCCAAAGAGAGCATTCAATTCTAATAAATTTGCATGTCCGAAAAAGCTGGCCGATTTGTATTTAGAAGCTTGGCGATCTATTTGCTCATTTGTATGAAGCAAACCTTTGCTAACTATTTTGTCGCTAAATAGTAACTCCCATGCTTCCAAATAAGTTTTTACATTTTTTGCTGCTCTTTTTACTTGTCGAGATTCAAAAATATAATTTCTAGCTAAAGGACGTCCCCTCTTAGTTGTAGCTATATTTTCCAAAAAGTTTTTGCTTACTCTGATCCCCTTCAGACAAATCTTCATCTTCAGACAATTCTTCATCTTCAGATAAAACTTCAATCGATACTTCACTTGCGATATCACTTGCCTCAGACACATGATCAGAATATTCGTCAGAATCGATTGAATCGGTTGGACTTTCATCTTTTTCGGTTAAAATTTCCTCCAAAGCGGCGACTAATTCTGCTTCCGCCAAATTTTTTCTAGCCATAATTGACTTGTCAAGTACGAAATAACTAAAAAAAATGTAATTTTTAGTCACAGAATTAGTACACTGGGGTCATAATGACCCTAATTATATTAAAAAAATTAATACATACTTTATTTCAGTAAACTAACAGACGTTCGTTCTAAATACTGTGCACTAAAGTGAATTTACAGCTTGTGAAAAATTTTCAGAGCGGAAGGTGCGCAGGCAATCGACGCTTTAAAATGACACAGGGTCAAATTGACCCTGGTGTACCAGTCTAGGGTTAAGTACAGGTTCAGAATATTGGGATTCCACTGTATTATTGTTGTTATTAATAATTGGCAAAGTAAACTCAGGTTTTGAAAAAAGATGCGTAATTTTGACATGGTTTTCTAGTTCTTCCTCTCTTTTTCTTTTATTTAGCAAATTTTGGTATCCAGACAATATCTTCTTTTTTTTCTGACATTATGTACCTATACTGTAAAGAAATTAATACGTAAGTAAACAAATTGACAAATTATTCATGAAAAATGGAAATGTTTCGACGTCTCAAACTCAAACTCGAAAGTATTTTCTCAACATTACTTATTTCGAGTTATTTCAAAATATTATATAAATATTAGTGCTTATGAGTTATTCTGTTTGAATTTACTTCAATTAACAATGATGTTTGTATAATCAAATATAAAAGAATTTTTGAGATGCAAGTTTTTGGGTTTTAATATTTTAATAAATCTAAAATAAAGAATAAATTTTAGATGAACTCACTTTAATTCACAACACAAAACACGTCACTATAAAGTCTGTAAAACAACAAAAAAACGAAAGTTTCAAAAGCAGATATCTTTTACCCCATACACTTTTTCACTTCACTAAGTTAATTATCGATCGGGCATCAGGCAACAAATGAAATTGCGACCGATGCAGCGCTTAAATATATAAAAGTTTCGTACATTACAAGCTCAAACAGGAAAAAACGCTTGTTCGCTCGTTAGCTCGTTGCAAGCCAAATTTCAAGCTCTCATTTAGAAAATATATTGTTTTCAATAAGTATTTCGGTTTCTCCGTCTCAAAGATTAATAATAAAAAAATAAATAAGTAAAAAACAATGTAAAAGCTAGCAATTCCTTACTGTTTTTATTATCATTATAATTTTGTTTTGACAATGTTGTTTGTTGTTTTATCTTTTTTTTACTTTTGAGTTTTAAGGCTTTTCGGCGCTGTCGTGCTTTTATGTACGGCGCGGGACTGGCATGAGGTTCTTTCACGTTTGGCATTAGTTTGGTCAAGACCACCGTTCTACAGTCTGATAGCAGCTTGCTTGACATGCGGTCCAAAGTTCAGGTTTTTGTCTAGCATCACCCCCAGGTATTTCATGGTATCTCTGGTTGAAACTTCGATTCCTTTATGCGTGAAACTAATCGGCTTCAGAATTCGTCTCGGTTTTGTCAGCCGCAACCTTGAGGTTGTTGCTCTCCAGCCAATAACCCACCAGTTCTAAACTAGGGCAAGTCCGGGAGAGATGGCCCACCGGGTGAGACGACTCATCTAGATGTTTGCGGTCATGTAGCACTTTCATTCAATTCGGTCGTTGCTTACGAACGAGCACGTGTTTCTTTACCGGCCTTGCAATTTTCGTTGTTTATTTAAGCAAAGTGAGTGAAATATTAACGTTTTTATTTTTCGGTGTATCTTCAAATTTCTGCCACAGTAAGTATTTTTTTAATTACACTTTTATTATTTGATTAATAATATTTTCTGTTGTACATTGTTGGCATTGTGGTTAGGGCGGGAGTAAAGCGTGTTTTCTTTAGTTCTAGAAATATCCGTGTTCGTTAAATTCAGTGGGTCATCTCACCCGGAAGTTTTGGGTTAGATGACTCGAATGTTTTTGAGAGAGATGACCCAGTATATGTTTTTTTATTTTCATTCCTATTTCAAATTGTTTTATTTTTTAGTTATGCCTACGTTCTATAAGAGGAAAGGAAATTGTGATCGGACTTCTTGGACTGAGGAACAACTTCAAGCAGCAGTGAATGCTGTAAGAAATTAAGGGGTGGGAGTTAACGAGGCTGCGGGGAACTTTCATGTACCTCAACCTACTTTAAGAAGAAGGCGAGAACTAATAACTTTAAGAAATTATCATTAGGTCCAAGAAGTGTTTTTGGTGAAGAAAACAAACTCAAAATAAAAAAAACATATTCTAAAATTGCAAAAAGGCGGTTTTGCACCTACCAGGAATTCAGTTAGACAAATGGCATTCCGCTTAGCTGAAAAGTTGAATATTAAACATATCTTCAATCAGCAAACAGGCCTGGCTGGTTTCGATTGGCTTCAAAGCTTTTTGAGGAGGCATCCAACTTTGAGTATCAGAAAATAAGAAAGGGTTTCATTAGCAAGAAGTCAGGGTATGAATAAAAAAGAAGTTCAGGATTATTTCCTAGTTCTTGAAAAGGTTATTTTGAAAAATGAACTAATGGACAAACCAGACCGTATCTTCAATATGGATGAAACGGGGTTGCAGTTAAACAACAAACCGACCTCCGTTATAGCCGAAAAAGGGTCGAAGAATGTAGCTGCTGTGACTTCTTCAGAGAAAGGTGAAACTATCACGACAATATGTTGTTGCAATGAATATATGAATGAAAAATCCGCCTATATAAACACTGATATATTTTTCGACTGATTGCGAACTCACTGTGTCCCTCGGAAACAACTCGGCAAAGTTCTTCTTATTCTGGATGGACATTCTTGTCATTGTAATTTCGTCGAAGTGTTAGAATATGTAGAGTATAATGGTATACTCCTACTATGTCTACCCAGCCACACGATACAATTTCTCCAACCTCTAGATCGATCTTATTTTAAATCCCTCAAATCTCATTTCTATAACTCTTGTAATTCCTTTATAAGAATGAATCCGACAAAGAAAATGAGTCGTTTAACATTTGCAAAATTACTATCAGAGGCGTGGATGAAATCTGCCAATGCCCAAAACGATGTATCTGGCTTTAAAGCATGTGGAATGTATCCCTTTAACCCGACTGCTATTCCCGATTATGCTTTCCTTGAGAATTCGGTGACATCTGACATTGCAATTCCAAATCTTACACTAACCCCACCTAAAAACGTAAATGTAAATGGCCAGCACCAGCCATCTGCCAGTCTCATAGATCCGGTCTCTACGTCGACATCTACAGTAACCATAGTCACAAAGAAAACTCCTTCCAAACTGTTAGATGAAATTTCTCTAGTTCTATCTACAAATGGGATTCAACCAGCAAAAAAACGATCCAAGCAGTTGGCAGTAATTTTGACAAGTCCTGAAAATATAAACAAGCGTAAGACAGTGGAAGGGAAAAGTAAAAACAAAAATATTAAAAAAGTGAAAGAAATAAAACAAGTTATAAAACTGAAAATTCACAAAACTGCAAAGAAAAGCGTTGATTTATCTTCTTCCTCCGAAGATTCCGGCAGTGCAATGGAACTTAATGACAATAGTGACGACTTGGAAGAAGAAGATGATACCGAATGTGCGGGTTGCGAAGAAAAGTACAAAATTACTTTAAAAAAAGACGATTGGGTTAGATGTGCGCATTGTTCCTTTTGGTTCCATGAGAATTCCTCAAAATATGAAAATTTGTGTGACTGATGTGGGAAAGTATTAGGAAAAAAACGTTAATTAGATATGTCATCTAACCCAGTAGTTAGAGTCATCTAACCCGTACACATCGGGTGAGATGACTCATTATATTGTTTTACATTTTTTGAAATATCTTGTATTTGACTTTTTATTTACGCATGTGCATTACAGTTTTAGTTTCAAAAATAAATAAGCATACATATACCGTGCAATTGTTATTCTCTTTTAATTTAGCATGGTCAGTATGTTGAATTTATGAAAGGTGGGATCTCTCCCAGACTTACCCTATAGTTAATGGCTAGTTTTAAGATTTGTGTGTCTTACCCAAAGATCCTCAGCAAGGCCGTGAATTCAATTTGTCTGGGGAGCTTAAGTTTTAACAGGTCATTATAGAATAGGTTCCATAGTAGTAGTGTAGGGCAATATTAGGAACACTTTTTTGTTTTCATTTATATGTCGGTATCTGCAAGATGATGCATAATTCAATTAGAATTGTAAATTTAACTGCTATGGCTGTAGAAAAGATAGTTTATTAACAATTGTACGACACGATGTAGTTTTTTAAACAATAATGTGCATTCCATTCATGTAATAATTCATTCATGTAATAATGAGTATATTTTGTGACGCCGTCTAGTACTAAATGTAATGTTTCATTTATAGCTGAAATGTGAACCATCTACAGTGACTCATCGTAATTGAAGAGCAAGAATGTCAACATTTTATAATCTGTATTTTTTATTAATTAGCGCAGCGCAGCTACCAAATGTCTTGTAGGTATTTTATCAGTTTTAAATATTTCATGTAACGCTGAAACAAAAATCTTACTTATTACTAAAAAATAAGATTGAATCATACTAGCTTAAAACTGGATTGAAAAAAAATGAATTTGCTATAAAAATAATTGGTCACAAAAATTCATGTTTATGCATTAAGATTACATGTCTGTACTATAAGAAATTTTCCATCTAATGAAGACTTTTACTATAAAAATAATTTTCATAGTGAAATTAAACTTTTTTTTAGTGTGTTTACAAATAAATTAAAACCAAAATCATTGATTCCAGTTTCACTTTTTAGTGATGAATAAAATTCCATGTAATGTAGGTCACTATAGAATACATATTTCCAGTTGTAATCTTTAAAGGTTTTTAATTATTTGTGAAATTTTTTCGAACGAAATAAAAAACGTTTCTAAAACTGGCACATTTTGACGCTAATGATCTAAAATTAGTAGTCGTTTTTGTCAAAACAAATATTTCATGACGCAGTTTTGTTAAGAATTACTACGGTGCTTTTGTTTACGGAAGTAATGTTACTATTATTTTCAAGTGTCGTGAAAAATGTAATTAAGAAGTGCGCAATGACATAGTGAAAGTACGCACGCCTTCTGTGACACTAGGACAGGACAAACCCGCTTTCAGTGGTAGTCTGACTGCGGCTCTAAGAACATCGAGTGGTTATGTCACTGGTTGTCGCCGCGTGAAACGCGCGCACATACCGGTATACAATGTGTTTACATTTTTTGCCACTTTAAATATCGATTAAGACCATAATTCTTTCTTAAACATAAGTGATATTACTTACACAACAGTTTCTTTAAGCCACTTCCTTAATTAGTGATTAAAAACAATTCGTACTTAATTTTAATTATATACAAAAAATATAACATCAGGTTGATCTGTTTAAAAAAAATCGACATCTGGTCACAACTGTAAATCTTTAATTAGTGCAAAAATTTTTGGATCAATTTACGCGTGATTAATTTATTGTGAATTTAATACTGTTAATATTCATTTAATGATCGTAATCAAGCTCTACGTTTAATAATTTTTACTGCAACATGGGAGTTATTGGTAAGTGGTTTTGCGTAAATATTTTTTTGTCAATGTGCGTCTTCAAGTTCCGTCAACACATTAAGGATCTTCCATAAATGTACGTCATACACATTCAAGGCAAAATCACAATTTAGATTAATTCGATTGTTTTTATAAATTTAGTTTTTGTTTTGCTCCATTGTTTGGCAGCTTTGAAAGGTCAAAGTTCGATCACAACGGTGCTGCCGTGTTGTGGAGATGAACAGACTTACTTAGTTATCGCGATATCCTGCGCAAGGAATGCTGCTTTAGTAATTCCGATCGTCCTTGCACCTGCGGAAATTAACTTGCTTGTCATAGATGCTAGAATAAACAAATGCATTGTTTCGTGTATGGACGTGGTGCAGCCGAAATGAACATCGTCGAAGCAGACGATATATTTTAATAAACTGCGGAATCTTTATTAGGTAATTCAAATTCGAGTTGAGGTTTAAGCCGAGTTGTGTATATATTGGAATAAAATTTAAACATAAAAACCCTTAAAGTTGTGACTGTATTGGGTAGCTTAGGGACCAATGGGACATCAGGTGGGTCCGCCTGTCGCAATGTCACCGTAAGCGGGGGATGTCAACCAAGCGCAAGCGCTAGGCGGACCGCAGTTGTCACCTGCAGATACGCCTATTTCACCTACTCCACGGTATCACCTGATAATGGTGGGGGCTGTTGATACATAATAATATATATTTGTAATAAATGTCATTGACAATGTATATAAGGAAGCTTTCGGGTATAAGTGGTCCCGGATATAAAATTTCTTAAAACGAAACATTTTTCTGGTTACAGTGTGATTTACGATATCCTTTTCCATCGTCCCGAGCTTACTACAAAAGCGTTAGTCGCACGTACTCTGGGTCTCATATCGATCTTACACCCGCCGTCTTATATATTAAACGTGACTGGAAGGGCTTCAATGTCTTGATTCATTTATATAAGGGTTGGATATCGAACGCTGCATATGAATCGCTTCCTGAGATATTTCAGATCCATTCTAATAATTAGCCAAATTCTTATATACCGACGTGATATATAAAACGCTTTTTTATATAATACTTTAAAAGGAAAGCGCAGTTAAAACGCGCAGAGGCGGAGCCCTTTAGATTTGTCACTGCAACAACGACTGTCACTTGTCCCCCAAAGTTGGCGCATGCGTTACGTCACAGGGACCATAGGCCGTCGCGACGCTGCGACACGCCCGGCGTCCAGGCGACCCTTGACCCCTCAGTGCCTAACTGACGGTCATATATGTATGTGTAAGCTCCTCAGCTTATACAGTCCCGATTTGCTTATCTAACAGTGTGACGTAAACCCCACTTTTACAGAGGTGTTGAAATGATAACTTTATAATGCAATTTTCTTCAATAGGTAACTTTATCAAAAATGGTGAGTGAAGAAAATTCTTTAATATTTATTGTTAGTTATAAAATACAAACAACTCACGTGGCTTCTATAATTAAGCTACAGGTTTCTCTTTAACTTATCCATTTACCCCACGAATTATAGTTTTTGAATTCGAGTAAACAATTAAATTTATTCGAGATTTCTCAGGCTTAAATCTACGTCTAATTAAAAAAAGTGCCAGATTGAATTTTGTCCCAATTCGTGCTTTTAACAAAGTTAAAGAAAATTGTTTATAACTAATTTGTATAAATTCGGAAACGAAAAAATGACGTTTAGAAGAACGTTTGATCGTTTAAATCCGTAAATTCGAATGTAAACAGTGAAAATCAACTCAACAGTCGATGATAGCATATTGTGGAAAGCCTCGGGGCTGAATGTTTAACCAATCCGCTAAACACTTGGTGTATATTACTCTATTAAAATCATTATTTATCGACATAATTAAGTTATCAATTACCTCCAAGAAGAATTTAATTAAAGAGTAACTAGTAACTTTATATATTATTTTGTCGTATTTTTTTGTTGAAGGAGAAGGAGGTAGTCGAAGTCCTGTTGTGCCCAATCAGAAAGAAAGAACAACTACAGAAATGCCTGCAGCTGCACTTCCATTAACTGACCGACAGTTTCCAACAACTTCAAATACAGGACTGATGATGGAAGTGGTAAGTATTATTGATCAGATGTTTTCAAAAGTCTTTAAGGTAAATGTTTTTTTCTTAAGATCATTCGCCTTCGGTTTTAAAATAAAGTCGGCACTGACCACCTCAAGTTTATACCCGGCGACACGGTGAACGAAACTTTTCGAAATTTATTGCGGCCGCTCTTATTTTAATTCTGCAGTTTTTTTAAGTTGTAATTAAGAAAATTAATTTGAAAATTAGTCTTTTTTCAAGAAAAATCGTTTTTAACCGCCTTCACTCGGTTTCCACCGAGTAGTATGAGTCTTGGAAGGGGAATTATTGGTTAGTCCTATTGCTCACCATTGCGTGGATTACAGCGGCGCGCGTTCTGAAGTGGTTGTAGAAATTTATTATAAATACATGAAACATGTGTTTCCCTCTGAATTAAATTGATATTAAAAATAAAGTAGGTTTACGAACAATTTTCTGTAGTATCGATTTGACATATGACGCGTACACCGATGTTATTTTATTTAGGAAATGCACGTGTGTATCATTAAGTAATAAAGCGAATCAAAAATTTTCTCAAGAAAATATATGAATTTTAGTGGTGATTTAGTGACGGTGAAATGCAACCGAGTATGTGACAGTGCGTTTGAAGCATCAATGTTGAGTTGTTCTCCAATGCTTCTGATGCCTAATAGCTCGAGAAGTTCTTCGCCGGGCCCAAGAAGAGGGCCCCCAGCTAGTTACGGAACGTCTTCGTTTTCGCCACTTAATCTAATAGGAACTTCTCAACACTTAAGACCGTCTTTAAGTGTAAGTGGAAGCACTTTTTTAATTGTTAAAATCTTGTATGAGCTTAAGGATAATTGAGGTTGGATGTAACAAAATATTTAGACATCAATTTTCAAACAAAATTACATCTAGACAGGAATCTACCAAATAGACAGAAATTTTAAACCTGTTTTTATTATAATCGTCGTTTAAATAATTCAGTTAAATTATATGCTTTACTAACGATTTAGTTGTCATTTAATAAAACACTTGAGGGTATTGCGTGCTTAATGTAATACACGGTCCTACAATTACATTTCTTCTAATACTGGCGTCAAATTTACTATTTAAATTTTTTTCTTCGTCGAATTAAATAAAAACGGTTTTAATTACCGCGTTTACTAGTACCTATTTAATTAAACTTGTCAATAAACTATTTTGCAACCTTAACCAAAATGCAATTACGCGGTAACGTATCTGAAATAATGCATCAGCAACTAATTTTAAATTGAAATAATACACTTAATCGTAAACGAGCGGAAAGAGCTTTCGATATTATCAAGTGGCGACTTCACTGAAAAACAATGCGTTATGGATTAACAGACAGTTACACAAAACTTGTTAATTCAGCATCAACTTTAACATCATTTATGAGATAAATAAATGTTAGTTCCCAGTTTTGTCTAGGAATAATTTAAAAATCTTTGTAGATTATTTCTTTATCGCGTATTATCCAGTAACAGTCTTCAATATTTTACTATTCCTATCAAAAAAATCACGGAGAAACTCTCGTACCTAAATATTTAGATAACGTTGTTTATCATCGCGTTTTAAATATGTGCATGTAAAAATTTTTGAAAGGTCACCTAAAGAGTTAAATTTATTACTCAATATTGTTTTGTAATGATAATCTTTAATCCATGCATTTACAGATTCTGATTCCTACTATTACTTAGCAAAAATACGCGGAAATCGCATATCCATATCATATCATCAAGTTTATTGCTTTACACTCGCTAAAACAATCATCTTCACTAAGATTTATTTGCAATTAAACATTAAATTTTGCAATTTGAATTGAAGCGGCGGATAAGTACACATTTTTTAATCATAACTCAGTTAGTAAAGGAGTCGCCGATTTTGCAAAATGCAGTCAGACTATCGAAATTATGCATTTTGGTGTGATTATGACAAATTTTTTTTTCAATTACATATAAAAAAATGTTATTGATTTGTTGTGTATAAAATTATTTCGCATGTGGTTTTGAAAACTACGTTGAAAACGATTAGGGTTTAACAAAGAAAAGTGACACGATCTTGCATGTTGTTATTTAAAAATTGGAATCGCTGACTTGTCAACATATCACGCCGTATGTTGTCGAAGAAAAAGGAAACCAAGTCGATAATCGTTTTCAATAAACGAGTTTCTTAACGAGGAACAATTTATTTATCTAAAAAGCGCAAAAGAATTTGAACTTTAGTAAAATTTGTCACGAAAACACGAACCTATCCATTTTAATTCGTTGTTGCACATGTGTCGATGCAGTCATGAATTGTTCGTACCTGCCTCGAATGCCTTTTTCCTAAGAACACTTTTGCGGTCTAACAACTTTGTGGTTCTTTACCATGTGTTCCTTCGATGGCCTAAAATTTGTAGCCACGATTGTCATATGTTCTTTACAACTATAATTATATCTGTTATCCACTAATTTTTTTTTACCAAACTAACATATAATATAGTCCCGTGATAAACTGCACTGAACGGTTTATTGCTTCTAGTTTAGGTAATTACTGATGGGTTACCGTAACGTAATCATGACCAGCAAAAGCTATACATAATTAATCATGAACGTTTATTAGACTTTTTATTGGCGTCTTAAGAAAATTGACACGTATTTATAAATTTGGCACGTGTCGAGGACTAATTTTTTCTATTATTTCGAATTACTTTAATAACAAATTTAACCGTATAGCTTTTATGTGATATGTATTATAAATAAAAATATGGCCCCCAGCTGGATAGACAAGTCCGGCATCAAACGACCAGGTGCAGGATTGGCCCAGGCCATATTGTATAATAAGTACAGTCTATAATAAATTGTTTGAGGCTGAGATATAGAACATGGAATACATCCAAATTATACCTGCTATAAGATATGGTTATTTGATTCATCGCTCACGAATACACTGTTTTGACTGAATATGAATTACAACCGATCTAAATGAATCTTAATAGAACTTTAGTTATATTCTATATGCATTTCGATCGTTTTCACCCTTCGCACAGTTAATTAATTGACGCCTAGTAATACCATAAACATACAATCAATGTTTATCAAACAGTACAATAAACAATTCAGAAAGAAAACAACATTAATATTAAAAAAAAACTAGAACACTTTGATACAATTTGGAAGCTTTTTTCTTATAAAATAAACTTACAAAATTAGTATCTACAACTCAAAATATTTTTTGCGATCACAAATAATATGTTTTTAACTAAATCACTAATTTATATTATGCTGATAAGCATATTCTGAAAAAAAAATCATAAAACAACATTAGCTCATCTAAAACTTATATTAATCAATAAAAGCTTTAATTTTTTTTAATACAGATATCTCAAAATCTAATTTTTTTAAATTTTTGTTGTGTTTGTACCAGTTTTATAGTTAAAAAACAATTAAAATTGTTAGACAACAATTTTTTTAGACTAAAAACATTTCTGAGCTCCTTCGGTACAATGTAACGGGTTAAAAACTCTCGAAAATTGTAGCTTTTTTGCTGTGCTTTTTAATTTTAAAATTATGAATTAATTATAGATTTTATTAATAGTTTTTAGTAATCAATATTTTTTCTAACACACTAAAACAAAAACATTTTGTTTTTTTCAATAAAATTTTAAATTCTACTTGTTTCTAAATGTTAAGCTTTTAGCTTAGTTTTAATTTAAAAAAATTAAACGTTTCACCTCACTATTAAATTAAAAAATACGTTATTAAACAAACATTTACAAAAAAACAATTTACTTAGTAAAAAAATGTCACGGGAACATTTGTAACAATTATAGTTCTTAACAAATATTTAATTTCTAAAAACATCAAAAAAAACTAATTAAACTTTAAACAACAAAAGGATTTGTAAATGTTGCCACTGCAAAAAATATTTTTTTAACGTTTGATGTCTCTTTATTTAATTGGTTTTACCATAGAACGTTGTGCAAATAAAACACTATTTTTTTGTATCAATACATCAAAACTATTTGGTTTTAAAATATTAATTATGTGATATTGTACTCTTAAAGTCATTACAAAGTCAAAACTTTTTTGTATTTTTTAATCACAAAGCAAGTTTTTTGTTATGCAGTTGCCGACTAAACAAAGTTTTTATTAATTTATATTTTAGTTTCCTTCAACTTGTAGTAAATAAATTTTCAGATAAACGATTATTAAAAATGATTAATTTCTTAATGTATCCGTCACGGATTTTGAGAAGTTTTTCTTTGCTTTGTATAATAAACCGTTTAATTTTTTTTTATTTTTTGAATATTACAGCAAATTAGACAAAAAAAAGTATATTAATTAAGAATAAAGTGTGTTTGAATACTTTTTCTAATAAAGATGTGGGAATTTAAAAAATAGATCTTTTTATTTAAATTAACAAAAATATGAAACTATTTTTTTTAATTATTTATTTAAAAATCTATAGTATTTACCAAAAAACTATTAATTACTTGCAATACTGTACTTTTCTGTAGTACTTGTGTGTATCTTATTTGATATACTTTTTTTAAAGTAAATTTTCTAAGTATTTATCCAAAAAAAAACGAAATCAATCAATCGTAATCAAGAAGTCGGTAAACGATAAAATATAACGTTTTTTGTAGTACGTTATATAGACACTAAACGTTTTTTGAATTTTTCTGCTAAATATGTTATAAGAGATTATTTATTTTAATTTTACTTTACTATTTTACTTGGAAAATTATCTATATTAGTACTATTTGCTGACTAAACATAGTTTTTATTAATTTAACTTTTAGCTTCCTTTCACTTGTAGTAAATAAGTTATTTTCAGATAAATGATTATTAAAAATAAAGTAGCGATCACCGTTTAAGTTTTTTTGTTTTTTGAATATTACTGCAAATTAGACGACTAAAATAGTACATTAATTAATGATAAAGTATGCTTTAATAAATAGATTTTTTTTGAAAATTAATAAAAATATAAAATATTTTTTTAAATTGTTTACTTAGAAATCTTACGAAGCAACCATAATTCCAAACTATTATAACTTTCTACAGTATTTAACAAAAAACTATTAATTAATTGCAATTCTGTAATAATGGTTGTATCTTATTTGATGTACTTTTTTAAAGTAAAGTAATTTTTTAAGTTATTATCTAAAAAAACAAATCCTAAATAAAATTAATCAATCATAATCAAGAAGTCAGCAAACGTTAAAATATAACGTTTTTTGTAGTACGTTCTATAAGTACTAAACGTTTTTTTAATTTTTATAGGAGATTATCTATTTTAATGTATGAGATTTTTAAAATGATTTATTTATTAATGTTTAGCTGGGCGAGTTTATTATATAATAAACTGTGTAGATTTTTATTATTCTTTACATGGTGTAGCAATTGAGACAATTAGAGGTATATATTAGACGAATAATAGCAAAGATTTGTGTAGATGAAGACGATTTGTATAACAAGCTTTTAGAATAAATACACCAAATTAGTTGACTTAAATTTAAACAAATTTCCTTACTTTTTACAAAACATATTACTTCGAACTTTAAAAAACTGCAGAAGTTTTAACTCTACAAATAATTTAACTTAGAAATATCTTAATTCAATCGTTTCTTTGTCAATTAATCATAGCGATACAATGTATACAAAAATTAGATCTCAAACCAAATTAAACAACACCACTGAAACCTCTTGTTATGAAAGAGAGCGGCTATGAATTGCATCAGTTTAGCTACAATTAAATAATTACTTGGAAAATTATGTATAACTGCGCTATTTACTAAAAAACGATTATTTAGTTGTGCTTTAATTACGAGAAATACACCGCTGAAAACATGGAAATTTTAGTTTTTTTAACTTACTTTCAAATATACTACCGCTCATAGATTTTTCTTTATTTTTGAAATTATCTACTAATTCAGGCGACTACAGGAGTATATTAATTGAAGCTAGAGCGCGCAAAGTTTTAATTTAATTTAATTTTAATTTTAATCATCCGAGTAGCTGTTTAATTACACGCTGTGGCATATCTGAAAACTAAAAATTAGTTATTTGAAAGAACAATAACTAAAAATAATTGACTAAGGTAGACTAGAACTATTTGGATAACCAAATAAATCAAGTCATTTATTGATTTAATTAAGAATTATAGTATTTGAAATTCATCTTACCTAGTTGGATCTTAAATTATAATAAGTAAGAGATTACTTTTGATTTTCTATTAAATTTCTTTCTTTTTTTATATATCTTTGATTTAGTTTTGAACGCAAGTTTATTTTTCAATTAATCACAGTACAATTTATGAAAATAATAATACCTACGGTATTTATATATAATTTACTTTGCATTAATTTTACATGCAATCAAACATATACTAAGAAAAAATTAAAAAACGTCGCCGGAAAGATAATTTTTTTGAATAAAAGTATCTTAAAAAATTAATATTTGTTTGTATCCGTTAATCAAAACAGATTCAATTTAAAATCTGAATTAAAGTCGTTACAAAGTCTATTCTATTATAAAATAAATACATATATAAATTTTTGTAATTTTTAGAATAGTCCAAAACTAAGTATTTAGATAATTTAGTTTCCGGACGAAACAAATTGAATAATTGTGATTTGAATAAAAAGCAATTGTAAAGTAATTGTTTTTTTGCAGTATACTTTAGTTCAATCTCAAAAAATAGAGATAGTACTCTTTAAGTAGAAATATATTTTAAAAATTTGTTTTGGGTTTTTTTTATTACAACGCAAGATTTTAAATTATTTTTTTTATATTTACAATAACGAATTATTGTTTTATATAACGTTCACAATTTTTTATTTTATTTTTAATAATAAAATACGAAAGCTTTAGTTGTTTTTTAAATATTGTAGCAATTTGGGTTAGTAAATAAACTATTTAAAATCAGTTAAGTATTAGAATAATAACATTAAACTCTTCAAAATAAACCAAAATTTCTAACAAAAGCCTATATTTTAAAAAAATATTACAAACTAAACCAGACCAAGGGTATTTAAATAGCTAAAGTTTGTAGAATAAGTAAACTAAATAATTGATCAATTTGACAAAAAAATGTATAGTTTTTAGAACTAGTTTTTGTTTTTGAGAATTTATTTTACTGAAAAAAGAGTTTAGATATAATATTTATCAAAAAAATATGTAGTTGGTACCGGTGGTAGTTGGTCCATAAGGGTTCTAAGTCGCGAGCCACCAGAGGTTCATTAAAACGGTACAAAGTATTGTAAGATTTAAACATATTCATAGGTATCATCTACTTTTTATTACTCTACAACATTAATTTAATATGGTCGTTCAAAGCAACGTAATTTAAATAGGTATTTCATTATGTTTGGGCTACAATTATTGTAGGCCATGCCTTATATGTAACAGAGCATTGCAACGTAGCGTTGCGACCTTCACTTCAAGATTTTCATATGCAGATTTAACGTGCAAAAAGGCTCGCGCTGTTATAGCTCCCGATTCAGTACTGATTCATTGGTAAAACGTGTACGACGTGTTCTGAGTGAAACGGTATATTTCTCGTACGTAATTTTTAAAAGATGCAAAAAATTGCGTAAAATCTATTTTTAAAAATGAATTGGTAAGACTGTCGTTACAAGAAAAAGTTGAAATAAAATCTCTCGAAACGTTTACTGTAAATTTGGACCTAAAACCTGCGAAACGTAATTTTACACGGCATTTTTCTACTGCAGTTTATAATTTAAAAAAAAAACAACAAAAAATGATTTTCAAAAAATGAAGTAAAAAAAAATTATTTAGAATTAAACGACAAAATTTTTATATACATAAATTAAAAAAACCTACTTTTTGAAGTCGATGCCATGTATGGGATTGACGTAGGAATAAGCTTAATTCTTAACATTATTTTTGACAGATAGATTTAACTCGAATGTGCTTGGCATCGACTTCAAAAAGTAATTTCATGTAAATAAATATTTTGTCGTTTAATTGCAAATAAATTAAATCATTATTTTTTATTTTTTAGTGCATTTTATTTGATGCATTTTTTTTAAGTTAGAAATTATTTTTCTATTTTTAGTGATATTAATAATAGTGGTTATAGCCACTGAATACCTTGGAAATGTACATCGTTCAAGAGAATCTCATCTTGATGTGAATTGGAGAGCTTGATCATTTTCTCATTAATCCCATCATCAGAATTTGACCAAATTAAAATGGAACCATTACGATGCTACCATCTTTATAATAAAAAAAAATAACCAAATAAGTCAGCGTCATGAAGAATGATCGCTGAACATACCATACATTATTTTGAAATAAATTGAAAAATAAATGGGAATGTGGATGTAGTACCATAAATGCCTATAGTTTTGTGTCCCATGTTTATAGTTTTATTACAATAAAGCTGATAAACTTTAGTTAAATGAGAGTTAAATGTTCTGACAAAACTTTTTTTATGGTAACCTTTTACTAAAACTGTAGATTCCCTTACTTCAAAAACAAAAAATCTTTTTGAGTGCTTTGTATCAATTTAATTATTGTAGGCAAGAAATGTACAGCTTACTCTTTTTTAGCTGGAACAATTATTAATTGTTAGAAGATTTTTGTTATTTTATTTATTTGTCTACAAATTGATAGAGGTCAAATAGCTGCTTTAGGTCTAGTTTAGATCTCGTAGCCAAATCTTCTACCAGGATTTTACTCATTTTTAAAGCGTTTTGCTCCCGAAATCTTACCTATAACTTTAACCAGCTGCAGCTGTCTCCGGTTGCACTACGGAGAGATAGCTAGTAGGATTTGGGCATTTTTTGTTTTTATATACTTTTTTAAAAGCTTTATTGTTTTTTGTTTTAATTTTATGGTTTTGTAATAGATACATAAAAAAAGAAATCTTCTAACATGTATATTCTGACGTACAAACGAAATATATTTAAAATTCAAAGTTGTAAGCAGTCCCACGGAAGTAATCAATAAATTAACGATTTTCAAAATTTTGAACGATGCTTCTCACACGAGTTGACATTACGACTTTTTATTTCTTAGATTACCGTGAATTAGTTGTACTATTTTGTAGTTATAAATACTTTGCTGTTTCTGCAAACATTCAATAAAACGAAAAATATTTCGAAATTACGAATCACATGTTTCTTGAAAAGCGCGGTGCCATCCTTTCACGGCATTATTTGTGGGATGTTGGTCGTTAAGAGTGCGCTGATAGACATACCAAAGCTAAGTTGAAAAATTCTTAATTTGACGTCTATGGCGTAGTCTTTGACCAATATATGCATCTAATTGGATCCCTCAAGAAATCATTCGTTTTTAACTAATTTGACTAATGCCAAAGCAGAAATCATTCTCATCATTTTTATATCGAGTTTTGAGACCTCCACTTTGAACTTTTCTCCATACGGTTTGCAATAAATGAAAGAAACATACCTAAAAACTCCAATTTTAATGCTTGAATGGCTTGAGTTCGAAATTCGTCATAAGTAGAGTTGGCTGCAATCTTGGTTGCAAACGTTTTAATTCTTGCAAAATCTTCAAATACGTAGCTCTTGCTTTATTTAGTAAAAGAGCGTACACTAGTGGTACAACGGCGTTGTATTTGGTGGTGTGAATTGTGCAAACACTTGTTGAAACATTGCTGGTGTGGTACTGAACGTACTGAACCATTCTTGACTAAACCAAAAAATGAAGGTTGCTTCTAGTTGAAAAAAATTAGCATCATTCTTGATATAAGTCCGAATCATAGATCAGAAACTATTGCAATTGACCATTAATCACAATTTTACTAAACACTCGAGAAATCGCCAATTCTTGGATATATCTTTAAAGCACAGATGATTTTTTATCTCGTCTGGCTCTACGGATAATTTTTTTTCAATTAATCATTTTTTGGCAGAATATCAGCAACATCTGTGTGAATTTCTGCAATGATGTTTGCAATAATCTGCTGTGATGTCTTCTATATCGCCGTGACATGCTCTTTTGCTTTTGATGCGTAGCGACTTTCACAATTTCACTATTTGTACCGTCTGTCTATACCCTCTTGCAGCTTGATTGATGTTCGCACATGCAGATTCCATATTCATTTTTTTTTGAGAAAATATAAATGTGGTTTTCGTGAACATGTTTACGCTTTGACAATACGTACTCCACCATTATTAGCAATATTGAACTGAACTTAACTGATCGTAACAAAACACACAGTAGAAAACTTGACGATATAATGACTTACCATTGGCTTTGTATAGTATTTTCAAATGTAATTTACCTCATTCACCAGTGAAATCTCACTAATAATCACTGGTCTGCAAAAAAATATTTTTTATCGAGCCCTGATACTATTCCGGGTGATTCTTATGTAAAATGACGTCCTGAATTCAAATATGACTTCCGTTTTCTTCCATCACCCACCATTTTCTAAGGAGCCCCAAATCTCTAATTTTACCACTTTTCGATAAATTAATTATAATTTATTTATTGAACGATAATAATAATTATTATAATAATAAATATATGAACATGAATTTAATTTAAATGGGAAAAAGAACTATTTTAGCTATAAACAGTAATAAATAAAAAGAAATTATTCATCGTTACTTGGTGCTTGCTTTCCTTTTATACCCTGAGGTACAGCTCTCTCGTTTCAAAAACCAGCAGTACTCCACCGACATGCTTGCATTCCACTTCCCTAATAATCTCTTCTCCAGCTTAGCGATGTCTTGATGGAACCGTTCCCCGTGGTCATCCGAGAATGCTCCTAAACTTTCAGGGAAAAAGTCTAGATGCGAGTGAAGGAAGTGAACTTTAAGAGACATGTTACATCCTATGTCCTTGTACGCTAAAAGCAGTTCCTCGACGTGAGCGACATAATCTTCACTTTTGTGGTTACCCAGGAAGTTCTTACAAACGCTTACAAATGCTTTACCTTTATCTTCTGAGAAAAGACATTTCAGGGTTGCTTGTCTGGTCCTGTAAGAAGATATTTTTACTCCCTTTTCTAAGAGACTGTTGAAGTCGCGACTCTAGGAGCTGAGATTTAGTCTTGGGTAACTGCAAATCCCTGACAAGATCATTTAATTCCGATTGAGTGATGAGGTGAGGTTGCCGATAAACTAAATCTGCGGAATACTCTTCATCATCATTGAACGTATCATTCGAAGCCCCAGGTTGTGGCTCAGAGTCTTTTAAATCAATTTCCGGCTCTAGAATATAAGTTTTTGGGGGCTCTGGGATTGGCAAAGTATCGTTATGGGGAACAGGTCTTAGAGCTGACGGAATATTGGGATACTGAATTGTATGCTTACTTTTGCTCGAAAACCCGACGGTGGAAGTCATACAAAAGTAACAATCTGTAAGATGACAGCGAGGTTCACACCAAACCATGGGCACAGCAAATGGCATTGATTTACGGGTACCTTTGAGCCATTTGGTCCTACTGTAACAAGTCGTACAGTAAACTGATGGAGCCCAAGTCTTGTCTTGGTCGCCAACTTGACAATCAAAGTACAATTTATAAGTTGTTTTAACAAGCGGAGAAAAGGGTTTTCGTTGCGCTTTTAAAGTTAATTCCCTGCAGACATAGCAGAAGCTATCAGGATGATTTTTACACTCGCGTGGCATAATTAAACAGTAATTCAACGCCCGACATTAACCACAAATCACACTTAGTCGCTTGAAAAAATCCGGAGTAAAAGTAGTTTTACTGTTTTACACAAATGAACAAAAAAGGACACAACATCCAGCACGTTTAAAACGTCGACAAGTTAACTCTGCAACAGCTATAAATGTACTGATCGAAGCAGTTAAGCAAACAATGTAATATACTATAATGAGAAGAGTAATGCAAGTTCAAGCCTGTCGAAAATTCTTGTTCAAACTTGCATGTGGTATTGAGATCGCCAGCGTCGTGCAGTGAATCTTCCTAACTATTTATTGATATTTTTTTACTGTTCTTATATATTTGTATTTTATTGTTGTTTCTATTACATTTTATAGCAAAACTTTTGCCATATACTTTGGTATAAATTTTATTACCTGCTTTGGGATGTTTAACGGCTATTAGTTAAAATTCTAAAAAAAAATGCAAAAAATAAAATAAAAACGGGGTCTCCCCAAAATAGGTGGGTGATGGGTAAAAACGGAGCTCATTTTTAGATTGAGGAGGTCATTTTACATAAGCATCGTCAAGAATGGTATCAGGCCCGATTTTTATGCAGACCAGTGTAATTATATTATAGGTACATTATTTGAATTAAGTTTTTAGTGTTACTGAATCCTCAATGCGCAGAGACGACACATGAAATTAATGTGTCAAGCAATTTTCACTTTTAAATTTAGTAAATAACCGGGTGCAAAACGGTTTTAGAGCAAAACGGTGCCGGAGCAAAACCGTCGGGCAGCGAAACCTCTGTACCTCAACTTAATCATATCCAAAAATTGCGTACACTAGTAGTAGAACGACATTGTATTTGGTAGCGTGGATTGTGGAGACTTGTTGAAACATGGCTGGTGTGGTACTGAAGCTACTATCTGCAAACCATTCTTGACTTTAGACCAAAATATAAAGGTTGCTTTTAGTTGAAATAATCGACATCTTTCCTGACATAAGTTGGTTCTCCAAATCATACATCAAAAACGGTTGCACTTGACCATCAATCACAGTTTCACTAAACACTCGAGGAATCACGAATTCTTGGATATTTCTTAGAAGCGCTGGTACTTCTTCACCTCGTCTGGCTCTACAGATAGTTTTTTGAATGAATTATTTTTTGACAGAATAGTAGCAACATCTGTGTGATTTTTTGCAATGACGTTTGCAATAATCTGCTGTGTCGTCGTTGCACGCTTTTTTACCGTCGCAACCAAACGAATAACTGCAGGCCTGGTAGGTTGTGCTGCATGATTTTGATGCGTAGCGATTTTCATAACTTCACCATCTATGCCTTTTATCCATACACATTTCTTGCAGTTTGATTGATGTTCGCACACCCATGGGATATGTTCTTCCTTTTTTGTGTTTTTAGAGTAAACGTAAATGTGGTTTCCATGAACATGTTTTCGCTTGTTTCGCTTTGACTATACGTACCCCTCCATTAGTAACAATATTGAACTGAACTTAGCACAGTAGGAAACTTAACAATATAATGACTTACCACTGGCTTCGTATAGTATTTTTTAATGTAATTTACCCCAACTCACCAGTGAGATCCTACTAATGGGCAATAACGTTATAGATTATTTAAATTAAGCTTTCAGTGTTACTGATTCATCAATGCGGAGAGATGACACGTTAAGTTAATTGTACCTTATACGTTAGTGGTTCAAGCAATTTTTACTTTTAAATTTAGTAAATAACCGGGTGCAAAACGGTTTGAGGGCGAAACGGTTCGGAGCCAAAACCGTCGCGGGGCGAAACCTCCGTAACTCATGCTAATGATAATGCAAAAATTTGCTATCAAATATATACATATTTTTACAAAACAAAAAAGTGTAGTCAGTTGCATAAGTTAACGGTAGTAAAAATGTTGTCAAACTTAGATGTTTTTCTGAAATAAAATGCGACCTCTATTTGTTTGCCTCAGAAAAAAACAGTAATAAAAAATCTACTAATTAAAAAGTAAATGTAATTTTTAATTCAAGATTCATCACGCTCTTTATTAAAGCGTCACAGTCAACAGTGAATGAATATTAATTGTAGTAACTATGTACACACATTATTTATATTAATTTAATATTGACCTTGCCATTTTATGCAAACTATGCATAATTTATGACAACTCTTTTTATGTGTAAAGTCTTTCTATATTTAACATTACGTTTCTTTTCTATTTTTTCGATATTTTCCTATCATGTGTACTTTGTATTTCTATACAACATAGTTATTTTTCGTTTTTGCAATGATAACAACGCGTATCTGTTTACGAGTAAAATTTAATTTACTGTAATTGAATTAAAATTATGTAAAAAAATTACCCTAAGAATATAATTACCTTGTCCTAGAAAAGATTTGACATATGCGTTAAGTATCCGTTTATAAATTATTAAAAAACTAATTAACGCCGTTTATATGTAAATTTTATATAATGTAAATTTGCTGGAATATCGTGATGTAATTAAAAGTAGTATTTTTTATCGGTTACTTAATTCAAATTAGTGCATATTCTGTAATTATTCTGCTTGTTTAATTAAGAAACCTGTTTTATTTCGATAATGAACTTGAATTCGTTCCGTCACCCTCTTACATTTAAATATGATATAATCTTCTATAACCTTAAAGTAAATTGAATTAATTTTATGATTTACAACAGAGTTTAAAAAATCTTGAGCACCGTAATTTAAATGCATATTTTGCGTATTCACGTTTCGTCGCATATTCAGCAACCCTCAGTGGTGTAGTTCTATTTGTACCTACGTTTGTCTTTTTAGCTTCACAAGCAATCAAATAAATTTTGGATTTATCTTTCATTGTTTAAGCTCGTTGCCGCAAAATATACCATTGTGTTTAACATACAGGGTGTGTGCCTGTATTTGAATAACGATGTCGTTTTAGTGATGGGTATTGTTAGTGTAGAAGTGCTACCTAAAATATGTTATATAAGTGTATTTTATACTGTAAACTCTCTGATTGAGAGTTGGTGGGCGGTTATTATAATCTGGGCGGCTCAAGTGATGTCTTTTGAGTTAAGAGAAGAATTTACATTTACTAGTCTGTTAGATTGTACATTTTCGCCACCTACAGTTTATTCTCGTACCAGCTTCTAAAAGTGCTACTGCATACAGATAGTTCAGTAAAAAAATCATTCCATACGCTTCTTCTTTCACAAAGAAAAAACAAAACATCCTAAAGAAAAAGAAGCTTAGTCAGTTCAGAGTTATTTAACTTTAATAGTTACTTCTACGAGTATTAACATTTTATTCTGGCCTATTAGTGTATTATTGTTATTCTAATGTTATATTTACACTTTTATTGTTGTATAAAACGAACATCTGTTTATTAATTAATTTATAGAAGTTGATTTCGTGTCATCATTGCGTTTCATTGTAGACTTAACGCTATAAAAACGGAATTTTACTAATGGTACTCCTCAATAACCTTTTTGTAATTCAAATAAATTTATAAGTGCTGTTTGCATTCCACACTAACTATAAATCAAGCTAAATAGTTACATCGGATATTCCAACTATATACAAAATTCAATAATACTTGTTTTGATCAATATCACAGGTCTATTAATATTAAATGCAATTGAAGTTTTATGGTACTTGAATAAAAACAGTTACTTAATAGCCATAAGTACACAGAAAATATGTGCATTCACACGCACAAAAAAGTATACACTAATTGTTTTTAAAAATATACACAATTATTTATTCATACATTTTTACTAAAAATTATATAAATATTTATTTATATTATTTGGTTTAAATCAGTTAGAATGTGTTTTTATTACTAAAATAATTTTTTTATTCTACTTTTACTATAACTTTTTATAGAAGTTCTTAACTTACAAAAATATTTTTTAGTTTGGCTATGTAAAAAATTTTTGCATGCACTGGTTGCCTAATTAAGAGTAATGTACTGAATCTAAGTAATGTTTTAACAAATTACTAATAAATTCATTTTAATCAATTAACCATTTTTATTTCTACACACATTTTTCAAAGTTATAATTCGTTCCACTAGGTGGTTCTTACTCATTTACATAACGAGGTGTTTTAGTCTCTGTCACTCATCATAAATGTGATTTCGGCATTTTTTGTTTGCTCTCGTTTTTTACGTGTTTTGAATTATTTAATTTTTTGAGATTTGGATTTTGTTTCTCGATCATTTTTAGCAGTATATTATTTTTTTGTCTGTAATGATAGTACTTTCCTTTCAAAGAACTTTTGCCTTTCGATATCATCTTACCGCATTGACAATATTTTTTTTCTCTTTAGTAAAGATGTTTTCTATAATCTTTATTTTGATGCTTCGTTTCTATAATCATTGTTTTCATATTGATTTAATTAGACTGTTTTAACTATTTGTTGTCATATTTAGTGACCTCAATCTTCAGAATTTTTGTTTTTTTAAATAGTTTTCCTTTTGTAGTTTATTTCTATAGTTTACCATAGGTTGTCTTTTTTGTTTAATTAAGGTCTTATTCTTCATTATTGTGTTTTAGTAGCATATCGTACCTTTTTTCTAATGGTTTTTGCTTTATTTATAATTCCATTTGTATTATGCGGATTAAATCATTTATATAAATTTTGCCCCTCAGTAAAGATTTGTTTTTCATACTTTTTATTTTGATATTTTATTTTTATAAGCATTGCTTTCATGTAGCTACAACTTAATTTGACTGCTTTAACTTTTTTTTTTACTAATAACACACATTTTGGTGCCAGGGTTTTTATAACTGTTTTTAAGTAAGTTTTGGGTGCAGATTTGGTTTTTGAGATATTGTATTTTGACCTTTTTTTTTAGAAAGAAATAGTCTAGTTTTTTAACTTTTATAGTTTTTACGTTATTACTAATACTATTTGCTTCAAGTGCTAGTAAAAAAACACATAAAATCCAAAGTAATGTATTTATTTCACAAAATAAACAAATAAGTTTATAAATTATATTTACATATCATTTAAAAATTCTCTTTTATATGACTTTCTAGCATGGTAGTTGTTAGGACAGTCTCGCTGAAGGCTCCAGCAGTAGTCGGCCATCATGTGGGTACCCCATCTTCCTTGATATCGATCTTCCATAGTTTTAATGTCCTGATGGAATCTTTTCCCCTGTTCTTCACTCAAATCACCTAGGTTTGTTGGAAACCGATCTAAGTGGCTGGAGAAGTAGTGAACTTATATGTGCATGTTACAGCCGAGTACATTAAAGTTTGAAAGCATATTTTCCACTAATTCTATATAATTTTTTGCCTTATAATTTTCCAGAAAATTTTGTACAACTTGAACAAATGATGTTTAATAAGCTGCCTTATCTGAGGGCCATCAAATATTCTGGCTTTCAGTTTTTCCGTACTAATCCCAGGAAATTTACGAATCAAGTAGCCAAAACAAAGTCCATCGCGATTTAAAGCCTTCACAAATTGCTTCATAAGCCCTAACTTGATATGCAAGGGTGGAAATACGATTTTGTCTCTCGCAACCAAAGGTTCGTTGATTACATTTAGCTTTCCTTGAGTCATAACATTTCTTAAAGGCCAATTTCTGTTAACCCAGTGATGATCCTTAGCTCTGTTGTCCCAAAGACATAAAAAACAAAGATATTTTGTATTTCCACTCCAAGGAGGAAGTTCACCATTTTTAGATCGACACAAATCACCCACTGATGTTCTTCATACTTAATTTTTTTCAGGACTAGTGATATTGCCTCGTATTCCTCCTTCGTGCTTGTAGAATGACCAATGTGTATTGAGCCATATTTATTACCATTGTGTAAAAGCACACATTTCAAACTTCGTCTGGAACTGTCTATAAAAAGGCGCCATTTGTCTGGTGTGTATTCCGACAAACCCATTTTTTGTAATCCTCTTATATCGTTACAGAATACGAGGTTATTCTCCTCAGAGTAAAAGGGTAGCAGATCCTTATCTCTTTTACGATAAAATGTAATATTGGTATCTGGCTGCAGTAGATTCTTCTCATTTAATCTCGAAGCGAGTCATTCAGAAGATTCCTTTGAAACATTTAGGCCTCTAATGAGATCGTTCAGTTCTTGTTGATTAAAACGTTGCGGCCTTGATAAATTGATATTGATTGCAATAGGATATATCTTGTAAGTCCATTATTTGATTACTATTTGTTTCTATGTGAAAACCAATATTTTTTTCCTTCTTGTATTTCATTTTTTTACCTGCTCTGAAAACGAGGAGCAAGAGCCTTTTGCCTTGCTTTTAAAGAAACGACATTTATTTTCTAGCGGTCGAAGGTGACGGTTGTGTTTCATTAAATGCATATCTTTATTTCTGTGTTTCATTTTTCTATAATATTATTGCTTGAAAAGAAAGATAATTACACAGCAGTATTTAAATAGCCAAAATACTGAAAGTGCCTTTAACTGAATTGTGCATGTATATTATTGTCAAACTGTTAAATTCTCAACCGCAAGAATCTGTCAAGTTCCCTAAAGTAATTTTGGCTTTTAATAATTCTTTCACGTTTTAGAATAATGTTTACAGTAAGAATTCTAGTTTGAATTAAGACACAACTTATTAGACTGCTAAAATCACGTAAGATAACTTTTCGGATTTTGGATATAAATCAGAATTCATTATTATCGTGTTCGTGGCTGCAGCACTTGACAAATTTTGAAAGAATAATCGGCACTTGTATGTATTTCTGCTGATATGCTTGACAGAGTTTACGAAAAAAAAGGACAAAATGTTTGTCAAAAAAGATAAGAGAGGAAAGAAAATAATAAACCCAATCCAGAAAGCTCAAAAGAGGATAAAGATCACATAGAAACGTTTTTATGAAAAAATAGACTAAGAAAGGTGTCAGGCAAATTAGACATTTTGTACATTTTATTAGCAATTAGTTTTGCAAATACTTTGCTGTGAGTTCTATGTATTATAGTCTTAAACTTTGTATGTATAATTTCACTATACAGGGTTCGCCCTTATTTCGGCATCGGTTTGTAGTCTTTGTATAAATTTCGGCATAAAATTATTAGCACTGTACTCATTTCTATTAAAAAGCTGCATGTTTTAAAAATATTTTTATTTATACAGGGTATTTAGTTTTTAGTAGGTAGCATAAAATTACACTTTTTTAAATAGCAACTCATCAGTTTTTTTATGCTGTTTAACGAAAGTTTAATTTAGATATAAAACACTTTTTAAATTTTTTTTAATTTATTGCGGCGTTGCCATTTAAGAACAATTTTTTTTGTAAACACGTAGATGAAAGTCAAAACTACATAATAGTCTAAAAGATTTTTTTAATTCACCATACTTTGTATCAGAGCGCTAATTTTAAATTTTTTCAAATTGCTGAAACTCTTTTTTTTTTAAACGGCATTTTCGATTTTTTTTAACTAATGTAGTTTTTAATTTTCTATCAATTTGCACTAGTACTTTTTTTTCCTAACATTTATAAATTTTATAAATTTTCAATGAAATCACAACAAGTATCATTTTAATCAAGCAGGTTTATTCTAGTAGATTTTTCCTTCTATTAAACAAAAAACATAAAAAAGGAGGCTATTAAAAAACCAACAAACATTAAAAAAAAATTAATCTAACAAGTGTTAAAAATGTTTCCCATTCCCGTCTAAAGTGTTTGTCGTAAAGATTCACGCACATTTTGCAACACTCGTGTATGACGTTAGAAAATGCGATTCTTACTCTGTTTTTTATTGCCTCTTGTGTAATAGGATCTTCTTGAAATCAGCAATATTTTACAAACCCCCATAAAAAGAAATCCATGACAGTCAGATCCGGGGATCTGGCGGGCATAACACAAAACTTTTTCGGCCGATGCATCAATCACTATATTATTCGTTTAAGTAATTACGCACATTTCTAGCAAAATGACAGAACGCACCATCATGCTGATACCACATGGTCCTTGTTGTGTTTTCCGGTACATTTTCTAGTAACTGTAGCCAAGAATTATTCAAAAATTTCAAATATCTGTCGGCTTTTAGATGACCTTCATAAAAGTAAGAACATATGATAAAATCATTCTCAATTCCTCCCCATACATTGACCGTCCATTTATGTTGATGCTCCAAAACTCTTGGAATATGAGGATTTACATCATTATATCACCTTATAGTCAACTTTTGATGCAGTTCAATGTGATAAGGAAGATGTTTATGGCTTTTTAGTACTCTTCTCACTGAAGCAGCACTAATTGTACTAAGTTCTTCACTAATTTGTTTGGGCTAGCATTTGCCTCTTCTGTTCTGACAGTTTTTCTTTGAACAGGTGCTTTGTAGTTTACCGATCCTGTTTGTTCGAATCCAACTAATAATTTTTGTAATGCACCAATACTTGGAGCACGGCGATCAGGATATTTTTGTTTATGAACACGACAAGCCAAAAGACATTTTTTTTACAATCACCCAAAATAAACACCATGTCCACTAATTCGTTCTGTGGAAAATTCATTTTAAACGAAAGTTAATGAAATAGAAAGTAGTAATAAGTAATAACGTGACAACTAAACATAATAAGTACCTGTAAATAGCTATAAACGACGGAAAATACGTTGAATTAGTTTAACACCCGCGAAATTCAAAATCAGCTTTGAATAATTCGTCGGGATAAAACCACAACGTAAAAGGACATTGGGGGTAAGCAATGTCAATGCAATCGTGCAAACGCCACTAGAGTGAACTACTAAACAGCCGTTTCGCTCTTTTGGGGCTCATCAGTTGTAGGAGATACACTCTAATGTTGTTCCCACAATTGCATTAAAAGGTATTTTTCAATTTAAGTTTTTATCGAACAGCATAAAAAAATTGATGGGAATAGAAGTGAGTAAACATTTTATACTGACATTTATACAAAGGCACTAGAAATTGAGACCGGAGTAATACCGAACCCTGTATATGAACTCTGTGATTGTAATGATGCATTTTGTTAGGGATGGACCAAATTACATAGAAATCATGGCAGTTCATAATTAGATATTTTTTTGTTCAGGTTTAAACAATTTAAGATTGGGTAAACATCTTTCGAATTACAAGACGTATGCGAAACCAAAATAGTCATAATTACAGATGTGTTTCAATGACTCTAAAGATATAAATGCATTGTCAAAAATTTGAATCAAAAACAAAACCGAAAACAGTGAAAGCCAAAAAATATATTGGTTGAAGATAAAATACTTCAATATCAGAAGTGGAAGCCCAAAACAATCGAGTAGAGATACCAGCATTCTTCAATATATAGAGAAATTCAAGTGTTTAGTAAAGATTGTTCAAAACATTTCCACGACATCAACTTGAAAGACAAACCCAAAACAGCTAAAAAGAATAGTTTATTACAGTTGTGTTGCAAAGTAGACATTCCTGAAGAATATCACAAATGGTATAAGCTCCTCATCAAAAAACGCAGTTGATGAAATACCTCCAACCTACAATGAGGAAAATGATGATTGAAAAAAACTTGATTTTGCACTCCACTTATTACCTTGTTTTGTGCCTTAAAATCTAGCTAGTTTTTTTGTTTTTTTCCTGTTGTTTCCATTAGTAACATAGTAACAATAAATTTGAAGTAGTAGACCATTTAGCAATTCTCAAGTTTGCAAATTGTTGTTGTTTGTTCACAATTTGATTGTGAACTTGATAACAATGCCGAGAGTACGTCAACATCAACATTTTGTCCAATTAAGTGATTTTGAACGTGACAGTATTATTGGTATGAATGAGACCGAACTTTCGCTAAGAGAAATTGCTCGTCGTGTAAACCGAAATATATCATCGGTATTGAGATGTTGGTCCAAATGGTCCGATGAAGGGGTTCAACATCGTCGCTGTGGATCTGGACGTCCGCGGAGGACTACAGATCGCGAAGAACGTCGCTTAAGAGTTTTGGCCACAAGAGACAGATTTTCAACAACTCGATCAATTGCAAATGATTGGATGAGAGGTATAGGACTCAGAATGTCAGTGTCATCTGATTATCGTCGAATAAGATCTTATGGGTTGCGTTCATATCGTCTATTTTTATGTTTTCCCCTTACACCACTTCACCGTCTACGCAGACTAGAGTGGACAAACAAAAGGTTTAATTGGGCGCAAGAATGGCATCAAATTGTGTTTAGTGACGAGTCCCGATTTTGCTTGTGGGCTCACGATGGTCGTAGGAGGGTCAGACGGATGCGTGGAGAACGTAAAAATCCAACATATCTTGTGGAACGCAACACAGCTCTCACTCAAGGAGTTATGATATGGGGTGCAATATGTTATGGTAGCCGATCACCCTTGGTCTTTATTGACGGCAATCTAAACGCAGCTGGTTACATTCCTAATGTGCTACAACCAGTTCGGCTTCCATATCTTCAGGAGCTGCAAAATCCCATTTTCCAGCAGCTCATAAGAGCTACAACACGGTGTTTAGAAGAAGCTAACATTACCGTCCTCCCATGGTCTGCTCGGTCGCCTGATTTGTCGCCCGTTCAACATGTATGGGATATGATTGGTAGGCGACTAGGTAACTTACCACACCCTTCAGATAACTTACACGATCTCCAGCTACGGATTCAAGAAGCTTGGGACGATATACTACAAGCAGCTATAGATCACTTAATTGATAAGACGTCTAAATGGGTGCATTACAAATCGTGGCGGAGCAACTCATTATCGAAAAAACTTTTTAAACTTTACTTCTTTTGTTTTTAAATTTTAATCATCACTTTGTTTCATGAAAATAGATATTTCCTGAAAATTTCAATATAATCGTTCAACAACTTCTAGGTGTTGCAATTTTTCTGGAAGTCAGTATATAAAGCAACGTAATATAACGTTAAAGCAGTTATTATATACTCTGTGACATAAAAAATATAACACCAAGAAGGCGTTTTGGTGTTGTTTTTAGTTGCAATTTTTTTGTTGGTGTGTTTTTTGCGTTTTGTGGCAGTGATTATGCCTAGAGTGCGGCAACGTGAAAATTATCGACAACTGAGTGAATTCGACAGAGGTCGCATTACTGGCTTACGTGAAGGTGGTTTTTCATTCAGAGAAATTACTAACTGTCTTAACCGTAACCAATCCTCTGTAGTACGGTGTTATCAAACATGGTCTAGAAAAGGTCAAAAACGTCGTAGACGAGGAAGTAGACAGACACGCGACACACGACCGCCATTATCGATTAATAGCATTAAGAGACCGATTCTCGAGTACAAGATAAATAATCAATGGTTTCAAAACGAAGGACGTCTGGTAACTCTTCTTACAGTTTACCGTCGAATTAGAGATTTTGGCTTGCAGTCTTATCGACCACATCTTGTGCTTCCACTGACGGCTCGTCATCGACAGTAACGTTTGGATTGGTGTACCTTGCGACTAGATTGGGACGTGGAATGGCATAGGGTGATCTTTAGTGACAAATCTCGATTCTGCTTGGAAATACACGATGGTCGCAAGATGGTTAGCCGTAGAGGTGGAGAACGTAGCAACTTCTTCTGTTGGGCGGCATGTTCACTACACTGTGGGGGTTATGGTGTGGGGTGCTATTGTTTATAGAAGCAGGTAGCAATTGGTATTCATGCGAGGCAATATAAATGCTCACTGATTTGTTGAAGAAGTGTTAGAACTCTATATCCTTTCATTTCTCCAGGAGCTGGAGACCCGATTTTCCAACAAGATAATGACCGTCCCCACATTGCAAGACATTTTATGGAGCGTTACGTAGTGGTTAACGTCAATAATTTGCCGTGGCCACCCAGATCTCTCGACCTTTCGCCTATCGAACATGTGTGAAACATGATGGGTAGAAGACTCAAGCAATTAGTTAATTCTCCACAGACACTAGAAGCTCTCCGGCATGAATTATAGATTGCCTGAGATGCAATACCTCAGGAAGAAATTGACCACCTGGTGAAATCCATGCCAAGAAGGGTGAAACTAATAGGGGTAGTCCAACACATTATTAATAAAAAATACCTTATCTATTGTTTAATTTTAATCAATTACTACCTTTCACTAGTTAAATATTTCTGCCAAGTTTGGCCCAAAAACCTAACGTCTTCTTGGTGTTGCACTTTTTATGTCACAGAGTATAGTGTGAGGATGTAGAAATGATTAAAAACATATTTATTATCATGTGTCAGAAAAAATGCATTTTGTTTAAAAGTAACTAAAATTGCTGTTTTGGTTTTAGTCAACATAATCATCGTAGAAGCTTAATGTATTTTTTCTTAGAATTCGTCAATTTAACAAATACTATAGAAGTTTTGCACAGACAGAATTTTTTGTTGGTGATAGATAGTGATAAGTTTTATGTTTATGTAGGTTATGTGAACAAATCTACAACGTTGTACCAAGTAATATCACAAAAAACATTCGTACTAAATTATGCATTATTTTTTTTTAAATTTACGCATTTTATTAATAAATCTGCACTTGACAACAAAATATATATCAAAGCTCAATTTAATAAATATACATCATGACGTATACATTTTACATAAAATCCGAACAGAATTTCTAATTAAAGATGGATCCATTGGATTTAAACTTGCGTTGATTCTGCTTTAAAATTAATTCAAAAATTAAATTGTAAACACAATAAGATGAAATTACGTTATTCTGTCAAGAGAAGCAGTTTGGTTAATTATAAATTCAATTAAAAGTATTTTACTAGATACGTAACCATTTCTTATATTTTATTTTTCAATTATTTTTTAAATAAAAAAAACTGATTTCGAAATTTTTTTATTAAAACTTTTTTTTTAGATTCTACTTATAACCACTAACATTGCATTGATATTTCGTTTTTAATTACCAGAATTAATTTAATTTATTTCGGATTTAATTTTTTGATTTGGATGATGTTATTAATATTATTTTGTATTGATTGACAAGTTTATTACGAATTCAGTTATTATCATTATTTTAAAACCTATACAAAAGTGAGGTTGTTTAATGGTACTGCTAGATCAAAACATAGAATATTTAAATGAAAATTTAGCTATTCTATAAAATTATTATTGATTCTGTTATTGTTGTTTTTATTTTATTTTTAACCAAGATATTTTACTACATAAATTTAAAAAATAAATTAAATTTTTAAACTATTTAGTTTTTTGTTCAACAAAGTAGAAGTTGGTTAAGGTTTTACAATTTAAACAAAAATACAACAAATATAAGCTTACGCTGATAATGTATTTTAATTAATTATCCTACTAATCCGATAAAACTTTTAATTAGATATTAGGGGTGTTTGAACGTGTAGCTTACGTTTAGACGGTCGTTATTTGTTTAATATAACTTTCTGTAGAACCCTTTTAACAATACCTAATTTTTGACAAATAAATTTTGTACACACGTTAAAATGTTTGCAATTTACATTAAATAGTTTTAGCATGTTTTTTATTTATAAACCAAAATAGTATTTTCGTTCAAGTTTTCTCTAGTCGTGTAATTGTACTTTTTATTATATTTTAATTAAAAAAAATTAATTTCAGTATTTTTAATCTTTAAAACACATACATGTCTAGTAGTTTATTTATTTTATCAAATATTTTGCAAGAAGTGCAATAATGCATTGACGTTACAAATTGATTGGAATTTATCAAAGTGCATGGAATATTCTTATCGACTAACCTTGAGTTGTTTAATGATGCAAAATTAATATTTATTAGTCTTACTATTAGTAACCGTAAATTGCACCTTAATGTTAAACCACAATCATCTTAAGATTATACGGATGCTAATGCAATATAATTAATTTAAAAAAAAAATCACCGTTCAACTACAGAATTTGTTGTAAAAATATAATAGTAAATTAGGCGAGTGTTTCTAAGGAAGTAACTTTACATGGTTATTAATACTCTATATCAAAGTGAATTGGATAAAATTGTCAGAGGGTATCTGTTAATTAAGTAAATTATAATGCAGACGTACCGACTAAGAATGTGTTTATAAATAAAGCAGTTACAAAAAATTAATTTAAAGTTTTATAGGTAGGTTCACAACTGCATACTCATAAATATAATCAATTTTAATAATATTATGCAACACTTGGCATATGGTGAAAAAAGATGCATTTGCGTTACGAAATTGTGATAAGCATGCATTTCCAGCTATGAACTAATTGCAAACTATAAACCTTTTATCGCTATTTTAAATATAAACACTTTTCAATCAAAATATTCTAAAATTAAACTTATTATTTACTTTCGAAAAAATACTATTAAAAACATGAAACTGATAACACAACTACAGAGAATTGAGGACATTACGTTATTTTAGTCTTATTGCATACTAAAAATAAAATCTTAGTAATATATAATTAGTTCGTCATTTTCTTAGCGAAATAAATGTTTGCTCAAGTGTCTTAATGCCCAAAAACCTTTTTATTTCTTTTCACGTTGTTAACTCTCAGTTTTTTTTGTCGTGACCTAAATTTTAATCGTTTAAAAACATATTAATTGCAAAAATACAATTATAAAAAAGCTCAAAACCATAAACGGTTATAGAAAAAAAAGTGTACTATAAGGAATTTTAAAATTTATTTATTTAAAACTATTTAGACGTAATTTAGAACTAATTTTTATAAACGTAACTAATTTTTAATTAAACTAACTACAAAAATCTAACGATATTTAAGAAAAGCAATTTACAAGTATTTTATACATGACTATTACTCAATAAATAATATCCGCGGATAACTTTGCTGGTATTTATTTATGTTAACAACACGTTCACCTACACGACGTATTTATTTTTACTGGCACGCGCGTAAAACGCTATATATTTAGACCGATTTTTCACTGCTGACCTTAGAGCTCTTACGGACACCTTTTATATTTTTACTTCATCGGCTTCCAGAACATTCCGGTAATCACCTCGAATAATTTTGAATGATCTAGAAGTTTTTATGTGTTTCACTGACTCCTTCTTAAGGGTGCTTTGTTATAAAACAGGAAGCTAGGCACGACACCGATAGAAGGGGTCCTGGCGATAGTAGCAGCTCTCTCCATTTTGACACCTTTCTTGATCATAAATGTAGCTATTGATGGACTTTTTTCTGATCCGATGTTCTACTTGGATGGTAACTGCAGACTAACGTCTGTCCCTTGGAAGACGACCTCCCACATATTTTGAACTGTCCTCCAATCTAGTTATTCTAAACCGCAGCTAAGCTTGGGTACTGCCAAATTTTTAATGTTGTGAAACTCTATTTCTCTCTTGAGATTTCATAATGCTTGCCACAGTTTTCGTATAACAACTTTGCCCGTGAGTACTTCTTGGTGACCAGATAGAAAACAAAGCGTCGGTCATCACGTAATTTTAAGAGTTGCAGACCGCCAGTTGCTGTCTTCGTAGTTCATCTAGTCGTTCAAACTTCTTAAATACTACAGCAACATTTCTAAACATTTTAAGATCTTCGCTTACGCAATATGCAATGGCGTCATCCATTAGTGTTTGAAACAGGTCTTATTGTTCTTTAATTGTAACTTCGAACTTAGTTTTTCTAAAACTGTCGTACATGCTCATAAACTTATTGAAGTGCATTCCACTGACGGGGTTTTTAGTTCTGGTTCTGGTTATTATTATACTGGTTCACTAATACGCTGTAGAACTTCATAAAGGTCCTTGCGTTGCTTCGGCAGTTTTGGAAACAAATCACGTTTTCTTTGGGGATACAACCACACCATGTCGCATCCTAATCTCTTTGATGTTCTGAAATTACCTTGGCTAAGTACTTTCTTATTGTTTGATTTGTCCGTTCGACCATCTTATCAGATTGTAGATAAAGAGACGTCGTCCTAGTTTTCTTAATTTCTAACAGTCGGCAAACTTCTTAAAACAGTGCAGACTCAAAGTTGCCGCTTTGATCGGAATGTAATTTCAACGAAACTCTAAATCGACAAAAAAAAGTCTTTCACTAAAACCTCTGCAACTATAGTTGCTTCTTGATTGGGTATAGCGTAAGCCTTTGTCCATTTCGTGAAATAATCCATCACCACCAGTAGAATCTTTCTTGAACTTTCTCTAGTACATTTTTTAAGCCAAAGTGTCTTTCTGATTTACCATCGAACAGGCGCGTAGGAGCCGGTCGGACCAAATGATGTAAAAAAAAAAGTTTTATTTGTTAGTCTTTTGTTACGTATGTAAGTAGAAATAGAATCTTATTTTTAACCGATTGTTTTATAGTTTAGTCGCTGCTTCAAAAAACACATTGTTTAAAAAAGTAAGTAAATTCAAATGTCCTTCTTTACAGGTCACAATCATTGATTCAAAATACATATTTTGGAAAAAATTGCGCGCAGAGAAGTGATAATTTAGAATTTTATTTTTATTTGATTGGTCATGTCTCTTTTGTGCTCGCTTTATTTTTTTGGTGTCTAATACAATACCTCCTCTTCTCATTAAAATTATATATCTACATGCTTGCTACTGGCCCGCACAATTTCTAAAACGTTCTTACGCCCTTGCTACCAAGCAAATGGTGCAACACCTGTGACACTCGGCTCTTGGGCGCTATCAACTGGAGTCTGTTTTATGTGTTCTCGACACTCTTTAGGAATAGCTTTAAAAAATCGTCTTCCAAGGAGTCCCACTGCGCCCAGTATGCTTTCATGCTTGTGCCCAAAACACTCACTTCTTCTTAGGTTGGTCGTCGGTCGTTTGCTTTCCAGTTCAGGAGTACTTTTATTTTGAGATTGTTCTCTTGTTTGCTATACAGCCGTTCAAGTTTCCACTCCTCATCAACCGTAGCAGCTCTTTGTAGACATTCGATATTTTTTCAAATAGCAAACAATGGCTGCAGTCTGCCAGACATGTATTGTGGACAAAGCATCAGCGTTCCAATAACTGTTTTCGACACGGTGTTCTGGGTCATAGTCTTACTCTGGTTTTTAACATTAGTCAGTAGTTGTTTTTCCATAGTTTTTATTCGATTTTTTCTCTAAAGTTTGTTATCAATTTTTCTAATAAGGTTAATAAAATCCATTACTTTAAGAACTTCGAACAAGTACGAATCAACGTCTATTTCGTTTTCTTCTAAATTTTTGCAAAGCCGTTGTTGTAACATAATTTTACTACCACTGATTTCTAAATCGCGTTCTTCTAATACTCTTTTTAAATTCGCAACTTTTAAATCAAGTGTCTTTATCGCCATTGTTCGTTCACCTATTATTATTTTTATTTTTAGCACTAAGTTTTAAGAACGACCGATTTGTAATATTAAACTAAACACACAGGTTTAAGGAACTGAAATAGTTTAATACACAAACACAAGCAAATTGCAAACTCATCAGTTGTTTATTTAGGCAATATCAAATTACTGAACGTAAGATTACCCCACACCTGACACCAATGTGACAAATTTTAAAATTAATTTATTTAAAATATTTAAACGTAACTTAGAATTAATTTTTATAAACGTAAGTAACTTTAAATTAAATTAATAAAATCTAACGGTATTTAAGAAAAACAATTTACGAGTATTTTATACATGACTATCACTCAGTAAATAATATCCGCAAATTTGTTTATCTAAACTAGTATTTATTTATGATTATAAACGACTTTTGACGTAGACCCAGACTTTTTAGGCTTGGTGTTAGTCTCTCTTTGCAAGCCAAAACAAGAAGTAGAACTTGGCTTTTGCCGTACTGTCGCTCGAGAACCCAAATAAACTAACGTTTTGCAAAACATTGCAGTTTGCATTTTTGGAATGGTAAATATCACTGGCTTAATGATAGACGATGTTAAAAACATAACAAAACAAAAATGTAAAAGCACTTCACGAGACTGTTCTAAAGAGTCAGTTTACAGGATTTCATTCTCTAAGTGGCAAAGGTTTCCAAATGATTATTAATAGTTTTGTTGATCAAAGTCATCTAGTATATGAATCTAAAAACAACGGCGATTACCATAAACACATACTCATACACGTTTCCAAGAATAGTTTAGGACTCTGGTATAGTTGTGGACAGTATACTTTTCCATTAGTGACTTGATGAAGGTTTTAAAACTATTACGGGAAGAAAAGAATAGGTTAAGTGAGAAAAATATTCCGTTTCAAAATAAATTTTTGAAAAAAAGAATTGTCATAGTTACAGTCACTATAGTAATGACAAATAACGTGCGTGTATCTGATCAAATTTGGAAAGCATTACTATAAATTACAGCAGACCAATCAAAAAATTAGTCACAAATAAAAAAACATATATTTGATGTCAATAATTACTGAAAGATATTCAATAAAATACAAAACATTGGTTTACCTACAATGTTTGGAACACTTCTTATCGGAACTTTTTAACATGGTTTTCAGCAGAATTTGCTGATTCAATAGATTCAAAACGTTCTTTCCCAATTTATTGTTTTTGAGTATATTAAATTTTTGATCAGAACATCACCTACAAAAATATCCAAAAAATAATTTATATGACACATTTTTTATCTATGTTTTTAACAGAACGCGAACCAATTTTGTAAAACGTATCGATTACAGTTCATTTGACACGTGATATGCACGGTACACAAAACTAACACGACGAGTCTATTCTTGTAAAATGAATGGTGTTCTGATGTAATACTCGATTCACGGTTGTTATTGTTTTTGCTGCAGAATTTGTGTAGTTTGCTTGAGTTTTAATACTTTTATTAGTGTTAAAGTGTATTTTTCAAGACAACTTTGCAAATAAAGTATTTGCTATATACGCCACTGTTTTTTGTTATAATACAATAATTTTAGAAAGTATTATACATTATACATATGCAGGAGTGTGCTACAACTCTTGTTTTTCTGCTCTCTTTGAGACTTTAAAACCTCTCGCTTCTTCTACTTTTTGAATCCATTTTATTTTTGGTCTTTTTTAATGTCTTTTTTTCTAGTGTAATCTATTATAGAACTTTTTGACAGTGGCTTCAATAACTTTCCAAAGAAAACAAAAACAAATTATTCACTAACATTGTAAATGTTGATAATCATTTTTATTCTAAGTTTGTTTTGAATATCTTTGTTTTTTATAATTTTTTTCAACTAATTTTCCTATAAAAAATGTCACATAAAAACCAATATGATATTATTTAATTGGATTTCATAAGTTTCTATATAGGTTTTTGTACTGGTAATTACCCATTTAAAACTATTAAAATTCAATAAAAACATACCTATAGAATCATTATGCTATTCCGTTAGAAACCAATAGAAAACTGTAATTTTCTTTAAAGTAAATACCTTTTGATGCAGTTAGATCAATACAATTAAAATAACAAATAAAAATTCATAAGTAATTAGGTAATTACTAATAAAAAACGCGATATCAAATAATATTTTTATTGTGAATTCCAAATTAAAACGTTTTACTTCATTTTTTATCAGGAATTCTTTATTAATCCCAATAAATAGGTTGTTAATATTCAAATTTTCTTGTGCTAACACGCGCTGAAAAATGGAAAATTCAAGTAAAACACGTAAATATAAATAATTTTAACTTACCAGTGGTGGCAGAAGAGTTGTGAGTGATAAGATCATAAATCGATGACAAACAAATTGTTCAATTCGTAATTTTTCAATTAGGATAGGTTCAGGCGGTTCCAGTATGTCTTAGTGTGTCCTCACCAAAGAAGACATATATAAATTCTGTACTGAAAATTGTACATTTTCTTTTGAACATTGTCAAAATATATGGTGAATAGCCAAACTCCATTACCAAATAAAATTAATTCATTGTTATTAAACACTTATTGACTTATATTTAAAAGAAACTTAACATTTCTTATAATTCGATCTTCCACCACTGAACATTTAATGTTTTGGTTAAGCACAGGTCCAGATGGAAGACCATTCAACAACAACAAATGAATACTAATATACAGTGAATCAAAACTTTTTTCACGGAACTTCATGTCATTAAAATTTAAAAAAGTTTATAAAACTTACTGGTATAAGTATGAGTGCAATTTTTTCCATTTCTACATCTGTTATATCATCATAAGCTTGTGTTAATCGCTTAGAGGGCATTGTTATTCATTTTTTAGCTACTGATTCTTCCACGTCTTCCTTGCTTTCTACAAAAATAATTAAATCACCAAAAGTTTTGTATTACACCATACCAACATATATAACATTTAATACAGATTTCATTTAGTATTTTATTGTTATTGGTATTTGTATGATTCGTACCTCTGTACTTCCTCCACACTTTGTATAGGATCGAACAATTTAAATCCTTCATTTAATTTAAGTTTTACCCTTTCGTGCACAGTGTCCACTTTAGTGGACATCTCATATTTTGGTCTCTACCACCGACACACGTAAAGTAATCTGCAATTTCAAATTAGAATTCTGTAGAATGATTCTCTATAAGTACATGTAAAGCAAAGTCAACTTTCCTGAAAACGCAGATATCAGGTACTTTGTTGTTATTGTGCAAGTCATAATGGCAGACACGAGCATTGGTAAAATACCGGTTAATATTTTTTATTGTAAACCAACAAAAAAGGTAAGAAAATATGTATTATGTTTCTAAAGATGTAGACATCATGTTATAACATGTCAAAGAATGCAAAATTTCAAACGATTTCAACGAAGTTGAGCATGTGAACCTGGAATCTGATTATGATTCGGAAGATGACTTACCATTATTGCATTTATTGCAAAAGAAAAAAAATCCTATGAGATGGAAAGCAGGGCAAGATTGTATGTATGGTCCCGGTACTAAGCCTCCTTATGTTGAAAATAGTGACATTCACATTAAAGGTAATCAGTTTGTGGACTATTTTTTGACAATGTTTTCCGACGATTTATTGAAAGACATAGTTCTTCAGACAAACCTATTTGCCTCTCAAAATAATAAACACAATTTTGGTTTGACGAAAGAAGAGCTATATATATTTTTAGGCGTAAATTTAGTTATGTCGTACATAATATATCCAAGGATACGGCGGGTTAAGAATGGATGTAATAGCAAAGGCTATGTCAATAAGCAGATATGAATCGATTTTGAGACACTTGCACTGTGTGAATAACCTAGAACTTGATCCAAATAATAGCGACAAACTGAAGAAAATCCGTCCGTTTCTGGATAAATTACAAGCAAATTTTTTTAGTGTTGCTGACAATGAAGAATACCAGTCAATCGACGAACAGATAATTCCACTAAAAGAAAAATTAAACATAAAACAATATTTGCCAAAGAAGCCTTATTATAATCAATTTGAGATTTATCAAAGAGCAGATGGTGACAGGCCAAAAGTTTCTCATTTAAGAGCATGTGCTGATGTAGTACTTCGCCTAACTGAAAGTTTGAAAAACATAAACACCAAAGTATTTTTTGACAATTTATTTTGCTCCATACCTTTGATAGAAGAACTTAAACGAAGAGGAACTTGGGGAACTGGAACGTTGAGGGCAAATCGCTTGCAAAATGTGAATTCGCTTTTAGAGTCGGACAAAGATCTAAAACGTCGAGGTAGAGGCAACACCTTAGTTGCAACCGCCACAGAATGTAATATAACCATTACAAAATGGTATGATAATAAGTCGATTCATATTGCATCAACTTGTGCAGGAGTAGAACCTCAAGGTACTGTTAAACGGTGGACCAAGAAAACAAAAACCATGTTCACAATAAACAGACCCTATTGCGTGGCATTATATAATTCAAACATGGGAGGTGTAGATTTGTTAGATCAGATGTTGGCGTTGTACCCTCTGAAGAGGAAGAACAAGCGTTGGTATATACAAATTTTCATGCACTTCCTAGACGTAGCAGTTGTTAACAGTTGGATCTTGTTTCGTAAAAAAGAAAAACGGATTTTCTTGAATTTAAAGCCAGTGTAGCTAGAGCGCTAATTAGCCGAGGTGTGTATAAAGAAAATAGAAGAGGAAGACCTCGCTCAGCAACACCCCCTGGAATTTTAAAGAAAAAACGTTTACCAGTTTATCGTGTACCTCTGGAAGTAAGACAAGATGGATTTGGCCATTGGCCAAAATTGACAAATGCAAAAAATTGTAGAGACATCTGTGAAAAGAAAACCAAATATATTTGCACAAAATGTAATGAACCACTATGCCTGATTGTTTTAAATATATTCACAAAAATAAAAATGAATAATTTTTATTAGTTTCATTTGGTGGTGTCCACTATAATAGACAGCTATATTTTTTTTGAAAATATCAAAAAAAAAATTTACTTGTAACTTTATAATTAAGCGTTTAAAACCTAAAAACATTTTTTTATGTAAAATTTAGATTTTTTTTTTTAAATTGTGCATGAAAGAGTTAATATTGGAAGTTGGGACACCCACGGCATTCTATCTGCATAATAAAATATATAAGCGTACTGTTCTATAATTAAATAAAATAAAAAAAGTCACCAACTTTCTACTTGTCTGTTTAGCCAAGAAAATTATGAGTTTAGTAAACAAATTCAAGAATCAATAAAATCGGCATTAGTAATTAAAGCATTAATATAATTAGTTATGTACCTGTCCTTGCGAAATGAAATCACATATATTCTGGTTGATGTTCGTAAGGGATGTCGTTGCTCGTAACTGGTCGCTGTGGCATTTTATGTATATAATTGTATCTTAAACACAATTATACAATTTGAATCAGCAATTGCCAATTCCAATTTAATTTGCAATTACTTATTAAATGTTTTCCTATAAAAAAAACTATTAAAAACTGTTAAAATTTGATGAGTAATTACCGATTAAATATTTCTTAATAATAAAACACATCAAAACCAATTAAAATACCGTTAATTGAGAATTCTGTATAAAAACCTATAAATATTATACTACAAAACCCATTGATTCCAATGTATTCCATTGATTCCCATTAAAACTTATTTAATTTTGTATTGGTCTTTATTGGTTTCTATGTGTCATTTTTAGAAGGGTTGTCATAAATAATCTACTAGCATTTCAACGATTCAGTTAATGAAATTTCAACATAAGATTGGAAGTAAACTTCCCACTCGATATTATTCATTTTAAAAATCATTTACTACATTTGTCATACGTGCCAAACATAAAAACTAAAAAAAACAACGCTGCCGAAATCACATTATCAAGATAATTAGAACTAAAAGAATAAATAGAACTTCTATAAGGAGTAAATAAAGAACGAACTTTCAAGCTTTTTTATTTTGGTTATTTCAAAAATGAGTTATGGTAGTTCAAAGTAAATTTATAAGATTCTTTTTATTGGCTTTTACTAAATTTAACATTTGTTTTTTGTTTTATTATATAATTTTTTATAAGCGTAAAATTGCAGTATAAATTTAAAAAAAATGTGATTTATGAATCCGATCTTTTAAATCACGTTTTCTTCACTTTTTTACAAATTTTAGTTTAAAGATTAATTAAGAAAAATAATTAATTTAATTTAAACACATTTTTTAAATTGTCATTAGACGGTAATAAATGTTTTGAAATAATGGCTTAAATTATGTCTTATAGAAGTAAATGAAAATTCAAATGACTCTGTGAGACGAAACAGCTTTCAGCAATCCCTTTTTCTTGTTAATTGCTACCTCATGCATAATCGACGTATGCGAATATGATCGTTTATTGGGGAGTATATTACAGATGTAAAAGGAAGGGTTGACATTTAACAAGGGGTTTTACTGCAGAAAATAGGGTGAAAACCCACGTTAACGTACTGCAAACTGTTGATGTAGGCGTATACGATTGATTGTTTTGTACATTTAATATTCAAAGCTTTTTATTTCTTAAAGAGCGACCAGAATAACTTCTGTGAAAGCTGAGCAAAATCTAATAAACTTACGAAAAAGGGCAACTTTTTCATAGAAAATCTTGTTGTATTGTCTTTGCCCATCAGTACTCGTCGGCTTCGGTAAAGGTTGAGAAGAGTACATCGTTCGCCAGTTGTCTAACTCAATTATTGATCAAATATGGCGGAGTTCCCACCCTACAGTCTCTATTAACCCTTTTGCGTCGAGGGGTTTGATAATTATGTACCTACCCCCATATTAGCCCCTTAACATAACCAACCCATTATATTTATGTTTGCAAAAAACGTTAGAGAACTGAATACAATCGCAATGGATGCTGAGTCCTGTTCAAACCAGCGTTTAATAAACTTCAATCTTTATTTAAATTACGGCAACTAAAATTTTCCAATTAATTTTTTCTTGTCAGAGGAGGAGTTGTATGACAGAAAATTGTCATTTTATCGACAATAATCTGTGTTTGGTAAAATAACCCGCCCCATTTGTATACAGTTAATGCACCCTTTCTGATATATATCTTCCTTCGTTAGATAAATGCTTATTTTAGTAGCATAAGGGGAATTGACGAATAGTCATGCTATCAAGTGTTGACAATTTTATTTATTATTCTTGTTCAATTTTTATTACGCGCTTATGTAAATACATTTAATGAATATATAGAACTTAATTTGATTTTACTATGGGAGTGTTTGATGGACTCTGTTAATTGGTTTTACCTAAGTATGTCATTGTTGATTTTTACTATTAGAACTAAAAACGGTTTTGTTTTACTTTAAGTTGTTTGTCGTTGTCAAGTTTAAACACTGCAATCGTTCTAGAATAATTATTTAAATTTATTTTTATATCTCGTATAAAAAACACACACAGATATTATAGAAGTTTATTTATTTTAAATAACGTTAGATAAGGAATCAGGATGTTTATAGAATTTTATTGTATTTCTTAACTAGATACTCTTTCTTTAGTAAAGTAACGTTTCTTATTATGATTTATTTATACAGAATTGTTTATTTATTGATTGAGCGTGCCAGGTATGACTAAATGTAAACAACGTCTTACAAAAAATCTTTGTATCTTTGACTATAATAGACAGCAAAATTGAATGCAGAATTAAAATACTGCAAAAAGTTTTTTGATATAAAAATCTACTATAGCGTATTTAATTTTCTTACTAATAGTGCGTTAATTAAAATAAATAAAAACAATATTAAAAACTGAGACTGTAAAATAAGTAATAAAACCAATCGTAATAACTTTTCAGTCATGCTTATACAAGTTCTTTTAGAACAAGAAAATGGATTTTGGTTTTATTTTTTGTTGGCAACACAAATTTAGTTTCGAATAACGTTAATTTAATAACCCAATCAAGCGGATTAATTTTTTTAGAATTTTACCATATCGCATGAAGAATATTTTTTTTACAGAACACGTTTAAAAAATACGATTTTAGAAAAAATTGATTTACATATAAAATGCAAATTTTGTTATAGGAATTAGAAAATATATAAAAATTATGAAACTCCTTCCACATGCCTGAAAGCCTTCGACTCTAACATTTACATGTTATAAAATTAACTCTCGCATCTCTGAAGTATTTTTAAAATATGTGCCGCATTTAGGGTAGATACACTAATAAATCCCTTACCCTTAAGCAAAATTTTCGCTCGGTATTTGTATTCAACACTGAATACCTAAATTTGAAGACCGTGTTTTGCGTCCATCTTAAAATCGCTCACGGCAATACGGTCATACGATGTTCATGGATAAGGTAGCTGATATAAAATGCAAACCGCGAAATCCAATCTAGCTGAGAGCAGCTATTTGTTTTTAAAGCGTCGCCATGTCAGGAAATACAACATTCGACTATCAAGTGTACATACATCACCAGAAAGTGTTAGACCTATTCATGTCATTTGAATATACTGAGTACATCCACGAGCTTTTTGTTAAAACCCCACATGTTCGATACGTTCGCATTTAACATTATTCTATTTAGTAGACAGCATTCTAAAGTAAAATAGAAAATTACTATGCAATGGGGGAATTTTACGATTTTACTGCGGTATGTAGATTCGTGTAAACTATATAAACCTTGTTCTTAGAGCTTTTTCGTTAATGAAATGTAAACCTATTCTTGGTAGTGTTCGAACTTTTATTGGAAGCTAAATTAAACGCGTGAAACTAGCAGATACGTTTAATTTTAGAGATTGCACTAAGTGTTTATCATAACATTTCCAAAATGTACAGATTGAAAAAATCTACAAATAAGCTTAAACAAGCTTTAAATTTATTCTCTTATAACGTATGTGATGATGGATTCAATAGATATGTGTAGTTTAATTAACTCAGACGTTACTAAAAAACGTTTCCACTCAAATTTTCGTATTTTTTAAATGGTACAATAACGTTTAAACGTTCTATGTACTGATCTGTAATTTGTAAATACAACTGGTCCTGAAAAAATAAACTAAAAGTTTTTGAATTTGTTTTGATTGCTAAAAAGTACAAATCAACGCGTATTGAATTAACAGTTAATTTATTTAAATATAAGTGCAAATATTGTCAGTTGTCATACACATTTGTCTAGAAGTAATAAACGGGTAATAAGTTTACCAATTTAGTTGACAATTTTATAAAAGGTTTTATTACGCGTTTCTATTGTTAACATATTTATGCATCTACATCAATTTACCGTTTTGCAATCAACAACAATAGACTTCAATTATGAGTATTGTTTTGTTACCGCAATTACGTGTTGAAGTTAGGTGTATAATTTATTATAGTTGCTTGTCGAATATGCTTGTTTAAATTCCTTCAGATCAAACGTTTATAAATTCGTACTTGAACAATTACTGAAAATACCATTGATGCTCATTACTGAAAAAAAACAATGCTGTATTTATCGGTCAGTTTTTTATTTAATTTTTTACGTTCGGTACAAGCTGGTACTTGAAGGATTTATTTATGCAGAGTATTTATTGTTTGTTTTGATTCAAGCAGCTTTAATTTAATGCTATATTCAAATACTCTTGTTTTTACTGAAGTAAACTGTTCAAATATTATCAAAAAATTTAAACTAAATTAAATTGTTTTGTAGTGTAGAAACATACGTGGCATTGTTGTAAATTTTTTCCACTAAAAACATTTAAACAAATTTTGGAACATAGTTTTATGATTAGCATGTCTATTAAAAAATCTGAGAGGATTATAAAACTGTTGTTCACAATACCTTTACTAAACACTTGGAAAGCTTTTAGTTCCTATTTTATTAAATTTCGAAACACTCCTTAATTGAAACTGAAACGCGTAACTAATACGCTTAGTAAAAATGAGCCATCAGTGAACTAAGAATTTTGTTTAAAAAAAATCTTACTTTTAAGGCATCGAATTACTACATGTGTAATTAAAACAACGGTTAATTACATCATCAGGCATTCTCTGCTTAATGTCAAGCTGCACTAGACATGTCACGCTTAAACTAATCGACTTTTCCGCTTAAGAGCAATTTTAACTGTGTCCTCTAATGAAAAAATGACAGGTGTAATAAAAAAGTTGCCGAAACGTAAATTTTTTCATAAATCCGGTTATTATAAAATGCATTTTAAGTAATTATATATCATGTTTTTTTACACCCACTATTGAGCACGTGTTTTGAATGTGTCACTAAAATAATTATCATAATGTGTCGAGTGGTTCCATTAGAATGTTACAAAAATACTTTAGCGATATACAGTTAATTTTTAGCCAAACTTTCAAGTTCATTAACACCGAAAGCTTTTTTCGTCTTGTAATTTGTTTAAATAAACAATTTCGCTATAATGGAGAACTGGTATGCGACATTAAAAATCTTTACTGTACTTCATTGTTCTTTGTTAGTACGAACAGGTAGTTTATTACACGGCCGTTTATTATCCCATATGAGTATTCAATCGAAGAGAGGTTAAAAGAACACCTCTTAATCATACGTTAAGTACCTTGATGATTTATTGAGTAAACTGTCACTATCTGACCTAATCAAATTTTTCCCACGGTTAATATCATAACGATAATAATTATGTACAAGCAGATTTTATTTCATGTATTTTCGTCACACTTTAACAAAGATTTTTTTGTTACAGTGGGCATCAGTTGCATCATGGTTCTTTCGACCATCAGAACCTCTACCACTAACGGCAATTGCAAATAATAACCAATTGTCACCAAACTCAACATCCTCACGTATCACAGTTCCATCTACTAGAACTAGTACGTCTCCAGCAGCATCCTCGGAGACTTCGGCTCCTCGACCTTCTCCAGCAGCTACTAGCGCTTTACACAGAGAAGAAAGAACAGATCGCGAACGTGTTTTCCAACCGCCCACAATTTGTACCGTAAGTCGCGTTTTTATTTTAAGCATCTTATATCAAGTCTTATTACAAGTATACTTAAATAAGGTAAAAAATCGCGGTTTAATTAATCTTATCGGCTACGTAGTTGCTCTAACTAATTTTCTCATTCGTGTTTTTTGTATGACCGGCTGAAATTTTCTTACAAACGCGTTCGGTAAATTTTCTAACGTTTAATTAAGGATTTTCTTAGAAAAAAAATAAACATTGTGTTTTTGTAAAGTGGTTAATTAAAAGAGTATACATCAGGATAATATAAAAACGTAACGTTAATTTGAGATAAATAAAACATTAATAATTAAAACAAAATCAAAGTCAGTACACAACGATTAAAAAAGTCTAAGAATCATTTTAATTGATCTCTACACTTTACGTTAATTTGATTAAGCCAATTTTGTTTGGTAAATGTCAATTATGTATGTGATACATAAGCTTGAAATGAAAATGTCATTTAACAAAAAAATATCATTAAAACGAAACCAAAATACATTTACTCGCAGTCTATTGTTACATATTGGAAATAAAGAATTCTATTAGCCCAATGCATTCAACGTTGCTCCGATTGATACGCTACGTGCGTGTTTTATAACGCGACAACCGGCAATTTCCTTTCAAGAAATGCTAGTCGCTTATATGTCACCGTGTCCACACGCGATTACATTGTAACAACACTACATCATAAATATATATAGTTAACATATAATAATTCATAAGTACAATTTATCACCCTAACACACCAGCCATCATTCAATTTTACACCTATTGAGTTGACTTCCGCATGCGTTTTAAAGGAACTGATTATACAGTACCGAAAACTTTACATTATGTGTGTTTTTTTTACATGTTTCTGACTGCGTGTTATTTCGTACTCATATAAATAAAAGATTACAAAGTCTGTGTGCCACTTTTTTGGCTTTGAAGACATACGAAACCACAATACCAGTTGGAAGACAAGCACCTCAATAAACACTTTTCAGAAACAATGCCAACAGTACTTTATAATTAAGTAGTATAATAATTATAAACATAATGCTAATAATCAAAGCTAATTCTTTTGTAACTTTATTACAAAAATCATCGAAGTTTAATAGTATTAAAAAAATATAATAAAAATTTAACATTCTATAAATTATGCTTTTAATCATCTTTGTACATAATTATCAAAATATTCTTTACGTGTTGGTTGTTTAAACAACAAATTTGATTGAGTTGTTGCCAAACGGTAATAACAAAATACTAATAAACATGAATATGACTAATCGCAACATTAATTAATGCAGAAACCATTAATCAATTATTAATAGCAATATGTATTTGAGCAGTCAAAGAATAAACCGACGATAATTAATTTAAATAGCAATTAATTAAAAAAATAATAAAAACCGTTTATTTTAGACGAAATGTGACATTAAAAAAAATTATATTTAATGATTTTTTTAAGGTAACTGGTGTATATATTTATTTATTACAATTTACAAGCAAGTTTTCGAACTTGAGTTAAGTTAACACAATGTTTTATTCTAGATAATTTGCGTGTATCGTTATTCAGAGCTCGGAACAAACTGATTAATTGCGCCGTGAAGTTATGCTTTTATAGACGGATCGATAAAACTGGTTTCCAAATCTCCGGTAAAAGAGTCCTTCCAAAAGAAATCCGCATTAAAACTACAAAAATTCTTCGGAAGTAAAGAATTCCCCAAAGTAACATTCCAAAATCGGAATTTTTTGCATTAAAATCTCTTATACAAGATAAATCTATAGTCATTATTAAAGCTGGCAAAAAAACGACACGGTTATTATGAATCGATCAGATTATGATAACAAGATCTACAATCTTCTTGCAGACGGGTCGCATAAAGTAAGTTCCAAAGATCCTTCTTCATCTATTAAAAGGTCACCTAAAATTTGTAAGTCTAATATTCACTTGCGACCTATTGTCAGCGGTATAAATTCACCTACTTATAAAATCTCTAAACAGCCTGCAAGTTTATGAAAACCTTTAGCAGAAAAAAGTAATTTATTTCTACTCAATTCAGCGGATTTTGTCCAGAAGTTCTAAACGACGTAGTACCTATTATCGAAAAATGTTTGACTTTTACATATTTTATTTTTCGAGAAAAGTTTTACTCACAAACATCAGCAACCGCCATGGGTTCTCCGCTTTCATCGGTCGTTGCTAATATTTTTATAGAAAATTTTGAAAAAAAAATTTTATCCACATTTTATGTAAAACCTAAGTGCTTGTGCAGATACGTTGATGACATCTTTGTCATTTGACAACATGATCCTTCTAAGCTCAACGAGCTTCTATGTCATTTAAACTCAATTTATTTAATTTTACTATGGAATTAGAAAAGAACTCTTTTTTACAATTATTGAATGTTAACAATTAAGATGGTTCATTAGCACATTTACTTTATCGAAAACCTACCCACACAGATAGATATTTAAATAGATTGTCTCATTATCACCCTTCTCAGAAATTATCAGTAGTGAATGTAGTGATGTTTAGTATACAGAACTGTTTTCTTAAGTCAACCCCAACATCTTCAAAAAGAGTTCAATCATTTAACTAAGGTGTTAGTCGCAAACAATTACAATAGAAAAAATATTAACCCTCCGGTTAACGGGTGGATTCAGAATCACGCCGTTCGACGGGTTGGGTCTCTCAGACTCAAACTGTGTTTTATTTTTGTCTTCTAATAACACATTGATATCCCCAGTTTCTGGTATGCATTTGTTACCCTGGTCTATTTTGCACTGCTAAGAGTAAAAATAGTTGTGAAAAAAACATTAACTTGGCAGTTCCCATTTATTAAAAAAAAGTTACATGTAATGCAAGTTTTCAAAAGAAATTATAAATTGAAAAAACGAAAATGACAATAACAATAACATACAATTATTTATAAAGTACATGGCTAAATGAGTGTAAAAAAATAAAATAAGTGTACAAAAATTTGACACAAAATATTGAATACAAAATTTAGTTAATCAAATTTTGCCGCACAGTCAGCGCACCATGGTTTTGTGTGTTCCAAACAAATACAGGAACCACAAAACTTGAACGAACATCTTGATTTTCGGTCCTTGCAAAATTTGCACCTTCTTCGAGCAGTTGAAGTCGTCGGTCCGGGGATCTTCGGTTACTGAAACACCTGAGAATTTAGCCGCTAATAGCCATACTTTTAGTGACAGATTTGGCATATTCGCTCGTGGTTTCATGTTTTCTATCACTAAGTCTTTGCCTAAATTTTTCAAAAATAGTTGTCTGCTTTTTGAAAATTTTATATCTGGAATGTTCGTTTTATTTATTATGAATGCGTTTATTATTCCTACGTTGAGCATGCCGAAAAAAAGCATCAATCTTGTGTTTCGACCTACATTATAAGATATAACCATCCTATCGACTACATTAACACCGCTTTTTGTGGAATTGTAGAATGTTAGTAGCTCTAGTTTTTTTTTATCACCTGTATTTTTGTCTATTTATTCGTCGTAGTGCATTGATGATTGAAGTAGTGCATTCTTGACTTTTTTCGAAAATATGAAGTAAGTGTCATATCGGCATGGTATGCAAAAAATGAAGACTGTACAAGTCTATTATTAACACTTTCGACTGAATTGTATTGTAACAACTACAGTTAGGCAGTAATCATGCAACAAACGACTTACAGCTTACACGCTAGTAAATCATCGATCCATGGTAACATTACTTCCAGTTCCTGAGATGTGGTTCGTCATTTTTAGAATGACAGCTGTTACAGAATCGTCTATCTGAAAAAGACCTTCAGGTTGGCTTCTAGCATACATCTGGTGTAAAATGTTTTGCATCCACTGTAGAAAACACTTTGATCTCATATTTATTGGGTTTATTTGAAATGTAGATACGAAAGCCACATCCTTTACTAAATCTTAACATTTAATCTAGAGTCACATATTTACCAATAAATTTTTGCTGAGATAAGCTAGCAAGAAATAATTAGAGCCCTAAGTTCTGCTCAGACCAAAATTCGTATATTTTTTTTACCCCTCATGCTGAAAACCGACCATACATACAGCGAACCGATAAACGCCTTCATTTCCACTTTATTAGTAAGTACAACGTCGTATTTATTCTTGTATTTTAGTACTATTTTTTGTATATACAAATTGGTATTTTCGATAACGGTGTCCAAAATTTTTTCAAAAAAGAGCATCCAACACTGAATTGGCGTGTTTGAGTTTCTTGCACCTGCACGAACACCAGGCAATTGGGTAACGATATTTTGCTGCTTTGTTTAAAGTGGTTGGCCTAGGCATACTTTTTCCACTTGGTTCCATCTCCTCCATAAAAATACAGAAATCTGAAGGTTGTACTAGAAGTATCTGATTGGTTGCCATCTTCATCTAGTTCTTCTTACTCCGTATTTGTATCGTGTTCGCAAGTTATGTATTCTGCATCTTTTTTTTCTGACTCAGATGCTTCAGAGACGTCCAGAGCTAGTACTTCATCGTAAAGTGCCTGTAGTAAGTAAGAAAGTCACAAGTGGAAAGCGTCAGAAACCGTTCCGTGGAACCAAACGTCCCTTGTCTTGCTTTATATAGTACGAGCCAAGTTTATAAAGAACGGGGATTCCTCAACAAAAGATAAACTGTTTAGAGTAAGAAATATAAATAAAAGTTTGCTAACATGCAAAACAAGCAGAAACGATAAACAATTGAAATTTAGGGACTTACCCGTATACAAAAGATTTTACGTGAATACTTAGAAACTAGAGGAACGCCCTAAAAGTGTTTTAGTCTTTTTACGAAATACGAGAAAATAAATTATAGGAAAAAAACTTACACAAATACACGGGTTGGGTCTGACAGGCCCAAAGCGCTTCTTGCAGTCAAACGAAAGATGATAAAATTAAGGAAAACCTGTCTATTAAATTTTATTAAAGGTACTAAAAAGCTAAAGAACTTAACAAAAATTATTTTAAAAAATACAACAAAAAAAAGATTTAGCCGGTCAACCAGAGGGTTAAACAGTCTATTACAAAGTTTACGTCTGCCAAGCCAAGAGTAACAACGGAATCTAGGTCTCAACCAGTGTCTTTCGCTTATCTACCATATGTACCACAGACCGTATAGTAAAATGTTGTCTAAACACAACATTGTTACTCGGTTTTTTACTCATCCTAAATTGGATCAACTCTTAAATCCGGTGAAAGACGTTATTCCTTTTCAATCTGATGGGGTTTATAGCGTTCCTTGCTCTTGTGTTCGTGCATACATAGAAGCGTGGAAATTTGTATTAGGGAGCATCAAAGGTGTAATCGTCTTAAACAATGTTTAAAGCCAGCGTCGGCAGAACACACACTAGAAATGGGTTATAAAATTAAGTTTGAAAACACAAAAATTTTGGCAAATATTTCAAATAACTATAACTGAAAAATTAGGAAATCGATTAAAATAATTAAAAAACTTTTGAATATTCACCGAGTTTCTAGTTTTCCTTTACCGGAGATTTGAAAACCAGTTTTATGGATTGGAAGCCGGTTTATAAAAGTGAAACTTCACGGCGCAATCAATTAGTTTGTTCCGGGCTCTGAAGATATTCACTGCGACGTGTGACAAAAGCTCATCTTGTGTAATAACGACAACACAGGAACTATCCAGAATGGAAAATTATATTAATAATGCAACTTGTGGAAACCTAAATTCTACTTGAGCTAAGTTTTTCGTCAGGCAGTATAAATTAAATTAAATTGACAATTATAAAACTAAAGTAACCAAAAACAATAAATTGTAAGAGAACTAGATAATTGACGCAAGTTTATTTAGTTATAGCATTTGTTCAAAGGTCTAAAGGAAAACCACAATAAAAACTCTAGACATAGCTTAAGTGTAATTGTTTTAGTCTTCTTAAAGCTTATATCATGAAGAGTGCCAAGTGCATTTTTGGCAATGGCAGATTTAGTAGGCTGAAGTAAACGAAGATGTTTTTTCTGTTTTTTTTAATCTCGTTTTTATAATTCTACCAATTTCGTCAATATATAACTTGCCACAGCTGCATGGGACTTGGTATACTCTACAGGTGTTTTATCTTTTATAAGATTTAACAAATTTTTAATTTTAGTTGTAAACAACTTTTCTCTTATATTTTCTTAGTGTTTTTCCAATTTTGTCACTTATGTTGGAAACAAAAGGTAGAATAACAAGGTTTTGGTTAATAGTTGAATCATTTGTTAAAGTAGGTCTTGTCTTTGGTCAAAGAAGCTTTTTATTTTTTTTTTTATTAAAACCATTTCTTATAAAAATTTTCTTAAGATGATCTAACTCTTCTTGTAATTTATCTATGTGACAAATTATCGTTGCACGATTATATAATGTGCGAATCGATTCAAGTTTCTGAGCTGGCTGATAGTGAGAAGTTGCGTTTATGTATGGCAAAATATCGCAAAAATATCATCTACATATCTAAACCATAATTTTGATTTTTTAGATGCAGATTTTAAACCTTTTACTTCAAAATTGGCGATCCCATTGCTACACTATCTATTTGTTTGTAGTTTTTATTATTAAACAAAAAGAATGATGTTGTCAAACAATGTTCAAATAACTTGATGATATTATTATCAAACTGCCGTTGCAAAAAACGTAAAGTATCAACTATTGGTACTTGAACAAACATGCAAACCAACCAGTAAATCATTTGAAGATAATTTCTGTTTACTAGTTACTTCAATAAAATGTTTTGTGTTCTTTATAAATAAACTAGGTTTTAGTATAGTGTTTAAATAATCAGGTAAAACTTGTCAATCCAATACAGCTGACAATTGGTCGAAGAGATGCATTTGGCTTATGTATTTTGGGTAATCAATAGAACCTTGGAATAAGATAATTCGGTGGTTTGTTTCTTAATAGTCTCAGTTGATAAATGACTTTTTTTTAACAATTTTATAGTTAATAATTTGAATTTCTTATTGCGATTTTGAAATAGTTTTATGTAAGATGTGAGATCATTAAGTAAGTAGCTTTTCCTTTGTCTGCTGGTACAATTATAAGATTATTGGTATATACACATTCGGAAATCCTTCTCGAGTGTTCCCTATCTTTCGGTATATCTTCTAGAAGATGGATAACAACTTTCAGAAGGCTCTTGAATTTGCCTATTTGTTAAATAAATTATTAATTTTACTTATCGGTCTAGATCTGATACCATTTTCGTTATTTTGTGGTCTGAGGGTACAAAAGATCTTCAAGAAATTTCACCATTTGATAGTTGCTGAAGAGAGTAGGTACATTTCGTAAGGGTTAAACTTGCTTTTTCACAAATCTTTTAAACTCCCGGAGTTTTGATGCCATTGTCAAACATGCACTTGGCACTCTTCATGAAGTAAGCTAAAACAATTTCTAAAACAAAGAACTGGCAATCAAGAAAGATTAGAGAAGCAATTGAAATTATTAAATATTCTAACAATTTTAACAGAGACAGTGGTTGCGAGCTGTCTGACACCTGGTTATCCTTTAGACCTTTGAGCAAATCCTGTAGCTAAATAAACTTGCGTCAATTATCTAGTTCTCTTACGATTTATTGTTTTTAGTGACCTTAGTTTTATAATTGTCAATTTGAAAAAAATCACTAATATGTTTTATAGTGAAACTTTTATGTTTAAATTTTATATTTGTTTGTCGCAGATTTATAAAACTGAATTAAAGATATGTTAACATTTATTGTCGTTTAATTCGCAGAATTTTGTAAATAGTCAAAATCTGAAAAAAAGTAACAAATGCATAAAATGTAGCTTAACAAATTAATTAATTCATCAATTAAAGTTAATATATTTAAGTAGAAGTCTATACAAAGATAAGAACGTTTTTCGGATCTAAGAACCTCTAAAGAGTTAAGTAATCAGTTTATGAACCAAATCAAACTCTAAACTACAAAAAAGTCATAAAAAACCTGATAAAAAATTATTTTCTATAATTTTTTTAAAGTTAGTTATGATAGCTTTTGTAATTACCAACCAAACAAACAAAGATTTATGCTACTATTATAGCAATTTTTTAAAATACAACCGTAGCAGCCGAATCAAAAAAGCGACTTGAGGTCTTTTTTTTACGTTAATTATTAGTATCAATATTTTTTAGTTTTGTAATTTCTAAGCTTTTTTATCTATCTACAAATTATTTGTGTATAAATACTTATTGTATTTATAATTTAATAATAAAAATTGCTTTTAGTATCTGAAATTTACGACTTAAAAACAAGCGTGGTTAAACATTAATTTAGAAAATGGAATAACTTTACTTTGTTTGATTCGTTTTTTTTAATATTAACAATTTAAAAAAAACACAAATTGTTAGTTTATTTTCAAAGTAATTTTTGTTGTGATTTCATTTCAATACAAAAGCTTCTGCTCAGAAAAGATTTTGTTGTATCAATCGTGCAAAAATTGCGTCCCTGAGTCAAAATCAAAAATTTAAACCGATGACTGTTACTTTTAATGTTTTTTTAATCACTTTAGACTACAATTATTTCAGTACTGTCTCTATGTATTTTATAAAATGCAGAAAAACTTGTTTTTCAAATAAGAATGTATTTTATCAAAAAAAAATCTTTTCCTCTTCAACCACGAAATTAATTTTATCAAACCAATTGGCATTTATTAAAAAAATCAAAGCTAATGAATACCACTATTTTTATATAAAAGTATTAGTAGGTAATCATTTTTTTTTGTAGAAATAATTTATACCTTAAGCAAGTGTAAAATATTTTATAAAAAGATATTTACTTTTTTAAGGTTTCTTTTGTGCGTTAAATTAGTACGGGCTGATTCTATAGAGTTTTTAGGACAGTATTCAATAGTACAGTCGCTAATCGATTCGTGTCGCCGTATTCTTAATTAAGTCTATTGTGGCAGGTTTTCTCGACAAGTGTCCTTTGTGGAATCTTGTACTACCTTGTGTCATAAACACCGTGACAAATTTTCTATTCTTTTCTGTGCTTCATTTTTGCTATATTGATTATGTGCTTTGGAAACGCTTAAATTTAACAGTCTATCGATGTAAGCTGTGTGTTTTTTAATTAATATGGTTAAGGCGTGAACATATTTGCTTGTCTTTTTTGATCTTCTTTTGTGTACGATACTTTACACAATACCTAGAATAGAAGTGTCAAAATAGCCGATATTTTTAAACGCCGTATTTTATACAAAGGACCCTTTTCAATAGTACTTAACAAAAGACCCTCGAATTTTTCTAAATGACTTTCAAAATTATATTGACTGAGTGACATTATAGATCTTTGTCACTTAAAGAGGCGCTTATACGTACTATATGAGAATATCTTCCATCTCACAATGACTTCAATTTCTTCCTAATATTTATTTTTTTAAATACATTTCACGTCGATATTTAATGACGGAATGACATGATCAGCAACATTGTCTGCTTCGACCTTTACCTGAAAATCTTGGCGTCTTTCATAATTACGTCGTGTTTTGTAATCGTAGGTGTGAATAAAATGCAATTAAAATATAAAATTAATGATAGTATTCTATGAGAACTTTTAAATATGTCAAGTTTGATAATTAATAAGTAATATATTGTTCATATTAAAAACTCGCTTATTTTGACCCATTACGCATAAACTTATGATTACATTGATTGAAAGTAACGTTACCCGTTATTTAACATTTTTTAAATAATCGCTTTTGCAGAATGTTATGGTTATGAATAAGTCGCATCCCTCAATTTCTTTAAATTATTTATCGTGTGAATAGAAAACAAAAGCTGTACGGTTTCCACACATGCTTATGCACGCAACTATATTTGCATCGATTATTTATTTTCTTGTAGAATATTTTAATTCTTTAGTTGATACTTATTTCATTTAAAAATTTTTTTTTAAACAATAACATAAATTAAAGATAAATTTTATTGTTGTGTTAAAACTATTATTCTTTTAGGAAAAAAACGAAAGAAGGCCGTAAGCATAAAATATTCCTAACATTTATTATTAGGGGAGGTGCGAGTACTGTACACCGCTTTATTTCAATTGGGCATATCTTTGTTATTTTTTAAGAGAGTTGGACAATTTTTGCAATAGGGAATAAATAACTTCGTTATTAATTTATTGCTAAAAAAAGAGTGAAGAACTTTTTTTCGTCGGTCCCGGTTTCGGGGATGGTAGGATTTTTGCAATTTGTTTTTTATTCCATTCGTACGACTAATCTCTATAAAAACTTTTTTTTGTTGCATGTACTGGACCTTCACAAATGTTTCTGTGACTGGTGATTTCTCTGACTGATAACACAAAAAAACGCCTTTTGCCGATTTCCGCCTTCACTACGACGAACAATCCTTCAATTAGGATCTTAATGTTGACTTCATCATCATCACTATCCTTTTTTTCATTTAAATCCTTAATAAAATCGCCACCCTTATCTTCTGATTCGGAATGATACAAGCCTTCAACTTCGGTTTCTGTAACAGAAGGTTTATTGATGCTGTCGTCAAAAATCTTCCGCTTTACGGGTGTTCTTAATACTTGGCCATCTTCTTTTCCTTCGTCCACTTTTGCAGGAGTTGCAGTTATAGTTGTTTTGTCCCTTTTTCTTCTACCACTCTTGAGTTTACGCGCTTGAGCCTTGAGGAAAAAAAACCTTCATTTGACTAACACCTTGAGCTAAAAAAGAGGTACTAGGTTCAGGAAATGAAGCAACTGGGGTAGTTTATAGAGTTATAGACAACCTATCATCTTAAGCCATAAATCTAACTGACGAAAGACTAAGAAGAGGACGGTCTGTCACGTAGCTACTTAAGAAATCATCCTTATTAAGCATGTTATTGTCAAAAGGCCAGATCCCAGTCGCTTTAAAGCCACTGACAATGTTGTTAATATTGAAAGCTTTAGCGCACGCTTTTCCGAAAAGGCTATTAACGTCATACATCGAAATGGCGCGACTGGGGTTAGACAACATAAAACTGTTATAACATTTTTTTAACGATTTGTAAACAGCTACATTCAGAGGTTCAAGCTTCGAAGATAAGTGAAGAGGAATCGTTACAATATGAATAATATTTGTTTGGGCCAACTGAATCAGTTCCACTGCACATGGCTTTTGTGATTCTCATATATAAGCACGGCGGAGTGCAGGGAGATCGAGCGAACGTGAGTGACAAAGTGCTTCATAAAAATATTTCTTTGTTCATCCATCCAAATTTACATATAGAGCCTGTCGATCCTGGTGGAACAACATTTAACATATGAGCCTTGAAGTTAACACGTAAGAATATGAGAAAGGGCAAGACTGTATTTCTTGCAGCGTTGATGAACCAGCTTGCCGTGATGAAGATCCCTTATTCACCTGATGTTACTTGTTCGATTTGTTTTTTTCCGGTTTTGGTCAAAAGGTTTAGTAGTACGTTAACTCGGTTTCGTCCAGGATATAAACTTGCAATTAATCCTCTCCAGCATTTTTCTCAGGCCATGATTTTGCAAGTTTACAATTATTAGCCAACGCAAGATTGTAAAATTTTTTTAGCTTGTAATTTTGTAAAGCCAAAATGCATTTTACTGGCGGTGACAATGTATTCTTAGAAGTGTTCTATGACAAAAGTTCAAACTTTTTAACAGTTTTTTTGGTCGTTTTGTAATGATCCATGACCTTTTTCATGACCGTGGAATTGAAAATCCTTTTCAGACGTTCTTCACCTTTCTTTCTTTGCGGCATATTCTGCAATCAAAAATCATTTTTACGTTTACACTGATAAACAGACATGAGGGTACAATGCACCATGGTGCACTGTATCCTAATGCATTGTTCCCCGAGTGTTCTTGTAAAAGAAAAAAAATTCTTCTTGATTATATTCTGTCTAAAAAACCATCACATATCCTTTGAAACAGATTAAAGAATTATACAATTTTCCATTCTGGATAATTCTTGTGTTGTCGTTATTACACAAGCTGAGCTTTCGTCACACGTTATAGTGGACATTTTTAAAGCCCGGAAGTCAGCGGTGGCGGAATACGCACTAGAAACGCGTTATCAAATTATGTTTGAAAACACTAAAATTTAGGAAAATGTTTCAAATTATTATCAACGAAAAATTAGGGAATCCATTAAAACAATTAAAAATCCTTACGATATTAACCGAGATTCTAGTTTTCCTTTACCGGAGATTTGGAAACCAGTTTTATCGATCGGAAGCCGGTCTATAAAAGCAAAACTTCACGGCGCAATCAGTTTGTTCCAGGCTTTAAAGACATCTACTGTGACGTGTGACGAATACTCAGCTTGTGTAATAACGACAACACGAGAATTATCCAGAATGGAAAGTTGTATTAATAACACAACCCGTGGAAATCTAAATTCCACTAGATTCAAGATTATAATGAACTCAATTAAATTAGAAAAATGTACCACTTACGCTGTACAACACAAGAAATAACACTCCAGAAATATTTAGTTTTGACACGCAAAAATGTAGTAATATTTATTTCCCTAGAACAAACAATGCGAGGCTTCAGCAGACGACAGATTTCAGTATAGCATCATCAGAAGTACTAAGACAAAAAAAAACACTTTTCGAGATAATAGTGGTGGTGCATAGTACTCTCTGGTGCACTGTACCCACATCTCTTCTACAACATTTAGTAAAATTAATTAATTTTATCTTTAATTAATTTAAGCTACTTATGTGCATACTCAAAATTTTAATAAATTTGTTGGAAAAGATATCACCTAGTCAGTTCTAGAACGCATTCGGTAGATAAAACTATTCATTTAAATTCCAAAATTGGTGAGAGAAATGAACCTATTTTACTAAAGAAGAAAGTCAAAAACTACAACTTCATTAGATTACTGCTTTTCTATTGCAAAATTTAGCGTACTATTGACGCGTTTCCTAAAGTATTTCAATCTAAAGTCATCAATTTTTCAAATGCTTTTAAGCGCTTGTAAGTCTGCTTTGAAGAGCTTCAGAAATATCAAAATGAATTTTATTTAAAAAACACAACCAAATAGTACAACAAAAAAATGGTCTATAAATACTAAATTTCCTAAATCTCGCCAGAGAAAGGTCAAACGTTATTTTGAAAAAAAATTGCTAGGATGAACGTCTCCAAGATCCTAAAAGTTTGTTTAAAGTGAGATCACGTTTCCATGAAATGAATGAAATTGTACCCAATTTCAGTGTCTTGCAACCTACCACTTTCCAAAACTTAAATGACACCGATTTGTTCGAAATTTATATAAAAAAGACATATCTATCTCATTTGCCAAAGAAATGATCAGTTTTCGATCTACTGCCAAGCACGGAGCAGGAGAACTTGCTGATTTATTAATTATAAAAAATCATTTTATTTCTTCAAGCTTTCCTAAAGTCTGCACTGCATTTCTGTTGTTTTTAACCATTGTTGCAACTATGGTTAGTGCTGAAGGATCATTTTCCAGATTAATAAAAACTGAAGAAATTTTATTAGACAAGAAAGGTTACGCAACTTAGCTATTCTATCTATCGTACAATCCATGGCCCAAACTTTGAACTTTGATTATGTCATTTATACCTGTGCTGAACAGAAAGTTCAACTCAATTTTCTTGATATGATTTCATTTTTTTCTGCCTTTTTTTTGTTAAAGAAATTTCCAAAATTTTCTACAGCACGCGCGACTGGGACTGGAAATATTCAATCTAGCCTTTTTTTTGATGTTGGATCTTGATCAGCTCTTTTTGAACAACCTGGTTGCAGTAATAGAACTGATAAATTTATTATGTGAACTATAATTTGTAGCTTCCTGAAGTTCCTCTTGGGAATGTGATTAAGGGTCGTGCTCAATTAAGTAGACATAGTCAGGAACAATCGAAGGATGTTTTAAATAACAAGACTGCGTTTTTTATTGTGGCAGATTTTTTCCAAGCAATGGCAAGTAGTTGCCCGAACTGCAATCTGTTTATAAGTTGTTCGAAATTAGCTCTTAAAAAGAAATTACAACTTTTATAATAAAAAGCTTTAAATGATTTATCTAAAAGTTGTAAAAGCTGAGTACAATGGTTTGGGAGACAGAATACGATAATGTCGTTCCTAAATGCGAATTCAAGCATTTGGACATTGCTGCATTAAGAAGAATGCCCGTCTAACAACATTTTTTTCCTGCTGGTTTTTTAGGAACGCCTTGTTTCTTAAGCCAATTAAAAAATAGTTTATTATTCACATATGCGGATAATTTTTTTGCCAATTCAGAAACTATAGAGCAAACAAAAACCTGGTTGATGTAAACTCTTGCTTTTGTAATTATTTAATATATTACACTAATTTAGCTTCGTTTTTAGGTCCGAATGCACATGAAGGTTCTAAAGTCTTAGTTTGGTGGTTGTATCTTCAGAAATATTAAAATTGACCATTCTCCTCTTCTAACATTTCTCTTTCTTTTGAAGTTTGTGGCATATCTAAAGCATAAAAGAAAGTAACTATAACAGCCATTTATTCTTGCGCTTCACTCTATAATGGGAGATGGCGCAATCTGATAAAACAATGTTAGTGTCTATGTACACTTAATCTATAGATTTTAATTCTAACAAAACTTTTTTCAATTCTTAACAAGATATTCTTGACTTCTTAAAAATCAAAAATAGATCTTTCTTTTTTTAGATTTTTGTATTTAATTAATTTTGAAGCCATTGACAATTAAAAAAAAAGACTGATAAAACAATATTAGTGTCTACATATGTACATTTGATGTATAACTTTTAATTTTAATAGATCTTTTTTCAATTCTTGAAAAGATATTTTTGACTTCTTAAAAAATCAAAAATAAATCTGAGTACTTGTTTCTAATTAATTTTGAAACTATTGACGATTCAAAAAAAACCTACTTAATTTTTTGACTTTTTTGTTTTTCTATAAATATAAATTTCAGCTAGTATTATATATAAATCATTCAAAATTTTTGTTGTATGATTTGATGATAATAAGTTTTATATTTTTATGCACTATGCTTTGATAGTTTTAAAAAACAATTAAGAAAGCATCAACACAAATTCAAATTGTCTTAAAAACCCTATTTGAAGTGTTTTAATTTTTATATACTTTTATTCTATTCTACGTCCGTTAAAAAATGAATAAAGAATGTGCATTTTATGCATTAAGTGCACAAAAACATTTACACGAGTTTGTTTAGTTTTCTTACAATTTTAATATTGCTGTTTTTAAATTTACAGCTGAAAAATAATGCTAGTTTTATTCTTACTCGTTTAATAGCACAGCAACAGATTTTTGGCATTATAACATGACAAGGTGCATAATAAAGACCTAATAACGTTCCAACTTAAAAAATTGTTTTTATACTTGGAACTCGGAAATTGGTAACTTTTTTGTGTCTAGCTGTTCTCATTCTATATAACAAGCTAGATTCTGATACTCTGATTACTCTGCATGTCTGTTTCTGCTATTATCCGGCTGTTATAGGGCTATTAGTATACGTAAGCAACGTTTTTGCTATTTTTGAGTCATCTTGGCGTTATGAAACACTTATTGATGTTTTCAAAAATCTAACAGTGTTTATTGATTTCGTCTAATTTTTGAATTTTGTTTAGAGTACAAATATAACAAAATGATCTATTTTCTTCGGTTCTATACTATTTTTTATAATCAAAAGCACAATTTTTTTTTTAAATCTAGAACGTTATCAAATTGATTTAATTTTAAAATCTAAATTGACCTTTAAATTTAAAGTCTTCATCAAAGCATGAGACAACACAGTAGAAAACGTATTTACTAATAACAATGGTATTATAAATTACCGGATGAATTAGAAATTGAAATTGAATTACGTTGTTTCTGGAACAATATACTTACGTACCTTAAGGCTGTACTATTATGTGTTAATGCACCAATGCGTCAGATTGTTCTGCGCAGGAATGTCGAGGCATTAAAACCAGATGATTTGAAAACGCTTGTGCAGTAATACATTATAACCGCTGTTACTCTATAATTTTCCGTATTAATTAAAGAAAAACATTCCATTTACTATTGACGCTGAAGAAATAAAAGTACTTTTTTCTAAAGGTCCATATTAATTTTAGTAATTTGACAGTGTGAACGACAGGCGGCTTTTTACATGTTGAAAAGGCGTCAATGCGGCAATGACAACGTTTGATAAAGGATGTGACTAGTCATCTTCTTGATTAGGGCAGATCTTAGTTGCCTCTGTATCTTTGGATGATTTGGCATAAATCGTTTTAACTTCTTGTCCACTTTTATACACCAAAGGTGGAAGAATTAATATATTGTAATTATCTGACATAATATTAAGTCCTTGTAATAAATTTTCAATTGACGTATAATGTGTCATACCATAATTAAATTGCCAATAATTATAATTCAAACTTTGGTAATTTGTGCAAACATTGATAACATAAAAAACAACATTTGCGGGTTTTATTTTAGAAGTTCAGCTATGCAAATATCGTAAAAGTTTTAATAGAAAAAAAACCTGACCTCAACATCTCATTAGAGCAGTTTCCACAAATTTTGTGGTTTTATTCTTTTTATTATTAAGTTTGCTAACTACTCTTTGCGCAATTTAATAACGAATCGAATAGAATTTAACTTCTAAAGCATACTATCCTTTCAACTTTTCTAGTATAAGAATTTCCAAATGGAAACTAGAGATAGGAAGAAACCATCGCAACTTTAGAATCTTTATAAGAATTTAAATTAAGTCTATTGTAGAGAAAGATAGAAACGTTAAAGTCAATTTTAAAATTATTGAATTTTTGTTTAAAGTTAATACAGTATCTGATAAAGTTTGATTATTGGTACAATCTTAAAAACTGTTGCCAGTATGAACCTTTATAGTTCATGTTTGAGATAATAATAACAATTACGCTGTATTTACACCAAATTACGGTTTAATAGTAACCAACGTTATTACTTTTACAAAAAATGTAGAAAATAAAATATTTCCAAAGAAAATATGTTTCAAAATATTAAGTAATAATTTTGTGGTCATTTATCTACAATCAACTGTCGCATGGTGGCACAGATTTTTCTGTGTGATTAGGTTCAAAATAACTGCAGTTTAGTAACTGTTGATAGGATTATCGTTTTTTGCAGTTTTGCGTAAACCCATCTTATCTTTTGTTCCTACTTAAGTTCAATGCATGTCTACATACTTGTTTACTTTAGTTGACCAATAAGTAAATATTTATTTTTAGTTTTTTGTTATGTGGTGTTAATTTGTGTGATTAATCTAGACGAAATTTAATTAGAACAAAACAATTTTTTTTTGTTAAAGCGTAGATTTCAAATTTGTGTAATATATAATAATTTCATTTTTACTTTTCAACGAAAGTGTAATCGCACCGATTAGATTAAAAACTATCGTAAATAGATTTTTTTACCTACCGCGCCAATTAATTACATCGAGAATTCGATGTAAAACTTTAAATTATACTTGCTATTTAATTTAATTGATTATCCTGCACTACATAAATAATAAACGGAAACGCTCAATAAAGTTTTTATTGACTTTTATAATTGCTGGGGGTACCTATGTTATTATACACTTATGAATCTGCTGATAGTTCAGAAATTTGCATATCTGATAAACTAGTACACTTGTTCGTTAAACTACCACAAACACTTTAGGCAAAATTTGCTAATTAAATTGGAGGCAAACAGTTACGGTAAAAAACTAAACACGGGGGCTTCATAAACTATACTTCTTTCTAAATACTGCCTTTGTTATTTACGTGTCATCGATTATTTTTACCGTTTATTAGACACAATGTATCATTATCCTAATATTAACTTAATATTACAAGAATTTTTGAATACTAAGCAGACTGTGTTTACAATCGATTAAATATGGTAGTTTTATTATATTTATTATACATTACAATTATTGTACAATAAATGTCTTTTTCAGTTTTTAAAAGACTTGAGGAAACAAATCTTTATCATCGTTTACAGAATCAACAAGATTTAGATTGTCGCTAAGGAAATTTTTGACAAGATTCTTTAAAACTCAAAAAATGCTAAACGTCTACACAAATGTTTGCTTGAAAGAAACTTTAGTATAATTAAGAAATGTATAGTTTTTAGTACCGTAAAATTCAAATGCGTTATGTTGAGTTTAACATTTTAATTCGTTTTGTCATTAAACGTATCAAAAATGCATGAGTTGAATTTACGAGACATATTAAGTCAGTCGTTTTAAACTTAACCGTAATGGAACAAAACAATTTATATTTGTTCAAAAAGTATTGGTTTTGTAAATTTTTTTGGTCATATCATACCATACATACCATAATCAGTACCTTTTATACCCCTAAAGTATTAAAATTATATTAATTTGCTACATTTAATTTGAATACCTCAAGTTTATTCTACACTGTTGATAAATTTCCTTCACTCTCTCTTGCATTTGGCTAGTTGGGTGGCTTGAATCCATTTTTTCCTTCTCTTTTCCAGTATTTTCAACATGTCAGTATTCCACGTTTTGCATAGTCTGCCTCTTCTGTTTTTTTCAGTGGTTCTAGATTCCCATACTCTTTTGGTCTGTCGGTTGTTATCCATTCTTATCATATGTCCGAACCATCTTAGCTTCCTTACTGCTATTACTTTTCCCAGGGTTTTATGTTTAGTTTTTCTTTTTACCGTGTTCCTTACTGTATCTATCCTCGTATTCGTTACTCTTCTTGAATATCTCATTTCAGCCGCTTGGATTCTGTTTCTCTGTCTCTTGTTAAGTATCCAGTTTTCACACCCATATTCGGTTTTGTTGGATACTTGTTTGTTATTTAAGAATTTTTTGCTGAGCTTATGTAATACTCATAGAAGAAAGTACCATGGGCTCAGGCTTGGCTCAGGCCGGGCCCAATTTTGTACAAGCTTAGGCCAAGCTTGGTTCAGCCTTGGTAAAAGTCTGGAATGATAATCATGGTCCAGTCATGATCGCCAGCCCTAGGCCATGCTCAGTTGCCAAGACTGGGCAATGATCGGCTGCCAAGACTGGACCATGTTTGGTTGCCAAGACTGAGACATGCTTAATTGCCAGAACTGGGCCATGCTTAGTTGCCAGTACTGAGCCACGCTTAATTGCTAGAACTAGCCCAAAATTAAATGCCAAGAATTAGGCATTAATAAAACATTGGAATAAATAATTGTATCAACGTATTTACACTTTATTGTTATTACTCGTATTATGTACTATTTAAATTACATAAATTACTATCAAACGCAGCTTCTGCACCATTCTCAGATTCACGATGCAGGGCACTAATACCCAGACTCTGAGCAACTTTCGTAGAATTTAATACGGTAATTTCACTATCTTTACTTTCAGGCCTCAGTGACGCTGTCCAAATCATTTGTTTTGTACGACTTTTTGAAGCGACGTAATCCTTGGGCATGATCCTCTGAAATGACAATAAATTATATTACACTATTACAATAACACTAGGCATCATTACTTCTATTGTTAGACTAAATTCAATTACATTGGGTTTCCATGGAATAGCCAAGAATGGGTTATGCAAACTTGGTCCAAGCTTGGGTAAGAATTGGATCAAGTTTCGGTCCCTATGGAATGGCCAAGCCTTGGTTATCCAGGCTTGGGCCAAACTTGGATTCTCATGGAATGACTAAGGATGGGTTATCCAAGGTTGGGCCAAGCTTGGCTAATAATTTGCATGGCCGAAGCTTGGCCAAGTCTGGGCCAATACAGGTACCCCAAAGTTAGGTTTCCCAGTACCGGCCCAGGTCTGGCCCCGTTGTCTAACTCTGGGGTTTCCTGTATGGGTAGTATTCCCGCATTTCCTAATTTATTATTAATTTCATCTTCTAGATCAGCTTTTCTCAAAGTGTGCTCCTCGGAGCCGTAGGGCTTCGTGGAGTATTTTTGTGACCTCCGCGAGCAAAAATTAACAAATTTCTCAGGTGTACAACTCATTTAATTTTTAAAATGTTTGTCAAATGCTAAACGTATGTTTTTTATTCTCTCTGAACAAATTTCTTCTGGCAACACTGATCCTATTTTCAGTCATATATATCATATTTACATAAATCGTAAAACACAAAAAAGGAGAAAGTATGACAACAGTTACCCAGATTTTGGATTTATGAATGCTGATAATTGTCCTCAGTGTGTTTTGTGTAATAAAGTTTTACCAAACACTTCTGTTTCTTGCAAAAATGCTTTGTTATTTCTGATCTTTGCATCCGGAATATAAAAATAAGACGACAGAATTTTTTACGCAAAAACGCGAGGTGCTTTTAAGAACAAAAAACGCTTATGCTCCAAGCTTCCTACATTGTTTTGTACAAAATTGCAATGACTGAAGAGGCTCACATAATACCAATAAAACTTATAAAAAACAAAATGTATGTTTGACGAAACAACTGTTCATAAAGCCACTTTCAAATGATACAGCATAGAAGATTTCTTATATAAGATAAAATTTGAGCTATCTTCTCGTCTAAAATCTGGTAAGTTTTTTCTAAAAATGGACGAATCCAATGATGTAGCAGGGTTATCAGTATTGTTAGTATTTGTACGGTATCAATATAAACATGCTATAGCAATCCTTGACTTTTACTTATTTGTAAGCCGTTAGAGAGTAATACCACAGAGGCTGAAATTATTTAACCTTGTTAACAACAATTTTTGCGAAATTAGATTACCAGTGGACTATTGGATAGATGGAGCAAAAACGCTGTTGCAAAGATCAAAAAGATTGCTAACAACTGTAGCAGCAGTCACTTTTATAATTCACCATGCTATCAAAAATTTTTTTAAACCTGGTCTTGACGAGTCAGTGGAAATAGTAAACTTTATAAAGTCTCGATTTATAAATATGCGGTTATTTAAGATATTGTGTGATAATATGGATAACTTGCATACATCTTTACTACTTCACACATAAATACAATGGCTATTTGGGGATAAAATTTTACTTACGTTGTTTGAGTTGCGAAATGAAGTAATAAAATGCGGTTATTCAGAATTACCTAGTTAAAAAACATATTTTCTAAACTAAAAGAAGTTAATCTGTTTCTACAAAAAAAAACACAGAATTTTGGCTTAGTAGCGTAAAAAGTGGAGACTGACTGCTTTCCAACATTAAAGGAATTTGGTTAACAGTTAGAAACAGTTGAGTTACCTAAAGAAAGATCAAATGAGATTATTAAGCATCCTATACACCTATGTGTTTCTGTGACCCAATACTTTCCAAATTCAGAGAAGAACCACATGGTTTTTCACGGCAAAAGTATGAAACATTTATAGATTTAATTTCAGACTATATACTAAAAGTGAAATTTGAGAACTGACCACTGTCAAAATTTTAGTATAGCCTTAAACAAGAGTATCTACAGCTGTCAAAAAAAAGTTATTTCTGTTCTTTTTCCAGTCAGCACATAGCAAAACTGGGTTTTTTTCGTACGTGGGCACTAAACCATCGAGATCGCTTGGATGCAGAACATGATATAACACTCCAACTCTCTTCTATATTCTGCGTTTATGTGTGCGTATTTGGTCTTTTACTAACTCTACGATAGTTTACTTTTGGGTATTAACTTCTTTATTTATTTTATCAACGAAAGTTGTTTCTTATTTTACAGCTTCTTTTCACTCTTGTATCTCTGATTCTTTTCTTTTTAGTTTTGGTCACAATTGTGTAGCCAATTGTAGAATGTTCATTCTTGGATATAACTGTTCTGGGAATTTTGTGATGATTACGTTGGTATCTAGACAAAATTTTAGTAATAACTTTCTATTACTGTTTACCATTTCTCCCTTTCTTCTCTATGACGTCCGATAACTATATTCCAGTTTTGTGCTTTATTCCCCACTCTGCTGTTCATATCTTATATATATATAACTATAATCTTTTTACTTTCCTCCAGATCTTCTTGAAATTTTTTCCAAAACTTTGTTTTTTTGTTTTTGATTGCCATTTTCGTCTTGTCCATAGGATATTATAATGGTGTATGTTTCGTTTTGATTTTTTACTATTTCTCTACTTATTTTTTTTTGTTGTAGTGTTTCTCCTGTTGCTCTTTATCTACGATATCTTTTTCTTTTTCTTTTTTTCGTTTCTGTTATTGCTAATATCTCTATGTTAACTTTTGTAAATTTTTGTTAGTTTTATCTCTTTCTCGTTTAAACTCCTCACATTCAATGTTCCAAGTTTTTATGTTATTGCTTTGTTTTTGTCGTTAAATTTTTGTTCGTTACCTTTGAATCCGTTTTGTTTAGTTTTTACTAGTTTTTTGTTGGTGCCGTTTTAGTAATTCTTCTTATTTGTTGTTCCAATGTTTTTCCTTTGTGGGATCTTTCTTTGATTGTGCGTTTGTAGATTCTGCTTATGTTATTTTTCCCTTGTGATTTTTCCTGTACAGTCTCCTTCTTTCCATGTTCTTTATTATATGTCACGTTTACTAGATCTTCTGCATAATACGTCTTACTGTTTATTATTAGTTTGTTATGCACCAAACTAACTTTCTGTCCTTGATTCCATGCGGCTTTTAAATGTGGTATTAATAATTTCCGTTCCTTTATTACTTTGTTCGTGTAGTCTTGTTCAATCAATATTTTGGATTCTTTTAATTTTTAGCGTTTTTTTGTCCCGTTTTTTGTTAATTTTAATATTATATTCCTGTTGTATCCTTTCTTGAACTTCCCCATTCTGGCTATTTCTTCTATGTCTATCTCTTCTTGCATGTTTACCCCTATTTCTTTGAGTATTGTTTTAATTTTGTTCTCTGTATCTTATTTTCTTTCTCTCTTCACCTTGTCCATTCATTTTTTTATGATTTCCTCCTCACTTCTCGTTCAAGGGTTTTAATTCTTTTGTGTTGCTAAATCGTTTGATTTTTCAGTACTGTGCTTTCTTCCTTAAGTTTTTCTACTTGTTAATTTAATTTTCTTATTTTCTCATTAATAAAATCTCATTTATTTTGGATTTGTGTGAACATTTCTTTAATTTCTTCCGTCTCCATAATTTCTGCCACTTATTTCTATTAATTTTAGTGTATTTCAGGTTTGTACAATGTTGTCTAATAACACTACTAAATGTCCAGCGGTAATTTTACAAATTTTGCACAATAAAATTTTGAAACTTTTTGTAATTTTTTTTAAGGATAAAATATTAGTAATAAGTCACAATACTCTAACTACTAACTTAAAATCAATATGAGAAAAAAATATAATACATAATACAACTACTTATTCATCACAATTAAAGCATAAATGTGCTGTGACACAATGGTTTATACAAGTGTGTTTATTACACTAAGAGACTGCTTACTGTTATTATTAGAGCGACAATTGTAGCACCTTCACCGTTTTTGAGATCTTGCAATGCTCTTAACTTGCATATTTTCTGAAATATTATGTTCAGCTTCTCTTTCCAACATTGGCAGTCAGGAGAGAGAAGCAGATCAAAGAAGATTGCTACAACCGATTGAAATTGCTATGCACCAACTCTTTCATCAAAAGCTCCACCACTATAAAAGTTACCAAAAAACAAGCTTTGATTACCAGAAATCTTGAAATGTCCGAATCTACTCTACTTAATATAGTGAGCACCAGCACTCACACAATCGTTAACACGATATCTAGCTACGACACTTTTACCGTTTACAGTTTTCACCTTGTGTCTCGCCTTACTAAAGTCTCATATGACTAGGTGTTGTTTCTACTCAAATAAAAAATTATCGAAAAAGTTCTGCTTGTGGAACCTTGTCTAAAAAATACTTTGCCTTATGACAATAATTTGAACAAATCAAAGGAGCGGATATAGGCTTACGACACTCTGCAGTTATAGACAATAACTAAAGTAAAGTTGAGTTTGAACCAAAATCTTAGTTCAGATATGTTGATATGTTTGTCATATGGCTTCATAACAATAAACTAAATCATTATTTCGACATCTATACTCTACACACGATAGCATTCAATTTAGTAGCCTTTGAGCGTACTGGTAACAAAATATGAAATTGGAAAATTAGGGCATTTTGTATATAGTAACAAAACGCATAGTAGTAGGAATTTAATCGCCAAACCCTACCATCATCTAGTAAAGAAAGCAACTGGTTTACATACTTTAGCAATAAGATATATAAGAGTGTCGGATAACAAAAATCTGAAAAAGAGTCGTTATAACAAAATGTATATAAGACGAAACAAATCCAAAAAACATTCGAAAGATCAACCAAGCCAAAAGTCAAGGATGACGTACCGCTTTTCACTGTCACTGTTTATTTACCATACTGACGAAACAAGCAGAATTCTAAAGAAACATAACATCAACACTGACTTCACGACCAAAGATATTCTGAATAATGAGTGTAGATTTTCAAAAGATAAACAAGAAGTCTTAAAACATGTCGGTGTCTGCTAGATGTTTTGTTTCTGTGGATCATATTATATAATACAGACAGGACGCTCAATTACAATTACGGCGAAAGAACATATAACTGGCTGCAAACACGGCAAAGTAACGAAATCAGCAATGGCAGAACACGTGTGAAACGAAGCACACACGCTAAACTTTGATAAAACATAGGTGCAAACGGGAATTATTTTCTACTTTCTTAAACTAATCTGCAAAGCTGTAGAAATAAAGAAAGAAAACCCTCTAAAAAAATCAAAATTTGTCACATGGACACGAACACTTTCTCTCGGTAATGGTATAAAGCACCGTCACTAATACTTTTGCAAAACGTGTTTGTTTAGATTTCCAAAACGGCAAAAACCAAGTTCAACTCCTTGTTTTGGGAGGAGAAACTAAGATTAAGCTTATAAAAAATTAGAATTTTATATTTATAAAGAAATGTGCAGTCAAAACTCATCATCAATTTTATGAACGTTTCCACAATTACAACTTTATCAAAAAAAAGTTACAGCTCAGAATTTTTTTACTAGCAAGCTTATTTCTAATTTAAAAAACAATGTTTGTTTATTATCAACTGCTGCAGCGACAAATAAAGGAGACCTAACAGAGCTTAATACTAATTCAGCGATTTACTTACCTCCATTTAATTTTTTTACAATAAAAAAACCTAAATTTTCAATTTTAATAAAAGAGATTTTGATAACTTCTATACGTAATATTTGATAACGATACTTTTAAAACGTGTATTCTTGAATAAAGTCAGACAACACAGTTTCGCTCTTGGCAAATGTATCACTGACACCATTTGGTGCATAGCTTTTCCGAAGGGCATTGGATACTCGGATTTACACCCGATCCAGAAGTCTATTAATGATTCCTTTTTAAAAACTTATCTTATGGAACTGTCTTCCGTTAAATCGATAAATTTTTCTTGCAGTTCCAATATATCATTTTCTTCCAAAATAATGACAGCGTAGGAAATGCTGAGACATTCTTCTTCTGTATTTGCGAACATAAAAAAACTAACTTTTTCTTGAAAGAGTTTATTTCGTCATTAGTTGTGGCTGTACAACACGTATTTGCTTCCTGAAGACTTATGTTCAGCGTTTTGAGTCTATCAAAAATGTCAGCTACAGATCCCAACCTTGACAAACATTCTTCATCACACAGCTAGTTTTTTATGTCACAATTTTTTTCAGTTCACACATCAAGGAGAAAAAAAAAACTTAAGAAACTTAGCCTTTATGAAATTAATAACTTTTATAACATCTTATAAATGGAGGTCATATTTTCCGGCATGCCTTCAGCAGCTAATGTTTTCCGGTAGATTACGCAATGTGTACTTCGACATTCAGGAGCAACTTTCTTTATTTTTGCTGCTAGTTCTGTCAAATTTCCTAACATAGCTTTTGCTCCATCTGTGCTTAAACCAATAAACTTTGACCAATGAATGCTTATTTTGAGCACATACTCATCAATCAATTGGAAAATGAGTTTCACTGTATGTGTTGTAATGAATTTGAAAGTGTAAACGAGCCCTGTATATTTTTTAGTTTAGGGACTTTAGCCACTAAGAAACGAGTTAACCTAAGTTTTAAGTTCCCGCGTATTGCGGTGTGTTTGCTTTTTGTAATCTCAACTAATAAAACCATGTTAAATATTACCATTGATATTGCCTACAACATCTTATAAACAACAGGTTATGGGCCCAGGCCTACGCTAAATGCGGAGTAATTTTTAAGTCGTGTTTTAAGTGTGTTTTTTTTTCGAATCAGAAAGATGTCGGGTTATCAGCTGCCTCCGATTGAAAAACTAAAAGGTCGCGAAAACTACGATACTTGGAAGTTCGCCGTTCAAACATATCTTGAACATGAGGAACTATGGGATGCTGTGTTGGGTACTGAAACAGATACAAAAAAAGTAATAAAAGCACGGTCTAAGATAATTTTTTTAGTTGATTCCTTGAATTACATGCACGTACAGTCAGCAAAATCTGCTAAAAACGCATGGGACAACTTAGCAAGTGCTTTTGAAGACACAGGCTTAACAAGTCGTGTAGGACTTTTGCGAGTTTTGATAACTACTACACTTGAAAACAGTAGTTCGGTTAAAGAATTTGTGAATAAAATAATCACAACGGCAAGTAAACTCTCAAATATTGTGTTAAAAGTCAGTGATGAGTGGGTATGCACTATACTTTTAGCAGGTTTACCAGACAGCTACAAGCCGATGATAATGGGCATTGAAAGCTTTGGCATTCCAGTCACTGCTGATTCTATAAAAACCAAGCTCCTACAAAACATTTTTGTGGTCGCGAGTGAAACTGACAGGAAATCTGTTGCCTTATATGGTCCCAATGGTTCAGGTAAAAATAAACAGTTTTCAAACAATCGTTATAAAAAGTCGAAAGGTGTTTGATGTTACCAGTGTAATAAATATGGTCATTTTTCAAGTAATTGTGACAAAAAGAAAAACAGTTCTGGAAACTCCGCTTTATATTCCGCATTTACTGTGTATGAAAAAGATGATATGGTATGGTATTTGGACTCTGGTTGTTCTGCACACGACAGCAAGTCAAAATATTCTCCGGGATGAAAGAAAATCTACCAAACTAGCTATCACTACCGCCAATAATGAAGAAATGTCTACAGACACTGTAGGTAATGTAAACTTATCATTGTCAGTAGATAAGAAAACATCATTTCAAGTAAGTGATGTATATTTTGTTCTCGAGTTGAATGTCAATTTATTATCGGTTAGTCAAATTGTCAAGAAAGGAAACACTGTATTTTTGACTCTGTTGGTGCAAAGATTCGTAATTCATCAGGCCAACTGATCGCAAGTGCTAGTCTTCATATTGTTCAACAAAAATAGCAGTCAAAATGTGAATGATTTTTTCTATTTTCCGAAAACTACATTGGCGGAAGAATATATTTTAGAAGAAAATTCTAATGCTACTGATGCAAGTTCTTCTGAAGAATATGCTGAACCAGATATTTCAGAAGAAGAAGAAGAGATGAATGATCAAAAGGAAGAAGTTGATCCCGATTTTGTGCCTCCGGTAACGGTACCAGAACTTCAAGAAGAATTATTTCCCCCTAGTCTGAAACCTCAACGTACCAGAAAAGTACCTGAAACATTAAAAGACTCTGTTACCTATTCAGCAGTTTTTAACGAAGATCCACTAACCGCAGAGGAAGCTCTCAATCGTTCGGATGGAAGTTTGTGGCTCGAGGCGATGCATAACGAATATGATGCCTTCATAGAAAACGGCACATGGGACCTAGTTGATTTACCACCAGGTAAAAAGGCACTTAAATGTAAATGGATATTTAAAACCAAAATGAAAGAAGGTCATTCTCAATATAAAGCAAGATTGGTTATTAAAGGTTGTGACAAGCGAAAGAGTATCGATTTTGAAGAAACGTATTCTCCAGTTATTCGATACACTTCGTTAAGATATTTGCTTGCGTTTGCTGCAGAACATGACCTTGACATTGACCAGCTAGATGCAGTTACAGCCTTTTTACAAGGTGATCTGAGTGAAGAGATTTATATGATTCCTCCAGAGCAGTTCAATCACACCAATAAAGTATGTCAATTGAAAAAATCTTTATATGGATTGAAACAAGCAAGCCGCTGCTGGAATCAAAAATTAGATCTTTTTCTCAAGAAAATTGGCCTAAAACAATCAAAAACAGATTCATGTATTTATTACAAAATTACAGAAAAACTTGAGCTAGTTTTGGCAATATACGTAGATGATATGATCTTACTGTCAGATAATCAAGCAGCCAAAAATAATTTAAAGAATCAACTAATGAACAATTTTAAAATGAAGTACATTGGTGAAGCTAATTCGATTCTCGGATTTAAACTAACAAGAGACAGATCCAAAAAGAAAATTTGGATTAATCAACGTTCTTATATAGAACAGGTTTTAAACAGGTTCAACATGAGTAACTGTAATCCTGTGGATACTCCATTGTGTGCAGGCGAAAAACTTTCAAAACAACAGTCTCCAGTAACTTTGGAAGAAAAGAAGAAGATGGAAGATATTCCGTATCAAGAGGCAGTTGGAAGTCTATTGTTTGCCACACACATTTCTCGACCAGATATATGCTATGCAGTGAGTTGCGTTAGTCGTTTCAATCAGAACCCTGGACCTGCGCATTGGGCTGCTGTCAAACGTATCCTAAGATATTTAAAGGGAACAATTGATTATAACCTTGAGTTTAGTGGAAAGAAAACTACAGGGACGGATATAACAGGATATTGTGACGCTGATTGGGCCAGCGACCAAGATGATCGACGTTCAGTCAGTGGCTATATTTGTTTTAAGAACGGCTCACCTTTTTTCTGGAATAGCAAGAAACAACCCAATGTAGCCCTTTCATCAACCGAAGCCGAATATATGGCTATGTCGGCAGCAACACAAGAGGCTCTGTGGCTTCGTGGATTAAGTCAAGAGTTGGCACTAGCTTCGATTTGATATTGTTATATGTGGACAATCAGGGTGCACAAAATTTAGCGTTGAATGGTGCCTATCAAGCTCGTACCAAACATATAGATGTGCGCCATTATTTTATAAAAGAAAAAGTGACTAGTGGACAACTATGCTTAAAACATGTGTCGACGAAAGAAATGATAGCCGATTCTTTTACGAAGGCTTTAGATAAAGTAAAATTTTTAAATTGTATTAAAAATCAGGGACTTGTTTCAAATAGGGAGGGTGTTGTAATGAATTTGAAAGTGTAAACGAGCCCTGTATATTTTTTAGTTTAGGGACTTTAGCCACTAAGAAAGGAGTTAACCTAAGTTTTAAGTTCCTGCGTATTGCGGTGTGTTTGCTTTTTGTAATCTCAGCTAATAAAACCATGTTAAATATTACCATTGATATTGCCTACAACATCTTATAAACAACAGTATGCTTTGATTTCAAAACGTTTCAAAACAAACAACACATTGAGGACTGGGATTGCCACTGTTTTCTGTGACAGACTTTACAATAAAAGCCTACTGTAAGTAGCTTTTGTCGTACTTATGATTGGTGTGCGGTTTAGGTTTTTTAAAACTATCTTTTGAAGCCCCAGGGTTCACCAGAAACTGCTTCATAGATTATTATGGAATCACAACAAAATCACACGCAACAGTTAGTGATGCTTAACATAACATGAAAACGTTACGTTCTTGTTGATGTAAACGCTCGCATTGCTTGATCAAACTAGCGCTAGAGGAGGAGATAGTCGGCGCCCCAATGTTACCGTGACAAGGCCACGTACCACCAGTGGTACACATACCACCGGTTGGAAACCCCTGTTGTAAAATCACAACAATTCTTAGATATTTGACTCGCTTACTAAACCGAAATATAGGTACGCTGTTCATATATAAACACAAATCTTAACTCAGATGTTTCTTCTTAGATATTTGATAAAGCAAGTCAAATCATTTGGTGTTCAACTTGTTATTAAGTTTCTGGATGTTGAGACACTTCAAACATATCCTCGAAAGGTTTTGAAAACATTACCACAAGCTTGATAGAGTTATTTTAATTATGAGTAAGATAAAAACCGACAATAAAGTTGTCCAAATCTGACAACAGGGTACTGCATTCTACACTTATTTAAACTAATTTTGTTAACATAAAAACAAAAATAGAACAGAAGTTATTGCCAAAACACTATTCTGCACAATAACTGAATATTTTTGTTTATCTTATTCTGTCAAAACAGTGCATATAAGAGTAAAATTGATTAAAAAAACAGTTGCCAAAAAAATTATTTTTTAAAATATTTATTATCTATTTTATGACACATTTTTAATTAACTGTAAGACGTTTAATTATTTTTACTGACTACTATCTTAAACTTTTAGTAAAGAAAAGAATAACAAATAAAATGATGAAAAAACATGCGATAATAAAAATAATTACAAAAAAATTATTTACTACTTTTTTTTTAGTTAAAAATAGGGTACTGAAAATTATCAAATAATTAGGTACATGTGTACAGTTCTCTGAATTAAAAGAGTAATAAAATTTAATTTGTAACATTTAACAAGTGGATGTATTTGCATTTAGTATATGAAGGAAAATATTTCATGAGCACATTTTGTCTGCTGTTTACATATTCTTATGTAAACTCTGTTTAATATCCGATTTGTTTAGTTTTAATACGGATGACCTCCTCTGCGGGTTAAAGCCAGGTTAATGTTTTACTGCTTTGAAGGTAAACAATAAAGTATTCTAGAAATACATTTTTTGCGGCAAGTTAATGATTAAAAAGGCAGTTACAGTTAGAAATGAATGCTGCTGAAAGCATCAATTGTTGCAACTGCACTTCTGCTTGAAACTACTGATTAAGTAGCAGCTATAAAGAATGATTTACTTGAATGAATTTACAGTTCGTTTATATAAAAATTGACAGTAACGGAACGAGAAATGTCTATAAAAGCGTAGGCAGGCGCGGTAGGTATTTGTATATTTGTTTAATCGGCTTGAACGTGTCTGTAAACAAACGGGAGCTGTGAAAATAGATCCCGGTTGTAGAGAAACGACAGGTAGCTTGAAATTGCACTTAGACACCTAAAACTCTTGCTATACATACAAATAGCGATTTCTCACACGAACGTAATGTAAATTTACATCTAGTTTATGTTCAAATTGTTTTTATTCAAAGCTCTACCTGCGTTTTTTCGATGGCTTAACAAAACTAAACACTACTTCCTTGAACTAGATCAAACTTCAAACTCTACTACCATTCATGTCATTTTCCATTATCATTACAAATGAAATTCAATATGACATCTAAATCCGTAATCTATGTAGAAGCGATTCATTTGTCATATTGTCGAACAATAGCGTTCGGGATATATCACATCTATGACAGCATTCCATTTAAAACCACAATTTTTTATATTTAATGGTATTTCAAAATAGACATTAATGTATTTCACAAAATAACCGTTAATATTCTGATATCAAGAGTTTGGTATTGATTGTGTGAAATTAACTTTTATAACATATTGCTGTTGTCAAAGACCAATAAGTTTTCGAGTTTTGGTAACACGTTAATGATCCAGAAAGAAAACTCTGAACTTATAGTCAAAATCAAATAAGATTTACATAACAACAAAATTTTACTATAGTTTATTTAAGCAGCAGAGCAATGTCGTGTATAAATATAAAAGAACGATTTACGAATATTTCCAAAAACTGAATATGAAAAACCTTTGTATAAAAAGAACAAATTAATCCCACACTTAATTTTTAGAAAATTTTATAAACATTAAATTTTTTTCTGAGACAACTCAAAAGTATTTCTTTAGTTAATATATAAAAACGTTTTAGTATATCAATTTATTACCTTTTATATTAAAATTTTCTAGTCTATAGTAATGAGTGAAACCAAAACTGAGACTATAATAGTCTTAGTTTGCACAATAAATTTTGTTTTTGTTTTTGTTTAAGTACCATTGGTTTTGGTTTTGCAGCTTCAAGTTTTAATCTAATTTAATAACTTTTAATAAGGAAAAAGTACTGTGTTTTATATATTTACACTATTTAACAATTAAAAAACGCACTCATATATTTTCCAAATGTAAACCAATTATTAACAGAAAAAAGTAAAATAGGGGAAAGACGCCTAAATTGGGCCTTTTCAATTTTATTTAAGAAAATAAAAAACGTATTTTGAATCTGGGATAAAGAAGCACATACTCAGATCATTTTAGAAATGAATCAGTAACAGTCAAAAATGATTATGAATATTATATTTAAAATAAAATAAAAACTTACAAAGGTTCAATTTAGGAGACTGAGTTCCTTAACTGAACCTCACCAATAAACGACAATATAAACGAAACAAACATTAAAAAAACAATAACATTTTTTTTGTTCTCAGAAACTTTGGCACATTTTGCATGATCTCATTTTTTGCACAACATGCATTGAATCATCGCTTCCACTCTGTCATTTTCACAAATACTGCAAAACGAGCTTTCTGTTTCACTTTTGACCTCGTTTTAAATTTCAACCTCCATTATGAATTAAAATTTCAGCTACATTTTTCTTCTCAAGATGTGATAACGGCAACGTTTTCTTGACGTTTTTAATTTGAGATGGTCCTACTTCAGTAACTTGTATATTATTTTTGTACGGTTAACTTGTTAATTCTACTGCTTCTTGGGTGCGACTTCTTCTTGCTATTATTTTTCTTTTCTTTATAGCGGGACGTTGAAGGCTTATTTAGCTTTAAACCAAAGGTTGATTATTATCTTCGTCAGATGGATATGATTCATCTTCTGATTTTGGAGTTTCAGTTTCAGGCGCTGCATTTAACACTCGTGAAGCAGCAAAGCCGGTTTCATTAAAAACGTTTTTGTCAATGAACCAAATTCCAGTAGCACGAAGTGAATTTGTGACATTTCTGACAGCTGCTGACAGTTCATAAGCTTCACCAAGTAAAGAGGAAACTTGAAACTGTACGTTCCACATTCGTCCTCAGCCACTCTTCAATTACCTGGCAGTAAAAAAATTGGAATCAACTTAAAAAATTTGACGTCCAACGGTTGCAAGCGGTGTGGTGTGTGACTAGGCACTTGCAACATTTTTATTCCATACCTCCTAGCAATTTCTAAGGTTTCGAGGTTTTTGCTGTGTGTTGCGTGTCCATCCAGTAATAACAAAACTCGTTTTTTTTTACTTGGTTTGATAAAATTGATAAAGCGTTTTAGCCACTTTACAAACAGTTCCAAGTTAATATAACTTGATTCACTAGTTGTGACTACGCTTCCTGATGGTGCACCAGTTGCGAACTTTTTTTGATACCGTTTTCTTTTGAAACTGATCATCAGAGGAATAAATTGCTCTGCAGCACTTGCACAACACACAACAGTGGTGTTAATTCCTCTTTTACCACTTGCAGCACTGTCAAGTTGATTTTTGCCTCTTAGAGCTTCTACATTTTGGCATTTTCGTTGTTTTTAGAATTTCGAATTTGCAGGCACATTTGTTGAAACGAAAATCACTTCTGCAAAGAGCCTCAAGTGCCATTTTCAGTATTTACGACGTTTAGACATTCTGTAAGTAACCATACAGTTTAAATTTTGAGTGATTCTCTATATTGAACCGGTCTAATTTAAGTTTGGCATGAGAGTTCAATTCAGGAAACTATGGTGTCGCCGTCAATCGGACGGGTTGCATATATTTGGGGTTATGTCATTAAATGAACTATATCCAAAAGCAAAACAATGTATATTATTAAAAAAATTCGATGTACCTACCTTAGGGACACGGCAAGTCGTCCAAACTTAGCACCACTAGTATTTTTGTTAAAAGTTGCTTAGTCCAGCCTCTTTAAACGTGCCAAGCACATGCGCTAGTACTTACCGACGATTTAACCAGTAGTTCGTTCTCTCTAAAACCATCAGATTGAGCTAGCTAGCTTCTACACATAAAAAATTGATGCGGTCTAATTTAGAAGCCGGCCCAATATAAGCGTCTGTCCCATACATTTTACTGTCATTAATATAACAAGAATGCATTTTATTAATTTATTTTAACGATAAATTTTTTCCTTAACACTTGTTAAGATTAAAAAATTTTGACTAAATTTGAGACTGTAGTTAGGTCTTTGGTTCTTTTTTGGCATAGAACCTTTCGAGAGACTATCAGAGTCGATAGAGCAGAATACAATACATATTTTTTTACTATTACATGCAATGTATTAGATTCGGTTTCTTAATAATATCTAGTTTAATTTCTTTAAACTTTGTTGCCACCTCACCAACACGAAATGTTTTTGAAAATACATATTAAAAAAAATTGCGACGTTCTAGACGTGTTTGCATTTGCACCTATCTTAATATTTACAAGTTTTTGAATAATATTTATCCTTTCTTTTGATTTAGCAAAAAATTCTTTTTATTAAAGTTATTAGAAAAATTTTGCTCAAAGGTTCTAAAATTTTGTCCTGAAGCAAAATTTTGATGTTAAGAGCATAAATCTAAATCGTCTGTGTATGTAATTTGTTGTGAGCTTGTTTACGAAGATATGCTCTTTGTAAAATAATAAATAGTTATGAAGTTAGCACAAATCCTTATGGATTTTGAATGCAGAACGTTTGCTATTTTTACCGTTAAAAAGGACTTAAAAGTCGGTAGTTTAGCATTGCATTTTAAATGTAAAAAAAATATCATGTTGGGTAGTACTCCTTTACTAAAACGCCAAGGTTCTATAGTATATTATAAGGTTGCGGTTCAGACAATAAAATTTGTCAAAAATTTAATATAGCTTTCGCATTTATTTTCAATGTACAGAATTAGAGGTAGCATTTGATTGCAGCAGTTACGTTTAGGTCTAAATCCGCTCGCTTACACTTGACTTTAATTACTTTTTGTAATATACAAGTATTTTTAATACACTAAACAAGACTTAGAATTTTTGTTGCAATGATTTTGTCACCTTTGGCATAATGAAAAAATGTTTATTGATTCAATATTTGTAAGGTTTTTTTTTGTGTAAAACCGACATGTTTTATTATTGTTATTAAGTCCGGGGCGATTGTTACTTTTACTTGCATACTTTAAGTAGTTGTGAGCGGTCGATTTTGTTAAAACGCCTTACGTTGGGCGCCACTTTTTGTTACCAACTTTTTTTTGTCTTGCAAATCTATTAAAATTGTTAGCAGAAAAGACATAGTCATTTATTCTAAATTTTTACGATTTGGTTTAAAAGTTAGTTCTGATTTGTTTACCAATGTGTATGTAATTTATTCACTTAACATTATCAAATCTTTACTTAGATAAAGTAATATTTAATAATAAATTTATAAATGAAATATTTTGGATAAAAGCTATACCCACATTTTATCTAATACCCAAATGTCGATATAGATACGTTGATGGCACTTTTGTAATTTGGTCTTCCCGTGCTTAACGATTTGAACTCTACCCATCAAAATAGTCGTTTTACAATGGAATTTGAAACAGTCTCTTGTTTACCATTTTTAGAAATTTTAGTTAATTGAAAGGCAGATGGTTACTTAGCACACTCAGTTTACCGAAAACCTACTTATACAGAAATTTAGAAATTATCAGTAGTTAATTATTAAGTACACAGAGCTATTTTTCTAAATCCACTGTAAAATCTTTAGAATAGTTAAATAATTTTAGTGTTAGTTCTTAACAATTGAAGCACGAAAAGTATTTCACAATTTATTTTAAAGCTTACTTCTCCCAAACCGAAAGTAGCATCGGAATCTAATCTTCAAACGTTATCTGTTGCTTATCTACTTCAAGTTACATGTACTATTGGGAAGATCTTGTTAAAACACCACATTCTCACTCAGTTTTCTACTGTTTCTAAACTGAAATAACTTTTAAATCTTGTGAAAGATATTTTTTTAGTTCGACGGCGTTTATAGTATTCTCGTGTGATCGTACATATATTAAAAAAACTCGTAGAAATTTCTATTAAAAAACATCAAAAATGTAGTCAGCAACAGCTAAACACACGCTAGAAACGGGTTTCTAAATTTTGTTTAAAAGCACTGAGGTTTTAACCAATGTATTTTATTACCATTATAGAAAAATTAGAGAATCGATTAAAATACTTAATCTTTTAATAGTAATCGAAATTCTAGTTTTGTTACCAGATGTTTGAAAATCAATTTTATTAGGTAGAAACTAGTCTATAAAAGCAAGCTTACAAAACTCAATCTATTAGCGTTGATTATAGTATTTACTAGAAGATAACCAATCTTACCACGTATCTTGTGCCGAAAAAGTATGCTCGCCGCTAAAAAATTAACATCGATCTATCTTTTGGTCAGCATATTTACTAACAAGCTTCTTAGTTGTTGTAAATTACTGCAGAATCTTGATTTTACGTTATAGCGATGTTGCTATGTAGCACTTGAATTACTATGAAAACCAAGGCTTTGTTTATCAAGAGAATTATCGTAACAAAAAAGTAATTAAGAAACGATATTTTTATAAATCGGTAATATTTGAGATTTGTTGACATCTAAAACCTTGACCAACCACAACTTTAATGTGTGATAGTTTAAGCAGTAATAAGTCACGTTTGCTTCTCCAATAACCTAACTCGTCAAATGGCGTTTGTTAAATTAGACTTAACATTATTTTTCATCAATTTACATATTTACTTCGTCAGCATATCAAACATAAAAATTAGAAACATAATTTAAAAAATTTACTATTTCAATAATTACCCTAATTTTTTTTGAAAAATTATTAAAGAGCCTATTTCGTTAGTGGTATGGAAATAAAATAACAAAAGCTCATCATCAACAATTTTGGTTTATAATAATAGAAGTAAATATCATCTCTAACCGTCATAGAGGTGCACAAATCTGAAAACGTTCGTACTGTTAAAGAAAAAATTACATCGGTAGCATTTAAAAATGCAATAAAAACACAAAACATTAATATCAAATTATATTTGCCACTTGCAAATAGGTGAACACGATTAGATTAGAAATTGGAATAAACTTAAATCAGACCCGGTATATCATGGCAACCTCGGTTGTAAAATGAGACAGTAAATGATATAATATTTGTAAGATATTGTGCTAACCGTCTGTAGCGACACTAGTTGGTGCAGATTACTTTTTGAGAGGATCGCGCGGTGAAGAAAGTCATATTTCACACTTATTAGCACGTAGTTGGCTTCGTCCAGTAAATACTACAAACAACGCTATTAGTTTATTCTACGTTTTTGAGAGCTTAAATAATTTTGCACACAAAATTTACCTAGAATAAAAGATTGTAATAAATTGATTTCCTTAAATTTATCAATACTTTTAACCATATCTTCGCACCAAAATAATTTTTATTTTTGTATTATTACGTACCGTTTAAATGACTGAATTAATATTTATGAAATGTTAATGTATAAAACAATAAATTTCAAAAATTAAAAAAAACTAAAATTTTACTTTATACAGGGTGATCATTTTCAGAAGCTTATTATTGGTATATCAAAAACGGTAGAAGATAAAAAGTTGGTTTTCGACAAAATGATGTAACTTCATATCCTCTTTACTATCTTTTTGGCAAAACAAACTAATTTCTGTTTATCAGTCTTTTATTTGTAAAAAACTGAAAAATATTACAGTAGTCTCGCTATTCCGAACTAACTGGGACCGCACACTGTTCGAAATAGGCGGATTTAATAAATAATATCTACGTATTGACTTGTTAAGGGGTAAATTAAGTTCAGAGACATCTGTTAGTGATTTTCGACGACTCATAGTATAGTATAAATAAAGACGACATCTATTGTAAGTAACAAGCTTTCATTCCAATTTGGTTTCAGGCGTTTTCATCAAGTTTAGACTCTATGTATGTCTCTATTTAACTTCTTTGTATTACAATAAGTATACGTTTTTTAACAAACGTCTTTTTAATTTCTTCTGTTTTTAGGTTAAAAAAATTGGTAATTTTTGTGAACTCTGTTCGGAATAGGCAAATTTTTGAAATAGCTGGGTTCGGAATAGCGAAAATTATCTGTAACCTTGTTTAAACTTATTTTTTTCCTGGTTTTCGAGATAATCACATAAGCTTCAGTTTTACTTATTTTTACACATTTGAAAATTTTGATGCCACATGCTCTACTTTATTCATAAAAAAAAACATATCTTTTTAGTAAATTGTTATACTTATGACTAAAAAATAAATGAAACTCAAATCAAGTTGTCTTATGGAAATGAAACAATTGAAAGGTTTGACTTATTAGAGAGATATTTATTGAGTGGAATAAATGCAGGTAGTGAATTGCAAAGATACGAAGAACTGTATAAAAGATGTTAAATTAAAAGATCATCAGATCATCCAGATCAGGGTGGATTTATGAAACCGTTATCTTTAATGTAGGCCCAAATACAAGTCTAAAAGTGTAAGATCCGGTGATCTAAGTGATTATATTACACAGCCCAACACACATTTTGGTGCCAGGGTTTTTGTGACTGTTTTTAAGTAAGTTTTGGGTGCAGAATCCAAAACTGTCTTCAGATTTGGTCTATCAGATCTAGTTTTTGAGATAATGTATTTTAACCTTTTTTTTAGAAAGAAATAGTCTAGTTTTTTAACTTTTATACTTTTTACGATTTTGTCTCTCGCAACCAAAGGTTCGTTGATTACATTTTGCTTTCCTTGAGTCATAACATTTCTTAAAGGCCAATTTCTGTTAACCCAGTGCTGATCCTTAGCTCTGCTGTCCCAAAGACATAAAAAACAAAGATATTTTGTATATCAACTTTGCTGTCCAAGGAGGAAGTTCACCATTTTTAGGTCAACACAAATCACCCACTGATGTTTTTCATACTTAATTTTTTTCAGGACCAGTGATATTGCCTCGTATTCCTCCTTCATGCTGGTAGAATGACCAATGGGTATTGAGCCATATTTATTACCATTCTGTAAAAGCACACATTTCAAACTTCGTCTGGAACTGTCTATAAAAAGGCGCCATTCGTCTGGTGTGTATTCCGACAAACCCATTTTTTGTAAGAGTCCTCTTATATCGTTACAGAATACCAGGTTATTTTCCTCAGAGTAAAAGGGCAGCAGATCTTTATCTCTTTTCCGATAAAATGTAATATTGGTATCTGGCTGCAGTAGATTCTTCTCATTTAATCTAGAAGCGAGTAATTCAGAAGATTCCTTTGAAAGATTCAAGTCTCTAATGAGATCGTTCAGTTCTTGTTGATTGAAACGTTGCGGACTTGATAAATCTGCTTCAAAATCACTGTCGTTTTCTGATTCCATACACTGAATTTCATCAAACGTAGGTAGTTCTGCATTAGCTTCCGGGAGCCAAGGCAGACTGCTGAATGATGGAATGGGTATTTTTTCACTATGCAGTACAGGCCTCTTTGATGAATCTAGATCAGGATATGGCAATTTCTGTCTATTGCTCCGATTGATTCCTTTGATATTCACGAGACAAAAATAGCAGTCATCGTGATGGTTTCTTGGTTCTCTCCAAACCATTGGTACTCCAAATTTTAGACACTTTCTCTTTCCAACTGTCCACTGACGCAGATGTTCAATACATGTTTTACATACGAAATGTGGAGCCCAAGATTTATCCTGGTTACCCAAGTGAACGTCAAAATAGGCCAGATAACTTCTTCTCACACAATCAGAAATAGGCTTTCTACTTTCTTTAAAAGTGTACTCGCCACATACATAGCAAAAAACGTCTGGATGATTCACACAACTACGTTTGCTTTTGAATGCCATGGTTTTAATTAAATGTATGTTTTATCACTGAACAACACCAAATGATACCACAACTTCAGCTACGTAAACTAAATAGGTAAATGTACTCAAACTCAAACTGGCTAATTAGATTCTAATTTCTTTATATAAACTTTACCTCGTAAAACAAAGATATTTGCGAGGTAATACGACGAATTAATTAGTTTTTGATAAGGGTATAGGAATGTAGGGTTTTACAGTAATGAATAATACCAAGTAACTCAAACTAGCTCATTAGATTTTAATTATTTAGGTAGGAAATTTCACTTTTGGCCTCTAAAGATATCACTATTTCAATATCGTTGCGTTTTATCAGAACTAATACCAATTAGCCGATATCTCAAAAACTAAAGCTGCTACGAAAAAAAGCCAGGTATTTTTGGAATCAGCACATCACAAATATTCAAAATCAGTTCTTACTTTTCCGGCACCAAGACAAAAATTTTATTTTGTTGAGCTGTGATTAGTCCACTATTTCCAATCCATTGATTTGGTTTCCAGGCATTCAACAACTGTTCACATTGTTGAGGTCTATGAGCGGGAGCACCGTCATGTTGAAAATATGTAAAATTTTGAAAAATGTTTAATGGAATGTTATCTAAATACTTCTGCAAAATAGTCTATCGTAAGATTTTCTTGATAAAAAAATATTCCAAACCAAACATTAGTGCCGAACCTGTCTTGAAAATTTCTTTCACGAATGTTTACTAAAGCAAGATCATTCCAGTAATAATGTACATTTTTATTGAAGATAGATGCCGTTGTAAATTTAATCTCATCTATCTACAAAATTTCCAAACTAAAAGAATGATCGTTACTGTGTTGTTTAATTAGCTAGCGATAAAATCTTTCGTAGACGCTAGTGTTTATTTTTCACAATTTTTCTAACGGATTTTCAGCAATCCCCGTATTTGTTTCAATTTCCCGCACAGACACATACATTTCTTTGGCATTTATGTAATGCACAAAGCTTAACACGTATGTAAAATTTATTCGTTTTTCGAAACCACGCTATGGTTTTCATTTGCTTTTTTAAACGACTTATATCGCACTATTTTCACAAAATATGTGCAATGCGGCACCTGATGACCTGGATAAAAATTTTTATATCTTTGTAATGCACGATCTGCATTTCGTCTACTTAATAAAAAAGCTTTTAATAAGTAACTTTTTTTTTCGTTAGTGAATGTCATTATTTGATTACAATCTGCTAAATCATAAGAAAATATCGACAATGTCAAATTCAAATGTGTATAAAGTTTATGCGATTATCTCAAAAACCAGCGATGAAAATATCTTTAAACATACATCATTTTAAAGTACCTAAGCACAATTACTAAAACTATTTTGTAACAATTGAACAACAAAGAAGTTACAGCAAATTTTCGAAAATAGCAGTTTCAGTTTTTTTCAAATAAAAGACGAATAATCAAAAATTCGTTTATTTTGCTGATGGGATAATAAGGAAGATATGAAATTTTGTCCACTTAACGAACTTTCTGTCTCTTACCGTTTCCGATATATCTCTGAAAATGGTCACCCTGTATATTATGTCCACGATCAGTCGTTAATTTTTAGATTACTCTGTTATTGTTTTATAAATATCTTAGTTTATATTGTACTGTACGGTGGTGATATTTCGATATAAACACAAGATCAAAGATCTAAATATTTTAAAATACAAAATGAAAAAACGATGTCCATTTCAACACTTTGAGATTGATGACTAATTTATTTCATGATCCTATCAAATAGAAGTTGTTTATTAAACAGTAAAGTCGTACATGAAATGGTAATTAATTGCATACAAAGCGAGGTAATTTGTTGATAAATATGACATTTGAGAATGAAGTACGACTAATAGCCACGTTTTCTGAGATAGCAAAAGGGGTAAGTTTTTAATGTGTAAACGAGTAAATAATTTCGGACACGCAATGATACGCTTATTGATGTAATTATTATAATTAACTACGGCACTTATTACAATCATTATCACTGAACACACCTGACAACAACGATATTATTTCACAAAACAATTCTTACTTATCTCGTGAAACAATCTTAAAATAAAAAATACCAAGTTTGTTTTGTACAAAAAATTATACTGTTGTATTGAACTAAGTCGGTTGTTTTGTTTAAGGATGAGTGGGTGTTAAGTGCTCTTTATTAAGCTATTAACAAGATTTTTTAAAACCAGAAGCAGTGGCTTATTTAACAGCTTTTGTCGGTAAATATTTATTTTACTTTTCGGAGCAAACCCCTGTACAGTTAAGTACGATATTGACAAGCGGTATAAGTCAAAGATACTTTACATTTTGAAACGTTTTTTCTTAAAATTAAGTCTTAAAATATTATATTTGAAAATTGGTGAGACAGGTCAGATTAATTTAATACGTATTAAGTTGATTTAAGTTTAATTAATACACGAACCAGATGTTAATTTTAAATAAAAAGTTGATGCCATCAATCCGTCCATCAATCAGTACCAGTTAAAAATATTTATGAATTGTCTAACGGAACTAAACTGAGAAAACATTTAGTGGGTGTCAAATATAAATATTTCAATCAGTATTTTGACCCAGTTTGAGTCTCAAAATTTTTTTACTTATTTTTAAAACAGATAATTAATTCGTACTTGAAATGTGTATGAAAAATCGGTTAAGATTGTAAAGTCATAACAGTTTTAGTTTCTAAAGTCCTTATTTGCCGGTTTACCAACTTGATCAGGCATGAAATTTCATGACTAGTTTTCTGAGAGGGCGTAACATTACCAACCACAAATCAAAAATGCAGTGGCAACTCTTATAACCTGTTCTTCGTTTTTTTCTTTTAATCTGGTCCGTACTACAAAAAAGTTTTTTACACCGAAAATCACATATACAATTCAAAAGCTGAAAAATGTAATTTCCGACTTAATTTTCATTTATATTCAAGAATAGTAACAAGATAGCGATTGATTTAAAATTTAAATTGTCTATAATGTGGTTAGAGTTGGCATGTAGTTCTATTAAATGAAGCTCTGCACTATACGTCGAATGTGCTTTAGGACACCCATTTCATTCCGAAGTGTCATTGGAATACCTATGGTTTACTACTATCTTGTGTATTTATAGCTTGTTGTTCGAATTGCGGTTTCGAACAAAGGGTATATTCTTTAAGGTGAAGCTTGTTAACGTATTCCCATATGCACAATATTTCATTTTAAATAACATTGTTTATATTTCTTTATAGTCGGGCTGGTTCATTTAGATGTTCGAGTAATAACGAATCGACACAACAATAAGCAATATGCTGTCTTGAAAATGATTGCTTTTTCTTTGAACGGATTATTTGCTGCTACATTCTGAATGTGGCTGATATATTGTGCTTTACAGCAAAGAAGCGTTTTGCATGCAACTTTTCAAAACACCCGTAGTTTTTTTTTACCGTAAATTCATTGTGATCGATAATTGGTATTCCTCAAACACGTAATTTTGCGTACTGCAACAAAAAGTTAATAGTAGCCAATGCCGCCTTCAACTAAACAGCTACTTAGTTAAACAATTGAAATAGAAACCTATTCATCAATTTATTACTGTTTTTTAATTCGTCAATGGGTTACGGTTCATTTATTCTCTTTTTATTGACGAATAATTATTAAACGATTAAACACCTTATTGAATAAGAAACGAGTACAATACTTTAAAGTATATAATTAACTTGGCAACTTTCAACTTGAGTGGGTTAACCGGGTGCACGTAAATATTTATTTTATTTTTTATAAGTATAGCTATGCAAATATTTCAATGTATTTTTACACTTTTTTATGCAACTGTGTGAATCAAACGAAATATTTAATACAATTCCTCTTGATATATGTAATCCGGCGGAACATACAATTTTTACGTTACCTATAGCGCAGTTTACGTTATAACTACTTAAGTAACGTACTTATTTATTAACAAAGTTTCCGTTCTTAATTAAAACTAATCAGGTTTTTATTTAAATTTTTATATATTGACATTTTTTGGGTTCTACTGTCAAAATCATTTGACAACAGAAAGTACTAATACGGCAATGCTTTTTTAATTTTTTACAAACTTGACGTATTTTACATTTTTCAATTTGTTGGTTAGATTGATTTCTAAACTTTAGATTTAATTCTTTGTCTGTTAAATTAATTTCTTATGGAATAGCAAGAATGATCTTTTCTAAACGTTTTGTATAAAACTTTATAAAAAAACCTTATAAACCATAAAAAAGTGCTTTTAATGCAAATTTTTTGAAAAAAGTTTTTCGAAAATTTTGTCAAACGTTTAAACGGCAATTGCGGCCTAACTATAGGACTGCTAGAAGAGTGCAGTTTTTTTTAATAGCAAAATAATGATCTTTTCTAAACATTTTGTAAAAAAATTTCATAAAAAAGCTTTATAAACCACAAAAAAAGTTGTTTTACGAAAAAAGGTCGCGGGCATTTGGTCGCGCGAAAAAATGTCGCGCACATTTGGTCGCGCGTCAAAAGGTCGCCGACGAAAAAAGGTCGCCGGCGACAAAAGCACGTAGGCAAATAGTCGCGTGACAAAGGGCGCGTAGGAAAATATAGCTTTTGGTTTATACTTAAAACGACGAGCTGGTAATATAGTATAGATGTAAACCGTGGCGTGTTTAAAAGTTGTTTTTAAAATTGTTGTTTTTATTTTATTTATTTTGTTTGTTGTTTTTTGCATTTTATGTATGTAATGTAATATAATGTATACTTTAAAGTCGGTTTTTACATAGCCTTTGTCATTTTTTAATTTTTCTTTTTTCTTATTAATTTTTTTGTGTTTTTTTTTGCTTTTTACATCTATAATGTACTATAATGTATATATTTTTTGTTTTTTATATCTGTAGTTGGAAGTTATGAGCAATTCCTCTTAAATATTCCAAATTAGGCCGGTTGTCATATTGTTGACAAATGGTTTTTATTCGCTGCGCCGTATTTTTATAAATTTTTTTACGTGGCGGTTCGTTTCCAGCTATACTCTGCTCAACTTTCAAAGAATTTAAACTTTCCTATTTCTTTAACAAATTGATAAATTTCTATACATTTGGATGTGCTGCATTTAATATAGACGTGAAACTGTTGTGCCATCCTTCGACAGAATTATTTCTTCTTGGTATATCCTCCTGTATAAATTCAAAGCAATTCCACAGATTTCTGAAAAACTGAGGTTGCCTCCTTTGATGTTGTCGGTCCAAACGGCCTATCCACATATCTTCAAAATAATTTATAAATGATGATAGCAAAATTTCATTTTGCGTGTAAAATTCGGTGTCCAATATCTCTTCGAACGTTGCAACATTTTCTTCGGGTACGTACGCAAGAGCAGCCAGTTGTCGTAGTTGTAAAGCAAAATTCGCGTCTTTTGTATGACGTCGTTGCAATCCTGTACGTTGCATGTTTCTCTACAAACATTGAGTAAAATGAAAGAAACAGCCACGAATTCTGACTTCAGGGAACTCTTCTTCTACAGCATTAATTGCGGCTCTTTCAAAATCTACCATTATTGTTGCAGGTCGTAAACCTGGTCTTAAGGTTTTTAATTCTTGAGAGAGTCAAGTGTATGTTTCCTTAGTCTTATTGGGAAGAAGAGCATAAACTGTTGGTACAACGTTGCTATACTGTACGCCATGAATTGTATGCAGCTGACCAAATAACGGAGGAGTACACGTACACGTTCCATCAGCATACCAGTAATCACAATTCTTCATAAAAGTTAAATTTCTTTCGGTGGAAAATATCAAAATTCTTTGTTTGTTGGACCACTATCGAATAAAAGAAAAGGTTCGCCATTGCTGTTTCTGGTGTATTCTTCCGGAATAACAAGTTCAGTTAAATTAATAGGATTTGCTGGAATACCTTCTTTTTTTTGAGATGTGTGTTAAATAGTTCGGTTTAGGGATGCCATGGAATGTAACTGCTCAGTTGCACCCAAAGAAACTTCTTGAGAAGCACTAGCTAATATAACTTGCGTCGTTAGTTCAACTTGTTCAGCCATTTCTTTTATTCTATTACAAGCTCGTTTTGCTTCTAATTTGGCTGCATCTGCAACGTGATTGTGGCTTGTACTTTTCATTGCTTCATCTCCCACTGTGTGAACTCTCGGTATATTTACCCTTATTGTAGTGACCACACTTTCAAATTGTCTTTTCACCAATCACTTTCTCCTTTCTATGGATAAATCCATTGTACACTAACATATTGGCATCTTTTTGAATTTTTACGTAAGTTAAAACCATCTTGACAAAACAACAACTTTACGAATAATGAGCTGAAATATTTGACCAAACCCTTATTATAGAATTTCGCTCATATTAAAAACCAACTAAGTAAGTTATCCATTAAGTGTAATGGGAATATTTGCAATGGATCGCCTAATTATCCAAAGGTTATTAGCTCTCAATAGAATCTATTACAAAACAATTAAGTACTGATAATTCCCCCAATTTTAATTTAATTACGCCAGTTATTACCTGCCAGTCCTAAGCCTGGATAAAGTGTGAAGGAAAGTTGAATGCAACTTTGAACATATTTACAGTGTTGTGGGACGGTCTACATCTATACTATATTACCAGCTCGTCGTTATAAGTATAAACCAAAAGCTATATTTTCCTACGCGACCATTTGCCCGCGTTCTTTTGTCGCTGGCGACCTTTTTTCGTCGGCGACCTTTTGACGCGCGACCAAATGTGCGCGACCAATTGCCCGCGACCTTTTTTTGTGACACCAAAAAAAGTGTTTTTAATGCAAACTTTTTGAAGAAAATTTTGTCAAATATGTAAACGGCAATTGCAATTAAAAAGTGTTTAATTTTTTTTCTAAAACACAATATAGTAGTTAATGATTTTTTACTCTCTTTTGCTTGAAAAATATTCTTCTTTAGTGTCTAGCAATATTTCATTTTTCTTGATAACGTTTTTCCATTGTTGAAATATTGTGGTGAAACCGCTCATCGTGTTCGTTGCTCACAGCGCCGAGATTTTCAGGAAATAAGTCCATGTGTGACTCCATAAAACGTATTTTTAAGAACATGTTACATATCTCTAAAAAATTTTTGAAACGAGTTCCGAATAGTTCTCAATTTTTTTATTGCCAACTTTCCTTAAAGTAATGGTATTTTATAAACTCTTTTGTTGGTGGAGCTACAAATAAACCTTCTTTTATTTTAACCTCAATGATCTTAGAGAACTTATTCTTTAAGTACAGAAACCTTAGACCAATGTTATATATCGCTCTAACAAAATGTTAAGTGATTACGTTTTTTGTCCAGGTATCAGATTTTTTAGGCTTCTTAGCAAAATGATTTTTGAGATCCCATTCCCATATAAAAAACAAAATTTAGCAAATCTTAAGTGTCTTAACTTTCAAACCGCCGCATATATTCTAAGAATGTCGAAAGTATTGTATCTTCTATAACAAAACTTTCATGTTGTCAAACGTCTCTTTCATATGGGCCGCATAGTCAACAGAAATCAGTGGTTTGTCATTTCTAATATGAATAAGAACGGTTTTTAAATTAAGTTTAGAGGAATCTATTTATATACAGTTGCCATACGGTCTCCTAACTTACTCAATAACGAATCAAATACAATACACTAAATTGCCTTTGCTACATTTCTTCAATCAACGCTTCTGCGAAGAACAAACGTTGGCAATCTTATGTCAGTCGATAATAAAAAGAAATTATAGTTTGCTTCGCAAGGAGATTCCAACCTTTTAATCCTTGAGCTCAACAATTTTGCTTGATTTTTTTGAGAAGCTTAGATCACGAACTAGACCATTAAGTACAGGTTGATTAATTTTTTAAAGTTTTGTGACGTCTCGCTTACATCTGATTTTTGTGGTACAAAACCAGTTAGTAAAATCAAGTGATATTTTTGAACGGAAAGTCAAAAGAAGAATATCAAATCTAGATACAACAAAAGATTATAATAGACATGTGATAGACCTTCAAGACTCACTATTATTGCTCTATTCTATCAAAGGGATAAGCAAGGAAAGCTATCATCGAGTTTTTTATCATATGCTAGATGTAACAGCATTAAATGTTTGGCTGCTTGACCGAAGGATTAAACTAAAACTAAAAAAGCAAAATTGATATTGGGCCAATACTAACGTTTAAAACTTTTTTTGCTGAAGAAATGTATAACCTAGAAAATAGGAAAGATAAACGACTTAACAATTCCATTCCTTGACCAGTTTTTAAAAAAAATATGTTTGAAACCAAAACTAAAGGCATTCAATTAGACTAAATAAGCGGATTTCTACATTACTTTCCTTCTAATGAAAACGTCACACATAAACATCAATTATCAAGTTAACGTTACATCTCCAATACATTTCAAACAAAACTTATACTAAACGAATTCACAACATATACAGTTAAATTACGTCTAAATATTTTTTTCTTCCTGATCTAGTTGTCACCACAGGTTGTTGTACAATATTAGATGTCATCGTTCCTTTTTGTGTGTCGTTGTGAGGACTGTACACTTTGTTACTACAATACTACACCTGATTGGATCAATAGTCGTTGGTTTTAACTTATCGATTGACTCCACTTTCACTTTCCCGAGCACATCTAGTTCGTAAAACTTGTCGCTTCTACGTAGAACTTTGTACGGGCCATCGTACAGAAACTGTAAAGGTTTTTTTAAACTATCTACCCTTACAAACACATATTTTGCTGTCCTTAAGTCTTTTGATTTCTGCTGTATAATGCCAATTGGTGAGCGTGTAGCGTTCTTTCTGCATGTGTTGTTTAGGTTTGTTACGTACGATGCTTCTGTGTTTGGTGTACTTGCAGTCAATGTCGGGAAGTCTACAAGATCTGCTGAAAATGTCACTGTGGTTCCGTATACTTGTTCAGCTGGCATGGCACCGATAACTTTTCTCACTGTGCTTCAGTCCATGTATTATGGCACTTTAATGCGACTTTGAGGTGGCGATGAAAACGTTCGACTAACCCGTTGCATTGTGGGTGAAACAATGTGGTTCGGTTTGTTTTTATTCTTGTAAGCTTAGCCAAGCTCTGAAACACTACGAATTCTAATGTCTTTCCTCTATCAGTCGTTATCACTACTGATGTACCAAATCGTGCAACCCAACAATTAAAAAATGCTTTTGCCACTGTTTCAGCACTAACGTCTGTAATAGGTACTGCTTCCGGCATCCTGCTAAAACGATCGATCATTGTAACTAAATATTGCTTACCATCGGAATTTAGTAGTGGACCTACAATATCAACGTGGACATGAACAAATTTGGCAACTGGTTAGCCAAATCTTCCCAGCGGTACTTTAATGTGACGACTAACTTTTGCTTTTTGGCACGGAATGCAGAATCGATCAAATTTGTTGTATCCTTTTTCATATTCGGCCAAAAAGAACGCTTTGTTATTTGCCTTACTAAACTTCTCACTCTAGGATGTAAACGTTTATGCACCAAGTCGAACATTGCTTTTCTAAACGTTTTAAAAACATAAACTCTGCCTGTTTCTTCGGTCACTGCACAGCAAAGTTCTATATTTAGAAATAAAGATGAAAGCTTTTAGAAGGTATACTTTTGATTTGCTTTTAGTTCTAAAAGTTCTTCGTCTTTTCTGTAAGGCTTCGCTATTGAATTGCTCTATTACAGCATTTACTCGTTAAAGGGCGTCAGCTGGAAAATTTTCACTGCTTCTATTGTATTTTATATCTGTTGAAAACTGAGATATATAATCGAGCTGGCGACGTTGCCTTAGACTGCATTTATCCAGTTTCTGTGCGAAAGTAAAAATAAAAGGACGATTATCAGTAAAAATGGAAATGGAAATGTTTGAAGTGTAAAATCCCTTTATAAATAGCCAACAGTTCACGGTCGTAAGTGTTGTACTTATTTTTTGAAACTAAACTAAGTTTTGCTGTTGAATCAGGAAATGTTAGTATCGGCTAGTTTCTTCTTGCATTCTGCAAATTCCTTTTTTGATTCATTATTCCATATCACGTTGCTATTTTTATAGATGCTACCTTTCAGCCAATCTGTTAAGAGTTGCTGGCTTTGTATTGCATTTGGTGTCTATTTGCGATAATAATTAAGCATGCCAAAGAAACACCGAAACTGTTATCGTTTTGGGTAATGGAAATCTAGCGACACTTTTGATTTTCTCAGGTATTGGTGTTAACCCTTCTGCTGAAAATTTAGTTACAGAAAATTAAGTAATGATGCTCCAAACCAGAAAGTTTTTTCGAGATTTATGATTACGTGATGCTCGCTTAGTTTTTCTAGTACGATTTGGACATGTTGAAAATGATCTTCCCCTAAAGTCGAGGCTATCAGTAAATCATCTATGTAGATGTATACAAAATCTAGGTTTTTGAATGTTTGATCTAAATACTTTTAAAAAGTCTGTTCTGCATTTTTTAGGCCAATTAGCATTCTAACAAATTTATATAACCAAACGGCAAGGTAATTGCTGTTTTCATGCAGTCTTCTAGATTAATTGGTATTTGAAAGTAAGTTATCATCAAACCGAGCGTTGAAAATATTATTTTGTCATATTTTGAGAAAAGTCGTGTATGTGTGGGATTGAATAACGATGTGGTACCGACACAGCATTAAGGTTACGATAATCACTACACGGTCTTTTAGTGCTATTTGCGTTTTTCACCAGATGTAAAGAACTAGCCTATTCCGAAGAAGATGGACGGATTATGCCAGCTTCCAACATTTGCCAAACTCCTCCTGAGCCACATTATTTTTTTGGGAGTTAACCTATGTGGTGTACCGAAGTGCCTTTGGTTTTGATATAGTGCAAAACATTGCAACTTTGTCGTTGTGGCAGTTTAAATTTAGGTCAAATAATACCGGGGTTCGAACAATGTCCTGGTACTTTCCATCACTTTTACCAAATACTGCACGCACACTTACTACACCGAATTGTAAACACCGACAGGCCTGTACTATTATCTAATAGTCTCTTATTCCTAATATCTACAACTTATTCAAAATTATGCAAAAAGTCTGCACCGATAATAGCATCAGTCACACTCGCCACAACAAAAGTCCAAGTAAACGATCTACGTAGTCCGATATTTAAACTGACTGTTTTATATCAGTACACTGTTACATTTGTATTATCTGCAGCTTGCAAACTGAACGTAGAAGTAGCAGTATCCAGTCCGAAATGTTTAAATCGGGTCGGTAACATGCTAATGTCCGCTCCTGTGTCAATCAAAAAGTGGTATTTTGTATCTTGATCTACTACAAAAAGACGACGGGACTTGTGGGCTACAGTAGCGTTTTTTCAGCGGTAGTAAATCCACAGAGTATTGTGCATCTTGTGGATTTGTCACCAAATCGTCGATGATACCAGCATACATTGCTTTATTTTGGAGTTTTCGTACGGGATTGGCATTTGTGTCCGGTTGGCTGCTGTTGCCTGCTGCGAAACACCTTTAGATTGTCTAACCTTTATTCGTTATCGTCCCATTTTGCATTTAACCTTGCTATAAGGTCTACGAAAGGTTTTTCTTTTGTATACCATGTTTTGGATTTCTTAGTGCTCACAACCGCTATTGCTGGGGGTATGTTCGATTATCCTATCTGCAACTTCTGCTATTTGCTCTAACCCTAGATTACTTAAGGACAGTATGATGGGCTTAACATTTACAAGCATTTGCTGCAGATATAATTCCTTCAAGATCTCGTCGTTTACATACCCTGTATCATTTATGAATAACCGCATGTGCCTCAGTAGCTGTGTTAGTTTTCTAGCACCCAATTTTGCGATTCTGACAAAGCAGTTCTATTAATTTCTGCAGGTTTGTGTACGGCTGTACAGCATCCGGTTTTGTTCTCAGATCAACCACTTCATCCGCTATTTCCGGTAAGAAAACTATTAACACGTGGCTAAATTTGATTGTTTCTTGCGTTATCTTTGGATGTGCTAAGTCGACTCTGCTGTAGCAAACTATAACTCGGTGCGATTTGGCCAGAACAGCGGCAACGAAATCAGCGATGTAACAGCAGTTTCTAGTGATGATGGCGTTGTCGGCGGTGGCTGCTGCATGCAGTTGATTCATGACCACGATCTCCGATTTAAAATATTTTTTAAATGAATTTCTGTACTTACTAATCACGTTGGGGTGTCCAGTTTAGTCTTGAAATTAACTGGTTAGGGTTAAAATGTTATTAATTAATTTCAATCATGATCGTGTAGTAAATCTGTCTCTTGTTATTGTTAAGGTTAAGTACGTACACTCTAGTGGTTTTTGCACAAATGTCAACATTAAGAGGACTATGCCAAAAAATATTTTTTTAAAATTAAATTCAAAAAACTTAATATTATTCTTTTATCTTTGGTGTCAAGTGTTATTACAACTATTGTAGTTTACTCGATTACTTATTTCTACATTGTCTAAGATAGTATACTCATTTAATTTTATTTGTTTGGCTTTCTTCGGCTTTGTTCTCTGTTCTGGCATCCTCAGTCAAGTTTTAAATTAATCTCCTCTAGCTTATTATCATAGTTTTTCTCAGTGCTCCCTAATCAGAAGTATCTGTTTTTAGTAATTGCAATAACTTATCCTCATTTTCTCTGAGTTTTAAATATTTTTCTCTATCAAAAATTGCTAAAAAACATAAATTAACTATTTTTTAAACGTGAAGTTAGGTAAAAAAAATTAGTCAGTGACAGTGTACAACAGTGTTTCAACACTTTCAACCGCGGTATACTAATGCTATCAAAATCCAAAAAAATCAAATCTCGGTGTTTGTTTTAGTTTTTCGAATAAGTAAACCAATGGCAACCTCAACACCTTTATTACAATTTTCCATTCTGGATAAATCCTGTGTGTTAGATTCAGAACCTGAAATTTATATTTTAAATTCAAAATTTAATAGCATTATATAGAGATGTTAACTTTTGTTTAAATACGTTGAGTTCATTTTTGGGGGTCACTTCTCAAATTTCTATACTTAATTTAGTATATTCATTAAAGCAGTTTCCACAACTTGGTCACATTTTGAAAAAGTAGTTTTATTTTACTCATTTAAAAATATACTTATACACTTCTATGATCTTCTTGACATTTTTGAAGCATCTTAAAATAAATAAAAAAATGTGTATAACGGAAAAACACTTAAACTAAATACTTAGTGAAACACGATAATTACTGTAATTAGCAAAATATTATTACTCGTTACGGATGTGACGTTGTATACAACTGGACCCCTTCACCGCTTTTCTTCGTATGTTTAATTAGCTACAGGTGTAAAATTTCAAAATCTTAGTATAAAAAAATCACTCAATTGCAATAATATTTATTACAACATGAAACGACCAAATTTTTTTTTATTTTACCCCAACAATATTTTGATAAAAGTTTTGTGAAATTACCTTTTTAATCGAATTAATTTTAATTGAGTTGGAATTGGATCTGTAAAATTTATTTTTGGTTTGCTATTTTGGCTCAAGCTGTCTGTCTACTCGCTCAAAACTGCAATCTGACTGTGATATGCTACATAACTAGCTGTACCAGTGGCGTAGCACGAAGGTTATTTGTGTCTAGGAAATTACTTAATGATGCAAAAAATACAATAATTTAGGTGCTATTTTTTATTATTAACAGCAACAACAAAAAAACTTTTTAAAATAAATTTGTTTTTTATTAGTAGAAAAAAATTATGGCATAACTAATAACCGGTTAATTGTTTGTATGGTGTTCAAGATAAAATGTATAGCACAGTTTTTAGATTATATTTAAGTTATGCTGAAATATTCTAATTTTTCTGATGTTGTTAGCAAATATTGTAGCATTTAATATTCTTACGTAACAACATCATCTTTTTCTTCGATGCTACGTGCGCGTGTAATGACCCCCCTACTCAATTTTCCTAGCATAATACTGAAGCTTATTTACTTTAAATGTAATAAAACTAATTTTAAAAAAAACTAATTAAAAATTGTGATTGTGACTAAAGCAGCTTAAAGCCACTGTGTGCGTAATATGTTTTTACTAATACTATGAAAAAAAATTATAAAAAAAAACAATTTCAAAGCGTAATGTTTTACTCTCGAAAAGGAACTACGTACGTACAATTTTGTAATTAAAATAAAATGTTACTATTAGTAAAAAAAAAAGATTGTCTATTTGATCTTACTCTAAAAATGTTTTACCTTTTACATGTTTAAAAAAATCAAAGAGTAAAAGTTATTCAGGTTGATTGTGTTTTTCTTATGTGTGGTAATGATGATTAAATTTGACTCATTTATCAATATGTAGAGCACCAAAAGTGCTGCGCAATCGAAACGTGATTTTTCAATAAGTTTTAAACTACTTTCCTTATTATAGGAAACGAAAATGAAATGTTTCCTTAGAGGGTCACAGCTTGTCTTCAGGCCGTTTATAAACATGTTGCTTGTCGACATGCAAATCAGACAGCTTCGCCGGATTTTGATTGATCTATTCGTAAGATGGATTGTGGTGGGACCGCATCTATTGTCAAGTAGTTCTCTATCGTATCTCTGAAGCGCATACCAACTATTAAGTATAATGGAATTTGATGTGAATGTACGACCTATACCATAATAACGAAATGTAATTTATTTTAACATTTTTTACGTATGTCGGAAATTGCTGTAAATTACTTTTTATTTCATTTGATTACCTTTAAAAAGTGCACTAGATTAATTAACGTAATGCGGCTATTTACCATTCACGTTAAACAAATTAGAAATTTTTAATTTAAATAACGTACACATTCTTAGAAAAATTAATTATTATAGAAAATTTTACGAAAGTATAAACTCTAGATGCTGTAATCTAATTGTGGAGAAATGGATTTTGGCGTCGTTAACCTAGAATCGTCAAGAAAAATTACTTTGTTGGTGATTGTAACTATTTCTATAGAAATGAATACAAACTTGTGACTACTTATTATTGGTTAAATTCATATTTTAAATTACGCTTAATTAATCTTAGAAACCAACCGTTGTTAACACGATTCTAATGATCCCCGAAATGTCTTACTCTGTAATTAACGTCCTAACAAAAACACCTACGTGAATAAATTATACAAAAAAATCGACTCAATTGCATCATAATCATCAAAATTATGTTATAGGTTATTGATAGTAAGTGATGCTAATGTACATCTTTGATTTATAGATGATCGGGATATGCTAATTTTATTATTACTATCGGTACTGAAAGAATGTTACAACACACTAAAAACAATATTTTTTAGCTAAATTTATGCACTTATTTTGATATAAAAAATTTATATTTCATAAATAATAATAAAAGTTAACAAAAAACTATTTAGTTTTTTTTTAAACAACACTAAATTATATCTTTTAGTACATAGTTAACTTAATACTTAAGTACAAATTTTAATTTGTTTTTACAATGCTTAAAAAATTTATTTTTTAGGCCTAGTACGATTTGTTAACGACTTCCAAATAAACATTAGTTTTATCGATTATCTTAGCACTGGATACAAATCTTTTTCGTGTGTAAACATTAGCTTTGTTAATTCTGAAAAATAATATTAATGAATAACGGCGCTGTCATATTTTTTAAAAGACTAAACCAAGATTTAGATTTTTAGATAAATATTAGTTGAATTAACCGTCTTTAGTTATTATGAATACTTTATAGTATTAACGATTTGCTCAATAAAAAAATAATTTTTTGTATAAAAACAACTTTTTTAAATTGCTTAATGGGTTTTTTAATTTTTTATATTTTACAAAAGAATAACACAATTTTAAAAAAATAATTATATATAAATACAAACAATTACGTCGTAATTGTTAGTGTTTTTATTTAAAGTGTATATTTATTACAGTATTTGTTTTTCAAAATAGTAAACATCGTGTGAATTCACTTATATTTATACATTTACAATTAAAGAAAAGTTTATGGCTAAGTTTTTAAATAAAAAATTTATGTAATGGTGCAAACAAAAATTTATTTAAATTAGTCTATTACATTTTTTTTATAAAAAAGGCCAAAAATATTAAAGCAATTTAATTTTTTTATGCAAAAAAGCACAGAGAACTTTTTTACCGCAAGAGCAAACAGATTATTTATTCGTAGTGTTGACATTTTTTCTTATAAATGCATATATTTAGGTTTTGAAACATATACAACCCGCGCGCCCAAAGAATGCCTGAAGGTTGGATGCGCATTCATCCAACTCCAAGTCTCTTAAGCGCGGCATGTCAGTGGCGTCGCCACCAAAAGCGCGTTCCGTTTATTATCATGTATTACACTAATTAATTATTTATTTCTGTTATTAATTTACATACGTACTTGTTAATTTAACTTTATTACAATTATTGCAACAAAACGACAGTGAACCATTTTGTGTCCTATGTTTTTCCAAATTTTAACCCTTTATTGCCCAGACCTAGTAAAATTAATTTTTTCTCAATTTTTTTCATTCAGAACGTTTTGTGGGTGTTCAACTAAGGTTTCTGAATTTTTTTAAATTTTTGTATTGTGTCGCGTTGCTGGCGTGTGTGTGCACCAGCAAAACTGTTCGTAACAAGTCAAAGTCTTGTGTATTTTAGTATATTTTTATTACCACATTGAAACACAACGTCCATCACAAACTACCATAATTACAACATGCAGTGTTGCCAACTTGGATCTTTTAACTTACCAAACTACCAACACAACATCCCCCTTTCTTTATAATAAAGCTAAGCAGTTTTTTTTTTAAATGAGTACAAAGTTTATGTAACATAATCTTTAAGCCACTCTGGTTTATTAAATTGCCGGGTAGGCCTATGCGAAACATTATTTCTATCTACATCTAGGGTACAATCCTCTTTATGTTCATTGTTTTTATTACAGCTATTGTCTACTGACTGTCTATTTACATCCTCCTCATTGCTAACTTCTTTGACACCCGTTTGTTCTAAACTTGGTTGTGCAACCTGGGTAATAGGTGTATAGTTGAATTTAGTTTTAGAAGAAATGTGGTACGGCGCATCAATCAAATGCCATCTATTTCTACGATAGGTACCCGAAACTGTCTCTATGAGATACGATCTAGGTTCACTACATTTTTGGAGTATGGTGCCGTATTGTCGCAAATCTATAACCCAAACTGCATCTCCAATTTGTAAATCAGAAAGCTGTTTAACATTGTGTCGTCGATTATACATTTTTTCCTGTTTATCCTTCCTTATCTGTTCTTTTTCTTTGAAAGATGAAGTATCAACAACTTCGTTTAATTTATCAGGCAATATAGGTACATGGGTACGAAGTTTTCTATTAAACAAAAGTTCTGCAGGACTAAAACCCGATTCTAAAGGCGTTGACCTGTATGATAAAAGAGCTAACTGAATATCCCGATTCTTTTTAATAAGATTTTTTGCTATTCGAACTGCTGCTTCTATGCAGCCGTTACTCTGACGGAAATATGGACTGCTTGTTATACTTTTAAAATTAAATTCTAAAGCAAATCTTTTAAATGCAGACTGAAATTGCGGGCCATTGTCAGATCTTACAACCTCGGGTATGCCATAACGAGCAAATAATTCTTTTAAATGATTGATAATAACGTTTTTCAGTCAAACTGTTTAATGGAAAAATTTCAATGAATCTGGAATAGTAATCAGTTATGATTAAAAACCACTGATCATGTTTGAATAAATCCACCGCTATCTTCTGCCATGGCCTACTTGGCATTCTTTCTCTAACTATCGGTTCATTGATATTATGACGTTCTTCAATGCAATTAGGGCAAAATCGAACAACGTTTTCTATCTGAGATGATAGACCTATCCACCACACTGAAGATTGTGCACGGGCCCTACACTTTACAATGCCTTGATGGCCTTTATGAATGAAATCAATAACTTGTTGTCTTAAGGAGACTGGAACAATAATTCGTGTGCCTTTCAGCAGTAAATCATTGGTGAAGTTAATATCATGTCTAAATTGATAGTATGGAGCTAGGCTCTCTGGAACAGAATTTTTGTTTGGCCATTGGGTTAACGAAAATTCTATCAATGCTTTACAAATAGGATCTGTCTTTTGTTCGTGTTTGATCTTTTCTAGATAATCATCGGTAACCGGTAATGTTTTTATTATTGAATACACAAAGGATTCTACAACTGAGGTAAGTTCTTCGGTTTCAGGGCTAGAACAATTTTGTGGATTTCTCGAAAAAGCGTCGGCTACTACCAAGTCTTTACCGGGGGTATAGACCACTGTATAATCATAGCGCATGAGACGCATTCTAAACCTCTGAAGTCTTGGAGATAATTCGTCAATATTTTTTGATTGTAATATTTGCAACAATAGTTTGTGATCGGTTTCTAAAATGATAGGAATACCGCTTACATATTCACTGAAATGCTCGCAAGCCCAAGTCAGGGCTAAAGCTTCTTTCTCAACCTGAGCGTATCTTCGCTCTGTATCCGATAAAGTTCGGGAAGCATACGAAACAATCTCACGTGAAAGATCATCGCTTTGCATTAAAGCGCTACCTATACCGAAGCAGGATGCATCAGCACTAACTATTATTTTCTTTGTAGGATCGAAAAACGCTAGATTTTTAGAATCTTTTAAACGCATCTTTATAGTATCGAATGCTTTCTCTTGTAATTCCCCCCAAAAGAAGTGTGTATTGTCTTTTAATAATGACGTAAGTGGTTCCAATAGATGTGATTTATTCTCTATGAACCGACAAGAAAAGTTTATCATCCCTAAGAGTCTTAATACTTCCGTTTTATTTGTAGGTCTAGGAAAATTTTCGATTGCCTTTATTCGATTCGGGTCTATAGAAACACCAGAATCCGAAACAAGATGACCAAGAAATGAAACACGTTGAACGCCAAAAACGCATTTATTATTGTTAAGTGTGATACCTTCTGCATTCAAAATGGAAAGAACAGTTTTTAAGCTAGTGTCATGCTCTTCCATAGTATTTGCGAAGATTAATACGTCGTCAATATGACTTATAACACCAGGAATACCTGAGAGTAATCTCGCAAAAGCCATCGAAAAATATTCAGGAGCGCACGAAATACCGAATGGGAGTCGTTTAAAGAAATAGCGACCAAAGGGTGTAATGAACGTAGTCAAGAGTTGACTTTCTGATTTTAGTTTGATTTGATAAAATCCTGAATTCGTGTCCAGTTTAGAAAAAAACTTGGCACCTTTTAATTGACCTAAAATGTATTCTATACTATTGATAGGAAAATAGGATCTCAAGATACTCTTGTTTAGTTGTGTATAATCTACACATAACCTGACAGTATCCCCTTTAGGTACTACTACAATTGGAGACACCCAGGGCGTGTGACACTCAACGGATTCAATTATATTATTAGTTATGAGCCTGTCTAACTCAGTCTTTAATTTAGGTAAGAGAGGTAAAGGTACTCTACGAGGTACAGATTGTACAAAAGGTGTAGCGTTATCCCTAACTTTGATTTGCATTTCTTCTTTGAATGTGCCAATCTCGTTAAATAAGTTTGGAAAAGATTGTGCAATTTGCTCTGCAGTTTCTTTCGATTGAGATATTTCATTTACATTGAAACTATTGCCGTTATGCACGTTAGAACTTTCAATTTGAAATTTTAAAATTTTTAAGTTGTTGATACCTGGTCTGCCTAATATAGACATTTTTAAATCTCTTATTACATACAAATCAGCAAAGTACGAAGTGCGATAAGGAAGGAAAGACAGTTGTACTTGTAACTTTCCTACTACTGCTAACTTGTTTCCAACAGGACCTGATACTGGTTCAGTGCATGGAGACATTTGACTCAACACTTCTGAATTTAGTAATTCCAAAGGCACACACACAATATCAGCCCCTGTGTCTACTAGAAACTTAACTGGGTTACTAATTTTAAGGTTTACATTAATGTCAACAATCCATTGAGGATTATCTTTATAAATACTATTTAAATATACAGGCCCTATAAATGAGTCGTCAATTGATTCAGAATTTGTAACACTATCACTTGTAGTAAAGATAGTTTTTACCTGCTTAGGTTTTGACTTCTTTGACAGACATACTTTATCCCAGTGCCCCACTTTGGAACATGCTCGACATCTGGAATCTCGAGCAGGGCATCTTTCTCTTGGATGACCTTGTTGAAAACCACAGAACATACAGGAACGTGAACCTGGATTTTGTTTAGTTGTCAGCTTGTGAAATGAATTTTGAGCTGGTTGCTGCCTAAACGAATTGTTGCCTTGGCCTCCACCATCTCTACTGTGCTTCTGAAACGATTTATTTGACTTATTAGAAATAATATTAATAGATTTTGAGTCATGTCGTAGCACTTGCGATTGGGCTGTTTGAATTTCCGCTTGACGGGCTATTTGTATTGCTTCTGCCAAGGTCAAGTCCTTTTTTAATTGCATACGTTCACTAGTTCTAATATCTATCATGCCAACCACAATACGATCACGAATGAGTTCATCTTTAAGGTTTCCATAATTACAATTTTCAGTTAAGGTATGTACTGCTGTTATAAATGTGTCGATTGATTCTCCTGGTTTCTGCATACGAGAATTAAATTGGAACCTCTCGAATATGACGTTTTTTTGTGGAACAAAGTAATTGTCAAAGGAAGTTAAACAATCGTCGAACGTTTTTGGTTCTGACGGAAATTATAGTAAAATGTTTTCAGACTCCTCACCCATTATGTATAAGAATACATCAATCTTCTCATTGTTGTCTTTACTGGAAAGTCCAGAGACTGTTAGGTACCTCTCAAATCGGCGTTTCCACTGGGGCCATGCTGCCGGGTTTGAAAATGTAAACTTCTCGGGCGGAGTAACTTGAGTATTCGTGTGAATAATTATAGATTGTGCTTCTTCTGCCATTTTTATTTTTTCTTAACCTGAACTCGAATTTTGCTTCCTTGCGTTAATGTAATAGCACGTCTCTAATGCGAAAAAAAAAAACGTGGATGAAAATCCCCGCTGCCACCATGTCGCGTTGCTGGCGTGTGTATGCACCAGCAAAACTGTTCGTAACAAGTCAAAGTCTTGTGTACTTTAGTATATCTTTATTAACACATTGAAACACAACGTCCATCACAAAACTACAAATTCCACATGCAGTGTTGCCAACTTGGATCTTTTTTAACTTACCAAACTACCAACACAACATATTGAACAACTAAAATTTTCAAAATTTTGGATTCAAAAGTACCGTTAGGATTTTGATTATGTCAACTGGAATGGATATTTTTCAAGACGTAAAATTAAAACAATTACACAACTCGACGGCGCTAACAAAGTTTTATTAGGTTAATTTTTTCTTTACAAATTCATTTCATGATAAAGTAAAAAACAGTTTTTTTTTCATAGCAGCATAAGTATGTAGCACAGCTACTGCATTTGCTATGAGGACGAGACTGAATACCACAGGCACTGCAATATTCACACCGACCTCTTTTACCATCGTATATAATCCAGTGACTGCCTCTATTGCCTAAACGGACGTCATCTGAGACGCTGTAGTTATATTTACGACGTTTAGCTACTGGGTTTAGACTTTTTTTTCTACCTCTTGTTTCAACCATACTTATCAATCCCTGAGAGACAGAACGCCTGAATTCTAGTGTACTCATTTTTTCTCGGCTCTGGCAGTATATTATGTAAGCATTTACGAATGCCACTTCGAGAAATCCCCAAAATAAGCGGTGCCACAATTTTTTAGCTTTACGATTCATCCCATACGTTGTTCGCAATTGATCGGCATGGTCCACACCACCCATATGGTGGTTATAATCTTCAACAAGGGTTGGACATTTGACTACCAATTTGCTGCCATCCTTTTCTGTGCGCTCTACAGTAGTTTCCTCAGTCCCATGGAAATTTGTGGCCAGGTGAACAACTCGATTATTCTTCCATTTATAAATTCCGATATTTGTGTTAGAATACCTTTAATCAAAATCTCCTCGTTTGAGTGATTTGTCTTCAGCAAAAGTTTTGGGAAGATCTTTTCTATTTTGACGAATTGTTCCGCAAGCAACGGTATTATTTAGACGAAGCTTTTCCAACAACGGAATCGAGGTAAAATAGTTATCAAAGTAAACGATTTTATGTTGTCCCCAATACATCTTCGTTAGCGAGAGAACAACACGTTCTCCAAGACCATAACTACTAAATTCCTTTTCTAATTCTTCATTTTTGCCTTGGTAAACTTCAAATTTGGCTACATAACCGTTTTGATCCGCCACGCACCAAACTTTGTATCCCCTTTTTATTTGTTTCATAGGGTTATATTGTTTTATAGAAAAGCGTCCTTTGAAAAGGATCATGCTTTTATCTACACTTATTCTTCTGGTTGGTTTATATAACAGTTGAAACCTCTTGTTTAGCTCAGTAACTACAGGGCGCAACTTGCAATGTAAATTGGACAAAATCTGCCCGAATCTATTGCGCGACATAGCATTTGTAATCATCGGCAGTCCTAAGTCAGAACTACCATTCCAATAATGTTTCCAGTTAGGAAGTTGATGATAATTCATCAGAAAATTAATTCCAATGAACGTTAACAGTACGTTTTCTGTAAGGTTCAAACGTTTATTTTTTTGAACAGAATAAAGATTGCTTTGAAACGTAATATGTTCCACAAAATCGCTAAGAACTTTTCTAAAAACATCGGTTGGTGTTTCATACTCTGCAAAAAAAGCTTCAACTGGACCTTCTAGTTCATAATAGTCAGGCAGAATAGTTTCAACATTTTTCTTCTTCCAAAAACGTTTTGGCGGATCCTGAATATCATTATTCCTTTCTTCTTCCTCTTCATGTTCAACTTGTTCTGATTCTAACACAGAAGATCTTAGACGCCTGTCATTTGATACATTGCAAGATGATGTATCTGGTTTATCATTGCAGCAACTACCAGGAACAATCGCGTAATTTTGTAAAATGTTAATTTTTGGCGTATTTCTATTATCAGCTATCTCAGCTGATTCGTCTTCAGTGGATGTTGTTAGATCAGTTTCTGATCTTTTGAAGGAATTCTCAAACGTATTTGGTAATGATGTCTCAAAATCTTCTTCATTATCACTTCCTTCAACATCTGTGTCTATGTTGTTGTCTAACGGTAAATCTTCTGATAAAATTTGATGAGCTATTTCATGTAATTCCGTATCAGATAAAGGTCGCGAATAATGCTATTTTATTGAGGACATTTTCCTGACGGTACTTTTACGGCGTTTGGAAAAAATCGTAATATTGAGCTCATAAAGCAAGTAACAAGTTAATTTATTAGCTAAGCAGAAAGTAAACACTTCCATCTACACTATAAAAATGAAATTATTACTTACAGTTAAAATTTAGAATGAAATCCAGATTTCAGAATGTCCTGGCACTACAGCTCAGCAACTTCGCGCGCACGAGTACGAAAGAAATTTATTTTAGGTTATTTTATCTAACAAAACCGGTCATGCGCCAAATGCAAACGCGCGGGAAGATATTTGACTCTGAAGCACCGTCAGGATTTACCGGATAAAACGCGCAATGGCCAAATAGCATATATTTGAATTCGCCGGTACTTAGAAGTACCGGCGGGCAACAAAGGGTTAAAGCTCATAATACTCAAATTTATTAGAGAATTATGTATAAACAACAAATACTTAATAAGTAAGTAGTTTTGCGGCGCATGTAATGATAATGCCATTTGCTTAAATTCTTATTAAAGAAATCCTAATAGTTGACATTCCTTAGTATCATTAACAACAGATTAGCAAAAATTTAAAAATGTTTTTATTAGTTAGTTTGCTTTCAACTGTGATTCTGTCAAAGATACCTGAATAATACTCTTAAAATACAGCCTATTATGTTTCTATAATTAAAAATCGAACTTATACTTTTTTGATTTTCATAAACGATTAAACTGTTGTGTTCATTTGTAATTGAAATATAAAATTTATTACTTGTCAACATGGTTATTTTTTTATTTTATAAATGTTTAAACTATTACTGTCCATATATAATTTAAATAAATAAAATATTTTAAAATTTCTTGTGGTTTGGTGACGACTGATTGAAAACGCGACACCGACGCCACTGGTAATGCTTTCAGTCGCGATTGCGTGAACGAGTGCAGCCGAATGCACGAACATTCATGCGCGACACGAGGAATTCTTTGGGCGCGCGGGCTGTAATTGAATATTTTATAATATTTAGGAGATAATTAGATTAAAAAAAGTGGGATATACGCCCCACCTAAGCTTAATTGGCTATAAAATATTAGAATTGGGTTTCTCAGTTTTCCCCGAACAATAATAAGGTTTGTTTATTAATTTTTGTATATAAACCTGAAAGTATGTAATTTTTGCCCTGGTATAGAGTATAAGGGATATTTGTCCTGTATATGTTACTTAACATACCTAAAGCAACATATTAAATAAGTCATATTAATTTTATTACTAAATTAATGTGAATTTGACAATAAAAATAACATGGAAAAGTAAAACTTGAAAAATGAGTACCTGTCAAGTACAAATATAAAACCTAACCTGTGTAATTCAGTGTTGCCTAAATTGAAATTTTTTTCGTGCATTTCGATAGTCTCTTCTGTTTTCTACCACAGTCATTACACCTGTTGCCATAGATGGTACATTTTTCATGTAACCAATTGCTACATGATAATAATTTTCTAGACATTCTACACAGGCGCAATTGTCTTCTTCTATAGTTTTTGATGTAGAAACGGTCATTGATGCGGTCTTCTTTTTACCGTTTGTTTTAGCTACTTGTGGTGTTTTGGTTAATTTAGTAGAAACTAGAACTTCATTTTTGTTATTCTCAATATTTGCTTTTCTTCTCAAAACTTGAGCATACTGTTTATGTTTAGATATTGTTAATGGAATATCTGGAACTGGCATGATTTTATGAAAACATTTAGAAGTTGTTTTTTTTTGTTAGCGATGGATTATTTTCTGTTAAATTTCTTGTTCTTTAAAATTTGGCATGGATAGTATGTTTTGGTCTACAGTCTCAATAATAATATTACTGTCATCCATAATTAGGTAGTTTTCTGGCTGATCGAAGAAGTCGAAGGGCAGGTCATCTAATTGTTGGTATTCTTCAGTGGTTAGTTTTATATTATTTGATTTTGTTGCAATGTCTTTCTTCTAAACATTTATTGAACGCGTTGTCGGAAATTTGAAAAAAATGTTTGGGAATAGCGCTTTTGTTAAATGGATAAATTCCACACGCCGAAAACCCCAATTATTTTGCCGATCTGCTGTCTTCCAATTCGTCTATTACTTTTTTATCATGTATTTCTGAGTTGCCCCTTGGAAATAGATTTTAAACGGTTTAAAAAATGATTTGTTTTTTGAGTTGTATTACTTAGTAGGCATAAAATAGTTCTATCAATCAATTTATTGAGTTGCAGTGCGACGAATGCCCATCAAGTATTAATAAAACTTTGCCTTCTTCTTTTCTAGGTACAAAATGATTTTATAGCCATTTCATAAACAATCTGTTGTAATAAAAAAACTTTTTTATATTCATATATAGGTCAGATCCTGTAGGCATACCATCAATGTGCTCAAGATTTTTACGCGTGTCCTTTATGATTATAACCGGTAGTAAAAAGACACTTTCGACGTTATTACATGCTATCACTGACACATTTTCTCCCAGATGTAAGTACATGCACATCTTTACTACCTTTTGTTGCAATAACTTTTCCTGGTTTATTATTTATTTGTAGTCCACTCTCGTCCATATTGAAGATTTTGTTTGGTTTATCTTTAAGAACGTGTTCAGTCAGAACAGAACAGAAACCTTTAGCGTAAGCCAGTGACAAAGCTTCAGTCTGTCTTATGTTGAGAGTTGTATTCCTTTCCAAATGGTGTACAGACTTGGTGCAAAGCCAACTTTTTCCAACCTTTGTATGTAACAAATCGCTTGTCATTATTGAAACGTAGCGCCGGACCTTTGCCTAAACTTAATTTTAATTTATTGCCACATTTAAGTCATCGTCTAAGAGTACGTGAAGGTATTTGGAATGCCCTACTGGTTTTATTCACCCCCGTTTCTCCCGTTTGTATGCTACTCATTGCGCTCACTAATTCTTGTTCAGACCTTTGGTACAATATTTTCTTTTCTAATATATTTTCAAGGTATTTTATATGAAAAAAGTAATGAAATAATAACTAAATAGTCAAACGATACTGTTCGTATGCTAATTACAGTGGTCATATAGCCCACATATGAGCGAGACATCTATTTTTTATAAGATATAGATGCCTCACTGAATTTTCGTAGATCATTTGTTAAAACTTGGCAATGTAAACACGTGTGAGTGATAGCTTATAACTATATCTGACTGAAAAAACAGAGACTTTGCAAATATATTTTTATTTATAGGTGTCATACCTTAGATAATGTCCAATCACAATACGGTTCACATGGTACACAAGTCATACTTACTTAAATATACCAACACAACACTGCAAACGGTTACCATCAACTTCTGCTTACATAAATGGAATTGTAGACAGTAGATGTTAGTACGATTTGTGTTTAAGCTTTGGGGCATCTATACTCAGGTGGCATGTATTCCACTTTTACTTTACTTAGTTTTTAGTAGCTTTACGATAATTATTGACATTTTAGAAATTGAAGTAACTTCGTATAATGAATAAGTAAATGACAATGATCAGATATGGAATTAATAAAGAATTACTTACGTTTGAAAATTTATTTACAGAAAAAGACTATTTAGAAACACGTAACTGCTCAATAGTATTAATCAAAATTTAAACTTTTTTTTTATTTTAAAAGAGTGTTTAATGGTTTTTTTATGCACAAACATGTTTGTATTTTATCTTCTTTGGTACCTTTGTTTTATTTTTTTTATGCTCGGATGGAAGCTCCTTCCTTGTTTTCGCTCATTTGTCCATTGTTGGAAAAAGTTAAGATGAGCATACAAAAAGTGAATTTTGATGCTTATATTACATCCTGAATTTTTTACCATATTTTTAACGATTTATTCATAATCTTGTGATTTATGATTTTCCAAAGTATTGTTTATTGCACTTTTAAAAGCAATGTAAGTTTTCTTTTTAACAGCAGTCATGGTGTTTCTAAAATCACTGTGCAAAACTAATTTTTTTAATTTGAGGCTAATAAAAATGGAGGTAAAAGTACCTTATCTATTTTCACTAAAGTTTTTTGCACAATATTTTTTGATCCTGGTGTAAGATTGTGCTTCAAATGCCACTTTTTCTTTGTTTATACCATTCACAAATGAAGCTGGTGCAACAACAAGCATAATACTTTTAAACCTCTACATAGTTGCCATTCCTCGTTTTTATATTTATTTTTTCCCAACACCAACTTTAGATTGTCATACGCTTCTTTTAAGTGAATTAAATAAGCAACAGATGCGTACTTGTCTGTATTATATAAGAGAACACATTTTGAATTAAACTTAGAGAAATCTATAGTCTTGTATGTATTCTGTTCTAGTTGAGTGCATTTCGGCAGCGTTAAACTACTTCCACATAATAACATTTTTCTTCCGTAATCTTGTGAACATTTGTTTTATTGCAAAAGATGCAAATTTTGTTTCTTTTGGCGAAAGCTTTAACAGGTACACCAAATCCATGCTAAACCAGTCTTATAGTAGATCTAAATATTTGAGGTTCTTTATTCATTATCTCATTGAAGTGATATTTAAAAATTATTGGCTCAATTAAATTACGGTGCAATCAGAGTTGGGTTGATGACTTGAAGCACCACGTTTAAAAAGAAAATTTTAGACTTTGTTCAGCTGTCGATAACCTGTATAGTTTCTTATGTTATTTTTACGCCCTCGGCTTTCTTAATATCTACATTCTGCTTTGTTAACCCTAAACTTGGCAAAATCTTTTTTTTACCGAAAATTATAATAACCAGAAACTAAACTGCAAAAGGCTTTTAAATACCAATTGCAACTTCAGCAACTTTGTGGTAAAACACATAATCTACTGTTACCTTTTCGGCAACATATCTGGGTTTGTTCAGATTTGCAGTTTCTACACTGCCTTTTTGATAGAAACACTGGGAAGTGTTCTACCTTCTTAAACCTGCTGTCCTCTTGAAGTCTGAATTCAACGGGGCTTTGGATTTTCCTTGCGGGTTGCGGTGCTTCAGACTTGCTAGGTTGCCCCCTTCTGCTTCTGTTAGTTTAAAACAGGCTCTTTACAACTTTAGTCCTAAAGTGTTTTAGCGGAATTACTGATTTTGGATCATCGTCTAATAATTGGATATGCTTCTGTATAGCAACCATAAATTGTTGACGCATATATTCAACATCTGAGAAAACAATCCCATATACCATCTATGAATCTTTATACCGATTCTATATAGGGCAATAAACATATCTGCAAAATCCGCTCCATCTATATGGCGGCTATAATACTCTGTGGACACACCTTCTGTCTTAGAATATTTTTGAATTGTTTTAACCGGATTTGTTGCAATAGATAATCTGCATAAAGTAACAGATTTGTTGTCAAACTATTTCATCAGTGCAAGACGATTACAGCTGTCAATTTTTTGATCAAACAATCTTCTACCTTCTCTTCGAAGTTCCAAGTTAGCTTTCATGGAACAACTTAGACGATTTGATCTAATCATTCCCAAACTTAAAATACCAAACTTTTTACGAAGATCAGAGACGACCTCTAAACTGGTGAAAAAGTTGTCAAAATACATAACTGCCAAAGGTTTCTATTGGATTGATTTGCACAAGCCTACCACAACCTTAGCATCAAAACCTAAGCTTTCTTTCGTTTATGTAAACTGATGGTTGCGAAATTTGACACTCCGGCATATGCAACAAAATTATATACCATTCCAGACCGCATCTTACAAACAGTTTAAATCCCCACTTTTTAAGTTTACTATGAATATAATGTCTTTTTGAACCGGCTTTTACTGCTTTATATGAAACCATCATTTCGTCAAGAGAATTTCTCAATTCTGGTTCGATGTTGAGACAATTGCGCTTGATTAGTTCTAATATAGGTCGCATTTTGAAGTATCGGTCCGTATTCAAGTCTTCATTATTGATAAAATAAAGATTACGACAAAGAACTTTATACTTTTAATGGCATTATGTCAGCAATAGAAGCGTAACGTGTTTGCTGCGCCCAATAATTTGTGTAAGCAGGCATACTTACAATACCCATAATTAGTTCTATCCCCAAAAAATCGTGCATTTCGTAAAGTATTGACACACTAACCTCAAAAGTGTTTTAAAGTACTCTATTGGTGTTTTCAGCTAGTTGGGTTTGGTGAAGGAGTCTTCTCCTATCTTTACTTCATAATGAAAATTGTCGTTTTTTCACAAAATATTTGTAATTCTCTTATCAGGTTGTTTTTTTATTTTAAGGACGGGAGTTATAACAGCCGATGTTGTAACTAACATGCGCTTTCTAGATTTCCAGGAGTCGTCTGTATATTATGCACAGGCACGGGTATCAATTGTATAAAACGTTCATTATTGCTTCATCTATTAAATTGATCTCTTTGTCTTAAATGTCAGTCTCTAGGTCACTTTCTGCTCCAATTAGTAGCAGAAGTGCAAATATTTTATCAATTCACCCTATTGGATTTTGAAAACAGAAAAAAACGTAATGCACTGAATTTGGCAATGTATCTTACAAGATACACATTGTTTACAACGACTTTTTTACAAAACCTGATACTCTCATCGCATTATCTTTTTAGCAAATTATAATTAAGATCTTCTTTATTGATGTAGTACAGAAAATAGAAAAAATCTTGTGAATACCTAACCAAAATATGAAATGTACTTTGTAATGTTGTGTATCATAGGCGTTTGTCACTAATTTTCACAAGACACTGAAGAAGAAACGTTACATAATGTAGCGAATTTGAGTATAATGCGCACGCAAACGACTTGCTTACGTTAGATATGTATCCTACAATATACTTTGCCAAGATGTTAGAGTTGACTTAATAAAATAAATTATTAAAACTTGTGTATCTTCAGAGGTACATTGCCAAGTTTAGGATTAATTGTATTAAGCCTTCAACTTTGTTAATTGTATTAAGTCTTCAGCTTTGTTACTTGCTTATCTACATTTCTTTATATAAAACCTTTAGTTAATTTAATTGTGTTTACAATCGTTATTAATATTTTGCTTTTAGTCGAGTATAATTATTTAGCCTTCAGCTTATGTCGTAATTTATTATGTACCGTTTACGATTATAACTTAAACCAAACGAGTAATTGTTCATTGCGTATTTAAGGTCGGTGATGACTATTTAAGTCGGCGAATACAATTTTGCACTATTTGTAATTGTTGTGCTAAAGTAGCTAATTTTACACTAAAGGACTCTAAGTCCAAAGGGAAAGTCATACGTTATTCTTATTGCATTCTTAAAGATCAAGTCTCGTTATGGATGATTTTATGCATGTTCTTATTTTGACTGTATGTATTTGTTAATTCTATGATCGACTTTGTTTTTGCTTTACTGAACATTTTGTCTATGTAAAGAATATACAACCAATTTGTTACGTTTTCTTATTATTAAGTTGTTTGCTTTTGTTTTACTTAATCTACTCGACAGTGGGTTCATACTTTTGATGCCTACAAACCAAGAATTTTACGCGTACGCTAGGAGTAGCGCCCATTTTTTTAGTAGCATTCTCAACCACGCTTTATTATCAAAATTTCACCCAGCCGTAGTGTCGTGGTTGTTACCAGTGGAACCATCTGAAAATAAAGGTTGATAACAACTGTAACTGCATAAGTTATGTATCACTAATATAGATTCTGTGAGTGGACTATATGTCGACGTTCAAACAAGTTTAAACTTGCAGTTGTTTTACTTGTGACGCATATTTAATACAGATAACCAATAAAAAACACGAAAACTTGTGCACGTTGCACAAAATTTTTATCTGATAGAAACAAACCGACTTAAGCTTAGTAATCAGTAAACATATCTAAACCATTGGCGCATGTCTTTATTTAAACCTCAAACACACTGTAAACTAGTGTTGTTAACAAAATTGTACTTGCAGTTCTTCAACTAATTCTCAGTTACTGTCATTTGCGTTAACATCTTCCAAAAGACATCAGACATATATCTGTAGTTTTAAGCAACTTTGCTAAAGACTACACAAATTTTACAATGGATGGCAGCATGTTATATTGCAGACTTTATAAAGTGCATGTAAATGCGACTAAAAAGTTACAAGTCATTCAGCGTTTGACCACTGGAATATTTGTGAATGACAAAAATCAAAAAAGTCAAAGTAAAACACAAAAAAAACAAAGCAAAATTAAAACTTTAACTATTTTGTAAGTTTTTAGAAAAGTATACACAATAGATTATTCAGAGTCTAAAATATGACAAATTTACGTTTCGAAACTATTTAGCAAAACTTTAGAGAAACTAAGACAAAAAGTGAAAAACCATAAAATTTGTGAAACTTTGGATATACTATAAACCCGTTTAGTATGACGTCAAAAAAACATTAAATTCAAATTGGAGTCATAAGTTGAACAATTTTATGGCATTCGTACTTTGAGCTATGTATATACATACATAATTACGACTCAGGAATTATATGTTATATTTTCTCTTGTTATTTGTTCTCAAACTTAATACTATGCGTTTTTATTAATATGATAAATTAACACAGCGTTTGGGGGCAGCTCCTGGTGCATAGCGGCCTCCATGGATCTAGGGCTTATCAAGATTTGTAATTTTTTAAATTAGTATTTAGTACAATATTTTTTATCTGGTATTATATAAAATATATAATAAAACTTATGAAAGTCACATATTTTAAATCCATTCTTAAGTGCATATACTGAGTATTTTTGGTGCATTTTTGTATACATTGTTTAAGTGTTTTGAGTGCATAACTATCCGAAGTCTTTTTCTTAAAATTGAGATTACTTTTAAACAGCTCATTTAAGAACGTTTTATAAATTTTCTGAATAGTATACAACATATTTACTTTTATTTTTGTTAGAATAGAAAACTAACTTTATTTTTTTTTAAATAAAGATAAATTTAATTTTGAAATAAAACAAAAAATGATAATAATAATATAGACAGTAGTTTATTTTTTTAAACTAAAAAAAAATTTTTTTTCTGGAATTAGAAAACAGTTTCTGATTTGTTAGAAACATTTTTAGAAATAACTAATTTTTATAATTTTAATTAACATTGTTATCATATTAATCTCTTTTTTTGATAATTTTTTTTTGTTTTAAATGTTAAAACATATTTTAAAAACAACTTTTTTTTTATTTGATTAGGTTTTATTTTAGCAAAACCTAACACTAAACGAAATGTTTTCGATTTTGCAGAAATAACCACGTTATTCTAATATTTTCGTATAACTCAGCAGTAATGTTTTTCTTGTCTCGTCTGAAATTTGAATTAATCTAAAGTATCTTAAAATAAGTTTATAAATTTTGTTTTGTGGAAAGAATGTGTAGCGTAGGTACATGAACGGACAAATAAATTAAAATCAATCTTGAAGAGTAGTAAACAGACCGACTCCATTACTCTTAATGTCATGATTTTGAATTCCGGTTGCTTTTTGTTCACAAAGTGTGCTCTTTGTAAGCATGACTAGACAGAATACTTAAATACTGTCTAATGTATGTACATACAACCATATATTAATGTGTATAGCTGTATAATTTTTACTTTTTCTATAAAATAGAAACGAGGAGAAATATCCAATTAATTATTAGAGGTTTTAATAAAGGTTTTGTCCATCAAAACGATGCGCAGTGGATACCTTGTCGCTATTGGATAATAGTTAATCTGAGTGTTGACAGTTCAATACTGCATTAATCCATTAAACCACATCAGCTTAACGATCTCGAAGATTCGTATGGATAGAGGGTGCTTTCGGCTATCATATATCTATATACAGTTCTACACTGTTTCAGGTACTAAAATACGACTTGGTTCCATTAGACACCTGGTGTTAGGCTATTAAAATTTGTATGCGTCCAAGGCTATTTCAAAATCTTTTAATTATTTTACTATTTAATATTCTCAAGGATACGATGACATATCGGTTATGCACTACTACTCTTGCTCGACAAAAAATTCAGTTTCAAAATATTATACTTAAATAAAAGAAAGTGAAGAATGCGCTTTTTATGAAATCTTGAGTGCCTACGCGTTTTTAAGTACATTATGCAAGTCATCTTGGTAATTTTCGATGATACATCTAAATCCGTTACTACTGCACTGTCTGCCGAAACGACGTTTCTTTTATGACTTGTATTTTTCGGGATTACGTAGTTCTAATTAGTAAATTATGGAAATTATACGACGCTCATAAAATTAGCAAGTCTCATATATTGGATTCAGATTAATAAAAAGATTGTACCACCACAACTCTGAGTTATTACGTGTACAATAGAATCTCTACCTTTCAGGCAGCTGTGTTATTAAGCAGGTGCGAACACTGATTTAAAATGATAATGAAATCCCTTGTTCTAAAGTTTACTGGAATTGCAACGCTATAATATCCTAGAATTGAAAGAAAGGACAACGCACTTCGAATGTTATACTCGGGTACTTAGTATATGAGGCGATTATAAAACTATACGACTTAGGGTGATGTCTTTATAAAATACCTCGACATAAAGCAAGTTGGTTGCCCCATGCCGTGGTTGCAGAAGAACTTGAGGCGTGTAGTTATGACCCGCACACCGGCATACTTTGATGAAATGCATTGACGCAGTTTGTAACTACCTCATAAAGATGTTGAGTTGTCAACCTATAAACTTTATGATGTCGCGGTTTACCACAACTTTTCAGTGAACATACCCAAAGACGTGTCAACCTTAACCTAAAATAACCATCAACTTACACTAAATTATAAATAGCGAAATAAAGTTCTTTCTGCAACACCATCTCTTACCTACACCATCAAATACCACAACCGCTACGCCAATAGTAAATTAATCCGTATGTATAAACAAAATATTCGATACCAACAAAAACATGTTTACTAAATGTTGCATGAAGTAATCGATCACCTTTCTGTTAAGTGTTTTGACTTAATGAGAAATATAACATTGGAAATTATTCGTTTTTTTACAACACTTTTAAACGGATTTAAGTTTTCATAACTTTTTAAACATAAATTAAAAACAAATTTATTTAATTAAAAGTTATCCTATACTATATATATTTTTTATAAAAAAATTCAAGATTTTGCAATTTTAATTAAATAATATTATCTAATGTAATAAAAAACGTTAAGAATTATAAACAAAATGTCTTAATAACGTTGCTTCAATTTTTAATAACAATTATTCAGTGACCACAAATAATAAATTTTTGTTAGTTTTACGACTATTGCAGAAAGCTTACTTATAGAAAGCTCTTCGTCTTTACACTACTTTTTTTCTTCAATAAAGTTAATGTTACTGTTAAAATACAAAAATTGAATGATGATACCAATAGGTAAATAAGAATAATGTGCTTAAGTAGGACAAAAAAGTCAATTTAATCCCACAGAACCTAACAAAAAGTACTGTTAACGGTTTTAATATTACTTAAAGATAATAAATTGTGCCAAACCTTAATAGCCCTAACTGATGAATTGGTAGTTGATAGCCGAGTTGCATAAGCAATGCCATTTATTATTGATTTATCCTAATAATTTGAATGTCGTGACAAAAGGTACTAAGTATAAGTTAAGGGTAGGTGCGCCCCATTCTTTCTGATTAACGAATCGCCATCTTAAAAAATGTTTTCCCGGACTTAGTTCCGGTACATAGCTGTCATTTCCGCCTTCTTTCGTGTCACACTGAATTATGCGAGCTTTAATGCTGAACCTTTTATAAGAATTGCAATGTCAACGTGATTCATGAATAGGCGCGTCCGCACTTCTTTGATTTTTTCGTATTTACTGCGTTTGTTGCGTGCTTTAACGCGCTATATTTTCCAGTTTTCTTGTTTACGATTATAGTTACATGATTAAGGGTGGTTTAAATTGTATTGCTTCGAAAGGCGGCAAAGAAGAATGCAAATAGGGGTTTGTTCGTAGTTTAAATTTAATAAACCTGATATGCAAGTTATTTTTGTGAATTTACCCTTCGAATTACACCACAAAATCCCCAGATATTTCTTTCTGTATCAGAGCAACGGGAAATGTGACTTTATAGTGCAATATCCTACCACCAGACATTGCTAGCGGCGTGTAATGGTGCGAAAATAACAAAAACAACTCTAATAATTTATGTGTTGTCTCCTTTGTGCTACGTATATTGTTTTAGTTGCTATACTTTCATGAATGCTAATTTCAATACATCGTCTGTATAGCAAAACCCTTTAGAATAATATGTTTCTATCTGTTTATTGTACTCTATTATCTTAGACTGTATTTACAATTAAGAAAAAATTATACATACATATGGTGTCGTCTCATTTAGATACAGACATATGAAGATCGCAGCATGTAAATAACCGTAAGAAGAAAAATACGATAAATGTTATATTTTATTAGGACGGACACATAATTCACACTAATCTGTTTTGCAACTGTTATTAATGTTATCACAAACATGGCAGACATTCATCCCATTTTCCGTTTACGTAACTGTGCTACCACATAAATGTCCAATGTAGTTTTCCTTTTCGAATAAACACGTAAATGTTAGGGGATTATCGAGCATCACTCAAACAGCGTGCTGTAATTTAAAGGAATTTCCATTTTCAAATATTAATCTACAAATTGTCATGTATTCAGTGTTATTTTGGAGTAATATAGGGCGAGAGAACAGAGACTATGGGGATTCTATAATAATTATACATACGTGCACATAAAATCAAAGTCCGAAATTGTAGAACGCCAGATTGCAAAAAGAGAATTTATTGCATCCATTTTTAACAACCGCTATTTGAGTATGTGTACAGAAAAAGGAAAGAAATGTGCAATACATGGGCGCAGTTAAGAAGATACATCGTTTTATTCGCATATTCTCTTAATATTATATTGCGCAGTTCTAGTTCATTTAGTTTCATAAAAACTTAATGCTACATAAAATAAAACTATTTTAAAGTAACACTATAAAGTATTTAGATAATAGCAAAGTATCTGTAATTATATTTCTGGTAAAATTGATTTAATTAATATAAAACGACTTAATTCTACATAAAACAATTTTCCTCAAAAGCTCAGTTTTTAATTTATTACTGATAAATTTCTAATTGCTTATCATAGCACTGAAAAACAGCATAAGAAAAATAATTTTCTTTTTCTTTACAAAGCAATTCAAATGAGCTTTGTTTTAATTATTTTTTTTGTAATTGCATTTTTGTGCTTTTTCTTAGAACGCCGCTTGTATTTCTTAGCATTCGTAGTTTTTTAACGCAATCTTAGATACCTGCATAATGTTAATATCGCACTTTTGTTAATTACTGTGATATTGTTGATAGTCTTTACTTATACAAAATTTGAGTTTGCATTGTATTGAATAAGAATCTATATTAGAGGTTCCCAAACTTTTTTGTGTCGTAGACCCCTTGCCATGTTTTTCAGTTTTGGGTACACCCCCTACTTATCTGGTATTGATTTTTTGTAAATTTCTAACTGTAGTGAAGTTTAGTGTTAAAACTTAAAGTAAAAACACATGTTAAGTTTTATACATTTATTAATTGAATTTAAATTAAAGCTACTCAAAATAAAGTTTTGTATCTGTTATATATGGAAAATATACGGAACATAAAATAAACTATGCATTAAGTGAATGTTTTTAGTGAGAAGGATGAACCTGATGCTTTAATAATAAATTATCAACATTTGGCGTCAATTTTATAAGATTTAATCTTAAATCTCCTCGACTAATGATGTCCAGTTTGTTTTTTTACGTTAAGAAATTGGCAACAGCGCTGAACCCTCTTTCCACTAGGTATGACGATCCAAAGAAAAATAAAAATTTTCTCGCTATATTCCATAATACAGGATAAGTAATGGGTATGTTGTTTTGCAGCCAGAATTGCTGATATCTGTTTTTAAACTAAACCTTAAGATCTTCGTTTGTACTCAGTTCAGTCAGTTCTTCTTGTATTATGACATTCGTTTCTTCTATGTCACCATATAGGTTAATTATTATTATATTTTACGCCAGGCATAGGCGTACAAGCGTTATAAACGAATGTGAGAAGGGGAATGTTATGAATGTTACTTAAGGTTTTAATATGATGGAACTTTAAGGAAATTTGAAACTAACATGACAAAAAGTGTAAAAATAAAATATTATAGAACGAATAATAATAACAATTTGTTTGTTTATCTCTACGTAGATTCGACTGTCATGTGTAAAAATTAACTGATTCCACTTTAGCAAAAATACAAAATTATAATTTTAATATAGAGAAGTATGTAAGTACAGTGCAATATCCATAATCCGAACTTCCGTAATCCGTGTAACAGTGTAGCGACCAATAGACAAAAGTGCAATTTTTTCACTTTTTTTGTGAAGTTATTTGGTAAGATATATATATTTAAAAAAGAACAATAAATGCCTAGCAAGGTCCTAAATAAGTAAATGTTGACACACATACATATTTATTTATGTGACCGCCCAAAATATGTAGTTTAATTCCAAAATAATTAGTTCGGATTACGGAGATTGCCTGTAGTTATAACACTGATTGCTAAAACTTTGAAAAAGAAACTATTGAGGAGTACTCGTGTAATTTTGCATGATTTGAATATTAAACTACTAATAACTGAAGTCATGATTGGCGTAATTTATCTATCTTTGCCAACTACGAGTAGAAAAACTAAAATTTAATAAAAATAATGTACTTACTTTTCTCCGGCACTCTCAAACAAAATAACACTGATTCACTATAATGTGTGTGACAAACTACGAGTTTATATTTTTTAAATATTTTCTTAGCAATTTCTTTTTTAAGATTCAGGAAACGAATAAACGTATTTGTCTCACATTTGTATTTATAGGGTGACGAAAGTAAATAGGTACTATCAGTGCATATTGAGATCCACTATCGTAGACCCCTATTTTCATTTCATGGACCCCCAATTTTTTTTTCCGCTGACTTAGACCCTTTGCAGGTTGTCATAGACCCCTGGAGGTCGATATAGACCACTTTGGGAAACACTGATCTATATCAACTGCTTAAAAATGACTAAATTTTAATGATTACATTCTTCTTAAAGATTTTTTTTAAGTTACAATACGATTATAATACAGCTAATTTACTAGTCGATGTATTGATCTTACCGTGCACCTCTGAATAATTCACACTTTGTACTTAGAAACAAACCCCTTTGCAACAGTAACGAATTAGCTGTAGCAGGACATAGAGCCAATAAATGATATTTGGTAACATAGTCGGTCTAAAGCTAATTTTTAACTCAAGCAAATTTATGTCATGGATCATTTGACAAACCAAGAACAAGAACTTACATTATTCAATATATGGAAGAAGCTTCTATCAATGTAGAAGAAGCTGTATTAGCAAATACTTCAATGCCCTGACGCCAAATTAAAGCAGAAATGGAAATTTCAAAAAGTCGAGCTTACAATATATTGAAAAAAAAAACATTTGCAAGTAAAAAACAGCAACATTTGCAACCTACTGATACTGAACGTAGATTGCAATTTTGTAATTGGTACCTAGAAAATATTCGACAAAATCCATTGTTTTATCGAAACATAATTTGGTCCAATAAAGCCTATATTGGTAGTGTAGGAATTTTTAATAGGCACAACGGACACCTGATCGCACTACCGTTGTCCGACAGCAGGAGAGATTTTGTTTCAGCGTGTGGTGTGCCCTAATTGGAAATCGAATTCTGGCTTACAAAATATTTAAAGAAAATTTAAACAGTCAACGATATTATAAAATTCTGACCGAACATGGTGAAGAATTTTTGGATGACATGCCATTAAATGAAAGAAGTCATTGATTCTTTCAACAAGATAGTGCACCACTCCATAACACTGTAACAATTTTAGAGCTGTTAAATACACATTTTAAAAATAATTGGATAGGCAATAATGAACCAGTAAGGTGGCCATCACGGACCTCTGATTCAACACCACCTGACTTCTTTTTTCGTGGATACAGTAAACACACTTTATACAAAAGAACTTTTAATAACATAAACAAACTAAGAAAAAAATTATGAAATATGAAATCATAGACACCGCATGTTATATATTATTGAAAAGAAAAAAAAACAAACTATTTTAACTGTCTAATAGCCTACTATGATTTGCATTTAAAACAACACAACTACATATATGCCATAACTTGAAATATAATGAAGTTATTTAAAATTATACAACGCCATTGCATTATACTCAAAAAAGTGCCTTAAGGTCACCTAAACCGTTTTTCTCTACTTTGAAAAATAACCGAAATATCGCCATGTGTCTGAAATTGACAAAATCAAACTTTAGCGTATACCTTGAAAACAAAAAACAATCGCTCAATTTGGTTTTTACCGTCGAGTTTTTCTCGAAAAAAGAGATGGAGGATATGCGGTTTATTTTCTCGTTATCTATTATAGTTACCGAGTTTATTAAAACATCCATTGGTACATTTGAAAAAAACGTGATCAAATTCTTTGTAGACAAAAGACTCAAACATTTTTGGTGTTTAATAATATTGGAGAGAATTGCCAGTCTTTGGCAAAACTCTACAGAAAGATGTGTAGTCATTAATGCAATACCTACATTAATATATCGTCTATTGTTGAAAGCCCATGCAATTTCTTTAAAACTAGAGATGTCACGCTAATTAGTCAAGTTAACGTATCTGTACAACTGATGCTACATTTAGGAAAAACGTGACCAAATACTTTGTAGGCAAGAAACATTTCTTGGTGTTTTTTTAATTTTCTCATATTTAATAATGTTGCAGAAAACTCACTTTTTGGCAAAACTTCTATTGCCAAAAATCCATCCAATTTTTATAAAGATAGAGATTTTGCGCTAAGTAGTAAAATTAAAAGTATCTCTACCGCTGTTGCTACGTTTGAAAAAAACTTGAACAAATTTTTTGTATACAAGAAACTCAAAACATTTCTTAGTGTCTCTTCAATTCTTTAATATTTAAGAATATTGGAAATAACTGTCCATTTTTAAAACTTTTCAAAATCTAGATTAGAGATATCTCCAAAAATTAATGCAGTAGATAAATTATTGCAAAAATCTTCTATGGCCGTAAGTACATCTAATCTCTTTCGTGCTAGAAATGTGACGTGACCAAATTGTTTGTAGACTAGAAATTAAAAAAAATTTTTGGTGCTTCTTCAATTTTTCTATATTTAATAATATTAGAGAAAACTGTCAGTTTTCGAAAAACTTTGTAAAATGTAGATCAGAACTATATCTAACGTTTAATGCAGCAGATTAATTCGTCAACATTAATATTATTGTTAGTACCTTCTATTACCAAAACTCCATCTAAATTCTATAGAGCTAGAGATGTCACGCTAGCCAGTAAAATTAAACGTATCTTTACAGCTGTTGCTACGTGTGGTAAAGACTTGAACAATTTTTTTGTAAACAAGAAACTCAAAATATTTCTTAGTGTCTCTTTATTTAAGAATATTGGAGAGAACTGTTCATTGTTTGCAAAACCTTGCAGAATCTATATTAGAGCTGCTTCTAACAATTAATGCAGTAGATTAATTCTTGCAAAAATTTTTTATTGCCGTAAGTACTTCCAATCTCTTTTGTACTAGATTTATCTTCAATTTTCTCATATTTAATAAACTTTAAGAAAACCGTCACTGTTTGGCAAAACTCTACAAAATATAGATTAAATTTGTCTTCAGTGATGCAGTACATTAATTCGTCAATTTTAACATTATTGCGAATTTCTTCTATTGCCAAAAGTCTATGTAATCTTTTTAAAGCTAGAGATGTCACGCTAACTCGTAAAACTAAACGTATCTGTGCAGTTGTTGCTAAAACGTGAATATTTTTTTTGTATACATAACATAACATATTCAGTACCTGTTATAACTCTAAGGTGTCGAGGTTATATTAATTTGCTACATTTAATTTAAATATGTACTTCAAGTTTATTCTACACTGTTGATAAATTCTTTATTGTCTTTGGTTAGTTGGGTGAGGTCACTCCATTTTTCATTCTCTTTTCCAGTATTTCCATCATGTCCGTATTCCACGTTTTGCATGGTCTGTCTCTTCTATTTTTTCCAGTGGTTCTGGATCTAAACGTTTTTACTAAACTTGTTTCTTTGACAAGTTCTAGTTTACAGAAACTTGGATGCAAACTTGAACACAAAAAGTTTAATGTAGAACAGTTTTTAAATATACTGATTTATTTTTGGCTGTGGCTTTTTCTGTTATTTGTTATAGTGGGAATATATGATCTTGTATAATATGGTACCTCCTAAATTCACTTTGTTTGACTTGTAGTTTGTGTGCTGTTTTGTCTTTCAGACTGTTTTCTAATATTGTTTCATATACTTTGGCCATCACACATAGCAATGAGATTCTACTATAATTTCTACATTCTTTGGTTTTTCCTTTTTTATGTATTGGTAAGATTATTGTGTTGTTCTATTCTTGCGGTTGCGGTTTTTTTCTTCCTCATATAAGGTTAATAAATTTTAACAAGCGTTGCCTCCTTTTTTAATGGGTTGTTTTCCTCTCAAGTCATCTCTTACGTTACTTTTTTATCTTTTTCGTTACTGTTTAGAAGTTCTTTAAAATATTCTCTCCATCTGTTTATTATCAAGTTGTCATCAGTGATTAGACGTCCTTTTTTGCTGTTTGTACTTTTCGTATTAGTTTTTAGTTTTTTTTTTAAATACTCTGTAAAATAGTTTGGTGTTTTCTTTGCTGTTTGTTTTCATTAATTTGCCAAACTTTTCCTAGCTTTCTCTTTTGGCTATTGCAACTATTTCCTTAGCTCTCTAACGTTGTAGTTTGTATTGTTCACACGTTTCTTGTGTTCCCTCTTTGAGATGATCTAATGTTTTTTTTTTTTCCTGACCTCTTCTATTACGCTTTCATTACACCAATCAGTTCTTTTCTGTTTATTCCTATTCCTCTTAGTACCACATGTTTCTTTGGCAGCATTTGTCATTATATTTTTAAATATTTTCCATTCTCCTTTTCTACTCTGTCTATATATTCTTCTTTAATCTGGTTGTTTCTGATTTTATGTGTTCTTATTTGGTCTTTTACTAATTCTACGATAGTTTTCCTTTGGGTATTTACTTCTTTATTTATTTTATCAACGAAAGTTGTTTCTACTAGGTAGTGATCAATTTCACAGTTTCTTTTTACTTTTGCATCCCTGATTTTTTTTTTTCAGTTTTGGCCACAATTGTGTAGTCAATTGTTGATTGTTCATTTCTGGATCTAACTTCTCTGGTAATGTTGTGTATTCGTTTGTGTTAGAAAATGGTGTTTGTAATGATTAAGACTTTATCTAGGCAGAATTCTAGTGGTAACTTCACATTTCTGTTTACCATATCTTCTCCATGACGTCCGATAACCCCATTTCAATCTTCTGCTTTATTCCTTGTTCATATCTCCTATTATGATTATAACTCCTTTACTTCTTGAATTTTTTCCCAGAACGTTGTTTTTTTCTGTTTTGTTGTCATTTTTGTCTGGTCCATGGCATATTATAATGGTATAGGTATCGTTTTGATTTCTTGCTATTTCTAGGCTCATTATTGTTTCGTTGTAGTATTTCCACTGTTGCACTGTATATACTGTATCTTTTCAGTCATGCATGCCACTCCAGCTTGTGCTCTTACCGATTCATTTACCCCACTGTATATCATTAAATTTCCATTATTTGTCGTCTCTTGCCTTGTCTTTTTCGTTTCTGTAAAAAAGTAACATGGAGATATTAACAATCTCTGTTATTTTTTTTTTAATTTTTCTGTTAGTTCTATCTCTTTTCCGTTCAACTCTCTGACATTTCATGTGTTGCGTTGTTTTTGTCGTTAAATTTTTGTTTAGTTGTTTGTCAGTTATTGCCAAAAGTTTTTGGTGTGTTCGATTTATTCATATTTAAGAATATTGGAGAGAACTGTTCATTTTTCACAAAACTTTGCAGAATCTAAATTAAAACTATATCTATCAGTAGATAGAGTATTACAATATTCTAATAAGTTTTGGTCAAACTAAGTAATACCCTCTTATGTTAATAAAAAAATTGAAAATAGTATTACGGTTTTTTTAAGCAATTTTCGTTTACGTTATTGGTTATATAGTAATCTTCTTCTGAATTTTAAAATCTATTTATGGAGCAATGTTTTTTACAGTTAGCGTTATCACAAGTAAAAACCAAACTGATTACTTATTACTTTTGAAGAATATGACAAACTAACACCTTTGAAAAAAAATTGCACTTGCTATGTTTTACATATTATGCTACTTATTATACAAAGTGTTCCAGAAAATGTAAGCACATAAAAATAATATGACAAGTTCCTCTTTTTTCTAGAGCCCTTCCTACGGAGATACGAGCTCATAACGGACGCTTTTAGAAATCCCATGTTTTAAAATAACTTTTGAAGTACTAGGTGTAATTTAATAACTTTTCAACATGGTGGTTACTAGGTAGATAAGTTTTTTAACAAGAACATTCTAATTCACATTCGGCTTAATTAGTTTGCTAGGGACGAACTAACTCTAACACAGTAATGCTATTTTTTACGCCCTGTACGATAGACACAACAATTTTGAATAGCTTAAACCTTCAACTAAAAAAAAGATACTCTTGATTGACATCGATAAAATGAACTGTTTATGAAAACAAAATATTTTTATGCATTCTTTGTTGTCTTCGTAAAATCTACTTTTTGCTGCTATGGTTTTCGTGGAATGTACCGATTTGAATAAAGATATTTATTCCAGTGTCAGTTGAAAACCAATGTCAGTGTCAGAGTTTATTAAAATTTTTATTTTTTTTTCTGATTTCTCTTTGTAATTAGTTGATTAATTATGGAGTTTACGTTTGCTGAATATGCCGACATGCATTTAACGTATAGGCTTGCATCTTAGAAACTAGAAGGATTTATGAAGAAAGATTTCCAAATATCTTTAAAAAGTCCATGCGCTTTTTCCTAAAAAGTTTCAGTGGAAGATGGAATTTTCTAACTGGGTTTTAGACCAGCACAGAAAAGATGCAAATTTTATTGGTTCAGTTGTCTTTACGGACAAAAGTAAATTTTCTAAAAACTCTAATAATTTGCATTTATAGACAGAGAAAAATTTCCATCAGCATCAATTTGAACGCATCAACATGTGGGTCGTAATAATCGGGAAATATTTAATTGGACCATTTGCATTGCCAAGAAGGTTAAATGGAAAAAAATATTTGGTATTTTTTCAAAACAATTTGCCAAAACTTTTAGAAGATTTACCTCTGATTCGTGCATAATGAGGCCCTACCACATTTTAGTTTAGTAGTTTGAGAACATTTAAACATAAACTTCAAAAATCGATGTATAGGGTGAGGAGAACCAGTTTATGCTAATTCAATAGACGGTTGAGAAAACTTATTGGAAATAATTAATTTCCGCGAAATAAAGATTAATTGTAGAGAGTCTAACAATCTTCAATTGTATATCTTTATTGTTCTTATAGTTACTGCATTTTTTTGTTATTTAGAAACGCGTTTCTGTGCTCGTGCTTTCGTTTTTAATTCAGCTCTAGTTTATCACTTTTTACTTGTTTACTCAATAAATTTAGAAATGATCATTTTTTTGCATAATTTATGTACAAGGCAAATTTTGCAAAAAATGAATAGTCGATTTGGTGTTGATCTTTACAAATAAACAAAACTAATACTAATAGTTGCTAACATTTTAACTCTTACATTTTAGATTTATTAAAGTAAAAATCGTTAAAGTAGTTACATAAATTAAAAGGTTTTTTTTATAAATTAGCAGGAGATGTAAAAATTTAACTATCTATCTATAAAAACACACAAAATGACTTGTAGATTCTGTAATTTGTTAAGCAATTTAAAAACGAAAATATATTAAAAAAAGAGAAATTTTCGCAATGACGCACACGATGTCTAGTAAAATTTTGAATGTTCTTTTTATTATAACCGCCGCAAGTGATTCGTTGATGTGAGACAGTTGAGCTTTTAAGTTCTCATGTTGGCATGGAAACTATTCAACGATGTAACGATTTAATTATGGAACGTTTTTGCCTACAAGTTTGACAAACAATTAAAAGTAAATATTGAGAGCAATTCTAATATCAATATGGCAGTTATTTACTTAAAACATTTATGCATAATTATAAAAATTAATTAGCGTGGGTAAAATTTGAGATAATTGTATAATTTTAATAATAAAACATGGCCATAAACCACACACATTGCACTAAACACCCACAACATCTACATTATTATGGTGGAAGTTAAGTAGATGTATGCAGCGATCGTTAAACATTTCTCGAACATTGTATGACAAGTATATTCTATTGTTTCTAAAAGATTATTTTTATTACGGCACATTTTACATTAAATGCATTACTTACTAGAATTTGTAGTGTCATCATGAACATATTACAAATGATACAAATAATTTATTCTTGAAGCATTTTTCGATTGAAACCAAGCTCAACTTATTTCATAATTTACTAAACTTAAAAATTATAGAGCTTAAAAGTTGTACTACCTAATGCAGCATTTTAAACAAAATTGTTATTAAAAACGAAGTTGCTTTTTATTTCGTGTAATTTATTTACTTAAAAAGTTGTCAAAGCAACGCCCTTTTGTTGTATTTCGAGTAATCTGAGATTCGCTGTTACACAAAAAAATTGAAAAATTTGCGTAATAAAAGTTTAATTAGTGAATTTAATTATTAGTGGGCTATGTTTTAATTAAGCTGTGTTTCGAGATCTCGGTAGTGAAGCAATTTTACTTTTGGTTATTTAACTCTTCTCTTTAGACACTTTTCGTTGACTCGATTTTAATATTCAACAATACTACTTCATGGAAAGGTAGTTAGCTTCTAAAGCAAACGAACGAATTTAGCATAGACGAAGACAGTATCATTGGTCCCCCCATGCCGAGAATTCAATATTTACTAGGCGATAAAAATTCACGCTTCTTAAAATCCATGTTGAAAATATTCAAATTGGCCCTCTTTAAAGCTCCCTAGAGAGCCATTGAGGTTGACGCCAATTTCCCTGACATGATACAATGAGCTTGGTGCCATCGACAAAGTATTCACCATCGGGACTTCTTATTTCTTAACTATCTTGGCGATAAAAATTAATTTACAAAACGACGCGCGCGTTAGCGTCAATCAATTTGCTAACAAAATAAATGCGAATTTTGATTTTACTTGATACCTACGTAATTTACCAATGATGTATCGACTGTTGCAATTGATTAATTTTTATGAATGAATTTAACGTGTGTTTTTCTTTCAGGCCATTAAATGCACTGTGCCGAACTGCAGCTGCGATAGTTTTGTACCTGGAAAACGACATCTTCGATACTGCGAGACTTGCAAGCACGGTTGGGTTCCTCATGGTATGTTTAATTCATATTTCAAATATTAATTATCGTTATTTTAATTATTACTTAAAATAATTATACTTAGCACTGTATATTCTCAATTAAAAATTTAGCAGCAGGATCTTTGTTGCTGTCGGCGGTAAAATCAGAAAAGTCCCGGATTAAATGTTCTCGACTGCCTGCTCTAAATCACGTCATCGTTTCTCATAACTTGGCTCGAGGCTTCAAGAGTCCTTTTAAAACTCGTCTTTTTTGTCGAATCGTTGAAATATGTAATTAACATTTTAGTTTTGTCGCTTATTAATAATGTTTTTTAAAGTACGAAGTGACAGTGAAAATTTATTGATTCGAGAATATGAAAGTGTGACTCGCAGCAATACCTTTATCTAACGCTTCGTAATTTTGATTCCTATAAATGATAAAACTATATTCATAAATAATAAGTCGCTAAAGATCAATCTATAAGCTCTTATCATTGCAATATCTTTGTTTATTGGATGGTCAGCGTGTAGGAGCCTTACAAGTTATCGAATAATGAACTGTCATATTTGAGTTATCGACGGCAAGGCACCGCGCCCAGTCATACAGAATTTACATTCGTTTTGGAAACGGTTTACGAGCATCCCTGGTACCATCTATAGTCTAATGCGACCAGTTGACCACCGCTTCGGGCCACTGTCTATGCATAGGAAATGATGTCCAAGATGAAATTGTACTCCGGGGACTTCCACGCTTTGATATGTATGATATACTGCATCACCTACGTATTGAATTTTTAGCTTTTATGTTCCTTTGTAACAACCAACATCTTAAATATTTATAACCAATATTTCGCGCGTAAAATACCTCATCAATAAAAATTTTAGATTTTGTCACGTTTACGTTTTACAATGATTCAAATTTATCTTCTTTTTTATTACAAATTTTACAAAATTCAAACTAAAACATTTTTTTTCTCTTATTATTTTTGTCCCTTTCTATAAAACAGAAAAAAAGTTGATTTTGAAGTATAATTGATTTAATTCCATTTAAAAGCAAAAAATTGGATACAAATATCGACTATTTACGTTTGTTTTAGTGAATTAGCTACTTTAACGTTTTCAAAAATGTATGTAAATTTTCTAAATTAAATACTTCAGTTTTAATTGAACTGTGTTTAGACGTTACTGCTAAGCTAAGCCCAAACTTTTTTAGAGTCGCCACAGAGTATAAGCATTCTTAGTCAGTATTTCTACACAATCGTCGCTGATCAATACCATAAGCTGGGGATCTCCGTATTCACTTTTCAATAAAGACAACTTTTTTTGTCTACTGGACTAAAATTTAACCTACTTTGCTTTCTATTTTTATTTTTCCACATGCTTTTTTATCTATATATTCTTAAATGCAGACCTATTCGAATCTACATATTTTTATTTTTTGTTTTCGTCGTCAGCAATTTTCAAATTTTTGATTTTCTTTAAATTAGTATACTAAAACTTTTTTTTGAATTCTTTTAAAAACAGTTTTTTGGTAACATGGTCCTTTCTATTCTTTTAAATTCCTTGTAGTACGTGTAATATTTTGTCTTAATCTATTTCTCAAATATTCAAATATTTATTATTTTTTGATGCAGTATTTTTTAATGTATTTTAAAATTTTCTGTTTTAATTGATGTAGATTCTCACAAAACTGTTTTATTTCGTTTATTATTTTGTTTTGGTTCTTTACCATTTCGCCGTTTTTTGCATGGATATTATAGTCATTGTTAAGATTTTAGTGTACTTAATTTTTTTATTTTGTTTTGATTTGTTATAGATGTACGACTTTTGTTGTTTTTGTTTTAGTCTGTTTGACTCTTAGAAATAATGTTTCGTTTTTTTTAATTTCTTGGCTCTGACTGTATGTTTTGGGTTTTTGGTTTTATACCCAGTAAACACAAAATTGATAATGTTTAGTAACAGTTTCAAAACAAAAAATTTATGATTCACTCTTGTTTCAAACATAAAAGAAACCTAACTGCAATAAAATAGCTATAAGTCCATCGCTGTTTCACTTATTTGAATCAGTATAGTTTCGGTATTTTAAATTCAAACCTGTTGCAAAACAAATGTTGCATTCGGTTTACGTTTTAAAAGCTTCGTTCTTGAATTGATACTAAATGATCGATACATGTATGATTTTTTTGTTTCAATAATCAACTAAAACAATTCTTTCAATAATATAATAATACATTTTCGAATGCACGTTTCAAAATTTATTGCACAATAAATATTTTTAAAGACATTATCACATTGAGTTTTTTACATATTGCAAATTTCTTTGATGTGGTCTTTTTACGGAAGTCTCGAAAACTGCATCAGTTACTGTTGGGTAGCAACTTTTAACCGCATCTGTAACATAGAAATAAATATTTCATTTATATACATACATAATCATAGAGTTACACAAAATTAATTACATTTTTTAAATAAAAAACAACACAAACTTAATATAAATATCACTTTAGCAATTATAAGAAAGTTATAAAAACACTGTGAATACTTTTAGCTGTACATAATCGTATAGAAAACTTGAAGAATTGAACTGTAATTATAAATCCTAAAGTATCATCAGATTTAAGCAATAATCTACCTTAACGCAACCATGTGTGTTAATTTATATTTTTTTCATACAAATTAAAACATGATACATAAAGAACAGAAATGATAATAATATTGATTACATTTATGGATTATAATAAAATGTTTCGACTTACCGTTTATTGTTCCATTTCGTAATTGTACACACAGCATCACTTATCAAACTGTAACCGAACAAGTGAAAAGATATCAATTTGCAGCGCAAGCGTTGACGACAGTAATCAAAAGTATAGCAACGACTAATGCTGACTAATTACAAATTATTCGTTTTTCCTAGAACGATTCTACTGTTTTGAAAATAATTCAATCTTATTTAATCGATCTTCAAGCAATTCTAGTTATTCAAAAAATATTCGGATTTAACAAATCAGTTTTTAACCGGTTGCTGATTATGGGAAAAAAATTGCAAGTACTGAAACGGTTCAAAACTGATTGTGAAAAATCGGAACTCTTTCAATTTATTCACTGTCAGTTACATGTAAATGATATAAAAATGGAACTAACACGAAACAACGTATTGAAACAATTGTTTTAATTTTGTGACTGTAACAGTTTCAATCCGTGTTTACTGGGTACGTAAACAATATCAAATACCTTGGTTGATATTGTTTTATGCGTGGTTATGCTGTGTTAATTTTTTTTTTAATTTTTAACATTCCGTCCCAATTATGTGACTTAAGATTTTGAATTATCTGTACAAATAACTTGAGGTTTCTAATCGCTTTTTCATTTTAAAGGACACTCCTGTGTTTTAATTTTTGTTTGACTGTATGATTCACTTATAAGATACAGTTAGTCCTGTTCAAAAGATATTTTGGTGAAAAATTGAACAACATATTTAAATAAAATAATTGCATACATATACAGAGTGTCCGTTTTCGACCTCAACTATTGACATCTCGGTGATTATAAGATATACAATCTCGGTTAAATTAGACAAAAGTTGCGCATTTCTAGGCTGATTAATAATCTAAAAGAAAGTCTGATTTGTCATTTTTTGTTTTTTAATTATGACAAAAAAAAATATGATTTTAATTTTTTAGCGAAAATCGACAAAGCTAGACGTTTTTAACTAGAACATCTTAAAGATATTTTCTTGCAAGAAATCTAAATCTGTCATTAAATTTCCGCAACATTTTAGATGCAAGAATTACAACGCTTAACTTTGTTTTTTCTTATAGGCGACATATTAGATTTTTACATTTTTTAATACTGTTTTGTTTGGAACGAAATAAAGAAACTAATTCTTGCACAGGATAATCCAGAAATTTATTCTTAATTGCAATGAAAAAAAAAATTAGAAACAACAACAAAACTAAGTAGATAAAAGATCCGCCTTGTACTTCTAAACACAATACCACACGCCTTTGCAAGTTCCATATTGCCGTATTTCTTAGAGTGGTATTAATATTTCTTCGTAACTGATCAATATCGGCAGGCACAGTTTTGTAGATCTGACCTTTCATCGTTCCCCATAAAAAATAGTTTAACGATGAAAGATCCGGTGAGCTCGCTGACCAAGGTACATTACATCGCTACTCTCCTAGCGTTGTGTGGTAGCGCCGTCCTGCTAGAACCAGACGTTTTACTGGCGGTTTGGAAAATGTCCGCGGTCAAATTTTTCTTATAAATGTATGGACGAATGATGCTGTCGCCCAACAAACCTATCCATACATTTAGTCCGAAACGTATATGTGGTCGTCGTTCTTGATGTTGACATTGCTGATTGTGACGATTACAATTGACAGAGTTTGTAAATTTACTCTCGTCCGTAAATATCACGTTACTGAGAAAATTAGGGTTTTGGTCTTACTGATCCATCACAAACCTGCAAAAGCTACCCGTCGATTACTACCCATAGAAGAAAGTACCATGACCCAGGCTTGGCCCAAGTTTGTACAAGCTTGGGCCAAGCTTGTAAGCCAAGCTTGGTCTAGCCTTGGTAAAAATCTGGAATGATAATCATGGTCCAGTACTGATCGCCAGCACTGGGCCATGCTCAGTTGCTAAGACAGGGCCATGATCGGTTGCCAAGACTGGGCCATGCTTGGTTGCCAAGACTAGAACATGCTTAATTGCCAGAACTGGGCCATGTTTAGTTGCTAGTACTGGGCCACGCTTAATTACTAGAACTAGCCCAACATTAAATGCCAAGAATTAGGCATTAATAAAACAATGGAATAAATAATTGTATCAACGTATTTACACTTTATTGTTATTACTCGTATTATGTACTATTTAAATTACATCAATTACTATCAAACGCAGCTTCCGCGCCATTCTCAGTTTCACGATGCAGGGAACTAATACCTAGACTTAGCTGATTTCTTAAAACTGACCTTGCAGAACATTGGTAAACCGGTAAAGATATGACAATTTACTAAGTTATTTTTTTGGTATTAAATAATACCGTGCTTTGATGTAGTAAACAGGCTTCTTAAAAATCTATTTATATTGATCTGAGAAATCATATCTTAGGGAACTTTCACTACACTAAATTTGCGAGATGTATTTTTAACTAACTTTTTCTAACCACATGATAGATTTTTTTTTCTTTTTCGATTAGAGCAAATGATCTATCGCAAGGATAAAAAAAACTATGTGCAAGTTTGGAGAATTGATGAATAATAAGATCGATGTTGCTTTGGGTTGTATCAATAAAAGTATTTAAAAACTATACCAACACATTGTTCTTATTTTGCGCAAGGCAGTTGTCAGAACAAACCTACAGCTCACAAATATTTGATAAAAGAAATTTGCGTAGGTAAAAAAACAGTTAATTACCTCATTATTTCTATTTTTTTGTAATTTTATCGTACGTGTAACATTTATTATCTCCAGATTTAACTGAGTGGATGCCTAAGTTGTGAAAAGTTTCCTGGTGGTAGATGTGGCAAAGGAAGGTTTTGTTGAAAGTCAAAACATAATACTTCTACTATATCTTCATTCTTCTTTAGAGTATTATAAAAGACTTCAGATGTTTCCAAATTAATGTACTTTTCTAGCTTAACTTAGCCCTGGTTTCTTGGTCTTCTTCAGCTGCTCAAGCAATTATAATTTTGTCGCATGTTAAGAACGCCCTCTTGGAAAACTTTTTAAAGTTGGTCAATTAAGTAAGTTTTCCACGCCCATCATGTTTTGGAGTAAGTTTGTTATTTTGTAGATCAATTCCAACACTGATCACACGATGTCTTGATATATTACTGGGCACAAAATGCTTTCTTGCAAACACGATGTTCTATGGTGCTAACCCATATGTAAAACAAGATCAACTTTATCATGCTCTTTTACTCACGTGCCATAACAAAAACACTGGTGATATTTGTTGTTATAAAAATTTTTACTTCTGCTCTTTTATCCTTGTTTTCACTCGTCGACGTTTTATGGATTCTGAATAAATTTGTTCAGCCAAATAGATGTTTTTTTATTTTTTAAATTCAAAAAATTGTTTTTACTTATCATCAATTTTTGTAAAGCTTTTGTGTTTACATTTGCAATCTTTTCCTACTTTTCTTTGTCGACTGTTTTTTTTCCAATTGATATACTCTAGCTTTTTAGGTTTCATCACATTGCGCTTCTATTTGCTGAGGTTCCTACTTCTTTTTTTTTCTTTTTTACGAACGATTGCAATATCTGATCCAACTCGCACATTAGTAACACTACTGTGGTTATCGCGCTTGTCTTCATCCACTATCTGCAAATAGATCACTTTTAGTATTAGGATAATCTTCTATTTCAGAAAATAAATCACAAAAGTTTGGTGCTACAAAAGATTAACGTGTCACTAACCCATGTAACACATCAGCTATCAGTGGTCGTAAAGCAACGAATTAATTTTAATTGTTAGCAAGCAAAAAACCTGTTTATGCATGCACGTAATGACATCTGTGATCTGACAGTACCAGAGTTGTCTGGATCTTGCAACAAAAGTAGTTAAGCAGCTCCATTTAAACATGTACTACAGTTACTAAATGTGGGATTTATCCAGGTGTTGTACTAAAAGATTTGTAGTGCTCTTCAATTGTAATTTTTTCTTATTTCTACTAAACTTTTACTATAAATTAAATAAATTTTAATAACCTGTGATTTAAAAAAAAATGTTTTTTTATGTAAGAAAAATGTTCAGAAAATCTAATTTCAAATTTACGACCTATTTGTTCTATACAGAATGCGTTACAGTCACTACATATTAATTTATAAATACCATGTTTATTTAATATATAAATTATCTTTTTAAAAATAACAAAAAGAAAAGAATTTTGATTTTGAAAGGGTACCAAATGTTTTCTATAATTACATTTTTGAAGGGATTTTATATACTTATTCATAATTTGTAAATAAATTGATTTTTCTAAATTATCAAACTTCAAATATTTGATTTGACTAGTAAATTCAGTAAGTTTATTTTTAATGTTTATTTATAACAATTTTTTTATTTTCTCAGCTTTCTCTAAATTTTCTAAATTTAAATACCTATCTCAATTTTTAATTATTCATTTTTAATGTAAGTTAGTTTAAAATAAAGTTTGATTTTAAAAATAAAATGTAAAAATATTATTGTAGTACACGTCTGAGGATGACTTATAGTCAAAACATGTAGAGCAAAAAAGTATTATCAAATAGACATTTAAAATGAATTGGGAAATGTTTGGGATTATACATAAATGTATGTATCTTTATTTAGATTGCTTCTGAAAAAATCTAAATCTAAACATCGTTGAAAATCAAAAACTATAAACAACATTTGTACCTAAAACGTATTAATTTGAAATCACATTAAGGCGTGAAACTTTTAATTACTATGGAAACGATAATTTTAAAAAAATCTTTGGATGCCGAAATTAGCTAAAAACATCGGTTAATATAAATTTTATATAATTTTTGTATTACTATTAAAGACAAAAACGTTTTCTAGTATTTTACATATTGGTTGAAATGTGTTACGTGACAGTTTTAAATGTAAAATTAAGAATTATGATTTCATTAGTTACGGTATGTGTCTGTATCATACAGCTAAATAATTCAAACTTAAGCTTTCTAAATGTTTTGTCCCCTAAATGTTTTACGTTTTAATTTAATAAACAGTAACAGCACATCTCACAACATTGTGTTTTAATTTAATTCAAAGCTCAAACCTACAATATCAGTAATATTTAATCCTTCCCTGGCGATGTCTTGATGTGTCACCGAGCTGGACGACTTCCCCCAAACGTATATCCCTTGCGGCTTACAAATTGTCTGGGTTGTAAATTAATATATTAAAGTCCTAGTTTGTTTTAATCTATCTACCCTTTGTGTACAACAACTTCAATGTGCAATTTATAATTTACTTTCTTTGCGAATCATGTCAGAACTTTTATTTTGATTTTAAAACGCTTATTTTTAATTTTTTGTCCCATATTTACTTAAGATGAAACATGGATAATTAATTTGCAAGTATTAATACACGTTTTTGTATTTAAGGACATTTTTTTAAATTATTTACCTCTTTCATTCGTAATTCTGTATTTATTTTGACAAATTTAACAACTTGACATTCTTAGTAGTTAATTTTTTTGATTTAAAAAATTTTAATGTTAAATGCGTTTTAGATACGATTTATGCAGGCAAAGAAGTATGTAGCTTGTTAAATAATTAAACTTCGAAAACGATTTAATTATCGTGTATAGACAGGTTATGAATGCAATTTCTGTCAATTATAGCTATAATTAGAATTAGTATTGATGTACCTTGTCTGCAAGTGCTTTGTTCATTATATCGATTATGTTAAGTAGGAAAAGTTTCCGTTTTCTCTAATTGTATCCGCTCATAAATAAAATTTAAAACGATGGTTGTAAAATAATCAGGTGCAAATATTGAATAAGGATGCTTTGATTCGTCACGAGAAATAAAATTAAGCAAGCTTATTCGAGCACAAATAATTTGTTGAAATGAACGTTTTATATATAATTAGTATTAAGTTTTGTTTAATTACCTTTTATAACGTAGACTTCGTTTATTACACGCGTAATTTCTTTACGATTGATAAGTGCATAAATTTAACAAGCGCTAATTCAAAGCTCAGCGTAAATGAATCACTTTTGGTTCAAATTCGTTATTAAATGATTTAATCCTAATCTGACAAAAAAGTATTTGAAATCACAATACATCAATTTGTGGCCGTCATAATGTTATTTCCCAGGGTTCACGTTAATTATTGGTGGGTCTGCGTGATACTGTGATGTGCGTTAAGGGAGCCGATTGTTGATTTGTTTTTGAAAACAATTTAATCTCTCCGGATTTGCGACCTAATATTATTTTTTTTAATTCGCTAAATTTCAATAATTTTCTTAGTTAACAAAACACAATTTGTCGGCAACGTTCTAATTAAATTAACTGATTACAATTAAATGTAAGAAAATGTGTTTAAAGATCTTAGAAAATCGGTTATGTGACAGTTTTTGAGTAATGGTATTTTTAACTTTATTTATAGAATCCATATAAAGGACAGCATCTATTAAAGGTAATTTCGATATAAAAAGAAGGCTAATTTTAAAAAAGCAAATGCCTGAGATCTATTAACATTATTTTTTACGACTGCTCTTGTAAATAAACAAGTTGAAAGCAATTACCTCTTTTGTCAACGAGTAAATTTTAAACAAGCGTGAAATGTAAACATGTGTGAAGGTGTCTTGTATATAGCGTCGCAAGTCATATAGAAACCGGCGCCGATATGTTTACACGCGCCGCGACGCTAACTGTTAGAACACATGTCACCTTCCATAAACACATCGTAATAGCCAAGTTTTTTTTCAAAACATCCTAACTTCTGCTTTCTGAATGATGCTGTCATAACTGTTCCGAAACGAAATATGCAACATTCGCAATGTCACATTCTCATACAAACGAACCTATAAATGTCTAAATCCTTTCAAATAATTCATGCAAAAAATATGCGCGCAATCGTTAAATATTTATTTATAATTTATAGTTGCAACGAGGAAAAACATATTCATCAAAATTAGTCTTCTATTGTGTGTGTTTTTTTTTTTTGAAACAAAGTTGTATAGAAAATAGATATAAAGCTACTAGCAAGCCTGACGGGAAATTGTGGCATATGGTATTAAAACGTGTACTTAAACTAAAAATATTTCGAATTATGATTGGAATGACGACAATTGTTAAGCATTTGGCACTTACTGAACATAACTTTATACTTTGTTTATATAATTCGAAATAATTTATTTTGGAATATATGAATTTTCAACATTGAAAATTAAGAAATATTTAAACACGCCCAAACTCACAATTTACTTAAAAACTTAAACTTATCTAAAATCGACGACTCGTTAAAACATTTAATGTACAAAAAATTATCGTTTAATTAAACAACATTGACATTGCAGTATGTTTTAAACTACAAAATGTAAGTTTATACAAATTCGTTGCGTTTTTATAGTTTTAGTTACATAATTAAAAAACTCTTGTTTTTTTTAATTTGTGTAGAAAAATTACCAAAAATCAGCAACGTCTACTAAAAGCTTAAATATATGAAGAGGTGTATGGATACACGTCATTTTATATAAAAGAACTTATTTTACAATCTTATAAAGAAGTAAAGGATATGCTTAACCTGTTCCTTAAACTACAATACGGATTCGTATTATAATTTGAGAAAACTAGTTTTACTGCTTACTTCCTTTTTTCACAGCGCAAGATTATGTTAATTATGTTGTATTCAAATATTTTACTAATGTTTTTGCCAACGAGTTCGTAGATATTCTCATTCATAATAATTCGTTAATCGTTTATAGTTTTTATCGTATTTCTTTTTTTTGCAAACAAACGTTTGAAGCAGTTAAAATTTTTATTCATATTCAACCACCTACGGCTTGAAATTATTACAAAAAACACTTTATTTATGTTGTTTTTATTTATATTATGCTAATAAATCTCTAATTTTAAAGTATAAATATTATTAATGTATTGAATACACAACTAGCACGTTTTTCTTAATTATATTCGTGTGTATGACTGTTTGCTGTCATCGTTCTTTTACGATCACAAAATATATAGCTGATAACTACATTTCTTAAAATTTTTAGATATTCCGATTAGTTAGTTAATTATTTTTGCAATAATGCATACGAAAATAATCATTCAAATTGGTGATTTTAGATGAAAAGGCAATTTTCTTAATAATTATTTCTTTGTCTTTAAAAACTTTCCGACTAGTTTTCAGAAAATTAATTTAATTAATATAAATAAAAAGAGTGATTTATGCGTTTCGCTATCTGTTAGTTTCTATATTTTGCTGATTATTACTATATTTTTAGTTCTTGTAATTAATTTTTTTGTAGCTACTGTGACTTGATAAGTCTTAATTATTTAATTTATTTTCTAGTTTGTAAGTGTAGTAATAATAAAGTTTTTTTGAAGAATTGATTTGATGGAATTTTGTTATTGTGGTAGATTTAACGTAAGTGACAGCGTTTATGTTTCCGTATATAAGAAAGAGGACATACAATAATGTTGAAATATTACTGTTGCGTTTTGTACATTACAGTGATTGAGGTAATGCCAGTATTCCTTAGAGAAAGGCCATTGATTATTGAAGTCTAACTTAATTCATAACTATATGACACTAACCTAATATTGGGGATAGATGGGGAGTGAGTGTCATTTATCAAGAGCTTCCAATCGCCAATGTCGCGAGAGTAAATGATGTCATCTGTCAAAGAGGAAGCAGCCGGGGCTTAGAATTCACGCATTATCTTCTACACCATAAATAACCCTCGATAACTCTAGAACAAAATTTCGACGACCCAAAGATATTATATTTAAGAGACGTACATTTTTCTAAACTTAATTTACTATTAACTTGTTTTCCTTTCTGTTACTATTCAATGGAATTTATGACGTAACGTTAAGGTCCGCGTACGAAGATTGAAGTTATTAAACAATATTTGAAGTTAAGAGAATCAAGGGTCATAGTAATTAATGCCCTTCGTTAGGTGAAAAATAGTTACTAAATCAGGAGTTAGTACGTATCATATCTGATTGGTTGATAATTTAATTTTCGAAGTTTTAACTAAGACTAAGAGTTTGACACAATCGCCTATGTGACAGTTACTCTAGTTTTTTTTTAATAAAAAACCATTTGGCTTGATTTTTAACAGTACAAACAAACAAGTGACTCAATACGTCTTAAGGCTCTAGAGGCTGAAATTGCGGCGTCTTCCAATTTTGCGTCCTGATCCGCCGGGACGCCTACCTGTTCCTGATTTATCACTCGTCGGGTTCACTTCCCGCTAAACTTATCCTTTCTTACAAGGGATCCTTTATAGTTAGTTAGATTTAGGAGTTTGCGAAAGAATATACTGTTAAGAAAACCGAAACTACAAGCATCAAACGAATTGCAACAATTACATCGAACATTCCCTTGATGGTTATTTAATTTTCTTTTTACACGCCACCGATTTTTTATACGTTCGATTTGTAATAATATGGTAATAACTTTTATAATTAGGTTTGAAGATAACAAATATCCTTCAGCAATATAGAGTTATATAGGATTCAAATTACATCATTAATCTTTTACGGTTTGGTCCGTTTTTGCATGCTATGTCCATTATATCATACGTGATCGAGCTTTAGTGACGAGAATAGGGATTGCGTAGACCACTGTGTATGCAGGAATATTGGGGATAAACTATATACTAGAAGGGACCAGTGATACGGTGGTTTCTTTGCATTATTTAGTAGTGTGCGTCCTTGAAAGGATCGCTTATGTTTCTAACTCCACTTTTATCTGAAATTTCTTTTCTCAAATAAAGCAACAACTGTAACCGCAAATAAATTTGTTTACAAACTTAAAAAAAAAGTAACTGTTACATATAACATATTGTAAACGAAAAGATTGGCACTCCCGAAATAACGCAAAAAAAGTTTTCCTACTTTTACATCTTAAATTTACAGTTTCGTTTAAAAATTGGTCGGTTACGGTTAGAATTCAATCCAAAATTATATAACTAGCACAACGATTTAGCATATGCTGTACATATACTCTACTTTTATTACTTATTTTTTTATAATTAATACTTGAAAGGCTTTTTGTAATTGTTTTGAGATTATATGACCCATTTATTAAAACATAAATTGCATTACCGATTTATACGATACGCAACCGTTTTTTAACATTTTCGGTTGTGCGTGCTTTATCTTAATCTATTTAATCTACAAGTTGTCGAAATTAAAAAAATCTGTATTTTTAATGAAGCGGATAAATTAAAATTATTGACATACGATGTCGTTAACAAAAATAAAAATTCAAACAAGGATAATTTCTTCCTTTGACAACTGCAACATGCACTTTTTTTTATTAATTGTAAAATTTATCAAGTTTGTAAAACATATTTAATCAAACATAAATGTAAATTTAAAGCCGGCCCACTGCAATTTAAACTCTAATTGTACAGGAAATAAATAATCAATGTTGCATGCTATGGTGTATAGGTGCAATCTAGAATGAAATCTTAACGTATCCTATACAGAACGAATGTAGATATATCTAGAACTGCATTGCATTCAAAATTTGTTTCTAAATGCAGTTGAATAACAATTATTCGCTCGCGAAGAATGGTTTTCTTTGATAATGTCGCGAAACTTTATGAACATGGGAGGCGAAACTGTCACGCAAACTCCTTAATGAGTTCTATTAAATGATGCGATTGTTTTATATGCCGTGTTATTCGGCTGTAAATCCTTTAATAACTTTTCCCTAATTGAAATTTATTTAATTCTTTAATTAAAAAAAATATACGTACACTTCGGTACTTAATTTATTACCTTTTTCAAATACCCGAGAATCTTCTTCCTTCATTAATACATCATAATGCCATATCAAACCAACTAAAAAAAGTAGTTATCAAACAATATAAATTACAACTGAATCATTTTCTTCAGTTTCGCAGCTCTTTCTTCTACCAACACTTTTTTTTAACTAGAAAATTTAGTCACCAAGTCATAAAGCTGCTGCTTCTCTTAATTTATTTGTGCCACCAAAAATTTATTTATTTGAAAACGAAATTTTTTTTTCTACATGGAAAGGTAAAATCCTGATTTTTTTTATTTTTCTGCACTTCTAAATCCTTACATGCTATTGCTACTTTAATATTATACTAGAATTTAAAAATTGAATTTGCGTTTTAATAAAATTAGATGTAACTACACATATTTTTTTAGTTTCAACTATAACTCAGGGTAAAACTGAATTCATGTAGAAGTTAAGTTTCTACGAGTTACACTTCTATTACTACACCAAAAAAAATGCAGCATAAATCAATATAATTGTATAAATATATTATACAAATTATAGTAAAAATTAGGACAGCACCAAGTTGTAATTAAAATTCATACAAAATTGGAAACACAAAATAACTGCAAAATGTAATAATATCTAACCAGTTAATAAAATAATGATACAACAGCATGTAGATAATACAAATTAATGTAAAAATATACACAAATTGTAATAAATATTTTTACATCAATTTTGTATTGAAATTTTTACTATTAATTGGTTTAATAGTATATACAGAATATATTCATTTTCACTAAAATTTGTTTTAATTATAATTAAAGAACAATCGTTTATTTTTAATGATTGTATTACATTTTGTAACAATTATTTACTAACAAATTTATGTGGTATTTTAAGTTTAGCGCCAATTTTCGTCGCTCTGAAGATGTCTACCGAGACGTGCGACAAAAGTTCGAATTGTGAAAAATCTTCAACACAGGAATTCTCCAAAATAGAAAATTGTAAAAACTAAAAGTTTGATTTTTGTAAAACATGTGAAAAGAACTGTTGAATATTCTGTACCTGTTATTTGGTTTTGGGACAAAAACGTTATTCTTCAAAATTACGTAACATTCAATTTTTTGTTTGTTTTAACTTCTGATGACATTGAAAATTTTGTCAAAAACTTTTTGGCGTCATTTGACTTTGTTTTGTGATTGTTTCTATTGAATCTTCAATTAAAACTTGTATTCATTAATCTTAGAATCTAGAAATTCTGATAAAAACTTAAGTTTTTTTTAAACAAATACCTTTTTAAAAGAGCGCTGTGGAAGTAATCGGACATTAATGTATAGTTCTCTTCATAAGATTGGATTTATAACTGTAAAAACAATCCGAATATTGAGTTAATCAAATGAATGAATAAATATATTCTTATTATTTATAAAGTTTTTCTTAAGTCAAAATATAATAACTTATTATTTTAACTGATCTAAATAAATATTTTATTAAATATAATCTATAAACATTAATAATTCTGGTAAGGTGTTAACCACAGTAATATCCCCAATTAGTTTATCATTTTTATTTTTATTTATTTTATATACATGTTTTGCACTTGTTTCTTTTTACCTTTATTATTTTAAATTAAACCATTAGTACTTGTGTGTGTAATATAATTTAAACGTAATAATAAAAATTAAAGTGGATTATTTGTATATGGCATTCATTGAACATGGAAAACATATATCAACTGCTGAAATGTTTTTAAATAATAATTACAATCTAACCGAAACGCCGTTTGCGTAAAATCTACAAAAAACATTATTGCTTACATTAAAATCAAAATAGACATTAGCATTAAGAAACAAATAGATTTATATCCAATAACCAAGATTGGTCAATGAGGGAGTTTGTCGTTAATTTTAATAATACGGAAGGATCTACAATAAAAGTATCTAGACTTCTAATATCAAAAAAAGGTATCACTTGTAGTGTCTATGACGAATCTTCCGAGGAAGCAAAGAAACGGAGAGCTACAAAATTAACACAAGGTTCTGAACTAGATACAATTAGTTTTGAATTAATAAACCAAAACATGCAAAAAATAACATTTTGCTTTGGTTTGAAAACGAAAGTAAAAACGTATTAAATTTTTCAAAAGATGAAACTGTGACTATGTACATAGATTTAAACATATCTAGGGACAAATACCAACTAATAAAAAATGTCCCAGATGAGAAGAGTACAATACTATCATCTTATAAACGAGTAGCTGAAAGCAAAACAGAATGTTACGGATATAAAAGCAAGAATTCACGATCTTCTAAATCACACGGTAAAAAGAATCCTTAAAATTGACACTGTTGATATATCAGATGTCATACAAATAATATTATACGTAACATGAAGGTGTGATGGATATAGACAAGTTTTATCTTGAGAAAGTGTATTTATTTCAGAGGCAAATTTTTTATTGCGTCTTTAGGTGATACTAAAAATATTAAGAAGACCAAATATCTACGCTTCAATCAATTTAAATAATTATTTTTGAACATACCACTGTTTCCGTAAAGCACAAAACGTTCCTGACAATGATTGATGAAAAGGTAACCCAAAGCCATCTGAAATAAATAATCTAGAACTAATTAACAATAAACAAGTACGACTAAAAGGTTTAGTCCTTCGACTTTGGATTGCTAGATCAGATTTATGAAATGTCTTCTGCATATTTCATACAATTCACAATTGAAAAATGGTCTGCTCAAAGCACAGAAGAAGAAAATCAAAAATGAGAAGTGAAAAAAGCTATACAACAAAAATTCTGAAAGAAGCTTGGGTTAATTATTGATAAACCCAGGTAATGTAGATTAAAATAATGGCAACACTGTGAAAAGGTTCTTTGTCAACTACACATGCAGAGCAAATATAACTGGGATGAATGAACATGTTATCAAAAGATTTTACATAATTCTACCAACTATAGATAAAAGTAATCTTATTGACTCAAAAAAATTCGGATACTGCAAAAGCAACAGCTAAATATTATGTACAAGAGTACGGATGGTACTATATATGCCTGTATCTGTTCACGAGGTATTGACCTCTTAATGATACAAAACCTAAACTTTACTTTAAAAATTTTATTTTTAAACACTAGTGTTGTTTTGTAAAATAAAAGACACAGTAATGTAGAAAAAATATATTCCTCTCTTCTTTTTATTTTCGTATTCTCTTTCAACGGATCAACTACTAGGTTTTTTTGATCCCATGTCCTTGCCAATGATGCATAGAGCCTCAATCACTTCTGAGCAAAATGACAGCGAGTCCAGGATATCTTTGTTTTCCAATTCAGCGTCTTTCTCTTTCGTATATCGTATCCACGCAGTAACAAGAGACAAGTCGATAAAGTTAAAGAATAACCTTAGGTACTAACGTTTTGATCGTATTGATATCCGGTAATAAGAAATCAAACCGTCGAGTAAATCAACGCCATCCATAAATAAGTTATATTCTTTCACTATATTTGGCCACATTACAGCAATGTTTTGTTTTTGTCAAATCGGCTAACCTCATCCAAAAAGTTCTAGCTAATATTACACTTTTATTGTCATGCCATTTTACAATGCGTATTTCCGTTTAGTCGATTATAGCTTTTTGCTCTGCTCTGGAATGCAGTTAGATCTTATAGTGCCCAAGCTAAGAATGCCATCTTCTTTCAAAGCAATCATTAATTTTACGGATGTAAACTAATTATCAAAAAATAGTTAGTATTGATATTTTCGTATTATGGATGCTAATCGCTATATTGGTACTGGCACCCAGATCTGTTTTACCCAAGTAAAATTTTACCGAAATTGTGTATTAGTTCAGTGCTATCGCTTAAAATAAATATTTTATAACCTCATTTTTTTATGGTTATATTGTTTCAATGACGATTTGCTTTTATACGGCATAACTTCTTCATTAATGGAGAAAGTTTGCGGTTTTTTTTTTTGAAACACTTCCGACAACTTGTTGATTATGGGTCGTATCTTAATTAACTTGAACACGTTGAAGATCATTTATGTCTAGTGGAGGATTATCGTTGTTGTCGAAATGTAGATGGCGTTTGATCATTTCCCGCCGATGTCTTGATATACTATCTGAAACTTGTGATACTCTAGGCAAGTCGAATGAGATGAGATAAATAACAGTACCAAGAAAAATTTTCAACTGTTTTACGAGTCAGATTCAGGACCTTGTTCGGATTGCGCTGAATGCAGTATAAGTTTGTTTGTTCAACAATACTGTCTAATAAATTCTTTTAAAATAGGTTTGAAAATAGTAAATTGCTTCCAATTTCTGGTTCGTCCAGTGGCGTAAGTAGAGTAAAAGTAGGTAATGGCATTGGCAGTTTATGTGCTTTGACAACAATCCACATATAATTAGTTTTATTTTTTGGCCAATAATCATCTTCGTCGGTATCACTATCTACAGAAGAATCATTACTTTGTACAATATATTCATATTCCTTACCCGAATCAATAAGACCGTCACTTCCAGATGGTATTTCTGCTGACGTCTCATAAGACAAATCACCATAATTCAATTTGAAGTGAAAAAACCTTTATGTACAGCCTAGCAAATGTTCATTGTTCCATATCAGAAACAAACAAAATCTGGTACCAACAATTTTTTACGGTTTTGTGCGGTAAAATGTATTTCTTTATATAGTGCAAGTATGTTACTAAGAATTAAACCTTTGTTGAAACATGGTAATATTTTTTTATATAACAATTACTTACCCAAAACAAAATTTTATTTACTGCAAAGTTTGACAACACCTACAATAACCTCACTTTGACGATTAACTATTTGAAACTTTCGGTAGCACTCCATCGATGACAGCACAAGTTTTATTTTTGAAATGTGTCAGACCAAAATGAAATACTGGACTACAATAGAAAACGGAATTTGAAATTATTGTTTGAAGGGTGAAAATGTATTTAACAGTACGTTCCGTATTTGGCACATTAGCCGTTAAGAGGTTAACCTCATAGTGAAAAAGTTCCTTATTTTTTCCTAGAACTTCATTTACTAGCAACTTCTTAAATCGTCTAGCTACAATGTCATTGCGTCTATTATTTTTGTATTTAAGCCCAATTTGACGTAAAAATTTTCTTAGAGTATCTGACTCACCGCAGTAGTCAACTTGCTTTTACGTTTTCTAAATCAAAATGTTTATTGTTGGAACTTTTATGTCTATCGTATAAATTTCACGGGCGCTTTAAAGATGCTTAAATAAGTATTGGTCAAAGTAGAAACATTTTTTATTTACATACTTGCGATTTTTGGTTTATAAACTTTGTTCGTTTCTCGGTTGCAGCAGCAACTAATTCGATAAGTTTGTCTAAAAAAAAACGACTACGCGCCAGTAGCTTTTTGCTTGTCAAAAAACTGTACGGCAGATTAAATAATGTGGGTTAGGCTTCGGCATGAACTTTTTTTAAATTTAATTCAAGAGGTGGTTCGTCCTGCGCTCTTTCACTGCGGTCTCTTTGGTCCTTTTGGGCACCTCTGATTTATTACCCTACCATCAGTTCTGTTTCGTCAAAGAAGTCCAGAAGTTTATTCTAAGGGGCTTTTTTTAACTCATCGGTTAGCTTTGGTTTTCCGAGAATCGTTGTGCGTTGCATTTGATACGCTTTGCATTTGCACAGCAGATTCTGCGGAGTCTCGTCGTCTTCCAAGCATCCGCGTCATAAAGGGCTACTTTGCAGTCCTATTTTATGCATATGTTTGTTAAGGCCATAGTGCCCTGTAATTAGCCCCGTGAGTTTCCTTAATTTTTGTGAATGCGTTCGCTATTAGGTTACCCTTTCCATTCTGGTGTGATTCCTTTTTTCTCCATTCCCCTTGCAATTGAGGTGAAGGTTTTATTGTCAAATACTCCTTCAATATCTAGAAAAGCACCCAATGCAATATATTGTATTGTATTGCATTTTCGGATCTGCTTACTAGTTGGCGAATTGCTGACTTGCAAGATTTTCCAGATTGGTAAACATACTGGTTTCGGTGCAGAGACGAAACTTTTAGTGCCCCGTCGCATATATACCTGTCAACTACTTTTTCAAGTAGTTTTAAAATGAAAGAAGTTAAGCTGATTGGTCTGTAGGATTTAGCCTCGGCGTACGTCGATCTCCCTGGTTTTGGTATAAATACCACCTTGACAATCCGCCAGCTGTTTGATATGTGCGAAAGTGCTAAGCTAACTCTGAGAATTTCGCATACAGCGCTTCGAAAAGCAGCAAATTTTTTTTGCAGCATGATAGGATAAATTCCATCAGCTCCTGGAGACTGAAAGGGTTTAAACGTATTGATTTCCCATTCTAGGTTTTCTGGGTTGATTATTTTTCTCGTTAAGTCCCAGTTCTTTTTGGGTGCCCGTCTGTTTGGTACCTCTAGGTGCTAGTGCTTAGGAACTTCAGTTAACGACGAACCCGGAAATTGTTTTTGCAGTAGTTCTTGCAAAGTACTTACAACCGAGTTTGTAAACTTTTCGTTTTTGGTCAGCAAAGAAGCAATGTTTCCAGTGCGGTTTTTGCTCAGAGCTTTTTGGAGTCGAGTTGGAGTAGGTTCGTTTTCTACGTCACTGCAGTACCTTCTCCGTGAGTCTCTTTTTGCTTTTTTAATGGCATTGTTGTATGTTGTGAGGCTGGTTTTGTATTCATCCTAGTCTCCGCTTTTTTTGGCTGCATTAAATAGCCTTCTGTTGCGTGCTCTTGCTTTGTCAATCTCCCTGTTCCACCAAGTTATTTTGTTGAGGGTTTGTTTGACAGTTTTTGGGCAGTTTGCTTCAAATGCGGATTTTAATGAATTAACAATACTATCGGTCATTAGTTCTAGCTTGTGCGTTGATCTTGCAACTATAGGACAGTCCCTGATTTGGCCCGCTAAAGTTTCATTGAACAAATCCCAGTCAGTTTTTCTCGGGTTTCTGTATTCCATTACGAGTTCCCTGTCTGATTCAATGTTGAATCGAATGTATCTATGATCAGATAAAGAAGGTTTATCTGATACATGCCACATTTTTATCCTTGGCTCGCTTTTGGACTAGCAAGCGTAAGGTCAATAACTTCAATGCGCGACACGGTTATAAACGTAGGCGCATGTCCGTTATTTATTACGTCTAAACTGCTTTTTAAAATAAATTCTAAAAAATTTTCACCTCTTGGATTTGTTTGTGCTCCCCCACAAAGTGTGGTGTGCATTAGCATCACATCCAAGAATCAGCGGTTTGTTGGCCCCATTGTTATCAGCCTGTAGATTTCCTCCGGCGGCGATGATCCTGTCTGGTCGTAGGAGAGGTAACCGGGTTCGATAATAAACTCTCTCCGGTTGCCTTCCTCTACTACAGATATTTTGGCTGCCACTAGGTCTCTAGAACATTAGTCCCACAATGGCATTAAGTTTAGTGCATTTTTTATAATAATGCATGTGCGACGGTTGTGCACAAGCTGGGCCGCAAGGAGCCATCTACTTGAACAGTTCAACTCTTTTATTGTTCCCTTGTGGATCCATGGCTTCTGGACAAGGGCGATGTCAATGTCGTGTGTCGCGATATAAACACTGAGGGCCGCTGAGACTGCCCTACAGTGATGTATGTTTATTTAAACCACTTTCAGCATTAGATTTGTCGTCAGCAAGTTTTTTCTGGCTCTGGATTTTCATCCATTGCCTCGTGGACATCCCTTTTAGCATCCGGTTCTTTGCTGTCTTTTTTGGAGTCGGCCAGCGCCCGTAGAGTGATTCTTGAAAATCCAAGGTGCAATTAGTTGGTTGACGTTTCCATCTTTTTTCAGGACCCCTTGTCCATAAACAGGACGTATTGGGTTCTTTTAGGATCTGGTTTAGAGTTAACCACCCGCCACGTTTCGGTACTGATGTTGTTCTGTACCGATATTCTTTTCAATAGAGTGGCCGGTTCCAGTGCTGTTCCCGGGACCAAGTGATAACCTTTTTGGATGAGATAGATAATCTCTAGCTCTCTATACTTCCCCAGTGGTTTCTTAATATTTGACGCACCGACTAGCCACTCTCTGGTTGCTTCGTCTGCGTACGTTATTTTCAGAAATCCTCCTTTATCGGTACATTCTTGAAAACGCGGAGAAGCTTGTCTCTTCTCCAATTTGTCAATCCATCCAAGTATCGAGGTTTTTATGATCTCAAATTTTTCAGGACTGATGGTGTTTTCAGGGAACCCTTTTGGTATAATTGCAAGAGCGATTCCTGTCAGAGTGTCCCAAAATGTCTTTTTTTGGGTTCCTTCGACGTTTCGACTTCGCTTTACCGGTCGTTTTTATGACAGCGGTGTGCTACTGTTAGAAAGGTTACGTTTTTGCGCCCCTGTTCCAGCAGTTAATATATTTGCGTGCGCCGTCTAATGTCGCTGTTGCGTTCCTGACGTGCCCGTCTTTGCTTCTTATATAGCTGGGTTTCGCTGTTGCGTCCCCGCCATTGAAGTAGAACCGGTTGCTTGCGCTCCCGATATTCTTTGTTTTTTAAGTTTTCGTTTTGTTGCCCCCGAAAGCTTTTTGGGCTTATCGGGTTCGCGCTCAGCGTCATGAACTTTCAAACTAATTTTTATTATTTAATGTATTAACAAAAGAAACAAACGTTGTTGAGGTTATGTAAGAATGCAATTATTTAAATTTTGTTAGGGAAGGTAATTTCGATTGGACGTTTGATTTGTTATCACAATTTTTAAATTTAGTTAACATATTTTCCGAGTCACTCGCTTGCTTAGGTACGCTGTAGATACACAATTTTTTTGTCAATGCATTTGTACAAATATGCGTTAGCATTTTCGAAAACACGTCTTTTTAGTTTACAAAATTATTAACAGATAATTTGTAAAAGTTTGATTATTAAACCTTTGCTGCTAAGATTCATTTGGTAATGCTTACAATTTCTCGAGTTGACATTTGTAGAATTTGTTTTAAACTTGTTTGTAATTTTATTGTAAATATGCAAACGTTTAACAAGGGCGTTATTTAATTAAATATTGTGTTTGTACAATGAAGTTAAGATCTTTTGCATACGCACTTTACAATTTTTACAAATTATTTACTGTATTTGTTTTTTGTTTAACTAATAAGAGTAGTAGCAATTCTAAATGTTTTTAATGATAACAAAATTCAAAAGACATTGATGAAGATACAACGTAACATCCCTTACAAAAAAAAAGAAACAAGCTTCTCGAGATTTTCGAATTTTTACTGTAATGCTAATCAACATGTATTAATCATAAATACATCAAGGGTATATGACGTTATGCGAAATAAATTGAGGGAGCAATTACATATCCAACGTTTATCATCTTTGACAGTAAAAAATGTTAGTTTTTTGTACGGTCGCTTTAGACGCAAATCAAAATGCATCGTGATAAACATGGCAAGTTAATTTTTATTCGAACGTATTAATTCAAAAAATCTACAACGTAATAAATAACGATTGCGAATGGTCACGAATATTTTTTTGGTAATAACACCGTTCCATAGATTTGCTTTAAAAACGATCTTATTACTTTACATTGTATTAGGAAGGGTTTGAGTATATCTTGATAAAAGAAAAGTGTTTCAAAAGTAAATTAATAATTTTCGTGTAATTGAAATGGACATGAGTTCGCCATGTTAATTAGAAGTCGTAATTAGAACCGCGATCAAAAAGTCAACATGTAAGGATAATTTAGTTGCCTTTAATTAAAAATCCATTAGCAAAGTCTGCAATGTAAATTCGTATTTTTAATAAGGAATACATTAGACAGAAGCTGCACACCTTTACAGCTATAAAATATGTTCCTTACCATCCGACATTTTGCATTAATTACTTTTAAGACTTAAATTTTCTATACCATATTTTTATAAACTTCTTACCACGAAAATTACAATTTTCTTTGTGTCTAACATTTTTTATTGCTTTTCTTGATAGACGAGAATTGTAATTAAATTATATGAGGCTAATTAAACGGCAAACGCCATTAACATTGAATTGACTCGTACGAGTATACCTCAAAAATTACTTTCAATTTTATAATACTACGTTCTAAAAATAAACTAAATATAAATTTAGCAATTAGTGTATAATAAAGTAGCAAAGCTAATTGATACGCTTTCATTCAAATACCCTTTGATACCTGGAAAAATACAACCCTTTCGTTTTCTCATTATGATTTTTCTTATAAAAATACTGTTACGCTGCATTACGTTATTCAATAATATTACACAAAATAAAACCCGATCTAATTAAAAATAAATTGAAAGTTTATTTTGTAGAAAAGAAGAATACATTGAAAGTTTGTTATAAGTAGCTGAACGCTGAACTATTGACCAAGATGATGTCTTAAAAGGATTCCATTAATGACCACTACTCGATCCCAAGGATTTGATGATGTATTAAAGTTATTATTTGTTTGCACATAACTTAAACTAAGTAAACAGGGGTGCCTAATCTATGAGTTTAAGCATAAATTTAACAGTGTAACAACGTCTTCGAAATAGAGGGTTGGTTTACTAACGACTCAGAAGACGTTGAACAAACGCCAGTGACTCGGTAAATACCGCAATGAGACGGCGAGACTATCTGGAACACGAAAATTGGTTCACTGCCTTCAAATTACATTATACAGTTTGTGGTTGCCAAATCTAACCAGTTATTAAATCATTTAACAGGGCACAAGACTATTATAAAATTACATTAAGGAAAATTAAAAAAGTACTTGTTTACATATACGGAAAAAAAATTGAAGCCGCAAAGTTTCCGCTTAACTTTTAAATTTTCATTTGTCACGGACCAAATAATCAAGATTTAATTAAATTACCCGAGTAATTTAATCTTTCCAAAAGTTCTGATTGGCTTTGTAATTAAGACATCAATTTTAATTGGCAGAGTTATGCAACATTACCATGACGCTCATCAATAAATTTATTCTTGTAATTGCTCGTAAGTATCAAAGACTGTTGATTTCTTAATTATTCATTTCAACTTTTGTATGCTTAAATTTTCATACAAATTTATTCTTTTCTATTTTCTCACTCCTTTACGTACATTATATAAATTTGATTTTTTTACAAAAATTCCCACTTAATTAACTTTCACAAAAGTAATTCTAATTTAAATTTAAATAAGTAATGGAAACACTATATTATGGTTATTTTAATACGTTTCAAAAATTTGTTTTCAAAATATTTAACTGAACAAAACTACTGGTAAAACTTGTTATATACATAAAAAATGTTTCAAATACAAAAACAGAAATTTATTCTATACTAATAACTAAATAATAATTTTTTTTAACGTTTCGTTACAAAAACCGTGCAACTTCATCAGTTCAATTAAATAATCAACAATTTTCTTTTGTTTCTATTTGTTCGTAGTATTGGAAATTTTTCCAATCATAAATTTTACATTTAAGAAATTTTACATTGACCGGAAAAGATAAAAAAAAATATTTTACTAATATTTATAATAAATTTTTAGGATGAACATAGGCTACATATAATTTCGTTAAAACATAAGGGATTTTTAGGGCACCTATTTTACAACTAAAGTCGACGAAAAAAGTTCGCGTTAAGGTTAAAACATAAATTGATAAAATATGAATAAAAGTATTATCTAAAATTATTTTTAATCTTTCACAGAAAATTTAAGAAAATAATCTTAAATTTTTATTAATATACATTTGCTTATCATCAAGGAGATTTTATGTAGTAGATAAAAATTGTTTTTCAAACAACATTGTTTAGATAAGTAGTTCAAATTTTGCGATCGTGTTTTTTAAAAATAAAATAAAATACGCTTTGGTGTAAGCGGGTGGCGAGGAAAGCAAGCGCCAATGTGCGTTCGTCTACGTCGTACAACGTGTCTGGAATAGTGTTAGCACTGAGAAAGTATGGAAAGCGGAATGTTTAAAAGCTCTGTACTATTGTAAACATCTCAACAGCGCTGTTAGTTAAATACCGTTTTCTTAAACGCGCTAACAAGATATGTCGCTTTTAACACAAAAAATAATGTCAAAACTTAAAAACAACACGTGCAAAGCAGCACGATGAAGCTAGTAACTAATCAAAATAACTACAAAAATTTAAAAAAACAAGAAACCCAAATTTACATACCTTAATGACCATAGTTTTTATTAAAAACACGTTGATTTTTTTTTTAATTTGAACTAATGTTGCATAAACATAACTTTTTATGTACTTTTTAAAATGAAAATCATCATTTTTTGGGATCTGCGTTTTCAACATGCACAAAATACGTTAAATTACGTGTAAGTAACCAAACGTTATTTAGTAGTGACGTTAGTGCATGTTTCAAAAAGTATCGGCAACTTTAAGCGATAAGAGTAGGTAGCAAAAAATATGAACCAATTTCGTTTTTAGAGAAAGCCTTTTTTTTATGTCAATTTTAAATAATAAAAAGTAAGTTCGTGCTCTCAGTGAAGAGTATTAAACATATTTATATTGCAATAAAACCTTTTTTATAAAGACTTGATTACAAACGTTTCTGAAAAATAGCACTGCACAAACAAGAGACATCCGAGATAGTCAGTTTTTTAAAGCCATTGTAGTTGTACTTTATGATACAAGTAAAATAGTTTCAAAGTTCTTAATATTGATTAAGTCAATACACCAATCTGGCAAGTACTTGTAGAATCTTGCTAAAAAAAACTTTATTATCTAGTGTTTTAGAAGTTTTGATTAATGTTGACAAAATTACTATTTTTATTAACAAAGAGGTGGTTTGTCTGGCGTCCTTGCACTGCGGTCGTCTTGGTTCTTTTCTGTTTATGAAGTCTAGAAGGGCTTTTTGTAGCTCATCATCAGTTTATCGAGAATCACTGTGCGTTGCGTTTGGTATGCTTTGTATTTGCACAGCAAATGCTGCAGTCTAGTCGTCCTCCAAACATACGCGACATAAAAAGCTCAGTGTCCTGCTATTAGTCTTGTGAAGTTCTTTAACTTTTGTTGACTCCTCCTTGATCCTGTAGTTTAAATGTTTAATTCTGATTCTGTAAGGATGAGTTTTGTGTGCCCCGTTCCTGCAGATTTTTTTCCACAGTTTGCTATGTTCTGCTGCTAGTTTGCTGCGAATTATTTTTTTCCGTAGTTGTAGGAGATTCCGAAAGCGAGTTTAGATTTGTTATATAGTCTTATTGTTCTCTTTTTAGATTTTTAGGTTTCCCTTTACACTCAGATTTCCTGATATCTAGACTAACTGCACTTGTTGCCGAGTTACCTATGTTTCCAGACTGTTTATGCATGCCGTAATCAATTTGGATTTTATTACTAGTGACCTTAGCCTCACTAATGCTGCTTGACTGTCAGACATAATCGATATTTGACCGTTTGTGTAAGATCTGAAGTCGATGATATTCTTAACACACTAGTCAATAGCAACAACGTATTGACGCTGTAGAATAGTTTTTTATACTAAAGTTTTTAATTGCACGACTATAACAAAATATTGTAAAATCTTAAGCTTTTGCGGTCACTTAAACGCCAAATCTCACCACCATTGAGTACAAACGACTACTGTTTTACATAATTTAACTAAAAGAGCTATAGGTGTGTCAGATAATAAAAATCTACAAAAGGAAAAGGAAACTCTGTTAGAGTCTCTACACCAAAATGGATACGGATTCAAAGAGACTCAAAAAGCATGGAAAAGAGCAATAAATCCAAAAGTCAAAGAAGAAGACTCACCTACTAGCACCGATTTTTTACTATACTGTATGAGTTTGATAGACAAAATAAACATAGTGGTAAAGAAACATAATATTAAAACTGTCTTTACGACTAAAAATACTCTGAACAATTGGTTTACATATGCTAAAAACAAACAAAGGGCTTTAAAACGTGCCCGAGCTTACAAAATTCCTTGTTTGTGTGGTACAAGTTATATCAAACAGACGGGACGCTCTATTGAAGTTAGAGTAAAAAAAATATGGCTGACTGCAAACACCGCAGAGTTACAAAATCAGCAGTGGCAGAACACGTGTGGAACCAAAGACACAGACTAAACTTTGACCTAACTAAACTCCTTTCTACTTCTCAAACTAATTCGCAAAGCTATGAAAATTGAGAAACATTCATATAATATAAACCGGAAAGACGGTAAAACTCAGCAAATCATGAGTACTAATATTATACACAAAGATCAACCTTCTTAGAAAGGAAACAAACTCTTACTCCGTGTAATAACGAAGTGGCAACGGAAAGTTAAGGTCTGTTAATTACGACAATCGCTAATGATATGAATACCGACACTTACACTTTTTCCTTCAGTGACATTTACCACTCCAACGATGCAAGCTGCAAAGTTTTGCAAAACGTCAGTTTCCTTGGTTTCACGAATGACCAAAAGCAAAAGTTCTACTTCTTGTTTTAGCTTTCAATACAAGACTAGGACCAAGCCTAAAAAGTCTGGGTGTTCAACTACAACGCGGTCTAAACCGAAAATCGTTTATATTCGTAACACAATATTGCTCAATTAAAGCGATTTTTATTATACGATTGTTTTAAATGAGAACTGGCATTGGCAATTTATAATTTAACTATTGTAAGGGGCTTCTACGTCAGGAGTCTATTTTCATAAAATTAATATAAGTACAGTATGGGGCGAAATTCAACTTTTTTTTAAACTAACGCTACAATTCAGCGTCCCCGATCACTAAACACAAAATTTACAACAACAAAATCTTATAAATCTAAAATATATAACTGTGTGAGACTAATAGATAACATAAACCGACAATATTCTTAGACTAATTAAATATAGGTAAGTAAAATTTAAATGTTTCCAGGAATTGGATAAATAGGAAGAAGACTTTGCCATTTTTTCATTCTTGAAACGTCAAATACACTTGTAAACGGTAATTGTGTTACTTATAAACCTTCAATATCCTCTATAACATAACGGTAATTTTCTAAAACCGACTTGACTCTATAAGAGCCTCGATATTTGGGTAGAAGCTTTTTGTTCACTTTTGGTGTTACGTCAACATTTTTGACCATTACAAAATCTCTAACGAAGTATTTTGATGCCTCCTTTCTTTTCTTGTCCAAGTTTCGTTTATTTTCTTCCTGTGATTTCTCCATGTTCTCTTTTGCTCGTTTTCTAATTTCTAACAAATATCTCTGCGTATCCTGCTTATTTTCTAAGTATTCTGCTAAATTGTCTTCTAATTTCCGCCACTGCCTAACGCCGTACAATAACATGCTTGGTGTTTTTCTAGTAGATTTGTTCTTTGTGTTATTTAAAGCGAAATCCGATTCTCCAAAAACTTCGTCCTATTTGTTTAGTGCTGATGTTAGTTTAGACATCATCGGTGTAAGCGTTCTGTTAACCTGCTCTATTTGTCCGTTTGCTTGGGGTGCCCCGGTGGCTGCTAAACGTGCTTAATTTAAAGAATTTGTGAATGGATGGAATTATTTACAAATTCTTAAAATTCATCTGAAGAAAAACACATCGCTCAATCTGATATTATTCTCAAAGGTGTGCTATAATTTTCAAAGTAGTTTTCTAAGTGCTTCAAAACTTCGAATAGTAAGGATAAAATCTTACAAATTTGGTAAAACCGTTTACCATTTCGAATATGTACTTCTTTTTATACCTAGTGGCTTCTAATAGTCCATAATGGTCAATATGTATCGTTTGAAACGGTAAGTTTTTTTTTGGGATAACATGTAAATAACCTTCATCTTTTCTTGAAACAGGCGAGTACGAAATGCATTTCAAACAATTTTGCACATATTCTTTCACAATATTTCTTAAATTTGGAAACCAATACAAATTTAGAATAGGGTCAACTGTTTTTTCTACTTTGCAATGGCTTACTTCATCATGGTGGCGTTTACAATGGCTAACGTTTTTAATTCAAAACTGTGCATCTTAGACTCTGCTTCAGTAGTCCGCCTACTATAATAAGCAATTGGATATAAATGTTTATCCGGTTGACGCTGCATCAAAATTGCTCCAAACCTCTGAGAACTTGCGTCACAGTGCAACTGTGTTTCACATTTTAGGTCATACATTTTTAATAAAGGATGTGGTACTAATAAACTTTTCAACATACTAAATGAATGTAGTTCAATTCCACGAATTTTAAATTTGGAATTTTTTCTTAACAATCTACGGAAATACGACACAAGGCCAATGAAACTATGAACCTGCTTACGTGTTGTAGGTATGAGATAATCCTTCACTGTCATCGTGTGTTTATAATTTGGACTAATACCCTCCTTATCAACATCGTAGCCTAAATAGTTAATTCTTGTCTGCAAGAATTTGCATTTTTGAATCCTTAGTTCTGAGCAATTTTCTACTAATGTTTTGAAAACTTCAATCGGTCTGCAAAAATGTTTCTCCAATGTATGCGTTGCAATTAACAAATCATCTGCATATATAAGTACTTTCTTGCTATCCAATAATTTTTAAATGCGGTATTAATAAACCACGTAAATAATGCGGGACTATCTTTTAGACCAAAAGGCATTCTTAAGTATTCAAACTGACCTTCTTCTGTAACAAAACTGTTGTACTCGATTGAATTTTCAGCTACCTTGACATGATAAAATGCATCCTTCAAATGAAGTTTAGAAAAATTATTTATACCTTTCAGTTGATCCAACTAGTCTTGGATGTGTGGATTTAGAAAATTATCCCTTAAAGTAAGTCCATTCAAAATTCTGAAGTCGACACACATACGCAGTTCTTTATTTTTCTTTGTAACTAACACTATATGACTGGCATACTCAGAGTTGCTTCTTCTAATTATATTTCTATCTCATAAGTCTTGTATTATATTGTGAATTTTCTCTCTGTCTGAATAAGGAAATCTTTGAGGTCTACAAAAAATGGTTTATGGCCAGGTAAAAGTTGAATGTTCAAAAATCTCGGTGTTTGATTCGGGAGGTCTAATAGGTTCAACATAGTGCTGTTTAAATAGATTAATGAATTTACAAACGTATTTGCAATTAATTGATTGGTTAACATCTAATTCTACATTTTGTACTTCTGGTACATCTAATGTAATGTTTAAAATTTCAGAATTTCATCCATAGTTTCTAAAGCAGTTATTTGTACGCCGTTTTGTGTAAAACTTAATTGCAAATTTAATTCTAACAAATTCCTTCCCATCAAACGATCATTACTAATTGTATTTGGGGATACTATATAAATTATTGCTATTGGGCTACCAGTAGATACCAATTATTGCTAAAACATCTAAAGTATACTTATCTACAATTTTCAAAAATACCAACGATTGGAATGGTGCTAGAAGATGACTGGAATCCTCCACTAAGTGCATGGTGCTATCTAGAAACTGGGCTGATCTGGATGATCTTCTGGTACACTTTCGGAGCTGGAGATCCTGCGAGCCGCACTTATAACAGCTTCCTCGAAGCCGTTGAGGCTTAAGGCAGAACATATAGCCATGTGTCCTAAACCATTGCAGTTGAAACATCTTGTACTGGTATACTCGAAACAGCGTTTCCACTAGAGCCAGTAGTTCTGTGCTGCAATATTAACTGCATTGATCGCTGAATTGAATGAAACTGGATGCTTTCTAACACTACTTGGGAACTGCTTTCAAGTTGTGTCTTCATTTAACAATGATAATAAATGGTTTAACAAATTAAATTCTTTCATGCGACATTGCATTTGCAACTGCTTGTTGTCAAGGCTTTCAATAATATAAGCAATAATGTGCCAAATTTAAACGATTTGCTAAATTAACTTTGGCCGTAAAATAAGTGCTAAATTTCTCATTTTTCTGCCACTTTGTTGTTTGAAATTTTCGCATAAAGCTAATCAAATCTTCTTGTATTTTGAACATGTTTTTAAGCGCTTCTGCCAAGTTAGTTAAATTAATCGCCACATGTTCTGGTTTCGAATGATACAAATCTAAAACACGACTTCTTAATTTGCCAATTGTCACCAATAAAAGTAGTTTCTGTCGGCTGATATGTGTTTCTAATAATATCGATTCTTTGTAACCAGGCAGTCACGTTGTCACCGTCGAATTCAGGAAGCACATTTGAAAGTTCGTTTGCCAATACTGCATTTGTATCTGTTTTCTTACTCGTGTTCATAGCTGTTAATGTAGCTACAACCACCTCTTAAATCGTAAGTGCTGCAGACTCATTCTCTAACACCGAATTATTTGGTTCAATCGTGTTTTTCATACTAAATTTTCTTTACAACTAACTAAGGTTCAAATTTTCTTAAATAATCAGTTTCTTAAATCATCCACTTCTAACTAAATGTACAACAAGCTTTCACTCGATCCCACTTCTGAAAACTGTAAGGGGCATCTACGTCAGGAGCATATTTTCATAAAACTTCAAGTTCAACTAAATTTATTAAATACCTTTTGTCTCTACATAAAAACGATAAAAAAACATAAGATCACCATCCTTATTTCTAAAAAAAACCCTAAACCCCAAAGCCATTGCTGCCAACCTCTATTCTTAATATAACTTTTTTTGAAACTGACGCTACACTATAAAATATATAGAAATATAATAATACTCACTAATTGATTCTCGGTACAGTTTATCAAGTGAAGTAGTGTAAACATTGGGATAAACAAAAGTTTGTAGCTTTAATAGTACGACACAAACAAAAACAATAACAATGCTATTTCTGATCACTTTAATCGACCAAGGCTGCCAAAAAAGGATGTATTTTAGTTGAGCATTGATTAAAATTTTTAAATTTTGGTCAAGAAAAGCTTAGAAATAATATCACATTTAAATTATTAAAAACTTTTTAAATTTGCTTCTACGTACGCAAAACTGCAGTATTTTATACTATAGCAAATATGTCTATGCTACGAAGATTATATACTACTATTATAGTGGCAGCCTAAACGCAACAAAAAGAACAATATCTATCCAGAAACACAAGTTTAAGAAGAAATGCAGCAAAGACATAAATATCGATGTCTAGAAACAATAACAAAAATAAGATAATGCAGAAAACAGAACAAACATATATGCTGACCGCCGTAAGTAAACGTTGAATGGAATGTTTAGAAAACATGTATTTTATTCGTAGTAAGACACGATGAAAATTTCAACAAAATACAATCAATTGATGAAGTTACCATCAAGCAAAAAGAAATTTAAAAAAAATTTCTTTTATGTATTATGCATTATTCACTTAGTTGTTATTATTAAGCTACCTTCAGAGTTTAGTTAATCTTGTTAAAGTGTAAAAAGATGTCTCCATTCTTGTTCTTGCTGGTCATGTAGAACGTAGTGTCGCTACAATTCCCTTATGGTAGAAAGACGTTTACGACCTGGTCTGAGATGCACCACTAATCGTGAAGATCGTTGTTTGGTTTTTCGGAGCCGTTTCTCGTACATAAAAAAAAATGGTGATAAATGGAAAAGTTTCATTAGCCAACAAATCTCCATACAATCTATTTATCAAAAAAAAATTTGGTGTAATAAATGGTTGCAATGGAATAAAGCATGGAAGTGAGTATTTTTTAGGGACAATTTTCAATTCTGTTTATAGACTCATGATGAGTGCAGAATGCTTATAAGATCTGCCGGAAAAATAAGAAAAATACAGTTTTCTATATAACGACATACCGCTCTTACTCAAAGTGTAATATAGTATGGGAGGCTATTTGCCATGAAAGTACATATCTTCTAGTGCTTATTTAAGAAACGCTAAATGCAATTGGTTACATCAATAACGTACCAGAGTCAGTGTTAGTTCCATATCATAGAGCAACTAGAAAATACAATTTTTCAGAAAGATATTGCCTGACCACATAGTGCTAAGTTTCTGTAAAATGGGATATGATAGGACGCAGGATCAGTAATTTACAACCACCTCCAAACAGTGCAGATGTTTTCTAACAACAGATTTTAGAAGCTTGGGAGTCGATACCATAAGCTACTATTGATTCACTTATTTCAAGTGTTTTTATAATTTACTCGTTGAATTTGTATGTAAAGTATTATTGATATTGAATATTGTTGCAATAATTTTCATCGTTTTTAGGTACGAATAAAATACATGTTTTCTGAAAATTTCATTAAAATCGATCAATGTTTACTGAGTGTTCATTCATTTATGGCGGCTGGTAGGTAGTATGTGTATATCTAAAAATATTAATGATGCTAAATACAAAAATAATTATTCGTTGTCGAAATAGATTATCTAAGACAAAAGGTACATATTTAAAAAAAGAAAGTAAAATATCACAGCTATGAGAAAAACTCAGGAAAAACGTTTTTCAATAAAAAAAACTTAAATTTTGGTACCAGAGAATAAAAATATTAATAAAAAAACTAGTGATAGAATAACAAAATGCTCTTGATATAGTGAGATAGTGTTTAACAATGGAAAATCTACTAACTGTGTGAATACTTATGCATTTGTTTTTTTTTCTACTTCTTTTTTTACTATTTTTAGTTTTTGATGTATCTAATGCAGTTTTTGACTTCATCAAAAATTATTCGAACTTTTTGTTTTATATTTTACGTTTTTGTTTTTTTGTTTAAAATAAACGTTAAAAGGGTATTTTTAGATGTGCGATGAGAGTGAATACAGTCTTAGTTGCTTTTGTTAAAGTTTCATTTTGACAATAATACAGAACATCACAATAAAGTAATTAAGTAACAGTATGCAATTATTTGAAATATTTTTGTGAAATAAAATGAAACTGACAAGAGTAATAAATGTTTTCAGTAATATATAACAACGAAGCGCTTTAACAATTTTAATCGGGCTTTTTGTTCGCCTTACTCTTTTCTCTTTTTTTGTGTAGGAACGTAAAAGTTGTTAATTATGATAAATATTCACAGCTTTTTCCTGAGAGAGCCATACAACGGAAGTCGGTATTGTTATCCAAGGGGGAGGGGGTTTCGTTTATATTAGTGTTTAACCCTTCCTTTTAGCTCGGTAACTTCCTGCTATCCTTGTGCCTCCTGGGAACAAATACTGCAAACTGAAATCCTGCTCCTATACCTTATGTCCTTTGACTATCAGCTTGCTGGAGTTCCACTTCTACATATTTATAGGGCACTGGCGTTCACTAAACACTAGCCTTAAGGTGAATACCCTCAATTAGCTAAACGTAGATATTCTGTGATCTGAATTTACCCGTAAGCTAAAACCAAATATTCAATTTTCCTAAACGGAAGAATAATAATGAAATAAATAGCGAGGAAGCTTTAGACTAAACTCGGAAGAAAAATAAGTGAGAAAGTTATAGAAAATAAAAGCCTTAACCTTCAAATATTTATTAACTATTAATAATTGTCGATAATGAGTTTTTTCTAACATAATTTATGTTAGATTAATTTATGAGAAGCAAATCGACCTATATGACCCACAATAATTGCAAATTATAGTTGGACATGCTACAAATCGTATTAAGTAACGGGAGAAGGTTATATGTTAAAAGTTAAAAGATACGTTTGTTTATTACGAAATGTACACAGAAACCAGCATTTTGCATAAATTTGGACTTCTGTATTACCCGTTTCTTTGAATACTGAATAACAATACGCTTTACAACGACCCAAGTCCCAGAAAAAGAAAGATTGCATCTACTGGGAAAGCAATTATTAAGAAAAAAAAATTAAATCAGTTCTTTCAAATTATAAATAAAATGAGAAACCGCGAGTGCGTAAAGTAATTGCAAAGGTGTTCTCTATTCATCTACGTAATTATTGTGTTCATAAATGTTTTATATTGCAAACAATAGATGATCAACTTGGACCGTAATCAATCAATTCTTTGTCTCTAAAGAAATTAAAAACTATTCTGAAAACAAGTAACGCCCACTTTTACTGTTGTAGATGTTTCAAGCCGACTGTCTAGCATCTATTGGTTATTTCTTGACAGCTTTTAGAATTATGTTTTGAAATTGATTAGATTAAAGGATTCAGAAATTTGTTTTGGCTCTAAAGAGAAAAAAAAACTATTGAATTTAGTAATATCATCAAACTGTTATAAACGCCATAATTTTACACAACTGAAACACGTAATAACGTTTTTGTATTAAAATAATTCACAATATACTCAAAAAATCTGTTTACTACTACATAGATTTGATTTGATTTAAAAACTTAAGTCGTAGTTTCTAAATTGATAGATTGGAGATTGAAAAAATGAGAAAAATTCTTATCGATATAAAACAATGATTTTAAAAGTTTTTGTTTTTCTTTATAAATATTTTTTTTATAATAAACTTGTGATCAAACGTCTTCACGTTTTATTATTAGCGTCATCTTCAATTTATATGCTGCTTAAAGATACCAAAAGTAATTCATTATTTTATGATATACGGAAAATTTTCTTACATGCCCTTCTGAAATGAAGACCATATCGATCATCCAGTTACATTGGTGCTGACAACTCTTTCGCATAAACTTTATGCAGTTGCCCCAAGGGATTTGCTTATCCTGGGAAGAAAGCTTTCTTAAACGAAACTTTTAGAATATTATGTTAGGCTGTGACGTTTATATCCTCCATTGTGTGCTCTCAGGAAATAACTTGTTAAATTGTTTTTGGATTTTATACCATAATTTGTATCGTGTCTAAGAATTTCATTTTAATATACAATTTGATTTTCCAAACTTTCTAAATATTTTATTAACAAAGATTTTATACAAAGTTTGTTTATAATTGTGTGTGTAACAAGTAGATAAGACAAGAATAATTAATGGCTCTTTTTTTAATTTTGCGAAGGATTTTTCTGTTAACATTTATGCAAATGGGAAGCTTTATAAATTTTATAATTAGTCTCCTTGGAACGCAACTGCTTCGAATGCACTGAAACAAAAATTAGCCGTCTTGCGATCCCCAGAGGCTTTTTGCATGAGAATTAGGAAGGGTAAACTTAAGAAAAGCGGCCTCATTATCTAACATGCGTGTATTTACTTTACTTCTACGAAATTCTTTGCTCAAAATATGAAGAAAAGTATTTATTTTAATCATTTGCAAACATGTTATGTAAGATAATCATTACTACATGCCGTTTAAGTACCAATTTTCTCTACTCGCAAAAGCTCTATATTGCGGATTAGTGATAAATTTGCTTTTAACGATTACATTTTTTTGCTGTTTAATCTTACCGTATTATAAAATTCATTGTTTTTAAAAACTAAAATAAAAACATTTAATAAAGCGCAGCTTTTGTTTTAACAAAATAAATTAAAATCAGTTTTTTACAAGAGACGCAATACAAAAAAAATTTCAATTTTTAAAAACTACTCAATTCAAACTTTTAAGCATAACATTTTGCAGTTTAAAAAGTTTATCTGTTGTGTACGCTGTTATTTCAATGGTGTTATTTTACTTATCTGTTATTGTTACGTGATCTAACAATTATTTTTCTTATTCTACTGCTTATTGGAATCAAGGATAATGTAATCAGTCGAGTAATGTTATCAGTTAGGAAATGTTATCATTTTATTAAACAACTGGCCAGAAGTATGCTACCACATAAAAAAACACCGTTTATAGTAATCATAATTTCGATTTATGTTATCAATTTTCTTCTCGGGTTTGTTTATATACATAAATAATCTATTTGTAGCTGAATTTTTACAACAGGCTTGTTTAGTCAAAAATTTTATCATTGTACCCTTAAAATAGTTGTTTTGCAAATTTAGCTTTATTTTTGCAGTGTAAATTATGTATTCAAGCATGTTGAAAGCATGTGAGCTTTTAGAATAACAACTTCATTTAACCACGTCTTATGTGACAACGTTATTTTGTATTTATTCTTCTAGTGTTATCAAATTACTGAGATCATGACGTTATTTTTAATTTCTTTTTAATAACGATTTCAACAAACTATTTAATGCTACAATCCGCAATTTTCCATTTATTTAGCCCAAAATTAATTTTTTTCAACGTTTATTAACATCTTTTTGCTTGTATTGATGCTATGATTTTACCTTCTAAATTAATACACCAAATACGCCAACCAATAAACATTTGCGTGTTTCTTTTTCTGAATTTGGATATTATTATTTGGTTATTATAAACCCAAAATCCCCACGTGATTCTATTAAGCGGCGTGCATTGTATTAAGGTTGGTGTAATAAAATATATTCAAATCTTAAAGCTTCACTAAACTGAGACATGTACATGTTTTAACTGAGAGTTACAGGTAATGACAAACAATAGAATTCATAACAAAACCTACGCGTTTTTTGGAGGAAAGACGCGGTAATAATTTATAAGATTCTCTCCGTGTTACTTTAACTCATAATTTAGGAACTGTGGTAGACGACATCATCAGGAAGATCTTCTTAGACGCTGATTCTAATCTTTTTTGCAATGGATTATCATAAGATTCTTCCTGGAAATAGTCATGATTATGTCGTTCTATATTCTAACCATTTTTTTTTCTAATATATTTCTTCAATAATCTTTTAAGGCAATAATTGTTCTACAAAAACTTCGACGGCAAAGAGTTGAGCGCTTCTCCAATCGTCAGTTTCAAATAAATAAATATTCTTTTTAGATCTTAAGCGTTTTACAAAAACAGTTGTTTCTTTTCCGTTGCTGTTCTTGACTATTGTGTTAGTTGGGTTAAGGTGCTAACCAAGTTGGCAATGAGGTTCTATACCTAAACATACGTTCATTTTCATCAATTGCACATAACAAAGAATTTGGATATGTTCTTTTTATAATTTTAAAAAATTCTTCAAAAAGCTGATGAGATAAAGAAATGTTTTGCAATTGATAAAATTCTCTTTTTTTTCTAAAAATCTAGGAAAAGGTTAGGTTTAAAAAAGGTTTAGACTTAAAGAATTGAACCGAAGAATGTTATTTTCTGTATAATAATCTCGTTAATTAAACAATTTATGGCAGCCCATACTTTTTTATAACCTAAATACAACTGAAATAATTTTTGCAATTATTTATTGATATTTGGCACTGGCGTAACTGGAAGGGGCCTGAATAGACCGGGCACACCCTAAACCTTTACAGGCTTTTTCAAGAAAAATGTAACTGACACATAGTTATATCTATTTATGCACAATACGACATAATTCATAATTAAAAAATAGGCTTCATCATGAAGTAGGCTTCAGGCCCCTCCTAGCGCGGATGTTTAGTTAAGCGCATGGTATTTGGTAATAAAGGTATCCACTACCATACATTGTTTCTTATTTTAATTTTTGGTAATTAAAGTTTATGCATCCCAAGGAGATTTTCTCTCTTCTATAATACCATCTTTGAGAAGATTCTGAGTCTCTTTGGCGCTACATTTTTAAGTTACTTTTAATTGAAAAATCATAGTTCATTTAACTTTCAAATCTACCAGTGTCAGTTAAAGAAATATATTAACTTCGCAATAAATTAATGCTTTTGGAAGATTAAAGAAGACATGCAAACTGTTGTCCAATTTCTTGCAATAAACAGATTTTGCATTTTTAACAAGACACAAAACGTCTTGATTTTTCATAAAAGTAACACATGTCAAAATTGGTTAACAACATTCACGAGATTTTTTTTAACAAATTTGTATGACAATGTTTTTAAGCATTTAGTACAGCTAAACATTCTTTCCAAATACGTTAAAAATACAATAGTCAATCGCTGGCGGTTCGCTGGCGACTCGGCAGCGATTCACTAGAGCTTTCACTGGCGGTTTTGCCGACGACAGGTCAAAACATTTGTTCTGCATAGTCATCTTCTCGTCGTTCACCTCGCCGGCAAAGGATTCGTGTTACTGACCATGCGCATTTCATTTATTTACAATTTACACGAAACGCGGTTGTTTAATTTGATTAATATCGGCAGTTACTAATGACTTTTTTAGAATACAGTTACAATCAGTGCCGGCTGGTCTACAAAGGGTCTAGAGCGCAAGCCTTCCAGACGTTTATTTAAACAAAAAAAAAACGGTACAAATTATTATGAATTAAAATATTTAAACATATTTATAGGATATAAATATTATCTACTTTTTATTATTCTAGAACATTAATCTAATATGATCGTTATTCAAAACAACGTGTATTAAATAGGCATTTTTTTATGTTCGGGTTACATTTATTGAAGCTGTATATGTAGCAAAGCATTCTAACGTGACGACGTGACCCCCACTACAAGATTTCATATACAGTTTTAACGTGCAAAAAAACTCGCGCGATTGTAATCATGAAGCAGTAGGATTTGCACGACGTGTTCTAAGTAAAACAGTCTACACTTTTTTTAATAAGTTTGTAAGACTGTCGATTAAAATAAAATTTTTAGGAAACCTATAAAAATACCGCATTACAGTTTTATCAAATAGAAAACAAAACAAACATCGGAACACATCCGTTAAATTATACTACACTAGTATTTTTGAACGTCTATACATATTCAAATAATATTATTTTACTTTTATTGTTAATCACCAATGAGTATCCAAATAAATCGTATTTCTAGTAGCTTTATCAATATCAAATCTTAATTTACACAAAAGAAACCCGTGGTTTCCGTCTGAAAGCAGTAAATTAAAAAATCGCAGTTATTATTGTTTTATTGGCAGAATGCATTTTTCCGTTCTTTAAAACGCCTGCCATTTGTAAAATCACGAAACCAGGACAACTAGGTTTTAAACCCCAAACTTTTAAACTGCAAATCCGGACAATTTTTTAAATAATTATAATGTAAGTTCAATCATAGAAACTTTCAATTATTTAGTACAATGTACTATTATACCTACGTCAAAAAAATATCTTAGAAAAACAGTGTATGTGTTTATTATTTTTGTATTCACTAGTAACAATACACAAATTTATCATATATCATGTACATCTAAACCAGAAACCATTTTAGAAACAATTTTCTATAACAAATGTAAAAGTAAACCCACATTATTATTATCTTTCTTTAATTATAACTTTTAAAATTTGATCAAATCAATGATCCCTTCTTTTAGGAGGTTGGATGAAAGCAACTACTTCAGTAATTTGCGACATTTCGTGTTCTGGATGAACACTTCATCAGGCTCGCTCACTTTATTGTAAGAAGCCTGATGAAGTGTTCATCCAGAACACGAAACGTCGCAAATTACTGAAGTAGTTGCTTTCATCCAACCTCCTAAAAGAAGGGATCATTAATTTGATTAAATTTTAAAATTATCACCTACCAGGAGGCAAATTGTTCTATTTTTAATTATAACAAAATTATCTTATTATTGGCTGTGAAACATCTTTCCTGTCAAAAAAAAAAATTGTAAAAATCAACACGACTAAAATTCTTTTATCAAATACCCACTAAAGACTAATTCAAGCAAAGGTTGAAATAAAATCTATCAAAAAGCCTACTCCAAATTTGGAACTTAAATTAAGCAGATAAAACTGCAATACGTAATTTTTTACACGACATTTTTCTAGTGCAGTTTATAATAAGAATAAGTGGGCACGTGGATGTGATACGAAAAATGTCTCGTTTTGTTTCCCAGGTTAGGATGTAGGTACAGACACATTTAAATGAAAAGATACATTGCTCCCAAAGTTTATTTGTTAACTCCAAAATATTTTGGTAGTTATCTACACAATGCTTTAATGATATCTGAAAACGTTTACCTTACCTACATTTTGAAAAATGTAGCAATCCTTAAGCCCGACTTCACAAGCCGCCACTGCTCCCAATACTAAAATAAGGAATCAGATAGTCGACTGCATATAATAAATCTTGCTTAAAACTCGTATTATGTTTTTATATTTATATTATCAATAATCTCAACTCTTGAATAAGTAATTTATTTTGTTTAGTAAGACTTAACTCTACAAGTAATTTGTAAAACTAATATACAATACAATTTAATTGCACAAATTATAGATTCATGGGTAAAATTACCGTCAAACATCTGTAGTGTTAGCAGTATCATGCAAGTGCAGCAACGCATAATGAATAGGTCAACTAAAGCATAGAAACTTACAAAAAATTATTTGCATTACAATGTTTGTAAAAAAACTCATATTTTGCAATTAGTTACATTACGAATTATGACAAGAATAATTTTTTAACGCTACAGTTTTATACCAAACGTATTTTGGAATATGCTATCGACTAACTCTAACCGTTCGCCGGCGAGTCGCCAGCTTTTCACCACAGGTTGTAATAAAGCGCATGCGCGTCGTTGCTGGCGAAAGATTATGTATTGATATTCTCTTCTGGCAAATGCAGAATCGCCAGCGAACGACTATAATTACGGCTACAAGTAACTCCAAGATAACGTATTTACAGATGTTTAAATGAAGTAATGTTACGTAAGTCAGTCAAAAAACTTGAATAAATAAATAACATTGCAAAAATAAAAATAAATATGCAAAACAAGTATTTTTAAGATACAATCAATTCAGCTAAAAAACTTAAATAGGTTATTTGTTCATGTATACAAACAAACCTGAAAAAAAATTGATAACATAAACCAAAATTATGATTACTATAAACGATGTTTTTTTACGTAGTAGCATGCAACCACTTTAATAAAGTGATAACTTTGTATAATTGAAATAAACTGGCGTTTTGCAAGACATCTTTAGAACTGCAATTGTCACTGATCAGTATTTGTTTTTATATAAAAATAATTTATAAAACGTTCTTGGATTTTCAAAAAATGTTTTTTTTGTACTTGTTTGCTAGTACTTTCGTTTTTATTAACTTTTTTTATGTTTCTATTTTTTCGTCATTTGTAATTCTAATTTTGTTAACGCAGCAATTTTTTTTATTTATTACATTTTTAGCTACATATACTATTAAAATTCAAGTCATTTGATAAAAAGCTATTACTTTGTTTACATTTGATGCCAAAAACAGCACAGTATTATTTATTCTGCACTTGATAAGCTCTTATTCTAGTATCCTAAATTAGCAGAATAAAGGTCGAGCAAAAGCATGACAAAAAAAATATTTTCATGCTGTTTTTATGCTGGTATAAAGTTTAGCACAGTATGCGCACAAAAATAGCATAATATAATTATTTTTTTATCGTGCGATCAAAATTATTTAAAAAATAATTTTTTTAAACTATAAGTTATTGTTGTTTAATTTTAAACATTGTATTTTATATTTTCGTATTAGTGATGCTGATGAAATTTCCATAAAAATTTAACCATTTTACTTATTTCTTCAAATAGATGTTATTTGCAATTTTTTTAATATCTTTGTTTTGGTTTATTTCATCAAATACATTTGGGTATTTATTTTTTAGTTTCAATAAAATGCGTTAATTTTTATTATTTAACAACAATAACAAATATTTTTGCTTAAAATCTATTAGAAATTGTAGTTTAGTACAATAGCGCAAAGCTAAAAATCAATTCTAATGCCAACGCAATCAACTCTTAGTTCAAAACAAATAATTGAAAGCTGTACATAAACCTGTTCGGTAGTCTTGACGCCGAAGTCGATCTGTAAATTCCTTGAGGTCACTTCTGAGCGGTGTTCTTAGTACTACGACATATATGTCCGACAAAAAAAAGACACAGACTTTCATTTATAAAGCTTCACAATAAAGACTTTGTGTTAAATCACGTTATATGTGAGAAGACGTGTGACGTTATTTTTTTGTGACATTCACATGACTATACTGATTATTATGAAACCACCCAACCTTTAAATTCCTTTCCTCTACAACTTTCGTATTCACTCCACACCAAAATTATAAAAATATACAGTTAGTTCAAGTTATTTATAGGGGTCGTTAGAAATTTAAATGAATGCTTTAGAATTATATTTTCACTTAATGACACTTATTTTATTACTCGATAATATAAAACTAACTTGCCATCAAAATCAATCACAATAAACTTACAAGTACAAAAAACGCATTAAAAGTTAAGAGCTTTAAAATAAATAAACTTTTTAGAAAGTAAATCAAAATACATAAGCAAGAACAAACGCAAAAAAGAATTATGAGAGTGCATTTGTAAATTTTTTTTTAATATCCTCTTAGCGCAAAAATTACAGTGCTTTTTACTCTTAAAATTACAGCAAGTAAAAAAATTGTCAATTATATATACGTGCATTTTGTTACTCTGTTGTATTTACTATAGAGCAATAGGTACAATAATAAACACGTATTGTTTAGTTTTGGATGCTAAAAACTGAAAAAAGCTTTACATTAGTAAATTTTTTTGAGCTTTTTTTCCAATAATGTTTTTATTTCAAAGCTTTTTAATTGAGTTTACTTCAAAGTTTTTTTTTTAATTAAATTGGATGATAAATTTTTAAAGATTTATTTTACTAATTTACTTTGTTATTACTATACGATTATTGCTTGACACAATTTTCGTTTTGTTTTATTGTAGTCATTATTCTTATTGTGGTTTTCCATTTTTTGTCCCCATATAAGTTGCAGTGCTATAGGAAGACTATTATAACGTATAATAATGAAGCAACCTTTGTCTAAATCGACCTGCTCTTTCATCAAGACTAGTAGATGTGTTTTACCTGAATAAATAAGCGGTCGATTTTACTTTTGAAACGGGCAAAAAACAACTTATACAAGCGTGTTTCAATTATAGTACGAGGTGTAAAAATGCATTCTTTCAAAAATATCGATCTGACGGTGCTCGGGTTTTAATTTGGTTTTATCGTCGCGCTGATGTTCAGAGAAAATCTATGAAATGCACGTAAAAGTGCGCTGTATTATGATCCCTTGTAATTGCACAAAGCGAAGAGTCTATGATTCTACAATGCATTATTTAGCTGTAGGGCTCACTGCGGGGGTCACCCCTTTTATTACCATTATTTGAAGATAAAAAATGTCTTCCAATTAAAAAGCTTGCGGCTGACTCTATTTATCAATCTATAAGAACCCAGCATGAGGCATCGTCTCCTGGACTCGGGTCTAAATATGCATAAATATTGAAGGCAAAAAATAAATTACTTTAAATTATACTCTGTATATGTTGCAGTAGCTTTTCTTTCATTTTTATTTATTAAGTTCTTAAACAAATATTGCTGATTAAATGTTAATACGAAATTTTTTTTATTGTTACCGAACTAAAAAAGCGATAAATAAAATATCGATAAAAATATAAAGAAGTCATTTTTAAAAACTATTAATTACAAATTGATAGGTACTTTTCATCCCTCTGTAGTGTATAATAGGTAACTAATAGTTAATGTCATGATGGTATTATAGTGACCAGCGGGGGAGCGTCTGTCCCCCTAGTGCGGAACTCCTGCTAAGGTTAACTCGCGCCGCCGCTGTCAGACCACGCATTGTGTCGCGAACCTGCTTCAATTTATATTTTAATGTGTTTTCCCCAAAACAAATGAATGTCCATTGTCGGCTCTTTTGACTTACGAATGCCGAAACTATATTTATTAACTTTTTCAAATGTAAACTGTCAATGTAAATGTATACAGTACCCTTGTTAATTATTATTTTTTCCATCTTTAAATTAAGTCCAAGCAACTTTTAGGAAGGTTATGATTAATTCATAAAATATTATCAATTCGGGTTTTATATTATTTACAACGACCATAATTAAAATTAATTATTATCAAAATTTTTGTAAATGAGTAGGTACTGCTCAACATAAACCACAAGTTCTTTCTTCCACTATTTATTTAGTTATTTGTCAAAACATTTTATTTGAGGTAACATTTAAGATGTATTCTTAGAGTAAAAAGTTTTCAAAAACTGTCTAAAATAACTGTCTTGTCCTAATTTTTTTAAAATTTGGGTCAATGTTACCTTTGCCTATGGGTTATTTTGGCCCAAGGTGGTTTTACCTATTTAAAATTATTGGATAACTAACTATGGCCAAAGAAAGGTTTGGGTTCGTAAGAAAAACTATTTATTTGAAAAAAATACGTATTACTTTGATATTTGTTTTTTTTTTAATTTTGTAAAATGTGTGTGAGACTTAGTCTCACAAACTGCCAATGAAGAACAGTTCTTTTTTTTATCGGTTTTGAAGATTAAATATTTTATTAATAAAAGACCTTTTGTAGGACAAAGAATTCCTTATTGTCGGCCACTTCCATGCAGTCAACAACACCTTCTTCTTCTGTCACATCAACAGTTATCCCTGAAAACCTGAACCCATTCCATTCTACAACAACAAAATTCCCTATTTGGTGGGTTTTCTTTTAGACAATTATTGGCAATCTACGAAGTAGATGTAACTGGGTCGACTTCTTCCGGACTTTTAACAGCTTCCAGTTTATCTTCGTCTTCTGTAGTAAAAATCATGTCGCTGTAACCTGATGATAAGTTGATAAGAATTCCCATTTTATTCTTGTGTTTTTCTTCTTTAAAGTTTTAGCTTTTCTTTTCTTTTCCAAATCCCTCTGACGGATTTTTTCAAGTTTTTCTAGTTTTTTCTTCTCTTTCTCCTCTTCTTTTTTTGCTATCTTTTTATCTTTCTGTTTTTTTTCTTTTCCTTATACTGAATAATATCATTTGCTGTAATAATTTTACCTACCGGAACAGCTTTGTTTCTTTTTTTATGAATCGGGGTATGACAACTTCTTGTGTTTTTAGTTTTAAATGGTGAATGAACGTATCTCCTATCAGTTCGAAATTAACAGACGTGTTTTTGGAAAGTAAACGTTTTAAAACTTTCTTTTTACCAAATGGAAGCATGCCGGCCTTCCTTTAACCAGACTTTAAATTTTGCTTCACATTGGGCTCTAATTGTTCCAAACAATTTTTCAACAATCTTGAAAATTATTTTTAGGCAATGTTACAACGGTTTTGCCGCTTTCAGACTGTTTTCACTGGGTTAAAACCGTTTTATTTTAATAGGTTTAAAATTGACCAGATCTAATTGCTGCGAAGAATTGGAAGGCAAGCGTACAAAGTGGACATCATTAGCTTCACAGAGCTTTACCACGTTTAAACTCACATGTGAACTAAGACTGTCTCATATAACAACTATTTTCCTTTTTTTTCAAGATTGGAAGTAGGTGAGCTGAGAACCAATCTTCAAAACTAGCTCTATCGATTTACTCTTGCTTAGTCCTGTTATATCGTACCCCTGCAAGGCCACTTTTGGACCACAAGTGCTCAGTCTTATAAATGATGTAAGGATGCACTGATTCATCATTAACGTTCTTACAAACATCATACTAATATCAAATTTATTACGTGCTCTGAGTACTTAGATCCTCTTTGGCAAATATTTTTTTTCCTGCCTAGATCATCAGACATGCATGTCTCATTGTAATTATATATGTTTTAAGATGGGGCGTCTTTAAGTTCTTCATTTAACCGTACAAAGTAGTTTGACACTACTTTCTCATCAATTTAGGTGCGGTTTCTTTTTAAATCTGAGACAGACTTGACTGGCAGTTGAGAATGCCTTTTTAATAAAAAAAAAATGCCCAGTCACGGTCTCGCAAATTGCCATAAAAACATAAAATGATCTTCTCTTGTCTTGTAACATAGTTTTTCACGATAAATCGTAAATGGAGTTTATCAATTGGGAAACCAAATTGGCACATTTTATCGACGTGACTAGCAAGTACTAACTCCTCTTCCTCACTGAAGACTTTTGGATGACCCAGTGTGGTTGAAAACAAATTTTTTAAGTTAATTTTAATAGTACTTCGCGGTATTTCCAATGAGTCTGCAGCTTGTATTGTATTAGAGTATAAACCAAGTTTTAAAAATTGTCTAAAAACTGTCTTACCACAATTTCATATTTAATCAAATTAGTAAACATTTGAAAACTGCCAATATAATCTGTAATAGAAATAGAAACATTTAAAAGTACATTTTTTATTTTAAAAAAATTGTAGGTATCCTTTGTATTTGTTTCTCTGGAACAGTGCGTTTCAAAGTCCGCAAAACTACACGAAAAGACAAAACATCTTTAAAAATCAAAAATATTTGTATTAAACATATATAGCAGCGAGATAAAAAAAATAGAGAATCTCTGCTCTAAAAAAATTGATGGCAGAGACGTTGAACTTTTTTATTTCCAAATACTACATCTACTATTCTTTCAAATAAGTACTTTTAAATTCTTCAAAAACAATTAAAAATGGTATTTTCAGGATTAGTGACTTCAACAAGCCAGGAGCATATGGTAAACATTCTATTTTTATAGTATAGCATCTGCTCACAATATTAGCATAACTTACATTTTTTAATATTTTTACTTTACTATAAGGAAAGTATAGCGTTCCCAAATTTTTTTCAAAAAAAGGTCTCCTGAATCAGAAAAAAGTATTTTTGACAAAAAAAATTTTAGGTGTTTTTGTGTCTGTGTGTAAAGATGTACCCACGATAACTCTCGAACCAAAAGTCTTAGTAACTTGAACTTTGCTATAGTGTTGGCTTTTCATATTCTCTCGGTTATATCAAAAGATGAGTTTGAAAAAAAAACCGGAAGTGGGTGTATCGGCCAATTTTAACAGTTTTTCTTATATAATTTCGTACGTATGTAAATTATTCGAATTATTTTTACAGTTTCTTATAGAGATTTTTTTTTACTGATTTACTAAAGGCGTAAGTAATATCGAGGCGCACAAATATGCTAGAAAATCAATACGAACGTGTACATATCACTTCAAAATGGTTTTATGGCAGCATAACCCTAAAATATGTAAATATTCCTTTATCATTCCTTATAGGAAAGTCGTGTGGTGACCACACCAGTTTTTTTATATTTATACAAAGATTCTCATGTTACAGAGTATCCAAGAATAATGAAAGATGGTTGTGCATTTCAATTTTTGTTTTGTATAAACGTTTAGAAACTGTGCTCTTAAGTGGTTTGTGGTTTGTTGTTAGATACCATCTTTGGAATACCTCAATTATACATTCCACAGTTTTTTGCAAAAAATTTTACAACAATGCGATTATCACGCCGAGTAGTTATTTTTCTTTACGAAAAACGTTTTTTCTACTAGTGCAAAAACAGATATTTTTACGATTTTTGATGGGTTTTGCTTTTTTTTAAAATTGTATTGATTTTCTCTTTTGGTTTCTGGATCCGGTCTTATGGATGCAATACAAATATACAAGAGAGAATACAAAGGGACAACGTTCAGTAATACATTACATAATATCAAATAAACAAATATATCCGACACAAATAACGGACGTCAGAACATTAAACTCATCAGATATTAGAAGCCATCATAAGTTACTGTTATGAAAATTAAGAATGCAAATACAAAAAACTAAATCAAAACAACTAATATATCAAGAGAAAAGTTACACGATGCCAGCATTAAAGACCGGTATAAACGAAAGTTTGAAGGATACATTAGAAATAAGAAAATACACAAAAATAAAATTCCAAACTCCCAGTGGTGAAAAATAAAAAAGAAACAAACCCCAAACCCCGTGATTTTGTAAAAAAATAAAAAAGCCATAGGACAGTAAAAAGGAAATTTTCCTAGAATACAAGCAACATCAAACTAACCAGGAATACGAAAAATATAAAGAAGTCAGTAATGATGTAAATTCAAAAATTAGAACGATAAAACAGGAATACTGGGAAAAATACACAAAGTAGTTTGAAAGGGATTTATACGGACAACAAAAACTGATTTGGCAAATGCTAAGAAACCAAAGAAAACAGGTTAAACAATATGTACAAACAACTAAAATATCTGACGATACATGGGTGAACGCTATACACAGCAGAAGAACTTATGGCAAAAGAGACAACCGACGGTCAGTTTTGATGTAACATCTCTCTTCACAAAAGTGCCACTACAAACAGCACTAGAGAGATCAAGACTAAATTACGAAAAGCGGATTTAGATGAGGAATTTAACGGACTAATTGAGCTGTGCTTAAAGTCTACATACTTCTGATTCAACAATATTGTATACGAACAAATTGAAGAAGCAGCTATGGGATCACCACTTTTTTTAGTCATCGCCAATATATTTATGGAGGACTTTGAAGAAAGGCATTAGAAACCGCTACACTCAAAACAAAATGCTGGCTACGTTTTGTGAACGATACATTTGTAATTTAGTCTCATGGAGCAGAAACACTACACAACTTTCTGGATCACATCAACCAGTTAGATTCCAACATCAAATTCACTATGGAAAAGGAAACAAACAAAAGCATTCCGTTCTTAAACGTAAAGAAAGATAGACAACATATTAGGGTATCAAGTATATAGAAAACCAACACATACTGACAGATACCTCAACGCCGAATTACATCATCATCCAGCTCAGAAGTTTTCAGTTTTAAAAACTTTAGTACACAGGGCCAAGGCGATCAGTGAACCAAACACGTTAAACATCGAGATAGGTCACCTAACGAACGCCTTAATAAAAAACGATTTTAGAAAAGGAGATATGTATCGAGCAATTAACAAACACAGTAAAGAAAAACTAAAGAAGGAAAACCCCGTGGCAACTTCCTTCCTTCCTGCTGCACGGATAAAATAGCCAGGATACTTAGAGGGAAAAACATCAAAGTGACCTTTACTGCAACAAATAAAATAGCCGCCAATTTTTCAAAATTAAAGGAAACAAAAGCACCACTCGAGGAACCAGGGGTCTACCACATCCTTTGTTCGCGTGGGCCGGCTTACATAGAACAAACGGGGCGCAACATAGCTACCAGATTAAAAGAACATAAGGCAGATACAAAAAAACATAACACAAAACTTGCTGTTGCGGAACATTTCTTAGACACCGGTCACATAATAAAATTTGAAGAGGCAACAATGTTGGCTAAATCCCAAAACTCCTAGCCTAGACTATACAAGGAAGCCATCGAAATCCAGAAGTACGACAATTTCAATAGGGATGATGGAATCGATCTAGCGCTAATATGGAAAAACATGTTCCGGAAGACTAATGAATCGAAACCGTCACGAACCACTGACCCGAACGGTGTAATATAAAGGCTTGTCAGGATCCTATTTCCTATTCCGTTTCAGTATTTTTTTCTGAAGAAGACAGCGACTGTCGAAACGTCAAATATTGTAAATTTTTCAAAGTTTGTAAGCTTTCTAAGTTTTATGAATTTCGTGAAAAGTGTAAATATGGAACGCAGTTCAAAACCCGGAAAATATTTATTTGTTAAAAAATCATGGCCGCGAAAGCCTCAAAAATAATGATAGATGAATGTGTTAAAATAAGGAGTTTAAATTAGAATAGCCACATATCAAAGATAGATGACGGTAGATCACCGGGTAGACCTAAAAAAAGATGGAAATGTGCTGGATTAAAACAAGCTTGTAAACTTAAAAAAAAAGAAGATTTTCTCTTTTGTCTGGATAAAAATAAAACGCTGTGATACAATGTTTGTAAAGTGGTCAATTCTATACATTTTCAGAATTTTTGGGTTCTTTCAGTTCATTGGGGTTTTTTTTGATAATCTGTTTTTTCAAATGATTAGGCTAGAGATTTCGTCTACTATATTTTAAATTATTAAATTTAGAAACTTTAGACGTGCAGCGTTTTTGCCAACTATAGTAAAGCTCCATTGCAAGCAATTGCAATAAAGCATAAGAATATTTTATCAATAAAAGAATAAACTTCTTCGGACACGTCTTCAAAAATGCACTTACCATCAAAACAATTTTTTGCAAAATTGTTAATTTGTTTATTCAAATAATTATTAATTTTTTTAATTATATATGTACATAAATATTTTTATATAATTGACATATAAGTTTTATCTAGAAATTGTATTCTGAAATTAAAAACTTAGTTGATATAGTAAATCTACAAATAGTTGTGACTATTTGCAGTTTTAAATTTGTTATATTGTTAAATTTTTTGTTATACGAAAGTGATAATTTTTGCAAAATTGCGCCAAAAATTTCATAGTCTACTATTTATATCATCAAAAATGGCGTTTCTTTAAATTAAAATTACATTTTTGAGTCTTGTAACAAATTTAAAATCTTCGTTACAAGACTCAAAAATGTGTTTTTGTAAATTCTAAACCTTAAATGTTAGTTGTTCATAAATTTATTCGATTTTTGGTGATTTTTTTACTGTGTATTTCAAACGCAGACTTAGGAGCTTTTTCTTCTGTCGCTTTTTAAATTTCTTCAACTTATTACGTTAGACATGTTTACTATTTTTTGTTAAATACGGTCATTAAAATAATTTTTTTAATTAAATCAATGTTTTTTAGCAATTATTTTTTTAGAACTTAACAGGTGGTGCTTACAATCATTAAAAATAGAATAAGTTAATGCAAATTTTATTATCGAAATAATGTATTAACAGTAATAATATAAAAAATGTATTTTTCAGCCAATTTTAAAAATGTTGGTAGATTTCGAGCTTGTATTTTTTAGTGATTTCGCGAAAACGAATTGTTTGGTTAATAAGGAATATTTATTGATTGCAATAAATTTGAGTTTATGGAAAATATGTAAATTATCAATCTCCTGTATTAAATGTCTCTTAACTAAAATTTATATTCATATTTTACATAGAATTACTATAATTAAAAGCATATTACTTAATAAATTTCATTCTAACATTAATCTAATAAACTTTATAATGACATGAGTTTTTTTTATATCACTTTAGGATATAATTAATAAAAATTATTTAAGTTATATAAATATTGTTAATATTATTAAAATAAATATTAATTGTTCAAGATAATTTATTGTTTACGCTGAGAAATTAATAGTAAAACCTAAAGACATAAATATGGTTTCTCTACGCCTCTTTGTTTTTAGTTTATCTTTAGAACCAAGCGTTTTCTATTTTAATAATTGCTGTTGTTGAGCCCGTCTGTAATTACAACTTTCTTGTCCTTCTGTGTGCCGTTATTTTGGCATCTTTGGATAACAAAGACACTTGCAGATCGGTTGATTGCATTTGCATTAAAATTTTGATTGGTTCGAGACCCGTGTGGCCTTTGTATAGTGAAAAGTTAGCGGTTGATAAATGCCACCGGTTTATAAGTATACAATATATCAAATTGAAGTTATTGAAAGGATCCGAAATAAAAATAAAACTATTTAAATATTTCTACTGTTGATTTCAGTAGAGTATCATCAATTATATTCTTGAATTGTGTTGATTAAGCTCATTTAAATGTTTAAAATTAGTGCTACCAAATATGATTATTAACTACCTCGCCGAGGCTGCATACCTGAAAGATTCCTATATATCATACAAACATCCTGGCGGTCTTGTAACAATTAACAAAGCCACTGTCGTAACCTAAACGGCAAATAACGGCGTTTAAACGTGAACGTAGGGCTTTAATATCATTTATAACCCTCCCGATGGTCATTTCGTACATTTTTCGTACATCGCGCATAGTAAATTTTGGCTATTAAACATTTATGAGCATATGTTATTTGCAAACTAATTCAATAAATACGTTAGTACAATAGTGTTTTTTGACTTTGGCAAGAAAGCATCAATTAGATCTTCAACTAAAAAGAGACGTGTACAAATAACGCTCAGGTGTATTTAACAGTACGCGAGGCTAATTGTTAAAACAATGGCTTTAGATGAAAGCGAATACGGCATAAAAGTGGTTACTTGGCCATTTCGTGGTTAGACTTTTGTATTATAACATTTGTGCTAGGGGACTGCTTAACAAGGGTATTGCTTTTGAATTGCTGTTGTTTACTTACCATTTGTTATTAAAAACTGCTCTTTTCTCTTCATTTTGTGTGAGTAATTCAACAATTCCTTTATGTATATGTTACATTAACATTGACTCGCTACCCACAAGATAAATATGCACGAAAGAACCAAAATATACACATATATTTACCTATTTTACATTTGTTAACTATAAAATTAATTAACCTATCAAAAATAATTGTGTTTGTAATAAAAACGCTCGTTTCAAATTAACCCATAATCCATTTATTATAATTTAAATAAAATATTAGTGTATTAAATTTCTGACTGAAAATATCAATATAGGATTTTTTTATACGTATTTGCTTCAGGCTACATATTAATACGAAATTGAAAAGAAACTAATACAAAATTTCGTTGTCGCGTTAAAATTTTTTATTTAAAATATATTCTTATATGAATTTACGAGTTTATGTATAAAAGCTAGAATTTTTAACAGCTAAAATAATTAAATTTTACAACTGTAGTCAAAATTATTGTTAATCACGTTGGTTTTTTGGAATTTTGATGACTGGATAATCATAACGTTATACGTGTTCGCAAAAAATATGAAATAAAACACAAGTTACGCTATGTAAATTGATTTACTGTTTCTGAAAATATCTTTTATCCAATGAATCCAATCTTCAAAGCATTTTTTCCAGGCGATGAAAAACGCTCACCACGCAATTTGTTTTTTATGTACCAAAAGAAGATGTCAATAGGCTATAAATCGGGCAAACATAAGCAACGAATTATTAATTGGATGTTCTTATTGGTAAAAAAATTAACAGTTTGTAGTGTCAATTTGGTCAAATGATCGTGCCAAACTGTACGTATTTGTTACGCTGTAATGCCTCTATCTCAATATGTGTCACATGTCGATCTGATAAAATCATTTCACAAACAACATCGATATTTTTCGTAATAACAGATGTGCATAGATGGTTTTGAGAAGATCTTCATCAAACGTTGGTCCACGCTTGAATTCTGCCAACTATTTGTAAACCATAGTTTTGGATAACACTTTTTCTTTTAATATTAAACTAAGTTTTTTCACACATTGCTTTGTTGTTGAACCGTATTAACAATTCTAAAGAAACTAGTGTGGTCACCACACGAATTTCTTATAAAGAATTTCTACATATTTTTTATTTTAAAGTTGAAGAAAAACATCGAAGTCAAAAGAATAAGAGAATTCATAAAACTTAGGTTTATAATTTTATTTGACTAAAAGAAATAATAGTAAAAGTACTAAGTATTACACATTAAAACAAATCTACCCACTTTGTAGTGATATGTACACGTTTGTATTGATTTCCTAGCATGCTATAATATTTTTGAAAGTTTTCTCCTCAATTTCATTAAGATATAGCTGAAGTACAGTAAATTGAGGTTATGTTGCCATATTGATGATATGGAAGTTTTTTCTAAAAAAAATCGTCGCACGAGGATTCGAACCTAGATTATATTTATAATTCATTTTAAACTATAAATTAAATATCTAATAATATGTTATTGTTAGAAATTTTTTTATTTCAATAAATTGTTAGGTAAAAGTATCTCTATAAGAAACTGTAAAACTGATTCAAATAATTTACATACGTACAAAATTATATAGGTAAAGGGAGGAGAAATGGACCACCTTTTACAAAAGTTGCAAAAACTTCTTTATTTTCAAACTACAAAATTTAAAGAAAACATCGTAAAATGGGATAATCAATTTTACATCTAATTTGTTATTAAAGAGAGATGGACCGTCTAGGGTAGTAGAGATGGGCCTCCTTATAACTCTCATTTTGTTTTTGATACTGTAACGCCACACTTTTGGCAGATGTTTGCAAAAGACGTACAGGTCTCGTAGACCCAACATTGGCATATTACACACTGTATCCATTCGTCTTCTTCGTGGAACGGTAATCTTCGCCACATCCTACGCATTTGTTTTCCCAGTCACTAAAATGTTTACCTACTGGAAATGTCGTCTAAATTGAGGTCGTCTGAATCTAAAGAAGAATAGCTACTTCTACGTGCTTTTGAAATCTTGTGTGCGTCTGTTGGCGTTAGCTTACTGCATTTTTTATACTTCTTTCTTTTTATTTCTTCTTTGTCTGTTTTTGCTTTCACCTGTTTTTCTGCTTTTACTGCTTCTAGCTTTTGCTTTCTCATCTTTTTTCGCTTTAGCTTCTTTTCTTTCTTTTATGTATTTGGGCAAAGTAATGACACCACTTACTACTTTCCTACAAACTTTCTTTAAAGCAGGAGTTACTTTTGGAACAGGGGAGATCAGATCAAATGCTTTGGCAGGAGTTTACTCTAAAAACTCTGTTGCTTTTTCTGGATTAATTTGCCTACGTTGTACTTCAGATGGTCCAGGTTGTGAGGATTCTACCATATTGTATGTCGGTACTTGTAGTTCTGGTTGACGTATTTCCAGACTATTTTCCTCTTGTAGTAGAAATGCGTGGTCTGGAATCCTATAGGGATTAAAAGGGTGTACTCCAGTGGACCTGAATGCTGAAACGGCATTATCAACCGTTGCTGATCTTCCCCATGCCTTGCCTAAGAACTTTCCAAACTGAATTCTATTAAGTCGTCTGTCTGGATTATTTAAAATCATCCGCCGACAGGCTTTATAGAAGTTTCCCTTTAACAATTTAAAAAATGCACGATCTAATGGTTGCAGATAATGTGACGTATGTGGAGTAGACAGTACAGAATTATGTCATTTTGTTCTGTAAATTCCAGTAGATCAATGTCCATAGTATGTGACGTATGCCCATCTAATAAGAGGAGCCTTCCTGGGTAGAAAATGAGTCATTAACCAATCTAAAAATATTTCAGAAGTAACAAAGCCGATTTAACTGACATACGTATACGTGACCCAGGAGGTATGTTATCAGACCACTCATTTTTTATGTTCTTCCCTTTGAAAACGCAATACGGGGGCAAATAAATTCCTTCTGCACTAATGCATGAAAGTATTGTAATGGTTTTCTTTTTCTCACTAGAACTAATGCTAGGGACAGTTTTAGATCCTTTCGTTGCAAGAACCTGTCCAGCTCTGGTATTTAACTGAAGACCAGTTTCATCAGTATTATATATACTACCAGGCTTATCTAATAGAGCGTTGTCTTGGAGAATTTTTTCAAGATCATTGAAGTAGTTTCTAACAGTGTCTCGTGACATACCTCGGGCGCGTGCAATCGACGTATTTTCAGTTTTTCGGACAGAAATATCAGTCCTTCTTCTTAAAAAAAACTGTAACCATTTTATACCTGCTTGTTCTAAAATCAAAATAAATATACAAGAAATGGTATCTAAACTCTTTGGTCAGTAATACTCACCTTTAGTGTGATTAAATTTATTTTTGGTCCCAAGTTTTTTAGTTAATTTGTATGCCTTTACACGAACTTCATTCCTAGTTGGTTCAAAGCCATGCTGCTGTAGTTTTTTATGGGATTAGCCAGTTTTCTTTCAACATCTTGAGCTAACATAGAATCAAGACCAAGTCTACTATTTTTCTCTAGATTATTTGATTTTATTCTTCGTTTTAACGTAGTTTTAGGGATGGCAAATGTTCTAACTGCCTCATTTACACCCATTTCATTTGAAATCAAAGCATTTAAAGCATAATTCAAACTTTCAGCACTCCATCAACCTCGTGGAGTGGTATTTCTTTTGCGAATGTATGTGTTTGGCATTTTTCTGCAACAAAAACAATAGGTCCATGTCTCCTCTCCTACATTGGTCCGTCTATCCTCAAATAGGAGGAGAGATGGACCAGACTGTAATTAACAAAAAAAGTGCATTAGACTAACAATTTTTAGGTTATGGTGTACATAAACGTATAACCTGTGTTCATAATTGCAAAAACATCAACTATTCTTACCTAAATGGCTTAAAAATTTAAAATTTTGTAACCCTAGAAAAATTTTTGCATTACTAAAAACAATCTTTTGCTTAAAACTTTAACAAACACTTGTAAACAAACTAACTTGACTACGTCCGGTTGAAAATGATAACACGTGATTGTAGTTCCACGTATGTACCGCGCATCGCTGCCAAACTTAATGAAATATCAGTAGTGGTCCGTCTATCCTCCTGGTCCATCTCTCCTCCTTTTGCCCTAGTAGTTAAGTAAAGCTTTTGGTTTCTTTATCACACCTATCTATTGATAGAAGCCAGAGAATATATAAAGTCAACTCCAAACCAAATTTTAAGCTAATAGGACTTTTGTTTCGAGAGTTATCGGGGGTACAACGTTACACACACACAGACACACATACACAAACACTTAAATTTTTTTGTCAAAAATACTTTTTTCTTCAGGAGACCTTAAACCGTAAAATTTAAAAAAATGTTTTGCAAAACAATTGCGATCCTATATTTTACTCATAGGACAGTGAAAATTATTACTCAAAAATTACTGTTTGAAATTTTAATTTTTTACACAATTATTACGTTGTTAAATTTTGTTGAGATGATCAGTTACCGACCAAACCGCCAATTAAATTCTATGTGAAAAATGTCATATTTTACAAATATGTTTAATGCAGAATGCTGGCAATCCGAGTACTTGATTTGATGCTTCAAATTTAAGCAGTACTCCTCGTAGCTATATTTAATTAAACAAACAACGCTTAGATTTATCACTAAAGAAAATAAAAGCTGTATTTGTAGACAATTTAACTCAATATAACAATGTGTTATGTGCAATATAATAAAATTAATATAGCAACAAATTAACTCTTTAAATTTCTAAATTTCATTTGTACAGGTAAGTAAGTTTTATCGTTGATTGTAGTATTTACTGGAAAATAACCAACCTTACGACGTATTTCGTGCCGAAAAATTATGCTCCCCGCTAGAAAATTAGCATCGATCTATTTGTTGGTCAGCATATTTACTAACCACTTTGCTAATTGTAGTAGGTTAGTGAGGTTAGTCCAGAACCTTGATTTTACCTTATACCATGCGACACTTGAATTATTATGAAGTCTAATATTTTTATTGTAAATTAATTTTTTGAAAAACAAAAACTGCGTCAAAACGAATTAACTACTTTTGTTATGTACTAATTTATTTAGTAGTAAGTAATTAAGAAACAATATTTTCATAAATCGGTTATATTTGAGGTCTAAAACCTTGACCAACCGCAACTTTAATGTGTGATAATTTAAATAGTGATAAGTCACCTTTGCTTCTCCAACCTGAGCCGTCAACTAATATAATAATGAAAACAAAAATTGTCTTACATAATAAATATCCTTCAATATAAATTCGTTTACTTTCAACAAATTAAAATAAGAAGAAAACGGTGAGAATTGATCAACATATCAAATATTTTGACGTTATAATCTGCACTTATACGTTAAATTAGACTTGAAATTAATTTATCATCAATTTACATATTCACTTCGTCAGCATATCAAACATGAAAATTAGAAACATAGTTAAAAAATGTAACTACTTCAATAACAATTTTAATTTTTTTCAAAATTATTAAAAAGGCTATTTCGTTAATGGTATGGAAATAATATAACAAATGCTCATCATCAGCAATTTCGGTTTATAATGATAGAAGTAAATATTATCTCTAACGGTCATAGAGATGCTCAAATCTGAAAACGTTAAGTTTTATTTTATTTTAAAATGTAATAAAAACGAAAAAATATAAAGTCAAGTTACATTTGAAACAAGTTTGTCATTCGCAAAAAATAGGTAAAAAACAGTAACACGATTAGATTAGAAATTGGAATAAATTTAAATCAGACCCGATATATCATGACAATCTCGCTTGTAAAATGAGCTAGTAAATGATAACATATTTGTAAGATATTATGCTGACAGTCTGTGACGACACTAGTCTGTGCAGATAATTTATAGAGAAAGACAAGCAGTAAAGAAAGTCATGTTTTAAACTTATTAGCACGTAGTTGGCCATCTTCCAGTGAATACTACAATCAACGGTTTTATTTGTCTTTAAGCATTTAAGACCTGGTACAAACTTATATAAAAATTTAGTATAATTATAACCAAATCGACGCAAAAACGCATTTATGTAAAATCCCGCCCTTGGGCCGCTATTAGACTACAGTAGCGTAAGTTCATACGTTTCAGTTTCTTAACGCCACGTTTTTAATGTCTTGAAAAATCATACATTTGCGGAGGACAGTACATACTCACATAATTTGTAAACCGATTTGCTGTTTAAATTAGAAACCATTTGCTTCTTGACAGTACGCCAATCGCGCTCGAAGTTTGGAACAAACATTTTGTAAGGTTTCTGGTGCTAGTATTCTGATTTCTTCTATCTTTTAATTGATGTGTGGTAAGATCTGAAGATCAAGCTCGCTATTCAATAAATCTTCGTAAATCAATCCATATGTTTAGGAATATATTATTAATGTAATTGCGTACTTTTTGACAATAATATGGTGGAGCCTCATTCTGTCGGGATCTTCATTATTCGGATAAAGCACCGCCAATGCCGAAATAACACCGTCGCGTAGGAGTTGTAAATATTTTGGACCTGTTAATAACCCGTCAATAATAATGGGTTCAGTAATTCTATTACCGACTATTCCAGCCAAAACATTAATTTCTTTGAGAAAATTGTGTATGGGTTTCCATCATCCAATGAGAGTTGTGGTCCGACCAATAGCGACAGTTTTCTTTATTTGCGGTTTTCGCTTAAATAAAAAGTTGCTTCGTCACTGAATAAAACTCAGCTCGCAAACTCTCTATCCTCATTACAAATATTCATTAGTTTTTCGCAGAACTGTAGTCTGCGATCAGAATCATCCTCATTCAGCTCTTGCACTAAAGTCACTTTGTATGGATGCCACTTGTGACGTTTCAATTTTTTTAAAACAGAAGTTTGTTCCTTCGCTAATAACACGTTCATTTCAGTATCTTCTTGAACTGAAAGTCGCCCAACTTTTGGAAAATCTTTTACGTGCCCGGATACTTCCGAATAATCTTACTGACGGTTGCTTGAGTAATAGGTCGCAATACTTTTCATTAAAATAATTATATACTTTTTCTTGTGTACGCATTCTGTCTTCGCAACCACTAATAATCAAAATTTCAATTCTTTGACTTTCTGAAAATTGTCGAGCCATTATTTGATTGATTATCAATACAAAACTGACAACTTTACCAAAAAACATTGTACACGCTATCATCGCTAAGCAACAGCACCATTTTTGCCTAACCTAAAAACTTGTTATTAGCAATAGCGTATTTTACCTAGAAGATAATTTATCGGTTGTAAAAATTTAATATCTTTACAATTATTCAACTGAAGAGTATGTGTGAATTTAATAAGCTATCCAAAACTGTTACGAAAGTTAGGTGTTGCTATTTAAAAAAAAATTGATGACGTCATTTTTGAAAAAGCTTTGAGGATAGCAAAAAGTAAAAATACTCTAAAATGTTTATTTTAATATAAATCAATTTGATAATCCTGACAGGGATCAAGATAAATCCATTATTCCATACTTTTGGCGCGTACAGTATATACCTACACCTTGTTCAGTTGTTTGTTTGACAGATTTGCAACAAAAAAGTCGTTGAAATTTTCGACTTTTGACTAGAATTAATCCACACTTATTAGCGTACTGCAACGGTTCCATTTTTTTCATTAAGTTGTTTTAAAATTCATAGTTTTGCAATATTTGAATAATAATATTACAATATTACAAAATAATAATAGTTTTTAATGCTTTACTGTACCCCCGATATAAAAAACAAAAAATAAATAATTTACAAGTTTGGCGAAATTACTTCCATTTGATTTTTCTTACTCTGCAAACAAAATTGAGTTTTTTTTTGTTTATACTGAGGTTTCTTACCATTGCTCACTGTTTTTGGGGGAGCCTATCTTATTTTTATCACTTTTTGATTAATTTAATTTGAATTAAAAGAATTATTTTAGCTATAAGAAATAAAAAATAAAATAGTAGAATTCAGATTTTCACTGGTTACTTTTGTATTACGCTTTTCGATTTTGGATAATTTCCTTGTGGTCGATTTCTAGAAAACTGAACTTTTGTCGGACGTCTTTAAATTCTAGAATAAACTGAATTTAGTCTTGGTCTAGAATACAAAACAATAAATAAAAATATATCTTTATCTAGTGATTCCTTTCATTTTGTGCCCTAAAGTAGAAGTTTCTTCCAAAAACCAACAAGCTCGCATTCTATTTCTTCTCTTTCTTCTCAAAGTCCAGGTGCAAGAAATTAACTTTAAGAGGCATGTTCCATTCCATGGTTTCGTACGCTGACAATTCTTCAATACAATCATCACTTTTGTTGTTACCCAAAAAGTTCTTACACACAAAGTTTTTGTTTCGGGTGTTCAAATCTTGATAAACTAATTTGAGAGCCCCCGAAAACTCCTTTCATTTTAGTCGCCTAAGATGGAAAAATTTAATTTTAAAAAATATAAAAAAAACTAATTTTTCCTAGACCTGTAAGAAGAGATTTTTACGCCTTTGTCTGTTAAAGTCGAGATCCATGCAGTTGAGATTTACTCTTAGGGAACTTCAAATTTCTGACGAGATTATTCAATTCCAACTGAGTAACAAAATGAGGTTCCCAATAAGGCAATTCAACTGGCAGTTTTTATCATCTATATACATATCATTTGATGGTTCCGGCTGTGGTTCAAATTCTTCTAAATTCGTCTCTAGAGAATAGGTTTCTAAAAGCATTAGCATTGGCAGACATTTGTTCTAAAAAACTGGTCCTAGAGCTGCAGGGATATTAGGATACTAAATTGTCTGTTTACTTTTGCTGGAAAAGCGGACGGCGAAAGTCATATAAAAGTAACAATCTGTGACAGCGAAGTTTGCACCAAACCATGGGTACATCAAATCCCATTGATTTGCGGGTTTTGCCATTTGGTCAAGCTAGTGTAAGAAACAGTGCAACAAATTGTTGAATTTCAACCCTTGTCCAGATCGCCAACTTGGCAATAAAAATAATATTTATATACAATTTGGAAAAGCGCGCTATCTAGATGATTTTTACATTCGCATGGCATAATTAAAAGTATATCAATGCTTGATATTATTCACAACTCACACGCATGTACGATAACTTTGTAAAAATTTGCAATAAAAAAATTTCATACAGTTTTACGCAATTTAAACAACTTGAAAATACAAAATCCCCACCTAGAAAACAAACAAGTTGACACCTACAATTGCAAGAGATTAACTGAGGAAAAAATGCAAAACTATCGTCACATGAGCAATGCAAGTTTATATTCGTCATGAAAATTAGTGATCTATTGAGTCTTCCAAGCTTTCTTGCATGAATTTTTAATTAAAGTTGTTGCTATATATTTTTATTATTTATTGTTGTTTGCTGTAATCTATAAAACATTATTGGAAACTGCAAAAAAACAAAAAAAAATTTTCATCATTTAATCAATTATCAAAAACTCATAAAAATAAGTCCAAACACAGTAGGTGATGTAAGTAAACGGAGGTCATATACAGATTTAAGATGCAGAATTCGCAGGAATGGTACCATGGCTCATTTTCATGCGACCAGTGTTACCGGAGAGTTCTTTAATTGCACAAGAGTTCTTAATTTAATTTTAATTATATATAGAAGTTACTTAAAGTTTTTTTTTATATAATGGTGGAAAGAGGTGTTGTTCTGTGTCCTTACTGGCGTTGACGCCCGTGCTTTAATGTGTTACAGTTTAAACTGTTGACAAAAAAATACTAAAAATGATGCTAGTTTATATTAAAAGGATTATAAACGATAATAATTAATCTGTCTTTTCCAAAAATAGATAAATTGACTTTAAATATAAATTTTGTATTGTCATAATGCGTTTTTAAAGTTTTATTATTAAAATGACCCCCCTGCAGCAATGACCATTAGTCGCCACTGATGTTTAGAATCTATGCCAATGAACCAGCAACTTACTAACGAAACTATAGTACCATGTAATGGCAACATACTGTTTTTTATATGATAATCATTAAACATATGTTAAAAAGAAAACACGAGTGATAAAAATAAAATAATATACGCAATTTGGTTAGCAGTTATTAAAAATATTTTAGCAAAGCCAATTTGGGTCTTTTTTAGATTCCAGTTTCAATTTGTAATTCCTTATTTTTTACGTTTTATTTCGATGTGCTAAACTTAATTTATTGATATAATAATGTTATCTTTTCAATTACTTTTAATTATACGATTTTGTTTCTTTTTTTTTTTGAACAGTACTGTAGTACAATCGGAATAATGCATGATTTTTTAATTGTAGAGTTTTTAGATTAACAAATTTGAAAGTAATTTTTTTTCAACTTTAAATTCAAAATCAAAATTGAATGAATAATGTTCTAGATGTTTAGGTTTTAATAAAGTGTAAAAGTGCCGTGTTTAATTTTGGATGTAAAATTGCAAAGCTGCCAAAGAAATTTCAAGCTGCACTGGTTTATATATTTCTTAAGTTACAAGTCTCTTTTTATGAAATATAAATAGTCTGACTCGTGCCACACTTCCATCATGTCAAGAGCGTCTTAAACTCCTTTTAAATGCATTAACATTTCAAATACGCAAAGTATTTTTTTTTTGCAAAAATAGGTGTCATTTTCTTAATTGAATTATTAATAAAATGCTCTATTAAACAAACGATAAAGTTAAACTATAATTAAGTATAAATTGTAAGACGCCATTGTTATTATGCGTCCATTGTTCTACTTAATTATGGGTTTTTTGACATCTAACCGCTAAGATTCTATACGTAAAGACCTAATGAAACAACGGTTTTGTTTTAAATATTATGTAACAGAAATATTTTGTTCACACACATACGATTCTTATATGTTAAGTTATTGATATTTTTAGTAACCCATAAAGTTTAACAGAAACAAATCCCATTTATTAATAACAAAGACCGCTCAATGACCTGGGCTAACGACAAGTATGCACTACAATATTTACCTTGAAAACCAGAAAACAAAAATTTAAACAAATTCTTCATTATTTTTTTTAATTAAAATATGATCCTAATTGCTATTGTAACACAAACAAAGTTACTTAATTTATTTGTCGCGGAAATTCTATAAACTCATTAAGCTCAATGTTTGTATAACGTAACAGCTTTGGCATTAACTAAAAACAATAGCAGAATAGAAGCAGTAAATTCCTTTCATTTTAAATGAAACAAGATACTGAAGAGGGTAATATTTTATATATTATAATAAACGTCATATATTTTTAGTTAGGTTAAATCAAAAAGAATTTAATTTCAAAATATTTAATAAATATAATGTTCTTAACCTTTTCTTATATACTCGAGTAATTTTCTAAAAATGGTGTAAAAGCATCAGTACAATTTTTGGAAGCTGAATTTCTATTCGGAAATTAGTGTTTTTGTAAACGATGAAAAACGCAATATTTTTGAATTCAGGTCATTCGTCCCCATGCCCATGCTTTGGTCCTTTTGTGCACTTCCGATTTATTACTCCCTCAGCAGTTATATTTTGTCAATAAAATCCAGAAGCAGCAGATGCTCGTCGTCCTTTAAGCATCCGCGGCATAGAAGGACACTTTTCTATTTTATGCATATGTTTGTTAAGGCCACAGTGCCCTGTTATTAATCCCGTGAGTTTCTTTCACTTTTGTCGACTCATGCTTGATAGTGCATTTTGAGTGTTTGATTGTGGCTCAGCGTAACAGTTTTGTGTGCCTCATCCCTGAAAAGTTTTAGAGGAGTGTCTACCGTTAATGGTCTCAGTGCCGTTTTAACGCCTCTAAGAAGATCAACATATGTTTTACCTTCATTTTTGATAAACAGCGTCTTTATGTTCTTTGTGGTGGTCGGTGACGTCCCTTTTATTTTTTTCTTTTTCTTGGTAAAGGTATGCCATCCTGTGCGATATGTAATGTAACATTAAAACCCCTGAAAACAAATTCACCAATACTAACATTAGAATGTCTTCCGGGTTTGGGCCGTGTCATAGTTGCAACCGAAGCTGCCAACGTTTCCGGCCGTGGAAGCCTTCGCTATTAAATTCACCAATGTTTCAAACTGGGGCAAGTTTGTTGCCTATCACTGCTAACCTTAGATGTTTTACATTTGAGGCCTGTGCTCTCTAATCTTTGCAAGTGTAGCATGCGCAGCTTCAGCCCAAGACTGGTTGAAGTCGTAGCCACCAATGAATGCGTGTTTTACTGTCTCAATCTGGTCTTTTCTATTCTTATTATGTTTCCGAGAGCCAATAGTCTCTTTCTAATCATTTCCGCTACGTTAGAGGGTGGGTTTTCTTCTCCACCGTTAATAAGGACGAATGAGTTGGCGCTGTCCTTGTTGAATTCCTGGAAAATCTCAGCAGATCATTCGTCTCTGATCAGTGGCCAGATATGATCAAACGTGACTGAATGCTTCAAAGCATCCTTCCCGGCAGCGGCTGCAGAAGCCGGGTTCTTCGTGCAAGGTTTGTTTAACTACATCCTGAGCATGTGTATCAGCTGCTTTGCCTGTTATAAGAGCGCGTATCTAAGCGGTAGCAAGTTGGCAAACAATGCTGCGAACCATATTTTCAACATAACAAAATCTTCGAGAACCTCTCGAATATGGATTCCACCAATACCAGGTTCAATAACGTATTTATTTTCTTTTGAATTTATTTTCAAATTCTTATTTTTATTTTCTTTGTGATAGAATCTAAAATTTTATAATTTTGTTTAACTATTTTAAATCTTTTTTATTTTGCTTAACTGTACCAATAATTGAAAATCGCCCGCAAAGGTTAGCGAAAACTGCTTCCCATGGTGTCTGTCGTAGCTATTTATGGCCCCATTTGTGTACCAGATAATTCTTTTAACCGCGCCCAGATAAATGCTTTTTGTCTACTCGTTTCGTGACTGCTTGTCTTGCTTCTATCATTACAACAAAGTGTAATGGTAGAAGTGAAAGTAGTGCTTTTATGGCTGCTGTAGGCGTAGTTCTTATCGCTCCTGTTATCAACAGACTTGCCATTCTGTATGCTTTGTCCAGCTTGGCAGCTGTGCTTTTCAGGTTGTTTTTCTCACGCCATACAAGCGCACCGTATGTGACGATGGGTTTTGTTACCACAGTATATAACCATTTGGTTTCAATTCTTATGTGTACCCGACCAACCGTTTGTCTTAAGAACTCTTATGGCCATTGTTGTGACTCTTTCTATATGAGCGTTGAAAGTCAGTCTAGTATCAAAAGCGAGTACTAGATATTAAGTAGTTTTATGTAATCCGTTTTCCGTCGTTTGGTAAACGGAACGATTCCCGTCTTGGTTGGGTTCATTAATAGTTTCCTTCTTTTGCACCATTTTTTGACGGTGTTTAGTGCACTTTGTATTATGTTCGATACAATTTTCCTAAACTTCCTGTGTGTGATAATGGTGAGATCGTCGGCGTATCCCAAAGCGAATACCCTTCCGTCTTCTGGTTTTTTTAGTAGGCCGTCCACGACGAGGCACCACAGTAGAGGTGACAGCACTCTGCTTTGTAGGCACCCGCCAGCCACTTTGGCTTTTACAGTGTTACCGTATAAAGTAACTGTTACCGTCCGATTCCTGAACATTGAGTTGACTCAGTTTCGGACTAAAAGTGTGATTCAATTTTTCTCCATTCCCTTTGCAATTGAGGTGAAGGTAGTATTGTCAAATGTTCCCTCAATATCTAGAAAAGCACCCAATGCAATATCATTGTATTGGTTGCATTTTTGCAATCTTCTTACCAGTTGCAGAGGCGAAGCCTTTAGTGCCCCGTTGCGTATATACCAGTCGATTACTTTTTCATGTAGTTTTATGACAAAGAAAGTCAAGCTAATTTATTTTGGGCATACGTAGATCTCTCTGGCTTTAGTATAAATACCACGGCCAGCTGTCTTAGAATTTCGCATACAGTACATTGGCTCCTGGAGACTGAAAGAGTTTAAACGTATTGATTCTCCATTCTAGGTTAATTATTTTTCTCGCTAAGTCCCAGTTCTTTTTAAGTGCCCGTTTGTTTGGTACCTCTAGGTCCTGATGCTTAAGAACTTTACTCGGGAAGTGTTTTTGCAGTAGTTCTTGTAGAATACTTTCAACCAAGTCTGTAAACTTTCCGCTTCCGGTCAACAAAAGACTAATGTTTTTAATGCAGTCTTTGCTTAGAGCTTTTTGGGGTCGAGAACTTGTAGGTTCGTTTGCTACTTCCCTATAGTATCTTCTCCATGAGCTTTTTTTTGACTTTCCAATGGCGTTGTTGTATGTTGTGAGGTTGGTTCTGTATTAATCGCAGTCTCCGCTCTTTTTGGCTGTGTTATATAACCTTCTACTGCGTGGCTATGCTTTGTGATACTACCTGTTCCACCAAGTTATCTTGTTGGGGGTTCGTTTGACAGTTTTTGGACAGCTTTGTGCAACTGTGGATTTTAATGAATTAAAAATACTGTCCGTTATTAGTTCTAGCTCGTGCGTTGATTTTGCAACTGTAGAACAGTCTCTGATTTAGCAGGCTAAACAAATTGAACAAATCCTAGTCGGTTTTCCTCGAATTTTTGTTTTCTATTACGAGTTTCTTGTCTAATTCAATGTTGAATCAAATATATCTATCATCAAATAAACGAAACGGTTATAAACGTAGGCGCATCTCCGTTATTTATTATGTCTAAAGTTTTTCACTTTTTGCATTTGTGTTTGTGCTCCCCCAGCGGTTTGTTGGTCCCACTGTTAATAAGCCGTTGGATTTCTTTCGGCGGCGGTTGTGCTGTCTGGTCGTTGGGAAGGTAGCCAATTCCGATAATAAACTCCCTCTTGATGCCTCCTTCTACTACGTATGTTTTAGCTGCCACTAGGCCTTTACAACATAAATCCGACAATGGCATTGATGCATTTTTTACAATGGTACATGTGCAAGGGTTGTGCGCAAGTTGGGCTGCAAACAGTCATCTATCTAGACAGTTTAACCTTTTTACTGTTTCTTTATGAATCGACGACTCTTGGACAAGGGCAATATCAATATCATGTGTCACGATTTAAGCACTGAAGACCGCTGAGGCTGCCCTGCAGTAATGTATATTAATCTGAAAAACTTTAAGTATTAAATTTGTCGTCAGTACATTTTTTCCGGATTTGGATTTACATCTATTGCCTCGTGAACATGATTTGTAGCATTCGGTTCTTTGCTGTCTTTTTTGGAATCGGCCAGCCCCCGGAGAGTGATCCTCAAAAATCTGATGTGCAATTGGTTGGTTAATGCTTCTACTTTTTCTCAGGACCGTTCATAAACAAGCTGTATTGGATTTCTTTTAGATCGGATTTATTGTGATCGCCACGTCTCGGTACTGGTGGCCGATTCCAATACTGTTCCCGAGACCCAAGCGATAACCTTTTCCGGCGCAGGAAGGTCTTTGAGATAAATAATCTCAAGTTGCTTATTCTCCCTCAGTGGTTTTTTGGTGTTTGACGTACCGATTAGCCACTCTCTGGTTGCCTCGTCTGCGCACGTTATTTTCAGAAATCCTTCTTTTATGGGTACATTCCTAAAAACGCAAAGCTTGTCTCTTCTCCAGTTCGTCAATCCATCAAAGTATCAAAATTTTTATGAGCTCGGATTCTTTAGGACTAGTGGTGTTTTCGGGAACCTTTTTGGTATGATTGCAAGAGCAATTCTTGTCTCAGTGTCCCTGAGTGTCTATTTTTGGTTTCCTTATACCCCATGATTTTGCTTTCTCGATTGTTTTTGTGACGCCAGTGTGCTACTGATAGAGAGGATGCGCTTTTAAGTCCCTGTTGTTTAGGCAATTGCTACGATTGCGTGCACCGCCTGGTGTCGCTGTTGCGTTCCTGACGTGTCCGCCCTTGCTTTCTGTATAGGTGGGTTTTGCTCTCGCGTTCCTGCCAAACGGTTCTCTTTGTTGTTTCAGCTTACGCCTTGCCGCCTCCAAAATCTTTTTATGTTTTTTGAGTTTACGATATATTAAGATTCTGCATAGAGCCTTCTATCCCGCATCTATCGACCTATTTCTCCCCACCTTAGATTTGGATTTTTGATGAGGTTGTTTTTTCTTGGTCTAGACAATTAAATCAAAACCTCTCAGGACTGCTTGCCGTGAGACATGTCCACAGCAGCAAGAGGTTTAGGTTTGGTCAGCAGATTAGCGACAGGCATCGTTACCCTAGTGTTGGCTCTTGCCATAGTACTATATCTTTAATAACGTCTTAATGGTTTATTTTTCGGTGTTTAAAAACAGCGTTTTGGTTAAAGGAATTTTTTTCTACTTTTACATACACGCTAATAACTTTTTTAACATTTTTTGCCCTCCCACCACATAAAAGTTTGTACTTATTCAGTTTTGAATAAAAAACGTACTTTTTTCAACTATTTGTTAAGTTTGTTAGGTTTTAAGTAATACTACAAAAACTTTACAAAAGCGAACTTTATTAATTCAAATAACACAAATCTTAAAAACAAAATGAAAAAACGTAAATTTAACATGCAAGCCAACATCAACAATTATTCAAAGAAATTTTTTTATTGTACAAGGCATGAAAAGGTTTGAACTGTCTGCAGTAATGAGATACAAGTCAAACATGGTTCTTTGGCAAATGGAAAATAAGCTTATTTTGCGATTGTGGTAAAAGTGAAACTGCACTAGAGAAAATTGTAGCCAATAGCAAACAGCTTGCTACTAGAAAGAAAACGTGTGATCCTGATAAGTTAATGAATGAATGGTATTTCTGATGATGCTGTGTATTAGACTAATATTATTGATTATGGAGTAAAATACAATGGCAAAGCTGTCTCATAGTATAAATTTACTATGCATGAACAATAGTATGTAAATGGCTATAAAGATGAAAACGTTGAAAGCTGATTTTATACCCGCGTAATTCAAACAAGTTTTGAAAAAAACTGCAAAGTAAGATGACAACGTATAAACATTGTAAGGTAACAATGTCAATGCAAATGTGAAAATGCCACCAGAGTGAACCACTGAACGGTCGTTTCGCCCTTTTGGGGCTTTTCAGCAGTGGGTGAACACTACTGTACTTCCACAAATGTATTAACAGTCCTATAGCTTAGTATTAACAAATGATGTGTTCAACATAAGTGAAATAGTATCTCATAGTATAAATTTACTATATGTAAATAGCCATAGAGATGGAAACGTTGAAAGCTGCCCCCGCGTAATTCAAATAAATTTTGAATAAAATTTACTTACATATTATTGATTATGTTTACTAATGTTTAACTATTAGAGATTTCGCTTATTTTGATTACCGACATACAACAAAATAAATTTGTGGCAATCGCATCATGCATAAAAAATGCTATGACAATGTTTATTAAATTTCAATTTTATCTGTCTAGACACAAAAATATCCAAAAATGTTAACACTCGGTATATAAGGTTCAACATGAAAACATGGATAAACGTTTCCAATATAGAAAGCTCTTTGAAGATTAGTGTATTTTTAAAATTATAAAGAAGTACAGAAATGATGCTACGCAAATGTTTGCAAACAGGACCACAAAGTTCTGAGTTGAAAATGAAAGTTTTCGTATTCGGCCCGACATCAAGAGAAAATTTCAGGACACAGGAATCAAAGATCCATTCGTGGACTTTGACGGGCACGTTCTCTTTGCGCGTATATGTTACAATTATGTTGAAATTTAATCATTTGTGTAGCGATTATTTCACGCTTGGCGATCACAGACAGCGACGCTAGGAATGTCCGCGCCAGAGTTAGGATTAATACAATGTAAATTGTCGACAATTTTTGAAACGAAAGCACACGGTCAAAGCAATTCCTTTTTGATAAGTAATTTTCTCTTTGTTGTATTTGTTTTATTTAATCATGCCACTCTTAAAATTACGCGTAACTATAAGATCTGCAATTCTATGCAATTTATCATGCGTAAGAACTTAAAATGTTTATTAATATGCCCTTGCTTAAAGCTCACAAGGGATACGAGTTACGAATTTTTAGTTCAAAGAAGACCGCGTATTCGATATAACGTGCACAATGCAACGTTGTATATTAATATATGAAATTTGCACGCTTCAGTACACTCCATACTCGAATTTATAAATATTGTCGTGGTCATACTTAAGCCCCTACACAAAATACCCAAAACCTATCTTCTGCCTAATTAAAATTTTTGAGTAACAATACAAATTTAACAAAAGAGGAATTTTTGTATGCACGTAATTTCAATTATAGAGGACTTTAAGTGGATAGGTATCGATTATTTAATAATTTAGCATCAAAGATGTTTTTATTTTAAGCGTCTATACAGGAACTGGCATTTGAATTGTTTTTATTATCCACAATTGTCTTTTATATCCAAACGCTGACTTAGTTCTAAATTTAACTGATATGTATTGTGGTGTGTTTGTAAATATTTAAACATCCTTCGTTTCTAAGATGTAATCTAAGAAACGTAACATTTTCTTGGTGTTGCATTCTTGTACTTTTTACAGTCAATAATGCATGTGCCAAACATGCATTTGAAACTATGTTATTTCTCAAATACATGTAATTTTAAATAAAAGACGAGTATTTCAGTAACCACTTTCAATAATTGAAACGAAACTATTTTTGTTGTAAAATGAAAAAATGTATAGTTTTTATTCACTTATAGTAAATATTGATTATGTAGTACAATATAGTATACGTGTGTATGTGAGTGAGTTGCATTTTTAATAGAAATTCCTTCTGAAAATAAATTGCTATAGAAAATTTAAAATCAATTAACTTACGTTTAGTTTTTTTTTATTACTTATACATCTGCAACAGAAAGCTGTTTTCCCAAAAATGACTTATCAGCACTTACCCTGATGGCGAAATCTTACGAATATCACACATTCCACCATTCATAACTCTGGGCACATTTCACGTTAAATTAATAGTTTTTGTTTGCTTAAAATCAATAAACTTAGAGTATTTTCCATTAACAATATCTGTTTGTCTTTTTTTACAGCCACTGCTGCTTGTCCGTATCATTTTCTACGGAACCAAAACATTTTTTAACAGTTACATCATTGTATAGTAGTAAAAACCTAAGTTACTAGTCACAATAATCGAATTCTCTAAATATCGCGTGCAAAATCTGCTACCAAAAGAAAGGTATTTCTGGCTCGATCCAGCATACGCATCATCTCGATGAATACTAGTAATTTTATGCAAACAATAAAACTAGATGACATTCAAAACGAGCTCCACAAAACAGCTAAAATATTTGAAACACATTAAAAAGAAAAAGATTTGCCACTATCTACTACACCCGTAATAAGCAAAGCGGCTGTATGTACTTATAGTGTGATGTAATCCACTAACGTTTGAAAATTAAAAGCCGCAAACAAATAAAAGCAGCGACATCCCGCTGTGGCTGTGATCGCCAAGTAAATCGTGCCCAACACATATATAAACACGTGCACAAACATCATTACTTTAAACAGACGGCCTGTCAGTAGGTACTGAGGTTTTGGTTACAGAAGCAACCCAGCTATTAGTTGAATGGTCCGAAATACACATATATAATAAACATACAATAATATACAACCTACCTCGACTTTAATACAAAAAATAGACAAGTGTGCAATTACACATAAAATACAAACAGGGTCTAATTAGGAAACAACCTGAAAGCTCAAGATGTGTACCCCTCAAGATAAATAAAATATTAGATCACATTTTACAAATCAATGAATACACTGGTGTTTTTCCCTGTTATCAAATCTATTAGAATCACCATCAATAAAAAAATATTACGATCTAAAGGGTATCCTAACTTGCTCAAATTTTATGTCATCAAATTATAAACGTACAACAAAAACAAATAAATTGTTATGCATAGCTTAGAATTAAAGTTAGAGACTAGCATAAATATTTAATAGATTTACACAAAACGATTCTAAAACACGTCATAGGTATATAAATGACAAAATTAATAAACAAATAAATTTAAGCAGCGTCCTGTTACAAACCAAGAAACGTCCACATAAAGTTTTTTTCAAATTTAATAATCTTCAAACTTAAGTATAACATAGTTTTGTGGTTACATTTCTAATCCTAAATGTTTTACACAAAATTACACTTACTAAATAAAATTATTTAAATTGCAAAACAAAGAAAACGCTGCAGGTGTAAATTGCATTTTAAGCGATCTATTGAATTCTCCGTTCCTTTATTTTCATAATATTTAAACGTAAGAATAAATAGGTAATTATTATAATCAAATTTAGGACGTTTAATCTTGTGTCTAAGCTTACACATAAACTAAATTATGAAAATCAGAAAATACTACAAATTTAAATTACATTTTAAGTAATCCTTTAAGATATGTCTATTTAGTAACTTTAAGTTTTAATTAATAAATTGTAAAAAACATCGTTTAATAATTCTACATAAGTGGTTTTGAAATGTAGCACAACTACAATTGAATCGACAAAATTGAAATCGTCGCCAATGCGGTTGCTTTACTAAAACAAAAAAAAAACATGTAATGTTTCTGTAACGCTGAAATTTTAATGCAAAGTGCTTACAAATTACAGTGAATTTTCTCATTCCTTATGTTATCTAACGTATACAGTTACCTACATTATAAATAACATCAAAGACAAACACAAATTTTATATTAAGAAGGCTTTCTTTCTCTATGTTCTACTCTTAGCGTGCTGTAACCCCTCGTAAAACGGCGCAATTTGTAGTTATCGTTTTCTCTACCAGATAACGATGCTTACGCAATTTTTGGCCTCCTTAATTAGAATTAAACTTAAACTGGATCATCTCAATATCTAAAACTTCAAAAAGTTGGTTCTGGACTATACGGTTCACGTTTTTTTACAATTTTGTATCAATAACAATTTTACTATAGCAAACACTTTTTTACCAATAAAAAAATTACTCTATACGTAGAAAAGCCTAAATTGAATATATAGAAACCATATAGATTATATTATAACACTACTAGAAATTGCATGTAGTTTAGATTACTAACTACATTATGCATCAAACTCAGCAAAGTTTTACTGATGACAAATTATCTATTTAACGAAAAATTCTTAAAATTTAAAAAATAACAACGGAAGAAGATCTAGACAAAGCTCAAAACCTTTATAGTAAATTTATTATTACCAACACAACCATAACAAAACCTATGAAATAAAAGTAGAGGATCAATGAAAAACTAGCTATAAAAAAGAATCGAAGTAACATCTTGAAGTCAATAGTCTGACTGACATCAAATATACGCAACTTTCTAAAAACATACAAAGAAAAACTAGACGAAAACAACTGTTTTAATAAAGAGTGTTTTGAAATCTATACTATACACGCAGATTTAGTCAAATCCAGATAGCAGACAGATTACTCAAAGAACACAATCGCAAACATTTCCATTTTGGATAAATTCCGTATTGTCGTTTCAGAGCCCGGAACAAACTGATTGATTGCGTCGTAAAATATCGTTTTTATAGACCAGCCTCCGGTTAATAAAACTGGTTTCTAAACCTCCAGTAAAAGAAAACTAGAATCTTGGTTAGTATTAAAAGGGTTTTTAATTATTTCAATGATTCCCTAATTTTTTAGTGATAGTAATTAGAAGCATTCCTCAAAAATTTAATGTTTTCAAACATAATTTGATGACTCGTTTTTAGCACGCGTTCTGCCACCGCTGACTTTGAAAATTGTTTAAGACGACTAATCTTTGATGCTTTTTAATACAAATTTCCACGATTTTACCCGTTTTTCCTATGTATGCACGATCACAAGAGCAAAAAATGTTATAAACGCCGTCAGACTGAAAAGGAATAACGTCCTTCACCGGATTTAAAAGTTGTCCTAAATTCAAGAAGAATAGAAAACCGAGTAACAATGTGTTTAGACAACATTCTTTTTATACGATCCGTGGTACCTTTGAAATATTGTAGATAAGCGATCGACACTGGTTAAGACATAGATTTCGCTGTTACTCTTGTTTTAACAGACGTAAACGTTATAATAGATGGTTTTTGATTGAACTCTTTTTAAGGAAACAGCTCTGTACACTAAAAAATTTACGACTGATAATTTTTAAGAAGGGTGATGATGAGACAATCCATTTAAATATCTATCTGTATGAGTAGGTTTTCGAGAAACTAAATGTGATAATGAACCAGCTTCATTTCGATTAACTAAAATGTCCAAAATGGTAAAGAAGGGTTCCTTTCTAATTCCATAGTAAAACTATTCGGATGAACTGAGTTTAAATTACATAAAAACTCGTTGAGCGTAAAAGGACCATGTTGTCAAATGACAAAGGTGTCATCAACGTATCTGTACCAGTACTTGGGTTTTAGATAAAATGTAAATAAAGTATTTTTCTCAAAATATTTTATAAATATATTAGCAACAACCGGTGAAAGCGGAAAGTAAAATATGTAAAAGTCAACCATTTTTCGATAGTAGGTACTATGTTGCTTGAAATATTGTTCTCGTTTAAATAAAGATCTAATAATGTTAATTGAATCAGGTACTGGCACGTTAGTAGACAAGTAGACTTTTGTAGTAGGTGAGTTTATAGCGCTCACAAAAGGTCGAAGAGAAATATTAGACATGAATTTTAGGTATTTCGTGAAATCAATGAGTTTTAGAATCTTTAGGTATTCAGAGTTTTTTATCGGCTTCGTTAATTGACGACTCTTTTATAAGTTTGCAAAATGCTCTTTCAATAGATGACGAAGGATCTTTGGAAGTTACTTTGTACAACCCGTCTGCGAGAAGATAGTAGATCTTGTTATTATAATCTGATCTATTTATAATAACAGTCAGCTTAAAAAATGACTATAGATTTATCTTGTTTAATAGATTTTAATGCAAAAAATTCCGATTTAGGAATGTGACTTTGGGGAATTCTTGACTTACGAAGAATTTTTGTAGTTTCAAAGCGGATTTCTGCTGCAAGAAGATTGGGAACTGCTTCGATAAAAATTTCTACAGGAAGTTGCTTTGGAGCAAATACAAAGTTAAAATCTTTTGACAAAATAGCTGTTTCTGTAGAGGACAATGAGCGTGGAGATACATTAATCACAGCCTCGGGTTATGCTTCTGCATCGACGACACGTTTTGGAGGCACTAATTTGTTAAGTTTCTTAAAATGATTACCTGTTATCATCTTTTTGATTTGTTGGGCTTGTTCAAAAGAAATTCGATCAATGAGATTCCAATCATAATGCGAAAAGATCCTGGCGAGTTCTAGATAAAAGCTAAATAACGATTAATTAACAATTTCTCTTCTAATGAATACGTTTTCTAATTAACGAAACACCTGCGCGAATTAATATTTAGTTTGAGAAAAGTTTGACTTATCAGGAGCCGCCAAGGGTTCTCCGCTTTCACCGGTTGTTGCTACTATATTTATGGACAATTTTGAGAAAAAAGCTTTATCCACATTTTATCTAAAATCCAAGTACAGATACGTTAATGACTCCTTTGTCATTTGGCAACATGGTTCTTCTACGCTCAACAAGTTTTTATGTAATTTAAACTCAATTCATCAAAATATTCGTTTTACTATGGAATTAGAAAGGAACTCGTTTTTACCATTTTTGGACTTTTTAGTTAATCGAAATGAAAATGGTTCAGTTTATCAAATACTGGTCCATGCAGATAAGTATTTAAATAGGTTGTCTCATCATCACCCTTCTCACAAATTATCAGTAGTGAATTCTTTATTGTACAGAACTGTTTCTTTAAGTCAGTCCCAAAATCTTTACAAAAAGTTGAATCATCTAACCAAGGTGTTAATCGCCAACAATTACAATAGAAAAAGTATTTAACGCCATATTACAAAGTTTACGTCTGCTAAACGAAGAATAACAGCGGAATATATGTCTCAACTAATGGTTTTCTATTCTTCTTAAATTGGGACAACTCTTAAATCCGGCGAAGGACGTTTTCAATCTGACAGCGTTTATAGTATTTCTTGCGCTTGTGGTCGTGCATGCATAGGAGAAACAGGTAAAAGCTTGGGAATTTGTACTAAAGAGTTTTAGTCGTCTTAAACAATTTTTTATGTTAGCGGTGGCGGAACACGTGCTAAAAACGAGTCATCAAATTATGTTTAAAAACACTAAACTTTTGGCGAATGTTTCTAATTATTGTCAGCGATAAATTAAGGAATCCATTAAAATAATTAAAAATCTGTTTAATATTAACCGAGATTTATGGCGCAATCAAACAGTTTGTTCCGGGTTCTGAAGATGTCCACTGCGACGTGTGACGAAAGATCAATTTGTGTGATAACGACAACACTGGAATTCTACTACATGGAAAACTTACTGCAAAAGCAAAGTTATACTCTGTATTCTATATAAGCGGTTCATTTAGCATATACTGAGTAAAACTGCACTTTTCCTAAGATTCTATTAGCTACCTACTAATCTAATATAAAATAAGTATTTAGTTATACCACGGTTTGGGATCTCAGATATAATAAATTAAAATTAGTTTATTATTAACCAGTCTGTGTTCTCTTGTATAAAAAAGCTAATATAAAATATAATGGGTTGACTATGCACAAACAGTATAAATATAATTGTTAAAACAATTTAAGTGTCATTATAAATACGTCAAACTTGTTTAGGTTTTATTTGATTTTATTCAGTTCATGTCTTCTGCCCGTGGAAGAAGTAAGTTCTGTTACTCGGTTGAAATGAAAATTCGATACTCTTAGTTTTTCACGCTCGCATACGCTCAGAACGTTCTACTCGTATTGAATTATCATTCCAACATTGTTGTAGAATATACCATTACAAACTCTAATAGAAAAGAACAATCAGTAAATTTATTTATCTTTAAACTGTACAAAGAGGAAGTGTGAAATTTTTTTAGTAGTTCAATGTGTGGTACACTGCTAATAACTTATTTTCCGGGAAAAAAATTATAGTTTATGAAACATTTTGAATGTAAGTCATCTTCTAAAATCATTTTTAGTTATTCAAAAACAAAATAATATAAAAAACACTACTAGTCAAGGAACAAATAAATAAAAAAAAAATCCTGAAATCATTTAATTAAAAATGTATTTTTTGGTTTTATCAAAACGCATATGATTTTACCATCTGTATAAACCGAGTCAATAGTTACTTTAATTTAACTACGCTGAAAATTTTCAGTAGTAAAAAAACTCTAATAAAAAATAAAAGATCAAAATTCTGCAGGGTTTTCTAATTATTAGCTAACAAAAATTAATTTTTTTTGTTATAAACTATTTTCTAATAGTATATTATATTTAGACAATACTAATCTTAAAAATAATTAAAATTTTTTGATTAAGGCATTAAAAAATGTAGATATTTATTTCTTATAATACCTGTAACAGAAACCGCAAGTATCATTGTTTAAAATTTCAACAAAAATTAAATATTGCTTTAATTGACTTAAACTTTCTAAAAAAATATAATTAATAATGAAAATCAATACTTGGATGTAATCTTGCAAAGTGGCAGTTTTGGACGGATATTCTTTCATTTACCAAATTTACAAATGCATCAATTCATATTGAATTAACCGCTATTGATTTTCTTTGTTTGTTCATCGCTTCCTATCGTTTTTGTTTACATTAATTGTATCGTTTATTTGAATAATAACTTATAAAGTAAAAAAACTTTAACACTTGATGTTATCAATTTGGATTTGATTTAATTGTTTAAAATCAGCAAATTGCGTTAGATAGAAAACCGCTTCTTTCAAAATGCGATGTATTTCTTTGTTTGATAACTTCAGTTATAGAAACAGTAATACTGCTATTAGCAACAATTTTGTAACTGAGTATATGATTATTACTGTAAATTATAGCAATATTTGTGCAATTTTCTTTATACATTTATGAGCAATCAGTTGACGAAAATGTGTGTATAATTTTAAGTGTTAAACAGCTCTACGGTTTGCAGAAGTGTAATGTATCATTACATCGTACGTTCTTTACACCGTTACACAATATGGTTGCAGCAATAACGTGCACCTGCAATGACACCGACTGACAGCAAACACTGCAATTCAACTCTGGTATTGCGAACTCGCCACTGTCACGTATAACTAAAGTTTATTCATGTTATTATGGTATTCATGATGGCTACTTTGAATTTGAAAACCATTTCGTGAATCTCGTTGTTACATTATTTTCTTTGTAAGGCGGCGATACACATAATTTACTTCGTCGATTTTTCGAAATAGAAATAGTTTACAGAGTTTGCAGCACCTCAAGCCATGTAAACATAAGAAACAAAAGTTTTCTATACGTAAAATCTTTTCATTATTAACAGTTACATGTAAAGATACATAGCGTTTATTTAAATTTTGTTCTTATTGCCACCTTAGGTATGGCGTCTGATAACAAGTTGTACGTTTCGTCGTAAGGTAATAGTGGTGCATGCAACATTTCAATTACGCACACACAGTATTTATAATTTTACTAAAACGTTTTATTCAGTGTATCATAGTTAATAGACTGTTATTATTTACTGAAACCAAAAAGAATTTGAAAGCTATCAATAGTTTATTATGAAAAAAATTAATCACTAATCAATACAATAATTAAATTCAGGATGAACTTTTGAAGCTAAGAACTATGAATCAAATTTTTATTTTAATGTTTCTTGATTTAGTTCTTATATTTCTTCTAGTTTGTCTAGTATATATACCATCAAAAAAGCACAAATGCATAAACGCATTTGGATTTTAAAAAATAAGCTTTTTTGTGGAATTAAAGAAGAGTAGGAAATTGGGCAACGACGTTGTATTTTAACTGATCTTACCAATACGATCTGTAGTACTTTTAAGATAGGGTAGATAAGCGATTGAAACTGTGTTGCCAAATTACAAAAAAGTGCTTTCAATCAATAAATGTAGAGGCAAACACTCATTTTACGCAGTTCTAAAACACACAATTAGCAGGACCCATAACCATGAACCATATAAATAGACGTCGTCCTCGTAATTTTTTTTACACAGCTCCGGTACGAAAAAAACATTTATCTGAAAGCGTTCCCAAGCATTCATAGTAACAGCTTACTACGTATCAAACAAATTTATTCGTCTTTGGTAGAAAAATAATGGTCTCACAAAGATATAATTTAATATTAAGTTTGAACATTCCCATTTGATCATCTGCGCAGAATGTAACCAATTCAAACATTTTTTCGGTAATTCTCATTACTGATAATGAGAAAACTACCAATGAACTTTACTTGAGATGTATTCCAAAAAAACGCAAGCTGCAGGAGGAGAAAAAATATGTTTGCGAGCTAGCTTACGTATTTTGCATTCGCAATTTGGACCCAAAAGAAGCAACGATGTACATTTACACCAAAAACCATGCGAAGAAAGATGCAAATGACGTCTTAAGAAATATAGTACTAGTCCGTGATGAGTACCCCGGTCAGAACTACGACTACACAATGTTACTTTTTCTTTATGTACTAGTGCAGCGGTTCTCAACCTTTTAGTAACCGCGTACCACTTGAAATTTTCAGAGATTTTGACGTACCACCTTATATTTATATTTATATATATTTTTATTTTTATTTATTTATTTATATATAATATATAATTATATATAATTTACATTTGGTCATGTTTAGGAAAATAAAAATGCATTCTACAACTGTATGTATGTACATAGAATTTACTTAGATACAAAATAAAATGTATCATACATTAAGAACAATCTTAAATTAGTTTATTGAACACAGTCATTTAAATTTAAACAGATCCTAATGAGCTCTTTGTTGTTGTTTGTCATTGACCAAATGTTCTATATCTGGGTTGATTGAGCTCAACTTGATTCTTAAGTCCTCTTCAACACTAATGCGGTTTCTGTATTTATTTTTTATGTACAGCAGTTTTAAAAAGCCCGATTCACATAAGTACGAGGTTACAAATGGAAGTAAAAAGATTATTGCTTGCTTGAACACTGATGGATATTCAGTTTTTGTCCCCATCCAAAAGTCTATTAAAGATTTTTCTTTAAACGCATCTTTCATTGAGCTGTCACTTATAAGGTCGATGAAACACTCTTTTGAGTGACTAGGAAATTTCCCTGAAAATGGATTTCTAATCCACTCATATTTAGAAAAATCTTAATTAAAATAGTTATCAAAACTCGTTTGAAGGGCTGCCATATGACTAGTGATATCATCAGTCACTTCTGGCTTCAGAGAAATATCATTTTCTTCCAAAAATGATGCAAGAGTAGGAAATGCAGAGAAATCCTTGTCCTGTGCTTGAGAGCGAAACAGAACCAACTTTTTCTTGAAGGATGATATTTTATCGTTGGTAACACTGTTGTACTCGGCCCTTGAAGTCCCATGTTCAAGATATTAAGCCTATCAAAAATATCAGCCAAATACGCCAATCGTGATAGCCATTTCTTCATTATTGAACAAGTGTTTCATGTCATGATTTTGTTCACTTAAAAACCTAAAGACTTCTGACCTCAGTTCAAATAGACGAGTTAGGATCTTGCCTCGTGACAACCATCTAACCGCGGTATGTAGGAGGAGAGTTTGATATTTTCCACCCATATCTTCACACATCAAAAAGAAAAGCTGTGAATTAAGAACCCTGGCCTTAATAAAATTAATGACCTTTACGCTATCCGTTAAAACAGACTTAAGGTTGGCAGGCATACCCTTGGAAGCCAAAGCTCCTCGGTGAATAACGCAGTGAGTACTTTGGCATTCTGGAGCAACTTTTTTTATTCTTGCTCCTAATCCACTTAAATGACCCGACATAGCTTTTGCTCCGTCCGTGCACAAACCAACACATTTAGACCATGATATTCCCGCTTTCATAATGTACTTATTTACGACATTAAATATGTCCTCAGCTTTAGTGTTTGATACAAGAGGTTTGCAAAATAAAAATTCTTCCTTTACTTCACTTTGATAATCAAAACATATGAATACAAGAAGCTGCGCCATATTTTTTTGTCTGTGCTCTCGTCTACTTGCAGTGCAAAATAATTACATTCGCGCAGTTGAAGTAAAAGCTGTTCTTCAATACTCGAAGACATCTCAACAATTCGCCTCTTTACTGTGTCATTCGACAACGGAATTTTCTCGATTTCCTTTGCTGCCTTTTCGCCTAATATCCTTAGCAACCGGAAGAAAAGTGTCTCGCCAATTGTATGAGGCTTCCCTTCTTTAGCTATTCTATAACTGGCAAGGTACGATGCTTTGACCAGTTTTTTGTCTATATTTACAAATTTTGCCATGCACTGATTTCCTCTCTTACACAATTCAGATTTTCTTTAAAAAAATTCAATAGGTTTGTCAACCAAATCGGGATGCTTAGTAGTCTGGTGCCGCTTTAGTAAGAAAGGCTTCATGCTCTTATTTGAAAATGTTTCTGAACATACAACACATTGTGGAATAGGATTATCGTTATTTTCTGCGCCAGGTTTTACTATAAATCCTAACTGTAAATACGCTTTATTATGTCCACTACAAACTAATGCTGAATTACTACTAAAAACTAAAACTAAACTTCACTTCATGAAACACAATCGAAAAACAGCTAACATTGGCATCAGAATGAAACTACTGGGTGAAAAAGTAACACAAGAGAACGTGACCACTGCTAAAACTGCTGACGGAGTGAGATGGTCGTGATAAGTGGCGGGGGGTGAGGAGTGTGAGAAGGAATTGAGTCACTCGGGTTGTTTGTGTAGCGTCAAGATTAGCTTGGTCGGCCAGAGGCTCGGGAGTCGTTGACACTGCACGTCAGGGCGGCAATACCTGCGCTCGGACGAGCCAAAATTAATGACGCGTATAAAACAGCGTAGCTGAAGCCTATTCACGTACGTCTAAAACTGCCACTATTCTATGTAAAACACAGATGAAGGAATTGTATTCTTAACGCGGAAATGTTGCATCGTAACTGTAAATTAATGTTATTCACATTTAACAGTTTTTATTGTTATTATTAATATATGACTGCGTACCACCTGAAATGTCCCCGCGTACCACCGGTTGAGGCACAAGAATACTGCTTTGGGGTACTCCATCATTTATCTGCTGCAATTCCGTGAGAACAGTGTCAACTTTAACCAGGAAATGTCTGTTTTGTAAGTAGGATTTAAGGAGAAGGAAATAGTTTAAAGGAAGGATTAAAAGCAGCTCGTTTCGACGCGACCACGTTGACGCATCCATTTCGACACCGTCGTTTCGACGCGAGATCATTTCGACGCGAGCTCATCTTGACGCGAGATCATCTCGACGCAAGTTTATCTTGACGCGAGATCATCTTGACGCGAGTTCATTTCGTCGCGAGCTCATCCCAACGCTAGAACATACCACAATACCGCCTTTACTTCAAACTAAAAGTAACGTATTTCGATTCGATTTTTAAAATTACACTAATACACGTATCATAAATATAGAAATAAAACCAGATTCAAATATATATTAAGAAATAATTATAAATATAATAAAAAATAAGTAACAATATGAATCTTAATCTATTAGAAAATTGTGTGCGATGCCTCTAAGGTATTCTAACATCATCACTTTATTGCTATAGTATCAAATCAGGTCTTTATATTATGTACCTATATTTTCCTAATTGTCTTTGACCTATTTAATAACCTATATTGCATTCATTTAATAACTAAACAAAATAAGTACCCCTACATACAAGCCGATATTTACATTACATTAAAGAAATTACCATAACTTTAAATGATTCAAAAATACAAAATTCATGATTTCAAGGATGAGTACTCGTCGAGATGAGGTCGCGTCGAGATGAGGTTGCGTCGAGATGATCTCGCGTCAAGATAATGTCGCGTCGAAACGATCTGGCGTCGAAGCGGCGGTGTCGAAGTGGCTTCGTCGAAATAAGATGTACCGAATCTGACATTGTCTTATACGTTAATTAAATTGTCTTACTTCAGTTGGTTGAATTATTTGACGAGACGGCCTCTGCAGCAATTGCTAAATCTCAAAAAGCTTTTAATAACGAAGCTGTTAAGAGAAGACTAGTTTTTATAAAAACACACTTTTCCGGCGTTTCTGACGAATTAAAGAAGCTAGAAAAAAGTGAAACCGCAATGACCGAATCTTTCGCTACATTCGAAAGAATTAGAGCAATTATAAGAGCATGTCCAGGGACTATAGGAAGAAAAATTAATCAAAAACTGGATTCCGTCACATCAAAAAACCCTTCCTTTGACCTCTTTAAACAACTTAATGAAATTCAAAAAGGGAAGGTCATGAAGCATCAACAGTTCAACACAAAATATCTTTCACAATAACAGAAGCATCAGCATTAAAATTTGCTCTACTAACATCTTGTTTGTCGAAAGAACTTTTTCCTTCTATAAAAATGTTGTAAATGATAAAAGGCAACAGCTTCTTGGTCAAAATATTGAAAAATATTTGATTTGTGTTTGGGAAACTTAATAAACATTGTAAAACAAAAAAATAAACTGTAAATTTTAGTAGATATGTGTGCCTTTTTTATTGCTTTTTTGGCAGGTTTAATATGTCTTTTATGCCACATTTTTTGGTATTTTTTTTGCCTGACTATCCGCTCTTTAGTTATTACCAATTTTTATTTCAAATAAATAGGTATTGTTGTTTTTCAAGGATGAGTTCTCGCGGTCGCGTCGAGATGATCTCGCGTCAAGATAATGTCGCGTCAAAACGATCTGGCGTCGAAGCGGCGGTTTCGAAGTGGGAGCGTCAAAGTGGCCGCGTCGAAATAAGATGTACCGGACGTAGCTTAATATAATAGTCCAATGTGCCATACTTTGTCGAATGTCTGTGTTATGTCTAAAAATACTGCAAAACAATATTGTTTATTTTCAAACGTTTCATTGGTTTTCCTGGTTTCGGAATTAGGACAATCTGTGCAACTTTCTATTTATTTGGAAAATATTTTATGCGCAATATTGCATTAAACAACTGCGTAAGATATTTTACACCACAGTAGGGTAACTCTTTGAGAATTCTCCCTAATCATGTCATACTCTGGCGTTTTCTTAGTCTTAGTTTTTTCTTAGTAGTAAAAGTTCGAGTTGGTAAGAAATTTGTAGTAAACAAATTAGTTTTTCATCTGGTTCGATTTCCGATGAACATGTTTGAAACACTTGAGAGAGGTGGTCTGCAAATGCGCTCACTTTCTCTTTGTTCTTCTGGCCCATGTTTTTTTATGTATCCTGATTAGTGGTGAAGCTTTTTTTACTTGTTTGGCCTTTTTGATCATTTTTCACAGTGAGTAATCGGTGCTTTTGGTCGGTGTTAAGCTACTTAAGAATGATTAAATTCATTCATTTTTATTGTTCTTGAAGAATTCTTTTACCTCTTGGACTGCTAAATTAAACAGACGTTTGCTATCATGAGTTTTTAAACTTTGCCATTGTTTTTTGATCCTTTTTTTCTCTAGGATCTTCTGTTTTATTGTTGTAGGGCAATCATAGGTTCTGTTGACTTCAAATTTAAATATTGCGTTTCAACCTGCTTGTTGCACTGTGTCATATTCATAGTCACCACATGCCGTTGCTCTAAAGTATCAAAGAAGTTTTTATAGTGTTCTTGTATTGGGATTCATTTTGTGCAATAATGTTGGCAGTATGAGGTTACGGAATTTTCTCTTTACATAGCGTTGAGTGCAATAGCCCCGGTTGTGTTTGCTAGCAATTTTTTATTTGCACGAGGGAAGTGTAGAGTTTTGATCAGAGAGGTGGGAACTGTTTTTTATGCAAATCTTTGTAAATTGTGCATCCCTTGTAGTTTGCCGGATAGTTTCATCCACACAGAATTCAACCGACATTACCGAATTTAATTTTTTGTGAGCAATTAGCACTAGCGTGGTCCTCTGTGCATTTAACACAACGTGGTTTGAAATAACAAACATTTTTTGTATGACTATATTTGGCATCTAGCGCATTGCACGATGTCCAGTTTATACTTAGCCGGTTCAAATTTAATCTTGCATTGTTATAGATACAGTTTATAAATGTCTTTATTTTTAGAGGCAGGTTTAAGTTCAACGAAGAACATTGTAGAAGGGTTTTGGTTCTGTATTGTTTGATGTTCTATATATTTGTTACTATGTGGTTTAAGTTCTTTATTTTTGCCTTAATTTTCTCCGTATTAAGAAAATAGTGTAAGTTTTTCTTGTCACCAAAAACCGATGATTTGGCGCAAATCAACAAATCATGTGACAGATTGTTATAACTGTCATGTAAAAATTGAAAGGTTTTCAAAAAGGAATAAACACGAAGTAACATTTCTAAACATTCCATTTGCAAGCAAATCGTTGAAAAGAACTGATTGTGAAGTTCCAACTCCAATGCATTCAAATTCTTTTGCAAATTCTATGAACGAAGAGAATAAAAACGATGGTTTGAATGTGTCTTTTCAAGCGATCTTTCTAACAAAGTACATCTCAAGACTCAATTAGATCTCAATGAATTGATAGCGGTTTTGGTTTAACCAAAGAAAACTCACAAATTTTGGAATTTCGATTAAAATAATGGAATCTTTTACATTCCACTACAAGAATTCTTGTAGTGAGAAAACGTCCTAAAAATATTCAGTTCTTTTTACTTAGTTGAAAAAAATTTCTGCTACTGAACTTATGTAAATTGACTACAGAACGACGATTGTTTATTTGATCAAAAACAAGTCTCAATGTCATTTTTCGTTGTAATGGTAGCGCAAAACCATCAATTCCATTGGCTCATTTTACAAACACCAAAGAAACGCATCACAACTACATCATATCTCATTTAATATTCAAACCATCTCTGGCAACTCTGTAGCGACCTTAAGGTTTTGTGTCTGTAAGATAGCCGAGTAGGTCAATAACATTATTAAATAAAAACATAATTCCCACGGACCAACATTGTTCCTGGAAAATTTAATATAAAATTTGAGCGATTAATGGGTTCTAATTTGGTAAGTAACTAGAAACTAGAAAAAGAAGGCAACCGTTTTGAATAGTTAAGAAATAAATTTCCAAAGCTGTCTGATGCAAAAGTTTGCAAAAGAATATTTGTTGGTTCATAAATTAAAAAGCTTTTCAAAGATGAAAATTTTGAACATATGAATGATTTAAAGCTGGGCAGCATGGATTTCTAGAAAAAATGTTTACAAACATGGAAAATTAAAAAAATGGTTAATTTGTTTTAGAAACTATAAAAATGTTGTGTTCTGAATGTCCACCAAAGTTCAATTTTTTCCAGCCACATTTAGATTTCTTTCCTGCTAATTTAAGAAAGATGAGTTATAGACAGGGAGAAAGATTCCATCAAGATATTTTAGAAATGGAAAAACAATATCAGGTCATGATGGGAGAATATTGCTGGTTTCTCATTAGAGAAGCCAAAACTTTGATATGGCTGCAATTTTTCTTTGTGTACAGTTAAGAGTTTTCGTATTCTTGATACTAATTAAGCATTTGTTACATTACGATTTTTGTGATATATTTTTTTAAAACTTCTGCTCAACAAAATTTCTAAGTAGAATTATAATATATCTACTAGCGGAGAATGATTATAACTGGAAAACTAGACGTAGTGGAAAAATTTTATTTTGGGTTATGCTTTCAGTTAAAGACTATAAAAACTATACACTCATTTTTACAACAATTATTCAAAAAAGATTTTAAATTGTCGGCTGGTGTAATTTATCTTTGAACCAGAACTAAAGTAAATTGTGGTTAGCTCTATAAAACAAACGCTTTGAGGTTAACGTTTTAGATCACACAACAGTTTTAATTAAATGCTAAAGTATCAATAGCGGTCAGTTGGTTGTAAACAAAAATCATAAAATAGAATTCTAATAACATGCATGTTCTTTTAAGATGAGATTTTCTAACTAGTGCATCAAGATTTTAAACATAATAGTTATTACCAATTTTTCTTGAGAAAAAAATTAGTTGATCTCACTTCCAATTTTTCTTGTAAAAAATGTTTCTATTTACGTTTAGTTAAAATGTTGTTATAAAATTGCGGTTTAAAAAGATTTGAACGTTCAGCTGAGTAGTTTTTTGTAGTAAATACCAAACAGTAAAATGCAAACGTAATATTCAAAACAAAATTGTTGGTATAGTATTTCTTCAGAAACATTTAAACAAAAACACTATTATATTAAATTTATAACAAATTATATTTTTTTAGAAACCAATCTTAGAATTTTTATTACGTTAATGAAAAAGTTAACAAAACCAGTGCATACTCCTAGAATGTTTACCGTTTTTTTAACGTTTTTGCCTTTTTTTATTATTATTGGCATTTAGTATTGTAATACTGTTTATATGTTTTTATTACAACTGTTTATGATTTGTAAGTATTTATGGTATTAGTTTATTAGTATTATTTAAACTTAATAAGAAAAAAGTTAGTAACTATCTAATTATATGAATGAAAAAAAATATAGAAGCAGAATGACGGTCGTAATATCATTAACGTTGGCAGCAATATGTCTCGAACAGGTTATATATTTAAATTAATTAAGATTTTGTAAAATTCCTTTTTGGCATTTAAGATGGTGGATGTGTACTTTCGTTTTTCACTAAGTCAACAAACCGGAAAAGATAAATTTGTTGCTGTCACAAAGTAATTCAAGTTAACGAAATTACTTCTAAACATCCAAACTTCAATTATATTGAAAGACTGCCTTTATATTAATGAGATTTAGAAACCTGTCGTAAACTTCTTATATAGTTTTCAAGTAGAAAATCTTACCTGTTAAAACCTAGCCAGATTTGACAGCAGGTATTATAAAATCTAAGGGTTACAATTAGTGCAATTTACTGTAGCAGTTATATTGTAAAAGTTAAATTTTGCGGTCTAGGCATTTTAATAAATATATATATTTATAAGGCAACGAACATTAATCAAAACACAAGATTGCAATATCAACTTCAATTGGAACTCTAATTTTTATATAATTATACATGTAGATTCATAAAACAAAAAAAAGCGTTAAGCGCAACAAGGCAATTAGCACGTCAAACTCACACAATTCTATAATTTGGGATAAAAGATTATTGAGATGGGGGGAAATTTTCTTTGTTCGTCTACACTTTTTATTTTATTTATTAAACGGTTACATTTAATAACAATTATGCAATTTTTACGAACGTCTATCAACCAGAACCAAATAGAAACTAATATTTACAAAAAAAGTGATCACAGAACTAATATCACACAATTCTAATAATATAATAAAACAGTTGTTTTTTAAATTATTTAACCATTAATATCAACCAATAAAACACAAATTTTTAATTTTACCAAAACATTATAAATATTTTTTATTGTTTTATAGAGAATAAGTAAACCTTGTGGTAGAGTTGTTGGGTGACACAACTCGTATTGACGGGTCATGAGTTCGATTGTGCAGATTAGTGTATGATCTTTGCTTTTAGTATCATTTGTGATGACTTCTACGATAAACGAAATTTTGGAATTTTGATGTAGATTTTGGTTGCTTTAATTGGAATATTTTGGTGTTTGCAACTTTCCAAATCAATATTGGGTCAAAGTAAAGTTCTAGGTACTTTACCTCACTTTTTACTGAGTTGAGTTAATTGTGTATATAATTGTTTATTTGTAGTACTACTTTGTGTTGATTTGGTACTGTTAATTAATGCGCCTCTGATCGTGCCAGGTTTAAGTGTAACTACAGTTTTTTGAATTTTTTATCCAAGTTGGTATCAGATGATGTTATTGAATGTTATCTACCAAAAGTGCTTTCTCTATGGTGGAGTACAGAGGAAGTACAGGAAGAAACCAGGAAAGCTCCCGTTTTGGAGTTGATGATTAGGTATGCAAAAACTATTTACTAGAAGTATATTTGTGTGAAATAAGAGCTTAAGAGGAGAAACATTTGGTAGAGTAGCTTTTTTTAAGTTGCTTATAACAACCTGCTGTGTCATACTATGTCAAACGAATGGTGGTGGCACCTCTGTTCATTTTTTAAGTTTATATTTACATCTTAAATTGTAAAACTTTCCTAGTTTGTTTTTAACGATTTTTTCATAATGTAATTTATAATTTCTTAAAAAGTGGTTCATTACACTTTTAAAAGCTTTTTTTTCAACAGCAGTCATGGTATTTTCTAATTTAAGAACAAGTTTTGCATCAGATAAACCGCGAAATTTACTACAAGGACACTGAAAGTAGATTCCATCCTTATCCAATGTTTCAGTATACTTAATTTAATAGGAAATGGAGATAGAAATATTTTATCTGCCTTTACTAAACTTTCATACACATATATTTTTTTATCCTGGTATAACATTGTGCCTCAAAGGCCACTGTTTCTTTGGCCAATGCAGAACTTTTGTTTTACTATCCCATTCACAAATAAAACAAGCATTTTAGTGTACTCATCCTGATGGCTCAACAACACACATAACACTTTTAAATCTCCACATAGTTGCCATTCGTGATCTTCATATTTAATTTTTCCCAACAGCAACTTTAGATTGTCATACGTTTTGTTGAAGTGAACTGACTAAACAATTGAAACAGTTGTGTACATAGAGATTCACCAAGCTTGGGCTTAAAAGTTAAGCTTTTTAAAAATTAAAGCTTGACTTGGTTTGATGTTTGTGAATACAGACATGGCTTGGTTTTCAAGTTTTTCCAAGCTTTCAAGCTTTTTTAAACTTTTTCTTGCTTCTTCCGCAAAAGTAGTTTATGGAACACGTAAACTATACAAACAATTACCCAACTGCTAGCATAAGTTACCTCTTAATTTCAAACTGAACTGAAGAGACAACGCGTTGTCTAACATACCGTATCAGATGTGATCCATGCCTGTACATGAGTGTAATAAAAATTTATAAACAAACCTAAATTCATAGTTACATTTAATTATTTATATAATTATTAATTGCAATAAACATTTTATGGTTATGGCAATAGTAGATTCATTCACGCGTAGTAGGCAAGGTAATGGGCAGAATACTGCCCTTACGGAGTATTCACAATGTGAGGTTTGAATGTGTATATTTGATGACGTGTTCCTGCTTGATTTTTGGATGATCCCGAATTATGACATAACTTAGTATACAACGTGTTTCTGATAAACGACTTCAAACTAAAGTAACGTTTTCTTGTGGCGTTGAATAAAAATTTTTCCTGGTCTAAAGTGATATTTGCAATTAAAATTTTTAGGCCGATTTTGTCTATTCAAATAAGTGAAGATTGACTTTTAATTTTAACCTTGTGGTAAATGAATCACTTATTTAAGAAACCCCACATATCCAGAAATGTAAATCTAGAGAATAAACAGGAAAAGTGTTTTACTTGAAAATCGCTAAAGAAATTATAAAACCATGTTCTAAAATATAAAGTCAATGTATCCCGTGTTTTTACAAAAACCGGAAAAAACTTTTATGTTGATGGAGAAAAAATTCAAAATGGTGGTATCTAAAATAAATACAAAATCGCACGGTTCTCGTAGATGCCCTCTGTGTTATATCCACCTTTCGCCCAACGACTTTCTGTCTTTTTCAGCGGCCAAGCATTACCTTAAGGTCTTCATCTTGGGTTAATGGCAGTGGCTGTGGGACACTTCCCAGAAACGGCGTAACGCCTACTTCCTTATCCCGGATATCCTTACCTGGGTCAGAATGTCCCACGTCTTTGGACGAAATGCAGTCCAAATCATTTCTTCACACGAAAGATTTTGTTGTCATTGAAAACGCATTAGCGTTTTGGATATATGGCGTTCTTGACACCTTAGCACTTCGGATTCTTGCTTGTCGCGAATTCGATGACGTTTAGGGTAATCTGTTAGCCACGATCAACTCTTATCCCGAATCCTTTCAGGCCACCCTTGAACTAGTGCCCGATGTAAATGTATATAATTTTTTTGCAAAGGGAGACGATAGCCTTTATTAGAAATAGTTTCTTTAGTTTTGCTAACTTACGCATGGTAATTAAGTTTTATTATTTTGCAAGCAGCGATAGCAAAGTAGGAGTTTAGTTTCGTTATATAACATTGCATGTTTATTTAGACTCACTTTAATTCATTACATTTTTAGTTAAATAACACGTTCGTTTTAGCTGGCCCTGTTTCATTAATACTCTACCTTTCTTTATTTTTTCTCATCTACATGCAGATCCTTTTGCTTACCAACTTGGTATTAACCTAGAAGCAAGGATAAACCGTAAAGCAGGTGCTTCGCAAAACCACTTGCTCTGATAGCAGGCAAAATACTTAGCCCATCCTACTGGTCTTCTAAGAACATTCTACCTACTCGCAACATTTTCTTACTTAACCTATCTCTCTTGTGGCGAATCTGTACCAAGCAAGTTCGAGGAGTTGGTAGAACCACATCGTCCTACATTCTCCTTTATCAGACCATCCATAAAATGATGGGCAACCACAACATCCTTATTTCCTTGTTGTAATTAAAGTTCATAAAAGTTGAAATCAAAAATTTTATTTTCCTTGCTAACACCCGTTCTGTAGGACGTCCTTCACAAAAAGTTTTTTGTAGTAGATAGACCAACAGTTTTTATAGTCTTTGATCAATGAATTGTTTTTATCCAGCAAGTACACTAAAAACGTTTTTTTGGTGCTTTAATTAAAAATCAAAACAGTCTTTTAGTAAAAAAACCTTGTTGTTTTTGTTTCGCTAATGCAAAATTCTTGTCTCAGGATATGTAGCAATGCTCTCGTATGGGAAAATACTGGTTAATATTTTTAAACCTGCCGAGATCTGCGGGACCTAAACACATCCTAACAACCAAATCGTTCTTATTCTGCCGACCGCATCCGTCAGAGAATATATGTAAATGTGCAGGTAAAATGTATTCTAAACTGGTGTTCTGTGTTGGACAATTTTTCCGCCACAACTACACGTTTAACAACGTCGTTTAATGTCTTTGAACTAATTTTGTTGGAAAGTTCCTCACGCGTTCAACAAGATCTGCTGTGGTCTACTAAAAGACAAATTAAAACGTTCCTTAAATATCTTGTAGTGAAAACTGTACAAACGCCTACAGTTACCTTTTTGCTTTATTTTGATCTATTCTAGATCGTTTTCTTCAAAGTTCTTAACACTCAATTAAAGCATGCTAATACAGATTTTGTTCTGGTGCATTTCTTTACAAACAAATTCTAAAATAAATGATTCAAGTGTTTTGAGATCCGTATTTTAAAACGTCTTCTCTTTAATTATTCGTCATCTACAAAATAAATTGTTAGTAAAATAATGACAGCAAATAGCAATATTTATTTTTTCGTATTTATACTGATTTAACTTAACAAAATGTACTTTGTGTACTTGATTATGCTTATCTGCGGTTGTAAGCAAAACAAGACTTTAGCTAAATAAACAAAAAACGTTGCAATGTAAAATGTATAAATTTAGCTTTCTTAGAACTCAGTTCGACAACATGCTTAATTTCTGTTTTAGTTTCTTCAGTTGACGCTGTTTGCTCAAGTGATTTGTGTAAATTGCCTTCGATAAACTTTATTTTGGGGTATAAATTTTACATTAAAGCAAGCCAAGTCTGTGAATCTCTATGCGTACATATATCTATTATATAACACATTTTAAACTAGTTTTAGAGGAGTCTATAAGCAGTTTCTATTCACTAGAAACATACACTGCAATACGAGAAAGCATTTTGTAAAAAAATACTAAACAAATTGACGTTCACAATTTCTGTACTATGTAAACGATGTACTTAGAGCAAGTAGATTCTTCGCTATCGTACTAAATTGTTGAATTCAGGTTGAGCGAATTTGTATATATTTTTTTTCTTCCGTCACCTATTGAATATCTGCTTCACTGAGTGAACGTTTGATTCTATAACTTCTAGTGAAAACTTTACAGGCAGATCAGATCCATGCGGAATCGGTCTTATAGCTTATGGTAAATGTTTTTTTTTAATTGTAACACAACGCATACAACATGTAAAATTCATCCTGATCCTCTAGTTTTATATTGAAGTAAACATGATAGCATTAATTATACATTTAATATATACTGGGTGAGTGGACTATACAAACAAGTCAGTCGACGGTCAAACAAGTTTAAACTTGCATAAGTTGTTGCACTGACATACATTTAATAGAGATAACCAATAAAGAGACATGAAAACATGCACACGTGGCAGAAACGACAGTTATGGACATTGGCGTATAATATTTAGATCATTATTATTACTGAATTTTATGTGGGAATGTTCCGCTACCGCCGATTTTCCAGAACACAAGGCATGCAATTGACTTTGACGGAACTAGGACACTTACTAAAACCAGACATTTTTGGTCAAAGATCTACAAGGAAGCGATAGAGATCCAGAAGGATGGGACGACAAAATAAAGCGTCCTTTCACTTTTATTTGGAAACCACTCTACCGAAACGTGACGACTAGTGAAGAGGAACGAAAAGTATAAACACTTGAACCCAAGGATAATTAAACAATTTCTTCTAAAGAAGGTATTATAACCGAACCGTCAACAATCCAAATTTATCAGCAAAGCGGTAACCAAAAACGAAAATTGCTGATAAGAATAAAATAAAGATGAGCAATAATAACTGTCTTTTTTTTCTCTTCTATCAGCGCTGTATATTCTCAAAAAAGTTTAACTAGACTTTTTATAGTTCAGGCAGCTTTAAAACTTTTAGTTTTGAGACATTATAAAAAAACACGACATATTTGATTAGATTTTGCACATAACTAAGTAGTATAGGTAATTTGTAATTTTCTTTTTCGTGAGCTTCTTAAAATCTAGATTTTCACGTGTCTAGTATATTTTATTTTTAGTATCATTAGATAATCAATTTTACTATATTTTAGAATACCGTTCGGTAGTACTGATTTTCAGGACTCACTTCATCTATATTTTTTTTCAATAACAAATATTTCCGCGACTTCCAAACAGCTTTTGTGATAAAATGTATCCGTTAGTATAACAATCTTTAATGTATGTAAATTTTTATGGTAATCATTAAAATCAACACATACTTTTGATGCACTGAAACGATTTAGTCAGAAATATGCATATTTGAGCTCACTATTTGGAAATATGATTTACAGAAATTACAGTTCTACTCTACCAATAGAAATATCATACAATTTCACACTGGTACTAAATTCCAAAAAAATATTCCTAAGCACAGCAGATAATTTTATAGGATCTGCTTACATAATACTTAAGTAACTATAATAATAATAATAATATAAAAAATACGTTTGTTAACAGTCGAAAGCCAAAACTTTTTTTTGGTTTTACATTAGCAAGAACGAACATGGCAAATATTTGACTGAATTAAAAAACTACGATAATAATTAATTAAAAATTTTTCTGCTACATCAAGTGTTGACTTTTTATGCCTATGTCTTTAAAATGTTAGTTCCTTTTAATTAAAACACTAACAAACATGCTTAAGAAAGAAGTATTATGTTAGTAGTCACCCAAGCAAGTACTAATCTCCGCATTGCTTTACTTTGGCGGTAAAACGCAGCTGTTTCTTAAATTGTGTTGTGAGAAATATTATTACCTATTGAACGAAAGCTTGTTAAAACAGTTTAAGTTATTATTATAATTGGATTTTTTATCACAAAACGAAACAAAGTCATGATTTTTTGCGCAACTGATCAAATATGTTGTAAGTTCTTGCAAAACCGAAACTTTTGGCATTTGTTTAAATTGACATTAAACTTGTTATCGTGAATTTGGTATAATTTGGCCATAGTAAAATTGTCATCAAAAACGGTAACGAAAGTTATTTAATCCGGTCCTGAGAACAAAAATGATTATTGCGGTGAACATCGACAACAAAGCTTGAGACCTCGCTTATATGAGAGCGACCTCAGATATAATTCGCCACAATTTGGTTTCAACATCTAATGATAGGGTTAGCGTACTTGTCTGGGAAGTGTCACGACGGCAGGCGGTTCAACACAGTCCCCAAATCTTACAATCTAACATTATTTACTGTATCAAATTATCGGTCCGTGTTGGTATTTCACTTGTTAAAAATAAATTACAATTTTCATAGTCATGATTATAATAATACTAATCGAAATACTTTCAAATCGTATTATTGTTTTTTAATCTTTTGTGAATTTAATAGTTAAGTGTCTAAACGTAATGTTAATTATTTGTAGTCACGAACAAAATAAAAATTTTAAGTAATTACTGGACTTAATCGAAGTGTTCTTGAAGTATTTGTATTTTGAACACAGTTTTTCGTCATAATCTACTTTAAAGAAAATTGTCAAAATTGAAAATACATTTTTTATTAAAAAATTAATTACTTTTTGAAAGCGGTTGTGATACAAGAAAATAGTTAACATTCGGTAGATGTCTAAATGTCAACTGGTAATTGTTTCGGCAATGACTAGCACATTTTGTCTAAAAAAACAACTAAGCTGTTTAAAATACAAAATGATACACAGTATGAATAGAAGACATTTACTGTCAGGTGCCAAACAAATAAAATCACTGGTTCAGCAGACTATAATGATAGAAAGTTTTAAGAAAAATATGGGACGCGTACATTAAGATGATTTCCAATGACGTACCTTTTGATTCGATTCTAAATTGATTTTTTAATTGAATCGAAGAAAAAGGTGCATTAAAGTAAAGTTTCAAAATAGTAAAATGACAACTAAATTAAAGACACGTTGTATACCTGCTTACATAACTTACACAATAATTAAGGTAATTATAAAACGAGTGACGCAATCTGGTCGTTTTTTGCTATTCTAGCATACAAAATGGTTGCCCGCGGGCAACATGGAAAATTAAATTAATTATAGACGACGTGGCGTGTCTAAAATATAGTGATTGCTAGTAAAGGGACAAATGACATTAAAGACAAGCCCGAATTATTGCACCGAAAGCTTTTAAACATTAATTCCTCTGCTCTACCAAATTCCAACATATAAAAATTTAACGTTCTTAAATAATTATAGTTTATTATAGAAAAAGACGTGTAGAAAAAACAGCTAGTTGAATATAGAAGCGAATAGTTGTCAGAAGATTAATTGGTAGCAGAGAAATAACTGAACTTTTATTGTTGTTTTATAATTCAACTACATATGGTTTTCGTTATTCAATAGAACTTGAAACAGTTAGTTTTAAATTATTAATCATTATTAAATTTTAGACAGAATCGTTTTATTAAATTATCTTTGTTTCTCGACTAAAGTTGTTTATTGCATTACGTGTGGAATAAATTAAGTGCAATTAAATTCGCTGTATGAGATATATTGATCTTACCGCTTTAAAATAATCCGTAAGTATTAATAAATCCCATAATCATTTTCTAAATATATTTTTCGACCTTCAACTGTGTTTACACAATTAAAATGTAAATTACAATGGGAACTTCTGATTGCAAATTAATCATTGATTATTAAGTAATTGTGAAAATTTAGTCAGCGGGATTACTTCGACGACACGCGCAATACCGCTGTAACAATTTTTATTGAAATGTGTTACACGATTTTATTATTGCTAATTTCAAGGCTGACTAAGTAAGTTCCACATTGTCTTCCCATGTTCGTTTTAAATTCGACGACTAAAAGTTGTTCTACTTTCTATATACTCGCTTCTTGAGCACGATGACTTGTAGAAAAAAATAATGCACAATGATGCGGGGGCATATACCAATTCGGGTAAATTTATTTTTCATCTGTCGGCATCACACAAAAGGTTCTGAATGTGTGATGCTATCATGATTCTTTTATTATTTCGTATAAACGTATTTATCTTCACAAAAAAAGTATCAAAGGATATTGAATTAACGAAACTAAAACAAAACTTTTTAAAATCAATTAACTTACCAATAACAAAATCATTTTCACAATTAGATTACACCCAAAGATTTTTATATAAGGCCATAGTCATTGGAAATGTCCCTTAAATGAACATTACCGCATTTTCAGTCACATTCTAATAGTATTACCAGTATTTATACTTGTAAATATATCTTGAGGTTATGTCCTTTTGTCTTGTAAATAAAAAAGGGATTACCATTACTAAATTTTACATGTATTTCTCAAACCATAAGAAAATAGTATTACTTTTATGACCATATTTATATTTTTATGCGAATAAAAAAACACACATGTTTTTCTATAATTTTAGATACATACTTATTGATAGTAAAATTTTGAACGTATAAAATTAAGGTAAATTGTAAATAATAATCTAATTACTGATTTTATAAAAACAATTTTACATAGGTACTATTAATATTTCGCTGTATGTGCAAAATTATTTATAAATAAAGTGAAACTTTTATACTTTAATTTCGTTTAAATATAAATGATACTATCTTTTTTTTTTGTTTAAGGGGTTAAATACTTCACTTATTAATAAGTATCATAATTACATTTTAGTATTCATTAATATTATTTTTATTTTAATAATAATTATGTAGGTATTACTCACTTTTGCGTTAATAAAATGTTAATAAATAAGCATACGTTTATAATTACAGTTCATGCTGTAGTTTATTTTAATAATATAATTAAATAAAAAAACATATTATCATATAAAAAACAATAACAATACAAAAGTTGTATAGAAATAGTTAATACTTTGTGTAATAACCATTATTTTGTATCCATGCTTTTAATCTAGACTGCTTAGAGTTTACTAAATTTTCACACAACTGTGATCTCTAAAAACTTTCCCAAACTAATTGTGAATGTTGGATAATATTTTCAGGTGTTCTAAATTGAATATCACTATCCCAGTATCGAACCATTGCATCCCACATATTTTCAATTGGGTTCAAATCTGGTGATCTCGCTGGCCATTCAATTATTTCAACTTCGTTTTGATCTTCAATCCAGTCCCTAACAATTAGTGCTGTATGAATAGGAGAATTATCCTGAACTACTTAAATAATTTCCAGCTCATCTTGTGGAAATATTCTTCTCACAGAAGGTATCAAGATATTATCTAAAATATTCAGGTATTGCTCTGAAGTAAATCGATTTGGTGTCACTTGCACGAACTCTCCTGGACCCGCTTGAGATATCCATCCCCACACTCCAGCTGTCACTCTACCACTTTGCCTACTGGGCAAAACATGTTCTATATTGTAACGAGTGTTTTGTGGTCTCCACACTGTAGTTGGACATTGATCAGTGCTAGAAAATACTTTTTCATCCGTAAAGATAACAGTACTCCAATCCAAATTTAAATATTGGCGACAAAAGCGCAACCGAGCTGAATCATGACGCTCTGTAATGTTAGGTTTACTTACCCGTTTTCTACAATGTAGATTTAATTCGTGTAAACGTCTCTAAATGGTGGAAACAGAGTAATTAATCTTTAGCGTTTCCTTTATTTTTTGGCAAGTTGTAAAAGGATTTTGTAATGTATAGCCGATTATGCCCGCATCTTCTTGCTGAGAAGTAATTCTAGGCTTAGGTGTTCTGTTGCTTACAAGTGGTCTATTACCAACTTCTTGAACTTTCGTAATCCATCGCCGGATTTGTTTAATCTAGAAAGTGTTAAGTTCTTAGTATTAGATTACATTTATTATCAGTACTATATTAAATGTCCTTATATATTATATGTATTTAAAAATTTGACGTCAATTTAATAGATTCCAATATCTTATAAAATAGTATTGTTAGTGATCATATTTAATACATGCTGACTGCGTTGCAATGCAATGTAAAAAATATACTTTAGAAAAATGCATACCGATAAGTCAACATATTGTGATATTGTTCGAAGTGACATTCCTGCTTGTGCCATCCCAACAATACTTCCTCTTAATTCTAAGGTAGAATCCATTTTCCCTAATCTTTGAGGCATATTAAAATATTATAATCACATAAACAATGATGTTACCACTAGGAACTCCCAATTTATATTACAATTTTGTAAATGAAAAATTTATATTTATACGACAAAAGGCCATAACCTGATCATATATTTACAAAAGGTAATTATGAAACTCATTAATAAGTGAAGTATTTATTAATCCGCTTAATCCTCAGATGCATATCCGGTAGAATTGTTTATTAATTTGCACAAAAACATAAAAGCAGTTGTGGTTTCATAAAACGCTTGTTGCAGAGTAATATTTAAATCTCCTCGTATGATTTTAAGAAACACATATACAATTTAATAATGGTAATCATCTTTTTGTATTTATACGACAAACAAAAAGTCGTAACCTCAAGGTATATTTATAGATGTCAATACGATCAATACTATTAAATGTCTTTAAAATGAGCATTACTGCACTTTCATTGACAACACATCATTAATAAGTGAGGCATTTGTTAATCCGCTTAACTCTAGGATGCATATCCGGTACAATACCTACTTTTACATAAACCGGACCAACATTCAAATTAAGAAATTGAAAAAATAAACAGTTATTTTATTGCAAAAAACAAATATCGTTGTTACTTATTAATAATTATATAAGAAAAATTGTTTATAAATTATAGTAACAAACGCTGCATATTCTTATAACCAAACATTACTCCGGGTCTGATAAGCCAGGTTTATACATCCTGCATACAAAAATAATGTGACTATCAGAACACACATTTCCATAAATTACATTAATAGTTAAAATTTAGACGTAACAAATACTTTTTAAATAATTTTGCAAATATAATTTCGGCATTTTTATTCAAAACATTTATTACCAAAAAATTTGACGAGATACTATGTCCTATGTTTATTCAAAAGATGTTAATAAATTGTTATTCAAAATTAGAAAAAAGTGCTTGTTTTTTAATTCGCACAAAAAATATAAAGAAAATTTTGGTTTTTTATTTGAGAGTAATATTTAAAACCCTTTTCGTATGATTTGAGAAATACATACAAAATTAAGTAATGGTAATCACCTTTTCGTATTTATACGACAAAGAAAAAACCATAACCTTAGGATATATTTACAGGTATAAATACGATTAATACTATTAGAATGTGACTGAACGTGCGGTATTGCTCATTTTAGGGATATTTCTAATGACTATGGCGTACATGATCCAAGCGAATCAATCTTTAATTAAAATTTACATAGTATAGGTACATTATCAAATTTCTGGTGATTGAACATCAACTAAAATTTTACTATTTATGTTCCTTATCTTTCATACTTCATTCACTGACCTAACTATAGTATTGCACTATAAGTTTTTTGGCACTTTCTATTTAGTTGATTATTGGTCTGCCACGTTTTAATTCTTTCATAAATTACTATCTACTTTTTAGCATTAGCTCTAGATGAAAATGTAACAGTTTCTATTTTGACTTTTTAGCTTCAATATGCTACGAACATATGTTTATTTAAACAAATGTGAAAAAATTACCATAATCTGAAAAAGATATGGAAGCTGCTATTACAGCAAACAAAGAATGCATTTCCAAAAAGCCACAGTTTTACATTACCGTCTTTAAAAAATTAATGTGGATGATGATGGGATTATTACTACAGGGCCGTCATAAGTTGTTGCTATATCTGAGACTTGGTTGACTGCAGAAGTATTAGAATGTGGTATATGTCTCTGGGTATCGTTTCATCCGATTGGATCGTCCTACACGGGCAGGTGATGTTCCGTTCTATATAAAAGATCATTTAAAATTTGATCGAGACTTTGCCGAATTTCTTTCTGTTACTATTTACTTAAGTAAGTTAAGGAACATTTCCTTGCGTTTATAGAGGATGTATTTCTAGATATTTTCTTATCACATAACGACTTTGTCTGTCTTGGAGATGTTAATATTGATCTTATGCTTATCGTTATATTTCTATTTTAGGTGGGCTGGGGTTGAAGCAGCTCATTGACCCCACACGTGTAAGCAGATCCTCTACTGCTTTGATCGATCATCCCATTTTGGCTGCATATTCTCCCGTTATTCAATCTGGAGTAACCGATTCCCATCATTATCCACCATTATCTGGTGTTTGTAAAACTTAATTATAACATAGCTTATGCGTCTCCCACAAAAGGGATGATTTTTATCGCATGAATGACGTCGACGAAAAAATATCGTTTTTTACTTTTGCTGTACTCGAACTTTTTAATACACATGTTCCTCTGAACACTGACAAACTCTAGAAGACAATCAAATCTTTCAATGTAGAACTGTCGCCCGCTGGTAATCTACCTCCCCTTTTTTGAGATCCTAATACAATTAACACATTTTTTGCTGCTTCCTACAATAGTTCAATTACTGCTTCTGAACTTAATTTCTTAGTATATTAACAATGTTAAAGCTGGAGTTACGGAAGTGTTCTCATTTACTTTTGTTTGTCAGCAGGAAGTCTATGGCATCAAGTCAAATGCGGTGGGGCCTGCGTATACGAATGATGCAACTTTGTTGTCCTTCCATTTTGACAGTTGTGACGCATATTATACTCATGTTTACTTGAGTCTATTCCCTCTTTCATGGAAAATTGCACATGTTCTACTAATATCTAAAACAAAAAAGTGTGATGAATTAAATTAACCATTATTTCGCCTTTATCAAAAATTTTAGAAAAGATATTTGCAAAGCATCCCATCAGCGCAGTCTGGTTTTAGACCGCCGTATAGCTGTGTGTCAGCTTCAGCTTCTGTCACTGATGATATAATTGCAGTTTTAGATTTTGGTTTTAATACTGCTTTGATCTTACTATATTTCTCAAAAGCGTTTAATGCTATCAGCCATAATCGATTACATTTGATCATGCATTTTATAGAATTTGGCGCGCCTTCTCTAAATTTCGTTAAACAGTAACAGGTCTCAATGTGTCAGAGCTTATGATAAGTTGTCCAAATGTACTTCAATTTTTTTGGAGCGTTCCACCCTTGCTATTTTCTATTTGTTCCTGTAATATTTTCCAATGCCTAAGCTCGTATAACCTTTACTTGTATGCCGATGACTCACAATTATACTTCTAGTTTAAAACATGTGACTATTTAAGAGCCAAACAGTGCATAAACACTAATCTTTCAAACCTTATACGGATGACCTACGACCACTGCCTTAGTATAAATCCGTCAAAATCTTCTGTTCTCTTGTTCTGTGACAAGGCCGTGAGGAATCTGAGGTTAAAGAGTCATGTATCTTCAACAGTTAAAAAAGCATACTCGTCTTTTTGATCGATCTATCCGTATTGACAATTTCTCTCTCTCTCTCTCTCTCTCTCTCTCTCTCTCTGTATGTTCGTAAACTTCTCTGTGATACGCTACTTTTAAGCCATTTTAATTATTGCGATGTTATTTATGGTTCTTGTTTAGATTGCCGCAAAGCTAATAGAATCTAAAAAGTCCAAAATTATTGTTTGCGCTTTATTTATGGTATAGGTCGCCATCAACGTATCGCTTTTGCTTTGAAAACAGCGCACTGGCTAAAAATGATTCAGTAAGACCTTTTTGTTTGCTCACTTCGTTGCAATTGCTACTTTGTAAAAGCGAAGGCTTCCACGGCCGGAATCTATACTAACATTAGAATGTCTTCCGGGTTTGGACCTTACGAAAGTGGGCGAAACGTTAGCAACTTCGGTTACAACAACAATGACACGGTCCAAACCCGGAAGACATTCTAATGTTAATTGCTACTTTGTTTAATAATTAAAAATAGTTGTTCTTTTTTTCTTTTATATATACGTAAACTTATTTTATTCTTATGTAATTGAGAAGTTCTAAAATAAAATGTGTAAAAAAAGGTGTACAAGGCCTGGAAGAAAATTAATGCATCTGCCCACGTAGGTGACTTGACCAGGTACTTTTTGACAGAATGTTATATTAATTTGTTATAATGATTGTTGTGTAATAAATATATGTTAGGCAACCAACATTGCTTGGATTGGTATCAAGTAAAACAAAAATCACTAAATGAGAAATTTGATTTTTAACCTTTAAAATAAAGTTAAGTAATTAATTAAAAACGGTAACACATAAACAACAATACCTGTTTATTTGAAATAAAAATTAGTAATACCAATTATTTAAAGTTTATAACCGGTGTTGTTATGTTATCCTTTAGCTTCGATGCATGTGTTAAATCTTCTCTTTAAACTTTGGAAAACACTACCAAACTCCTGAACTTCAATATTTCGAATAGCGTTAGTAATTTCAAGTTTCAGACTTTCAATATTGCGCAGCTGATTCTTATATACTGTGTTACCAAAGTACACAAATTGAAGTTCGTTGTCATCAAGAAATCAGGACTATGTAATTTTAGAAAAATCGTAACCTTTTACGGAGTTTTTTAATGGTTTTTGGCAAGTTTCTACCGACAATCCTAAAAATTCAATGCTTATAATTTAAAAATGTAACTTAAAATGACTTTATACCTTGTGCCGCAGATAATTTTGGCACTGATTTATTCAGACCTTGTTCCATCCGATTGCAAATGTTATCGACAACCGGTGCTGTGAGTACAGTAGGCCTTCCTGTAGACTTTTCCATGCAAATGCAATTGTTATTTAAAAATGGATTAAATACAACTTGTTTACGTTGTCGGAAAGTAATGTAAGTAACGTTTGTTTCTGGGAAATGCTTGTTGAATTGATGGATGTAACTTTGAAGAGAATACGACCAAGTTGCATCAGGATGCGAGTACTACTGCGAAAATGCGACATTGCAATAACGGTGTCTTGATCAGGAGTAAACATCTCGAAATGCTATTAATATACAATTACAAAAATTAGACAACCTCAACCTGTTATTCAGTACTTACTCAGAGAAAACACAAATAGTGCTGAACAGTTACGATAATAACTGTTTCAAACTATAAAATAGAGAATAAAGAAAACGGTGAAAGATAATACTCAATAACAAAACGTCAAGCTATGGAGAGAGCCCTCATCGCAATAAGAGAACAGGGAATGAAAGTTTCAACAGCTTGCAAAGAATTTAATGTTCCTCAAACGTCTGTTAGAAATCGTTTGTCCGGAAAAACTTGCGATAATTGTTGAAAACTCGGACCACTATGTGTTCTTGGAAAAGTAAATGAGCAAAAACTAGCTCGCTGGATCTTAGCAGAACGAGGTTTTCTGATTAATAGAAAGGAACTTTTTTATTCGGTACAACGAATAATCACGAAATGCGACATAAAAACCAATTTCGTAAATAACAACTCGGGCCGAAAATGGTACGAGGTTCAAAGTTTGTAAACAAAACTAAAGCTGCAGCATCAGAAACTAGCATAAGGAGATTGTTCCAAGAAACAAAATTACTTCTAAATGAAAATGTCGATGTTTTAAATTATCAAAACAGAATCTTTAATATGGACGAGACGGCCATGTTTTTGTCTCCCAAAGGAGAACTTGTGCTTAGACCCAAGGGAAAGAGAATTTATGATGTAGGTACATCAGATAAAGATAATGTGACAATTTTGGTTACATTATCAGCTGAAGGTGACGTTGTAAGTCCGTTGACAATCTTTAAATTTAAACGTTTACTTAAAGCATATCCCTCAGCAGCACCGCTTAACTGGGCTGTTGGTCATTCCGACATAGGTTGGATGCAATGTAAGCAATTCTTTGAATATTTTGCAAATATTTTTGTCCTTTTCTTAGAGTCAAACAATGTGCCACAACCTGTGATTGTGTTTGTAGATAGAATATTTCTGGTTTGTCTCTCTCCTAATACAACACACATCCTCCAGTCTTTAGATGTGACAGTTTTTATCCCATTAAAGCAAGCTTGGAAAAAATTTACTTGCAAATGGCGTTTTCGCCACGAGAGAAAGTCCATTAAGAAAAAAGACGTACCATTGGCCTTAGATGCGATCCTAAAAGGCGGCAACTTTAAATAGACTATACATTCTGGTTTTCGTCGTTGTGGCTTATATCCATTTAATGAAGATGCTCCAGATTACAGTAGATGTTTAAAATGTACTAACACTACAGTTTCACTAGCAACCACTAATACTAAATGAAAGTATAAGATGTATTGAAAACAAACATGAGGGCTTAATTCGCAATCAATTTCATGCTACCTATTTACTGAAGATTGCATGGAATGGACAAGAATAGTATTTAGCTTTGTTTGATGTATTGAAGAGTTTAAAAGATGCCAGTGACAATGATAATGATGTGGATTTAGAAAATGGTAATGACAAAAATAAAAATATGGATTTGGAAGATGGTAATGACAAAAATGAAGAGGTCGATTTGACAGATGGTACTAGTGGCAATAATCAAATTGTGAATAGCAATCAAGATCTGATCATTTTTGATTTTCCTGAACTTCAGTGCAACAGAAACCGAACACCAGGTATTAATAAACTGCAGACTATTGTATTAACACCAAGCAGATCTGATTGTCAAGGAATTAATTTTTCACTGGCAAATTTAACGTCACCCACAATTTTATCTCTCTGTAGAACTGAAAACGAAGATAAAAGCACAGAACTATTTATTGGTTATGCTAAAGGGAATACGCATGTAGATTTGATCAAAGGAGAGACCAAAAGTGATAAAAAACTGAAACCGTATGACGCAAAAAAGGAAATTGAAAAACTAGATATTGATGTAAATCCATTTCCAGTAAAGAAAAAAGTAGTGTTGATGAAGAAGTTGAAAGCGACGAAACAGAAAATGATAGTGAAAAATTGGATGCAGATGAAAATTAATTCGCAGTAAAGAATCTTCGAAATGATGAAAGAAGTAGTAGCAGTGAAAAAGCTAAAAGCGAGAAAACGAAATCAGATGACAGCGTTCGATTGCTGAAAAGAAGAAGGGTAAATCAAGTTTTGAGTGAAGTTATAACATGGTTATAACCTACTCCCAAGACGAATAAAAGTCAGATAAATGGCTTGAGTTAATGACTGCACAAGAAGAAGAGAAAATAAAACCAAAGACAAAAAAACTGAAACAACAGAATAAACCAAAAGATGAAACTACCGAATGTAATAAAAAGAGTAACAAGATTGAGCATGTAAAACACAAAATATGAAAACGCAAAAAACAACAAAACCTAGTAAGGAAGAGACTGTAGTTTTAATAAACATTGGATCTTATGTAATTGTAAGGTACGATAAGGAATTTTATCCTGTCAAAGTGGTCGCTAAGGATAAAGACCAGTACCAGTTGTGCCATGGGTAGAAGTGGTAGGGATCACTGGAAATGGCCCGAAAGAAATGATTTACTTTGGTACAGATTAGATGACATTATTTCAAAAATTGAAGAACCTGTCTCTGTCAACATGCGAGGAGCCTATGATGTTCCTGAAATGAAATCAATCAGTTCCTAAAACTCTACTTAGTACCTATTAAAAGTATTATTTTGTTTTTTATGTGTTTTTGTAAAAGTATGCCTTTTTTACTATAAATAAACATTATTCTGATGGAAATTTTGTTTTATAGACAAATCACTGCTTCTTCCTGTTCTTGCTACATATGTGGCCAAGGACCAAGCAGTGGCCAGAATTAGTACAAGGTGGCCACAAACGGTGGTTTTTCACATTTTTTAAATTATTTCTAAATTATTACACTAAGAAAAGTTTGTAAGTTCAAGAGTGACAACAAGGTAATGTGAGGAAATGTGGCCACAATTGGTGCTTCTACCGTATATATGTTTTTTTGGAATGAAAAGAATTGGACTAATATTTCTAAAATTCCTATTAGCAAAAATGTTTCTGCGTCAAATAATAATAGGTTACATGATAGTATAAAAGTAATGTGTGAAAATAGTTGAGTATATTAATTTAACCAGTAATTATAGCTCATAATTCATACATAAAAAGATGATTTGAATGTTAAAATTGCTATAATGATGAGCGAGGTCACCAAAAACGATTGTATTATTAGTTTGATTTGTGAATATGTTTACGTTATGAGGTGGCGTCAAAACGAATTATAAAAATCTAAAAATGTATAAACAAAGTTTACGAATAGAAAACTTAATAAAAAATGAAAAGTTTTCTCGTTTCATTTATCGGTAAAAGTTTTAACCGATAATCGTCCTTTTCTTCCGTTTGTGGGGGAGCGTTTTGCAGGTCTTTTATTGTCGTAGAGGGTGTTTTTTATCTGGCCACTTCGTTGCTTACGTTGACATCCACTTGTTGAATTCTTCGATTTATAAAAAAGTCCTCGGGCGCAAAAGGATGATAGTATTTCGTTAAGGTGCACGATAAATTAGTATTGTCCTTCCTCGAACGATTATGATTAATATTCGCTGAAGGAATATCTTGAATAATTAGTTTTCTCGTCGTACACCTTGAACTGTCAATCAATAAAGATAAAATTTATTTAATTTTTAATGTTTAATAATTATTAGATAAAATATTAGAATTACTTTCGTCGTTCTGCAATTTAGATACATTCAAAATCTAACCTTGTATATTATTCTAATACTAACTACATTAATAATATCTAATTATATTTTTTCTTTACAGGTAAGTCCTTTGTTTTGCTACGTGACATTGGCAAGGTTACAGAAGGTGATTCGATGGTCCCGGTGAGTTGTCATGTCTTTTGATTATTATTATTATTGAAATCGATTTGTAATTCATATCCTGCTGCCTGCAGTCATGATTAATATTCCTCGTGGCGATATTTGTAATAATTAAATGCAAAAACGTATTCTTACAAGAAGTATCGCGTTAGAAGCTTCTTAAAACGATTCCGGCTGCTGCAATTTGACAGCAAATAGGATTTGTCTTCGGCAACCGTGCCTGAGGATGACATTAGCCTGTCTCGATCTTGGAACAAAGGCCGCCCTATCACTATATAATATATGCTAACGCGCTTACGCTCGTGGCATTCAACACTTTATGATGCTCTTATGGAATTTGTAAATTCGAGACCCCATTACGTTATCGAAAATTATTGTTAGGACATTTATCTTGTATTAGGGTTGGTTCGAAATACCCTCTGGCAAATACCGGGAAGTCTTGTGATCCCGTGATCAATAGATAACAAAACAGTCATGTAGAGTTCGAATTTTAAGGACTGTTCGATTAGAATACCGTTATCTCCTGACAGTCCTTTAGTTCCATCCATATTCGATATGCGCTGTTTGAAAGTGCAACCATGCGCCACCGTTACTGTCAGTGAAGCGCCCCATATCGCGCTTTCATGAATAATTCCTCGCATATTTACAGGCCTGTCAAGTAGTCCTTTGTCATGCAAAACGCTGTCGCAACGTCATTTTCACATCACGTAACCTGAAACGGAAAAATATTGGGTCGCTTTAACTGACTACTTTGAGTGGTTACGAATTAAATGCAAATTTAATAACTCTTTATGCGCTAGAACTTCCATGATACAGACGAATAGACATGGACTTCTCTAGTACTTGCGGCTGCTTAGAATAAAACGCGAAAACATGTTTTTCCGCATTTCGTGATCCCTGTCGATTCTCAAGCACACGTTCATCAAAAGTTTGAAGTTGTAATTAATTTTTTTAAATCTGGTCGTATTTTCAGATTTTTTTGTGAGACTGTGATTTTTAATTAAGCTTACCTCGATTTTTAGATTGCGAAGATGGTTTTCAACCGGAAAAATGTTCACTTCATTTGATATTTGTACGCATTCGTTTCAGTTCGTTTATTTTCTTCTGTGTAACCTGAAGGAGATTTCAATGAAAACTCAGCTCTTGATTGAAATCTGAAATAAAAACATAAATATTTATCAACAGTCCTTTTTTAACCACCAACGTTTTTCAACTTTAATTTTTATACTCCTAATACGAAAACGTTAATTATTTTTATTCGTTACACGCCATTTTTTAATTTTGTTTCAATCAATCTTTTTTTAATATTCAAAACTGAACCTCGCACAGTTAGATAAATTTCTAAATATTTACGTAATTTACAGAAAAACACACTCTACTACTAAATTACTGATTTCTTCTGATATTTATCTAAAAACTCTTAATCTGTCGTCTCTATTGGGTTCTATTGAGCACAAATATTAATATTAAGAACTGTTTAATTTCAGTTTTTTCCAATTATATAGTCTGGAAAATAATCGAATTAGTGTTTTAACTAAAGATGAATCAAAACATACTAAAATTTTTAAACTAAGTCATTTTTTTTAATTAAAATGTTACAAGTTCCAATGAACTAACAATCTGTTTTAATTTAACAATATTGTAACGTTAATTTAAAATCGTTTATTCGATACTAAGGGCTAATAACAACATGAATTAAAAACTAAAACAAACTTGCGGTAAAAGTAACAATAAGTCACTAATAATTGATTTATTTCGACACTATTTATTTTTCCCTATCACGCATACGATAACGTAAAAGTCACTAAACTGCACTCGCTCTGATTACACAATGAATCTGCTCGTTCGTTGCAGGTTTTATTTATATCTGGAACGCTATTTTTTATCGCTTCCAGGAGTTTGCTTTATTTTCTTTAACTTTCGAACGCTTTTTGGAAACAAAAGGTAACGCTTCTCCTTTCTTAGATCTGTTCTGTCTCAGAACAGGTTCAAACTCATGGCATCTGTAAAAGAGGTCATGACGGTAAGCACAACTCTGTCCATTTTTGCATCGTACTTGTCGATAGAAATAACGGTCCACGGTCTTGTCTTGTTTCTCAAGTACCATCCTCCAATCCAGTTGGTCTAAACCGCAGCGCAGCTTGGGAACCGCCAGTTCTCTGATGTCGTTTAGCATGACGTGGTCTCTCAGGTCCAGCAAAGCGTTCCATAAGTTTTTGTGTTTGGGCTTCTAATGAGACAACTCTTTGGAAACCAAGTAGTAGATGGACCGTTGTTAATCTTGAATCTTTGAAACTCTTCCTACTGTAGGTCACTGTTTTCGAAGTCAATCCAAGCGTCCAAACTTTTTCTTAAATACTACGGCAATCCCTCTGGACATGCGCAAGTCTTGGGCAACACAGTGTACAAGACAGGACATGAACCACTCGAAGTCTTTCGCCTCGTCCTTATCTGTCACTCTGTTGATCACTTTTGTGCAACTTTCTGACGCGGTAGATGACGTCATTTATTTTTGTCAAAATGGTGTAAGGAACTTCTAATTATCTCTGTATCTAGGTCACCAAGTTGAAACTCTTCTTTTCTGGCCCTTATGTCATATTGGTCTTTCGTTCGGTCACTGGCGAATTTAATGTTTTTTGGACGTTATCGTGGATGATCTGCATTCTCTTCTTGAGTTGACGGACGTAGTCATCCCCAGTAACTTCTTCGCACAGTAACCTTATCTTACGTTTAAACATCGCACAAGCAGGAGTTTTGCCAGTAATCTCGTAAACAGATGATCGATACGCCATTAGAAACAAAAGTGGATATTAGTCTCAGTTGGTGTTCGAATACCACTTTCGCGAGATCGTTCTATTCATCCGTTCCACCATGCCATATAATTGAAGATGAAGAGGGGAATCAAGAAAACCAGGACGTTTTCTTGATTCCCAGCATTCGACAGACGTTTTGAAACAAAGCAGACTCAAAGTTACGCCCGTGATCTGAATAAAGCTCCAACGGAACTCCAAAGCGGCAAACACCAACAGATTCGCAACAGTTGTGGCTTCTTGATTCGGTATCGCGTACGCTTCCGTCCATTTGGTGAAATAATCCATGGGCACTAGACCTGTTGCCCTGTTCCGTTTCTAGGAATGAGCTTGCGATGTCAGTTGCTACTCTTTTGAATGAACTTCCGACGTTGTACTGTCTTATAGAAGCCTAGCGCTTTCTAATTGGTCCGTTTTCAGACGCGCATAAATTAAATTTGCGGCACGACTCCTTTACACCACCTTTGTAGTTTACTCAATAGAACCTTTCCTCGACTTTTTCCAGCGTCTTCTTCACACCAAAATGTTCTCTAGACGTTCTGTCATACAAATCCTGCAATACTTCTGAAACCACTAGCTGCAGTTTCGTGTCCAATATGCTTTCAGCGTTCTACTTTGCGCGCTGATTACTTTTCAAGTTGGTCTTTGTCCAATCATTTTGTTATTTATTATCAACTGTAGTTCCGGATCATTCTCTTGTTCTCGGCGTAGTTGAGCTGGTTGCCAATTATCGTCAATCGCCGTTGTTCTGCGAAGCATGTTTTCTAAGTTTTCTCTTTGAGTCGAGAACAATGATCACAGTTAACCGAGCATCGTCGTCTAGATAGGGCATCTGTGTTGCGATGACTAGTTTCATCACGATGTATCAAAATCGTACTCTTGCAATTGTTCAATCCATCTCTCAATATATTAAAACTGTATTAACATAATTTTTTCCATTGAATCAATTACTTGTTTTACTGGTTGGCTAATTCAAGCGGTTTAGTTTGCTTAAGTCGTCTGGCTAGATTCCTCATTAACGTGATGTTGGAGGCGATTTACATTAGAGTTAGTGTAGATAGATGCGACTGTTTCCACTCCGAATTTTCGATGGATATCGCTGTTATGTGCATACCATGGCGCATTGACTATGTATTTCAGCACTTTATTCTGGTATTGCTGTATGACATGCTGGTTGCAGAAATTGTTTATATAAGAGCAGTTTGTATTACATTGATAATTCGTATGGTCGTCCAAGTAACTAGTACATTTTTTGAAATTTAATTTGTAGTTCCCTTGTTTCTTTTGGATGTGTGGTTTCCATTGGAGCTTGACATCAAGGGTCATCCCAAAGTACTTTGCTGTGTACCCCATTGAGAAAGATTGCTAACTGGTTAATCCGCTTATTAGTGAAGTTGATATGTATATGCGCCACTTATGTGTTCAGGTGGCAATATTGTCTGCTGCTTGTTGCAGTTTCCCTGTTGAGCATTTGATTGAATTGCCCGTTGCTATGACTTCCGTGTCGTCTGCAAACGTAGCAATTATTTGTTTTTAGCAGGTCATTGATATACAACAAATGCAGCACTCGATCCAAGGCACCTTCTTGGAGTGCCCCGGCTTGGATTTTTCTTAGTTCTTCATGTTTAATGCAAAAAGCTTTGTTTGCTTAGGTACGATTTAATAAGTTTATAATATGGCTAAGAGAGAGTTGGTTTTAGTTTGTGTAGCAGGCCGGTGTGCTATACCCTGTCTTGTGCAATGTCTATAAATATTGCGGAGCATACTTTTTTATCTTCAAGTGATTTTTTTATGACGTCAATTATTTTGTGAATCTGGTCATCGACGAATGTTTACTACGAAAGCATAAGTTGATATTTTTCGATAATGAGTTTGAGGCGTTTTAGAATTAGCTTTTCGAACAATTTCGACATAATCGATAATAGTGCAATTAGCTAATATGATTCTACTTCGCTGTGGTTTTTGTCAGGTTTTGGTAGTATAATTACATCAGATACTGGAACATGCTTTAACCGGATTGAAGCATTAATAATTGTAATTAACTTTACCAAAGCTTTTCTTTGAATTTTTTAAGTATGGCTCCAGTTATCAGGTCGAAACCAGGTGCTTTCTTTGGATTGAGGTATGTTCAAATTTTTTCAGCAACTTCTTTTGGTGTGACCAGTGGAATTGTGTCACTGTACTTATTTGGAGCTAGTTAGGGTAAGTTGTCTGTTATTTTGATATTTTTTTGTAATATTTGTAAAGTGGGACGTTTTAGTAGCTTTGTAGTTTTTTACAAAGAGTATTCTGTGCTGCTGTCAGCCTGTTCGGAAGTTGTTAGTTGTACATATCTCTAATTTCTTTTGGACAATTTAATCAGCTTTTTTTTAGTAACTGGTGTACTTTTCTATGCTGCTTGCTGGATGGCTGTGGTAAAGTTGTGCACTTCATTTTTAAGTTGGTCAATTGTTTTAAGTTAGACACGAAGGTTAATAGTGTTTTCTAACATAAGATTAAAGTAGTTCCAGTTCGTGTGTTTGTTTATTAGGGCAGGGTTTTGGTGCTTGTTTATGATAAGATCACTGATTGTTAGTAAGACAGATCGGAGTTTAGATCATAACCTTCTTCAATTTTCATGTAATTTGCTGAGACGTTTTTGGTGACAAAGAAGTTGATCAAATCTGGTATCTTGTTTGGGTTAGTTCCTGTAGACACGAATTCATATCCGTATTCTGTAGCAGCGTAATATAGTTCTTTCCTTTTGGACGTGATAAGTCTGGATCCTCAGTGACTGTGCTTTGCATTAAAGTCATCTCCAATGACAAAGCGACCGTTTAATTATTGGAAGAATTCTAAATACCGATCGATATTGTATTGCGATGGACAGTATTTGCATTTGGTGTGAGTTTGTTTGGTAGTCACTATTGTGACAGTTGTTGTTTGAATGTCGTGAGTCGTGCACTTTTCTTCTTCATAGTGATGTATATTTTTTCCAATTATAATAGTACTTCCACCACGAGCTGTGGTAGCCGGATGAACAGTGTGGTAGATAGTTTTGAAACTTAATATGGAATTCACTTGTAAAGTGGGTTTCCGAATGTCTATGTTTTCTATACTTAGGATTGCTTGCAGTTCATCTTTGTGTTGCAGCAGTGCATTTGCGTTCCATTCCATGATATGTAGGAAATTAGCTATTAACAATATTAACTTTGAGTTTACCGAGTCGTTGTAGTATTTGCTGCAACATCGTTTCGATTGAGTTTTGTTGTTTTCCTCTGGTCACTTGACTATATGTCGGTCTGATTGGTTTTGGGATTGTTGATATAGGTTGTATGGAACTGGTTTTGACGTTTTCTTTCTGACGTGTTTGACTCAAGGTTTGCTTCTTGTCATAGTTGCTCCTGAATTTCAGAAGATCCTTGTAGACCCCGCAGCCGCGGTAGTTTGCAAGATGGTTTTTTCCACAGTGTGCGGATTTTGATTCTGCTAGATGGGGTTCACTGTGTTTGTTTGTAGGATGTTGCTTGCTGCCTTTTACACACCTTGGCGTTTTGTGACAGAAGTTTTGGGTGTGGCCATACTCTTGACAGCGTTTGCATTGTGGTATCATTTTATTTTATCAGTGGTTCTATTTTTACTTTAGAATTCATCACCGTTTTAATGGTATATATTTTATTAATGTCTGTTTCTCAACATATCTAATGTGACCACTTCCTGTAGTCTTTTTTTTCTTCGTTTTTGTTTCGTTGCACTAATCCATTTCTGTTTAATTGTTGCATTTTTTACTTTTAATCCTTTTGGATTTAGGTGAGCGATAATTTCAATCGGATCGATAGTGTGATGCAAGTCCTTAATCTTAACTTTAATATCTCGTGTTTGTTTGTCTTTGAATGAGCGCCACTGCACACTTATTCAAGAGTGCAGTGATTGCACGATACACATTTGGTTTGGTTGCATTAATTTTGACTTTATTGTTATTGAGTAGTTTGCTTTGGTAGCAGTCTGCTTCTAAGCCAATTAAAAAAGTAAAACAAAATAAGAATTCTAAACTTAAAAACGACTGTATACGCAATCTTGGAGAATAACTACTAAAGAGGATAGTTACTAAGTCCTGGTCGATCAAGTGAAAAATAAAACTGTAAAAAATTATTTAAAAAAACGGTACAGTTTAGGATGAGATTTATATTATAGAATAGATTCTTGCTGCCATTAAATAAATGGTAGAAATTGCTACCTAGTGTTATGCAAATTGACTATAGTTTGCAATTAACAGTTAACAAATTGATTTTGTATAATAAATATCGCTAATTAAAAATTAGTAATCTTATCTAAATTAAAATATTGGAAATTTATTATGATTTACGTTTCTAATATAATATTTTTATTTTGTTTACCTATGATAAGTTGCTTACGATTTCTACTTTGACGATGATTTTTGGCAAAGTTTTACCAGAACCCATTTTTTAAACTTTTAAATATTTATAAAGGGTATTTAAAAACGATTGTCTGAATAAACGCAAAAATGTTTAACAAAATTTTATTAAACAAAAGTATGTACGCAAAAATCTATCTTACCTGCAGGAATTTAATGCGGTTTATATTGTTGATGTAAAAAACTGGATTAATATAGAAATATTTGCAATTTTTACAATTTTTGCTAAAAGTAATTAAACGCCGGCGTACATAAAACAAACTGAATTGAATTTAGAGGTGAAGCAACGATTTTAAAGGAGTTGGAAAAACAAGAATTTTAAATTTCATTTTATAGCGTAGCAACCTAAACATCGAGCTAATTTGATTTAAAAATCCAGAAAAAATCCCCTTCTTTGCAGAACACGTGTGCGCGTATGCTGGACACAAGCACGGAGGAATACGTTATTGAATCGATTTGCAGGGAGTAGCAAAGTGGATAAACAGAATTGCCCCCGAACTTTTATAATTTCGCGAGGCGAACAGGCGGTCGTAGCATATTGAATCAACTGTGTCCGTCTAACCGACTGACTCATTACGCGGGGTTCCTGTTATTATCAATTATGAATCTATACGTTCATTTAGGAGATCGGGTTAATCAATATACTTTTTGTGCAAGCCAATCATGTCTTAACCCCATGGTTTAAGCTTAACAGAAACCTAACAAATGCAACTCCATTGTCTTTGAAAAGTTGATCACTTATTTTCTTCAAAAGCTTTTATTTTCCAATTTTCCACAAAGGTTGCATACACAATGTAATATACAATTAGATTTTTAAACAAACATTGGTAAAACATTTTTTTTCCTAGTTTTTTTACTTACATTTTACAAATGCTTATTCTATAAATTAAAATAAAAACAAAATAAATTTTATTTTTGCATAAGTTTTTTTTGTTTTAAGTTACTTATTTAAAAAAAATTAAAACTATATTATAAATTACAGCCTAAACATTTCAAATTAAGAAACAGTGGTGTGCCTATAAAAATAACTAATTTTTACACAGAAATATTGAAAGCTCTAAGACATGATTAAATAAACAATTTTAGTATCTGAAATTTTATGAACTTAAAAAATTAAGATGGGTTTCCATAAAACTTGAAGTTTGTATAATTAAAGCTGAAGCTTTATAAATCCTTCAGGTTTTTGTTTGTCATACAGAAATGCGTGTATTTAAAAGTTTGAAGTTCACACGTATAATTTGATAGAATCCAGACATTTGCACTCCATTTCAATTCGCATTTTTTTGTAATTTTTTTGCGGAATAGTAACGTTTAAATGTTGCGCTCAGGGACTATAAAAAAGGGGGAGATTTTACTATTACGCGAATATAATTTGAGTTTATTTCACACAGGGAATGACTAACGTTCTGCAAAAAATTCAAACGATGCGTTTGTTTTACGTTCAACCAACATTACAGTTAAGGCCAATTCAATGCAGTTTCTTTTTTTCTCTATAATCTTTAGATTGAAAAATTAAAAGCCTTTAAAGATAATACAACATCAACATAGTTAACGAGCAGACATTTATTATTGTTCATAAAATGCTCATTTAAACTCTCATCACTTAAAGTTTCTTACGCTTCTTTTATACGTCCATAGTTCGTTGCACTTGTTCTATTATAAAAATTGTTGTTTGTATCAAACAACACAAATATAATTAATAAATATTATTAGTACACGTTGTTTTTACTATACATATTTTATGTTAAAAATATTTGTACTCACAATGAAGGCCTGATAATGTTGTTGCCTTTAAGGCAGATCAGTACTGACATCGAATTTGGTTTGTCTGCAACAGATGGTGGACATGTCATACACAGCGTGGAGGTTCAAATAACATCGTTAATTCCAAATATTCAATTGTATAGAGGTAGTTACTTTATGGAATTAGTATTTGATTTTTGAATTAAGCAAAATCAGTAACTCGGAAACCCGTTAAATGAATGAAGTAGTTTTACGGATGCACACTAAATAATTACTAACGAGAAAACTCTATGAGCGTACAGAGATTTATGAGAAATGGTAGAAAATAAATTGTTGGGTTAGTGTATATAAAGCGGCGGCTTTTATTGTTATTCAAAAAAGCTAATGCATCCTTTGCTTACATTTAGTTAATTATAAACTACTTTTTTTGCATGAGCAGAATACTATTGCTTCAAGTCATTAATTGTTTACAAACTGTAACTAACAAATTCTAATTTGCATGCACGCATTCTAAAAGAATAGATGTTAAACCACATGGAGCTAAATCGATTTTAGTTGAACCGTTCACACGTTAGAGGTACTTTGCTGAATTTTGAGATCATAAACACTTACTCCATTTCTAGAATTCCAGATATTGTTACTCTTTAACGTAACAACATGTTTAACTGTAAATTAAACATTTTTTTTTATTCCAATAAAAAAATTACTTCAAGTTTTGGTTAAGTTACAATTACACAATAAAAAATATTGATTCTAAGTAATAAACATGAAAAATATAATTCGAATTTCTGAGTTTATCAAGATAATAAAAAACTGGAAGAAATTACATTTTTTACGCATGGTTTATTTAAAATCTAATAAAGATAAATTTGTAAAAGCTAAGCACACATGTGATTTACTTTTAGTGGAACGTACAGAGTGTAGGCAGTTAACTGTTAGGTTTTCTGTGTGCGTTGTCTATCAAATTTGTAAACATTTTCTTTTTGTTTAGAATTTTTTTATTCTTCAAAAACTAAGATCTAAAAACTTTAACAAATTATAAGATTATTCTATACGTAAACTATGTTTTATATAACTTAACTGGGGATGGACCCGGCTCGGTCCGAAACCTTGTTTGATGGGCCCGACTTACGATCACTGTATGTCCGATGTTTGGGGCGGTTACCTAGCCGGGTTGGACTAGGTTTAGGTCAAAGCTCGAGTTGGTCTGACCTGATTCAATCTCTAACAGAACTCTTCCAAACTTCAAACAATGTACTACTAGAATTACAGTGTCGATTAAAACAGCTATATTCAGCTCAGTATGTACTTTGTACATTAAACTAATCTTATGTCATTATCATTATCTTATCTTATTTTATAGAGTAGCATCTGATTGATAAAACTGGTTTCTAAATATCCAGTAGAGAAAAATTCGAATCTCAATTAAAGGATTTTTTAATTATTTCAATTGATTTTCTAATTTTTGTTGATAATAATTAGACACATTAGAGTTTTCAAATAAAATTTGATAATTAGTTTCTAACACGTGTTCCGCTACTGTGATGTCTTTTAATACGAATTCTAACACTTTTACCTGTTTCTCTAATGCATGCCCGACCTCGTGAACAAAAAATGCTAGAAACTCTGTCGGACTGAAAAAAATAACGTCTTTCACCGTATTTAAGAATTGGCTCAATTTAGAAAGTGATAATGTTATACTTTGACAAAAGTTTTCCGATACGATATGTTTAACCTTTAACGTAGACTAGATATGCAATAGTCAACGGTTGAGGTTTAGATTACGCTATTACTTTTGGTTTGATAAAAGTAACTTTTTAAAATGGATTGTGTAATACTATTTTTACTGTAGTTGGTTGTGAATAAAACCCTACTTAAAGAAACAACTCAGTGCACTAAAGATTACACTACCGACAGTTTTTGAAAATATTAATAGTGAGACAATCTGTTTAAGTATCTATCTGTGTGAGTAAGCTTTCAGTAAACTGAGTGTGCTAATGAACCATCTCCATTTCGTGTAACCAAAACGTTCAAAAATGATAACGAAGACTCCGTTTCCAATTCCATTATGAAATGAATATTTAGATGCGTAGTTTAATTGACTTAAAAACTCGTTGAGAGCGGGGAGACCATGCTGCCAAATAACAAATAGTTATCAGTGGTACCAACATTTTGGTTTCAGATGAAATGTAGATATAGCTCTCTTTTTAAAATCTTCCATAAATATATCAGCAAGAATAAGTGAACTCATTGCGGCTTCTTAAGTTTGCGAGTAAAATCTAAGTCTAACACTTTTGGGTAATAGGTACTATGTCTGTTGTCATTGTCAATGACAATTCGTCGTTTTACTGACCTGACTTGTTGTTTTCTCACCTTCATTTTATTTTCAATAACTTTCTCTTTAATTTCTTGAATTTCTGGTGTTGAATTCAAATAGCCTGTTTTTCCACGTCTTCTGCCTTTTTGTTTATCAGCGCCAATGGCTACAGCTCGAGGAGGAGGTAAAATTTCTTTCACCGAAATGTCGAGAACTGAAGATGAAGACGAGTTAAGACCAGATTTAGATTATTCTTGCATCTCTAATTCCATTTGGTTTTCGTCTTCAGCCTCGGGAATCGGCCTATCGGTAGCTAAAGCTGGTGCAAACTCCCAGTCTTTATAGATATGAGGATTGAAAGGATGGATGCCAGTCTTTTTGAAGGAATTTATCGCATTTGTTGGTACAGCATTCTTCAAATAAGCGTTATTGAGAAGGCCTGCTATTTTGAATTGGATTACTACTTTTCCTGAATTTTGACGGAGCCATAATTGTATTTCTTGGTCGAAATATATATGAAGAGGATGAAAAAATCTAACGTCCAATGGTTGAACGTGATGAGAACAGTGTGCAGGGAAGCAAACCACAACTACACCATTTTCTCTAGCAAACTGTAGGGATTCAAGACTCTTATGGCTACGGTGTCCATTTAGGAGTAATAGAACGTTATTCTCATTTGAAGCCTTTGTATATCTAACAAAATGCTTAAGCCATTTACAAAAAATTCCACTGGTCATCCAGCCTTTTTCTTGTGGGAATGCTATGCTACCAGTGGGAGCATCGTTCATCAGCTCCTCGTTTATCCTTTGGCGAGGGTAAATAAGAGCAGGAGGGGCGTAGTTGCCTATGACACTCATGCAGACACTACGGTTACGTGCTGCCTGCGCTCTGCACTACTAAGTGCACCAACTTGCTTACGACCTTTTGCTGCATAGATTTTTTGGCATTTCGTTTGGACCGTTGTCAAACCCGACTCGTCCATATTATAAATATTTTCGGGGAGAAAATTGTACTTCTGCAGAGTATTATCTAGTGCCTTGTTAAAAGCCTGGGCTCTGGTTAATAATGTACTTTCTGGGCTACGCAAAGATATTTGTGGATTGCGCTTTAGGAATTCTTTAATCTATTTCCAACCTGCTTTTCGATTAAACCTATGATTGATGTTATTTTTTTCGGCTACTTCAAATACTATCCGCCGCAAATCTTTAAAAGTTAGTCCAAAAAAACGTGTTTCCATCTCAATAATATGCACTGCAATCTCCTCTTCGATGGCTTTAGAGAAAGTTGCTCTTCGTTCTCCCAAATCACCCTTGGAAGCGTCTTGTTTATCCAAACGCCTTTGCAAAGTTGTTTTGGCAACCTTGAAAGTCTTGGCAGCCAACTTATAGCCCATATTGTGGTTTTTCACATTCGGAATAGCCTGTTGCATGTCTTGCTCATCCCACTGTTGTCTTTTTTTGGATGCCATTCCTATAAATGAAAAAGACTTGACTTTCCAACCTCTCTGTGATAAAGTAACTTGGTCCTAGACGTTTCTATATTTCCTGAGGTTTAATATGTTTTTACAGTACTACAGAAAACTTACTTTTTTATTGTCTGGCCATCAACTATAACTGATGCAAGATGTTTAGTGTAAAAGATTTGTTCTTTAGCAAAACAGCAAACAATTTTTTGAAAGTTAGTTTCTATGTCAGTTTCATGATGCTTCTGTTTTTGTTGCATTTAAAGTAGCTCTATTTTAAGATTAAAGCATCCGTTTTAATCCACAGATTGTTGTACGTATTTTTTTTTGGGCAGTTGGGAAAACGCATTCTTTCTTATACATTTTTGTGATTTTAAGAATTATTTATATACATATATCGTTTCCTTATTAGTTTTTCGTTTTCTAATTTTTAATTGTTTCGTTGTAATTTTTTGGTAAAAGTCTTAGTTATCAAACGTTTTAGAAAAACAGCGATCACTTTTTTATAAGACCGAACTAAGACTTATAATACCGAAAGCTTCCACAGCCGGAGTCTATACTAAAATGAGAACGTCTTCCGCGTTTGTGACCGTGTCATTGTTGTAACCGTAGTTTCCAACTTATTGATGATAAGTGTTTATTATCCACTTATTTCCAATTCCAATTCCTCAGCTGTTGTTTTTAGGGAATCTTTTGAGACAGGTAGTTTGGAATCATCGATTAAAACTTAAAGTATGGTTCAGATATGTCGATGACACGTTTATTGTTTGGTGTCATGGTTATCTCGAATTGTCTAACTTTCTTGGTCATCTAAACTATCAACAACTAGATATCAAATTTACTATGGGAATTGAAACTAATATTTCTCTCCCATTTCTTGACGTTGTTGTGACTTGTAAGCCCGACGTACTTCTGGGTCATTCTGTTTATTGCAAACCCACCTATATGGATAAATACCTTCATGCTTCGTCTCATCATCATTCTGCACAGAAACGTTCTGTTATTAAATTGTTTGGTTCATCGCACTTTGGTGAACAATGGTTATATGAAGCAAGATGTTCATACAGTTATTAATCGTAGTCTACATCCACGTGCTGGATTATCTAAGGACATTTTTACTTCCAAATCCAATCCGAAAATGACATTTTTACTTTACATTCACAAGATACAGATTAAATAGAGAAACTTCTTCGTAAAAACGGTATTAAACCCATGTTCAACTCGACAGGCTAAAATCTTTCAGATTCATCCTTCTCCCAAAGACAAATTACACTTTCATTTCAAGGTGTATATTAAATTTCTTGTTCATGTGGTTGAGTCTACATTGGTGAAACTGGTGTACGATTGCTGAACATCATTTTACTGCAGGTCACAATATAGATTTTGATAAAGTTTTGGTGATTGTACAATTTCCATTCTTCTTCAATGGGAAAATCCGAGAAAGCATAGAAATCATCAAACACCTCAATAACTTTAATCGTGATCATGGTTTTGATCATTATTCCTTTATCGAAAACACTTCCCAGCTTAACCAGCTGTGACAATACAATTCTTCTTAAGTCACTTCTATGGAGTTTAGGATCTGGCTTGGTTCACAAGTTGATTACCTAACTTTTGAAAGGTTTTTAGTTAGATTTCGGTTGCTTGTTTGAGTACTTCAATTTCTCTCACGCCCTGTTGAAGTCCCTTACAAATTTTGGCAGAACGTTAACAACTTTGGTTACAACAATGACACGGCCCAAACCCGGAAGACGTTCTCATCTTAGTATAAACTAAGATTTGTTCGCTTCTTGTAATAAGTTTTGACTAGTCGTTGACACTTTGCATAACTTTAGAAATAGTCTTAATATTTACAAAAACATTTGTTTCGTTCAAAATGAGGCACATAATCTAAATTTTTTTAGATAGTTAATACGAGGGTTGCTATTTATGTATTGAGAATAGAAAAAACATATAAATTTTATTAAAAATTTTTTTTTCAAAATAATCGTTTTTAATATGTATATCTTTTGCATGCGATTAAACCACCCTTCAAAGCACTTTGTGCAGTCAGAAGATGATAGCTCTAAAACATGCGTTTTGAAGGACTCTACCGCTTCTTCGTGCAATGAAAATCTTTGTCCACGCAGTTTATCTTTAATTAGTGGACACACGAAGAACAAGTCGGGGCTGTAAGACGGACGACCCATCAATTTAATCTTTTGTGTGTCCAAATACTCATTCGTTTCATGTGATGTGTGTGAGCTTGCATTGTCGTGTTGCAAAATGATTCGTCGTTTTGGGTTGGTTTCTCTCAATTTACCAAAACCTTCAGGCAAACAAATGGTCGTATACCACGTTGAATTAACGGTCTTTTAATTTTCGAGAGCTACAGTTGCCACATGGCCGGTTCGTAAAGAAACATGCTACCATTAGCTTCTTAACGCTTCGAGAACGAACTAGTTTTCTTGGTTTTTCTTCACACTGAAACACCCAAACTAACGATTGGTTTTTTCTTTCTGGCTAATACGCATAAATCCACGTCCACAATGCTATAAACGGCTTTGGATGCACCACAGTTGTATTTTGTAATCTTTTTACGACACCAATCGACACGAGCATTTTTTTGAGCCTCAGTCAACAAATGTGGAAATCGACGCGCACACAGCTTCCGAACATGCAAATGTTCGTGCAAGATCTTATGTATGCTGGTCATACTAATGCTTAAACCTGTCTTGATTTTGCGATATGTCGATCTTCTATTTTCCGGTACAACGACCGATTTTGGACGACCTTCTTTAACTTCGTCCATGGGCCAAATACGGTTAGGTTTGAATTCAGTGTACCAGCGATACAATGGCTGTGGATGACGCTTGATCGTCAAAAATTGAATTCAGTTGATGGATGCATTGTTCTTAACTTAGACCACGTCGAAAGTCATAATAAAACATAGCTCGAAAATTTAATTCCATCTTTTGGCCGAGATGATTTTCAACTGTAAACAACACAAATAGTGCTCACACGTCAAAACGTTCTGAGTACGTATAATGTCAAAAATGTCAAACGTCACGATGGCAATATTAGATTTCACCTGACTACAATACCAGCGTTGCCAGTTCTCAATACATAAATAGCAACCCGTAGTTATCATTTTCTGTGTGACTAAATATTAGCTCATTTTGCTAATATATTAACTATGAGTGAGAATGTGTGTTTTTATACTTATCAGTTATTCTAACTGTTTCTTGTTTTCAATATTATTTTCATATTTCACTTAATTGTTTTGGCTCGTTTCGTATTTGGAAAAGGAAATTGAATAAACCGTTACGTAAACTACATCGAACGATATAATAAGATGTTTGTGTTGCGAAAAGTGACGTGATTTGCTTGGAAGCCAGGAAACAATAAAGTATTAACAGTTAAAATGTTAATTTTGTCGCTTCTAAGTACGTCGGATGAGTTACATTTCTAAATGCAAATTATGTTGTATTTGTGTGTGACTAAATACTGATTTCAGATTGACACCATAAAAAATTAAAAAGATTTTAAACGGTTGACGTTAATTTGATACGTTAACGCTCAAATAGTTATGTCACTTTTTGCACCATTAGCAAAGAATGTTAGACTCACTGTTAAACATCTCCGATAAAGGAATTTTTTATTCATAAGAGTTTGGGTTTTAAACTATAGAATAAAGACAAAGATCGTGGGGAGTTATGCGTCACGCAACTATTCATATGTCATGCAAAGAAGCAGAAAAAAGACAAGTGACAGTAAATGTGTGCAAAACTGTCATTCATTTTAGTAATGTCCTTGTTGGACCACAAAAATTTACGGTATTCATAAAATCGAATATGATTATATTTGATAATACGATTTATAACGAGAATATGTCTTAATTTCAAATATTTGCGTCGTTATTGACATTATTTCCGTCCCTTCATACGGTAAGGGTTAATGTTAACCCATTCGCAGTTCGGTTGTGGCTAATTATTTCGGTCGGAAGATCATAATCCCTCCGTATAATGGGTTAGTTTCCAACTTATCAAATCCTGCATCATGGCTGCCATTTATAGACATTTTCTAATGCAAACTACTAAAATGTCACACTTAGTTTAGCAAAACTAATTTGCAAATTTTAAATATAAATGCTTCGGATTTGTTTACTAATTATTCGTTTATATTTCCTATGCAGCGTATATACGAGAAGAATCTCGGGTACGGAGGATGCTTTAGCTTTAGGTAATAAGCATGATGATGACATTAAAAATTGAGCATCTTTGAATACGATAGTACGCGTAGCACTTGTATTTACCAGTTTAAGCAACACTGAAAAAAGAAAGAAAAACAATGGTCGTGTTTAAAATGAAACTTGTTAGTTACGGTTGTATCCCACCTTTACTTGTACACCACGTAATAATACTTAAAAGCAATTATATACGCTATTTCCTTTTCTGTTTAACCATCAGTACGAATTTTAAAAATAATGATAGAGGCAGTTCATCAAGTTAATTCGGGTAATTATGCGATTAACATTTAAATTACACAGTGATTTGTTAAGTAGAATGGGACAGGAAGTGACATTTCTTTATTTTGTACGGCAAAAAAGAACTGAAAACGCTTCCTCTAAACCCAAATTAATGCTTCACTTTATTTATCTTTAAAAGTTATCGAGGTAAGTGCAAGCTTAATTTAGTTTTCACCAACTTTGTATACAATTGTTTTAAAACCTTTCTAATTGGTATCGTTTTATAGAAAGCTATTTTCGTTGATTTAACACAAGCATTGACACTTACCTAAGAATTAATTAATTGTATAAAACGAGTTTTTCGACGTCTTAATTTCGACGAACACGAAAATTAACAAATTATTTTTAAATTGTTTAAATTGGTACCAATTAGAAGCTTTGCATTTTTATTATTGTTTCTACATATTTTGTAATGTCGTTAATTTAAGTTTAGCACAGTTTTAAGAGTGTCTTTTTATGTCTTTTGTTTTTGATTAAAGTTTTTTATTGTTTTGAAGGTAATAGTATAATAAATAAAATCGTACAAAATATTTAAAATATTTTGCGGTGTAGGGGAGACTTGCCCAGTACCGGACACCTTCGTGTACTAATTCGAAAGTAACAAATATTTATTTATCACAAAAAATATGATTTTCCATAAGACAGTAGTTTAAGACATGAAGCAAACACATGAAAAACTTTTCAAAAATGGTTAAGAAAAAAAAACACTTTCTCAGTACTGGACACTTTTATAAGTCATTAATTATAATTATTACTATTTCATGTGTTATAATAAAACAGAACATGTTCAAAGTAACGACGCAATTTTCACACAGAAAATAAGATTTTCTTGAATCGTGCAGGCCACATGCACTGAACTCATTCTTCAATGGTTGTTTCTTTGCAGATGATGCACTCTGTAGTTTCTTCGTCAGTTTCTTTGGCTGAGCTTTTTTTCTGTGCACCCGTTGACCCGAAAAGGTTTCTATCAACATGGTTCTTTTTTCGTTTCTTTAGGTTTATCTGCTCAGACTGTTTCGCATGTTTTTCTCTAGTTAATTGCATTTTTCTATTTTTCTTTCAGCTACTTTTTTAATCTTGTTTAGAGATTTCTTTAAATTTTCTTCAAACATATTTTTGTAAGGACCGAGGGGTGAATATCTGACCAAAATTTTGTACACCATAAATCCTTTTATGTAAATAAATACGAATCTATGGCTAGACGCATTAGTTTCAAAAAACCGACAGTACCTGCATTCTCTGGATCCTTCTCTAGAAGTCTAATTACATCAACTGAACCTATTTTGTCCGCGACGTCAAAATTCATCCTATCTTCTAATTTTAAATCGGATATTGTTAAGGAGTGCTTGTCTTTAGATTATTCTGTAATTAGTTGCTTCAAATGTTTAGACGTTGCAAAAAAATTTCCAATTCTTAACGTAATTTTAGAGTGAAGAAGTCTAGTTCGTAACTTAGTAGCTATGTGCACGGTGTCTTGAACATAGGAAGTGCAATCTTCTGCATCGAAACTGGCTTGGAACCATTTCCATTCTGGCCTTGATGAGCCCCCCGCACAAGGCAACTGAGCAGCTTGCCTCATCGTTTTCAAAAGGCGCGTGTCTCCATCAGATGCAAAACCCAATACAATAATGCCTAGCTTTTTGAAATTCAATTTAATATGTTGCCACCTTTTCATAACATCATCCGCAGTAAATCGGTTATTCGTGCCAAAAATTGAAAGACGATATCCTGGTGCAGATGGCGACAATGGTTGGACCATTACAACGTAGGCATAGTTTGATCTGATACTATTTTGAAAATGGTCCTGTATTCTTTTTGCAAAAGTTGCTTTAAATGAGTCTGTGACAGGTATGCCGTTGACTAATGGCATAGTAAATCCTATTAGTTTATTAGTCTTAGAATAATATTCAATTTTACTGCTCACTCTTGTTGCATCTTCGCTAATCCACAGAACCTTTGGTAAATTTCTCTGCTCCATAAATGTACAAACTCCATCAAAGTCGAAAAAACCTTCATCTGTTTTAAAAGTTTTTTTTTCAACAAATTTATTTATGCTACTTAAGGATGGTAAAGTGTTCCTCATATTTTCGTAGAGCGTTTCATACAGCAACCTCCCGCCTATGTAAAATAAATATAGCGAGAACCATTTAATTGTGTCATTATAAGTGTTTCTGTACTTTGACTTGTTTGAGTTTTTTTTATGTAAGTATGAAGTGATAGAAGTTTGATTTTTTATTTGATTCAGTCGTTTTCGTTTAGTTCTTTCTAATCTCTGATACTTCGGAGTTAACCATTTTGACGGATTTGATTAAATCATATTTAAGTCAGTAGGTGACTCTCTAAGCGAATTCTCTTTTTGGTTATCATGGAGAGTATCATGAATCTGCTGTACGACCTCTGAATTGCTTTTACATATATTTGTGTAACCTTCTTGAACTACTTGGTTGGATAAAATATTTATTTTTGGCTCAATTTGAGAAGATTTTATACACGAAGCTTCAAAAGGTTCTCCCAAAGGTTCTCCACTAGGTTCTCCAATAACTGTTGAAGTAAAAATTACATTCTCGGGTTCTTCCAAAAATTCCTCTAACTTTTCATCTTCTATGAGCTTATTATCGTCTATACTTTTTCTCGAGCTTTTTCTTTTAAAGTAGGTAGTTAACAGTTTTTGTTCATTCGATTTTGATTCGATTTTTCCCTTGCAACATGACGTCGATTCTTCGGTTAATCTTGTCTTTTTCGAGGTATTTTCCTTGTACTGCAGAGGACTAAGTTGTTGTCTCAAGTGTGTCATTAAATGTTTGTGGAAATTTCCGAACACCCATCTGGGAGCTAAGTTTTCTTTTCGAGGAACTTTTAAAATTTTATGCGAAGTCTTGCAAAAGCATCGCATTATGCAACATAGTTCATTTCTCTGGCCATATTTTGTTTCAAATATAATTTTTGTATAGTATTCCTTTAACTTCCTCCACTCATGAGCATTTGAACATTTTCCTTTTAACCAGTGTGACAGTGATTGAAACTTGACGATTCTCATTCATGAAGTTTATAGCTTTATTCTGACAATTACCTGAAAGTTAAATTGACGTTATGTATCTAAATCCCAATTTAAATACAAATGTGAATAAAAAAAGACTAAAAGTGACAGTACCTTCACCACTTTGATCTTCCGTTTAAAGTGTAACTGACTTTTCCAAATCTTCGCGGCTAGTTGATGGGCCGTGAATTCTAGATTCCCGAGTAGATTCTACAACTTTATTTTTATAATAGTATTTGTTTTTGAAGAAATCTGCTATGAGTGATATAGTCTTTTTCTGCCCTGGTACAAACTTGAAATGGTCGGTTTTTTGGTGGAATAACCCATAGTAGGATGCATAATCTTTTGGGTCAATAACCAAGAAAGCTGTTTCTCGCATAAAGACCTCCATATCAAGAACATCTTGATCGCAAAGTTCTTCAAGTACAAGTAGATTATTAAAACCGTTAATTAACAGAATTTTTTTTATCATGGGCGAAATCACAATTTTCAATGCAATTTCTGCCTCTGCAAAAATGTCTTCCGCTAAGTTTTCCATTGTAAATGAAAGAATCATACGTTGTCATATATTTGGCAAGTATCCTGCAAGAAAATAAAACAAAATATTTCAAATTTCCGCTTTCAATCCTCGTTTCAACCTAAAGTTGTTGTCTAATAGCGAGTTGCATGAAACTTCAATACCAGTTCAAAATCGGGGTAAAACGGCATGTTAAGCTCAAAATATTTCACTACAAATTGAGGTTATGTCGCTCCAAAATCACTTTTACTTTTATGTGAAATGATTAACAATAAGAACAAATAATTGAAATCTTACCTTCTAACTTGCATGACACACACAAAAACAACTAATTTAATCACCAATACCGCCAGTATCTACGTGAGTCTCGACGTGAGTTCAAACGTATAAACAAAATTAGTGTTATGTGCATGCCCAGTTTTGCAAAGAACTCATGTAAATCCTGGTAAATCTTAATAAATCCTCAAGAAATCACTTACATCCTCGTAAATCCTCATTAAATCCTCAACAAATCACCGAAATCCTCTTAAATCCTCAATAAATCACTTCAATCCTTGCTAAATCACTCTACATCCTTGAGGCTGTACACCATAAATCACCAGATATCTACCCCTCGGTAAGGACTTTCAGTCAAAATTTCAATTTTTTCACTTCTGATCGTCCTTTGAATATTTTCTTCGTAGCCTCATCTAGTACGGGAGAAATTTTATTCGTCTCAATTGAAAATGAGGAAGACTTGGAGTAGAAACCAGAAGTGTTTGGTGTAGCCGGAAATGCAGTTGCTACTGTGGAACCACTTGGTGTTGACGATGTGCAGGAAAGAAAGGCTTTTGTATAACTCTAATAAATTCGTAAAACTGTTGATGTAGACGGAACTGCATCTTTCACAGTCACTAGTTCTTTAGACGGAGAATTTTTGGTGACGGAAACTGTGCGACTTGTAGAAGTTTCATTTTTTTCAGAGAAGTAAGCTGCAGCAAAGTAGTCAAATCTGTAAAGATATTTTTCTTGAATGAGTAAAACCCTGACTTTGCAAGCTCCATCCTGCAAATAAGCTGTCCTAACCAAACCCGCAATGTCTCTTTAAGTTATTTTAAGAGGGCGATATTGGTTTATTCATTTAGCACATGCATCATTGTACGCAGCCTTAAAAAGTCTTATTATTGCACGGTCGAGTGGTTGCGTACTATAAGGAGAGATGCACGTTGTTTCTTGCATATAAAATAACTTGTAATTGCTTTTTGTGAACTGTGGCCATCTAAGATCAAAAGACCTGGGCTCTTCTTTGTTGGATTTACAGGAGCAACAAACATCTTTAGCCAGAGCAAAAATAAATTGGCAGTGATCCACCCACTTGCTTCACAGGCTAAAATACTCCTTCCTGGGACATCTTTCTATAATTCTACAGCCATTTTCAATCTCCCAAATACAAATAAAGTTGGTAAGAACATATCACCAGTAGCATTGAGTGATAGCAACGCAGTAACGTTTCTTCCTCTTTGTTCTGACGTTACTTTACTGACCTGTTTTTTGCTTTTTTTAAGCCAAAACCATGGCAGCATTTTCATATATCACCGACACAGTTAAAAATTCTTAAGGGGAAAAACTTACCTTTTGTTAAGATTTTCTCATACTTGTTTTTTGTTAAACCCGACGGTCCTTTGAGGTTTTCGCAACGACAGCTTAGAATGGCGACTTAAAAATTTGTAACTTACACCTGCCGTTTTTTTATCTTTATTAAATTGGTGTGGAATTTTAAGATGTTCAGCAATGTTAAATACAAACCCTAAAAAATTTTTTTTATTCATTGGCGTCATCTTGTTACCTAGATCAATTAAGTGCTCAACCAACCTAGATTCTAGTTTAGCTGAAAATGTCTGCTTGAAGCGCTCGTTTTCGGTGTCATATCTACATTTTCACCGTCTTTCAAAAGCCTTATTTTGTCAGCCAACGTGTTTTTTAGAACCGAAACTGAAACGAAGCTTCTCTTATTCAAATTTTGTTGATTAAGGTTTGGTCAATAGCCGTTTTCATTGTATCTTCAGACCAAAGACACCTCTTCTATTCTTTCGAGATGGTGTAAATTTTATTTATTTAGCGTATGGCCTGAACATCACACTACAATCAATTATAGTTAAACTGATCAGTCACAAATTAATGTCTAGGTTAGAAATATGTTCAATCGACTCTTGGGTTGCCATTAGAAAATCCTGTGGGTCGCTTTGGTAACCCTTCAGTGGACAGCTTGCACAATGTGTTTTACAGTTTGTCTTTCGACTCCACAGTCGTAGGCGGCAATTGGAAGTTTGCCCCATCTCTGCAAGGAGTCAGCTAATCTACCACAATTGGTTCTTAGTCGGTTAAGGGTAGACCAGATTTTTCAAGGGCAGTCAAATCCTTTAGGTGGGCTGGATATGCACAGCATGTCGCAACAGCTTGGAGCAACCTTGATTTCACATTCCTTCCTCCACCGAACATTCAATTCAGCACGACTTTGTATTTACTTTTGTACAGTCTTTGGGGGGTTCCTGGATCAGAATCGGTTTCTCTGGATATCAGGAACATCTGCATGGATTAGGAGTTGAGGGTTGTTTGCAATTTTTTTGTATTTTCTGAGTACAGCGTGCTGGTGAAGCTATATGGCTAAGTATGGGCAGTCATATTAATGGAGTGGCTCTGGTTGTCTCTGTTATGATACGCATTTTGTTATTTAGGAAAAAAGATGACACTTCTGATTATAAGCGACTTTCGGCGGGTTGTAGTTAAACACCCAGACTTTTTAGGCTTCGTTCTAGTCTCTTTTTGAGAGTCAAAACAAGAAGTAAAACATGACCATTACCGTATTGTCGTTTGTGAACCCAAACAAACTGAAGTTTCTCAAGACATTGCAGCTTGCATCTTCAGAGTGGTAAATGGCACTGTAGGAAAAAGTGTAAGGGACGATATCTATGTCTTTAGCGATTAGCGTAATTAACGTTCCTGGTCTTTGCGTTACCGCTTGACTGACTTTGTTATTACTCAGAGTAAGTGTTTGTGTCCTTTCCAAAAAGGTTGATCTTTGTCTTAGAGGATGTAATACTGGTAGCTGAGATAGAATTCGCTGAGCCTGAAACCTTCTTCTCAGTTCATATTACATGGATGTTTTTCCATTTTTACAGCTTCGCGGATTAGTTTGGGATAGTAGAAAAGAGTTCTGGCCAATACTTTAGTTTGGTCAAAGTTTAGTGTGTGTTCTTGGTTCCACACGTGTTCTGCTACTGCTGATTTTGTAACTCTGCGATATTCGCAGTCAGCCATATGTTTTTTTACTTTAACTTGAATAGAGCGTCCCGTCTGTCCTATATAACGTGATCCACAGGAACAAAAAACTTTGTAAACTCCGGCATGTGTTAGAGCTTGTTTGTCTTTAGCAGATGTAAACCAAATGTTCAAGGTATCTTTAGTCGTAAAAAAAAAATTATATGAGACTTCTGTTTTTGTAACACTAGGTTGTAGTCTCCATTTCTTGAAGTACTCACTAAGGGCTGTTAGGTCATTTGTCAGAGTTATTTCGGCGATTTCTATATTATTTTGGTCTGTTGCTAAGGTCGAATTGTCAGCATAGCTAAACTTACGTGATTTGGTTGTTGGCATGTCAGCAATATACATGCCGTTGTTGAGCTTCAATTGTTTACTCCATGTTATCAACGAGGTTGATCACTCTTTTACAAGCAATAGCTGGAATCGGCTTATGTATTAGTCTCTGTCTCCCAACGGTATTGTATGCTGCAGTTAGATCTATGAATGCTGCAGCTACGTTGCGGTTCTTTTAAAATACAGTTTCAATGTATGTTGCAAGAGACAAGACTTGATCCGTGCAGTTTCTTTGGGGTCGGAAACCTGCCTGCTCAACTGGGATATTTGCGAATATTGCCTGACTAGTTCTATTGAGTATTAGTCTTTCTAGCAACTTGTAGACCACGCTAAGTAGTACTTTTCAGGTTTATCATTTGTTTTGCCAGGTTTGAAGACAGCGATGATCTTAGCTCGTTTAAGGGATGATGGGGTGTTGTCCGTTTGGAGGGTATCTGTGAAAATTTGTATTGGCGTAAAATATGTTTGGAAAAAAAAGTTTTAGTACTCTAAAATACAATAGTGTTGGTGTCTGGTACTGGGAAAATGTGGGGGGACGTGTATTTAAATTCATCATACTAAACTAACGTTTTAAATTAAAACTTTTTTGTTTAGAAAATATTATTAATAAACAAAACAAAAAACTGGAGGTATTAGATAGAGGTTTTCTAAGATGAGGAAGAAACATACCTAAATCAAATTTGCCAAAACAACACATATACAAAAAAGCTCAAAAATGAGGAAACATTTGAACCAGTAAATTGTTTACGCTATTTATTTGAATAATTTAATTTATTTTACACTAAAAACACCAAAATTGCGGGTTATTCTCAGCATGCTTGACCAAGCACAATTTTTATTGCTGCAATTTATTAAAGATTGTAGTATTTATTACTGTGATCAAAACTTATTTAGTTGCAAAAAAAATTTAAATTGTGATTTAAGGATACGGAAAGCTTATCATGATGTATCAGTTAGTTAAAAACTGATTTTTGATAAGCACCTAAACGATGTTAAACATTCAAATTGAGTTTTAATTTAGTAAAATTGGCGACCCACTTTTTTTAAGATAATTTGTGAGAAAATATTTTGACGTGGTTACATTAATATTATTACAATGATAAATTACAAAGATAGCTAGTGTAAAAATAAGCAAGCGAGCAATTATTTAAGGTTCAAAGTTACATAAATAATTAATGAAGAATTTTAATATGTTCTGGAAGAGCTGTAGGAACAAATACATCGCAAACGGAGCATTAACACAACACTCTTCTTTTTATGCGCACTTTTCTTTACTGCTGATTTGTAAGACTCGAATTAGAATTAAACCTGTTATATTTACGTAACTACTTCCTAGTGATTCAGTAATTATAATAAATTGCGATAACATCCAATTATTTAAGCTTTGTAGTCATTGTGCATAAAATACAGCATGGGTGAAACTTATAAGAAAATACTTGAGTAGAAAGCGCCATATGTACAGGAAATGGTAAGTAATATTTTATTCTCTTTTGTCATGCCCAAAATTAATTTCGTCAAATATTAATAAATGACATACAAAATCTTGATAATATCGTTACAGTATAAAGAGACTTCAACAAGCACATTATTAATTAAACCAGTTTAATCTTAATTTAAAATCTGCGATTTTTGTGTACGCTCATTTGAGTTAATATTCCATTTATTAAGGAGTACCAACCCCATGTGTATAACCATTAACCTATTAAAATGCCGTGATAAAGGTATTCAGTTTTTTATGTGTATTAATCATAAACCGCAAACAACTATATTTAATTATTATTCAGATTTCTTAAAAGGGGGCCAAAAATACTGACGTCAGAAATAATCATTGATCTTGTCATAGATATACGCACTTTTCTAAACTTACGTAATAAATCATCAAAACTTTTCTGAAATATTTTTGCTTTTTCTTGAAAGCTTGATATAAATTAAGCTCTCGTCAGTCATTTTCTAGCCACCGGAAATCGATTTTTGGAATAAAACGTGGTTGACAACAATTTTTTTTAAATAAACAACAACGTATTACGTCACTCAGAATTAACATTTAAACAAATTTAACGCTACACAACATTGTTTATAAACTTTTTTGTAAATAAAGTTTTTTCTTGAATGATAATCTATTCAGTTTACACTAACTTGTTGATTAAAATGATTTGATTAAATCACAAAGTTCAATTTTTTTGAACATTTATAATTAGTTAGTGGTTTCCAAACTTAATCCGTCTACAGCGCTCTTAGGGTAATGGTGGGTAAAAGTACGCAGCTAGTGGTTTATTTGTTATATCTAAGGAGGTAATAAATATATTAACACACAAAATTTCACACAATGTTCTTTAATAGCTAATGATTCAATCAGGACAAGTTTGGTAAGCTTGCAAATAACAAATAAATTTTGAAATAATGTTTAAGAAAAAATGTCATTGGCGTACTTTTGGCTTCCTATAGGGTTAAGAGTACGCACTAGTAATGGTCATAAACAAGTGATTCTTCATGCCACCACTCTTTACAAATCCCACACTAGATCCAGTTGTCAGATTTCGTCCTCAGAAGAAGGTTGAGCGCTGCTTGTGCTCGGTTTTGGGTTTTCAATATCAAAGTTTAATAAACAGAAATTTTCGATGGTGCATTCTGGTTTTCAGGTTTTTATGTAGATAGTTCTTTCTGTAGTAGGACTATGCCTGATTCATCGAACGCATCGCTTAAGTTCAGATACTCAGCCAAAGTTTCATTATTTGTTTGTTCGGTAATTTCATCTGGATATTATGTGGTTTTCAAATTACTTTGTTGATCATTAAGTTCATCTGGATGGTCTGAAATATAGTCTGTTACTGACGAAGGTGCAAACAATGGTTCATTAATAACATCTGGATCAAATGGTTCCATATCGGTAGTCTTGAAAGCTTTTTCTGTCTTTTTTATTTTGGTTGTGGCCCTAAAAATAGTTTCTACATTCGTTAACCTTATTATTTGTCCCGGGTGTTGCAGGAAGAATTTTTCAGCTGCATCTATAAAAGAAATAAGAAAAACTGTTATAAAAAGTAGTAAATTACAGCTTTTTCTTTTTCTCAGCGTGCATTCGTTGATTCCCAGTTCTCTAGCGACTTTCCTCATACTCTTCCAAGCTTGTAACTTACGTTGAACCTCTGTTATTGTGCTTGCAGTGAAGAGTTGTCTGTCTGTTTTCTGTTTGTAGAGAGCCTCGCCACAATACCGTACAAAATGAGAACAACGTGTTGGTAAAACTCGTTCCTTTGGATAAGTTAAGAGGATGTCAAAGAACTTGTGAATTCATATAAAATAAATATTGTTTAAAAACTAAGATAAAACACGCCAAAACTACCACTCACGAAAAAAAATTGTTTGTGAAGACAAGAGCACGCAGTACCGCGTATTCTTGGTCACCTTTGGAGTGTTTTACAAAATCGCCGCTAGGTGCCAGCATCATGCAAACGCTGAATCCAAACTAGCCTCAAATTGTCGCCTAATAACTGCTCTTAAACACTATATTTAACTTAAAATTATAATCTATTGTTATGTGTCTTTAGACACATACGTTTTAAGCTCCTATTATTACATACAATAGTGACCAAAGTATATTTTATCTTGTGAAATCCAAGCAACGAGCAGCAGAGCGATGACAATATGGCGACTTCTGCTGCCGTTGTAAACACATTAAAACGTATCCACACAAGCTCCCTGCAGTGTTGCCAATTGTCTAAAAAATTTTTGTGTACTCTTACCCGACTGCGTACTCTTACCCACCATTACCCTACAGGTTTAGTATTTTTTCCAGACGTCCTATGTATACGACAGAAATCAAACATAGAAATCAAAACAACTTGTAAGATAAAGCTTACATATATTAAGAAACTATATAGAATTTGTGGAATTCAAAGAACCTGACTGTAATCCTCATTCTTGTTTCTTATCTACAACTTTGAAAAACTAGTTAGTATAGAAGAGCATTGTGCTTGACTCCTATGTTTATGTATAGTTTTTCAAAAAGTGTGGTTCTCGGTGGTCTATATAAGTTTTATGTATAATTTACTACGTCTACGACAGGTTACAGCAGGTTTAATATATATACCGATGCACTGTTTCCATCCCAAACCATTTTCGATTATAAACCTGTCAATCATCTCAAGTCTTAAGCTTTTTCAGAATGGAAGTTTTCAACGTTAATATTATCATCCAAAAAACTTACACAACGATAAGGTGTACGTTTTTGTTACTGTCAATAGCCTCATCAAATTTGTCAGATTGATTACTTTCCTGTATTAATTGATCAGTGAGATCCTGAGCTATAGATTGAATTACTCAGCTAATAGTGTTATTTATTCTTGGTTTGGTTTTAAATTGTTACTCCATTGTTGTCTTGGTCTTCTTACGCTTCTCTTAACCCAGAGGAGGTTTATTCTTTGCAATTCTAATCAGTCTATTCCGTTCCTTCAATATACGTATTGCATTAACCCATTACGATTTCCGCTTGAGTGTCCGTTTTTCTAATATTTTTGCTTCTCTCTCTATCCGATATTGTCTTGTCGGGAATTCTTCGCAGTACTTTCATCTCTGTTATTTCTAATGATGTATTTGTTTTAGTGGTGTCAGCTGGTTTCCGCTGTGTAAGTTATGATCGGTCGTACTGTGCTTCAGTGACGGTTTTTCCGTTTGGTTATTTAGTCAATGACCCACCAAAAAATGTTAAAAAGTATGGTACCCTATATTAAAAAGATTATAAACGATAATAATCATTTTGCCTATTCCAAAGACAAATAAATTGACCTTAAATATACATTTTTTATTAAGTTAGATTATGTGTTTAATGTTCAAATATTGAAATGACCCTCCAGCAGTCACCACTGCTGTGCTTTTGTATATTTTTGATCTTGTTTTTATATTCAAGTGCTTGTTTCTTCAGATAGTATCATTTAGGTATCTTACAATTTTATTAGCTCTCATGATCTGTTGAAAAACTGACTTCTTTGTTGACATTACCGTAACTAAATATCTCTATTCCGAGATACTTGAATGACGTTACCTGTACAATGATGCTCTGATTTACTTCATGTTTACATCGCAGAGCCTCCTTAGATGTTGCTATGCATTTAGTTTTTTTTGATCAGATATGGTCATGTTAAATGGTCTTGCCGTTAAAAATCTTTAAACTTCTTTGCAGATCGTTTTTATTTTGAGCAAATACAACATCATCACCTTAGCAGCATATCACACATTCTTGACCACCAATTTTGTAACCCCTACTAGAACAAACTTTCTTTATAGTTCTGTCCATAACATATATTAAATAATAATAGGCTTAACGAATCCCTTTGTCAAATTCCGTTGTTTACAGATATTTTGCCATTCAGTCGTATTTGCATTCTGTTTTCGGAGTAGATGTTTTTGATGGTTTTTACTATATTTTTCGGTATGGATTGTGTAAAATATTTATGACATCTTTTAATTAGACTTTATCAAAGTTTTTTGTAGACCAATAAAACCTAAAAATCCGGGTTTTTTGTATTCAATTGATTTTTCGATTACTTGTCTTATAATGATAACGGCATCTGTGCAAGATCTCTCTGTTCCAAACCTTGTAGTTCTTCGGCTAGTGTCGTGTGTTGATTAATTTTGATGGTACTTAGTTTAGTTACAAATTTGAGCATGACGTTCAAGAGGTTTATTCCTCTGTAGTTAGCTGGTACTTTGCGGTCTCCTTTTTTAAACATAAGAATCATTGAGCTTTTTTTCCACTCGTTTGGAATTTTCTGTTTTGAAAAGATTTTATTAATCAGTTTTGTTACTCTTGTTCTCTTGTTTTCCAAAAACTTCGACTTAAGCCAGTAAAGTCTGTGCAAAGACTTTTCTTGCCAAAAAATTAAACAAACAGCAAAATCTGTTTGAAGCGTCAGTCGGTCTTAAAACTTTGTCAAGCTACAGCTTCCTCGATTTAATTTAAGAAAATAGTAGAGTATCATTATATGGCCGAGCCCCAAACATATAGATCGCGTGGAAAATCAGCACTAACATTTTTTATACCCCATTTAATTATTTATAGACTTGGTAGCTTCTTGTACTAAGTTGTGACTAGTCGTTGACACTTTGCACGACTTTAAATGTATTTTTACCATTTACAAAGACATTATTGTCTATTTCATTTAAAATGAATCAGAAATCTTATGCAAAGTTTTTCAGATAGTTAATACGAGGGTTGCTATTTATGTATTAAGAAGAAAAAGAACAAACAAATTAATTTCATCAAAAATATTTTTATTACTTCTCAGAATAATCGCTTTTAACGTATACACTTTTGCATGCAATTGAGCCACCCTTCAAAGCACTTTGTACAGTCAGAAGATGACAGCTCTAAAACATGCGTTTTGAAGGCCTCCACAGCTTCTTCGGGCAATGAAAATCGTTATCCACGCAGTTTATCTTTAACTACTACAAACAAAAAAAAACAAGTCGGAGTTGTAAAGCCAATTACCCATCAATTCGATCTTTTGTGTGTTCAAATCCTCGTTTGTTTTATGTGATGTGTGTGGGCTCGCATTGTCGTGATGCAAAATGATTCGTCGTTTTGGGTTGGTTTCTCTCAATTTACCGAAAACTATAGGTAAGCAAATGTTCGTATACCATGCTGCATTAACGGTTTTTTCATTTTCGAGAACCACATGACAGATTTTCGTGAAAAAACACGCCACTATTTGTTTCTTAACGCTTCGAGAACGAAAAACTTTTGTTGGCTTTTCTTTACATTAAAACTACCATTTGGCCTTTTGCTTCTTGCTCATACGTATAAATCCACAACTCGTCCCTTGTGACGATGCTGTACACGGTTTTGGATGCACCACAGTTGAATTTTGTAATCACACACGGCACCAATCGACACATGCATTTTTTTAAACATCTGTCAACAAATATGGAATCCAACGCGCACACAGCTTCCGAACATCCAAATGTTCGTGCAAAATCTTATGTATTTTGGTCATACTAATGCATAAACATGTCTCAATTTCGCGATATGTCAATCTTTTTCAATTAGTTTTTGCACAGCATCAATATTTTCCAGCACAACGACCGATTTTGGACGACCATCTGTAACTTCGTCCATGAGTAAACTACAGTCACGTTTGAATTCAATGTACCAGCGATATGGAGTAGCTGTAAATGGCGCTTCATCGCCAAAAGTTGAATTCGGTTGATTGATGCACTGTTCTTGAGTTAGACTACATCGAAAGTGATAATTAAACATCGGATAGTAAGGCAAGAAAAAATACCAAAAAAGGTGGCACAAAAGGCTATTAAACTTGCCAAAAAGGCAAATATCTATTAAAATTCACAGTTTATTTTTTTGTTTTACAATGTTTAATAAGTGCATTTTCCCAAGCACAAATCAAATATTTTTCAATATTTTGACCAAGAAGCTGTTGCCTTTTATCATTTAAAATATTTTTATAGAAGGAAAAAGTTCTTTCGACATCACATGATGTTAGTGGAGCAAATTTTAATGCCCATGTTTCCGTTATTGTTAAAGATATTTTCTGTTGATGCTTCATGACCTCCCCTTTCCGAATTTCAGTCAATTCTTTAAAGAGGTCAAAGGAAGGGTTTTTTGATGTGACGGAATCCAGTTTTTCATAATTTTTCTTCCTATAGTCCCTGGACATGCTCTTATAATTGCTCTAATTCTTTCGAATGTAGCGAAATATTCGGTTATTGCGGTTTCGCTTTTTTCTAGCTTCTTTAATTCGTCAGGAACGCCGGAAAAGTGTGTTTTTATAAAAACTAGTCCTCTTTTAACAGCTTTGTCATTAAACACTTTTTGAGATTAAGCAATTTCTGCAGAAGCCGGTTCGGCAAATAATTCAACCACCTGAAGTAAGACAATTCAATTAATGTTTAAGACAATGTCCGATTATAGTATGAACTGTACCTCTTTAATTTTTTCAAAATGTGTGGCATAAAAAATGCAAGCAGATAACCAAGTTCCCCATCTTGTTATGATAGGTTCCGGTGGAAGTTTAACATCTGGAAGTTTTTTTTATAGGCCCTTGCCCGTAATGGTGGTTTCACAAAAACCTGAAACAAGATCCAATAATCAAAAAAAGAATCTAATATGTTATATTTACCTTTTTGGTGGCAGAAATTAACTTGTTTACTATTGCAAACTCGTCTCTAATAAGTTCACGCACCCTATGTAAAACATGTGCTAGACAAGTTAAATGTTTTAAATTCGAATAAAATATTTCGAATGCCTGAGCAGATTTGATCATGTAAGGTGCTGCATCGGTTACGAATAAGAGAACATTTTCTTTTTTTAGGCTATTGGGATACAGAAGTCCTAGAAACATAAAATTATATAATTGTAATTAATAGATTGGATTATATTAATCAATCATTAAAAAAAAATTACGTAAACAATCATCGAAAAAATTTGCAACTGTTTTGTGATTGGTCTGTGGAATTTCTTCGGATGCTAGCAAATGAGCTTTTCCTGGTTCTAGTTCAGACAATTTACCAACTACAAAATTTGCTATATATCGACCTCTGCAATCGGTTGTTTCATCAACCGAAGTCCAAATGTAATGGTCGCCAATGTCATACCTTATTGTCTGTATTTTCTATAAAAGGTAAACCAGCATTTTGAAAACTATTAATACTTTAATTAAACTGCTTACCGATTGGTAACATATGTCTAAATAATTTTTTCTCAGAGTTGATTCATCTGGAACAACTTGTTCGGTGTATTTTTACAGGAAATTGCGAAAATGGATATTATCAAGTTTTTTAAAAGGAATTTGAGCCGACACCAATGCTTCGCACAAATCTAGAGCAAAAAGTGTTTTTGATGGGCCAGGTTTATTCTGTTGATCTTTTATAACGTTTTTTAACAATGGTTGTTCCATAGTTTTTTTAATATTTTTTTAAATGTAAACCGCTACTCAAGTGTTGTTTTACATGATACTTTTTAGTAGCACCGATCTAAAATAATACATATACTAGTAATTTAAAGCATTTAAATTAAGATAATACAAACTTACTGATTTTGAACAAACTTGACAAAAAAGGTTTTCCCCGTCGGTTGTTAAATTATTGTCCAATTTACTTCAGTTGTAATAATTTTCAAATTTTGATTGTTTATTAGGTGGCATTTTTTAAAACTTACTCACAGCACAACAGCAATAGACTATCACAGTGTGACAATATCACAAGTATTTATTACAAACAAAGAATATTTTAGTCGTGTGTTTTAGTCATTAAAGGAATCCCACCGGACAGAATTAAAATTATCTATATTTGTTTGCTTTACTTAGGTACTGAATAGACCGATAAAATATGATTCATTCCGAAATCCTTCCGGTTTTGTAAAAAGTGTTCTGTTAAGCCTGTCATTGTACATAGTATAATCCTAGTATAAATTGTTACAATAGTTCTTCTCTATAAGCGACTTTTGTATTTAATGTTTTCTGAAAACCATTGTTTAACAAAACATGAAAATCCCTGTTGTTATTTATAGGTTCGTGGTAAGACCTTTTGAGCAAAAATTGTTAATTATATTATTGTATGTAATCTAAGTAAAATTCTGTAATGCGTTATTGTCATCTACCTATTTAAACACTGTTTACACAAACTTTTCAAAATTTATATGTAAAAAGGCAATATAAAATAATACTCTTTAAAAAGGCAAAAAAGACAAAAAATTACACAAAAGGCAAAACTCCAGGCATTTGTCTGACTGTCCGCTCTTTGAATTCATCTATATACATATCATTTGATGATTCCGGCTGTGGTTCAAATTCTTCCAAAATCGTCTCTTTAGAATGGGTTTTTAGAAGAATTGGGATTGGCAGGCATTTGTTGTAAAAAATGGTCTTAGAGCTGAAGGGATATTAGAGTACTAAATTGTATGTTTACTTTTGCTAGAGAACTGGACGGCGAAAGTAATATAAAAGAGACAGCAAAGTTTGCACCAAACCCTGGGTACAGCAAATGCCATTGATTTGCAGGTTCCTTTGACCTATTTGGTCAAGCTACTGTAACAAGTAGTGCAACAAACTGTTGAATTTCAACTTTTGTCCTGATCGTCAACTTGTCAATAAAAATAAAATGTATATACAATTTTGAGAAGTTCATTCTTTGTCCACATATCAGAAGCTATCCAGATGCTTTTTACATTTGCATGGCATAATTAAAAGCATATTTAAAAAGCAAAGAAGACAAAAAGTTACATAAAAAGGCAAAATAGGCAGGTTCCAGGCATTTCCTGACTATCCGCTCTTTAGTTATAATAAATCATATCTCAAAAATTTTCAGTTAATTCCATCTTTTGGCCGAAAAGAAATTTTCAACAAAATAAAAACTGTCAAATTGGTAACCAAAATTGTTTACGCATTTTTGTATGAAGTAAGCAAAACTTTAGCAACTTTAGTTACTAATTTGATATAGTTTAAATTTTGGAAAGTGTTCTTAATAATAATAAGTTTTCTATAGTTTGTAGTAGAAGAAACAAGTTTTTCTATTTGATTTGTTTTCTTGTTCCAATGTGTGATTTTTGTAATGTATTGTTTGTTTATTTCAATTTACAGTTTCAAATAGTTTTTTTGATGTTTTATTTTTAGTGACTAGCTATGGTCTAGAGCAGCAATTCTTAACGTTTTTAGACCACAACCCTCAAAATGTAAAAAACAAGAATATATTGCGACAGCCCAACCCAAATAAAATTATTTTAATTTTGTTTAAACTAATTTTGCGGCTCTCTTTCATATCACCGCCCCCCAGGTTAAGAATCGCTTATGTAGAGTGCAGAAAATTATCTTGTACATTACTGGTTACCATTTTTTTAATAAATTAAGTCTGTGTTTTGTATTTTACTTACGTTTCAGCATTATGTAACAATACTTTTTTCAGTCATTTTTTTCTGCAACATCTGACAAGCTTTTTGTAATTGTATGATTTGTGTTTTTACTTGCTTACTGCTCAGCTTCTTTAGTTTCTCGGTTAGTGTCATTATTTTATTACTTTGATAATTTGTTTAATGGGGTTTTTCTTTATTTGCAGTTTTTTTTATGATCTTACCGCGTATTGATAAATATTCCTATAAAGTGTTTTCTGTTTTATTGAGAAAAATATTTAGGTTATTTGTATTTTTCTACTTTGGCGAAAAGGTATCAGTCGTTTTATTGAGATTGCCATCACAAAAATGCCAAATTGATTTCAGTTAATTAAAATTTTCTGAAAAGTTCATATTGTTCCTGCATTGTAATTATTCAAATTTGTTACCAAGTGTACGAAACTTATAAAATTTGTTTGTCAGTGTGCACATTTGAATTGTACAAATACGCAAATTAGATGTTGCGCCTGCAGTTACAAATGCGGCTAGTTTAAAAAAGTGTTACAACAAATATTGTTTCAAACGTAAATACCTATAATTTAAGGTTAATTTGGACGTTAATAAAAATATTTCTCATTGTATTGATAATCGTATATCGAGAAATTCTTCGAGATTCATGTCGTGACCAACGTCTCGTTCATCAGATACTGTTGGAGTTCATCCATCAAGCACTGGGTGTGAACACCTGATGAACAAGATAACAGAAGCACTTTGTAAAAACCTTTGTCTAACTGACCTTTTACATGGGTTTGCAAGAAAAAGTCGTTTATCTTAAGTGAGGGTTGAAATTACCTTTGACGGTCGACTTAAAATTCGGTCGCTCCGAACGTTCGGTCGCCTTTACCTTATCGAGATAGCCATCGCGATATATAAAACAATACGAAACATTACCATGGTTAATTGTGGGTTGTCAAGGTGTCGATTTGTAGACTCTAAGATGTTATCAAAAATAAATATTACGCGTTGAAATTGTACAAAATTGCCCGTCCTCTATGTCTAAAAACCTTACGACGAACTTAATAAGGACTAATTTAGAAAATGCTATGAAATCGATCTTGATAAATTTGATTGAGAGAGCCTAGTTCCGATTGCATGTTCCACGTTTGTTAGCGGAAGCGGAAAACTATGCAGATGGCATTCTAGTAGACATTTTACATGCACACTACAGGAAACAGAGTCTATTTCATGTCCAGTTTTACTGCCCACCTTTTATTTTTTAGAATTTTCTACAAATATCTTATCAATACACGAGATTTGCCAATTTATTTTAGTTATGCGCATTAAATATATTCTTGTTTTTTGTATCATTCGTAATATTTACTTTAACCATAGTTAACACCGAAACTATTGCCCAATAACGTTGTAATAATTACACCATATTCGACACGTACCTTCTCGAAAGTTTAAAATTATAGCCGAAACAAAAGTAGAAACCTTATATTAAATTTAACAGAAAATAGACTGCCTACAGCTTATTTCTTCAATTCATTTGGTAGATATAGGGTCAAAACATTAAAATATAATTGAAGTTATTTATGGAATGATGTTAATTGCTTCTTCAACTCATAGTTAAGTAATGAAACGGGGTTGTTCAATTATTACACTGACTTCTTAAGAATTGAAGTGTTTATAATCCGACACGCCACTTTAATTATATATTTTTTACATGGACGTGATTTAACTAAACTAATTTTAAATGGGGTTGCTACGATATATAATTATATATTTGTTTCTAAAACCATCAATTTTTGAAGTTACCTTTCGTGCTCGAGTACATCGATTTTAAAAGCAAAAAAATATTTTGTCATTTTATACACCTTTGCTTCATTTCCTGTAGTTTTTGGTTCCGATTTCAGCAAAATTCTGACCTGGTACTATCTTCTTTTTTAGGTATTTATCGTTACACCAATTTTTTTTTGTTAAGTACTGAAACTAGCTTACGTTTTACTTTTTTTTAACTGTTGTGTCTCAAACGATTTCCATAAAATTTTAATATTTCTAAATAACATAAATAAATACAATAACAAATTCAAAATATATTTTACGTCTAATTTCTTTAGCACGCTTCCGAATTAATCATCGATCAGCACGATTGTTCAATGTGGTTTGTGGCAAATTTTTTATGACTTTGTCACGGTCTATATAACTTAATTTGTTTAGATTTTGAATTTCCAATTTTTTTAACTTAATTAACACTTAAATTTATTACACTCATTTATGTTTTTTTCAAAACCAGTTTTTGTCACGCTGCTTAATGCGACTGTTTTTATCTACATTGGATATTGCTGTAGATAGAAAATCAGCAATAAAAAAAATTGAAAATACTACGGGTCCTGTTACAGAAAAAAAATTGTGAATTTCCAAATTTTTAAAAATTGCATTAAAATCATTGAGTAACATCATTATGATTTCTCAAATTTGATAATACTGAATAGATAATTTTTAATATGCAAACTTTTATGTTCTTGTTATTAAAAGAACAAAGATGAACACAATGAACACTCTCCACCCCTATTGACTTCCCACCCCGTCACTTTTCGTGGCATCGATTCCAGAAAGTGATCGATTTCTTCTAAAGCAATCCCAAGCAATTCATGCCGCAGTGAGTGTGGAGGATCTGCTAAGTTCCTCAATTTGGGTGACCATGGTAAGAGATTATCATTAGCGGGTGTTCCAACTGCTGAAGAAATGGAAGAATATGGGGTTATATCACCTCTTTAACATATCGCCGAGCGTTCATATTGCCTTAGATAAATATCAAACGGGACTTACTTCCATAGCCTATAGCACCTCATATTATAATCCCCACAGTGTGATGCACATGCCGCTCAACAGAAAATTGAACATTGTGCCGTTCCTCATGTCTTCGTTTGACCTTCATACGTCCATCTTGCATTCTCAAATAGAATTGGGACTACTTGATGCCATTCCAGATTCCAGTAGAGTCGCAACCTACACCACTAAAAACGTTGACGTCGGTGTTGAGCCGTCAATGGTAGCACAAGATATGACCGATAAATTTACAATTTGAAATTTCTGTTTCAATGATAAGCTGTTCAAAGGACGATCATCATTACCTAACCGTTGATCGGTGATTGATCTGGTACTGGAAAATCAGTCTCTTATTGGCATAAGTCCAGGATGGCGGTCCTGCACCTCATTTGTTTGCTCACCCAGTTCCTTGCCTACAACGATTCTGAGCTTCTCTACTCTATGTGTTATAACAGTGTATGGTAGTGGATTAGTTCCGGTTAAGACAATTTGCAATTTTCTTGTACCACCTTTACGTAAACCAACAATTCGACATCTGTCGATTTCGCTTGATTGGCGGTAATTTTTACGCTATCGCACTCTAGGCATAATCACACCCTTAAAACACGTTAAACAGAATAACCAAAGAAGATAACAATATTAACATTAACCATGACTCGCACCAAATAGTAGAAACGCAAAAAAACGTCAGATATGGCATTACCACTTGATACATTTGAATTAAAAAAAAATGTATTTTTGACAAAAAAAAATTGGGTGTCTGTGTGTGTGTTGTGTATCTGTGTGGCTGTGTGTCTGTGTGTAACAATGTACCCACGATAACTCTCGAACCAAAAGTCCTAGGAACTAGAAATTTGGTATGGAGCTGGCTTTTTATATTTTCTCGGTTCTATGAAAAAATGAGTCTGATAAAAAAACGAAAGTGGGTGTATTCGCTATTTTTAACAGTTTTTCTTATATAATTTTGTACATATGTAAATTATTCGAATTATTTTTACAGTTTCTTATAAAGATAATTTTTCCTAACAATTTATTTAAATAAAAATTTTTTAACATTAACAGTTTATCAGATACTCAATTTGTAATTTCAAATAAATTCACAAATATAATAGTTTCGAATCCTGCCTGCGACGATTTACTAATGCTAGGAAATCAATACAAACGTGTACATATCACTTCAAAATGGTTTTATGACAACATAACTTTAAAAAAATATGTAGACATTCTTCCATCATTCTCTATACTAAAGTAGTGTGGTGACTACACCAGTTTTTTTTGGAAGAAATTGACAAGTTTCTCGTTTGAAGTAACATGAAATTACGTGCGAATAATTTATTCAATTCATTCTGTTTTTTGTGTAAGTTTTCTTTTGAATATGATGTTTGATATCTTTTGCCTCTATTGGGCTTAAGTCAAATAATTGTGGTAGCCAGTTCATCATATCAATTTTATTAGCTGCCATCTACGATTTCACCAACTTTGTTCTATGACAAAGAGCATGATGGTCTTAGAGTATTAATTTTTCTTTGCCAAACAAGTCTTTACGACTAGTTACGTATTGTGCTGGAGTATTTCAATGTATTTAACGATGGTCATCATTCTACAGACGATATATACACAAACTCTTTTAGCGAACATGCAACCCTATACCATGACAGACGTTGGTTGGTTAATTGGAATTACACACTTTGAGGAAAATTCTTTTTATTTATTGATAGTGAAAGTCTATTCAGCACTACACAGCACTTTTTTCCACTGCTTTGTGGTCCAATTCTTCCAAAACAAACGATGAATCTTTGTTTTTTAAAACCAGTGACTATACAGCCGTGTTCTACATTCTCTTAGTCTAAAACTAAGCAGTCTTCCCTTCATAGTAAAAGTGCACACGCTTACACCTCTAACTTCAAACCACATTTTTATTAATTCGGTAGAATTCAGTTGTATATGTTCCAGACTTACTCTTCACAGCACTGCATCATCTCAAATTGAGAATTGGTCGTCCTCTACACAGTTTGTCGTCAATTTTTCTAAGTTCAGTGTACTTTTTAATTACCCTAACAACTACAGATTGATTATAGTTGACTTTTACGGTTATTTTGCTAATGGTAGTGGTTTGTTTATGCAGAAAAACAATTTGAAACCGTGCTTAGTTCTACAATATTGTTTGTTTCTTCTGAGATGACATTTTGTCGTTTTGACAACTCAAAGACGTAAATTTCGTAGAATTATTGTGAACATAATTATTCGAAGTCTAACTATTAGTAAAAACGATTCAAATAATTGAAATAATTTATTCAAATTTAAAATAAAATATTTGATAAGATCCTGAAATAAACGATAACCAAAAAATGCATATTGGTTTTTTAACTGAAATTGAGTGTAGCCGCAATGTATTGATTAAAATTTAATTTATCTGATAAATTTGTATAGTCGTATTTTTTTGGCTAAAAATTTAAACTTAAACTTTTCTGAATTATTTTTTTTTTAAGATCTAAGTTCTAAAACTATTCAAAATATTTTTCTTACATAATTTAGGCATCTGAGCACTTTTTTGCCAGATTAGAAAATATTAGATTACATGTTAAATATTTGATATAAAGATTTTTTTAATTCGCTACACTTATTTTGTATGAGAGCGTAATTTTCAAATTTTTCAAATCGCTGAAACCCATTTTTTTTAAATGGCACCCTCGATTTTTTTCAATTTCTTTCTTCTAACATCTACAGTTATGGAGATATTTATAAAGTTTCAATTAAATCACAACAAGCATTATTTTAATCGAGCAGGTTTATTCTAGTAAGCTTTGCTGCTATTAAACAAAAAACATAAAAATGGAGACCATTAAAAAACCAACAAAAATAAAAAATATTAATTTAACAAGTGTTTTAGGCACGCCTCAAGTCTTTACCGTGAAGATTCACGTACATTTTGTACCATATCGTGTGTGGCGTTAGAAAATGCGGTTCTTTCTCTGTTTTTATCTCCTCTTGTGTTGTAGGATCTTCTTGAAATGCGTAATCCTTTACGAACCCCCATAAAAAGCAATCCATGACAGTAAGATCTGTAGATCTTGCTGGTTATGGCACAGGACCTCTTCGTCCGATAAATCGATCACAATATTGTTCGTTTAAATAATAACGCACATTTCTAGCAAAATGACAGGGCGCACCATCATGCTGATATCACAGGGTCCTTTTTGTGTTTTCCAGAACATTTTCTAGTAGCTGTGGCAAAGAATTATTTAAAAACTCTAAATATCTGTCGGCATTTAAATGGTTATTAAAGAAATAAGAACCTATGATAAAATCATCTACAATTCCTTCTCATACATTGACCGTCCATCTATGTTGATGGTCCAAAACTCTTAAAATATGAGGATTTACATTATATGATAGTAATGAAAATTACATCGATTTACTCGGCCAGTACTATGAAAGGTAGCTTCGTCAGTAAATAAAACAGTGGATATAAAACTTAGCACCCCATTAAGTTTATTTATTATTCACACACAAAAAGTTCTTCTCGAGTTAAAATCCCCTATAATCAACGTTTGATGCAGTTAAATGTGATAAAGATGATATTTATGGCTTTTTAGTACTCTCCTCAACAAAGTAGCACTAATTGTACCAAGTTCTTCACTAATTTGTTTGGTACTAACATTTGGATTTTCAACTACAGGCTGCAATATCATGAAGTCTGCCTCTTCTGTTCTGACAGTTTTTCTTTGAAGAGGTTGAAGTTTACTGATCCTGTTTGTTCGAATCGAACCAATAAATTTTGTAATTCAGGCATACTTGAAGCACAGCGATCAGGATATCTTTTTTTATAAAGACCACAAGAAAAAACCAGTTTTTTTTACATTCACCCAAAATAACCACCATGTCCAGTAATTCGTTCTGTGGAAAATTTATTTTTCCGTCGATCGTTTGTTAATACTTATATTAACATATAATAATGTATCAAAAATAGAACGGTAATAGCCTTTATTACCAGTCTACTTTTGAACCAACAAAATTAAGAAATTTCTATTACGGCTTCATTTTTTTCTAACCAATAAAATCGTTGAAGAGAAATAATATTTTTATAAGGTTACGTAAATTGTATTGGTTGACGTTTTTAAATAAAAAAATTTACCTGTGCATAATATAATTAAATATTTTAATTAAGTTGTTTACAATAATTGTAGGTTAAGTAGCCAAATCACTAAAATGAAAACAAAATAATTTAGAGTCACCAAGTTGATAAACAAAGCTGACAAATAAAGTTCTTATTAGCAATAATTGTGGTACTTCATCTGACGATTATGAACACATAAATTGTTAATTGGTTTTTATCGATGATTTTCCGTTGCTTTTGCCGAACATGCCTAATATTAAAGTTGTGACGTTTGTATGTTATAGATAACAATAATTACAAACAGATTTTGGTTTATTACAATAAATAACAACGTATATTTTATGCAAAGCAATACTTATCATATAACTATATGATACTCGTGTACTTTTTTTGCATACATATCAAAAACTCGAAATCATTACGTATTTAAAAATAAGATTAACTAAGAGCATTTACCCATTGTTACTTTTATCGAAATTACCTTCTTCATCTGATCCAATGCTTTTACATCTTCACCAATTACAATGTGGCATGTTATCTTATAGTTAAAACTCTCACAAATCGATAATACTAACAAACGATTATGAATTTCTCGTCAGTTCTGTGTGGTACATACCAGATTCTTTTTTTGAAATTGCTATTATATTATATTATATACACTAAACTACAATATCGTGGCATTTTTTGTACTCAAACCCAATCTGTCGTAAGAATCTGTTTATGACATCTGGTTCCCTGTTGCAATTAATTTTCACTTACATTTTCCGGACTAAAATGTTCATTGTTAAAACTTTCTTATCTTAGTTTTTACCGTAGATTTATCATGTTTCTTGGTCAGCTTATAGTTTTATTCCTAATAACAGTATTCGTTATTTACGCACTATTTTTAAATGTATAAACACTTACTTTAATTACTTTATAAATAAATTCGATTTGCTTTTTACAGCAAGTTCTGCTCTCTGTATAAAGAAAATAATCACACGATTACGTTTCGGTTCATAGAAGAAAAGTTTTTGAAGTTTCGAGATGTAATTTTCTTCGATTTCTTAGCAATACTGCAAATCACTTAAAAATTAAAAAAAATCCAAATATTTTCAAAACTAATTATAATCAATCCAATTAAAATTGACGCGTTGAGGTTACATAGCAGTCCCATTACTTAAAAATCCCACTATCGTTTATACAAAATTAGGGAGATAAAATTGTAAAACTATAAGTAAATGCAAAAATTAATAATATACGATCGACCGAAATATTTAAAAACCAAATTGTTTGATAATATGCGATTAATAATCTCGGCAGTATTAACGCTTTGGTTTGCTGCGTTCGTTTGCGCGCAATTATTAATTGCTTTTATAACCAATCTTGTTGGTTAAATAAACGAAAGTTAATGTAGAAGAAAGTAGTAATAGGTAATAATGTGACAACTAAACAGGATCAGTAACTTTTCGTTTAATAGAAGCAAAGCCTACTAGAATAAGCCTGCTTGATTAAAATAATGTTTGTTGTGATTTAATTAAAAATTTATCAATATCTCCATAACTGTAGATGTTAGGAGAAAAAAGTGCTAGTGCAAATAGATAGAGAATTAAAAATTACATTAGAAACAGGTAAAAGAAAACGAGGATGGCATTTTAAAAAAATGAGTTTCAGCAATTTGAAACATTTGAAAATTAGCGCTCTCATACAAAATAAGTATGGCAAAAAAAAATCTTTTAGACTATTTAAGTACTTCTGACTTTCATCTACGAATTTACAAAAACAAATTGAAAAATTTCACCAGTTTTGTGACTACAGTCGAAACCTGATATAGCGACATTGAAGGGACCGTATAGTTGCTGATGATAGTTGTTATAAGCAATACATATACACAAGTACAGTACATAGTTATATTAGTTGTGTAGTTATATATATATATATATCAAATGAAATGTCAGAAAAGAAAATATTTATTAATAAATAATTAGAATACACTAGTTCTTAAAATAATCAGTCATTTTAGTTTGTTTTTTTTTTAGCTCAGTCTCAAATATTTTTTGCATTTTACGTTTCATATTCCTCAAGGTATGAGTATCATCAGTATTAAAGTGGTCGTTAAAGGTAAAACTGTTATAGGGCTAAGAGTCTCGGAAATTGTTGTTGGCTGAAACTGTTCTTCAGGGTCTTGCTGGTCTTCGTTTTCTTCGTCAGTGTTACGATTGTTACTTTCAGCTTCTGCAAGAATTTCTTCCTCTGTAGCTAAGGCGCACACGGCGACACTGTCATCTATTCCAATACATTCCTCTATCTCAATTCTTTGTTCTGTAGCAGTAGGTCTTTGCAACTGAGAAACCAATTCAGCAAGTGGTACGTTGTCATCTTCATCTGTAGATTGTATCATTCTCGCTAGCGGAATATCATCGTCGTCTTCCGCTTGTGATGGAAAGAGATCTTTGAAACCTGCATGGCAAAAGCAGTTGGCTATAGTGGTCTGTGTGACCTTTTCCCAAGCTTCCGATATTATTAGAACTGCATCCAGAACAGAAGCACTTTTAGTATCTTTGTTCTCAATATTTTGTATCATTTGTAGCACTTGAAGTTTTCTGTATTGTGTTTTTAAAGCTTTTATCACTCCTTGGTCAATGGGCTGTAAAAACACAGCTTTATGCATTTTAGATTGGAGACTACAGGGTGAGCAGGACAGTTGTCTACTAGGAGAAGAATTTTGTTTCCTGCATACTTCAATTCTGCATCCCAGCTACGCAGCCATTTTTCAAAAATTTGTCATCCAAGACCTAGTGTTGTTTTCATAAGTTACAGGCAAAGATTGAATGTTCTTAAAGCAACGCGGTTTTTTAGCTTTTTCTATCACCAAAAGTTTTCTTTTTTTATGAACCAGTCATGTTTGCCGCAACCAATACTGTAATTCTTGTTTTGAACAACTTTCCGCCCTTGCATTCCTCGCCTTTGAATTTAAGTGTTTTGTCAGGGGTTAAATTGTAAAACAATCTTGTTTCATCAGCATTAAAGATTTCCTCTGGTGTATATCCTTCGCACAGTGTAGGCCACTTATGAGAGAGCCACTCTTCAGACACTCCTTGAGGAACGTCAGCCGCTTCACCGCAAACTTTTCTTGTCACAATATTATGACGAGCGCGAAAACGTTGTATCTAAGACGACGAACACTCAAAATTTTCCTTACCCATAAGACGAGCAAAGTCATTGGCTTTTTGTTGTTTGCCCTCTGATGTTTAAACCATGTTACTAAAGCATCTTCTATAACTTTATGTTCACTTGTTCTCGCTCGTTTAAGTTTTAAAGAGTTGTTTTCGAAAAGAACTTTTATTTTATCTCTATTCTGCCAAATCGCTAATATCGTAGAGTGCGAAACTCCACATTCCTTTGCAATTTTACTATTCGACTCGCCATTTTCTAATCTCCATATGACATGAGATTTTTCTTCAATAGAAAACACTTTCCTCATTCTTTTCAACATGATAACGCATAAATGCACGGCCTAATCAAAACCAAGCTGTCACTCACGCAGTCATTTAGCGCACTAAACAATTGGTTCGGATGAGGTGGGAGAAAGTACGTAGGTAACAATACGCCTAAATACATATTCCTTCAATGCTTATCAATAAGATTTAAAACCGTTCGTATTGTTTTGTTTTGCTGGGACAAGAAGCGGTTGGTCGTTATAGTCGATAAAGTTTCGTCGTTGTAAGCGATATGTCGCTGTATCTGATGTTGTTATAGGCGGTATGTTTACTGAATAGTTCACTAGAGATTCGGGCGGTACCTTATACAATCTGGCTGTAATAACCGATCGGTTTCGACTGTATTTCTTTCCGATGCTGCATTTTTAAAGAAATTATTTTAAAATGGCAACGCCGCAAGCACTTAAAAATTTTAAAAAGTATTTTTCAGCTAAGGTAAGCTTTCATCAAATAGCATAAAAAATAGATGGGTTTAGATTGTGCTGCCCGGCGAAAACTAAACACCCTGTATAAACAAAAATATTTTTAAAATATGCATCTTTTCAATAGAACTGAGTACATTTATACAAAAGCACTTAAAACCGAGGCCGGAGTAATAGCAAACCCTGTATATACACGTAATATGATATGTTTTGTTTTAATTAATTACATTGTAACCGTTAACCGTTTTTTAAAATGGCTATACAGTGATGTTTGAGCTAAGAATGCATTAAATGAGTAATAAAAAGTTGTGTATAACTTAAAACAATTTCTTTTGTGTAAATTAAAAAATGAAATTAATTTTCGTAGTAGCTCACTGTCGAGTGCCTACAAAACGGTACTCTTTGTAAAAAAGGAATGTCAAAATAATGTCATTTTTTCTACATTTCTAACAGCGATATAAATAATGTATGAATATTATTAAAATGTAAAAAAAAATTAACCTTGTAACAAAAAGCTTCATGTTTAGTAGTAACTAAATGTATAAAAACAAAAATTAAATTTGATTTGTTCTGTGATACAGAAGTATATAATTACGAGTCGAAATTTGAATTGAATGCAAAAGAAATGCTACTTAGTATGAAGTCTAATGTGAAAATGCATAACTTAAAAAGTAATTTAATGCAATCTCGGTTTATATAAATAATGAATAAAAATAATAATGAGCATTGGTTATTTTTCAGTCACGCATCCATGGTGCTCATGAGGAAATCTACTGGTCTGTCACCCTTTCTTATTAGTTTAACAGTTTCAAATCCTATTAGATTTAACTACCTCAATAAAAAGTATAATCAGATCTGTAAATGAATGGAAAATGCTAATTCTACACATAAATGTCCAAATCTACAAGATTAAAACATAAGATAAAGAAGTACCAGTTAATTAACGAAACATGGCCGCATTAATCAAGAAGCATACTGTGACTGCTTCCTGAGCAGAATAGCTGCGGCTTTCCCATTACGACATACTGTAGATGTGTCACTGCATTATATGCAGATTGTGCAGTAACTGTGACAATCTTACAATCTCGGAATAGATTTCACAGTTCTATCTTTGAGATGGTCCCGATTCTCTCTGAAGGCCGTCAATCACAGAATAAGTTGCTTTGTGTGTTAAAATTGGGTTAATCATATAAATGATGTCTTCTATTTTATTGCAGATGGTACTAAGTACACGTCGAGTGTTTATATATTTTCTACAGTCTACAATTTGCATGTAAAAGTATGAGAAATTTTATGTTTACGACAACCAGTTTTAGTATTACATTGCCAAATATTCACAATTGCATTAAAGAAACTGTCAGTATTATAAAGCTCCTCCTACAAAATCCCCTTTGATTGGTAAGGGAAACGTCCCTCTGTACGTATGTGCGTGTGTTCGGTCCACTCTTAACAAGTGTACTTAAACTTCTCAAATAAAGGGTATGCGTGCTTTATGACGACCCCATTGCATGGGAACAGCCATAACATGACAGATGTTCTTACTAACATATTCTTATATCCCATGTAATATATATAGCTTTATATATCCATCAAAAACACTCCCTCTACATTTGACGATCATTCTTTACAACAAGCACACTATTAAACAACTTTATTTGCTTTCATAACACTATCAACAACTGGACCAAAATCTCCCTGTACCGATAACCAAAAAAAGTTTAAGCCTTATTCCTCATTTTTAATTAGAATCTTAATTATTTACGCGGATTCACTATTTGAATAGGTTAGCCATAATTAAAAATGAAAATTTGTGTATTGCGTCTGGGATTAAATCCGACCCTAACAATTTTTGTCCATATTCGCTTCAGTGCTAACAACCTATCAGAGGATTTTGCTGTTGTGTGCAATTGCAATAATGGAATGCGTTCAACTATTATGAAATAATAAATGCGTTCTCCCCAAAAGTTCTAATCAACTTGGTAACAAAAACAACATTGTGTAGAAGTAGATAGTAACTGTAAAAAAAGTAAATTAACATTTTTCATTTTGATAATTTAAACTGATTTTTAAAAGTTGCTGGTCTAGATGTGACCAAAGTCGCCTTGTCCTTACAAAAAAAACTGTACTGTCCTAAACCAAAAATAACAACCTGAAACTATTTCGACTTATACTATGTCTCCTTTGTAATTGTAATTACAATTTTTGCAGAATTTTTAGTTATTCAACATATCTCTTTAAAGTTCATTTATTTAGGTTGTTTTACTTTGTGTTATTAAATGTTACCTAGGTTTTTATTCAGTTTCTTTAAGGATTAGTTACAACATTCTATTGTTTACCATAATTGTCGCTTTGTATAATTTTCGTCATTGAAACGGCTATAAAAATAAACTTTAGATAATAATAATAATAATGTTCGGCTTGAGTTCAGTTAAGTATAGATAAGTATTAATTAAAACTGTTTTTAAAATCTAACTTCTTAGCATTGAATGTGAAATAATTACCATCTTTTAGCCATTACTTCAAAATTATAACTAACCTCAACGCGATTATAATTACAAAAAAAATATATTCCGTGATTATGTAGCGTAGGTACACAGTCTGTAATTACAAATGTCTTTTCTATTCTGATGAAAAGTGTGATAAAATAGAAAAAATAATAATGGTACTAATCTAATGCTTGTACGGCTAATATGTAATGTAAAATTATGCAGGTATGTTTATAAACTAGATAGGGACGAGTGGAGAGAAATGTCTACGTTTTTAAATATTTAGGCGAGTGGTTTATTTGAAAAATTGATGCTCGAAATGTGATACAAAATATTAATGTGTCACATGGCTGGGTGAGCAGAAATGGCTTTTATGCGAGTACCCTGTATAAAAGCTTACGGATTTAAAATATAATAATGTGTACACCCATTGATACAGATTACAAGACCCTATTTAAGTTCGGCGCGTTTCATATAACCGCTGTGAACCATTTTTGTGATACTCGAATGGCATTTTCTGTACAGAGGATGTTTGATTTGCCTTTTGTTCTGTCAATCATATTTTGGTTACGTCATTTGTATTCAATTTTGCAGAAGTTTTTAAAATTTTTCTAAAGGTCCTTATACACTTAAATAGAACAAAAACTATTTATATTTATATTTTTAGTCCCATTCTTCTAAATATCTCAAGTTTTCCGCTTCAATTTGTGTAGGAAACAACTTAAGTGTAATTTTGTTCGACATTTTTCTATTTTCAATTGAAACCGTATACAAGTACGTTGTCTACCTGCAATTTTACCTCAACGTTCTTTAACCAATGTCAGGATTTGTCCCAAAATAGTTGTCATTGATGTCGTGCGAAACATCATTGGTCGCTTTTGTCATGTGTACTAACAACCAATGAAATCCCGAATTTACATTTTGTTCAAGTACTGCTATTGTCACAATTGTCACGCAACTGCTCCGTGATTTGACGGTTTTGTTGAATGACATCACAATGTCTAAGTCGTACATCCAATCTAATTTAATTTTCAACGCTTTAATTTAATCAACAATAATTTACTATAACGTCCTATATTTTTGCATAGCACTTAGCACCCATATTGTTTAACAAAGGGGTAAAGAGCAAAGGGTACTTCTTTAAAATGAAAATATTGCCCCTTTTTGTTGACAGATTGAGTTGCTCTTCCGGGGTATTGTTCCACGTACTATATGAACTCGTTATTGATTTCAGTTGACTGTGTTATTAAAATGGATTCGTTCGCGATTTATTTTTGAATTAAAAACGTATATTTTGTTTAAAACAAATGGAGGTACCAAGCAGCACGACTGCACTCTACTTTTTAATCTAAAATCCCGTATAAGCTCTTAAATATTTTCAGCGGTTTTTTCTAAAATTCGCTAATCTACAAATACGTCATTACAAAGTTTTACAGGGCGTATCATAAATCACCTACGCATGTTAAGCTTCTAATTCCGTGACACACACTTTCTACTAGTGCAATTTAAGCAATCGCCTGCAATACTGTTTCTATACAGTAGAATGAGCTCTAATTAGGTAGTTTGAGTATTTCTTTTAAATAAGAACGGAATTATTAACTAATCACCGCATTTTTAACGCTTCTTGCGGTATATTTCTGACAGTTACTCTATTCATACAAATTAGTCTTATTTTTAGACAAGCATATATAAAATTTACAGCTAATTTTCTATTATCTGTTCATTATTTTTTTATGTATTATACTATATATATATTTTTTATTAAAATCAGCTATTTATTTTTTTAGATTCATATTCAACTATCTTCAGTAAAAAGATATTAAACAGTTTATAATGTGCAATAACTGGACATTGTTTTTTTGTACACAGTAACTGGTCTTTTATTGCTCCTAAGTATACCTTTTCAATTATGCTTGATCTCATAAAACATTTCATAATGCTTTGTCATTTTTTCCATGTTTTGTATTTTATTATTAGTTTAATTATCCAGTAATTAGTTAATACGCAAAGACACTCAACAAGTTTTTATTTTACTTTCGAAACAACCTTCAAAAGAGAAAGATTACTTAATTTACGTTTAATACTATATTTTTAAATCAAAAATATAAATTTTTCACTAATAAATAGTTTTGGCACAAAATATTTATTTTTTTGCAAATTTTTTTGCGTCTAGGTATAAGTATCTACTTTGTATTTTAAAAATTTTTTAAATACCATAAAAACAATAGTTTTTAATTTCTTTTTCACAATATTGTTGTATTACTACTTCTAATTATACAGTGCACGCCGCTTAATTGGGACTTGGGGGTTTTGATGACAATAACCGAATGATACCAAAATTCAATATTCTTAAACAAAGAAACAAAGGTTTATAGGTTAGAAAGCAATAAATACAAACAACGTGTATCTGATTAATACGTTGGTAATTTTGACAGTGAAATGATTGCAACAATTCAAGCAAAACATGTCAAATAACACATTTAAAAGAATCAAAAAACAAGTATTTTTAGGATACAACGATTAAATTTTTCTCTTTAAACAAGCGTTTTGTGGAAATTCAACTAAAAAATTCGGGCAAAATAGGTTAATGCTCATATATCTATAGAAACAAGCCTAATGAGAAAATTGATAACATAAACCGAAATTATGTTGAGGGGATTTAGGGAATTTTAGCAAGCAAATAAAAAAACGTCGTATTTTGAATCTGGGGTATTGAAGCACATACCGAGGTCATTTTAGAAAAATATCATTAAGTCAAAAATGATTATGTAGGTAGGTATATTATATTTGAAATAAAATAAAAACTCGTACAAAGGTCCAATTTAGGAGACTGTGTTCCTTAATTGAAGCACCAAAAGACAATATAAACGAAACAAACATTCCAAAAACGTAACAAATCTACACTTCTTGTATTAAACAAAAACGTTTAGTAACTTACTTTTTACATTTTGCACAACAATATTTTTACTATTCTGAGAAACTTTGACACATTTTGCATGATCCTATTTTTTGCACGACTTGCATTGAATCATCGCTTCCACTTCATCATTTTCACAAATATTACAAAACCAGGTTTCTGTTACACGTTTTGAATTTTAACCTCCGTTCCATGGATTGAAATTTCAGCTACCATTTTCTCCCCAAGACGTGATAACGGCAACGTTTTCTTAACGTTTTTAACTTGAAATGGCTCTTCTTTGGTAGCTTGTATACTATTTTTATACCTATACAAAGAATGAGAAGTGGCCCATTACTGGGGGAGAACTGGCGTCCAGTAGTTAAGCATCAGCCGAAGATAGTAAACGTAGCTGGACCATGTCTGGCTAATACGGCGAATGATAACGCCATGCCAAGCGTGGCAATCAAGTATCAACCAAGCGCGGCAGCTAAGTTTGAACCACGCGTGGTAACCAAGAATTGGCGAATCGTGGCAACCCAGAATTGGCAAATAGTAGCAACTAAATATGAACCATCGATATGGATCAATACTTCAATTGTGTCTTCAATAAATAGATTTGGAGAAATAATTCTGTTGAGTCCATTTGCGATACCTAAATACTTGTAGACGCCATTTGACTGTTGAAGGCTTAAAATTGATTGACGTGCATGGTGTTGTTTGGTTTTTAGCAATGCCTGTGCTGTTTTTGGTAGCGTAGGATGGCCTTCATCTCTTAACAGAATTAATAATTCAGATATTACATTTAATTAAAGGCTATTTAAGTTTTTCAATGCCCACTGCCTGAGTTTTTCTTGAAAATTTACATTTAAGTCAGTATTTTCATCAATAACACTTTCACTGTTTCTATCACTGTTTTCATCAATACTGTCATTGTTTATAATGTTATTGTAACTATTAAATTCACTTTGCGTTTTTATATTACCACTGCTGCAGTTACTGATGTTTGTATTATTTATATTTAAAGATAAATTGTTTTTTTTTATTATTTACACTATTATTACCACTTCTTTTAAATTCTCGAAATTTTTTTACGCGATGGTATGCTTTGGACATTTTAAATTAAATTGTTTAATTATTTAGCTTTTAATAAAGTTACAAAATTAAATAACATTAAATGTAACCTATAAAATCGATGCAAGACTGAAACCAATTTAATGAATTTCAGTATCGGCCGAGAAACGATTGTTGATTGTGTACTATGATCAAAACTATCGAATGGTTGTTGATGGATAACCAGGATCGGGCCAATATGAATAGTCCGATGCTTGGCCAAGTCAGACATCGGCCGATCTACGGGACTTTTTCTAGTAACGGCGACTTTGTACGGGTACGGGAAATTTGTTAATTCTCCTGCTTCTTGGGTGCGACTTCTTCTTACTATTATTGATACGGTATGGTAACATCTAACGATGTCGTTAAAAGCTTCTTTTGCTTTAAGTTGATCATTATCTTCGTCAGTTGGAGATGATTCTTTTCAGATTCCGGAGTTTCAGTTTCAGGCAGTGCATTTACCACTCGTCAAGCAGCAAAGTCGGTTTCCTTAAAAACATTTTTGTCGATGGGTCATTTTCCAGTAGCACGAAATGCATTTGTAGCATTTCTTACAGTCTATACGCTTCACCAATTAAGAAAGAAACTTGGATCATTGAAACTACGTCTCACATTCGTCCTCAGCCATTTTTTGATTGCTTGGCAGTAAAAAGTTTGGAATGATCTAAAAAATCCGACGTCCAACGGTAGCAGACGGTGTGTTGTGTGACTAGGCAGTTGCAACATTTTAATTTTATACTTCTTAGCACTTTCTAAGGCTTCGAAGTTTTTGCTGAGTGTTGCGTGTCCATCCAGTAATAACAGACCTCGGTTTTCTTTACTTGGCTTGATAAAATTGATAAAGCGTTTTGGCCACTTCACAAACAGCTCCGAGTTAATATAACTTAACTCATTTAATCGTGACTATACTTCCTGGTGGTGCACTGGTTGCGAGCTCTTCTTGATATCGTTTTCTTTTCAAAATGATCATCGGGGGAATAAATTGCCATGCAGCACTTGCACAACACATAACGGTGATGTTAATTCCTCTTTCACCGCTTGCAACACTACCAACTTGACTCTTGTCTACTACTTTTTGGCATTTTCGTTAAACAGTTGAGCATCCAGTTTCGTTGACCTTAAAGATTTATGCAACAGTTATGTTGCAAATCATTTCTTGAACCCTTTTGCCCTAGCTAAAGATCATGGCTCTGACTGGCAAAGCAAAAGCTCTTTATACTTATAAAACCATTAATACCATTTTGTTTTTTTTTGTCGAAATTATTTTTGATGATATTGTTTCAGGTTGCAATTTCAAAAACCAGCTTTCGAACGGATTTGATTGTTATTCCGAACATGTTTTTTCCTAGGCTTAAAAGATGTTTAACCATATCATTCTCGACGTCTTCCGAAAATACAGCAAATGACTTTGAATTATATTTTATTAATTCCATTATTGGCACGTTTGTTTTTGTGGTCTAGGTGTCTTTTCAAAGTTGTTTTTGGAATTTTGAATTAGCGGGCACATTCGTTGAGACCAAAATCGCTTCTGCACACAGCCATAAGTGCATTTTTTAAATTTTTTCGTCCCACTTTCCGTATTTACCACGTTTAGACATTCTGCAAGTAAAAAACAGTTTAAATTTTGAGTGATCCTCTATATTGAACCTATCCAATTTAGGCTTCGCATAGGAGTCCAATTCAGGTAGACGGTAAGTCGTTCAAACTTACCACCACAACGAGTATTTTTTACGTTGCTTAATCCAGCCTCTTTCGACGTGTCAAGCACATCCGCTAGTATTTACCGACGATTTAGCTAGTAGTTGCCTCTACAACCGTCAGATGGAGCTAGTTGGCTTCGACACATTAAAAATTGATGCGGTCCAGTTTAAGACCCGGTCCAATATAGGTGTCTGTCCCCTACAATGTTTTTTCTATGTAATAGCGTACGTCCGGTCCATTTTTTCATAAAATGATAACATTACCCGACTGATAACATTATCCTCAATTTCAATAAGCGGTGTGCACTGTAGCTGCTTTTGGTTTACCTTGGCTTTTGTATTGTAATTCATTTACTCTAAGCAGTCTAAGCAATAGTACAATTTCACCATAAACATACAGAGAAAGATTTATTTCTCGTTTTTGTTATTTTCAATTTAATTTTAATTCAATAACCATATTAATATTTTTTTTTCTTTGATCACAGAGACCAGGGGTGGCCAAGCTTCTTGATAGTCCGAGCCATTTTTCAAAATTTGGTATTTTTTGCGAGCCGCAATTAAATACGTAATTAAAATGACATTTTGAAACACATGCGGAACGATAATAATTTTATAAAATATAATAACACAAAAATGAAAATTGAACTCGAGAGCCACAAATAATCCTTCAAATAGCCGCATGTGGCTCGCGGGCCGCAGATTTGTCTCCGATGGAAATGTTTTTGAGAAAATGAGCAAACGGATTTAGCAAACTTCATTCTGAGTTGGCAAGCACTGTATCTTCTGCTTATTCAAATTCTTTTAACATCACTCAATAACAGTCTAAAATCATACGGTAACCATACATCGGCTTCTTTAGAAATTAACAACTCTCACCATTTCTTCTTAGGCACTATAAACCTCAACTCTTAAGAGTCTCTTTTTGTGAGTTTTGAGCAATTCCTAATAAATATTTATTTTCTTGCAATTTAATAAATTTTATCAACAATTTTTTAGGGTTGTTATGTAATGTGTTGATGACACGTTTATCGTTTGGCTCTATAGCAATTTTTAGAAATATTAGTGACACGTAAACTCAACGGACGTACAAATATCTACATGCTTTGTCTCATCATCATTGTTGAATTTTTAGTTGGTCGCTTTTCAAACCGTGCTACATGGAGTACTAGTGCTCAGTGAGGAGGTAGCAAGTGATCTGCAAAAAATTTTTTCAACAATACTTCTTATCCTTCAAAGTATACAAAGTCACACTTCAAAGACTCTCAACGTCCTTCATCAGAGAAAAGTTAATGGAAACTCCGCACTATAGCTTTGTTAAACAACGATCTAAAACGGAAAATAGGATAAGTCCGAGATAGATAGCCATAGTTTTATTATTAGTAAAAAAACACCTTTACAGACATGTGTTTAAAACGATTTAATGCTACAGTAAAGTAGTAAAACACTAGTACAGATAGTATAGACAATTCTGAATTAAAATCATTTACATATTTTTATATACTTTTGGTCGACTTTAACACTCTTCTGGCAGAAATCGCCGTAAGTTGTACAACTTTCGTGCAGCCACATCTGACAATAAATACATTTAATCCAGTCAATGTTTAATGTTGTAATCTTCTCCACATCATATACGCATATCCCTGTCAGAATCTTCACTTCCACCTTTGTCGTTTTCTAGATCTATACCTACATTTTCCTCGCTGCTTGAAGATTCCATTTTTTGGTCATTCTTATTATTGGTTTTTTCTCCTTTTTCTTGTACTATTTTTTCCTTGCGAATGTGAAAATGTTTGGGCGAAGTTTATTTAGTTGTTAATTGTTTAGCTCGTTTTCTAACTGTAGTTAGTTCTTCTGAAATTTGAGGTGATAATTCACCCATTATTTTTGATGGCGTGATTATGTCATGTTCTTCTCTCCAACTCAATGGTTCTGCTTATCGTTTATAAGTTGCTTGTTGTTCAATGGATGTGAAAGCGGTTTGCTCAATGCAAAATGCATAATCTGGCACGATATCACGCTTACACAACAGGATTTCCATTGCTCCAAATTCAACAAACGATTTAAAATTGTAGTAGCCTTCTCCCAGCTCAAACTCAGTAACTTTCCAAATTGGTATCGGGTGATGCGCCGCCCAGCATAACAATGTGCTTTTAATGACTTCAAAAACTTCTATCTAAAGATGTGTAATATGACTGGGCAGGTACAATATTGTATTGTCATTCAATTTCGCATACGCTAACATTTTGACAGAATTGGCGGAAGAAGCATGTCTATCAAATATTAAATTTATTGCATTTGCTCTAGCAATTGATACACCTTCAGATTTGCGAATACTCATTTGCAGATGTCGCATCAAAAACAAACTAAATCAGTCGTAACCATCTTGTTCAGTTCCATAATTGAACCTGCAATTTATTTTTAATTGGGCGAAGTGATAAGCTATCGTCCTCAGAACAGTTCTGATTGACAGAAAACTTCAATTTTGCATATTTGCAATATGTTGAGTAAGTTTATTTTTTTTACCCTTTTCACAGTGTTCTGTTTTTATTCGACGTTCTAAAGCATTACGTGGTATTTTAAATTCAACAGAAGGTCGTCGAACAGACATAATCTCAGCAACAGTTTTGACAATTTTTTTTAGAGTAGTTTCCACACGTTCGTTCAAATTTTCTTCTGTATGTGTTTGGCAGCTCCAAAAAGAGAGTGTTAAAAACGTAAAACTTATTCAGAATAATATATGGTCAGCTCGCCCAATTGTCCGGAAGAAATAGCCATATGACAGATTTGAATCCCACTTTGCTCCAAATCTTGAAGAAGGTTACGTTAAATGCTACAACATTTCTATGACCAAGCCCAGCCGATTTTTTTGCAAACGTATGCAACATTTATGCAGTCGATTGACGTGCTAAAGCTCTCAAAGAACAACACAGATAGAAATTACTTGCTATGGCTACCCGTATTACAATTAGCTATTCATCATCATCCACATTCACGATTTCAATTATTTAAAAATATTTTCCTTTTGCGACTCTAATCCAAAGTTTGTATTTCTATTCCACATTGACAACAATTAGACAAAAAATTAGCTTTTTTCAACAGTAACACAGTTCAAACATAGAAACCGTTTATATTTTGGTAAGGAATACAATGTTTATGTAGTTATATATGTAAGTGAGTCTTAAATTATAAAGCTTCTAAATAGTAAGACCAAAACCAAAAATACTTTGGCAAGATCAATTGGGCAAAATCAAGGCCAAGACTGTTACAATTTTAACTTTAGTATTGGTTTTGACTTTATAACTCCAAAATTGATTAGTGGTTTCATTTAGACGTTGGCTTAAATTTATAAACGACTGTATAAAAAAAGTAAAGTACAATCAATTAGAAAAAAACAGGAGCAGTCTCGTTTTTTATAAATCGTTCAAATTATACATTTTCTACACAATTCTTTTAATGTTATGTCTTGTTTATTCTGTTTTGTTAAGCCTTTTGCAATGCGGAAGTGCCATATTTTTGGTGGTTCGTCATGTCTCTTTGTTTGGTTTTTTATCTTAGGTCTATGTAGTGTCAACGTCTCTCTTTTCTGGACTTTGAGTTCCATTCTAATTGATAAACTTTTTTTAACCTCTTAAGGTTACTTCTTTAACTTCCGTTTTTATTTTTTTGTTCTTTATATGGTTTTAGTACTTAGGTTTCGTGTTTCTGCTGCGTTCGTAAGTACTGGATTTACGGTTTTATAAATGCAAACTAAGCTTTTTTTATAATTATTCTTACAAATGAGATCTCTAAGATATTCAGAAATTTTTGTAACACTGTTTCAAAACTCTTGGTGTAGATTTTTACAGTTTGATATTTTGATTTTAAAGTAGTACATTTCATATTTTATAGGATTGGTTTTGTCATATGCTGCGAATTTACATCTTGTCTTTTCTGCTGATATCAGCATGTTGTAGTTTTTCTGCGTTTTTTAGCAATCTGTATCAAGCGATCTTCGTTTTCTGTCATTACTAGCGTAACAAAATATTTTTATTGATTTTTATCTTATTCTGTATCTTCCATAAACTCCCGTTAACGCTTTATATAGTTTTTACATTATTCAATTCAATAAGATTGGCTTATAGTTACAGATATTTCTTTTTATAATTTAGTAGATTTGTTCAATCTCATCTTATCGGAGTGCTGACAGAACGTTATTAAAAGATTCTGTGGTACTGACAAAGTTACTTCTAAGAGAGTTAATTTTCTATGTATTTACTGGTTTTCTTGTTTTCTCTCTTCTGGGGTTTTGGTTTAAGATGATCTTTCGAAGCTATGTCGTCCGAGACATTTTTGTTATGCAAGGTCTTTATGTTTATTTCATTTGGTATATTGTCAGATTCGTGAGTTTTTCTGATTTTTAGTTTGGTTATTGCCTCGTGTACTCTGTGTGTTTGGTCGGTTTGTATCTGCAGATGCGTCTGCTTCATCATTTTCTCGGTTTCTACATAAGTTCTGCACGGAAAATGTCCATTTACAGTATTTGTCAGATTTCTTCTGTCCGTATAAATAATTTTTTATTACAGAAGAAAATTTTTCTCATTACATTCTTTTAGTTTTTATTGCATTCTGTAATGCGTGTATTTCTGTACTTAAACTAAGTTTTTTTTGCTCAGCGCTCAAGCGCAATTTACGATTTAATGTTAAATTTCTACTACTAGAAACTTACTTTTCTGCACTTTGATAAATTTTTGTTATTGCGTAAGTATTGATACCCAAATAATTTTTTATATAAGTTTTTTGGGTGTGCTAATAAAACTGTTTTTTTCTTTTGGTTAGATTGTAATAGCAATACTTTTTGTTTACTGTTATCATTCATATTCAAGCTTGTATAAGTTATGTGACACTTATCCAAAAAAGATATAAAAAATGTCAGTTTGCGTCGTAACAAAATTTAAGCATTTTGTTTTGTTAGTTTTGTGTGCAAACAAACAAAATGTAATTGCATAGGTTACCAGTTTGACTCTATTCAAAAGCAGGTTTTTAATGAAATTTTTTTGGATTTGTACTTGGATTATTTTTCATGTTTTTAGGTGTATAATTTTGTTAGTTCTATTTTGATTACGTCGCTGTCAGTTCGATGCGTTGTCTCAGTGTGTTGTATATAATTTTGATCCAAATGGTTTTTTATTCAAACAAATGCATATTTTATGCATCTTTAATTAGTACAAAGCCCTTCATTTAGAAGCAACGAGTATTTTTTGTACAATTAATTTTCAATAATTGAGGTAAAATAGCAACGTAACGTTATGCTTATGTATTTCATCCCAAGCTGAAGAGATCTTGCACTAACAAATTTGCATTGCATGCCTCACGCAATTTCAAATCGGATTGCATTTACAAGGAATGAGGGCATTTATTAGGTCAATTTGCTGTTTCGACATCCGCGCCCAATAATCATTACCGTGCGAATAATCAAGAAAATACAGATTTATATCAATGTAGCTTCATTGTAATTCAAACATCCAAATGTTAAAGAAAGGATTCGGATTTTGAATCGCTAAAGGGAATAGTACACTTTTTGTGGATAAATTTTGTTTAAAACTCGTTTCTAATCTAAGTGTCCAAAACGCTGTTATTAGAAAGATAATGATTTATAGCAGTATTTAGAAAAAATGACCGAACGTTGTAAGACACGGGTTCATCACAAACTGATAGTTCCACAAGAAATTTATGATGTCCTATAATTATTGATTCTTTTCCTAGTCAAGGTATACCCACATCTATTGTAGGTAAACAAGTCGCGAACAAATTTTAAAAGAACTTTCGTGGATGTAAAATTAGATAAAGTTTTATCTTTCGTATTGATCATGTCTGGATTTACATAAACTAGCAATAATTATGGAATTATTCGGTGCCTTTGGACTGGTAAATGTAACTGTGTAATTTTGTTAAAGTTGCATATCTAACTGCAAATAAACACTAATTTACGGGTACAGAATTTCAGACCCCTAAAATAAAATCCTATTTTTGTTAAATAATTGCTCTTTTAGACGACAACACGCATAGTTAGTTTTATTGTGTCAGCAGATTTATCGAACGCTATAGTGTGAAATTTCTTTGGAAATTTAATCGTAATATATTAAATGTAGGTATTTTGAGGATCGTTTCTAATAGAACTGACATAAGTCAGATTGCGGTTCTGTAGCTTTAAAAGTTAAGGTTTAGTGACAGGTACAAATTAAAATTGTCGTTTGTCGCCGAATGTTGTACAGGTGAGCATGATGGGGGCGACCACCTTCTGTCCGACAGTAAAAATTATCACCTTTGAAGTTGCCGACTAAATGAGGGATTCATCATACTAGAAAAATTATAATTTCGGTAATTATTAAAAGCTATTAGAATTGCTCCCATTCCAGAAAGGTATTTTAATAAATTACTAAAATGGTGACACATACCGCTGTGATTGTTTTAAGAAACGATTTAGAAGAATCGTTTATCTTTTAATTATGTTAGTCTGGAAGATGAGTTTAAGACACACATTATATTATATGAGGTATACAGACGGATAGATACAGCTTTATAGCTGCCGCAAACTAATTCTAGACTGGCGAAGGGCGGACTGCGTGCCTGTCACTTGCCACCGCCTGGCCTCGACCTCAGGACCTACACCGCCCTCGAGCACCCGAGTCTGATGGCTTTTACAATTTAGATCTCATATCTTTAAATTCAAATTGAGATTCAGAAATGTTCCCAGAGAGTAGATACGCGCAATATCTTCTATTTTAATACCTATTATTAACGAACTACGCACCACGTATGGCACAAGATTATCGCCCAAAACCCCATTGTCGCAGTGGTTTATGACACAATCAGTTAAGCAAAAAAGAACTGGTTTTGGTTCACTCGTTCACCCATTACTATATCGTTTAATAGTTTACTAAAGCCGAAACTCGAACAGTAATAAAAGTAATAGAAAATTAAAAGTTTCGATCACGTTAAGTATATAAATCGTTGTCTTTTTTTGGAGTCACAATAAACGCAAATGATGATGTAATCGAATTCTTTAAATTGATTTTTATGACTTCAATGTCACTGAAAGTGAAAAAAGAACATAATAATGTACCACGATTATTAGACTATTATATTGTTCCGATATAACAATTTATTGATAATGATGTCATGGTTTATACAAAATTAAACTATTTTTATTTACAATTCATTCTTCTGCATAAATAGAAATAAACTCCCTAAATTACGTAATTCTTACCAATATAATTATATACCACGCAATAAATTTGACTGCACATTATTTTTCCGTTTTAATTAAATTTTGAATCTTAAGGTCAATATATACCAATACATAATAATTGACATTCGATTACTCAATAAAAATAAATCTAACTACAGTTGATGGTACTACCTTGAAAAGCTTATTGTTTAAAGTTAAATACACGTTTTGTTATGACGTATTAATTTATTTAGCTTTTCCTGGGCGGGTTAATCTTCAAAATCCAAAGCTTTGGCAATGAGAAAACGTTCGAGCCAAATAAGTTAAAAAAAATACTGTTAATATGATTTTGTCAACACAAATGCAAATAGGCAGTTGCTTTTTTTAAATCAAATTTATCAGATTGTTTTTCCAAAACTAAGTTAACTGACCTTAACAGCAGAGGTTCCCAAACTTTTTTGTGTCATAGACTCCTTGCCATGTTTTTCGGTTTTGGGTAGACCCCTACTTACCTGATATTGATTTTTTGTAAATTTCTAACTGTAGTGAAGTTTAGTGTTAAAAACTTAAAGTAAAACACATGTTAAGTTTTATACATTTATTAATTGAATTTAAATTAAAACTACTCAAAATAATATTTTGTATCTGTTATATAAAATATACGTAACATAAAATAAACTAAGCAATAAGTAAATGATTTTAGTGAGAAGGATGAACCTGATGCTTTAATAATGAATTATCAACATTTGGCGTCAATTTTGTAAGGTTTAATCTTAAATTTCCTCGGTTACTGATGTCCAGTCTGTTTCTTTTTTTCTTAGGAGATTGGTAACAGCGCTGAACCCTTTTTCCACTATGACGATGGAATTAAAAATTTTCTCGTTATATTCCATAATACGGGATAAGTAACTGAACCTTAAATTCTTCGTTTGTACTTAGTTCAGTCAGTTCCTCTTGTATTATGACATTCGTTTCTTCTATGTCACCATATGGGTTAATTATCCACGGCGGTATTACCATAGTCAAAACATCCTCAAACCTAGTTTCAAAGTCTGAATAAAAGGCATTTAAATGTTGAACGAAGGTTGAAACGTCGTTTTCCTGGCAGTTCGTCTGTGACAAATTGGGGAACTGGGAAAATTTGCCCCGTCCAATATTTTGCCTCGTTAGTTTAACTCTGGCAAAAAACGCTGATAAGATAGACTTTTTTATTAGTTAATTAACCATATTAAATTTTGTAAACAAATCTGTTAAATAGGCGATGTCTGTTTTCCACTTCATTAAATTGTCCTTTAAAATGTTATCTTTAGTATCCAGAAATTCTAAAATAGTCTCAAAAAGTGCAAAAAATCTTCTCAAACATAAGCCAGCGTACTTCAGTGTGAAAGAGTAATTGATAAAAGTGTTCGTCATTTTCTTCACACAACTGCGCAAATAACCGTGTATTCAACGCGTTGCTTCAGATTCAATTTACTGCATCAATGACTAATTGAAGAGATTCATGCAATCTAACACTCAAATTTTTAGCAACTAAATGTTGTCGACGGATGACGCAATTTGTTTTAAATAGCTTATAAATCCACGATAACGTCCAACGATGGCAGGTGCTCCATCTGCCAAAACATGATATATTGATTCACTTTTGGTGTCGGTTGTCAAAGTTCTTGCGAAGAGCAGTTCTTCGTATATTTTTTGATTCATAATAAAACGAACATATGCCAATAATAATACTGCATTACCAGGTAAAGTTGACTCGTCCAGTTGTATAGAGAAATGGGTCGTTTGCAAATAATTACACAAGAAGCTTTCAATATCAGAACTCATTTCATCAATACTTTTTTCAACAGTATTGTTTCTTAAGGGAATTCTATAAATGATGCAGGTTTGTGTAAAACAGTTTTTAAAACCTCTTCAACATCTGGCAAAATTAACTTCTCTCTGATAGTATGCGGTTTTCCGAATTTTGCTATAAGTAGCGAGATATTGTAAGACGCCCACAAACCATTATCGTTTCTTTGTGACGTCGAAGCTAACATTCTGTCCAGCGTGGGTCTCTTCTGAAGTTTATCTTTGAGTGTTTAAAAGTATTTCAAATCTTTATCTGTTTTATCAAGGTGACCTCTTCTCAGATGATCCTGCAGCTTAGATGGTTTCATAGCGTCATTGCCCAAAACTCTGTTGCATCAAAGGCACATAGGCAATTGTTTGTCCGACAATGATGGAATAAGGCCAAATTTCAAATAATCAACACTGTACTGTCTACATTTCTTTTTAGATTTGGACATGACATCAATCATCTGTGGGCAAAATTAATCTATTTATATAAGACATAAAGTCCAGCAGCTGTATATTAAAAAATCAAAGTCAAATTTAAATCGTATGGTCTTAGATTTTATGGCAGGCATAGGCGTACAGCCATTATAAATGAATGTAAGAAGGGGAATGTTATGAATAATACTTAAGGTTTTGATATGATGGAACTTTAAGAAATTGGAAAGTAACATGACAAAAAATGTTAAAATAAAATATTATACAACGAATAATATTAACAAATTGTTATGCGATTTATCTCTACGTACATTCGACTGTCATGTGTAAAAATTCACTGGTTCCACTTTAGCAATAATACAAAATTTTAATTTTAATATAGAGAAGTATGTACAGTGCAATATCCATAATCCGAACTTCCGTAATCCGAATATTCCAGTAATCCGAACTGGCCCACTGTAACGACCAATGCACAAAAGTACAATTTTTTTACTTTTTTTGTGAAGTTATTTGGTAAGATATATGTATTTATAAATTAATAATAAATACCTAGCAAGGTCGTAAATAAGTAAATGTTGACACATGTACATATTTATTTGTGACCGGCCAAAATACGTAGTTTAATTCCAAAATAATTTCTTTTTAATATGTTTCCTATACATAAACATTTAAATTCTATGAAAAAAAACAAACAAATGAGAAGTGTGTATTGGAAAATCTTCAATAAACACGCAGCTGTACAGTTGTGGATTTCTTATTTTCTTAATTTATCTTTCAAAGTGGTAACATATTGTATGTTAATAATAAAATACATACGTAATATGTATGTACAGTTGTCGTTTTTTAGATTTTTCCGAAAACATTGCATAATCCGAAATCTCCTTGCAGCAATTAGTTCGGATTACGGAGATTGCACTGTAATTATAATAACGATTGCTAAAACTTTGAAAAAGAAACTATTCAGGAGTACTCGTGTAATTTTGCATGATTTGAATATTAAACTACTAATAACTGAAGTTATGATTGGCGTAATTTATCTTTCTTTGCTAACTACGAGTACAAAACTAAAATTTAATAAAAAATAATGTACTTACTTTTCTCCGGCACTCTTAGATAGTATAATGTATCTATCGTGGATCCCCATTTTCATTTCATGGACCCCCAATTTTTTTTTGCTGACGTAGACCCCTTGCAAATTGTCATAGACCCCTGGGGGTCGATATAGACCATTTTGGGAATCACTGCTTTACAGATTTCTTCTTTTGGTTTTCCTCTTTTTTCAAATGTATTTCACCTACCTACGTCGTTTCGATATTAATATATCAAATGTCACTGTTTATCAAAACTTTCCCGTTGTGACAAATAATTTCCCACTTTTTTTAAGTTTTAAATTAAAAAAAAACGGGCAGAAACACAATTTTATTAGAAACAAAAAAGCATAACAATTTACTAACTATACTAATATTATATAACACAATAAATTGTTTTCTCAAAAAACTGTTTTAAGTATACATAGTACTATATGTAATTAGTTCAAAATTTCATTTCTGTTAAGACAATTTTCCAAATATGTTTCCATATGTGGAACATAATTTTGACAAGATACATCACAGTATCTATGATTTGTTATTATTTCAATTATATATGAATATATATTCTACTTCGTTAACAATTAGATAAATAAAAAGTGCCCAAAATGTCGCAATTTTATTTAACAATTGTAATTAGTCCATTTGTCAAAAGGTTAATATCCTAAATAATAAATTTCTTGTACACACAGTAATTACCAGATTTTCTAATTTCCTGATTTAAAAAACAATACAAGAACAAGACAATAGTATTGATTAAGACAATATATGTAATTTTTCAATGAAGAAGGTTTAGTGAGAAAACGTATTTTTTACTTACGTGGTAAATCAGAATTTAGTAGTTATTTACCCGTCGAAAATATTGTGTTTAAAGCGTTTCCGTCATTTAATTTTGTAATTACTTCAAAAATGTTCAGAAGAGCGAATCAGGGGAATTCTTCTTTAGTAATTCGTAGCCGTATAGCAGCTCTAGCTGGAGGTGGTTGGTTCATAACAAGAATTTATCAAGATGGTATTTCTGTAAGTGTTTATATTTTATTTTATATATTAATTCCTGCAATTACATTTTTTGGTTAAGCTTTTTTTAGATTAAGCAAAAAAAATACTTTGAGGTGTGAGATTTAAGGTGTGGCATGTATCGTTGTTACCCCGATCCATTCAATTGAATTGAGTTGATTTTTTTATTAATTTTTATACAGTACTTATATAGACAAACTGTTAGACGGTGGATTACGAGAAATGAAATGGGAAAATTAGATAGTGTTTGTCCTGGAAGAGTTCGTATAACTACCGAAGTTGAAGATTACGCCATTATGCATACAACCGATGAGGTTTACTTCAGCAGTTCAGATACATACGTGAAGATTTAGGACTGAGTTGTAGTGTGCGAACTATGAGGTTGGCATACATAATCGACAACCCGCCCGAAAAATTGTTTTAACTCCTGACCATGCCATTGCACGATTAGCATTTTGTCAAGAAAATATAGATCTGACGAAAAAACATTTTTGTCGTCTTAGGATGCTGACGTCATCAGTAAGGACAATTCATTCTGAAGAAGAAATGGACAACATAGTTTTAGTGCAAAAAAACTGCAGTATACACACAGCTTGAATAGTTAATGGAATTGTTGCCATGGCCAGCAAAATCACCTGACCTCAACCCGATTGAAAATCTTTGGGTTGCCATGGTAAAAAGTTGGATTCAATTATATGTACTATATATTAAATGTATCGTTTCATTCTTAGTTTTATTCATACATACCTAAATTTAGCAAATACTTTGTAACTAGGCAGTTCAATCACTTTTAAAGTCATTTGACTACATGACTATATAAAATTGTTTTTTTGGCAGTTTTTATAATTCAAATTGATTAAAATTCAATACTCCCAAATAAAACGTGAAACATAACATAAAAATATTTCTTTTATTAGTAGATACTCGTTAAATGATAATAAACTTGAATATTAACAGTTTCCCGTTGCATTTTTTGTTTTGTTGCATAAATAATTTTGTTTGGTTTCTTTGTAGTGATTTAATATCCAATTTAATTAGCATTACCTTACTGTTATTATGTAGATAATTTTTTGTAATTATTTATGTATCTAATTTTTAACGAAATTGTACATAGATTCATACATATATCACTGAATTTTAAGTTTTTGACCTGAGAGTTTGTCTTAGATTGTGACCACGTCCTTCTATTTCTACCTGAATATGTCCATTTTCATTGAACGCGGGTGTACATATCCACGAGTTTTGACCAGTTGTTGCATTTCATCTGTTCAATCAATATTTTTCTTTATGAGCCATTTTCTGTAGTCTTGAACCCTATTTTGGATAGTATCTGGTGTGTTACGCCTTTCTGGGACAAAAAACGCGTTTTACAGAATAGTGAAATGCTTTTGTCGCTCTGTCAGTGGTCGATAAGCTCGTAGATTTTGCTCTAACAATTTGGTTTTTATTTTTTTTAGTAACAAGGTGCAATCCTCATCAATGAAATTGCAAATTTATTCTTGCTCTTCTTGAGTAAATTTATTGGGGCGACGCCCAACACTTCTTTTTTGACAAAACATTAAATGGTCGTCCTATCTGGACTGACAAACTCCTATCGTTCATTCCTCTTATTATTAAAGCACGTCCCTTTATTCTTTTGCCTTCTTTCAGCATTCATTCTTAATAACAATGTGAAATAGGTTTAATAAATAAGGAAATAGATTTGGCAAAAGAGGAAATAGTTTGGCAGCACTCTTTTTAATAGAGATGTGAAATCGTTTTGAGAAATGCTAATAGAAATAGAAAAACCAAATGAAAAAAAAAACTGTATACGTTTGCTTTTCAGTTACAATATTAATATTTAATTTTTTATATTTATTCATGTTTAAATATTATAATTACTGTATTTTTTTACGATAACATACCCGTATTTCAACATTAATAGAAAAATGTTTCAAAATTAGAATTCATAAATTAATGGAACCGCACTACGTTATTTAAAAATGCATGCAAAGTTCGATATTGGAAAATGAGAATTACCGACCACCCAGTCTTTAACACAATCTAATGTTTTAGTGTTTATAATAAGAATTGATTATTCTCTTAACAAATGTTTTACAATAATGCTCTCTAATATTTAAGGATTTCAGTGTTGAAGTTGTAGTTGTACAAACTTACAAGTTTAACTAATTGTATAAGGTTGAATAATAAATGGAAGCAAGTACAAAGATAAAAAGAAGTATTTTAATAGTAAATTCAGATATTTTGGAGATTATTTATGCAGTAATAATTTTTTTGATAAAACCATAAAATAAAAATCAACGATTTACAGACTTTAGGGTAAAAATGCATTGAACACTTTTGTTTAATTTAATAATCAACGATTTACTTTAAAAAAAATTTAAATTTGACAAAAAAGTACCCATAAAATGTCTTAATGTATTTTTCTTGCCGACGTCAAAAAGTTGGTCCTTGAAAATCAATTACATTTTGCAATAAATGAAAAATACGCCAAGCATTGAAAATGTAATCTCATACTCATGTATTTTTTTAAATTTCAAAAAAAGTATATTTCATCTTGAAACCATAGTCGTCTTTCTTCTATAGTGCTCAAGTTTTTTAGTTCTTGCTTGGTTAAAAACGAATTCAATTTTTCATATCCCACCAAAAAAATGACATTTTTTTGGGAAAAAATTTTGTTTGTGTTTCTCTTTTTTTCTAACTTTGGTTATTTTTTTGGTGCTATAGAAACACTACTTTACAAATATATTTTTTTTGCTGCGGTTTGAATTTTAATAGGTGATATTGACTAAATATGTTGTAATTCAAAATGTGATTTAAAATTTTGCAGCTTTTTGGTTCTTGTTTGGTTCAAAACGGATTCAACGTTTCATATCCCACCTTTCTTGATACCTCTGTTCCATTACTTTTATGTCTTGATGGAACTTTATCTCCTTGTTTTTTGCTCATTTGTCCAAGATTGGCGGGAAAAACTAAAATGGGCATTCAAAAAGAAAATATGACTTATGATTTACCAAAAACTAGTTAATTACCCTTTTAAAAGAAATCCAGGTTTCCATTTCAACAACAGTAATAGTATTTTCAAACTCTTTATCCAAAACCAATTTTACTGCCTGTCTTTGTCCACCTTTCGTTGTCTCTAGCGATATAACCCGCCCAATGCCATTTTAGTCTCGCAATATTTTTCACAATATCTTCAACCCTCGTTCTTGCTCTTATGTCTTTGTTTCTGATCTTATCTCTTAGGCTGACTCCAAGCATGACCCTTTCCATTGCTCGTTGGCAGCATCGTAATATGTTAGCGTCATTGTTTTTATGCCATATGTAGCCACAAGTAAGATGCATGCATCGTATGCCTTTCGCTTGAGATTGTTTGGTATTTCGGTTTTGCGAAAGCTGCCCATGGGCGACTAATCCTTCTATTTAGCTCGGTTATCTGGTTTTATTTTCTTTTTTATATCACTAAATGGTTATATTCTTTTCTATTTTTCAATCATTTTCAATACCTTGATTTCTTAAAGTGATACTAATATTTTTTGAGTCCATAGTTTTAGTCTTTTTGATATTCATTTTTAAGTCTATTGTTTAGGAGGCCTCGTCTAATTCATGCATCATATCTCTTAATTCTCCCTCACTGTTATTTACTAAAACTACATCGTTCGCAAATCTTAAATTGTTTAATCTTATTCCATCTATGCTGATACCTTTATCTTGTCAGGGTACTATCTTAAATACGTCCTCAAGAGCCAGGGTGAAGAATTTTTTAAAGATCGTAGCTCTTTGTTGCACTCCTCTCTCTACTGATATTTTTTCGGTCGTCAAATCTTCATCAATTTTTATTTTCAACGTTGCTTTTTCATATATATGCTTGATGAACCTAATATATCGTGAATCGATCCGCGTTCTTGCCATTCCTTCGAGTACTGCCCAGGTTTCAACAGAATCGAAAGCCTTATGGTAGTCAATAAATAGGATGTGGAGTTGGATGTTGTATTCAGTACATCTTTCGTTAAGTGTTCGAACTATTTATATGTGGTTGATTGCGCTGTAATCATTTTTAAAGCCCGCTTGTTCAATTGGTTGATAGCAGTCAAGTCGATTGATCAGTATCTTGGTGAGTAGTTAATAGAATACTAACAGCAAGCTAATAAGTCGGTAATTCTTAAGATTTGTGCTGTCGCCTTCTTTGTAAATCAGGATTACTTTTGCGTTTTGCCACGTGCTCCCTTTGGTAACGCATCGATTCATCAGTTTCAGAATTGCGTTTTTCAGAGTTCTTCCTCCCTCTTTCAGCATTTCGGTAGTAACATTGTCTTATCCTGAGGATTGGATGTCTTCATTTGTTTTAGTGCTATTCTTAGCTCTGTCATGTCTATCTCAGGTATTTTCCCGGATCCGATATTTCTCATTTCTCTTCTAATTTGCTGAGTCTCTTATAACTCGTTTGTCATTTGCACATGTTGCTTATACAAATTTTTGATAAAATTTCTGTATACAGAATATCTTTTTTATCAGTCACCATGGTTCCTTTGTGGTTTTTTAGTATCTTTATCACTAGCTTTCCTCTACGTTCACGTTTTTTCGGATTTCGTTTTTCACTTTTTTATTTAATTATTTATATTCGGGCGTCTTTCTTCTTTTTGTTATTAGTTTGGATTTTTGATCGCTAATATTTTTGTTTTTCTTGAGTAGTTGGAAGCAGACTTGTTTGACGGCAGTCTTTATGCAGTTTGTTATTTTGTCCGTACGTTCGTTTAGTTCCAGTTTGTCTAGATTTTCTACGGCCTCGAGTTCTTGTTATATTACATTGTTATATTGTTTTTTTTTTCGTAAATCTGTTATTGATGGCGTATTTCTCTTTTCGGTTTGTTTTTTCCTATGCTGTTAGGTGTTTATGAGAATTTTGCCCTAGCATGTACACATGTTTTTTACAAAGTATAGGATGTAATCGATCTCGTTCTTTGTTTTACGGTCAGGGCATTTCCAAGTTCACTTTCTTTGTGCCGGTCTGTTATGGTTTTAGGCCCCATTTTGGCATTGAAGTGTCATATAATAATTTTTCGCTTGGTCTTTTCTTGGTTTATAGCTGTTGCGAGGTTTTCGTAGAATTGTTGAACAGCTTCGTCTGTTGATGTGCTCGTAGGGGGATATCTTTGCACTATTTATATGCTTAGTTTTTTAATTTAATTTTAGTATTATATACATTACTCGGTACGAAACAGTTACTACTTTGTATACTAGTTGTTTATTTTCCTGTAAATCATGATGGGTATTCCTCTTATGTGGCACTACCATATTCATGTTATTTTTTATTAGTTCCTTAATCATGAGAGTGTTTTTTTACTTTCTTATTTGATTCTTGATATTCGAGCGAATCTTTGTTTTTTTTTGTTATAAGTTTGGATGTTTGATCGCTAATCTTTTCGGTTTTCTTGGTTAGTTGGAAACAGACTTCTTTGACGGCAGTCTTTATGTAGTTTGTTATTTTGACTGTAAGTTCGTGTAGTTTCAGTTTGTCTAGATTTGCTAAGAGCTCAAGTGTTCATTCTATCACATTGTTCTATTGTTTTTTTTTCGTAACTCTGTTATTGATTGTGTTTCTCTTTTTGATTTGTCTTTTCCGAGTCTGTGGTCACTACTCGTATTAAATCGATTTATAATTGTGATCCTTACACAGTTTCTTAAGAAGATGTAATCAATCTCGTTCTTTGTTTTGCCGTCAAAGTCCACTTTCTTTTTGCCGGTTTATTAAAGAAGGTATTCATTTAGTATAGATTTTTTCTACATAAGAACTCAAGCATCATTTGCCCATTTGGGTTTTGATCTCCTAGTCCATATTTACCAATGTTTTCTAAGTCTGTTATGGTTTTAGGCCAGATTTTGGCATTGAAGTCTCCCATAATAATTTTTCACTTGGTCTTTTCTTGATTTATAACTGTTGATAGGTTTTCTTAGAATTGTTAAGCATCTTTGTCTGTTTATGCGCTCGTAGGGGCATATTGCATTATTTGTATGCTTATTTTTTTAATTAGTTTTAGCATTATATACAAACATCATTAATTTAAACCCCAGGTACACTGTAAAGCAGTGTAATGTCTCCAAATTTAGTTTAAGTGGAGTTTGCAGAATCAAGCTTCACAGATTTTTTTCCCAAAATCTGAATATTTGGAATCACGTTTCGTACTATCTTACACGCTATTATTGTATACAATAGAAAAATAATATTATTTATGAGATTAACTAAATTAAAATTGACACTTTGAATTTAACAAAAATAAATAATTTAACATAATTTCAATTTGATAAAAAAAACACCACTAGTACAAAGACTGCGTTACTATTTTTTAAAAATTTATAATAAATGTAAACAATTCTTATAAAATACATTAATAAATAATGAAAACAAGCATTTATCTTTAAAGAAAAACAAATTACCTAAAAAACGGCAGGCATGGGGCGATTGTCCGCGCTCTACTTACAAAATCGAAATTGCAGTTACGTTATAGAATAACGTTTATTTTAGAGACGTAAATTGTAAATAGTCTATGGTTTCTTCTATCCGAAAGCGGAACGCGTTAATCATTATTTTTATAAAATAATTAATAAGTTACGTTAGTATTTAGAAAAACGTTACGGTGCATTTTAATGTATGTAGTGCAAAGGGGACAGAATAAATCGTTCTTTAATAGTGGTTAACAGCTTTGAGTAGATTAAGAAGACAGGAATTTTGTTAGGCAAGTTTGCGACTTTACCCCTTAACGTCGTTAAGTAATCTATTTGATATATTGTCAAATCAATACACAAAGATAGGGTGTAATGGTTTGGCGTTGATCTGACAGTAAATACTTAAAAGAAAATGAGTAGGAAGAAAGTTTGAAAAGTCGAGGATGATCGCAAATTTTTTTCCAATTAATTTTAATAAAGTTTATGTTGTTATAAATTGCATTTCTTCATGGTTGTTTAAAGTTAATAATAAAACAGCAATTTTTTGGAGGCGATTATACTCCTTCGAAATATTACATTAAATGTTATAAATAGGTCTGACCGAGCTGCAGGTAAACGCACATGAAAAATATGCAAGCGCCATTTATTGTTATCCCTTCGTCACGGTATTCAGAAAGCTAACTGGCCATACTAATCATTTACAAAAAGCAATTTTGTTAAAATTCTGTTGAGGTAAATCATTTTATGACTGATGTCAGTTCGACTAATTACTAATTGTTAGAATGTGTGTATTATAATAGATTGATGTTATTTTCTGGATATATTGTCACCGTAGAGTTTTTTGTGCGCATCAAAACCACAGTTTTACATTAAGAAGATTTCAGGTACGGCGGTGCCCAGTACCTTAAAGGAACCCGAAAGAAAAATATATTATCTGGTCTCCTTTACGACTTGTAAACACCACCATAACGACTTGTTTTACATTCTTAATAGCTGTCCATAATATAAGAATGCCATAATGCGTGTAGTTGTCACATAAAATCCTTCACAGACCTATCAAGCTTTGCCAAGGGTGACTGGTATAACATCTACCCCAACGAAATTTAGATATCTCATCCTTGCCGAATGCTATTTACTGCAATTTTTACAAGCGATTTTGAAAAATGCATACGTGCCTACCAATACGCATGAAAACCCTGTGTCTAACCCTATTCACAATTACATCTAAGTTCATTTTGTATTATTTGCAACCATGTATAAACACAGCACGTTCAACATGGGTGGCCTTTCGGCAAAGAAAGTTAAAAACATTAGGACACAGTTGCTTAGCAGGATACTAGTAAATGAACAGTAGACTTAATCCGGCTTTGTATTATTGGTATATAATAGAGTTTTGTTGCTACACTTGTGTTAAATTTCATCATGAAATTAAATTAAGCGTTATAATGTGACCTCTCAAAGTCTTTTCAACAAGATCTATTGTGACGAGGAAAGTTAAGAATTTGTTTTTCTTATTTACATTCGCAAAAGCCGAAAATAATGCTTATCTGGTTTTAACCATTATTTTCTAAAACAGGATTGAGATCGTTAAAATACACTAAAGCACAGTACGAAAGAGTAATACTTGGAGTGGATAATGATAATGAGACTTATAATTATATTTTAAATGTTCTTCGTACTAACCCTAATAATTAAATATCGTTTATGTGTGTCTGAATAAGTAGCCTACAATTGGTAGTCCAGTAATGAACGCATAGATAACTGACATTAGTTTTGGAATTACTTTTTAATTATTTGCGTCATGATATACATCATTTTTTATTTTATGCATATTTGTTTCTTTACTTTTTCAACCCGTAATTATTTTCTTCTGAGATGTATGTTTTTTGTAGTTATTATTAAATTGTTTATGTATTACAGCTATCAAAAAGTTCATCTACTTTTTTAAAATCTAAAAAAAAAAATATTTTTACTTTAGCATCTAAATTTAGGAAATGCAAGGTCAAAAATATCGATCTAATTGTCCTTAATATTAGAATAGTGAACGTCATAATTGACTGGGTCGTCTCAACTAATTATCATACTCGCAAGTTTTATCTAATTAAGTTTATTAAACAATTACGTCTGTTTTGTTGCGTATTATAAAATCAAAAAATAGAAATTAAAACCATTTAGGGAAAAACTTCGTCGTTAAGATTATTGTGCAAAACTTACTCTGGATTTGGTTCACGTATTCACTGAATAATTTGTGTTATTTTTATTTCAAAAGTCATAGATACATCTTTTTAGATCTATTATATAATACAGCGTAAATCAAAAAATATGAGCCACATTTTAAATAATTAAATATATCTATAGTAAGACCAACAAATTTCAGGAAACACCGTACACAAATTTTAATAAAAAAAAATTATTCTATTAAATGGAAAGTGGTCAAATTAGCTCTAATTTTGCTTTTATGTTTATTTTAAATTCAATTAAAAATGTGACAAAATATTGCATTGTTTTTTGTTTAAAGAACTTAAGCTTCTTCCATTTTCTTGCTACCATTACAAGATTTTATTTGTTTTAGTACCGTTTTCCTATTTCCAAAATGTTTTGGTGGAAACGCACTTTCTGTTCACCACTATAATTTTTCTACTTTTTATTTTATCAAGAAACTGGTAAACATTTGAGCCATTGACACTTGCGCTGCTTTTTCTTGGTGTTGAATATTTGAGATCCAATAAACTTTTGTTTAATGGTTTTTCTTGTTGCAATTGTTTCAAAGACATAAAACGCAACAAAATGTAAACGGATTGAATACCCAAAATATTCCAATAATTTTAAAATCCGCATCAAACAAAATTTTCAATTCTTTGAAATTTCTTTAATAGAAAATGCATAACGAATTCTAATAGACATATGGGAAACTATGAAATTGTTGGTTATATATTTAATATATCTTACTATCAACTTCATAGTTTCCTACATATGAATTAACTCGTACGTAGCTCCGTTTCTACGAGATGGCGTTTAGCCTCAGATTTATTAATGTATTCTAACAGCTTGCAGGCTAATCTTTGACAAATAATCTCTAAGTCTAAGGTCTAAAATCATGAAGTAAAGCAAATGCTTCAAAAAGTTTATAAATAATAAATCAACAAAGTTTTTATGTCTCTTTCAAAAAATACTAATCTGTGTTTCTTTGCTAAGATTTTTTATTGCTGTAATCGCAAACCAAGCAGCTTTTCGTGTGGTTTGGATAGATTCAAACCAAATCATTTAATTCAAACGAAATAATTAATATAAGGTAAAACGGGGTTACTTTATACAGGTTTTTGTAGTTTTTTGTTGGTAACTTTTTTTAATGGTCAAAATGTTATCCTTTTTTTGCTCCAATAGAACAATGTGACCTTTGGTCAACAAATGCATAACAAATTTCCTTCCCCCCACACAAAAATATATATATTTTTTTTAAAAGGTGTCAAAGAAACCTCGAGTGTGGGGTTTCTTTGACATAACGTTGAAGTGTAGACTATGGCAAAGATACAAGTCTTTACGGTTACTTTGACATCATTTATAAGGTTTTATGTTTTGCGTATGGATTTAGTGGAAAAAAAATTTTTTTTGGGTCAATTTTAACTTTTATTAAGGAAACATCTTACATTAAGGTATCACATACTTAAGGCACATTTATAATAAACTTAAACGATAAATTTCAAGAAAAGAAAAAAAAATGATTAGTCTGTATCCTCGCACACCATACACTCGTAGGCAGGATTAGTGGAACCTTTATTACGCGTACCGCAGACCCATTTTTTGCAGGTGGTGCAACATAATGGTAGAACCGGAAGTCACACTTACAGATGTAACAGAGGTTGTTGTCCTTTTTGTTTTCATTGTTGCCCTTCTTCTGGCGGCCCAAAGCACTCAATTTCCTTTTGCCCTTCTTCTGGCGGACCAATTTACTCAAGGAAACATCTTCATCGGAAGATGTCTGGTCTTTCGCGAGAGGTGTAGAAGAAGTTGATGGGCCTGCTTCAAAACTTGGGTCATCCTCTATTGCTGAGACAGTCTCAACAAATGAAATATCGTTGTCTATGTCTGAGGCATGATTGATTGATGGGACATCTTGGCTTGTTACAGTGATCTGTGTGCCGGGTTTATGACAGACTTTCTCTTCTGTGCCGAATTCTTTCTGAGTTGTAGCCCCTTGACTCTCTTAAAAACTCCAGCAGACTACTATCGAGAACACGTCCAGTTTCTTCGGTTTGATCTCCTGGAAGCTTTTTCAAGACAGCTTCAGGATCGAATGGGTAAAGGCCCGTTGTTCTGAATAAACTCTCGAGATTCTTGGTTATATTGGGAGCCAATGCATCTATTAATCTCTTCAGAAGCATGGGAAACTGTGGTTTTGATAAGGCCCCGAATTCTTGATTCTTTTCTCCAATTGTCCAGAACCTTCCTCCATTGTTTCTTTAAAGGACCATAGACACCGGCGTCCAGAGGTTGCAACATGTGGGTCGAGTTTGGGGACAGAGTTGTAAAATGAATGTTGCTTCCCACTGCAGCCTGGATAATTTCAGGGGAAAAATGCGAAGCAAGATTATCACCAATGACAATAGTTTTTTCATTTTCTTGTCTGTGTTCCTGGATATGCGGTAACAAAATTTTAAAAAACCATACCTCAAACAAATTCATGTCAAACCAGCCGCTACTACTGTTTCTATAAATTGTTCCAGGTGGTCCACCTTCTGTCCAGTTCTCATAAAGATGCTTGGATTTGTACACAACCATAGGAGGAATCAATTTTCCTTTAGCGGTACCACAGAACATGATGCTTACTGATGATTTTGAATGTTCCTGGACTCTTTCGACGCGTTTGTGCCCTCGAGGTACTAATTTTATCGCCCCTGGGTCGTCTGTAATGTTTGTCTCATCATAATTATAAATAAGAGCTGAACGTGTCTCCTGAATTCACAAAAAACTCTTTGATCTCGTTAGGACCCATTGATGCTCTTGAAGCCTTGATATTTGTCGCCAGTCTCTGCGTGAGGTTATTCCGAGCTGCAAACTCATTCACAAAGTCATAGCCCGGCAAGTTATCTTTCCATTGCTTTATAACTCGACCCTCCTTATTTACAAACATTTCAACGACGGTTCGGACATCAGCCTTTGCCAACGGAAACCCCGAATTGGCTAAAACAGTCAAGGTATCGGCAAGTAATTTTTCATTTTGAAGCGTTAAAACAGTGGGGTGACCCGGCTTCCCATCATGCCTGTGATAGATCTTGTTAAGAATGGTGGTTCTGTTGATTTTGTACTTCTTGGTAACAGCAGCCTGGGTAAGTCTACCTGCTCTAACTTCTGCAGTGGCTCTTGCAAGGTCTTCTTCACTATAATTCTTATAGGTTCGGCCACCTATTTTTCTTTGATAAGTTCTAACCATTGTTAGATATAAATATCTACAAATAAACACAAGATTAACATAACAAAATAAAAAAAAAGTGTATTACAACAATTAAATAGGTCCTACCTACCTAAACTTAACGTAAACAATATCATAAACTACGAGAACTGTATAGAAAAATGTTTTAAGGTGTATTTACGCACCTCGCTACATACAGCAACGATAAACACGTTCGCACTGGTCGGTGACCACAGACTCGCTAGAGAAAAACTTGTCATAAACACCTACCTGGATAGGAAAAAAGAAACCAAAAAGAGAAACACGCCATACAACAATATAATAGAACGAAAATTTGAGCCTATAGCAAATCTAGACAAACTGGAACTAAACGAACTTACAGACAAAATAACAAACTGCATAAAAACTGCCGTCAAACAAGTTTTCTTCTAACTACCCAAAAAAACAAAAAGATTAGTGATCAAACATCCAAACTTATAACAAAAAGAAGAAAGACGGACAGCGATTCGCCCGAGTATGAATTCAAATAAGAAAGTAAAAAATTAATCCGAAAAGACGTGAGAATGTATAACACTCGCATGATTAAGGAACTAATACAAAATAACATGAATATGAAAGTGCTAAGATCTAGAAGAAGTAGAGGAAAGCTAGTGATAAAAAAACTAAAAAACCACGAAGAAACCATGTGGATTGATAGAAAAGATATTCCAAACACCAAATTTGTATAAACGACATGTGCAAATAACAAACGAGCTAAAAAAGAAAAAGCAGTACTAAAAGAAATGCAAAAGCGCAAGTCGATTAACGATACATTAAGCTCATCAAGCATATATATGAAAAAGCAAGGTTGAAAATAAAACTTGATGAAAATTTGACGACCGATAAAATGTCAGTAGAGAGAGAAGTGTGACAAGGAGATACGATCTCCTCAAAACTATTTACCCTGGCTCTTAAGGGCGTAGCCAAGACACTACCCTGGCAAGATAAAGGCATTAACATAGATGGAATAAGATTTTGAAACTGAGATGGCGTAACGCTGGTCATATCGCTAGAGACAACGAAAAGTGAACAAAGAAACTATTACAAATGGCGACCACGAGAAACAAAAAGAAATGTTGGACGATGGCACGACGGTCTAAAAAAAACAAAGGAAAAAAATTGGATACGAAAAGCCCAAGACAGACACATGAAAGAAAATGGAGCAAGTTTATGTCTTGCAGTGGAACCTATAAAGCTGAAAAGAAGAATTAATATGGTTCGCTTCTTGTAGAAAGAATAATATCAGAGTCAGTTAATTTTGCTTTTTTTTCAAAATTACTGTACTTTTACACTTATCTTTCACATGCTTTGTTAGTAAATTAGGAATTGAAGAACTGGGTTACATTTGTTATTGCAAACTTCCTTCCGTGCACTACTGGGTCGCCATTTTGTCATAAAAATTAAAATAAAAGTTTTTTGTATATCAAGATCTCTATTAATAAAGTCACAACAAATTCAGAAAAAACTTTCCTATTTTTTTGCTTCAGACTATAAAGAATAGTAGTCTTCAACATATAGTTGTTTTGTTTCCTCCAGCGCATGGGAATGACGAAAGGTAAATAAAATCACTTTCCAGATAACCAATCCCTTCAATATCATGTCAATTAATAGTCATTTTGATAGTCTTTGGAAATGTCTGATAATGAGCAAGATTCGTTCAGTTTAATCGTTTGTCAGTTTTCTTTATTTAAATCAGTTGGTTTTAAATTTTTCTTAGTCGCTGGTAAAACTATTACTGGGTGAATTTTATTAAATAAAAGTGTATTTAGAAATAATTTTAGGGTTGAGAGACATCATTTCTGTGTATCAAAAAACGGATACAAAATTTTCAACTGTGGTAGACTAACTTAAACCTTCATCAAAAAATTTACCAAATTGTCATCTTGCTATTTTGCTGTAAAGTGCGACGTATGTGATAGTAAACAAAGTAGCAATAGAAAAAACACTGTTTCTGCTTCCTGTTATGGTGCAATAAATACAAAATAATATTATTGGATAACGTGTAATTAAATTACAGTGTTAAATAAAGTTGCTATTCTGCACATTCTTTTTAAGTAGACTAGATAATACTTCCTTCATTGGATAAAACACAAACGTCTAAACGTCACCGAAAATTGTTCATTACTTGCGTAAATAATTGCACATTCTGTCAAATTGCATCTGCTGCTGCAACTAATCGATTTTGCAGCCCTTATCTATTATTTTCGGGGGCTTTGTATACTTCACCTTTCATACAGCTTCAGAAACAAGTCTAAAGGGTTCATATCTGGCCTACGGATTGACCAGCGTCTAGTGCCGTTTCATAAACCACCTTGTTCTGCAAACTTCAAAGAGTAAGCCTTCAAATTCTTGCAAAAAGTTTCTTGTAAACGTACAAGTCGCCTGTAAATCTTTCTGGTCAAAATAAACGGTCCAATTAAACTATTTCTTAAAATACCCACTCAAACATTAATAGAAAATCTCCACTGAATGTTACTTTGTTGAATTTTATGAAGGTTTTCTTCATTCCAAACATGCATTTTGTGAAAATTCAGCACTCCATTTTGTGTAAAACAGCACTCATCTGAAAATAATATTTTGGCACTAAGGCTCAAAAGTTTTCTGTTGCTGCAACTACTAAACAAAACTCAAATCGCGGTTCAAAATCAACGTCGGTTAACTATTGGACCCGTTGAACACGGTAAAGGTAAAAAAGAATAATCTCTAAGTCCTTGCACACACGCCAAAATAAAATGTATTAAAGGCAATTGTCTATTAAGATATTGCTCAACCCACAATCTACGTGTGGTGTGGTGGTAATTATACTCAGCGTACATTAAAACAATATCACTGTTGTACATAATAAAGAAAATTTAAATTAAATATTATGCAGAATGTTTACACGAATCACTTACCATTAACTAAAGAAATCCGTTAAAAAATCGATAGAAAGCTGATTTTGCATTTAATTATCTGAACTCTTGTTTTGGTTACAACCAAAGATAAACGTGATCGTGTACACAAAGTAGATTTTGTTAAACTAGGTCACTAATAAGGCTAAGAAATAAACATTACTATCTGCTTTAATTACTTTAGTAACAATTGATTTTGTAGATGATGGAAAATTAATCAAAACGATAATTAACACAATACATCAATACGTTTCACGGATTTTACATCATTTACCGCACAGTTACAATCAACAAACAATTTCCATTTAATTAGATAATCAGGACCGGCCTGAAAACTTTAATTGCAAAATCTCAAAACTGGGCCGCTTCAGACCAAATCTATAAAAGAAAAATTTTCAGTTAACGCCACAAGAAAACTACTTCTTGAGTTTGTAGTCGTATTTCAGATACACGTTTTATATACGGGTGTTTTATGACTGGAAGCGAAAAATGAAACGCTGTATAAATCTTTTAATTTCAAACCGAAAATCTAAATAACCCTTGCTTGCCTCGTTTATTTTCCGAGATAATCGAAAAAAATTGTTTAGCAAAATTTTTGTAACAAAAAGTAAAAAATAACATTTGTAAGCAAAATAAAATTAAAATAACAAGTTTTCAAAATCACCACAGTGAGCGTTGATGCAAGCTTGACAACGCACTAAAATAGAATTATAACCTTCTTCAAAATCTGTTGAGTTTGGAATTTGCAATGATGATGTTTATTCGCTCCAATTGTTTGATGTGTCCCCACATATAAAAGTCCAGTGGAGTGGTCTGCTCTTCTACCAATCCACCTAATATTAAAATTATCGTTGAGCCATCCAATTACATTTCGCCCAACATGAAGTAATGCTCGATCGTGCTGGTGCCACATCCCGTTACGTAAAGTAAGAGGGACATTTTTATCCAGAAAATCTTCCATTTCCACCACACCATGTGTTAACTGAAAATCGTTGTTGGTAAGCTCGTACCCTAACTGTGTGCGGATTTTCTAAAGACCAAATATGTTTATTATGTTAATTCTAAATGCCAAATTCATCGGTCTACAGTTTGAACTAAGGAATTTGTTAATGTCGTTCAAGAAGTCATTAACAAAACCCAAGTCGACGCGCCTGGTTGTAGATGTTGAACTCACTATGGGTGAACTATTTTCCTATTTAGGGTTTTTCGGACAAATTTTTTAGATGTTTGTAAACGAGTGTAAACTCGCCTAATGCTGATTCTTGGGTCATCAAGAACTGCGTCAACCATTTGTTCCTCTTTAGCCATCGTGTGCTGTTGATGTGAACCTCCACTACGACGGCTTCCAAAGCCAAATTCACAAAGCCTTCGAAATGCGTCGGAAAATACTTGACGAGAAGGTTGCCTTCTGTCAGGAAATCTTAAATGATACTGACGACTCCATAGACAACAAAATCTTCGTTGTCAAATTGAACTTTTTTTATCAAATTTTACTTACAGAACTACAAAGCAAGTTGAAACTCTGGTAATGCAAAGCGAGTACATGTTGCTAATGTGTGGTGACCAAGTATTTTACTACCGCTTTCTTGCCGAATAAAAATTTTCTGTTTGAAATTAAAAGATTTATACATTTAAACACTCTGTATAAACCCGGATTTAGACTAGTTTAATTAATGAAAAATAGTTTGTTACTATTTCTGTTGATTGGCATTTTTACATAACGAACAATTGAAACATTTTCAGCTTTCTTCACACAAAAAATGTCTGCGTCAAAATGAACGTAACCACAGAAAACCTGCTATCCCTAATGAAACAAATTATTCGTTTTTTTTTTAATTTTTGTTTGTTTGGAATTTAATTTTGCATCATTGTTTAAAATTTGCTTACCAAAAATACCATTGTTTTATTTTTTTCAAAGTTGTAATTGGGCGTTGTCAAACATATTTTAAAAAAATATTTTTTTACTTAATCTCACTTTTTATAAAGTATTTGTTTACTAAATAAAAATAATTAAAAAACTTTAAAGATTTCGAAAAGACGAACTAAGTAATCCATCATCAGTTTCAAGTTTTGGTCTAGTCGATTTTCTTTCTTTCTACTGAACATAATTTGACTAATTTATAGAGTATTTAAAAAAACTATAAATAAAAGTGTTTATTAGTGTTTCAATTCGATTGGAAAATTGTCTGTTTGTTCGATACAGATTCAGCTAATTTTGTAATTACGTTGATCATTCCGTTAGTTTTGAGTTTTTTTAGATAAGTTTATGATCAAAAAATTTAAGAAATCGTAATCGCAACAAAAAAGTGAAACAAACGCAAAAATGCCACATCAAAATATCAATCTAAAACCTAAGATTACCAAAACCACGCAGCTATTGAATTCATCTTTTAGACACGATGTTATTGTAGATTTAAAAATGGATTGATGCTTCGTGAGTAAACGTTGAATGAAATAGATTATTTGGCCCAAACATTGAAGTTACTAACGTACCCAAATTGTTTAAATACTTTTCAACGCTTAAGGTTTTAAATTTTGCATTACGTAATTACAATTTGAATTAATTAATGCATTACTTTCACACAACTTATATACGAACGAAAATGTTTGTATATGTTATTGATTCGTGTAGACGATAATATAATTTTGTGGTTTAGACCAAAGCTTTGATTATTTAGCCAAAACCCAACGAACAAAAAACTCAATCTAACAACTTGCAAGGGTGGATTATGTTTTTATCATAATTTATTTTAGTCAAAATCGTTTTTTTATTTTTTTTAAATACCGCTGTCGTTTATCTTTATTTGACATAACAGCGGAGATAAATTTGATGTTTAGGTTTTCTTTGCCAACGCAAAATAAGATCGATGAAAAAGCGTTGGTTTTTGATTTCTGTATAAAATTATAGTAAGGTTTAGATTTTGTTGAAAATTGTCGTTTTCAAACTGTGCTTCAATAAAAACTGCATTAATTTTATGGTTTCAATCGTAATTATGCACTACAATCGACTTGGAGCAATATAATTGCCGCTGTTTAGCACAGATTTCCCACAATCTGAGTTATATTAATTAGTACCTTAGATTCTTACACGAAGTAAAAATGAAATCGTATGCACAATGAAAAGCATTACGTTGAAATTAAGACCACGTACGCTTTTAAGGCTAATCATACACTTGCGTAGTTACGTACATCTGTCGTATAACCGTATACCTTCAGAACGAATTAATTATAAGCGTAATAGAACGTCTTATTTGTTGTATAATCTATAAATAATTACCAAAATCTCTTCCTCGTAGCTTTATTGTCTGTTTTGGGGTATAGTTAGGCCGCTTTTAATTTTTTCAAAAAAATTATGTAATCGTTTGAGCGAGTTACATTTTTTCTAATTACGTTTTATATTTTGAATCACTTTATAAATTGAGCGTGTTTGCGTTAATACTAAAAATGGCGATGTTTGCATAATCCTAAGCTTAAATACATCGAGCGCCATCTACCAACTGTTGTGAATATCCGCAAGTTTACTTAAAATCCTTTGATTCGTATCGTATATTTTGCCAACATAAGTGAATAAATACATTTAGAAATTCGTGATTGTCGTCATAACACCGTCCATGTTATTTTATAGATGTTTAATTAAATGGCGTAAATTGATGTGGAAATGAAAGACGGCGCATCCTTAGCGCTTCTAATAATGATATACGTCAAATTTTGGCATGATACAAGTCATGTTTCTATATCGAATATTTATTTATTTATTTATGAAACGTTTTTTCTTAAGGAAGTCGCGGGATCGATGATCTTTTTTTATCATAAGAATGTAATGCCATCCCCGACTTATGTAATGAGTAGAAGGTAGGAGTAGGATTCACGGCATATAATGTCCTGTTCCCCTGACCCCTGAAAAGGGTTACGCGTCACCTTTTCGCGTCACCTACATCGTCCACCTTGTCAATATAACCACCCTACCCCCCTAAAAATCCCGCCTCCAAATGCGCACGCTGACTAATTCCCCCACTTGGTTACAGCACTGGACAAGTTGGGCACAAGACATCTCTTCACCAACAGTGCTCCTGAACCTGTACAACCAAATGTCGCATTCGACATCGCGAGTTTAGTGCTTTACGGATGTCAAGCTTTACCAATACGATTAAAAATTCTTCTCGACAGACTGTTTTCGGTATTACAAAAAGAACAAGTTTTGCAAATACTGCATGGATTTGGATGGACACCCGACGACTACGCTAGAGGATACATACTGCAGGTAAGAAATTTATTTAAGCACTTAAATTTATTAATTAGAAAAAAAAACGCACCTGAAAACATCAATTTAAACTCGTAACAAAACTTTCATCGTCCCAACTGAAAAAAAATTAAATCCACGAATTTTCTCAATTTAAAAAATCGTTCAAAAATTTTTAATTACAATAATAGCCACAATAACAAAAAAAAGTAGCCGATTTCTAAGTTCGAAACTTTATTTATTAGATTGTAGGTAGGTGTAGGTGATTGTTTTTAACTTGTCCGGCGGATCGCGGCTCGGACTTAATCACTATTAGTTTTTACATTTTTTAAATGAAAACAACCTAAGTTTCAATTAGGCGCAACCTATAATCACAGATTTGCAGCATTGTTTTGAATGCGAATTACCCCGCTCTGTTTGTTTATATAAAAAGTCATACATGTGAAGGGATGCATTCGTATGTACCTATTCAATACATGGCACGAATGCATTTAGACCTTATTAATATTTAAAGTATTGAAATAGGCAATTTCGTGCAACGTTATAATGGTACATTTTTGAATTACAGACGATGAAATTATAGAGCATTTTGCATATCATTTTTAGGAGAGGCAATAATTTTATGGTAGGTATAATTTTTCACAAAAAAACGCCGCTGATTTTTAAATCGACGAGGTTTTATTTTGAATAATGGAGAATTATTGTGACTAATGACATAGTTTGTTTACTAATAAACGGATATGCACTTAAATGCACGATTTGTGAATCTATAATCAGCGTGGACTTTTAAGTTATTTGCGCCTCATTTTGCAATTGAACAAGACGAAATTAATGCGTGTATTAAAACCTCAGCTTTATTAAATTTCAATAAATCGCGTGTATGAAAATTGATACAGACGCCATCTTATCCAATTCCCTTCTAACAATGATTATAACAATAAATCTAACATTTATAAAACTGTTTTAATTTAAAAGGGACGAACCCAGGTAACATGTTTTACTATGATCAACATCTATTATTTATCACAAACGGATTTTGTTTTTAAACGAAAAGATTAATTAGCCTCACCACTTTTTTAGGTTGGGAGCATTGATTATAACACTATTATAAGATTGAATCAATTTTTGGTCCCAAATCCATTCCGCACAAAAAATTGCTACCTAGTAGTGTTTACATATAATCGATTGGACCCGCTTTTACTTCCAAAAAATTCAACGAATCCAGTAGAAACTAAAATTGGCACCTGAACAAATTTTGAAATAATCTAAATCGCCGCAATTTTAATAATGCGTAAACACATTCCACTAATACAAGAGTGCCTATTTTAGTCCCATCAATTTATCGTTATCGAGGCTGCGCGCTTAGAACGTACACAAGCAAATGTCTATGATTACTTAACAAATTAATTACGCGTGATTTACATTAACTTTGATACGTCGCGAGCTTAATTAACAATCACTTTCTTAAGTTCCTAAAAGTGGAATGTTTATAATACTCCCGGTGGGCAGGAAATAAACTATTAAGAGACATTCAGCAGACTACCTTTAAATAGAGCATCGATACGCTTTTATGTTTGATTTTTTTATACGTGTACTTGTTTCTTGAATTTAAACAGACACTTTTAATTTATTTTTAAAAATCGCAGAAACGTCGAAATAGAATTTTTTATGGTACGGTCAACGGAAGCCGTAGTAACGCAATTTTTCTGTTTTAGGAAGCACACGGCAGCACGTTGGATCGATGGAGCATTTGCAGTCCTGAAGAAGAACCGCTGGTTCTTCAGCAGTTTTTAAGATTTGGAGAAACTCGCGCAATTACGCAACAGTTACTATTAGCCCAACAAGCGCTTCATCAGGAGTCAACGCTGGAGCGCCTCGGTCATCGACCCTCATCAAATCCCCGTCGGGCGATGTCTCCAAACCGTCGTCCATCACCACCGACGTTTTCGCCTTCAGCTTTTCATCCCTCTTGGTTACCAACAATGTCCCCGCATCAAAAACAATCGTTAAACTTCTTAAAAATGCCATCCCTAACTAATCCAATAAGCTCTCCGTCAAAAAACATTTACGGCGCAAATTCGATTACGTCTTCTCCGTTAAATCGCCTGCAAAATATGCAACCCTTCGATTTTCGCAAATTGGGCGCCGGACTTGCCGGGTTTTCTTGCCAACCAAATCCGGATTTATCGATGAGACGAAAAGTCTCCGAAAATGACACACCCGGTAGTTTAAATTTAAGTATTACAACGTCGTTACCTATGTGCCCACCACCACTACCAACGTCATCTCTACCAACCTCTTTAAGCCACTCAGCAGCAGCGATGGCAGCAGCCGTTTCCGCAAACTCTCTAGCAGCTGCCAGTTTAGTAGCATCGTCATTTAGTAGTTTAATGTCTACGGGATTAGGTAGCGGCAGAAAATCTCCTTGCACAACAGAAGCCGTAAGTGCCGGAGGCAGTAGTGAAATGGGTTCCGAAGACGACGATAACGATAACTCACACAGCGCTTTAAATTTAAGCAGAGATAAAGATTCTAACAAATGTTTACGCCAACCCCGTTCCATTTCTGGAAGAAAACCAATAACACCGACAAAACGCCAATGGGGATCGCCAGGTTTACCGCTAAATTTAGGCACGCAATTTATAAATCCCGCAACTGGAAAGAAACGAGTGCAATGCAACGTATGTTTAAAAACGTTTTGCGATAAAGGCGCGCTAAAAATCCATTTCTCAGCTGTTCATTTACGAGAAATGCACAAATGCACCGTCGAAGGATGTAACATGATGTTTAGTTCTCGCAGATCAAGAAATCGTCATAGCGCAAATCCTAATCCAAAACTACATTCTCCTCATCTACGTCGGAAGATATCACCGCACGATGGCAGAAGTGCACAACCTCATCCGATGTTATTACCTTCTCAACCGGGCTTACCTTTACCCGCAACTGCTTTGAACAGTTTAAATCCGTTTGGACCTTTTCCAATATTAACTCCACCTCCAGATATACGGCATCATACCGCTTTAACTGGTTTAGATTTTAAACAAAGCTTAGATCTCAGCATACATAGAGCCGGTAGCGAAGAAAAATCCGAAGATAAAAAAAATATGTCTTACGATAACAACATTTTGGCACTGACATCAACTAGTAGTAGCAATCACGAAGACGACGACGATTACGACGACGACGGTATAGTGGTAGTTGGTGGAGACGAAGATGAAGATGCCGAAAGAATTGATTGTTCTAATGGGATTTCCGATCTTCCAGAAGACTTTAGTATGCCATCAAAGAGATTTAAAATGTCGGTGTCCGATGTAGATGAAGATGTAGGAAGCAATGCAGATAGTAATGAAGATTCAGTTAGTATTGTAGATACTCATAGTTTAAAAGACGAATTAAATTTAACTACTAATAAACGAAAACGCAAAAGTCAAAATCCAACTAAGTGTTCCGTACCTGTAATGACCGACGACGGTGTGAGCGATGGCGAATCATCTAACGACGTGTACTCGGAGCGTATTATAGACAAACAAGAATCAGAAAAAGCGATTTTTAAAGCAACTCAAGATTTTAAAAACTCTAAATCCGACTATTCCGAAAATATGGAAGATATGCCGATTAATTTAGGAAAAAGTACGTCGGATGTTAACGCTAACGAATCCGAAAGTGGTGTACTATACAACGAAATCAAAACTAGCATAGCCCCTTTATACTCGACGGAAAAATTAAAGAAAGAAAAACAATGTCACGAAATTGAAAATACAGAAGAAAACGACCGACCGGCGAGCACTGTCGAAAGTAACAGAAGCGACGAATCGTTTGATTCCTCAAATGCGCTTCGGCATTTAGAAAGTTTATCTCATGGAAATTTTGGCGATTTAATGGCTCAAGGAATGCATTTAGGATTGGGCGTAGTGCCAAATCCGCATTTGGCACCGTTAGGTTTTATGATGGGAGGTGGTCCTCCAAGTCCTGCAAGGTCGCAAGCATCTTCTGGTGGAAGTTCTAATGGACCTGATTCACCCGACGAAAGTAGTCAAAATCAATTATTCGGTTTATTTGATAACGGCCAGTTCATAAGTACAATGGATGTTCCTATTGATAAAGATAATCCGAGACGTTGTGCGGCTTGTGGAAAAATCTTCCAAAATCATTTTGGAGTAAAAACTCATTATCAAAACGTACATTTAAAGTTAATGCATAAATGTAACGTAGACGGTTGTAACGCGGCGTTTCCATCCAAGCGAAGCAGGGATCGACACAGTGCTAACTTAAACTTGCACAGAAAATTATTATCTACAACTACTGATAAAGGATCAGGACTGTTAGAAAAATCGCATTTTCCTACATTAGCAAATAATCCAGCTTTACAAGGCGACTTTTTTGCGCGGTTGTATGCCGAAGAAGCTTTAAAAAGTCATCATCATATTCCAAGCGCAAACTTGAACCAACTTGTATTAAATGGTGATAGAATTCCTCCTCCTCCGTTCCTTCTTCCCCCTCTTGGAGGTCTTCCATTTCCGCTAGGGAGCTTTAATCATTTTTCGCATTTGAACGGTTCTTCCGCTTTAACACGACGAGAGCGGTCATCGGCGTCTAATTCTCCTACGCCAGCGTCACCTCCTCCAACTAGTTCCTCTCCCGAACCCATATCTTTATTTCATTCCGTCGACGAAGACCTTCCTACGCCTGATAAAGATGGGAATTTACCGTGTCGTTTCTGTAAAATAAATTTTAATAACTCAGTGCAGTTAAAAGAACATTGTGAATCGAACCATTTATTGGATATGTTTAAGTGTAAAGTTGTCGGCTGCCCCAAAGTATTTATGTCAAGAACGAAAAGAAACTTGCATTCAGAAAACGCGACTTTGCATCAACACATTTTGAATAACAAAAAAGAACAGAAAGGAAACGTGTCGTGACCGTTTCAAAATGGTGGCATATGTAGAACAATGCCATTTTGGTGGTAAATATAATATTAATTAGGCGCTACTATGTGTGATTGTTAAATATTTTCATTTTCTTTAAAGCCAGTTTTTTATTTATTGCATTGTTTCTAAGTATAAATGTTATATTAGTTTTGTAAAAATTTAAATAAATATCTTAGGATTAAAAGAACCAGTCGTTAAAATACTCACGGTAGATAATTACAGTGTTCTGTAGTAAAGTGTGGACAAAGCGGATTATCTCAAAACGTAGTATTAAATTTGCTCATTTTTGTGAAAACTAATACTTTTCAAAATAAGAGGACGCGCTGGGTTTCCTATTGGTTAAACGTTCTAGCTAGAGTAGAGCAATGTGTGTCTAGGTACTTTGCAAAGTATTGAGTGATAAGTTGTAGACAAAAAATGTATATTTAAATGTGCAATAACTTGTATATAATATGCTATGTCTGTACTGTATAGATGTATATATTTACAATCACTGTTATTATGGATGAATTGCAGAGGTATTCTTAAAGATTTTAATTCTAGAGTTGTCCTCAATGTATACGATTTACGAGTTAGTACTCTTGTATACCATAAGCTTTTTATCAATATATTGTAAGTTCTGTGTTCCTCTTTTAAGTCGGTTTTCCAAAAAAAAAATGTAAATTTTCTTTAAAATTTTTGAGCTGTAATATTCATTATATTAATGACATAAATACAGCGTATACATGATGTTACATTTGTCAAACTGTAAACAGTACCTTCTAAATGTTATTTATTAATGATATAAATCATTGTGTACATTGACCAATATACCTCTGGGCTTAATTAAACTATAGCTGTCATTCCGAATTGTTTTTATTTGTATCCCAAAATCCCTAGTCTGGTTTCGACAAAAGTTCTACATGAAAAAGTGTCTGCTTGAATAGTTGAGCTGGGCCAAGCAGTAACAAAATCAAAATTGTATTGCGATTTTTGTAAAAGCTAAGTGAAAACAAATCTCAAAATTCGAATTCAAAAAGAAACGTTTACAACACTGTCAAAAAAAAGCTTGAAAAAAATACATTAGACCAGAAGAAGAAGTTTTTTAAAATGACAAAATGAGTTTAAAACAAATGAAGCACAATAGTACGCAAATTTAAAGAAAATAAGAAAGTTGATAAATCTCAAAAAACTGCACACAAAAACTCAAAAACAAACAACGTTTTCACTGCTTTCTATAATTTTTCTTTTGAATTAGATTGCAGCGATCGATTTTTAGTTTATTATATTGTGGCAGTTGCACTTGAATCCACAAGATGGAGGAGCTTTATGTTATGTAATGGTGACATATATTTTTGATAAAAATGATTAAAAGCATAATAAAAACCTCTTATACAAAGACCAATGTTGATGCAAACATTTTTGAAAGATACTCGATAGTGTGTTAATTAAAAAAATACCAACTACAGCTTGCAATCAATACACAAACGTATTTTACGGAAATTCAAATCATCTCCATCCGATAACTATTATAAAAATAATTTGTAATCTAATTTAGATTGTAAATCAATTAGCATACATATAAGTTGGCGGTGTATCTGAAATTAGCCTTATTCTTCAAAAAAGTTGAATTAGAACCTATAAGAGCGCAAAATCTTAAAATTCAAAACAAGACGGATAAAAAATAAAACATTTCGCATTCACATCGATTACGACAAAATTAAGCTCTTTGAAAATCATAAAAAAGATAAGGTTCGACTCAAAATAAATGACTTCAATAAAGCGGCGGCGCCGATTTTCTTAAATAAGTGGGCATATTTTTTGCGTAATTTTTTATTTCTTAAAAATAAGCAATTTGTTCAAAAAGTTATGTTTTCTAATAAAATCAATTTTGCTCAAAAATTGTTTCCTCTAACTTGAGTGGACACCTCGATCACCATAGTGATTAAGTGCTCATCCAAGCACCCTCTTGGTGCTGTCGCTGCTTCAACATTACAACTTTTATTTTATTCTACCGAGGACATGTTAGATAAATCTTCATCTTTAGAAAAACTACAATAACACAATGTTGTAAACATGAAATACGCCGTTACGCAGAAAAAACAAAAATCGTTATCTCATTTTCTGTGTTTTTGTATAATAAACAAACCTTACAGAACCGATTTTCTAACTTCTGCATAAAATCAAAAAAATCAAACCAGATACAAACAACTCATTTGAGAATAAATGAGAAGTGACCGACTTCGTTTCAAATCAAACATAGGTACACTGGAGAAACCAAGACACAAATCTTTTTATTGTTAAGCTTCTTTTGAAACACATAAATAAAGCAAATGCATTGACGCAGTGAAGAAAGCGCCACAAGCAAAGATTTTATAATAAACCAACGGGAAGAAACCACTAACAAGTTTAAAGTTGTACTTCCAAATTTTGATGGTAAAGTTCCATGGTCAACCTACCACAAACAGTTTGAAACCGCAGCTATAGCTAATGGTTAGAGCAACAAACAGAAAGCAACGTCTTAAATAGTAGCCTTACGTAGAGAAGCGCTTGGAATTTTCTAAGAAAATTACAACTCTTAATTTCACGTTTAGAAATGAGATGCTCATCTTCAACAGGTGTACCAAGCCCAAATAAAAAGTCGTGTTCAGAAAGCTGCAGGAAGTGTTCAAGAGTTTGTGGTTGACACGGCTTACGTATCCTACAGCACCAAATACCTTCTTGGAAAAATTGACTATTCAAACCTTCGTACGGTTAGCTCGACCTAAGACACTAGATGATACTTTAACCCACGCCTTAGAGTTTGAAGCAGCAAAACAGACGTCGCCATAAGCTCCGTTGTGCTATAGAAACACCCGCGCAGACACAGAAAAACATCAAAGTACTGGTAGCCGACATCACGGAAGAAGTTATTCTGGGAATGAACGTTATAAAGAAGTATGGGCTCCATTTGATTATGAAGAACGATGTCCTGAAGATCAAAGATGAATAAATTCCTTTTCATTCGTTAGAGAAAGCAAGTCTTATTGAGTGAAGACGTGACTCTGCCTGGAAGGACTGAAAGTGTGCTGAAAGCATGCCTAGATGGAAACCACAGAGAAGGCTACATTCGCGCTATTGAACCAATTGAGAGCGACTTGGATGAAAAAGGACTACTAATTGGCAGAACATTAGTACGAGCTAAAGCTAAAGTGTTGATCTAGCAGTATCAAGATGTTTTTGCGCTGGAGCACAAAATAAATACCGGAGATGCTCAGCCGATACGACATCCACGCCAACTTACTTTGCAAAACGAGAAGAAGCTGAATAAATAATTACGAATATAGAAAGAATCTTCAAATAGTCTATGCGCGTCTCAAGTAGTGCTAATAAAGAAGAAAGATGAATTAACGAGGTTTTGGGGAGAACAATGTTACCAAAAAGAATAGCTACCTTTTACCGTGTATTGACGATATTTAGACACTCTGTCAGGATCCCAATAATTTTCCACCTTGGATTTGAAGAAGCAAGTAGAATTGGAACCCAAGGACCCTGAAAAGACAGCGTTTACGATTGGAACTAGTTTGTGGCGTTTCAGACGCCGACTTTCTTTGGCAAAACGTGAAGAAGCTGAACAAATAATTACGAATATGGAAAGAGAAGACGAGAATGAACCTTCAAATAGTCTATTGGCGTTTTCAGAAATTTTCAGATTTTCTTAAATGGGTGGGCATATTTTTTGCGTCAATTTTTTTTTCTTAAAAATACGCAATTTGATCAAAAAGTTATCTTTTCTAATAAAATTAATTTTGCGCAAAAATTGTTTCCTCCAAGTTGAGTGAACACCTCGATCACCATAATGTGTAAATGCTCACCCAAGCACCCTCTTGGTGCTGCCGCTGCTTCAACATTACAACTTTTATTTTCTTCTACCAAGGACATGTTAGATAAATCTTCATCTTTAGAAAAACTACAATAACACAATGTTGTAAACGTGAAATACGCCGTTACACAGAAAAAATAAAAATCGTTATCTCATTTTCTTGCGTTTTTGTATAATAAATAAACCTTTCAGAATCGATTTTCTAACAAACGTTATTGTCTTGTTGTTGGAGGAACGAAAATCAATTTATAGTGTAGACAGCCGTTACAGTTTTGATCTTCAGCTTTCTAGTTTTACTTAGTTGATCAAGACAATCTAAGCAAGCTTTTTCCTTACACCCAGAATCAAAAACTTTGCAACTGTAGATAAAGGTTTTTTATATTTATAATTTACTGTACTGTGTGTTTACTCATGTGAAGTTTATGTAGGTAAATAACATTTTTAAAGAAGTGATTTTTTCGCTAAAACCATAAAAGAAAAATTACAAATAGAAACAAAAAAGCTTGAGTCAGGACAAAATAGGAAAAAAATACCAAGAAATTGTAAAAGTAAAAAAATAACAAAACCCTGTCAAAAAATCAAAACAAGAAAAACATATAAGTAAGATGATTAGACAAAACATTGTAGTGATCATTGCTACGTGTGCATTAACAAGAAACTAAATGAAATCGACGAAGAAACCAGAAAAACCATTAAAGTAAGCAACTAGTAAGTTCAAACCAAAAAACCCAAAAACTAAGAGGTCAAAAAAAATGGTTCGGCGAAATTAAAAAAGTTAATACAGATGAAAATGTCTACAAACAAAAGACTTCAAAAAATATATACAGAGTGTATCTGATTAACGGGTTGTTATTCCTGCCTAGTTGCATTTTATTGCAAAAATCGATTTTGCAGCTCTTGTCTATTATTTGCAGAAATTTGTATAGTGCCACTTTAAAGTGACTTTGATTACAAACTAATTTAAGTGAAAAATTAATATTTATTGATAGTATACCCAAGACTATCTGCAACTCAACAATTGATTTTTTTCACATTTTTTTAAAATTATGTTCATAATGCACACTTGCCCCACCAGTTGGGGCAAGTGGGTAATGCCTTCGCAGTTTTAATGTAGTAAACCATACGTTCGTTCTGGGGCAAGAGTATTAAAGTGTGAACTATTTATCATAATCAACGTAACCCGATTTGCAAAATACCAAACAGCAAAGTTTTTAGAAACTTTTTATTAAGAAAACATAAACTGAACAAAAAAACAAATTTTCTGGTAAGTACCTACCTATCAAACTTAAAGTAAAAAATACTTGCTCCAACTATATGTAATTGAAAATACTTAATTAAATATTTAATTTTACAACACATTGTATCCTATGAAGTTAATGTCAAATCGAATGAAGCTTCTTTTTCCAGAAGATACATTAGGATCAGGTAAACATTTTACAATGTTCTCAATATTAACAAACGATCGATCCTCTGGATCAGACCAAAAAAAGGTGGCAGATACCGTGGGGTCCAAGGACTTAACTTTTCTAACAAATTTCACCTCCACGTCATTCTCCAATCGACTAATCACTTGTCTAATATAATGTTGTACTGTTTTTTTTGGTTGTAAACCTTACAAGAACCCAGTCATTTTTTTGAACTTTGGATAACGGCTTTTCTATTTGATTCATAAATGCGTTGGCAGCTTCGTCTTCGATCATTTCGTCTCCAAAGTCTTCATCGTCGCTATCGTTATATTCAATTTCCTCTTCGTCGGTGTGCTTTTTTAGAATTTTTGGATTCTTCTTCTTTGGTATATTAGGGGTTGCGTTTTCTTTTTCTTGAAGTCGAACCAATGCCTCTTCGCTAGTTATAACTTCTGCTCCTGCACAAACTTTTCTCTTAGGCTTCTTTTCTATTGGTTTATTTTGTTTTACTGTCGCTAACAATAATTCTTCAAATGAACAAGTGCTTAAAACTGTTGTCTGTGATTCCGGTTCTTGCAAAGGAGTTCTAGACGTTGAAGCAACAGGATTGTTCTCAGGAAAGTTTTGATCACTGGTTTTTAAGTTTTGGTGATGTTCCCATCGTTTATATGCAAGCGGATCAAATTTTTCTTTTGGTATTACATCTGAATTAAATGGGTATATGCCGCCCTTGCGAAACCCATTACATATGATTTCAGGTTTAAGCTCTAACCAAATCTCACCCAACAGTTTGCTGAACAGCTTCTTAGGGATTTGTTGACCCTTATGATGCCTCTGCCATTTTACTAATAACGTATCTCATTTTGACTTCAAGGACTTAAACACGGACAAATCTAGTGGAGACCAACAGCTTCCAGGAAACTTTTTTCAAAATACCGCAGGAAAACATCAGCCTCCATCCAACCATTGGATGTAGCAGCATAACTTGTTGCTGGGAAACTTGAAGTTGGAGGTGCCATTCATTCGTCCCAAATATTTCGCCCCTTGAAAATGATCAGTGGTGGAGCTTTAATTCCCGCAGCATTCACGGCAACTAATACGGATGTATTTTCACGGCCGCTTCCAGCTGTTGTTCTAGAGCTAGCAACTCCTTTCTTTCCAACAATTTTTGTTTTTGAAGGGTCAAGGCTAAAATTTATTTTGTCTAAGTTCCACACCTGACTAGGTTTATCGTGTAACTCTAATTCGTCAAGTTTTTTTTTAAAAGCTGAAAATAATTATCCATTATAAACGGGTCAAGACACTTTTTTCTTGAATACTCTACAGATTGGGGTTTTTTGATTGAAAGGTTATGTCTGCGACAAAACCCCAAAAACCAGTCTTCGCCGGGGTAACCGTCTTTGAAAGGCGTTTTTATGTTATTTTGATTGACATAATCGCCAACAATTCTCCGAATTTCTGCTCTTGTCAAACCCCAGCCCCATTTTTCCATTGTTGTGACACATTCAATCAACCTCATCTCGTCACTTTTTTTAATTGCCGTGTCTCGTCCCATAGTAGTACTTTTTTGACCCCGAACACCTCGTCTTCGAGCACTTAAAGTTGATTGCGGGATATTATATTTTTTACTTGCATTATAGGCTGTCCTAATGCCTCGATCAATATCTTCTAAAGTTTTTTCTAAATCAGTTGCTGTGTATTTAGTGGCTCGGGCCGATTTTCTTTTATACACCCTGACCATTTTTCTGCCCTGAAGCAAAAAATAAATAGATGCTTACTATGGAAGGGCAAGTGTGCAGTACTACCGCCTTACCCCTACTATTTACTACACACTTGCCCCCTTGTAAAAAATGACAGGGGTAAGTGTGCAGTAACAAACAATATAACGAAAACATGTTATTTTTAAAAAAATATTGCAATACATATTTAGACTAGAACCTTACCTACTTGATGAAACTGATAAATCTTATTAACTTATGGATTACTGAAGATTGTATAACGAGCTACTACACTACCACGCTCTGAATGTTCACAACAAAATTTATAACAACAAAAATTTATCCTAAGAAACAAACCTAAAAGGCTTCTATCATATGAGATAGGTGAAACCTATTAATAGCTACATGTCAACATAGATGGCATCACATTGTACATATTTTATTTTATTTTAAATCCTTCCGACACACATGCCCCAGATCTACACTTACCCCACTTCACCTTACTGCATCTTTCACATAGCTTCAGAAAAAAATCTAAAAGGTTAATATCTGGTCTACGTGCTGACCAGCGTCGAGTGCAGTTTCTTCCAATCCAACGACCCGCAAAAATTATATTGAAGAAATCGCAAACGGGGCACAAACCACATTGTTCTGCGAAATTTAAAGGGTAAGTAATCAAATTCTTGTCCGAAAGTTTCTTGTAAAAGTACAAGTCGCCTGTAAGCCTTTCTGGTAAAATAAACAGTCCAATTGAACTATTTCTTAAAATACCAGCCCAAACATTAATAGAAAACCGTCACTGAAAGTTACTTTGTTGAATTTCATGTAGGTTTTATTCATTCCAAACATGCGTGTTGGAAAAATTCAGCATGCCATTTCGTTTAAAACAATACTGATCTGAAAATAATATTTTGCACTGAAGTCAGGGTCAAAAGCTTCTTGTTGCTACAGCCACTCACAAAACTCAAGTTGCGATTCAAAATCAACGTCGGTTAACTGTTGTACTCTTTAAACATAGTAAGGGCACAAAGAATAACTCCTTAAAACACAATGTAGCGTCGTATGAGACACGTTAGCTGCCCGGCCTATTCCTCTAATGCTATTTCCTGTCCGATCTTTTACAATTTACATCTGCACATACATTGAAAAAAAACAAATGTTAAAGTTTTGATTTTATTGAAAAGATTTATTCTTCTTCCGTTGTTAATACATGTGATGGTCTTTCTAGACCACGGGTTTCGTAGATAAGAAAAACACCTCCAGTTTGTCTAAGTCCTTGCACACCCGCCAAAATAAAGTTTATTGAAGGCAATTGTCAACTAAAGAAACCCGTTAAAAATTTGAGACCGAAATAAATCATATTCTCGAACTCAATTTTAAAAAACCTGAATTTTGCATTTAATTATCTAAAGTCTTGTTTTGGTTACAACCAAAGATAAACATGATCGTGTACACAAAATACATTTTGTTAAGTTGGGTCAGTAATAATGCTAAGAAATAAACATTACTATCTGCTTTAATTATTTTATTAACAATTGATTTTGTAGATAATGGAAAATTAGATAAAACAATAATTAACACAATACGTTTCACAGATTTTTCAGCATTTACACCAATCCATTTACCGCATAGTTATAAAAACAAACAATTTCCATTTGTTTAGATAATCAGAACTGGCCTGCAAACTTTGAATACAAATATCTTAAAAATGGGGTTAATAATTAGAAGAATATAAAGCTTATTGTTTTATGTTTGCGATAAAATATTTAACATGCTGTAATAAGGGAGTAAACTAATTTCAAAAAAAGAAGAGAAACGATGGTGTGCTCCCCATAAACATAAATTGCAAAATGGCCGAGTAAGATGTAGTTGGAGTTAAATCAAACTAATTAAAACTATAACACTTGCTGACTGATTCGGACAGATTACTTTCGTCATAAGCAAATTCCATCTACTAGGGTCTGCTAGCAAAAAAGCACCGAAGACGTATTTTAACAAAGTAAAAAATCCAATTTCTCAAATTCGAAAAAAAAATCAAAACAATGTCTATAATTGAAACGATAAAGACACAAATGGGTAAAACATATAAAAAGTAAAGCTCAAAGAAAGCAAATAAATCTTTTTGCAAAAAAAACAGTTCATCTTTTCCAGGTATTCCTAATTTTTTTAAAATACACTTAATCAAGACAGACGTTCTTTAGAGTATAACTATTTTATAGATGCTGATGAACTGTTGCATAAAATCAGAAAAATCAAACCAGATACAAACATAAAAATATCGTCACTTACACTTTTTCCTTCAGTGAAATTTACCACTCTGATGATGGAAGCTGCAATGTCTTGCGAAACGTCAGTTTGTTTGGGTTCACGAACGAAAATACGGCAAAGGCCAAGTTCTACTTCTTGTTTTGGCTCTCAAGGAGAGACTAGGACTAAGGTTAAGTCTGGGTGTTTAACTACGACGCGGTCTAAACCAAAAGTCGCTTAATCATAAACAGATACAAACCACTCGTTTGAGAATAAATCAGAAGTGACCGACTTTGATATAAAAACTTCGTTTCAAATCAAACATAGGTACACCAGAGAAACCAAGACACAAATGTTTTTATTGTTAAGCTTTCTTTGAAACACATAAATAATTTGGCACAGTGAAGAAAGCGTCACAAGCGACGATTTAATAATAAACCATCGGGAAGAAACCACTAACAAGTTTAAAGTTGTACTTCCAAATTTTGATGGTAAAGTTCCATGGTCAACCTACCACAAACAGTTTAAAGCCGCAGCTGTAGCTAATGCTTAGAGCAACAAACAGAAAGCAACGTCTTAAATAGTAGCCTTACGTGGAGAAGCGCTTGGAATTTTTTAACGAAATTACAAACTCTTAATTTCACGTTTAGAAATGAGATGTTCATCTTCACAGGTTGTACCAAGCCCAAATAAAAAGTCGTGTTCAGAAAGCTTCAGAAAGTGTTCAAGAGTTTGTGGTTGACACGGCTTACGTATCCTACAGCACTAAATACCTTCTTGGCAAAATTGACTATTCAAACTTTCGTACGGTTAGCTCGACATAAGACACTAGACGATGCTTTAATCCACGCCTTAGACTTCGAAGCAGCAAAACAGGCGTTGCATTGAGGCTGCCATAAGCTCCGTTGTGCTAGAAAAACACCCGCGCAGACACAGAAAAGCATCGAAGTACTGGTAGCCAACATCACGGAAGAAGTTATTCTGGGAATGAACATTATAAAGAAGTATGGTTTCCATTTGATTATGAACAACGATATCCTGAAGATCAAAGGTGAATAAATTCCTTTTCATTCGTTAGAGAAAGCAAGTCTTATTGAGTGAAGAAAGAAAGAAAGTGTGCTGAAGGCATGCCTGGATGGATACCACAGAGAAGGCTACATTCGTGCTATTGAACCAATTGAGGGCGACTTGGTTAAAAAAGGACTACTAGTTGACAGAACATTAGTACAGGCTAAAGTTAAAGTCTTGATCTAGCAGTATCAAGATGTTTTTGCGCTGGAAACTGTTTTCAAAGGAAGAATTGACGTAGTAAAGCACAAAATAAATACCGGAGATGCTCGGCCAATACGACATCCACGCTAACTTACTTTGCAAAACGAGAAGAAGCTGAATAAATAATTACGAATATAGAAAAAAATGCGCGATTGAACCTTCAAATAGTCTATGCGCGTCTCTAGTAGTGCTAGTAAAGAAGAAAGATGAATTAACGAGGTTTTGGAGAGACTTCAGACAGTAATTTTCCACCTTGGATTTGAAGAGGCAGTTCGAATTGGAACCCAAGGACCCTGAAAAGACAGCGTTTACGATTGGAACTAGTTTGTGGCGGTTCAGACACCGATTTTCTTTGGCAAACTGTGAAGAAGCTGAACAAATAATTACGAATATGGAAAGAGAAGGCGTGATTAAACCTTCAAATAGTCTATTGGCGTTTTCAGAGTTGCTAGTAAAGAAGAAATATGGACCAACGAGGTTTTGACGCTGAATCACGTAACCAAACAGGATAGCTACCATTTACCGAGAATTGACGATACTTTAGACACCCTGTCAGGATCCTAGTAGTTTTCCACGTTGGATTTGAAGAATGGTTACTGGCAGGTAGAACTGGAACCCAAGGGTCCTGAAAAAGCATCGTTTACAATTGGAACTGATCCTGCAAGGTTTGAGCGTTAGAAGAAACACTGTTTTAGAAGACGTGCTTGGTATATTTAGACAACGTGATTTTGTTGGCAAGTCGTTTGAGAGAAGGAAGTGATCCAACGACTGCTTGGGGCAAATCTAAAACTGAGATCAAAGAAGTTCCACGTACTTAAGTAATAAGTGTAATACCTTGGCAATGTCATATCTAAAGATAAAGTAAATGCTGACCCAAACATCAGCCCCAAAATTTTCTTGGATTCTGTAGCTATTATAGATGATTGTACCCAGATTTGCCAATATTGCCACTTTGCTGATTTTAAGTTATCCAAGAGAAGATGGAAAATTTGTTTTGGATACCAATGCAAGTAATGTTGCCATAGGTGCAAAATGGACAAGAAAAAGTCATCGCGTATTTTAGCAAAGTTTTGTCCAGGCTGAAAAGGATTTATTGCGTGTCTGAAAGAGAACTGTTAGCAGTAGTGAAGTCTATCAAGCACTTTTATAAATACTTGCATAGACGCAAATTTTTATTAAGTACGGACCACGCCGCCTTGCAATGGCTATTACAGTTTCGTAATCCAAAAGAACAAGTGTCAAGATGAGTCAAGAGAGTACAAGAGTATGACTATGACACAGAACACCGTGCCGGAAGCAGTCATCGTAACGCTGATGATATTGTTCGCGATTTGAAGAAAAGATCGAATGTCTCCAAAGAACTGCTTTGGTTGATAACAGGTAGGAACCTGAGCAGTTGCGTCCCGAACAAGAAAACGATCCCGATATAAGAGTACCCCTGAAGTTGAAAGCAAACAGTCGACGACCAACTTTGGAAGAAGTGAGTGCTTTGGGCAGAGACATCATGACATACTAGACGCAGTGGGACTCTTTGAAACTGGAAGATGGTTTTCTTAAGCAAGCCCTAGAGAGTGTCAAGGGCACGCAAAACAAACTACAGTTGATAGTGCCAAAGAGCCGAGTGTTACAGGTGTTGTAGCATCTGCACGGTGGTACATCAGGCGGACACTTTTGCGTAAAGAAGACAAAAGGGAAAATTTGAGAAAAATTTTACTGCGTGAACTGCAAACAGAACGTCATAGAATGGTGCCGTATGTGCACGGCTTATGCATCAGGAAATGGTCCAGCAAAAAAAAACTGATCGCGAAACAAATACACCCTGGTAGCAATGAATTATTTTACAAAATGGACGGAAGCTTACGCCATACTTAGTCAAGAAGCAGCTACACAGTCGCAGACGTTTTAGTGAGAGTCTTTTTGCCGGTTTAGAGTTCCGTTAGAATTACACTGCGACCAAAGTCGCAACTTTGAATCAGCGCTGTTTCAAGAAGTTTGCCGGCCGTTGGGAATTAATAAAACTAAGACGACGCCTCTTCATCCTCAATCTGATGGCATGGTTGAACGGATGAATCGAACAATGAGAAAGTACTTAACCAAAGTAGTGTCCGAACACCAAAGAGAGTGGGATGAGTACTTCCACATTTTCTTAATACCATACCGATTATCTGTTTACGAAATCACAGGCTAAACACAATCCTATGCTATGCTCGGTCGCGAAATACGACTGCCATACGACCTCCAATTTGAACAAAAACCGGAAGAAGCTGAAGTACATGAGGCGGTCCGTAAAACACAGCGTCAGGATAAATACCAGATATGTCTCCAAAGAAAACGTGGTTTGTCGCCGAAGCTGCAGAGGCAATGGAAATGCCGTTAAGAAGTTGTGTAGCGTATGAATGACGTCATATATCGAACTGAAAACCACCCAAAGCAAGCCAAAAGCGATTTACATCGATCGCCTAGCTTTGTTTGCTGGCAATAACAACATTACCCAAGACCAGGTCCGAACCAGAGTAATAACAAGCAGAACCAGGATTCAAGTCTAAGGAATGAACTTCGATAAGTTTATGAGCATGTACGGGGATTCTAGAAAGACTAGCTTTGGAGTTACAACCGAGGAGCAACAAGATCTGTTCCAAACACGAAAGGATTACGCTATCGCACAGTGCGTGAGCAAAGATCTTGAAATGCCCAGGAGAGTTGCAGTCGAATTTTAGAAGAAGTTCGGACAGCTAGATGAACTACGCAGACAGCAGCCGGCGGTCGCAAAGTATTAAGTCTACGTGGTGACCAACGCTTTGCTTTCTATTCGGTCACCAAGAAGTACTCACGTGAAATGCCGTCATACGAACACATGTGGCAATCATTATAGAATCTCGAGAGAGAAATGAAATTTCACAATATTAAGAAATTGGCAGTACCCAAGCTTGGTTGCGGCTTAGATAAATTGAAATGGAGAACAGTTTGAAATATCTTGGCGGTCGTCTTCCGAGAAACAGACGTTCAAGTGTTGGTCTGCAGTTGCCATCTAAGTAGAACATCAGGTCAGAAAAAGTCCATTGACTGCTACTTTTATCTCAAGGTGTCGGTGCCGTGTCCAGCTTCTTGTTCTAGGACAGTTTTAAAATTCGTAACAATACATTCATTGTACGTTCACAATACATCAAGTTAGCACTGTTAATAATATGTACCTAATGTTCTGTCTAGCTTTACCCGAAGTATCTTGGGTTGTTGCAGTCCTCGTGTTTTTGCTACTTTAAGATCACTCGCCGTTTTCTTAAAATATTTTTGTTTTTTAGGTTCTATGCACAAACTTGAGTTTTGCTCGAGTTTGGCATTACATGGCTCTAACGGTAAAATTCATTATGTTTTTTAGTATTTTTGTCAGCTTATACCTTCAACTTTCAAAATAGTCTCACAGGTCCGCTACGGCTGTATCATCAGTACACATAAAAAGACGAACCTCCAGTTGTTGAGGAATTAGGGCTTTTTACATAATCAACGACACGCCATTTAGTATAATTCTATCCCGAACTTAACGAAACTGACCGACATTTTTTGTTATTGTTGGTTCGTCTTTTTGGATTTTAGTGGGAAGGCTACTACCTAGGTTTTCTTTCGAATTTTTATCACAACACTCAAAATGTGTCTATTCTATTTCGTCGCCGCAGAGAAAGCAGGAGGGGTTTTCCTTCTTTCCAATGCCATTCAGGTATGTCCCAAAGCAGCCATAGCCTGTTAGCGCTTGGGTGCTGTGGTAGCTCAGGTTTCCGTCTTTTCTATTACGCCAGTCATGAAGGTCTGGAATGAGTTGTCTTGTCTAGGCCGCTTTTGTATATTCTGACCATCTTGTTTGCCATTTCTGGATTGTAATGGCTTTCCTCTCCATTTTGCCCATACCACTACGAGTATTCCTCCTTTCTTCAGCTAACAAGTCTATTCGAATAGTGCCTGCCAGAACCCTCGCTGCGTCTAATGAAACCGTCGTATATGCTGATATTATTCTTAGAGCTAGTTTCCTTTGTGTTTTATCCATTAGGTTTTTCCATTTCGCGATATTGATCGCCTTATTCCATATACAATTGAGTTTACGGTTGTCATTATAAGTTTCCTTATAGCTTGTGATGGTCCTTTGACGTTAACCATAAGCTTAGCGAGTGCCACATGTCAATTGTTGGCCGACTCAACCACCTTCTCTACATGTGGATCAAAGAATAGATGCTTGTCAACGGTAACGCCTAGGTATATCATTGTCTTTGGAAATTACACTTTACCCTCCATGGTTGAATCTAATTTGTCTAAGCATTCTTCTACCCGTAAATGCTTTGGCCTCTGTTTTATTTACTGCCACCTTTAGTTTGTTATCGCACATCCAATTGCCAGATCGTCCGCTTATGGTCATCATAGAATAGCTTCCATAGTATTGGTCCCAATATAGATCCTTGCGGTACAGCGCACGTTACGTTTTGTTCTAGACTACAGTTTTCTCTGTCGTAGTAAATGATTTTCATGTCTGTCAGATACTTTGCAATAATTTTTACTAGAAAGGCGGCTACTCCTTTATACCCGAGTTTTTCTATTACCAGATTCTAGGAGACCGAGTTCAAAGCGTTTTCAATATCAAACGCTTATCTGCCGGGTTCTCTAGGTTCCTTCCTTGGCACTCTTAGCCAGTTCACAGATTCTTTCAAGTGCATCCACTGTCGACGATCCTTTTTTAAATTCAAATTAGACATGGGACAAGTTACCTCGGTTCTCAATTTCCTCCTGGACTCTTGACAGTAATAACCTTTCATAGATCTTACCCAGGTTGCTAATAAGACATATAGGCTTATACGTTTTGTTTTCTTTATCACTTTTTTATGATCAGGGATAAATAACCTGAAAATAAGTAAAAAATGATACCTATAAAAAAATAATAATAACTCGGAAAAAAACGGAAATGATAATGATCAAGAATGAGTAACAGACAACAATGCATGATGTGGTTAAACCGTGAAGGCGGGTCTACAGTAGTAGAGAAATGAGGGGTGGCTTCAGTTTGATAAAGACCCAAAGTTCGTCAATACTTTTTTCAGAGAAAAGTGCCCATAAACATTTCCTCCCTTCATATAAAATTTAAAAAGGCAACCAAAGTCTAACCAAGAATCTTATTAAGTTTACAATCTGACTTAGCTCGCGAGTTAATTACATAACTCTTTAAAGGTTCTTAGTTCGACTTTGGTTGCCCATTCGAGAGCTTTGATTTCTCTAAAACCTCCCTTACGACAGTAGGCGAAACGTTATAAACTTCGGTTATAACAGTCCAAATCCAGAAGACGAAACAAAACACAATTTGTTTTATTCTGAGATGGATCTCATTATTTTTTCGGAACGGTTACTGTTATTTGTGCATAACAGAGTTCGTCTCAAATAAAATTGCGAACGTCATTCATTTTTTGTACAGCAGGTTCTTCAGAAGATTTTCTAAAGACTGATGTTATTATCGTGTACTCCTCGTTATATACCTCTGTGTGTTGCTAAATCTAATCCATCGTCACGTATGAAGTTGTTGGAGTTTATCATTATTTCTAGAGATTCGCGTATATTTACTGATGGTAGTTTCTGCCTCTTGCTGATATCTTTACGTTTTCGTAATCAATTCGGTGATCTCCATTATTATGTAGATGTTACGCTAAGTTCAGCGTCTCGTTGATGTCCTTTAACCCTGCACTAAATACTTCTTCCCGTTTGGCCGATATAACTTTTACCGCACATGCACTCTAGTTTGTAGATACCCTTGGTGTGTACTCTCGAGAGTTGATTTTTATTAGGTGGTATGAGCTAGTCTATGTTCTGCACAGTGTTGTATCGTGTAGTGATCTTCTTCTTTACTACAATTTCCCTATCTATCAGTTACTCCGGCAACGTAAGGTAAGTACTCGTATGGTGCATCCTCAGTTTGTTTCTCCTTCTTCTGCAGTCTGTGTATAGTTGTTTGTCGATACAAATATGATCCACGTGTCTATCGCGGCGCAAGATGCGGAATTTTACACAATTCGTTCTTTCGTCGATCTTCTTTTTATTTGGGTACTTCTATAATAGTTGAAATACGTAATGCTTACTGTTATGTTTTATACGAAGACTACTTTTTCAAAGTTCCGGTAAGCTGGTAAAAACAAAGAGAAGAAAAATTTTAATATACACACTATAGTTATTTTTACAAATGTTAACTATTTTACAACGTAGTGGCCACCCACATTGTCGTAACGGGACACAAGCACTTGTATCGTCATGCAAATTACAGTCAATCTCGCACATTACTTTTTAGCTCCCAGCGTTGTCCTGGTGAATAAACGGATGTCGCTTGGTGCCAAGTCTGGCCGGTAAAGTGGATGATCAAACAATTTCTAATCAAAAATCTTGATGAGTTCCTTTGTTGCGTATTGCCCTTCGTAAAGGTTTATGAGTTTTACTGAAGTAATTGTTCGATTAATTCCACTAGAAAATTTAATTACAGTCCCAAAAGACAGTAAACATAAAATTTCTATTGGACTGTTTGTTTGAACTTTTGTGATTTATTGAACGAGTGCGTAGACATTAATACCAACCTTTTCTTGTAGTGAGTCCCGTTGATAACAACTACGTCTAGCTACGATATCGGTGAGAAGGCGTCGTTAAGAAACTATAATAAAGATAGGAAAAACCTAGGCGCCACTCCTCGTACTATTAAAGATCATTGGCTCGAAAATACCATGGGTACGTTTGAACCCACTAAAAAGCGAATAGGATAGGGCAAAAAACGATCAGGAACAATGTAACTAGCAAACATATTTCTATCCAACGATAACATGTACTACTAAGCTTATTTTAACAGAATAATTAAGATTTTAATAGCAAAAAACGTGTATTTATTTTTTTCGTTAAGCGTGCGATTTCTAAACCCAAAAACGACGCGTGATCTTGACGTTTTTAAGATACTTGGTACCAAGAAAATACACGTGATTTTGGGTAGCGGAAGGGAGTTAGTCTAAAACGTCACAACGTATCACCAAAGGTAGGAGAGGATTAAAAACTTACTTAAAAAACATTACGTGATTAATAGACAACCTCTAACTCTATATAAAGTCGCAACAAATTAACAAATCGACAAATATAATTACTTACCCCACTACTTCGTATTACTTTAGTGACGAGACGTGTCTACAGTATGCAAGCTTACATGTACGGCGTTTTGTGCCTAAATCTGACCTTGATTACAAACGATTCAAAAACCTTAAATGGTAAAATGTCAGCGTACTCAAAACAAACTATGTTAATTGAGATTAAAGATGATTTACAATGTAAGACAGAAAGTTAAATTATTTAGTACGATCTACAATTAGTTTAGGTAGAATAAGTAATACGGATTCAAAAGCTGAATTGATTAGAACATCGAATACACTTAAGAAAATTTCACCCTACAATGCGTTAAGAACACTTTAGAATAAGGCGCGAGTCACTAACGATAATGCAAATCCCACAGATGTAAACCATTGACTCGAATCGTACGGCTATTGGAGATTAATTAAAAGAGCATCCCCATTTACGAAGAAACAATTATGATTCTCGAAGATCTATATCGTGTTGTAGCCCAAGAAAACTTGCTGTGAACGCCAACTCAATAAAAAAAATAGTTTAAACTTGTGATTACACTGAGCAATTCTTCAACAGAATATCGAATGTAGCGTCTTAATAAAATCGAACGTTCACAGCGATGTCAAATATACACATGAAACAGTGAAAGTTAATGTTAAAACGATTACGCATTTTACAAACAGTGGAGTCTGCAAACCAGTGACGGCGTGAATTTTACTTCGTATTATTATTTATAGATAATACATAGGTAAATAATGACATGTAAGCAAAATTAAAACCAAGAAACAACGAAAAAAGCTTAAAAAAAGACAGAGGTTTAGACATACGCCAAGGATCAAAACCTAAAAACCACAATTCATTAAAAAAACCAACCCAGATGAAAAGACAGAACTTTCAGGCGTGGAAAAACACCGGGTACCGAAGTCTTTAAGAAAAGAACCGCCAAAGTGCCTAGAAGGCTTGCAGCACACACCCAAGTCATCACTTTTAAGAAGTGGACATCTTTCCTAACAGCGTAGATGCCTAAATGCCAGAGAACGAGAAAAGATTCATCCTCAGAAAACACTCAACAAACCCACGGCGGTAAGAGTAAGAAGTTTTGGCAAGCATCGAGAACCAAGAGCCGTAAAACCCAAATTAAACCCTAGCACATAGTGATCAAAACCCCACCCTAAGTATAATTCCCAAAACAAACAAACTGAAGCAGTATAAAGAAGAAACTTAAGTATATATGGCAAGTTGAATGTAGATATGCGGAATCAGAAAGAGAAAAGTAAAGAAGAACTGTATTAGTTGTGCCAAAAAGTCAAGTATGAAATTTTTCCCATCAAAGCAAACAAGCAGACCCTAAAGATCTAAGAACCAACGCATAAATCTCAAAGAAAAGAATTCTGATTGCAAGTCGAGTTACAAGTCCAAAAAAGAGTAATAGTAGCTTGCTAACCAAACATCATTAGCCTTTGTTCATCGTTGGAATTTCACCTAGAACCCAGAAAATCGAAGAACGGATTAGAGAACTCAAGAGCAAAAGAAACCCAAAAAGAAAAAATATTTCAACAGTGACCAACATCGAAAAGCCGACCAAACGGAAGTAGGTAAGTACAAGAAAAGATATTGCAATCTATCACAAGCTTTAACTCAAGCACAATAAAATCAAAAACCGACTAAATCCAACAAGCAAGAGAAAGAAGCTTAGAAAGAGAAGAAACAATGTTGCCGTAAACACTAAAGAGGAAAGTTACCAAAAAGAAAAGAAAGATTGTCAACAATAGAAGAAGAAAACAAAGAGTAAGAAAGACAGAAAAGATAGGCTTGATGCTTCTATGCCTAACCGCAAGCTCAAGAAGTAAACCTTAAGGAAGATTAAAAAGAATAGCTGGCATATAGAAAACCAACAGATCAAAGAAGAAAGAAATAAAAAGTAAGAAAGAAAAAAAAGAGACAGACGAAGGAAGACAAGATGTAAGTTTGCATGCCCAAAAACCGCCCTAAATATATAGAAAAAAGAAAGAGAAGAGAGAAGATACTACTGTCAGCTATTGAACGAATGCGTACCAATTGCTGTCCCAAATCTGAAAGTTTACTGCAAGACTTAAATGCCGACAAGCGGAATAGAAAACCCCAAAAAAAAACAAAGTCCTATTAGTGACTTACTAGTCAAAAAATGACTGACTAAGCAAATATAACTATATACAAATAGAAAAGTAGTCTGCCCAGAAGTAACATGGTTAAGAAAATAAAACCAAAGTAATTTACTAGAAACTTGAGCGAAGAATATCAGTACAGCAAAATGGAAAAAAAAAATTAGCATCCCAGCTACAATAACCAACAAAATACCGTCAACAAAGGCAAAGAACCAAATCACAAACCTAAAGACGAAAATCAAAAGAATATCCAAAAGTTAGAAGCCAACTGCCAAGAATTAACTTACATTTACAACGTCGATGAAACAGAAGAGAACGATTAGAAACAGAAGATGTAGAGAAGTATCCTCAACATCTCTAGAACTAAGAGAACTTTTTGACACATTCGCAGAAGTCCTACAAGTTAACTCAAAATCAGGACGTGGTAACGCCATGTTACAGTCGTGTAGTTGCTCCAACATAGGCGCTTTCTGTGACACACACACACACAGGACAATACCGAATGTACACCACCACTTTTTATCCCAAATGTGGCCAATAAAAATTACGATGATGAAGAGAAGCGTATTTACCACACTACGATGACCAGAAGTAGAACGGACATAATAGTCGTAAATAATCGGCACTACCAACTTCCACAGATGTTTATCATCCTAAGATACTCGTACTCGTTTACAAAAAAGACCATAAACCACAAAGCAACGAGAAAAAAGACGACGACACGCAGATACTTTAGAAACTAACTGATTATACCACTAGCCCTTAGTAATACCGATAATCCTAGAAGAAAAAGACAAAATAGAAAGAACAGGAACAGAACGTAAGAGTTCATCTCCCTTAGGACGACAGTGAACACAAAGAGAATTGGCAATAGGTAGAGAATACAATCAAACTATCAACTACAAACTATCCCATAAGTAACAGAAGATAAAATAAAATTCGATAACTACAAATCACTCCAACAATTAAAACTAATTAGAACATAGTACAGGCCCCACGTTGGGCGCCACTCTTTTTGTTACCAACACCGTTAAACTCAAATCGTAATTGATCGACTATGTCGTTTACATGCAGTCGCGACAAATTAACAAATATAATTAGTAGTAATTAATAAAATGAGTACTAAAAACTTACCCCACCAAACTTCCTTATAACAAGTAGTAACGTTCACTACTTCGTATTACTTTAGTGACGAGACGTGCATCTAGTATGCAAACTTATATGCACGGCGTTATGTGCCTAAATCTGACCTTGCTTACATTCAAGCGATTAAAGAAACTTGAATAGTAAAACGTCAGCGTACTCAAAACACACTGCGTTAATTAACGTTAAATATTATTTAAAATTTACGACTGAAAGTAAAATGATTTAGTATGATCTACAATTACTTTAGATATAATAAGTAATACGGCAGATTCAAAGTAAAAAATGCTTAAGGCTGAATGGATAATTAGAACATCGAATACAATTAAGAAAATTTAACTATATAATACGTTAAGAACACTTTAGAATCCCAAAAGTGTGAACTATTGACCCGAATCGTACGGCTTCTTAAAGTTAATTAAAATAGTGTCCTTATTTACGAAGAAACAATTATGATTCCCGCAGATCTATATCGCTGGGAACGCCTATTTGTAGCCCCAGAAAAATCGCTGTGAACACCAACTCAATAACTAAAATCGCTTAATACATTTAATACACTGACCTTCAACATAACATCTAATGTAGCAGATTTAGCGTCTTTATAAATCGAACGTTCACAGCGATGTCAAGTATGCGCATGTAAGAGTGAAAGTTAATGTTAAAACGATTACGTATATTACAAACAATGTAGTCAGCAAACCAGTGACGGCATGGATTTTACTCGAATTATTTATAGAAAATGCATAAATAATGACAGGTAACAAATCCCCCCCCAGCAAAATTAAAACGTGGTAATAAGAAAAAGCTTAAAAGAAGACAAGTTTAGACATGCGCCAACGATCAAACCCTTAAAACCACCACCAACCCACTTTCATAGAAAAACCCAATTCAGATGAAGAACTTTCCGATGTGTCATCCCAAAAGAAAAAAGATACCATTAAGAAGCGGACATCTTTCCTAACAGTCGCATGCAGCGAAGATGTCTAAACACCAGAGAACGAAAAAAAAGAGTCCTCCTCAGAGAACACTAGCGAAGCCACTACGGTAAGAGTAAGAAGTTTTCGCAAGCGCCAAAAACCCAAATCAAACCCCAGATCCTAGTGATCAAAGGTCCACCCTGAGACCCACAGAAAAATTCTGATTGAAAGTCGACATAAGTCGGGTTACCTAAAAGGCAAAGAAACCAATCAGTAATACAAAGGTCACACAACAAAGTCCAAAAAGCTAAACACTACCTAAGTGTACCGAACAAAGTAAAGCCCAACCCGTACAAACCCAAACAAAACGAACAGAAAGAAAGAGGAGTAAAAGTAAATAACAAAGAAAACTTGGCTTGCTAAAGGAACATTGTGAGCCTTTGTTCATTGCGTTAGATGTCACCTAGAATTTAAAAAGCCAAACAACGGATTAGAATATATATAATATAACCAAAAGAAAACCAAAGAGAAAAAATATTCCAACAGTGACCAACAACATTAAAAAGCCGACTAAACAGAAGTACGTAGAGTACCAGAAACGACGCTGCAATCTATGCGGAGCACAACAAAATAAAAAACCGACTAAATCCAACAAGCAAGAGAACGAAGTTTAGAAAGAAAAGAAGAAGCAATGTTGCAGTGAACACTAAAATAAATAGTTACCAATAAATAAAGAAAGAGTGTCCAAACAGTAATAGAAGAAAAAATGAGAACTAAGAAAGGCGAAGAAAGATAGGCTTGATACTTCTATTCCGAAACAACACCTCAAAAAGAAAACCTTTAAGAAAATTAAGAAGAAAAATGGATGGCACAAATAAACTGTCAGATCAGAGAAGAAATCAAAAGCAAGAAAGAGAAGATTAGTCTGTTTCGTTCTTCTCTGGGTAGAAGAAATGAAAGGAGTGACCAACCCTTTAATGCCCAACCAATAGTCCTAAATATATATAGAGAAAAAAAGAAATGGAAGAGAGAAGACACTATAGTCAGTTATTGAACGAATGCGTACCAAATGCTGTCCCAAATCGGAAAGTTTACTACAAGACTTAAATGCCCACAAGCAGAATAGAAAACCCAAAAGAAAACAAAAAAACCAAAGTGAGAGTCCTACTAAGAAAATGGCAGATTAAGAAATAGAAAGGTAGCCTGTCCCGAAGTAAGAGATTAAGAAATTAAACCAAAGAAATTTACTAGAAACTTACGCAAAGATGAATGTCAGTACAGCAAAAAAAAAAACAATTGGGTAGCAACCTAGCTACAACCAACCAAATTCCGGCCACAAAGTCAAAATCCAGTAGCCAAGAATTAACTAACTTTTACGAAGCCGATGAAAGAGAACGAATAGAAATAGAAGACGAAGCGCAATTAGAAATTTGCAAACGAGTAGATGTTGAGGAAAGGGAAGTAGCCTCCACACATCTACGAGGAAGAGACGTGGTACCACCATGTCAGTCGTGTCTTTGTTTCAACATACACGGTTTCTGCGACACACAAAGACAATACCGAATGTACTCCGCCACTTTTGATCTCATATGTGGCTAGTAAAAATGACGACGAAGAAGTCCTTGCCACACTACGATAAGCAGAAGTTGATCGGACATAGTGGTCGTGCATAATCAGTTTCAATTGATCACACAGCACTACTAACTTTTACAAATGTTTATCATGCTGCGATACTCGCACTCGTTTACAAAGACCAAAAACCAACGAGAAAAACGACGATGACACGCAGATACTTTAGAAACGGTTTATACCACTGGTATAATCGACGCCCCACGTTGGGCGCCACTTTTTTGTTATCAATCTTTTCTTGTAGTGGTAGCTACTACGTAACCACGGCTAGCTACGATCTCGGTGAGTGAGCGTGGTCGAGAAACTATAATAAAGATAAAGGAAAACTAGGCGCCACTCCTCGTAATAATCAAGATCCTCTGCTCGGAAATTCAACGTGAGAATCTAAGAAATAAGATGATAAGAAGCTCGATTTTGTAGACACTACTTTTTGCTAAATACTCTTTATTTTTGACCGCATAGTCAATTCTGTATTTTTGAGTAGTAGACTACCAAAAACCACTGAGAAATGATAAATCAGTCAAGTTTGAATTTATTTTTGTAAAAAAACTAAAAATACATAAATAAGTGAATTAGCAGAATCCATACAAGAACTCAAAATTATTAAACTTAAAAAATTTATTACATTAATAAAATAAAAATTGTGTTCGTACAAGCAAACTAAAAATGAATATATCTAAAAATTACAACATAATTATCAGAAAGTGACAATCATTACAGAAGCCAACTTTAGTGGCGTGATAAATTCGTTCTTGTGACCTTCAGCAAATAACTTCAGAACCACAAGATAAGTTTTAGATTCAAATAAAATCAATATCAATAAAATAAAAATTGTTTGTATTCGTACAGGAAAATTAAAATTTGATGTGTTAAATCCAAAAAAGATAACACAAAAACTACAGCAACTTGATTATCGGAAAGTGCCTATGCTTAGAGAAGTCAAATTTTGGTGGAGTGGTGGATTCTTTCTTGTGGCCCCCAGCAAGTAACTTCAGAACCACAAAATTAGTCTTACAGATTTTAATCAGATCCATCACCTAAAATGAAACTTATAGATTAAGATCAATTGTTTTGGACAATTCGCACCTCCGAGTCCACTGGTTGGACAGTTTCTAATAACTGTCTGGCTTGATGGAAATGTTTGCATCCAGCAATATATAAGTAGATACTATCAATAGATTGCTGCGTGCATCTTGTCGGAGATGTCATATCTCTAAATTCAAAGTATTGAACCGGAGGTGGAGTCAACAAACTTTGAAAAGGCGCGAAACGATGTTTATACCGTACTTGCTCATTGTCAAACTGGGGATGTGGCATGGTTAGTTTTTGATCCATACGAAAACCTATTAACGCTTTGTAATATCCTCCGCACATATTTTGTAACGCTTGATAAAATAATATATCTCGATTATACGGCCTTGGTTTCTTCTTATATTTTGTTTTTATTTTTTTATTGCCTTTTGACTTTTGAAGTTCACCTATCAGTTCTTGTTCTACTAAAAAACTATCTGCTCTGGTTAATGCTGACACCAGCCATCCATATAAAAATTCGTATAAATACCTAAAAATAAACCAATTTAAGTTAACGTGATTTATCCGACAATTATAAAACCAAATGCACACAAGCTATTTTTTTTCAACGACCATTGAAGTAGAGAAAAAACAATATAAACTAGGGAAACGCATAAAAGCTTCGAGATCATTCAAGATAATTCGAGGTAATTACCGGAATGTTCTTGAAGTCGATAACGTAAGACTATAAAAAGTATTCGAAAGAAGCTGGAGTTAGTTTTTCGAATCGAGTCGGAAGTGTTAAGAAGACTTTGTCAGTTAAATAAATAAAGTGCACGTGCGAGTTTAAATAAAAATACATCGTATAAATAAACGTGTTATTAACATAAACAAATACCAGTTTTAGATTAAAAAAAATATCTAGTAATACATAAATTACTTGTAAGTTGTTTTTCTAAATATCGTTACGTTTTATTAGTTAGTTATATTTAATGTAACGTTTTTTTTATTATTATTAAAACTAATTTATTTATACTTCTACTAAAAATATATACATGTTTAAACTAACCAAACTAATTAAATCTAAGGAAATTTAATAAAAACACTTACACTATAATTTATGTATAACACTATCACTTACACGAAGATAAGTCCGCGGAAAACTATTTGACACTTATTGTTTGTTTACACTAAAGTCACGTACAAGGTTATACACCGTATTTTATCTCACACACGTTAACTGCTTATTTTTTTAGACTTGAATAATCTTCTTAACACTTCGAATTACGGAAGATAACTGACTTCTGATTTGTTTGCGCCGAATTTATACATCTTCGCGAAACTTTCGCGATTGTTTCATATCCTTCGGTGAACGTTCTAGAAAATGGATAAAACTTCGAGAAGGCTCTTGAATTTGAGAACGTTTTATTAATAATAAAAAAAGTGGTTAGTACGTGCTCGCGTGTTTTTGTTTATAGTGTAATTATAATTGTTCGTTAAATTTAATTTAATAATAAAGACTCGGTCGTTATTAAAAGTCAGTGCTAAAATAATAAGTGAAAGAACAATGGCGACAAAGAAACTTGGTGATTTAAAAGTCACGGAATTCGTATTTGTTTGGAGTTCCCAAAGTAATGGATTTTGGTAGCCTTATTATTGATGACAATTCTCAGAAAATGGGAGAAAGACTATTGAGAAACAAATACCAGTTAATGTAAAGAACCAGATTGAAACTGTTCAAGAAGAAATGCAAAGTCAAATTAGAACAGAAGTTAAAAGAAAATTCAAGAACCATAGAAGACAAACTAGAGAAAAAATTATGAGAAAGAATGCAACTGCTTAAAGAAAAAATAAACCAAATGAATTGCCACGGTGAAGGAAGCGTCACGAGCGAGATATAATAATGGACCATCGGGAAGAAACCACTAAGTTTAAGTTGTACCTCCAATTGGTAAAGTTCAATGGTCAACCCACCACAAACATTTTGAAGCCGCAGCTATTAGATAATGGTTGAAGCAACAAACAGAAAGCAGCGTCTTTAATAGTGGACTTAGAATTTTGCAGACTGTTCTTGACTTAGTTGAAAAGAGGCTACTAGTTGGCAGAACATTAATACGAGTGAAAAACACGATGCAAGTAAGGATTTTGGATTTCAACTAAGATGCAGTAAAGTTGAAAAAGTAGATCGTGATGGACCATTGTACGCCACAGTATCTCAAATTGTGAGATGCGTGAATTCTAGTGAAGCTGCGTCGCCAGAGAAGTACCTACATCTATTAAATTTTTTTATCTCCAAGTGCCAAAACCGCAGCCAAGACCAGCTGGCTAAAGTAAAAGTATTGATCCAGCAGTATCAAGATGTGTTTGCGCTGGAGAGTAGTTCCAAAGGAAGAACAAAGGTAGTGAAGCACAAAATTAATACCGGGCAAACTCGGTCGATGCGACAACATCCACGCCGACTTCCTTTGGAAAAACAAGAAGCTGAACAAATAATTACGGATATGGATATGATGTAGTTGAATCTTCGAATAGTCCATAACCGTCCCCGGTAGTACTAATAAAGAAGATCGATCAACGAGGGTTTGCGTAGACTACAGACAGCTTCACGACGTGACCAAAAATGACAGCTACCCTTTAGCGAGAATTGACGGTACGTTAGACACCCTGTCAGGATCCCAGTGGTTACTGGCAGGTGGAATTGGACCGCGAAAAGACGTCTTCGGTCTCTGTAAAGCGTTTAATGGAGACCATCTTGCGAGGAGTGTCTTGCAAGACGTGTTTAGTTTATCTAGACGACGTGATTGTGATTGGAAAGTCATTTGAAGAACATTTGAACCTGAAGGAAGTGTTCCAACTACTACATGGGACAAATCTAAAACTGAGCCAAAGAAGTGCCACGTATTTAAGAATTGGACTACAATATCTTACTCACGTCGTATCTAGAGAAGGAGTAAAGGCTGACCCAGACAAAGTCCGAGCAATGCAAGCATGACCAAGACCAATCGACAAGTTCGGTGTTTCTTTGGGTTGTGCACCTACTATAAACGATTTGTACCCGTATTTTATTGCCAAACGAAATTGACCGAAGAAAGCAGAATTTAGATGCAATGAAGACTGCGATTACACTTTCCAACAAGTAAAACAGGCCCTAATCACTTTGTCGATTTTAAATTATCCCAAGACTAAGATCGAACCTGGGTAATAACAAGCAGAAACAGGAATCAAGTCGATGGAATGGACTTTGATAAGTTTATGAGTCTGTACCGAAGAACAAGACCTGTTCCCAATACGACAGGATTACGCCATCACAATGGCTTCCGAATCATCGTAAAAAATTAAACCTAAAACTAAATAATTGTTTTAAACCAAAGGTAGTCCACGGAATGGTAAATGTTTCTTGGAGAAGAACCTACGGAGATCTTCTTTATCCTATCATTCAGCTTAAGTTTCGACTTCCCGACCACAATGTCTCCCACATTGTAGCGATACACGTTTCTTGTAGGTTTAGGGCCGTCTCTCTTTTGTCTCTGTCTAGCTTCATTTCTTCTAAGAATATTTATAGATAGTCTTGTTCAATCAATTCTAAAAGTCTCGTATCGTCATTTTGTGGCATTTTAACCCCAACTAACTATCAAATGTAGAATTCGTTGCCTTCTGAACCTTTTCTGTATGTACCATTCAACTTCATTTCCTAATGAAAGTATGGTAAGGATGGAGATGATTTGCTCTTTCCACTAAGGCATTACCTCTCGGAAACCCAGTTGTTATTTCTATGTGGGTTATATTCTCTTCTTTACAGTAATTCTGTAATCTCTGATGTAAAGGCGGCGTCTTTGTCTATCATCATATTAGTCTTCATCACATTTTCTGATTACATCTAGCTGCATCATTTTTGGCGATACTACTAATTTTCTTCTATTCTTTTCTTTATCGTTTTCCAGTATGTATTGGGCGAAGGTGTCTCCTTTTTCTTAATATTCCAACGATTACTTTTAAGTTTTCGTCTTCTCTTTAGACTGTCGATAATTGAGCTGAAGCTTCAATGTAGACCGCTATAATGAGATACCTCGATAGAGCGTCAACATGTTTCAAGTGGATTTCTGCTCTGTGTTCTATTTCATATTGAAATTCTTATAAAGTCAAAGCCAAAGCCCATTTGGCAACCTTTGGTGCGACTTCTTTCGGCTTAAATAATAAATCAGATGGAACTTCTTGTCCTGGTCTTCATCTTTTTGTAACAAAGCGGCAGTTATTCCATCTTTGCTTGAGTTTGTATGTATTTAGTCTGAGCGCTTGAATATTTTAAGAAATGGATCTGACGTTATAGCGGCTTTTAACTTCTAAAATGCTTCTTCTTGTTCTTGACCAAATTTTTTCAAAAGATTGCTTACAGGTATTGATAAGAACAAACGTTCTAAAGTAGTCAGTAAGTCCTAGAAAGGTCTGAATTTGTGGGTTCGTCGCTTCATCTTCGTCTCTGGCTAGTATGATGATGTCATCAAAATAAGCCATTATAATTTCTTCTTAGATGAGATCACAAAACACCGTGTTAACAAATCTCTGGTGAGATGCCGAGTCCAAACGGTACACGTAGGAATTCGTACTGAGCGTTTTTAGTAACGAATGATGTGAACTCCTAACTCTGTTTAGGTAGTGGCACATAGAATAATCCACTTTTTAGGTCTATCACACTAAAGACTTAGGTGTTTTGTAGTCGGTCCAACTGATTTCTATTGGTAGAATAAGATAGTGTTCAGGAATTATATTCTTGTTCAGCTGAGGATAATCGACGTAAATATTCGTTGACCCATCTTTTTTCGGTACTAACACTAACGGAACTAAAACTAACACACTAGGATGAATGACACCCCTTCTACTAACCACTCGGACATCTGTTTGTAGACTTAATTTTTCCTTGTCAAGGCTCTTCTTGGTATTTTTTATTCTTCTGTTTAGTACTTGTCGCACGAAAAACCTTTTGATCCAATGTCATTATTTAGGCAAAAACCTCAAATAATGTCATATCTTGCTACAACTGAAACAGAGGGTGTCGTGATATCATCTCTTAGTTGCTGAGCTTGGTTGGTTTCGTAATCTTTGACGCGGATCCTTGAATTGTGTTTAGATCACTCAGTGCTAATACTCTTGCTTAAGAATTGTAGTCCTGCGATGATTTTAATATGAATCGTATCTCGATGTTCCGGCAATCTCGTACGCGTAACATTCATATGATTAATCTTAGTTTTTGACCGACTGGTAAATTTCATATAGAAATCTGCTTGGTCTATTGACACCTGAGGAACTATCTTGGAGTGCAGTCGTTCAGGTTCACTATCGTACCAAAATCTAGCACCTCTTAAACGGCTTTTTTTTGAGTCTAGCATCCACTCATGAAAATCTGCTAAATCTTCAACTTTCTGTATGCATGGTGCAGAGGTGAACCTAGCCGTTTTAGAAGAGTCAAACTCTGGAATGGGTATTTTGTCAACTTTTTTGTAGCTTGAAACAGCTAATGTAGTCCGTTGCACATGCAGTGGTGAAAGGTGCTAGCGTGAACGGATTACCTATAGTGTGATTTTGATTTTACATTATGTTTACTTTATTTTTATCTTCATTTACTTTCTTTTTTAATTCAGAAAAGTTATTTAAAGTATTGCTTCCTGTTGATTTGACTTACTAGATAGTCACTGGTCCACAATGCTACTAACTTGTTAATGTTTGTATAACTAAATGTTCGTGTCGTTTAAGCGTTTTCACGCGCACTTTACGGACGAGACCAGGCTGTTTTGGGTGTCTAAAGGGGGGTGGGGGTGGTAAATGTTGTAAAGTTAAATAAGATTATCTAAATTATTAATCTACATTTCTTTTTTTTAACGAAACCTATTAACTTATTCCCAACACCTCTCTTCTTCATTTTTTTAACCCAAAAAAATGTCGTCCTATACCACCTCTCTTAGGAACAATCGGCTAGTGGTAGGAAAATTCCTTCCAGCGGAAAATTTGATCCCACATACTTTAAGTACACTTAAGAAAAGAAAAAACGAGACACTACCAGTACATATGTACAAAAATATAAAATACTATCAGTACTGATTAAATTTAAAAAAAAAACGCTTTTTAACAAATTTTTACCAAAACTGATTAAAACGATTCATACAAGTAGTACACTCAACTAAACAAAAAACGGGTCAACTGGGTTTGTTCGAATGAAATAGTTAACGGTGTAAACTAGGATTGTTAACGAATGCCATCGGCAATCATTCGTGGCCGTTCGCGATGCTATTCAAGTAATTCGAATTAGCCAAATTATCAACATTGACACTACCAAAAGGTTAAATAGTTTATACGCAAAAATTAAAAAAATCAGATGGCTAAACATCTTAAAATTCCACACCAATTTAATAAATATAAAAAGACGGCAGGTGATGTTTTATTACAAATTTTTAAGCCGCCATCCCAAACTGTCGCTGCAAAAACCTCAATCAACAAGTATCCAAAGGGCCGTCGAATTTAACGAGGAATAACTATGAGGCAATGTTAACAAAATTTAAGTTTGTCCCCACAAGAATTTTTAGCTGTGACGAAACTGGTGTATCGGTGGTACATGTAAATTATTTATTGTTAATTGTTTTGCCATTCGGCCTTACAATGGGTTACGTTACCCCTACATCATTCACTTATCATAATAATATAATTTGTACAGTAATTTCAAAAACTAAACAACTTTTTTCCCTATAATCTTCCCATCACCATCATTCTAATACTTTAGACCTAACCCTCCCCTCTTTTCCTTCTTTCCTTTACTGCTTTCATCCGATCCAATCCCTCCCCAAGCAAAGCCTTCCTCCCCCTCATTTCTTTCCTTAGCTCGCCAGACTCCTCACTCAAGTGCTCTATGTCCTCCCATCCCTCCCCACATAATCTACATCTCCTCATTACATCCTCATTCCAATACTTATTTAAATTCTCCTCATTTCCGCATCTAAACCTGGCTATAAGTCGTTTCTCTCCTAAGCTTCTCCTCCCCATCAGATACTTCGGAACCCCCCTGGACACTATATTCCCATACCTTACGTTATACTTTCCTTCCCTCTCTTGCACCTGCGAATCTTTATCTCTTCCCCTTCCCCTTCCCCTCCTCCTCTATTATGTACCCTGGCGTCTCCCTGTCTAAACCTAGTATCCATTTCCAATATTTTATTTGTACCCTTTCCAATAGGTTCCACTCTTTCCAACCCCATACCTCCACCCCGTACATCATCACACTTTTAATCAATTTTTCAAACAGCCATCTTGTTTTCTCGATCTCCTTCCCAAAAACTCTTTTCCCTAAACTTCATACCTGCCCTAATACCCTGCTACCCTTCTTTGCTAACTCCCTTATATGCGCATCATCTTTATTATCATGCCTTAGCCTATATCCCAAATATGTCACTTCATTCACTGCCTCTATCTTCTGTTCTCCCCAACTTAACTCCTCCGTTTTTTTCCCTCCTCTCCCTTTTTGAAAAACAACCATCTTAGACTTTCTCACATTTAAACCCAAGTCTTTCCTTTCCAGATACCTCTTTATCGTATTTATCATACCTTTCATCTCCAACTCATTTTTTGCCACCATGACCATATCGTCTGCATATGCCAACACCCACACTTTAATCCCTCCCTCCATGACAACCCCACCACACTGACCTCCCTTCAACACTTCTTCTATGTCCCCTATATACAGTGCAAATAAAATAGGGCTAAGAGGACACCCCTGCCTTAGCCCCTTTCTCGTCCAAAACACTTCACTAACACTATCCCCTATTTGTACCCTATTCTTAGTCTCTTTATATATCCCTTCCAGTTTCCTCACTAGTTGTTCTTCTATTCCCTTTTTCCTTAACACCCTCCATACCTTTTCCCTATTCACATTATCCATGTCCATAAAGAACGCGTATACCTTACCCCTATTCTTATCTAGCTCTCCATTCACTAACTGTTTCAATATATAAACATTGTCTATTGCCCTTCTTCCCACTCTAAATCCCATCTGCCAATATGGTAATAGTCTTTTTTCCTCCACTTCCTTTTCCAACCTCCTTTGTATAATCATGGCATACAATTTATAACTTACATTAGTGACATAAATCCCTCTATAATTCTTTACCTCCTTCCTATCCCCTCCCTTATAAACCGGCAGAATTAAACTTTCTTTCCAACTCCCTGGCAATTCCTCCCCTTTCAATATTGTATTAAAAATTTTCCTTATATATCCTCTCACTCTCTCCCCTACATATTTCCATTGATCTCCTTGAGTACCGTCCGTTCCTGCCGTCTTCCTTAATTTTAGTCTATTTATTGCTTCCTCCATTTCGTCTTTCGTTATCTCCCACCCCTCCTGTATTGCATTTACCCCTTGCAATATCACCTGCCCTGATCCTTCTATTATTCCCTCTAAACGACCCATACAATAACCCAGCCACACCTTTATATCCGTTAAACTTCCTCTCCTCTTATCTCTTCTTCTCTCCTTGTTTAGAAATACCCACACTTCTCCTTCTTTCTTTATTCCCTTTACTTGTTTCTCCATTTCCTCTTTATACGACATCTTTCTCTCAGAACATACATTTTTAAAATTCACTTTCTTCTCCTTATACTCCTCCATATCAATTCTACCTTTCTTCCATCTTCTTCTAGCATTTCTCATCTCTGTTTTTGCCTCTCTACATTCTCTATTTCACCACCTATTTTCGTTCCTCTTTTTTCCTTGTCTTCTCTCAAGCCTTTTCTTTTCTACTGCCTTCTCCATCTCTGCAGTCAACTCCTTTAAACTTTCTTCTCCTTACATCTTCCCAAATCACTTGCTCCAACTTTATCTTATATATTTCTATGCTTTCCTCAGTCCACACCTTTTTTACTCCCTATCCCCTCTGTTCCTCCTTAATTCCCAGCTCCTTTCCTTTTAAAATCACGTCCAGTGGCTGATGATCCGAATCCTCTTCATCCCCCACTTTAAAACTTTCTATGTCCTCCCACATCTCTCCACTCACTATCACGTAATCGATCACCGATTCCCCCCTCCCTCCCATATAAGTATAGTCACCTCACGTAAATGCTGCCATGGTTTTGTCTCAATAAGGGAAAAAAACAAGTCAGTAAAATATCATCAGGAGAAAGAGCAAGAAACTGTTACTGTGTTGCTATCAATCGACGCTACTGGTGATATGCTCTTACCACCTTTATTTGTATTTGGGAGATTAAATATGGCTGTAGAATTAAAGAAAGATGCCAGCGAAGGGAGTATTTTTGCCTGTGAAGAAAGTGGGTGGATCACTTTGTTGCTCGTATAAAGCCAACAAAGGAGAGCCCAGCTCTTTTGATCTTAGATGGCCACAGTTCACACAAGAAACTACAAGTGTTTCGTATGCAAGAAACTCCTCATGCTACGCACAATTTACAGCCACTCGACCGTGCAATGAGACACTTTAAAGCTGCGTACAATGAAGCCTGTGCTAAATAGATAAACCAATATCGAGCTCTTAAAATAGCTCAAAGGGACATTGCGGGTTTGGTTAGAACAGCTTTCATGGCTAAGACTTAAAATTTCATTAAAACTTAAGAGCAATAGTCTTATATTCACAATGTTATTAATAGGTTGTTACGTGCAATATAAAATGTTATCAAAAAATAGCCTTCAGAAAGTTTATAATGCACTGTTTCAATATGGAACTTTTATTTACACACGAAAATATTTCGTAAAAAATAAAATGATTTATTAGATTATGGGAATAAACGACCTTTTGATATTTTTAATGTTTATTATTTGTCTAATTTAAATTTTTGAATAGCATCGCAAACATACATAAATGATTGCGGATCCGATTCGCTAACAAGCCTAGTTTACACCGCCAACTATTTCATTCGAGCAAACTAAGGTGTCCCGTTTTTTGTTTAGTTGAGTGTACATCGATTTACATTTTTTTATTTGTTGTTCAAGCGGGCAATTTTTAAATTATTAGATTAAAGATATCAATTATTAAAAAAATAAAAAAATCATACAGTATTGCTTACCAATAAATGTAATAAAATTCGTGTACACTGTATAACTCCAACTCAAAGCCGGCTAGAAGGTACATAATCATAATTCTTAAAGTATGATATAAGATCCAAGTTCCAAAACAAGCCAAATGTGGCCTAGACCAGGTACTGTTCACGGAAATATTATGTAAATATGCATCCACTCGTTCCGCCTGTTTATCAAAAATTAATAAAACAGATAATCCTTCCTGGAACAACAAACCTCGTCTTGTAAACCGGTAAACTCTTCTAATAAATGAGCCAGTTTATCTCTTTGTCTTGCTCGATTGTGTCCGCAGAGCTGTAATAAATTCGCAAATGGTCTTGTACAATGTGAAAAGAAAGTATCCACGTACATTTTGGCCTGTAAAAAAATAGTTATTTGGTTGCCAGTTAACGGATAGATTTAGAATAACCTGTTGGTTTGACACGATTGCTTTAGCCATAAGCGCTGGTGGTGATATAAAAGATTTTGCAGCGTCTTTTAGTAGCTCTTTGAGAACATTAGGATTCGACGCTAAAATCATACTGTGACTCCCTAAATAGAGCAATTGTAAAGCTGATCGTGATAACAAACAAGGACTCCCTTTGCTAAATTCAATAAAGAAATCCTGTAACATAATAGTTATTTGTATCACTAGTCCAGAAAGTGCTATTTTGCGAGTATGAGCTTATTTGTAGGCCGAGGTGAAGCCGAGGCCTACAAAAAGCGAATACTCGCAAAATACTTTTAGGACGTGTGATACACAACATTTTTTGTGCTGACCTTTATAGTATAAATTAGTTAAAAGCAGTTATTTAAGTATTGATTTTAAATAAAATTTAATAACGTATGTTGATAAAACTGAAACCTGTAATGACGAAATACAATTGTTTTTTAAATTAGTTTGACAATTACATAATAATATTACAATTTCACTTATATGAAAATAAAACCATTGTTGTTTTTAGCAATTGAAAGATATAAGCAAATTTATTTGTTCAAAACAATTTTTGTTAGTGCTACTCTAAACAACAACACAGATAATGGTGTATGTTAATAAATTTGACATATTGACAGATGACGTTTATTTAATGAATGATTACTAGTGCCAACTTTTAGTTATAAAATTCTACTACACTTTACCGGCCTAGGCCGGAAAAGTAAAATTTCCGGCCGATTATGATACCTGTAAAATACGTCAAAACAGACGGAAGCACAAAAATACTATTGCAATACAATGCAAGTAATGGTGAAACAAATAAAAATAAAATTCTTATTGTTTACAGAATATAAAATCATAAGCTTTCGCGGTTATTATGTTTATGATTATAAGCGACTTTCGGCTTAGAGTGACATTTACCAAGACTGAAGATGCAAGCAGCAATGTCTTGCGAAACGTCAATTTTTTGGGTTCACAAACGACAATACGGCAAAGTTCTACTTCTTGTTTTGGCTCTCAAAGAGAGACTAGAACCAAGCCTAAGTCTGGGTGTTTAACTACGACGCGGTCTAAGCCGAAAGAGAAAAATTGGGATAATCAGAGTTTCGTTTTTGGTGTCTTTTCGTGACAAGGAATCACCAAAACATACATAGCTTTAGTATACGTAAAAATATTCACGCTAACTCAACAATCATTTTGTAAAACAATAATAATAAATAAATTGACTACTTTTATATTTAAAATTTTTTTTTACAATTTTGTCATGAAATTATGATTAAAAAAATTTTTTTTTTTCTTAAAAACAATTTTTTATTGTTTATAATCGTTTTTTTAATCATCTTTGACAAGTCTTAATAAACTTACAAAAAGGGAAAAAAATGTAACAATTTCATTTTTTAAAAATTACAAATCGTATCCAACAATATATTGATAAAAATCATTCCTAAACTAATTGTTTAAACATTAGAAATAAAAGAAAAAAATGATTTTAAACAATTAAAAATTGTTTTTAAGAAATTTTTTTTAAAAAATCATTTCAACAAAATTGAAAAAAAAATTTTTTTTAATGATAAAGCGGTCAATTTGTTTATAAACAATTTATAAACAAATAACGTGAAAAAAATTTTGTTACGTTAATAAATGTCTTTCGCCAATACAAAAACAGTAATACCGTAACAAATATTAAAAAATTTTTTTTAACATTTTTCATTTATCTTACAACTTAAAAAAATTATAAAAAAAATATTCACCTTTAAAATTTTTTTTGACGTGATCTTGAGTATACATATAAAAAAGACCCTAAGAAGCGAACAGTTTTTGTGTTAATTTTTTAAACAATTTTCATTGCTTGCAATGATGACTAAGGTCATAAAAAATTTTCCTAATTAACAATGGCCTAACATGTTTAAAAATTAAGTTAGATCAATTTCTCCAACGGGACCTTATTCCCGCAATTGTTGAGAATACACCATAATTTTTTTAATTTTTTAATTTAATTTAATTTAATACTTAAAATTATTTTATCTTTTAGCGTTCATTTAAAATTATTAGCAATGGAGACAAAGTTCAGGGAATTAGTTAAGAATCATTTTCAGATTTCGATTAACTTAAAAACTAAATGCCTTTTTTTCATCTTAATTTGTTTATAGCTTTTGCAATTTTTTATCTACTAAAAAAAAATTTTATTACATTTTTCTAGACATTCTAAATCCAATGAGCTATCGCTTATATTTTTAGAAGCTATTTCAAGAATTAACACGTTTTTGAACTTGTCGACTAGACAATAAGATAAGAACGTATTCCAGGTTTAAACCTTGTCAATGTTTCGTCCACTTTCGCAAGGTACGTGAAAAAAATCAAGAAACTCGAACAACCAAGTAGGTATCTGGGTAAGAACCTCTAAAGTAGTGACTTCGTATATAAAAAAATATCGAATCGACTGCAATAAATCAGTAACAACCGGGAACCAAACAAAATTCTTTTTAAAAAAACACCGTCCTGGTTATTTTGAAAAATGTTATTTATTTCCGTTCATTATTAAACTTGCACGAAAATTAATGCACGCCAACATGATTAAAAATCACTTTGAAAGACTCGCGTGCGGCAAATGGCTGCGGATAGAATTAACTTTAACACAACATTCTTTTTAAAAAAACCATGATCTTATTTATTTTGCAAAATCCACGTCAACATGATAAAAAATTACTTTGAAAATGAGTCTCGCAATCGGCATATGGCAGTGGATAGAATCGTTAAAACAAAAGAATTTTTTTTAATATTGCTATTTTGCAATATTTTAATTGTTATTATTTCCTCTATTAGTTACTAAATTTGCGCAAAAATGAATCCACGCCAGCATGGTAACAAATGACTGAAAGTAAGACTCGTGTATGGCATTTTGCAGTGGATAGAATCAACTTGAAAACAAAATTCTTTAAAAAAAAAGAATCGATCATTTTTATTTTTCAAAATATTATTTATGCTCTATTCGTTACTAAACTTGCACAAAAATTAATCCACGCCAACATGATAACGAATTACTTGGAAAGTGAGACTCGCGTGCGTCAGATGGCAGTGGATAGAATCTTTCAAACAAAATAATTTTTTTTTAATATCATTTCTATTTTGCAATATGTTAATTGTTATTGTTTACTCTATTTGTTACTAAATTTGGGCAAAAATGAATCCACGCCAACATGATAAAGAATGACTTTGAAAGTGAGATTCGCATTCAGCATATGGCAGTGGATAAAATCGTTAAAACAAAAGAATTCTTTTTTTTTAATATTACTATTTTGCAATATTTTAATTATTATTGGTTGCTCTATTAGTTGATAAATTTAGGCAACAATGAAACCACGCCAACATGGTAACAAATGACTGAAAGTAAGACTCGTGTGTGGCATTTTGCAGCGAATAGAATCAACTTGAAAACAATATTCTTTTTAAAAAAACCATGATCTTATTTATTTGCAAAACGTTATTTATTATTTGCTTTATTCGTTACTAAATTTTCACAAAAATTAATCCACGCCAACATGATAAAGAATGACTTTGAAAGTGAGACTCGCGTGCGGCATATGGCAGCGGATAGAATCTTTAAAACAAAATATTTTGTTCTTAATATCATTTTTACTTTGTAATATGTTAATTGTTATTGTTTACTCTATTTGTTACTAAATTTGCGCAAAAAAATGAATCCACGCCAACATGGTAAAAAATGACTGAAAGTAAGACTCGTGTGTGGCATTTTGCAATATATAGAATCAACTTAAAAACAAAATTCTTTTTAAAAAAAACATCATCTTAGTTATTTTGCAAAATGTTATTTATTATTTGCTTTATTCGTTATTAAATTTTCACAAAAATTAATCCACGCCAACATGATAAAAAATGACTTTGAAAGTGAGATTCGCATTCGGCATATGGCAGTGGATAGAATCGTTAAAACAAAAGAATTCTTTTTTTAATATTGCTATTTTGCAATATTTTAATTATTATTGGTTGCTGTATTAGTTACTAAATTTAGGCAACAATGAATCCACGCCAACATGGTAACAAATGACTGAAAGTAAGACTCGCGTGTGGCATTTTGCAGTGAATAGAATCAACTTGACAACAAAATTCTTTAAAAAAAAAAGATCTTATTTATTTTGCAAAATGGTATTTACTATTTGCTTTATTCGTTATTAAATTTTCACAAAAATTAATCCACGCCATCATGATAAAAAATGACTTTGAAAGTTATTGTTTACTCTATTAGTTACTGAATTTAGGCAAATATGATTCCACGCCAACATGGTAACAAATGACTGAAAGTAAGACGCGTGTCTGGCATTTTGCAGTGGATAGAATCAATTTGAAAACACAATTCTTTAAAAAAAAACCATGATCTTATTTATTTTGCAAAATGTTATTTATTATTTGCTTTATTCGTTAAGAAATTTTCACAAATATTAATCCAAGCCAACATGATAAAAAATGACTTTGAAAGTGAGATTCGCATTCGGCATATGGCAGTGGATAGAACCGTTAAAACAAAAGAATTCTTTTTTTTAATATTGCTATTTTGCAATATTTTAATTGTTATTGGTTGCTCGATTAGTTACTAAATTTGCGCAAAACTGATTCCACGCTAACATGGTAACAAATGACTGAAAGTAAGACTCGTGTCTGGCATTTTGGAGCGGATAGAATCAACTTGAAGTCAAAATTCTTTAAAAAAAATTTATCATTTTTATTTTTGAAAATATTATTTATGCTTTATTCGTTACTAAACTTGCACAAAAATTAATCCACGCCAACATGTAAAGAATGACTGAAAGTGAGACTCGCGTGCGGCATATGCCAGTGGATAGAATCTTTAAAACAAAATAATTCTTTTTTTTTTAATATCATTTCTACTTTGCAATATGTTAATTGTTATTGTTTACTCTATTTGTTACTAAATTTGTACAAAAATGAATCCACGCCAACATGGTAAAAAATGACTGAAAGCAAGACTCGTGTGTGGCATTTTGCAGTGGATAGAATCAACTTGAAAACAATTTCTTTTTAAAAAAAACATGATCTTATTTATTTTGGAAAATGTTATTTATTATTTGCTTTATTCGTTATTAAATTTTCACAAAAATTAATCCACGCCAACATAATAAAAAATGACTTTAAAAGTGAGATTCGCATTCGGCATATAGCAGTGGATAGAATCGGTAAAACAAAAGAATTCTTTTTTTTAATATTGCTATTTTGCAATATTTTAATTGTTATTAGTTGCTCTATTAGTTACTAAATTTAGGCAACAATGAATCCACGCCAACATGGTAAAAAATGACTGAAAGTAAGACTCGTGTGTGGCATTTTGCAGTGGATAGAATCAACTTGAAAACAATTTCTTTTTAAAAAAAACATGATCTTATTTATTTTGGAAAATGTTATTTATTATTTGCTTTATTCGTTATTAAATTTTCACAAAAATTAATCCACGCCAACATAATAAAAAATGACTTTGAAAGTGAGATTCGCATTCGGCATATAGCAGTGGATAGAATCGGTAAAACAAAAGAATTCTTTTTTTTAATATTGCTATTTTGCAATATTTTAATTGTTATCGGTTGCTCTATTAGTCACTAAATTTAGGCAACAATAAATCCACGCCAACATGGTAAAAAATGACTGAAAGTAAGACTCGTGTGTGGCATTTTGCAGTGGATAGAATCAACTTGACAACAAAATTCTTTTTAAAAAAACCATGATCTTATTTATTTTGCAAAATGTTATTTATTATTTGCTTTATTCGTTATTAAATTTTCACAAAAATTAATCCACGCCAACATGATAAAGAATGACTTTGAAAGTGAGACTCGCGTGCGGCATATGGTAGTGGATAGAATGTTTAAATCTTTAGTTACTAAATTTGGGCAACAATGAATCCACGCCAACACGGTAAAAAATGACTGAAAGTAAAAGTCGTGTGTGGCATTTTGCAGTGGATAGAATCAACTTGAAAACAAAATATTTAAAAAAAAACGATCTTATTTATTTTGCAAAATGTTATTTACTATTTGCTTTATTCGTTATTAAATTTTCACAAAAATTAATCCACGCCAACATAATAAAAAATGACTTTGAAAGTGAGATTCGCATTCGGCATATAGCAGTGGATAGAATCGGTAAAACAAAAGAATTCTTTTTTTTAATATTGCTATTTTGCAATATTTTAATTGTTATTAGTTGCTCTATTAGTTACTAAATTTAGGCAACAATGAATCCACGCCAACATGGTAAAAAATGACTGAAAGTAAGACTCGTGTGTGGCATTTTGCAGTGGATAGAATCAACTTGAAAACAATTTCTTTTTAAAAAAACCATGATCTTATTTATTTTGCAAAATGTTATTTATTATTTACTTTATTCGTTATTAAATTTTCACAAAAATTAATTCACGCCAACATGATGAAAAATGACTTTGAAAGTGAGATTCGCATTCGGCATATAGCAGTGGATAGAATCGTTAAAACAAAAGAATTCTTTTTTTTTAATATTGTTATTTTGCAATATTTTAATTGTTATTGGTTGCTCTATTAGTTACTAAAGTTAGGCAACAATGAATCCACGCCAACATTGTAAAAAATGACTGAAAGTAAGACTCGTGTGTGGCATTTTGCAGCGAATAGAATCAACTTAAAAACAAAATGTTATTTATTATTTGCTTTATTCGTTATTAAATTTTCATAAAAATTAATCCACGCCAACATGATAATTATGACTTTGAAAGTGAGACTCGCGTGCGTCATGGCAGTAGATAGAATCTTTAAAACAAAATAATTCTTTTTTTTAATATTATTTCTATTTTGCAATATGTTAATTGTTATTGTTTACTTTATTTGTTACTAAATTTGCGCAAAAATAAAGTCACGCCAACATGGTAAAAAATGACTGAAAGTAAGACGCGTGTCTGGCATTTTGCAGTGGATAGAATCAATTTGAAAACACAATTAAAAAAAAAAAATGATCTTATTTATTTTGCAAAATGTTATTTATTATTTGCTTTATTCGTTATTAAATTTTCACAAAAATTAATCCAAGCCAACATGATAAAAAATGACTTTGAAAGTGAGATTCGCATTCGGCATATGGAAGTGGATATCGTTAAAACAAAAGAATTATTTTTTTTAATATTGCTATTTTGCAATATTTTAATTATTATTGGTTGCTCTATTAGTTACTAAATTTAGGCAACAATGAATCCATGCCAACATGGTAACAAATGACTGAAAGTAAGACTCGTGTGTGGCATTTTGCAGTGAATAGAATCAACTTCACAACAAAATTCTTAAAAAAAAAAGATCTTATTTATTTTGCAAAATGGTATTTACTATTTGCTTTATGCGTTATTAAATTTTCACAAAAATTAATCCACGCCATCATGATAAAAAAATGACTTTGAAAGTGAGACTCGCATTTGGAATATTATATTATATATTATAATATTCTCTTTTTCAATATTGCTATTTTGCAATATTTTAATTGTTATTGTTTACTCTATTAATTACTAAATTTAGGCAAAAATGATTCCACGCCAACATGGTAACAAATAACTGAAAGTAAGACGCGTGTCTGGCATTTTGTAGTGGATAGAATCAATTTGAAAACAAAATTCTTTAAAAAAAACCATGATCTTATTTATTTTGCAAAATGTTATTTATTATTTGCTTTATTCGTTATTAAATTTTCACAAAAATTAATCCACGCCAACATGATAAAAAATTACTTTGAAAGTGAGATTCACATTCGGCATATGGCAGAGGACAGAATCGTTAAAACAAAAGAATTCTTTTTTTTAATATTGCTATTTTGCAATTTGTTATTGGTTGCTCTATTAGTTACTAATTTTAGGCAACAATGAATCCACGCCAACATGGTAAAAAATAACTGAAAGTAAGACTCGTGTGTGGCATTTTGCAGCGGATAGAATCAACTTGAAAACAAAATTCTTTTTAAGAATACTTGATCATTTTTATTTTTCAAAATATTATTTAAGCTCTATTCGTTACTAAACTTGCACAAAAATTAATCGACGCCAACACGATAAAAAATAAAGTATTCAAATTCAGTCTTACTATAAGCAATCAAAAGAAACTTAGATCGTAAAAAAACTTACCAACGCTTGATGAAACGACGTTACACCGTGAATTTTGCATATTGTCTTTAATCTTTCGATCATGTCTTCAAAATACAAAAGAGCTTCTCGTTTTGGTTTAATTTTTGTATAACGTGGAAACGTTGGAGGTAACAGTCTTTGGTTGATAAGTGGTTCAAAGCCTAATATTTGTGAATGTTCTACTGTAAAAATACACAGCAATAGCATTTACGAGACACAGCAGTAAACTTACATATGTTACTCTGATGCGTATCAGGCTGTAATGTTTTTTGCATTACGAAAAGCATATCAGACGCCGTCACAAACAGTCTTTGACAATCGGTAATTACAGGTTGTTGGTCTTCTTTCCTTTGTAACAGTAACGTTAAAGCTTGATAAAACACTCGCACAAACTTTATCCTTGCGTATAATGCTACACTGTCATCAGCCTAAAAAACGTTTAAGATAAATACAATTAGCTCAGTGCACATCAATAAAAAAGAGATATGCGCTATGTCGCTGTAAGATCAATGAAACAAATCTTCCATTTGATTTAAAGAGTTGTTAAATATACAGTATAATTTTTTTAGAGATCAAGTAGGTGAAACGCTAATCAAAAAATACTTAAAACCGTCACTCTCAACCATTTTCCTCAAACGTTCTTTTGTGATCGGTAAAACATGACTAAAACTAGCGGTAAAGTTCTTTATGGTAAATGATTGGCGAGGTTTTTAACGTTATTTGTCAGATACATTGTAAAAGTATGTGCGTGTCATTATTGAAATATTGCAAACGTCAACACAAAGAGGATCCACTGAATAATCTGAACAAGAAACAAGCCCGAGCTCTTAACATTTTTAACAAAACCATCTAGTAGAGAAGTAATGTGGAGTGCTTGTGAGTTTGACTTAATCGGAAACAATCTGGAAGCATAGAGTCGGCAATCTTTAATACAAACGCATTACAGAGATCTTCATTTTTATTCTTATACCAGCTGTTTGTAAACATTTTGTAAGCAATATCACCGTCAAGAATACATACTTAAACAGGTATCGTTAAACTTGCGAAAAAAACAAACTCTTCTTCAATCCTACTCATCAATTCCTCCAGTGAGAACTGACATTCTCCACTATTTTCGTTGCGTAATGAAAGATTCTTTTCCGTAGTTTTTTTGTAACCTCCAAAATCCTCTCTTTCTATCTGTTGCCAAGACCTGGTAAAAAAAATCTGCTGCCATAGTCTTGTACACTTTCCAGTTACTATTGTTTTGGTACCCCACTAGAGAATATATAACTGAACTGCTTTAAAAATAGTTTTTCTCGTCTTCAACTTCTGTACGCAGTGAATACTGTTTCGTTATAAAAACGCTGTACAACTAACCTAATGCGCTGCTTAAATCTAAGACCTCTTGTTAACTACTGTTGGATTTCTGAGAAAAAAACGAACTCTCCTCCAACCTTAATCAGTTCCTTCAGCGAGAACTGACATTCTTCATTGTTTTGAGTCATTTGAGTAATAAATGAATCCTCTCCGTAGCTTCTTTACCCCCCAAAAAACCCTTCTTTCGAACTGATGCTGAAATCTGGTAAAAAAAATCTTCTGTCTAAATGCAGAATCCAGTCTAGGTCCAAAAGAAACAGTCGTGGTTGTATGTATTCATGACCCATAATTTTTTTTAACACTCTTCAACGAAAGTCTTTGAAACAGATATCAGTCGTTCCATTCAGGGTTCCTCAATTTTGTTTTGACGCCAATATCTTGAAACAAACAACTGATGATTTGTTGGCACTCCCAGCAATCATCAGAATCACATTATTGAACAGGTATCTTCCTCCGAAAAAAACACTCTCCTCCAATCTTAATCAGTTCCTCCAGTGAGAACTGACATTCTTCATTGTTTTAATTGAATAATAAAGAATTCTCTGGATTGTTTAACCCCGAAACCCCTTCTTTCGATCTTATGCAGAGACCTGGTAAAATAATTTGCTGCCCTAATCCAAAATCCAACCTACGACCAAAAGAAACAGCTGTGACTTTATGTATTAGTAACCCAATATTTTTTTGAACACTCGCCCATTAACGATACAGAGTCGATCCACTCAGAAGTCCTCATTTTTATTCTCATACCAGCTGTCTGATACTTTCCTAACCAATATCTTAAAACAAACAACTGATGATTTGTTGGTTCTCCCAGCAATCATTAGAATCGAATTTTTCAAAAAGTACTGCTACACTTTTTGTAAAAAACGAACTCTCTTCCAACCCTTAATCAGTTCCTTCAGTGAGAACTGTCATTGTTCTGTGTTTTGACTAAGTAATAAATGAAACCACGTACATATCAATGCACTATTTCGCTTCGGTCCTAGAGATAGGACAAACTGTAATTGGATCCTCGAGATCCACTCAGAAGTTAGACGATACCTTTTGGTCCCGCGCCGAATATATGTTGCCTGGAGGGTCAATGACCATATCCAAGTAACGAGCTGCTTCAATTGTCACAAATTTGACCATTTCTCCATCAACTGTAAAAGCGACATACAGTGCGGCCATTGTGCTGAAAATCACGAGACGGAAACATGCCCAAACTTGGAGTAAGATCCTACATGCGCAAACTGCGTTCGATACGACCATAAAGGAGACACAAGGCGTCCTCTAACACCTGACCAGCGTACCTGAAAAGGCTGAACGCCAATATATCTAATGCCGATTATGAACTGTGAGGGCACTTAATTAAGTTTGAAGCTTGTGGAAATGAATCTTCGCAATTCAAGTGTTGCGACTTTAGAAGCTGAGTTTCTCCTCTGAGAATAATACAGACATACTGCTGACGCAAGTGCCATACGTGTTTAGTTCAGGTTCAGGATACACGCTCGCTGGCGCAGCTGTAGCCTTCAACAGGATTGCCGCATCCTCTTCTATGCGGTACTACTCGGCTATTGTTTTGAATAGCTCGAAGGCCGTCGGAGTGGTTACGGTTGGAAACACTTCCTTGGGAATCGTCGGTGTTTATTGGTCACCGAGCGAAGATGTTCGTATTCATCTCCAACACTTACATAAAATTCTTGATGAACTAAGAGGTATTCCTATTTCATAGCAATAGACTTCAATCCTAAATGGCCGCTTTGGCACTCTCGAGTGACTGACGAACGATGAACTGATACGGTTTAAATTAACCGTCAATGCCCCTATTCCTAAGAGAATCTTCGATTTCAAACGCATAGATTCCGTTCGCCTAAATAATTCTATCGCAAGATTAATTCCTTCATATCTTCCACGTGGTACATAGTACCATGATCCTAAATCTGTAGACGTGATTATTGATAAGTTGACCAACTTGATCCTAGACTCTTGCCAACGTGGCTTGAACAGCATACACATAAACTCTAGAGCTACTGTACCATAGTGCAGCCCTAAGTTAGACAGGTTATAACGAGCGGTACCGGTACAAACTGGCAGTGAAGACAGCTAAGTATAACTCCTGGCAAAGTTTCGCAGAAAATAACTTGGCGACGATTCTGTGGGGGGTTAGTTTACAGGTTGTCTCCCTGTCGATCCAACCATGTTCCAACGTTAAAGACGGCGACAGATGCACTATTTCAGAACATGACACGATCAAAGTAATAGCATCCACTTTATTTCCAGTCGACGATCCATCGACGGACAATCGCCATCATGCCCAAATAAGATCTCTTTTGCAAAGCAATTCTCATTAAGACTGGGTGGCAACTAGCGACGAGTTGCCCGCGGTGGTTAGCAGAATTCCTACGAATAAAGCTCTTGGACTTCACTGTAACGTTTTGCGAACGATTGTTCTAGATTCCTTCTCACCTACGATCGTTGACCTGTTCAACTCTTGCATAAAATGTGGGTATTTTCCTACCAGCTATAAAGCTGGTTAGTTAATCACTATTCTCAAGCCCGGAAAAAAGGATCTCGCTAACCCAAACTCGTACCGTCCGATAACATTGTTATCGGAACTAAGCAAACTATTCGAAAGAACTTTTCTCAAAAATATTCACGACATTCTGCCAAACATTTTATTCCATCCCAGTCAATATGGCTTCGTTCCTGGCAAAACGACGACTGACGCCACCCGTCGATTAATGACTATTGCACAATCGAACGTTTCCCAGTACAGACTAGCTATTTTCATAGACATTTCTGGAGCGTTCAATAACGCATGATGGCCTTCTATAATTGAAGCTCTCGTCATTAAGAGAGTACCTGCTGACACTACGCGCGTCATTCGTAGTTATTATATATAAGTTTAACTTTATTCATTGCCATTTGGCTTACAAATTTGGTCGTGTTGTCTATACATATATATTACATTTTCTTATCCCTTCTCCCCCCTTAACTTTTTCCTCCTGCTCCATACTTCCTCCATCCATTCCGCTCCTTTTCCGTTTTCATCTAAGATATCCACTGTTTTCATCACCTCTACTCTTAGTTCCCTGCATCTCTTTCTCATGTGGTTCAGATCTTCCGTTTCTTCTCCACATAGCCTGCACAACTTTTCCGGTTCTTCCTTCCAATATTTGTTCCCTAACTCCTCGTTGCCACATCTGAACCTTGCCACCATTTTTTTCCTTTTGTTGCTTTTAATCTCACTGTCTTTTAAATATTCCGGCACCCCTTCACCCTTGATATCTTTATAATTCCTATTATATCTGCTCTCTTTTATCTTTGTCCATCTTTCTTGTTTTTCGATGTCTCTATCTCTCCTTATTATTTCTTCTCTTGTCCCTACCCCCTCTTCTCTTAATCTCTCCACTTCTTCACTCGCGTACCCATTTCTTTTGTAATACTCTTCTCTGCCCTCCTGCCCGTACTTCACTTTCCCTCCCTTTATCTCTTTCCAACATTCTTGCAGAATTTTGCAACCTGTTCTTTCCCTCATTTCTTCCTCGTATTTTATTGCTCTTTTTCCTGTCTCAATTCTTATTTTCTCTATCTGCACCTCCTCTCTCACAATATACCCCGGTGTATCCCTGTCCAATCCTAACACCCATCTCCAGTATTTTTCCTGTAGCCCCTCTACCTCCCTCCACTCCTTCCAGCCCCATATTTCCGCTCCATACATTACCACCCCCTTTATTAATTTTTCGAACAGCAATTTTCTTTTTTTTATATCCATCTTGAAAATTCTTTCACCCACACCCCATTAGCCTGTTTCCTTTCTTCACCCTTTCCTTTATGTGTTCTCCCTCTTTATTATCCTGTTTCATCGTGTAGCCCAGGTATGTAAATTCCTTCACTTGTTGCACTTTCTCATCACTCCATCTCCACTCCTCTCTTTTTCTTTTCCCCCTCCTTTTCTAAATATCATTATCTTTGTTTTCTCCGTGTTTACTTCCAATTCTTTTTTTTTATATATTTGTCTAGCGTTTTCATCATCTCTTTCATTTCCTTTTCCTCCTTAGCCACCAGCACTATGTCATCCGCATACGCCAACGACCATACCTTAGCTTTCCCTACCACTATCCCTCCTGTCTGTTGTCCTCTCATTGTCTCTTCCCGATCCCCCGTATATACCGAGAACAGGCTTGGGCTCAGTGGACATCCCTGCCTCAACCCTTTCTTTGTTATGAATTTCTCACTCTCTTCCCCATTCACTTTAACCCTGCTTCTCGTTTCTTCGTATATTTCCTCTATTCTTTGTATTAATCTTTCATTGATTTTTTTTTCTTTTCATATATTCCCACAGCTTTTCCCTATTCACTTTGTCAAAAGCAGCTTTTAGGTCTACGAATAGTGCTACCATTTTCCCTCTTTTCTTTTCTAGTTCTTTAAGTGTTTCATTATATATATGTTGTCTATCGGCCTTCTTCCTTTTCTGAATCCCGCTTGTCCGTCTGGTACCAAACTTCTTTCCTCTATTTCCTTCTGTAATCTTTCTTGCAGTATTGTCGCGTACAATTTGTATGCCGAGCTCAGTAATGTTACCCCTCTATAATTCTCGACTTTCTTTTTTTCGGCTTTTTTATGTATTGGGCATATTATTCCCTCTCTCCATCTCTCTGGGAATCCTTCCCCTTTCCATATTTTGTTTATTATTTCCGTCATCCTTTTTGCTACATTTTCTCCCCCGTATATCCACTCTTCTCCTTGTATCCCATCTTCTCCTGTCGCCTTTCCTTTTTTTATATTCTTTATCGCCTCTATTACTTCTTCCTCCCTTATTCTATCCCTATCTCCTTCTGCTTGTCTTACTACCGCGTCTTTCCTTTTTCTTTTTCCTGCTTTTGTTCTTCCCTCCCAACAGGTTCCGAAAATATATCTCCCATTCTTTAATTTTTATTCCCTTTGTCGTCCTGTTTTTTTCCTCTGCTTCTTTAGGTACTTCCATACATATTCTTCCGTTTTTATTCCTTTCATCTGCTCCTCTTGTTTCTTTTTGTTTTCCTCCTTCTTTCTATCGCATGTTTTTGTATATATTTACTGCTTCTTTGTATTCTTCTTTTTCTTTCTTCCCTTTTTCCACTGTCTTAATGCTCTTCTTGCCTTTTTCTTTGCTTCCTTGCATTCCTTATCCCACCATTTCTTCCATCCAGTTTTCTCCCCTTCCATTTTCTAAATCTGACTCTCTCTGTTGCTTTCTCCATCATCTCTCTCATTTCCTCTACACTTTCTTGTACTTCCTTCCCTATCCATACCGTTTTCCCTATTCTCTCTTTATATCTTTTTATACTCTCTTCTGTCCTCTTTTTTTAGTTATGTACTTCTCCTCTTCCTCTCTCTCTTCTCTTTCCCTTCCTTCCATTGTCAATTCCAGTGGTTGATGGTCTGACTCTACTCTTTCTCCCACCTTAAATGTCTTTACCTTTTCTGCGGCCTCTTCATTTGTCATTACAAAATCTATTATTGATTCTCCCCTTCCTCCTATGTACGTAAATTCCCCCTTTGCATCATCTTCTCTGTTCCCGTTCATTATTTCCCACCCTTTTTCGTTGCACAATTCCAGCAGTTCCTCTCCCTCTTTATTTATCACCTTGTCCTTTGTTTGTCTCTTTCCCGTCCCTTTTCTTTCTTGTATTCCCCCCTCTTCCCCTATTCTTGCGTTGAAGTCCCCTCCTACTATTATCAATCCCTCTCATCTATCATCTCTTCTAAGTTTTTCCTTGTCTCTTTCATTCTACTGCTATAAACCGTCACCACTTTTATTTTTGTTTTTCCCCACTGCATGTTCCTTTCTACAACTCCTCTTCTCTGTTGCACTTTCTCCTTCTTTTCCTGGTTCAACCATTTTTTTCTTATTCCCGTTATTATATACCCACCTTTGCTCTCCCTTTTTTCTTCTCTCTTTCTGCATGTTGCACCACCCACTCAAATTCCTCTGGCAACTCTTTTTCCCACCACTCCCATTCTTTTTCTTCCATCCATGTTTCCTGTAATCCCACTACATCCTGTTCCTTGATGTACTTCCAGAAATCATGTTTTTTTTTATTCCTGCTACGTTCCAAAACAATACTCTCAGCTCACTCACCTCCCCCCGTGCTTCTTCCTTACTTTATTTTTTTCTCCCTTCTTTTTCTTTTCCATTTCCATCTCTCATTATTCCTTTTCTTTGCCGTTTCGTCAACTTTCCCTCCTTTACCACCCCCCCTTTGCCCTTTAGTTTTTTGCCTTTTGGTTCCCCACATTCGTAGTTATTTATCGAATAGATCGATAACATACACTTCAAACGTTTCATGTTTAGTTTTCACCAAATGATTGACGAAGGGATGTCCACCAGGCACGGTTTTTGAGCCGACCTTATAGAATTTAGTTGTCAACGATCTCGTGGACTTACCAGCAGACTACGAGATCTTTGCGGACGACATTACTGTCAGAGTGTCTGCCAATTCCCGACGAGACGAGGCAAAATCTAACTTGTGCTTAGGTATTATGACTAGCTGGGCTGGCAGCAATAAGCTAAGTATTTTTGCAGACAAGACTAAATTCATGAGTTTTGGCTCCACGCTAAGACGAGATCCTTCACTGCGCCTCCACGATACTCCTGTCCGTAAAATTTTTTACCTTGGAGTTTTGTAAAACATTGCGTTTTTGTGGTTGACACGTGCAGGAGCGTCTTGCATTGTTCTACAAATACTCATGCTTAAAATAGAACCTTCACAAAAAATATCTTGTGAATATATTTGACAATGCGAACATTCTCATGCTCACTTATGGCCTAGATATTTGGTACCATAGACTTTGAGATTCCTACGTAGTCAGAAAACTGGCCTTGCTGTAATCCCTATTCCTAAAAACTATCCTCGGGGCTTTTCGCGCCGTTCCCGTAGATACTCTGTGTTATATCCAAGCATCATCCCCTACATCTCCTTTTGCAGAAAATTTACTGCACCAAAGTCCTTGGCACGTGCAATTTCCTTGACCAACACGTTTCGCTAAACGATTTTCGTTCTATTCAGCTGCTCAACGCCACCTCAAGGTCTTAATCTTAAGCGAATGGCAGCAGCTGTGGAACACTTCCCAGAACGGGCGCAAGATGCGAGGATAAGCCGTAACGCAGGTGCCTTGCTAAACCGCGAGCTCTCTAACCACGTCTCCGTTACCTAGTCCATCCGACTGCTAAATGATACATTTGCTATGCTTTACCTATCCTTCTTGTGGTAAACGTGTATCAAGCAAGTCCGGGTGGTTTGGTGGGTCCACATCCTCCTCAGTTCCTCTAATAAAAACTGATATTCTTCATTGTTGTGATTGTAAATGAATCCTCTCCGTAGCTACTATAACCACCGAAACCCCTTCTTTCCATCTGATGCTGAGAAAAAAACGAATTCTGCTCTGTTAAAACAAATCTGGTGCCCTAATGCAGAATCCAACCTACATCCAAATGAAACAGCTGTGCCTTTACGTATTAATAATCCATGATTATTTTAAACACACTCGTCCACGGATGTCTTTCAAACTGATATCAGCATCGTTGACTATACAGTCTTCCACTCGAAGATTTTCAATTTTGTTTTGATACAAGTTGTCTGTGAGAAATTCGTAACCAATTTCTAAAAAAAAAAAACAACTGATGACTTGTTGGTGCTCCCAGCAATCATCAGAATCACGTTTTTGAACAGGTACTGTTGGACTTCTTGCGAAAAAAACAAACTCCTCCAATCTTAATTAGTTCCTCCAGTGAGAACTGACATTCTTCATTGTTTTGATTGGGTAATAAATGAATCATCTCCGTGAATTCTTTAACCCCCGAAAGCTTTACTTTCGACCTGGTAAAAAAATTTGCAGAATTCAACCTACGCCTACGCCTAAACGAAACAGCTGTGGCTTTACGTATTAATAACCCATGATTTGTTTAAACACACTCGACCACAGATGTCTTTCAAACTGATATAAGCAACGTTGACGATACAGAGTCGTTCCACTCGGAGGTTTTCAATTTTGTTTTGATTCCAGTTGTTTGTGAGAATTTCGTAACCAAAATCTTGGAACAAACAACTGATGATTTGTTGGGTCTCCCAGCAATGAATCATCTCTGATGATTCTTTATCCCTCGAAACACTTTCTTTTCATGCTGGTGAAAAAATCTGCTGTGCTAATGCGGAATTCAACCTACAGCCAAAAGAAACAGCTGTGGCTGTATGTATTAGTGGCCTATGATTTTTTTAAACACACTCGCTTATAGAAGTCTTTCAAGCTGATATGAGCAGCGTGACGATACAGGGTCGTTCCACTCAGAAGTTCTCAATTTTGTTTTGATACAAGTTGTCTGTAAGAATTTCGCAACCAATATCTTAAAACAAACTGACGATTTGTTGGCACTTCAAGCAATCATCAGAATCACATTTTTGAATAGGTACTGTTGAACTTCTTGCAAAAAAAACGAACTCTCTTCCAATCTTGATCAGTTCCTTCAGTGAGAACTGACATTCTTCATTGTTTTGAGTACTAAATGATTCCTTTGTGTGGCTTCTTTAATCCTTGAAACCCACTCTGTCAATCTGATGCTGAAACCTGGTAAAAAAATTTGTTGCCTTGGTCTTGTACACTTTCCAGTCACCATATTGTATTTCTTGCCTCTCCAATTTCTGTACACAAGAAACATTGTTTCGTTTTGAAGACTGTGTACAACTAATCTACTAATGCCCTGCTTAACTCTATGACATATTTTTATCGAAATGCAAAATCCATCCTATGCCCAAAAGAAACATACAGAAAATAAAAGTAAATTGTTGGTCATAAAATTGTATACTCGTTCACAGATGTCTTTCAAGCTGATATTAGCAGAAGCTTTGATGTTAGAGCCTGGTTATAAATAATCTGAGTCACAAGCACTTTATAACCGTTTTGAGATATCGCAATTAGAAAATGCTATTGGATAACCAATACAAAAATTAAATTACCCGATACCATGCGATTCACACGTTCATGGCAAATTACAAACAAAAAAACTTTTTTCTCAAATGTAAACAATAGAAATCAATAGACTACTTACATCTTGATTCACGTTTTGAACTTTATTCCTCGACTTTTTATGTAAATCTTCTTCAACTTCTCTCAACATACCAATCATTCTTTGTTCAGAAATATCAGGATTAAGATGATAGCCGTAATGCATTGGTTGAAAATCCTCTTCTTCGTATACAACAGCCCTAACAAAACGATTAATTAAAAAAATCACACCTAAATCTGCGAGTTCTTACTTATGTATAAATTCTTTAATAATCTCCAATAACTTATAAACAGCCAAAGAAAATGCTTTTAAAGTCCTATCTTCAATAATATACGGTTTGTGCAGATATAGATTTGTAAACACAGTTTGTGCTAACGAATGTCCTTCTAACCATGACACGATGCATGCCAAAGTTGTATCGATTATGTTGATGAGTTCTTTGTTAGTAAAACAATTTAACTTTAAGGACTGGTCCTAAAATAAATTTATGTATACGAGCGATTAAATTGTTTTATCTTACAGCAACGGCCTGTTCAAATGATTTGGCTTTCTTATTTCCTCGATTACAAAGCATTCCTGCATCCATTTTTGGATCCATCATCTCGATTGCAGACATTGCTTCAAATAGACCAAACAGTTCATCGTGCAGTAATTCTCCTAATTGCAAACCTAGAATAAACTCGTAAGTCTACGTAGGTATATAAAAAAATTCTCCAACCTTTAACTGCTTCTAAAAATTCGTTCGTTATTGTGTTCCAGTTGTAAGTTACCTTTTGAACCATTGATGTAGTTCCATTGCATTCTCTGAAATTTGGTGTAACTTTGGTTCCTTTTTAAAGTAAAAGAAAATGTTTGCGAAGGAATCGCATAAATGAGGTTAGCTCATTGTAGGTTAGGGGTTAAGTACTTACGTTTCTAAGTATTCCATTTTTTTGGTTAAAATATTGAATTTGTTAAATGAAAGTTGTTTTCACGCTCCCTTGGCACGAGGCCATGACACAGAGCAAGCGTACTCCGTGTGCTTTTAGAGTTGGGACAATGAAGGTTAAAAAACATAATGATTTTGGAACCATACAGAACCGTACTGGCTCCCCAGTTAAGAATTGCTTGAAAAACAGCACAAAATAAATTACAAAGATCCATTTTCATAAAACTACTTCATACACTTATAGTGTGCTTTATGATATTCGCAAAATAAAGAATGTACTGATGGTAAATGCTTGTTTTCACAAACGCGAAATTCGCAGTTTTTCCGCGAGACAAAATGGCGTTTTAAAAATCGCGATAACCGCAAAATCGTGCAGTGAATCGCTATATTATTTTTTCTATATAAAAAATAAGTAATACAACAATATTTTACACAAAAAAATATATTTGGAATTGCCTTACGTGGATGTTCTCAGATTTTAATGGTTGCAAAAATAACTTACCTACAACGTCAAATTTTTCAAAAGCACTATGAAATATCACTATGAGCACTGCTGCCACTCGCAGAATACTGGCGAATAGCGCCGCGTGTTTTTAGATCACATGACGTCAACTTTACTGAATAAATTCGCTGTAACACACATAATAGTCTATAGATAGGACTAGGCGATATAAGGAACCGGGGCGATTTTTGGAGCACTTACCCTAAATGTGTAATTATTTTTGAAAAACTAAGTTAGGAAAGTTTGTCACGAAGGCATTTGTTTTTATTGACGTGTGTTCTTAATATGGCCTACGTACCTGATCCTAATACACACAACACAAGATCTTACACTTTTTCTTTTATGTTTTCTAGAATTCTTTAGAAGTCTATTAAATTGTTGTTTTTTTGTTATAGATCCTGTTATAAGATGTCAGCGAAGGAAAAAAAAGACAAACAAATGGGAACGCTCAAAGCGTCAAAAACATTTGGAGTGCCCAGATCTACAATTCAAGACTATCTTAAAAAATGGATAACAAGGAAAATGAAGAGGAAGCGACTATCAAAAGAAAACAACTGGGAAGGAAACCTGTGCTGACTTCTAAATTAGAAAAGGAACTAGTCGAATATTGTATGGAAATGGAGAGGATTTTTTTTGGTTTTACTAGAAATGACGTAAAGCAGATAGCCTTCCAACTTGCTTTAATGAACAATCTTCCACGTCCCTTCTCTAAAACTACAAATATTGCAGACCGAAAGTGGCTGAACTTGTTTTTGAAAAGAAATACTTCCTAGTTGACAATCAGAACTCCTCAGTCATTGTCAAGAACCCGAATATTGGGGTTCACTGAAGACAATGCCAATGTTTTTTTAATATGCTTAAAGGGGAACTTCAAAAGATCGAGTACAATCCTGCCAGAACTTTTAACATTGATGAAATTGGCATAACGACAGTACAAAGCAAAAATGTACAAATTATTTGCACGAAAGGAAAATCCAGAGTCTACAAAATGTCTTCTGCAGAAAGAGGAAAGCTCAATACTATTGTCACCTGCATGTCTGCTGCTGGCCAGTACGTGTCCCCGATGATAGTTTTTCCCATGAAGAAGCAAGACATGAAACTAATGAAGAGAGCTCCTCCAGGAGATTTTTCAGGGTTTCACCCCTCAGGATGGATCCAGAGTGATTTGTTTACCAAGTGGATGAAGCATTTTACTTTTTGTGTCAAACCTACACCAGAAGACCCTGTTGTACTGATCCTTGATGGTCATTACTCGCACACAAGGAACTTGGATGTGATAAACTTTGCCAGACAAAATCACATCATAATGGTATGCCTACCACCTCACAGCACGCATAGAATGCAGCCATTAGATGTTGCTTTTATGAAACTATTTAAAACATTCTATAATCAAGAAATCGAAAAAATGGTTTTCTAGTAATGAGGGGCGAATTGTGACCCAGTATGAAGTCGCCGAATTGATGGGTAAAGCGTACATTAGAGCAGCAACCATGAGTAATGCTGTTAGTGGTTTTCGTGTCTCTGGTATCTACCCCTTTAATGACTCAATATTTACCGAAGCAGATTTTATTGATGAACGCAATTCGTCCGGAATTATTTCAAGTACCGGAAACCAGAGTTGATCCATCAAATAATAATAGCCAATCCCAAGTTGATAATCAGACTGCTCCTCCATTCCAGTTGGACTCCCCATCCGTTTTCTCACCACTTCACTTTTTTGTCTCACCGAAGAATATAAAAGCAATTCCAAAAGTGCAACCACCGTCTCGCAAACGAAAGGGTGGAAAGAGCGTGGAGTTGAATAGCTCGCGTTATAAGAAGGAGCTTGAAAACTTTTATAATGCTAAAAGTCAGAAAAATTCTACTCAGGCCTCAACCAATGGAACTGCATCAAAACCAAAGTCAATTAATCCTACAAAGAAAAAAGTTGTAGAATGTAAACGAAAAATTGCAAGTTCATCTGACCGTGAGGATTCTGATGAACCTCCACTGGTGGACACAGATGATAATCTAGATAAGGATCTCAACGATCCCTCCTACATGGACGCTACTTGTACTTTTTGTCAAGGGAATTATTCAGATGATTTCAGTGGACAGGATTGGCCTCAGTGCAGTTCGTGCTTCAACTGCAATCTCAGATTGTGCGATGCAGCAAGTGTGCAAACATTACAAATGCTCGTATTGTCTTAACAACTGAATATGTTTCTCATTGTTTAATAAAAGTTTCATTTTTCCAAAAAATTGTAACATTTTTTTCCAGAATGCTTGGCTCCAGAATCCATGTTCTTTCCAAAATTCTTGTTCTTATTTTCGCCTGTTAGGTGATATTACGAACAAGGGTGGGCGGTATAAGGAACACCATTGTGTAAAATTCCCTTGGGTATTTTTTTTGAAATGTTACTATTTAATGTAAACTGAAGTTTATTAGAAGTGATTTGAGATCTGCAGTATAATGCAGAATAATTCTCAGTGATATTAATCTAAATTCCAACTTGAAATTTCAAAATAGGAGGTTAATATAGGGTGACTTTGTTACAGTAGGCGATATTTGGGACACTAACCTTAATAAAATATATTTACTAATTGGGGAATACCGACCCCTTAAGGAAAGTCTTGAATATCTCGGAGATTTTATGATTTAAAGAGAAACTGGTAGGTTTAAATGATTGACAGGAAGTTAAGGAGTAAAATACATTTTTATTAATACCAAACGAAACAGTTTTAAAAAAATACAAAATATTTAAACAAATACAATAGTGGCCGGTATTACCCTGAGGAATGGGGTAATATCAGTCATTTGGTTCATAGGCAAAAATCGCACACAAAGGTTTTCGTTCTTTCTCCATTGGTACATTTACTGTGAGCCCATTCAGAACAGTGCCAAAGTTCTCGGTTCTTCCCAAATTCTCCGCAAATAATGCAAATGTCCTCAGTAACTTCGGCGTCAGAGTTTTCTTCTTCTTCATCGCAGTTTTGGTAAGACACTTTTTTTTTGTCTGAGCGGTTTTTCTTGTATGGTGCTGGTGTTTTTTTCACCAAAGCGCTGGCGTGATTAAGGTTACAAAAACTTGTTTTTTTGCTTTTTTTATTTTTGACTCTTCTATCTTCTGCAGCTTTTTCTGTTTTGCAGTTTTTTTTCTTCTAGAATGTCTTTCATGGGAGTCGACGTAAACATCTCAGAGTGTTGCTTTCTCCCAACTTTCTTACTTTTTTGAATTTTAACTAGAAAACATCCAGGAACTAGTATTATTTCTCTAAATGAAAGGTTCTGTGTTGTTTCATTGTCGTTTGTGTCTTCCTCCATTTCTTGTTCTCCCATATCTTCTTCCCTTTCATCTATTATCTGCTCTTTGTTCATTTCTAAGAATCGGCTCATTTAAGTTTATAGGTTGTAAGTTTTCAGCAGGAGCAAAATCGTCTGCGCTGAAAACATCAGAGTTGACAAGATTCCAGTTACTTGAAAACCCTTAGTAGCTTTTTCGATAGTTGCAACTCTACTGAAAAGTTTGTTGAACAAATCAGCGACGATATTTGGCGTAATTTTCTCTCCTGGGTTATTTCTCATAAATTTAGCACATTCTGAATTATATGCTGACTTCAAAGACCCATAAAAAGTAGCATCAAGTGGTTGAACTTTGTGCGATGTATGCGAGGGGATCGTCAGAATAATAATTACTCTTTCTTTACAAAAATTATAGACATTTAACAAACAGTGACTGGAGTAGTTATCGATTATTAGCGAAACTGGATCTTCCTTTGAAATTTTAACACTATCTTGAAAGTGCTTTAACCATTCAATGAATAAAATTTCTGTTATCCGCTCGTTATCTGAGCAGCGATAAATAGCGCCGGAGGTCCATTATTCTTAAAGTAATCAGACATTCTTTGCAAAAATGAACATCGATGGTACATAAATGCCAGACGCGCTAAATAAACACATGTCAGTAGTGGTTTTTCCCTCTCCCAACTTGTTAAGGAACTCACTCTTTTCTGACCCTTTTTAGCGTAGATTTTATTTGGACGTTATACCGTTGTAACGCCGGTTTTATCAGCGTTAAATATTCTTGTTGGAGATAATTTATATTTGTCCATCAAGGCGTTTAGGTTTGTAAAAAAACTCCAATTTCTTCTTTGTTGAAGACCGCCACATGATTTACGCTGGTTGATTCCGGTTTCCTGTGTGAATTTGTGGATTGCGTCGTAAAAAGCTCTCTAACCAATCGCGACCTGCTGAGCCTTTTTCTTCTTTAAACAGATTTCGCAAATTATTGGATTAGGCATAAGTGAAGACGCTTTCTTGAATTTGTACATGTGTAACTCCAAAAAAGAGATTAGTAAGAGTAATTATTTGCTGCGATAACTCAAGCTTCTGTTAGTAAATACTGGGCGTCGTCCTAATTGTCGGCCCTCTCTACGTCGATCTTGAAGTGTCGCTCTGGGAAGCCCGAAACTTCTTGAAACTTCCCGAATAGGGCGCCCATTTTCTATTGCTACAAGAGCTGCCTGAAGCGTCTTGGAAGTCCAAAAAGCTCTCGTAGTTTTTCGCTTATAGGTCCGCGGCATCTGAAAACAAATGAAAATTTAAAACAATGGGAACAAATTTAAATAGGGTAATGCCGGCCATGCCGATATTACCCACACAAAGGTGGCCGAAATTACCCCTAAAACAATAATCTAAACCCCAACACGTACTATAAAAATGCTTAAGTTTACATGAGTTTTAGATAAACCGAGTGAAATAAGACAGATCATAGTTCATTTTTATACATACCAAAAATTTTTGCAACTTACCGTTCTTGAAATATGAAGCCTTGAACACAACACTTTCCTTATAGTCGCACGTGCTTTATTAGAAAATTATCTATAAAAACTACACAGCTTGTACTAGCGCTGCCTAAAAGATACTAGTGGTTAGGTTTGCTGAGACACATGACCAGAGACATAAATTCCTCTACAACTTCTGACTAGGGTGGAAGAAACTTGACGGCCGAAATTATCCCGACGGCCGGTATTCCCCCAGTTTACCCTACACATCAAAGTCAAACTTTTTTGCCGCTTGCGATTCACAAAACTATAAAAACGGAATTCGCGTCGCCATTTTGTTTCGCATAAAAATTGCGAATTTTGCATTTGTAAAAACAAGCCTTTTAAGACCTAGTTTATTTTTTAGGTGTTTTGAGTAGTTTCCTTAATACTACCGTGCGTTCCTTGTTTGCTTCAAATTAGCAAAAAAACTAAAATGACGATTCACCGTTCGCATCAGAGCCTTCAGACTCATACCAAAGAGTATATACTCTTTGCTCATACCATCGTGAGCAAGAGTCAACTTACCAACTCTTTCTTTCATCAGTTTCATCACTCGTTCGTCAGTAAATGACGTCAAAGTTACACATAATATAGCCAGACTATTATACATTCGAACAAAATAACGACTTTTGCATAAAAAAATGAATGGATCAGGTACATTCTACCTAGTACACGGCAGTGGCGGCTGGTGGCCAATCATACAAAAGGGTCATTTAAAAAAACACAATTATCGCAAAGTCTTAACAACCTTCTTACATTAACACGACTTATATTTAAGATCAATTATACTTAAGATTAAGGTTTAAGATATTCGTTCATCTTTACAATTACCAAAATGATCAATAAAAATTTACAGTTTTTAATGGAAGATTTTTCAATGTCTAGCATAAAAACGCAGACTTTCTTGTCCCATAGTAGTGCCGATTGCGTACAAATTATTTAATTTTTTTTACGTAGAGGAACATCGCTCACTTTCCACAGTAGTCGCAGGTAAAATCAATCAGTTGTTTTATTTAATATATGTGTCTATTTTTACAAACATTTCCATTGTGGTCTTTAATTGACTTTCGACAAGCGCTGCCCAATTGTATTTGTAAGCGAGTATTAACGCGACCGAGAGTAGCATAATTCATACAACTTTTTATGTGATTCGTCGATAACGAGTGCTTTTTCACTTTTTCTTTTAAATGCTATAAATCGGTAACATTATTTTTAGACCATAATGAATCATGTGAAAACAATAAACCTAAAAATTAGTAAAATCTATTATTTACTTCAAATTTACAAATCCAATCTGACAAATCATGCATAGATTCTTTAAAATCACTATGGACTTCTTTATTTGTACCTTTACTAGTCTTACGAATTTGAAGTAAAGGCTGAGGCAAGCATTAAATTTAAATTCAAAACGTCTAAACTAATATAAGCTATTAATTTTTTAATGTCTTGTACCATCGTCATTATGAAACAAAAACGATAAGTCGTCTATTACAAATGAATATTATAGATCAACTAAGAAAATCGACTGTAAAGTTTGTCATATGTGATAAGAAATGTGCATTCTAGCATCTGTGTTTTATACACACGTGCTGCGAGGATAACGATAAATGAGGAGCAGAGTTTTAGAAAGCAGTTTGTCCAAATTAGCATTTTTTTAGAAGAGGACAAAAACTGACCTTCTTTTAGGAAACAACGTTAAGTGTTTATGCCTGTGCTAATAAATGTGAAAAACATGTTCAATTTGGACACAATTTGCACGACTGGGGTACTTAAGCATTTTACAGAAAAATACAAAAATGTCTTGAACATAACGCGGTTTGCATGTCAATGGGGAATGGGGAACTACAAATGCTATTTGAACGTCAGAAATTTTATTATGATTTTATACATAGTTTTAATAAACACATTTACACAGATTGTACATCCTCCTCGTCTGCACATGTGCAATCGCCACTCTCTTCTGCGTTTGCATTGTCTTTGCCATTAGTATTATTGTCGAAAACTGCCTTCATCTATGTTAGCTCTAGATCTTCTGTCCATTTTTCCCCGGCCATGGCCATCACAAGACTTCTGATGCTATCAACCTTTTTTTGATAGTTTTTTCTATGAGTAGTTCAGTCAGAACAATCTGCTCCAAACGTTTTCTAGGTTTCAACAAGCTTTGGTATTTCTTGGTTTCAGCATTATTACGGCAAGCACTTGGTTGGTACTTCTCTTAAAAATAATTCTTTTTGCAGCGCTTATTCCTGTGACCTTTTTTAAATATTGCAGAACGTGTTTAATGTCTATTAGATTCCACTCGACACCAAGCCTTCTCACATCTCCAACAGCAGAGTACATTTCCCAGTAAGTTTCTAGTTGTTTTATAATAGTTTTTGCTCTTATGAGCTTTTCTGCCCTTTCAAACACTCTGACTGCGAGCAAGTAAGAATGCCATCGTACTAGGAAGATAATACTAATCGCGGTTATGGTTTTGGGTTCAAACTTGTACAGCCAGATGAGAAGTGTATGCACTATGTGGCTGTTTTTATTCTGTGCACCATATCCGTTCGCGAAAAATCTAAGACCGTTTACTCCTTCCGGGATGTATACGGTTTTTAAGAAATGGAAAAGGGCGGAACATGTTTCCGTAACATCTCTGCCTGCTTGATGTTCCATCCAACTATAAAAGATGGGATTTGCTAAAGTGTTTCCAACAATACAAAAAAAATACAGAAAGCTATTGAGCGTAAAACCTGCACTTGTTGTAGGTCAAAACAAAACGTCAAAGTATTTCCAGGAATTTCATTCATGAGTTTGTGAAATTGTCTGGCTCTGACTTTATGCACATTAAGTTCCATCTTTAATCGCCATTTGTCACTTTCTGCTTTGACAATATTAATTTGGTTTTGCGTTCGAATGCAATACCCACACACATCAGTAGCTGGGGAGCCGAATCCAATATTAAAATCTTTGTTGAATATTCTTGCGAAGTATTTGTAATGAACCTGTGACTGTTCATCCGCTTTTTCGTTATACAACTTCCACAACTTCGTTATACTGTATTTCGACGATAGATAAATTCGGCGAGATTTTTCCCGTCCATAATGGCTTTCCTTTCCCTTCAACATAAAAATGAAATTTTTTACAGCTAACGCCTTGTTCACATTTTTGTCTTTCTGTTAACAACAACACGTGCTGTTCGCCAATGTCGAACAAACTGCATTTAGTCCGCAACTGATGAACAAAGCGAGTTGTGTTTGGAAATGCATATGGGACTAAATACAGTTTGAATATCCAGCTATCTTTCAGTGGCTTTTTAACATAGGACAGCATGCGATTTGAACGTCCAGGAACGGTTCCTTAGAAAGAGAATTGTGTAAGGAACACAGCGCCACCTATCAAATCTTGAACAAATGGACATACTGCATTTTAAAAGTCTGCTCTTCAAATGACGTAAGTCACGTAAGCATTGCACTGCCACTCAGTAGGCGGAATGACTTCATGGCTCAAGTCTGCAAGCAAGCATTCAAGCGTTTACTTATCTTCTTTTCTAACTCGCATAAAATTGTATTATGTGTGTCTCACTCTTGACTACAATAACTATATCATTTGCGATTCGGCTTCAACATTATGCAAGATTTCGTATCTCAATTCTCAATTTAAACGCATAAAATTCAAAATATTGTAAGGCAACAGGGCTATGATAACGATTCTAATATGCGTGGTAAAAATTGCGGTTTGCAGAAAATTCTTTTAGATCTGAATCCACGAACGTTTTATGTGCCCTGTGCCACTCACACATTAAATTTAATAGTTAATGATGCTGTAAAAGTTAATCACAAAACAGTTGTTTTTTTCAGTTTAGTTCAAGAATTATACAAATATTTTTCTGCGTCTACTAAACGTCGTCAGACAACACTTAGTTATTTTACTTTAAAACCATTATCTGACACGAGATGGTTAAGCAGAATTGATGCAATGAAGCCGCTGTTTAAAAATTGACCAAAAATGTATGATACATATACGACATAAAATTCAGATAGATTTGGTTAGGAATCAAAATATCAAGCTAGGTGTTTAAAGGATAAAATATCAACATTTATGTTTATATGTTCAGTTCACATTTGGTATGAAATTTTTGGCGCAACTCAATTTTGTCTGTAAAATTTTACAATCAGAGACTATGAATTGCCTCTGAAAGCTTTACGAAAATTAAAACAATTTTTGCTCGAATTCCGTACAGATGAGAAAGTTAATGACGTTATTACTGCAGCAAAAGAAACTGCAAAAAAGTTAGATGTGGAACCCAATTTTCAAATAGCCACCCTTTTACGGCGTCGACAAAAAACTAAACAGTTCGACTACGAACATAAAGATGAACCAATTTCAGACACTAAAATAGTATACAAAATTAACTTTGTTTTACTGCATTCTCGATTAAGCATTAATTTCAGTCAATGAAAAATATTCCTAATTAGAAAATCACATAGACGAAACTTCTAAAAAATCGCAACTAAGACTTTCGTGCAAAAAGTTGCAGGAAAAACTGAGATTTAACGATAATTTAGATATAGATGAAGACGATGTATACGACCTAACATTTGTCAATCAACGATACGATGAAATTGTGCAAATCCAGCCTATGTTAAAAGATTTAAAAAATGATATATTTAAAATTTTACAGTTTATATTTTATAATGATTTAATTATACAGTATATCCAAATTTTAAAATTTGATCAAACTAATGATCTCTTCTTTTAGGAGGTTGGATGAAAGCAACTACTTCAGTAGTTTGCGACGTTTCGTGTTCTGGATGAACACTTCATAACATAAAAAACAAATAAAACTAATATATACAACCTATCTAACTTATTTACTAACTTAAACTAAAACTAAAAACTGCTCCGTTGATAACACCTGTAAAATAAAATTCAATAATTGCTTAATTTCCTATTATCCACCGTTACCAAACAAAAATTCCTTTCTATCAATAACCTTTCACCTTGTCCATACATCACCAAAAATTTATATCGTTCGTACGTTTTAAAAGTGCACGATGTACGAAATCACAGCACGTTTTTAATTTAAATCTATTAATTGTAACTTAATTATTCTAGAAAAAAATTACTTGACTCAGTGGTAAGTAAACCCTTTATCTTCATTACATTTCAATTAAAAATATTTATTGGTTAGTTACTAGATAATCACCTGATGTTTTTATTAGAATTAACAATTTTAAAATTAATAATGTTAGTTATTTCAAAACAATTAAATTTCATAGTGCTGGGTTGTTTGTTAATTATGTTTTATACACATTTTTAATCTTTGATTTTATGTTATAAAGTATATTAAAAATGTTTGTTTCTTACAATAAAGTGAGCGAGCCTGATGAAGTATTCATCCAGAACACGAAACGTCGCAAATTACTGAAGTAGTTGCTTTCATCCAACCTCCTAAAAGAAGAGATCATTAATTTGATCAAATTTTAAAATTATCACCTACCAGGAGGCGAACCGTTCTATTAGTATATCCAAACTTAGCAGTTGGTATTCGAATTCTACTCACTTTACCAGTATCTGCTCTGACTGCAGAAAGATGCTTCTCCAAATTAAAGCTAATAAAAAATTATTTAAAGTCGACCATGAGTCAAGAACGGTTATCAAATTTATCTATCATTTTAATAGAATAGTCTATATTAGAAGAAATAGATATTTAGCATATCATAAAAAAAAATTGTCGACCTGAAGGCTTAAAAAGTGGATTTTTTGTGAATTGCCGATTTTTTTAATTTGTGAAAATAGATTTTATTTTGTTTTGTAATATTAGGTAGGTCTACCTGACAATTCTGACATAAAGAATGTATTATTTATTTTTATTTGTTAGAAGTTGCTTGTAAAGGAGAATTTGTTTTAATTACAAGTTGGAAAATTGTTTGTTATTTTTGAGTTATACCATTGCATTTACATATGTATTAACATACCTTGTATAGTGTATTTGATTTGTATATTTTACTACTTTTATATTTCTTGTATTATATTCATCTGAATAAATATTTGTTTGTTTTTACTTAACTTTTTATTTAACAATACCAAAACTACAATTTTCATAGGTGCCATAAAAATGTTTGTACACTAGCACCACTAAATATCGGCGCGGCAATGTTTGTATTGGCTGTTCTTGTATTTGAGCAACCAGTATAAACACAACGATGAGATGCGGTTGTCATTTTTCAATACTATTGAAACGTTCAAGAAATTACTTGCAAACGCAAGAGCCTTCTAGAAGGCTGTTATCTATTTTCTAGAAGTTATAGCGAAAAGTGAGGAACGATCTAGAAGGATTCGCCGATGTCTATAAAAGCCGAAGATGGAAATCGTAGGTCAGTTATTGCTGGAATGTGAATGCATGCAGTATTAAGAAGATTATTAAGGTGAAGATAAATAAGTGATTAGCACGCGCGACGTTTTAAATAAATAACAGTGTACACCGAATCGAGTGAACGTGACTTATAGTGTAAACAAATCCGAGGACGTTATCTTATCTTATCTTAAGTGTTATACAACGGTTATACATAAATTATAGTGTAAGTGTTTTTATTATTAGATTTAATTAGTTCGGTTAATTTAAAAGTATACATATTTCTATAATAAGTAAACGTAGTTTTAGTCGTTTTAAATAAATTAGTTTTTAATAAATAAATACGTAACATTTGGTGTCGGTGTCGGGTTCGTTTTTATTAGTGTAAATACCATTAAGTAATTCAATATCGCTCGAGATACGATACGCGTGTTTGTTTATAAAGTATAAAATAGTGTTTATTAAACTTTTTCTTTTAACAAGTGCGTGATCACGTTATTAATTAAATTCGTGGTTTTTATTATTAACAAGTGGATCGTTATTAAAATTTTGTGTTATACAAAAACTGCATTTTAAAAAGTAGTGTATTTAAACTTTATATTCGTGTTATATTTAAATTTATGCCGGTGACGCGTTTGCAAGCAGTTAAAATGGATGCAAAACTATTTGAATTTCTTGAATCGATAAAAAATGGTCAAGAATCGATGAATAGGAAAATGGAAGAAAATTCTCAGAAGATGGAAGAAAATTCTAGAAAAATGGAAGAAAATTCACAGAAAATTAAAGAAAAACTCTCCGAACATTCTCAGAAAATGGAGGAAAATTCTAGAAGTTTAAAAGAAGAAATACGAACGAGCATAGAAAATCAAATTAAAATTGTTCAAGAGGAAACCCAAGCAGACATGTTAAACTTAAAAGAAGAAATTTGCGATTCTGTGAATGACATAATAGAAGAGAAGTTAAAAGAAAATTCAAGAACCATAGAAGACAAGCTAGAGAAAAAATTGAGAGAAAGAATACAACTGCTTGAAGAAAGAATGACCCAAATGAATTGTCATGGTGAAGGAAGCGTCACGAGTGAAGATTTAATAATGGACCATCGGGAAGAAACCACACACAAGTTTAAAATTCTTCCACCAAATTTTGATGGTAAAGTTCCATGGTCAACCTACTACAAGCAGTTTGAAGCCGCAGCTACTGCTAATGGTTGGAGCAACAAGCAGAAAGCGACGTCTTTAATAGTGTCCTTACGTGGAGAAGCGCTTGAAATTTTACAAACTGTTCCGGACCACCTGCAAGATTACGATTAGAAATGAGATATGGGGATGCTCATCTTCAACAAGTATACCAGGCTCAAATTAAAAGTCGGGTTCAAAAAGCTGCCGAAAGTCTTCAAGAGTTTGAGGCTGACATCGCTAGATTAACACGGCTTGCGTATCCTACAGCACCGGATACCTTCCTGGAGCAGTTAGGTATTCAAACTTTCGTAGATGGCCTCCGAGACAGCGAAACACAGCAGACTGTCCGGTTAGCTCGACCGAAGACATTGGATGACGCTTTGGTGCATGCTTTGGAGTTTGAAGCAGCAAAACAAGCATCGCAACAAGGTGGTCATAGACTCTGCTGTGCTACAGAAGTACCCGCGCAGACACTGGAAAGCATCGAGGAGATAGCGCGACGAATACTTCGGGAAAGAGGAGTGACAGCTTTGAACTGCGATGAAATAGGCCATGTACGACGGCATCGTACCAAACCTAAGAAGAGGACTAGAAGAGCCCTCGAAAATTTGGAACGAGGCGAGCGAAAGAAACAAAAAGTAATCTCATCTAGTCAAACTCCGGAGGTTACAATCCAAATGGCATCGCCTAGAGAGCAATTGCATAGCATTTATCTCGATGGCAAGATCAATGGGAGAAGCGTCCAGTTACTGGTTGACACGGGAGCGACGAAGACCATCATTCGTCCTGACATCTTATTGGAAAACGAGAAGACATCACCAGTAACAGTACGACTTCGAACAGCGACGGGCGACGAAATACCTACTCACGGACAAGTCAAAGTAACCATTGGTTTGGGAAATGGAGTACTCGACCATCAAGTACTGGTAGCCGACATCACGGAAGAAGTTATCCTGGGAATGGACGTGATAAAGAAGTATGGGTTCCATTTGGATATGAAGAACGATGTCCTGAAGATCGACAATGAAGAAATTCCTTTTCATTCGTCAGAGAAGGCAGCCGTGCGAGTCTTATTGAGTGAAGACGTGACTCTGCCTGCAAGGACTGAAAGTGTGGTGATGGCACGCCTGGATGGAAGTCTCCGGGAAGGCTACATACGCGCGATTGAACCAATGGAGGGCGGCTTAGTTGAAAAGGGACTACTCGTTGGCAGAACTTTAGTACGAGTAAAGAAGACGATGCCAGTAAGGATCTTAAACATCAACTCAGATCCTGTAACGCTGAAAAAGAAGACCGTGGTAGGCCAATGCACGCCAGTATCACAAATTGTGAGATGCGTGAAGTCGAGCGAAGATACGTCGCCGAAGAAGTGTCCACAACATCTATTGGACATTCTTACCACCAAATGCGAAAACCTCAGCCAAGACCAGCTGGCTAAAGTTAAAGTGTTGATCCAAGAGTACCAAGATGTGTTCGCGCTGGAGAGTGGCTCCAAAGGAAGAACTAACGTGGTGAAACATAAAATTAATACCGGAGACGCTCGGCCGATACGACAACATCCACGCAGACTTCCTTTAGCGAAAAGAGAAGAAGCCGAACAAATAATTACAGATATGGAGAGGGAAGTCGTGATTGAACCTTCAAGTAGCCCATGGGCATCCCCAGTGGTACTCGTAAAGAAGAAGGATGGATCAACGAGGTTTTGTGTAGACTACAGACAGCTAAACGACGTGACCAAAAAGGACAGCTACCCTTTACCCAGAATTGACGATACGCTAGACACCCTGTCAGGATCCCAGTGGTTTTCTACGTTAGATTTAAAGAGTGGATACTGGCAGGTAGAATTAGAACCCAAGGATCGTGAAAAAACAGCTTTTACGATCGGAACTGGTTTGTGGCAGTTCACTGTAATGCCCTTCGGCCTGTGTAACGCTCCTGCAACGTTCGAGCGTTTGATGGAGACCAACTTGCGCGGATTGTCTTGGAAAACGTGCTTGGTTTACCTGGACGACGTGATCGTGGTTGGAAGGTCGTTTGAAGAGCACTTGAAAAACTTGAAGGAAGTGTTCCAGAGATTACGTGGAGCTAACCTCAAACTGAGCCCAAAGAAGTGCCACGCATTTAAGAAGGAAGTCCAATACCTTGGCCACGTCGTATCTAGAGATAGAGTAAGGGCTGACCCAGACAAAATCCGAGCAGTGCAAGCATGGCCAAGACCGATCGACAAACATCAGGTCCGAAGTTTCCTTGGGTTGTGCACTTATTATAGAAGATTTGTTCCCGGATTTGCCAATATTGCCAAACCATTGACAAAACTAACCGAAGAAAAAGCAGAATTTAGATGGAATGAAGACTGCGAAAATTCTTTAAATCAACTAAAACAGGCCCTAGTCACTTCGCCGATTTTGAGTTATCCACGAGAAGATGGAAAGTTTGTTTTGGATACCGACGCAAGCAATATGGCCATAGGCGCGGTCCTTTCGCAGGTTCAAGATGGACAAGAAAAGGTTATCGCGTACTTTAGCAAGGTTTTGTCTAGGCCAGAAAGGAATTATTGCGTGACTAGGAGGGAGCTGTTAGCAGTCGTTAAGTCCATCGAACATTTCTACAAGTATTTGTATGGACGAAAATTCTTACTGAGAACAGACCACGCCGCTTTAAAATGGCTACTGCAGTTCCGTAACCCAGAAGGACAAGTAGCAAGATGGATCGAGAGACTGCAAGAGTATGACTACGACACAGAACACCGTGCCGGAAGCAGTCATCGGAACGCTGATGCCTTGTCCAGAAGACCGTGTCTGGCGGACTGCAGCCATTGTTCGCGACTGGAAGAAATTTTACTTATAAATAATTTTGCACGTGCAGCGAAATATTAATAGCACCTATGTAAAATTGTTTGTAAAAAATCGGTAATTAGATTATTATTTACAATTTACCTTAATTTTATACGTTCAAAATTTTACTATCAATAAGTATGTATCTAAAATTATAGAAACAAATGTGTTTTTCTATTCGCATAAAAATATAAATACAGTCGTAAAAGTAATACTATTTTCTTATGGTTTGAGAAATACATGTAAAATTTAGTAATGGTAATCCCTTTTTTATTTACAAGACAAAAGCACATAACCTCAAGGTATATTTACAAGTACAAATACTGGTAATACTATTAGAATGGGACTGAAAATGCGGTAATTTTAGGGACATTTCCAATGACATGGTTGCGTACCTACACTGTAAAAAATATTTTGTTAATTTCACTTTTATTTAGCAACATTTTAATAGTTACTTAGTTAGAGTAAATAGCAACTGTATTTTTTAGTTACTTTTACTGATGGGATAATGCTAGGTCAATAAGCAGAAAATTTTACAAAATACGTTGTAGAAATAACTCATATAATGTCAATTATTGCAGTTTTAGATAATCATGTATCAAAATGTTGTTGTTGTTACAATTAATGTAGTACAGTTTGACAGTTATGCTGTTGTTGAAGTTGGTTCCATAGGTTTTGATAAATTTACTAAAAATAGGAGTGGACCTGCTAGAACTAAAAATTGTAGTTAATTTAACTATATATTTTTTACTGTGTACACAATCTTTTATAACCAATGCTACAATGTAGATTTTGAGGCATTGTAATGCACCAGCTAAATAAATTAACGCATATTCGGATATTCACAGATGAAACTAAAACTCACACTCCAAGACTAAACTGTATCACTTATGTAACAATAAATAAACATCAATACCAAAGTAAAGACAATAAACCAACACGATGGAGTATTCTTAGTGCTAGCAGGTAAACAAATCCTGGAAAATACTACCTAATGTAAATCAAGCAGATGCAAAACCAAAACTCGCACGCTAAAATTCTAATGAGAAAAAAATTAAGAATTTGGGTTTTATTAGATAAAGAGAACAAAACAAATGGAGCTTCTTAAACATGCTGCCCGCGGACGGCGCGGAATAGTACGTTTTGCACTGGTGTTCACGGAAGCACTTTATCAAAAACTGTATAGGTGCAGTTGGTTATAATTGGTTGGAGGTAATACGATTGTAAGTAATAAAATCTAAATACATAAACACAATGAAAAGATCAGACAAATAACGCAGAAGACATAATTTGGCGTCTATAGTAATAGGCGTCTATAGTAATAGGCGTCTAATTGTAACAAAGAAGAACCAGTAATATGTCTTTAGTAACATTCTTGTCATTTATGTTAGATATAAAAAGCAGGCAAACATTACTACGTATTCACTGTATTTAGAATACGACACTTTATATATTAATGTTTATACAACAATAGATAACTAAGAAAAAGTGTAAAATAAGCTTGTATTTACTTTGATGACATAAAGTTTGTTTTTTTTTACTTAGTTGTTTGTAATTAAACCTGAAGTATTGTACGAGTAGCAACGTATGAAGAAGATTCTTTGCGACTTCACTTAAATGTATTTATTTGGTTAGTTTCCAAGAACAATAATATTTTATTTTCAAAATGGAAATAAGGTTTCAACATTTCAATGACTTTTAATTTCTTATCAAGAAATGGCAGTATTAACAGTATCTTTGTCTACCATAATTCCTGTCATGTCGCGCAATTTTAAAACAAAAATTTAATCACTAATTAATAAAGACAAATTAAATACTTTTTCTGCTACGTACAATTTAACATTGTGTAAAGTGCAAATTATCATTATAAATAGTTTCTTCTTACAAGTGACAACGAGTATTTTTAATATTTTTACGTTTAAATTTTAAATATGAACATAACCCCGCAAATGACATTTATCGAATTTAAGTCTATAAAGTTTGTTCTAGCCTCTCAGCCTAACTCGATTAATATCTCTTCTTATATTAAGGTAACTTTGAGAAACACTTTTATTTTAGTTTGATTTTTTTATTTTAGGAACTTCTTCAATATAATACTCATGCTATTGTTAAAGTTTGTGAAAGCAATTATAACGTTGCAACGTTTTCCATGATGGGCATAACCGTTAAGGAGCTTATTTTTGCAGATGGAACTTTTCCTTCGTCTGCCATCATTGACAAATGGATAGAGTTTGTCGCCAATTATTTTGACAATTACCGTGATTCGGCACTTGCTGTTCATTGCCAATCTGGATTAGGTAGATCTGCCGTTTTAATAGCTATTGCATTTATAGAGTGCGGATTGGAAAAACCTCGAGTTATTGACATAATCAGAAAGTAAGTGTGGATCTCATTCACATAAACAGCTATAGTCGTATTCGTTTAAATTTTCGTAGGATTTATCTCTTAATGTGTACAGAACCAACTCACTGATTTTTGTCTCTACTATAGATATTAATGCGCTAATTGATAAAAATAAACAATTACAGAGAAAGAAGAGGAACCTTCAACGATTTCCAAGTAGAAAAATTAATTGAATACAAATCACAATATCGTCTAGTAAACACAATTTTGTCAATTTAAATTCAACTTCTGAAGACTATCGTAATTTTTTACGATGTTGCTGTAATTTTCTCGTAATTTATTGAAATAAAGTCTTTCTCATTTATTGTGTATACCAAATAAGTTTAAATATATAAAGGATTAATTTAAATTTAGTTTATTGCAACAGGTAGGTAGTTAAGTTTATTATACAATTTGATTTTTATTATCATCTATAATCTGTTTATTTAACGAATTCTTTTTTGTGAATCATTTTTACCAATTGGGCAGTTTGCGTTATATCTTTAAAATATTTGACTACTTTTGTTTTTAACAGTTGATAAATGGAGTTAGTCATTTTAAATAAATAGATCTTATGTTGAAATACTGCCTAAATTTACTTACTCGTACTAAGTAAATTTAATTAAAATAAACATTAGATAACCATCAGAACATAAAAATTAAATAACTTTGAAGATATCTTAAATACTTTTGAACAGAGGCCAAATTCTCATTTTATCTATGTAAGGTTTAAACTGTTGTAATAAATATTTTTTTAGAAAATCGTCGATTAGCAATTACTTTTTGGTTGGATATTAGTTGTTTTAGTATATACAACAAAATATATTAACCAAATAAAATACATTTTTGTTTATTAAACAAAACTTTCTCTTATCTTAAAATTGTTTTTTGGGTTTAGTTACTTTTGGTTACAAAGAAATTGCAGCTTGTTGACTTTTTGTAGTTACCCTGGTATTTTACCGTTATGAAATCTTCATTAAAATAGAAAAAAAAACAAAAACAATATGAAAGTTAACAATAGTTGTGTCAATAGCGAAACTTTATTACCTAACATTAGAACGGTTCTTTAGGCCCATGGACTAATTTTTATAGCCAAAACGTGCCCACGGACCCCTAAGTGAACAAACTACAAAAATTGATAATAGCAAAATTACAAATGTAACTTTGATGTCTTGAATGGTAAATGGTCACATAACAATAAAATATAAAGATTTTTTTAAAAAAGTATTTATTGAAATTATAACTTTTGTTTTAAAATACAAAAAAAAATTGTAATGACTTGGATGAACCTGATGGCAGGCCCGCGCCTAGCACTTTTGGCGCTCTTGTGTAAATTTAAAATAACGCCTCAAATTTGTATACAAATATTTTTTTATTGAGGTATACATAACATAATTTTAAACTTATAGAAAACAGAAATATACTCTAACAGTATTACAACTGAAAATTTTTCTATTTTAGTTTCAAATGTAATATATGATACAAAACCACAAGAAATAAAAAAAATATTTAAAACATTAAAAATACTCGTTTATATATCACAGAACCAAACTGATCCACAAATAATAATAATGCAACATGTCATCTTTTAAAGGTATTGTTATTAATATTTTAGCTAAGTGAATTGAGCTTTCCGTGCTTTAATTTTTGCAAATTATTTAATTAAATCTTCGGTGTCTAATTCTTTTAGCTGGTTCGTTTCTATTGAAATGATAGCAAAATTACTTAGTCGGTTTTGCCCCATGCTTGATCTTAAATAATTTTTTATTATTTTGAGTTTTGAAAAAGATCGTTCTGCGGTAGCAACAAAAGCGTTATGTCTCGTTCATTGCGAGTTTTGTCGTTTAATAAATTTTTAACTTTTTGACATAATTCTAATTGTTCGTTTTCAGAACAATTTTTAAATTTATCAATACTTCATTAAAACGCGAAATTGTTAGAGTAAGAAGGAAGTAATTGAAATCTCTCATCCACTGATGTTATAATTACATGTACAGCATTAAAAAAACCATCAACTTTGAACTTTAAAGTTTTGTCGTAGATCGGTTCATCGTCACATTCATAATCAAACTGTTTTTTTTTATTTTTCGCGGTCTTAGACCACTTTGTTTTTTGAATTTAGGATCTATGTCTAAGCTGGATGCTAATTCTTTAGCATTTGTACCGAAGACTTGGGGTAAAATTTCCCGTTAAAACCATAAAGGCAAATCCGTTACGTAGACATGCGTAGATGTAAAAAATAAAAAAAACGCGATTCGCAATGCTGCTTAATTAAATAAAGAATAAAACCTGTACAGGTAATAAACATGAGTTAGAGGCAGCTACCGTCTTCCATTCCAGCCACTTTATATTTCACCAGGTGCCGGGTCCGGGCGCGACGACCATCGAGCGTACGCAGGGTACCTACTGCAGAGGCTCACTAAGAGGATCGCCGGAAATATGGATTCGTAGAATGGACCTTCTTGTCGTGAAATAAATAAAGTTTATTCATAGAATTTTTCTGGAGATTATAGCGATCTAGATAATAACAACACAATTAGTATAAGGTAGATAACTGGTAGACTTGATAGATGACCGAAAAATAATAAAAATCTAGAGCATTCTCGCGACTGCCGTCACTGTCAAGTCTACCAATACGCCTAAAATTAATAATTATTGAAGAAACAGTTAAATATAAATTGATAATTAATCAGCGTAACTTAACATTACAAAGGTAAAACAAAATAAAAGATTAAATTCTTACTTGCAATGCTGCGTCTTATAACAATAACTTAAAACTAGTCTAATAAAATACAATAATACATAAACTAACAAGTTTTACAACACTTGCGTTGCGCTTTAATAACAATTATCCACAAATACAAATACAAAGGTAATATGTACAGGGTAAACCGTAACAGTCTCCCCGACGGAAAGAGAGCGAAGCGTAAGGGAATAAAGATCGACTGTAGACAATGAGTAAAAGGAAAAATAAATAAACAACAATAAGTGATGATGTGTGACTTAAACGTTTTATGAAGATGCGTTAGGTGTTTTATAGACCTTTAGGAACTGGATGTGTGATTTACATATTTCGGCAGACTCGGGATCTTCCAGGAGCACAGATACGAGCGAAGTAAATGCTTTAATAATTTTGGGAGTAGACCACTGAGGTATAAATTTAGAGTCTGAAACGGTAGGAATTTGAGTGGGAAATATTCTCACAAGCACTTGTTGGCCAACGAAAAATTTATTAACAGGAATCTTTCCTCTATTATAATACTTTTTTGCCCTTTCGTGAGCTAGCTGAAGACAAGACTGAATTTGTTTGGTAGTTAAGGGAGCAGGCAAAGATAGGAAAGATGCGAGATTCCATAAATTATCTAGAAGAGTGTTGATTTCTATGTGAAAGAAAACCGAAGCCGGAGATGAGCCTATAGCTTCATGGAACGAAGAATTATACTTAAGATTAAAGAAAGGAAGGACTTGGTCCCATGCGTTAAAGAATATTGTTTAATCAAAACAGCTAAATTGTACTTTAAGTTTCGGTTACAACGCTCACTAAGATTTGAACTTGGATGGTAAGAGAATGTGAAAGCTTGTCGAATGCCCCAATGGGTACATAACTGAGCAATTGTGTTGCTCTTAAAACATTTGGCATTGTCAGAGATAAGAACTTTAGGTGGGCCATAAGTCGAGAATATTATTATTATTATTTTACCTAGGGGTGGTCCCAATATGGTCCCGGCACCGCGACCTGTAGGTCTATTGTGCTCCCCGATGTTTTCTACCCTTTTAGAATACCTGTATCTTTGACAAAGTCCAGGATTTCAGTAGGGCGAATCTTCGTTACTTCCTCTTGTGTAATCTTTTTATTTCCAAGTAGGCGTTCTCTTGCCCTTGTGAAAGCTTCACAGTGGCAGATGACGTGGTATGGAGTTTCTTCCTTCTCACCACAACCCCTGCATAACGGGCTATCAGTCAGTCCCATTATATGCAGGTGTTTGTTTAAACGACAGTGGCCTGTCACCATCTCTGTCGCAAGTTTGATCTTCGTCGTACTTAACTTTAAGATGGACGTTGCTAAGCCCCCGTCGGGGGTTTCCAGAAAGACCTTAGAATGATCCTGTCCTGGGACTTTCGACCAGTGTCTGCAGTGCTCTTTCGTGAGTATTGCTTGAATCTCCTGTTTGGCTGTGTTATATGTAATCCCACAAGCCGGTTTAGGGCCTATGAGTGGTTTCACACTTGCCGCTCTGGCAAGCCCGTCAGCAACCTGGTTACCCGCGATCCCCGCATGCCCAGGTGCCCATACTAGTGTAACTGTATTACACCTACCTAGTGCGTTTAGCATTTGTGTGCATTCAAGTACTAGCCCTGAGTTCACCACATATGATTCTAATGCTGCAATCGCTGCTTTGCTGTCTGTGACTATAAAGATTCTCCTGTTAGAAAGGTTCTCTTTTAATAGTTGAGCAGATGCTGTCAGGATTGCATATACCTCGGCTTGGAACACGGTCGCTTTTTGGCCTAGGCTTACAGAGATTCTGCAGCCCTGTCCATTGCTCCCGTACATTCCAGAGCCAGTGCCCTCAGTGGTTTTTGAGCCATCTGTGTAATACACGATTCCATTCAGCTTTGTTTTGTTGGAATTGTTCTCCCAGTCGTAACGGGTGGGGATTGTTGTCTTAAACCGTTTAATAGGACAAACTGTTTTAGGTATTCTCTCAGTTATCATACTGAGGTTTTTGTCTTTAGAGATCTCGTCAAAGATGGTCGAATGCCCCACCCTTGACGATCCCTCCTTGCCGTTGACTCTCAGGCGGTATGCCCCTCTGAGTGCCTCTACCCTAATTACTAGGTGTAGTGGCGGCAGGTCCAGGAGAGTCTCCATGGCTGCCGTCGGGGTGGTTATCATTGCCCCCGTGATTCCAAGGCAAGCTCTGCGCTGTACCTTGCTGAGTATCTGTATAGCCCCCTGGGTGAAGGTCTTATGCCACCACACCAGTGACGCGTACGTAATGATCGGTCTGATCATTCGAGTGTATATCCAGTGGGTCATCTTTGGAGATAAGCCCCACTTGCTTCCGAACGCTCGCCTGCAAGCCCACAAAGACTTTGTGGCTTTGTTCGCTATTCTCTCTAGGTGTGGTTTAAAGGTTAGCCCCTGGTCTAATGTTACGCCCAAGTATTTGCCTTCTCTCACTACCTGTAGCTTGGCTCCGTACATTGCTATGCTCTTTAGCTTTGTTGGGCCTTTCCGTCGTGAGAAGAGAATGAGGTTCGTTTTTGCCGGAATGACCGACAACTCCTCTTCTCTACACCACCGTTCGACTAGATTTAAGGCTCCCTGCATCACAACTGATACGGTCTCTTCAAATCTGCTAGGTACCACAATCACTATGTCGTCGGCGTAGCCAACCGTGTTGTAGCCTGCCTTACTTAATTGCCTGAGCAGTCCCTCTACCACCAAACACCACAGTAACGGAGAGAGAACTCCTCCCTGCGGACATCCTCGTGCAGCTCGGACCGCTACAGAGTCATTATTAAGCGAGGCCGTAATGTTTCTATGTCTTAGCATGGTATCAATCCATCTACCCACGGTAGTATGTACCCCTTTGCTTTCCATGGCAGTTCTAATCGATTCTAGAGAGGTATTATCAAACGCCCCCTCTATGTCTAAAAACGCCCCCAGAGCCACTTCCTTGCAGGAGATCGCTCTTTCGGCTGCGTCCACTACTCTGTGGACGGCAAGTTCACAGGGTTTAACTGGTTGATAGGCACATTGGTATTTACTGATGGGATCAGGCCCCAGCACCTCGTCCCTAATGTGTCGCTCAATGAGTTTCTCCAGTAGTTTGAAGAGAAATGACGTTAGACTGATAGGTCTAAACGACTTAGCTAGGGCATATGAGTCCCGCCCAGGTTTGGGTATAAATACGACTTTTACGTCCCTCTACGTCATAGGTATGTATCCCAGGGTAACGCTTGCCCTTAGTAATGTACATAGTGTGGAGGCTAGCAGGTCTAAGCCTTGTTGTAATAGAGCAGGGAAAATTCCATCCATCCTTGGGGATTTGTATGGATGAAATTTTTTTACTGTCCACCTAATTTTTGGTTAGGTTCACTATCTGATTAACTAGAACCCAATCTGTCCTGTTCCCCCTCGAGAGGGGTTCCAGAGTTGTTTATACGCTAGCGTTAGATTTGGTGAGGGTCTTTGATCCCGGAAACTGTGACTGGAGCAGAAGCTCTAAGGTCTCCTTTACGGTCTCTGTGTAACCCCCCACACTTTTCTTCAAGGAATCGATTCTAGCCTCTGTTCCTCCTTGTAAAGCTCTTTGGAGTCTCGCACCTTTTGGAATCTGTTCGATTTCCTCGCAGTGCCTTCTCCACGAGTCACGTTTTGCCTTTCTTATGGCCTTATTGTATTCGGTGAGTGTGGTTCGGTATGTACCCCATTCCCCGGTGTTTTTTGCTCTATTAAAGAGCTTTCTTGTCTGAGACCGCAATCGAGAGAGTCCCTCATGCCACCAGGGCATTTTACTTAAAGTTCTTTTCTCTTTTGCGGGACAGCTTGCCTCATAGACATCTATGATGGCCATGCGAAGGTTTTCTTCCATGGCTTCCAATCCCGCCGAGTCATTCACCTTCTCGGGGCAGTTCTCGAGCTTGACCTTTAGGTTCTCTCTATAGAGGTCCCAATTGGTTCTTCTCGGATTTCTGTGTACGGCCATTGCCGCTTCTCTTGACTCAATGTCGAAGCGAATACATCTATGGTCAGATAGCGATGGTTCTTCCGACACATGCCATTTGTGTACTGAGCTGCAGGCAGTCACAGTTCCAAATGTTATATCAATTACCTCCCTTCGTCGAATGACGAGTTCGAAACTCATTCAATAGAGCAACAATTTCTGAAAATTTATTTATAAATCGGGAGCAAAAGGAAACTACTCCTATAAATTGCTGAAGTTGTTTAAGGTTCTTAGGGACGGGCAAGTTTCTAATAGCCGACACTCTTCCAAGCTCTAAAGCTACACCATGAGCAGACACGATATGTCCGAGAATTTTAAGAGAACCCATTGCAAATTTTGTTTTGTCGGGGTTAATTGTTAATCCGCATTTCCGAAATCGATTGAGAACAATTTTAAGATGTTCGATATGTTCTGAAGGTGTTTTGGAAAATATTATAAAATCGTCAAAATAATTTATAAAAAATCGAAATCAAATATCTGCAAACTCTGAGGCGATAAGACGGTTCAGTCCGGTTGGGCTAGTTTTTAAACCAAAAGGTAAGAAGTTATATTCATAGTGACCTCTATAAGTAACGAAAGCGGTATATTTTTTTGAATTTTCTGACAAGGGAGCTTGGTGAAAGGCGGAATTCATGTCAAACAAGGTGAAAATTTTTGCGTCTTGTAGAAACGTAAAAATGGATCTTAAGTTATAATCTTATTAACAGCACGATAATCGACAACTAGCCGGTTAGCATTATCACGCTTTTTAATTAAAAACACGGGACTGGCAAATTCTGAATGACTAGGGCGTATAATTCCGTCCTCAAGTAGTTTATCTACATGAAGATGAAGTTCTTGTTGCCTTATAGGATTTAAGTAAAATGGGGTTTTATAAACGGGTTTACTTGAAGTCACGTATATAGAATATTCAAATCCTAACGCCGCCCCGATTCTTTTAGTTAAAACGTCAGGATAGCTAGCAATAGTTTGATTAAGTTTTTGCAATTCATGCGGTTGTAAAGAGTACTTCGTTTCACAAATCGCGCTTAAAATATTACTTCTATTTATTTTCGGAGTGATAAACGGAACGGAAATTTTAGAATTAAACTTCCATGTAAGAGTAGCATCTGAAATATTTAAAATAGTTTTCATTCGCGCTAAAGTTTTAGATCCTAGTAATAAATCAAGATTCATCTTGGGCAATATTAGATTACAGGCCATGTAAAATGAGCAATTTTTACGAATAATTTCATTGATTTGTCGATCTTAATAACCGAAGCATCAGGAAGTAAAACGATTTCTGAGATGGATTTTGTTTTAGCGAGATTTAGCGAAGTTATTTTATAAGCTATTTTAGGAGATATAAAATTGAAGGTAGAACCTGAATCCAACAATGCAGCTAATTTAAAATGAAAAATATCTACGTATATAAATGGCATTCGCGTTAGAGCAACATTACTGTCAAAGCGGCCTTTAGAACTTGCCAATAGTCATTGGGGATAAGATTCTTCACGCGCTTGGCGCTTTCGGCAATCTTGAATTAGGTGTCCATAATTATGGCAATAGCGACATTGTGGACGTGGAGGACGCGGACTAAGGGCGGTGCGCCCAGGCAGAACTGGAGGTTGCCGACTCGTCGACGGGGTTCCGAGAGTGGACGAAGAAAACTCCTGAGATCTGCGAAGAATACCTTGGATTCTCGTAATAATAGAATCTAATGCATCGTACGTAAGAAGTTAGGTAAAAAATATGATTAAATCATAAGTGTCTGCATTAGAACGTGCCCAAACTATAAAACAAACATGTTCCTCGGTGTAATCTAAATTTAACGCCTGAATTATGGCCTTAACTTCAGAAACAAACTCATCGAACCCTTCAGCTAGACCTTGCGATCGATTTACAAATTCATCTGTTAAAAGGATTTTGTCTGACCTGTTGCTTTATCTTTTTTTTTACTTTTGAGTTTTAAGACTTTTCGGCGCCTCGGCGCCATCGTGCACTACACGACTTTGTCATTATGCACGGCGCGAGACTGCCTGGGTATAAAATTGGGATCTGTTTTTGTAACCAGAAGTTGTCATATCCTTTGTTTAAACATTAGTTTCAGCTCTTCATTTTTGGAGTATTTAGTAAGATGCTCCTGTATTAGTATGTATTTATCTGTATTTGTGCTCTGAGTTCGACTACTTGCAAAAGGGTTCAACGCCCAGTGGAATATCTAAGTGAAGAATGTCTCAAATTTTTGGTTAAAGTTTGAATGAAACGCTGGAAGTGTTGACAATAAGCAAACAAATCTTCATCTATATTTTCCAATTTTGAAAGATTTGGAAACTGAGAACATTCCCGAGTTTTGTTTGTACAGCATAAGTTTTGCAACAAACGCAGATATTACTATTTTAGCTTTCATTAAACTTAATGTGCCACCTTGTAGTTTCAAATTAGTTTCATTAAATCTGGCAAATAAATCAGTCACATAAGCGATGTCATTTTTTGAGATTTAATTAAATTCTGCCGCAAATCATTGCCTTTACTCTATAGGAATTTCAACACTAAATCCAAGAGCGAATAGAAGCGATGCAAACATGTACCTTTAGATAACCAATGTACTTCTGTGTTAAGTATAGCAAACGGTTATAGTTATCATTTCCCAAACAAAGTTGAGCAAATAATCTCTTATTTAATGCATTTCCTTTTGATTTTATTAACTGCTTTAATAACATAATCTAGTGATTTATGCAAGCGTTCATTAAGTTTTTTTGGGGCCAAATGATGTCGATGAATGACACAATATACCAATAATACATTCAGTTAGCTTGTTTTAAGTATGCCAGAAAGCTTCGGTGTCGTCCTACTATTGCCGGAGCACCGTCAGTAACAACCGACATGATATTAGTCAAGAGCATAGCTTTTACATCAACAAATCTTTTTAATTCAGTAAATAATGTTTTAACTTTCGTATCAGTTTCCAAACAATTTTTGGAATTTTTTTTTCTTTTACAAATCTAACATAAGCTAAAAGTTAAGCTTTGTTTTTTGGTAATGTTGACTCGTCAAGCTGTATAGAGAACTTAAACGAGAATATAACTTTGCTTAAATAAATCTAAATTAAAAAGAAATATCAATTTTATTCAAATATACTTACCTAACGAAAGTACGCTATCTGCATAACAATACAAAAAATTATACTTATTTTTGTCCAAGACTAGAAACATTTGTTGCATGCACTAAACATCACGCATAACACAGAACTACATCGATAATAATTTATTTATTGTAATTTATTTTAACTTCTATATCAATACAAATGTGTCACAATTCTTTTATTTTATATTGAACTTTGCGCAAACCCCCTGACGTTGTTCAGGAACCCCCAAATCAATTTTAATTTTCCACGGAGCTCTTAAATGACCTCGGAGACTCCCGGGGGTCTGTAAGAACCACTTTGGGAACCAGTGATAAAAACCAACACTTGAACGTCTGTTCCTCGAAAAACGAACTTCAACATATTCCGCCGCAACCAAACTTAGATACTGCCAATTTATTAACGTTGTGAAACCCTATTTCTTTTTTGATATTCCATCAAGCTCTCCACAGATTTTCGTATAACGGCTTCGCACGTGAGTACTTTATGGTGACCAGATAGAAAATGAAGCGTAGGTCATCACGCAGCATTCAGACTTTTGCCGTCCGCTGGTTGCTGGCTTCGTAATTATTATCTAGCCGCCCGAACTTCTTAAATACTATTGCAACCTCTCTGAACATCTTAAGATCTTTACTCACGCAATGTGCAATTGCATAATCTCTTTGTGTTGGAACAAGTGTTTTTTTCAACGTTTTACAAAAGATATATTTACATTTTCAAAAACATTGCAAAAACGTCATGATGGCCAGAATTAGCTTGCAAAGTCAATATTAGAAGAACATTTTTAAAATGTTAAAAAAACAATATTGTAACGATTATTAAAAACTAATTATGTATACTAAAACTATATGTACACGTTTATAACTAACGGATTAATTAAATCTAAGAAAGGATATTTAATACAAACACGCTAATTTATATAGTACACTCACCGAAAGATAACTTCTATTTATTTAAACACTATCGTTTGTTTACATTAAAGTCACGTACAAGGTTATACTCCGTAGATTTATCGCGACACGCGTTAATCACTTATTTATTTAGACTTGAATCATCTTCTTAACACTGCCGACTTCGAAATACTCAAATAACTCAACTATGATTTGTTTGTGTCGCATTTATACATTTTGTCCAAACGTTCGAGAATTTTCTATCTCTTTCGGTGAACGTTCTGGAAATGTACAAAAACCTCTCAGACTTGAGAATAATTTCTCGAACGTTACACTGCCCCCTTCTTAGGATTGTTCTGTCCCAGAACAGGAAACTGAATATGACACCGGTGGAAAAGATCGTGGCGATAGCGGCAGCTGTCTCCATTTTGGCAACTTCCTTGACCATAAAAGTAACAGTCAATGGACTTTTGCTGACCCGATATTCTCCTTGGTTGGTACCTACAGACCAACACTTGAACGCCTGTTCCTCGGAAGACGATCTCCAACATGTTTCGAACTGTCCTCCAATTTAGTTGATCTAAACCACAACCAAGCTTTGGTACTGCCAATTTCTTAACATGGTAGAACTCCATTTTTCTCTTGACATTCCATAATGTCCGCCACAGATTTTTGTACAACTTTGAATATTTCTTGGTGACCAGATAGAAAACGTCTGTCATCACGTAGTTTTAAAACTTTTCCGACTGCCGGTTGCTGTCTTCGTAGTTCATCTAGCTGCTCAAACTTCTTTTTAAATACGACTGCAACCCCTCTGAACATGTCAAGATCCTCGCTTACGCAATGTGCGATGGTGTCATCTTTTTGTGTTTGGAACAGGTCTTAATGTTCCTCGGTGGTAACTCCAAACCTAGAACCTCCGTATAAGCTCACTTTTGGCTTGCCTCTGGGTAGTTTTCGGATGCGATATATGACTGATTTTGGATACCTCTTCTTTGACTTGCTTCTGCAGGGTTGTGACACAAGTGATCTGGAAGTTTATTGGTATTCCAGGCGCAGTGTGTGATATCGAAAGTGTACTATTGGAGTAGTAGGGACCACCGCGTGAGCTTGCTTCGGGTGTTTTCCATCTTATTCAAGCACAAAAAAGCTTTGCTATCTGTGTCAAGAAAAAACCGGCGTTTTTGTAGGTATGGACAATACTTTTTTTATCGCCCAGATAACCTCCAAACACTCTTGCTCGTTCACTTGGTACCGTTGCTCGTGTGGCTGTAGTTTAGTACTCGCGTAGGTAATAGTTTGGCGGTTGTTCAATCCTTCTTGGTAAAAGACCGCTGTGATGCCGACTTTGCTCGCGTTCGTTTGGAGCACGAAGGGTTTGGTGAAGTCTGGACGGCTAAGTTATAGTTCGCTTTTGATAACTTTCTTTTGTTTGGCGAAACGCATCCTAGGCTGCTGACGTTCAGGCAAATTTGGATTTGGTAGACAGCATATCATTAAGCGGCGCTTGGATCTGTGCACAGTTAGAGATGTACTCTCGTAACCAGTTACACAACCTTAGGAAACGTCATAGTTGCTTGCTGGTCGTAGGCTTGTCGGCGGCTGTGAGAGTTTCTATGTGTTCGGGGATGCGGACTGTTGCCTTTGGTGGTCACGGTATGTCTGAGATACGTGATGGTGTTGACGCCAAGTTTGCATTTTTCAGAGGATAGTCGTAGGTGGTGTTGCTGCAGCCTTTCGAACACAAGACAAAAGTGCTGGATGTGGTCTTCCCAGGAGTCGGAATAAATTATAATATCGTCCAGGTACACTAAGGCAAATTGACGTAGAAACCCTGGTAACACTACTTGAGTCATAAGTCTCTGGAATATGGTCGGGGCGTTCTTCAATACGAAGGGCATTGGGTGTAGTGAATGCCGTAAGTGATTTGGAGGCCGGGTCTAGTGGTACCTGCCAGTGTTCGCTCTTTAAGTCTAGACTTGAGAAAACTTTGACGGAACCAAGATCTCTGAGTGCTTCGGGTATTATCTGCAAGCTAGAACTTTCGTCGTACGTCTGTTCATTCAGGCGGCGGTAGTCGACGCAAAAACGGGCTTTTCCGTCTTTTTTTTTCACGATTACGATTAGAGAGGAGTAATTAGATGTTGTGGGTTTTATAGTTTCATCGGCCAATATCGTTTCCACTTCTCGCGCAATAATGGTTTTCTTTTCGAGTGAGTACCGGTACGGTGGGATTCAAAACGGCGCGTTTTTATTTAGTTGAGTAGTGGCGGTGATAGTAGAAAGTCCCGTTGAGTGGAACGTAACGCAAAGGTTTCTAACATCTAGTCGAGTTGTTCACAATGTTCTACCGGGAAACCGTCAGGTGTTTTGGAAGGCCGGCGTCTCTTTGCTGGTTCTAGTAAACCGTTCTTCTTATGGAAACTCCAAAGTACACGCATCGTCAATCGTAGTCTATTATGGCTTTTTGTTGCTGCAGCCACGTTTGTCCGAGGATGCCGGGGACCTGTAGCTCCGGTGTCATTAAGAACGTTGTGTTGAGATCTGTTTCTGCGATGTTGCAATTGACTTCCGTCTGACTGACAATTTGCAGTTGTTGCCCTAGGTTGGGAAGGTCTGCCGACTGTTTGGTAATTTATGTGCTCGCTTTGTCTAAGAAAGTTGTGGTTTGAACCCGTATCTACCAGAGCGGTTAACTCGCAGTTGCTAACAGTAACGTGAATGGTGGGCAAACGGATACCGGTAGAAAGATTGTAGAAGGTACCCAAGAACCCTCGGCCACTCAAAAGTTTTCGAAGTTGACGTTTTTGCGTTCCCGCAAAGTTGGGTAGTCCCGATAAAAATGTCGTCTTGGGCAGTAGTGGCATTGTGGTACGCTGGTAGTTACTGGTTTGTCAGGTTTTGTTTCGTTTTTATTTCGTGAGGGTTGTAGGTTCTTCAACGCAGTTTTCAATGTAGTGGCAACTTTGACTAGTTCTATTAGACATGTCGGCTTCGGCATTACGAAGTACAGTAGCAGACTTGGGTTTAGCATTCCTATAAATTAGGTGACGTGTTTTTTGGTTTCTAAGCTTAGCCGTCTCCTAGTTTCTACTTCTGCTGCAGAAACTCTGATACTGTTTCGTTGGCGGATTGTTTGCGGTCGTAAAACTGCGCTTTGAGTTGTAAAGTAACTTGGACCGAGTCGTACTTTTCTAGGAGTAGATTCTTGAACTGTAGAAAACTTGACACGAATTCTGAATACGTCTTCTACCACTTCATAGAGGCCCTCCCATTGCCTTTGCAGCTTCGGCGACAAACCACGTCTGTTTTGGGAATTATACAACCACACCATGTCGCCAGGTTGAAACCCACGATTTTGTGCCTTGACGTCATATCTAGTCTTCATTATGTCGCTTGCAATTTGTGTGTTTTTACGAACCTCCTCAAGTACTTCGTCTGACCTCTTTTTTAGCTTGCTGACGTATTCTTCTACAGCAACTTCTTCTTTCGGTCTTCGTCCAAATTGGAGGTCGCATGGCAGTCGTATTTTGCAAACGAGCATCACACAAGATGGTGTTTGGCCTGTGATTTCGTAAACGGATGATCAGTATGCCATTAGGAAAAGTTACAAGTACTGATCCCAGTCTCTTTGGTGCTCGGACACTACTTTAGCTAAGTATTTTCCCATTGTTCGATTCATCCGCTTAACCATGCCATCAGATTGAAGATGGAGAAGCGTTGTCTTAATTTTCTTAATTTCCACCAGTAGGCAAACTTGTGGAAAGTTGCGGCCTTGATCGGAGTGTAATTCCAACGGAACACCAAACCGGCAGAAAAACTCTTTTATTAATACGTCTGCAACTGTAGCTGCTTCTTGATTGGGTATGGCGTAAGCCTCCGTCCATTTCGTGAAATAATTCATCGCCACCAGGATGTATTTATTTCCCAAATCGGATTCTGGGAAGGGCCTTGCGATGTCAATCGCTACTCTTTCCAAAGGGCTTCCTACGTTGTATTGCTTCATGGGTACTTTGCGCTTTCTCGCTGGACCATTTCCTGATGCGCAGACCGTGCACTTACGGTACCATTTCATAACGTTCTCAGTGCAGTTCATTCAGTACAATCGTTCTCGAACTTTCCCCAATGTCTTCTTAATGCCAAACTGTCCTCCTGATGTACCGTCGTAAAGATGCTTTAGCACTACCAACTGTCGTCTGTTACCCGTGCCCGCAACACTTTCTAGCTATCAAAGAGTCCCATTGCGCCCAGTACGCTTTGATGTTTCTGCCCAAAGCACTCACTTATTGGTTGGTCGTCGGCCGTTTTCTTTCCAGTCCAGGAGTTTGTCTATTGGTCTTGGTCATGCTTGAACTGCTCGGATTTTGTCTGGGTCAGCCTTTACTCCATCTCCAGATACGACGTGGGCAAGGTGTTGCACTTTTTTCTTAAATACGTGATACTTCTTTGGGCTCAGTTTGAGGTTTGTCCCACGTAGTTGCTGGAAGTGTTCTTCAAACAACCTTCCAACCACGATCACGTTGTCTAGGTAAACCAAGCACGTCTTCCTAAACAGTCCGCGCAAGATGGTCTCCATCAAACGCTCGAACGTTACAGGAGCGTTACACAGGCCGATGATCATCACAGTAAACTGCCACAAACCAGTTCCAATCGTAATCGTTTTTTCACGATCCTTGGGTTTCAATTCTAACTGGCAGTAACCACTTTTTAAGTCTAACGTAGAAAACCACTGGGATCCTGACAGAGTGTCTAACGTATCGTCAACTCTGGGTAAAAGGTAGCTTCCGTGACGTCAGCTACCATCGTACTTAATAGTCGAGGGCTCTATTTCCCAAACAAATGGTCTTTTTTACTTGTTCTTCGCCCGCCGCCGATCAAAACCGTACTGTTAGTGGTGATGTCTTCTTATTTTTTAATAACATGTCAGACCGAATTATAGTTTGCGTCGCTCCCGCGTCAAGCAGTAACTGAACACTTCGTCGATTGATTTTGCTATTGAGATAAATGCTGTGCAATTGCTCCATAGGCGTTGCCATTTGTATGGTAATCCCCGGGACATGACTCGTTGAGGTCGACTTTCGTCCCATTTGGTCGGCCTGTTCTAGTTCTCTTGACGCTCTCCTGGTCTTCTTTTGGGTTTAGTACAGCGTCGTCGTACATGACCCACTTTCCCGCAGTTCCAGCACGTCACTTATCTTCCCCCTGCTACTTGTTCGCGGAAAACACGCCGCACTATTTCTTACTTCATTTTCTGTGTTTGCGTGAGTACTTTAGCAGCACATCGAAGCTTACGGTTGCCTCGATGCGACTCCTGTTTTGCTGCTTCAAACTCTAAGGCGTAAGTTAAAGCGCATCCAATGTCTTACTCATGCTAACCGTAAAGTCGGCTGCGTTTCGCTGGCTGGGAGGACGTCCACAAAGGTTTGAATAGCCAATTACTTCAAGAAAGTATCTGGTGCTTAGAATTCGCAAACCGCCTCAATTTGGCGATCTCAGCCTCGAACTCTTGAAGACATTCCGCAGCTTTATAAATACGATTGTTTATTTGGGCTTAGTACACCTGTTGATGAGCATCTTCATCTCTCATTTCTAAAAGTGAAATTAAGGGTTCGTAATTTCCTTGGAACTGACCAGCAACAATCTGCAAAATTCCAAGCGCTTTTCCACGTAAAGTCAGTATTAAACTTTACCATCATTTGGAGATAGAATCTTAAACTTGTACGTGGTTTCTTTTCAATGGTTCATTAAATCTTCATTTGTGACAGTTCCTTCTTCATGACAATTCATTTAGTTCATTCTTTCTTTGAGTTTCATAACGTCTTCTAATTTGTCCTCTATTGTTTTCTAGAACTCGGCATGTTTCTAATAAAATGTTAACAATATTTTAAAAAACAGTTTACAAGTAATTTATGTATGATGACTATCAGTATCTCAGTGTTGACATTTCAGACTGAATAATTTCAGCTTTCTTTGAGTACTTTTTATATTCCTCATTGAAAAACGCGCTGAAAATGTTTGAATTTTTCATCTGTATTTGTAACTATAGAAATTTTTAATTGATGAGATATGATGATGAGATGAGAAATCAAATTTGATCAATACTAATCAATAAAACACAAACACCTGTGATTCAATGTTTATTGCACGTCTAAAAAAGCCAAACACTATTTTGAAAATCTTATCTTTTTTTAATATAATATAAGGGTTTCCTTTGCACTCGTGGTATGCGTGTTTTCCTGATTTGGTCTGCCTGTTTATACTGCAATTTCTTCCTAATCGGTTTAGGCTTCTCAGGCTCAGGAGCTGTATTTGTACGAACCAGTACAGGTACTGCAGTACGAGGAAGTAGCTTAAACAAATTTGGGTCCAGTTTGTTAAGTGGTATATCTGAACAATTATCGTCCTTCTGGTTTCGACATTCTCCATTAAGCATCTCTAACGATTTATTCAATGGTAATAAATGTGGTGCAAGCATTCGGAATAAATTTTCTGTCCACTGTGGCACACCTTGAGACGTATACACAAACTGCCAGTTTGGTATTCCTAAGTGAGTAACTGCCATTTTAAGATATGTTGTGATATCGTTTGCAAGAAAGAAGAATTGCATTGTATTTGTTAATAACCAAATTGTTGGAACAAATTTGGGGTATAAGTAAACTAAAACAACCTACGAGCATAACAATAAATAAAGTTATCAAACGTAATAAAAATACATTACGTGTCCTCTATCTGGAATAGACTCAATATCAAATATTCGACTATCAATTGATAGTTTAATTTGGTAACGTTCTGTGTTAAGTTTCACTCCTGGTTCTTGACATGTCTCATAACCAAATATTGGAACCAACTGATCTAACGCATTGATTCGAATTGTACCTAACACTCTATCCTTCTGGTTGTCTCCTTTAAAACATATAACTAAAGTAATGCGAAGTCTTTGATCAACACATTACATACCTGCAAATGTGTACGACCAGTCAAACTGAAAACCATTTGAAGACGCATAAAACGAACGAAGATCTTCCGGCATCAACACACCATATTTTTGTTCCCACGTTGTAATATCAGCATAAGTGGTACTTGGAACTTTCGATAACGAGGTATTACGCACGCCAACGCATTTTTCTACAACAAAAAAGAATAAAAATTAGATTAAATATGTTATTTAAATTACTCAATGATCGAGCAAGACCCATCAAAATATTTTCAAAATAGGTGAATTCTGATATAGTTTCTACTACAAAATGCATTTTGATTCTAAATTTACTTTAAATATTAATTTTAAAATCGTAAAAAAAAATTTAAACTTCAACAAACAAATCAAAGATAATAATAAGCTTGCGTTGCTAAGCAACGAAGATAAGTTTTAGTTTTCCAACGTTTGAGGGAGACACTGGCGTAAAAACCGCACTTTTTAAATTTGAAATCAATTCAACAACTTAAAATCACAAGTAATATTGAGACCGCATTTATTTGTCAAAATAATTCAGAATTGCTTTGTTTAAACTTTGAACTTAATTTGTTGTGAATGAAACCTGTTGCTTTTGTTTGGTTTTCTGAAATCGACAAAACTCGTTTTTTTCTTTATTCTTTATTTTAAGTTTTTCTTAAATAAACTTTTAACTTTGCTCTAGTTGAAAAATTTCTATTTTCTTCTGTTTTTATTTATTTTTTATTTTTCACGGCATTTATTTAATTTTTTTATACTTTTATTTTCTTCCAATATGATCTATAGTACTTTTCAATGGTACTTTTAACATGAGGCGGATAAGCAATAGAGAACGGTTAAGACTTAAATCAAAGTTCAAGGTTACTCTTGGTTTGGAAGAAGTACATTAGAACCAAATTTTGCTACCTCTGAAAAACGTTTGTCATTTTCATTCTATAGGCGTTTATAGCCAGATTCAGGTTTCATACATGTTTATTTGCTACTTCAATATTACAATTTATATAGCTTAATCTTAAATAGTAACATTATTTGCGTTAGTAGGCCCCGTTGGATCGGTTTTCCACCTCCCAGTTTTTTCTTTGGTTTCAAACTTTTGCGCTGAGTTGAAGATTTCAGTCTATGCTTAATCTAGGATGACATACCTAGACTGGTTGTGCTTAAGCATGTCATCTTTGTCGTAATCTCAGAGCCTTTGGACGAAGAGGGTGGGCCAAGAAGTCTGCGTGTTGCGCAGCTCGGGATTAGTGAACAAAATCTGCAATCTTCGGGATGTCTAATTCCTGATGAATGCGGTGTGTTCAGAAAAACCATGAAACGTCTACGATCATTCTGAGAATTTTGTTTTGGAAAATCTAGATTGTGGTAGTGTTGGGTTTTGGCAGCCTAAAATCATACTTGCGCTGCGTAGGTCATGGAAAGGCGGATGATCGTCTTGTACATGAGAAGTTTATTGTTGATGTTGCTGCGGCTGTTGTGGTATAGCATCGGATATAATTTTACAAGTAAGCAGTTAGAAGAGAAGGGCGGCGCTTTTCTTAGAGCTGCCTTTTATTCGCGTATCGTCGTACCAGCTGTCTACTGACTTGTGCGGGTGAACGGGATGTTGCCAGGACGGCGGTGTCGTCGACGTATAAGTGTAGGTGAGTCCGTCGATTTTTGGAACGTCGGCTGTAAAGATGTTGTATACAAGTGGATATCCTTGAAGGACACCGGTTTCTATGTGACGTGGAGTGGATTTGCAGAGAGAAGTTTGATCGCAAACGAGCGTCGATTGAGGATGAGCTGGACTATTGGAGCGTTGATGCCCAGATTATGCATCTTGTAGAGCAGACCGTGATGGCAAACCTTGTCAAACGCCTTTTCGATGAGAAAGACGCCGCCGATGACGTCGCGGTGGTTAAAACCGTAGGTGATCTGCTCAACGACGCGGAGCGCTTGGTGAACGGTGTAGTGTTTCTTGCTAAAACCGAACTGTTTTGTCGTTGGAGTTATGGGTGCGATGCCATCTGCGCCTTAGACGGTTTTTCTCGGTGATCTGGTCGCGAATGTGAAGTATTAGTTGAAGCAGATCGGACTTAGTTTTATCCATACTTTTAGTGGCTTTTGAGATGCATTTTTTGAGAAGGTTTGTCAAATTGTCAAACCGTAGTTTGAAGTTAAGAGATATTATCAATGATTGGGGCGGGTGTAATGAGTTTGCTGGCCTCGAATTAGAAAGATGGCTACATGGTGATCTTCTTTTCGAACTGAAAATTGTTGTTTTGGTATTGGTTTTGGAATGTAGTGGTAGGAGATAGACCGTTTGACGTAAACGGCCGTACCTCCTCCGCGACCTGTGGTTTAGTTGGTGTTGTATTTCGTGTAGTTTCAAATGTTGGGATTGTCGCAGAGATGATGTATTTTGGAGACGTTTTTGTCTGCTCTGTGGTGGTGGTTGGCACGAGGATCGTGGATTCAACCGGTCTCGTCACTTGTGCAGACGAGATGGTAGATAGGCTGATGAAACAGTGGTTGACTAGTTAGTGGGGTAGTTACTCACCTGTCGCTGCTTTGCGTGGGTTGGGCATCTCTTGTAGTTTGCCGGGTGGTCGTTCCCGCAGTTGCAGCACGTGGCCGGACTGCTTTCTCGCTTATTCGGCCACTCGTAACTGAGGAAGAGGAGGATGTAGACCCACCAAACCACCCGAACTTGCTTGGTACAAGTTTGCCACAAAAGAATAGGTAGGAATAGGAAATGTTTCATTTTTAAAGGAACGTCAGCGAGGCACTTGCCTTGCGGTTTATTCTCGCTTCTAAGGCATAAAACCAAGGTAGGAAAAGGACTTTGGCAATCGTGAAGGAACTAAGAGAGACAGAGTTAGTTAAGGAGCTACGGCAAAAAAAAAATAAAAAGCTATTTAAATAAAAATATAATGAAATAAATGACTAAAATAAATTTCATGTTGTTAATAATTTAAAAACTAAATACCTAATTTGCCGTAGCATACTTATAAGAAAATAAACTAAATCATGCAAAAACGTTAGAAAATAAATATCGTTCTATTGTAGGCTCTGGTCTCTCTTTGCAAAATGTCTATAAATGTTTACGTCAGGCACCAGTTCGAGGATGACCTGAGGGGAGTCGGGATATGGGACCACAATGGATAGCAGGGCACGCCAATCCTAATCGAATTCGCGACAAGCGAAATCCGATGGGCTGGAGTGTCAGGAACGCCACACGACCGACACCTGTCATAATCCAAAACGCTGATGCGTTTTAGATGGCAACAAAATCCGCCATGTGAAGACAGGATTTAGACGGCCTCTCGTTCAGGGACGTGGGACATTCTGACCCAAGTAAGGATATCCGGGATTAGAGAATAGGCATTACGCCCTTTACGGGAAGTGTTCCACAGCCGCTGCTATTCACCCAAGATTAAGACCTTTAAGTGATGCTTGGCCGCTGAAAAAGACGGAAAATCGTTGATTGAAACGTGTTGGTCAAGGAAGTTGCACGAGCTAGCCTTGCGAAGAACTTTGGTGCAGTAAGTTTCCTGCAAAAGGAGATGTATGTGAGGATGTTTGGATATAACACAAAAGGTATCTACGGGAACGGTGCGATAAGCTCCGAGGATGGTTCTAAAGAATAGGGATTAGAGCGAGACCAGTTTCCTGACAACGTGGAAATGTCAAAGTGTATGGTACCAAATGTCTAAGCCATAAGTGAGCATGGGAATGACTGTATTGTCGAAGATATTCTCAAGATGTTTTTTTGTGTAGGTTCCATTTCAATTGTGAGTATTTGTGAAACAAGTGCAAGACGCTCTTACACTTGCCAACCACGAAAGCGCAATGTTTTACAAAACTCAGTTTGTCGTGAAGCAAAAGTTCGAGGTACTTGAGTTCGAAGACTTTACGGACAGGAGTATCGTGGAGGTACAGTGAAGGATCTCGTTTTAGTGTAGAGCCAAAAACCATGTACTTAGTCTTGTCTGCAGAAATACTTAGTTTATTGCTGCCAGCCCAGCTAGTCACAATATTTAGGCACGTGTTGGAATTTGCCTCCAAGTGTCGTCTGAAATTAGCGGAAACTGTGACGGTTATGTCATCCGCATAAACGAAAATGTCGCAGTTTGCTGGTAAGTGCTTGTCTACGAGATCATTTACCACCAAGTTCTAGAAAGTCGGCTTAAACACCGAGTCTTGTGAACAGGCCCTCGTCATTCGTTTGGTGAAAGTTGAACGTGAAACGTTCGCAGAGTATCTTATCGATCTATTCGACAAATAGCTACGAATGACGCGCGTAGCGTCAGCAGGTACTCTTTTAACGACGAGAACTTCGATTATAGAGGGTCACCATATGTTATTGAACGCTCCAGAAATGTCTATGAAAATTGCTAGTTTATACTTGAAAACGTTCGATTGTATAATAGTCATTAGTCGACGGGCGGCGTTAGTCGTCGTTTTCACGGAACTATGCCATATTAACTAAGATGGATTAAAATGTTTGGCGGAATGTCGTCGTGTGTCTCCTTCGAAAAGTTTGCCTAGTTCCGATAACAAAATTATCGGACGATACGAGTTTGGGTTGGCGAGATCCTTCTTTCCGGGCTTGAGAATAGTGATTAACTTACCAGCTTTCCAGCTTTTCAGCTGGTAAGAAAATAACCGATTTTTATGCAAGAGTTGAACAGGTCAACGATCGTTGATGAGAGAAAATCTAAGACAACTGTTCGCAAAACATTACAGTATATTCCGTAGCTAGTAATCACCCAGACCTGCCGGGAATTACATTGCAAAAAAGATCGGGATCTTATTTGGGTATGATAAGCATTGTCCGTCGAGGGATCGTCGTCTGGAAATAAAGTGGAAACTATTACCCTGGTCGTGTCTAATTCTGACATAGTGTATCTGTCTTTAACATTGGAGTACGGTTGGATCGACAGAAACTTCCGGCAGGATAACCTGTAAACTAACCCCCAAGGACTCGTCGCCAAGCTTTTTTCCACGAAACTTTGCCATGAGCTATATTACGCTGTCTTCACTGCCAGTTTGTACCGGTGAAGCGCGGCCTTATAAGAGGCAAATCATTGATGTATTAGGTCTGCAGAGCCTTTTTGGTGGTTTTTTCGTAAACAACGCACCGCTCCCTTTAACCTATCTAACTTAAGACTCCACCAAGATACACCAGTTCTAGATCTTAAGCGTATGCTATTTAAATCATTGTGGCAAGAGTCGAGAATTATCCTGGTCAACTTATCAATAAAGGCGTTCACATATTTAGGATCATGGCACGAAGCACCACGTGGAAGATACGAAAGAATTGATTTTGCCATAGCATCATTCAGGCGAACACGATGTATATGCGTTTGAAGTCAAGGATTCTTTTAGGGATAAGTACAAGGTTAGAGACCTTGACGGTTAGCTCAAACCGTATCAGTCGGTGATCACTTTCTATAACATCGGATATGACTCGCCAATTTACTATTTGTCTGGCTAAACAAGGAGAAGCTAAAGTTAAATCTATGTTTGTTGCGCTTAGATGGCTAACGAAAGTGAAAGGCTGATGAGGTTCGTTGACTACACAGAGGTCACGTTCACCCACGAGGTTCTCCACACATCGTCCTCCGGTCGCCGGGGAGTGTCAAAGCGGCTATTTCGAATTGAAGTCACCTGCTATGATAATAGAAGTGCTTCTTAGTTCATCAAGAATTTTATCTAAGTGTTGGAGATGAATACGAACATCCTCACTCGGCGGTCAATAAACGCCGACGATTGCCAAGGAGGTGTTTCCAATAGTAACCATAGTTACCGCATTGCAGTCGTTGGTTAAATGGCTGAGTGTTACCACTCTGACGGGCTTTAAACTATTGAAACCAATAGCCGAGTAGTACTGCATAGAAGAGGATGCGGCTATCCTGTTGAAGGGTACAGCCGCCCTAGCGAGTTTGTACCCTGAACTAAATACGTATGGCTCTTGGGTCAGTAGTATGTCTATATTGTTCTCGTAGGAGAAACCCATTGCTTCGAAAGTCGCAACACGCAAATTGCGAAGATTCACTTGCGCAAACCTCAAAGTTAATTGAGTGTCCTCAAAGTTCATAATCGGAGATTTTGGCGTCGAGTCTTTTCAGGTAGGTTGAGCAGGTGCTGGAAATGGCTTTGTGTTTGACGATATCTCCTTTGTGGACAAAGCGAACGCAGTTTGCGCATGTAGAGTCTCTTTCCAAGTTAGGGCATGCTTTGGTTTTGTGCTTTCCAGCATAGTGACCGCACTGTATCTCGCTTTTACAGTCCGTCGAATGATGGCCGTATTTCTGATGGCAATTGAAACAGCGAGTAATTCGGATATGGTCATTGACCCTACACGCATTCCACGCTACATACTCACGATGCAATACCAAAAGCTATCGTCGAACATCGGCATGGACCTTTATGATCCAATTACCGTTAGGTTAGTCCCTAGGACCGAAACAGAATAGAACCTTTAAGTGTTGGTTGGCCAGATAAAGCACCTCATTAAAGGCGTCATAAAAATTTGGAAAATTATTTCCTCTTTCACCTGCTCAGGAGACAGGTTAGTAAGAACGTTGATTAAGGATAGGCGTGGTAATAATTTGCTTTGGGGCTTAATCACAAGACCGGCTTTGTCGAGGATGTCCAGAGGAATTTTTGTAAGGTCGGTTTTTTCAGATTCAAGTCGAATCGAGCTTTTGTCCGTCTTGATCACACAGTCAAGTCTGAGGCCATACTTTTGCGGGTCTAGGGCTTTCAATACGGTCGTCTTCGTTTCGTCGGCGAATTTTAGAGGAGAATCAGGTTTAGGCACGATGACTACTGTCGAACGAGATACAGGAGAAACAGATTTACCAGACCTTGGCTTTCTCAACAATTTTGGATCGTGCCGCTTGGGCATAGGATATTTGGGTAGGAGGCGTAGCAATGGCAGTTGTGAAAAGCTTAGCTGATACGTTCTGCAAGGTTGTTTGGACATCAACCAAGGTGTTGGCGATGTCAGCAGTTTGCTGCGAGACGCTACGGGAAATAATGGATTTTCGAAATGTCGCTTGAAGCCTGCTGACAATGTCAATTATTTCTGATTGACGGGAAGTCGTAATCTTACAGGCGGAGATTACTCAAGATTACTTTTGTAAGACGGTTGATATCAGCGTCGAAAAGAAATTCCATGCTGTCAGGCGAGGTATTGGAAGGGATATCGTCATCGTCGTCTTTACGATGACGCTTGGAAGAAGCTCATTCAGCCTCCATAGTGGAGGAGGCTGAAGGAGCGGAGGAGGCTGAGCGCGACAACGCGATGCTCGTGAAGGCTGGCTGGAGAAATCAACTGGTACCTGATACCCTTCTTGCCGTACACAAGATCTTATTGCCAGGAACGGTTGGACTTATAGCCTGTGTGTCGTTGCCCACCTTTAATCTCCTGGAAGTAAGGGTCCGTAGCACCGTAGAAAAGAACAACTTTATCACAAAATAACAACAGTATACAGCTTGATTTGCTCACAATTGAATAATCAAATTCTTTTCGCTTTAACTAAAGGTGAAAGAATTATTCGTATATTGAACTTACCCGATCGTACTTACACAACTGCAACTTCAGGTTGAAGATATGATTATGGACGTCTAACTATCGAAGAATCAAAGCAAGGATTCGTTTTAAGGTCTCTTCTGTATAACGTCTTCATATCCGATATGCCGAAGAATTTCAAAGCAACGTACGCACTTTGCGTCAATTACACCACCGTGTTGATAAATTCAAGATCTAGTAATGCGACAGTGTTGTTACAGTTACAAGTAACCATAGAATTTTTGGAAGGCTGGTACGTCGAGTGAAGGATAAAAATCAATTTTACATATTGCAACACCAATTATCTTGAGAAAAAAAAGCAATATACTTAGATTTTCATCTCAACCGTCACCTTATATTAATGTAGCACACCACTAGAATGCATATCACTCATCACAAGCCGACCTGACGTTTTTGATCTAGCCGAGAATGGATATGCAAACGTAAAATATGCATTAGACAAATTTTATTACGTCGTGAAGATCGTTGTTTACAACACATTTATTGGCGCGAATCCATTCATAATCCTGTCGTCGAGTATGAACTAAATACGGTAACGTACGGCTTAACTCCTTCCGCTTACCTGGGTCAGCGATGTCTTCAACAATTAGTTGATGACGAAGGATCTCATTACCCGACTGCGTCCTTCGCTATCCTTAAGAATACGTATGTTGATGACGTGATAACCAGTGTTGGCACCGTTGAGGACGCGCTAATTCTTCGCACCGAACTTGCTCGTCTTTTGGGAAAAGGAAGGTTTGAATTGCGCAAATGGTCCAGTAATGTTCCTAAAGTTTTATAAGGTCTTCCTGAAGATCATTTAGAAACTCTTCTAATGTTTTCGACCGAGGATAACTCTCTTAAGATCCTTGGTCTGTGCTGGAATCATCGTTTAGACACTTTTTCTTTTTAAGTTCAGCCTTTTAGTGATGACTGCACCAAAAGAGCAGTTCTTTCTTATATTGCTAGAATATTTGATCCTCTAGGGTTTCTTTTCCGTCTGGTTTTTACAATGAAGCTCGTTCTACAGCGTATATGGACCGAAGGGCTTGATTAGGATGATGTTCTTTGCTCGGCTCTTGCCTCCCAATGGACCAAATTGGTCGACGGTTTGCCTTACCTCTCTCAAATACACATACCAAGATGCATCTCCCCTTCTTTCCATAAAATCTTTCACGTTGTTGGATTCTGCGATGCTTCTCAGAAGGGATATGCAGCTGCTATTTACGCTTGCTCTAGTTCCGCTGAGTCTCGACAAATACAATCGTGCCACTTCATAATCGCTAAGTCAAAGCTAGCCCCATTAAAAGTTCTGTCAATTCCAAGACTCGAACTATGTGGAGCGCTCCTGCTGGCGCGCCTTTTCCATTCGATTAAACCTCTTTTTGCCAGTAGTATTATTAGAGAAGCTCGCCTTTACACTGACGCTCAAGTAGTTCTTGCGTGGCTCTCTCTTCCTCCGCATCGCCTTCATAGTCTGTCGTGGTGCTACTCCTGAAGTTATGAGCAGCGCTTCTTTCTGGATCTCCGGTCGTATTTTTCTAAGTAAGCCTTTGTCGCAGTGACCGTCTCTTGCTATTCCTACCGTTTTGGATTGTTCGTTATCTGATCTTAAAGTTGGCGCAACCCTTCTTGCTCGCCTTGTGCCTTCTCATCCTTTGCTCCCCGTCATTGAACGATTTTCTTCTTTTCAAAGATGCACCGGACGTTTGCATGGATGCTTCGTTTCTTTTAAAACACCCAAGCTCGCCACACAACCTTTTCTTCTAATAAGCTTCTGCCTCTTTCTCCTGCCGAACTACAAAAGGCTACGCATGCTTGCGTGCGCATCACTCAAGCTGCTTATTATAGGGAAGAGATTGCGCTGCTTCAGCAAGGTAAACACCTCCCTTCCTCTTTAGCACAGTTGTCTCCGTTTATAGATGAGGAGGGTCTCCTTAGGGTGGGCGGAAGGCTGGGCCAGTCCGCTTTGCCGTTTTCTTCTCGTCATCCGCTGCTATTACCTCAGCAAGCTCATCTCTCCGCTCTTTTGTGTTCATACTATCATGTCGTCTCTCTTCATTTTGGTCCTCAGACCGTTCAAGCTTTATTACAAACTAAATTCTGGATTATTTTGTTGCGTAGTCTTCTAAGAAAGCGCATCCGTCAATGCATGACGTGTCACCGCTTTAGAGCTAACACGTTTAAGCCAACGATGGCGCCTTTGCCCGCGGATCGCGTTTACCCGCAAAGGGCTTTCACCGTAACCGGCGTAGATTATGCAGGACTTTTTACTGTTAAGGTTAATACTCTTCGTTCGTCTCGTACTACAAAAGGCTATCTATGTTTGTTTGTTTGCACCGCAACCAAAGCTGTACATCTAGAGTTTGCTTCGTCTTTATCTACAGAAGCTTTCTTTGCTTGTTTAGACAGGTTCATCGCGCGTCGGGGAATACCATCTCGCATCAGATCGGACTGTGGCCGCAATTTTGTTGGCGCTGCCAGACAGCTTGCTGAGCTGTATGATTTTTTGCGCAAAAACAATCATTCGTTGTGCGAGCGTCTCTCACTTCGTAGTATTCCATGGGTCTTTAATCCTCCATATGCTCCTCATTTTGGAGGACTTTGAGAAGCCGCTATTAAGTCCGCTAAGCGTCTTTTGTATCGCAAAATTGGTAACACGGCCTTTACATTTGAAGAGTTTTGTACTATATTTTCTCAAATCGAAGCGGTATTAAACAGCCGTCCGTTGTGCGCCCTTTCATCTGATCCCGCCGAAGCTGCAAACTATTTGAGTCCGGGCCATTTCCTTATTGGTGAGCCTTTGCTATCTTCTCCTTCCTTTCTAGATACTAATCACTTTACTTTTAAACAACGCTGGCGTCATCAAAACAGCATAATACAGTAGGTACTTTTGGCGTCGCTGGTCAGCTGAATACTTGCATACTTTAACTCAACGAACAAAATGGTTTCAACATAACCCCGGTCCTCAAGTGGATGATGTACTGCTAGTTCAGAATTCCAACCGACCGCTAATGTCATGGTTGTTTGGTCGAGTGACTGCGTTACACCCAGGACCTGATGATCTCTCTCGGATAGCCACCGTTAAAACTGCCGGTGGTCATCTCACTCGCTCGCTTTCGCGGTTAGCTCCGCTTCCAGGACCCGTTTAAATTTCTTTCTTTTTTATTTTTTTCTTTGTTATTCCATTTTTTATACTCTTTAATTTTCTTTAAAATAGAGCATCGCTCATTTTAGGTGGGCGGTATGTTAGCGCGAGCGTTTTCTTTTTAAGTCGTTTTCCGCGCGTTGCATTTTCGGTTTTGTGACTTGCTGTCCCCTCTTTTAAGTTTCTATTTGTCACTGTAAATACAAGTTTTTGATAAATACGACAGTACGTTACTTAGTTTTGACCCGATTATTACGTCTCCTTTCTTGGATTCTATTTCATAAATTTTTCTTAAATGTTAATTGTGATGTTTAGTGAGTAAACCGTGCGCCCTTTTGTGTGTGCTAAAGACTTAACTCCACCAACCAGGAAAAAGTAAGATCAGGGTAAGTCGAGCAATCGCTCATTTCTGAGTGAATCGAGGCCTTGATTTATTACGGGTTTGGGTGGTTGAGCGCTTCCGATTTCCAGAAGACACATGAACATAACCTAGGTAATTGTCGTGTACTAATAATTCGGTGGGTTGCTACCGGAAGTCCTCTCCTTTATAATACATTAAATACAGTCCGCTGTTCGACTTTCGTGTGGCCGAAACAAAATTATTGTATAATGTTACAAATAGGTGTTTATTGTTATCAATCAGACTCTAAAGATGTCCACTGTACTGTCGGCTTGTTAACAATTGTACGCGCGGAATTTATCTCAAACTATAAATAACGAATGACGTTAAATAAACGTAACAGTTAATCCCTGAGAGTAACATTGCTAAATTTCTATAACAGTTTTTTATAAGTTGCAAAAACTGAGCGTTATTTTGTGTTAAAATTGTATTATAAGTTCCATATTAATTATGTTTAAGTTGTATAATGCTACGGAACTAAAACATAGTCTAATCATAAATATGTCAATTAAGTTTTAACAAAGTACTAAATTAAACAAAAAACTTGCATTTAAAATTGTTTTATGGTTAAAGGTTCACGTACTCAAATTTATTTCAAAAAAAGTACTCGTAGTTATGTATAGGTTACGTTAGATTATAAAGCTGCTCTAATAACGCAAAAGTGATGCAATGAAAACGCGAGCGCTCAAAAATAGAAACTTCTTTTAACATATAAGTTATTTTTGTTTAAATAAAAATACCACTTATTTGTTACTGGTAATTATACAACTTTACAATTTTTATATTTTAGTTTTAAAAGTTGCCATATTTTTTTATAATTTACATGCAACAGTAATGGTTACTTTTAAATAATTAATTAAACTATCAATTTCTTTTATTGCTTTTTGTTATTAAAAGCCTTAAATTTCATAAATAGTAATTTATATTTATTTATAAAATTTAATTAGTTTATACAAGATACGCATGATTCGACGCCACTGCAAATACACATTTTTATTCTTTCCCTCACTTGCTATCTTACTTCATCTTGTTGACATTTATTCAGTAACGTTGTGGTTGTACTATAGATTACTGGATTGCGTGTATTTAAAGAAATTGGCTTTTACGTTATTCAATTATGTCTGGATTACTAAGTCGTTTTGGTAAAAGACATATCGAACTTGCAACCCGATGGTAAGATTATTTTGAGGTTATGTTTTTACTTATATAATATATTTGTAGGATGGGGTCTGCAACAGCTTTCGGAGCTACTGCAGGATTATTAGTTCTTTATGTAACCGATTTTAAAACTGTATTACAATACCTGCCTTATTACAATGGAAAATATAAGGAGGAATAAGTTTATACCATAGTCGTTAATATAAATAAATTAGTTACACAATATTATTTTGTTTAATTTAGTTAAACATTGTACATTTTATGTATTTACATTAGAATTGTACTAGTTCATGTTGGTTTAATCGTCATAACATTATTCTATAAGCGATGATTTGAAGCATCTTGTTCTCTGCTGTACGTTACTCTGTAATCTTGTTCACGCTTTTTGTGTTGGGTTTGGCCTTATCTGGCAATAAATATGGTTTAGCCACGAACGTCAATAAATGCAATCCTAATGCAGTTCCTAATACTACTTTTAACATAAAAAAATCGCGTTTTGGTTTTCGTATCATAACCTTGTACAGTTCAACACTTACAAACTTTATTAACGTTATTAACGGGAAAGATTATTAATACAACAAAAGCACTTGTGTTTTTTAAACTTTATATTAAACGGTGACTAGGTACGTGTTTACTTGCGATCATTGCGGTACTATAACCCTACTTTTTCCTTATAGCATATATACTGATATATACTTAGGAAAAAAAGGCAACAAAGTAATTACATTTTAGTTGACATAATCTGGTACAGGAAAAACACGTTATCATTTACCTATGAAAGTACAGCTTTTGTCTATACAACATTTTATCAAAGTGTATAATGTATAGGGTGATCAAAATTTAGAAAAAAACAAGTTAGGAAATGACAGTTCCACTTAACTTAACTTAATTTAACTTCATTGCTATTTAACATAATTACGCTGTTTAACAATATGAATAGTTTGTAAACAATTTCGAGAATTTCTCGATCGATATTTATGGCTTTTCTTAAACCCTCAGCATTAAATTTAAATTTTGTCTTGTTTTCTGGCTTCTTAAAGACACGACCGCAAGGCATTTCTAAAAAACTAAACAATTGCTAAACTTAACAATTCTACCTTTTCTTATTAAGAAAAAATATATTAAATTTAGTCAAATTATAAATCAGAAGTTATATATCAAGGTGTTATCAGTTAAAATATCGTTAAAGTAGTTTTTTTGACTGCCTTATATGTTAAATTAGAGTTTGTTAGAGCAGACTTTGAAGCGGAATTTGAAGAATTTAATGCAAAATGGAAAGATGAGCATTATATGGTTGTAGTGGTAGGTTTCTTTTAATCCATCTTTTAGGATGTTTAAAAAAAATCTTGTTTTAATAGTGCTTTTCACTAAAGGTTTTTGGAGGTAATAGTGCTTCTGACACAACTAGAATTATTTTAGGTGCACTAATGTCATATGACCTAAGTCTGAAATATAACTGGTGTGGAAGAAATAGCAAAAGAAGTTTTCTCTAAACATATAAATGTTTGTAGATTGATCCCAGTAAACACACGTCGTCACAGGGACGTTCGGTTTATGTCCAAATGATGTCTTTACATCCCAGGTTTTAAAACGGACCTCTTTATTAGGATGTCTTTAATAGGACGTCCTCAGGATTTCAATGAAGAACATACGATGGGATGTCCTATGCGGGAAAACAAATGCAAACTTAATGCGCGTGCCCACTTTCCATCTTGTTCTCTGGTGCCTGCTCAACACCCGTACGCTGTTTTGATATATCAAAGTGGTACACTCTGTTTGCACTGTTTGCACTCTGTATTTGTTTTTGTTTGTGTTCTGACTACTTTATTTATCTTTTCTTTATTTTATTATCTAACGTTATTTGGGTGTTTTAGTGCATGAACAAAGTTTTTGGTACCTTGTATTTATTTATAATGTATAAAAATCATCATTTATAATTATTACTTTGAATCACTAAAAATTAATAAAAGGTTTATCGAAATTAAAAGATCACAATTATTAATAATGGTGATTTAAAACCTCATCTCGCGCCTATACCTATGCGGTGAATTGAAAATTACTATTTTCTGCAAAAAAAATTTTTTTTACTCAAAAAATTATTTAAAAAATGTTTTCTTTGTATTAAAGGTTTAAAAGCGTCACGTTATCTCACGACTTTTATCGTCGCGATTCACAATAAGTCATCCAAAAATGTCAACATGACCGATAAGGCATAAAATCGCTAATCTAACTAAGAAACTATAACGTTATCGCGTTCTTGGTAACATTAGTTCATGGTTAAGATTAGTGTGCGGATTTCTCGTATTGTATTACGATTTCCACAATAATTAGTTAGGTAGTTAAAAATACGTCTAGAATAATTTTGGTTTTACCACATTCCTCTGATGAAATGTAAATGCGAAACGTATAAAAATTCTTAATGAATTTGCAAAACTGACGTGTTTACAATTTTTTTTTAAAAAACGATTTAAACAATTTTTAATTGGTTATAATCGATCATCTCTTTTAAGATTTAATCAATAATAGAATCGTCAAAAAGATCAATCAATATTTCTACAAAAGAAGTATCAATTTATCAATTCTTTAATTTAGAAAAATGTAAATTCTGATTACATAGAAATACCAAAATAAGTTTTTTGTATTAACTTTTTTATCAACTCTACATGACGATTACCATTTCTTATGTAGTTGCATTGTTTCAGGCAGCACTTAAAAAAATCGGGAAGACAGTATAAAAAACTCGCTAAGGAGGACCAAAGATTGATAAAGGGGTTCATGGGTTCAAAGCCTCTGGTATTTTTCTTTATCAACCTAGCGTCTTCTCTGAAGAGGATTTTGTAGCAGCGGAAGCACTTTCCTTTAAACCAAATCAACAGATTGAGGCTGCAATACGAGAAAAAAAAAACAACGCCACCTCATTCCACCAGCACGACATTTAAAGCTACTGAGACAATGCAGACAATTCGTGACGTTCCAGTAATATATCACAGTTATATTTTTGCCTATCCCACAAATAAGGCAGAGGCTATTAAAAGAAATATAAGAAAAAAACATTCTGAAACTTTAAGTTCGACGCCATTTAGGGAAGAATTAGTTCAAAACCACGAAAAATTATTCAAAACAGCAGGAGTGAAGTCAGTTAAGAAAAACCTCTCTAACAAGAATAAGACGAATACTGTAAAACATCGTAAAAAAATTAAACCTATTGAAGATGATACATCTGATGAAGAAATAGTTATGTCATCTTCAGATGATAAAAAAGTGAGTGTGATTTCCAGTTTAATGAATTGGATGTTTTGGTGGAATTTAATACCAAAGAACGAAAAATTTACTATGTGGGAAAAATATTAACTGACACCGACGAAAATGAAGAATACGAAATATCTTTTATTAGAAAAAGTGAAAAATTTGAAAAGCATTTTGTTTTGCCAGTCAACTTAGATATGTCTCTTATCAAGAAGACTGACATTAAAATGATTTTACCGGACTCCATACTACACGGTAAAACAAAACGGCAACAGTCGTTTTTATCCTTTGGCAATTTGGCCGTGAATTAATGATTAGGATATATTTTCTTTTTTATCGGCAATTAAGTCAGTAATTATTTTAATTAGTTAGGTTTTGTTCTTTGTTGACTCATTAAATAATATTTAAGTTAAAAAAATTCTGTTTTATTAGGTCTTGTTGCTTTGCTGTTTTACTGGGGCATTAACGTCACTGTGCTGCGCCATTACCCCGATACGTAGGGGTAACAGCGCAACTGACTATTTAAAAAAAATATTTATAAAGAAAAAAGAAAAACCGTAGTGAAGTTTTGCGTTTGAAGCATAACAAATATATAGTCAGTAACAGATTGCAATAAAACTCTTATTTAAAAAATTCTTTAATTTACAGGCGTTAAAAATTTTACCTGCGCTAATAATGGATCGTTTTGTACTTATTATCCGAGACTTACTATTCGACGTACAGGACACCTTAATTTTCGTTGAGGTCGTGGTTACAGCACTTATTATGTTATATATCGTTGCTTATACCCGTTATACTTACGTTCTCGGCGATGTTTATGTAATTTAGTATGATACAAAGTCAAAATATCTCGGTTTTAGAATAAGTCGTTAAGCACGTATTGTTTATAAAGGCAGAAATACGATTCGTAAGTCCGAAACAAATATATAAAGCGTACAATACATCTACGCTTAAAAGTACCTATTTTATTAGGTACAAAGGTGCGTTCTAAAAACTACCTAGGTACAGGTAAAGGTGCATAAATAAAAAAGTACCTTTCTAGGTACTTAGGTACACAAAAATTACCTAGGTACTGTACCTAGGTACATTTACCTAGGTATCCCAACACTGAAAATCGAAGAACTCAAACAAACAACCGAAATCTAACTAAGAATCTCTAAAGAGCTATAGGTAATCAACTTGTGAACCAAGCCAGATTCTCCACCCTGAAAAAGTAAGAAAGAAAATAAAAGCAAACAAAAATTTGCAAAGAACCACTACAGAGTTAGCTAATCAATTTGTGAATCAAGCCAGATTCTAAATTCCATAGAAGTGACTTAAAAAAAATATTCTCCGTATACAAAGAAGAAGTATAGTCGCGGCTGGTTAAACGCGACTCTGATTCGGTTACAGAGACAGTCCCAGTTTGTTTTGAGAACTACGGTTCTTGTCGAAGATATGTTCTGATTTAATAAATGCAGAAAATACACCCTTCAAGACGTCTGTTTTATGCCTGTTTTATGTCTAAACGTCTGTGGCTCTAAAAAAGGCGTCTTAACAATATCTAGTGTAAGACATCTTAAAGACGTTTGACTTAAGATGGTTGAAAGACATTTGTTTTAAGATTCTTTAAGTTTTCTTTATAAATGGCAGAGTTGTATCAAAAAGTATGTTGTAGTCTTTGTCGGTAGGTGTATTATTATTTTAACGTTTGGCAAGAAAGAATTTTAAGTGTTTTTAAGATACACTACGGGAATTTTTAGAATTTAGTGTTGGCACTGCTGCGGTTGGCAGCATTGCGCGTCATGGAATTTAACCTTCATTTAACGTATAAACCACAAGTATAAACACAGTATAACGTATAACAGAATTTTAAACTTAATTTAGATATTTTCGGTACAGAAATAGATAAATGGATTGGTGCAGTACCGGATAAGAAAGTTGGCGTGCAGATGTAACCTTAATCTATATGCAGTTGCTCCTTTCTCAATCTAAGTTGCATACAGCAATTAAAATGTGCAAACATTTTAACAGGTGCTGGTTTAAACAAAGTTAAATTCTTTCAGAATGCTGTATTTGGTAAATATTTAATATTTTATTTGTTCAAAATATAAGAATTTTATATAATTTTCAGGATACCAGTGTCTAAAACGTGAGGGTTCAATAACTGATGAAGTGGCAATGCCACCTCCTAAAATTAAAGAAACTAAATTTGCAGTTGGTTAGTATTCACCATACAAATATTAACTATTACTATTAGTACAATATGGTTCTATTACAATTTTCCATTCTGGATAATTCCCCTGTTGTCGTTATCAAACAAGCTGAACTTTCGCCACACCTCGCAGCGGACATCTTCAAAGTCTGGAATAATATTCCAATAAGAAGAGTTATAAAAGTGCAGCTTGTTTGATAACGACAACACAGGAATTATACAGAATAAAATTATAATACGAATGTAACTAGTGGAAACCTAGTTTCTACTAAAGCATGCTTCTGTTCTTAATTTCTAATTATCAGACATCAGATATTGAAATGGCATTGCTTAGTCTGATTACCATTGCCTTGGGGTGTGTCTATTTACAGTGATATTTATTTTATCACTTTGTTAAAGATCATGATTTAAAAGCTTTGCTAAACATTATTAGTTGAAATATATTTTACAATTAGTTAAAAACAGACATAAAAGTGAAGATTAACAATATAGTCATTTACTTAAAATTAGTTAGCAGTTATGCTATGAAACGATTAGTAATTTATTTTATTGTCAAATAATTTTTAGAGAAGGATAAGATTTTGTCATGCCAGGCCATCTAAAAAGGATATGCCTATTACTAAACAGGAGCAGAGTGGACCAGAATTATGGAATTGTAATCAATGTAACAACAAAAGTAATGATGGTATGTTAATTTTTTTCAAAATGATCATTAATGAATAAGTTATAATACTATTGTATTGGTAGTGAAAATTTTGCTAGTTAAATACTGTTCAAATCTGTCTTTAATAAACAATTTTAGTGTATAATATAAAATAAAAATTCACAGATATCACAAATCTTGCAACTATTGAATAGAGTCGTATGATAATTCACCAATTGTTTGTATTAAACATTTGTGATATGAAATTTTTATGAATTTTTTGTGAGGGTATATCTTTTATAGAAATTTTTTTTAGAGAAGCACAAAAATGAGTATTTTGGGCTAATCTTTTCAATTCGTTAACAAAATGCTCAATAAACTGTCATAAATTCGCGGTTTTCTTCCACCAGTAGTTCATTGTTGGCACCAACTTTGTGACGCGATGTTTTGGTTGTAAAGCTTTAATGTGGTGAATGGCCGTACTTATTTATTTTCTCAAATCTAAGCTTTGTTTAGACAGCAGGTATTAGGAAATATTTGGGTTGTGTTAGTAACGATTAGGTTCTTTTTTCCTAGCGATGTACGGCAAGAAACACAACGTAAGCAACAAAATCTCAAAACATCGAGCTTTAGTTGACACAATATATTTTCAAGGCAAAAAATCACCTTCGCAAAGCTCAAATAGTCACATTGCGCTCACGAGCATGTTATGCAAGAAAAGGTTGAACAAATTGAGCCTCACGTCCACTGACTGCCATTTTCTGCTGGCTTAGATACATAAAAAACATAAAAACATTCGGATAAATGTAAAATTTTAATTTTTTTCTGTACACAATCAATTTTAAAGCCAAAGTGGAACTTTCAGAAATTTTGCCAGACTTTGATTGAATACGGTCGGATTAAATAAACAATTTATATCGCTTGATCCCTGGCAATTGTTTCACCACATTCTAATTAGTTGACACGCGTTATTAAAAAAAAACAAAACAAAATGTTTACTGGACTTTACCAGAGTTTTATAACGGTTCACAATTCAACAGCTTCTAAGATTATGACACGATTCGAGCTACGTTGCCACATCCTTTCACATGTAAAAGTTTCGAAATGGAGATTTTACCTTTGGAAATGTGCATCCACAGTTTAAAAACTGTTTTTTTTTCAACAGTTTGTCGCGTTTGCGATTCCCTGTCATATATACAGAAGACTTACAGCTTACTGGACTTGCAATAAAAACATTTCGCGTAGTGAAATAATCGATATGCATTTTTATTACATTTTCTAGGTGTTCTTAGCGTGATCTTTCGGCACAAAAAAAGTAAAACTAATCTTATAAGCGACCCGTCAATTGCCAAAGAAAAAAAATTAAATTTGCTCTCTCCGTTAACAACAAAAAAACAAACCAAAAACCTCGTTAAACGATAGAATTAAATTTAAATAGTTATTCACAATTTTCTCGCGTTAGACAGTATATAAATTTAACTAATTTCTGACCTTTCAAAAGAAAAACTCCCGTATGCAACTTTTTTCGTTTTTGCACCTCGTCAGGGTTTTTAAAACCTTCGTTTAAAACTCTCCTCTTTCTTTGTACGCACTTTTGACCTAAACTATATCTTAAAACGTTTTTTTCTGATTGGACAAGTTCACGAACGCTCTCAGTACCATATCTGTCAATTGGCTTTTCCTTTTTTTACTCAATCTGTTAAAAGCGGCGTTGTGCCCCTTTCTACCCTTAAGATGTTACTACGTTTTGTTATTGGGCGGCCCTGCATGCTACAAATGTAATAAAAATTAACGATGCTACTTGTTTTCCTATTAATATTAAACAAATGCGCTACTGATTATAAAAAAGGATTAAAGAAATGAACTTTACTTTAACATGATTCTTTTCTCTAATCTTAACAGATTTATAACGCTAATAATAGTAATAATCTTTACAATTGCCTGACTGTTGATACAATTTCAACATTCAAAAGTTACTCAAATAAAGTAAAATCGTTTATGACTCAAACTAGTAATTACTGATTTTTTATTATAAAACTTTATAAATCAGATTTATTAAATTACTACTTCGTTCACGCATTTTAAAATTTGAACATAGATTATCGGTTTAATCGAACATGTGTGTTTCGGTCTAGTTCGTTTTTGGTGACCACCGCGGTTTTTTTGCGGGTAAGGGTACCTTTGTCAATGTAGTAATATCTGGAGTTGTTTTTCTTGTAAACCATCCTGCATCGAAACCGCCACAATTTTTGTATTAAAATGATTTGCTTAATTTTCTTAGATTTATTCCGACAGTGGGAGAACAAATCAACGTACTAGAAGGACACTTGCAAACTATGGTGAATTTTTGCTAGTAGATTAACCTGTGACCCCCGTTCTCTTCAGTGATAAGAATGTTTCTTTTTCGGACATATGTATTTACTTCTGCTGCGTTTTATAGAGTTTTCACACTGTCGGACCGTCGCCCCCAGGGTTCACATGGGTTGAATTATGTTCTCAGACAATCAGCCTGATGCTATATCACTCTCCTTATGAATAGCGATGTCATTATCTAGCCGAATCGTTATTTTTGTAAAATCGGTATGCTGTATAACTTATAACCGTTCCACTCATATCGACTCGTAATCCACTCTCGTTATTTTAAATCATAACGATTATGATATAACGGCGGCGTTTTGGTAGCCGTTATAAACATAATAATTGTGATGTATAGGCTTGAGAGCTTTTTTTGTATGAAAAAATGAATTTTGGACTGGAAAATGCAATCAGAAAAAGAGTCTTTTCAGTTTTAGCGTGTATTTAAGAAAGTAATGTTAGAAACGTATTCTGTCATACAAACAAAGGAGCATTTTACGCGAAAACAGCGATCCGTTAGAAGTAACTACGTAAACAAAATGTATAAAAAAGATGTAAGTTATGTAACGGTGTGTTTTGCAACTCAGTTTTATTTCGAATTAATATAAGATGCTTATACTTTTACGTATTAATTAAAGCCATTATTCAATAGAAAATTGGGGCTATCGAGGGATGATGTGCGTCACTTAATGGAGGTCGTAGCAAACATTTAAATTTTATTTCATATCAGGTAGTTTTAGTCTGAATTTTTTCTATTTCAAAATCTGCCGGCCAGATGTTTTACGACGGCACGGCGCGTGTCCTATATCCTATTCACTCTTATACGTTCGGCGATCGTATAGCACTCTTTGTTTTTTTTAAAGGCGATACTTTTTTCTAAAATAAGGATTGCAAGATAGTGGGCGACATATCGATATAATTAAAATACCCATACAGCAAACCTATTTTACCAGTGATTGTTATGTCGATCGTTATCTTCGACCATTAAAATCAGATAGCGATTGGTCGCTAAGTATAAGGAGAGTGTTACAGCATCAGGCTGAATAAAGTAAACCCAATGAGAATAACAAAGAAACTATTACCCTAAAACGTTGCAAGATAGAGGAAAGTAGCACATATACATTTTTATAGAGGACAAAATTTACTATAAAAAAGTCCGCGGAAGGGTACAATTACCTTCTATAGTTTAGAAGATACAAGTGTGCAAAGTTACACGATAATGTCTTACATTACTTTAAAATTCTGTAACTCTTAAAATATTAGATATAATTATACCCTCCCGCGGACTTTTTTGCAGTAAATTTTGTGCTCTATAAATATGTTTATGTGCAATTTTCATCTATATTGAACCGTTTTTGTAGAGTACAAGGCGGAAGCTCTCGCGGATCTGATTCTGCAATTACCATAATTATTTTTCAGCTCTGCTGAGTGAAATTAAGGCTTATTATATTTTTAAAACATAAAACAAATCATAAGGAATATCTTATTTAATAATAATCAACATTGCATCCGAAAAATACAAAAAACGAAGCAAAATTGGGCACCACCGCAAGTTCGAGATTTGTTTCATCTGAGCGTTTCATCGTTTCGTTACACAAGCCTTCGAATCAAGCTCCCTATAAGTGTTTTCAACACTAAAAAGTAATCAAAATAGTAAACAACGTATATTTGTGTATAGTTTTCTTGCATTACATATTTTATTAGGAGGACCGGAAAGTAATGTCGTTTTTGCACATGTCGACATTCGATAATCGTTCGCCAGTTTATTGTATATCTCGAACACGTGCACAGGTTATTTTTATATTAGTGTGACTTGTTCACTTCTAAATTATTTAAAATCAAATAGTTTTTTTTTGCAAATTGGGGTGAAATGGCGTGCGAAATACAGGAAGTACATATTCGTCATTGTATGCTTTTTGAATTTCGCAAGGGTAGTAACGCAACAGTTGCGACTAAGAACATTAGCGATGTTAACCAAGATTCATTAGATGTTCGCAAATGCCAAAGATGGTTTTCCAAGTTTAGATCTGGGAATTTGGATCTTTCTGACGCCCATCGACCAGGAAGACCAATGTCATTAGACAACGACGTTCTAAGGACAGAAGTTGAAGCAAATCCATGCCAAACCATCGAAGAATTGTCGAACACCCTTAACCAACCTTGGTCGACCATCCAGGAACATTTGTACCAGATAGGAAAAATCAGCAGAGCAGGTGTTTGGGTCCCCCATAATTTGTCAGAGCAAAACAAAGCCAACAGGTGTGTTTGGTGGAGCATCCGCGGAATCGTCCACTTTGAAGTGCTTAATCCTGAACAAACTGTTAATGCGGACCTTTATTGTCAACAATTGGATCGAGTGAACCAAGCTCTAGTTGAGAATTACCCGGCTATCGTCAACAGAAAAGGTGTCATTCTTCAACATGACAATGCAAGGCCGCACTGTGCAAGACGGACGCTAGAAAAAATTAATGAATTGGGATGGGAGGTGCTGCCTCACTCTCCATATTCACCTGATATCGCACTTTCAGATTTTCATTTGTTCCAATCCCTACAGCACTTTCTAAGTGACAATAAATTTCAAACTTTGAACGACTTAAAAAATGGCATCTCCAGATATTTTGATGACAAACCAATAGATTTTTTTCGGTCTGGTATAGAAAATTTGCCCACTAGATGGCAAAAGGTTGTGGAAAATGTGGGTGATTATATCATTGATTAAAAATAAATATTATAAAAAAATTATTCGTTTTTATTTACGTAAAAATACGACATTACTTTCTGGTCCCCCAATATATAGTACAAACATTTTTTTTGTTTAATTTCAGATACCAACTTCTAAACCTTAATGCAACAAAACCACATTTTACGAGGACTGGTAACTGATCTCTCAGAGGTAAAGAAGTTAAAAAAAATTAATGGAGCAATTTAGGCTAAATAAACAGGAACCTATTACTAGTAGTTTATTCAATCTACCAGGAATAAATTTTCTCATAAACAAAGAGGAGTTTCAGAATTTATAAAAAATACTTGATAATGAAAATGATTTTAAAAATGCTGTAAGTTGATATTTACTCTTCTACTAACAATTTTGTTCTTATGTTTGAAATTCAAAACAAACAATTTATTTTATCTTCTTTTTAGGTTACTGAGTTACTCAAACTAGGAGGATAATCTAGTTATGATCCTATTAAAAGGACGCCGAGCCTTATAATGGTACAAATTATTATACTCTCAGGTAAAGCTGGATGGGAAAAAAGGGCAACAGGCCGTTTTGTAAATTAAATATTTCAAAATTTCGTAAGTAAAATATAAAAATAATATAAAATTGAATTATTTTCTCTGATTAACGTCAGCTAAAATGTAATTTGATATTATATACAGTTTCGACATATAAATCAATAAAATAGTCGTCCAATCTATATAAAAATCTGTATTATACAAATTAACATATTCTCTAATTTAGATTAAATAAAAATATAATTTTTAGGTTCCGTTGAACAAGCCGGGTTTTGCAAATTACAAAAAGAAACTGAAATTTCGATCGAAAACTGCGTGAAAAGAACCTCCAATAGAAGTTTTCTTATGAAAAAAAAGTGTTTTATATTTAGTGTTTTATTGCATGTGTAGTTTTACCCAAAATATTTTTTGTCCTAAACGGGTTCTGAGGAGATATCTTAAAGATGTCTAAATAAGATGTACAGTTGATTAACATTCGACGTCTTCAGTATGTCTTAAAGATGTCTAAAGATAATAAGATGTCTGCAAAATGTCTTGAATATCTTGGCTTGACATCTTTGGAACGTATTTACGATGTCTATGTGCTTTTATAAGTGTCTCTATAAGAAATTGTAAAAATAATTCGAATAATTTACATACGTACAAAATTATACAAGAAAAAATGTTAAAAATGGCGGATACACCCACTTCCGTTTTTTTTTATCAAACCCATCTTTTGATAAAGCAGAGAATATAAAAAGCCAGCGCCATATCAAATTTGAATGACTTTTAGATCGAAAGTTATCTTGGGTACATCCTGTTAACTATTAAATCACTTACACGGGTTCGTTTTCTAGATTTTTAATGACAGAATAAACACTATACAGACAATGGTTAAATAATGTAATCAAATAAACACTCGGCGAATAATTAGCGACACTCTCTTCTCTCAACACTTCTTCACGCACACTGCTCGCTATCAACTCCCCTCTCTTCTCTCGCCTTACTCTCCCTTTCACGCTATTTCTTTTCCGCGAAATCGGTTTTTCCGTCACTCGGCCTTTCCTGACTACCATGAACGTCCTCGTTCATCAGATCTGTTAGATAATCACTTAAATAACCTGGCGGTTGCCGTCTTCGACTCGGTTTACGGCGAGATTCAGCTCGACTTTCACTTTTGTCTCTGGTTGATAATCTTCGTCGTCTAAAAATTCGGTTTCTTCCTTCTCACTTTCAGACTCTTCTGTGTTGGGTAAGGTCTCTTCATGCGTTCCATTCGACACCACATTCATGGTTCTGATATATTTTTAACTTTTGTGGTTTTGCAGTTCCTTGAAAAATGTCCATCTTCAGAACAATTATAACATCGAATTGAAGCTTTCTTGTCATTATTTTCCATCTTTATTTCACACTTCTTAGGGTAATGTACTACTTTTTCGTTTACGCGATTTCCCGGACACACTCTTTCAAATTCGATAATATCGTGTAATAATTCGTCTTCATTATTGTGTGACTTTGCCATTAATCCACTAATTATATCCGGTCGATTTAAACCTTTTAAAATTTGTTCCTTAATTTCTCTAAATTGTAATTGTAAGGATTTACAAAGTCGATATTTGTTATGAAAATAACTACTTAACGATTCACTTTTGTTTTGTCTACGGTTTGTCATTTCTTCCCATAAATCAGTTAAATTTTCAACGTAGCAAAACGTGCTTATAAATTTGTTCTCAAACGCATTCCACGAATTTATCTTATCTTGGTTTGATAAGTACCAATCTGCAGCGGCACGTTTCAAATGAATCTTTGCGGTTTCTAATAAAAATTCCTCAGGCCAATTTAACCTTCCGGCGGGCGCGGCCTCAATACCAACTTAAAAAGTCGCGCGTATGTCTCAGATACCCTATTGCTAAATTTAAAGTTTAGAAGATTAAAATTATAAAATTGTGTAACAGTTAGTAAAGGGTAAATAAAAAAAGGGACTATACAAGTAATTTTTTTATTTTTTGGGAACAGAAGTAGTGAGATAAAAAATGTAAAACATGAATTAAAAAAAATATCCTCATTAAAATAAAACTAAAATTAAAAAAAAATACAGTTTTGCATACATTGTTTTTACAATTACAATAGAAAGCTAATATAATCAATGAATTGCAGAATTGCAATGAGAACAAATCTGCTTGGAGTGCTCTAAACATATAAATTTTCGGCAAATCTCGCAGCTGAATCGCGTTATTCTTGTTCGCTTGTCATTTTAACAAGGCTTGCACCTTTTTTTAGTTGATGTTGCTTCATCTAATGTTTCAACAGATAATTCTGCTTTTCTCTTTAAAACTTTTTCTTTAAGCTCGCTTTGCAGAGGAGTCTGATCTTCGCTTGATGTTTTCTTTTACTAGAGCAGTTGCCAGTTGTCGAAGATACTTCCTTCTAAGCACTTTTGCTTGATTATTTGAGCAATGGATTATGTAGCTATTGATGGCAGCTACATTTAACATGGAAAAAAAAACTACAACGGGCCAACGCCTGGTGTTGCGGGCAACATTGTACGAAGCACACAGTTTGTCCACTGTATCCACACCTCCCTTGGTTTGATTATAAAAGGTAATAATCTCAGGTTTCATTCGGTCCCCTGTATCTGGATCGATTGCTGCATCATCATGGAGGCTGAAAGCTAATATAACATTTTTATATCTTTTTGGTACATACGAGACAAGGGTCATATCGTCTCTAAAACCAAAAATACTTGTATTGGGTTCACGCTCCTTTGTGACCTTGAATTCATTGGGAATTTGAGGTTTATTTTTTCATTGTACCAACAAATGCCAATTTTTGTTTATCTAGATCTTTTATTAATTCGAAATCCGAAAACCAGTTGTCCGTAGTTAAAGTTCTTCCCGTATTGAGAATAGGCGCTGCTAATCTTTTCACAACATCTCTTGGCTTATTACTTATGGAAAATGGTCCATCAGGTTGGGCTCCCGCGTAAATTTCCATTTTATACGTATAAAAAATACGAGCATCAACCATGGCGTAAATTTTAATGCCGTATTTGTTGGGTTTTTTTGGTATATATTGAATGAACGAGCATCTTCCACGAATAGCTTCAAGTTTTTCATCAATCGTAACGTTTTGTCCAAGAGAGTAGCATTTTTGGCAGTTGTTGACAAACATCTCAAAAAGGTCTCTTATCGGAGCCAAACGGTCACTTTTTTTTCGTTCTTCTCTTGAACGTATGTCATCGAAACGTAATGCTCTCATTAAAAATAAAAATCTTTTTAAGCTCATTGCCGTTTTAAAATCATCCATTCTCCATAATTCTTCAAGATTAACTCTGTTTCCATGGTAAATGCCGGCTAAATAAAGTAAACCAAAAACAGCTGTTATTTCTGTATTGTCAGTGTCCCTGGCATCTCTTGAACGGGAGTAATTGGGCCTCACAGAAGAAATAAACGTATTTGTATAACTGACAATATTTTCAATCATAGAGTCCGTCATGAAACACTTTCCATATATCGACAATATCAGTTAGATTTTTAGCTGGCCCAATGACCCCAGGAAGACGGACTAAAATGTTACGAGGCGGTCGTTTACTTCTCGTTTTTGGATTTTTGTTCCACATCCACGTGTCAACAATTTTTCTGTTTTTTCTAAGATGGGCTATGTAGGCCTCGGGAGAACTGTTGTCTTCATCTGCTCCGCTGCTTTCACAGCTCATCTCGGATTCTGAATCATCCTCTCGTTCTGAAACATGCTCCTCTTCATCTGTATCACTTTCGTCACAAATGTCTCCAGCATCATCATCGTCAGCAAAAAGCAAATTTGTTACCGCCTCTACATCAGCGGGGTCGTCCAGGTTAAAAATTTGTTTTTTATCCATTATATCTTGAGGTAACCAAAGAGTAGCTGTTTACGAAATTTTGCAAGCTTTGGCAACATACCACACGATTCTGCAACAAGTGGCAACATCGCTCTTGCGACATTTTTTTGCGCGGGATGCATCTTTTTCGGGTGGAAAGCATCATCTTTGTTCGTGCCTTCGAAGTGTTAACATCATATTTTTTTGTTCTGAGTATTCTTGTTTTATTGCTCTTTGTGTGTAATATCACCACGTGTTTTATTTCAAGGTAGTACTGTTTTTATTTTAATGCATAGCTGATTTAGCTAACTATTTAATTCATTCTTAATTTGTTTATTTTTAAAATATGTTGTACATGCAATTTCTTTCTAGGGTGTAACAGTTGTTACCTGCTTTTGTTTGGCCGCGTTAATATTGTTACTTATTTGCTGTAGATCTGTCGATTTGCGGTTTGTTTTAATTTTAAATTGGGGATTGAATACGGCATTTCCAACAATGAACAAAGTGTGAACTGACCTGTTATGTTTTGTACTAACATTTTCCGCCTTGAAGACTACCTTTCAATACGGTGGTAACTATCCAAATATACTTAATTAAAGTCCGTATTGCTTGGTAGCAAATCATCTCTAGCCCACGTTCGCACGAGAGCGTGATATTGGTACCTATGCGGGGGGCCGTATTAAGACTAATACTACTTCTGTTTTAATTTTATATGTTTTGAGATGTTAAATGTGTGTTAATTGCTAGAAATGACGGATATCAACCCTTGTGTTCATTTTTTTACTTTGGTTTTACGGGCCAAATCGACAGAGCTATGGTTTAGTATAACGATTCATGATCGACAGTTATTTTTCCATCCCTTTTGCCTAAGCAGGGAACAAGTGTAGACCTTTGCAACTTTGTGGTTCTTTTTGTTTGCGTTTATAACATTATAACTGTACAACATGTTTTATGTATCTATTTCGTGATTTTATGTCTGTTTTGGATTTAATTTGTGTTGCCAATTGCTATTTTATCACTTGACATGTTTGATTCGTGTAATTATTTGTGTTTTGAATATTTGATCAAATCAGGGGTACAGGGTTGGTTTGGGTTCTTTGTTTATGTAAGTTTTGGTATCGTCATTTAAATTTGTGTATTTTTAACGACAGGCTTTGAGATTGATCGAAGTCCTGTTCAAATTTTCTTGTCTTATGTTAAATGTTTATATTTTTAAACAGTTTTGTGTAATTTGCGTATTTAGCGAGTAGTTTTTCTTGGGAGTTCTTTTCTGCTCGCAAATCGTCGTTGAACTGCCCATTCTCCTTTTTGGCCTTGTGTTGCTAATTAATAAATTAATAATTACAAAATTTTAGGAAATTTTTAAATAAATATCTTTTTGTTTACTGTGTGTTTTGATCTTCCTTTCCGATTACAGTTCTCTGCAAGTGTATTCGTGTCTCCTTAAGACAACAGAGGGCCTTATTAGACGATCACGTTTGTGTGGGGTTTGCCGGGTAATTTTAAACTTTACCGCGTTTTCTAAATTTGGGGCGGGTTTGTTTTGGCGGGAAAGTTGGTTTTAGCCGCCATTTGTAAGTTTTCCCGCTTTGATTTGAATTTTTGTAACGGTAATGTGAAGTTAGCGTAGAATCTGGGGTAAGAACATTACAATCTGGAAGAAGAACAAATTAAATAACACAAACGGTCGCACGTATGTAAGACATACAGAGCTTATGTGACAACATAGAAAGTAATTAGAAATAAAAAGTCCATTAAATTATGTTGTTTAAAGACCAAGAGAACAAACATATTATAACAAAAAAGAAAAAAACAGATATAGCAAAAACTTACCCGAAGCGTCGCGCGTATCTGTGAAATACAAATCGGGAATATATTGCACCGTATTCACACCTCGAAGCTTGGGTGGGTACTGAAACGTTAGTCCAGTGGATGGGCAAGAATAGCTAAGAGATGCCTATCGCAGCGCGCTCGCGTTAAAAACTGTTAATTAAATTTGTCTTCGGTGTATTTCTTACATACGCGCGCCCGCTGGAAGGTTAATAATTTTGCAGAGCTTTTTAATTTATTCAACCAATCTAATGCGGATTTGTTACATTTTTCTCCATAAAAATCTTCAATATTTGCGTTTAAGTCGGGCATTACATGAAACTTTGGTACTACTTCCGTGTTTCCTTAATTAATTTCAATATTTTTTCTTCACTCGCTAATCGATTTTCGTAAATAAAGCGAGCTCCATACCAAATTTCAAGTTACTAGGACTTGTTGCCTCGAGAGTTATCGTGGGTACATCGTTACACACAGACACTTAAATTTTTTTTGTCAAAAACGCAACAGATGTGATAGTTTGCAAATTTATCCGAGGCTAATATTATACCTCATTGAGGCTGACACGTACGTGTGCACGTATGTATACTATCTTGAAGCCGAATCGTAAATGATAGTTATTGTAGTCAAGAGTGAGACACACATAATACAATTTTATACGAGTTAAAAAAGATTACATATTTAAATGCTTTGGTACGGTCTCCATCTGAGCCGCCTACTCAGTGCAATGTGCAGAGTTATACTTACGTGACTTACATCACTTACCATTATCTTCGCAGCACGTGTGCGTAAAACAGATGCTGGAATGCACATTTCTTATCACATTGAGAAACTTTACAACCAATTTTCTTAGTTGATCGATAATATTCAATTGTAAGAGACGACTTATCGTTTTTGTTTCATAATGACTGTGTTACAAGACAACTAAAATTAATAGCTAATAATGGTTTACACGTTTAGAATTTAATGCTCGTCCTCAGCCTTTACTTCAAGTTGAATAGACCAGTAAACAAAAATAAAGAAGTCAACATTGATTTTAAATAATCTATGTTAGATTGGATTTGTGGATTTGAAATAAATAATGGATTTTACTGTTTTGTATGTATACTGCTTTCACATGATTCATTAATCATTATGGCGTAAAAATAAAAAAAAGTAAAGTAAAAAACGCTCGTTATCGGAGAATTACATAAAAAATCGTATGAATTATGCTACTTTTAGTATCGTCAGTATTCGCTTACAATTGGACAGCGCTTGCAGAAAGTCAATTAAAGACCACATTGAAAATGTTTGTCAAAATAGATACATCTTGAAATAAAATAATTGATTAACTTTACTTACCATAGAAAGTGAACGATGTTTCTCTACATTAAAAAGAATTAAAGCATTTCTACGCAATCGGCAATACTATGGGACAAAAAAGATTTTGCGCATTTTATATGCTAAAAACATTGAAAAATCTTGTATTAACATTGTAAATTTTAATGAACTTGTTATTGATCATTTTGGTAATTGTAAAAATAGACAAATATCTTAAATATAATTGATCTTAAATACGATTAAAAGTTGTTATCCTTCTTCTGACCGTTCTCAATAAAACCGGGACCCCAATGCAGGAACGCGAGTTCCAGTTGGAGCTCAAGCCGAAGAGGATTCCGGGGTCCCAGTGCATCAGCTGAACTATACGGTAGGCCGCTTGGCTTATATTAACCAAACCTGAGGATATACCGCTCCCCTTCTTGTCTAGCCTTCCCTACTCTATCCTTTACCGGGCGTCGTATTCGTAGTTTGCCTTAGACCTGCGAATACGCTGTCAACACATCGTCTCTGTAGTGTTTGGCTTTGGCCTGCGGATACGCCTTCCCCTATGCTATACCGAACGTCGTATTCGTAATGTTTGGCTTTGGCTTGCGAATACGCTGTCAACACGTGTTCTCAATAGTGTTTGGCTTTGGCCTGCGGATACACCTACCTCTATCCTTTACCGAGCGTCGTATTCTTAGTGTTTGGCTTTAGTCTATGAATACGCAATCAACACGTCGTCTCCGTAGTGTTTGGCTTTGGCCTGCGGATACGCCATCCAGTAACGTGCCTTAATTCCGTCTCCTTCATCTAAGCTTCGAACCCGAGTAACCTTGTCTACCGATCCAACGGAGGTTGATACCGTATTGCATGCTTGCTTGCTTGATCTCCGACGTTACCGCGTGTCGAACGCACGCTAATTAGTCATTGGTTTATATATCACCTTACGCTTGCTTGGTTGTGGTCGTCGCTTCCGCTCTTGTCGACCGCACATTGATCGTTTATTTTGAAAATAAATAAAGTTATTTTTATTTACTTATTGTGTCTTCTATTTCCGTCGCCTCGCTTCAATTTTAGGTCCCTTGGAAGCCTTGGGCAACCGTGTCTTCACTGCAGTTACCCGGACAATACCGTCGAACAGGAGAGTAAACTCTTCGAACAAATCTGGCGCCCGAGAACCGTACCTTTCTCTAGCTTTCTATTTCAGCTAAGCAGTTCGATCAGGAGTAAACGTTACAGCATCCACTCGCTGATAATATTGGAGTCAAAACGATATGAAACTCTAAAGAAGAAGAAAACTAGGAATTTCATAAAAAAATTGACTAAAACATTCCCAGAATTAGAAGAAATGGGTGGGCAGTTTGAAATCCTAGAGAAAGAATAAATATCAATAAATAAACAAATCACTAAAAGAAACAAGGTTATAAAAATTGAATATGTACAACACGAAAAAGATATCTGGGATAAATTACTTATGATAAAGGAGGAAACGAAAGATGATAAAAAGATAACCACGCATAAAATAAAAGGGACAACTAACAGACTAAGAAAAATAATAGAATGTGTGTATAATAATTCAATAAAGGAAATAAAACTAGTAATAGCATAGAAGACGAAAACTACGCAAACTATAGAAAATACTGGAAGACAAAGACGATCAAACGCACTGGTAGTTAAAAATAAAGGGGAGAAGGATGAAGACACACTAGAAGACCCAATAAAAATTTATCAGAAGCAGTCACTATAAAAACGCTTTTAAGAAGTTTCTCATGAAAAAAAAACTGCATAAAAAATTTATTGATCAATTTATTTAATAAATAATTTATATTTGTAACAAAATTGCAACTCCAGCAAGTGTCCATTTTGCTGGTTTATCTTTAGTTTTCAAATTGAACGTCCAAACATATGTAGGGCCCCTAGTTCTTGTCTTGTACATTGGGCATTCGTACATGTTTCTTAAATCTTGTTTGTCTTGTGTTATGGCTCTAACATTGATCACCGGCATGGGCGGAAAAAGTTCCTTTAATCTAGAATCCATGATGATGCCTGCCTGTACGTCCCACCGAGCACCTTCCATATGTAATCCATGAACATAAGCACCGTCACGCGGAGCACTCCTTGAACATAAATACATAGAATTTGTTCACGATAAGAAATACATAGTGCGGAAAAACGTATCTATAACTAGAAACTTGCTACCGGTCAAATTTTATTATGTCCCAAACAGCAATGTAAGCTTGCAGCAATATTGTCATGACAAATTTCGAGGCTTGCAGCAAATTTGCCCGAAGTTGACTAAGGAAGCAATAACAAGCTTGTGACAACCTTGCCTCGACAAACTTGCAGCAATATTGTCATGACAAGTTTGGAGGCTTGCAGCAAGCTACTCTTAATTTCTTTAGTGTGTCGTCACAGTTGCTAATATTACCAATAATGCTGTAAACTTGCAGCAAGATTCGTAAACTTGGCAAGGAAAAAAACTTGCTGAAAGTTTACATGCTATCTGAGGTGATTGTGTACTTAACGTGAACAAAGTCTATCATAACCAGATAACTTACGTAAATTCTTCTTTCTGTTTTTTGGTAACATCGCATTGTAGACACATTTTATCTAGTGGAAGCTCGTTTTTTCTAGCAGTACTTTGCATAATGGCTGTTAGTAGTGATTGAGGATTAAAGAAACCACCAAGCCAAACAGATGCGGGTAACTAACTTCACCATTACTCGATCTTTAAGAAAAACGCATTTGTACTTACCACAAAATCAGTTGACCAAGTTTCTAATTCTCGAATGCGCAGTAGTAAATCGACAAACCAGGAGGTTAAACCGAGAAGAGATGGATACGCTCTCAGACTCCAACTAACAGGCACTTGGTCTAAAAATAAAGCGTTTTCTAGTTCTTCCATGTCGGATGTTATTGTAAGTTCTCCTTTCAGCCCCAGATCTAATTCTTTTAAAGAGCGCTTAATTTCGCCCATTAAATAGTTCATTCTTTCACATTCTTGAAATGCGACTATAACGTACGGGGTTCTTTCCTCGACTTTGCCCATTATCTCAACAATATTGAAATCTTCCGGTAATTTTTCTATCATTTCGTCAATGATTTGTCGTACCTAAAAACAAAATTAGATTTTTCGTTAAGTTATTTAAACATACTTTGTCTTCTCGTGTGATGGTTGCACCTCCCGACGAACCAGCATCTCGAGGTTGCATTTCAAACACAGTTCGAAAAAGGTTTTCCGCAGTTGTAGTTAAAAACCCTATTTCTGCGTTAGGATGAAGACCATATAAATAAGGAGACTCTGGAGGCATGACGTCATCAATGTACGAATGATAACCTCCATAATCGGTATTAGGAGGAGCTGCAAATCCTGGCGCTAAAAGTAACTCTCCGTCAACCTACATTTTACCAAGTTATTATAAATCAAAAGTTGTAGATGCTTAAATACCAAATCTGGCTGAAGTAACTCTTCCAGATACGTGATGCACAATCTTCTATCCCAATCATCAGTAATATGCCCGCCATACATAATTTCGCCAAAGAGATACCGTAGATCTTCCCAAGGTACTTTTGAGTTTGCCTCGAGGTAATTGTAAAGCACAAAAACACTTATTGTCAAATCTCCTACGTTAAAAGGGTAAATTTTGTTCCAACCTTGAGGGCCAAACTTTCTACGTTCGGCAACAACAGCATGAAAATAACATAACGAAAACAGAATGACTTTAAATTCGGCTTCCTTTCCACATTGCTCCAAAGTTTCTTGGTTAAAATTAGAAAGGGCTTTGTGTAGGTTAGCTTGCATGCCGGTAGGTGGTTCGTTGGTTATCTTTATAGAAGATTCGAGTATACCCTATAAAATAGATCAATTTAGGATAATTTTATAGTATCTAGAATGTTTGATTACTTGTGGTATAATGTGTGCTTCGGGCGTTGCCGCCGGTTCGGCACTCATAAACACCCTGTAATTGCTATGAGAACTTTCGGCATAGTGTTCAATCTTTTTTTCTAACGCTGGTAACCATTTTCTAACTAAATGAATGTTTTGTAAAATTACCCAGTGACCTTTTTGCGCAGCAACATCCATCGCTTGTTCCGCAACAATTTCTTGTCCTTGTCCCAAAGACACGTTATGAAAATTTTGACTATCAGTGGTATAACCAATTTTTTCTCCTAATGTTTCAACATCTTTTAACGGATTAACGCCTGGTGATAGTATAAAAAAAATAGGGGTCGAAGGACTAGTCTCCTCAAATGATTTCTCAAACTCCATCGTCTTATTATCTACGTATTTGGATCCAAGTTTTTCTTCAATAAACGTTGCAACGGCGTACGTCATACGATCAGGGCGTAGAGCTCTTATCATACATAACCTTTGAAGCGCGGTTTTGTTTTTCCACTCTTGAGGAAACTTTTCTCTTTCTGGACACTCACTTTCTACCAATTTTTTCCAACGTTTTGGTGAAATCTCGATGTCTCTGTCTAAATTTCGAAATTCATCTTTTGACGCTAAACTACATATTCCTCCCCAACTAAAATTTGATAAAAAATCAACTGGACTTGTAACGTGTGGTTTTATTGGAAATCGTAATAAAAAATCTAAATCTGCAACTGATATTTCTTCGCTCATTAATAAAATCTACAAATGAAGTGTTGTGAAAGCGTTTTGACTCTTAAAGTACTTACTTGAAATGTCATTTGAGATGCAAAAATTAATTTGTCGCATTCGAATAGTCCTCTTGATGTATACTGGAAAACTGAGAACGATATACAGTCGATTAGGTTATTAACGCGCATTGCTACGTCGTCTGACTGAAGAGCTCTAGCAATTGCTTTTTGAAACACAACGCTGAAAGCCTATTTTGTGCTTAGTTTAAGTCGACGTCTTAAAAGCTAAGCGTACCTTTAGCGAAAATTGGTATATGGGATTTATAGTGTTTAGTTCATTTAGAATAAAGTAAAGTAAGCTGGCTCTAGCAGCAGCTGGTCGATAGTATTCTCTAGCTTGGTCAATTTCATGAGAGGTCGTTTTTGCTTCGATAACTTTTTGTTCAATTTCAGCAGCCGTGCGTTTCGTTGTTTCGAGGTTTTCGACTAAACTGGTATCGCCCAATAAATTGCCACCAGCAGATGACAATCGAGAAAGTAAATCATCTTCTAAAGATTTCAGCATTATTTTAAAATCATTTTGTTGCTTTGTTAGTTCAGCCTAAATTTAACACAACGTTAAGACTAGTAAGATATGCGATAACTCACCTTCAATTCTTCTAAATCTGGACGCTCCGCTTTTACTACTTCTGCTAGGAGTTGATCCTCTAACCCGTCCCTGGTAACAGTAAAGTTAATTAAAGTTGCTTGAGCTTGCATTTCAGGTTTATAGTGTGGGTTTGCTAATTTTGTTTGAAGATACAGTTGAAAACTAGGATTATACTCTATTTCCTTGTCTCCAATTTTTATTGCCCTAAAATTTTTAATGCATCAACAGTCTCAATAACTTAATTTACATACTTTCCTTTTTTAATTAAATTGCGTCCCAATAATGTGTCCAAAACGGGGTCCAAATTTTCTCCTATGTTTTCAACTAATACGGTGGCTCCTGTCGATATTGCTTTTTCCATGGTGTCTAAATAACCTTTTTGCCCTAACCGAATAACAATAAGATGTTCTCCATACTTTTGTCTGATCCATTTAACTCCTTGTAATTGCGGGTCTATTATTAATGGCCAACGGTCAGAGTTAGTTAAAATAGTTGCATTTTCTGTAGACATTCGGTCACTTGGTAATCCTTCATTCTGCCATTTTGCTATTTGAGTGTCATCCGTAAGAAGCGTTAAAGGATCGAGCCCTTCAGTTATTGGGATTGGAGGCTACAAAACAATTTATAAATAAATAACTGAAACTTGGAAGTAAGTACTCACGTCTAAGTTTTTCAGATAAGGCAACCATATTTTGTAGAGCAAATCCTGGCGATACTGTTTAGTAAAACAACCAACGTAGGAAATGAAAGCAGTGATGAGAAGAACGTCTCCCGGGAGCATTGTTCCTTGCAGAGTAAAACTAAAAAAAATGTTTAAATGGTTTTTGTTTTAGAACACATACTTATTAACAGCTTCGGCCCATCTAACGTTTTCACTTGCTAATCCACCGACTAAGCGATTTGCCAAAGCTATAGTCGCATTTGTGGCATCTGCTTCTTGTTGGCATTTCAGTTTTTCGGCAGTTGCTTGTTCAAAATCGGCAGTTAACTTTGCCAATTGTTCCTCTAAAGACTAAAAACAACTTAAATCCATCTTTGAAGCAACAAAATTACTTACAGCAACTTTCTTTTTAATAGTACTTAATCTTTCTTGAGCAGTTGCTAATTCCGCATTTGCCTGAGCGAGGGCTTTACGCTTTGGCTCCACGTCACAATACACCTCATAAAACTTTATGATATTAATCACCCAAGCGCACAATCCAGCTGCAGCTGCAGATTTTGAACGAATAAACTCTGGATCAAATTCCGGATCTTTCAGATATGGCTCAATCGCTTTAATGATTTCTTGGTGTATATTTTCTTTATCGTAATTGATTAACGAATCCAAAAAAGTGTCAACTTTTGCCATTACGAGCTAAAATGCATATTTTATAACGAATTAATTTGTAAAAAAAAGTATTACTTTTGCCGCTTTCCAACTTCTATCTTTTGGAATTTTAGAAGCAGGTGCTAGAAGTACCATAACTGCTGCTGTTACGTTTGTTACAGCTCCAGGTGGAGAACCAAAAGACTTTAATTCGGTTAAATTAGCTTTATTTAATGTGTTAAGCGCTTCTTGTGCTGCTAAAAGAGCAGGTTCCGCTTTTACTAAATCTTCTTCGCAATCTCTTTGTTTTTGACTGACTTCATCGGCTATTATACCTACTTTAATTTCTTCGTCCCCGGCTAAGGATTTTTCTATTGAAACTTTTGAAGTCTCCACTTGAACAATAGCAATTAGCGTATCAGCCGCATCGTTTTTTTGTTGTAGTTCTACTTCTTGAATTGCTAATTTTACTTTTAAATCTTCAACTTGAGCAGCCGTTGTTCTTAATTTATCTAAACCGTTTTCAAGGCGAGCAATATTTTTCTTAAGTTCTGCTGACTTTAGCCGCAACAACTTTGAATATAAACTTATCTGTTCTAAATAAGACTTTGGCGTTGTGTAATTGTACCTACGTTCGTTCTGTAAAAATTGCTTTGAAATTGTGTTAACCGATGAATGCGTATTGGCCATAAATTTAGAAACGGGGTCATGTAATGACACGGGAAGCACTTCGAGTTCTTGGAGAAACTTAATAGACACTGAAACTAAAGCTTCTTGTGGCCACTCGTGAAACCAATTCATTTGGGCACAGTTGACTATAGCTGGAAATTTTCTTCCTCTAACTCTAAGAGTAGATCCTACAGGCGAAAAACATAAGACTATTTTTAACTGCCGTTTCACACGATCGAGAAAAAATTTCCAGCAATTTTCTCGCGTATCTAAAATTCCAGCACCTTTAACTTCGTTACGAACACCAGATATTATATTTTCCACTTCATCTTCTGGAAACATGTCGGAAACTTCTCCGGAAGCTAGCATATCGTTTATGAGTACCAGAAATTGTTCATTTGGTACTTGGGCGTCTGTCATTAAAAACATTATACCTACATTTTTCAGTCCAGATTTTAAATAGAGACCACTCAATTCCTTTCTTAGGTCTGTGACACCGTAACCTTTTTTTAATTGAATTTGGCACACTTCTAATGAAGATATAAAAGCGGCCAGGCGTGATAAAGATTGTTTTCCGCTACCTCCGACTCCTACAAGTAGCGCACTTCCGCGTGGAGACTCCAAAATCCGATTTATTCTAAAAGTGGTATAGTACAAAATTATCGCGTATTTTTAAGTAGGTTTTTACCGACACACGTGCATCATGGCATCTTCAAATAATACCAAATTCATTGCTGCAACTAAATCATTGTAACTTGCCATAGCTTCTGCTAGAAGTTTGTTGAGCTGTGACCATTTTTTGATTGGCATATATTTGGGTTCCCCAATTCCACCAGCAAAATGACAATAAATATTAGGTTTTTCAAATACAGTCGATTCGTCTATTTCTTCAAAATTCTTTTTAAAAGTATCCATTTGAGTTTTAAAGAAAGCGTCACTATCTTTTTCTTCAGTCAGTTTATCTCCATACACTCTTTGACTTTCATGAATCCACAAACGAACTATATCATGGGGTTGATTCAAACAGTCACCAGTGCTAAATAATAATCCCTAAAATGTATAGGTAATTGTGTAAAATAATCAATTAATTCTAAAAACCGTTACCTGGAAAATGTTTGATAAATCTCGCAGATTAAAGATATAATGAAACTTAATTGCGGTTGGCAAGAATATTTGCGATACTTTGTGGTGCAGCGCTACTGTTGCATTAACAATGTTATCAGAAAGTTTAACAAAGAATGACGGTATTTTGTATTCGGGATTAGAAAGATGCTGCATCAAAATGGCTTGGTAAATTGTTTGCAACGCTTCAGATCCTGGAAAGCTAACTGCGAATACGTAAAAATGTCTTTGAAGTCTAGGATTGATTGTAAAACTACCAGCAGTAGGGTTCATACAAGAAACATATTGACAGTTATGGATGTCTTTTAAAGTTAACCTACTGCGGTCGTACCAATGGTTGTAGTCTAAATGCTGGCGGATGATAGTATGCGGCTGAACGGTTCCATAAGAATCCACTTCGGGCATGTTCATATCATCAATAAAATAGATTAGAGTTTTATTACCAGGTGGTCCATAGTTTCGACCTGCTTTTTTTTCTAACGGTTTTTCTAAGATTTTTTGAAGCATTTCCGACGTAGTGTAAAAATTAAAAGGAATTGTACACAGTGCATAGTTTTCTGGCAACGAACTTAATTTTTCATTTACTAAGACAGTTTTACCTACTCCTGCATTGCCAATTAACATAACTGGATGACGACGTTCCATTAGTAAGTCCAAAAAAAACTTTAATCGAACTGATTCTGCCGTATGTACCAGAACAGCCTACAAAAACTTAGTCTTTAACAAAAAATTATTTTTTTTATTGTTACTTGTAATGGAATTTCCGAATCTAGTTCAAAACGTCCTAGACGTTCGGTCCAAGAAAGAAATTGTTTTGTTTCGGTATCAATGTAATAGTCAAAAACGGTACCTCCAGCTGGAAATTTAACATTTTTAAATTCGTTAACCCACCATTTTGTGAATTCAACACGATAGTCCGTTGCCTAAGAAAATACCCAATTATCTAATTCATAAGATAGACGTCGTTTACCTGTTCTTGAAACATAGCAGAACCAAATGCCCAAACGCAACTAAACACAAAATAAAGTTCGTACCATTCTTTTGGACATTCGGGTGGAGTGTTAACGGGCGTTAACAAACAATCTAGTAGATGGCATAGCATCTGTATGTGAGAAATTTCAACAATTGGAGTAATCTTTTTAAATCTTGTTTTAATATTTTCCAAGCAAATAGGAATGTATTTGTCGAAAAGTACAATAAGATTTGATTTTTCTGCGTTACTAGTACGCGTTTCCAACCAACTCGTTACAAACCTAAATCAATATATTGTATTAACAAGGATAAAAGAAATATACTTACGGATTCCATCCTAAATCTTGAGGGTTAATGTAAAGAATACCCGCTCTAGAAACAGTAGCAGGTGTTGCAGTTCTCAAATTTGATATTTCAAAAAGTAGTCGCATCGTCGGGGTCAGTGCAATGCGTTCATTGCTAGCTAATGTTAAAACTTTGTTGTCATCCATTACGGTGTTTAAAGACTCTATCCACATTGGGTCAATATCTCCGTCTAAGATGATCCATTTTGGATGATCGTTTAGTAAATTCGCTTGGTCACGCATTAGAACAGAAAATAAACCATCTTTCCATTCACGCGTAGCAGGATTAATAATTCCAAAAAGTTCGTCGTTGGTAACAGCTTTTGGATTTAAATCGTTGTATACCGGTTTGCGTCTAATATTTTGATAAGTTTTAAAAAGAGTTTTCCAAACTTGTGTTTTTCCAGTACCCGCGTTTCCCACAGTAAACACCGAGTGACGCACTTCTAAAAGTTCTTCCAACTGGACTACCTAAAATCATCGTGGTCGTTTTTTTACAAGATAAATGAATACAAACTTTTAAAATAAAATTGTCTTCCGGTTGCAAACCCAAATCCATTGCAGCTTGTTTAACAGTTCTCTCAAATTCGGCATCACGTTTTCGGGGTACTTCTAGCGCTGGGAATAAATCGCCTATAAGTCCCATGAATACGGGAAAATCCTCTGTTACAATTTTCGGAATATTAAAGTCTCTTAAAGCCCGCATTAAAACTTCTTCTTCTGGTCGTCCCGGATCTCCACGCTACAACTCCAAACTATATCCGTGCAAAGAAAAATGTATAAATTTACCTTTAAAGATCCAGCAACGACCAAAACAGATTTGATGGCTCTTAATCCCCAATCATAATGATCTTGTTTGGATAACAATTCTTTACACAAAGTATAGAGAGTTATAAATTTTCGTCCCAAAATTTTCGCTTCCTGAAAACCTTCAGCTACTAGCATAATTTCGCAGATTAATTCAAAATCTGGCACCACCATAGCACAAGGTCTAAAAAATAATATTTAAAATGGTTTAGAACACAATGACATTAATCGACCTAAATTGTGCCTTTAAATTTTCTGGTAGTTCCGTTCGTCCAGCATAGCCTGGGTTCATGGTAATGAACAGACCAACCGAAGATGTTAAAGGAATTTGTTCTCCCATAAAATTAAAAACTTTTTTTTTGTTTCTAATTGCATCTAAAACGCATTTAACTTGAACGGCCACTACTGAAAGGACTTCAACCGAAATCCGGTTAAATTCATCAAAACAACCCCAAGCTCCTGTTTGCGCCAAACCTTTATATATGTTCCCACAAGACTAAACATTTTGATTAAAATTAGTGGGGGTAATTTGTACGATGTTACCTTATAATCCATTTGCTCAGAACAGTTGAAGACGTATACCATAATGCCTAACGCACGTCCTAAATCTTTAGTTGTTTCAGTTTTTCCAGTACCTGCTGGACCTGCAGGGCCTCCGCCCATAATAAGATGTAACGATTGCGTTAGAGTTATGTAGCAACGATCTGTCAGAGGAGTGATTACTAATCTTGGATTGTTTCCTAAGTATTCGTAGCTATATCGAAATTGTGCATCACAAATGTTGGCAAAACAGTGTTTTTCTTTTTCGTCCCATCTATGTCTCAATTGCGATACCCATTGAAAAGCAGACGCGCTGTCTATTTTCATTTGTATTAATTTACTAACTACGTCTCTAGAGTGAACGTCAATTGTACAGATAGTCATAATTTTTTGTCTGTCTTGCTTATTTAAATCACCAATTAGTAATGTAATTAACGTACTTAGCTGAGATACTTGTTTTTTGTAATAATCTCTCATAGCATTATCGTATCCTTCTTCCACTCTCGAAAAAGCTATGTTTACTTCCGCCGTCCACCAAATTTGTGTGCCGCATAAAGAAACTTGAGCAGGGTAATCAAAAAGCCATTGATCACGAGATTTTTCTTCGTAAGCAACGGTACCTTCTCCCATGTAATGTTGTATAGTAAATCGCATACAATCTTGTAAACGATTTAACCACACCTCTACCTAAAACAATACGATGTAATACTATTTAATATTAATGGAATGTACTTACAGCTCCGTTACAGTCACATTCACACCCAAAAACCACATATTCACCATCTTTAGCATACATTCCTTTAATAACGTTCTGAAGACTACCATCTTCGTTTTCGATAAAGTGAAGGCGAGCAATAGAATCAAATAATTTAGTTAAATGTTTGCAAACCATTTGTGGCTGATTTCCATTTGAAAGAATATCTAACAGATCAGCCGATGATACAAAATAGAAACGCGGGAAAGCTAACCGTTTTGTTTCAAGATAAACAGCTAAAGCCTTTTCGCAAAGAATTAGATTTTTCTGCAGACTATCTAAACTCGGTAATAGTCCATTCTTATTTGTGGAATCAACGACGTTTGGAGTTTTTGCCATTTCCGTCATTAATTCTTTAAAGTCTTTGTCGATTTGATCAAATCTAGTCGAATCTTCAGGCAGTTGTTTTCGTATATCTTCGGAACTCATGAAAATTGATTCAAGATGCATCCAAGTTCTTTGTACCTCAAACCACAAAGATATAACTTGATCCGCTATGCTTAGTTTGGTTTGCCAAGTAGATACTTCTTCTAGAAAGTGTGCAATAAACTTAGATGTGATTAAATTTTGAAGTTGAACTTGATTTTCTTCTAAAGTTTCTATTAGCTCTTCGCTGGCTCTAAGTAAGGTACATCCAGTACGGACGTGTATTTCTTGCTCAAATTCCATGGTAGACCAAGTAGAATCTAAGTCTCGTAGTATTTTTTCCATTGACATTTCTTTTACTGCTTTATCAACAATGTTCTTTACTTCGTCTTCACATTCGTGTAGATTTAGTAACAATAAATCTGCCAGAGTTGTATTTTCATCCATGACAATACGTGCCTAAAATTGAGAAAACTGTCAAACATCTTAATTGAGTACAGATTTTGAATAAATGCTCGATACTATTTCAGCATTTACTTTTTATTGTGCCCGAGTTAGAAAGCGTGCTGATATTTAGCGTGTACAAAGTAAAAACATCGTGGCTGTATTATTTGACTTACGGTAAACTCCCTTGGTAATGCGGCTAAGTTCTGCAACAGAGTGTGTGGAACATCAATGCTATTTACAAGTGAAGTACGAGTTAAAATAGAAGTGGCAAGTTGATTTCTTTATGTTTAAATGTCTCTTTCTAATTACAGTATGAAGTAGCTTGGTCCAGTTAGTCCCCCAATTTTATTTTTTAAATACTGCTACAGTAAAAGTAAATAAAAAACGGTGGACTGAGGAGTTAGCTCCCGAATTTGTTCGAATTTTTTAACAATTTAAAACTCAACAATTAAAAAAATCACAATGAAATAAAAAAATTATAAAAAAAAACAAAAAAACGAGGAGTTAACCCCCGATTTTGTTTTGATTTTTCAATTAATCTAAATTCGAATCAGGCACAATTAAAAACAATATTAGCACAATTTAGCACAAAACGAGCATAATTACACAAACAAAAAATATGGAAAATAAATGAAAATGAAAACAAGGGGATAATAGTTAAGTTAGTTCTCAGATATGTTTTAATTTTTTTATCAACTTAAAATAATTCAAAAAAATAATAATAGCACAATTGAGCACAAAACGAGCACCATTCAATAAGAAAAAAAATTGTAAAAAAGTATAGTAGGGGTTGGTACCTTGGTACACATGTAAATTTATAATTTGTTTGAATGTTTTTATTAGTTGAAAAAGGATATCAATTGAATTTAATGTAGAATTTAGAACAAAACGAGCATAATTAAGCAAGCAAAAATTATTGCAAAAAAACTGTATAAAGAACGTGGGGCTAATTATCGAATTATAGATTTGTTTAAATTCTTTTATTAGTTTAAAAATGACATCAATTGAATTTAATGTTAGCACAATTAGATAAGCAAAAAATATTGCGCAAATATTCAATAGAAAAAGTGGGACTGAATTAGTCTTTGGGTTTTTTTATAATTTTTTTATTAATTCAAAATTAAACACAATTAAAATAATATCAGTACAATTTATCACAAAACAAGAACTATTAAATAAGAAAAAAAATTGTAGACGTTTCGCGTTTTCACCTAAAATATTTTCTAACTCAAAAAGTATGTTTTTTATTTCAATAATTTTTTTGCAATAGATAAATACATCTATAATCAACACAATATCAAATAATTGGAGGGGTGTTTTTTGATTAAATGAAATTATTGAATTTCAAATTTCAGCCATAACTTTTCACCGTATCCGTCACGCGCCTACGCCTAAAATATTTTCTAACTCAAAAAGTATGTGTTTTAATTTAATAATTTTTTTGCAATAGATAAATAGATCTATAATCAACACAATATCAAATAATTGGAGAGATGTTTTTTGTTTAAAGGAAATTATTCAATTTCAAAGTTCAGCCATAACTTTTCACCGTATCCGTCACGCGCCTACGCCTAAAATATATTCTAACTCAAAAAGTATGTTTTTTATTTCAATAATTTTTTTGCAATGGATAAATAGATCTATAATCAACACAATATCAAATAATTGGAGGGGTGTTTTTTGTTTAAAGGAAATTATTCAATTTTAAAGTTTAGCCATAACTTTTCACCGTATTCGTCACGCGTCATCGCATAAAATATTTTCTAACTCAAAAAGTATGTTTTTTATTTCAATAATTTTTTTGCAATAGATAAATAGATCTATAATCAACACAATATCAAATAATTGGAGGGGTGTTTTTAAAATATTTTCTAACTCAAAAAGTATGTTTCTTATTTCAATAATTTTTTTGCAATAGATAAATAGATCTATAATCAACACAATATCAAATAATTGGAGAGATGTTTTTTGTTTAAAGGAAATTATTCAATTTCAAAGTTCAGCCATAACTTTTCACCGTATCCGTCACGCGCCTACGCCTAAAATATATTCTAACTCAAAAAGTATGTTTTTTATTTCAATAACTTTTTTGCAATACATAAATAGATCTATAATTAACACAATATCAAATAATTGGAGGGGTGTTTTTTGTTTAAAGGAAATTATTAAATATTAAAGTTCAGCCATAACTTTTCACCGTATTCGTCACGCGTCATCGCATAAAATATTTTCTAACTCAAAAAGTATGTTTTTTATTTCAATAATTTTTTTGCAATAGATAAATAGATCTATAATTAACACAATATCAAATAATTGGAGGCGTGTTTTTTGTTAAAAGGAAATTATTGAATTTCAAAGTTCAGCCATAACTTTTCACCGTATTCGTCACGCGTCATCGCATAAAATATTTTCTAACTCAAAAAGTATGTTTTTTATTTCAATAATTTTTTTGCAATAGATAAATAGATCTATAATTAACACAATATCAAATAATTGGAGGGGTGTTTTTAAAATATTTTCTAACTCAAAAAGTATGTTTCTTATTTCAATAATTTTTTTGCAATAGATAAATAGATCTATAATTAACACAATATTAAATAATTGGAGGGGTGTTTTTTTCTTTAAAGGAAATTATTGAATATTAAAGTTCAGCCATAACTTTTCACTGTATTCGTCACGTGTCATCGCATAAAATATTTTCTAACTCAAAAAGTATATTTTTTATTTCAATAATTTTTTGCAATAGATAAATAGATCTATAATTAACACAATATCAAATAATTGGAGGGGTGTTTTTTGTTTAAAGGAAATTATTGAATATTAAAGTTCAGCCATAACTTTTCACCGTATTCGTCACGCGCCTACGCCTAAAATATTTTCTAACTCAAAAACTATGTTTTTTATTTCAATAATTTTTTTGCAATAGATAAATAGATCTATAATTAACACAATATAAAATAAATTCACACATATTTGCGGAACTATCAGCAGAACATTAAAGAATAAAACAAGAAAAGACACACAAATAAAATTTTACAAGACGATAGCTGTACCAACCCTCTTATACGGTAGTGAAACATGGATAACAACGAAATAATAATAAGCACAATTGAGCAGAATTAGACAAGCAGAAAACAATTTAAAAAACAATGGGTTGGTACACATGTAAATCAATTGATTTGTTTATATTCTTTTATCAATTGAATTTAATGTTACTTAGCACAATTAAATAAGCAGAAAATTGTGTAAATAATTTAATAAATAGTGGATTGGTGGACACGTTAGGCTCTAGATTTTTTTGATTTTTTTTTATTGATTTAAAAATAAGTTTAATCAAATTTAATGTTAGCAATAGTTATCATAAAACAAACACAGTTAGTCGAGTAAAGAATTTTGCAAAAAACTGAATAAGCAGGGCGAGGTTGATGGTTAAGTTAGTTCTAGATTTGTTTTAATTTTTTTACCAATTCAAAACTCAGCACAGTTAAAAATTATAATAATGGCACATTTAAGCATAAAACAAAAAAAAATTGTATAAACGTACGAACACAATTGATTACACTGGAATTTATTTAAAAAATGGAAATGGGGTCCAACTTGACTGAGCTCTATGGAGTCTATCTGTCTAGACTTTAATAATGTGTCGATTCAAAAAGTCTTCAGTAAACTAATTCTAATATTATTGCCTAAATTGCAGTTAAAATTACATTGTTTTATTTTATTTATCTTATGATAAAGAATGCAGCCGAAACGAGCTTTCACACACCCCATAATATCAGTTAGTCATCAGTCATTCCCACGGGTTTTGTTTTAGTTGTGCAAGGTAAACTATATTAATTGATAATGTAAATCAAGGACAATTTTATCCTAGGTACATTTTGTTCTTGCGTATAAACAAAAAAAATTGGAAACATCTACCTACTATTGCTACTAAATGCAATAGCAAATTTGAAGATGAGAAGATAAAACTAAAAATGTTTCTTGCCACTTCTACTTTTTTCTTTATATGCACACTTAACAATAAATAATTTTTACAAGTAAAAACAGCACTATCAATAGTACCTTTGGTAGTACTGTTGAGGTAAACGTGGGTTAAAGCAACTATATTTTTTGGTACTAAGTAGACAGTACCAAAATGTTAGTACGCTTATTGTCTAAGACAAGCATTTAAACGTATTTTTGAATCATAATCCACAGCAAATAAAACGTTAATTTTACAAACTTTTAGAGATTCTTGTAATTTGACCTGGTACTTTTATATACATATGTACATATTTACAAGTTCTCTAAAAACGGCACTACTGTTACCTTAGTCGATGTCATCAGTTGGTCCCAATGCCTCTCCCTAATAGCGGGGTTTTGTAGTTCACCAACGGCACGCAACGATGTTAACGTGTTTTTGACTGTAGCTTCTAAACCATTGTAAGTGTCCCAGGTACGCATCTCTTTGTCCAACATTTTGACTTCTTTTGCAAATTTTTTGCATTCGATATCCATATTCTCTACATCGATTTTGCGCCAAGGTGTAGTTTTCCAATCATCAACGCATGTATGAACCGTATGAATATAATCCCAAAGTTGCTGAAACGGTTAATTACAAATCGTTTTACCACTACAAAATTTTACCTTTAGCATTCTTAATTCTTTTCGACATTGCTTTAGCATTTTAAAATCTGGAACAGTTACTTCAAACAAAGACCCCGATTCTTGAATATTACTCATTTCTTTTTCTAACAAGACGATATCCCTATCAATTTGATCCAAAAGATCGTAAGGCTTTTCGCAATCATACTGAAAGAACTGATAGTGTTTAAAATGGTCTCGGTACATTAATATACGAGCGTCAAAGGCAGCAATCTTTTTCCGTACACAAGTTACTTCGGCAGCTTGTAAAGGAGCTACTTGTTGTTTTACTGTAATTGCAATTTTTTTAGTGTTATTCCACTGTTCTGGAAGCTCTTGTAGCAGTACATTAACTTCCTCAGGTATGTCTTGGTCGTAGAATTTCAACAGTTCAATAGTTTCTTTTAAAGGAGCAAACATGTCGTCTGTAGTTTTTTGTCGTTCTTTCACTTTGAGTAAAAATCCCATAACATTAACTAAAGCTCCATAATCACCTTCTACTACAATTTGTTGTAAGCCTTCGTCCGCGGTACGAATAAACGAGCTTAAATCGCAAAGACTGCTAGTGACTGTGTCCACTAAGTGTTGTCGAAACATGTTACCCCATTTTCTTACAGTGTTTAACAAAGCTTGTTTAAAAGGGCGCACATCAATATTAAACCAAGAGTTAAATATTTGAGTAGTTTGCATTTTTTCGATTTCCACGAACAACGCTTCAAAATTATCAATTTGTTCACGAAAATTTTCCATTTTAGGCGCACACGGTGCTGGTGCACACGGATCTTTTAACTGCACTAATTCTAATTCTTCGTTAGTTAATTGTCTGCTATACGTTAAAAATTGTTCCATATAGAAATCCCTATCGTCCAACCATAAATATGAATAGTTTTGAAAGTTATCGCTAAATTCAAAAGCTCTTTGTATAACGTTATCAGTATTTTTTAAAATGTCTTCCTTCATTTCTGTTATATCTACATTTTTTTCAATTTCTTCTTTATAAGTTAGATTTGCAGTAGTTGAAAATCGAGGGACTATTGACGCTATATTTACAATGTCATCTATGAGTTCGTGAATTTGGTTTTTAAAGCTATCGGCAGTGTCAGATTCAAGAGATGGTTCAAATACTATATCTAAATTGCGTAATTGTAACTGGGTTTCAAAAAGTGGCGGTAAGTTGTTGGTGGAATCCATATGCTCGTTGATGTATCCTAAGCTAAATAAAAATTATTTTTGTTACTTTTTGCGTCATCAACTTACCTGCACCCAATTGTTTGATATAAGTAACTCATAACTATTTGATCAACATAATTGACGTAAAATACCCATTTTGGATTATCTTGTTGATTCACCATCTCAAACAGTTCCATGTTCTGCGTGAGAAGAACTCGAATCGATTCAGTAGCTTTCTGAATTTCCGAGTATCGTTTTTTAATTCTTTCTTCTTTTTCGTCTAAACTTAAAACTGTATCTTTTCTATTATCTTTTCTTTCAAACAATGGCTGACGTGCAAACGGTATCAATACGTTTCTTATTTCTGCTAAATTTTCTTGACTTTTTTGTACGTGTTGTTGAACGTTGTCTACCATTGCATGTAGTTGAACCATGTAGTCCCATAAACCTATGAAGCATTTTATCATGCAATAAATAAAAGATGTGAAAATATAAATAAAAATTATGTTAGACTATGTAAAACACAAAATCGAGTTTATAAAATACCATAGCTACGCCAAATTCAGAAACCTGATAAAGACAAAAAAATTAAAGCAAAAAAAAATGTTTGTAGCAGGTGAAACTTTAAGACAAGATTTTTTCAAAACTGCCATTTGAAAACCGTTCTAGAACTGGTGCTTGATAGTGAAGTTTAAGAACATTTATTACAAATTAATAATGTAACGAATTTAAAGGTGTATATATTTTTTACTATTTACACGATTATTGATTACCATAGACCTGACTAAGAACACAATGCAAAATAAACATTTATATATCACTGTCACAAAATACCGTCCGCGTATAAGATTTACTTTTATTTATCTACACTTTTTATTTATACTGGCACGCGCGTTAAACACTTATTTATTTAGACCGTCAGATTCTACTTAAAACTTCTGACTAGACTAAACTCCAACTTTCTTTGAACTTTTTGTAGTCTAATCTTAACCAGGACTAGAACATTCTATCTATTTCGGTAATGGTTTTGAATGATTAAGACTGTTTTGTCTTAGAACAGAAAGTTTAACTCAGTGCCGATAGAATAAGTCTTGTAGATAACAGCAGCTTTCTCCAATTTCGCAACTTCCTTTAGTATAGAAGTAGCTGTCAACCGCCTAATGTTCTACTTGTATGGTTACTGCAGACCAACACTTAGACGGCTGTTCCTCAGTAGACGACCTCTAACATATTTTGAACTGTCCTCTAATGCAGTTGATGTAAGGCGCAACTAAGTTTGGGTATTGCTAATTTGTTAATGTAATGGAACTCCATTTCTCTTTTGAGTTTCCATAATGCCAGCCATAAAATCTCGTATAATGGTTTTGCTCATGAGCAGTTCTTAGCTGCTAGATAGAAAATCAAACGTTAATCATCACGTAGTTTTAAAACTTTCCCGACGGTCGTTTGCTGTCTTCTTAGTTTTTCCAACCGTCTAAACTTCTTAAATACTTCCGCAATGTTTCTGACATTTTAAGGTTTTTACTCGTAATCTTTTTGTGTTTGGAATAGGCATTGCGGCTTCTGGCTCGTAACTCCGAATCTAGCTTTTCTATCACCTTCGTATATGCGTCAATGTAATATTGACTTGATTTTTGGTTCTGCTTGTTATTACTCTTGTTCGGACTTAGTTTTGAGCAATGCTGCTATCGCCAGTAAACGATGCTAGCATTTTCATCAACTTGAAGCAGAAATTTTTGTTTCTGGCGACGTGACGCAGTGAATAGATGATCGATGTGCGATTAAGAACTAGTGCAAGTACTGGTCCTAGTCTCTTTGATGTTCAGACACCGTTTTGGTTAAGTTCTTTTCCATAGTTTGATTCATGCGTTCAACCATGCAATCAGATTGAAATAAAGCAAACTCAAAGTTACAGCCTTGATGGGAATGTAATTCCAAAAGAACTCTAAACAGACAACAATACTCGTTTAGCAAAACGTTTGCGACTGTTGCTGCCTCCTGATTTAGCTCTGCGTTTTTTTACTGGATCGTTTTCGGATGCGCAGACCGTAAACTTACGGCAACATTCCATGACGTTTTTTTTTTGTAGTTCACTAAATTTAATTTTTATTGTAACTTCTTTAATGTCTTTTACATGCAAAAATCTTCTCCTCTCAATGTACCATTGAGCAAATGGTGCAACACTTCTAACACTTGACTCTTCGGCACTATCAATTGCAGTTCATTTTCCGTTCTTCGGCACTTTTTAGGTATCCTTTAAGAAGACCGTCTTCTACTCTCAAAGAGTTTGACTGCGCCTAGTTTGCTTTAATGTTTCTGCATAAAGCTCTTGCTTTTTCCGAAAATGGTGGACGGCCGTTTGATTTCTAGTTCAAAAGTAATGTTAATTTGGAATCTGCTGCACATGGTTTCTGTGACAAGGTACACAAAAGTGCAGTAGACATTTTAATGCGACATGGTCAGCCCTTATTAAAAATTTGCGTCTATACAAGTATTTCTTAATCTTGCAAATTTTCCATCTTTTCTTGGATAACTTAAAATCAGCGAAGTGACTAGAGCCTGTTGCAGTTAACGCAAAGCGTCTTTTTTGCATCTAAATTCTGTTCTTTCTTTGATTAAATTTGTCAAAGGCAATATTGGCACAAATCGTTTATAGTAGGTGCTTAAAATTGCGAATCTGATGCTTGTTGATTGATCTTGACCATGCGTGCACTGCTCGGTCTTGGTTTGAGTCAGTTTTTACTCTATTTTTAGAGACGACGTAGCCAAAATATTGCACTTTTTTCTTAAAAACGCGACACTTCTTTGTCTTCAGTTCTAAATTTGCCCACGTAGTCGTTGGAACACTCCCTTCAGGTTTTTCAAATGTTCATCAAACAACCTTCCAACTACAATCACATCATTTAGATAAACCAGGTAGGTTTTCTAAGACAGTCTTCACATGATAGTTTCCATCAGATAGTCGAACGTCGCAGGAGCATTACACAAGCTAAATAGCATAACAGTAAACTGTCACAAACCAGTGTCAATCGTAAACGTTGTTTACGTTGTTGGAATTCACGCATCTTACAATTTGAAATACTGGTTTATCATGGTCTTCTTTGTCAACGTTACTGAATCTGAGTTAAAATTCAAAATCTTTACTGGCATTGTGCTTTTCACTCGTAGTAATGTTTTGCCAACTAATAGTTCCTTCTCAACAAAGTCGCATTGGTTGAATAGCGCGAGTTTAGACTTCTTAGAGATTTTCATCCAGGCGTACTACCCCCACACGTTTAATCTATCCAGTCATGTCTTTACTAATAAAAATCACACGGCTGTCTTTTCTGACATATAAACAAAAATTTCTTCCCTTTTAATTTCAAGGACATTATTTTTTATGTTTAAATGGAATCTATACTTCTTTATAACGTTTATTCTCATTCTTCATTTCCCAACCAATGGTTAATTTTGTAATAGCAAAGTTTTTAACGGCCGTATTCTATACTTTATACTATAAGATTTTGATAACGTTTTGGTAATTGCAAACCTCCATTCTTCTTCAATAAATAAATTTAAGAGAACATAAAAATTATCAAACATCACAATATCTTTAATGGTGACCATGGTTTTGAGCTGTCTTTTCTTTGGTTCTTGGTCATTATTTTTTTATCCTTGTCGACGGCACCTAATTAAAGCCGCGTTTAACCAGCTGCGACAATACTTCTTCTTTATATACGAAGACGACTTCTTAAATGACTTTCATGGAGTTTAAATTATGGTTTTGTTCACAAGTTGATTATCTAACTCTGTAGTGCTACTTTGTTAGATTGTCGTTTGCTTTTTCAAGTTCATCGTTTTTGTTCGTACTTGTTTAGAGTCTAGAATCTGGTTTTGTTCACAAGTTGATTACTTAACTTAGATTGTTAGTTAGATTACGGTTGCTTGTTCAAGTTCTTCGGTTTTTTCTCGAGCCCCGATGAAGCCCCTAACAAACGTGGGCAAAATGTTGGCAACTTCGGTTGCAACAATGACACGGTTCAAACCCGGAAGACGTTCTCTTCTTAATGCAATGGTTACTTTTACTTGTCCGTAAGTAGATATTTCTTTGCCAGTCGCCGTTCGATGTCGGGCTGTTACTGGTGGTGTCTTTTAATTTTCTAATAAGATGGTTTTCGTCGCTTTTGTGTAGATCAGTAATTGAGCTCTTTGTCAATAAATCTTTTCATCAAAGTAAATGAATGACTAAACAAGATTAACTTTTGTCTTTTTTGGGAACTTTTAATTGTTTTTCTTGTCTGCTTCTTAGGTTCAGTACCAGTAGTAGTTCGAAAGCTTTTAGAGCCTCGGACGCACATACAATTTAGAGCCCTTTCTCCCATACGGACACGCATCTATCCACCTAATGTTTCGAGATAGTAAGCACGTACGGGCCCCATGGATGTCGGGCCCTGAGCGTGCGCCGTATGCGCCCGTACTGTAAAATGGCACTGTTGTCGTGATTTTGCTTTTCCATAGCATTCCTCGCGCTTTCTTTTTTATACTTTTTTGTGTTTTTACAGATCTTTTGACAGCACAACGGCGTTTATGATTGACTCAGTGCGATGCTTGTTTTGCTGCTTCAAACACTAAGACATGCGTTAAACCGTCATTTAACGTCCTAGGTCGAGCTAGCCGTAGAGTCAACTGTCTTTCGTTGTCTTGAAGTCCGTCTACAAAAAAAGCTTGTATAAACAATTATTCAGAAAGCAATATGGCGCCGTAAGATACGAATGTCGTGTTAGCTTCAAACTCTTGAAGGTTCTCTGTAGCTGTTTCAACTCGCTTTTCTATTTCAAATTGATATAGTTGTTGCAAATGGCCATCTCCATTGTTCTTTTCTAGACGTGAAATTAACAATTCGTAATTTTCTTGGAGGTGACCAGAAACAATTTGTAAAATTTAAAGTGTTACCTCCACGTAAGGCTATCATTAGGGACGTTGCTTTCTGTTTGTAGTATGTTGACCGAGAAACTTTTTTACGAAAATTTAGAGGTAGTACTGCTTCAAACGTATAAATGAATTCTTTTTGATGTTTCATTAGCAACTTTTAAAGCAGCTTAATTTTTTCGCTTAATTTGTTTTTAAATTTGTTGCACATTTCTTCTTTTAAATTTAAAATAACAGGTATGTAAATATGAAACTAAAATTTACCAATAGATAACCAATGTAGTTGCCGTCAAATGGCGAAATATACGCTATTTTCTTTTTCTGACATCTGACAAAAATTTTTAACTCTTTACAATACAGTACACTTTGTAATAGCGTTGAGTAGCATGTCGAGTTTTGTATCTGTAGGGGAGAGTGGGTAGGAATGGGACGCAGGTGGAATGGGACATCCGTGATTGCTACAATTATATGTTCAGTTATTAGGTTTATGTATATTTTCATAGGTATGCTTGTTGTGCCTCCTGTATATGCATGTAGGTTAGCAAACCAAAAATGCCGCTTATAAAATTGTGGGAAATTTAAACTTTTGAACGGTCTGTGCAGGAGGAATGGGGCCATTTAAATGCAGTAGGAATCGGACAGTCCCATTCTACCTGCTAGTGTAATGTAAGTTTAAACAGAGGTATAAACAAATAATTTTCTTTTGCAGTCTCCACAATGGGTAGAATTTGGGTGCGTAAAACTAACAGAGAACGAGTAACTGAAGATCAACTGAAAAATGCAATCGAAGAAGTTAGGAAGGGTAGTTCCATTAGATGCGTTTAACATCCTAAAATCATCATTAGTGCGTCAAAACCATTAAACAATATTGCTGAATATAAGTACAATCCCAATGTCGCTGTTAAGCAAGTGTTTAGCAAGCAACAGAAGGAAATGGTTTGTGAATATTTAAAAACTGCATCTAAAATGCATTATGGTCTCAGCACAAAACAAGTGAAGAAACTTGCTTATCAGTATGCTGTCGCATTGAAACTTGAATTACCTCGTAAGTGGGAAGAAAACAAAGAAGCTGGAAAGGAATGGTTATTCGGTTTTATGCGCAGAAATCCCACCCTTTCTATTCGTGCTCCTGAAGCTACCAGCCTAAGCCGCTCTACTAGCTTCAACGAGAAGAACGTAGAAGACTTTTTTTCTAACGTCAAGACATTATACCATCGTCATACGTTTAGGGCTGATTTGATATGGAACTGTGATGAAACGGCCTTAACAACAGTGCACAAGCCTCCTAAAATCATTGGCGAAAAGGGTGCTAAACAAATTGGACAAGTGACTTCGGCAGAGCGTGGTCAGCTGATTACCCTATGTTGTTTTGTTAATGCTACGGGGAACACAGTTCCACCAGCTTTCGTCTTTCCTAGGGTGAATTTTAAAGATTTCATGATTCACGGTGCGCCACCTGGGAGTCTCGGTTTGTCACACAAAAGTGGATGGATGACCTCAGACAATTTTTTATTGGCTCTTAGACATTTCATTAAACATGTGAAATGCAATCGAGATGAACCTGTGGTGCTTTTTTTAGACAATCACGATAAGCATGTCAACGTGAATGTGATACAGGCAGTCAAAGATAATGGAGTATTGCTTATAACTTTTCCCCCTCACTGGAGTCACCGCCTTCAACCACTAGATGTTTCCGTTTATGGACCATTCAAGGCTAGATACAATCAAGCTTGTGATAACTGAATGGTTGCTAACCCCGGAAAGACTCTAACGATATATAATATAGCTTTATTTATTATAGCTTATAACTTGGTGGATCTGCATTTAACAGTGCTTGTACAAAAGACAATATTATAAAAGGGTTTCAGAAAACAGGCATATGTCCCTATAATCCCAGTGTATTTTCAAAAGACGATTTTTTGATGGCATATGTAACAGATCGTCCGCTTAATGAAAATGAACAAGAAAATGCCACTACTTTTGTAGATAAAGATTCTTAGTCTTGCCAAATAAATTTACCAAGCACTTCGACCTCAACTTGTTCAGAGGTGAGTAAATGTAGGTACACGACTTTCAAAACTTCATCAAACCATTGTTCTTTTTCTTTAGCAGGTGTTAACACCAGGACATATCATGCCTTATCCGAAGGCTCCTCCTCGTAAATTTAAACAATGCCGAAAGCGTGGAAAAACCCGAATATTAACTGATACGCCGGAGAAGGAAGAGAGCTCCACAACAACAAGATAAGCAAGCAAGAGTTGCAGAAGATTGAACAATGCAAAAAAAGGTGTATATATTCTAGTAATATTATCCTCAATAACAATAACCGAAAAAAAGATGCGTTTACAGAAGATTCAGATAATTCAAGTGAGAGTATGCCAGATTTGCGTGATTCCTCTGGCGATGAAAATTTAAATTTTGACCAAGAGGATGACTTTGATTTTGACATCAATAATATCACAGTTGGAGATTTTGTTTTATGTAAGTTTCTAGGTAAGAAACAGGTTGTTCACTACGCTGCTAGAGTCAATACCCTAACAAGAGAAGAGATTGAAGTTCGCTTTCTTAGAAGAAAGGGAACTTCATCAAAGTTTGTATTTCCAACCGAAGAAGATAGCAGTAGAATTCCAAAAAACGACGTTGTCTACCATCCCCACAATGTTTTGGGGGAACACAAAGGACTTCGTCCATTTTGTATTTTGAAATCAATTTTGATTTGTTTAAGAATGTACGTTGACTTCAACATTTGTTATACCTACCTAATACATTGGTTTAGATCGATAACGCCATTTTTATTTTCTATTGCATTTCTAACCACCTGTCCCATACCCCCTGCCATGTGTCCCATTCCAACTGCCTATCAGGAGGTTTGGGACATTTGTCCGAAAATTTTCTTTTTTTTTTAATATTTAAGAACAGAAATCAATGGTTTTGAATAGGTAGACATCTATTAAATACTTCAAATAGTAGTGTCCTAAAATTTCAGATTATACCGAGTACAGAGAACGGTGTAATAGTCATTCAAACGCAAAACGTCCCAAACCTACCCACTCTCTTCTACACTACTATTTGCAGACAGCATTGATTTTTTGTTATAATTTAAAGAAAGCTGCTGCAAAATCGCATCAAATGCTTGTCGAAGCTTACGGTAAGCACGCTCTTGGTAAATCACAGTGCTTTGAGTAATTAAAAAAATTCAAAAATAGAAACTTTGACGTGAGAAACGAAGAACGTCGAAAACCACCGAAAAAGCTTAAAGACAGCAAATTGCAATCATTGTTGGACGAGGATACGCTCAAACTCAACAACAACTTGCGGATTAATTGAATGTAATACGACAAGCCGTCTCCATACGACTCCATGGGAAAGATCCAAAAAATAGGAAAATGTGTTCCACACGAACTGAATGAAAGCCAGCTGGAAAACCGAAAAACCACTTACAAGTTGTGACCGGCGATGAAAACTGGACATGTTTTGCGAATCCTAAGCGTAAAAGATCATTAAGTATCTCCAAACAAACCAGCGACATTGATTTCAAGGCCAAATCGACGAAAGACAATACTCTGTTTGGTAACACTGTAACCGTATACCGTCCGTAAATAAGATTCATTTTTATTTATCTACACTGATACGCTCGTTAAACATTTATTTATTTAGATCGCCAAATTTTACTCCAACTTCTGTCTTTCGAATGATATTTAATGATCTCAAGGCTTTGAGAGGTTTAACTATGTTAGTTTGCATTTTGGACACTTAAAACTACAAAGTGAAATTCAAGGTTGTTTTACATTGTAATATAGACGTAGTTAGACAAAATTTTCGAAAACACAGTACAATGAAAAACGTTACACAATTAAAAAAATTGTAAACTCGTTAGTAAATTCTCAAGCTATTATCCAAATCGCTTTTATGAACGCAAAATTACCAATCAATAGAATTAGTGCGATTATCGTTTATAGATTAATTTTTCAGTGCTATAAATTATAGTAAAAGTAAACTCACGCGAAAAGTAATTGCATCGAATTTATGTTATTGGCAAGTTTTAATAACAGTAAGCCATTTCCTATTTAATGTTGATTTCAAATTTATTTCCTTTTTTATGAGGCACGCTTTTATCTTTAGCACAAATCAGTTTGCTTTATGAATCACTAAATCAAGAAAATGACGTTTGAATAAATATACCTACCAATACTAATTTTTTTACTTGTTTTTTAAACAAACTTTGGACGAAAAACTTTATTTTATTAAATTTATTAATAATTGAAACTTTACATAAAAGTTGTAAATTAAACTGGACCAGTGATTTTTTTGGTCTTGATGATTTTTTTTAGAAAAGTAAACAAAGCTTTGATAACTTTCGTAACAAAATTGACACAATTGCATCTCAAAAAATGTCTTATTAGTATAGAATAATTAACAAACTCAAAATTGTCGAGTTTCTGCTCGATGCTTTAGGTGGAAAATACGGTCTTAATTCTATTTATGCGTTTATTATGTTTAATAGACACGGCGAGAAAAAAAATAAAATCGAAAAAATTTATACTAAAAAGTTTCTCGACGAAACTTTTCAAGCTTCTATAAATTCCTTTGTTGTTACTTATAAAATTTTTAATAATTTAATATATACTAAAAAAATGTGAAAATAATTGTTTTGAAAAATATTTAGCTTTTATTCTATTCCAGAAAAATAAGACAGGTATTTTACCGAAGAAATATAAAAATGTATCAACATTTAATTAGGTTCTGCTTTTAAACTAAAAAAAACATGAAAAAAATGTTAGATTTGAAAAGTTTTTATACATATTTTTCAGCTAATAATAATTAACACTTAATTACACATATAATGATTAATTAGTAGGCTTTGTAAATTTTAAGTATATGATGCATATATGCGTCAAAACATTAAAAAATATGCAGTGAAATATGCACTTTAAAAAACTATTTTATCTGAGTGACAGATATGAAAACGCGTTTTTACACAAGCATAATGTTTATTCACATGATAAATATATAATTTTAACATAATTGTTGATAATTACTGACTACTTAATTGTCTCATAATTTACAAAGTTTTTAAGGCATTGTTGTTACGCTTAGTTAAAACATGATGTGATTTGGCGTTGAGGTGGAAAAGGAAACAAAAAAAGGCATTCCGTTCTTGAACGTACTGGTCACTCGAAATATGGACAACAAATTGAGACATCAAGTATATAGAAAACCGACACATACTGACAGATACCTCAACGCCGAATCACATTATCATCCAGCTCAGAAGTTTGCAGTTCTAAAAACTTTAGTACACAGGGCCAAATCGATCAGTGAACCGAACACGTTAAAGACCGAGCTAGGTCACCTAACAAACGCCTTAATAAAAAACGGTTTCAGACAAGCAGACATATATCGAGCACTTAGCAAACACAGTAAGGAAAAACCAAAGAAGGAGGAACCCGTGGCAACTTTCTTCCTTCCTTACATAAAAGGCTGCACGGATAAAATAGCCAGGATACTTAGAGGGAAAAATATCAAAGTTATCTTAACTGCAACAAATAAAATAGCCGCCAATTTCTCAAAATCAAAAGAAACAAAAGCACCACTCGAGGAACCAGGGGTCTACCACATCCCTTGTTCGTGTGGGCTAGTTTACATAGGACAAACGGGACGCAACATAGCTACCAGATTAAAAGAACATAAGGCGGATACAAAGAAACATAACACAAGATCTGCTGTTGCGGAACACTTTAGACACCGGTCACACGATAAAATTTGAAGAGGCAACAATGTTGGCTAAATCCCAAAACTTCTCGCCTAGACTATACAAGGAAGCCATTGAACGACAATTTTAATAGGGATAATGGAATCGATCTAACGCCAATATGGAAAAACATGTTCCGGAAAACTAATGAAACGGAACCGTCACGAACCACTGATCCGAACGGCGTAATATACAGGCTTGTAAAGATCCTATATCGTCAGTTTCAGTTTTTTCTAAAGAAGACAGCGACATGACTGTAGAAACGTCAAACATTGTACATTTTTCAAAATGCGCAAGTTTTCTAAGTTTTATAAATTTTGTGAAAAGTGTAAATATGGAACGCGATTCAAAACCCGAAAATAATTATTTGTTAAAAAATTATGGCCGCGAAAGCCCCAAAAATAAAAATATGCATTTAAATTTGCGATAGCGCACCATAAGTTTCCGGAACAATACACAAAAAAATATTGTTCCTTTCAATTGGATACAAATAGATTCTATAGGAACACCAGATACGTTTACATGACAATACTAAAACGACTCTGATCTGTCAGAAGACGATTAAATTGCGTTTTAGCTGTCAAAAGCGACGATGACTACAAAAAGTAAGATGTTGATCAAGAGGAAGATATAATAATATCTGAAACTGACATAGAATCTGATGACGACGACAATATTCCTCTACGTGAACTGTCGGAGAAATTGAAGTGAGCTTTTGAAGAACTGGAAACCTCATGATAGATCCGAATAAAATACGATTTTAAGAAAATGAAAATATGCTACAAAACTGGGTGGATTTAGGACACTCTATTTAATTTTTCAATTTTGTTTACAAACAAATGTATACCCGAAATAACTTTTCAATGTTCAAAAACTCCCACCTCGACCAGCAAATATTTCAGATCATGAAATAGAATAATTTATAGGAATCTGTTTGTATATGTCCGTTATTCACTTACTTCAAGTAAGACATTACACGTCGCCTCATTTGAGTCATTCAGCAGTGTTTTCTGTTATGACTCGCAACCGATGGGAAGAAATAAAACCTTTTCTTCGTTTTACCAATAATTACAATTGCATACCCCGATGCACAAAAAGACATTATCTGTTGTTCAAAATATATCATTTGCTAAAAAATATTCAAAAAGTTATTTACATATGTAGGGTTACAACCAACGTGATCTAAGATAACATTTTTCAAAAATGAACGTCACAAAAAATTGACTGTTCCCAAAGTATACTCAAATACAATTAGTATATAAGAGGCATGAATTTATTAGATTCTATATAAAATTCTATTGCACCAAAATATGATCCAAGATATTTTACTTGCGAATCTTTTTTGATATGCTAGATATGTTTGGTGGCTGTTATAGAGAAGGCCGAGAAAACGTTTTTCGGTTTTGTACCGTGTCAATGCAGTAACTAAAGTTTCCAACGTTTCGCTCACTTTTTACCAAAGATTCGCTTATTATCATTAAACAAATTTTGTCACACCATGGCAAGGATTTGAGTATGGTTCTTTTTATTAATAAGTGCTTATAATCTACTTACTTTAAGTTTTACGAACAAGCTTCTAGCGCCGGTATGGGTTCTCTTTTATCTCGTGTTGTAGCTAACATTTTTATATAGTTCTTTGAAGCGATTGTAATGGAATTATTGATATTAAAACCTAGAATCTGGTTTAGGTATACTGACAAGTTTATTGTTTGGTCTTATCGTCATCTCAAATTGTCTAGGTTTTTTGATCATTCAAACAATCAACATTCATATATCAATTTTGCCATGAAAATAAAAAATAATAGTTTTCTCCAATTTCTCAACGTTCTTGTGACTCGTAAACTCGATAAACTTTTGGGCCAATCTGTTTATTGCAAACCCATCCATACGAACAGTTATTTTCATGCTTTGTCTCGTCACCATTCTACTCAGAAACGTTCTGTTACCAGATCTTTAATTTATGGCGTTTTCTCTATTTGTCAGCCTGAGTATTTACCCTTCCGATTACCATTGGGTTTTTTTTTGACCCCAGACGTGTTGTTTTTGTTGTCTTTTCTTAAGTTTTTTTTACAACTGTCTAAATAATTTTTTAGCTGAGTTTCTTTCAACAATGTTTAATAATATATAACAAATTTTTCAATTGTTATTGGTTTAGCGACGTAAAAAAAATATTGTCGTTGGGGTCCTATTTGACCCCACTTGGTAACCGACGTTCTAATATGTAATTCTAATATTTTGTCTGCATTTGTCATCTAATCTGCTTGTTTTAACGTGTTTCAACGTGTTATTCGTCTAAATCATGATTACTACCATTCCGTCTTTAGTCATTACATTCGGTGAGTTTGTTCGAATCAGTTGAAAAGTGTGTCTGCTGTGTTATTACATTGGATTGGAAATAGTTTTTGTTGAATTATAGCTTGAAAATATTTGTCTCAGCGTGAAGTAGAAGAAATAGCTAGCAATATTAATTTACTGAATGAAATTGAAGATGAAATTTTATCTGACGATAGTGATGTCGAATTTGAAGAAGTAAGTGTACCTGATGTAAACCCGATTGAAAGTTCGGAAGACGATGACAGTGATGATAATTCGCCCAATAAAAAGATATACTGGTGGGTAAAGATGGTTCCATATGGAAAAAAGATAAGCCTCATGTTAGAAGACGAAATCAGCGAAATATTCTAAAAACACCGCCAGGATTAACAGAATTCAGTGAACATATTTCAACATGCCTAGATGCTTTACATTTATTTATCTCGGAAGACATTATAGACATAATACTTAGAGAAACAAACATTCGAGCTAGAACAAATGTAGGCGATACGTGGAAACCAGTAGATGTCTCGTAATCGAATGAGAGACCTTTTGAAATACATTCGATTTGACGATATGGACACCCGAGAAGAACGACGAGCAACAGATAAATTAGCAGCTATTCGTAACATTCTCGCTGCAAATTGCAAAAAATCGAATAACCCTAATGCTGAAGTATGTATTGATGAACAACTTGCTCCATTCCGTGGAAAATGTCCCTTTCGAGTGTATATGAAGTCGAAGCCAGATAAATACGGAATTAAAATCTGGGCTTTATGCGATGTTAGTAACAGATATTGCTGGAATTTCCAAATATATACTGGAATGGTAGACAACGCTCCAGAACGGGAACAAGGTAAAACAAAATTTTATGGTTTTATGCACGAGTATAAAATTTCATTTCTAGAGAAACAGGTAGTTTTGGATTTAGTTGAGGGTTTGAGAGAGGGTTATGGTATTACCACAGATAATTTTTTTACGTCTATGCTTTTGGCAAAGGAGCTACTCATCAATCAAAAACCTTGACCGGAACAATTCGTAAAACACGTAGAGAAATACCAAAAGAATTTTTGACAAAAAGAAATCGAGCAGAATACGTACCTAAAAAATATGGAAGCGTTATTCTACTGTCAACGCAACACCAAGATTTGGAATTGTCCGGAGAAGACCTCAGTTACAAACCGCAAGTTATCTTGGACTATAATAGCTGCAAAAGAGCTGTGGACAGCGTCGATAAAATGGTGAAGGAATACAAATCGCTGCCCTCTTGTTCTATTTTTTAATTTCCTTGATATTGCTGCCATGAATGCATTTATTCTATACACTACGAAATTAGGAAATTTTGGAAAAGGGAAAACATCCCGAGGGGATTATTTTTGCAAAAACTTGGGTTTGAATTAGTAATCCCACATATCAAAAAACGTACACTTCAAGGATTACCAAGACATGTGCAGAATGCAATAGCAATTGTTTTGGCAGACACAGAACCAGAGGAAGTGGGACCGCAAGACGAAACTATCGCTCGCCCAAAAAGAGGTCGTTGTCAGATATGTCCAAGAGCAACTGACAAAAAATGTTCGGAAACATGTGAAAAGTGCAAACTCTTTGTATGTTAACAACATTACCAGAAATAAACTACAATAATATGTAATAGTTGTTGCTCTCACTAATTTGTGTTAGTAGTTTATATGAAATCTAATGTTAATTTAAAATATTAATAAAGGTTACCATTACTTTACAAAATAAGAAAAAAAACTTGGGGTCAAATCTGACTCCACTTGGTAATCGGCGCCTCAAAAATTGCTTGGTAATCCGAAGGTTAAACTTAGAACTTTGTCATCTTACTAAAATTTTGTTGAACAATGGTTACATGAAGTGGGATTTTAAAAAAAATTAACTCAAGAGGTGGTTTGTCTAGCGCCCCTACACTGCGGTCTTCTTGGTTCTTTTGTGCATCTTTGATTTATTACTCCCTCATCAGTTCTGTTTCGTCAATGAAGTCCAGAAGTTTATTCCAAGGGGCTATTTGTAACTCATCATCGCGGTTGAAAGATGAACGTGTATTCGTTGTATAAAATTTAAGAAAAGTTTTAGGTTTCTGGATTACTAATAGACGCACTAAAACCCACAAAACGATATCCTACATAGCTGAACCACCCTGGTGTATATTCTGACCGAAAAGTATTGTAAATCTTTTCAGATAATTGAGTCATCCGCTATATTTTAAGCTACAAGTCTGTTTAACTTGTTGGTATCTTAATAAATGCAAATGCTATAAGGAATGTAATAAAACTATGTCAAAAATAATACAAAAGGTTTTTCGTATTTCCTAGTAGAAATAAAAAACATGCTTATATTTGTAACAGAGTATGACTCTTTCTTGTTGAGCAGTTGAGGTTATGCGAGAGCTTTTAAAGTCTCATACTCATTGTAATACCAATCATCGGATTTTTCAGGCCAAGAAGTGCAAATGGTCCACTTTTCTTTATCTGATTTGAACCTTACTTTCTACAAATAACAATACTTTGCCAAAATAAACTCACCGTCGCAGTTTAGAATAACGAAGTGTTTTTCCACGACTGCCACTGTTAAAAGTAGTCATCAGTTCTAGAATTCAGAAACTCTGGTCTGGTTGCAATTGATTCATCTGCAGTTCATTTTCTTCTCGAATAAAAATTATAAGCTATTTACTTTTTATATCTTTGAATTCATCCAACTGGACAACCAAGATACAACAATGTTTCTTCTTTTAAATACCGTAAGCAAAGAAAACTATTATAATAAAATTTAATTATTTTAACTTAATTATTCAAAAATTCTGAGTTGCTCTTGTGGTGTTATCGAAGATTTTATTTTGTCTTTATTTCAAATTTTTGAACATGATCGTAGTTACTTTGTAGCAAATTATAATATTATGGTAGCTTTTAAACTTTGTAGAAAATTCTTAAGCTCTAAAATTCAAATTGTTTGTAAAATACTTTTTCTAATAATTTAATATTTTTTTCCTAACGTTAATTTATAAAGACATTTATCAGTATTGGAGTTTCAAAAATCAAGCAGTTCGTAGTATTTGTATTTAGTATGTTCTTGAATTGTGTTACTGAGAACAGGTGTAATCGTCTTTTAAGAATTACCTGCAATTGTGAGAAAATTAAATTATACTTTCTGGTTTCGTTCTTTTTAAACTTATACGTCATGGTTTTACCTTCAGTGAGGGTTGACAAGATTTGATAAATATAGGTAAAAAATAGTTTTTCAGATAGATACATAGAGGGTGAGAGTTGCTACACGTCTTCCGGTATTACGTTTTAAACTGTTAAAACATGAAATTTTACTAAAGGAGTCAATGTGCTCTATTTCGTAAATTACTGTTTTGTTAAGTTAAGTTAGGCAATGTTTTTTTTGTGTTGTGGGTTAATGTAATAGCGAAGGCTTCCACTGCCGGAATCTATACTATGATAAGAATGTCTTCCGGGTTTGGACCGTGTCATTGTTGTTGTAACCGAAGTTGCCAACGTTTCGTCCACTTTCGTAAGGGGCTTCATCAGGGCGTGAGATAAATCGAAAACTCAAACAAGCAACCGAAATCTAACTAAGAACTTCTCAAAAGTTAGGTTATCCACTTGTGAAACAAGCCATAATCTAAACTCTGAAAAGGTAAAAAAGAAAACGATGACTTGAAAAAGCAAACGAAAATCTAACAAAGTGACTTAAGAAGAAATAGTCTCCGTATATAAAGGAGAAGGATTGGGTTTTTTGGTTTGGGATTTTTATGCTCTCTCGGAATTTCCTGTTGAAAAAGAATGGAAATTTAGCAATTAACAAAACATTATCAAAATCTATCTTGTGACCTGTAGTAAAATGATGTTCAGCAACCGCAAACTTAGAAATATATCTTTTCCTTATACAACGATCATGTTCTGAAATGCGAGTAATGACGATGTTGCGAAAATCTATTCTGTTTTGCCTGAGGAAACTTACGCTCTTCTAACTCACAACCCCACTTCCAAGATTGAACGTGAGGTCAGCCAAATCATCAAATCTTCCAATCTACCTCCTGAAACTAAACGTCGACTTACCCCATCAGATTCTAAACCACCTCGTCTATACGGACTTTTTAAAAATTCACAAACAAGGTATTCCTTTTCGATCTATGGTCAGTACTATCCAATCTCCTACCTACAAACTAGCCAAGTTCTTGTGCAACATTTTTTGCGAGTTTTCAGGTAAAATCTCTTCTCACATTCTCAACTCAAGTTGATAACCTAACTTTTGAGAAGTTCTTAGTTAGATTTCGGTTGCTTGTTTGAGTTTTGCGATTTATCTCAAGCCCTGATGAAGCCCTTTACGAATGTGGGTTATCTCGTATCGTTGTATAACCCCAATTTTGCAACCTTGCGGTTTAAAAAGAATCAAACATTTTACCACCGGCTACCACTTAAAAGTTTTTTCCCTGCAACTGTTTAGCTTGTCGGTTTTACTGCCCGCTAAATCGAAGTTTGAAGTCGATCATCAAAAGTTTTAACTTTAATAATTAAACGTTTCTTCATGATAATTTTGAAACACATTAAGCTTAATTAAAACAACAATCTATTAATTCCATTTTACAAATGCTAGTACGCCAGTTATTGATTAATATAGAGCTTCGCAAATGTTTGATTAGGTAACGAATTTTTTGTCTGTATTCTCTCAATTTGTGTTTATTTTTTGCTTGATTTCATTTTTTGTATATTTAATTGATGTTGTTTAAATCTTAATATTATTACCTAGTTTATTGAAACTATGAAAAATACTTATTTTTTTTAATCTATTTATTTCATTTGCTTTAGGTTTTGTTTTATGATAAATGTTTGTTATTTAGTTTATACGCACAGCATTTACTTTACACTAGTTTGTTATTAAGAGAAGAAAATTACCTGCATAAAATAACATAGATGAATAAACAGCCGGTGCTCAGTAAAGACGGCCGTAGGTCAAATTAAAATAAAAGTCAAAATCAAAAGTGCACTAAAAAGATTTACAGCTCAAAAAGAGACCTCTAGACTTTGCCAACCAAAAGCCCGCTCCTGTTAAATACACTCTAAATGGAATTCAGCTTTTTATAGTGTATTACAGTTGGAATAATAGGCTTTTTACAGTAGTTATTTAACATTTATTAAAACCAATTAAAACACAAAATAAAAAATACAAAAAAATAAGTTAAATTAAATAAATACGCAAAAATAAAAAAAGTACACAAAAATCCATAAATCGATTAGGTACCACAAATTAAAAAAAATCGCAAGTATTTGTTTGCAATAAAAAAGAAAAATACAATACAAAATTAAATTTAATAAACAATAATAAATTGGAAATCGGTGACATAAGGTCTTTAAAATATTGCAATCGACAAAGACAAAGTATTTGTTGCAAAATAAAGCTTCTATAGCACTAAGTTTGCGAAATTAAAATCACAATTTTTTATTTTAAACAGTAACAAATATAAATACCTCAATTTTGTTTATGTAGATCTGCACTGACTCCGTCAGAAAATTTTTGTTAAATTGCCACAAAAGCGAAATTGAATTGTGTCGCACAAAACTTAAAATAACACACATTTCTTTTTTATTTTATTATCAGTTCGACAATAAACTCGGGATCATGTGATCAACAGGACCGTAAACCAGTGGCGTATTTAAAGTTCAGGGCCTCGTCGTGCAAAAGTAGGGAGGGCCCATTACATAGGTGGTAAAAAAACGTTTAGTTATTATATTATGGAAAAAACACAAAATGTAATGTCACAGACTGTGGGAATGTATAGATACGCTAGCTAATATATTCACAGGAACAAACGAAAAGAGTTATTTTACTAAACAAGGATTTTATTTTACACAAGGGGAAAGGAGTTATTTGTTTTTACATACTTATAGCACAAAAAAACATAATAATACAGATCATATTTTATGATGGTACTTTGTAACTACAAATTCTGTACACCCCCACGCCTAGTTTTTCTATTTAGAAACATATCTATGACAGGATCAAGTTGCAACTTTTCGCATTCCTGACTTTCAATAGCCAGCATTGCAGTGTAGTTTTGTCTGTCTTGACTCATAGTTGAACGCAAATACGTCTTCAATCGTCGTAGAGCACTAAACGAACGTTCGGCACTAGGTATTCCAACTGGCAACGTTAAGAATATCCTTAACAATACTTCAAATTCAGTATATGAATCTGCTAAACCACTTTCAATTAAATATTGCAACAATGATGTTACGTTTAGTTTTACTGTATCAGTTTCTTCTGTAACAGTTGCGAAGTAAATAATTCTAAATGATAAGCTATGAATTGATAAATTTGCTGTAAAGTCCTCTGAAAATTTTCTAACTATACCATCGCAACTAGACTTAATCTCTTCCTCACTTAAATTTCGAAATCTCTGTGGTTGTAAAAACCCGAACGTTTTGGCAACTTCTCTGAAACCCACTGTTCTCCTTTCCAGTTCTGAGATCATGCAGTCCAAACAGTTGTAATATACATAGCAGCATCTGTAAATGGTTCATCTTCCATCTGCTCATTATGAAACCGTTTTACTCGTCGAATCCGTGTGATTTTGAACCCAATATCATCCGGTTCTAAACCCATGAACAGCCATTGCTCTTTTGCTGGATTAGAAAATTTAACAAATGAATCTTCAGTCCGTAATTTCTTAAGATCTTCTCCTGCAGATTCAAACACAGAGACAACCTTAAACAAATCTAATTTCTTAGCTTGAAGAATTGGAACAACTGTGTAATACTGTTAGAATTTTATACCACCAAGTTAAAGTAAAGTAAAAAGTCCAATCTAATTTCCCCAATAAGTTTGTAGAGTCTTTAAATTCGTCACTCGTGTGATTCTGCTCTATTAAATCTTCTAAGCATACGATGATCAGTTTGAAATTTCTAAGCACTGCATCAACAGCTGCATACCGGGCAACCCATCGTGTTGTTGAAAGGGACTTCAAAGTCGGGGCCATATTCGAAACAGTCGTTTTTCTTGTTTGTTCTTTATTCTCCGATAAATCTCCATCCACAATTTCGGAATTTACATCACTTGCAAAATTATTCAATGAACTTCCTTCTAGCACACCAGTATCCTTTGCCATTCCGAATAACAGATCCCACCGACGATTGGAACTGCTGAAAAATGTATAAATCATCGGTACATAATCATAAAAATTAATCAGTTCAATTGGCGTTTGAAGTGTGCCCTTCTCTTTGCTATTTTTTTAATTTTCAGTAGCATGAATTAAAACCAGGTTCAACTGATGAGGGGGGCAGTGAATGTAAGGCAAAAAACTATTCTCTCCGTGAAGCTGCTTCATGATGGCCTGAACTCCACCACCTGCACCACTCATAACGTTTGCTCCATCATAAGCTTGCCCTCTTATGTACTTCCGATCAAATTTGCATTCTTCATAGAGAACTTTCATTAACAGAGTTGAAATACCCATGCCTGTTGCATCATGGACATGGTGGAAACCTAAGAAATGTTCCCTTATTTCCACAGATTTTACTTTTCTGTCAATGTGCACAAATCTAACGAGAACAGCCAATTGGTCTTTGTGACTAATATCGGTTGTAACGTCGGCAATCACAGCGAAAAATTTTGCATCTTTACACAAGTTTATTATGTGCATTTTTAGAGCGTTCGAGAGTGTAGCAATTTGTTCTTCAGTGATTGTCTTGCTGAGGTATTTTATTCTTATTTCACTGGTTATATGTTCATGCAACACCGGATCACAAGTTGCAATAAATCTCAGCAGTTTTAAGTATACTCCAGGATTCACATCAGTGGTGTTCGATCTATGACCCCTAAATGGAAGACCAAGAATTCCCATAACTCTTATTAACCCGAATTGGACAGTCAGAACTTCGTTCCACCGGCGTTCCTCCTCGGAAATGTGTTGTTGAAGCTGAGAGTCCACAGATTTCTCATTTAAGAAAATGTACCATGCGTTCATAGAAATTTTGTGATTCTGACTATTAGAATGATGTATAAGACTTTCTTTCAAATTGTTAAAATTCGTGAATGACGATGAACAATTTGATTTATGAGCTTCTTTATTTCCGAACAGCCAACAGCAATGACAGTAAGCATAATTTTTGCGAAACGAAAAAGCAAGTCATGAACGTTCTGTTCCCCTATTCTGTTGATGCATTTGTAATGAAATGACGAAAACGACCTTCTTCTAATTCGGGGGACTTTTCCGCCAGGCATATCCTCACTCAAAGGACGACAATCGGTTTTAGCAAGGAATGTTAATTTATTTTGTAAATATATAGGTGCCAAGTCATCAAACAATGCTTTATCTGTTGGAAATCGAATGCTCTGCTGATGATGCATGCAGGAAGGTAAATCAATCAACCCTTCTTTCACTTGTTCTCTAACATCAGATTCAGATGTGGAATCACGTCTTGGCTGAAATTGTTAAATGAAATTATAATAGTTCAAAACGGTATATTGCAATAATCATATAGTTCTCATGTGACGTCATAATATAAAATGAAATTCGATTTGTTCGTACATTGGTTAATATTGTTTTATCAAAGAACACGTTTTGTTACCTTTTTGTTTTGTCCCACACCTTGGAAGCTCGAGGCAGCTGTGGTTTGGTCCACATCTAATTCTTCAGCTGGTTCTCGTTCTTTACTTTTTTAGTTACTCTTACTTGCTAACAGTTCATAACGTTCACTGCCCATTGTGGTGAAAGATAATTTGCGCTGTTTTTGATCGGATCCGGCTTTAGCTAATTTTTCTGCTTCTTTTCTTTTTCTTTTGCTATGCCCACATTCAAATTGTTTTTTTATGATTTTATTGATTTCACTAATTTTAACAACTTAACATACACCACTCCGACACCAAAAGGATATAAGGACACAGAAGAAGAACACCACGACAAGTCGACAACACGAGCACAAATGTAATGTCCAAACACCGTTTTTAATTAATTAATAATAATAATAATAATATGGTACGGTACAAGTAGTGTAGTAGCAACAAAATAAATTAAGAACCCATTACGTCCTCGGATCTCGCAACGTAGAAATTATTTTCTAAAAAAAGACGCTATTTTCAACGTAACTACCTTAATGACATTTTATCAATGTGAATGTATAGTATATTCTTTACATATAACTTTGACACGTCTACGAAATCTTATCGGAGCGTCATATTACTTAGTTATTTAGTCGCGTTTGCGTTTTATACATTTTTGAGGTCTGGTGTTTTATTTTGTCGAATCCACATGAATTTTTACGGAAGGTAAGTTATATTTATTACTTATATTATAATTCTACGGCATTTATGTTTATAGCCTTCTTAGATCAATTTGTTTTAGTGAGCAATGTTAATTTTATTGCCTCTTATTTGTTGTCTCTTATATGTTATGTATAATTTATTACCATTAATTTTATTTTTTGGAGGGCTGAGGGCCTCGTTTTGCGAGGGCCTACTCGTGCGCCGCACGACTCGCACGCCCGTTAAATACGCCACTGCCGTAAACTATACAAACTAGAAACATTTCTTATTTATTTTATTACTTCAACAAATAGTCTCGAATTAGTTTAAGGTTTGAATTCACCCAATCAGAACTACATTGCGATATATATGGTACGAGGTAAGTTTGCGAACGAAAATTACTAATATAAATAAACTTGGATTACCACCACTTCAATTAAAAACTGTGACGTAAATATTTGTGAGAAAAACCAATAGTACCAAAAAGACGTAGAAAAAAAATGCAAAATTAAATCAAAACGCATTACGTATAAGTTTGATGAAGTTTCTCGCAAGAAACTGCTAATTCATCAAAAGATAACCAAAGCAAAAGATTCAGTTACAATTTTAATCTTTGATACTCAATATTAATACTGATTGTCGGATATAATAAATTATAAAATGTACTAAAACCGTATGACAATAAAATTGACCTAAACGATTCAGGTGCATACGTACTAAATATGTAAATAAATTAGAATTAAAAATTAATACAAATTTAGAAACGTAAAACAACTTGAATCAATTAATGCAAAGTTACTTAAATGGTCTTAAAGAACACGAAATGAATAAAATACACTCAAATACCTGGTCTTTCACAAAAGAAATACGACCAAAGATCAAACGACAGTTACATCGTCTCATGAGAATTAAAGCTATGAGACGAGTTTCTTAGTGAATAAGGTCCTAGAAACTATTAAACGTAGTGTCCTTATTTGACGATCTATTTTTAAAACGATGCAATGAAGTTCTTATAAGAAAATAGTTTTTTTAATTATTACTGATTTTTAGGTTAAAGCTGTCAGACTATAATAGGATTGAAAAAATAATTTGACTTGTTAAAAATTAACCGTATGCAGTGCGGTTTATTTCGTACATCCATCGTATATGTAATCTATTTAAAAAAAAAAACTGTCTCTCAAAAATGCATACACTGTTAAAATGTTAAATGGTTTTACATGGAAAATATACTTTTAATAATTAATTATTTTAGAATCTCCGAATAAACTTTAAAATTGTTACTTTATTTTTGATCGACACTTTGTAAGTAAAATTCGAAAGTATCTCTGATGAGTCTAAAAGTTTTCGGAAAATTTATTATCGCGTGGAACGTAAAAGGTAGAGTTAAACTGAACGTGTATGCACGTATTTTTTATTTGAGTATAAAATTCTAGTCTATTTTCGCTTAAAACGATAACCAGTTTCAATATTAAAGTTGGCAGAAGCAGCAAACTGATTTCGATTCATTAAAATTTTATGCGAGTTTTCGACAGAAAGCGTATCCAAAGAATAATCAAAGAAAAATTATAATAAGTAATCAATAAAGTACCTTTTGAATCCCAGTTTAAGTTCGTTTGCCCCCGTATAATTAGTTTATCAATTTCTTCTATCTCATGTTGAATCAATTGAAATTCTACGTCTTTACTGGTGCGTCTAATTTTATTATACCAATCGATAGTGGAATCTAAATTTATTATGTACTTTCTAAACGTATCGTTTCTTTCCGACATTAATACTGCTTCTTCTGGAATATTTTCGTGATTCATTAATTTAAGATAATGCACTTCTCTGAGAATGGCCGAAAGCTAAAAATTGAATTCTATAATCTATACGTTTTTGCCGTAATTGTTAAAGTACTTCGGGGTTGAAGTTTAATTGTAATTCTTTAGTTTTAACATTTCGTTTTAAAAGACATTGTTTTAAATTTACATTAATTTGTTCGGGAACGTCATTTGCCCATTGTTTAAACAGTTCGTCGTCAAACTCGTAAAGTTTGTCGGTCAAATCTTCAAACTTTTTAATGATCTCATCAGCTTCCGAAGTTTGGGTTATTCTGAAAATCGTCCTTATCAATTGGCGGTTAATTAATTTAATGTAATTGTTATACGGATGTTGTAACGCTTTCAAGTGTTGAATTGGAGCTAATATTCTTTCGCGAAGATTGTGCGTCCAACGAAGAGAACCGGCGACAGGTGGCATATATTTATCCAATTCGAAATGTCCGTATTTTTGTTTATGAGCCATTTGTTCCAAAAACAACATCTGAAATAAATAAATTAGTTAGGTTTCATTCTAAAAGCTTCCCCAACTAGGGAACGTTTTGTACTTGTTGACTGAAATTTACGTATTCATCTAATTACAGAGGTTCTGGTTGCTAATTGTAGCGGTTTGGAAAATTCAGTTTAGATAAGCTACCGTATTGTTACAAAAATTATTTACTTGCGCTGTATTTATCTCTTCCTCTAACATGTGTAAAATTTTCACATATTTACTGGTGAACTCTTCTTTAATTAGTGGCCTATCTAGCACTGAACCAACGATGTTTATTAACTGAAAAAAAACTACTCATTATTAACGCACATTTAAAAGAAAATTTTGTAATTATTGGGTTTGAATTTTAATCAATTATAAAACAAATACTAAATAATGGACTTTACAGTATGGAAACAAAAGACACGATTAAAGAACAAAACAAATAAGCAAAAAAACTGAAACAAAAATTTAAACAAACGGAATATTTTAAAAGTAAAGCATAATTAGACGGCCTTTTTTACTTTTTTTTGATAATTACATAACGAACTGTACGCGACTTTAATAAAAATATAAGTTATACGAGGGTGATTTAAGTATAATTTAACGTATACGTTTTTACTTATCGAAATGAAATTTAATAACAAAATAATGTCTTTTGCTTGTTATAAGATAGAAACAAAGTTGCTAAATTAGACGCTTCGTAATTTGAAAGAAATTGAAAATTATAAATTTCAAAAGTTGGTCGTACTTCTATTTGCGATTATTTTGAAAAATTATTACGTTTGCAAAGCAACTTTCACAGGCGCATTTGATAGTAAGTGGCATTTCTTTTAAAGTTGATTCGATTTTGTTTTACAAACACAAAGTTCGTTTTTTCTTATGAGCGCATCGGATTGCATTTATTTTTTTGAAACCGCTAATGTACGACACATTGACATTTCAGACAATTTTAAGTGAATAAAGTACAAAAAGAGAAAATCTATGGTAAGCGTAAAAATCAAATTGCCTAGATGCAGGGGTACTCGTCCTTAAAACTTTTAAAACATTGTTTTTTTAAAGGTAGCCATATGTAGAATTAGTGGCCAAAACTTTTTGTTTGTAAATAAGGTTGCGCTGGTGGTCGCAAAATGAGTAATATTAAGGAACTTACGAGTAATCCGCAATGCTCGGAATGGTGGTAGTCTTCTTGGTCAATCTGGCCAGATGACACACGTGAAGCGATTTCACCGAACTAATATTTCACTGCCGCGGAAAATCGTTAGCACAGTAAAAGCTACTTTTAAATGACGATGCGTTTTAACTATTAACTAATTTGAGGATACCGGTAGAGGTACAAGGCTTGCTACTGGACGAGTGTAGATACCAATACCCGTACGAATTGAAGCAACTCTAGCTATACGGTCTGAACCTGGATACAAACATTCAATACGTCCTATAGGTCAAGATAAAGGATGCGACGCAACTCCTTTCAGTAACACGATATCTCAAACATTTGGAATCGACGTGTTAGATGTCCACTTATTGCGTTGAATCAAATGGTTTAGATACCCTTTCGACCATCGATTCCAAAACGATTGAAGAATCTGATTTTGTCTTAACCAAAGGTTACGCATAATACGTGACTCGGGAATAGGATTTTCCGGTAAAGAAAGTAAAGGTGACCCTATTAAAAAATAACCAGGGTTGAGATAATCACAAGACTCCGAGGGATCTTTAGATAAAGTGCACAAAGTACGACTGTTAAGAACAGCTCCGATTCTAGCGAATAAGGTAGCGTATTCTTCGAATGTGGCTGATGCATTACCTAACATGCGATAAAGCAAAGCTTTGGCAGATTTGATAGCTGCTTCCCACAAACCTCCAAAATGAAGGCCATATGGAGGCAGGGGCGGACAGAACTAGATAATCGGCCTAGGCATAATTACTTAGGTCGACTGGAAGCTTTTGTAAAAATAAATAACTACAAAAAGAAACTAAATATAATTTAAAACCTTTTCGTAGTTAACACTGTGATTTGTAAGCTTTGTTATAATTGTATTATTATCTAAATTGCTATAATACTTGAACTCCATATTCATCAGCATGAATGCCTCTAACTTGTCTTCGTCAAGCGTTGATCTCAACTTATTTTTGATATGTTTCAGTTTTGAGAAACTGCGCTCGCATGAAACTTGTGGTATTGGCAGTGTTAAGCAATATTTGTAACAAGTGAAGATAACGCTATATGCTTCGGAATTTAGGTTATATTTTTGTAAAATTAGATAGCAACAGACTAGGCAATCTCTGCATGCCTTAGTAGATACAGAACAATCTTAGTCAAGATTTTCACTATTTAATTGTGAATATATTTCGCCTCCCTCCTCATCTAAGTAACTCTCGTGAATTGTTTGCTTTAGTGAATTATATTTTGAAGCAAAATCTATTAGTTCTTCACGAATTCTTGGTGCTGTGGCATCTCGGTTAAATTTGATAAGTCGTTTGCTCATGGACTCAAATGCTAAATCTGGAAAAGCAGAGAGTTGGCCAAAGTTGTTAGGATGGAACCATGCGATTTCAGCAGCAATTACGCCATTTTTTTGAAATCTTCGTTTTATGCTGTTTGTCAATATATAAAAGACTTGATTGTGTACTTCAATTTTAAATTTTTCATTTGCATCTATTAAGCACTCGTCAGTTGTAGTTTGGTCGTAGTACGGGTAGAGAAGTATCAAGAATAAAATCGTAATTTTGTTCTTCAAATTACATGTTTATATGTAAAACAAAATCTATAGCAGCAGCCTCTATAGCTTCGTAGTCACGAGAGATATTGCCTAGTGTTTCACAAGTCTTCTTTATCATTTTATGAGCTTTTAGTATATCCAAGCCCTTGGTTTGCAGGTACTTTGTAAGAGGCATTGTATATTGAAATATTCTTAGAAATATTTGAACGGTTAATATTGTTTTAAATGAAATAACGTTGTTATATAGGACGTTGCTTTCAGTCTGGCGTCGCCATTAGATGTGTTGTCTTGAATCTTAGATAGAGCAATAACAATCGTTGTGAATAATGACTTTGATAGATCACTGAAAGAACCAAACGTTTTCCCCAAGGCAGCACTCCACCATCTTGTACTTCCAATGATGCTTAGTCGTCTGAATTCATTAATATCGTGAGTTAGTTCTTCCCAAGTATCCATTCTTTTATGTGACTCTTTCAGAAACACTGCTATAGAGTTTAGTAAAGAAAATAAATTGGAGACTTTTATTATTTTAGAAGTGGAATCTACCATTACAAGATTAAATACATATGCATAACACCATACGTGTATTTGCTCTGGAATTCGGTTTGACAAATGAGATGTGAATCCAATATATGCGCCTTGCATATTTGCAGCGCCATCGGTCGAATTACCGCTTAGGTTCTGTAGGTCAATCCCATAGTCACCTAGTGCACCACATACCACATCTTTAATTTCTGCTCCTGTAGTAGACCTGCACCTCATTATAGAAAATAGTCGCTCCTGGGGCCAATTTTGGGAGGGTGTAATGTACCGAATAATTAAAGACAGTTGATCACAGACGGCTACATCTTGAGTGGTATCAATTTGTATAGCGAACATCTTAGCATTCTTAATTTCTGTAGCAATTCCTTTTTTTATAGTCTTTCCAATTATGACGATTATGGTATTAATTGTCGTCTTAGACAATATCGTTAGACGAGGATGTTTTGATTGTTTTCCAATTTTGCAGATGTCATTATTGTATAAACGTAAATTTTTATCATACTTCGAAACTAGTAACAAAATCTCTAAAAAGTTGCCGCGGTCCAGATCTGTATCTAATAGGACTTTTGCACTTTCATACCGCTTGCCTCTGTAGCTTAAACCACGCCTTCCAATCAACTTTATTACGTCGATAATAATGGATACAATATGACGATTCTTTGAGATTTGCTCGTTATGTATTGTTCTCTGCTTAACTAACAAAAGCTAATCCACATTTTTCTTTTTGTCGAATAGCAAATGAGCGCTAACACACTCGTTGTGAGATGTAGTTAACTCATGCTCCTTTCTAATTCTGCCACGGATAACGATTCAGAAATACGTACGCCATCTCGAAGTTTTCAATTGGGAATAAAACGTCTTATCCAAGCAAAAACACGACGTAATCTTAAGAAACTTGAGGTATTATTTATTTTGTCTAATAACGGAGTTGAGGTTGTATGCTTTGTAAGTAAACAATTGAAGTCTCGTTTTATTTCAGAAAGCGAAGAAGAATGCTTATTATGCATTTGAAAAGAACGTAGCTATTTTGAAACTTCTTTGTTCAAAAATGAGGGACCTTTAAACCAAAATATTTTGATATCCGGACTAACAAATTGAGATACAATTAATCCTCGTGAAGGAAGGTCAGCGGGATTGTTTTCTGATTTAATGTAAGACCAAACACAATTTGAAGTTTTTTCTGTTATCGTAACAATCCTGTTACACATAAACGTTTTTAATAAATGTGGTGGTCATAGTCCAAGATAAAACTATCTCTGAATCTGAAAATAAGTAAACAGATTCAATGAAAAATGGCAAAGAAACAGTCACTACTGATTCTACTAAATTAGTTAATAAAACTCAACTCCAAACTCCAAACGAGGAATAGACATGATTTTGAGTGGTGTCACTTTAGTTTTTGCTTTCTAAAAATGGGAAAAAATTTGAATTTGACTGAACGCATAAGTATAGAACGCAGAATAACCTTTTTCTGAAGCATCACAAAATCCCGCAAGCCTAATTAGAACAGGTTTCTGTGGAAGCACGCACCTAGGGATTTTAACGGTAGCAAAAAGAGAAATGTTTTCTGTAAACAATAGCCATTTTTTTTCTAGTATTGGTGGAATCAAATCGTCCCAACCAACTTGAGCTTACCACAAATGTTGAAGTAGAACTTTCATCAAAAAAACAACGGGCGCCAAAAAATCAAGCGGGTCAAATATTCGTGAGATATACGATAACAAATTTCGTTTTGTAATATTATCGTCGTAAGGCAGCACTCGAAATAGAAAAAAGTCGGAGTTTGGATTCTAAGATAATCCTGGGATCTTTAAAGAATTTTTCTCGTCAGAAAAATCTAATTGCGATTCTATATGATCTTCAGGTAACTCGGCTAAAACTTCTGGATGACTACTAGCCCATTTTCTAAGTTGAAAACCACCGCCTTTAAATAAATAAGTTAACTGGTTTCGTAAGTTTATAGCAAAAGGTACATCTTGATTATCACATCATCTACATATGTAGAATTCATGATGGCAGAAGACGCATCTGGATATCGTACACCATCATCGTGAACAAGTTGATGTAATACGCGTACAAGTAGGCGGAAGGAGTAAGACCATAAGTAACAGTATTGAGTTCAAACTCCTGTACATTGCCATCAAGAGAAGCGCGCCAAAGAATATGTTGTACAGCTCTATCTTCCTTTCGAATTGTTATCTAACGGTACATTTTTTATATATCTGCACATAATGCAACAGGATAACAACGAAATTTTAATAAGATTTGAATAAGGTCTGTTTGTAGTTTGGGTCCGGGCACTAGTTGCTCGTTAAGAGAAACTCCTGTTGAATCGGGATCGGAAGCGTTAAATACAACGCGAATTTTTGTTGTGTTTAGTGACGACATGATGCGGTATTATATACGTGGAAAGAGAAGAAGCAATTGACATATGTTCTGATATAAAGTAATCTTGCATAAAATCATTGTAATGTTTGAATTTTTCGTGAACACTGCGTAATCGAGTTTCTAATTTTAACAAAGACCGTAAACCTCGTGAGGAGTTTGAAGACAAAGGGCTCGAATTACGTTTAAATGGAAGCGCTACAACATATATTCCAGTTTCGTCACGTTTGTGAGTCTTTGTAAATTGTTGTTCAACATACAAATTTGTGGGATCAGAAGGTGGAGCTCTAAAAATTTCTTCAAGTTCCCAAAATCGTTTTAAATCTTTGGATAATTCAGAAAAAGTAAGCATACTTTGTAATGTCTGATCATTATTAGGAATATCGGTGGGACCTATAATTGTCCATCCAAAATATTTCACTGCCGCGGAAAATCGTTGCGTTGTATATCCAAACTAGGAAACGAATGGAATGGAAATGTGGTGATAGGATAAGATACAATAAAAGGAGGACAAAGTACAAGTTGACGTACTTGGCGTTAACACTTTTAGTCCATGGCATGATTGTTGTGTCGGGCACAGTTAGTTCCCCTCGCATGGTTTTTTGATTGAATATTGAACGGAAAATGCCAAATTGACAAAAGAAGTACGCGCGTCCCGTAAAGAAGGCATTCCAAGAAAACTTACGGCTTAAGATAATACAGAGTTTGTGAAGTCTTCCGCGAAAAACTTACTATTCTCGAATTACGACGTGAGCACTAATTACGTGCTCCTAAACAGCTGGTAAGGCAAACCTGTAGAGTAAAGGTAAAATTTGGACGCACAGCTGAACCTGGCATCGGTTTCAAATTGATCGTCAACTGTCCGTACAGCGAAGTGCAGTGTACACTCTAGTACGTAAATCAAAAAATGCTTCAAAGTGAATAGGCCCTTTATGTTTGTTTTTCGTGTATTAGGAAACAAACTGCAAAATATGATTTTTTGTTTGTTTTTGATGGATATAAAAAATACGCTGAGTAACACAATGTACTACAACTTTCTTGGCAACGTTTGTATTGCAGCGGAGAGAATGTTTTCATTGTACCAACAGAAATTAAGGCAAATTGTGCAGCGGGGAACAAGCCATTACTAATATATTTTCAGAGATGCTTTTGGAAAAAACGGAGTTTCAGTTTGCTTTTCGGCATCGCGTCGCTAATTGGTAAATAGACTGGCAAAATTCTAAACCTCGTTTTGAAGTCAGCAATATGCTAAAACTGTGCTCTGTGATCGTCGAAGAAAGGAACTCCTAAATATAAATACTGGAAAGAGAACCATGTGGATATATGTACGGTAAGTCACCATAGAAACACTGAAAAAATTAAAGCCAACGCGATAAAACAGATATTTGTGCGGCCGCAAGAGTTCTTGAAATGCAGTACGTAAACTACATTGGCGATGGGAATCTCAAAACCTTTAAAGTTTGTATTTTTACAGTTCTTTGCCTATAGAGTAATATGTTTTTATTTTTACTTTATTATTAATTAAACATTTTAGCTTTACAGACTGTCATTCACATAGAACCGTACGAGAATATCATGATGATAAAAAAAGAATGTGTAGGACCGTGCAAAAACGCATGGAAATGCGGTTACGAAAAGTTAAGAAAGAAACTAAGGGGGTTTGTAAAGAAAAGTAAGGCAGATTAACCGACAAGTTCATCGCAGAATTCACAGTCTACTACTCGCCATTAGAAGAAACTCAGATTCTCCTGAGAAAAAAAAGAGACTCGATCTGGGCAACATTCTATCACAGATGACCATCTACAACATGAATTTTGCCTAGAATTTTTTGGCAGTTGGTGTAAGTGGCGTGTCGCAGAGGCTTAAGAATCAACGGGCACATTTCAACATCCACCTCCTCTCCAAGAAAACGTCCAACTAAAACTCAAATAAGTCGTTCAATGTCACGGTTTGGAATTTAGCTCCTTAACTATTCTACAGTAGACTAAGAACTGTTTAAGTTGCAACACACCTTGCAGCAAGCATCTTCAACGAAAGGAAGTTTTCATTGCTGACGATTATAAATGTGCCAAGAATAAGCACCGTCCTGATTGCTAGTCAATACACTCACGATTTAGACGCAATGCGGATCCGAAACGCACAATGTCCAGAAATTGGAGAAGAGCTGTCAACAATCATGAATTGATGGAAATTGAAGAAGGTTGTTTGTATGGACCAATCGCCGATTGAATGTAAAAACTTTTTTCACAACCTTCTCAATCATTAAATTTACATTTTTGAAAAAACCATTTTGAATACGCCATTTTGTATTATAAAAAATTTTATAATTCCAACTCCAAATTTTAAAATTACATCACCTTTAAATATCAAATTTCATGAATATTGGAAAATGTTTATTTTTACTTTCATCCGCCATATTGGATCGGCAAGCTATAATAATAAAAATCTGATGTCAAAATCGTGTTCAAGAAATGTCAAAATGTTGAATTTAACATTTCTATGCACATTGGACGAACAAAAAACCAACTATTACAGTGAAAACTATTGAGAAATCTTAAACGCGCCAAAAAATTGCGGGTCAAACACTGAAAAAACGGTAAAAAAATGAACTCTTTTCTTCCAATGATCGCCATTTTCTTAAATTTCAACTAACTTACATGAGATTAGGTATTAGATCTAGAAAATTTCATCTAGTTTTTTAAAACTCATTTAATATTTTGTTTCAGATAAGCCATTGGTGCAGTCATTCAATATGACCGCCGTAGCCGTTTTTTTAAAATTTTTTTCCGACATAAAAATTGCATTGCGAATTGCATTTACTACTCGTAAAACAATTTTTTGTACGTCTTCTAGATTTATGAAAGTCTTATGATTTGACTGAATAACTGTATTTTTGACATATCCTCATAAAAAGAAATTTAAAAGGTTTAGATTCGGGGACCTAGCAGACCAAGCAACTGGTTTATTTGTTCTCATCAATCTAGCAGGGAAGAGTTTATGCAATCGATCAGTGATGATTTTGCATCGTGTATCGGACATTCATTAACCTGTTTCAGTTCACTTGATGAATGAATAATCTGGCGGTTTTCAAAAATGTTTATAATTTTCTTAAGATCTGGATCTTCTAATTGTGATTGACGTATCTTCATAGTTCCATTCTACACTGAAAATCTCCGGTCACTACGCAGATATCACACGTTCTGGTATCACGGCCACAGGGAGGTTTTGACAACATGTTTGCTACTATGTTGCGTTTACCAAGAAGATACTCGATTTTGATGTTATAACCTTGAATAGCTAATACCCACCGGGCTAATCTACCGGTTGGGTATTTCATGCTCACAAGCCATCTAAGCGATTGGTGATCAGTTGAAATGATTATAGATAAACACTCCACATATCCCTAGACAATGGCTAACGCTGCGCGTTTTCATTGTTGAATAGTTACGCTCGGCTTTAGTAAGAAGACGGCTGGCATAGTCAATAGAGCGTTCTTCAGAATTCTTACCATGGTGCAAAACAGCGCCAATCTCATATGCACTAGCATCAATCCTGATTTTGTATGGTAGAGTTTGATCGGTTTGCCATAGAACAAGTGCTTATACTAACAGATGTTTGAACCAATCATACACTTTTTGCTGAGAACACTTCCCAAAAAATTTGACGTTTTTTTTCGTCAGTTCTGATAAAGGACGCGCTACTTTAGAGAAACTATCAATGAATCTACAATACCAAGAACAAGCTTGTAGAAACAATAGAACGTCTTTAACATTGCGTATTATATTACGATTTGCAATTGCTAATGTTTTTTTCAGGATTAATTTGAATAGACGAGCACTTTTTGCGATTTGCTTTTAGCTTAAATTCTAATAGTAAGTATTTTAAGTGATCGTCAAAAGTTTCTGAAAGCACACTTAAGTCATCGAGGTATGCTAACACTAGAACATTTTCTAAACCGCAACGAAAATTGTCCATCAAACATTGGAACGTGGCGGGTGCGTTCCGCAACCTGAATGGCATAAGCAAAAAAACCTAAAAGTGGTAAAAGCAGTATTATCTATGTATCTTAGTTGAACGTGCAATTAGTGGGACTGTAAGTCATTTGTGATCATCTATGTCGTCCTTTTGGCTGAATGTAACAAACCTTCCATCTTTAGGAGAGGGTACTGCCATATACTTTTTGGTACCAATGGTGTGGCCCATGGCAATTTAAATTCTTCTCTAATACCTTGATCCAATAGATGGTCGAGTTTTTTCCGCAAAATTTCAACCTTCATAGAATTCATATAATAAAGAGGTACAGCAATTTGCGCAAGATTTCTAATATCGATTATATGCTCCACATATGATGTTGGTTCCACCAAACAAAAACAACGAAATGCTCATTCGTTGTCAACAATGTGTTTAGGCGATGTTTTTAGCTTGTATTCCGGTCAGCTCCTTTATAAAACCGTAAGATACTGAGTAAAAGGATAGATACTCCAGTCTCCAAATTCGGCGACACGAATACAAGCTGATATTTATGACGAAGATCATCAGTGAAATACCATCAATGTTCTACTGTTCTACTCCTAATAAAATATTGCTATCGTGCGTATCCAAAAACAGGATAAAAGTGGTTGATATTACACGACCTAGTAAGTATACATCTACTTGCGTTACTAATACTTGCTGAGTTCGACAGCAACCATCTGCTAAACAGTCATTTTTGTTTTTTGTCCCACTTTCCTTCAATCTACAAAGCGATGAGCGCGTGGCGGTTCCATATTTAGAACGCGCTCAAAGATTTCCTCTACCTCTACCATTTTTAAAAAATGCCACCTGGTATCAAATGCGCCTGTAAATGAAGTAATAATTTTTCAAAACGATCGCAAATAAAGAACAATGGCCGTTTTTTAAATTTTAGTTTTACAAACGAAGTGCACATAAAAATGTATTTATTTAAAGCTAAAAAACAGGAAATAACAATAATATTGTTATTTTGGTGCTACTCACTTTAAATATGCTTTCCAAATTGCAGCAATCTTCAAAAGCTTGACACAAGATAGAAGCAAGTTTGAGATCTAGCTCAAAAATTTTCTGCTTAAATGCTTCAAATTCCTTTAAAAACGAGTTATCGTCGGGATCTAAAACATCGTGCGCTTTTCCAGAAAACATATGAAAACACTGCTGGAATTCAGCAGAGACGTCTGTAATTTTACTACTTAAGATCCTTCCTTTAATTCCACCAATTTCGACTTTTTCGAGTTTTGTAAATTCAAGTACAGTATTGAAAAACCACTGAATAGTGCTTAGTCTATCTAAGAAAATATTAAACCTTTCGAAAACTGTGCTAGGATGAAACGTCCATGGTTTTACAGGTTGATTAGTAAAAAACTGAGTTAGATTTTCTTTGTAAACGTTGAATATTCGTATAAAGCGTTTTAACGTACACATGGATAAACTAACTCTTTGCATTGCTTCATCGATATCGCTGTGAAAAAGCGTAGTGGGGTCTAAAAACCGTTTTGCCTAAAATTATAAATAATTGTCTCTGTTATACGAAGCTTTTGAACTAACCTGATAAATTAAAAGATTACAAATTTGTTTTAAAAGTACTACCAATTTTACTTGGTCGTAATATTTTGAGTTTGACCATATTAGACATACCACATGTACTAACGGTCCAATTAAAGGTGCTGCATCGCTAAAATCAGTTTCTTCAAGCAAATCGATGTGTTTTTTTAAAGGTTTCAGAAACAGATTAATATCTTTTGCTTCAGCTAATGACATAACGACACTTTTAAAAAGGTTTTTGAAACAACTATAGTAAGCGCTATTTGTTCTCTCTAAAATAATAGCCATGCTTTTTACTTTTTGGTCTCTTAATTGCTCATAAATATATTGTAAATTTTTCAATCGTAATCCCCAAAATTGAATTTCTAAAAAACACGTAATTGCAAAAAATTGACAAAATTTCTAAAAACTAGCATCTACAAAGGTCAATTCGAAAAAAAATCTGGGTCTGCAATGCCATAATTTGGGTAAAAACTTGAAATCAGATCATTTTTTTAATAAATGAATTTATACCTGCGTTTGGAGTTGGATTTAATTCATTAGTATTTTCTGAAGAATCATTTGCCAAAACGTCGTTAATTTGTGACACCCATTTAATAATTACAGCTTCAATTGCACTTTTTAGATACAAGTCGCATATTTTTCCATTACTCTCAATTAATAACCTTTCAACTTCTTCTACTTTTTCGACTCCTACAGGCATTGGAAGCACCGTTTGACCATTGACTTGACCTTTTACTTGGTACACAGTACTTTTTAAACTATGAACGTGCTTTTCCACGTCTTTTGCTATTACTATTGGCCACTTATCGTGATTAAAAGGATTTGATAAAAGAGGAACTAAAATCTAAATTTTTTTGAAATAAAATCTGAAACTATTAGTCGAATTACCTCATCGACTAAAGAAGCAAGTTGATCGACAATTTTACACGCCAAATCTCCCATAATTAAACTATCACCGGGACTAATTCTACAAACGGGCATTGGAGCTTTTTTAATAAAATACACTCCTAGATAATTACAAACAAAAATTAAAAATTTCGAAAATGTAACGTACCTTTAGATTTTAATTGAACCAACGGAAATCCGTTACTAGCAACTAATTGAGCAGCTGGTGTAATCACAATTACTAAAAGTAACGGTAACGGCCGTTCTAAAAACTTTATCACTACTGCTTTATGTTCTTCTGTAGACATCATTCTAGACCATTTTTCTGGTTTTAGTTTTAAGCTTTTTTGAACAAACGTGCCTAGAAAGTCGTTCCGGTTATCTACTTGTGCAGGTTGCTCCATTTTGATCTGCAACAAAAATTTTTATGTTTAAAGAAAATATATCTATAATTAGGCACTTGTCAGAGATGTTAAGAGGAATTAGGAAAAAAAATGTTTGTCAAGAAATCAGTAAAATGTTTGAAATAAGAAATGAGGAAAAAAAGAAAAGAGTTGATAGGAAAGATACTACAAAATTTAAGAACATTTCTAAGGTTTATTAAATATAGAGAAATAGATTTTTAGATTACGCGACCATGTTTAAGTCTGTTGCACTAAATAAACTAGTTTGAGATACCTAAACTCAAAGAAATACATAAAACGCAAAAATACTATTTACGATTTTGTTCTAAACCACGTTTGGAATTTGCAAATATATTGATTGTTATGTTGTCTGCGTAAAACGCCACAAATTATCCAAAATGAAAGATTATGGTAAAAATACTCGTAGATTTTTGAAAATTACTGTTGTGAATTACGATTTGTAATCAGTAGGCAATCTATAAGAAATCTAAATTGAGCGTTTTCTTTAAACATCGTGTAGGTACTGTTGCCAACTAACATTAGAATATCTTCCGGGTTTGGACCGTGTCATAGTTGTTGGAACCGAAGCTGCCAACGTTTCGCCCACTTCCGTAAGGGGCTTCATCAGGGCGTGGGATAAATCGCAAAACTCAAACAAGCAATCGAAATCTAACTAAGAACTTCTCAAAAGTTAGGTTATCCACTTGTAAAACAAGCCATAACCTAAACTCTGAAAAGGTAAGAAAGAAAACGATAACTTGAAAAAGCAAACGAAAATCTAACAAAGAACCAGTACCGAGTTAGGTAATCAACTTGTGAACCAAGCCAGATTCTAAACTCCGTAGAAGCGACTTAAGAAGAAATAGTCTCCGTATTTAAAGGAAAAGAATCGTCACAGATGGTTAAGCTCGACCCTGATTGGGTTACGGTTGCTAGGGGACGTGTTTTTAATAAATGACTAATAACCGGGAACCAAAGAGGGGATAGTTCGAAACCATGATCGCGATTGAAGTTATTGGGGTGTTTGATGATTTCTACGCTTTCTCAGAATTTCCTGTTGAAAAAGAATGGAGATTTGGCAATCAACGAAACATTATCAAAATCTATCTTGTGACCTGTAGTAAAATAATGTTCAGCAACCGCAGACTTGGAAATATACCTTTTTCTTATACACCGATCATGTTCTGAAATGCTAGTAATGACGGAACGACCGGTTTCACCAATGTAGACTAAACCACAAGAACAAGGAATTTGAGATGAAAGTGTAGGAAATTTGTCTTTGGGAGAAGGAAGAATCTGAGAGATTTTGCCTGTCGAGTTGAATATGGGTTTAATACCATTCTTACGAAGGAGTTTCCCTGTTTGATCTGTAACCTTGTGAATGTAGGGTAAAAAGGCCAATTCCGGGTTGGATTCGGGAGTAGAAATGTCCTTAGGTAATCGAGTACGTGAATGTAAACGACGATTAATAACTCTATGAATATCTCGCTTTACATAACCATTGTTCACTAAGGTTCTAGTAAGATGACGGAGTTCTGAATCTAGATTCTCAGGTTGGCAAATAGAAAAGGCACAATGGACCAAAAATTCAATAACAGAACGTTTCTGTGCAGAATGATGATGAGACGAAACATGAAGGTATCTGCCCGTATGGGCCCGTGTCGTCAACATATCTAAACCACACTTTAGGTTTTAATATTGATGATTCCAAAGCAACCGTTTCAAAGGATTCCATAAAAATGTTAGCTACAACAGGTGATAGAGGAGAATCCATAACAGCACCAGAAGCTTGTTCGTAAAACTTGTTATTAAATTGGAAGTAAGTAGAGGATAGACACTTTTCAATAAGAGGAACCAAACTCAAGTCCTTGTCATGTTGAGACAGAATCTGTTTGATGATAATAAGCAAATCCTTAATAGGAACTTTAGTAAAAAGTGAAGTAACATCAAAGGTCACGAGAACATCTTGGGGTTCAAGTTTTACGTTGAATAAAATGCTGAGAGTTGAGGATGTGAGAAAAGGTTTTACCTGTAAATTCGCAAAGTATGTTGGACAAGAACTTGGCTAGCTTGTAGGTAGGAGATTAGATAGTACTGACGATAGGTCGAAAAGGAATACCTTGTTTGTGAATTTTGGGAAGTCCGTATAGACGAGGTGGTTTAGAATCTGATGGGGTAAGTCGACGTTTAGTTTCAGAAGGTAGATTGGAAGATTTGATGATTTGGCTGACCTCACGTTCAATCCTCGAAGTGGGGTTGTGGGTTAGAAGAGCGTAAGTTTCCTCAGACAAAATAAAATTTATTTTCGTAACATAATCAATTTGGTTCAAAACTACAGTGGCGTTGCCTTTGTCGGCTGGAAAAACAATAATATCAGGGTTCTTACGAAGACTTTTTAGAGCTGACTCTTCCGACTTAGAAATGTTGGAATTAGGAATTTTAGATGATTCAAGGATTTTGCCAGTGTTAATACGAATAGGATCTGAGATGTGGCGAGGAAGATGTCTTATAGAAGACTCAACAGCACATAAAATATATTCTTTAGGAATACGTTTGGGAGCAACCGCAAAAGCACCGATTCCTGTTCTGAAGTGAGAACCAAACTAGATAACTTGACAACCGTCTTTACGGAGTTAGTAGTAGATGAAACTTTAGAATTCTTGAATTCCAATAATTAAAACTTTTTGAGATGACCTTCAGTGGTTAGTCGTAGAGTGGTATCCGACTGCTGGTAAGTAATGTTGTCAAAGAGTTATCAATCATCCGGGGATAGAGTGTTGGCCAACTCAAGATAAAGATAAAAGAGTTGTTTCGAAATGGTGTCTAACTCTCTCCTGGTTTGCTTAATCCGTTCGCGTATCAACGCTAGACTAGCATGGTGTAGGATGTTTTTAGAAGAACGTGTCTGAATGTGAAAATTGATTCTGTGGAATGCAGGAATGATGTTGTGGTGACGACAGCGACTAAGAAAGGTTAAATTGCACAAAAGTTTGACGAGTTTGTGGCGAAGTTTGGAAAATACGGAGGTTTTAGAAGAAATATTCTCCCCGTAGAGATTTTTAATGTAATAGCGAAGGCTTCCACGGCCGGAATCTATACTAACATTAGAATGTCTTTTGGGTTTGGACCGTGTCATTGTTGTTGTAACCGAAGTTGCCAACGTCTCGCCCACTTTCGTTTGCTGCGAGTTTTTCAAAAAAAGTGGTCAAACTTGTATTTATTTGTAAATATTTGAGAAAAGCCCGTGTGTTTGATTGCTGTTATGAGAAAATACATTTTAAAAAAACATTATGAGACAAAGCACTGTTACGTGCAAATATGAAACAATGACATTTGCCTGACATAAAGTAACATAAACAAACTTCTGCCGGTGCTCAGTGAAGACGGGGTGGGAATATATTCCAAAATTCTGTGATTGCTTGGAAAACTTAAATAAAAACAAAACCAAAGAGTCAAATCAAAGGGCAACAGGAAGGAGTAAATCTCAATGGACTTCTGGTCCTTGCCAACCACAAGTCCACACCTAAAGGATACACTCTAAATGGACTTACCCTAATAGAGTTTATCTCACTAAAATCTGTAATGAACTTAAATTTTATATAACGATGAGGCCGACGGAATTAAAAGCTTGTTTACAATTTAACTGTTTAACATTTATTTAAACCAAAATTACTCAAAACCAGAAAATAGAACCAACAAAAAAAAACTATTTAAATTAACGCATAATAAAAGAAATAATTTAAGTAAGCATAAAAGTTAAAAATTAAAGTAAATTGGATGATAGTATATTAAAAAAAAAACTAACAAAAATTTAAAGAACTGAAACAAAAAAAATATAATAAAAAGAAACAATTGAAAATCTTAATTAACTAAAGCAAGGCCGTGTGCGCATTATATAGATATTAATTAAATACGAAGTGAAGTAAATTCGTCTATTTTAAAACCAGGATGAAAATTTTTAATAGTAAATTTCCGGGTAACGTCAAACAAATTTTTAACACAACGAATTTTTGTCACATAGTTTTGACAGATACGGACAATAATCATTTATTAATTACATTATCGATGAAATCGTTAATTCACAACACTCCCAAAGCTTTTAAGACACTTAAACGCGTAAATAAAATTCACAAACTTTAAGTAATCGGTACGAAATAAATACCTTAAATTGTCGTCGTCATAAATCCAGGCAAGAATTTGGGTTGGATCCTGGGTTGCCAGATGTAATCAGGAAGAAACGTTGAAGGGTGCTTCCCTCCCCCCAGAGGACTATGTACCGTCGGAAGATTCTCAATAACCGCCACTAAGGCGAAGATATAACCGCGTCGTACCACTCGACAAACACGGTTCTACATTACGTAAAATAAAACTGTAAGCGCGTGAAATTTTCGTAAAAGCCGTAGATTTTACGAATTAGGAGAAACAAAACTCTACTAACTGCATTAAAAATTCACGCTTTCTGCATATTTCTTCCGCGGCGTTACTTCATCTAAAGGGGATGAGTTTTCCACCCCCAAAACCAACTAACTAACTATCTTTTTAAAGCATTTCGACGACTGTTAACCGACTGGACTTAAGTTCCTCTACCAAACTCACTTATATGTAAACTTATTCGACTACCATTTCCACAATGGCTGTGTTCGAAACTCCATGAAAGAAAACCATACCACCAAAAAGTGCAAAAGGATGCAAACAGATTAAATAACGTTACAAAAGTAGTGTTGGGCCACGGTGTTTGTTTCTGCGTAAACTGTCAAATTGAAAAAATATCGTATTCCATTACTATCAGAAAGATTAGTTGTCTAGACTTGGATCATAAAACTGTCTAATAAATTAAAATAATGACTTAATTCCCACGTTATTTGAACGAACTCACACAAAGAAACCAAGTACGACTGCACCGAAAATGCACTTAAAACAAAGCACTTTTAAATAAACTTAAAATAAACAAACTGCTAAAACATATTTAATTACAATTATACCTCAGAAGGGAAACATAAATTATCACTTGAATTTTGACCGAACAAGGAAAAATGCTAAGTAAACACAGAAGACGGATGATTCAACAGCTTAATAAATTTTTGAAATAAATCAATACAAAATTTTATACACAACTTTGAATTACAAAGTTGAATTTAAAAAAAAAAAACGTAAAATAATTTCTTAAAATCAACAAAAATCATTAAAACAAATTCAAAATACATCAAATGTATAACGTCAATACAAATACCGGGTTTTTCACGCTGCCAAAATTGACGGAATTGAGGGTCAGATGCGGGTTGATAAAGTAGAAGCATTGAAGAAACAACTACAGTTGCAGCAATATACATTTCAGAGACCAAATATAGAGAGCAAAACTTGTATAAAAGTAACCTATTTTATCACATAAATGGGTGGTACTATAACTTCAGTTTAAGCTGTGTTTAAAGTTGACTCATATTTTGTTATTGCAAAAATAAAGCTCGTTAATAAATTTTTTAGGTGAGCTATATTGTATCGGAAAAAATTGCTTCTAAGTCAAACCCTCTCGTGGATGGCGAATTTATAAAAGAATGTATAGAATCAGCTACAGAAGTTTTATGTCTATCGCAAAAACACCTTTTTTCTAAAATTAGTTAATCAAGAGTAACCGTTGCTAAAAAAATTAAAGAGTTATCGGAAGACATGGAAAATTCCTTTAAAAATCAGATATCTAAATCTGTTTTTTACTCTATCGCGATTGATGAAAGTACTGCCCAGTTGACAATTTTTATCCGTGGTATCGATGATAATTTTGAAATTACAGAAGAACTGGTTGCGCTTTATCCTATGAAAGGAACTACGAAGGGAGAGGACGTTTTTAAATGTGTCATAAAGGTAATAAATCGATACAAAACTGTCAGGCAGTTTTAATAAAAAAATGCCAAACAGACTTAAATGTAATGATACCAACAAAATTATGTACCAAAAAACTAAAATTTGACCATGTTATGAAAAAAATTATAAAAGTGGTAAATTTTATTAGATTTCGAGCACTTAACCACTAAGGGTGGGTTGCACCGACCGTTGTTAGCGTAATCGGGATTAACTAATCTCGAGTTAGTCTGTCTTCTGTTGCACCGACCAAAATTATCGTTAACCTTAGTTTAAATTGTAAAGTTAGCTAAACTTAGTGTTAAGCAGGTTTAGTTAACTAACACTGACGGGTATACCAATCATAAAAGCTAAATAATAAAAAATGTAGTTCTTTTCTTATTGGTACTCTTTGATTAGTACGATTAGTATTTATTTATTTAATCGAGATGTAAGTGTTTAAGGCATTGTTATTGATTTTTTGTAAATCCATTTCCAATTTTCAGTCGGTTTTTAAGCTACGTTATCCACACACATCCCTTTGATTTTTCATTACACGATAAATTATAAAAACGGTTGGTATACAGCTTTGATTATATAGATATAAATTTTTTTGTTATGCTAGATGTCTTCAGAATCCGATACATCCTCTGATGAAGAAATGATTCGCATTATTAATATGCTTCCTAGGCCAAAAATTTACAGAAAAAGGCTACATCCTTTTGCAGGTTATGATGATGTCGATTTTAAAGCCAGATTTCGCTTCAGCAAAGAAACTGTTCTTCATCTAATGGAAACATTTAATTTAGATGACATCCTGTCTTACGGTACAAACCGAAACCATCCTGTATCACCCATTAATCAATTTCTGTTAGCATTACGGTTTTTTGCTACTGGTAGTTATCAGTTAACTTTAGGAGATCATTTGAATCTACATAAATCAACTGTAAGTCGAACTGTTAGTCGTGTGACTACAATTTTAGCTAGTCGAGCAGCAGAATTTATTCAGCTTCCAAGAACTGAAGAAGAGATCCGCATAACAAATGCTTCTTTTTATCAATTAGCGAACTTTCCTCGTGTTTTAGGAGCAATTGATTGCACGCATGTAAAAATGATTTCACCTGGAGGTGATAATGCTGAATTGTATAGAAATAGGAAAGGGTGGTTTTCCATTAATGTTCAGGCTGTTTGTGATGCATCTTTAAAAATAACAAATATTGTAGCTCGATGGCCTGGTTCGGTGCACGATAGCCGAATATTTAATACATCTTTATTACGTGCTAAACTAGAAGCTGGTGAATATGGAAATGCATGGTTGATTGGTGATAGTGGATATGCATGTAAATCTTATTTATTAACACCTCTACTAAATCCAGTTTCTCCAGCCGATAAAAGATATAATCGAGCACACGTTCTTACAAGGAATACCATAGAAAGGACCTTTGGCATCTTGAAAAAGAGATTTGCGTGTTTGCATATTGGTCTCCGTGTTAAACCAGAAAAGGCTGTTGATATAATTGTAGCTATAACAGTTCTACATAACATTGCGATACAGCTAAAAGATGACCTAGAATTACTTCCAGACGTTCCAGAGGAAAATATTAATAATAATATAGAGATTGTTAATGCTGGAAATGTTCACGAAAGAACAGTTTTAATAAATACGCATTTTACTTAAATATTAGTTTTTATTTAATTCATCAAATTGTTTTTTTACAATTAAGTACTCCAACTCTGCTTTTAAAGTATTAAACTTCTGTTGGTTTAGTAATTCTTCTTCTCTTTGTTTTTTAATTTGTAATATTTCAATTTCTATCTCTAATTTTTGGTCAAGCCGAGAATGTTTCTGTGTTTTTTTTTTGGTATAATCCTGTACAGTTTCATAAATGTCGCAATTTTTTTTTTCTTTGAAGGTGGTTCGTGTACTTTTTCTTCGATGCAAATATCTTCTGCATCCGCAATTAGGTAATCTGTAAATATAAGAATTTTTATTTTCGATCAAATTAAAAGGTAAGCAGTTTGACATTTGAGAAGTAAAAAAAATTAATTTTATTTTTCATCACTGAGATACCTACTAATATCGTGTAAATTTAATAATGGACTCAAATGTAATAAGATTAAAACAATTACGACACTAATAAGTTTCATTTGAAAATGCGATTTATAGAAAAGTACCTTCTATTATAAAATTCGCAGTGCTATCAAAGCGACTTTTCACGGGTTCCAATTGGGGTTGCAGAAGGCTCAACAACCAACCTCAACTTTTCTTCTGTGATTTTTGGTAATGGGGCGACACCACCACCAATTTAATCAGTTCTATCTAAAATAAAGTATCAATGAGTATACATATACCTAATACTATTAAAAGATGTAAACACACCTTATCTTCTGCATTTTTTTAAAATCGTTTTTTCAAATTATTGTACGCATTTTTGAGTTGTAGTCCCGTGCGTTTGACGTTGTTTGCGGATAAATTAAATTCATCTGCTATACGTTCCCACGTTTCAGTCTTTTGTTTAATGGTGATAGCGTCGGTTTTTTTATTTTCTATTATAGAAAAATATTTAGATGTTATGGATGTCATAATTTCCTTCTCTGACTCTGTAAAGTTTCCGGCTCTTTCTCTTTTTTCCATTTTCTGCTATTAATAGCACATTAAAATAAAAAATAATTAGGTTACAAGTGTTATTATACTTACATTTGCTTACACCAACGTTTGTTATATTGTGTGATATTGTGTTATTACAAATTAACCAATAGCCTGACTTAAATTTTATAGACATGCGTAGTCGTACAATTTCAATCAACTGTTGCCAAGTTTATCCGTAATTAATAAACTCGAGTTAAAGTTTGGTTGGTGCAATGCGTATGAAAATTAACCCAAGTTAAAATTTAACTAAAGATTACCTAACAACGATCAACGACTTTAACTACGAGTGTTGGTGCAACCGACCCTAAGAATTCCAAAAATTCTTGTTCGGTATTGATGCAGAGTATGGGAATGTTGTTTACTTCTCAGACGTTCGTTGGCTTAGTAGAGGAAAAAGTGGGTGTTCGACCTAAAAGAAGCAATTAAAACGTTTTTGGCTAGCAAGCAAAAATCTATTGCCCTCTTCGATGATCAAGAATGGCTTAATGATTTTGGTTTCCTAACTGATCTGACTATGCATTTGAGCTGAATAGGCGGCTACAAGGCAAGGAAAACTTTATAAACAATTTGTATGACAATATAAAATCTTTTAAAGCTAAACTCAATTTGTGAAAAATGCAGCTTCAGAAAAAAGATTTGACGCACTTTTTGAACTTGTCAACTTGTAATTGTAGTGAAGTAGACTTCGGGATTTTAGGACTTTAGAGAAAATGAAAATTTAATCAGCTTATTTTCAATACTTGTCAGTGTATCTGTTGAAGATGTTCCAGAAAATTTGCAGATCGAACTATTAGCTCTGCAGTGCAATAGTGAATTAAAACAAAAATACAACTTAATTTTTACTCTAAATATATTGACAAAAATAAATTTCCAAGTATTCGACTTCATGCTCAAAAAACGATGTCTCTGTTTGGAAGCACCTATGTGTGTAAGCAATTGTTTTCTCGAATGAAACATATCAAATCAAAAAATAGAACCAGAATAACGGATTCGCACCTTGAAAATAGTCTTTGTATTGCTACATCAAAGATAAGACAAGACATTGCAAAACTTGTTAAAAATAAACAATCCCAGAAATCTTATTAAAAAGTGTTTTTTTAAATAAACGTCTTTAAAAAAAAGTCTTACGATTTATTTTCTACCTAACCTAAACTTAATCTAAAGTCTTAAGCTACATTAAATTTTATATGACATATACATATTATATATCTGTATATACTTCATTTTGCGGCCCGTCGGTCGATAGAGACACACATATCTGGCCCTTGGATAACAAAAGGTTGAAGACCGCTGATCTAGACCTAGCCAGCCAAAAACCCCCATCTGTTAAATACACTCTAAAACAAAATCTTGTTAGAGTGGATTACACTAAAATCTGTAATTATTAACTTTATAAAACCAACTGCGAAGGCCATTGGAATAAAAGCGTTGTATTAACTATTTAACATTTATTAAATTTAAATTAGCAAACAATAAAATTTAAAAAGAAACGCTTAAGTCAGTTATTAACTTAGCGGGTTTAAAGTCGTTAGAAAATTGCACATTATGTTACAAATGTTTTTTAAAATAACACCAACGACAACAACAAAGTAATAGTCGCGACAAAAAATTGAGAGTTTACTTACTAGTTATGATTAAATAAAAACTTTTATACCACTAAGTTCGCAATTTTTATTTTAAACGGTAGTAATATAAATACCTTGATCTTGTTTATGTAGAATCAGGTAGAGGATTTTTTTTTGGCCGTAAAGCTGCCAGATGATATTGAAAAAAAATTCGGAAGGTTTCTAATAGTGCACTGGCTCCGCCGGAAAATTTTACTTAAACCACTATAAAGGCGAAATTGAATTATGCCGCACAAAACTTAAATAACACACAATTTTTCGATTCGATAATGGACTCGGGACCAAGTGAAACGTAAAGACTGTAAATTATACGAACAAAGAATATTAAAAGAAATATATTAAAATTTTACTATGTTCATTACTTTAACGGACATCCCGAATTCTTTTAAAGGTTGAAATAAAGTACGCGACTGGAACTACATTTCAATATCGATAGGTGCTTGGTAAGTTTTCAAACGTTACTTTTTTAAAAACGAAAATGAATGATTATTAAATACAACATTTAGTTAAATTAATCTTTCAAACATTAAGGGTCAGAAACGAAGAATCTGTACAGTCTAAAATTCGGATTTTTTAGTTTGAAAAAAACGAGTTTTGTGTTAAGTACCGTTAAAAGGGTTAAAGAGGAAATCTGTAATGTTCAACTAGAAAAGTTGTTGCTTGTAGCAAAAACCTAAGGACCACGAAAAAAAGGAAATGACTTTGATAAAAGAGTAAAAAAAATAAAATACTTAGCCAAAGACGAATGTGCTATTAAGACGTTTAATTAAAGCTTTCTCCCACTGAGTAAAGCGAAGTAAACTATTAATCAACCATTTAAAGACCGAAAATATTAAATTGTAAAATAATTGACACGTTGTCTAATTACGCTGAAATATTAACGTTAATTATTGTTTTCGCAGTTCGTTAACTAAATTATTAAGCTCCTGACAGCAACTTGTCAATATCAGATCAAAAACGTTTTTGCTTGTCTTAAAGGCAACTGTTCATAAATAACAAATAGTTCTAAATCGAATTAATACTAGGAATCGCATTTACCACGTTTGTATAGCTCGCTCAACAAACCAATTCAATTTATTGACTATTGCGAACGCTTAGACATTTCCGATAGAATTTTAATAAGACCGCAATGAAACGGGTTTAAGTTTTGTAGAGTTTAAGGTTTTTGATATAGAGTTTAAAAAGTTTAAAGCTCGTGCGCTTAACTAATCGCGTGAAATACGTATGAGTAAAAAATTAAGTTGCATTGCATTTAGTGTAAAAACAAAGTTTTTGGGTTTTATTTACTTTTTCATGATAAACGTTTTTTATAAATTGAAAAACGTTTATTATGTAGATTTATAGATTTTTAATATACATATATATATATATAATCATTTCCTTATTTACCAGTTAAGGTGTTAAGGTATAACATATTTACATCTAATTTAAACTTTAACTTAAAACTATTTTCTTAGAAAAATGTCTAAACTAATCTTTACATTCTGAACTTATTACTATGCTACTATTATAATTATGTTTATACAATCAACACAAACTATGACTATCCTTTATATATACAATTTTACTCCATTCTTTTTTATTGTGAGACAATCGTTTTGCTTCTTCCCATCTGACTTTTCTATTGTTTAGTAATTGTGCGATTTCGTCGTTCCAAGTCTTTCTCGGTCGTCCTCTTGTTCTCTTCCCTATAGTTTTTGCTTCCCATATGTTCTTTACCGGTCTTTCTTCGTTTACTCTACACAAATGTCCAAACCATTTTAACTGTTGTTCTTCAATTTTGTCTAACACTGACACTACTTTTAGTTCTTCTCTCACTATCTCGTTCTTTATTCTGTCCAATCGCGTCACTCCCTTAACCCGTCTTAAATATTTCATGTCCATCGCTTGTAGTTTACTTTTTAGTCTTTTATTTAGTACCCAACTTTCACTACCAAAGATCAAAATAGGTCTGAATATTGTCTTGTAAATAGTAATTTTCGTTTTTGTTGATATTTCCTTTTTCCTATGAATGTTTGTTTTAGAGTGTGATACATATTAGCTGCCGATTGTACCCTTTCGTTTATTTCTGCTTCAATGTTTCCTTGTTCATCTATTATAACTCCTAAGTACTTAAACGACTGTACTTGTTCTAACGATTTTCCTTCTATTATTATATTGACATTTTTCTTTTGTTTTCCAATCATCATTACCTTGGTTTTGTTTTCGTTTATTTTCATATTTCGCTTTGTCAATGCTCTTGTCCATGTTTTTAAATTTTCTTCCAATTGTTTTTCTCCCGCCGCGCATAGCATCAGGTCATCCGCAAAAGCACATTCTGATATTCTCACTGCTTTTAATCTCCGGTATCCTATATTCATCTTGTTAACTTGGTTTTTTATTTCTTTTATAATGTCATCCATGACGATAATAAATAGTGTTGGACTCAGTATACCTCCTTGTTTTAATCCATCTCCTGCTGTGAATTCTGTTGATTGCATGTTACCAGTTCGTACATAGTTTTTATTGTTTTCGTAGGTGCTTTAAATTGCTTTTCTCAAACCATAATCTACTCCTCGCCGTTTCAGACTTTCCCACACTATTTTTCTGGGTACTTTATCGAACGCTTTTTCTAAGTCTATAAAGGCCATATATACATCTACGTTCATCGTTCTACTTTTTTCTATAATTTGTTTTATGGTAAAAATGTGGTCCTGTATACTTCTTCCTTTTCTAAATCCACTTTGGGCTTCTTCTAGTTGAGGTTCTATTATCCGTCGTAATCTACTGTCCAACATTCTTTCGTACATTTTTCTGACTGTGCTTAATAGTGTAATGCCTCTATAATTTTCGCAATTCCTGTTGTCTCCTTTCTTGTACAAGGGTATCATAATTCCCACTTTCCAATCATCTGGTACTTTTCCTTCTTCCCAAGCTTTTTGAAATATTTCTTTTATCATCATTTTGCCGTGCTCTCCTAAGTGTACGATCATTTCTGGTTTTATTTTATCAAATCCCGCGGCTTTTCCTTTTATTCATTGCCTTGATTGTTTGTGTCACTTCTCTCATACTTATGCCTTCACTCTTTTTGTCTTCCTGTACCTCTTCTTGCCATGTTGTATTTGTTTCTGTTGTATTCTCTACGTTTAACAATTTCTCAAAGTATTGTCTCCATCTTTCCATTATGTCGTTGTCGTTTTTCAGCACTTCTCCGTTGTCATTTTTAATGTATTTTATTGTATTGTTCTTTTTTTTTCTCAAGTTCTTCAGTACATTGTAGAATAGTTTTTGATTTGTTTTACTGTCTTCTTCCATTTTATTTCCAAACTCGCTCCACGTTTTTCTTTTTGCGTCCATGACCATATTCTTGGCTTTTTTCCTTTCATTTTGGTATTCTGCGTAATTTTCTTGTGTCTTTTTTTGCAAATATTTTTTCAATTCCTGTTTCTTTATTTTGAGTTGCGTTTTAATCTCTTCGTTCCACCATCTTGTTTGATTCTTTTTGTGAGTTGTAGAAGCTACTCCGCATGTTTGTCTTGCAACACATAAAACAGTTTCTTTAAAAATTTGCCATAACTGTTCTACCGTTTTTGTTTTCCACTCGTTTTTTGTCTGCGTTAATATCTTTTCCGTCTTTTCTTTGTATTCTTTTGCCGTTTGATTGTTTGCTAATTTGTATGTTTTTATTACTTCGTTTCTTTCTGTTTTGCTTAAGCTCAATTTTTGTTTTTCTTGTTTTCCTATTTTGATTCTTATTTTAGCTACTAATAAGTAGTGGTCGCTGTTAATTTCTGGGCCCCTTCTAACTTTTACGTCCGTCACTTCTTTTTTAAAACATGTATTTGTTAGTACATAATCTATAACTGATTTTTCTTTTCTACTTTCTACCACTCTTGTAAACGTGTGAATATCTTTATGCTTAAAGAACGAGTTCATTATCAACAAATCGTTTTGAATACAAAATTCGATTAATCTTTTGCCATTATTATTTCTATGTTCTTCGCCGTATTTTCCTATAACATTCTCTGTGCTGTTTTTCTTTTTACCAACTCTGCAATTTAAGTCTCCTAATAGTACGATCCTATCTTTGAGTTCATCTACCACACCTGTTAGTTCTTCCCAAAACGCATCTTTTTTCTCCACTGTTTCATCTTCGTTTGGTCCATATGCTATTATAATGTTTGTTTTATTTTGATTGTCTAATTGCATTATAATTTTTAAGATTCTCGGCGAGATGTGATTCCATTTCTGTATGCTTCCTACCCATTCATTTTTTATTATGCACCCTACCCCTTCTTTTGCTCTTGATTCTAAACTTACCCCGCTATATATTAATACATGACCATTTTGAGTTGTTATTTCTCCATAACCCTTTTTCTTTGTTTCGCTTATTGCCAAAATATCTAGATTTGATTCTTCGAATTCTTGTATTAACTCTTCTTCTTTTCCCAACAGACCTCTTACGTTCCATGTTGCCACCCTTAATAGTCTACTTTCGTTTTTTGTTTTATTTTTTATGTTTATTTTATTTTGCCAATCATTCATGTCAACCTTAATTTTCCTATTTTCATTTTTATGTATATCTGATGTGTTTGTGCTCTTTTTGCGTTTTTCATCTTTGCTTATTTCTCCGTTTCCCATATAGTTCTCAAGTTGTACCTTACCTTGATCTTTTTCTTTTGCTTTAGTTATGTGTCTTTGTTTAGTTGTTAATTTTTGTAGTTCCTGTACTAACTCTTTTACCTTCCTATTTATTCCAACTCCGTTTCCGTTAGACGAATTTACAGTTTTCTCTTTCTCTTGTTTTATTATTTTTCCGTTTTTTCTTATCGTGTCCATTTCGTTAGCTATTTTTGTCGTTGTATTTCCATTTGTCCTATTTCTTGTTAGTTTTTTGTAAGTTTAATATACATACGAGGTGTAATAATTTAGTTTTTAAAGTGAGTACGTAATTTGTTGTATCTGGCGTAATAGGAAAATAAACAAATTGTGATTTGAGAATGAATTACAATACTCTCATAACTTTCTATTCATATTATTGTTTATTCACTTATAAAACATGCTTAGAGCGTTTATTGAAATATTCTTAACGGTAGTCAACTCATTTAATGAGAATGCAATGCATGTATGATTACGTTTTTGTTTACTTTTTTTGCGCAATTTATTAATGTCGTCTACACTTCAACTATAGTAGTCAAATTTAAACCGCATATTACAGGTGGCTACGTTACCATGTTGTAAAATAAGAAAAATTCTTTTTTGTGCTGCCAACATCGCAAACGTCAATATTCGTTCGTTAGTGTAGTTACGTAATGAACCAAAAAAGCTCTAGGGTGGCAAAATGAAAACTAGGAATCCACATAAAAGTAAATGTTCAAAGTCAATTAATATATTAGAGCGAGTTTGCGACAGGTGGAAAAATTATTTTAAAAATCTTGAAATTCAGTTAAAATTGAAGAAAAACGATGTTAAAGTTAATGTCAAATTTGACACATTTAGTAATAAATGTAGTACCAACATTATATTTCTGTTGTTTTTTGTTATTTTTTCAAAAAAAAAATGTAATTTTATAAAAAAGCAACACAAAAAATAATGTACATTACTCTCGTCAAAGGAATCATAGCATAACTCACTCACATGCAACGCTCGGCCGCACAGTGGTTTCAAATCCCAAATTGCTGGCCAAAAATAGAAGGGATTGTTAATTCGCTACGAAATTTGGTACTCGGGGGTTTTTGGGGTCGCTAAACACGAATCTCAAGACAAATTTTTTAAAAACAAGAGGGCGATCAAAAAATCATGGAACTTTTCCTCCAAATTTCAATCAATCGCTACGAAATTTGGTACTCGGGGGTTTTTCAGGTCGCTGAACACGAATTTAAAGACAAAATTTTTAAAAACAAGATGGCGGCCAAAAAATTGCGGAATTATCAGAATTATCAGAGAAAGAGCAGCATCGGCGGAATAACAATCGAGAGGAACGTTTCAAACAGTAAGTAAAGCTTCCTGGTATTTCGAATCCTTTGTAAGACTGCCCAGAGCAACGGCTTTTACCACTTTTGCGGCGTCTAATTTTCCTGCTGCTTGAAGACTCATGTGGGTGGCAAAGGCAAGTTCTTCGGCACTGGACTGGTTACGAATGCCTGCAGTTTTTCTTCTTTTCGACCGTTCACTAGATTCGTGAAAGCTCTACGAACGACGACCACGTCCAACAACTGCGACTGCATCTTCGTTTTATGTTGAGGTTTCTTTATGGTTTCCAAAGACGATGACTGTGCTTAGCCAATCCGTATTTTTTTCCAAAAACCTCGCCTTAATCCTTCTAGTTTTCTATCATTTGTCTCGAATGTCGCATAATACCTTACGGGTTTTTTGTTTTTCATCGGCGGACAATGTATAACTACGTTGAAATTTTTTCGACAATGCGACCTCCAGTATTGGATATATTTCATTCGCAGTATCGTTCAAATGATCCTCAAATAAATGAAACAACTCCTGTCGCGTAAAACTAACTGCGGCCGCTTCACTGTTAATCCGAGAGCCTGAAAAAAACAATTAAACAGTAAGACAATGATGAATAATTTTAAAGAACCAATAATGATTACATGATGAAAAGAATAGTCGAATTCGGTAGCCTCAAATGATTTCTATGAGAAACAAATCACACGACATCGCACCTTAGTGTCGTTTAACATGCAACTGACGGTCAGCGCTGACCGTCAGCATTATATACTTCTTTGTTTTCACATGTTGCGGACGATCAGTTGAATTCTTGGTTTAGTTACAATCCGTCATGCATTTGGGACGTAACATAATTCGCATTGTTGCCGCTTCTCAACTTATACGCAGAAGGCAGAAATCAAAAAAAAAAGAATGTGGGTGCATCCTATTGTGATGGGAAGAAATGTACAAGGTGCATTTACAACTTTGTACTGCGGTCTAAGGGAAGACGAAAGAAAATTTTTCAATTATTTTAGGATGTCCATAAAGCCGTTTGACGAACTGCATGCCAAATTAGAAGATGGTCTAAAATTTTCAAATTATATTAGAGTTTCAATATCCTCAGTAGAACGACTGTGCGTAGGTTTGAGGTAAGTAAAATTTTCGGTACAATTTTATTTCTTTACCTTCCATATGTCAGTAACATTAGCTGTTATGTGTGAAAAGGGTTTAAGGTAGAAACGTAAGATTTTCACTCCCTTAGCATTTAACGACATACATTACGACCAAATTTAGTTTACGCCAAACTCAGTCAAGAAAAGTGACAGATGGTAGTGTCGAAGGCACACAGTCTGTATATCTATAAGAAAATGTGCAAACGTATTCAAAAGGAACTTTATTAATGCTAAGGTATACAAAATATTATAGTCTATGACATCTTAAACTCTAGTGACCATGCTAGTGGTAGTGACCATCAAAATGGATGTTTCTAAGTTCAGTCAGTGTAGGCTGTTCCTCTGGCGGTGACATGTAAAGCGGTGATGTTGCTGGAGTTTGTGTGTAAGAAGGATAACTTGAGACTCCTCCATAGCCATGATTATAAACATTGTCGTTTGGAGAATTTGAGGAAGTGCTATGTGTTAGCTGATTATGTGCCCTGTACGTATACGTACTAGAAAATGAGGGTGTTGGTGAAGGAACAAAAGCGGTGATATAAACAGATCTTTGTGTAGCTTGCCTAGGTCGATATGGAGGAATTTGTTTAATTTCCAACATAATGCGCAAAACTTCTGCACGGAATTGTAATTTTTGGCTTTCGTCGAAGGATTTAAGAGTTGGCAAAAGCGAAGTCACAAATGCTCTATCATCGTCGTCTTCCTCATTTTTGGCATCATTAAGCAGTGATATTAATTTCTGATCTATGTCATCGTTGCGTCTGCGCTTCTTTCTTTGAAAATTTTGTTCATTCACCTTAGAGACAATTTCAGCTGTGGACAGAGCACTCACTGCATCTTCACTTTCGGAATGATCTTCACTGTCTTCTCCAGCTGTGCCCGTCAAAGTGTCATCATTGTTAACGTAATTTGTTTCAGTTCTACAATAAGAATACCGTCATTTGCATGTGTTTGGGATTTGGAACCACTGTGGGCCGTGCAGCCTCGCGTCGCATTAACGTTCGTTATGCTATTTCTTACTTTCGACTCTTGTTACGTAAACTACTATTAATGCAGATTATTATGAAAAGTAAATATAATGACTAACGTTTACCGATAAATTTGCATTTTACTTTATTTTAATCTCACAAATAAATATTGTTATGAGTTACATAAAGAGAGAGTATTGGGCTCTTGTGATCTATATAAAAATTAAACACAGAAAAACTACATCAATATTTTAGAAAATGAATGAATAATTGGATTTCGTAACAACCGTTAAATAAAATTTTGTCTACAAAAAAGTAGGTATTTGAAAGAACAGAAAATGTTAGTTATATAGTAGAGTACTTTATTTACATTAATAACGCTGAAATAATTGTGAATTTTCAAAAGTGTCAGAAATGATCGGTTTTACTGTAATAATCTAAGGACACTCTCTTACACAAAAGATAAAGTCCGCGCATAGCTTTAGTTTAACACTTATTGTTTACATTAAAGTCACATACAAGGTTATACTCCGTATATTTATCTCAATGCGCAGTAATCACTTATTTATTTAAACTTGAATAATCTACTTAACACCGCCGACTTTGAATTACTGAAATAACTGACCTATGATTCGTTTGTACCGCAATTATTCATTTTGGGAATCCTCTGAAAACTAGATAACTTCGTAAAGGGCCTCGAACATGAGAATAATTTTTCGAACGTTTCAGTATAAACTTAGGTCTAATCCCTAGACAATCTGGCGGTAAGTGCGTCCCGTTTAATGTTTTAATAACACATTATTATCAAAAAAAAAGTATGTTTACTTGAAATTTGTTTTTGCGTTTACGAATAATTCTTTTGTTATTACAAAATCAGTAACAAGAATAGTGAAAAAAGAAAACCAAAAAACTTTTTGTTTGTTACAGTTCTTGTATAAATAGGAATTTTTAAATGAAAAAAAATTAAATAAATCAAAGATTACAATATTTGCACTCTGCAAAAAATATCGAGAACAAGATTAAAAAGATTTTATACCGACGAGACATGGTGTGGTGCCAATCAGTCCAAAAAATTTGATTGTGTGAAAAGAGTTACACTAAAGATTCGTGCCAATTTTGATGAATATAGAGGAACTATTCAAAAAGTTAATGAGTTTAGAGTTGGCATCAAACGACGTTCCGGTTGAGGGCAACAAGTGATCATATTACATATTGGTAACAAAGATGGATTTTTGGAAGGGTGTTAGAAATGCTTTATTTTCAACAAAAAATTGTGCTGATTACCAAGACGAAATGAACAAAAATCACTATCAGGAATGGATTAAATTTGTATTAACGTAAATTTCTGATAGAACAATAACTGTAATTGACCAAGAACATTACCATACTATGTTATATTCTGACTTTATGCAGAAAAGCTGACATTATTAGGTGGATTCAAAATAGACAAATATTATTACCTGAAGAAGTTACCAAATTTAATTCATTAACGAGACCTGTACTTTTGGAGCTATCTTGACAACATTATTTCAAAAAAAGATACATGTTTCAAAAGATTTGAGAGAAAATGTGAAATTTCTATGACTTTCGGTAACACACTAAATTTTTTCCTATAAAACTGATATGGGCGTATATTAAAAATATAGTAGCAAAATTAAATTCTACTTTCAAAACAAAGGACGTTTTGAATCTTTACCAAATCAACAATAGAAAATATCCTTAAAGGTTCAATTGTGTGGAGCATGCTAAGAGAACAGAAGAAAAGTACAGAGGAAAAAAATATCATTTGGTAGAGCTTTTAAGTATTAATTTTCAAGAGGATGATAGCAACGACGGTTATTTTATTTTATTTATTTATTTATTTATTTTTTGTACATGAAGCATAAGCCCATGCTAGCGTACAAATTGGGGAATCGTACTTTTCGTATTAGAGTAATTCTGGCATTTTCCAGCAGGCATAAGATGAAGAAAACATTAAAAAAAATTAAAAATTTTACTGAAAAAGAGGAAAGGATTGGAAGCATCACACCAAGAACACGAAGTAGAATCCCAGCGATACCATCAATAGGATTTCAGCAACGCATTGTAACCACGTTTCGTTACAGATGTTTTTCAGCTAACGGGCTCCACACTATATGTGCTTAGCTTTTTTCCTTTTTAATAGCATGAAGTGTACTGATACATCGAGCGCATCAAGTTGCTCATAAGATAAGACGCAAGAAGGGTTCTTTATCAGACAAAGATTGAGAAGACAAGGAGAAAAACCAGAGAAAAAAATAAATAAGTCCAGATGGAAGAATGGAAAGTCTAAGTGATGAACAAAATGCAACAGTGTGAGCTTAGTTGAAGGTGGATGTTGGAACATATTTATATTAAAATCGCCCAAAATTACAGCATGGTCGTAAGTAGAAAGCACAGTAGATAAAACATCTTCAAAGTCAAGTTAATCAGAATAAGGTGCAGGAGGACGATAAACTACTTCAACCAACATAAACGATTTACTAAAATCTAGCTCGATAATCAGGTATTCAATAATAAAACTAGTAGAAGATAGAAGAACTTTATATTTAATTTCGGATTTTACATATGTGTTAACACCATCTTCTCTTTTTCCAACCCTATCATTACGCACTAAAGAGTAATCTAGAATAGCTACTAAGCTATTGCGCAAGGACGCACGTAACCAAGTCTAATAAATTCTTCCTTCTTATGTAAGGGACAAGAGTTTACATAATTTTTAACGCTGTCTATGTTAGAAAGCAAACTTTGCACGAGAATGCTTACAACATAGTTTTTCAATCTTTCAGTCGTAGGCATCGTGACCGGAGACAGCAGAACAAAGGATTTTGAACAATCGTGTGGAGGCAAAGATGAGCTGGTAACATTTTGAAAAGAAAGAGAAAAACTGTTGAGAAAAAGTTGCTGTAGTAGTACGCATTGTATGAAGGTAGTATTATTGTATAGGTAAAACACAAAAAAAGAACAAATAAAACATGCATGTAAGAAAAATACAAGTAATCTACTGTAACTAAAATAATTAAAAAACATACAAAAATTACGTGATCAATAAAAAAAAACATTACAAGTACTAAAGTAGATGTAGTACTTAATATTAAAACGTTTGATAAATTATTCTCAAGTTCTAAAACGTTCACCAAAAGATATGGAAAATTCTCGAACGTTTGGTCCAAAATATTCGCGAAGGATTGCCAAAATGTATAGATGCGGTACAAACGAATCATAAGTCAGTTATTTCAGTAATTCGAAGTCGGCAGTGTTAAGCAGATTATTCAAGTTTAAATAAATAAGTAATTAACGCGTGTGGAGATAACTATACGGAGTATAACCTTATACGTGACTTTAATGTAAACAAGTGTAAGTGTTTAGATAAATAGAAGTTATCCGCGGACTTTATCTTTCGGTGAGTGTACTATATAAAATTAAGTGTTTGTATTAAATATCCTTAAGTAATTTAATATCGCTTCCGTAAAAAAACATTGATTGCGTAAATAAATTAAATTTTAGTACTTGATTCACGTGTTTGTTTATAGCGTTTAATCTTAGTTGTTCCATTTCGTTAAACTAGCGTAGGGCATTATTAAAATTTATTGTTATTAAACTTTTTTTTATTATTCGTGGTTAAATTTATGCCGGTTACGCGTTTGCAAGCAGTTAAGATGGTTTTAAAAATATTTGAAATTCTTGAATCGACGAATAAAAATATGGAAGAAAATAGTAGAAAAATGGGCAAAAATTTTTAGAAAAAACTATCCGAACATTCTCAGAAAAAGAAAGAAAATACTAGAAGAAGAAATACGAGCGAGCATGGAAAATCAAAAAAAGACTATTGAGGAACAAATACTGGTTAGTGTAGAAAATTAAATCCAAATTGTTCAACTTTAAAGGCCCTACAACTTTTATAATTTTTTTAAAAATTTTGTATAATAAGTGCTCTCTATATGAAAAATTAATTAATAATTATGAAGTTGTGATGGTAAATCAGATTCCTAAAAATTCAAAAAAGTATGAAATAATAGACTCGTTAAAAAATAAATCAAGTTTTGAGTTACATTTTTTAAAAACAACTAATAAAATTAAAAAAATTATTAAATATTTTTTTATTTTTGTTTACAATTTCTACAAGCCTTGTCTAAGGACGAAAAGAATTATTTTCACTTTTTTGCAGATTCAATTAATATGCTAAAAAGTAAGTTTTATTAATGTTTACCATAATTAATTTTTGATGTAGAAATTAAACATTTTTTTGTACTGAAAAATCGAAAGTATGATAAACTATATGTACATTAATTTAATTTAAAAGAACCACAATTGCAAGTGCAAGCATAAAACAAAGTTATGAAGCAATAAATCAGTTTTTTGAAAGCAGTAAATCTACAAATTACGTAAAAGCTTTATATTAACAGGATTTTTCTAGATAATCAATGCTATTGTTGCAACTTTTATTTTTATACAGCTGTTTAAAGAAAGATAAATAAAGAATAGGATAAAGAATTGTCGAAAATGCCAATAAAACATATTTATGAGCAAATGCTTTTGATGCAGTAGCCTTAAAAGTGATTAAAGGAATAAGATATCAAATGTGCTGTCTCCTATAGTCACACTATAAAACATTTATTGTCTATTTAAAACCGTCCTGAAAGCGTTGCTTTATAAAGACGTGTCATATATTTTACATGTTGAACTGAAAATTTATAGTTATGACAATTACTTTTATTACACTGATTCGGAGCATAATATAAAATTTAATTTTATTTGAAATATTTTTTTAATCAAGGTACAAGAAATTCTAAATCTGCAAAAGCTATTGTTGCTTTAAAACTTGTTTAGAATTAATCAATTACAAAACGATCCTGTTTAATTCTTTTCATTGCCAGGTCTAGACGACTGCGTCATTGCTTTGTTTGTTTAAATATTGACAATTTTGCTAATAAAATTGGAAATCTATTTTCCTTCAACTGAAAGAACTTATAAAAAAATACACCATTGTTTTTATAGCTGTAACAAAAGTGTATTTCTTTATCGATGGCTGCTATTGTTTATGAAATAAAAAATTTACAGATATTGCAAATCTTGCAATTATTGGAAGGTGTTGAAAACAAACACAATATTACCTACGTAATATAATGAACAAGGTTTGTTACAGTTTTCAAAAATAAGAATGCATACATAAATAATAAAAAAAACAAAATAACTAGTATTCTAGGTACATATTAAAATAATTCACCAATTGTTTGTATTTAACATATGTCCATGAAATGCCTGAGAATTGTTTCCCATAACCTCTTCATCTCTGGAAGATCATGAATCAGCAACACCAATGACTTATAGAGATTTTTTTGTCATAACAAATTATGAGCAAGTCCGTTCATTATTACGAATTACTTCGCGCTGATAAAACAGCTTTCAGTGACGTATCTAAACAGAAACCCGATCGCGTTATCTTAAACCCATGTACACGAACAAACATCATAGCATGTAAATAGGCCGGCGTCACTCATTTTTTCTATTTTTGTGGTTCAATTTGTTTGCCCTTGATCTCTCCAAGAGGAACGGAAATTGTGCTCGGCATTGAATTAGTATTTAAAACTTTAAATCCAAACACTCTCGGCTGTTGTTTCCCATTTATAGCTTTAGTAGTATGTAATATGCAATATTGCATAATTGCAAAATAATTGCAAACTGAGGAGTACATCTTTTATAGAAAATTTTTCTAGAGAAGCACAAAAATGGGTATTTGGGATGTGTTGGTAACGCTTAGGTTTTCTTTTTCAAGTAATGTACGGTAAGAAACACAAAGCAAGCTACAAAATCTCAAAACATCAAATTTTATATATTATATATATAATCAGATCCTTTTCTACCCCGTAGAGTGTAAAGGTGTCCTACAATCTAGTTACAAAAAATGATAAAATAAAGATTCTTAATTTACATTAATAATTTTTCCTTAACTAAACTAGCAACTTATGTATGTACCAAATACTTTAGTTTAACAATACCTAATTAAAATAAATAATAAATTCTATAAAAATATAATACATGTGACAAAATAATAAATATATACTCATTTGCTTTCTATGCTGTATACAAATTTTGCCCAATCTCTTTTGTTAGTAGCCAAGGTTACTGCTTGAACCTATAGTGCATCCTCTCTTAGCCAATATTTCTGCTATCTGCTGGTTCCATGTTGTAATTGGTCGTCCTCTCGATTTCTTTTCATTTCTTTGTATTTCCCTTACTTTCCTTACAGGTCTCTCTGTGTTCATACGGATAAGGTGTCCATACCATCTGAGTTGGCATCTTTCAATATACTCGTGTATTGCTTGTACTTCCAATATTTCCCTGATGCTATCATTTCTGATCTTGTCATTTCTTGTTACATTTAATATTTTTCTCAAAAATTTCATCTCCATACTCTGAATTTTGCTTTTCACCTTTTTTGTTAGAATCCAACTTTCGCATCCAAACGTCAATATAGGGATAAAATTTGTCTTATATACATTTATCTTGGTTTTTAATGTTACCTCCTTTTTCCCCAGGAAACTGTTTTTAATTGTATGGTACACATTTACAGCACTTTCTATTCTTGCATTTATTTCCGTGTCTTGATGTCCTTTGCTGTTAACATGCACTCCGAGATACTTATAGGTGATTACCTGTTGTATTGGTTTCCCGTTTATCGATATATTTATAGTAGTGTCCGGTTTTCCGCTGACCATAACTTTAGTTTTTTGTTCACTCACTCTCAGTCCTTTTTCTGCCAGTTTGTTAACCCAGATGTCTATATTCCTTTGAAGGTCACTTTCACTTTTAGCAAACACAACTATATCGTCGGCAAAGACACATTCACTAATCCATACCGGTTCCATGTTTCTATGGCCTACGTAGAATTTACTTGCTTCTCTTTTTGTTTCTTTAATGACATCATCTAGTACTATATTAAACAACATTGGGCTTATGACTCCTCTTTGCCGTATACCTTCGCTCACCGGAAAATCTTTTGAAAGCATGTTGTCTGTTCTAACGAAATTTCTATGGTTCCTGTATAGACTCATAATTGCTTGTGTCAGGTTTGCATCAGCTCCTGTTTTTGTTAAGCATTCTTCTACCACTGCTCTCGGTAATCTGTCGAATGCTTTTTCTAAATCTAGAAATGCTAAGTATATTTTTACTTTTGTATTTCTTAGTTTTTCATTTAATTGATGTAATGTGAAGATGTGGTCCTGAATGCTTCGCTCCTTTCTAAATCCGCTTTGTGACTCTTCTAACCGAGTTTCTAGTTTTGTTACTAATCGTTTTTTCTAGTAGCCTTTTATACACTTTTACCACGTTGCTTAACGGAGTGATACCCCTATAATTACTGCAATCTCTTCTATCACCTTTTTTGAATATTGGTATTATTAAACCCACTTCCCAGTCTTTTGGCATAGTTCGTTCACTCCAGGTTTTGTTGCATATTATCCTAAGCAGATGTTGCCCTTTATTACCCATACACCTTAACATTTCCGTAGTTATACAATCAAACCCAGCAGCTTTCCCCTTTTTAAGAGTATAAATACTATCTTGTATCTCTTCTAACTTTATACTGTTTTCATTTGTCATCAATTTACATTTTATTGTTTGTCTTTTCTTTGTGGTTTGTAGAAAGTATAGGTTTTGGAAGTATGTTCTCCATAGTTCCATTATCTTTTCTTTGTCTGTAATGATACTTCCGTTGCCATCTTTTATTTGTTTTATCGCATGTTGTTTGTTTTCAGTTCTCAAATTTTTAAGTATCTTATAAAACAGTTTTTGGCTTGTATGATACTCCGTTTCCATTTTTTGGCCGAAATTTTCCTGTGCCCTTTGTTTTGCTTGGGTGACAAGTTCTTTTACTTTTAGTCTTTGGTTTTTGTATTCTCGGTAGTTTAGTTCATTTTTTCTACTTAGATACTTCAACCATTTATCCTTTTTGATTTTAATTTCCTTTTTAATGTTTTCGTTCCACCATGCAGTTTGCTTTTTGTTTCTGTTAATTCTTGTTATACCACAAATGTCTTTTGCTGCAGTAAGACGTATGTTCTTGAAAATTTTCCACGTTTCTTCTACATCTACATTTACGTGACTGCCTACTTTGTTGATCATTTCTGTAACTTTGCATCTATATTCATTCGCAATTTCTTTATTGTTCAGTCTGTACGTTTTGATTGCTTCATTACTAATATTTTTTTCGTGTTTAATATTATTTGTACTTACGGGCACTCCAAGTTTGGTTTTGACTGCTAGTAAATAGTGATTACTGAATATTTCTTGTCCACTCTTCACCCTAACATCTTTTATTTTTGGTCTTAGACTCTTGCTAACTAACGCGTAATCAATTATTGATTTCTCATTTCTACTGCACACTTCTCATGTATATTTGTGAATATGGTTATGTTTAAAGAAAGTATTCATTACTAATAGGTTGTTTTGTATACATAAATTTATGATTTTGTCCCCATTGTTATTCCGAAACGTTTCACCATATAATCTTAGTACATTTCTTGATGCACTGTCTTTGACCCTTATTCTTCCATTTAAGTCACCTAGAATAATAGTGTTTCCATTATCGCAGTGCTATTACTGATGTGACTGTATCCCAAAATGTCTCTTTTGTTAAGTTATTGTCATCTTCATTTGGTCCATAGAGTGTAATTATGTTTAACTCTTCATGCATATTAAATGTTAGCTCAATCTTTAGGATTCTTTCCGAGACACAATCCCATTTAGTTAAATATTTTGCCACTTTCTTCTTGAGTATACACCCTACCCCTCCTTTAGCTCTTATTTGTTTATCTACTCCGCTCAAAATCATTATGTGTCCATTCGTTAGTTCTATAACTTCCTCTCCTTTCTTTTTAGTTTTCGTAATTGTCAATATATCTATATTCATTTGTTCAAAATTTTTATAAGTTCATTTGCTTTACAATTAAGTCCTCTAATGTTCCACGTAGCTAAATTTAAACCTTTGTGTTCTTCTTCTTTGTTTATCATCCTAGTCCTACTCCTTTCCTTAGTTGTCATCATTTGTCTGTCCGGTTTATTTTCTTTTACCCGTTTTTTGAATTGTGGATCTTTATCATCTCTTTTCTTTCGTCCCATATGTGTATTACGTTATTAATGATAAGTTTTTTATATCCTACTTTTACCCTTTTCCCTTCTTCTTTTAACTTATCAGCAATTTCTTTTAACTTTATTTGCGTTGCCCTCTCTTTTAACGTTAAATCATTTTCAATGTATACTATTCCATATAATCTTTTCTTTTGTTGCATAATTTCTTTTCTTGCTTCCCAATTATGTATTTTTACAATTACTTGTTTGTTTTTATTTTTTCCTACTGTGAAAACTTTTCTTCAATCTATTTTTGAACTGTTTCCTTGTTTTCTTTATTAGCATCATCCAGTCCTTTAATGACAATGTTCAGTTTTTTCTTTTCTTTTCCTTGTCTCTCTAAATTTTCTTCTAGTTTACTGATTCTGTTTTCCAGGTGTGTTTTTTCTTCTTTCCATATATTTGCCTTTTCTTCCCACTCTTCCGTTAACAGTCTAAACTCTTCTCCCATTTCTTTATGATTTTTATTTATTTCTTGTTTCAATTCGTTTTTTAATTCTTCTATCTTGCTTAGAATGACATCCATTTGTAACAGTATATCTTCTTCTTTTTGTTTTATTTTTATGTTAGTATTTTATTATTTAACAACAAAAATGCAAGACTAGATGTGCGGCCAAGTCATTGTTAGATATCGTTTTTACTTTTTTGTGTTTTCGTCCAGCCAAGACACCTGTGGCAGGTACATCACAAAGTTAACAGAGCCAAATTTAGTTGACGTTAAAATGACGATACGTGAAGGAAACGCACTGCATTCGCCAAGCAGGAACAAGAAAAAAACGTATAGTTCGCTGCTGGTGACTGAGGAACAAAAATGTGTCATAAAAATTCTGGGAGGTAAGACTGAAGGAGAATCACTCAAAATGGCGAAGAAAACCAGAAAAGGTAACCTGTTCCTAGTGCCTGCAAACAAAGCTAAATCCAAAACAATTGGAGAAATCTTTGAGTCGGAGCTAGAGAAAGTTAAGACAAACGTAAAAATAGGAAAACATAGCAGAATGGTGTAAATTAGATCACGACACTTAACGAAGGACAGAATGCTCTCTTATCAGCGGCTGGAATTACCGACAGGGAAACCATACATGTAGGAAAACTGCGCTCTAGAACTAAAAGGATTCAAATTACTACGGCAATAACGACAAAAACAATAGGATCTAAACTATTAGAAGTAAAAAATTTGGATAGGAATAACCCCTTGCCAAATACGGAAATGTAGCAGGTGCTGGAGCATAAACCATAATGCAAAAAAATGCGAAGGGTTGTTCGAAGAGGTTGCTGCTTCAACTGTAACAAAAAGATCACTTAACAACCAAATGCAAAGAGCAAAAGAAATGCTCACTCTGTTAATCAACAAGTCACAGTATATAGACAAAGGACAACCGAGAGTAGAGACGGGACACTTACTAATAAAAGCAATGGCAGATAACACAACCATTAAAGTGATCCTTGTTAACTTCGGCAGACAAAAGGTGGCCTACGACTTTTCCTATGCCACGGATGTAGAAAACAATATATGTAGTAATGGTCATTGAACCTAAAGTAAAAAAGCGAAAGTCGCCGGAACGAGAATGAATGCAGAAGAAGACGCATCTGTAACGACATTCGGGTACAAGGTAACAAACAGAAACCATGATTAGAGCTATAAAACTAAAATACTATCGTATTTATTTGTGCTTCATTTCCTCCAATCAGCCATTTGAGCATTTCCAAAAGGTATTAGACAACATTGAGATACTGATACGTAAATACAAAAACCGGCTATAATAACTGGTGATTTTAATACCAGGTTTCAGGAATGGGATGGAAACAAAAAAGATACGAGAGGTTGTCGTAGACCTAACCATAACTAATAAAGCAGTCGCACCAAAAATTGTGGGCTGAGTAGTTTTATAGAATGAAATCTCAAACAACCATAGATACATTAAATTCCAAACATGCGTTCAGTTAACTACAACAACCAACCACAAAGAAATACTCCCAAGTTGGACGCCAAAAAACTACTTAAAAGAGGAACGCGCGATTGGAAAAAAAATAACTCCAAAAGACATGTACAAATTTATAAAAAAAGCATGTGACGCCAACATCCCCCGGGGTGAGAAAAAATGTCCGAACTAGCACTGGTATGTATTGGTGGACGAAGAGACTGGCTAGATTCAGGAAGAAGTGCAAGCGAATGAGACGTATTGCGGCTAGAGAAAATAAGAAGCAGAATACAAAACTTACGCTAACCACACAAAAATACATAAAGTTAATTCAGAAGAGCAATCTTGATGGTAAAAGATCGGGCTTGGATAGAGTTATGTAAGAGCATAGAAAGTGAGCCCTGGGGTAAAAGGTACCAAATAGCAACAAATAGACTTAAAGTTGGTTGACCCAAACTGGAAGCCATAGAAGAGGTGGTTAGAAATTTATTTCCATCTAAGCCAGAAATAGTTAGATCTCCAGTAGACATTCTTCCGCCACCTCCATTCAGCGTAAACGAAATCGTCAAAGCGGCGAGAAAAATAATCAAAAGAATTCGCTTGGAGCCAATTGCATACTTCTGAAAAGAGTTGCGGTGGTAGCCAGAAGATATCCCGCCAAGCTGGCACTCCTGTTAAACGCGTTCTTGCTACGACAAGACTTCCCGAAAGAGTAAAAAAGACCCAACTTAGTGCTACTAGTTAAAAGAAAACTTTCCTCAACGACCCAGCTGCCAGTTGAACATCACGACCAAACAGTATTGTTGCGTATTTATTTATTATTAACTAATTTATATAAAACTACTAAAAATTATGTTTACTTATTCTAGAAATATGTACACTTTTAAATTAACCGAACTAATTAAATCTAATAATATTTAATGAGAACACTTACACGAATTTATGTATAACCGTTGTATAACACTATCACTTAAGATAAGATAACGTCCTCGGATAGCCTCACTTGTTTGTTTACACTATAAGTCACGTTCACTCGATTCGGTGTACACTGTTATTTATTTAAAACTTCGCACGTGCTAATCCCTTATTTATCTTCATTTGAATAATCTTCTTAATACAGCTGCATTCGCGTTAGGACAATATCTGACCTACGATTTCTTTCTTCGGTATTTATAGACATCGGCGAATCCTTCTCGAGCGTTCCCTACTTTTCGCTATATCTTCTAGAAAATGGATAACAGCTTCTAGAAGGCTCTTGCATTTGTAAATAATTTCTCGAACGTTTCAGTATGAACAAATCATACCCGCTAAGCTACAAACCAACATCGCCGAACTAGGAGGCCTATCTGACCTACAGTTTTAGAAGAGTGTAATCGTAGTTTAAATTTTGTACGTATTTTTTTTGTGAAACAGGTATTTCAGTTTTTTTTATTAATTTCGTGTTCTTTAAGACCATTTAAGTAATTTCGCATTGATTTATTGAAATTGTATCGTTGGTTTCTCTCACAGGGATCTACGTTACAGTTTTTTTTATTAAAGTGGTAATAAACCAAGTTTATGTAGATGAGTAAATTTTTTAACAAGAGAGAAGTTTTCAAACTTAAGTTAGGTACCTAAAACTTTTAAATGTAGTTCCGGGTGTGTAAAGTCAACCCCTAAAAAAATTCGGGGTTGTCCGTTAAAGTAATGAAGTGGAGTAAATTTTTAGTTTTTATGGTGGAAATAATTTCTTATTTTGTATAATTTGCGGCCTTAAGGATTCATTTGTTCCCTAGTTTCTTTTTAACAAAATGAAAAATTATGTGTGATTCTAGGTTTTCTGCGATGCAATTCGATTTTGCCAAAAATCTTCCGACGGAGGCAGTACAGTAATAGAAACCACCCTAATTTCTTTGAAATGTTTTCTGGCAGGTTAAAATAAAAAAGTGATTCTAATTTCCCAAACTTAGTGCTATAAAAGCTTTGAGTTTAACCATAAAGTTAAACGCTTGTTTACTGCTCTAATAAGTGAACCTTTGATTTTGTAAGAACTTAAAGATGATTTGTAACATAATTTACAACTTTTTAATAACGGCGTTAAACCCATCAAAGTAATATCTGACTTGGTATTAAGTTGTTTTTTAAAATGTTTTACTGATAAATTTACATAACTTTTATTTTGTTTTTTGTGTTTTTTTTTTATTATTTCGAATAAGACTTTCAAAGTTTAAGGTACTTTAGCAAATCATGTATTTTGGTAATTCATTTGTAATTTTTACATTGTAACTTTAGTTTATATTAATAATGATTTTTTTATTTATTATATTTTTGTGTTCTTATTTGGATTTAACTTCTTCATTTTTTTATTTTTGATGTTGTTTGCTAATGTTAAATAGTAAAAAAAATTTTTTGTCGGCCTGTTATTTTATCGGCATTTGCGTTTTTTTTGTAAATTTAAATAATTTCAGATGTTAGTGCAATACACACTGATAAGGCAAGCCTCATTTAGAGTGTATTCAACAAGAGCGGGATTTTGGTTGGCAAGGTCAAGAGCCTTTTTTTGAGTTATAAACCTTCCTGGCGCCCTTTTGATTTAAACTTTTGTTTTATTTTAATTTTACGTTTTTAGTTTACTATTCAATCACGGATTTGTTGTAAAGTGACCCATGACTGTTTTCACTGAGCAGTGGCAATTTATTTATTTATGTTACCTTATCCAGGCAATTTTCTTTTTAACAGATTTTGCGTGTAACGAGAGGCAGGTCTACAATGAACGCCATAGAGTCGGTCTACCGATGGGCTAAAAAAGCCAAAAAAGGTACCTGGAATAGTAGAAAACTATGCACGACGGTAACGCTGAAAGTTCAAAAAGCGTTCAACTCGTAGGTCTGACAAGTCATCATAGATGCCTTTGTGACCAAAGGAATCAAAGAACTTGCGGAGTCTTTCATATTCGAAAAAATACTTGACTTGACGGCCGTGTAGTGGCGTTTGCCGATGACCTCGCTTTACTAGCCTGTGCTAGTGACTTGAAATAAGTAATGTTGAGAAAATACTTTTGAGTTTAAGACATCAAAACATTTCCATTTTTCATGAATAATTTGTCAATTAGTTTACTTACGTATTAATTTCTTTACAGTATACATGATGTCAGAAAAAAAGAAGAAATTGTCTGGATACCAAAATTTGCTGAATAAAAGAAAAAGAGAGAAAGAACTGGAAAACCATGTCAAAATTACGCATTATTTTTCAAAACCCGAGTCTACTTTGCCAAATATTAATAACAACAATAATACAGCTAAATCCTAATATTCTGAACCTGTACTTAAAACAAGTATCAGCAGCAGAAAAGAAACTGATCTTCTAGAAAGCAATACATCAACATCTTCAGGTTTCGCTGATAATGACAAATCAACACCTTCAAAAATTACCAGAACGGACTTTCGAAAGATGCTGCACTATGGCCAAAGAAATTATGTCTATATTCAAGAATTAATAGAACGTGGCTCTGCTCATTATCAAAACAAAAAGGATATTTATCCGAGAGGTAGTTCGGAGTCGGGGCGTAAGTTTTTCAATAGTTCTTTTTTTAGAATTTTTCCGAACAAAGAAAAAATTGAGCGTTTTTGGTTGTTGTATTTCGAAACAAAAAATTCACTTTACTGCTTCTGTTGCAAATTTTTTAATGACAGCGATTTGAAATGTGTTCGCCTTAGTGATAAATCTGGTTACAATGACTGGCAGAATTTTAGTGAACATTTAAACATTTATGAAAAGAGCAAGTTGCATATCGAAAATGTTCTAAAATTGCTTGATCTTTCTAACCGTTTTAACAAAAATGAAATCATTGATTCTGAAATTCAAAATGTAATAAACAGAGAAACTAAAAACAGGCAAGCTGTTATACAAAAAAAAGTCTACGTGATTCAGTTTTTAGGTCAGCAAAATTAAGCTTTTCGTGGAAGTAGTAATAAGTTGTTTGAGAAGAACAATGGTAACTTTTTAAAATGCATAGAAATGATTTCCAAATTCGACCCGATTATGTTAGAACATACAAAACGATCTCAAATAAAAGATCACAAGAACTATCTCGGGGATAAAATACAAAATGAAGTAATCAATTTGATCGGTGAAAATAACAAATCCGAAATTTTAGAACTAACTAAAAGGACAAATAATTATTCCATATTATTAGACTGCACTCCTGACTTTAGTCGCCAAGCACCAATTTCAGTTTGTATAAGAATTGTTAATTTTTATTACTTTGTCCTATAGATGATGTGTCGGGTGAAGGCTTCATAAAATTTCTTTTGTCGGCGTTAGAGAAAGAAGGCTTAAATATCAACGATTTGCGGGGTCAGGGTTACAACAATGGAGCAATTATGCGTGGTAGGCATAATGGTCTACAAAAAAAGTTTTGAATTTCAATCCGCAAGCTTTTTTTGTTCCTTGTTGCAATGATACCCTAAATTTAGTCGTCAATAATGCTGTAAAATCGAATACTTTGAGCATCAATTTTTTTTCTTTAGTTCAAGAACTGTTTGTATTTTTTTCAGCTTCTACTAAACGCTGGTCATTTTTGAAATCTAATTTATCTAACGTAACAAATTTAACTTTAAAACCTTTATCGGATACTCGATGCTCTAGTAGAATAGATGCAATAACTCCTTTAAGGTATCAACTTGGGGAGGTTTATGATGCTTTGTTTGAAATAAACGAAGGAAACTTTGAAAATAACGTAAAAAATTTGGCTGCATCGTTGGCCAAAAAATTGCAAAATTTTTAGTTCATTTGCATTCTTATATTGTGGTATAATATTTTAAGTAAAGTTAACATTGCTAGTAAAATTATTTAAAAACCAAACTTTGATGTTGCTCAGTGTTGTAATCATTTAAATAATTTGAATAATTTTTTGAAAGCTTATCATTCCGATAAACGTTTTAACGAAGTTCGTAATAAACGGTGAGCATAAGATTTATATGTTTATTTAAAAAAAACTACATACATATACATATGTATATAAGTATAACTTCTTAACATCTATCTATCTATCTAACTACGCATTTTAAAAAAAGTTTGTAATTTTATTTTGTTTAAGTTTCGTGGCCCAATACAACTTATCAACGCAATTTTCTATTTCCGCGAAACTGCTTAAAATAGTCTGAGGTACATTGGAAGATTGTAGAAAGCACCGAATTTCTTTGAGTTTATCACATGCTTCCTGTGCTCTTATAATCGGTGTGTCCATGCCTGCTTCATCATATTCTTCGTCATCGTCATTATCTTTACTAATTTCACTTGCTTTAGAATTTTGTATTGTCGAAATAATTTGGTTTTTGTTCAAGAATTCTGTTGTTATGACGTCTTGGTCTATGTTTACGTATTCAGCAATATCATCTTCAGTTAAATTCATCGTATTAATTGTTTTAATCCATTCTGACAATGGTAAGTCATCATCAACATCAAATTCTGATGGTGTAGTCACAACGTTTTCCAGAAACCCAGCGTGATGAAAACAATTTGTTATCGTTTGAGGGTGCACACGCTGCCAGGCTCTGTGAATAAAATTTATTGCGCAAAAATTTTTTATATTGAAGTTGAATAACATGAATACAAATAATTTTTGTAATAGGTTTACTTATCATATAGGCAGCAACGTTTATCAAATCCATTCATTTAAAGTAGGCATCAAAAGATTATAGAAAATTATTGTATAAATGCGTAATATTATTCGTTACCAAAGCAAACTAGATTATCGTTATCCTCGCGATCTGCTACTATTAGAAATAGTGTAAGATAATTTTGTTTTTGATGCAAAATTATTTCAGTTTGTTTATAACAGTACACACATATCTGCCACTGTTCTCACTAGAGAACTAAAAAACTTCCATGTATCTCCAATGCTAACTTTCCATACCTTATTGTCTATTTTCTTACGGCCTTTAGGTTTTACCACTCTTTGCAATACTTTAGTTAAACTATAGCGTCGCAAATCTAGAAATAAGAAGTATGTGTATTAGAAAATGTAAATAAATAAAAAGTGATCAAAAGTGTTTCAACTTTCAATTTAATCTAATTCGTAGCTTTAATATTAATCAAAATAGCAATAATAAACCGATAACTTTGAACATCTTGTATATCTAATTCTAATTCAAGTTAAAATAAAAACGAATTGCATACACACATTGAGATAAACGGCAAATTAATTTTGTACACCTCATACAAATACATACTTACGTAAGAATTATAAATTTGTATGTGAATGTGTTATAAGTACTAATATTTGTATCTTATGTATATTCGTAGAAAATAATTAATATACATACATTAGAACTCAAAAAACAGAAATATATGACAATATTACATTTTGCTTACCTTTTTATCAGTTGATAAAAACACTTCAATAGATGATGCAATGCACACACTATCTGCGTGTGAAACGTTCTGCTGGGTTTGCTGATGTATCATAATATAAGAAGGTTTGTTCATAACTTAAGATAAAATTATAACTATAGTGATAACTAGTAAAATATGAAAACAATTCATAACTTGATTACATTTATAAACCATATTCATAATACATGAATATACGTAACGCATACAAATTGCACTCTTAGGAATGTTGTTTGCGTATTACGCATAACATCATAATATAATTCATATTTTATAAATTTTATTAAATGTGTAATTTATGAACATACTATTCATAACTAGTGATTACAGATTTCTCTCCGTGCAGAAGAAACTTTAAATTATATAACAATTAACAACTTAGTGGATTCTTTTCCTAATGCGAGCATAATTCTTCGTATTTTATTAACAATGCCGGTTTCTGTTCCTACCGCAGAACGATCTTTTTCAAAACTCAAAATAATAAAAAATTATTTAAGATTGACCATGCAAAACCGACGAAGTAATTTTGCTATTATTTTAATAGAAACGGACCAGCTAAAAGAATTAGACACCAAATATTTAATTAAACAATTTGCAAAAATTAAAGTACGGAAAGCTCAATTCACCTAGCTAAAATATTAATAACAATACCTAATACTTGGATATTAACTTTTAAAAGGTGACATGTTGCATTATTAAAATAATATATTGTTTTGTTTTTATTTGTCGATCAGTTTCGTCCTGTGATATATAAACGAGTATTTTTAATGTTTTAAATATTTTTTTTATTTCTTGTGCTTTTGTGTCATATATTACATTTGAAACTAAAATACAAAAATTTTGAGTTGTAATACTGTTAGAATATATTTCTGTTTTCTATAAGTTTATAATTATGTTATGTACCTCAATGAAAAAATATTTGTGTGACTTATGGCTTGTACTTGTAAAATATAAAAATGAAAATAAATTTATGAAAATACTTTTTAAAATTATTTTTACTTAACCCGTATCTGTACTCACATATGAACGTAATACAAATTTGGGGCGTTATTTTAAATTTGCACAAGAGCGCCAAAATGGGATTACTAAGATGCTGTCAATCGGAAAAAGAAGTAAAAACATAGAAATAATAACTAAATCATCAAATTTTGTTTAACAATGTTGGGATTTTATCTTATGTTTAAATAAAAACTTATTAAATAAATAAATGTTAATGAGTCTAAATAAAATACCACATAAATTTTGTTTTCTAAAAATTACATTGTCGCATCTCAATTTCAAAGTTCATTTTATTTAAAAAACGTTTATGTAAGTAGATTTAAAAAACTACAATTTTTTCTCATAGAATATTTTTTATGTTGCCGACAAAGTCAATAAATAAAAGTAAAATAAAAAGTGTATTAGATACGTTATGTATATTTCTGCGTGAATTCCATAAATTTTCTTTAACGGTTTAAGCGTTGAAGTGTAAGAATTGTTACATCAGCAACGGAATATATTTTAAAATACTGGCTTTGATCGTTTGTACTTTACCATTTTTACATGTTTAATGATGCTCAAAGAATCCTCGCGCTTAGGAATTTAAACAATTTTAAACATTGCTAATAACGCGTAATCTGTAGTCAAAAATCACTCGTTCATAGCTGTAAATACCTTAAGTAGTAAAAGATTTCATTTTAATTATCCAATTTTAAATTGCAGAAGACTTTGTTAAATAACCGTTTTAAATAAAAAGAGAACAAAAAGTATCCGAGATTAAATGATGCAGTAAGTCTTCAATAAATACGCTTTTGACTGCATTACTTACACAAAATTATCATTTGTGTTAATTGCAGTTAAGTTATAGAAAGAGATTTTGTGTACAACGAATAAATAAAAAGTTAATGCACTTTTGTTTTTGCGATGAGAGTGGCGCGATTCAATAAGTAACACCATGCTGATAGTGGCTAATTTGAATATAAATAAGAAAATAAAAATCTATTTAAAAACTTCCCCTAAACTCAAATGACATTTTTACGCAATAACTCTACTCACGATATTCACAACAACCCTAAATGCAATCACTCACGCGCCCAATACAGACATAATAACCACCTAAAAAATACACAGCCTTAACTAAACTACAATACACGACAATCACAGTGGGAAATTATCTCAATAAGCCATAATTTTATTTCAAAAACCGTAACAAATCAACAACAAATCATGAACCAAATAAATAGAATGTAAAAAGCAAATTTATATTTTTTAATACGCTTAATAAATTACACTGGTCTGCAAAAAAATATTTTTTATTGAGCCCTGACACTATTCCGGGTGATTCTTATGTAAAATGACGTCCTGAATCCAAATATGTCTTCCGTTTTCTTCCATCACCCACCATTTTCGAGGGAGCTCCGAATCTCTAATTTTACCACTTTTCGATAAATTAATTATAATTTATTTATCGAACGATAATAATAATTATAATATTTATTATAATAATAAATATATGGTCATGAATTTAGTTTAAATGGGAAAAAGAACTATTTTAGCTATAAACAGTAATAAATAAAAAGATATTCATCGTTACTTGGTGCTTGCTTTCCTTTTATACCCTGAGCTACAGCTCTCTCGTTTAAAAAACCAGCAGTACTTCGCCAACATGCTTGCATTCCACTTCTCTGAAAATTTCTTCTCCAGCTTAGCGATGTCTTGATGGAACCGTTCCCTGTGTTCATCTGAGACTGCTTCTAAATTTTCAGGGAAAAAGTCCAGATGCGAGTGAAGAAAGTGAACTTTAAGAGACATGTTACATCCTATGTCTTTGTACGCTAAAAGCAGTTCCTCGACGTGAGCGACATAATCTTCACTTTTGTGGTTACCCAGGAAGTTCTTACAAACGTTTTGAAATGCAAGCCAAGCTCGTTTTTCTTTTTGATTTAGGTGTTCAATAAACGTCGAATCTTGAAAGAGTTGCTAATCTGGGGACCAACAAAAACGCCTTCTTTGATTTTAGTTTTGCTAAGGCGAGGAAATTTAGTTTTCAAAAATTGAAATGCGCCACCTGTCTTGTCCACTGCTTTCACAAACTGCTTGATCAATCCAAGTTTGATGTGTAAAGGTGGTAAGTAAATATTTTCTTTCGGAACCAAAGGATTGTGGGCGACATTTTTCTGACCAGGAATAAGATTTTCTCGCAGAGGCCAGTCCCGTACGATGTAATGTTTATCTCGGGCTCGGCTATCCCATTCACAAAGGAAGCAGCAATATTTTGTGAATCCTGATTGCAGGCCCGTGAGTAGAGCAACAACTTTTAAGTCAGCGCAAAGTTTCCACTTATAATCATGATAACTAATTTTATCAAGGATTCTGAAGATGTTTTCGTACGTTTCCTTAATATCAACAGAGTATGCAACTGGAACTGATGGGAAGTCATTCCCATTTGCCAACAGGACAACTTTTAAGCTTGTTTTTGATGAGTCTATAAATAGTCTCCATTTGTCTGGGTCACATGGCATCTGTAGCTCTGTCATCAATAAATTTGCATTAGGGCAGAACACTAAACCTTTATCTTCTGAGAAAAGACATTTCAGGGTTGCTTGTCTGGTCTTGTAAGAAGATATTTTTACTCCCTCTTCTAAGAGATTCTACTGTTGAAGTTGCGATCCTAGTAGCTGAGATTTAGTCTTGGGTAACTGCAAATCTCTGACAAGATCATTTAATTCCGATTGAGTGAGGAGGTGAGGTTGCCGAGAAACTAAATCTGCGGAATACTCTTCATCATCATTGAACGTATCATTCGAAGCCCCAGGTTGTGGTTCAGAGTCATTTAAATCAATTTCCGGCTCTAGAGTATAAGTGTTTGGGGGCTCTGGGATTGGCAAAGTATCGTTATGAGGAACAGGTCTTAGAGCTGACGGAATATTGGGATACTGAATTGTATGCTTACTTTTGCTAGAAAACCCGACGGTGGAAGTCATACAAAAGTAACAATCTGTAAGATGACAGCGAAGCTCACGCCAAACCATGGGCACAGCAAATGGCATTGATTTACGGGTACCTTTGAGCCATTTGGTCAAACTACTCTAACAAGTCGTACAGCAAACTGATGGAGCCCAAGTCTTGTTCTGGTCGCCAACTTGACAATCAAAGTACAATTTGTAAGCTGTTTTAACAAGCGGAGAAAGGCGTTTTCGTTGTGCTTTTAAAGTTAATTCCCCGCAGACATAGCAGAAGCTATCGGGATGATTTTTACACTCGCGTGTAAACAGTAATTCAACGCCCGACATTAACCACAATTCACACTTAGTCACTTGAAAAAATCCGGAGTAAAAGTAGTTTTACTGTTTTACACAAATGAACAAAAATGAACACAAAATCCAGCACGTTAAAAACGTCGACAAGTTAATTTTGCAACAGCTATAGATGTACTGATCGAAGCAGTTAAGCAAACAATGTAATATACTATAATGAGAAGAATAATGCAAGTTCAAGCCTGTCGAAAATTCCTGTTCAAACCTGCATGTGGTATTGAGATCGCCAGCGTCGTGGAGTGAATCTTCCTAACCGTTTATTGATATTTTTTTACTGTTCTTATATATTTGTATTTTATTGTTGTTTCTATATACATTTTATAGCAAAACTTTTGCCATATACTTTGGTATAAATTTTATTACCTGCTATGTTTAACGGCTATTAGTTAAAATTCTAAAAAAAAATGCAAAAAATAAAATAAAAATGGAGTCCCCCCAAAATAGGTGGGTAAAAACGAAGTTCATTTTTGGATTCAGGAGGTCATTTTACATAAGGATCGTCAAGCTTCTTGAACAGAACAAAACCGTTTTAAGGAAGTTGCAGTAAAACGTCTCAAAACCTCCAAATCATTCAAGATCATTTAAAGCGATTGCCGAAAGAGACAGAATGTTCTAGTCTAGAATATAAAAAGTAACCGCTTAAAGTTGCATTCTTTAGTTTTAAGAAGAATTTGGCGGTCTAAATAAATAAATTGCAAAGTAAGTGTTGCCAGTGTAATTAAATGGTGAAGATAAACGCAAATTTAATCCGCGGACAGTATCTATAAATCTCAAATGATAGTCATATATAAATTACTTGTAAGTTGTTTTTTTAAATTAGCTATAGATTTAATTAGTGTCAGGTGTATTGTGCTTTAGCTTATTAAAAATTAATTGCATTGATAATAATTATCGTATTAATATAATTAAAAATAAATTAATTCGTTACAGTATTTTTTACATTATTTTGACTGACAGTTTTTTTAAATGTTACTATTACTATAAGTTGTGATAATTTTTATTTTATGTAAAATTGCAAAACCATAATACCTAAATATAAAGAACTTTCAAAATGTTTAACCAAAATTAACGTTCTGCTTGCTTTTAATAACGACTTCATCACACCGCATTTAAGCAATAGTCAATTATTTATTTATAAATGTTATTTATTGAAATTTTTATAAAAGCAAAAAAAGCTCAGCTATTTTGATGAAAAATTTGCTACAAAACGAAACGTTTGTTACTTTTATTTATTACAAAAAAAATAGTTTATAATATTTTAACATTGTTTTTATGTAGTGTAATTACTTTTAGTTAGTTTACAAAAGAATTTCCTTTTTTGTAATCACCAAAACTGTGAAATAAAAATTTTTGCATTTCAAAGTAAAAATAATTAAACTCTCTGAATAAGAAATAAATTCTGATTTGAGCGTAATTTTGTTATGGTCTTATAATGAATTGCGTACAGTTTTTAAACGTTCGTTACGTTTATTTTATAATTTACGAGAAATGAGACTGTTTCTGCGTTATAATAGAAGTCATGTCATTTTAAGGGTCTTTGAAAACAATCAAAATTAATGATAATTAACATAAAATGTATACAATGTAAATGGTAATTAACTGCTGAAGCAGCTCGTTGTAAAGCTAATATCGACACGAATATAGGCAAAACGTGTTTGATCGGTTTTCAGTCACTGTAAAATGGACGAACTCTCTAAAGTTAAAATCAAACAATGGACATATGCTACGTTATATTTACGTTATGAGTAAATCTATCTTATGAGTTAAATCAATAATACAAACAATGCAGGTTGTTAACACATGTAGTTAGTGACCTGTCATTTTGTAATGGAATTTTGTATTGATGAGGGTCTATTTTGGCATTTGTTTTTCATTTTATATTTCGAGATCAATACATGTTGAATCAAGCGATTAACCATTTCTCTTTGTAGCATAACAATCCAAAAACCTAAGATTTACAGAAAATGTGTTGATTTTATGTATCCGAATATAACAGTGTTGAATGTGAAGGTATCTTAAACCTCGTTCGAAATTATATTGAAATCAAAGTTGGAAAACAATTAACGATTTAACCCTTTAGGAATTTGGTGCTTTTATTGGCTTATAGTTTGTGTGCAATGCTCACAGTTCAAAGTTGAATAGTTTGGGGTCAGCTATATGAAAACTTCAGTTTTCTCTCAATATGACGTGATGTTATAGAATAAAATAGTTCACATTCACTTTACAAAAGCAGAAAAAAATCTATTGGACGAGAAACTTTTTCTAGTGGTACCTATACAATATGAAACTCATTAGTCTTTATAACAGTCTTAACTTAATGTTACTATTTTAAAGTTGTTTTGTGATATTGTAACGATTATTATTAAATTAATTTATTTATACTAAAAATATGTACACGTTTAACTAACCGAACTAATTAAATCTAAGGACATTTTAATATGTTTTATGGTGAAAGTTTTATGTCTAAAATAAGGATATTTAATAAAAACACTTACACTAATTTATATCGCACTATCACTTGAAAGATGAAGTCCGCGGATAACTTCACACAGTTGTTTAACACTTATTGTTTATATTAAATTCACGTATAAAGTTAAACTTTGTAGATTTATTTCGAACACGCATTGATCACTTATTTAATTAGACTTGAATAATCTTCTTAACACTGCCTTCTTCACATTACTGCAATAACTGCCCTATGATTTGTTTGCACCGCATTTAGACATTTTGCCAAAAGGTTCGCGAATGTTCTATATCTTTTGGTGAACGTTCTGGAAATGTACAAAAACCCCGCGAAAGTTCTCGGACTTGAAAATAACTCCTCGTACGTTTCACTGCCTACTTAGGACTGTTCTGTCCCAGAATAGGAAACTGGATGCGAAGCCGATGGAAAGGATCGTGGCCATAGCGGCAGCTCTCTCCATTTCGGTAACTTTCTTGACCATAAAAGTAACAGTCAATGGGCTTTTCCTGACCCGATATTCTTCTTGGTTGGTAACTACAGACCAACACTTGAACGCCTGTTCCTTGGAAGACGATCTCCAACATGTTTTAAACTGTCCTCCAATTCAGTTGATCTAAGCCACAACCAAGCTTGGGTACTGCCAATTTCTTAACATGGTGGAACTCTATTTCTCTCTTGAGATTTCATAATGTCCGCCACGGATTTTCGTATAACGGCTTGGTACTTTAGTATTTCTCGGTGACCAGATTGAAAACGAAGCGTCTGTCACCACGTAGATTTAAAACTTTTCCAACTGCCGGTTGCTGTCTTCGTAGTTTATATAGCTGCCCAAACTTTTAATTAAATACGACTGCAAGCCTTCTGAACATGTCAAGATCCTCGCACGCGCAATGTGCGATGGCGTAATCTTTTTGTGCTTGGAACAGGTCTTGTTGTTCCTTGGTGGTAACTTCAAACCTAGCTTTTCCAGAACCTCCGTATAAGCTCATAAACTTATCGAACTCCATTCCTTCAATTTAATTTCTGGTTCTGCTAGTTACTGTTCTGGTTCGAACCTAAACTTGGGTATTGTGGTTATCGCCAGCAGACGGGGCTAGACGATCGACGTGGACCACTTTTGGCTTACCTCTGGATGGTCTTCGGATGCGATATATAACGTCATTAATACGCTGCACGACTTCATAAGGACCCTCACATTGCCTTTGCAACTTCGGCGACAAACCACGTCTCCTTTATGGATTATACAACCATACCATGTCGCCAGGTTGAAACCCACTATTTTGTGCTTTGACGTCATATATAGTCTTCATCCTGTCGCTGGCAATTTGTGTGTTTCTACGGACCTCCTCATGTATTTTGTCTAGTCTTGCTGACATAATCTTCTCCAGCAACTTTTTCTTCCGGTCTTTGTCCCAATTGGAAGTCGCACGGCAGTCGTATTTCACGACTAATCATTACACAAGATGGTGTTTGACCTGTGCTTTCGTAAACGGATCATCGGTATGCCATTAAGAAAAGGTGCAAATACTGATCCCAGTCTCTTTGGTGTTCGGACACTACTTTGGCTAAGTATTTTCCCATTGTTCGATTCATCCGCTCAACCATGCCATCAAATTGAGGATGAAGAAGCGTCGTCCTAGTTTTCTTAATTTTCAACAGTCGACAAACTTTCTGAAACAGCCCAAATTTGGCTTTGACCGCGTTCAAATGATTCGAAAAACTTGGACGTATGTCACGTCAATATACTTATACTACAGTACATAAAGTGATACAAAGTTTGCGACTGAAAGTAAAATTTAATGTGTAACTTACGTTAGGATTACATATAATAATTGTTTTGCTTACGGCTGACAGTTAACTAATCAGATTGATCGAATTAAATAAAAAAAAAAATAACATACGATGCTATTCAGTTGCACGCATAAAACTGACATAATTAATTAACGAATGCACCACAGTCAGAAAATACGCTATGATAAAGAAGGTGCTTGAAGCTGACTGACAAATTATAGACGTAATTGAAAGTTTACGATCCTGAAACTTCAAACACAGTTATGAGTCATTATTCGTCACTTCAGATTTATCAAAGAAGGTGGCCTTTACAGGTTACCTCGCTAAAACAGCCGTGTTTCGGGATAAAGTAGCAGTCAACTAAATCGCTTATTCACTTAATATTTTGAATAAGTGTTTCCCACTACGTCCGAGTTAGCAGACTAATTCTAATACGACCGTTCAATAGCGATTTCTAAATGGTAAAAGAAAAAGTAATGGCAGTTTTAACAGCGAATCGCGCTTATCCCCACTCGTACAGGTGATTTGAACGTCAGTAGAGGCGTATAAACAGTGCAACAGTTAATTTTAATTTGGAATAAATGTTTTTGAAAAATACAAAACAACGACATGTAACAACTAGGAGCGTCTGTTGTTTAAGTTTCTAAAACAATCTTTACTGAAATGTAGCATATTTGCGTTTACTTCACACAGCTTACTTTACGAATGAAATGTTTAATCCGTAAAGTGACAAGTGTGTACGCTAAAGACGTCTGTTCTTTTTGTTTTTTAAAAAAATACTGAATTGCTACGAAGTAGTGTTCATCAATTAAGAAAAACATATCTTTGAATTTATTACATTAGTGTGAACACTTCGGATTTCGTTAATCCGTAAGTAAAAGGATTACACACTATTGGCGTTAGTTATTTTTTGTTTTTTGAAGAAACTTTATCAACTTACTACGAAGTAATGTTCATTAATTAAAAACGAACGTATTTGATTTTATTACATTAAGTGCGCACACTTTTCACTTTACGGATCAACAGTTTCATCTTTAAAGTGACAAGTGTGCACCATAAATGTGTCTGTTCTTTTTGATTTTCAAAAAATACGAAATTGCTACCAAGTAGTGATCATCAATTGAGAAAAACATATCTTTGAAATTATTGCATTAGTGCGAACACTTTACGGATTCCCTTTAATCCGTAAGTAAAAGAAGTACATACTAATGGCGTTAGTTTTTTTTGTTTTTGAAGAAAACTTTATACACTCACTACGAAGTAACGTTAATTAATTAAAAACAAGCGTTTTTGATTTTATTACATTAGTGCGCACACTTGTAACTTTACGGATCAATAGTTTAATCCGTAAGGTAACAAGTGTGTGCGCTAAAGACGTCTGTTCTTTTTGCTTTTTAAAAAAATACTGAATTGCTACAAAGTAGTGTTCGTCAATTAAGAAAAACATATCTTTGAAATTATTATACTAGTGCGAATGGAGTAAGTTCTTGTTTTTTTGAAGGACCTTTTAGGAATAGCTACGAAGTAATTTTCATCGATTAAAAATAATCATATGACTTTATTACAATAGTGCGCACACTTTCCACTTTACGGGTCAAAAGGTTAATCCGTAAAGTAAAATGTATTCGCGCTAATGGCGTTACTTATTTTTGTTTTTTAAAGAAACTTGACTGAATTGCTGCATAGTAATGTTCATCAATATTAACATGCATAATTGACTTCATTACATTAATGGGGATTTAGTAAAACCGACGTCATTAGTGCGTACGTCTTTTACTTTACGTATTGAATTTGTGTGAAAGCGAATGATATGCGCACTGATGTAATAAAGTTAAATATTCGTAGAAATTCAGTAAAACAAGTTTCTTTGAAAAACAAAAAAAGCATAGACCACCATTTACGGATGAAACTTTTGATCCGTGAAGTAAACAGCATGTGCACTAATGCAATAAACTAAAATATGATTTTTTTTTAATTGATGAACACTACTTAATAATACAGAAGTTTCTTCAAAAAACAAAAAGAACATAAGCGCCGTTAGCGCGCACTGTTATGTAGTGTTTCGGTGTGATTTTCGTACCGTACAAGTTTCGTCCCAGAACGTCTACTTTTTGCTACATTCGTAGTGTTGGCTGTCATTTTGTTCTTTTTCTTACGGATGGAAATATTCAAGAGAGAAAACCTCATTTTTTCGACGCCTGTGGTACGGTTCCTACATTGTCATCTAACGTACGCGTCCGGTGAGGCTTTCATTTATAAATATTCACGCTCAGCCACGTTATAAATGGGTGTAGTACTTTTGCTGCTAATGTGAAAGTCTTTATGGGGTAAGAATTTATTTTATTTTTGTGTTTTAATTTGACTTTTCCCTAATTGTCATTATAGCAATTTTGGATACCTACACGTATTCTATCAATGCGGAGATTTTAGGAAAATTCCTATGATGACGTCACAATCTACGATGTAGTAAAAAAAGTGTTGAACCTACGTTGATTAAAGATATCGAAATCTTCGATTAATGACTACAATGATAACCGACTTGGAAGGCCCACTTACTAAAATATCACAGACTCAAAGTTGCAGCCTTGATCGGAGTGTAATTCCAACGGAACTCCAAACCGGCAGAAAAACTCTGTTACTAATACGTCTGCAATTGTAGCTGCTTCTTGATTGGCTATGGCGGAAACCTCCGTCCATTTCGTGAAATAATCCTTCGCCATCAGGATGTATTTGTTTCCCGAATCAGATTTTGGGAAAGGCCCTGCGATGTCAATTGCTACTCTTTCCAAAGGGCTTTCTACGTTGTATTGCTTCATGGGTACTGATGCGCAGAACGTGCACTTACGGCACCATTTCATGAAGTCTTCTTTGCAGTTCACCCAGTAGAATTGTTCTCGAACTTTTTCCAATGTGTGTCTTAATGCCAAAGTGTCCTCCTGATGTACTATCGTGGAGATGCTTCAACACTTCTGACACCCGGCTCTTTGGCACTACCAACTGTAGTCTGTTTCCCGTGCCCTCGACATTTTCTAGGGGTCGCTTAAGAAGACTGTCTTCTACTACCAAAGAGTTCCACTACGCTCAGTACGCTTTGATGTTTCTGTCCAAAGCACTTACTTCTTCCTAGGTTGGTTGTCGACCGTTTTCTTTCCAGTCCAGGAGTAGTCTTATTTCAGGATCGTTTTTTTGTCCGCGACGCAACTGCTCAAATTCCCACTCATCATCAACCATACCAGTTCTCCGGAGGCATTCGACTTTTTCTTCAAGTCGCGAACAATGGTTGCCAGTCCGCTGGACATGGTCTTCTGGACAAGGCATCAGCGTTCCGATAACTGCTTCCGGCACGGTGTTCTGTGTGATAGTCATATTCTTGCAGTGTCTCGATCTATCTTACCACTTGTCCTTCTGAGTTACGGAACTGCAATAGCTATTTTAAAGCGGCGTTGTCCGTTCACAGTAAAAATTTTTGTCCATACAAATATTTGTAGAAATGTTCTATGGACTTGACGACTGCTAACAGCTCTCTCCTAGTCACGCAATAATTTCTTTCTGGTTTGAACAAAACTTTGCTAAAATACGCGATAACTTTTTCTTGTCCATCTTAAACCTTCGAAAAGACCGCGCCTATGGCAAGATTGCTTGCGTCGGTATCCAAAACAAATTTTTCATGTTCTTTTAGATAACTCAAAATCGGCGAAGTGACTAAGGCCTGTTTTAGTTAATAGAAAGTTTGTTCGAAGTCTTTATTCCATCTAAATTATGCTTGTTCTTCGATCAATTTTGTCAAAGGTTTAGCAATATTGTCAAATCCGGGTACAAATTGTCTATAATAGGTGCACAACCTAAGGAAACTTTGAACTTGATGTTTATCGATTGGTCTTGGCCATGCTCGCACTGCTCTGATTTTGTTTGAGTCAGTCTTTACTCCATCTCTAGATACGATGTGGCCAAGGTATTGCACTTCTTTCTTAAACACGTGGCACTTCTTTAGGCCTAGTTTGAGATTAGCCTCACGTAATCGCTGGAACATTTCTTCCAAGTTGTTCAAGCGCAATCAACCGCAATCACGTCGTCTAGGTAAACCAAGCACGTCTTCCAAGACAGTCCGCGCAAGATGGTCTCCATCAAACTGTCGAACGTTGCAGGAGCGTTACACAGGCCGAAGGGCATCACAGTGAACTGCCTTGCCACAAACCAATTCCAATCGTAAATGCTATTTTTTCACGATCCTTGGGTTCCAATTTTTCCTGCTAGTAACCACTCTTTAAATCCAATGTGGAAAACTACTGGGATCCTGACAGGATGTCTAACGTATCGTCAAGTCTGGGTAAAAGAAAGCTGTACTTTTTGGTCACGTCATTTAGCTCTCTGTAGTCTACGCAAAACCTCGTTGATCCATCTTTCTTCTTTACGAGTACCACTGGGGACGCCTATGGACTATTTGAATGTTCAATCACGCCTTCTCTCTCCATATCCGCAATTATTCGTTCGGTTTTGTCTCTTTTCGCCAAGGGAAGCCTGCGTGGATGTTGTCGTATCGGTTGAGCGTCTTCGATATTATTTTTATGTTTCACCACGTTAGTTCTTTCTTTACAACTACTCTCTAGCTCGAACACATCTTCATACTCCTTGATTAACACCTTAACTTTAGGCAGCTGGTCTTTGGTATTTGGAGGTAAAAATGTCCAATAGATGTTGTGGGCACTTCTTCGGCGGCGTATCTTCGTTAGATTTTCGCTTCTCACAATTTGAGATACTGGCGTGGATTGGCCTTTTTTTCAACGTTACAGGATCTGAGTTGATACTTAAGATTTTTACTGGCATCGGGTTTTGCACTCGTACTAAAGTTCTGCCAACGAGCAGTCCCTTTTCAATTAAGTCACTCTTCATTGGTTCAATCGCGCGTATGTAGCCTTCCCAGAGATTTACATCTAGGCGTGCCATCACCACACTTTTAGTCCTTGCAGGCAGAGTCACGTCTTCATTCAATAAGACTCGTACGGCTGCCTTCTCTGACAAATGAAAGGAAAATTCTTTATTGTTGATCTTCAGGACATCGATCTCCATATCCAAAAGGAACCCATACTTTTTCATAACGTGTATTCTCATGATACTTTCTTCTGTGATGTCGGTTACCTCTACGTGATGGTCGAGTACTCGATTTCCCAAACCAATGGTAACTTTGACTTGTCCGTGAGTAGGTATTTCTTTGCCTGTCGCCGTTTGAAGTCGTACTGTTACTAGTAATGTCTTCTCATTTTCCAATAACATGTCAGGACGAATGATGGTATTTGTCGCTTCCGTGTCAACCAGTAACTGAACACTTCTTTCATTGATTTTGCTATCGAGATAAATGATATGCAGTTGCTCTATCGGCGATGCCATTTGAATTGTAATCTCCGGAGCTTGACTAGATGAGACTAACTTTTTGCTCCTGGGTTTAGTACAATGTCGTCGTGCATGGCCGATTTCACCGCAAGTTTAAGTTGTCACTCCTTTTTCATGCAGCATTCTTCGCGCTATTTCTTCGATGCTTTCCAGTGTTTGCGCGGATACTTCTGCAGCACAGCAGAGTCTATGACCGTCTCGTTGCAATGCTTGTTTTACTGCTTCAAACTCCAAAGTTTGCACAAAAGCGTCATCCAATGTCTTTGGTTGAGCTAACCGTAGAGTCTGCTGCATTTCGTTGTCTCGGAAACCGTCTGCAAAGATTTGAATAGCCAACTGCTCCAAGAAGTTATTTGGCGCTGTAGGATACGCAAGCCGTGTTAATCTGGCGATTTCAGCCTTAAACTCTTGAAGACTTTCGGCAGGTTTCTGAACCCAACTTTTAATTTGAGCTTGATACACTTGTTGAAGATAAGCATGTTTATATCTCATTTGTAAACGTGAAATTAAAAGTTCGTTTCTTTCTTGTAGGTGGCCAGGAACAGTTCTCAAGATTCCAAAAGCTTCTCCACGTTAGGACACTATTAAAAACGTCGCTTTCTGTTTGTTGCTCCAACCATTACCTGTCGCTGCGGCTTTAAACTGCTTGTTGTAAGTTGATTATGGAACTGTGTCATCAAAATTTGGATGGTACAATTTTAAACTTGTGAGTGGTTTCTTCTTAAACAATTTTTATTTGATTTTCTATGCTCGTCTGTATTTCTTTTTTTATACGTCTAGAATTTTCTATCAATTATTCAGTTTTTTTCTATCTTTTGGGTATTTTCAAATAATTTTTCTTCAATTTTCTGAGAATTTTCGCAAAACTTTTCTTTAATTTTTCTAGAGTTTTTTTCCATTTGATGCGAATTTTCGTGCAACTTTTGTTCCATTTTTATAGAATTTTTTTCTATATTCTGAGAAAGTTGGGATAGTTTTTCTTCAATTTTCTGAGAATTTTTACCTATTTTTTTATGATTCTCTTCCATATTTTTATTCGAAAATTTCAAATATTTTTGAATCCATTTTAACTGTTTGCAAACGCATCGTCGGCATAAATTATATATAACAGGAATAAAAAATTTAAATACACTACTTTATTAAACTGAATTAGCTATGATTGCACTTAATGAATAAACACGCGTATCGTGAACTAAACAGTTATTTACGCAATCAATGTTTTTATTACGGGAGCGATATTAAATTACTTAGTGATATTTACACTAAAATCGCAAGCTAAACAATCGTTTATTTATTCGATTTGATACCACGCACCTGTCACCAATGCAACGTTTATTATTAAAACTAATTTATTTATACTAAAAATATGTACACGTTTATAGCTAACCGAACTAATTAAAATCTAAGGATATTTAATACAAACACTTACGCTAATTTTATATAGTACACTCATCAAAAGAGAATGCCCGCGGATAACTTCTATTTATCGAAACACTTACACTTCTTTACTTTAAAGTCACGTACAAGGTTATACTCCGTATATTTATCTCCACGCGCGTTAATTATTTATTTAAACTTGAATAATCTTCTTAACACTGCCGACTTTAAATTACTGAAAATAACTGCGCTATGATTTGTTTGTACCACATTTATACGTTTTGGCGAAACGTTCGCGAATGTTCTATATCTTTTGGTGAACGTTTTGGAAATGTACAAAAACCTCGCGAAAATTCTCGGATTTCTCGTACGTTTCAATATTATTTCACACGTGACGCCAATTGTAACGTACTTAAATCTTAAATTATTCTCAAGTAATTTATATATCACTGTAAACGTATACCGTTTGCGGATAAGATAATTAATCACTTAACGCACTAATTAATTTTACACTAGCACGTTCCCTTTCACAACTTACGTTGCACTGAAAACTTTAAAACTTCGTCTCTTTTGACAATCGTCTCGAATGTTCCAAATATTTCGGAAACGCTTCAATATGTATTCTTATAATTTTTCGTGAATAGTACATACAAGAAAAATAACAAATAAACAAATATTACACTACAATAATCTTTAGTGCTTGTAGACAAAAGATTTTCATAAGTAATCTTAATGCCGAAAAAAATTAATCTTTAGGAATTTTTTGTTAAGCATACCTAGATGATATTAGCGTTTTTCTTATTTCTAAATTGTTTTTTCTTTTTTTTTTCAATAATAAATTATGTTAAAACAATATAAATAAAATGTTTTAACAAAGTATTACAAAACTATTTTTATTAAATACATAACTTAATTCAACTACATGTGATTTTAAATAGTCATTTTTAATTACATATGAAGTAAAAAGCATAGTAAAATATAAATTAACGAAGTACACTCTTAAATTAGGCCTAAGCAATTTAACCGAATACATAAATAATAAAATTTGACATTAAAGTTAACTAGTTTTTTTTTCATTTTATCTATGCTGGAAATTACAAACTTTACTATAATTTTTTACAACTAAAACAAATACTAAATTATACATAAAATAAAATTAAAATATGCTTAAATCTATCTATCTTGTTGTTCTTATTTTAAGTTTTTTTTTGTTTTGTTTGTAAATAACTACAAAATACATTAGCGTTTGTCTAGTTTTTTCCAAGTAATAGTAAAATTAACATAATTAATAATAAATATTTAAAAATAAACTAAATTAAAAATAAATATAACAAAACGATAAATAAAATATGTTTAAATTGACGAATACTCTTTAAATATTTAGCTTCTCTTCAAATAACGTATTCCCGTACTAAGAAAAATATAAATATATATTTTAACATATTTTATTTTGCTTAACTTACTATAGTGATCCATTATTTATAAAGCATTCTAAAATACATTTAGAAAAGTTTACAAATAAAATAAAGCAAATCGATACAATAGCTTACAAAAAACATCACAATATTATTTTAGATTTCTAAAATTTAAATTACAATTTTTATATCGGCATATTATTAAAAAGTAGCTTAGAATAAAAATATTCAGAATGAATTTTTGATATAAAAATCTTTTTGTGTGGAAATAACGAAAGAAATTTTTATTGTCTACCCGGAGAAGCAATTGAAAACGACTAAACCCTTATGTTAAAAAAATTTTAAGATTTAGGTTTAACGGTTTGTTTTCATACTTTTGCAATACTATTTTTTCTACTTCAAATAAAAACAATGAAAAAGATTTTCAAAATATATTGGTTGCATAAATTGGCTAAAAATAAACGGAAAAACGTAAAATTAAAAGTTACTAAACATTTCCGTAAATCAAATTTAGTTTTTAGTCAGTCAGTAATCTTTGATTAATTTAGATAATCTTAGTTTATTAATCATGGAAGACCATGAAAACCATTTATTGGTTTTTGTACTAGAGTTGGGTAAAAAATACGGAGTTTGACTTTTTTTTCTTACTATTCCAACAACCTTCGATTTTTTTAAAATGCATTACGATATAGGCTATAGCTGTTTAGCCATCCAAGACGTCCTATTATAGTTTTTTTAGTCGATTTTGAAACATCTAAAAATATTATGTCAGGATTTAAAAAAATAATCATACTTCTGTTCAATGAAAACGTTTTTATTAACGACAACTTGATTACTAACGGTATCACTAATAGAAGTAAGATTGTAAAAGCTAATTAGTTCCAAAAATCATAAAATTCCTTGATCGTTAATATTTATTAACAAATGTTTATTTTTAAGGATCTGTAAACTTGCATAACAATCAGACAAACTTGTTTACTTGTTTAACTAAACATTTTTTTTTATAACATGTATATTCTTAAGCATATGTGTAGCAACACTAAATACTTAATATGATCCAGATACTCTTTAAAACAAATTTTGCTAGGTCTCTTTGTTTGCATAATGTAGGGGCGGAAGGGGCACATAGGTTCACTCGATTTATTTTATAATAGGTGGTGCCATATATTCAATCATGTTAAAAATGGGATGGTAACCGAACGCTTTCCATTTTATTTCAGTTACAAGAAATGTCAGTGTAGTGCTAACGTCAGAAAAAAGAAAATATTAATTTAGAGGTAAGTAATTGTTAAATTGTATCTAAATCAAGTGTGATTATCGCGTAATTGTTTATATATTATTTTCACTTATTATATCCAACAAAACCACAGCTGTTTTACTATAAAATAGGTATGCTATCGTAGGTGTAAACAAACGTTGAGTGAAGTAGCAGTAATTTTAAACTTAATTGTGACATTGGGGCACAAAGGTCTCTTTCAGTTCGTTGTGCCCCACAATTATCTTATTTTTGATTTGTAGCGGACTGACTTACTTTTGTGTTTGAATCTGGCGCCAATAACTAAGGGAAGCATCCGTTCTTAAAACGTAAAAACAAGATAGAGTTCATTTCAAGACTAAAGAACCGCTGCGCAAAAACCAATTTTGTTTCGAATGTCAATAGATTATCCAACTTGAAAACGTTTGCATTTTTCATACGGCGTTTAAAGTGTGCACATTAGTAAATTAAAGATGAACCACTACATTAAGTTGACACATTGTTTACAGTAGCGATGTTTTTAGTTAGAATTTATTTCGCATGATCGTCAAATTCCGAATTTATCCGACGCGCACCTCACGGTTCTTTAGTCGTGAAATGATCTTTACATCCACCCGGCAAAGGATTTCGGTTCGGCCTCCCGCGAAAAACACATCGCTCCCGCTTATGTTTTTTATCTGTAACTATTTTTTGAATTATTCGTTAAATTTATAATTAAATGTTTATTTTGGTCTTGTTTATTTTAATTGAACGACAGACACGCTAAAATTGGTGACCCGCGACGATTTAAATAAAACTAAAATAAAAATTTCGAGTTAACACGAGGCGTGGAGTGTAAAGTGCCAAAGCGACCTTTGCAACAAATAGGAATAGGATGGACAATTCAAGCGACAATTTGGTTAACCAAGAGCCAAAAACATCAATAGAAGTCAGCGAAATCCGACACATTAAACTACCATGCTTTTGGCAGAAGCGGCCATCGCTGTGGTTTGCCCAAGTGGACGCCCAGTTTTACCAATTTGGGGTTCGAGCTGACACCACCAAATATAATACGGTTGTAGCGGTATTGGATTCTAACGTCCTGCAGCAAGTCGCAGACGTCATCGAAAACCCACCCGCTACAGATAAATACGAAGCCCTGAAGTGCCAACTAATAGCCAGGTTTACAGACTCACAAGAGAAGCAACTAAGGGCATTGTTAACAGACCTAGAGTTGGGAGACAGACAGCCATCACAACTTTTACGCAAAATGAAGGCCTTAGCAGGTAATAAGATAGACGAAGAAGGATGCCATCCCAAATTCAAATCGTATTATCAGTGAGTAAAGATGAAAAGTTAGAAAAACTAGCTGAAATGACAGATAAAACTTCGGAAATTGGTAGTTACAGAGTTGCTGCAATTAGTAAATCAACCCACGCACAACAGAGACCGAAGAACGAATTATTTACAACTAGTGTCGTTTCATTAGAAAGACAAATAGCGGAGCTTACGCAAAAAATCGAACGGTTGTCAAGATGGAACCGACAACCGCGTTCACGTTCGCAAACACAAAGTGCGAATCGCGACCGCCAGTGCTATTATCACCGAAAATTCGGAAATAACGCAAGGAAGTGTAGACCACCGTGCAATTTTCGCGCAATAACAGAATCCGGAAACGAGACGGACCGTCGTTAGTAGAGGTGTCTTTCTTAATCGACACAGGGGCTGACATTTCGGTTATCTCTCCAAGAAAATCACAACGAAAAGCGCCAACCGCATTCAAATTATTCGCTGCTAACGGTACAACAATAAATACGTACGGTGAAAAATTACTAAGCTTAAACCTCGGGCTACGACGTGCTTTCCGGTGGAAGTTTATAGAAGCCGATGTGTCCCGACCAATTATAGGCGCCGACTTCCTGAGGCATCACGGACTCCTAGTAGACTTAAAAAATTGCCGTTAATCGACAACGTTACGCGATTATCAACAATAGCCACGGTAGCTCAATGCAATGTCATTACTGTAACAACGGTGGCGAAAACCTCAATCTATCACGAAATATTAGCAAAATTTCCATCTATAACCCGTACAACAGTACTTACGGCAACCAGGAAGCACATGGTAGTACACCACATTGTCACCACGGGACCGCCTGTGGCAGAACGCCCACGTCGCCTCCCTCCAGAGAAAGCAAAAGCAGCAAAGGCAGAATTCGACTTTATGCTACAGCAAGGGATCTGCAGGCCGTCCAGCAGTCCATGGTCTAGTCCATTACACTTAGTTGAAAAAAATCGGGTGCATGGCGACCTTGCGGAGATTACCGTCGCCTTAATTCTATTACGGTACCCGATCGTTACCTAATTGCGCACATCATGAATTTTTCATTAAAACTAAGTGCTAAAACAGTATTTTCTAAGTTAGATTTAGTGAGAGCATACCATCAAATTCCATTAGCAGAAGGTGACATCCAGAAAACCGCAGTATCTACCCCATTCGGATTATTCGAGTTTCCATTCATGACGTTCGGATTGCGAAACGCCGCGCAAACTTTTCAACGTTTTATGAATATGGTGTTACAAGGACTTGAATTTTGCTATTGCTACATTGACGATATTTTAGTGGCTTCCGCCAACGAACAAGAGCACCGAGAACACCTGGAAATCCTCTTCCAGCGGCTGGACACCTACGGGATCGCGGTAAACCCCATCAAGTGCGTACTAGAAGTCAAACAATTCGAATACTTAGGCTATCTCATCTCCGACGAAGGGACAATTCCTTTGCCTTCCAAAGTCCAGGCAATTCTTAACATGAAGAAACCTACAACTATTGTAGAACTTCGACGTTTTTTAGGTGCCGACGTTTTACCAACGGTACTATTGGGTTTCCGCACGACATTTAAGGATGATTTAAAAAGTTCCACAGCCGAAATGTTGTATGGAGAAACATTAAGCTTGCCCGGAAAATTTTTCATCAGCGAAAACACAGTCAGCAATGATCCACAAACTTTCGTCACAAAACTACGTGAACACATGCGACAGCTACGACCGACGCCTGCAACGCATCATGGAAAGCAACAAATAATCGTTCAGCCTGAACTATCCAAGTGCAGTCACGTTTTCGTAAGGGATGACTCGATCCGACGACCGCTGCAACCTCCCTACACCGGACCGTACAAGGTCGTCGCCCGGATTACCGATAAAATTTTTCAAGTGAAAGTCAACACAAAGTTAAAAAATATATCGGTAGACAGATTGAAACCTGCCTTTCTAACGTCATCAGATTGCGACACATTAAGAACTGTAACTGAGGGCAGTGACACTTTAATTGGAATCCCGTTAACGCCGCAAGTAAGAACAATAAAATCGGGACGAGCAGTAAAGTTGCCAGTTCGTTTCGACCTTTAAATAAATTCAACACGCTCTCACTAGGGAAGGGGTGATGTAGCGGACTGACTTACTTTTGAGTTTGAATCTGGCGCCAACAACTAAAGGAAGCATCCGTTCTCAAAACGTAAAAACAAGGTACATCCACCCGGCAAAGGATTCCGGTTCGGCCTCCCGCAAAAAACGCATCGCTCCCGCTTATGTTTTTTATCTGTAATTATTTTCTGAATAATTCGTTAAATTTATAATTAAATGTTTATTTTGGTCTTGTTTATTTTAATTGAACGACAGACACGCTAAAGATTTATTCATATTATGATGGAGATTTGTTATTTTTAGATGGCACGTAATTACGTAAAGAAAAAACCAGAACCTTCCTGGACTGAGGAAAATATAACAAAAGCTTTAAAAATGATAGAACGAAACGAAATTTCGGCTCGAAAAGCATCTGAACGTTTTGGCATACCCAAGACTTGTATTTCACGACGGAGAAATAACCCTCTAATGCCAAAAACTCCACGGAACGATAACTTTAAACAAGTTTTTACCGAACAAGAGATCGAATTAGTGGAGCATATTTTAGACTTAGAAAGGCGCTTTTATGGTATAACCCCTTTAGATGCTCGTCGGTTTGCATTTGAGTTGAATATGCAGTTAAATCACCCATTTAACAAGACTGTAAAATTGGCTGGTAATGACTGGTTATCGGGATTAAAAAAAAGAAATCCTCAACGTTCTATTAGAGCTCCTGAGCCTACTAGCATAGCACGAGCGGCAGGGTTTAACAAACCACAAGTGCAGAAGTTTTTCGATGTTGTACGATCAGTTTTGGATGCCAATAATATTCAACCAGACCAAATATACAACACTGATGAAACTGGGGTCAATTCAGTACTAGTACTAAAAAAATATTAGCAGAGAAAGGAAAAAACTAGTCGGGCGAATAGTGAGCAGTGAACGTGGGTTTAATGTCACAGCAGTTTGTGGGATTTCTGTTTCAGGATTCTACGTTCTCCCGTTTTTTCTTTTCTCCCGACAGCGAATGAACCTATTATTTATGAAAGGATGTTCACCAGGTGCAGCTGGTTATGCAAATGGTTCAGGATGGAAGGACTCTGAACATTTTGTCAAGTATTTAGACCACTTTATAAACCACGTGAAACCCGGACCGAACAACAAAATATTATTGATCCTCGATAATCACAATAGCCACAGGATACAAGCTGCAATAAATAAAGCAAGAAAAAATAATATTGTAATGGTTTATCTTCCACCCCATACCATTCATCGTCTACAGCCCCTAGACCGCACTGTGTATGGGCCTTTAAAACATCAGTATACAAAAGAGTGTGATTTATGGCACACTAATAACCCTGGATCTCATGTGTCATTATATGATATAGTAGAAATGTTTTCGAAGACATTTCTTCGTAATGCTACTATGGAGAAAACCGCTTAAGGTTTTCAAACGACAGGAATTTACTCATTCAATAATGAAATATTTTCTGACGAATGTTTCTTGCCTGCTGAAGTCACAGATATTCCAGTGGTGGAGGAAGAAACTAAAAGACTGATACCTGCTGACAATTTCCCACCTAATCACCAATCTGAAACTGAAAACGTATTTAAGGAACCACAACCAAGCTGCAGGTATACTTCATTCAAAGATGCTATCTTGAAAGTTTCTCCAAAGCCACAGTCAGATGCCCGAAAAAACAAAAATTCACAGAAGAGAGTTAGCAGAGCTCAACATGCTGAAGAATTGACAAGTTCCCCATTTAAAGATCAGCTTATTGCAAAATAAGCGGGAAAAAAAGCAAACACCAAAAGCGTGAAAAGAAAACTTAATGAAAACGCCAATACAAAAAAAGAAAACTATAGAAAAGAAAGTAGAAGTTTCAAGTAGTAATAGTGAATAGAAAGACACTAACACCATATGTATTTATTGAGGGGGGAGATGGATTCAATGCCAGAATTACCGAAGCTGGGCACATGATGCTTGCGCGGGAGTGTCGGAAAACAACGAAGAATTTATTTGTTTTTTTTTCTAACTGTAAAATTTCTAAAATCTATTATTTTTACAAACACTATTTTAAGTCTTTTTGTCGCAAGAACAGGCAAGCAAAAACAAAACCCTGTTTTAAGAAAATGTTCTCTTGTACCCCAGTACTAGGTCCCCTGTGCCCCAGTACCAAGAGGCACATAGTACCAGTGCAAAGTATCAATAAAACGGCTATAATTGTTTGTTGTTATTGTTTAAATCAAATTTACTGTTGGAAATCGGTAAAGTAATGTACATATTAGAAATAGATACGTCTATTTGTGTTTAGTGATTTTTTATTTAGGAAATATATGTAACAATTACCTAAGCGGTCCTCTGTGTAGGGGAGCTACTCTTGATTACAGTTTTTACAATTAATTTTATATATTCCCGATTTATCTTACATTTTAACTAAGTTTTTGGGATTGGCTAATAAACTTTGTAGACTGTTATTAGAACTTGTGATTACTCTAAATCAAATTTTAAAAATATTTTAGAAAAACTGTTTGTTTATGCAGGAGAATTTGACATATTTCTTATCTATTTTATTCAGGTACTTATACTAAAGCAGTTACCTTTTGTGTACAATTTTTGAACTTATGTTTTCTAACTATGCTGTTTATAATTTCATTGTTAAAATCATTGTATATTGCCATTTTTCTAATAAACCGAAGTTCTTTGTTAAAATTCTGTTTTGATAATAAAAAATTTAATAACATAAATGAAGTTTTTACTCACTGGAAAGCGGTAGTTTAGCTTAGAAATTCGTGATTATTTCAAAAACTAAATTAAGATACTCAAAATCGGTGTAGACGCCAATAAAAAACACAATAAAATTAGTTCCTAGGTTCTTGATCGCTCTGAAGCATCTCAAGTTAGTTGTAACTCCTAATGCACTTACTTTTGGGGTGTAACGTCACAAATCTGAAATTATATAAAACAAAATCAACGCGCACGCGATGTGATTAGAAGGCTTTAGTACATTTAAAATCAACAAATTTATTATTAAATAAAAAAAGTGCAATAATAGTAAATTAGCTAAAAAAAAATTGGAAACAGAAAAAGAATAAATGACATAATAGAAAGAAAACTTAGATAAATTTAACACAAAATTGCAAAATACAAACGTTGAACTTGTTTTTCATCTATATTTTGTAGGCAAATTTGCTCGTAGGAAATTTATAATTAAAAATGCCAATAAATTGTTAAAGATTACAAATTTTGGTATAGATGATGCAAACGCATCGTCTTAGCCAAACTCTAGAAAAGTATTTTAAAACTGGTTTCAAGCCGGTATTAAATTTTTTTAAATAAAATTTGCAATAAACGACAAAAAGCTACATCTTTCTTATTGTTTTGTGCAGAAACTTCTTCTTCCGGTATTTGTTCAAACTTGAGTCGCATGGCAGTCGTATTTCGTGACATAGGATGGTGTTTGGTTTCTGATTTCGTGAACAGATGATCGGTATGCCATTAGGAACAGGTGCAAGCACTGATCCCAATCTCTTTGGTGTTCAGACACAACTAAGGCTAAGTACGTTTCCATTGTTTGATTCATTCGTTCAACCATGCCATCAGATTGAGGATAGAGAGGCGTCGTTCTAGTTTTTTTAATATTTAACAGTCGGCAAACTTCTTGAAACTGCACAGACTCAAAGTCACGGCCTTGGTCGAAATGTAATTCCAAGGAAACTCCAAACCGACAGAAAAACTATTTCACTAGAACGTCCGCAACGGTGGCTTCTTGATTGAGTATGGCGTAAGCTTTCGTCTATTTCGTAAAATAATACATTGCTACTAAGATGTATTTATTTCCAAATCAAATTTTGGGAACGGCGCTGCGATGTCAATCGCTACTCTCTTTAAAGGGCTTACCACATAAACTGTTTCATTGGTGCTTGTGCTTTTTTGTTGCTGTTTTTAATGTCTTCTTTATGCTAAAGTGACTTCCTGATGTACTATTGTGCAGATGCTGCAACACCTGTAACACTCGATTCTTTGGCATTAGCAACTGCAATTTATTTTCCGTGCCATGGACACTCTTTAGGAATTTAGGAAGACCTTCTTCTCAAGTTGGTCTTCGGTTGTTTGCTGTCAAGTTTAAGAGTATTCTTACGTTGGGATCGTTTTTTTGTTTGCTGCGCAACTGCTCAGGTTCTTACTTGTCATCAATCATAGCAGTTTTTCGGCGGCATTCGATCTTCTCTTTAAGTCGCAAATAAAGATTTTAGTCTGCCAGACATAGTCTTCTAGACAAAGCATTAGCGTTTCGATGACTGTTTCCGGCATGGTGTTTAGTATCATAGCCATACTCTTGCAGCCTTTCAATCCATCTTGCCAGTTTTCCTTCCGGATTACAAAACTGCAATAACTATTTTAAAGCGGCGTGATCCGAACTTAGTAATATATACAAATATTCTTCACCATTGCTAACAGCTCTCTCCTAGTCACACATTTTTTGTTTCTTTTTCTATTTTGAACAAAGTTTCTAGCAGGCTGCTGGAATGGTTAATTGAATTAACACTTAATTAAGATCCGTCTAATAAAGAACTTCAAATTGGTGGCTTAAGGGTAATAAGGATAATAGTTCATTTTCAAAGTTTGTAGACGGAGTGTGTGAGTACTTATCATCTGATTTTTTTAAATTTATTTTATTTATCTGATAGGGTTTGTAAGAAATTAGTGGTCCGTTGTTTCGTTTATCACTATTTGCAATCATCAATTTACTGTATAAAATATGATAAGAAAAAGAAGATTGCTTCGTATTGGGTTGGAGGATATTTTTGCATAACTAGATAATAAAAAACTGAATGATTTGATACCTTAAGTACTATCCCTGAAAAACTGACCCTTCTTTAGACACACCATTTTTTTTGTTTTTAGTCTAGTTTTTTTTTGGAGGATTGTTGAGTTTCTTATTTCTTTTATGGGAATCACGCTGGCAGAAGGAACTTACAGCTAAGTGATTAATCTTACGTACTTTGTTAATAAAAAAATTAAGACAAAAAAAAAGAAAATTTCACTAAACTTAATTTGTAATCATAAGTCATAATTTGTTGTGCTTGTAGCAAAGCAAAAACGTTTTTTTTTCGAAGTGTAAATATAAATTAGGCGCTAGTCGGAGAATGAATGAATGTTTCATTTCAATTTCTTTATTACACTATTATGGGGATTTGTGATTTTAATTATCTATTTGGAAAGTAGGTAGTGACGTAGCTGCTGTACCAACTAAAAAAAATCTCAGTTTGGCATTACTCGCCACGGATTGAGTCATTTTGTTTAAACTGAGCGGCGCCCCAAATTCGTATTCTTCTCGTGTTATTTATTTTTTGTGCCCTTCTTCACTAACTAGTTCGGGGAATATTTACCTCATAGGTTTAGAGGATACGTAGCAGTGTACAAAACCTTGTCAAAATACGCGATTATTTTTTTTGTCCATCTTGTATTTGTGAAAAGGCCGCATCTATGGCCAGATTACTTGCATCGGTGTTTAAAACAAAAGTTCTATCTTTTCTTGAATAACTTAAAATTGGCGAAGTAACTAGGGCCTGTTGTAGATGATGGAAAGCGTTTTTGCAATTTTCATTCTATCTAAATTCTGTTCTTTCTTCGGTCAATTTTGTCAAATCTTTGACAATATTGGCAAATTCGGATACAAATCGTCTATAATAAGTGCAGAACACAAATAAACTTCAAACCTATTTGTCGATTGGTCTTGGCTATGCTTGCACTGCTTGAACTCTGTCTGGGTTAGCTTTTACGCTATCTCTAGACACGACGCGGCCAAAGTACTGCACTTCCTTCTTAAATATGTGGCATTTCTTTAGGCTCAGTTTTAGATTTGCCTGACGTAGTCGTTGCAACACTTCCTTCAGGTTGTTCAAATGTTTTTCAAACGACTTTCCAACTACAATCATGTTATTTAGATAAATCAATACAGTCCGCACAAGATGGTCTTCTTAAAACGCTTGAACGTCGCAAGAGCGTTACACAAACTAAAGTGCATTGTAGTAAACTGCCACAAACCAACTCTCATTGTAAAAGCTGTGTTTTAGCCGTTCTTGGGTTTAAATTCTACCTACCAGGATGTTGACAGGGTGTCTAAAGTATCGTCAATTCTCGATAAACGGTAGCTGTCTTTTTTGTTCACGTCGTTAAGCAGTTTGTAGTCTACGCAAAATCTCGTTGATTTAGCTTTCTTCTTTACTAGTACTACTGGGAACGTCCATAAACTATTTGAAAGTTCAATCACATTTTCTTTCTCCATATTCGTAATTATTTGTTTGGTTGCTTCTTTTTACATCAAAAGAAGTCGACGTGCATGTTGTCGCATCGGCCGAGCTTTTCCAGTATTAATTGTATGCCTTACCACCTCAGTTCTTCCTTTGGAACCACTCTCTAGTGCGAACACATTTTGATACTGTTGGATCAACTTTTTAACTTTAGTCAGCTGGTCTTGGCTGAGGTTTTGGCACTTGGATGTTATGGGCATTTTTTGGCGAAGTATCGTTACTAAAGATTACGCATCTCACAATTTGAGATACTGGCGTGCATTGGAAGTGTGTATAATTTTGTCATTTAATAATAAAAATTTCGATCGTTCTTAAAATTTGATGCAAAAAATAAAATAATAATAATAGGTGAATAAACAATGACGACAAAGATACGTTCTGATTTAAAAATAGCAGATTTAAACTAAAATTGTGTTACAACAATGACTGCGATAGACGTTGATTCGTATTTATTTGAAGTTCCCGAAGTGATAGATTTGGTAGCTTTATTAGAAAAATGGATGAGACTTCTCAGAAAACTGAAGAAAAATTATTTAAAAATATCCAAAAAATAGAAGAAAAAATGAAAAATTCTAAAAGTTTTGTTCGTCACACATGTAGTAGTAATGTCTTTTAACTCCTCTTAAAGGTTTAAATTTTGTAATAAATATGTAATTTCTTCTTAAAGGTTTAAACATTTTTTGTGATTGTTATGTTCTTATGTATCATTAGTACATCATCTGAAGATGACTTTAAATATTAATTAGCTCGAAACATGTCATACACTTCTTAATTAAATTACAATCATTGATTTGTAACCTGCGTTGGATTTTAGCAGTGAATCTTTTATGTAAGACCCCGTAATTAGATTCATCTGGCTGAATTTTCTGTTTTGTGTTTTTTTTTTATTAATTAGTTCGATGTTAGCATCGAAAACGTTCTACTCGTTATTTTATTACGTTTGATTTAAGTGTATTTGTATTTCATAGTTATTTCACAATTATTACTGGTATTTTTTTTTAAATGCATAAAGTTCCGTGGTTTTGATTTTGATTTAGTGTTTTACTTGTTTATCTCAGTAAAATAACAATGCTAGATAATTTACGACTTCCTTTGGGAATGTAATTTGATCAATTTTTCTTGGTATCTGTACTTTTGTTTATGTTAAGTTCATTTGCGAGCCACCTGCCAATTTAGCGACGTAAGCGTTTTCTGTGAGAACATTTTCTTTCTTTCGAAGGCCTACGTGACAAGACGCACTTGGCCATTATATTTTTCATCTTTGTTAATTTACTTGGTTTAGTGTTGCATCTTTTACAAAGATTTTACGGCGCAAGTTCGTTGAATTAAGTGGGATTACGAGGTGTTAAAAAGGAGTAAAATTTTGATTTTGGAGGATGATTGTTTTTGGTCGCAATTAAGAATACCGGGTACCGGAATGTAGTCAAGTGTTCGGGGTGTTTTACCCTACCGTTATGCAATACCGCGGAAGTTAAACAAATGGTGCCGTGAAAATTGAGTGGTGTGATGGGAAATAATAGTAATTTTCCAAATTCGTAATTTTACGGTTTAAGAAACTTCATGGTATCCATAATAAAACTCACGTTCGAGTTGGATTTATTTTCGATGTTTTGTGTGAAAAATCCTGTCTTCGCTTTTGTACGGATTTCAATTAAATAGTGAAATAAATCTTCCGACGGAATTCTATTGTTTGGGGGTCCCACCGAGCTTGTATTTGACTACAGAACACCTAGACCGACCCGGGTTCAATCTAAATACGTAGCTTCCGGAACCGCTGTGGCCAACAGTTCATCTGAGTAAAGATATTTATCGAATTTGTTATTATCGTGAAATGAACCGCGATCGATATGATTTAAAAGCTTGGATTTGAGCCGATTGAATTGCGGCTAACTTTAATGATGTCAAGAAACACTTGAAGGTGTTTGCGTGAAGTTCGATTTAATTAATTAATTTTGTTTTGTGTATGTAAAAGTAAATCTCATTCATGCATAAAAGATAATGTAACGAAATGTAATCTATAATTTGTTTGAACGTTTAGTTCGAAGCAAAGTTTCGGACGTATATTTTACGACTTTGTATATTATTATTTTTGTTTGTTGTTTGAAGATTAAGTATGCGGTCAAGGCCTTGAAGTTTATTTTTATTGTGTTGTATTGTACAACGAGTTAACGCTATTATTATTATTATTTTTTTTTATATATATTAATGTTGTATTCAGTTTGTTAATTTTTTTTTGTCTTGTTTATTATTATTTCATTTATTATTTTTATTCGAATTTGTTTGATATTCATTATTTTTCTTTGGTTTTATTCAGTCAATAAATGTTAAATTGTTAAACTGTAAAGAGCTTTTATTCATTCAGCTGCCGCGTACGTAAAGTTTTAAGTGCATTTCAGAATTTAGCCAGTTACAACTCGAGGTAAGTTCAGGGGTTGTAACCAACCGGATGAGCTTTTGGATTATCAGGGGTCCGAAAGCTATAATCATCGTGTCCTTGATTGGCGCCCTAACCGATTTTGAGTTTTTACCTTTTTATTTCAATTTTATGTCGATCTCGTTTCCAAGTTATCACGGAATTTTAAAATATAACCCACCCCGTCTCCACTGAACAGCGGCACCCATCATTTGTGTTACCTCATTTCAGGCAGTGACTTTGTTTTAACTTTGGCATGTAACAGATTAGACAAAGTTAACAGTGTTTCTATTTATAAAACACTTAGGAATAGGAAAAACTAAAAACAGCAGTTTTTAATTTGATATTTTTAAACAAATCAAAAAAATCGTTGCCGTTAGTTAAACATTTTTAACGTTTTGTGTTTCGATAGTTTTACATTTCTATAAAAGAAACTCAGATGTGCTTCAGCATTTTGCGACGTATTCAACTTTTGTGTCTTTGCAAAACACTTCATCTATTTTGTATAAAGAGTAAATCATTGGAAAAATATTAGAAAAAAAAATTTTGCAAACAGGTGTAAATACAGTCATTTTAATTATTGTTCTAAAAATATATGGCCACACCTTGTATATAAAATAAAATTTTATCTAACATAATGAACCAAATGTGTTTAATGTAAAATTGTCTAACAGATAAAAAAACGATGTAAAAGAGTATTTCTTAAATTGTAACCGTTACTAACTTTTCTTGATTAGTATTTTGCTTTCCTCTATTATTTTCGATAATACTGTTATTATTTTATATTCTATAAGGTTTGTAAATTGATTTTAACAAACGCGCAATTTAAATTTTTTTTAAATTGAGCTTAGATATGAAGTTGAAACCTGAAATGTATAACAGAAAATCCACTGGATCCCAATAGACATTAGAAATAAATTGGTCTCGTTTGTGGTATTTCTAGATGGTAGAACAGCAATTTGATAGAGTTCTGTTAGTAACTTATTTTCAAGAAGTTTTGTATAAATTGCAAAGGTATGCATTACAAATAAAATTTGAAAAATATCTTAATTTATTTGTGTTTTTGGTTCGTATGCGATTGCGATATTGAATTTGGCGTCTAGCAATACAAAAGTTCTTTATCATACGATTAAAGCAATGCGTTTTCTCTGTCAGCTCAGTCATGCAAATGTAACATATTGTGTTTGCACAACTATTTCTATGCTAAAAGACAAACATATATCATGTACAATCATGTTATTATATTTGCGTGGTCGCATCGTCCCGAGTTGGTACCAAGACACGATTTTCCTTAACTTCGCTAATGACGACATAAATAAAGTTATAAAGAATACACTTTACATCGATTTTTATTGTATTTATTTAAAGTCGCATATATGCAGATTTCTTCGAGTGTATATTAACGAATGTTAGCGCAATTGTTCATTTGCATGCGCGTAATTTCAATTAAAACTTAATTCGAAAGTTAGAAAGCGTCTACTCGAATGATATTTCAACTATTTAATTTAATTAAGAATTCTTACCTTTTATTTCACAGAAGAACAGCCCGGTTGAAATACATATTTTGGCGTACTGTAAGTTTTCGAAAGTAGAGATGTTAAAGAGTTTTCGTTTCCGGCGTCGAAATGAACAGAAGTCGCTTCCGGTACGCGTGCGCGTCGCGTGTTAGCTTGTCTTCCGTTTTTGCGGATGTCACAAAATTGAACACATTTTTCCACATTTCTGGCAATGTGATGCATTCTTATTGATTCTAAATGAATTCGATAGTGTATTATTCGCCCTACTTCCTTTTTTAAAATTTCGGTTATTGTCTACAAACAACCACATGATTTTCATGTTTACATCTGGATAATTATATTGATGTGAGTAACCCTCATTTCTATTATTCAAAAATGAAATAAAATTGTATTGCAAAGTTTAACAAATGTGATTAGTACGTTAGTTGACAGACACGACCGATCAATAAGTTTAAAATTAGATTGTTTTCTCTCAGCTTTGATACTATTTTTCGTATAATTGTTATAAAATTGTGATAAATTAAAATAAAAATAAACTTGAATTTTGAACCTTCTAACTTAACGTAATTATACAGGGTGATCATTTTCAGAGGTTCAATATTAGTATATCGGAAACGGTAAGAGATAGAAAGTCGGTTAAGTGGACCAAGTGGTGTAATTTCATATTCTCCATTGCCAAAATAAACTAATTTCTGTTTATTCGACTTTTATTTAGAAAAAACTGAAAACTGCTATTTTCGAAAATTTTCTGTAACTTCTTTATTTTTAATTTATCACAAAATAGTTTTAGTAATTGTTTTGCCATATGTTAGGTACTTAGATAATCGCATAAACTTTACTTTTTCTTATATTTGCCATAATGACTTTTATTATTATTATCATATGTCACACCTATAAAAAAATGTTTTTTTAATAAATTATTTTTTAAATAAATTTGTCTGAAATGTATAAATAAAGGAAATAAAATGCCTAACAAAGGAACTGCAAAACAAGATACAAGAAAAAAGCGAAGAAAAAACCAAAGTGAAAAGTAAAGAACAAATCCAAACTGATTATTAGTGATGCAACGGAAGTCTAAAAACGGAAACAGATGTCAAAAGCAAATTTTAGTGGAAACAGAAACAGAAACGGAAACGGATACAGAAACGGACGTTTAATACATGCAAAAAAAGCACAATTTTTGACAAATACAATTTTTAATAAAACTAAAATTCAAAATTAAGTAATGGTAAATCATATTTATAAAAAGTATTTGGCCGCTTTTACATCTTACAATCTGTTCCGGTGTTCTTCATAAATATTGGCGCACTAATGGCAAAACATTAGTATATTTGTATGAATTTTATTTCCACGACAAGGGAATCCTTATGCAAAGGCAATCGTTTTTTTGTGCTCTTGTAGTTATGGCTGTGTCTCCAAAAGTAGATTGTCATTCTCGTTATTTGTAATCGAGTCTTGCTGGTCTTCATTCATAGTTAACATAGATTCTAACACTTGTAATGATGAGTTTATCATAGATGATGACGTAGGTTAGACTCCATTCTTAATTTGAGTTCGGCGTCTTCTAGGAGAAGGTATGCGGTCATCACAAATGGAACTCTTTAGATTCTCTGATTCTGCTGATTGGTATTCTTAATATTTTGGACTCTACCTGTTCCGTAGTAATGCTGGTGAAAAAATGAGATTTACATCGCAGATCTAAATACGTCGCAATTGTGTATTTGTCGTCTTTGGCCAGTTCTCCAAATCTTGCATTTGAGTTCAATTCATCACGTAACTTTTTTGCCAAGCTTTCGAATTGTTCTAAAGTGTCAGGTTTCGTCTCTTCTTGAGGTCATAAGAACTTAAATCAACGGTATGACTAATGAAATACTCACTTGACAATTACTTAAGTTTCTAGTAATATCTTCAAAAGGTTTATAGATTATACTATAAAATACTTTAATCCTTCTATAGCCGTTTGAGTGGCGCTTTTATTTTCTACGAATATTTTCTCGGATTCATGTCATCATGTGTAACGTAAACATAGACTAAATATATCAGTTAAGCAACTATGCAACTAAAATGAATTATGTAAAACTAAATTGAAGAAAGAACTTTATCTACAGCTGTTGCGTTTTCATTTACGAAAAATGTTTTCTGGAAAGATGTGTAATCTGTAATGTAAACGTAGACTAAATAATCTTCAGCATTTGAAAATATTTCATATTTTGTTTATACGTATAAACATAGCAAGAAATATGTGTAATAGCAAAGGCTTCCACGGCTGGAGTCTATACTAAGATATAAACGTCTTCCGGGTTTGGACCGTGTCAATGTTGTAACCGAAGTTGCCAACGTCTCTACGTATTCCTAAAGAAGATATTTTATGTGCTGTCGAATCTTCTATAAGACATCTTCTTCGCCACATCTCAGATCCCATTCGTATTAACACTGGCAAAATCCTTGAATCATCTAAAGTTCCTAAACCCAACATTTCTAGGTCGGAAGAGTTAGCCCTAAAAAGTCTTCGTAAGAACCCTGATATTATTGTTCTTCCAGCCGACAAAGGCAATGCTACTGTTGTCTTGAACCATATTGATTATATTGCGAAAATCCATTCTATTGTGTCTGAGGAAACGTACGCTTTTCTAACCCGTAATCCCACTTCGAGAATTGAACGTGAGGTCAGCCAAATCATCAAATCTTCTAATCTACCTCCTAAAACTAAACGTCGACTTACCCCTTCAGATTCTAAACCACCTCGTCTATACGGACTTCCCGAAATTCAAAAACAAGGTATTCCCTTTCGACCTATCGTCAGTACTATCCAATCTCTCACTTACAAGCTAGCCAAGTTCTTGTCCAACATTCTTTGCGAGTTTACAGGTAAAACCTCTTCTCATATCCTCAACTCTCAGCATTTTATTCAACGTCTACAAACTATAAAACTTGAACCCCAAGATCTTCTTGTGAGTTTTGATGTCACTTCACTTTTTACTAAAGTTCCTATTAAGGATTCGCTTATTATCATCGAACATATTCTGTCTCAACATGGCAAGGACTTGAGTTTGGTTCCTCTTATTGATAAGTATCTATCCTCTACATACTTCCAATTTGATAACAAGTTTTACGAACAGGTTTCTGGTGCTGCTATGGGTTCTCCTCCATCACCTGTTGTAGCTAACATTTTTATGGAATCTTTTGAAACGGTTGTCTAAGTTTCTTAATCATCTCAACAATCAACACTTGGATATCAAATTCACTATGGAAATCGAAAGTAATGGTTCTCTCGCATTTCTTGACGTTCTTGTGACTCGTAAGCCCGACGGACTTCTGAGCCATTCTGTTTATCGCAAACCTACCCATACTGAAAGATACCTTTATGCTTCGTCTCATCATCATCCTGCACAGAAACGTTCTGTTATTGAATCTTTGGTTCATCGTGCTTTTTTTATTTGTCAACCTGAGAAACTAGACTCGGAACTCTGTCATCTTACTAGAACTTTAGTGAACAATGGTTATATGAAGCGAGATATTCATAGAGTTATTAATTGTCGTCTACTTCCACGTACTAGATTACCTAAGGACATTTCTACTTCCGAATCCAATCCCAAATTGTCCTTTTTACACTACATTTACAAGGTTACAGATCAAATAAGGAAACTTCTTTGTAAGAATGGTATCAAACCTCAAGGTGTATACCAAATTTCTTGTTCATGTGGTTTAGTCTACATTGGTGAGACCGGTCGTTCCGTCATTACTCGCATTTCAGAACATGATCGTTGTATGAGAAAAGACATATTTCTAAGTCTGCGGTTGCTGAACATCATTTCACTACAGGTCACAAGATAGATTTTGATAACGTTTCGGTGATTGCCAAATCTCCATTCTGTTTTAACAGAAAATTTCGAGAGAGCATAGAAATCATCAAACACCCCAATAACTTCAATCGTGATAATGGTTTCGAGCTATCCCCTCTTTGGTTCCCGGTCATTACTCCTTTATCGAAAACACGCCTTCGTTCAACCGTAACCCAATCAGAGTCGAGCTTAACCAGCCGTGACGACACTTCTTCTTTATATACGGAGACTATTTCTTTTTAAGTCACTTTTATGGATTTTAGAATCTGGCTTGGTTCACAAGTTGATTACCTAACTCTGTACTGGTTCTTTGTTAGATTTTCGTTTGCTTTTTCAAGTTGATCGTTTTCTTTCTTACCTTTTCTGAGTTTAGAATCTGGCTTGGTTCACAAGTTGATTACCTAACTTTTGAGAAGTGTTTAGTTACATTTCGGTTGCTTGTTTGAGTTCTTTGATTTCTCTCACGCCCTGATGAAGCTCCTTACGAAAGTGGGCGGAACGTTGGCAACTTCGGTTACAATATTGACACAGTCCAAACCCGGAAGACGTTCTTATCTAAGAAATATGTGGTTTAAAATAATGAAGCTAACTGTGTTTTGCTAACATTTTTCTAACTTTTAAACGTTGACTTTGAAGTTTTTCTACGAGCTCAGGGACCCTAATTTATGTCGGACTCTAGGCATGTGGTCCTGACTATGATGAATAAAAAAAAAATGTAAACTAACGTGTTGCGACAAGTGACAAAAGCACGCGCCCGCTTCACTTGTGGTTGACTGGAACACCTACCCCACGCGTGTTTTACCATCCGCGCACTTTCCTTTTACGGTCGTAAAGTTCCGTTCAAATTTCCGTTATAAAAGTTACGGATGCAGAAACAGAAACGGATGTCAAAAAACGTACAGAATTTCCGCAGTTGCGGAAGCAGAAGCAAACGTCTGTCGCATCACTACTGATTACTATACTGACGAAGAAAAACTAAGCAGGGAAACGAAATGGATTAAAACTAAAGGTAGAAAAAAAAACGAAAGGCAAGCTCTTCTCTGCAAGAAGTTAAACAATCTCAAGGCTCAGATATTCAAGTGAAACCTGTCACTTCCACCCGACATAATTAATAAGTTGAGAAACTATAATTTTTTGGTCAACATTCTCAAAAATAATCAAATAAGTTACAAGGCAACTATGCTTTCGGGAGTTGAATAATGAATGTAATACACCAATAACCTTTCAAGACTTAAGAAACAAAAAACTAAATAAAAAAATCCCAGAAACATAACAAATTAACACGGACTATAAAAAAATATATCTTACGCCTCAATAACAAAAATGAAACTCAACGAGATGATTCTAGTACTAATGTCCCAAACGTAATCTTCCAGCAGATTAAGAGTTAAATGGAGAAGCAGGAAAACAAAAAATATTTAACAAAGCAATCATAGAAAAACAAGCACTGGGGGTCGAGAGTAACGACAAGTAAAAGCAAAAACTTTTATGACGCAATGATAGAACTTAATGGTAGTTGGCATTGAACTGGTAATCCTACGTATTGGCCGACGGATACGACAAAAAACCCAGACCTACTGGGTTACTTTATCTTAAGAACAGTACTAACAAATTTCATACAAAACGATGACTTTGATTAACGAAAAAGATAGTGACCAAGGAATCCAATCCAAACAAAAATACTAGAATATGAAGCAGAGAAATTTATGTTACATATTCAAAAGGCAACGTGAAATAATACCCCAAAGATACGTAGGAAGACGACAAGGAACAATCATCTAAAAGAAATCATTGATCTAATAAAAGAAAAAAAAGGAACAAGAAAGAGAATTGAGGATCAACTCTACGGTAAACTAAACACATTGTATTATAGACGTGATTGAAAAATCCCTTGAGGAAAAGAAAATATGCTTAGCAATATTTTTAGATATTCTGACTTACTAATAAAACCAGAAAGATACTTTCCTATCCAATATGTCTAGCTCTCGGACTCATACCTAACAGATCAAACAAAACAAAAAAACAAAAAATTAAGCAAGAAAGTGAACTTTCCAAACTTAAAATAATAGTAGCAGGTGCCCCACTGGAAAGGGTTTTTGGATCAGTATTGTACCTGTTGTACACATGTAATATTTCTAATAAAGATAATATCAAATTTGCTACATTTGCGGATAACACCGTAGTACTAGCTATGAGAGATGGTGTAGAAGAAATAACCACTTCCAAGGCGCAACTAATGAAATTAACATTGGGATGAAAATGTGACGTATAAAGAGTAACGAAGAAAAATCAGTTCATATAAATTTTAGGAATAGATAAATACACAATTTTCTAGTAAATTTGAACAATAACATAATTTCTCACGTACTGTAGGTTACGTCCTCCTTTTATATTTAATTAATGAATAGGTTGTAGAATATTCTTCACTAGAAGGGGCAAATTAAACCACTTAAGATTTTTTATATGGCGACGTTTCGTGCAATCATGCGTGCACTTCTTCAGGCCAACAAAAAGGTTAGAGTGAAATTGTCCTTAACTCTAAACAACATGACAACTAATTACACAATATAAATTAACATGAATAAATTGTTAAAATATTTTTAAAAAAGTCAAATAATTAAAATAGTGTAAATGAACAAAACTGAGAATGACAAACAACTTACACGACATGTATAATCAAAAATTCATTTCATCTTCATTCAATTCATCATCTTAAGTGGTTTAATTTGCCCCTCCTAGTGAAGAATATTCTACAACCTATTCATTAATAATTTCTCACCTAAGCACAGCTAAATACTTAGATTTAAGCCTACACGCAAAACTAAAATGGAAAGTACATGTTAAAAAAGAAACAAACTAAAACTAAAAAAACTAAAAAAAACTAAAACTAAAATTAAAATATAACAACTTGTATTGAGTTATAGATCGGAATTCCCATCTCTCTCTTAGAAATAAAATGCCAATCTATAAGCAAGTGATACGACCAGTATGGACTTAGGGTATCTAGGTGTGGGGTTGTAAAGAAAGCAATTATTCTTGTATCAAAAAATTCTAAAATAGAGTTTTACGAAATATGGTAAATGCCCGTAGTATGTGCGAGACATGGATCTGCATTGGGAACTCCACGAGGAGAGATTCTATGAACACCCAAATCCAGCAACTTTACAACTTCTAATTAATCAAGATCTTCTCCGTAGACTTAAAAAAACTAAACCTTTTGAGCTTGTGTAGTGTGAAGTGTATCATGATAATCACAAAGTATAGTGCAAGTGTAATCTTAGATTATACTAAATCATTTTACTTTCAGTCGTAAATTTAAAACGTTGTTATCGTTATGTAATGCAACTGTCGTGAGTACGCTTACGTAACATCATTTAAATTTCTTTGATAGTTTCGAATGTAATCACAGCCAAATTTAGGCGCATAACGTTCTACATGTAAGCTTAAATACTACGCTCATTTGGTCTATAAGCAGATAAGAAATACTGAACGTTTTACTGCTCCCTATCACTAATCTTTAGTAGGATAAATTTTAGTACTTTTTCTTCAAACAGTTTTATTAATTATATTTGTCGATTCTTAATTTGTTGATCGATTTAGACGCACCTTTAGTATCTCCGAGCCATGCATCTTTATTAGTACGAGGAGTGGCACTTAGTCTTTTAATCTTTATTATAGCTTTTCAACCACGCCTACTCACCGACATTGTAGCTAGCCGTGGTGACGTGGTTGTCATCAACGGAGCTTGCTACAAAAAAGGTTGGTAACAGACTGCCTAACTTAAATCATTTTTCTACATAGTGTCCTGCCTTGAATACTTATTTTCTCCATCGGATTGGTAAGTTTTTGATGCCGTCCTGATAAAAAGAAGAGGGACGTGTGCGGAAACACGAACTCTTCTACACTTCTACCATCATCAAACCGCTGTTCTTTTAGGTTTTGTGTAAATGGTTCAAACAATTAGTAGTAACATGACGATAAATTTAGACTATGTAAAAGGTGTTCCAAAGGTGTCTAATGTATTTCTTTCAGTTTTTTCCGCGTTAAAGTGGCAGTATGCGGCGTCGTTTGATGCGATACGTAGCTTTTGTTTTATATAAAAAGCAACAGTAATAAGCTGCATTAATTTTTTTGTTTCTAAAGAAAATTCACCTGCAAAACGCTTTTGGCTTTGACTGGACCTGCTTCGTCACCAATCCATTCCGCAAAAAATCACTCTTTCTTTTTCGTAGCGATGCAAGAGTCTCTAACACACTTCCTGGTGTAAAGTTTTGTGTTTCTAGTTGAGGAGACAAGGAACATACTTGGCAGACAATTTTCTGAAATAGAGTTCATCACGGATTATGGTTTGAACACTTTCGTAACCTATTCCTACTGCTAAAACAATTTGCTAAATTTTTAAGCGTCGATCTTTAGCAATACTGTCATGAATGGCAACAATGTTGTCTACAGTGATGCTTGTCCGCGGCCTCCTTTCATGAGGTTTATTTTTCACAGTTTCTTTTCTTCTCACACATTTTTTAGTCCACCGTCGTACCGTAACCGAAATCTAACTTCTCAAAAGTTAGGTTATCCACTTGTGAAACAAGCCATAATCTAAACTCTGAAAAGGTAAGAAAGAAAACGATAACTTGAAAAAGCAAACAAGGAACCACTACCGAGTTAGGTAATCAACTTGTGAACCAAGCCAGATTCCAAACTTAAGAATCGCGATTGGGGTGTTTGATGATTTCTATGCTTTCTCGGAATTTTCTGTTGAAAAAGAATGAAGATTTGGCAGTCAACGCAACATTATCAAAATCTATCTTGTGGCCTGTAGTAAAATGATGTTTAGCAACCGCAGACTTGGAAATATACTTTTTGCTTATACGATCATGTTCTGAAATGCGATTAATGACGGAACGACCCGTTTCACCAATGTAGACTAAACCAGATGAACAAGGAATTTTGTATGCACCTTGAGATGAAAGTGTAGGAAATTTGTCTTTGGGAGAAGGAAGAATTTGAGAGAATTAGCCTGTCGAGTTGAATATAGGTTTAATACCATTCTTACGAAGAAGTTTCCTTATTTGATCTGTAACGTTTTACATAACCATTGTTCACTAAGGTTCTAGTAAGATGACGGAGTTCCAAGTCTCGATTCTCAGGTTGGCAAATAGAAAAGGCACGATGAACCAAAGATTCAATAACAGAACGTTTCTGTGCAGGATGATAATGAGACGAAGCATGAAGATATCTGTCCGTATAGATTGGTTTGCACTAAACAGAATGGCCCAGAAGTCCGTCGGGGTTACGACTCACAAGAATGTCAAGAACCCAGTAGAAGTTGATTTAGTGATAACAAAAAGCACGGAAAAAGTTTAGACATATGTATCATCTCAGAAAAACAGCAAAGAAACTCAAAGAATCAAGAATTATAAACAATAGTCACAATATCATTTGTTCTTTAGAAGTTAATTGCGTTTGATTGATTTTTTGCAACTGCAGACGCTCCAGAAGTTTTTTTACAGTTTACGTTCTAGTTATCTTCACCGCTCATCTAAAACATTAATGATAGAGCGTTCAGAACGTTGTCTTGCTGGACGCTCTTCTAGAAGAACTGTTGTACACAATACAATGTCCTGCTGGCAGGACTTTTTACCGCACATGAAGCTGTCCTTCAAGGAGGATGGTTATTACCTTCCTGCAGTACGAGCAAAATAGGAGGACGCATGAACCACAGATAATCCCAGTTTATTGAGATATTTAATTGAATATACAGTAGCGTGGGTAAGAAATGGAGGAGGAGTTATATTATGTAAAATTTATTATAAAATAAATGCAATAAATGTAAAAGTAGGTGAAACATTTAACAATGGAAATTTTTGAAAACAAACAACAAACAGAATACATATTCTTAATAAAAATTTGCATCATTTACCTCATGGCACCACTGATTTCTTATTACCTGCAGTGCAAGTGGTTCCGTAAAATCGCTATGTTTGACAGCAGGATCGCGTTTAAAATATTTGTATACTAAAAAAGCATTTGTTTCAATAATACCAAAGAGACTTGCAAACATACGGTGTTGCCAACGCTGAGTATTCCAAACGCCTTCCAAAGCCAGTCCACTCTGGCGAATATTTGTGGTCTAGGAACTTCTTTTATAACACTCCTCCCAGCTTCATCAAGTATCCTCTTTTTTGCAGGGCTTCCGTTAGTCGTGCCACAAGTACCAACAAATGTAGGAATTTTTTTGTCTCTCCACGCAAGACTTATTAATTTGGTATCAGGTGGTTCAGTAGCTATTGCTAAAGAAAATTGTCCTCTTAGCGTGGAACATCGTCTTTTATGCTCTGACATAGGCTATTTTCTGGTTGCAGTTTTCACTATTCCAATGTAATATAATGATCATGTAATTCCTTTGCAGTCTTGACTTACGGAAAGCACAAGTCTCCGACTACAATTCTTCCTGTAGCATGCCAAGGACGTGTAAGACGTAAAGTGGTAGCAGTTCTTGCACCCAGTTATTTTGCCATTCTTTCTGTTGCATAGCTTCCCTCCCCTCACTGATTTTAATCCCAATCATTACTCTAGATTGTACATCTGCGATTGTCTTGCATTCGCATCCGACTCCTTTCGGTTTACGCTTTATTTTAATAGCAGCTGGCATACCTCCAGCTTCTTTATTAAGCCCTTTGTCATACAATGCAAACATCGATTTGTCAATTGTTAGTTTATAATCGGGTGTAAAGATGTCAGTCCACGTGGCTGTGGTCATCTCAAAGAAAGGACGAATTTCTCTACATTTATCAGTAGAAAGATTATCATTGTCAGGCATAGAGAAAAAACTATTATTGAGTATTTCTTCAAACCTATGTAGTCCCATTTTGAATCTTTGTCCGAAAGCAAGAGCAGGGTATCCAGGTGTGGGGTTGTAAAAAAAGCAATTATTCTTGTATCAAAAAATTCTAAAATAGAGTTTTACGAAATATGGTAAATGCCCGTAGTATGTGCGAGACATGGATCTGCATTGGGAACTCCACGAGAAGAGATTCTATGAACACCCAAATCAAGCAACTTTACAACTTCTAATTAATCAAGATCTTTTCCGTAGGCTTAAAAAAACTAAACCTTTTAGGCTTGTGTAGTATGAAGTGTATCATGATAATCACAAGCAGAGTATAGTGCAAGTGTAGTCTTAAATTATACTAAATCATTTTACTTTCAGTTGTAAATTTAAAACATTGTTACCATTATGTAATGCAGCTGTCGTGAGTAAGCTGACGTAACATCATTCAAATTTCTTTGATAGTTTCGAATGTAATCACAGCCAAATTTAGGCACATAACGTTGTACAAGTAAGCTTAAATACTACGTTCCTTTTTTTCTATAAGCAAACAAGAAGTAGTAAACGTTTTACTACTCGCTATCACAAAACTTTGGTGGGGTAAATTTTAGTACTTTTTCTTCAAGCAGTTTTATTAATTATATTTGCAGATTCTTAATTTATAGATCGATTTAGACCTACCTTTGGTATCTCCGAGCCGTGGATTTTTATTAGTACGAAGAGTGGCGCTTAGTTTTTCTTTATCTTTATTATAGCTTTTCAGTCACGCTTACTCACCGACATTGTAGCTAGCCGTGGTTGTCACAAATGAAGCCCGCTACAGAAAAGGTTGATAACAGCCTGCCTAACTTAAATCATTTATCTACATAGTGTTCTGCATTGAATACATATTTTTTCTATCGGATTGATAAATTTTTGATGCCGTCCTGATAGAAAGAAGAAGGACGTGTGCGAAACCACAAACTCTTGTATAGTTGTATCATCATCAAATCGCTGTTCTCTTAGGTCTTGTGTGAATGGTTCAAACAATTAGTAGTAACAGGGCGATACATTTAGACTACGTGGAAAGTCTTCCAAAGGTGTTTAATATATTTTTTTCGGTTTTTTCCGCATTAAAGTGGCAGTATGCGGCGTCGTTTGTTGCGATACGTAGTTTTTGTTTTATCCAAAAAGCAACAGTAATAAGCTGCATGAATTTTTTTGTTTGTAAAGAAAACAAAAGCATCCCGGCAATGGAATAAGACTACGATATCAAAAAACTAAACTACATAGAGATTCCGAGCATAGAAAATGATTTAGTGATAACAAAAAGCAGGGTAAAAATTTAGACATGTATCATCTTAGAAGAATAGCAAAGAAACTCAAAGAATCAAGAATTATACACAATAGTCACAATATCGTTTGTTCTTTAAAAGTTAATTACGTTTGATTGATTTTTTGCAACTGCAGACGCTCCAGAAGTTTTTTTTACAGTTTACGTTCTAGTTGTCTTCGCCGCTCTTCTACAACATTAATGATAGAGCGTTCAAAACGTTGTCTTGCTGGACGCTCTTCTAGAAGAACTGTTGTACACAATACAATGTCCTATTGGCAGGACTTTTTACCGCACATGCAGCTGTCCTTCAAGGAGGATGGTTATTACCTTCCTGCAGTACGAGCAAAATAGGAGGACGCATGAACCACAGATAATCCCAGTTTATTGAGATATTTAATTGAATATACAGTGGCGTGGGTATGAAATGGAGGAGGAGTTATATTATGTAAAATTTATTATAAAATATATGCAATAAATGTAAAAGTAGGTGAAACATTTAACAATGGAAATTTTTGAAAACAAACAACAAACAGAATACATATTCTTAATAAAAATTTGCATCATTTACCTCATGGCACCACTGATTTCTTATTACCTGCAGTGCAAGTGCTTCCGTAAAATCGCTATGTTTGACAGCAGGATCGCGTTTAAAATATTTGTATACTAAAAAGGCATTTGTTTCAATAATACCAAAGAGACTTGCAAACATACGGTGTTGCCAACGCTGAGTATTCCAAACGTCTTCCAAAGCCAGTCCACTCTGGCGAATATGATTATGTATGTCAATGGCAGCTGCAGCATCGAAGTACTCGTCAACTATTTGTGGTCTAGAAACTTCTTTTATAACACTCCTCCCAGCTTTATCAAGTATCATCTTTTTCGCAGGGCTTCCGTTAGTCGTCGTGCCACAAGTACCAACAAATGTAGGAATTTTTTTGTCTCTCCACGCAAGACTTATTAATTTGGTATCAGGTGCTTCAGTAGCTATTGCTACAGAAAATTGTCCTTTCAGCGTGAAACATCGTCTTTTATGGTCTGACATAAGATATTTTTTGGTTGCAGTTTTCACTATTCCAATGTAATATAATCCTCGATCATGTAATTCCTTTGCAGTCTTGACTGACGGAAAGCACGAATCTCCGACTACAATTCTTCCTGTAGCATGCCAAGGACGTGTAAGACGTAAAGTGGTAGCAGTTCCTGCACCCAGTTATTTTGCCATTCTTTCTGTTGCATAGCTTCCCTCCCCTCACTGATTTCAATCACAATCATTACTCTAGGTTGTACATCTGCGATTGTCTTGCATTTGCATTCGACTTCTTTCGGTTTACGCTTTATTTTAATAACAGCTGGCGTACCTCCAGTTTCTTTATTAAGCCCTTTGCCATACCATGCAAACATCCATTCGTCAATTGTTAGTTTATAACCGGGTGTAAAGATGTCAGTCCACTTGGCTGTGGTTATCTCAAAGAAAGGACGAATTTCTCTCCATTTATCAGTAGAAAGATTATCATTGTCAGGCATAGAAAAAAAAATATTATTGAGTATTTCTTCAAACCTATGTAGTCCCATTTTGAATCTTCGTCCAAAAGCAAGAGCAGGAAAAAAACGCGATGTCTCGGTGCTCCAGTAGCTTCTACGATTGTGGTGAGTGTTCACTGTTGCATACAGCAAACCAATTGCTTTATAGAATTCTCCTTCAGTGATTGTCTTTCTCCTATCCCTCAATTTGGCATATACTGCATTGAAGAATGTTGTCAATATCCCAAAAATCTATTTCTTTCATGTCCTGCAAGTTCCGAACATGAATCTGTGGTTTATAACGGGTTTCCTTAAATTCATTTATGTTCACTAAATTGCCAAAATGCCACATAGTCTCATGTACCACAATGTTGCTGTCGTCTTCATCGTCATTACCATTATTAACAACTGTGTTGTTATCATTGTCATTTTCATTATTATTAATAAAACTTTCGTCATCGGTAGTCTCATCGGAAGATGATGACGAATCGCTTTCATTTTGACGAAACGATGACGATGGCTCTAATGATAACAAATAAGAAAGAACAAAAAAAATAACGATATTAACAATAATAACAATAGAAACACTTACGATTCAGCAGACTGCTTGAATGTTCAATCAAATTTTCTCCTCGGAGAATATGGAGAGAAATATTTGTGGTGTTATTATCAATCTCCCACTTAACTGCAGCCAAATTTTTAGATTTTATTATATTCATTATGACACCATAACACTTTGCGTCATGCCACTAGTCTCCAAAGTGCAACTTACTCCATGTATGGTCATTTTTTCCATCAAATGTGGGTGCAGGCACCCAGACACGCTGCCCCTCACGCCATTACTTCAACGCGTCGTAACTTGCAAACTATACAAGCTATGACGACAAACAAAAAATGCGCTAATTCGTCAAAATGTGTACAATCCAATGGTGTAAAGCATGTCCTGCTAGTTAGACGCAAAGTTTTCTTACGAGCATTTAAATGAAGGGCCTACCAGCAGGACTTACCGGCCTACCAGAAGGACCTTGTACACTCTTTTATTAATTTGTACTAAATCTTTTACTTGTTTATGTTTTATTTTTATAGTAATACCAAAAATGCACCAGTTTTGTTTGAACTGTTTTAGATGAGCAAACAAAGTGATGTAAATACTAATGTACCATCTGATCAAATTTGATCTAGACCGGTTAAAAAAACTGCATTGCTATATATTTTAATAGAAATCTTTATAATCGCCTTCAAAATAAATTCTTTTTGAGCCTAATACAAGCATACCAACGGTTTATCTAATTTTCTACGCACTTCTTAAGGGTCTCGGCCGGATTAGCCTTTAGTTCCTTCAGCAAATTTCTTTTTATTGCCTCAATCGACTCATAGCGCCTTTCTCGGAGCAGATATTTAAGTTTAGAAAACAAAAAAATGTTACAGATAGACAAATCTGGCAAATACGGTGGTTAAGCAATGACTTTTGTTTTGTGTTTGCTCAAAAATTCATTCACAATCAGGCTGGAATGGGACGGCGCATTATCGTGGTGTAAAAATTCATTAATTGTCTACTAACAAATCCAACAGTTTACGACTTTACGCAGACGCCTTAAAAAGGTCAAGTAGTAGTATTTATTGACCCTTTGGAACAAATTCATGTTGAACTACACCACGGTAATCGAAGAAAACGATGAGCATCACCTTGATTTTTGACCGACTTTGACTTGGTTTTTTTAGTTTTGGCTCATTTTTGGGGCGCCATTTACTAGATGTTGGACAGTTTCGACATCATGATGACTGTAGGATCACGTTGGCAAACATCTCTTTTGCGATTTCTACTTGACGTTCTTTTTACAAAAAATTCAGTTCTTTTGGTACGATTTGTTGAATCGATCCATAGGAGATGTTAAAAGCCTCTGCTATCTCTCTAATGCCAACACGACAATTTTTGAGCACAATTTTCTTCACTTTTTTGATGTTATCCTTGTTAACAGACATGGATAGACGATTCCCACGAGGAAAGCTTTCTACGACCCCACGACCAACACTGAATGCTTTATGTTACTTAAATATTTGCGATCTATAAAGTAGACTCTGCAAAACACTCTTTTGAAACACAAAGTTTCAAGCAAGCTCGTTGTTAATTTTTTTTTCGTCGTAAGGAAATTGGCTGCCAAACCCACACTAATGGACGTATCCCGCTCAAACACGAATGTTAAAAAAGGGTCTACCAACCTAGGAAAAAAATTAATTTACGTTACTATAATATTTGCAATTATTTAGCAAAACAGAACTGGACAAAATAAATAATTAAACAGAAACTTCGAAACCATTTCGAGAGGTCACCAGTCCGATGTTACTTTTTATAGTTTTGATTTTATCCTTAAACACATTCTAAAAAACTGCAATACAATTGTAACACTCATTTTTAAATAGATAGTTTCTTTTAGGGTTATAAAGTAATTAACAAAGAAAAAAAACATTTTGGCATAATTCTTTACTAACAAAAGTTTTTCCTAAATAACTAACAACAAAATAAAATTTAACACTTATCTAAAACAACTTGTACTTATCGAGGTTGTCGAAGATCTAATCTCTTTCCTTTTAATACTTTTTACACGCTGATTTAAGTTCATTACCACAGCACGCATTTTTTCTTTGGATTCATATCACTTCCAACTGGACAGTTCCATGCATTGGAAAATTCTTCAGAGTTTTTCAATGTCCCTAATACACGAATTCGATTAGGACTGTGTTCGCCTGTTATAATTTTAGCTTTTAAAGCTTCAACTGTTGAATTTCCGCACCAAATCTGTAAGTGCTTTATTGTAACTCTCTGTGAAAAGATTTTAATAGACAAACCTGAGCGAAACCTAAGAAAAATAATTGTTCGCCTGTTAAATGCGAAAGTCCTGGTAGTTTTTGTGGCAATGTAGTTTTTAACCGATGTTGTTTGTAGCCATCAAAAGCAGCGCGAAGGCCTCCATTATCGGCAATGTTTTCTCCTTGTGTATTGTATCCGTGTACCTGACGCAATTAACTTTTAATAAATATATAAATAGAAAGTAGCCACACAAAAGTCAGTTAGAAAGCTTGACCGGGAGTTTAAGAAAATAATTTTCTTAACTTATAAAAGCTTGTTAGTTCCGGTACAGTACGTTGTAGTGAATTTATGTATTTAAACCAACGTTACGAGTTTCCGTTTTCATTGTTTTAATGTACTTACGGGAAAAGTTTGTCCAAGTTCTGGCATTGAGTAATTGTTATACTGTTCGATGATACATTTAACTTTATTATAGTAATGTTCTAATGTAGTTAATGACCACCACTGCTTTAAATTACCGTGCTCGTCATAACGTCGACCTAAACGTGGAAGGCACTCATTAGTAAATGGAAGCAAAATAACAAAGTTTAAAATTACCTTGATCATCAAATCCGTGTGTGATTTCGTGACCCATGATAGCACCGATAGAACCATAGTCAATTGCTCTGCTTGCCAAACAAATTTAATTAAAATTACGTCTTAATCTTAACATAACATAAATTTAAGACAAATTCTTAAAGTTATTTGTATATTACAGCCCAGGATTTTTTTCCCTATAAGATGATAATGTATTCTATAAAATACGCTTCAAGATTTATTTCAGTTTGATTTTAAACCTCTTATAAAGCAATATATTTTTCATATAATCATGAATTATTTATACGTATTTTAATACGTTCTTTAATGAAACAATGAATCTTTCTTTTTTAAACATGCTGTTAAAAAATGTATAGTAGCGGCAATCAATAGTTAATTAGCAGCAATTAACATTGTTTTAAATAAAAAAAATATTTGTAAAAAAAATAATTTAATTATTATTTTTAAACTAAAGTTTGCTTTTTATTTTAATAAAACAGAATAAGTAATTATATAATCAATTAAAACTTAAAAAAGTAGTAAGAAATACAAAATTGTAAAACATGACTTTTTTTGTTTCTGAAAATTAAACATAAAATTAGAGTTCGACAACTATACAGTGTGATCGATTTTACGTGTCCTAACTGATAACAATTTTAATATAAACGAAATTATACAAAAACATTCAATGCCTAATAAAGCTACACGCTTAAAACAAAATTACACAAAAACAAAACCGTATCAAAAAAAGTTTTCAAAAAACAGTAATTGAACTAGGTTTAATTTTTATAATGTTACGCCAATCTAATTAAACTTGTATGTTTTTTATTAATTTTTGAAAGTGGTGAACAAAGTTACTCAAAAGTAGACTAACTAATTTGAATTAAACTTGATTTTCTTTATTTTAAAATTTAAACAAACTACACGAATTTAACCAGAACCAACCGAAATTGTCAAAATTAAGTCTACTTTGCTCACTACTTTCAAAAATTAATTAAAAGTATACAAGTTTAATTAGATTGGCCTAACATAAAAATTAAACCAACTTCAATTACTGTTTTTTAAGTTACTGAAAATTAGACTATATAAATTAAATTTAACGTATTTTTTTTCTATTTTGTAATTTAATTAAACTACGCCAATTTAATCAGAATCGGTCAAAATTGTAAAAATTAAGTCTAGTTTGCTCACCACTTTTAAAAATTAATCAATAGTATATGCGTTTAATTAGATTGACGTAACATTATAGGACTTAAACCTACATCAATTACTGTTTTTTAAGTTACTCAAAATTAGACTATATAAATTACATTTAGCCTAATTTTTTTTCTATTTTGTAATTTAATCAAACTATGCAAATTTAATCAGAATCGTCAAAACTGTAAAAGTTAATACTAATTTGCTCACTATTTTCAAAAAATAATCAAAAGTACACAAGTTTAATTAGATTGGCATGACATTATAAAAATGATACCTACTTCAATTACTGTTATACTGTTATGTAAGGAAAACGAAAATCAGTGCCCTGTGGAGGACTTGCGCTCCGAGGAAACATTACACTAACTAATCTATGGAACTAAAGGACGATGCCGTTTTTGCAAATCAGGTTTGTCAGCAATGCATTGTAAAACATGTAACTTGGTGCTTTGTCATGTGCCAAAACACAATTGTTTGTATCTTTCTTTGTATTTTTTTGTCGATCATTCTTCCTACAAGTAAAACTTTTTCTTCAAAGGATACTTATCAAATAATCTTTATTGCCATCAAATGTTACATTAATAAAAAAGTTTATACAAACACAAAGAAATAATGCAAAAAAATCGCTTAGTTTAATTAAATTACAAAATTAAAAAAAAATACGTTAACTTTAACTTATTTAGTCTAATTTTGTGTAACTTAAGAAAAATACTAGTTAAAGTAGGTTTAATTTTTAGAATGTTACGCCCATCTAATTAGATTTGTGTATTTTTGATTAATTTTTGAAAGTAGTGAGCAAAGTAGACTTAAATTTTACAATTTCGGTTGGTAGCCCACTCAAATTAGAGCAAAAAAGGTCATGCTTTCCATTCATTTTGATAAAGCTGGAAATGATTTTGTTTTCCTTTGGGAATCCCAAATAAGAGTAATATGAGTTTGCAACGGTTTTTGAGTGGAGCGTTTGACGCTAGACCTAAAAATCCGCGAAATTTTTGGACTTTGGATTTCCTAAGACATTTGTATAACACTTTTTTTTGCTGTCACTAACGTGATATTTGCTGTCGAAAAAAGTATAGGTATTCGGAAAAACCCCTCCCAATATTTCTTCCATTTTTTCAATGTCACTATAATAGAGAATTTTGACCCAAGTTGCGTGGATGTAACAATTTATTTTTTCTACTCTTTTTTGACTACACTGTACGGTATAATGTTTTTATTTTATGTTTTAAATAATGTGATTCTAATTTGGGCTTCTAAAATAATAAAATTTAAATTAATATAACAAAAAAATACCTTACGCCTATTCTTTATTTGATTAATTATTTCAAGTAAAGTTTTTTATTTACATTTTTTGCATTTGGCAGAAGATAGTCCAGGAGTAAGTTCATCGATGATGCTTTTCAACTTTTCCTCTTGAAAATTGTCAGAAACTGTTTTCTCTTCTATCTGGTCCACTTCCCCGTCATCTTCAGATACGCAATTAATGTTCGTTGGTCCTTTACAGTTGGTACATATGGCTGAACACTTAATTTTAGCTTTTCGGCATGAGCAAGCTGTTTGGCACCTTTTTGTGCAAGTACACGAAATGTTATTCAGCAGTTCTGAAGGCGCTGGTTGTAAAAACACTCTCATTCCATGCATCATCTTTTTCATTAGCTCTTGTTGTTATAGAGTTTATTTTTTAATAGTAATAATCTCGTGCACATCATCTTTTTTGTATATTGCTTTATTTCTTTTTTTTGTCTGGAAGGCTTCAGTGACATCCTTCTCAAAAAATAGACAATTTTTCTTAAAACTGAAAACAGCAACCCTTGTCACACGGGGAGGAAGATTGTTGGACTCTTTCGTGTAGACTCTTTTTTGGCATTTTTCGTGTACTATAACCGATGTTTGGTCCTGTAACTACATACGATGACCATCCGATCTGCTCCTACTTGCCCCAATAAAAGTTTTTAGAGCCTTTTTCTTAAGTGTTGCTTTACCCTCATCTTCTTTTACACTTTCACTACATATAAAACAAGTAGTCTGCCATAACAAGTTAATCCATGAAAAATTAAAACATTACATGAAACACAATTAAAACAATTAGAACACTGAAAAAAATGAAACCACATTAAAACATGAAAAGTTTGGATTAACATCCGCACTAGAAGTAGTCGATTGGTGAATTGAAAAGGTTCCGGTTTCTGAGTAAATGCCAAGTAGCAAAAAAGCCATGGAGAGCAATAACAGCACGATGAGAGTAGAAGAGGAATGAGACAACAAAAGATCACGCGAGGCCATCCCGCACCTCATTGAAAATTAGTTTTTTTGAATACCTATACTTTTATCGACAGCAAATATCTCATAAGCGGTTTGAGATAACAAAGAAAAGTAAAATTTAAAAAACTTTTTCTGTCAGTGACATTTACTACTCTGAAGATGCAAGCTGCAATGTCTTGCAAAACGTTAGTTTATTTGGGTTCACAAACGACAATACGGCAAAGGCCAAGTTCTACTTCTTGTTTTGGCTCTCAAGAAGAGACTAGGACCAAGCCTAAGTCTGGGTGTTTAACTACGACGCGGTCGAAGCTGACAGTTGCTTATAATCATAATTATAACGTTTAGTTTGCAATAATGCAAAATGTTACAACCGCACTTGTCAAACAATGCCCCAACCTAGCACGGGCAGTCAAATACAATTACGTGCTTACTGTGTAATCTGCGGTATAGCCCTACCACTTTCATAAAACTCTATTTATGTTGCATGTGAGTCACAATACCAATAAAAAGCGCCTGGATAAAATACAAGCGCCTAAGTAAAATTAAAAAATGATGGGTAAACCATCCTAAAATATTAATTAAAAATTGTTTTAAACATAAAATACACGTAGGTAATAGGCTAGTTTTTTTAATATAATGCAAATTAAACATTCTTTGAGAGTCCTGACTTTAGATGATATAAATCGCGCGATTAAATCGGCTAAGACTAATTTACATGTAATGGATAAGCAGATTGTTACAGTCATTATTTTCATTCTAAATTCTAAAACTGATTGTGGTATAAATTTAGATCATATTGATTTTAGTATTTTAACTTTAGCACTTTTATTATTTTTTACCAACAACTTAAAAAGAAGTTGTTAAAAATCTTTGTTTGATTCATTCGATACAGATACTTTGCATTGCTCAAATTTAGTTGGCAACTTTGCATTTAGTGTCGTTTCTTGTGTCGGATAACCTAGTTTTGTCAGTTTTATCTCTTGCATGGCAAATTGAAGCTCAGAAATTTAAAAATTTTGCCAATCTAATTATTTTATGGCAAAATTGGAGTATAAAATCCATCAATATTTGTGGGAAGAATAGTTGCCGTGGTCAACACGTGTATTAATTTCTTTGTAAATCAAATTCTTAATGTCTTTTTTGAATATTGGATAAGTTTGAGCAATCTTAAAAATTAGGTTCGTAAAACGGCTTCACCAAATAAAAAATTGATTACTGATTTTTTTGTTTTGTAATCTTGTGTTTCAAAAATTGACAAAAACTATCAAACTCTGCAAAGTCAAAGTTACATTTAGAAATACCTCATCAGTGCCAATTTGCTGGAGTTTAAAGCAAAACTAAAAAAAATCTGTTTAAAACTTTGTACTTTCTAGTTAATTATAGAAAGTCAAGAAAATCTGTAGCAAAAAAGAAATAACAAATAAAATACAATAAATAAAACAAGATATATAAATCAATTGTGTTATGTTCAAAAATTACAAACTGCCAAATAAGTATATAAAATAATTATTCAAAGCATCTTACGTAATGCAGCAGAAACTGGAGTCCTAAAATGGCAACCATCGTCAAGAAAAATGGAAGAAAAGCATCAATGGTGTTTGAACAATTTCGTAATATTAACAATGTAGAAATAGAAATTGCAAGAATTATTGTTTAGAAAACTTTCTTTAAACTGACACAACTTTTGTCTTCGCACATTTTCTCTCTTACGTTTGATTCCAGTGCCGGACAGCGGCGGCGACTTTATGCATGGCCGACAACTGAGGTACCTAAAGGCGCATCCGCACTATGCCGATCAGCAAAACCGATCGGCAAAACCGATCAGCAAAAGCCGCATGGCATCACGTCTTTACTGCAGTTGTAGTTAGTACGCGAGACGAAGCCTGTCAAAAATGAGTGACGTCGATGACGAAATGGTGGCAATTGCAGCTGTAATTATAGTTGATGCGCTAATCCCAAAACGTCAAAAGAAAAGATTTTGGGTTTGTCCAAGTCTTCGAAGTCGAAGTAGATATAGTGGCAGTGATTTGATTAAAGATTTAATATTGGATGACGTTGATGATCTAAAATTGGAGTATAGGTGCGACGCAGGATTTAGAAACTTTTTCCGGATGACAAATACATCCTTTGAATTTTTGCTGACCAACATAGGGCCAAAGATCAGCAAAAAAACACTACATTTAGATCAGCCATTCCAGCTTCTGAACGTTTAGCTGTAACATTACGATTTTTTGCTAGTGGAGATTCGTACCATTCTCTTATGTACACATTCAAGATCTCTAAGGAGACTATTTCAGAAACTGTTCTTAACGTGTGTGACGCACTAATCGAAACACTTCAAGAATACATTAAGGTAAGTAAAATACACAAAACTAAAGGATAACGTTTCTTTGGTTTTATTATAAGAAAGTAAACCCAATTAACATATCTACTTGTGAGGAGATATTGAGATTAGGAGGCATGGCACTGACGAACATGGATGAAACGCCGAAAAACATAAACTTGATATTGATCAATATAAAAGTTATTAAAAAACGGTTAAAATGTTTTTGATTTATCTGGTACTTTTGACCAGCTAGATTGCTCAAATACCTCTTCACAAGTAAATTTATTATAAACAAATATTAATCTAACGAACAAAGAATTCCCTCGTAATCGATGTCAGCCCCAGAGCCCACTTCAACCTCCCTGTGCTGTGAATGTCAAGAACTTGGCCGTTCATCCACATATGATTGTTCAGATTGCACACTTGGAGACGTTTAATATACGTAAGTGGTACCTCCCAAACAATTAGTTGAAGCAGGTATAGGCGGCGACGGCGAGCAGTATGGCGGGAACTGAGGTGGGATATTTAGTGGAAGATTCGTATTGTATATTGCAGTCGGATTGTGATGAAAAAGTGGAGATGGTGGATTGTCAAAACGTCCCATTTCTGCTTTAAATAAAATACTGTTTATTGCATTCTGAACAGCAAATTTTGCATGCGGTGAAGATAATTTTCTCATTTTCATGGCCACCTGCTCACCAAATGCAGAGAACTTATCCCGATCCTGCATTTTCCTCGATTGTATCGATTTCATTAGGTTAATGACCATGTTAACAACAGGCATATTCTGCTGACATCCCCTGGATGTATGCCCCTTGGGTAAGGACCAAGCGGTGGTTCCAACTTGTGCCCCTTGGGTGGGAATCGCAAGGCACTTGATCTTCCCTTAGCTCTTCAGTTGCTTCTTTATTTTCAATATCGACCGTGCCATTATCCTGAAAACAATAACTTTGTTACAGATGCCAGAATCAGCGGAACAGTGGAAAGTAATAGCTAAACAGTATGAAGATAAATAGAATTTTCCACATTGTTTAGGCTCTATGGCAAACACATTACTTTACAAGCTCCTATTAATTCTGGGTCAGAATTATATAACTACAAATCATTTTTTAGTATCGTGTTGTTTGCCGTCGTAGACGCAAATTATAACTTCATTTACGCTAACGTGGGTTGTCAAGGACGCATATCGGATGGGGGTGTTTTTAATGACACAACTTTCAAGAAACGTCTAGAAGGTAACACAATGTCTATTCCCCCATCAAATGCACTGCCAGAAAGAAATATGGCAGTACCATACGTGTTTTTGATGATGAAGCTTTTTCTTTATCAGTAAACATAATGAAACCATTTTTTGGAACGCATTATAAGGGATCTCAAAATAGAATTTTCAACTATCGCTTAAGTAGGAGCCGCAGAGTAGTGGAACATGTTTTCGGAATTTTATCTTCAGTTTTTCGTGTATTTCGAAAACCAATGTTATTAAAGCCAGGAACAGCAGTGAAAGTAACATTAAGTCTACTTTACTTACATAATTACCTAAGAAAGACATCTCTATCTGTCTATAATCCCCCAGGAACTTTTGATTCTGAATGCAACGACAGTGAACGGGTTAGTCCGGGACTATGGAGACAAGACAATTGCTCATCCCAATTGCAAAATATGCATCGAGTTGCACGAAGAAGTGCAGCGGCTGCTGTAGGAGTGAGGACTGAGATTGCGAAATATTTCTTAACCCCAAATGGAGCAGTAAATTTTCAATACGAACAATAATTTGAATAATATAATACAAATGTACAGGGTAATTAACCACGATGTGATTTGCTATATGTATAATAAAAATGCTGCTGAATTATCATCGTTGATTTTTATTTAGGTACTTAACTTTATTGGGTTAAGTTAGGTATTTATTTAACACGATTCAAAATTTTAACTGCTTTGCATCCAAAAGCAATGACATTAAATTCCCTATACCGACATTAATCTGCCTAATTTTTATAATAACAAAATCTGCTAGATCAAACCCATGTTTTACATAACGTTGGTATAAAGTAGTCGTTACAAAGCCACCTTAATGCTCACAACTAATAGACGAGGAAATAAACGTAATCTTCTGAAATTTCACTGAAGTTTGAAGCCTAAAGGGAACCGAAAATTGTTTCCTGGGTATTTTGGATCCCTCAGATTATTTTCGGTTCACTATTTCAAACTTTCAGTGAAACTCCAGAGGATGAAGTTGATGCCTCAGTGTGGTGTACCAGGTATCCGTTAGAAAGTATCCGGTGCAAGATTGGATCTGAGCGATCCAAAAAAACCCCGCAATAATGTTCGGATCTCTATAGGCTAGAAACGTCAGGAAAACTCCAGAGGATGACGTTGATGTCCGGATGCGGGGCACCAGGTACGCGGGGAAAGATTGCCGATATATGATTTGAAAAAAGCAACTCAAAAAATCATTTGAGAGTGAATTTCAGAAAAAACTTAGGAGATGATGTTGCTCAGCCATTTTGAGCTGCAGGTAGGCAGTGAGCCAATTTGGAAGTCATATTCGGGATCAGAGACCTGGAAAACCACGGTAAACTCAAATTGAGTAGATACTAGAAGTTTATAACGAAGTTATGATTTTTTTCTATGAAAATGCATTCTTCAAGATGCTTTTTCCACTGCACAAATGCAATTTCAAAAAAAAAAACATGATCAAAAGTAGGTACAAAGTTTCCTATTGAATTTTGGAAGGGAATGCAAAAAAAACCCATCTAAATTCGTCTTACTACAAACATTTGGTAGGTTTTGTGCTTTATTTCCTCGTCATGAAGTATATCAAATAAATGAGATTGATTGAACTTACCTCAGTATCTGTAGATCCTTTGGGTTTGTTTCTGTCGCGTAAAAAAAGCAAATTTTTGAAAGCAAACCATTTGCTTTTGTATCGTTAGTCACTCCCGTTTCACTTTTGTTAGTGTCGTTTTCCTTTTTTACCTCCCGTGCAAAATGACTAAGCAGGTATCTAATTTTTTTATCAACCTCTTTTTTGTTTACTCCAAATGAAACTGCAATTTCTAGAAGAGCGTCATGCCGTTTGTTTTTATTTTTATACTTCTTTAATTTGCAGTTCCACAATATTTCCCTTTCACGGTAAAGTTCAATTAACCTTAAAACATTTACGTCATTCCACTCCATTTTCAAACTACACATCTTAACAAACTGCCATGCGTCGATGCCGTTCGGTTTCAATTGCCGTCCACACACGAAAATGCCGATCGGCTTCCTTTGATCGAGACCGCTACGAATCGCATACATAATCCCTGGTATCGCGGCTTTGGGAACATGCCGAACAACACGTACATATTTGTAATGCAAAGCCGATCGGTAAAGCCGATCGGCATAATGCGGATGCGCCTTTACAAACCCACAAAATTATCGCTTACTTTATAAATGTGTGCGTACTTATTTTCGTTAGACAATTAAATATATCATTCGCCAAAAGGCGCCAAACATTCGTGTAAAGAGAGGCAAAATAGCGTCACCGTAATTTTTTTTAATCTAGTAATCTTGATGCAGTTTTTAGCTACTTTTTAGTCAAATCATAGAAACGTTTCTTAAAGTGGCAACACTTTCCTTAGAACAGAAATATGAAAATCGCCATTGAAATAACCTGTCACAATAACATTTCAAAAAGCCAACCTAAATTTAAAATCGCCATTTAAGCGATAAATCGCCACACATGGCAACCCGAAAATATAAATCGTAAATGTTTCTCAAGAATGCAGCACCACGCATAATTTTTTAAAGTCACCGCTGCTGGTGTCATATTAGTAAATAGGTCAAGTAGGCCATGGCCGATGAGCCCCGTACATTGTAAGGGCCACTCTTTTAGGAATGGTTGCACCTTTACTAGTACTAGCAAGTACTAACAACCAGCAGTAATCTTTTTGCTTTTTATCACAATTTGATAACGACCGTATGTATTCCGTATACGTTTGTTTGTTATCGCAATTAGTCTGTGCAATGATTAATGTTCAGATTTTAAATCAATTTTTTTTAATTTTTGACTAACTCAAGGGTTTAGTATATCTATAATTGAATTTGTTGACTTTTCATTACAGTGATATTGAAGTTAGAAATATTCGTTCACCTCATATTTTTACAGACCTTGATGTTAAAATAAATTTTACTTCTTGTTAGTTTGTATGAGTTTGTATGTGTTCCATTGGAATTTTTTCAGTGGGGTAGAAGTGCAAACGAGCACTATAAGTTATTCATGTTCTGAAGCTTTTTTAATCGATTATAATCGGCACATTGAATATTGATTTGTATTAGTTGCTTTACCCACGCCACTTTCCGATACCAGAGTTGCCGCTGCTTTTTCTTTATTTTGGGTTAATTGAAGCACCTCAGTCAAGTGCAAAAAATATTTTATAGATATAGAAGAAAGTAACATCCAAAATAATTCAGCTACAAACCGAACAATTTTTTTAACAAATTTATAATAGAAATTTTTGTGTTTTGACATATTTTTAAAATACATTCAATAAAACCACAGACAGTTAAATAATACGTTGATTTGTTTTATTTTTGTTCTTATAATAAGCAATTTTTAGAGAACAAGGTTAAAAAAACTTAGAAACCTTTTAATGCTTAAAAATTATTTGCTGATTTTTATTTTGATTTTTACAAGAGTTAACCTCAGATTTAATTAAATCTGAAAATTTATACCCAAGCTTTGATGTAAACTTTGACGTATTATTTAATGAGTTTGATTTTATATATAACATTCTTACACAAAATCAGATTATATAAAGCATTGTCTTCAGGTCAAATTTACTAAAAACGAACGAATACTCAAATTTAATAGTATTGTGTTTTTAAGTCTTAGCTAAACTTATTTTTTGTGTAATAAAATATTAATCTTAAGCTGTTTTTTTTGTGTCTCCCGACAAGAGAAAAATACATAATTATCAAAATCATTAGCATTTTTTTAGATTATTGTTTTAAAAAGGTGAGGTATTTAATTCGTATTTTGAAAGTGTACTTTAATTGTTTAATTTGAATTTTACTTACAATATTTTGTACAACTTTATTGATTACCACGTTTATATTGCGTTAATTATCAAGTGGTTTAACAAGGAAGAAGTTAATTACTATAGTAAAACAAAGTATGAAAACGTGAGACTAATAAAAAGTAAACTAGACGGTTTTATTTAACTTTAGACAGCCATCAGTGTTTTTTGAGCAAGACTTAAGAAATTATGAGGAAAGTGAAGTAGGGGAAAGCCTTACATTTGTTTCCATAAATTCATACTGAGCGCGAACGAACAGCATTTATAAAAGACTTTTTTGGAACATCGTTTATATCAGCTCGGTTTATCTTAAGTTATACAGTTTTCCGGAATTCGTGTTACGTACTAAATGTATATTAATTTATCGATCGCTCTTTTAGAATAGATTCGCATTTATTTCTATCAAAATTTAGAATTTAAATAACCCGAAGAATGTGCTAGAGCGGCTATAACTTAATGTACGATATTTATTATTAAGAACGTTAATCTAAGCGAATTCAAAAGACAGTTCCTTTAGCATTAGTAATCTAAAGTAAAGCTGGCGGAAAGCTTTGCAGAAGATTTTAAAAATGAGAAATCATTTTTTTTTCGCTGTAAAGTGTTCTCGAAACTAACCCCAAATACGCAACGCTTGTAAAAAATACATTTTCCAATTTAGAGAAAACCTACCCATTTACCAAGATAAATTGATATAACTCTCCTCATGCATTGATTATTGAGATGAGTGTGCATATACGTTTAATTATACCAGGATAATTATAAGTGTAATTACTTACGCAATTCCATTTCCATAAAACGGAGGATTGAGTATCGCAGCTGGAAACGCTGTAAAATATTTATGCTAAGAATATAATCGTTTGTCACAAAAATACTTGACCTACTAACTGAATTTAAAGTAGCTGAATAAAATGCGTTAACGGTCGTCGCAGTTCCAACCCATCTAAAAAATTATTCTCTTTAAGTTCTATTCAAACTTCAAATAAGGTTTTACCTGTTGCGATCTGGTGTTTTACGTAAACTCTCCAAATTTCTTTTTATAGATGCGTTTGTTAGATTTAAGTACGTTTCGAAAAGCTCGTCTTCAATTACATGAGCCTAAAAACTTACAAATTATTTTTTATATAAGTATATTGTGTGTTTTATACTTGATTATAGTGTTTATCAAGTTCGGTTGCATTCATAATCCAACCGGGATAACCTACAAACGCTCTAATTGCTTGTAGCTTTATTAACATTTTTTCTCGAGTTACTTCATCCATCCATTCTAAGTTATGAAGAGATCCTTCAAAAGCATTTTTTATATCGTGCAGCATTTGTAACACCTAAGCAAAAGTTATCGTTTAATTAAAAGAATTTATTTTTTTACGCCAATTAGTTAATCATAAGTGTACATATACATTTATTAAGAATTACAAAAATTAATGCACAACGTACGACACAATGATGTACTAAACTTACTTAAAATTTATAAATCAGCAGTTTGAAAAACATTGACACTTAATTCAAAATGCTACATAATATTTGATTATTTTTGATAATACAACAATTAAACCATATTGGCATTGATTTAACAAAACGTTTTTGAAAATTAATTAACTAACGAAGTCAAAAAAATATATGCGTATTGCAATATTAAGCAATAAATCCTAAAAAATGTGAAAAAAATATTATAGCTGTGAAAAAGCTTCGAAACTGCAAATCAGCAAACTACAAAAGATTAAAAAATACAAGTCGCAACTTGATGTACGCTTCAAACAACATCGTATACTGTTTAAATAATAAAAAAACATATTCACTTAAATATTAATTAACAATAAACTCCAATAAAGAAAGTTAAATCAAAGTATGTTTTCTAAGTACTTTGGCTATAGTTGACATGTAGGTTACAACGACATTTTGGAAACTGGTCTAGAATAAAGTAAAAATCTTGTAACACAGGTCTGCAGTAAAGAACTGCATACTATTTTTATACATTTTCTTAAATACATTTCAATGTAATTGTGGGAATTACATTAGAGTGTATCTCGTACTGCTGATGAACTCAAAAAGAGCGAAACGGCCGTCCAGTAATTTACTCTGGTGGCATTTGCACAATTGCATTGACATTGTTTTACCCCAATGTCTTTTTACGTTGTTATTATTCAAAGCTATTTTGAAATTCGCGGGTGTTAAACCAATTTCAACGTGTTACCGCCGTTAAGCTATTTACAGTTAAAATTTTTAACTCTATCTTTCAATGACGAGATTTAAAGAGTAAAAAATTGTGTATGAAGTCACATTACCTTATTTCCGCAAATTAAATCGGAATGTATTCGGGAAAATAATAACTAGAAATATCTGAACACGCAGATGTAATTAATTATTCAAATTTCTCATCAATACTTCACAGGATAGCTAATAAAAACTTACTGTCATTGGACAATATAAACAAATTTTTACTCAAAAATTCTACAACATTTTCATGCCTAAAACCACTGTCTAATCAAATAAAAAAAATTAATTTGGTAAAACAGTTGATCCAAACAAAAAAAAATACAAAAATAAAAAAGAACATAATAATAGCTGTAATTAGTTTTTAAAAAACTGCGTTATTTATGGAAGTGAACAGTTTATTATATGTATATGTACAACATGTTCAAGATAAGAATGCAAGCATAGAAATTTTTTAAACGGAAGAGGATACAAGGTGGCTTAAATTAGGAAGAAGTGGAGTACTTTAAAGTAACTCAACATCTACATGCCGTACGCAAAAATTAATTATTGTTTATCGTTTTCAAAATTTCCAAAAAACTTAAGTTTTTCAATTTTTGTATTTGTTTTAAAAGAGCACTTTGTCGTTGCCACTTTTTATCCTGTATTCGTTATAACTTATTATAAAAAATGGAATGATATATTATGGTATAGTTAAAGTAATCCATCTATAAGTGGAGTTATTTAATAAAATTTGATATTTCTTTAAGTCAATCCACAGCAGATAATATAGTAATTATTTATAGTTTATAGTTAAAAGGAATGGGAAAATGCTAGTGGAGATATGTGAGGAAAAAGGGTGGTCAATTCTTAATGAAAATATAGAGGAGGGGGACAGAGGTGACTACACTTATATGGGAGGGAGGCGAGAATCGGTGATCGACTACGTGATAGTGAGTGGAGAGATGTGGGAAGACATAGAAAGTTTTAAAGTGGGGGATGAAGAGGAATCGGATCATCAACCACTGGAAGTGATTTTAAAAGGAAAGGAGCAAGGAATTAAAGAGGGACAGAGGGGATGGGGAGTAAATAAGGTGTGGACTGAGGAAAGCATAGTAAGATATAAGATGAAGTTGGAGCAAGTGATTTGGGGAGATGTAGGGGGGAAGAAAGACTAAAGGAGTTGACGGCAGAAATGGAGAAGGCAGTAGAAAAGAAGAGGTTTGAGAAAAGACAAGGAAAAAAGATGAACGAAAATAGGTGGTGGAATAGAGAATGTAGAGAGGCAAAAACAGAGATGAGAAATGCTAGAAGAAGATGGAAGAAAGGTAAAATAGATGTGCAGGAGTATAAGGAGAAGAAAGTGAATTTTAAAAATGTATGTTCTGAGAGAAACGTGTCGTATAAAGGGAAAATGGAGAAACAAGTAAAGGAAATAAAGAAAGAAGGAGAAGTGTGGGAATTTCTAAACAGGAGAGAAGAAGAGTTACGAGGAGAGGAGGTTTAACGGATATAAAGGTGTGGTTGGGTTATTGTATGGAGCGTTTGGAGGGAACAAGAGAAGAACCAGGGCAGGTGATATTGCAAGAGGTAAATACAATACAGGAGGAGAGGGAGATAACGAAAGAGGAAATGGAGGAGGCAATAAATAGACTAAAATTAAGAAAGACGGCAGGAACGGACGGTACGCAAGGAGAACAATGGAAGTATGTGGGGGAGAGAGTAAGAGGAAATGTAAGAAAAATTTTTAATACAATATGGAAAGGAGAGCAATTGCCAGGGAGTTGGAAAAAAAGTTTAATTCTGCCGGTTTATAAGGGAGGGGATACAAGGAGGTAAAGAATTATAGAGGGAGTATCACTAATGTAAGTTATAAATTGTATGCCATGATTATACAAAGGAGGTTGGAAAAGGAAGTGGAAAAAAAAGACTATTACCAGATTGGCAGATGGGATTTAGAGTGGGAAGAAGGGCAATAGACAATGTCTATATATTGAAACAGTTAGTAAATTGAGAGCTAGATATGAAAAGGGGTAAAGTATACGTTTTCTTTCTGGACATAGAAGCTGCGTTTGATAATGTGAATAGGGAAAAGCTATAGAGGGTGTTAAGAAAAAAGGGAATAGAGGAACAACTAGTGAGGAAACAGGAAGGGATTTATAAACAGACTAAGAATAGAGTAAATATAGGGGATAGTGTTAGTGAAGTGTTTCGGACGAGGAAGGGGCTAAGGCAGGGGTGTCCTCTTAGCCCTATTTTATTTGCAATGTATATAGGTGACATAGAAGAAGTGTTGAAGGGTGGTCAGTGTGGTGGGATTGTTATGGAGCGAGGGATTAAAGTGTGGATATTTCCATATGCAGACGATATGGTCATGGTGGCAAAAAATGAGTTGGAGATGAAAGGTATGATAAATACGATAAAGAGGTATCTGGAAAGGAAAGATTTGGGTGTAAATGTGAGAAAGTCTAAGATGGTAGTTTTTCAAAAAGGGAAAGAAGAGAAGAAAAAGGAGGAGTTAAGTTGGGGAGAACAGAAGATAGAGGCAGTGAATGAAGTGACATATTTGGGATATAGGCTAAGGTATGATAATAAAGATGATGCGCATATAAGGGAGTTAGCAAAGAAGGGTAAAGGGGTATTAGGGAGGTATGGAGTTTAGGGAAGAGAGTATTTGGGAAGCAGATCGAGAAGAGAAGATGGATGTTCGAAAAATTGATTAAAAGTGTGATGATGTACGGGGTGGAGGTATGGGGTTGGAAAGAGTGGAACCTATTGGATAGGGTACAAATAAAATATTGGAAATGGATACTGGGTTTAGACAGGGAGACGCCGGGTTACATAATAGAGGAGGAGAGGAAGTTAGAGAAGATTAGAATAGAAGCAGGGAAAAAGGGCGATGGGTTGTGAAGAAAAAATGAAGGAAAGGAGAGAATGTAAAATTTTGCAATGTTGCTGGAGGACGGTAAAAGACAGCAAAAACATATATGGACAGGAAGAGAGGAAACTTTACTACCAACGAGGAGGTTTCGCAATATAAGAGGTGGAAAGGAGGAGAGAGGAAGGGAGGTTAAATACTGAGGAGATAAAGACTCGCAGGTGCAAGAAAAGGAAGAAAAGATAAGGGAAGGAAAGTACAACCTAAGATATGGGAATATAGTGTCCAGGGGAGTTCCGAAGTATTTGATGGGGAGGAGAAGTTTAGTAGAGAAACGACTTATAGCTAGGTTCAGATGCGGAAATGAGGAGAATCTAAATAAGTATTGGAAAGAGGATGTAATGAGGAGATGTAGATTATGTGGGGAGGGATGGGAGGACATAGAACACTTGAGTGGGGAGTGTAGCAAGCTAAGGGAAGAAAAGAGGGGGAGGAAGGCTTTGCTTGGGGAGGAGGGGGAGGGATTAAATTGGTTGAAAGCAGTAAAGGAAAGAAGAATAAGAGGGGAGGGTTAGGACTATCGATTTAGAATAATAAGATGGTGATGGGAAGATTTTAAGGGATAAAGTTTTTTTTTTTTTGTTTAGTTTACAAATTTCCGTACAAATTATATTAGTATGATAAGAGAAGATGTAAGGGTAACGTAACCTATTGTAGGGCCGAATGGCTAGACAATTACCAATAAATAATAATAGTAATTATTTATTATAATTGAATAAGAGACTAGTTTTGACAACCTAAATTGTCATCGTCAGTCCAACTAATAGCAAATAAATTAACAAAAGTAATTAAAAAGAGCTTACAAAGTATTAAAAGATTATAAAAAGTGTATGCCAAATGTAAAAAACTAAAATGTTTAAATGAAAACTGACATTAAATACACAGTCATAGTTGATATGAAATGGAAAATAAAAACACATAGGTACTAATATAATTAAAACTAATATGTCTTTTTAATCTTTTTTTGAACTTTCTGCCAGTTTGCCCGACATAAGAACAATTGCAATAAAACCAAGAAATTTTATACACACCAGATTTATCTAAAGAAGAAACAGCATCTTTATTATTAAGAATAAAATATTTTAAATTATGATTAGTATAAAAACAAATAGAAAGATTATACCTTAATTTTTTTTTAAGAAAGAGAGAACAAAAATTAATATAAGGCATATAACGATAGATAGTAGAATTATCCGATTTATTTTGAAAACGTTTTTTAAAGAAATAGTACAAACGAACTGTATAAAAAAATTATTATAAGCGAATTGCTTAATAGTACCAAATTCTTTATTAAAAGTAGGCTTAGAAAAAGGAATGGAAAAGAGAGGATTAAATAAATAACGAAAAGAAGCAATTTTATGATTATAAGAAAAATTTGTATAAAAGGGAACTAAATTTTTTATTGGTAAAGTAGTTCATTACTCAAAGTAAAGTACTATTTAAAATAGTATTTCAATCTTCTTAAAGTCTTCTGTATAAAGGTATGTATTATATATACGTTGTGTCCCACGCTAGGAGTACCCCATGGGATTTAACATGGGAAAATTGAAATTATTTTTTTCCTGCTTCCCAAATTAAAAAATCGCAAAAATTTTGACGCAAATTTAAAGTGGCACTTAAAACGTTTCTAAAAGCAATTTTTTGATTATAATTTGATAATTAATAAATTAATTACAGGCATTTGAAATTCCAAATATTGAAAGTTTTTCGCGCATGCGATCCAGATCGGCTTTTAAAGTAATAATAAAGTAATATGGATCCTAAAATTAAATTGCCCGTCAAATCAACATTATGCAACTTTATTTTTGAGGAAATGAAAATTTAAAAAACAAAGACTAGAAAAATTACATTTTTTGTAGGCTAAAAAAACAAAATTGCTCCCGCATTTGCGTGCTAATAAACCAGCTTTTAATTCCATAATGAAATAAACTTGAATTATGTTCAAGTAAATAGGTATTAAAAATTAAGTTAGCATTGATTTGTTATAAAACATTTGAAGTGTTGACAGTTTTGATAGAATTGTTTTACAAGCTTCGAAAATGAATGTAGAAGAAAAAATTCTTGTGGTAAAACAATATTTTCGAGGTGTTTCAAAGGACCAAATTCGAGAAGACTTTGCTGATTTTTTTGCAGATAGACCAATACCTTCTTTAAAAAGTATCAAAAAAACGATACAATTATTTGAAACCACTGGCTCCGTAAATCCACCATGTAAATGTCAGCGTTCACCACCCTTACACGATCATGAAAACAACCCTCAGAAGTTGGCAGTTCTTGTAGCTGTAGACCAAGATCCTGATGTTACTTTGCGAGAAATTGAAATTAATGTAGGTGTTCCTCGGTCGTCAGCATTTAGGTACCTCAAACAGGAGGGCTTTAAAAGTTACCGTTGGCAATGCCATCAAGAATTATTACCACACGATTATTATGCTCGTATGAGATTTTGTGAGATAATCACCGAAACGAACAATACCAATCGCGATTTTAAAAAAAAAACATTTGTTTTTCGGATGAATGTTCACTTGGACTTGATGAAAGACCAAATCGACAAAATAATCGTACATAGTCTTTCGAAAATCCACACAAATTAGTAAATGGACCAAGTCAATGGCGACAAACTGTCAATGTTTGGATGGGCTTGCTGGGAAGTCATGTTATTGGTCTTTTTTTCATTGAACGTACACTTACTTCTATAAAATATCATTACCTTCTACTAGAAGAAGTGTTTCCAGAACTAAATGATGTTGCGGGTGAAAATCACCAAGTTTGTTTTATGCAGGATGGTGCTCCAGTCAATACTGCTAGACTAATCACTAGGCTTCTGAATGAAGTATTTCCAAATCAATGGATAGGCAAGAATGGTCCCATTACATGGCCTGCTAGGTCACCTGATTTAAACCTGTGCGATTTTTTTTGTGGAGTTACATAAAAAAAAATTATTCAAAGGAGGAAAACGGTATGAAAATAGGGACGCACTAAAAGATGAAATTCAAGTGATATGCCGAGCTATTACCATTCGTAAATTAGCCGAAACACGTTAAAGATTTGTTAAACGGCTAACTTATTGTACAGTTCAAGCAGGAGGCATTTTTGTACATCTCATACCCAAATAGGTAATTCGCCGTGGTCATTCCGCCAAGCAACGGATCGACAATGTTAAAAAGGCCCTTTACAGAGCCACAAATTCTCAATTGAAATGAATTTTTCTGCACGACAATTATTCGAGCAATCTTCCTGCGTTCGACCTATTGGTACTACGATGAGTGTTCGTAGATACCTATGTAAATGTAAATTTATGTTTGATTAATTTTTTTTTCTAGTTTGCTACAAAAAATTTTCAAATGTAATTTTTCTAGTCTTTGTTCTTCAAATTTCCATTTCCTCAAAAATAAAGTTGCATAATGTTGATTTGACGGACTACAATTAAATTTAGGATCTATATTACTTTAAAAACCGAAGATAGCCGATCTGAATTGCATGCGCAAAAAACCTTCAAAATTTCGAATTTCAAATGCCCGTAATTAATTTATTAATTATCAAATTATAATCAAAAAATTGTTTTTAGAAACGTTTTAAGTGTCAATTTAAATCTGCGTCAAAATTTTTGCGATTTTTTAATTTGGGAAGCAGGAAAAAAATAATTTCAATTTTCCCGTGTTAAATCCCATGGGGTACCCCTAGCGTGGGACACAAGGTATATCATCAGTATAACTAAAAACTAAAATTCAAACATACGAATATAAATAAAGAATACTAACCAAATAAAATTGTTAACAAATTATAAATTAACATGTCAGTTAAACGTGTTTGACAATTCAATACAGTCGACTATATTTAAAAAAAATATTTTAAATATAAATATCAAAATAATAGAAAAAAATAAAAAATAAAAACTATGATTTTAAACTGAGAAGAATTGAGGGGTTTAAATTACACATTTCATTTAGACAATTTATAGAAACGTTAAAAATTCTATACATAAAATATGGTTGGCAAAAGCAAAGCTAGTGTTATAAATATTTGTATTTAATTATCTATTTATCAAATATAAATGTTTTTTTAGTCTAGTTTTGAATTTTCTACCTGTTTGACCAATACATGAAGAATTTCAAAAAGAGCAAGTAAGTTTATATACTCCATATTTATGCAAAATTGGTATTTGATCTTTATTATTAACTAAAAATAATTCAAGTTTGTTGTGTCAAAAATGAAATGTTGATATTATGTTTTTTAAAAAGTTTTTGCAAACATTGAAAACAGTGCCAAAGATCTAAAAACACATTTCATTATTAGTAGGAAAATTGATAAAATTTTTGAATAAATGTTTTATACGAACGACAAAGGTATAGAAAATAGTCTATGAAAGTACGAACGAAAAGAAGCAGTTTTATGAGAAAAGGGATGGGACGAATTAAAAGGAATTACGCAATTTGTATGAGGCTTGCGAAAAATATCGAAATTAAATTTATTATTAAACCGTAAAATTTTTAAATTTAAATAAGACAAAGACTTGTTTGATTCAATATCTAAAGTAAATTTTATTTTTGGATAGAATTAAAAAAAATTACTAAAATTATTTAATTCGTCAATGGTAGCATTAAAAAGAACATCTGGAGGTATTGATGGAAAAAGATTAACTACATCAAAAGAAACTAAAATTGGTGATGAAACGTTAAATTTAAATTTCTCAATTATAGTTTTATTCTTCTCATTTTTCTTTATTTATTATTTATTTTTCAATTTTCTTTATCACAATAATCTTTTTAAATATACATAGTAGACTGTATAAAATTGTCAAACACGTTTAATTGACATATTAATTTATAATTTGTTAATAATTTTATTTGGTTAGTATTCTTTATTTATATTCCAATGCTTTAATCTTATTTTTAATTATACTGATGCTGCTAATTCTTATTAGCGAAATATGTTTAATTAATTTCTTAAAATAAATACATAAATTTGTGGAGAAGACTTTAAGAAGAAGAAGAAAAAAATATACTAAATTTGTTATTATCTTGTAAAAGAAAAAGAATAAAAAAGTTACATTTATTAAAATTATTTAGATCATCTAAAGAGCCGAAGCAGGACGTTTAGGCGCCGGCGGTTGGGCGCCGGCGATTGGGCGACGGCGATTGGGCGACGGCGTTTGGGCAGCGGGCGTTTCGGCGCCGGGCGTTTTGGCGCCGGGCGTTTTGGCTCCGGGCGTTTGGGCGCCAGGCGTTTCGGCGCCGTAATTATGTTATGCAAGAAAATTTTATCAACGCACTTTCAAAACGCTACTTTACATTACCCTTTATGTTATTGAATATTTAAAGTAAATTTTGCAATATTGGTATTTGGTTAATTGTGGTACATTTAATCTGGAAAATACTTTAATTATTGTCTTGTCCTGTGATCAGAAAGCAATTGAGAAGATTAGTGTAAATCCTAATAATAGGAATCATTAGTTAAACATTATTATTTGCAAAGCTCTTGTCGTGTGCTCAGAAAGCAATCAAGAAGATTAGTTGCCTAACAAGGATGCTATTAGAAGATTGTGTCAGCGGACGCGAAACCGTATTGCTGCTGCACCCTCAACTCCGATAGATCTGGAAACGTTAGTAATTCCGGAAGCATACAGACTATACGAATGTGCTCCTGGACAATCCGAGATGTTCTTATTGAAGGATACCGGATAAGAGCAGCCGGACCCATTTAGAATATTAATATTTGGGAGGGAAGATAACGCACGATGAAGCCAGCACATGAAACAAATTTTTATGGATGGAACATTTCGACAAGCGCCTCCGTTATTCCACCAAATTTACGTTATTTTGGCAAACAGGGGTGGATTCGTATTTCCAGCTTTGTACGCGTTATCGCCAAACAAGCAACGGCAAACGTACGATCGGCTACTTTCAATTATAAAAGAAATGTGGTCGTAATTTCGACCTGAAACTGTTTCGTTGGATTACGAAATAGCAGTAATTGGATCAGTTGCTGAAGCATTTCCAACGGCACGATTACTAGGCTGCCTGTTTTATCTTGTTCAAAATTTTAAGAAACAAATAACCAGTCATGGGCTGACGGTACAATACAATACCGATCCCGAATTTGTTCTTTCTGCACGGATGATAGTTGCATTCGCCTTTACTCCTCTAGATCACATTGATGACGCAATTGAAGAGCTTTCTGCACAATTACCGAACGAATTGCAACCAATTTTAAACTGGTTCGAAGATAACTACGTTAGAAGGCGAAATAGAAACCACACACGCAGGAAGGCGTTAGCCAAATATTTGGAACGTGTACCAAAGAGTGCGTAATAATGAAGATCGTATCAATAATTTTGCGGAGGCTGCTTATCGTAGTTTGCAGCGCCAATTAGGTATGGACCATCCGTCGCTGTGGAAATTTATCGACGGCCTACGAAGCGTCCAGAAAGGACGCGACGCATTGTATGAAAAATTTGTAAGTGGCCAAGCACCTCCTCATAAAAGGGCAAAATACCAAGCTGCGGATAACAGAATTACCACAATTGTTCAAGACTTTGAGAACCGAACAATTATTGAGTATCTCAGAGGCATTTCTCATAACTTTTTAAAGGAGTGTAACATGTCACACGTTTATTTTTTATAGTGCATGTTAATAATTTTTTTTTTCATTATTATTTATTTTATTGTATTATTTATTTAATATCTACTCAGTATAATAAATTGAGGTATCTAAAATTTTTGATGGATTGAAAGTGAAATTGTACTTACATACATTTTTTGTTAACCAACGTAGTACATACATCAAATTTTAATCTGGCTCGTGTCAAAAAATGTTGCCCAATAACATAAGAATCCCATTTCACTTTCACTCTATTCAACTTTTTTCTAGCGCCGAAACGCCTGGCGCCTAATCGCCGACTCCCAAATGTCACGTACCGCTAAAGAACCATTAAAAAGAACAATGCAACATAACTAAACCAAAAACTAATCATATTAGAAAAAGAAGAGTTAGAAAATATTTTATTTTCAATATTATGAATGAAGAATTTAGCAGCCAGAGGTCAAGTATAATATTCCATCACTACACCAAATGATTCAGAATAAAAATTATTAATAAATTAAAAAAAATTGTTTAAAAACCAAAAAAGTACAGAACAAATATCTAAAATCTGGTAAGTATCTAAAAAACCATTAGAAAAACGCGAATTACAAATAAGAGAAATACATTATTTTAGAGAAACAAAAGTAGAAACATTAACGAAATTTATATATACAAGAATAGACGAAGAAAAAAACATTTTTTTTTGTTTTAGAAGCAAAGTTAGAAAGAATTAAGAACAGAATATTAATTAGTAAAACTAGAATAAGTTCTTATAATATTGTTAAGCTATGGAGCAAGTTCAGAGACAGGAGAAATACAAAAAAAAAACGTCAGGTCAAATTGGGATAGAAAGTCTATGTATTTTTGGTAGAGTATAACTTTTTCCTAATTTAAGCCACCCTGTATCTTTTACCGTTTACAAGATCTCCATGCTGTGCATTCGCATCTTAGAAACGTATACCATCTGCAATTCCACAACTTAAAAGAATAAGAACCACCATGTTATGTTAGAAATTTTGGCCAAGCGTAACGAGAATCAGATAGGAAGTTTTTTGCAAAAATTTATAATTAAAAATTAAAAAAAAAAAAAAATTTCTTGACTTTAATAACTGTAGTTAAAAATTTACAATTATATTTTTATTTAAAATTTTAGTAAGAATATTTTATATGCATATGCGTTATTGCACAAAAATTAAAAAAAATATATACTTGAAATTATATGGAAAAAAAAATTCAAAAAAATATAATTTTTTCATTTTTATTTATGGTTAAGATGTAAAAGTTTAGAAACCAAAGTGAATATAAAAACGAAAATTAAAAAAACTAATTTTGCAAAAACTAAATAAAAACCTGCAAAGAAAAAGAGAAAAATCAAAGTTACAAAAAAATTTAAAAATTAGAGAAAAAAGCAAAAAACAAAAACTTTATACTCAAAACAAAATCAAGCATATTAAATAAATACTGTTACTGTCAAATAGTTTAATTTTAATTAAATTAGTACCCAAAACTTTTGACTACTACATCACGGGTTATATTAGTTTGTATTTCTTTAATTTATTGTTAAATTTGATGTGTTTTTTATTTTATTTATTTAATCTGATCTATTTCTTATTATTATTTTTTGTGAGATTAAGTTCAGTACGTAAAATACAACAAAAAAATTAATTTGTATTTACGTGAATTTTGTTATTAAAAATATACTTGAGTTTATTTATAATTACTAAATTATACATTTGATAATTACGTTTAATTTACCTTATTTACGTTTAAGTTACTTGTATAAGAACGAATGTACAAGTAACTCAAAACCATCCCAAAATTTGCATTAACGCTACTAACACATCTTTTCCATTTTGGAATTTTCTCTTGCACTCCCAAAAGTTTTTGAGAAAAGTCAAATGCAATCGATCTGTACTTGTCAGACGCACTTTGCGACACTTTGGAAAATATGCTCCACCACAAATAATTCTCTTTAAAAATGAAGAAATAAATCCGAATACTATAAATATTAATACAATTAACCTACTTAAAACTTTTATGTCGGTATTTTTTATTAAATTTGCCATGTTTTTCATAAAAGGTAAATCAAAAAGAATAACCGTGTCGTTTTGAGGATTAAGTACAACATTTGTGTCATCAAAAATTATACGTAGGTATGTGGTCCAATTTGTCTGCAAAAAAAATATAAATGAGATTTTACAATATTTAATAACAATAAGGTATCGGTTCTTTCTTAAATTGAAATACCGGTCTTATATGAAGCTCTTACTGTCCTCCACGTATCGTTGTCCTGGCTTGGTCCGTTAGCGAGTTCAACGAGTGTGACCTCATGAAAAAGGTAACCAGGGCTTCGCCGGATTTCGGCTGGGGTCATAACCTGCACAAAATCCTGATTTACTATCTATTCAACCACCCACCCTTACGTATGTATGTTAACTTGTGATTTACCGGCTTATGTGGTTTGCATATTGTGTTATGTTGCAATTGTTTTATAATTTCGAAATGAAATAAACTTCATTAAGAATAATATAATCTTTATTTTTATTAAAAATTATATTGTAAAAAAATGTGAAAGAATTTTAAGTTTATACCACAGCTCCAACTTTATCTTAAGAATTGCTTAAAGTTATATAAAATTTAAAAAAACCGTGTAAGTATTCATCACTTATAAAATAAACTCAAAGCTTCTTAGGAAACATTAAAACTGTTGTTATTTACGTAGTTTTAATAGGTAAAAATAAATACCTCTCTAAATTACTTAACTAATAAAAATATGTAATAACTATAGTATATAAATAATTAAAAACACACGAATTTTTTATTTTAAAAATACAAAAGTTTTTTTTAAATTCTCTACATTTAGATTAATGAAAAAATAGAAATAAAGATGTTGGTTTTAATTTTTAATAATTGTTCTATAATTATAAGAAGAAAAAAAGTAACGATTTAAAAATATAATCAATGTATTACGGTTAGTTACTATGTTTGGAAATTGTAAATAAATCAAAACATAAAAACAAGATTATTTCAAAGGATTGTAAAAAAAAGACAAAAAATCAAACTGTAAAGTATTGCTCAAAAATAGAACGAAGATAGAACTTTAGATACACGACCGTAAACTGAAAATAAGTAGAGAAGTAAAACTCCGGTTTATTTTTCTGAGCTGATCATGTCAGTTATCCAAATGCCAATCATACGACAAAATTAATAAAAAATATGCAAACCTGGTACAAACCGTTTTGCTTTATGTTTTATACTAATTGGCAAAAGAGTAATTTGCTTTAAGGTCTTACGGAATTATTTTACCATTACAATGTAAAAATCCAGAAGCGCCACTTGTGGTCAAATTGACCCTTTCTGTAATTTATCAGTTTAAAGTGAGACGTAAACACTATTTCCAAAAATCTATTTATTAAACAGCTATTTCAAAAATCTTCTTCTTCTTCTTCTTCTTTTCGAAAGCCTAGAGGCTTGTTATACCGAGTATTGGTTTTCTTGGGAGGCTGAAGACCAGTTGTCCTTCCATCGTTTTGGAGGTCTTCCTGGTAGTCGTTTGGATGCTAATCTTTAGTTTCTGGCAATTTTTGCAATCCGGTTATTATCCATCCTTCTGCGAGCACGTGCCCATCTTACGACATCCTCTACGCTGCTCTCTTCACGGATGTCCTCGCTGCTTCTTAGATCTCTAATCGTGTTTCCCGCGATCATGCGGAGTACCTTCATTTCAGAGGTGCGAGCCATTTTTTTAGTTTCAACGGTATCGGCTCTTGTTTCTGTTGCGTAAGTCATAACTGGTCTAACACATGTTTTATAAATCCTTACTTTGACTTTTGTTGATATGTGTTTGCTTTTCCATATAGTTGTTCTTAAGGCTCTAGCTATTCTCGCTGCTTTGTTAATTTGGTGCCTCACACTAATTTTGAGTTTTCCCCATGGTGCTATGGTGGATCCTAGATAGTTGAACTCAGAGACTTGTTCAATTACTTTGCCATTCAGTTCCAGTTAACATCTACGCGGATCTTTCACAATCACCATGCATTTTGTTTTTGTAGTAGAAATTTTCATGTTTAATTTTTCAGCTTCAATTTTGAACGCTTGTAATAACCACTGTTGTAGTCCGTCTTCAGTTTCTGCGAATAATGTCGCGTCGTCAGCATAGCATACGATCTTGATATGGTGTCTTCCCAACTTGTAGCCGTGGTTTACGTTGCGAACTTGTTCAATAATTCTATCCATTATTAAGTTGAATCATAGAGGGCTGAGACTGTCTTCTTGCCGAACACCCATGTTTGGCTCAATTTTTTCAGTTGTTGTTTCATTTGATTTTGTTTTAATTATAGTTGTGTTATTCGTATTGAGCTGCCTTATCGTCTCGATAATGTTTGGGTGTATTCCTTTACTCTTTAATTCGTTCACAATATCCGTCAAGCGAACCCTATCGAAAGCTTTTGTTAGATCTAAAAAGAACATGAATGCTGGCTTGTCGAATTATATTGCTTATTGCATATTATTGCGTCAACAGTCGAACGATTTTTCCGAAAACCTTGTTGCTCTTCATTTATTGAGATATGGTCGAGAATGCGTTGTTGCAAAAAACGAGTAAATAATTTCATGGATGTATCCAGTAAAGATATTCCTCTGTAGTTAGATGGTTCTGAGGATTTTCCTTTTTTAAGCTATGGTATAGTTATGCTGTTTTTCTATCTCTTCTAAAATTTTGTTATACAGATTAGTGAGTTGTTTGGCTAACTCTATTCCCTCGCATTTCAGCAGTTCATTCGGGATATTATCTGGGCCTGAAAATTTTTTATTTTTAATCTGTGTTAGTTGTAGTATTACTTCTTCTTCGGATATTTTTTCCAGGCTTTCTATGTCCTTGGCAGCCTCTCTTTGTAATCTTCTTTGTCGATCCGTTGGTTCGATTTCATCTTGGTTTCTTGAGTACATGCCCTGGAAATAGCTGGTCCATTCAATTGCCGATATGTTATTTAGTTGTACTGTTTCGTTGACTTCTCTTTTCACTGCTCTAAGCATTTTCCAAACGCGCTTTTGGGTTCCCTATAGGTCACTTTCCATTTTCTTACTAAAGTTCTTCCAATATTCTCTTTTTATTTCTCTTATTCTGTTATTCACTTTATTTCTTATAGTTATATAGTTAATGTAGTTTCTTGAATGCTTGTTGGATGTGTATATCAAGTCAACACTCTTTTTTTCTTGCGATAGTGTTTTTACTTTTGGTTTAAACCATGGTGTTTTGTTCGTATGTTGTGTATTCGTATTGACAGTTTTTGTTCCTAACGCCTCAGCTGCTGCTTGCTTTATATTAGTTAATAGGATTTCCCACGCATAGTTTACAGTGTGATGTTGGAGGACAGGTGCCTTGTCTATTTTATGAGCCAGTCGCAGCCTGGAGATATTGATTACTTTCAGATTTAAGCGATTCGATATTAAATTTAGTAGTTAAAATTTTTGTTTTTACGCTTGTATCAATTTTATCAACTCGATTGACAGTATTATTGCAGGGTTTTAAAATTTTGCTTTTTTTTAATATACTCCTTCCTTGACATATTTTTACCAGTTACAGTTTTATAAATGATCCAAGTGTTGATTACAGCGAGGTCCAGTATGTTATAAAAAACGTAAACGGGCCCTCTACGCAAACCTACTTTACAGGAGTACTTTCTTGGCATTTGGTTCACTACGTCTACCACACATTTGGTTTCATTATAATATAATCGATTCTGGTTTTTTCTTTGTTACGTTATCTATTATTTCGTTGGAGTAAAGTGCACTTGAAAGCAGTACAATATTATTTGATTTGACTTGGTAATTACTAATAATACATTTATCAACTGCTAAAATTTAGCGTTATTATTTATTGACATATATTTAATTCTTTTTGTGACATTGTAGAACTTTTATTTTGCTATGTAATATTAAAGTATTTAACTTTTTCAAATTTATCTTAATTGTAATTTTTATTTTGTTAAGTACATATTTAGTGCATATGTACTTGAGTCATTTTGGTCAAGTTTATTGTCATATGTTTTAAGTATTATTTATAATGTATTATTTCCGACAGTCTCTATTATTGTATTTCAAAGATTAAGATTGTAATTGTATATTATGCATCAGTTATTTATACTTTGTTATGGTTGCATTTTTCAACGTAAGAATAAGTTTTTGGTTGCACACGTGTTATTGCGATTTGATTTAATTTTGAATCTTTGTCGTTGTCTTTGTTGTATTGTTGGTCTCTTTTGAAGATTGAAAGTTAGTGGTAGTAACTAAGTTTATTTATATAGCTAATTTTCGTTTTAAGAAAAATGTTTGAAGACATCGCATACACCTTTCAACTCAAGAACGTAGTTTCCGGTGGGTTTCAACTTTTAACATTTGGTGCTGGTGTCCGAAGGATTATAAATCGGTTCAGTAAAATTTTAAGTTCTGCCTCACCCATTCCATCGGCCTTCTCTATAGAGGTTGAGTCCGCGTCTTCCAAGCGTCGTCGTATAGACGATGACGTTGTCCCTATTCTTGACGAGTTCTTATCTGATCGCATCGAGAAGTTAGGAGCCAAACTTTCCAGCGCCCTTGGTGCATTTCTTATTCCTATATAGTACGCTCAAGCAGCCTAATCTAAAGCAAAAAAGCTAAAGTTTCTTCTAGTAAAACTGTCGCACTTGTTCCTGGTTCGGTTGTTGTTATTGTTCTCAAACATGATTCTGCGTTGAAGACATCTGACAAAACAAAGACGACTTTAATTATAGTTTTTAATCCGTAAACATATGGTCTACGATTGGACAGAGCTACCCAGAAAGGTAAAAACTCTATTAGGTTCAAATCAGAGTGAACAAACTTCCTACAACCGTCCTTGAAAAAACTGGTGTTGTCATCAAACCGCAAGGTAAATCTTTACCTTGTGTTTCAATCTTCGACGTTCTTGGGCACTTTTTCGCTGAGCAGATAAAGGAGGCTATTCTTTCACAGAATTTCGACGATGCTTCCGACAAAATGTTACATCTTGCTAATAAACAATTAAAAATCCAATTCTGCTTTGGCCCTCAGGACAAAGCGAATTGTCATTGGATTCTGGAAGTCCCACCAGAAGTCTGAAAATTCCTCTTGGCATCACGTCGCTTGTACGTTGCCTGAAATGCGTGCAGAGTCAATAACCATATCCGTGTTACACGTTGTTTCAACTTCCAAAGGTTTGGCCACTACTCTACAGACTGTAAAAGTGACATACAATGCGGCCATTGTGCTAAAACGCACGAGATTAAGAGATGCCCTAACACAGAGCGAAACCTTTCGTGCGCAAACTGCGTTTGTTATGACTATAAAAGTGAAGTTATTAAACATAAACCCTCATCAAATACCTGCTCAGCATATATGAAACGGCTCGACGCCAAGTTTGCAAAAACCAATTATATACAATAAAGACACTCAATTAACTTTGAGGTTTGCGCAAGTGAATCTTTACAATTCACCAGTTGCGACTTTCGAAACTATGAGTTTTTCTTCCGACAACGACGTTGATATCTTACTGACCAAGAATCCATACGTGTTTAGTTCTAGTTCAGGGTACAAGCTCGCTGGCACGGCTGTACTCTTTAACAGGATTTCCGCATCCTCTTTTATGCGGTAGTACTCGACTATTATTCTTAATAGCTTGAAGCCCGTCGAAGTGGTTACACTTAGCTGTGACCTAAAGCGGGCGGGGATGATGCGTGGAGAACTTCGTAGGTGAACGTGACCTCTGTGCTGTCAACGAACCACACCAATTTTTTTCTTATGTAGTCACTTAGGCTTGACGAATATTAACGTCACTTTGGCGTTCCCTTCTGTTGCTAGAAAAATAAAAAACTGGCGTGCTGTCCCAGAAGTTATTGAAAGTGACCACCGACTGATACGGTTTGAGTTAACCGTCGAAGCGCTTTTCCTTAAACCAATCTCTAAGAGAATCCTAAATTTCAAACACATAGATCCCGTTTGCGTAAACACGAAAATCGCAAGTTTTATTCGTACATACCTTTCACGTAGCGCTGTGTCACGATCTTAGATCTGTAGACGCCGTCATTGGTAAGTAGATCGAAGTGATCCTGGATTCTTGCCAACGTACCTTAAACCGCATACGCATAAACACTTGAGCCAGCAGAGACTGGCAGTGAAGACGGCAAAGTATAGCTTCTGGCAAAGGTTTGTTAAAAAAAGATTGGCAGTGACCTTGTGGGGATTCGTTTACAGATTGTCCTGTTGTAAGTTCCTGTTGATCCAACCGTGCTCTTGTGTCCGGGATGGCGACAGATACACGATTTTAGAATAGAAGACTATTAAAGCTATTGTTTGTTCCTTGTTTCCTGACGACGATCCTTTTGAACTTTGATTCTCAAATAAATTATGACTACATTTCTCCACAAATTATTTTTCATCCTAGTTAATATGGCTTCGTTCCAAGCAAAACAACGATTGACGCCACACATAGATTAATGACCAATGTACGACCGAACGTCTCCAACTACAAACTTGCAATTTGGAGCGTTCAACAACGTATGGTGGTCCTCAATAATAGAAGTTTTCGTCGTTAAGAAAACACCTGCTAGCACCACAAGAGTCATTTGCAGTTATTTATCGAACAAACCGATAACTTAATCCTCAAACGTATCCAATTCTGTTTATGCCAAACGACTGACGTAGGGGTGTCTACAAGACTCGGTTTTCTAGCGGACCTTATGGAATCTGGTTGTAAACGACTCGTTTAGCACAGCAGACTGCGACATGTTCGCATATGCGGACAACATCACTGTCACGGTGTCCCCAATTTCTAGACGAAACTTAAAAGCAAAATCTAACACGTGCCTTAGCTAAGTGACAAGCTGGAGTGGCAGCAACAAACTGACGGTTTCAGCGGACAAGACTAAGTACATCATTTTCGGCTTCACTTTAAAACCAGATCCTTCACTGCGCCTCAACAACATTCCCGCCGTATAGTTTTCGAATTCAAGTACCTCGAACTTTTGCTTGACGACAGATTGAGTTTTGTGCGCATTCGTGGTTGACAAGTGTACGACTGTTTTGCACTTTTTCTATAAATACTCACGCTTGAAATGGAACCCACACAAAAAATCTCTTGCGAATATCTTTAACAGTGCAGCTATACTCATGCTCACATATGGTCGAGACATTTGGTACTACAGATTTCGACATTCCCACGTGGTCAGAAACCTAACCTCGCCTCATACCTATTTCTTAGAACTATCCTCCGGGCTTATCGCGCCGTTCCCATAGACACCCCTGTGTAATATTTAAGCATATTCTCTTAAATCTCTTTTTGCAGGAAATTTAATGCATCAAAGTTCTTGGCAAAGCTGGCACGTGCAATTTCCTTGACCAGCACGTTTTGCTAAACAACTTTCCGTTCTTTTCAGTGTCCAAGCGCCACTTGAAGGTCTTGGTCTTGGGTGAATGGCAGCGACTGTAAAACACTTCTCAAAAATAACGTCACGCTTACTCCCTTGTTCTGGATGGCCTTACCTGGGTCAGGACGCCCCACTTTCCGGACGAGAGGTAATCCAAACCTTTCTTCACACGGCGGATTTCGTTGTCATTTAAAACAGATTAGCGTTTTGGATGACGACAACTGTTCGTCATGTGGCGTTGCTGACACTCCAGCACATCGAATTCTCGGTTGTCGCAAATTAGAGGACATTTGGAGTAATCTGTTAGCTTCGATCAACTTTTCTCCCGAATCTTTTTAAACCAAACTTAGACTAGTGCCTGATGTAAACGCTACAGACTTTTTGCAAATAGAGACCAGAGCTTTTATTAGAAATAGTTTCTATAGTTTTGCTAACTTATGCATGGTAATTAAGTTTTATTATTTTGCAAGCAGCGATGACAAAGTAGGAGTTTAGTTTCGTTATATAACATTGCATGTTTATTTAGAGTCACGTTAGTTAATTACATTTTTAGTTAAATAACACGTTTGATTTTCGTTTTAGCTGTCGCTGTTTGATTAGTACTTTGCCTTTCTTTATTTTTCTTCATCTATATGCAGATGCTTTTGCTTAACTACTTGGTATTAACCTAGAAGCGAGAATAAGCCGCAAAGCAGATGCCTCGCGCAACTACGTGCTCTCATAGCACGCACGAATACTTAGCCCATCCTACTGGTCTTGCAAGACTATTCCATTTACTTGCAACATTTCCTTACTTAACCTATCCCTCTTGTGGCGAATTTGTACCAAGCAAATTTGCGTGGTATGGTGGGTCCACTTCCTCCTCCTCCTTATTCTCGGATTTTAAAATTTAACTCACACACCTCATTTATGTTACTTTTATTTAGACAATTTTTGTTTTACAGTTTTTGTATGTAACAAGTTCCGCACTCTATTTTTTCACAGAATTTGGAATTTCCCTTTTTTACTATTTTCACTAAGGTAGTATTTTTTTGTCAGCTGTTGTGCCAACAACAAGCGCGTAAAAAAATTGTCAGCGCTGAACTTTTGCAGTTCTGCATTTATACGCATAGCTTATAAACAAATCAGTGCTTGTCTTTCTGTGAACGACATACACAAACTTGTCCGGAACTGACCCAAACAGTTACTACTTATGAAGTAGCTGATATTTAATTTATAAGTAATCAAAATCACGCACATAACGTTCAGGAGATTCTAAAATATTAAAATAATTTTGCAAAGGGTCAAATTGACTTCTTTGACGGTTTTAGGTAGAAAAGCAAAAAAAAATATTTTTGAAATTCTGCAAATGTCTATATCACAAAAAGATAAGGAAAAGGTTCTAATTTAAATAAACAAAAAGTTAGAAAATTTTAAAGTTCACGAAGAGTCAAATTGACCTCTTTGGCGGTTCTAGTGTCAAAAAGAAGTTTTTTACAACGTTTTTAAAAATCGTAAAAAGTAACTGCTTATTCATTTTTTTTGGTTACTTTTTTAACAAATACGTAAGAAAAAAAGATAAAAATACGACAAATTTTGTATTATCAGACTTAACAAATCAGAACGTCTAGAAATTGCAAACAGTTTAAGATGCTCTACGTAACAGAAAGAAATATTGACGTAGTGATACAAAAAATATGTTTGTAAAAATGGACTTTTACGGGATTAACAAAAATAGTAAATTTTAAGAAAACGAGTTTACTGTTGTCACAGAGATAACGAGAGAAACATAACAATCGGTATGTCAAATTTGTGCAGTGACAGTAGTTGCATAAAGTTTTAGCTAATATTTTGTCATATCCAATGTTGTGGTTTTTCTTGATTAGTATGTATTACTCTACCGCAGATTGAATAGCTTAAAAATCTAAGTTTAGTATGTCCTTGATGTTTCTTTCTTCTATATAGGTTGTTTATTCCTATTAGTTTAATTATCACAATATTCAGAAGAGCAGCTAAAAACAGTCATAAAAACATTAATAAAATTTTAAAAATGCAAGAAAGATCATCAATACTTTTTGAAAACGTCGTAAAGAAATCAAAACTATGAATGGTAGCAAAAATAGAACATATTAGCAATGTTAAAATTAAAAGAAAAAAAAAGAAAAAATCTAAAACCTTAAAACCAGGTAAAAAACTTCCATACTATTTAACAAAGATAAAAATGAATCAATATAAACAATTTGTTAAAAATCTTTAAAATCAAAAAAATGATGGGAAACGCAAACAAACTGAAACGTTCGAGAAGTTATTTGCAAATGCAAGAGCCTTCTAAAAGCTGTTATCCATTTTCTAGAAGATATAGCGAAAAGTAGGGAACACTCGAGAAGGATTCGCCGATGTGTATATATATCGACGGAACAATTCGTAGGTCAGTTATTGCTGGAATGCGAATACATCATAAAGTGGAAATAAATCGCGTGTGTCTAGATAAATTGACCGAGAATAATCGTGTACGTGATTTTTAGTGTAAACAATTGTGAAGCTACCCGCGGACGTTATTTTCTTGTAGGTGATATAAATTAGTGTAAGTGTTTTCATTAAATATTATTACATTTAATTAGTTCGGTTAATTTAAAAGTGTACATATTTCTAGAATAAGCAAACGTATTTTTAGTCGTTTTAAATAAATTAGTTTTTAATAATAAAAGACGCAACATTGGTGTAAGGTGTGGAGTTCGCGATTTTTATTAGTGTAAATACCATTAAGTAATCTAATAATATCGCTCCCGTAATTGATTGCGTAAATAACTGTTAATTTCGCGATACGCGTGTTTATTTATAAAGTGCAGTCATAGTTAAATTCGTTAATATAGTGTTTATTAAACTTTTTCTTTTAACAAGTGCGTGATCGCGATATTAATTAAATTCGTTTCCGTACACTAGTGGTTTAATATTAACAAGTGGATCGTTATTAAAATTTTGTGTTATACAAAAACTGCATTTTAAAAATTAGTGTATTTAAACTTTATATTCGTGTTATATTTAAATTTATGCCGGTGACGCGTTTGCAAGCAGTTAAAATGGATGCAAAACTATTTGAATTTCTTGAATCGATAAAAATGGTCAAGAATCGATGAATAGAAAAATGGAAGAAAATTCTCAGAAGATGGAAGAAAATTCTAGATAAATGGAAGAAAATTCGCAGAAAATAAAAGAAAAGTTTTACGAAAATTCACAGAAAATTGAAGAAAAACTGTCGGACAATTCAAGAAAAATGGAAGAAAAACTCTCCGAACATTCTCAGAAAACGGAAAAAAATTCTAGAAAAATGGAAGAAAAGTTGTTGGAAAATTCTAGAAGTTTAAAAGAAGAAATACGAACGAGCATAGAAAATCAAATTAAAATTGTTCAAGAGGAAACCCAAGCAGACAGGTTAAACTTAAAAGAAGAAATTTGCGATTCTGTGAATGACATAATAGAAGAAGTACAAGACAAATTAGAAGAGAAGTTAAAAGAAAATTCAAGAACTATAGAAGACAAGCTAGAGAAAAAAATGAGAGAAAGAATACAACTGCTTGAAGAAAGAATGACCCAAATGAATTGTCACGGTGAAGGAAGCGTCACGAGTGAAGATTTAATAATGGACCATCGAGAAGAAAACACTCACAAGTTCAAAGTTGTACCACCGAATTTTGATGGTAAAGTTCCATGGTCAACCTACTACAAGCAGTTTGAAGCCGCAGCTACTGCTAATGGTTGGAGCAACAAGTAAAAAGCGACGTCTTTAATAGTGTCCTTACGCGAAGAAGCGCTTGGAATTTTACAAACTGTTCCTGACCACCTATAAGAAAATTACGAACTTTTAATTTCACGTTTAGAAATGAGATATGGAAAAGCTCATCTTCAACAAGTCTATCAAGCTCAAATTAAAAGTCGGGTTCAAAAAGCTGCCGAAAGTCTTCAAGAGTTTATGGCTGACATCGCCAGATTAACACGGCTTGCGTATCCTACAGCACCAGATACCTTCTTGGAGCAGTTGGCTATTCAAACCTTCGTAGACGGCCTCCGAGACAACGAAACTCAGCAGACTCTACGGTTAGCACGACCGAAGACGTTGGATGACGCTTTAACCCATGCTTTGGAGTTCGAGGCGGCAAAACAAGCGTCGCACCGAAGCAGCCATAAGCTCCGTTGTGCTACAGAAATACCCTCGAGCTTAGAAGAAAGCATTGAAGACATAGTGCGACGTGTATTTCGGGAACAAGTCGCTCGAGGAAGAGAAGTGACGTGCTGGAACTGCGGGGAAGTGGGCCACGTACAACGACGCTGTCGTAAGCCCAAAAGAAGACTAGAAGAGCGTCCGGAAAACTAGAACAGGCCGACCGAATGGGGCAAAAGTCGACCTCAACGAACCATGCCCCGGAGATTACCATCCAAATGGCATCGCCTAGGGAGCAATTGCATAGCATTTATCTCGATGGCAAGATCAATGGGAGAAGCGTCCAGTTACTGGTTGACATGGGAGCGACGAAGACCATCATTCGTCCTGACATGTTATTGGAAAACGAGAGGACATCACCAGTTACAGCACGACTTCGAACAGCGACGGGCGACGAAATACCTACTCACGGACAAGTCAAAGTAACCATTGGTTTGGGAAATGGAGTACTCGACCATTAAGTACTGGTAGCCAACATCACGGAAGAAGTTATCCTGGGAATGGACGTGATAAAGAAGTATGGGTTCCTTTTGGAGATGAAGAACGATGTCCTGAAGATCGACAATGAAGAAATTCCTTTTCATTCATCAGAGAAGGCAGCCGTGCGAGTCTTATTGAGTGAAGACGTGACTCTGCCTGCAAGGACTGAAAGTGTGGTGATGGCACGCCTGGATGGAAGTCTCCGGGAAGGCTACATACGCGCGATTGAACCAATGGAGGGCAGCTTAGTTGAAAAGGGACTACTCCTTGGCAGAACTTTAGTACGAGTAAAGACCTGATGCCAGTAAGGATCTTAAACATCAACTCCGATCCTGTAACGTTGAAAAAGAAGACCGTGGTAGGCCAATGCACGCCAGTATCACAAATTGTGAGATGCGTGAAGTCGAACGAAGATACGTCGCCGAAGAAATGTCCACAACATCTATTGGACATTCTTACCACCAAATGCCAAAACCTCAGCCAAGACCAGCTGGCTAAAGTTAGAGTGTTGATCCAAGAGTACCAAGATGTGTTTGCGCTGGAGAGTGGCTCCAAAGGAAGAACTAACGTGGTGAAACATAAAATTAATACTGGAGACGCTCGGCCGATACGACAACATCCACGCAGACTTCCTTTGGCGAAAAGAGAAGAAACCAAACAAATAATTACGGATATGGAAAGGGAAGGCGTGGTTGAACCTTCAAGTAGCCCATGGGCATCCCAGTAGTACTCGTAAAGAAGAAGGATGGATCAACGAGTTTTTGTGTAGACTACAGACAGCTAAACGACGTGACCAAAAAGAACAGCTACTCTTTACCCAGGATTGACGATACGCTAGACACCCTGTCAGGATCCCAGTGGTTTTCTACGTTCGATTTAAAGAGTGGATACTGGCAGGTAGAATTAGAACCCAAAGATCGTGAAAAAACAGCTTTTACGATCGGAACTGGTTTGTGGCAGTTCACTGTAATGCCTTTCGGCCTGTGTAACGCTCCTGCAACGTTCGAGCGTTTGATGGAGACCATCTTGCGCGGATTGTCTTGGAAGACGTGCTTGGTTTACCTGGACGACGTGATCGTGGTTGGAAGGTCGTTTGAAGAACACTTGAACAACTTGAAGAAAGTGTTCCAGCGATTACGTGGGGCTAACATTAAACTGAGCCCAAAGAAGTGCCACGTATTTAAGAAGGAAGTGCAATACCTTGGCCACGTCGTATCTAGAGATGGAGTAAGGGCTGACCCAGACAAAATCCGAGCAGGGCAAGCATGGCCAAGGCCGATCGACAAGCATCAGGTCCGAAGTTTCCTTGGGTTGTGCACTTATTATAGGAGATTTGTACCCGGATTTGCCAATATTGCCAAACCATTGACAAAATTAACCGAAGAAAAAGCAGAATTTAGATGGAATGAAGACTGCGAAAATTCTTTTAATCAACTAAAACAAGCCCTAGTCACTTCGCCAATTCTGAGTTATCCAAGGGAAGATGGAAAATTTGTTTTGGATACCGACGCAAGCAATCTGGCCATAGGCGCGGTCCTTTCGCAGGTTCAAGATGGACAAGAAAAGGTTATCGCGTACTTTAGCAAGGTTTTGTCCAGGCCAGGAAGGAATTATTGCGTGACTAGAAGGGAGCTGTTAGCAGTCGTTAAGTCCATCGAACATTTCTACAAGTATTTGTATGGACGAAAGTTTTTACTAAGAACAGACTATGCTGCTCTAAATTGGCTACTGCAGTTCCGTAACCCAGAAGGACAAGTAGCAAGATGGATCGAGAGACTGCAAGAGTATGACTATGACACAGAACACCGTGCCGGAAGCAGTCATCGGAACGCTGATGCCTTGTCCAGAAGACCATGTCTGGCGAACTGCAGCCATTGTTCGCGACTGGAAGAAAAAGTCGAATGCCTCCGGAGAACTGCTATGGTTGATGATGAGTGGGAACCTGAGCAGTTACGTCGCGAACAAGAAGACGATCCTGAAATAAGACTACTCCTGAACTGGAAAGAAAACGGCCGACGACCAACCTGGGAAGAAGTGAGTGCTTTGGGCAGAAATATCAAAACGTACTGGGCGCAGTGGGACTCCTTGATAGTAGAAGACAGTCTTCTTAAGCGATCCCTAGAAAGTACCGAGGGCACGGGAAACAGACTACAGCTGATAGTGCCGAAGAGCAGGGTGACAGAAGTGTTGAAGCATCTCCACGATGGGACATCAGGAGGACACTTTGCCATTAAGAAGACGTTGGGTAAAGTGCGAGAACGATTCTACTGGATAAACTGCAAAGAAGACGTCATTAAATGGAGCCGTAAATGCATAGTCTGCGCATCAAGAAGTGGTCCAGCGAGAAAGCGCAAAGCACCCATGAAACAATACAATGTAGGAAGCCCTTTGGAAAGAGTAGCGATTGACATCGCAGGGCCGTTCCTAGAATCCAATTCGGGAAATAAGTACATCCTGGTGGCGATGGATTATTTCACGAAATGGACGGAGGCTTACGCCATACCCAATCAGGAAGCAGCTACAGTCGCAGACGTATTGGTAAAAGAGTTTTTCTGCCGGTTTGGTTTTTCGTTGGAATTACACTCCGATCAAGGCCGCAATTTTGAGTCTAGGCTGTTTGAAGAAGTTTGCCGACTGTTGGGAATTAAGAAAACTAGGACAACGCCTCTCCATCCTCAATCTGATGGCATGGTTGAACGGATGAATCGAACAATGGGCAAGTACTTAGCCAAGGTATTGTCCGAACACCAAAGAGACTGGGATCAGTACTTGCACCTTTTCTTAATGGCATACCGATTATCAGTTTACGAAAGCACAGGCCAAACACCATCCTGTGTCATGTTCGGTCGTGAAATACGATTAACATGCGATCTTCAATTTGGACGAAGACCGGAAGAAGAAGTTGCTGGAGAAGACTACGTCAACAAGCTGGCCAAGAGGTTAGACGAAGTACATGAAGTGGTCCGTAAAGACATACAAATTGCCAGCGACAGGATGAAAACAAGATATGACGTCAAAGCGCAAAATGGTGGGTTTCAACCTGGCGATATGGTCTGGTTGTATAATCCTCAAATGAAACGTGGTTTGTCGCCGAAGCTGCAAAGGCAATGGGAGGGCCTCTATGAAGTCGTGCAGCGTATTAACGACGTCATATATCGCATCCGAAAACCGCCCAGAGGCAAGCCAAAAGTGGTCCCCGTCGATCGTCTAGCCCCGTTTGCTGGCGATAACCACAATACGCAAGTTCAGGTCCGAACCAGAGTAATAAGTAGCAGAACCCGGAATCCAATCGAAGAAATGGATTTCGAGAAGTTTATGAACTTATACGGAGGTTCTGGAAAAGCTAGATTCGGAGCTACCACCGAGGAACAACAAGACCTGTTCCAGACACAAAAAGATTACGCCATCGCACATTGCATGAGCGAGGATCTTGACATGTCCAAAGGGGTTGCAGTCGTGTTTAAAAAGAAGTTTGGGCAGCTAGATGAATTACGAAAACAGCAACCGGCAGTCGGAAAAGTTTTAGGCCTACGTGGTGACGGACGCTTCGTTTTCTATCTGGTCACCAAGAAATACTCACGTGTCAAGCCGTTATACAAAGATCTGTGGCGAACATTATGGAGTCTCAAGAGAGAAATGGAGTTCCATCATGTTAAAAAATTGGCAGTACCCAAGCTTGGTTGTGGCTTAGATCAACTGAATTGGAGGACAGTTCGAAACATGTTGGAGGTCGTCTTCCGAGAAACAGGCATTCAAGTGTTGGTCTGTAGTTACCAACCAAGAAGAATATTGGGTCAGGAAAAGTCCATTGACTGTTACTTTTATGGCCAAAGAAGTTGCCGAAATGGAGGAAGCTGCCGCTATCGCCACGATCCTTTTTACCGATGTCGCATCCAGTCTCCTGTTCTGGGACAGAACAGACCTAAGAAGGGGGCAATGAAACGTTCGAGAAGTTATTTGCAAATGCAAGAGCCTTCTAGAAGCTGTTATCTATTTTCTAGAAGATATAGCGAAAAGTAGGGAACACTTGAGAAGGATTCCCGATGTGTATATATACCGACGGAACAATTCGTAGGTCAGTTATTGCTGGAATGCGAATACATCATAAAGTGGAAATAAATCGTTGGCACGAGTGTGTCTAGATAAATTGACCGAGAATAATCGTTTACGTGATTTTTAGTGTAAACAATTGTGAAACTACCCGCGGACGTTATCTTATCTTCTTGTAAGTGATATAAATTAGTGTACGTGTTTTCATTAAATATTATTACATTTAATTAGTTCGGTTAATTTAAAAGTGTACATATTTTTAGAATAAGTAAACGTATTTTTAGTCGTTTTAAATAAATTAGTTTTTAATAATAAAAAACGCAACAAAACGAAAGAATTTTTATTCATAAAACTTTCGATGCCATAATTTTCTAACGTAGACATTACACAAAATTCACAAAAGATTGAAGAATTCACAATACTTGACGCTTTGACAGTCATTGTAGTGTCTTTTCTTCAACATTTTTTAGCTCTGCAAAATCGTCATAAAACAAAAGCGGAAAATAAAATCATATAATATGTAAAAAAATATTTTCTCTATTTTGACATAAGAATACGCAATTCTCACACCAAAATCCGTGTAAGAATTAGCAAATTTTCACACGGATGGTAAGTTGACGTTACATGAAAAAAAAATCAAAATTATTGTAACTTAACAATTGAAATTCAAATTCTAATACCAAGATAAAATGAAGACGTCTTATTAATTCAAACTTATTTACTTATAAAGGTATAAAGAGATCATTTCGTATGAGATTCTAAGTTAATAAAATACAAAAGTTTCCCAATATGTTGTTTTAAAATTAAAATTATACAAAAAATATTAAAATTGAATCAAAATAAAGAAAATAGTATAAAAGACATGTCATAGAATACGTTTCAATCACTCTACCGTTTCATAAACTCGCCGCTGCGCGGCTCGTTTTTGAAACCCGGTCTCGTGATTGAAACGCGTTCATTCTGTAACTTGTGTTTTAATATACTATTCTAGAATTAAAAACCTTACAGTTGAGCACAAAAACGATTAGTCATTAATCGTCATTATTCTCTCAAATTACAATTTTTTCTTTATATTTTAAGCACAATTAATTTAATCAATCAAATTTTGGTTTGCATTGTAATTTAGAACCTCTGTGATAACAAACGTACAACATTGTTATGAAAGGAGGAAAATAAATTATTGAAATGAATGTATGATAGTACAATAATAATATTGCGTTAGGACAGGGTTTGATGTATTCACGCTTTTAAAGCGAAAATTGTGGTAGCCGCAAAGCAACGCTCTTTCAACCCTTAAGACAAATGTAATTTGATGCTATTCGTAAAATAAAACAATGTATTTATGTAATTTAAAATTGATTTTAGTTTTATTATTACATGTTTTATACCAATGTTTAAAAATAATTTTTTTTAATGCGATATTGCTTATTGTTAATAAAAACTTTCTAAGTAAACAATAAGTCGTATAAAAAGCGTTGTGCACGTTGCACTCAGCGCATTTAACGACTTGATCAAATTAAGATATAAAATTTTAATTAATTTCATAAAAGCTTGTATACTTCAAGGTTTTTGAAACATTAATTATTAAAGAAATCATTATTTGCAGAAACCTTTGATGCTAACCAAAGACGACGTAGCGTGCTGTTTTATACGAGATATAAAAACTTAAAATTTAATATTATTAAATACCTTTGCAATTTCAGTAGAAACATTGATAACGTCGTTGACAAAGCTGTGATTGGTATAGTTAGCATATTCCTTAATAACCGCTGCAATATACATTTTATAATGCAAAAGTTCTTGGGAAAACTTTTCCGGTTGCAATAAATATCGTTCAGTAAATCCTGGATTGATTTGTTCAATCTAAAATAATATAAATTGTTTTTAGAAACATAATTTACAAAATTTTATTTGAAACAGAAAAATACTAACCACAATTTTATTCTTGGACGAGTTTCTCACGTCTTCGGCCACATTAAATCCATACAGTAAGCTTACGCCTAGAAGTCTACGAGCTTTAGCGATAGTGAAAAGCCAATCGAAGTTGGTATTGTTAAAAAGAGACGGGTGCTCGGGTAATCCTACAGCTTTCAGAATTTTTTCAAGAGAGTCCAGGCTTTGGGATAGTTTATCTGCGTTGAAGTTTTGCAAATATTTTAGAAAATAGAGCTACTGTATTTGCAGTTAACTACGTGCATTAGTATAAGGTTTTCTATGAGGTTTTTAAAACTACCATTACAATTATTCTAATACGTTTTATAGATGGATTTTTCTTGTGCGATTTTAAGAAACCGAGTACTACGTTTTAAAATCGTTTTATTTAAAGTTAAATTTTTAAAACGCAATGTATTTGCAATAGGAACATTTATGACAAACGAGATCTTTGACAAATTACGAGATCTAGAAAGATGATTGATGTTGATGGTGTCGTATGGTCGGATGTTGAATATTTCCATAAACCACGAAATTCGATTGTTGAATTACTCCATTCTAACTCGTTTCAGGTTTAACCTACCTATTTCTATGCTGCTTTTAATCAAATTTTCTCAACTTGTTAAAGAATGGAAACTATCAACTTTAAAACAAAGTAATCGATTCTATAATAACGCAATTTTACATTAATTTTCTCACACTTATAGTAACAAACTTAAATTTTAATCTAATGCATCAGTAAAACTAAACCAAAAATTAAAGATAAAGAGAATTTTTTCTACAGGATTTAAAAAGATTGTAATAATCTTGCACTGAAGTAATAAATCACATCAGTTTATTAAGCACCGATTATAAATGATCTCGTAAATCAAGTTAAATAGAGACCCGTTCAATTTCCTTAAGTAAAGAGCTTTTAACGCATTTTAGAAAATGCGTTTAGGCGCTGAAACATATCAACATATGATTTTAAAGATACACAAAAAAGAAACGATGCTAACTCATTTGAGGTCGTTAAATTCAATGAATAGAAACTTAATTGTCCTTATGGAGTGAATTGGGCGTTTTCACAGATTTATTACTCATTCTTTTCTACGACTATGAATTACTATTTAATTATATTAGTTACTTTTTTTAATGAAGACAAATGAACAATGTTTCTTACCTGCCTTCATACACGTACGATACATTATTCTCGCTTTACGAACTCCTGAAGGTTCGTTTGTTTTATTTAACGATCCTTCTCCTTTTTCTAATAGTTGTCGCATTTGTTGTACCAACGATTCTCTAAGTCGAGCCAATCTATCCCAGCTCGCTGTCCAGTCAGGGATCGGATTTGACCGAATCCAACCACCGCACGCATATTGATAGAAATCTTCGCATGGATTTGCATATTTGTCTATCGCTTCTAACATTCTTGAAGCTGAAATTATCGTGTATCTTTATTAAACGTTAAATTTAATTAAACAATTACTTGAGCACGGATCGTTAATAATCTAGCTAATCTAGGCGATAGATACTCAGACATTTAATCAACTTTAACGAAGCGTCTTATTAATTTAAAAAAAAAGCTTGAATAAACGAGGGGACACTACAATTTTTCTCAAAAAATCTTTACTCAAGTGACCTAAAGTAGGTTGTTTATCTGGACTACTTGCTTCTTACGAAAGGGATCTTATTCCTCAATAGCTTTCAACGGGCTTTTCAATCAAATACACAAAGGATCTATTGCAAAGATTTTTCTTTGTTTGTACCATTATTTACTAAATTCAAGTATAGTTGCTTTTAGACATTGCCGTTAAATTATACTTCTACATTTCTCAGATTACTTGCATTGTAGATACAGCGCACGTTTATTCACAATCTTGATTAATTAAATGTCAATAACTGAACTTTTACGTTTGAATATTCTGGTTGATGTTTAGTGATGCTTTGGTTTCTATTAACATTAAATAAAAAGAAATTTTTAATTTGTGCTTAAAAAATGTATTAATGTTACAACATTCTGTCAATTTTGGTATAATTATGCTTATAATTAAAATACTATTTTAATATTATTAACAAAAGCGTGAACGAGACGTACTTGAAATGTTATTGATATATAGAGGTACACAAAGATAATTAATTTTCATTATATAGATCTGTGAGTTTCAATCTTTGTAGTTATTGTTTAATTTATTGTAAATTAAACTGATTAATTAGCTGTTGGGTCAAAATTAATTTTGTTATTGATTTACACACATGATTAAACTATTTATTAAATTATTTAAAAAAAAAATAGTTCTCAACTATGTGTGCGTAACATTAGAGTTGTTCTTTAATGTATTTTGCGTTACAATTACAAGTCAGATAAATATCTAAATCAATTGGAAATGGAAACTACAAATATATTAAACATACATTTATTAACTTTTTTTTAAAATATAAACTAAAATAAATAAACTAAAACTAAAATAAAAACTAAATTAAATTAAATAATCAGTGCTTGTATTATGCGAAGTATCCACATTTTTTTTACCTAAACCTAAATACTTGTAACAAGTGTAAAAAATAAAATTATTTAATTTTTGCAAACAGGTTTAATACTTCTGAGAGCATTTTGTTATTTCAAATAAAAAAAATTATTTTCGTGCATGTAAAATGAAAAAATTAGTTAATTAATATTAAATCAATTTCTTTAAAATTAAGGAACAACAATCACTTATTTGTTTTAAATAAAATATCATATTGTTGCGTTTTTATTTATTAAAAAAACTAATTTATTTAAGCGACTAAAAATACGTTTACTTATTCTCGAAATATGTACACTTTTAAATTAACCGAACTAATTAAATGTAATAATATTTAATAAAAACACTTACAGTATATTTATGTATAACCGTTGTATAACAATATCACTTAAGATAAGATAACGTCCTCGGATTTCACACTTGTTTACACTAAAAATCACGTACACGATTATTCTCGGTAGGTTTATGTAGACACACGCGTGCTAACGATTTATTTCCACTTGATAATCTTCTTAACACTGCTGCATCCGCATTCCAGCAATAACTGACCTATGATCTGTCTCGTCGGTATATATACACATACGGAAATCCTGCTCGAGCGTTCCCGATTTTTCGGTACATCTTCTAGAAGATGGATAACAGGTTCTAGAAGGTTCTTGCATTTGCAAATAATTTCTCGAACGTTTCAATATTTTAGTAATTTTTACGAATATAAAGTAATTAAACAAGAAAGATTACAATTTCTATACGTAAACATAATTGCATTTTAGACAATTTTAGTTCTTTAATGTCTTATAAAAATTATAATTTTATCAATTTATCAACTAATATTTCATATCTATTTTTATTACTGTTGAGTAAGAATTCACAAACTTAGTTTGGTTTACAAAAACTTGGTTTAAAATCCAGCCAAGCTTTCAAAAAATTAAGTCAAGCTTTTAACTAATCAAGCCAAGTTCAATATTAGCCAAGCCAAGCTTTTACAAGTCAAGCTTTTACCAAGTTTTCCAACTCTTGAAAATAATATTATTTTAAAAATTTATACTCCAAAATACAACTTATCGAAAGCAATTTACACAAACCACTTTCGAAAACATCAGTGTCAATTAAAGAAATCAAAACAGAAATTAAGCAAATTGTCAAAATGAGTTCTAACAAACCTAAATTTAAAATTTATTTTATACTTTTTACATTGTAACGTTATTTGTTTATTTAACCAAAGTTTTGTTTTGGTGACAACCACAGATAAGCATAATCGAGTAGACACAATACATTTTGTTAAATTAGGTCAGTGTAAATACGAAAAAATAAAGATTAGTATTTGCCGTAATTATTTTAATAACAATTTATTTTGTCGATAACGGATAAATAAACAGAACCATAATTAACGTAATAAATAAAGACCTTTCAAAATACGAATCTACAGTTATTTAAATAGACAAAACCGGTTTAAAAACTTTAATTACAAATATCATTTTAGACCAAACCAGGAAAAATTGTTATTTAACGCTACAAGAAAACTTTTCCTTGAGTTTGTAGTCGTTTATCAGAAACACGTTGTATACTTTGGATTAATCAGAAGTCAAGTAGAAACGCGTCATCAAGTATGCACATTTAAAATTCGCATCGTGAAAACTCTGTTCTTGTATTGCTACAACTAAAGAGCGGACAGTCAGGCAAATGCCTGGAACCTGCCTATTTTGCCTTTTTGTGTAACTTTTTGTCTTTTTTGCCTTTTTAAAAAGTATTGTTTTGTATTGCTTTTTTACATATGAATTTTAAAAAGTTTGTGTAAACAATGTTTTAATAGGTAGAATTTTGCTTAAATTATGTACCATAATATAATTAACAATTTTCGCTTAAAAGGTCTTACAACGAACCTATAAATAACAAGGATTTTCATATTTTGTTAAACAATGGTTTCCAGAAACATTGAATACAAAAGCCGCTTATGGAGAAGAACTATTGTAAGAATTTATACTAGGATTATGACAATGACAGGCTTAACAGAACACTATTTACAAAACCGGAGGGATTTCGGAATGAATCATATTTTATAGGTCTATTCAATCCCTAAGTAAAGCAAACAAATATAGATAATTTTAATTCTGTCCGGTGGGATTTCTTTAATATGACTGAAACACATGACTAAAATATTCTTTGTTTGTTATAAATACCTGTGATATTGTCACACTGGGATAGTCTATTGCTGTTGTGCTGTGTGTAAGTTTTAAAAATGCCACCTAATAACCGATCAAAATTTGAAAATAATTACAATCGGAGTAAATTGGATAATAATTTAACAACTGACGGGGAAAACCTTTTTTGTCAAGTTTTTTCAAAATCAGTAAGTTTGTATTACCTTAATTTAAATGCTTTTAATTACTAATATACGAAATGTGGCAGAAAAGTAATGAGACTGATTTTTAATTTACAAAGTTTTTATTTCTTTCAAACATCAATGTTATCCGCTTCAAAGTAGTTCCCTTAGGCAGCTATACAGCGACGAAGACGTTGTTCCCACTGTTCGTACCAGCGCTGGAAGTCTTCAAGCGTTATGGTCTTCAGCATGTCCGTTACAGTCTTTTGGATGTTTTTTAAAGTCTCTAAATGACGGCCTTTGAGGACATTTTTCAGTTTTGGAAAAAGGAAGAAGTTACAGGGACTGAGGTCAAGAGAATAAGGGGGATGGGGAACCACAGGAATGCCTTTTGAGGTCAAAAATTCTGTTGGGGCGTTGTCATGATGGAGCAACCATTTCTTTGCAATGTCTGGTCTCACGCGAATGCCGTTTTTTCTGAGCCTTTTATGGACGGCCTTACAAAAAACTTGGTTAACAGTTTGTCCTAGAGGAACGAATTCTTTGTGGACAATTCCCCTTCTGTCAAAAAAAACAAATCAGCATTGATTTGATATTCGATTTGCTCTTGCAAGCTTTCTTTGGTCGAGGAGAGTTTGGAGTGTGTCACTCCTCACTTTGCCTCTAAGTCTTAGGATCGTATTCAAAAATCCATGTTTTATCACCTGTGATCACACGACTAAAGGAATTTTGCTCATTAGCGATTTTGTCCAGAAGATCAAGACGCTTGTTTTCTCGCATTTTCTTCTGTTCAATTGAGAGGTTTTTCGGCACCATTTTGGCACAAACTGTTCAAATTTAATTGTTCACTCAACATTCGTAATGTTAAACGACAACCTAAACTCACAAAAGTTCTCACACGTTTGATGTTTTCGTCGGTTTTCGAAGTTGTCGGCCTCCCTGAACGTTGTTTATCTTCAACATTTTCTCTGCCTTCCAAAAATGCTTTGTGCCAGTGTTTGAGCTCGGGATAAAGAATGCTCTCCATAGGCCTGTTTTAAGTTTTCAAACGTCACACTTGCCGATTCCCCAAGCTTAACACAAAATTGAATGGCACAACGTTGCTCCAAATTCCGCTGTTCCATTTTGCGTGACGCACAACAAAAACACAATTTCACTAATCGCACTAAAAATCACATAGTTAACGGACGGAGTAGAAACTCAAACTGACTTATGAGAGGGGTCTGTTACGCATGCTTTTTCATAGACAAAAGCGCAGGGTTGCCAGATCGCTTGCAATATTGCCAGTCTCATTACTTTTCTGCCACACCTCGTATGTATTATTTTAGATCGGTGCTACTAAAAAGTACCATGTAAAACAACACTTGGGTAGTGGTCTACATTTAAAAAATATTAAAAAAACTATGAAACAACCATTGTTAAAAAACGTTATAGATTTATAGAAGATCAACAGAATAAACCTGGCCCATCAAAAACAACTTTTGCTCTAGATTTGTGCAAAGCATTGGTGTCGGCTCAAATTCTTCTTAAAAAACAGGATAATATTAATTTTCGCAATTTCCTCGAAAAATACACCGAACAAGTTGTTCCAGATAAATCAACTTTGAGAAAAATCGGTAAGTAGTTTAATTAAAGTAATAATAGTTTTCAAAATGCTGGTTTACCTTTTATAGAAAATACAGACAATAAAGAATGACATTGGGGACCATTACATTTGCACTTGATCAAACAATCGATTGCAGAGGTCCATATATAGCAAATTTTGTAGTTGGTAAATTGTCTGAACTAGAATCAGGAAAAGCTCATTTGCTAGCATCCAAAGAAATTGCACAGACCAATCACAAAATAGTTGCAAATTTTTTCGATGACGTAACGTAAGTTTTTTTCTAATGATTGATTAATATAATCCAATCTATTAATTACAATTATATAACTGTATGTTTGTAGGACTTCTGTATCCCAATGGCGTAAAAAAAAAGAAAAGGTTTTCTTATTCGTAACCTATGCAGCACCTTATATGATCAAATCCGCTCAGGCATTAGAAATATTTTATCCGAATTTTAAACATTTAACTTGTCTAGCACATGGAATACATAGGTAGTGTGAATTCATTAGAAACAAGTTTGCAATAGTAAACGAGTTAATTTCTGCCACCAAAAAGGTAAAAATCTCTAACATATTAGATTCTCTTTTTGATTATTGGATCTTGTTTTAGGTTTTTGTAAAAGCACCATTACGGGTAAGTGCCTATAAAGAAAAACTTCAAGATGTTAAACTTGGTTATCTGCTTGCATTTTTTATACACATTTTGAAAAAATTAAAGAGGTACAGTTCATACTATAATCTGACATTGTCTTATACATTAATCTTACTTTAGGTGGTTGAATTATTTGACGAGACGGTCTCTGCAGCAAAGCTTTTAATGACAAAGCTGTTAAGAGAGGACTAGTTTTTATAAAAACACACTTTTACAGCATTCCTGACGAATTACAGAAGCTATAAAAAAGCGAAACCGCAATGACCGAATCTTTCGCTACAATCGAAAGAATAAGAACAATTATAAGAGCATGTCCAGGAACTATAGGAAGAAAAATTCATCAAAAATTGGATTCCGTCACATCAAAAAACCCTCTTTGAAAAAACTGACTGAAATTCAAAAAGGGGAGATCATGAAGCATCAACAGAAAATATCTTTAACGATAACGGAAACATCGGCATTAAAATTTGCTCCACTAACATCTTGAGATGTCGAAAGAACTTTTTCCTTCTATAAAAATATTTTAAATGATAAAAGGCAACAGCTTTTTGGTCAAAATATTGAAAAATATTTTATTTGTGCTTGGGAAAATAATAGTACTTAATAAACATTGTAAAACAAAAAAATACTCTGTAAATTTTAATAGATATTTGTGCCTTTTTTATTGCTTTTTTGGCAGGTTTAATATGCCTTTTATGCCACCTTTTTTTGGTATTTTTTCTTGCCTTACTATCCGCTCTTTAGCTATAACCATAAATTGTCCATTTTTTGTTATCAAATTAATAATTAGATAAATAAGTAAATATAACTATGGGTTTATTTAAACATTTTTTCTGATTTGGTATACTCGACGACACGTTGTCTTTTTACTTCAACTCAAAGTTATGAGGTAACTTATGGTAGCTGTTGGATAATTGTTTATATCCTTTATATTGTGGCATTGACCTGTAACACGTGCGGGGCACGTATTTCAAGACCATAAAATACTTTTGCAGAAGAAGCAAGGAAAAGGAAAAACCATGGAAACTTGGAAAACATCGAGCCAAGTCAAGCTTTTATTTTTAAAAAGCTTGACTTTCAAGCCTAGGTTAAGCTTTTACGTTTCAAGCCAAGTTACTTCGTTTGGTGAACCTCTACTTTTAAGACTTTTCAACAAAATTTGATGTTTGCAATGATAAAAAAAATTGAATTAAAAACCAACGTGGTATAAAAAAAAGTTATGATTTTTCTCAATTTGTTGTGTTGTAAACTTAGTAATAACAAATAACAGTTAATTAAACAAGTTTAAATAAAACAAAAAATACGAATCAGAATTAAAATCAAATAAAAGCTATTGTACCTCAAAATTTTAATGCAAAACCTCCTTGGTCAACATAGATTGCAATGTCTCTAATGATTGCTTTACGTGAAAAAACGTTTAAAGTTTTTCAGATTGTTTTTTACCACCTCTAACAAAATTACAAACTGTATACCAAGCTTAAATAAAAAATCCAAAAATCTACGATAACGCTTAAAAGTCTGAGGTTGACGACTTCGCCAGATTGACACGAGTTCCATATTAAACGGCGCCAGATAGCTTTCTAAAACAATTGGCTCTCTAAACTTTTGCAGACGATCTCATAGGCAATGGAGCGGGTCGCATTATACGGTTAATCTGGTGTAAAACATCCAATTAACCAATTCTTTGGAGTTCGAAGTAATAAAACAAGCATCGCGTTAAATAATAACAAACTTTATTGTGCTGCTAAAAAAAGATACAAACATAGAAAAAATATTGGATTAGTGCCAAAAATGCTTTGCAAAAAAATTTGTCCAATGAGTAATTAACCATGCCTCATTTGCACTGCATTGTTTACAAAACATCTGCAAAGCATCATGAGAATACTAATAAACGAAATGCGCAGTTACTGGTTGAGACGAGAACAAAAATAACGCCCTGAAATGCTACAGAAAAATAAAAAAACATCAGTAACAGTGCAATTTCGAACAACGACTCACAAAAAATACTTACACACAGAGTCAAAGTAAAAATTAGTTTAAGAAATGCAGAGTTTAGCTATTTCAATAGGTTATAACATTAAAACTTATATTACAATTTTCCACTCTGGACAATTCCTGTGTTGTTGTATTCAAACAAACTGGGCTCTCGCCACACGTCGCAGTGGACATTTTCAGAGTCTGGAATAAACCGATTGACAGTAAAGTCTTGCTTTATTTTAATGGATTTCCTAACTTTTTGCTGATATTAATTAGAAACAGTCAATTCTTAGCGTTTTTAAACAAAATTTGATGACCCGTTTTTAGACCGTGTAGATAGACACCGGTTAAGACTTCTGTTACTTTTGCTTTATCAGAAGTACACTTTGGAATAAATTGTTTAATACGTTTTCTACTGTAATTGTAGCGACATGATACCTATTATCGAAAAATATTTGGCGTCTACATATTTTACTTTTTGAAAAGTTTCAGTCAGAAACATCAGGAGCCGCCATAGGTTCTCCGCTTTTACAGGTTGTTAGATATTTATCAAAAAAATTTGAGAATAAAAGTTTTATCCACATTTTATCTAAAACTTAAGTGCTGGTACAAATACGTTGACACCTTTGTCATTTGGCAACATAGTTCTTCTACGCTCAACGAGTTTCTATGTCATTTAAATTTAATTCATCAAAATAATCGTTTTACTACGTAATTAGAAAGGAACGTTTTTTAAATGTTGTCTAAACACAACATTATTACTCGGTTTTCTATTTTTCCTAAATTTGATCAACTCTTAAATCCAGTGAAAGATGTTATCCCTTTTCAACCTGATGGCGTTTATAGCATTCTTTGATCTTGTGGTTGTCCATACGGGTAGAAGCATATTAATCATTAAATATGTAGTCGTCTTAAACAATTTACTAAGTCAGCAGTGGCGGAACACATTCTAGAAACGGATCATAAATTCTACTTTCTCAATAAATTTTAGAGTTAAAAAAATTAGGAAATCCATTAAAATAATTAAAAATCTTTTTAATATTAACTGAGATTCTAGTTTTCCTTTACTGGAAATTTTGAAAACAGTTTTATTGGTTGGAAGCCGGTCTATAAAAGCAAAACTTCGCGGCTCGATCAATCAGTTTATTCCAGGCTCTGAAGATGTTTTTTGCGACGTGTGACGAAAGTATTAAAACTTTTTTGCAACGTGTTTTTTTAATTTATTTTTAACGTGGATAACATTCCATTAAAATTCTACACATATATAAAGATTTATTGGACAAAAAGGTTGTGTCTCTACAGCCACTACAGGTTACATTCTCCCACTTTGGATTCCGCATATCGACTCTAGTGGGAGAGTGTAACCGGTAGTCGTAATTATATATTTGTAGAATTTTAATGTCATGTTCTTTACGTTAAAAATAAATAAAAAATACATTAAGTGGCGCCCAACGTAAAGTGCAAATTTTCGCAATCCTATAACGAACTTCATCACAAAATGTAAAATAAGTTTTTTTGTTTTTACAGATTTGCAGTTAGTTTCAAAGGTACATACCAAACTGCGCGGAAGTGGCACGCTCATTAAGCCAACTAACTCGCACACCTGTTACCTGGTGTTAGGCGCAAAACAGAAAGAAGCGTATAAAACCTTAAAACGGATCAAATATGCAAATCGTCTTCTAAATGCTGTCAAACGAAATCACAGTTACAGTTGTCTATGCAGCACAAAAATTTAGGAATTGTTTAGATGGATCTACGGTAATTATAACGGCTGATCATCAACCATTACGATGGCTTTCTCCGAGTGGTCGTCTGGCACCATGGGCGCTTATCTTACAATTGTTTAACTTATAGATAGAGTTCTTGACGCAGCAATGTTATAGCATACAAGCTGTCACATCCGCCGTGTTATAAAGTCAAATTAAATTAAAAAAAAAGACGATTACATGTTTTGAAAGTACAACACCAAAGGAAATAGATGATCATCGATAGGGTGATTAAGATTATTTTATGATAAACAAAGTACTGCATGTTTATCCGCCTAACAGTGACAAAAGGCTCAGATGGTTTTGCCCTCTTTAGAAGTGGCAAGTAACCTGAAAAAATATTATAACTGCTGCATATTGTCTAGGATTCAAACAAGACCCTCACTCTTTTATATCACCCGCCTTCAAATCTTGAAGATCGATTAAAGCAAAGTCAATTATCTATTATTAAATTAAAATTTTACAATCGCGATTTGTGCACTATACTAGAAAATAAAAACTTTATACCGGAGATTACACCATATCTCCAAACAATCAAAAACACTTCATACAGTGTTTAAGAAAAGCACGAAGTAACACAAAAAAAAATAAAAATATGTTGATGCGCGGTGCCGAGACATAAAGTTTTTTGAAGTTGGTAACAGGGTACTAACCGACACCCATATCTTTAGTAAATGATTGCATTCATTGGGTGCAAAATTCGTGTCTAAACCAGAAGAACCATACCTTATTATTCAAAAGGTATCGCCTACATTTTATAGACTTGCTAGTCTTGTTCAACTCGATGTTTCACAAAAGTGAGAATTTACCGATTTTCAGGTCCACGCTGTAAGTCTACGTGGAAAATAAGACTCTATCTTTTTCAGACGAGAAAGACGCGACCATGGAACTCTTAGTCGTAGGCGATACGGAAAAGGACACGCCATTTACAAGTACTATGTATTCACACCGAGCACGCAAAACCAATCAACCATATACAGCGTCTTGTTGTGCACGGTCTAGGACACTTAGGCGCGGCCACTTAGGCGCGGCCATTTAGGCGCGAGACACTTCGGCGTAGGGTCACTAAGACAAGGGTCCAGTTAGGCGCAAGACTCTTAGGCGCAAGACTCGTCGGTGCGGGGCCACTAAGGCGCGAGACCAGTAAGGGGCAGATCCACAACCCTAGCTTCTTCTGGAAAACGATATTCTGTAACACCAGTTGCTATTTGCTCAAAGTTCACTGTATCTATGTGTTCGTGTAATTCATCTTGATTCTTCAGATAAGCGTTTGAAAAATTATTATGTACGAATGCAGATAAGTAAATAAATTTTTTTGTTATCGAATTAATTATTTAGAATTATTTATTTTTGTAGGAAAACTTAAAACAGCACGATACCTTTATAAAACATTTTATTACAACATTAACAAGTTTATTACAACAGCCGACGCGACGTCTCGAAATTTATCTCTTTATTAGGTTATACAATTAGTTTTAATTTCGGTAATTGTACTGAAACAAATTTTTCCCTCTTTTGACAATGTATGAAATGCATATTAATAAAAAAACGTGAAATAATTATTTATAATGTTCATTCGTTCTTTTTGGGTTACAATACTCTTAGTTTTATTAGTTAATAGTTACTCTTTTAAATTCTATCGAAAAAAGGATCAAAGTAAATTAAAAATGAAAGAGAACGAATAATCTAATAAAAGAAACAAATTTATTTTTGGTTTCGGCACTTCGCGCTATAGTTATAGGGCATAGAACCCAACCTCGTGTGTATGTGTTTTGCGCCTTAGTAACTCGGCGCCTTAGTAGCCCCGCACCAATGAGTCTTGCGCTTGAGTGTCTTGCGCCTTAATGGAACCGCGCCTTAGCGTCCCTGCGCCGAAGTGTCCCGCGCCGAAGTGGCCGCGCCTAAATGGCCGCGCCTAAATGGCAGCGCCTTAGTGGCCGCGCCTAAGTGTCCGTCTTCGACAATCAATTTTAGAGCCAAAGTGAAACTTTCAGAAATCTAGCCAAACTTTGATTGAATACATTTGGATTAAATAAATCATTCAATGATTAAATAAACAATTTATATCGCGTGATTCCTGACAATTATTTTACCACACTCTAACTAGTTGATGGGCATTTAAAAAAAACAACAAACCTAAATGATTACTGGAGTTTACCCGAGTTTTATGGCGGTTCACAGTTCTACAGCTTCTAAGGTTATGACACGATTCGAGCTACGTTGCCACATCCTTTCAGATGTAAAAGTTGCAAAGTGGAGATTTCATCTTTGGAAATGTGCATCCACAGTTTAAAAATTAAATTTTTTTTAACAGTTTGTCGCGATTCCTTGTCATATCTAAAGAAAACTTAGAGCAGATTGGATTTGCAATAAAAACTACTACTTCTACAATTTTTCTCCTATTAATATTAAACAAATGCGCTACTGACTAAAAAAAAGCATTAAAAAGATAAACTTTACTTTAACATGAATCTTTTCTCTAGTCTTAAGAGATTTATAACGATAATAATCTTTTGACTGTTGATACAATTTCGATATTCAGAATTTACTCAAATTTTATTTTACCTACTTTTGTCCTATGTTGATAACTTTACAGTGAAATCGTTTATGATTTAAACTAGTAATTACTGATAGTTTAAAACTTTAAATTATTTCGTTTACGCATTTTAAAATTTGAACATGAATTATAGGTTTAGTAGAACATGTGTGTTTCTGTCGAGTTGCTTTTGGTGCTAAGCGGCTAAGGGTAGCTTTGTCGATGTCGTAATATTATACCAGCATCAAAACCGCCACAATTTTTGTATAGAAATGATTTGCTTAATAATTTAAAATAACCAATGAACTATAACCATAAAACGGTGCAAGATAGAAGAAAGTTGCACATAAACATTTTTATAGAGGACAAAATTTACTATAAAAAAGTCGGCGAAAGAGTACAATTACGTTCAATAGTTTAGAAGAAGCAAGTGTGCAAAGTTGCACAAAAATTATATTAAAATTCTGTAACTCTTAAACTAGTAGATATAATTATACACTACCGCGGACTTTTTTGCAGTAAATTTTGTACTCATTAAATTGCTTATGTGCAATTTTCATCTATATTGTACCGTTTTTTGCAGCGTACAAGGCGGAAGCTCGCGCGGATCTAATTCTGCAATTACTATAATCATTTTTCATCACTACTGAGTGAAATTTAGAGTTATTTTATTTTTAAAACATAAAACGAATCGTAAAAGATATCTTGTTTAATAATAATAAACACTGCATCCGAAAAATACAAAAAGTGAAGTGAAATTGTGCACCACCGCAAGTTCCAGATTTGTTTCATCTGAGATTTTTATGTTTCGTTACACGAGCCTTTGAATCAAACTCCCAATAAGTGTTTTCAACACTCAAACTGAATTAAAATAGGAATTAAAATTTTAAAAAATACTAATAGAAAACTATGAAAAAGCATACTTCAGAAATATAGAATAAGCGATTTGCGAATTGATCCACTTCAAGATAAGTTAGAATCTACAAATTTCCTCAAAGCGGTGCAGCTCCACTAAAAGTGTTTAACCATTAAATAAATCGTCAATTATTATTATTATTTTAGAACACTACAATTGTTTTTGTTTATTTTATATTACTTAGAAGAAAACTTTATCTAATGGAAAGTAATCGTAATTAATTTTTTTAACATTAGGTAAAGTTAAGCAAATACAATGTGAATTAATATAAACGTAAAAGAATAATACATAATTGTGCTTACAAAGTTAACGTACAAGTATTAATTCTTATCGACTTGCACGTATTGATTCTACATAAAAATCTGCTCTCTATATTTGAAAAGTTATTAAAAAATAAAACTCGCTTCATTAAAACGTAGCGGATTTACGTATTTTGTGCCAATCAATTAAAATCAGTTTGTATTTGATGAATCCGGAAATGAAGAGAGAAATTTGTTATGAGTGTATTGAATTTGTAGTTCTATTATCACGTGGATAGATTCAAATAAAGCATCTAGAATTAATGTGAATAATTTAACGGATGCACATTAATCGTTTAATTTTCTGACTCGAACTTTACTTTTATAAAAAACAGAAATTTTATTTATACTATTTACGTACGTATGTGATCTGTATAATTACCGTTTATTAAATAAGTTTTCTCTTGCATACTTACATAAAAACCTAACAATAAAAAATTACTGAAATAAAACTTTAAAAGTTCGTCGATGTTTTATCCCATAGTTTTCAACTCGAAAAACTAAAGCGGAAGAATGCAGCCACGTATTTAACTTCTACCATACATTTTTTACAATTAAAACAAATTTAACAAATACAACAACGAAGTTAGTGCAACAAGATCAAAGACAGCTTCTAAAGTTGCTTTTATAATCACGATATTGGAGTGAAAAATTTAGTAAGAGCGTAAAAAGCACTTATAAATCAATGGCAGAGTATTAAAAATAAAGGAATTAGATCAAGCGGTAAAACTTTTCAGAAACATCTTTTATATAAAACAAATTAAACAACTCATAAAAGTAATTCAAATATGTTTTAATACTGACATTTTATGAGATTTTCTGTTTGAAACATTGTATGTAGGCGAATTTTATTAAGACCCGAAATCTGTGATTTTTCTTTAAATGATTCAATTATAATAGATTTTTTTTGAATTACGTTAATTAATTATTTAATAATTCTAGCAGAAAGAAAAGCATGCTGTAAATTGAATCTTAAAGTGTGACTAATAACGAAGAACCAATAACAAAAATCTTAAAGCGTCACAACAGTTAAAATTATTTTAATCATCGGTTTTATTCACTTTTTTTAATTAAATGATGTTTTTTGAGATAAATAAATGCCCAAAGTCATAATTTAATATATATCTAATAACGATTTAAGAATCTTGTTTTTAAGAGAAACAAACCGAAAAAAATATGGTGCGAATAGGTATGGAACGCCGTTTTGCTTTTTATTACTAAATTTCTATTCTGTTGCATTCAAACAAACTTCAATTTTTATTAAGTTCATTTTTATGTTTGTCTATTTATTTGTTAAACAAGCTTAACACATTTAAATTATTAAGTGGAAACGTATTTACGGATGCAATACATTTTGCTAAAAATTTCTAACAATCATATTAAAAACTTTAATTTAAATTGAAAAAAAAAAAGTATATGCACAAACATTTTAATTCATGTAACACTTTTTATAAAACAAACAAAAAATAAGAATCATTTAAATGGTAGAATTAAGATGCATGTCGAATTAAAATATTACATGAATTAAAATGTTTGTTGATAATTTTAATTCTTCAATTTGATTCGTTGTTGTTTGTACACTGTGTAATTTTCTTTGCTTTTGTTGGTCAGGTATAAGTTTCATTTTTTTAAATTGTTTTTGACTTAGTCTTTTATTTCTTGATTCCACCATCTTCTTGTTTTTGTTTATTGTTATAGTTCCACAATTTTCTTTCGCTGTTGTTAAAATCGTTTGTTTGAATTGACATCATCTTTTTTCTAGATTTAGGTCTTTCCACTTTTCCATGTCTTTTTCCATCTTTTTCTCTGTTACATTTCTAAACTTATTAGCTGTTTTTGATTCTTATAGTTTATATGTCTTAATTATTTCATTATCTTCTATTTTTTTGGCCGCATTGTTTTAAGGTGTTCTTTTTTTGTGTGTGTAGTATTACTTTTTCTACTACTAGGTAATAGTCGCTATAAATTTCTGGTTCTCGTCTCACTTTAACATTTACAATTTCTTTCCAAAATGGTCTGTTGATAAGAATATAATCTATTATGGATTTTTCGTTTCTACTTTTTACTTCTTTTGTGTATTTATGTATATTCTTATGAGGGTAAAATGTATTTGTTACTATTAAGTTATTTTCTACACAGTAAATTATTAACCTTTCTCCATTTTTGTTTTTGTGTTCTTCTCCGTATTGTTCAATTACATCGGCTGTATTGTTGTTTTTTCTCCCAACACGGCTGTTAAAGTTTCCTAATATCATTACTCTCCCATTCAAATTTTCTACTACTTCTGTCATTGTTTCCCAGAATTCGTCTTTCTTATTTGTTGTTTTTTCTTGGCTAGGGTTGGTTGTTTTGCTCTGTTGGTTTAGTTGTACTTCTACTTGTAGAAAATTTTTTAATGTAAATTTCCATTTCTTTGTATATTTCACATGTTCTTTTTTTATTAAACATCTTACTCCTTCTGCTGATTTGTTTACTGCTGTTACTTCGCTATAAAATAATACGTGTCGTTTTTCTAGTTTTATCATTCCTTGTCCTTTATTTTTAGTTTCGGTATTTGGATTCTTCTGTGTTTTTTAATTTTATCTTGTTATGCATTATTTTGATTTTCTCTTCCTAAGTCATCTACTTGTACTAAACACCGTTGTGGTTCCAGTTTATAAGCTGTTTTGATGGCGACTTCAATACCTAGTTTTTGTTGCATGACATCTTTAATTTTTTCTTTTAAATTATCTGGTTTTTTATTATCTATTTTTAGCTCTGTTATTACCACGTTGTTCCGTTTTTTTCTTAGTTGTTTTGGTCTTGTGTTTGTGTTTCTTAGTTCTTTTTTCATTTCTTTATATTTTTTTTAAATGTGCATTCTCTTTTATTATAATTTCGTTTTCCGCTTTTAATTCGATTAGTTCTGTTTGAAGTTCACACTGTTCTGAACGTATCTAGTTCACTTCTATTGTTAGGTTTTGTAGTAAATTTAATATTTGATCTAATTTTCCTTCGTTTTGTTGTGATTTTCCTGGTGATCTATGCATCTTCTCACTTTTGGCGGTAATTTCTTTCTCATCGTAAACTTCGCGTTTTCTTTTTCCATTGTCCGTTGAATATCTATCAAATAGACTCATAGTTGGAGATGTCTTATTATTTATTACAATTTTATGTGCTATGAAATTGATTTTTTTTCATACTATTTATACATGTAACTATTTTTTGTATTTATGTGACGGCAGTCTTTGTTTTATTTTAATTTATTACGTATTTTATTGTAGAAATATGTAATAGATTATGTCCATGTCACTAACCTCGTTATCCGGTATCGCGCGTTATCCGGCGTCCTTGTTTCACGTGTGTTGTTATTTTACGTATTTACCTTGATTTCGTTAGTTACATTTATTCACTATTAACAATTATTATTATAATTATAAACGATTATTGTTCGGTTTAACTTTATTTTTAAATTATTAAAATTCTGCAAATCTATACTGTTGAAGTTTTATAAATTTTCTCTGAGTAAGTACTGAATAACAGCTGTAATTTTGAGGTAGTTTAATTTTTGTAATTGCATATTAATAGTAGTTCGAGATGTTTACTCCTAAACAAGACACCGTTATTGTAATGGCGCATTTTCGAAATGTTACTCGCATCCTGATGCAACTTGGTTCTATTCTCTTCAAAGTTGCATCTATCAATTCAACAAGCATTTTCCAAAAACAAACGTTACTTACGTTACTTTCCGACAACGTAAACAAGTTGTAGTTAATCGATTTTTAAATAAGAATTGCATTTGCACGGGAAAGTGTACAGAAAGGCCTACTGTACTCACAGCACCGGTTGTCGATAACATTTGCAATCGGATGGAACAAGATCTGAATAAATCAGTGCCAAAATTATCTGCGGCACAAGGTATAAAGTCATTTTAAGTTGTATTTTTAAATTATAAGCATTGAATTTTTAGGATTGTCAGTAGAAACTTGCCAAAAACCATTGAAAAAGAACTGATTTGATGACTCCGTAGAAGGTTATGATTTTTCAAAAATTACATGCTCCTGACTTCTTGATGACAACGAACTTCAATTTGTTTACTCTGGTAACACAGTATATAAGAATCAGCTGCGCAATATTGAAAATTTGGAACTTTAAATTACTAACGCTATTCGAAATATTGAAGTTTATGAGTTTCGTAGTGTTTTTCAAAGTTTAAAGAAACTATTTAACACGTGCATCAAAGCTAAAGGATAACATAACAATATCGGTTATAAACTTTAAATAATTGGTTTTACCAATGTTTATTTCAAATTAACAGGTATTGTTGTTTATGTGTTACCGTTTTTAATTAATTACTTAACTTTATTTTAAACGTTACAAATCAAATTTCTCATTTAGTTATTTTTGGTTTACTTGATACCAATCCAAGTAATGTTGATTGCCTAACATATACAGGGTGCCCCACGAGGTACTGTACATACTGAAATGGTATGTTGCTTAGGTCAATTTAAGTAGAAAACGTCCTATAAACATAGTTCAAATTCGCCATAGTTACACAGAACTGCCCAATTCACTGCTGAGCATCCCATATGTCAAAGGTTTATCAAAATCAATGAAACGTATAGGGAAAAGCTAGAACTTGAATACAGTGTTCAAATCATCGACCACCATCAGGAGTATAATTTACAACACTAAGCCACAAACAAGTCGAGATTCCCAAAACTGTATTTACCAAGTTCCATGTGAATGTGGCAAGTCATACGTGGGGGAAACCAAAAGACCACTTGACATCAGACTGAAAGAACATCAGACGTACACACAGAGAGGAGAGATTTCTAAGTCCGGCATCGCGCAACATTCGTGGGATAACCAACATCGAATGAAATGATCAGAAGCAAAAATCATACACAGAGAAGAACATTGGTACAAACGGAAATTTAAAGAAGCGGTATTCATCAACAACAACAAAGAAATTTTCAGCCAACCGAGTGTCGAGATAAGCAACATATGGAAACCACTAATCGAACCTCTAAAACAACTTAAACTTCACTAAGTAATTTTGTTAATTAATCTGTTACGCTAAATTGGTTTTGTACGCTTGAACGCTTTATCGAACATGTCTTTAGTATATAAGCTCCAGTAGTTTCTAAGTTTGTTAGTATTCACCTGATGACGATTGAAGATACCACAGCAATCGAAACGTTGTGTATATTCGTTTCAAAATAATAAACAATGAAAGTTCAGCAGAATGTTATTACTTCGCAATAAATGACATATTGTTCGGCTTTTGTTTCCCAGTTGACTAAGAATAATTAATTTTCAAAAAATGTGTAATCAGTTATAAACTTTGAACGCTTGTATCTGTGTAACTATGGCGAATTGGACCTATGTTTATAGGACGTTTTCTACTTAAATTGACCCAAGGAACATACCATTTCAGTATGTACAGTACTTCGTGGGACACCCTGTATATATACTAAGATTATATTTATTCATTAATTTGATTAATTTAATAGTCCTATTGTTTTTACAGCTATAGACCCAAGTTTTAAGGAATCATACATAAATTTAGGTTTTCTTACACAACGGTCTTTTAAAAAAATATTTGTTTAAAAAAACGTATTTTGGCCCAAGATTTTATTTGTGATTTTCATAGACACTTCAAGAATTATAAAAATCATAATTTAATAAATAAAGCATGGTTTTTGTTTCAAAAATTAGTGAATTTGTTTACTTTAAGTTAATTTAGTATTTCTAGACGCCAGTATTTTTTTTTGTAAAAATATTCACAAAGAGAAGTTGCTGTAATTCTAAATACCAAAAAATCTGTAGTCCAGAGAGCCGCTGCGCGGTTTAGAAAGACTGAAAAGAAGACGAGGACAAAGTTAAAAAAAAAGAACAATAGGCAGAAAAAATCGTTTTATCGAACTTCAAGATTTAAGAAAGTCTTACGAAGAAGACTAGATGAGCGATTTGCACTATGTACCATTCGAGAAATTGACAAATATCATTAAAGGTTTGTAATGGTTTGAGATAGGATACACTTTAATAGCTGTACAGAACTAGTTGTAATACAATGGGTTACTAACAACAAAAAAATATAGAGACGAAATTATGGTACTCTGCGTTTGTCGAAAATTTCGAGAATAAATTAATTTCTATGCCAAACCTCATATAGGTGACATTGTCACCACTGCGTTGAGGGATACGAATATCCAATGTTTACAATGACTTGCTAAAATTTTTGATTTTAATCCTATTGAGCATTTTTGGGATTAAGCGGGCACCGAAACCGCCAGTCTCTCTTCTTGAGTTCTCTAACATTCTTGTTTAAGAATGAGAATAGATACCCCAAGAAAGGATACGAAACTTAACCTCAAGCATGCACACTATTAATGTTTGTAATGTTATAAATATTTTGATATAGGTTGCGTACCGTATGAATTTTTCACACCTGTTTCTGAAATATCAGTGTTGTATTGCTTCGTTAATTTACTGTAACTGATCAATAAACTTTTTACATATTACTTATTATAGCTTATACCTTCTCGCATTTATATTTATTACTTTAATTTTGTCAGCATTGTACTTACTGCTGCTTAGTATCGAATAATTTTGCTTTTATGTAATCGGTTTCAATTATATTCACTAACCGTTAGCCTTCAGTCAATAACTTATTTTATGTAATTATCACGTAGATCAAACTGGCTTAAATTGACTTTCAATCGCTGTATATAATTAGTAACTTTATGTATTGTCGTGAGTACGTTGACGTGATATCCGTCAAGTTTTTTCGATCATTTGAACGCAGTTATAGCCAAAGACTAAATAACATTAATCATCGTACATACGTTTATATACCACGCATATTTTTGTTCTTAAATAAAATAAAAAGGATTACTCCCACTGTTGACGAAGAATTGTTGGTTGGGTAAGTTTTTGTGTTATTTTACTTTTTTGCAATTCATTATTACTATTGTCGATTTCTTTTGCGACTGTATAGTAGACAAAATAATTTGATAGAGTAATGTTTATATTTAAATTAAAATCAGTGACTTGTAACGTTTGTTAGCAATTAAATAATAAAAGTGTGTTGCCTGAACAAAAGGGCTTACATGGAATTACAGCTGCGATACTGCTATATTAGTCGTCGAATCTATAATTGTTATTGGTTTACTTCTTTCTCTCTTGGTTTTAACGCCTATTCTTTTTGGTTTGAAATAAATATATTGTTAGAAGTTGTGTTTTGCCAAGTTGTTTTCTCAGTAATCGAAAAATTTAGACAAGGTTTGTATTGGGTGATGTTTACTTGTTTTAGTATTTTTTTAAATTTAGTGTAGGATTAGCACACCGAGACTTGCGACCCGCTTGCCGAATCAAACTGAGTTAGACGCTTGCCTTTAAGTGTCGAGAAGATTCTCGTAACAAACCAATAATAAAATAAATTTAAATAAATTATCGCCGTCTATAATCAAACAACCCCTTATCACTTCGCTTTAAAGTTTAAAATTATACTTTTCTTTCGGAAATTGATTTGAACGTTTTCTTAAGATTTTTATTAATAAGTACGAACTGTTTATTAAATTTTACGCTTGGATTGTAATGTATGTAAGCTAGTAGTAAGGTACAAGAGACACATCCTAAGTAACGCCCTTATGAATCTGTATCCCATGTTAAATTGTGTATCTTAATCAATAAGTATTAAATAAAATATATAAATACATGACATGGCGCAGTCAAAAAAACGAAAAAACTAATAAAGTGTTAAGTTTAAATAAGTTTTTAAAGTTTACAAGAAATATAAGGACGTTGTTAATAAAAAAAAAGTGAGGTTAGAAAAAAAATATGGAGTGTTTCAAACCGCCAAAATGTATGGATTTCAGCGGAAATTTATGTGTAAACTGGAAGAATTTTAAGCAGTCGCTAGAAATATTTTTAGTAGCAACGGAAAAATCTGCTGCAACATCCGAGACCAAAGTTGCAATCATATTAAATTTAATAGGAGCAGAGGGATTGGAAGTTTATAATACGTTTGCATTGTCAGAAGAAAACGAATGTAATTATGATGATGTAATAGCCGCGTTTGAGTCATACTGTATACCGAAACGAATTGTAGTTTACGAGAGGTACCCCTTCTATAAGAGGGATCAAAAAGAAGCGGAGCCGTTCGAACAATTTTTAACAGAAATAAAGAAGTTATCTGCAAGTTGTGAATTTGAGACCTTGAATGACCAAATGGTTCGTGATCGTATTGTGTTAGGAGTCAATGACACTATCCTACAGGAAAGGCTGTTGCGGACCGAAAACTTGACCTTACAGGAGGCAGTGGAATTATGTAAACCAGCGGAAATCACCAAAACACATATGAAAGAACTACAAGTGACGCATAGGACCGTAGAAGCTCTTCGTTTTAAAGACCAAAGTGTTAAGAAAGAAGAGAAAAATAAACAAGTAAGTCGGAAAAATGGTGATAAATTTAAATATTATAGGTGCTCAAATTGGCATGGCCCACGAGAATGTCTCGCATTTGAACAAAAGTGTAACAAATGCAACACCCTGAATCATTTCGCAAAAAATTGTAAAGTTAAAAATGTCCGGAAGTAGATGTTGATGATAAAAATGAGACAGATGAATTTTGCCTTAATACTGTATTTTAAATATTAATAAAGAGAACACTTGGGTAAAAAATCTTAAATTAGAAGATGAGGTAGAAGTAAGTTTCAAATTTGACAGTGGAGCTCAAGTGAATATTTTACAATCTTGGCTCACATATAAAAGTGAAACCAACTAGAATGACGTTATTGGCTTTCGGAGGGGGTAAAATCTCTCCTATTGGCATTGTAAATTTAAATTGTGAATCGAAAAGTAATTGTAAAGTGTATGATAAGTTTGCAATCGTTAAAGAAAATGTACAACCAATTCGAAGGTTAGATTCGTGCATTAAGTTAAATTTAATTAAGAAAGTTGATAATTGGAGTGCCACTAAAACAAAAGAACAATTCATAAATGATAATAAAGACTTGTTTGAAGGTTTTGGTAACTACAAAGAGAAATGTACAATAGAGATTAAAAGAAAATGTACAACCAAGTGTTAATCCACCCAGGCGAATTCCATTTGCAATTCGTAATAAACTTAAAGAAAAATTAATAAATTTAGAAAAACGTGGAATTATTGCTAAAGTTTCTACTCCTAATGGTTGGATTAATAACCTGGTTATAGTTGCGAAACTAGACCAAACGCTAGGCTTATGTCTGGATCCAAAAAATTTAAATTTGGCCATAAAGAGACTACCAAATGTGTGCTTGATTTCAAAGAAGGTTTTTGGCACGTTCCGTTAGATAGAAAATCTAGTGATTTGTGCACTTTTAGCACACCATTCGGTTGCTGAAAATTTTTGAGGTTACCTTATGGCTTTAATATGGCTCCGAAATTTTTTTAATACATAAACATGAAATATCTTGGAGATATTGAGGGAATTATAATTTATTTTGATGATGTACTTATTGCTGCATCAAACCTGAGTGAACATGATAAAGTTTTCAATGAAGTAATCAATAAGGCAAGAAATATTTGAGTGAAATTTAATAAGGAAAAGTTTCAATACCGAGAAAGTAAAGTGGGTGACATAATTAGCAAATCAGGCAAACAAAATGATCCAGATCGTGTTAAAGCCTTGTTAGAACTAAAAAGTCCTACTAATAAAAAGGAATTACAGTTCATGCTAGGAATGTTTAATTTTTTAACACAATTTATACCAAACTTAGCTGAATTATCGGCACATTTACTTAAAAATAATATAATTTTTCAATGGTTGCCACAGCATACAGAAGCTGTAGAGAAAATTAAAAGTAAGCTGATAACAGCTCCTACTTTGGCTAATTTTGACAGCAGTAAAGAATTAATAAGACAGGCAAATGCATTCCAAAGTGGTACTGGTTGTTGTCTAATGCAAAACAGTCAACCAATAGCTTATGCATCCCGTAGTTTAAGTGATGCAGAGTGCAACTTTGCACAGATAGAAAAAGAACTATTAAGCATTGTTTATGCAACAGGAAAATTTCATAACTATATTTATGGTCGTAAGGTTAAAATCATAACTGATCATAAACCGCTCATTAGCTTGGTAAATAAAAAGGTGTCTGATATAGCGTCCAACAGGCTAAAGAGAATGAGAATTAAATTGTATAATTATGACATAAATTTGGTTTACTTACCTGGCAAGTTTATGTATATAGCTGATCTGTTATCTCGTTCGTATTCCCACAATGAACTGGCAGACGATAGTTGGAGTAATGAAGTTGTACACTCGATTAGTAAAAGTCCTAATATCATAGAAATGAAAAGGACTAAATTTCAAAAACACACAAATGCAGACCCTAAACTCAAGGAAATCAAAGAATATTATTATAATGGTTGACCAAGAAAGAAAGATCTAATTTTAGAAGGTGCAAAAGCATATTACAAGTACCAAAATGAAATCTCATGTGAGGATGAATTACTTTTTCTAAATTATATAATAGTGCCATCAGCAGTAAGGACATATGTACTAAAATTATTACATGAATCACATTTGGGAATAGTAAAAACAAAGGCTAGAGCTCGCGATACAATTTTCTGGCCAGGGGTAATGACAGAAATGGAAAATATAATAACCCGCTGTACCGTATGTGAAGAATATCAAAGCTTAAACCGAAGATAACCATTAATCACCTATGACATTCCAGATGTTCCTTTTAATAAAGTTGGTTGTGATATTCTTGAGTTTGCAGGAAAGGATTATCTGGTTATGCAAAACTACTTCACAAAATGATTGGAATTAATTCCATTATCTAGAAAAAAATCAACCGAAATAATTTCAAAGCTTAAAATGGTGTTTGCTACACATGGCATCTCAAAACAAATTATCAGTGACAATATTCCCTTCAACTCTAATGAATGTAAAGAATTTTCAAATAAATGGAACTTTGAAATTGTTACAAGTTCATCAAGATACCCGAGAAGTAATGGCCAAGCTGAAAGAGTAGTAGGCATAGCAAAAAAGATGTTGCGTAAGTGTATGGATAGAGGAATCGATATCGAAACAGCTATCCTAGAATTTAAGAATACTCCAATAAGTGGATTAAACGTGTCTGTTGACGCTTTAAGTAAAATTGTATGTAGTTTGTATTTTAGCTTACTTAGAAATGTATACCCAATAATAGTTATAGTTAATGCTGATTGACACATCCGTCTTTAAGTACATTGGTAAAAGACATCATATTTATACATGACTGCGTTTTAGTAATTTAGTATGAAAGTTTCTATGAATTGGTAAATAACTCAGAAATATTTACTCAGGTGCAAGACCATTTTAGCATGTTGCAACCGATTGGTTAAAATTTAATTACATAAGCTATGTCAACCAATCATGAAGAAACCATAAATTTCTTGTTAAGGAAACCTTTTTTTTGTATCAGTTCATGTAGATAATCGAAACGCGTAAGATCATGTAATGTATATAAATTTCTACTTACATTGAATTAATATAGTGTAATAATCAACAAACTTAGTTTTAATTTATCGAACAACTTTAAGACAGTCCACAAACAATCTATAAACACGCAACATTGGTCCTTCGAATCAAATTTGAATTAACGCATTAATAAAAACGCAGTTAAAACGCCGTAAAGTGCAAAAGTTTACTTCAGCAGACTACTACCTGGAGGATGCTGCAATACAAACAAGGTTAGTCCGTTTCCTTTATCTTACGTAAAACACTAATCCTTTAATACAAAGACATGTTAATAATTTGCGTGATAATCATTTAACTTTCACCAAATTGTCGGTCTTAAACAATTCGTTATTATCAAAAATCGAAATTAGGATATTGCATTGCATACCAGTTAATATAATTGGCACGCGTTTATCACTTATAAAACTTATAATATCCAAATAAACTATATATTAATTAAATACTTGGAAAATTATTATAAACTATAATGCACGCGAAACAAAATTTGTGATTTATTTATTAATTACAAAATTAAATCAAAGCTCTAATAACTAGTTAAACAATCATAATCTAAGTTTGACAATTTAATACATATTTAGAATGTCAGAACTAAAAGAATGAATTGCTACACGAAGTAAATTTAAGTAGTTTAACACGCTTTAAAACATACCTTGATAAAGTAGACGAATCTCGAGTTGATACATTTAATCTAGAAGATCGAATTAAAGAAATAGTCATTACTTAATAAATTTGACGAAGTTCAAACAAAAATTGAAAGGTTAGAGATCGCAGAAACGGATAGCGAATTAAATAAACACGACAAAGAACGTCAATCATTTGAGGATGAATATTTTGAGTACCTTGCCCGCGCTAAGCGTTTGCTACATAATATTACGCTAGTTAATCTCACACAAGGCGAATCGGGGTTACTAGCACAAGCTACCTCAAATGGTTCTGTTTCAAAAAATGTAAAATTACCACCGATACCGCTACCTACGTTTGACGGCTCTTACGATCAGTGGTTATATTTTCGTGACACTTTTACTTCTATAGTACATAACGATAATCAAATCTCTGATATTCAAAAATTCCATTATTTACGCCTATCATTAAAGGGTGAAGCGTCTCAACTCTTACAATCATTAGAAGTTTCTACTGCAAATTATAAAACTGCATGGTCAATGCTACAAAAACGGTTTGAAAATAAAATTTTATTGGTTAACAATCATATAAGAGCACTTTTCAGTTTACCCACCTTAGTAAAAGAATCGCATACACAATTGAGATTGTTACATGACGGTTTAAATAAACACATACGCGCCTTGGAAGTTCTTGAACCGGTTAAATATTGGGATGGGTTAGTAGTTTACTTAATCATATACAAACTAGATGCTGTTACACGTAGGGAATGGGAGTCACACACAACTAAACAAACAACATTTCCAACAATCACAGAACTCTCTGAATTCTTAGAACGAAGGTGTAGACTATTAGAAACCATAAAACCTCAAACTGAACAAAAGCGCACCTTTTATAGGGAAACAACCAAATCGTATCTCGCAATAGATAATTCGTTAAAATGCAGTTTCTGTTCAAATTCTCATGCCATAACTCAATGTCAAGCGTTTCTAAAACTCACTCCAGAGCAAAGACTTTCCGAATCAAAACTTAAAAAACTATGTATTAACTGTTTAAAGGATAACCATGTCACCAAGGCCTGTAAATTAATATTCAATTGTAAGGTTTGTAAAAGACGCCATCATTCACTTTTACATTTTGAGGAAACTAGTTCCTACAGTGCTGAAAACACTAGTAACATAATGCCAACTAATCAAGTAGTATCTGCGCACGTTCATAACTTAAAAAATCAAATAGTCCTTTCGACGGCGCTAGTCAAAGTGCAGGATAGTTTCGGAAATTACCATAATTGTCGGACATTATTAGACAGCGGATCACAAAGCAATTTTATTACGGTTGATCTTGCAACAAAATTAAACCTGAATCAATCCAAAATAGATGTATCAATATCCGATGTAAACAACAGTCTAAGTAATGTGAAATACAGTACAGCGGTCAATGTAAAATCTAACATTAGCTCATTTAACATTAATCTTACCTGCCTGACTTTATCGAAAATAACAAGCAACTTGTCAACGACATCGTTTGATAAAGCATGTTTAAATATTCCGGAGAACCTTCCCTTAGCAGATTCTGAATTCAACATATCAAATAAACTAGATCTATTGATCGGTGCCGATACTTTTTGGCAGTTAATAAAGGCGGGTCAAATAAATTTAGGAAAGAACAAGCCCATACTCCAGAAAACTTTGTTGGGTTGGGTTGTGTCTGGTCCAATTCCATATTATCATATTAATTCTAGCACGCAGTGTAATTTCGTAACAAATGACGAAATTCAGGCGAGTTTACAAAAATTTTGGGACTTGGAAGAAGTTGCACAGACAAGATCTGTTTCGCGCGACAACCAGCAAGCGGAAAACATATTTAAAAATACTACACAGCGCGATGCAACAGGGCGATTTATTGTACGGTTACCGTTAAAACAATCTATCAAAAATCTAGGAACCTCCAAAGAAATCGCATTAAAACGTTTTTTTGCATTAGAAAACAAATTAAATAGAAACGCTGAAATTAGGACGCAGTATGTTCAATTCATGGAAGAATATTCTAAGTTAGGGCACATGACAGAGGTAAATGCGGTCGACGATAACATATCATATTTTATACCACATCACTGCGTCTATAAAGAATCAAGCATCACTACCAAACTACGCGTAGTGTTTGATGCTTCATGCAAATCAACTTCTGGTATCTCCATGAATGATCTACAATATGTAGGACCGTCAATTCAAAACGATCTATTATCTATTATTATACGTTTCAGAATTCATAAGTATGTGCCGGGACATCACAAAAATGTACAGGCAAATACTTGTACACCCAGACGATAGGAAACTGCAAAAAATTATCTGGCGGTCAAACACCCTTAATCCAGTTCGCGAATTTGAATTAAACACCGTAACTTACGGTACCGCCAGTGCTCCTTTTTTAGCAATCCGATGTTTGCATGAGTTAGCTTATAAAAATAAGAAACAATACTCCAATTCTAGTGAAATAATTTTAAAGGACTTTTATGTAGATGATCTACTTACAGGTGCCAATACTCTTGTAGAATTAAGAACCATTTATAATGAAATCAAGCTAATATTAAATACCGGTTGCTTCTATTTAAATAAATGGGTGTCTAACAGTCCCCAATTATTACGCGAAATTACAAACGCAGACTCAAACGTAATTCTCAACATTGGGAAAAATAATGAAACGCAGGCGTTAAGCCTTTTATGGCATTCTCAATCCGATCTATTAAGTTACAAAATCCAAAGGCTTTAATTACCGGAACATATAAATAAAAGAATTATCCTTTCCGTGATCGCTCAAATTTACGATCCTTTAGGGCTCATTGGGCCAGTCATAATAGTGGCTAAAGTACTTCTGCAGAAACTATGGCAATTAAATATTGGATGGGACGATAATCTTCCTGTAAACGTGCAAAATGAATGGAAACAATTTTACAATAATTTGGATAGGTTAAATCATCTTAAAATTCCCCGGCGTGTTACATGTGACGATGTAATTAAAAGAAGCATTCATGGATTTGCTGACGCGTCACATAATGCATACGGAGCATGTGTATATATCCGCACAGAAAACAAAAGAGGTGAAGTAGTCACAAGTCTGATATGTGCTAAGTCAAAGGTCGCACCAATAAAGGTCATTACAATACCACGGCTAGAACTATGTGCAGCTCTATTACTGGCAAAATTAGTAAAAATGGCGAATTCGGCATTAAATATACACACCGATTCTACGTATTTGTGGAGTGATTCAACAATAGTATTGTCATGGCTACATGGCGACCCTAATATGTGGAAGGTGTTTGTGGCTAATCGCACATCGCAAATTCAAAATTTAACTCCTGATGCAAAGTGGTGTCACATCCGTACGGAGAGCAACCCTGCTGACTTAATCTCAAGAGGCATTTCCCCATCTCTGTTAGCTGATTCAAACTTATGGTGGCATGGACCGGAATGGCTAAAACTGCCAATGCAAGAATGGCCGATAATTGAACCACACAACCCTCAGCAATCTTCAGAATATTCCAAGGAAATGCGAAAACCTAAATTGACGGTCTTAATCTCAGCTAACTGTGATGATTTATTTAATCGATATTCGTCAATAAATAAACTACAGCGAGTAGTTGCATATATTTTTAGGTTCAAACGAAATACATTAAACAATATTAAACAGTATGGACCTCTCACGAGTGACGAATTAGAATTTTCCATAAGTATATTATTAAAAATCGCACAATTTCAAACCTTTTCTGACGATATTAAATCGTTAAAGCGCTGTAACCAAGTTCAGGGAAACAGCAAACTGTTACATCTGAATCCCTTTATTGATGAACATAATATATTAAGGGTAGGGGGGAGATTAACTAAATCCAATTATCAATTTCATAAAAAACATCCTGCATTAATAACAGGCAATCACCCCCTCGCAAAATTATTAGCTAAAACAGAACATATTCGGCTACTGCATGCAGGGCCTCAGCATTTGCTAGCCAGTTTACGAGAAAAATATTGGATTCTATCTGGTCGTAATCTAGTACGAAAAATCGTTCACCAATGTGTCCCTTGCTTTCGGGTACAACCTAGAGATACAAATTACGTAATGGCTGACATACCAAACTATCGTTTAATTCCTTCTAAACCATTCACTAATTGTGGAGTAGATTACTGCGGGCCATTTAATTTACGCGATCGGAAAACACGAAACTTTAGAATTTCTAAGGTGTATGTGTGCTTGTTTGTATGTCTTGCTACTAAGGCAATTCACGTTGAATTAACTAGTGATTTAACATCCGAAAATTTTCTAGCCTTTCTAAAGCGATTTATGGCTCGCAGGGGAAAGGTACAAAATATTTATTCAGACAATGCAACAACTTTTAAAGGTGCACAAACAGAGATATACAAGTTTGTTAATTCTATAAAAGACGATCTGCAGAGTCAAATGTATCAGCAAGGGATTAAATGGCATTTTATTCCAAGTAGAGCGCCCCATATGGGCGGAATTTGGGAAGCGGGGGTAAAAAGCTTAAAACACCACTTAAAACGAGTGGTAGGCAATGCATCGTTAACTTTTGAAGAGTTTAATACTGTAATAACGCAAATTGAAGCATGCCTAAATTTCCGTCCTATTTCCCCATTATCGAGTGATTCCAATGATCCTCTTCCTCTGACACCGGGACATTTTTTAATCGGCCAGAGCTTGGTGGCATTACCAGAACCAAATTTGTATGATCAAACCGATAATCATTTATCACGTTTTCAACGAGTTCAAAAATTGACCCAGCATTTCTGGAAGCGCTGGTCAAAGGAATACATTTCCGAACTGCAAGTAAGAAAGAAATGGAAACACCAGGGCCCACAGCTTGTCAAGGTAGGAGTCTTGGTAGTAATCAAAGAAAATAATCTTCCACCCATCAAGTGGAGCCTAGGCAGGGTTGTACAAGTTCACCCAGGAAGTGATAATGTGATCCGTGTAGTGTCTGTTAAAACAAATTGTGGCATTTATAAACGACCTGTGGTTAAATTATGTGTGCTTCCTATTTAGTGCAGTTATATTTTGTCTATAACCATAAATAATAATGAATTTGGAGATATATTAAGTTGAACCAGCACTGTGTTTCAAGGGTGGCGGCATGTTGACGCTTTAAGTAACTTTTTATGTAGTTCGTATTTAGCTTAGTTAAAATGTATACCCAATAATAGTTATAGTTAATGCTGACTGACACATCCGTCTTTAAGTACATTGGTAAAAGACATCATATTTATACATGACTGCGTTTTAGTAATTTAGTATGAACGTTTCTATGAATTGGTAAATAACTCAGAAATATTTACTCAGGTGCAAGACCATTTTAGCATGTTGCAACCGATTGGTTAAAATTTAATTACATAAGCTATGTCAACCAATCTTAAAAAAACCATAAATTTCTTGTTAAGGAAACCTTTCTTTTTGTGTCAGTTCATGTAGACAATCGAAACGCGTAAGATGATGTAAAGTGTATAAATTTCTACTTAATTGAATTAATATAGTGTAATAATCAATAAACTTAGTTTTAATTTATCGACCAACCTTAAGACAGTCCACAAACAATCTATAAACACGCAACAGTGTCCCTGGCTCAATTATTGTTTAGTCGTTGAACAAGGACTAAATTGCCAATACACTCAAGTCTCTTAAAACCAACCATTGTAGTAGAGGCACATAAACAAATAGAATCAAGGCAACGTCAATATCAACAGTTATTTGACAGGAACACTGCTTTAAAACCAGGGTTAAATTGTGGTGATAATGCAGTCATGTATCATCATAAAAAGTGGGAACCTGTAAAAGTAATGACAAAAGTAACAACCCCAAGATCATATAACGTTCTAAACCAAGATGGAGAATTACTAAGACGCAACTCTTTGCATTTGCGAAAATCATATAATGAATTTAACGAAAGTCGCAAATCTCTAGATGATCAATTGACTAGTGTTGAAATGGATAGTCCCACCACAAATAATGTCAAGTTGAATCTAAATAACAATTTTGGTGCCAATGCATCTGGTAGTAACTCTGTAATTAATAGCACAAATGATGTTAAAAATGGTGTGACTACACGTAGTGGTCGGTTAATAAAACCACCAGTTAAATATAAGGATTTTGTTTCATAAGAGGGATGGTGTAATGTATGTAAGCTAGTAGTAAGGTACAAGAGACACATCCTAAGTAACGCCCTCATGAATCTGTATCCCATGTAAAATTGTGTATCCTAATTAATAAGTATTAAATAAAATATATAAATACATGACATGGAATGTTTATATACAAATCTAATATACTAAAAACACATAAATTATGTTTTTATATGTCGAGACACAAAACCTGTTTTAAAATGTCTAATGTAATTGTTCTAAAACAAAAACGTAGATAGAAATGAAATATAATAATTGGTGATGTAAACATGGCGTAAAAGGTAAAAGATAAAAACGTTAAAGTCCAATGCTCGCAGACATTAATTTAAAGGCGTTAGATTTTATAAGCAAATAAGTTTGTCGTCTTAAAATATAGCGAAGCGACGCTGTGCGTGAATATCGCATTATTCATCTTCGCACTGATTTTTGGCGGCGTTAAAGTTTGTGTAGGAAGTTTATATATTATACTGTTTTACGTACCGCAGCTTATAGTACACTAAAGAAAAGTTTAACTAAATAAAAAAATTGATTTACATCATATTCAGTTTAAAGTAAGTTTTAATCAAAATTTTTGTAATAATTTTCATGTTCAAGTTTAAAAGTTTGAAAAACAAACACGAAAATAAACAAGTGTACAACATTGCGGTTTTGTGACAAAAGAAATTAACATAAATCGATCCTATATTTAGAGCTTTAGTTGGATAGCACTTTAATCTGTTAGAGTTATGCAAAATGACTGCAATAAAGTAATGCTATCTTAACTTTCCAAGCGCAAGTTTTTGCGTCACTACATCTATATGTATGCTTAAAAGCAAGGGTGCGATAATACACCAACAATTTTATACAAAAACTAAAATGAAAAAAATCTATATAAAACGTTTTAATAAAATTGGAAAAACTTTACAGGTCACTCAATAGTCATTTGTTAAAAACCTTTAAACTATATATACCAGCATTATAAATTGCTTTACATCAATAAAAATAATTGTATAAATAAATAAATAGTTTTGCAATTACAATTTTTTTTGAATTTGTGATTAAAATGTTGTATTATAGTTGATTGATTTAAATAATTAAAACAAATTTAATTTTAAATTTACTACAAATCATTGTTTTTATATTTGAGTGTAAGAGTAAATGATTAACAAACTGGCAAATTTCTTGAAAACATAGCAAAGACACTCGATTAGTAATTTAGTGCCCTAACAATAATTTAAACAAATTAGTTTTTTTAAAATAAAGTTATATAAAGGAACCGAGCACGGGTTTCATTACCAAACAAACAGTTTGATCTAGGATTGAAACTGTCTACTACTAAGCCCAACATATAAACAATTTCACACATGGGATTTATCCAAAATGAAAAATTATAGTAATAGTGTAATTCATTTAGAGCATGTTTAGCAAAGTTTTTTTCCTAATGTGTGTCAAATTTTTTGTAGATGGTACAAAAAAATACATAAGAAAAATTTGTTAGACACTGCAACGCACAACACTTTTAAATGTACATTGTTGTAATTACTGATTTTAAATAGAAGATACATAATATTGTTTCTAAATTTAAGAAACGTCTCTATAATTATTTACTAATAACGTACAACTTAGACTTGGCATTTCAATTTTATAATTGTTTCAGTAAGATAAATAAACTGTTTACTTATATTTTATATTACATAATTTGATAAAACACATGTAGTACCAGCCATAAACATTGTTACAAACTTTCTATTTGTTTTCCACAAATAAATACTTAAACATCTTGTGGAGAACATATTTTCATTTGCTTAAACAATTATACGCTTTAACAAATAAAACTTTGACTTAACTTAATAAAACCATGACGTAAGTATTCCGAAAATATTAAAAATAAAATTTAATTAAAAATGGGTTTTATTAAACTTTTTTACAAATTAATTATTAAATGATAAGCCGATTATATTCATCGATTATATCAAACATAATCATTTCGCTTATTTATAAATTATTGCTTTATTAAATCACTAAAGTGGAAGTATATATAGCATTTTTAAACATTCATATGGAATATTAAAAAAAGGCATTAATTAATAACGTAATTTCCGATGGTTTTTTTATTGTAAATAATGCAAATTACAAAGTTTCTTTTATTTTGCATTTTTATGTATTATAATGATTTAAAGCCTATTCTACAAAGTACTTAAATGACAAAATGCAAATCTAAATTTTATTTTTTATTAAATATGCGCATAAAATTATTATTAAAAAAACAAATAAACAATATAAAACTTTCAAAAAAAATTAAAGTGCAAAATCATTATTAGAATACAATACAAAAAAAATGTATTCCAAATGTAAGTTGAAATTAAAAAAAAATTTACTTTACAAAACAATTGTTTGTAAATATTTATTGTAAAAATTAGATTTTCAATACTAATTGAATTTTTATAATTTTCACATCAGCATAAAACAATAAAACTATTAAACGAAAATGTTTTTAATATATGAAGACGTACTTGGAAATTCTGGAAGTTTACTAAAAACAATAGCATTCAAATAAACCAAAAAAGTCAATATTAAATGCAATATCACGATATCATCTAAAAAAAGAATAAAGGTGGTAAATGTATAATTATAACCCTGGTTTATCAAAACGTACTGCAATGTGTTAATTTTTTTGATTAATTACTTAAGTTTTTTGTTAAATAACTATTCTCTGACAAAAATAAAAAGTATCAGGAACTAGCATGCAAACCTTTTTCTCGTGGGTTAAGCTACTTATTGCGTGCGTTTCTTGGTGGTGGGTAAGGTGGTAAATGGGGTGTCATAGTACGCAGTTTAACCACTTAAACACATGTCTCACAAGCAATAAATGTCTGAACCAAGAGAAGACAACGTGATTGAATAGAAAACTAGTAATTATTGATCCCAACTTTGAAACACCAGGCGAACTCTATTGTATATAACCCGCTATAAACATAAAGGTACTGCACATAGTCGTTTATATTTCTTTTTTACTTGTGGAACTTATTTTAAGCAAGAAAACTGTCTTTACGACTAAGGATACCCTGAACACTTGGTTTAAATCTGCTAAAGACAAACAAGGGGCTCTAAAACATGCCGGAGTTTACAAAATTCCTTGCTCCTGTAGATCAAGTTATATAGGACAGACGGGACGCTTTATTGAAGTTAGAGTAAAAAAACATATGGCTGACTGCAAACACCGCAGAGTTACTAAATCAGCAGTGGCAGAACACGTGTGGAACCAAGGACACACGCTGAACTTTGACCAAACTAAGGTGTTGGCTAGAACTCCTTTCTACTTTCCCAGACTAATACGCGAAGCTGTGGAAATAGAAAAACATCCATGTAATATGAACCGAGAAGACGGTTTGAGACTCGGCAAATCTTGGCTACCAGTATTATATCCTCTAAGACAAAGATCGACCTTCTTGGAAAGGACACAAACACTTACTCCGAGTAATAACGAAGTCAGTCAAGCCGTAACGGAAAGATAAGTTTCGTTAATCACGTTAATCGCTATTGGTATAAATATCGTCATTTACACTTTTTCTTTCAGTGACATTTACCACTCTGCAGATGCCAGCTGCAATGTCTTGCGAAACGTCAGTTTGTTTGGGTTCACGAACGACAATACGGCTACTTTTTGTTTTGGCTCTCAAGAAAAGACTATGACCAAGCCTAAGTCTGGGTGTTTTACTACGACGCGGTCTAAGCCGAAAGTCGCTTATAATCATAAACAAGTAAACGAATTAAAAATACCAGGTATAACAGACACTGGAAACTGCAAACTCTGAAAAGAAACACCAACCCAAGAAACTTTTAGGTGCCGATAGAAAAAAACTTCAGCCGTAAAAGGAAGCTAAGAAATTTGAAATATCAAAGAGAAAGGCGCACCCTTTACCACCAAAAGAGCCAAACCAAAAAATTGGGAAGCACAAAACGCAACCAAAAAGACACAGAAAGCAGTACTCTGTGTACGGTAACACAACCGCCAACAAAGAAAAATAAAAGAGTAAAACCCTCCACCTATTATGCAATGACCGTGTCTGATATTCAAATGGCATAAATGCCACAAAGATACTCAGATGTTATTTTAAGGGAAGAACGAGCGGACTTTATTAAGACTGCTGTGGTTTAAGCTCTGGACACAGCCAGGAGACCATTGGGTAAAACCAAAACTTTTTTCTAAAGAAATGAACTTGTAAACTAAGCCAAAAAAGATAAACGTAAGATAAATCTTGGGAAAAGCATTTTGGGGAGATTAAAAGATTGTCAGAATGTGTTGGAGTCCAGAAGTTTTACAGAAACATAACTAAAGTGAGCTGGAGTCATTGCAAAAACCACAGAAAAGTTATACTTTACCCAGAGAAAAAACTTTAGAATTAATGCTAGAAACACACTGTGGAGAGTACATCGATACCTGGAAACGTAATAATGAGTTCAAAATTTGAAATACTTAAACAAACAAGAAAATTGGCTAACAAACTAGTAGACAAAAGTAATATCTTTTTAGCTGCAAAGTTGGTTGTGTGATACAAGACTTCAAGTCTCAATGCGATGTTGCCAATCATGCTACAACAGGGGTTGGAATCTTTGTTTTCGCTTCTGTGCACATTAATTTTACGTTCCTTTTTTTTTTCTGAATCAGAAAAATGTATTTTTGAAAAAAAAATTGTGTGTCTGTGTCTGTGTGTGTGGCGATGTACCCACGATAACTCTCAAACCAAAAGTCCTAGTAACTTGAAATTTAGAATAGAGCTGGCTTTTTGTATTCTCTCGGTTCTGTCAAAAGATGAGTCTGATAAAAAACCAAAAGTGGGTGTATCCGCCATTTTCAACAGTTTTTCTTATATAATTTTGTACGTATGTAAATTATTCGAATTATTTATACAGTTTCTTATAGCGATTATTATTCCTAACAACTTATCCAAAAAAAAAATTCTAACATCAACAGTTTATTAAACATTTGGACATTTGATTTATAATTTAAAGTGAATTCCATGTACAGAGTGTCCTCGAAATACGAGCATTAATTTTAACAGGACGTGGTTCAAGTCAAGTACAATCGATTTACAAAAAAAAAAATATAATAAAATTTTGAAAATAACGAAATTGCAATTTTTAAAAATTTAAGAGAAAAGCTTTAGGACTACTGGTTCATATGTTTATTTTTTGCATTTTTTTGTTTGCTTAGTTCCATGACGCTCAGTCGTATTGGCGTCGATAAGAAACCAGAAATGTTTGAACTGTCAGCATTAAAAGTATGATAGTACAGATCCCGTAATTTGTGTGACAAATAACCTGTTCCGTTTAAGTGTGAGCAGTTCGATTAACGTACAACAATACGTACAATGACATTAAATATTTTAAAAACGTTGTTGGTACAATTAAACTACATGTAATTAACTAATGGCTACTACTCCAATAAATTAATGCTTTAATATTGTTTTTATTTGATACTGTCAAAATTTCAACGTATCATAAAAAAAATGTTCAAAGTTCTGCCGACCTTCCTGGATACACAATATCACTCGCAGTAATTACGAATTGGTGCAATTCCGTAGTTCATTCTGTAAGAAGAACTATTTTCGTGGCATTTTCTATTCGTTCTCGTAATTCTTGTGGTGTTAATTTCTGTGGCATACACAGTATTTTTCAAATAATCCCATAAGTAAAAATCAATGGGGTTTAGATCCGGAGAACGCGGTGACCAAGATACTGGTCCTCCACGACCAATCCACCTATTTCGAAAAACATTGTTTAGATGTACCTGAACCATCATGAAGAAACCACATGTGTTGACGTACATTCAACGGCACATCTTCTAATAGTTCAAGCAAATTATTTTGCAAAAATAATAAACACGATTGACTTGTCATACATTCAGATAGTACAAAAGGGCCAATCAACTGACCGCCGACATTACCTGCCCATAGATTTATCGAAAATCGATGTTGAAAATTGCGACAAGACGGGTTTGTCGCATGTTAGTTCTCAAAACTCCAAACGTGGCTGTTATGGAAGTTACATAATTCATTTCTACTAAAAGTTGCTTCGTCTGTTACCAAGACTTGACTCAAAAAGTGTTCATTTATAGCGCATTGCTCACTTAACTAATTACAAAAAGCAATACGTTGAGGGTAATCTGCGGGGTTTGAAGCTTGGACGCGTTGAATATCGTACGGATACAAAAATTCTTCTCTTAGGGTACGCCACACTACGTTTCTGGATACGTTCACTTCCTGTGCGATTGTACGAACATTAAAAGTGGGATTTGTATTTACAAGATTCAGTATTTCTTCTTGGGCTTCCATAACACGTCGTGTTCTAACACGTCCAGAATTCCAACCACGTTGTAACTTTAGGTCGCCAGTATCACGTACACGTCAAACAGCATTTACAAATGCTCTAGGTATTGGATGTTGTCTTCCAGGAAACGTTCAGTGTAAATACGCGAAGCTTCTGCTGTGTTTTGAAGCACTTCACCATAAATTAAAACCATGTCTATTAAATCTTGATTCGAGAATTGATCCATAATATTGATCACAATACGATAAAAAAAATTAAATAACAAATAACAATTAGCAAACAACGAACAATAAACAATAACACCAAACAACGAACAATAAATAAAGACAAACTCGGAAACCAAGTATACAATAAGTTAACGTAATAAAACTGAACAATGCATCTATTGACGAAATCTGTACCAATTACCTCAAATCTACAAAATATATAAATATCTTGAAAGGAAAGCAAGATACGTTAAAAATAACGATTTTTCTGTATATTCTTTTGATTCGTTTATACACGGAGTGCTGCATCTTCTTTACATTATCTTTCGATGTAGCCAGGATAACTCTCAAACCAATAGTTCTAGTAACTTGAAATTTAGTAAGGAGCTGGTTTTTCATATTATATCAAAAGATGGGACGGATAAAAAAACCGGAAGTGGATGTATCTGCCATTTTTAACAGTTTTTGTTAAATAATTTTGTAGGAAGTGGGTTATCTAATTTTAACAGTTTATTAGATATTTTATTTAAAATGAATTCACAAATATAATCTAGGTTCGAATCCTGCCTGCGACGATTTTGCTAGAAAAAAATTCTATATCTTGAAGGGAAAGAGGCGGACAAATATAGGGATTAGTCGATCAGCAAACATAAGCACAATTTGCCATATTTCAGTTATATCTTAATGAAATCAAGGAGAAAACTTTCAAAAAACTTATAGCATGCTAAGAAGTCAATACAAACGTACATATTACTTCAAGTGGTTTTATGACAACATAACCTTAAAAAAATGTAGACATTCCTTCATCATTCTCTATAGGAAAATAGCGTTTTTAAACATAGTTTTCCCAAACCTTTTTATTACCACATTCTCCATATCTTTTCAATAGCCAAAACCGAATTTATTTTTTTCATCGGTTCTTTCTTGTCATCTTTAAATTTCTTGTATTGACCCCAAAAATGTAAACACCTTAATCGCAGCATGACAACCGGTCCACAGGCTAGACTGACATATGATTGATAAGCTTTGTTGCTACCAGAGGAGGTGACAGTCGACACTATTAAAGTTAACTGCAAAATTTTTATAACTTATGATATACAGTATAATTTATATAATTATCTACCAAAAAATTAGTTGGTTTTTTTAAGTTTTTAGATTAAATAGATAACAACGAATCGAAAACCATCAACGTTGATTATGTTATTTGTTTAACATTTTATTTATTTTTCGTAACTTTTAAAATTTTTACTTACCAAGGTATTAAAAATTTTGTTTCGTCACTGTTTAAACATAAAATCGCAAACTGCTAAAAAAATTACGTCAGTCTCGCCACGTTGCCGATAAATTACTATTTATAGAAATTCTGTACATCTGCCTACCATTAGCAGATTTTAAAAACAAAAAATGCTATCTGTGGTATTGCAGAAGATAAATTAGATATCTTTTTTCTACTGTTATTCCATATTAGGCTAAATGCCCACCCAAAGAGTCGTATTACGCGATTACCTCTAAAATTCACAAGTAGTTATTATGTTGAGAACCAAGTAATTCTGTATTCTTGCGAAAAGCTAATCCACGCGATGAAAGAAATTTTACCACTGATACTACTTTTTGCAGAACTTTTGTCCAGTATTCATGTTCTTTCCTGAATCCTTTATATCAGTTGTTAATTCTACTACTCAGTGCACATAGCCGATTCTGTTATCGTGTATTTTCATTCGATGCAGTATTTTTTGAATCAGAAAATCCGTCTGAAAAGTGAGTTGTCCAACGCATAGAAAGCAGTACACAGTTTCTGTAGACAGAGAGTAGACAATCCATGTCTTCATGTTACTTGCTTGAAGCCTAAAAATTTGTATGCAAGCGTATTATACGGAGTTTACATTGCACTAAAAGTTTTTTACTTCTTTGATTAATGTTTTTTCATAAATCAATATTAATTTCATATTTTATCAATAAATCTCGGTTTCGTTGGTGTAAATAAAATCCTGGCATTGTAAGTAAAATCTCATCTTCTGCAAAAAAAAATCACAGATATCGCAAATATTTCAATTATTGGAAGGTGTTGAAAACAAACACAATATTACCTACGTAATATAATGAACAAGGTTTATTACAATTTTTAAAAATAAGAATGCATACATAAATAATAAAAAATAAGAAAACTTAAATAACTAGTATTCTAGGTACATATCAAACGAGAGCAGAGTCGTATGATAATTCACCAATTGCTTGTATTTAACATTTGTCTATGAAATGCCTGAGAATTGTTTCCCATAATCTCTTAATCGCTGGAAGATAAGGAATCAGCAACACCAATGACTTACAGAACATCACGGCATGTAAATAGGCCGGTGTCACCATTTTTTTCTATTTTTGTATTTTCTTGTTTGTCCTTTATCTCTTCAAGAGGAACGGAAATTGTGCTTGGCATTGAATTAGTATTAAAAACTCTAAATCCAAACACTCCAGGCTGTTGTATCCCATTTATAGCTTTAGTAGTATGTAATAGTTTAGTGCGAAATTATTGCAAACTGGAGGGTACATCTATTATAGAAAATTTTTCTAGAGAAGCACAAAAATAGGTATTTGGGCTGTGTTGGTAAAGCTGAGTTCTCTCAAAGCATCGAGCTTTATTTGACACAAAATATTTTCAAGGGAAAAAGTCATTTTCGCAAATCTCCAATAATAATATTGCGCTCACAAGCATGTAATGCGAGGAAAGCTCGAAAAATTAAGATTCACGTCTACTGACTGTCATTTTCTGCTGGCTTAAATACTTTTCAGAGCATTCGGGCAAATGCAAAATTTTCTCTACACAATCTATTTTAGACCCACACTGGAACTTTTAGAAATTTAGACAGACTTTGATTGAATACGCTTGAATTAAATAAAACCACGCTCTAATTAGTTGATGCGTATTTTAAAAAAATCAACAAAACTAACTATTAAATAATTTCGTTTACGCATTTTAAAATTTGAATATAAATGATCGGTTTAGTAGAACGTGTGTGTTTTGGTCGAGTTGCTTTTGCTAACCACCGCGGTTTTTTTTGCGGCTAAGGGTAGCTTTGTCGGTGTCGTAATATTACACCAGCATCGAAACCGTCACAATTTTTGTATTGAAATGATTTGCTTAATAATTTAAACTAACCAATAAGCTCTTACACTAAAACAGTGCAAGATAGAAGAAAGTTGCACGTAAGCATTTTTATAGAAGACAGAATTTACTAGTCAACCGTGATTGTTTCACTGGCAGACGTGCTTGAACAGGTCTTGTGTTGATCTATTGATTTACGATAGGAATCAAGTTGAAAAAGACTTTGCCGAACATTTTTCTTTGGGGCTGAATTGCGCATTTATTAATAGAAAAACGACAATGAACATTTGCGTTATGTTGACGTGCCACGAACATAATACGAAGTATTAACAAACAATTGTAAAATGCTTTAAAGACGTATAGGAGAATCCAAAAGAAGCTAAAAGTTTTTTTTCAATAATCAAAGATAAACGAAAACGAAAATAAATGTAAAAAAAACTAAAAAGTTAAATTAAAATTGCCACTCTTTATTTATTCTTAATCTTGGATTTATGGTTCGGGGAAATTGAAAAGATGGTGTAAAAACTTTTAAAGTTTGAATTAATGCAAATAACCCAATGAATCGATTTTATCAACAAAATATTCAATAAAAGCGATTAAAAGTTTTGGTTATATTTTATATGAGTCAAATTCGAGTTTTGGTTGTGTAAAAATAACTAACAATATCCTGCAGCTGTCACCCGCTTGTCTAAAGCAAGGTTTTTATCTCAAATTTAATTAAATTTACGCCAACATTCTTAAGAAAATTTTATTTATTTAATATTCCTATGCTTACTTAATTTGAATTTTGGTTTAGATCTGTTACAAATTTCAACACATTATAACTTAAATATTTAGGATAATTCTTATTTTATGATAGGTATCAATTAAATCTGTTTTCGTTTTAAAAATTCAGATAAAAAAAAATAAAACATAAAATTTGATTAGCACTTTAAAACTTTTCTGTTTGATTTTCATTTTAAGTTTTACGAAGTTGTAACCGAGAGGACCTGTTTATTCTACGTAGCGATGCAGCGGTGCAAAAGAATAAATAACTGTCGTTTTATGAGTCTGTTATCTTTACTGTGTTTAGTGTATAAAGTTTCTTTGTATTTTGTTCTCTCAAAAATGTTTACTTAAAATCTAGAGTTTTAGGTACCCTATTATTTTAAGTTTTTTCATTCAAATTGTCTAGGTTAGGTGTAGTTTTTTACACAAACAGATTTGTGATACTGTAGCTCAAAAAACTAGCATTTAAAAAAATTTATTATAGATTTTATTTTTTCTCTTTTTTCTTATAATAATTTATATTACCATATGTTATAAGTCCTAATAATAAGAGACAGAGTATTTTAACCGTATTTTTTTATTTACAGTATATAAAACTTCATATAATGTTTCAAGCTGTCAAATTAATTTTAGTGTTCAATTTATGAGTATTATTTATCTCTATCGACATTCAGCGGTGTTTAATCTAGATTTAGTACCTTTTGGTACTATTACTCTTTCAACAACAGGTTCATAACTTTCTTTAATTTATAATTTACCCACGTAGGTTTTAATTAAAAAGTAATTTCACAATCATCTATTTTTAATGTATTTCTTAAATTGTTAACAATACTAAATAAACCATCGTTAAATTGGCAATATAAATCAAAAGTGAATTAGTTGTAGTAAGACAGTTAGCTTATGAGAAGCTCAAAAGTTTAAGTACAAGCACAAAACTATTTTTAATGTCAGTTACCTGTTATTGTCTTAAGAACAAGATTAACAAAAAATAACATTTCTAAAAAAGCTCATAAAACTTAAACCTATTTTATTATAGCCATAATAGAGTATAAATAAAAGTAATATTACAGTTATTAAAAAAATATACGTAAAAATATAGCTAAATGTGTTTTATACGTACATCGTTATATACTTAATCAAAATTAAGAGCAAGCAGAAAGACATAAATTTTATTTATATGGTTTATTGCTAAAATCTGGTAGATTAATAGAGACACATTTATTATAAGGTTTACTAGTAACTTTTTTGGCTTTAAATAGTTTGTTAACTAGTAATAATTTTGCATTTGTTAAGGGTTTTGTATACATTTTTTTGTTATAAAAAATTTTTTTTCGATATAGTATTATTTTGCTGTAACGGTTAATAATTTATATTTATATAATTATTATTTTTTAGTTATTTTTATTTTTGGCTACATATGTTTCGACATTATAGTCATCGTGAAGCCTAAAAAATTAATAACTTAATAGTTAAATCTAAACCTTAAAATATATTTACAATTATTAAATAAATAAATTAATTTAAAATATACAAGTTATGTCACAATGACAATATAAATTAAACAAATTTTGAAGAAGATAGGTATATAAAAAAATTACTATAACAAGATTAACAAAATAATAAAATAATAATTTAAAATAAAACAAAAAATGTTGATTACGAAAAAGAAAATAATTATAATTATAATAATTAACACGCATCTGGTTCTAAATTATCATTAAATATTGTTTAACTTTTGTCATTTTGACATAACTTGTATATTTGAAATTAATTTATTTATTCATTGGTATATTTTAATCTTTATGTTTAACTATTAAGTTATTAATTTTAGAGGCCTGACGATGACTATAATTTCGAAACATGTAGCCAAAAATAAAAATAATTAAGATTGAAATATATATATATATGAGAAAGGCATAAATTAAATTATTTATAATTACAATTTAAAATTCCCATTTTGTGTTTTTAAAAAAACTTGGATAATACAATCTTGATTACAGTTAACTTTCTATTTAAGATTCTGATTCTTTATATTCTTCTTGTTTCGAGTGGTTCAAACAATTCCGTCGGTATTTATTATGTCTATATGTGAAATCGACAGAGTCAATAGAATAATAACAATGTCTCTCGGATTTAGAACATAGTGCAGACTAATCCTTTAAGATCTTTTTACGGTAGTATTTAAACAATAGTCTTTTGTTTTACAATATTTACTTTGTAAGTTCTCTTGTAAAGCTACTACTTTGATTCCGTATTTACTTAAGTTTACTGCTACGTCAAATCAATAGTTAGTGTAATATATTTTGATGTATTTGAATCCCATTTACCTTTCGGTGTAGCGTGTTTAGCATATTTACACATATTTACGTTTCCACTAACAGAATTTAGAATTTAATTCGAAGATATAAAAATTAAATTTACTTATTCTAAATAAACAAATTTTTTGTACATATTATTATTCGTCTTACTTCATTTGCACTTGCAGGTTCTAGTAGTTTTACTAGTAGGACTGAAACAATTCCTATCGGAAAGAGTGGAGGTTCAAGTGATAAGAATTTTATTTTAATGCACGCCAGATCTCGTCTTGCAGATACAGCTCCTGTTAGATCAGTACAGAAAGATCAAAGCTTGTATTAAATTTTAAGGTCCGTAAAGCTGAAGGAATCAAAGAAAGAAAAAAAATCGTTAACATCAACTTTACTTTAATTGTCTTAAAAGTATAAGTTGTCAAGAAACTTATGATAAATAAATAATAAATAAAATAGATACTTCGATAACCACACAATAAGTAATTTAGATTGAGTATAAGTATAATCCTTGTTTATATACATTATAGTTCGACAATGACTGCGCTAAAATTGGAAACATTAATTTGGATGCAAAACTGGAGTAGTTTTGGATGCAAACGCAAAATTGACATATTTGGCACTGCTTTTGTTAATATTACAGATTTCTAAGTTACAGATCAGTATATTTTCTTACAGTAATCTATAACGATACAGTTTTAGAGATTTGGAAAAGACGTTTTTTTTATTACATGTATTATAACCTTGAAAGAAAATTATATCTATGCACGATAACACTTATGTTATGAAATTCGGTCTATGTAAACAACTGGTATTCTGAGAAACATAATTATTCTCCTAATAGAAGACAATTTTATAAGTGAATGTACAGTTTCTAATTTGTATATATTTGTTTATAGAATGTTTATAGTATTCGAGCTATCAAAACAATAAAATAAACTACCAAATTTAAAAAATTTCTACTCAAATTTGATATAAATTAGATTAAAGTTAACTAGTTAATGAATACACATGCTGATAAAAAAATATAAAAGATAATTTGGGTGGTAAGCCATGTTTCTGTTTATTGACATATAAAAACACATCTGAGATCTGTTATATTGTAGGTAATGCTGGTATTATTTCTGGCCGAATGCTTGCGTTTTTAACTATGCAGTGCACGCTGCTTAATAGAATCACGTTGGGACTTGAGGTTTTTGATAACAATAACCGAATGATAACAATATACAAAATTCAGGCAAAATGCTTATTTCTTAAAAAGCAGTAAATACCTCCAACGTGTATGTGATTAACAGGTTGTTAATTTAGAAGGTGAAATCAAAGCGTCAATACAAATTAAAAATTTTTATAAAACGTTTAAAAAAATCAGCATTTTGAGCCAACGGATCTGTAGCATTAAACAGTTTGTTGACACCGTTAATAAAAAGAAATCAAAAACGACGTTATGATGCTCATTCACTGTTCTAAGAACTACACGATTCTTCTCAGAAATTTGCTGACAGTCAAAATAAATACAAAACAATGTTATCACATAAGACGTAGTTAATTTAATTTGTTATTCTATAGCCGGGTACTCACGGCTGCAACACAACATGTAATGTAACACGTAATGTAACAGTTACTGTAACAAAATTTGTTACGCTGTCCGAACCTGGTTCGCGAACGCACTTCGAACTTGGAGTGAACAGTTTGCTACGATCCGAAACTTGTCGGTTTTTCCAACGAACACAAAAGCACTCGCAGTAGGTTCGTGAACGTGTTATAAGTATTTTGTGTGTATACGTACAAACATGGCAGAGTGGTCTGACGCAAAACGATTGGAGTTGATCGAATTATATAAAATGACCCCGATTTTGTGAGATCCTAAAGATCCAAACTACTTTAAAAAACCTTTAAAAGTCGACGCATGGGCCAAAATAGGGAACGAGTTCGGTACTACTGGCGAAGACTGCAAGCAGAAAATGGTATCAACTCTCGCCGCATATCGACGAGAAAAAGGGAAGGAAAAAAAAACCACAACAACCGGAGCAGGTAAGTTGTAGATATTTATTCTTTATTTGTGTAGTCAAGACCTTGCTTAATAACTGTACGTGCAGTGCAAAATATAAACACCCTCTGAAACTAAAATGCTCATTTTAATGTATTTTTAAGTTTAATGATAATTATTTATTGTGTTTACTTCAAATATAGGAAGAACAACGCTTTACGAGAGTAGGTGGTACGCCTATACAGCATTAGCATTCCTGAATGATAGGGACAAACCACTTACAGGACTGAGTACAGAGGTATGATTTTTACTTTATGCGTAACGATCTTGCCATGGCAATTTTCCTTCGCACAGAAAATAGTCGGCTAATTCCTCTCGATTTTCTTTGAATGAAGCTGCAGACCGACGTGGAATTCTTGGCAATGGTAGCAATGACGTCATATCATGATCGTTTCTCCACGTGCCGGGTGTTACATCTCCTGTAGCGTTGTTCTCGGTATCCATAACTCCAACAGGTGTATACATAGTAGCGAGAATGTCCACGCCTTAAAAAATTATGTAAATGTATTGCTGCCGTAAGAATGACTTGAGCTTTGTCCGGTTGAAGTAGCATTGGTTTTCTAAGAACACGAAATACAGAGGCTAAAATACCGAATGCGTTTTCTACTACTCTACGAGCCCTTGATTGACGGTAGTTGAAAATTCGTTCCTTAGAACCTTTTGCATGCATTCCCAAATATGGCTTTAAAAGATTCTCGCTCAACGCAAAAGCGAAGTCACCAAGGAAGATATAGGGAATACGTTTATTCCGATTTGGCAGTGGTTCCGCTTGAGGAATGTGCAATGTTCTGTTTTCTATCATATCATTCAAGCTACATCCTTTTAAAACTCCACCATCTGATATTCTTTCTTGAAAACCGATATGCACATACAAAAAATTATAGTCAGAATCAACTACAGCCAACAGTACAATACTAAACTGCGATTTGTAATTAAAAAAATCGGTTCCACTATTAAATGGACACTGTATTAACACATGCTTCCCATCTATAGCACCAAGTGTTGTGGAAAATTCCATTGCTCGTAAAATCCGTTACTGACCTGAATCTATTTTTTTTGACTTTGTGGCATCTGAAACAAAAAAAAACACGTATTTATTTTTAGGAAGTTCCTCCCGCTGATGGTGAAACACCTGTAGCCGCTACCCACAACGAGAGTACTCCAGCTGAACCACGACCAAATAAAGGAAAGAAGATGCTAAAGCTTTTGGAATCCTTAAGAGCGCCTCTGTACTTTAAGAAGTCCGCAAAGAAACTCATCCGGAAGTGGCATCATTTGTTGCGTTCATTGGGGAAAAGATGAAAAGTGATAGCACGGCAACAAAAAATATGGTGCAACAAGAAGTATTTCAAATACTTGTACGAGCTGATCAGGGGTATAACGAGGGTCTCCCGGGTCACCCGCAGTATAGCGGTGACTATCCTGCTCCAATTTCCAATTATTATCATCAACCAGTCAGGTCCATACCCACTGGTTTATTACCACATACGACACCAATTCCTATCACCTCGACATCAACTCTAAAGCATGTGTCTTTAGACGAGTATTTGTCTTCACCGGGTAGTGAGATGTCAGAAGTGAACATTGAGGAATTGATTGAATTTTTTTAATTTAAATTGTCATTTATATTAACTTCAATAAACGTTATTTTTGCTTACCTTTATATATTCTTTTAAAACATTGATCAATGCTTGGCAAACCTCTGGAACGATGGAACCTATAGCTTGCTTAGATACACGAAATAGGTATTGTAAACTTGTATATGAATCGCCGGTAGCCAAAAATCTTAAAGTCATTGCTAATCTATCTTGTACTTAGATAGCTTCTCTAGCAGTTGTATTTCGTCTTCCAATCGTAGACCCCAGTGCATTAACAAAATATTCAAAATCCGTGGGACTCATCCGTGTAAAGTTTTTGTAATGCCCACTAATCGTTTGAGATTGTAACGCAGAAATTAAAAAATCACCGGTTCTTTCTTCATACAAAACATGACGCCACCATCTCCGAGGACGTTTATCTTCCAGTAAACTGTCTATTAAAATATATGCAGCACTAGCAACCAGAGGCGGAATCGACGTGGTGTTAATTTAGTGGAAAAGTTCGACGAACACTACGGATTTCAGTGATCCCGGGTTGCTTAAATGAGTCCGGCCAAAAGCGTTACATGTTGTGTTGCAGCCGTGAGTACCCGTCTTAAGAAGACACGTGCTTTCCAAGTTAATTCACGAAGATAACGTATTTACAGATGTTAAAATAATGTACCGTTTTGTAAATCAGTGAAATTATTTTGATAAATATATAACACTGCAAAAATAAGAGAAATATGCAAAACAACTATTTTTAGACTACAATGATAAAATTTTTCACTCTAAACAACCGTATTGTGAACATTCAGCTCAAAAATGCATACAAAATAAGTTATTGATCATGTATAGAAACAAACCTGACAATAGATTAATAACATAAACCTAAATTATGATTACTATAAGCGGCGTTTTTTCTATGTAGTAGCATGCCTCCGGATTGTTACTTTAGTAAAGTGATAAAATTACCCGATTGAAAACATTATCTATGATTCCGATAAGCGGCGAGCGCTGTAAGTAATTCACACGAAAATTTAAATTATTAATTTGGTTCTGAAGTCCAAAACTTTGAAGCATCGCCCTGAATTTATTGCTAAAGATACATCTAAAGTGCTAATAAGCAGTGCTGAGCGATACGAATTTTTGTGTATCGAATGTCGATACGCAATTTGTATCGATACGTATTGATATATCGAAATATCGATACGTACCGAAGTTTCGCTACGTATCGAAATATCGATACGTATCGGAATATCGATACGTATCGGAGTATCGATATGTATCGAAATATTGATACGTATCAAAATATCGATACGTATCGAGATATCATACCCAATACGTATCTAAATATCAATGTAGTAGTAATTTTTTTGAAATCTCAGCTAAAAATACACTTGTAATTTTAGAAAAAAAATTTTTAATTAAGGTCATTAGAAAGGCAAAGTCAAAAACTAATAATTTTTATCTAGACGATGACATTTTTATACGTTACAATAGTTTTCGTTTTTTTTGTTTATTATAAATGCGTTTTGAGACTAGAGGCCTGAGCGCACAATGTCAATAATATTAATTGAAAAGTAAAATTTAAAATTTTATAATTAAAGAATAATTGTTTAAAATATTGTTGGGTTTTGATTTTTGTTTTTTTTATAATAACTTTTATTAATTACCATAACATTTCAGGTAAACATGGATTCTTTAGGTATCGAAATATCGAAACGTATCGAAATATCGATGCATATCGAAATATCGATACGTATCGGAATATCGATACCTATCGGAATATCGATACGTATCGGAATAGCGATACGTATCGGAATAGCGATACGTATCGGAATAGCGATACGTATCGGTATTTCGATATTTCAATACGAGCTTGTGGTTTGTATCGGCGTATCGATACGTGTCGATATATCGATACAACGACCCAGCACTACTAATAAGCTTGTATATTTATATTTTATGTGCCTTTTGAGTAGTATAAAAATTTAAAAAAAATTAAATTAGCACATCTTCGTTGGCTTCCGGCTTGAAAAGAAAATTAAACAAAGTAAATGAAACAAACCACTCAACCGAATATAATTTTATAGAAACGGTTGCAGGATTTTATTCATTCTATACTTTGTTTGTAAACAGAAATTAAAGTGTACGAATTATTTTTGCAAACTCAGAGTTTTCAGAATCAAAGCAAATTAACTGGTAAAACATTGCTTTGCAAATATGCCGAAACTAATAGCGTGTGTAAGTAGCTTGCTTGTGCCGCCATCGTTTGCAATCTTTTAATAATCAAAAACGGTTTGAGCCTTTGCATTTAATTATTACCTTGTTTTCACTATCGCCATCTAACATGACCAAAAAGTCTGTTTCCATATAAAGTTATCTCATTGTCTAACTATAATGTATATAAACAAGGATTTCAAATAGTAAGCATAACGTCCAAGGCATACAAATTCTTTGTAGATTAATTACATTAAAAATAATAATCAACAGTCAATATATCAACATGCGATAGCAATTTAAGTTAGGCTACTAGTAATAAGAAGCAAATAATTTTAAACTTTGCGATATGATTTGCAAAACTGATTCGTGAAAAGCACCGTAGTGACAGCAAATAAATAAAATCCAAATTTAACTTGCCCAAAAGCAGAGCGGCTTTCAGAAAATATTTTCCTACTGGCTCCCCTGTAAAAGTAATCGTGTCAAACTGGTGACTCACGAACTCTACAACAGGCAGCGTTGCCAGTTTGGGCGATTTACCGCCAATTGGGCGAGTTTATAATTCATTTTGCGACTGAATTGGGCGACTTTAAATATTACTGTAGATACCTACGTATTAAATAACGTAAAATAAAAATCGTATCTTTTATTAGATGCACGGCACTGGATAGACGCTACGTCGAGCGCAGGCGCACTGCTTAGGGCGGTTAAGCTTGCTTAACCTTGACCTTAAGGCAGGTTTGAGGTTAGTGTCATTAGTCATAAACTAAAATATTCGTAATTTGTGGTTAGTGTTGAACTCTTTAGATTGATCTGTTAGTGTCATTGTTATGGGTAAATATAGCAAATACACAAGAAAGTTTAATGCATCATGGACAATGGAATCTTGGTCACAAAGTAAATTTAATAATACAATGTTTTAGCACAATAAGTTATTTAATAAAATAATTTTAGGTTGGTTGATGGAGTTGCCTGATCCTAACTCATCAAAAGAAGCTTTTTGCAAAGTTTGCAAATTGCATTTACGGGCACACAAAGCTGACCTAATTAAACACTGTCAAACTGGTATTCACAAGCAGAATTTTAAATCATTAACTCCTCAAGACCATGGACAATCAACATTAAATTCACATGTGATTGTAAAAATTTCAAATGACGAAAAGGAGAGGGACATCAAATTAGCGGTTTATGTAGCAATGCATTCTGCTATACAAAGTGTCGACCATTTGGGCGAATTAATAAATGATATTGGCAAGGCTTCGGGTTCAACTTCTCTTCTACAGAATATTAGACTTCGTCGTACAAAATGCACGAGTGAAATTGAACGCCCTTCCATATTATAATCCTTCCCTGTTGTAAATTTCATATAGCAACCAATAAAAAAATCTATTTGCTTCTATATGTTTTGTGTCTGGAATTTGAAACGGCTATTGCATATACAGAACATATAACAGTCAATTTGGAAATGCATATAGGACAAATTACGTTTCTATTTGGAAATTCACATACTGTATTTGCAGGAAAATTTAACCTCAAACTACTCAATTGACTTGACAATTTATTCTGGAGTATCTAAACTAACATTCAGTTACTACTTTATAAAATTAAATAACTTTAATTTACTTACTGCCAATTAATAAAACACAAAGTTTATAATATCGTTCGTCTTCATACTTCACTTTATATTTTTTGGATTAATTAATATTGTTTCATCAACGCTTATTAATGTCGCTTATAAAGACGGCGCTTTTTATATTGTCGGCGATAATTTTAACACACGCATACATTTTGGAGGTTATATCATATGATCAGCATGGCTATAAGAACAATTAGACGCCTGAGTGTTTAATTAATTCTAAAGGCATTTGTCAGGCATTTGCATATAGAAAATCAGTTTCGTATTCTTATTTGAAATTTTATAATTAATTTAATGGCTTCTATTGGTTTTCTTCACAAATAAAAGCATTCCTTAAAAGTGCCTATAGGTATATGAAGTAAATCCTAACTTCAAATCAAGCAAAAATATACAGACCACACAATTTAAATTTACAGCACGTAACAACATATTTTCTTATGTCATTTCTACTACTGTAACCATTCTTAATTTTGATATATTTTACCCGCATTCATACATTTCACTTTACTCACGTTAGGTTCTCTTTTTCCTTACTGTGTAATTATCCTATTCGTACAAATTTTGCTTATTTTTTTGTCTTGTATCAGTGTTTTGGCCTCTTGCCAACTTTTATTTTTCTTCCTCCTCCTTGGTCTTCTTCTTGTTTTTTTAGGCTTGATTTAGTTTGCCAGCTAATTTTGGTTTGTTTGTACGTATTTTTATTTATTTTTTCTTCTCTTTTTGTTATTTCCATGATTCTTCTTAGGTATTTCATTTTGCATGCTTTCTTGTTTTTTTGTGAGCGTCTAGCTTTCGCAATTGAATGTTAACATTGGTTTTTAAATTGTGTTGTGTACTGTTAGTTTTATCCTACTGTTTACTTCTTTTTTTTCTCTAAAAAATACATTGCTTAGTGCATAGTACATTTTATGGGCACATTCAATTCTATTATTTATTTCTGCTTCGTATTTTCCATTCTTTTGTATTGTAAAGCCCAAATATTTGAAACTGTATGTTCAATTTCTTTATTATTAAGATGAATTTTTGTTTGAGTATTGTTCATTCCTAATATCATTACTTTACTCTTATCTATGTGTATCTTAAGGTTGCGTTTTTGTAGTGCACTGTTCCATAGCTGCAAGTTGTCTTGTAAATCTTCCGTGTTTTAGCATAAACCATTAAGTCGTCTGCAAACACAATATATTATATATGGTTCAATATATCTGTAGCCCACTAGCCTAATCGTTATCTTCTTTTATTACGTCATCTAGTACGATATTGAATAATGTTGAGCTTAGGACTTCATCTTGTCTCATTCCTTCCTTCGTCGCAAATTTTTCTAACTCGAAGTTGTTTGTTTTAAGCTACTTTCACGTCTTTTTGTATAAGCTAGCTATATATATCTTTTCATAAATCCTTTTCTCTTAAGGCAATCCCAGATAATTATTTTCGGTATACTATCGAAAGCTTTTTTGAGGTCAATAAACGCTGTATATATGTCGTTTCCGTGGTATTTTTCAATCATTTGTTTTATTGTAAATATGTGGTCTTGTATTCTTCCACCTTTTCTAAAGCTACTTTGTGTATCTTCCATTCAAATTTCTATTTGAACCTTTAGTTTGTTGTTCAGCAGTCTCTCGTATACTTTGTATGTTTTACCCAGTAGCGTTAATTTTCTATACCGATTTTCTACTCTTTGCTTTCTTTTGCAATTTATTGATTGGTATTGTCAGTGGTTTTATTCTATTATTTCCTAGCAGTTTTAGCATTTCTGCATTTATACCATTATGTCTTGGAACGTTGCTTCTCTTAAGTTTATTTTTCTTCTCTTATTTCTTTTGCTTCAAATGCTTTTTCATTTTTTTCCATTGTTTTCTCCTTGTTCACTATTTCCTTCTACATTATCTAGTGTGTCTATTTCTACGTTTAGTAATTGCTTAAACTATTCTTTTTATCCCTGCATTATATCTTAATTTTTAGTTAACGTTTCTCTTTCCTTCGGATTGATATATTAAGATTTATTTTGTTTTCTTTTTTTTAACGTTTTCAATATTTTATAGAACAGCTTCTGGTTACCCGCACTATCTTTTTCCATATTTCCAACAAATTCTTCCCATGCTTTTTGTTTCGTGCTTTGCACCGATTCTTTAACTTGTAATTGCTGTGCTTTGTAGTCCGTATAGTTTTCACTGTTTTTATTCTTAGATATTTTTCCTTTTTTATTCCTTTAAACTTTACTTCTTCGTTTATCTCTGCATTTCACCTATGCATTTTCTTTTTGTTTTTGTTATCGTTTGTCTTTCCACATGTTATTTTAGCTGTGTTCACTATCGTTTTTTTAAGTTTTATCTTTAGTGATTCTATACTGTACTTTCTCATATTTCTTTTAATGTGCCTTTTCCTATTTTTTCAGTGTATGTATTTGCTACTTCAATTTCTTGCAATTTATATGTTCTTATTTTTATTTTCGTTTGTGAGTTTATTTTTGTTTTTTTTGTTTTTTTTAGTTTCCATTACTATCCTTGTTTTTGATACTATCAGGTAGTGATAACTATATATATTATGGCGCCCCTTCTTACTCTTGTGTTTTTATATCTTTTCTATATTGTTTATCGAATCGACGGACACGAGCAAATGCCACATCATCCGTTTTCATTTTTGCCGCTTAATTAAAATTATAAATATTGGGTAGAGTTCTAACAGGTATAATTTTGCTTAAGAAATTTTCTGCATTTCTAATAATTTTTTTTTGAATTTTGATATCTCGAATAGTTTCCGAGATATTTCTAAAAAACAAACCTTTTTTACTAAATCGTTTATAACTGTTGTACTATCTTTGAGCGAGGCTTGGGATGCACTTAATCGAATGACACCCAGATCATAATTTTCAAAGAAGGAGAACCCAAATTAAAAAAAAAATGACACTTGCTCACTAAACTAAACACTCCAACATTACTTTTTAATACAATTTTTTTAAGTCTACGTTTTGAAATAGGAATTTTGCTTCATGGTATGATCAACTTCCATTTGTTAGAATTATTTTAATATTAAAACATTTTTATAGTCTAAAAACGTTTAAAGTAATCTTTCTGATTTTTAAAAATAGTTTTAAAAACCAATTTGTTTTTACTCGCGTGCTTTTAAAAATCTTTAAAATGCAAGTTTGAATAAAAGACTACAAAATTAAAAATGTTTAAATGTATGATTATGATATTGTAATTAGTAAAAAAAAAATATTTTCGTCACGAGTTATGTAAAACTGACACATTCACGTTTAAACCACTTTAAAGCTTGCGCTTTATAGTAATATTAGCTTTAGATAGCATGAGATGTAACATGAGTCGGATTCGTATAATTTGAAAACTTTCATTGCTCATGCAGACGTTGTTTTAAATTACGTTACTAAAAACATGAAATATGTAATAACGGCAAATTTTAAATACTTTGTAAAATTAATAACGTAAACTATTAAAACCATCACAACTTGTATGAAACAATGCCGGTTCAATTCGATATACATTTTTACAATATATGAAATATTTACAATAACGATTTACAATGGTAGTACTCTTATAAAATAACATTAATTTTGATATTTTTATATAATAGTCTAAAAAATTCTATGTTATAAATCAGTCAGCTCATTTTTACTTTAAGCGGGTTTAAAATTCTCTTTTAAATCAAAATGTATTTTATGAGTAAACTATTCAAGCGGCAATCTTAGAAAATTGATCGATGTAAATCTGTCTTTTCATTGAAATGTTTGCGTAAAAAAATCAAAAGTACTCTCAATCTTTGTCATTTATACTTTAAGGATATTTAACCATAACATGTATTGGGTTTCTAATCAGTATATTTAAATACACATTTGGTCAAATTTAAATGGCAAACAAAAAAATATTTTACATATATTTGAAAATAATTTTTAATAATTATTTATTAAAAATATTTTGAGTTCAAGTTTTAACAGTTTAAAATAATAAATACGTTTTTTAAATTTGATTTGAAATTTTATACCTTTGTTCAAAATTGAAAAAACTTATAAAAATAAGAAACTTTCAGATACAATTAAAAATTAGGTTTCAAACAGATCTTTAAAATAAGAAAACAAGGACTAGAATAACAAATAAAGATAAGCAAAATAAATCAGTTATTTATTAAACTTGTGAAACTATAATAACGAATTGTATAATAACACAATTTAGAACATAAAGACAACATTCTCGGCTCTAAATTGTCATAATACTATTTTTTTATGCTGATTAAGGTATACAGTTCAATAAAAAAAACAATTTTATGAGATGGCATTAAATGCTAAACACGTTATCTTTAATAGAACGGTTCGCTTTCTAGTAATGAATTTCAAATTGTTACGATCAAATAAATAATCCCTTCTTATAGGAAGTAAGAAAAAAAGCAACTAGTTCAGTTAATTGCGACGTTTTGTGTTCGCAATGAACACTTCATCAGGCTCGCCCCACTGAGTCATAAAAAATTAATTAACAAATAAAACATTACATTAAGACACGAAATACAACACGCGTCATATCGTGAAATTTGACAAACGTACAAAAATTTGCAATTTTTTGGTACTGTACTAGTACCACTACGTCTATTTATGCTTTCACAACAACTATTTATTTTTTTACTAAGAGTACGTCGTGACATAAAATTTACATTGTAGTGAAGATCTAGAAGTAGTTATGTTTGTTATGAAACCTCCTGTATATTAATAGTTACCACAACGAGTATTTCGACTAAAAAAAGTATTGAGAATGGCTTCTGATGTAAAAGCACCATGTAGTTTTAGTTTAGTGAAAACTTTACCCCCGTTGCTAATCGCATTTTACGTAAATTGACACCGTAGGAACAAAAACATCTGCATGTGTTAATTGTGATAATAACTATACCTGTCGTACATATTTCACGTTCGAAAAATGTACAAATTACTCACAAATAAAAAAAAGAGTACTTAAGATCGTTCATGCAGATAGCTATCGGCATTGCTTATCGACAAACAATGAATCCTAGTTAAATGTGTCAAGCATCCAAGTGGTTTTCACTAATCTTAATGCAGGTGTGCCTCCAAGGTTCTTTGAACATCACACTAATTACAAATATGATTGTCTCGGAGGTGGTTTAATTGATCGAGAGCCTTTTTTTGTACGTGCTTCTAATTATAGCCTCTAGCGGAAGGTAATGAATTAATCAGAAATCTTTCTAAATTGGCCCAACACATAGTGGTATCATAAATTGCTATGACAATTACAAGAAATGCAACGTACATTGCAAAAATATGAGTCAAATGCTCACCCCAGGATGAATTTTACAAAAACAACGATGATTATACACCCATGCTTGTGAAATTTTAGAAGCGAAAACTCTGCCGCTTATGTTAAAACATATATGTAAAGTGTATCACAGACACCGAAAAAATAGTTTTAATTTGACATCTTTGTCCCTACTCCAATAACAAAAAGTGGGCGTACTAAAAATTAATTTTATACAAGAAGACAAACATTATACTAAAGCATTTTTAACATAACACTTTTAATAGTTACTTTATATGTAAACACTTATGAGACCGAGTTTCTTGTAGACTGTGGGAGTTCGTCATACCTCATCAATTTCGGACTCGAAGTAAGTTATTCTTACATATAAAATTAAATCCATTTATAGGACAATTAGTAGCAACCAATGGACACGGGCTAGAAATTAATGGGACGTTATTGGTTAAAGTGTTTTTTAGCGCTTTAGCTCATTCAGAAGTCGTTAAAAAACTGTCGTGTCCTGCTATTTTAGATAGAAATTGGCTGATTATTTAATATCTTGGCGTTTGTCGATATTACGTCAAAGCCAAAAATTGGTAGTAGAACCACATAATTTTCAAATAATAGGGAAGTTGACTAATAAATATCCGGAGGCATTCTCCAAAATCGATAATAAACTGTCAATAGATAAGTTTTTGGTTAACATTAATCTAAAAGTAGGAGAATCTTTTGTCTTTTATAAAGCTTATGATGTTCCTTATGCGCTTTGAAAGAAAGTTGCTAACGAATTGTAGCCATTGGGCTAATCCATCAGTGTGTGTTCCCAAAAAAAAAACTACGTCTTTGCGTAGATTTTAGAACCACTCTAAATCAAAAAATAAAAGTCGACGAATACCCTATACTACGTCCTGACAACGTTTCCAATAAATTTGTGGATTGTTAAGTCTTCTGTGGGTTGGACTAAACTAATACTTCCAATTATGTTTATAATTGCTTAGTCTAAGGATTGTCGTCAGCTCCAGCAATATTTCAAATGGTTCTTAATCTGATACTGCAGGGTATAGAGAAATGTAGTACTTACTTGGATGGTATACTAATCAGTGGCAATAATGTTGAAAGTTGTAAACAAATCTTAGATTAGTCCTGTCGCGTCTTGATGAATATAATGTCAAAATAAATGTTTTTAAAAGCAAATTTTACGTGAAGTTGTTTTAGTTTTTAGGCTTCGTCTTGTCGGATGAAGAAAAAAGTCCGTCAAAAACAAAAACTGATAAAATAGCGTCAGCTCCAACTCAAAACATAACTCAACTAAAATCTTATCTGTCTACAGTTAATTTTTATAGGAATTTTATTCCAATGTGTTCAGAGTTATTAGCACCACTCCATAATCTTTTAAAGAAAAGTGTTTTTTGGTTTTGGTCTCCGGAATTGCAAATAGACATTTAGAAAGAGCAAATCTATTGTGTCTGAGATAACATGTTAGAACCCGTAAACAAACCAGTAAATTCAATAGTACATCAAATCAAGTCGTAGATAGAGTTGATTGTCCGGTTGCGTTTGAATTCGCGTCATTCTTTGCGGCTCAACGAAGATATTGTCAGCTTTATAAAGAAGGTCTTGCGGTCGTCTTTTGAATGAATAAAGTTTTACAAGTATTTGTTAAGTCGATGTTTTAAGATTTATACCGATTATGAACTTTTAAGATCGCTATTATCAGAATGTAAAAAGATTCCCGTGATAGCATCGTCTTGCCTAATTGGTTGGTTCATAATTATGTCAGCAAATAATTATGAAAATATTTATAAAAAAAGCTGGTATATTTCTCAAGCAGATGTCATGTCGGGTTTCTCGTCAGAACAAATAGTAGACTGTAAATTTTATTTACCTATCGACACCACTCATTTCATATGAAGATGTGAGTAGACAAACCAAAGTAGATAATGTACTGTCAAAAATGGTAGTAAATAGCAGTCTATTAATAAATGGTTATGTAGAAAATGTTGTGCATTGTCACACAAGATAATTTGAGGTACGCCAAAGATAGTGAAGACATTTTCTTTAAGATATTTAACAACAGCGCAAGCAAGAATGATCGGTAAAGACAGTAAACTTTGTATCTTTAACATAACCTCGAAAATGTTCCCAACCAAACAAAACACCAAGACACTCTTTTTCAGTAACGGTATATTTTCTCTCAGCTTTAGTTAAGGTACGACTTGCATAAGCTACAGAATGTTCAAAACCATCTGCTTTTTGAAAAAGTACAGCACCTAGACCAACGTCAAAGGCATCTGTTTGAATGAAGAAAGGCTTAGAGAAATCCGGACTAGATAAGAGAGGAGCAGAAGTCAATAATTTCTTTAAAGTAGAAAAAGCTTGGTCGGCTTCAAAAGTCCAAACAATAGACTGTCCTTTGGGGTTACCATGCAAGAGAGCATTAATAGGGGCGCTGATAGTAGAGAAATCTATAATAAAACGACGATAATATTGTAACAAACCCATTACTCTACGAACTTCAGTAGTATTTTTAAGAACGGGAGCTTCTAAAATTGACTGAATCTTTTTAGGATCGGTACGCAAACCACCTTTATCGACTACAAAGCCAAAAAAGACAAGGGAATCACGCATAAAATTACACTTTTCAAAATTTACACATAAATTAGCTTCTTTAAGCTTTATGAAAACCAAATTAATAAATTCTAAATGTTTCTCAAAGGTAGGAGTGGCGATAATTATATCATCAAGATAGACGAAAACCTAGGGGTCAAGTTCTGGACCAAGTACTGCATCCATAAGTCTTTGCATTGGCTGAGCACTATTACACAAACCAAAAGGCATTCGTTTAAATTGAAAAAGACCTTTACCATAAACGGTAAACGCAGTCTTAGGACGAGAATCGAGATCAAGAGGAATTTGAAAGAAAGTTTGCTTTAAATCAATTGATGAAAGAAATTGACTATCACGAAGTTTATTTAAGATAGAGTCAATCCTAAGCAACGGATAGGAATCACAAACAGTTACTTTATTTAACTTACGTCCATCAAAGCACATACGATTAGAGTCATCCTTTTTCTTTACAAGTAAAACAGGAGAGTTCCAAGGACTATTAGATTTTTCGATAACACCTTGTTCTAGAAGACGATCTATTTCACTATTAAGATGAGTTTACAAGGCAGGAGAGAGAGGATATTGGCGTTGTTTAATTAGCATAGTATTACCAGTATCGATATAGTGAGAAGATAAATGCGTTTCAGGTAAAAAGGTATCAGGAGACAACGACTCAAATTTCTTAACAATATCTTCAAGTTTACTGATATTTTTAGGAACTTGATCAGAGAAATCTTTAACTTTATTTACACTACAAACCGAAACTTCTTTAGGTATAGAGAACGAAAAAGAAAGAAAATCCATAGATATATTAAACAAATGACAGAAATCCATTCTAAAATTAACGCTAGTAGAAATAGTAGGCACAACATAAAATTTCACATGTTTGGTGACATTATTAATACTAATAGGAATTTCAACAACATGAGATACTGTTTGAGGTTTTCCATCGGCAGTAGATATTAGAATAGAAGGATCGTTAAAAACTGTAGAGAAAGAAAAAACGACATGTAAAGCATCCTTACCTAAAACAGAGATATTTGCACCTGTGTTTAAAAGAGCTATATGTTCTTGATTATTCAAAAAAAAAATTAATGTAGGGACGATTGTCAATCGGCATAAAAACAAAGAGAGGAGATAATTTAGGTAAACTTTGTGAGGGAGAGTTACGATAAATCTTAGAAATAGTTTTTAACCAAGCAAACCATTCATTTTTAGAAAAGTAGGTTTTAGACAACTTTACTCTTTCTTTCGGATGGTACGGGAGATATTTTTGTTGAGATGACTTGAACTTTCGAGACACACTGCGCCAGACCCGTTCTTTTGGAAGAGAAACAGTTGGTTGACCTGCAGGAATTCCAGAAACCACATTACGTTTAGAAGAACAAGAAGTACACTTTGACTTAACACATTGGGAGTTCCACACCCATAACAAAAAATTTTCTTAGGTAATTTACAGTTAGAATAGATATGTGCATTATTTTGACAATTCCAACACGTAACGACAGACAAAGATAATTCCGGGGTTGAGTCAGTCATATTGATATCATCAGTATAGGCAAAGTCAGGAGCTAAGAGAACATTCACTTTCCTTGAAGGTGGCGGATGATATTTTTTAATTTGTTGGCTACTATTTTCCAACTTACGACAAATATCCAAGAGAATAAGAAACGTTGGAGTATCCTGTAAGACCAAATGTGAGATAAAGAAAGGATGAAGATTTCTTTTTACTATACGAAGTTGTTCTTCAACTGAGAGGGGTGTAGACAATCTGTTAAACATGCCTTGCATTATAGCAATGAAGATAGCAACACTCTCGTTTTCTCCTTGAGTACGCTGCTTAATTTCAGATAAAAGGTCGTCGTCATAAGAAAATGGAAGAAAAGCTTCTTTCAAAAGTTTCTCCAAATCTTGCCAGTTATTTACGGTATGTCAAACAGAACGATACCAGATAAGAGCTTGTTCTTCAAAAAGATCAACGGCAGAGTCGAGTAATTCTTGGAAAGAAATATTACGAGCTAAGCGTAATTCATAAAGTTTTTTTAAAAATTGGATTAAGCTACTTTTACTTGAAGAACCAGAAAACTTCAAATTTCATTTACAAACCGGCTTACTATACGAATGAGATACGGTAGTTTCTTTAATCGAGGTATTTTGTAATTGTGACTCAATGTCGGAGACACTATCCAAACGTAAAAAAAATTCGCCTTCCAAATCAACAAAAGATTCATTTAATTTAGCAACAATATTTTTTCTTTAATCATTTTCGACAATAATTCGAGAAATTTGGTCGGTAACATGAGATAATCGGTACTGCAAACGTTTAACTTCAGGACTTTCGAAATTTTCGAAGTTAAATCTTTCAAAGAATTAGATACTTCGGAGACATCTTGTTCAAAAGCATAGGTAGACACTAGAACCTTAGATTCATCACTAGATTCGCGATGCAGAATAGAACGCAACTGGCTACGACGTTGATCCTGAGTAGACCAAATGGTTTGTCCTCTGATAGAAATTTCGTAATTAATTCCTTCAGAAAGTAAGACATAGATAAGAGACATTTTAGGTAAAGATACGATATGAGATAACGAAAATCAATTCAGATATAGAAACGATATTTCTAATCTAGGCGTGTATTCAAGACAAAAGAAAAACAATTAGCACAAATTCGCAAACTAAATTGTTTATTTTCCATTTAAATATGTTATTCCCCACCAGGGATGCCAAAAATTGTAGCGCAAAACTCAGGTAGTTTAGATAAGCGAAGAGTGCGCTAACAAACGATGTAAGGAAATGAATTAAACAATTAGAAAAATTGTCAAAATTGGTCAATTAACTTCCGAAGTCAGGGATGCCAAATAGTTTGATTTTAAGACTAAACTATTAAAGTCTTATCTGCAATAAAAAGTTACACAGGAATAATTCATTGATTCAATCTCAAAAGATAGTTATAATCCTATATTCAAAAACAAAACAAAACAAAAATAATAAGGTAAAATTCAGTTAGATTACTTAAAACTAAGGATAGCAATTTTTATCATTTGATTAATTAAACTTAAAACTAAGAAAATACCGGTATTTCTTTACATATAGTAAGGAAAACAATTTTAAAATGAGTTAATTTAAATATTTACGGTAAGCCAATTTATTTTTTATATTAATTAGAGAATTTTAATATTTAGTATTTAATAAGTCGATGAATCAAAGTTTTTAATCGACGAAAGGTATGTAGATAGATATATGTAACTCACGCATATGGATCAAATTTCACGTTGATGTCATCCAACGGAATGCAGAGCTAAGGTTGGCGGATAGCCTTGGGAAATTTCCCATCAAGAATCGATGACCAATGTGTATTTTCTTCAAGAAAATCAATTTGGATAAATGGCATTTATTGTGTTATTCATATACCAAATCCACTCAAATGATAAAAATAATGATAATTTTATTAAAGATAAAATCGGTACATAAAAAAAGTTTGTATTATCAACACAGACTTTTTCAATAAAGATATTGTAGATATAAGGTAAAATAAAAGCTACATGGCTTCAAAATTAAGTACCACAAGCGTACTAATCAAAGACTCAGTACTAAATGAATTTCAAGGCGACCTCGCCCTAAAAAGTAGCGACTCCACAAAATAAAAGTAAAGGAAGGTTTACACGCAACATTTAGTTAAACTAATACAGATAATTTAAAATCAAATAATAACAGTAACGGAAACGTTACAACAAAACTCCGTCAATCAACTAAGATATGTTAGTGAGTGAGTTGACTCTAGGCGTATGTTAATTTTAAACGGCACATAGTCGCTACATCGACGATAATTAATAATCAGACTTGGATATCACTCGAGCCTTTAAATAAACAAAAAATGTTTTTTTACATGCATCGAATAGTAGTTTAACTTTATTTGTTTACTTAATTAGTTTGCAAAGTGATTCATGTTTCCCCTATTTACAATTTTGCCCCCTCTTTTTTTTACGTTTACATTGTATTACATTCTATTTATATTTAGTACATTTCATTTTTCCTCCTTTCCTCTTAGCTTTTTTTTCTTCTCTTTTTCCATACTTCTTCTCCACATCCTTTCCTTCTCTTTTTTCCAGCATGTATGTCCTAACTCTTCGTTCCCACACCTGAACCTTGCTATCATTTTTTTCTTATTGTTGCTTTTATTCCCCTTAACCTTCAGATATTCTGGCACCCCTTATATATATTATTTTCGAGAAGTAATTCGGTTCCTTCGTCTCAAAGAGTAAAAATAATCAAATAAAAAACAATGTAATAGCTAGCAATTCCTTACTAGTTTTCTATCATTATAAATTTTGTTTTAACAATGTAGTTTGTTGCTTTTTCTTTTTTTTACTTGCACCACACGACTTTGCCCTTATGTACGGCGCGGGTGTTGTAGAAACAACTAAACAAAAGTAAAGCGGCAGTGTTGCAAAATACTTGAAAAAGAATGTATATGAAATACGAAATGCAAAATACCCTTCATCAATAAGAATGTTTGTAATGCAATACGCAAAATACACGTTAAAAATGCATTTGAAATGCATGTAGTTGAAATACTACCCAAGTTCGGCATTTTTGTAAAATCGAAAAAAAAACAAGTAAAATGTGCTACTGTAACTATTAATCAATTTAAGCTATAGACTAAATTAATTGTACGTTATAAAATGTTTGGGAGTTAAAATTTGCTATTTTGCTCGCTGGGCAGGTAAAGTTTTAGTATTCTAAGGCATAAAATTAGCCAACTTACGTTTTAATCTATGTCGACCAGTTGACGTATTGCTTGATGCAGCAGTTTTCGAGATACTATTATTAAATCCTAATAAATTGGGAATATTTCTCTTTATCAAAAACTTTAATAACACTAGCATTAAATAAGTTGTTCAATAAAACGTAATTTTAGAAATTACTAAATAAAAGTTAAAAATAATTTGCTGAAATATGGTGATTCGTTCAGTAGAGTAATTACTTCAATTTTTGATTTTAATAGGCGATTTAAAATAAAGTGCGATAAATCAATTCTACATTTTAAGAAAAAAAAAATAAAATCAAAAACTAAAAAATGAACACAATCTGAGAATAAATTAATTTTACTAACAATGTAAAATCCACACATTAAGAATCTATTCAATTAGGAAATCATGTGCTTCGTCATTGCATAATTAAAGTAATTTAACCGCAAAATTACGCGTTGTATTTGACGCTTCAGTGAAAACGGTACATAGTACTCTTTAAATAGTATCTAGTCAAATTTACAATTCTATTTAGTATCGATTCTTTAGCTGATAATAATTTTATGTTTTTTTTTGCAGATGTATAAAAAATGTGTCGAAAATTATTAATTTAACAAAAAAAAATTCCTTAGCTACGTTAAAACGTTATAAACTAAACAACATATTTTTTAGCACTGAGATTAAAAAAAAGTATATTTACAGAATCAATCACAATTGCAATTACCAATCTTTTGCGATTTCCACATGAATGATTTATTAACTGGTTCAGATAATTTAAAGAGTATGATTCCATAAATTATATTGTGGATGTATTGAAGTAATGTGGTTATAGAACAACAATTTTGATAACAATTTATTACTGGTACATTTATAAAAATTTTAAGAATGTTCTTTAATTTTTTTTACTAACAATTTATATATTATAAAAAAAAATACAAAGTATAAAACTGAATAAATAAGTACGTCATTAAAACTTGATTTAAATAAATATGTTATTTAAGTCTACGTCATGTACTAAAATTTTATTATGATCTTTTCTACAAAAAAAGCATTAAAAAGCAACGAAACTGACAACGCGGAACATTAAAAAACGCAATAAGAAAAAAATACATAACTCGTTTAAAAATTTTAAGGAAGGGAGGAATTATACTAACAGAGTCGTAGTTGTTTGGGGGAGTGTAATTGTTTTTGTTTAAAGATAAGCCTAATTTTGGAGTGTTTTAGTGATAAATAAAACATAACAGAAAAGAAGAATAAGTTAATATTGTAAGACAGAAAGAGAGGTATAAGTTGGGAGCTAGAGGCATTTTGGCTTAAAATTATTTTGTACACTTTTTTGGAAAAAGTGGGGACCAAAAAATTAAATTACCATTACTAGAAATACGGGTTAGATTAAAACGAAGGAATCGTAGTGAAAAAAAGTAGTAGAAAAAACAAGGCAAAAGCAATGAGCAAAGTCTTCGCCATGGTACTGGGATCGTTGATCAGGTTAAATAAGAAGGCTCACTTGATTTGGTTTTACCGAGCTTTAAATTCATGATCCTCCAAGTCTTTCTGAGTTTATTTGATAATGAATTAATTTTTACATCATTATTTGTTTTCTTAAAATTATTTAATACGCTCAGGAAAAGCACTAGCTAAGCCCCGCGGCATGTGTAGGTTTCTCTTTTTTCCTGCAGCATCAAGATAATTAAAAACACCAGATCTACAAAGTAGGGACTTTAGCTTAACTTTTTTAAATGAAAATTAATGTAATAAAATATTACTGAAAGATTGAAAGTAATTATTAAATCTCATCTCATAGTCCTGGAAGTATTCAAAAATGAAAGATGGCTGGTGTTATTAGGAACTCAAATTAATTAAAATTTATTTGTGATGGAAACGTTGGTAAAAAAAAAGAATAGTTAAAATTGATCAGAAACTCTAGTAGAGATATGAAATGAAGATTTTGGCATGTTGTGGAAAAAATTGTCAAAACAAGTAGCGGTTGTAGGGATTAAAAGAAATTATGTAGATCTGTCTCAAGACTGCTAATAATCAGTCAGTCTACATGGAAATCGACTCACATAATAATAAGAATATTTTGCTCTGCTGCAGAGTGCATAATGTGTGCCAGAACATCCATAAAAGCGTCGCCGTTTTGACCGGGCAGCCTGTACATTTCTGAGATAAAAACTTGAGATTTTCTACATAGAATCAAATCTACATACTTTCTTTCAGAAAATACGTCAAAATTTGGCCTGAATGTGGCGATCAGTCCTTCTTTGGTTTAGGCTGCTACTCGACCACACTCATGTGTTTTTTTTACAAACAAAATTTCTTAATGTATACCCAAAAATGTTGATTTGATTTAGTTGGAATTCTTTTTGATGATGTTCAGTGAAGATTATCATTTAAAAAGCTTTTAAGAAGATCAAACTTACTGTTAAAACTTTCAATATTAATTGGTTTACAATAATTGCTTGTTTTTCATTTTGGACTAATTTTTAGTGTCATGTGTAGTAGGCAAAACATAATTATTGCAAAAATCTGTTTATATAATTGCAGAAACCATTATAAGAGACCAGTGGATAGCTGTGTCGTAATATTTAGATTTTTTAGCATTGTAATACTCTAATGCAGTTTTCACAACTACACAAATCAAATTGCCATTTATCTAACATTTTCATATTTTCTTACATGTGGATTAACTCGTACGTAGCTCAATTTCTACGAAGTGGCGTTTAGCCTCAAATTTATAACTATAGCAAAATGTTTTTTTATAGTTGTGGAAACTGCATTCGAGTATTCCAGTGCTGAAAACTCCAAATAAGACAAAACAGCTGTTCACTGCTCTCTAGTGAGCTTTTTCTTGAGCATCAAAGAAGCACATTCACCGGAAGTCAATAATTTAAAAAAAGACGTATTTTTGGAGATCAAAACCGAGCTTCTGTTACACGTCGCAGTGGACATCTTCATAACTTAGAATAAGCTAATTACGGTTTACAGGATTACTTATGATTAACAAAATTGATTTTGAAACATCCGGAGAAGAAGAAAAATAGAGAATTAATTATTATTCTTAAAAAATTCCCATTGTTTAATAGATTTCTCAAATTTTTTGATGTTAGTAGTAAGAAACGTTAGCTAAAACTTTTAGTGTCTTCAAACCAAATTTGATGATTTGTTTTTAGTAGGTGTTTTGCTATTGCTGACTTTATGTTTTTTAATAATAATATAAATTTTAGCAAACGCTAAATGGATTATTAATATAAAATTTATTATATTTATGTTTAAATTAGTATGTAAAATATTTATTTTTTAGTTAACATCAAAGATAAACGTTGCAAATTTTAGATTGGATTTTAGTGTTAAAAACACTTATAGAATGCTTGATTCAAAGGTTCATGTAACAAAACGATAAAATGCTCAGATGAAACAAATCTGGAACTTGCGCTAGTGCCCAATTTCACTTAATTTTTTGTATTTTTCGGATGCAGTGTTTATTAATATTAAACAAAATATGCTTTATGATTCATTTTATTTAAAAAAAATATAATAAGTGTTAATTTCACTCAGCAGTGCTAAAAAATAATTATAGTAATTGCAATATTAGATCCGCGCGAGCATCCGTCTTGTACGCTGCAAAAACGGTACAATATAGATGAAAATGGCACATAAACAATTTATTAAACACAAAATTTACTACAAAAAGTCCGCGGAAGTGTATAATTATATCTAATAATTTAAGAGTTACAGAATTTTAATGTAATGTAAAACATTTTCGTGCAACTTTGCACACTTGTATCTTCTAAACCAGGGGTGTCAAAGATACGGCCCGCGGGCCACGACCGGCCTTCAAAACATTTGAATCCGGCTCGCGTTGCTGAGGCCAACGAATCACAGCCGCCTGCTGTGATTAGTTAAAAATATACCAACAATAGTTAGAAATTAATGTTATTATGTTTTAAAATCTTGTAATTTTATATTTATATCTTATGAATATTATAATTAATTGATATAATTGAATATCCTCCATAGGTAAATAAACCATACGTTTCTAACCAATCACGGCAAACCCGAGCAATTTACTGTATTCTATGGCAACGCGTGGCAACGCCGCCGAACAGAAACGCCGATGCATCACTAGAGACGAACGACAGGACAGCGGTCAGCTTAGTCAGTAGCCAGACAAACGTTGATCACAAGAATATTTATTCTTGTGCGTTGATTGTGCTTGTTGTGTATAATTTATTCGAGTACGCGTTGCGTCTGTTGCAATGTCTTCTAATAAACAACGGAAAGTTGATAGCGAGTGTCGAGTTTTTCAAAGTAAGTGGGAACTGTCGTATTTTTTTATTGAATGGAAAGGCGAACCACTTTGCTTGATTTGTAATCAAACAATTACTGTTTGCGAAGAATTCAACTTCAAAAGACACTATGAAACCAATTATAAAGAGAAGTTTGATAAATTATCTGGCGAGATCAGGTTAGAAAAACTAGGATGTTTTAAAAGTAAATTGTACTAAAAATTGCAAAGAAGTCGAAACCTTTTAGTGACGGCGAATTCGTTCAGGAATGTATGTTAGATGTGGCTGACATTTCATTCCCATCCCAGAAACAATCTATTCAAGATATACCCCTGTCCAGAAATACAATTGCTGGCAGAGTAAATTAATTGGCGCATAATTTGCGGAATCGATAAAAACTTTTTCATTACTGAAGAACTATTGAAATGTGTACCTTTGAAGAATACTACTACAGCTCAAGATATTTACCAGACAATTGAGCAATTAATTCAAAATAATGAACTTGATTGGGGAAAATTAAGCAGTATTACGACTGACGGTACACCAGCCATAGTTGGAAAAAATGCCGGTGTTATAACGAAAATACGTAAGAAAATTTCAGATCAAGCTATACGTGAACACAAATTGGTGGGGATCCACTGTATGATTCATCAAGAGTTCTTGGCATCTAAAATACTTAAAATGGATCATGTTATAAAGCCAATAATTAAAATTATAAACTTTACTCGGAACGGAGGCCTAAATCACCGCCAATTTACACCATTTTTTAAAAGATCTTGATGAAGCACATTCTGATATTATATACTTCACAGAAGTTCGTTGGCTTAGTCGCGGTTCAATACTAAAACGATTTTTCGAATTGCGTGAACATATTGTTAATTTTATGGCTGAAAAGGGAAAACCAATTAATCATAGCGACGAATGATGGTTTGATTGCGCTTTTCTGGTGGATATGACGGAGCATTTCAATAACTTAAACGTTAAGCTAAGACAAAAAGATGATTGTCACGCAAATGTACTCAAATAGTATACAGGCGTTTAAGATAAAATTAAAGTTGGAGTACCAATTGCGAGATCAAGTACTTCACCACTTTCCTAGTATTCGACCATGTGGTACGTACAATGCAGAGAAACTAACAGAGTTTGCTACTCTTCTACTTGACCTTATAACGGAGTTTTAAGGTCATTTCGCAGATTTTCGCCAACTGTTTAATAATCCATTCACCTCTGAAGTTGCCAAAGCGCCAACAAAGATGCAAATGGAATTAATAGACTTGCAATGTGACACTGTTTTAAAAGACAAGTTCAACGAAGTTGATATTTTGACATTCTACTCAAAAGTCATGACAACTATCCCAACATAAACAAACACGCTGCTCGTATTTTATGTATCTTTGGAAGTTCCTATATATGTGAACAGATGTTTTCAACAATGAAAATCAATAAGTCCAAGCACCGTTTGAGACTGACAGATGAACATCTTCAAGCTATTCTTAAAATTATTACATCTGATTTGACACCAAACATCGACGACATAATGAAGCTGAAACGATGTGAAGTATCTGGGTCATTGAAATAGTTACTATACCAAACTTTTATGTATTATATAGATATAGAATCTATATAGATATAACTTTTTTTATTTTATGATATTTTATATATTTCGTTGAATAAAGATTTCGTATTGATATAAAAACAAACTTTTTTTAAGCCGGTCTCTCAAATTGAGTTTGACACCCCTGTTCTAAACTATTGAAGGTAATTGTACCCTTCCGCCGACTTTTTTTAAAGTAAATTTTGTCTTCTATAAAAATGTTTATGTGCAACTTTTCTCTGTTTCGCACCGTTTTAAGGTAATAGTTTATTGGTTATTTGAAGTTATTAAGCAAATCATTTCAATACAAAAATTGTGGCGTGTGTAATATTACGACACCGACAAAGCTACCCTTAGCCGCAAAAAAACCGCGGTGGTCACCAAAAGCAACTCGATCGAAACACACATGTTCTACTAAACTGATAAATTATGTTCAAATTTTAAAATGCGTAAACAAAATAATTTAATAAACCTGATTTCTAAAGTTTTATAATAAATACTATAATAATAATAATAATTTTTTTTTCGAGTGTACGTTTTGTATAAAGTTATTAGTTAGTGACAAATTGTTACGTGGTTGCCAACCTGCGTCCAGTCAAGACCCAACAAATCGCAATACGTGATCTTCAATTGGAGGATTAAACGCCATATAAAAAGGTCACAAATTAGTTAAATTTATTTGGATACGCGTTTGTAAGTTTTTTATTTGATTATTGTACAAAAGATGCAATGAACTGTGATACTGTCAAACGCGAAAAAATTGAGAATGATTATTTCAATTTAATTATATTTTGGTTGTTTTCAGTTCACATAACATTTACTTTGAATAGAGGTGCCTGTCCACCTGTTACACTTAACGGAGATATCTTGACACAGCAAACAACAGTGAAATACCTGGGTATGCATCTGGACAAACGGCTTACGTGGAGGGATCACATTAAGGCAAAGAGAAAACAAGCAAACAAAAAGTTCAGGGATATGCACTGGCTGCTGGGCAGGCAATCGACTCTCAGTTTGGAGAATAAGCTCCTGATATACAAATGCATTATAAAACTAGTATGGACATATGGTATACAACTCTGGGGATCAGCTAGTCACTCAAATATAGAAATACTACAGCGCTTCCAAAATAAAGCATTAAAAACTTTGACCAATGCCCCATGGTTCATAAGGAACACAGAAGTGCATGAATATCTGCAACTCCCTACAGTCAGAGAAGAAATAGAGAAGTCTTCTGATGCCTATAAGCAAAGACTTGAAAAACACATAAATAGTTTAGCCACAGAGCTCCTTAACACCAAGGACTCTATATTCCGCCTAAAAGGAATACGACTAGCCACCATCTAATCATCTAATAACAAGAAATGACACATCACAGGATGTGCATATCTAAAGCCACTTATATATAATAGAAGACACATCTGATTATAGCTCTTGGCTGATTGCAGATTGATAAAAGACAGAAAAAAAATTTTTTGGTTGTTTTTTTGTTGTAAACAAAGAGAGCAAATTTTATAGTTTTTTCTTCGTCTTTGGCAATTGACAGGTTGCTTATAAGATTAGTTTGACTTTTTTTACCCTGAAAGATTACGCTAAGAACACCTAAAGAATTTAATAAAAAAGCATGTCGATTATTTCGCGTCGCGAAATGTTTTTATTGCAAGTCCAATCTGCTTTAGATATAACAGAGAATCGTGAACGCGACAAACTGTTGAAAAAAATCCAATTTATAAACTGTGGATGTACATTTCTAAAGGTGAAATCTCCACTTTGCAATTTTTACGTCTGACAGGATGCGGCAACGTAGCTCGAATGGTGTCATTATCTTAAAAGCTGTTGAACTGTGAACCGCCATAAAACTCGGGTAAAATCCAGTAATCATTTAATTTTGTTGTTTTTTTTTAAATGCGCGTCAACTAATTAGAGTGTGGTGAAACAACCACGCGATGTAAATTGTATATTTAATCAGCGAATGATTTATTTAATCCAAGCGTATTCAATCAGAGTTAGGCCAAATTTCTGTAAGTTCTACTTTGGCTCTAAAATTGATTGTGTCTAAAGAAAATTTTACATTTATCCGAATGCTGTCAACCGTATCTAGGCAGAAAATGACAGACAGTGGACGTAAATCTCAATTTTTTGACCTTCTCTCCCATAACATGCTTGTCAGCGCAATATTATTATTTGAGCTTTGCGAAGGTGACTTTTTGCCTTGAAAATATTTTTTGTCAAATAAAGCTCGATGTTTTGAGATTTTGTTGCTTGTTTTGTGTTTCTTACCGTACATCACTTAGAAAAGAGAACCTAAGCACAGCCCAAATACTTATTTCTGTGCTTCTTTAGAAAAATTTTCTATAAAAGACGTACCCACCAGTTTACTATCCTTTCGCACTAAACTATTACATACTACTAAAGCTATAAATGGAAAACAACAGCCGGGAGTGTTTGGATTTAGAATTTTTAATACTAATTCACAATTTCCATTCTTCTTGGAGAGATAAAGGGCAAACAAATTGAACTACAAAAATGGAAAAAATTAGTGACGCCGGCCTATTTACATGCCATGATGTTATTACAAAAAATTTTCTATAAGTCATTGGTGTTGCTAATTCATCATCTTCCAGCGATGAAGAGGTTATGGAAAACAATTTTCAGGCATTTTACCATTTATATTACTGTATTTTACCCAAGGTTTATGGCGATTCACAGTTCTACAGCTTCTAAGATTATGACACAACTCGAGCTACGTTGCCACATCCTTTTAGATGTAAAAGTTGCAAAGCGGAAATTTCAGTTTTGGAAATGTGCATCCACAGTTTAAGAATTGAATTTTCTTCAACAGTTTGTCGCGTTCGCGATTCCTTGTCATATCTAAAAAAGACTTACAGCAGATTGGATTTGCAATAGAAACATTTTGCCACGCGAAATAATTGACATGCCTTTTTATTAAATTCTCTTTTTTTACCGATTCTACAATTTTTTCTCATATTAATATTAAACAAATGCGCTACTTACTATAAAAAAGCATTAAAAAGATAAATTTTACTTTAACACAAATCCTTTCTCTAGTCTTAACAGATTTATAACGCTAATAATGTTTACAATAGCTTCACTGTTGATACAATTTCAAAATTTAAAATTTACTCAAATTTTATTTTACATACTTTCGTCCTATGTTGATAACTTCACAGTGAAATCGTTTATGATTTAAACTAGTAATTACTGATAGTTTTTATTATAAAACTTTAAAATCAAGTTTATTAAATTATTTCGTTTCCGCATTTTAAAATTTGAACATAAATTATCGGCGTGTTTCGGTCGAGTTGTTTTTGGTGACTAACGCGGCTTTTTTCGCAGCTAACGGTAGCTTTGTCGGTGTCGTAATATTACACACGCCACAATTTTTGTATTGAAATTATTTGCTTAATAACTTAAAATAACCAATAAACTATTACCCTAAAACGGTGCAAGATAGAAAAAAGTTGCACATAAACATTTTTATAGAAGAAAAAATTTACTATAAAAAAGTCGGCGGAAGGGTACAATTACATTCAATAGTTTAGAAGATACAAGTGTGCAAAGTTGCACGAAAATGTCTCACATTACATTAAAATTCTGTAACTCTTAAACTATTAGTTATAATCAGACACTCTCGCAAACTTTTTTGTAGTAAATTTTGTGCTCAATAAATTGTTTATGTGCAATTTTCATTTATATTGTACCGTTTTTGCAGCGTACAAGGCGAAAGCTTGCGCTGATCTAATTCTGCAATTACTATAATTATTTTTCATTACTGCTGAGTGAAATTAAAACTTATTATATTTTTAAAACATAAAACAAATCATAAGGAATATCTTGTTTAATAATAATGGTAAACACTGCATCCGAAAAATACAAAAAATGAAGTGAAATTGGGCACCACCACAAGTTCCAGATTTGTTTCATCTGAGCGTTTCATCGTTTCGTTACACAAACCTTCGAATCAAGCATCCTATACGTGTTTTCAACACTAAAAACTAAAAAAGTATTTGTTACTGTGTAGTTTTTTCTTACTTGGAACACTTTATACAGTTTCTTATTCTTTAGTTCGTTGTTATAGATATATGTAGTTTTATTTTCAGGTATAAAATACAAAATGACAGAAAATCTATATTTTAATAAATTTGATTTAATTTTGTTTTGTTTTTATTTCGTCATCTGCTAAATTGAAACACATTTCCTATACAAAGACAAGTTCTTGCGTGGTATGCGTGGGATTAACAAAGTAATTGACAAGTGAGAACTCATATCTGTCCTAGCAACATAAAAGTAATCAATCACTTTTGTTCAAATCTATCACACGATGGTGATTTGTAACACTGTAGGCGTGCTTTACAAAAGCACCTTTCAAATTGTATCAGTATTTATGAGAATTGCGTATATGCACCGGAATACATTTGACAGGTCACTAACTATGCTTATAAAAATAACAAATTATATTAAACAATAAAAATACGTTACATACCTGTATTTATGCATTGTTCGCTCAGACAAAAGTTGCTATTTTTAGATAGTGCAGAAAATCCCAGAAGAATAATACCGGCAACCGAAACAAGAACCAGATTTATAAAGAGAAATATATATAGACAGCATTTTACAGAATCGTGGTTTATCCTGAAACAAAGGATGCATTTTAAAATAATATTAAAACAAACATTTTAAAAAAAGTTTTTTACTAAACATAATATTTATTTTTAAATTTAAAATCAGCTTTTTTCTTCAAAACGTACTTATTTGATTTACGTCATTAAATGAGCTTTTATTTGACATAAAGAAGTATTTTTGTTTAGATATTTCACAACAGTCGCTGAGATTTCGTATAAGACGTAATTTAATAAAAAGCTTCATACTAGTAGTTTTATTTAAGCAATGCAATACCAAACAAAATCTTTTATGTTTTATAATTAAAAAATGTTTGAACAAAATTTATTAAACATTAAATAAATTACAAAACGAAAGGTGTTCAGTTATGGTATACATTATATAACTTTTTTTAATTAAATGTACTTACTATAATGATTAGACTTACATAATAAGCTTTACTGCTTAGATTTCTTTGCAAATAGAGATTTTAGTTTAGTAAGCCGTTTTTATTTTTATCATCAACATTTCACAACTGGCCATTTTCATGTCATCTATCACATTACAGATATCGCGCTTGATTGATTTTACGAGTCTACTTTAACTGTATACCAGGCTTTGATGGTTATAAAATGCAGCATTTACAAAAATGTCATTGATTAAACTAATTATTGACTTTGTTTTTTTAATTTTAAGTTGCCCTACATACAGTTTTTTTAAATTATATAACTACTAGAACACTGCATAAAAAACAAAAAGTTTAATAAAACAATATTGAGAAAACCACAAAAAAAATATAATATTAACTGGAAAAATACAATTAGGGAAGACTGAATATGGTTGTTACACGTTGTTATGTTAAAAGCATTTTGGTATAGTTTGCGTGCTGTATGAATTTTGTCCCAAAACGTAAATGTCATTTTTACATATGGAAAAGTATTGTCTTTCACTTTCGTCAAACTAACTTTGATTTGTATGTGTTACCTATGCAATTTTTGTTGGGGTAAAAATTTAGTTTTATTTTATGAAGCGATTTAAGTTTCTTGTATTATCACATTGAATTCGGTTGTGTCTTTTTTTCGAGTAGATAAATTAGTAAGCGTTGTTTGGGGTCAAATTAAGGAGATATTTGTGAGTTGAACAAATAATCTGAAAGACTCAGTAGCACACCTGAGATGTTAATAGTAAAAGTCATTTGGAAGCTTGACCCATTCTGTTTATAATATCATTGGATGATTTACCAGCAATTTTCTTGTGATATCATTGTATATCTATTTTTACTACACAGCAATTTTAGAGTATGGTTTGGATATACCATTAGATAATCGCATGTTTAGAAAACTGTAGGTAACACTCTCTTTATTATCTATTAGTTTGTGTTGGTTTCGAACGTAAATACGAATGACCTAGACATATGTTGCCACGATTAATTTATGTAGAATTACTAGTTAAAATTATCACAAGTGCTTTTGCTGCAGATTGTGCAATCACAAGATTTGTATTGATTAATTTATTATTCTTCGTTGTTGTTAATTCTACGTGTATGAGATGTTGCATACTCTAAGATAATAGAATTATTTGTTTTTCCTTATTGATAATTTGTTATCATATAGTTTATAATACTGATTGTTGTTTTTTTATGAACGATTTTTTATTATATACTTCGTAATTAGTAGCGGTTTCTTTATTACGTCATTCGGACAATGACCCTCCAAAATCAATAAAAAATGTATTTTATTTACTTTAAAATTATAGAAAATTTGCGTATAAATCAAATTATTAGCGTTTGAATTTCAATTTTCATTGTAAGCGCAATAAATGCGAAAACTTACGAATTTACCCGAGGCTGTTGTGTTTTATAGTCCGTGTGTATTATATAATGTAGCCGAATCGTAAATGATAGTTATTGCAGTAAGAGTGAAACATGCATAATTCATTTTCATACGAATTAGAAAAAGACAACTAAATGCTTTCTTTGGTTGTCAGCCGGGTTCTATTTCGCATACTCAGTCAGTGTAATGCTTACATCATTTATTATTATCTCCGCAACGTTTGTTTGTAAAACAAAGACGCTGGAATGCACATTTCTTATCACATTTGCTAACTTTCACAAGTTAAAACAAAATTAATTGTACATATTACCGTATTACTATGTATGATTTATCAGATTGGATTTGTGGATGTGAAGAAAATAATAGATTTTATTGTTTTGTATGTTTACTATTTTCACACGATTCATTATGGTGTAAAAATTGTTTCTTTGAAAACTTATTTTTAGTAATAGACATATTTCCACCTCAAAACATAAAATAAAGATGAGACCGGGATTCGGACTGTCCAGAAACTAAATAACATTGTGGCACGCCGAGATTTTAAGCAAGTTGGGGTTATGACATCTAGTAAAAGATGAACCCTCTTTACATTGCCAACTGCAATATCTACTAGTGGAAACTGCATTCTACCTTTTCTCATTTTCCCCAAGGTTGATTTTTAAAAACGTATACGTTTAAAGAAAAAAGAACATTTCTTAACTTTTATGCAGTTTTTTGTTGACCATGCCAAAAATTTAAAGAATAATTACAATTTCCATTTTTTAAACGATGCATTAAGTTATGTTAAAGATAACGGTGTAATATTGCTGACGTTCTCTTTTGATTGCACTTATCATTTTCAGCCACTAGACGAAACCATTAATTAAATATTTTAATTCTTTTTGCGATGCTTGGATGGCAAATCATTCTGAATCTACAATGACCATATATAACATACCAAAAATAGTTTCATCTGCGTGTTTTTTGGCTTTCACTTCTTCAAACATACTCTCTCAAGGAGAGACTAGGACCAAGCCTAAAAAGTCTGAGTGTTTAACTACGACGCGGTCTAAGCCAAAAGTTGCTTATAATCATAAATAAAATAACCGCAAAAGCTTAATATTTTATATACTGTCTGAATTTAGAAGTTGTGGAATTTTTCCCATTAACAAAGACATTTTTGAAAACCATGAGTTTTTGGTCCGTTTTGTGACAGACCGTGTAAATCCGAATAATTTGGGAGATCTGCTTTCAATTGCAAATATGTTAAATATTTATTACCGATACACAAGAAAAGTTGTTGATTGAAGAATAGAAAGCAAGCAAAAAACAAAAAAAAACCAAACGAAATTTATTTTTAAAAAAATTTAAAATCCTAACCAAACAAAGAAAATTCATTATAAAGAAGTAGGAGAGAGCAAAGATGAAGCAGATTGTTCCTGTATTGTGCATTTAGATGCATTTTTAAACAGCAAATTTAAGGAAAAGTTGGTGCAGTGTATCGAATGCAAAAATTGAGGTTGAAATCCGGACACTGATAATTTTGAAAGTGATGATCTATTTTTGTTTATTATTTCTGTTTGGTACAACTAAAGTAGATGTGACAATTAACTCCGCGGTCTGTGACAACTAACCCGGCGACAGGACAGGCTATCACAGTTGTGCTAAATTTTCTTTTATTCCAGGAAATTTATTTCTAGTTGCTTTAGAGCAATCAAAATTCAGATTTATAATACCAAATAGCAGACCTACAACATATAACCTAGAAAATTTCGTTTTGCCTAAAAAAAAATTTGTAAAAATTAAAAAACAAAAGGTATGACAACTATTAGGTTTTGAAAATTTTGTTTTTAAACAGTTTTTTAGAATTTTCCAGTTTATATACTATGATAAATTGAGCTTATACAAGCTTGAGAAGAAACAGTTTAAAAACAATTGTACGATAGATTATTATGAATGCTAGTTTTACAAAAAAATTATTTTATTGACAGTGATTATAAGTCCAAGTACAAAATAAAGTTGTCAAACGTTTCATATTTTTCAATTTTAACATTAAATAAAAAATGAAAGTATATAATAGATTAATTGTGATTTAAATCCTTACATTAAAAACACAAATTAAATTATTTACACGTAATATAAAGCTTATATTTCTAATTTTATATTGACCAGGCCAGGTTCTCCAGAGAGTAAAACTCTAGCCTAAATAGCCACTTCCTAACTTCAGTACTGATTAATTGTGTAGGAAGCGTTCTAATAGTGGCAAAAATAAAATGATTAAATTTTATTGCTAAGTAGAAGCAGTTTTTTTTTTAAAATTTAGAGATGATAAAGGATGAGCACTCTAGATTTATGTTTTGTGTTGTGCTGGTGCTCATGGCGGGAGAGGTTGAACGTGTGAGGCATGTTTCTCATAAACATGAGACATTCAACTACTTAAAGAACTGAAGCTGTTAGGAATTCTATGTCCCTAAACTTACCTTTACAAGAACAACCAGGAGGATGCTCCAACAAGACTCTCAACGCAATTTTCTGGTACTGAATGACTTTTAATAGAACAGATAAGAAACCCTAGAATACTATGCTATACCTCAGTCTAGAAACAAACAAGGCATGATACAGTGTGAGTACAGTCATTCTTCTAAGAACAAATGACACGGATTTGAGTTTTGGGGCCAGTCCGACCACGTGCTACTTTCAGGATAAAGAACTAACTCCAAGGATTTTAACGCCGAAGTAAACAGGAATAACTTGGAAAGATCTAAGTGAGAGAAATTTTTGAGAATTATCAGACGTGAGTTTGGGGTCAAACAGGTTTTGTCGCAGTTTATCTATAACTTGTTGTGTCTGGTGTAAGCAAGAACCTTTTTACACAGCAGTTCCAATTTAATAGTAAGATCGTTCGCATAGAGAACTGAAAGATATCATGAGACTCTACAAAAATTAGAAGACTGTTGAAAGGCCAGTTATCTAAGTTTGTTTTATTTATTTTGTTTTTTTAGGATCATTTGAGTTATTTCGCATTAAGTTATTGAAGTTATTTCACGTTTTTAAATTTATCTTAAGTGTAAATTGTAATATATTAAGTACATATTTAGTACTATGCACTTGATTCACCTAAGTGAATATTATTGTCATACGTTTCAATTACATTTTATAATTTATTAGTTCCGTCAGTATACTCAGATTGCTATATGATTTACTGTTTCCGACAATTCTTATTTAGTTTCTAAGATTAAAAGATTTGATGTTATGTTCATTTATTTATGCCAATAATTACAGCTTTTTGTTTGATATTTCTTTAAAATATTCTTGTACTTAATGTTAGACGTTTTACTATTGACAGGTAATAATCCTCTTAAATTCTTTTGAGCATTAATTTAGCCGGAAAAGGTATGCCTAGACTAATTGGAGTCTATGTCTCTATTATCGTAATGTGCCTTTTTCAATAGTTTTTTAAATGTTTGTATGTGTCGTTCAATAAACCTTGAGCATACTTTAGCGATTATATTTGATAGGTAATTTTCCACGAATTTAAAAATCTTTGAAAAACTGCATTAACAAATTGTGGTCCATTATCAGAGTATAAAATTTCGGGTTTACCTAACCGCGAAAAATCTTTTTGAAGCTTTCAATTACTTGGCTACTTGTTGTATTATTTTTAAAACACCCTACTTCAGGATATTTAGAGTAATTATCCACCACAATCAAGTAATCATTTCCTTTAAATTTAAAAAATCTGCTGAAATAGGTACGCATGGACCATTTGGTCATATTTATTAATTCAAAATTAAAGTTTGGCCAATAAGCAATTTCTCTTGCCTTTAACACTAGAACGTGAGCGTTTGGTTTTATCTGTTATTTGCGCACCGTTTATAATACAGATATATGCTTTTGTGACATTTCCAAAAACATGTATTTAATGTTATTAAACAGAGTCTATCGATATTTCTTTCTGTAGTTAGTAGATATTATCACATATACCTAGAACGGCCGGGAACGGCCAGAATGACCGTATCTAAAAACTTGTCTACAAAAAATATTTATTCTGGAGAGAGAATTGTTTAGTCTAGCAAGTACATTATAACCTTACTCCCACTACATTATAAGACGGAAAGCATGTTCAGTCACCTGCAAGTGTTTCAGTGTTGAGTTATGATTTAGAGTGCGTAATAGTTATAAAATATAAGTATGTCTCGTCGTGGTCTTACTGACAAGGAGCTCCTGGAAGCGCTTTAACAAATATTGAAGGATAAATCGGATGGCGAAGAATTATTTGACTGTAGCGAGGAGGATTATGTTCCTAGTTGTCAAGAAAGAAGTAGTGATAATTCCCATTCATTTTACAAAGAAGTGGAAGGGTTGCAATCAGGTAATTACTTTGCAACAATAAATTCGCTATAATGTTTCTGTACGAGTAATATAATACCATGAACTTGTTTATAGAGCCGTCTACTAGTTTCAAAGAGAAATTAACAAAAACAAAAAAAACAAAAGCAAGTACACCAGGCGGAAAACGAAACGGTTATACACAATAGGATTGGTGAAACTTCTGCAACAAATAAAAATTATGTATCAAAGGATGGCACGATATGGAATATTCTTCAGTTTGGAGAGAATACTGCAGGTCGCTTGCAACAGCAGAATATTTTACGGGAGAAATCTGGTCCAACACCATATGCAAAACGAAACATTGATGACAAGGTAATTAGTGCTTGGCAAATTCTTATTGATTAACAGATACTTCGACACATTCAGAGATGTACTGAAGCTGAAGGTCATAGACAATTACAAAACAACAATTGGTCTATGACTAACGGTGAAATTAAAGCATTTATAGCAATTATTTATGCTCGAGGTGCATATGGCGCTAATACACTTTTGGTGGAAAGTTTATGGTCTCAAACGTGGGGGACGGCGTTTTTTCTCAAGTAATGTCTTGTAATAGATTCAAAAAGATTACGAGATATTTGCGTTTTGACCTAAAAACTCAGAATCAAAAGACTTTAAATTGACAAATTCGCACTAGCCTCGCAGATATGGAAACTATTTGTTGAAAAATGCATCCTTTCTTATACAACTGGATCAAACTTGACAGTAGACAAGCAATTGTTCTCCACTAAAGCTCGGTGTAGATTCACCTAATATATGTCTAATAAGCCAGGCAAATTTGGCATCAAGTTTTGGATGGCTGCGGATATTCAATCAAAATACTTCTTAAATGGTTTTCCATATTTAGGTAAGGAGGAAACTAGTCCAGTGGGTGAGTCTTTATCCGAAACCGTTGTGCTGCGCCTATTAGAACCTTTCCTCAATAAGGGAAGAAATGTAACAACGGACAATTTTTTTACCTCATTATCAATTGCTGAAACTTGCGAACAAAAGGGACAAGCATAGTTGGAACAATAAATCGCAATAGGAAGGAAATTTCACCTTTTGCGAAAAATAACAAGTCTTCATTGTATACAACCACCATTCTGAAACATGATACATATACGTTGACTGTATACCAGGGAAAGATCAACAAAATGGTGTTATTGCTAAGTTCAATGCATCCTACAGCAGATATAGGAACTGGTCCTAAAAAACTTCCAGAGACCGTCAAATTTTATAACAATACATAGTATGGTGTGGATGTAGTGAATCAAATAGCCAGAAAATACAACACCAAAGCTGTATGTCGACGCTGGCCTACACAAGTTTTATATAGCGTGCTGGACCTTGCTGCTATAAATGCATGCATTTTGTACAATTTGGTAACAGGTAAAAAACTAAAACGCAGAGATTGTATTCTTCAGGTAGCAAAAGAGCTTAGCGATGAATACATAACTAAAACCAATACAGCATTGACAGCAAATGTTAACCGGAAACGAGGCCACTGCGTGACAACAAAATGTGGAAATAAAACAATGAATTTTTGCAAGCAGTGCCAGAAGGCTGTATGTGGAAAATGTACCGCAAAAACTGAAGTAACGTGTATAAAGTGTGCTGACAATCTCTAATTACCAAGTTTTTGAAAATGTATGACATTATAAATTAATGTGATAAATATAGATTTGGTTATTATTTGTGTTTGATTGCGTTACTTACGGACACAACTGAAGTAAAGATGCCGGTCAAATTGACATCGCACGGCCGTTCTAGGTATCTAGATGGGGTCGAATTTTTTAATGTGCATTTTTGTTTCTTCAGCTGCTCTGCATATTTCTATTGCCCTTTTTTAATTTAATTTAATTTCTGTTATTAACCGATCCTTAACTTTAGAATTGTAAATTCCGCATACAATTCTGTTCTTGACGAGGTCATATTTTATAACGTTAAATTCGCAATATGATGCAATCTTGTAAAATTACCCAAGCTCCCACAACCCTCGTTCGAATCATTACCACAAGGAAAGCTACGCTTGACTTCCTTTTAGTTAAAGGTGTCTCCATGTTTTGACGTTACTACCCTTGCGAACCCTCGAATATTTCTGACCCGATTCCCAAATATTGCACGATATGTACCAAAGTTGGCCTCCTGTCCTCTGATTGTCCTACTAAAGTAATCATTTGTCCTAAATGTGGTCAAAATCATAGCTCCCACGCCTGCACGATATCCGACCCCAAATGTAACAATTGTGGTGGTGCTCATCCCACGTATTCTTTTGCTTTCGCTGTTCGTAAAACTACCCCAGAGAATCCCAAAGCCATCGCAGAACCCAAACCTATTGATTCCACCTCCGGGTCCTCTCTAGTTTCCGACGATGAGTCCGAACAAAACGTCAAAATAAAAACCTTCTTAAAAACTCTTACGCTATCACTAATGTACCTTTTTACTGAACGCCGTAACGCCATCATCATTGCCATTAACAAAGCTTCCGCCACCATTTTTGGCCGTAAGGTCTACATGTCTTTTGCACAGAATGCCGTTGCCAACAGTTTGTATCTACGCCATTTCGTCTACCTAACCATTTACAGAACCTCGAATGCGTTGCTGCCACTGTCCATTTTTCAAACCAGTCCGTAGTATTCTTCAGCTACTATAATCCTCCAAATGAAACGCTTTCAAACAACTTTTTAAATTTTGTTTTTAGTATTCCGAATGGAGTATTGTTGGGAGATCTTAACTCAAGTCACACCCAATTTGGTGATTCTACAACCAACCAAAACGGTGTCGCACTTTCAAACTACCTACTTCGTTACCCACTCTGGCGCGCGAAAAACACAAATGCTACATTCTTTGGCCACCAGAGTACATCGATTGTAGACCGTATAATCTGTTCCGAACCTTTAATAGAATTCTTCGCTCAAAACTGCGTTATAGATACATTTATCACGTCGGATCACGTACCCCTACTTGTCAAAACTACATTTAATTCTCCTCCACTAGCCTCACTCACCCGTTTGATTATTAAAAATTTTAAAAAGGCAAATTGGAACGAATTTACCGGCCACATCACTCGTCATATTTCATTTTACCACGATCTGACCACGCCATCCAATATCGATTGTAGTATTAATGAACTTGCCTCAATTATTTCAAACGCCGTGGAAATCGCAGTCCCCACAAAAACTATGAAGATCTTACGCAAACCTTTACCCTCGCATATCATAAATCTAATTCGCGAAAAAAGACGAATATTTTGTCGTTTTCTTAAAACTAGAGACCCAGCACTCAAAACCGTATCCAACAGGCTGAACTCATTTATCAGACGCAAAACCATACGAATTACTGAAGAAAACTGGATTAAAGTTATCTCCAACCTTGATTACCGTAATGAAAAACTATCTTAGAACAAATTAAATTCCCTAACAAAACGAAAAACTTCATTGATTTTCCATCTAATTAATTCCGAGGGAAACTTTGTCACCTTGCCTTAAGATAAAGCCGACTTATTTACCCAACATTTACGCTCAGCTACCGTACCCCCAGCTCATCCCAATTTCGACGATCCGTTTAAAATTAAAACCAAACAAATTGTCAATGAGTTTGCAAACTCTCCTAACACGGTATTAACTCTCGAACACGGTCATCTATTCCTTCACCCTATAACACCTAAATTAATTACAAATATTTTCAAATTTGGCAAAAACTTAGCAACAGGACAAGATGGTCTGAACAGATTAATACTGCAAAAACTCCTTCCAGTAGTCCTTCTTTTCTTATGCAATATCTACAATAGATGTCTAGTTTTATCTTATTTTCCAATCCCATGGAAATCGGCATCTACAATCATGATTCCGAAACCCTACTCACACCCTACAAACGTCGCATCATATCGACCTATATCGCTGCTGTCTTGCGTCGATAAGTGTTTTGAACGCGTGCTGACAGACAGACTCAGAGATTGGGTCGAATCCAATTTCCAATTTGGATTTAGACCTAAAAATGTACACAAGATTTGCTCCTCAAGCTTCATACTGATACAACAAAAGTGCTAAATCTCGGCAACAGCACTGTCGCGATACTTCTCGACATTAAACAAGCTTTTGATCGCGCATAGTACGAAGGATTAATTTACAAATTGCGCCTCATGAAAATCCCTGATTGCTTCGTCCGACTTGCTCTCTCATACCTAACTAATAGGGCTATGAGGGTAAAAGTTGGATCGAAGTTTTCTCACACCTTCACAACCCTAGCTGGAGTTCCACAAGGATCAGTCTTTGCCCCATTATTATACTCGGCAGATACATCCAAACCCACTCACGAAGATGTTAATGTTTCGTTGTTTGAGGACGACCTGGGTGTCTTGTCGCAGCACCGCGACGGCGAACGCTCTAATGCAAGCCCAATTAAATAAATTTTCCGAATGGACAAACAAATAGAGATTTACTCTAAATCCCACGAAAACGCAATCTATTTTATTTCGTCACCCCAATTTCAATCTTAAACCACAGCAAGCGCATCGTCACGTCTTTTTATCTCTATTAAACGAACGCATCAACCTTCAAGATCAAAAACAACATGCAGCCAACTCCAACTACTACATTTATATTTTTCAACATTTAAGTAATTACACATACTACCACTCAAGGACACATCCCAAGGTTCTTATGGTCTCTCTTGGAAACGGATTCCATAAGCTTTCGTGTAAATACTGTTGCCATAACTGCAAACACATCACACATAAACATTAGATCTTAGTTTTACATGTTATTATATCAACGTATCTTATGCACCAACACTGTAAATTTTTTTGGTTTTTTTTTCTTTTTTTTCTAACTGTTACTAATAAAACAACCACAATTAATTTCGCTAGCAATAACTGAAGAGGAGTAAACTCCTGAACAGTTAATAAGAAATAATAGTAATCTAAAGGTAAAATGTATCTATAAATATTGAATAAGCATATTTTGATTGATTGATTGATTGATAAATCCAATAAAAACTCATTGAACTTTTTAGTGGCGTCCTGAACACGCGTATTAAATTTACGCTTTTCTAACCTAATATTTTTCTTAGGTAGAAATTATTCATCCAATTTATCCATTATTATCTTAGGATCACTTTTTTCCTCGATTGTCAAGTCAAAGGTATTAAATATTTCCTTTAGATTCTAACCAATGCAATGGAGGATAACCGCAGCTTGTATATTTTTGTGCTTTTACACTTACTTGCAACCATATATAATTCCATATTTTCCGTAAATTTCTTTCAAACTTAACTTTTGATTCCCTTTCAAGAACATACTTTTCGGTTGCTTTAAAAACTCGATTTCTGTTTTTCTCGTTTTACCTTTTATTTACTTTTTCAAAACGCTGCGCCATGTTATGTATCGAATACATTTATTTAATAAAAATGCAAAAATTTGTGTGAAAGAGTACCTTCTCTAAAATTTATAATTTTTAAATAATTCATAGAAAACAATATAAGAAGCTTTTCCTCTAAAGCGAATTAAAACATTCCTAAGAAATTCAATGTGTGAGGTTAGATTAAAAACTATTTGGCGTTTTACCTAAAACAAATTCAATGAGAGAGGCTCAATTTTAAAGTCTTTGATACTCAAGAAATCTTTTAATTTTATTGATGCGTCTGTTTTTAATTTGTTTTAGAAGGATCATTATTTAATTTTATTTAATTTATGTAATTATACAATATTTAGTTTATTGTTGTTATATTTTAATTAAGCTGTTAAAAATAGATTAACACAGTAGTTATATTGCAGTGGCTCTACTTACAGTATTTTGTAAAAATAAATGAAAACGTACTTAGTTTTTTGTGAGTATGCTATTCGCAAAACATAAATAACTCACGTATTTGTTGTTTTATTTAAATGCGACGAGACGGTAGTGTTTCTAGCATTTCAATTAAAAATGGACATGTTCTTTTTGTGTGTACAATGAAATGTGTAGAAGACAGAGTGCGCCGTTTTAATGATTTTAATCAAATTGTCTCTAATTTACAATAGTATTATCTAATTAGTTACATTACCCTTATTCCTTTAAACTTGTACCATTCTCTAACGTTTTCCACTTTGTCACATACTCTCTAAAACAACATTTACTACCCTATAAAGATATCTGAGATTTTAGATGCTGTTACTATATCAAGTTAATGTATATTAAATTAATCAACATTAAAATATACACTAGAAGTGCGTCAAATTAAATTATTTCTACGCTCACTGGTTTTGTTCTATAAACAAGCCATGATCTATACGAAAATGACTAATGCGTAACTTCACAACCTAAATGATGAAAAATCGATCGTGTGCGACTAAAAAGAAAAACTAAAAATAAAACCGAAACGTAACAATGATTAATTTAAACGCTTTACACATCGTTAAGATAAGAGAAAAATAAATCCCGATTCAACTTTGAATAGGATTTGGTAGTTATTGTTTTCTAAACGCATTACGGATGCTGTATTTTTTGACTGCAACAAATGCCAACAAGGAAACAATTGGTTTACTTTAAAAAGCAAACGTATAAAACAAATAATGCACAGACGAAATTCTCTTGAGACTTTGAATGTTCGCACATAACGAACGTTTCTTTAATCGCCTACACTCCGAATGGTATAAAATAATTTGAAATGGAGATTCTATTTTTTTCTTAATATGTATTGGTTTATAGATTTATCAAACGTATTTATCAATTTTTTAAAATTTAGTTAGGTTTAAAAGTGTGTATAAGCTCTGACATTTTCTGATACAACTTAAAATAAATATGATTTAATTTTATTAACTTTAACAGTGCAAATAAAAATTATATTAGTTTTTACAGAGTTTTGTAATTGTAACAAGCCTAAAACGATACTCAACTTTTTGACAATTTCGGTTGTAACGATAAGAATTTGAATACTGAGATCAAGAGCTTGTTAAACATGACAATGTTTATTAAAATTGGTATAAAGAAAAGTACTTTTGTCACTAGTCTAGACGAGCAGTGACTGATGTCTACAACAATGCGATGTCGACTACTCAGATTTGCAATCTTTTTTGTTGATTAACTTTGGTAAAAATTTTAAACTTGTGAATAGTATTGTATATAAATCAGCTTCGAATACAGAAAAAGCTTATCAGTAAAATTATCTTTATAAACGTAGTAGTTAATGCAACCAAGTAGATAAAAAACACTATTAGAATTAACATAGTTTTTTATATGTTAACTATCTGTAAGAGTTATTGCTTTTGTTATAAAACTTAAATTTGAACTAACATAATTCAAGATTGCCTGTAAGATCAAGTGCAGTAAAAATTTGTCTAAACTTGGAAATTTTGGTATTGTACTAAGGTTAATTTATGCACGTTTAGAAAAGTAGTGAATTACGACCATTGCACTATAACAACTTATAAATAAATTTTGATTTCAAAGCAGCAACAAAGTTTAACTAAAAGTGCATGTACAAGAAAAATCCCTGAATTGATTATGACTAGATAAATATGTTAATAAAATTGACAGATATCGCAAATCTTGCAATTATCGGAAGGTGAAAACAAACACAATATTACCTACGTAATATAATGAACAAGGTTTATTACAACTTTCAAAAATAAGAATGGATACATGAATAATTAAAAAAAATAACTAGTATTCTAGGTACATATTAAACGAGAATATGGTCGTATGATAATTCACCAATTATTTGAATTTTTAACATTTGTCCATGAAATGCCTGAGAATGGTTTCCCATAATATCTTTGCTGAAAGATGATGAATCAGCAACACCAATGACTTATAGAGAATTTTCTGTCATAAAAAATTATGAGCAAGACCGTTCATTATCAAGAATTGCTGCGCGCTGATAAAACATAGCTTCCAGTGACATATCTAAAGAGAAACCCGATTGCGTTATCCTAAATCCATGCACTTGAACAAACATGATGGCATGTAAATAGACCGGCGTCACTAATTTTTTCTATTTTTGTAGTTCAATTTGTTTGCCCTTTATCTCTCCAAGAGGAACCGAAATTGTGCTCGGCAAGTAATAGTTTAGTGCGAAATGATTGCAAACTGGAGGGTACATCTTTTAAAGAAAATCTTTCTAGAGAAGAACAAAAATGGGTATTTGGGCTGTGTTGGTAACGCTTAGCTTTTCTTTTCCAAGTGATGTACGGTAAGAAACACAAAGCAAACAACAAAATCTGAAAAACATCAAACTTTATTTTTAAGGGAAAAAGTCACGCTCAAAAAATAATATTGCGCGCACAAACATGTTATGCGAGGAACGGTCGAATAATTGTGATTCACGTCCACTGACTCATTTTCTGCTGGCTTAGATAAGTTTGAAAGCATTCGGATAAATGTAAAATTTTCTCTAGACACAAAAAATTTTAGAGTCAAAGTAGAACTTTCAGAAATTTAGTCAGACTTTGATTGAATACACTTAGATTAAATGAATCATTCAATGATTAAATAAACAATTTATATTGCGTGATTCTTGACAATTGCTTCACCACACTCTTACTAGTTGATGCGCATTTAAGAAAAAAACAAAACTAAATGATTACTGGATTTTACCCGAGTTTTATCGCAGTTCACAGTTCTACAGCTTCTAAGATTATGACACGATTCCAGCTACGTTGCCACATCCTTTCAGATGTAAAAGTTGCAAAGTAGAGATTTCATCTTTGGACATGTGCATCCACACATCCAATTTTTTTCAACAGTTCGTCGCGTTTGCGATTCTTTGTCATATCTAATGAAAACTTACAGCAGATTGGACTCGCAATAAAAACATTTCGCGACGCGAAATAATCGACATGCCTTTTTAATAATTTTTTTTTACCAATTCTACAATTTTTTCTTCTATTAATTTTAAGCAAATGCGCTACTGACTATAAAAAGGCATTAAAGAGATGAACTTTAGTTTAACATGAATCTTTTCTCTAGTGGTAACAGATTTATAACCCTAATAATCTTTACAATTGTTTGACTGTTGATACAATTTTGACATTCAAAATTTACCCAAATTTTATTTTACCTACTTTCGTCCTAAGTTGATAACTTCACAGTGAAATCGTTTATGATTTAAACTAGTAATTACTGATAGTTTTTGTTATAAAACTTTATAAATCAGGTTTATTAAATTATTTCGTTTACGCATTTTCAAATTTGAACATAAATTATCGGTTTAGTAAAACTTATGTGTTTCGGTCGAGTTGCTTTTGGTGAACACCGCAGTCTTTTTGCGGCTAAGGGTAGCTTTGTCGATGTTGTAATATTACACCAGCATCGAAACCGCCACAGTTTTTGTATTGAAATGATTTGTTTAATAATTTAAAATAACCATTAAACTATTACCGAAAAACAGTGCAAGATAAAAGAAAGTTGCACATAAACATTTCTATAGAGGACAAAATTTACTATAAAAAAAATCGGCGGAAGAGTACATTATGTTCAATAGCTTAGAAAATACAAGTGTGCAAAGTTGCAAGAAAATTACATTAAAATTCTTTAACTCTTGAACTATTAGATATATTATACACTCCCCCAGACCTTTTTGTAGTAAATTTTGTGCTCAATAAATTGTTTATGTGCAATTTTTATCTATATTGTACCGTTTTTGCAGCGTACAAGACGGAAGCTCACGCGGATCTAATTCTGCAATTACTATAATCATTTTTCATCACTGCTGAGTGAAATTTAGACTTATTAGATTTTTAAAACATAAAACGAATCATAAGTAATATCTTGTTTAATAATAATAAACACTGCATCCGAAAAATACGGTGTAATTGGACACCACCGCAAGTTCCAGATTTGTTTCATCTGAGCGTTTGTTGTTTCGTTACACGAACCTTCGAATCAAGCTCTCTATAAGTGTTTTCAACACTAAAAACAGTTTGCTATTATCTAAAAATAGTTGAAACAATTTTAAAAACTATTTAAGGGTTATAAGAACAGGCTACAAAAATTTAAATTGTGCCTAATTACAAAAAATATGGGTAACAAACATTGCAATTTTAATTTAATCTTTAGTCGAAGTACATAATGACTATCTATTGAATTTTTAATCTTTTTAGGAATGCACCTCTTGTTTGATAAAGTATAAAAAAAACTCTTTATGGCTAAGTATTGGGTTCTAATACGATTAAAGAGAAATTAATTATTTTTAATTTGAAACGAATAAAAGTAACAAATTTAAAAGCTATTACTTAATTATTCTTGAGTTCTTATAAATAAGCCCACGTTTTAACCTTCTGATTATCAAGTGGGGTCAGGTTTGACCCCAAGTTTTTTTTCTTATTTTATAAAGAAAAACCGATTAATTTGTAATGGTAACTTTTATTAATATTTTAAATTAACATTAGATTTCATATAAACTAATAAAAATATAAAAACAAAATGTAAAGATAAATTAGTGAGGGCAACTACTATTACATATTATTGTAGTTTTTTTCTGGCAATCTTGTTTACATACAAAGAGTTTGCACTTTTCACATGTTTCCGAACATTTTTTGTCATTTGCTCTTGGACATATCTTACAACGACCTTTTTTTGGGCGAGCGATAGTTTCGTCTTACTTCCTCTGGTTCTGTGTCTGCCAAAACCATCGCTATTACATTCTGCACATGTCTTGGTAATCCTTGAAGTGTACGTTTTTTGATATGTGGGATTACTAATTCAAACCCAAGTTTTTGCAAAAATAATATCCTTCGGGATGTTTTCCCTTTTTCAAAATTTCCAAATTTCGTGGTGTATAGAATAAATGCATTCATGTCAGCAATATCAAGGAAATTAAAAAATAGAACAAGAGGCCAGCGATTTGTATTTCTTCTGTATGAGTATTCCTTCACCATTTTATCGACGCTGTCCACAGCTGCTTTGCAGCTGTTATAGTCCAAGATAACTTACGGTTTGTAACTGAGGATTTCTCCGAATTATTCCAAATCTTGGGGTTGCGTGGAAAGTAACATAACACTTCTATATTTTCTAGGTACGTAAGATACTAAAATTGTGTCTTCTCCATATAGAATTTTGCTTGAGTATTCTGCTCGATTTCTTTTTGACAAAAATTCTTTTGGTATTTCTCTACGTGTTTTACGAATTGTTCCGGTGAAGGTTTTTGATTGCTGCAATAGCTCCTTCGCCAAAGACATAGACGTAAAAAAAATATTTGTGGTAATACCATAACCCTCTCTCAAACCCTCAACCAAATCCAAAACTACCCGCTTCCCTAAAAATGAAATTTTATACTCGTGCATAAAACGATAAAATTGTGTTTTAACTTGTTCCCGTTCTGGAACGTTGTCTACCATTCCAGTATATATTTGAAAATTCCAGCAATATCTGTTACTAAGATCGCATAAAGCCCAGATTTTAATTCCGTATTTATCTGGCTTCGACTTCATATACACTCGAAAGAGACATTTTTTACGAAAAGGAACAAGTTGTTCATCAATACATACTTCAGCATTAAGGTTATTCGATTTTTTGCAATTTGCAGCGAGAATATCGTGAATGTTACGAATAGCTGCTAATTTATCTGTTGCCCGTCGTTCTTCTCGGGTGTCCATATCGTCAAATCGAATGTATTTCAAAAGCTCTCATTCGATTACGAGGCATTGCAGCACAAAAAATTGGTCTATGGAGAGACATGTATTTCGTACTCCACAGCTCCAATATTGGTTCTTGGCGTGCTTTCAAACCACCAGCTAGAAGCAGTAATCCAAAAAATGCATGTAACTCATCCGCATCTACTGGCTTCCACGTATCGCCTACAATTCTTTTAGTTCGAATGTTTGTTTCTCTAAGTATTATGTCCATAATGAAACGTTCGAGAAATTATTTACAAATGCAAGAGCCTTCTAGAAGCTGTCTAGAAGATATAGCGAAAAGTAGGGAACGCTCTAGAAGGATTCGCCGATGTCTATAAATGCCGAAGATGGAAATCGTAGGTCAGTTATTGCTGGAATGTGAATGCATGCAGTATTAAGAAGATTATTCAAGTGAAGATAAATAAGTGATTAGCACGTGCAAAGTTTTAAATAAATAACAGTGTACACCGAATCGAGTGAACGTGACTTACAGTGTGAAATCCGAGGACGTTATCTTATCTCGTGTTAGTGATAGTGTTATACAACGGTTATACATAAATTCGTGTAAGTGTTTTCATTAAATATTATTAGATTTAATTAGTCCGGTTAATTTAAAAGTGTACATATTTCTAGAATAAGTAAACATAATTTTTAATCGTTTAAATAAATTAGTTTTTAATAAATAAATACGTAACAATAATGTCTTTCGAGATAAATAAATGGAAAGCATCTAGGCATGTTGAAATATGTTCACTGAATTTTGTTAATCCTGGCGGTGTTTTTAGAATATTTCGAATAGAATATAACATGAGGCTTATCTTTTTTCCATATGGAACCATAGGGCGAATTATCATCACTGTCATCGTCTTCCGAACTTTCAATCGGGCTTACATTAGGTACACTTACTTCTTCAAATTCGGCATCACTATCGTCAGATAAAATTTCATCTTCAATTTCATTCAGTAAATTAATATTGCTAGCTATTTCTTAAACTTTACGCGAAGACAAATATCTAGCCATATAACTAATTTCAATCAAAGGTAATAACACAGCAGACACACTTTTCAACTGATTCTAACAAACTTACCGAATGTAATGACTAAAGACGGAATGGTAGTAATCATGATTCAGACAAATAACACGTTGAAACACGTTGAAACAAGCAGATTAGATGACAAATTCAGACAAAATATTAGAATTACTTTTTAGAACGTCGGTTACCAAGTGGGGTCAAATATGACCCCAACCACAATATTTTTTTACGTCGCAAAACAAATAACAATTGAAAAATTTGTTATATATTATTAAACATTGTTGAAAGAAACTCAGCTAAAAAAATATTGGGACAGTTGTAAAAAAAAACTTAAGAAAAGACAACAAAAACAACACGTCTTGGGCCAAAAAAAACCCCAATGGTAATCGGAAGGTTAAATTGAAGAAAAGTTATTTTCTACTTTTTAGTCTACCGGAAAAACGTGTTTTTTTAAAAAAGTTTGGTTTTTTAGTTTTATGATAATTTATTTCAATAAAGTTTTAAACAAACCGTTTAAAAACTTGCCCGACTTACATAGCTTACACAACTGTCGTAGATCAGAAATCTTCAAGTTATGAAAAGAGTTTTATATTTAATGGTGTTTGAATATTGTATTGTCAGTGATAATGCACATGTCCAAAAAATTCTAGCTTGATTAGTGCAGTAGAAGTGGTCGATAAATCGATTACAAAATTTGAAATTTTGCGGACAAACAATCAAACAAACAAACAAACAAGAAAAACGTGGTAATAAATACATAATAGTGATTGAGTTGACTTTTACTAGTGGTAGTTTCAAACAATGTGTTTTTTTCTGCTTGCCATATTTATAATAGCATAACGGAAACCCTTATATCAATCAAGAATGAGCAAGAAAATGCTCTTGAAAAAACTTTTTCTAAAGTAAGTATCTATTTCAACGTTTTTATAAAATACTTCTGTGTATTTTTGTATCTATAAACACATTACAATGTTTATTTTGTTTTATTAGGAGATGGAAAGGTGTTACAGTATTGCAAAAATGTAGCGACTAGTCCATGCAATAAAAAAACATCAGATGGAAATCCAATGTCCATCGATTCCAATATCAGTACTCAAGGGGGTATTATAGAACTAGGTAACATGTTTGAATATCTTTCCTTACGAGATGTATTTGATAGAGTTTTAGATTCTGGATCAATTTTTGACACTGATTGAGTACTTTAGTAATGAGTTACACGATAATAGTCGGTACTCAGATCAACATAACACAGATTCAGATAAAAATACAGATTATTAAAAACTTGTGAAACCGATAAAAAAAATAATTCTTCATTTACTGTTACTACTCGACGAGTTAAATATATCTTACTTTTTTAGTCAGATAAAATGTGGAGATACTTTCGGTAGATTTAACAACCATTGAATATAGGAAGAAGGAAAATCCAATTTTTTCTTCCACAGCAAATCTGTTACAAAATCATCATAAACGGACCAAAACATATTTTTGGTGATCACACTGAATATTGTTAATTTTTTTAGGAAAATTTAGTGCTTGAATTACAAGCATGCGGCTTGTTTGAAATAATTAAAATTATAAATGCACGGCTTGCGAATAACGCAGTGAGTCTCTTACACGACGTGGATACCAACGCCCCTGAGACTTACAATTCAATAATTGCTACATTTGTGGGGGGAAAACGAATTAATTTTTCACTAAAGGGGTCATATGAAACCAGGTGTATAGCAGCTGCAATATCTTATAATACCTCTAGAGATTTTATCAGAGTAATCTTGTCTGAACTATCTTAAGATGCCTCTGGATTGCACAAACATTTTGTGCAAGAAGAAAAAAAGAAAGGTAATTTAATTTTTACAACTTTATATTTGTCAAATCTTATAAATCCTTAAAAAGCAAAACATTTGCTACTAGTGAGAGATGTATCACACATCAGAAGCATCTGAGTTTGTTCCAAACATTGATGAAAAGATCTTATTAGTAAAACGCAACAAATTTTTACATAGCTTAGAACAAGCTGATAAAGACGCGATATTTTAAAATACAATTTTGCAGTCTGGTTGCAATGTTTGACAAAGTGAAAGAAAAAAGAGAATAACGGCATCTCATTTTGGAAGAATTTGCAAACTTAGACGAACAACTTCCACAGCCAAAATAATTTCAACGCTTTTATATTCGTCTTTTTCAGGTTCCAAAGTAACTAAGTTTGTAATAGAAAATGAACAAACAGCAATTTCTATATTTCAGAAACAATGTGGTAAAACTGTTTGTAGAAGTGGTTTAGTGATAGATAAAAGTATTCCTTACTTGGCATGTTGTCCAAACGGATTAGTTGACAATCATGCAATTACTGAAATTAAAAGTTCATTAAAAGTGAAAATTTGTAGCCGACCGATGCCGTATTGCAAAAAAAATTGATGATTATTTGGAAAATGGTAAAATTATATTAAAACGCAATCATAATTATTTTTATCAGATTCAAGGTTTATTACATAACAAGATTTGTTCTACTTTGTAATATACACCAGAGGAAAGCTGCACGTTGAAAATATTTTCCTGTTTATTTTAGTTAATTTGTAATATATTTGTTTATGTCGTAGGGATGAAGCTTTTTGGAAAAATAATATGGAGAGAAAATTATCTAAATTGTCTATTGCTAGAATTAATAGACCCAAGAAGGTGTCTTCATCAAAAAACTTGGGACATTTATTTAACATAATAATAATGTATACTAAGGTAGTTTATCTATTGTTAACGTTAGTAACTAAGTATAATTAATTTCTCAAATTGTAATTGTGATCAATAAAGATGGATTTGTTTCTATATTCTTGTCCGTAACTATAAATCAAATTTTAACAATGATTATTTTATAAATAAGGTAAAATCCTGATAAATATACATTACAATAGGTACTCTTTTGTTATCTAAAGAGGATTATGAGTTATGACATTGGAAATTTAAATGTAGCTGCAGCCAAATGCAATTTAAGTTGTCTATATTCAGCAAATTTTCTCTATCACGCAGCGATCTTTGAAGATTATACATAACAAAATAACAAAAAAATTAAAATCACTGAAAAAATTCTGCATATTGAAACGTTCGAAAAGTTATCTGCAAATTCAAGAGCCTTCTGGAAGTTGTTATCCATCTTCTAGAAGATATATCAAAAGATATGGAACACTCGAGAATGATTGTCAAAATGTGTATATATACCGACGAAACAAATCGTAGGTCAGTTATTTCCGTAATGCGAAGCCTGCAGTGTTAAAAAGATTATTCAAGTTGAAATAAATAAGTGTGTAACGCGTGTGCGATAAAGATACGGAGTACGTGACTTTTATATAAACAACTTTCGGTGTTTAGATAAATAGAAGTTATCTTCGTGTAAGTAATAGTGCGATATAAATTGAAGTGTAAGTGTTTTATTAAATATTATTAGATTTAATTAGTTCGGTTAATTTGAAAGTGTACATATTTCTAGTATAGGTAAAACATATTTTTAGTCGTTTAAATAAATTAGTTTTAATAATAAATTCGTAACAATATATTTTTTTACAACTTTCTGATGTTGTGGTACGTACGGATTTACTTTCTTGCTGTATAAAACGCTGTATCTTAATTAATTACGATGCAAACATTTGCGTATATAAACAATTTAATTTAATTTAAAAAAAAACAATTGCGTACAAACTTGATTATACTGCAACCCATTATATTAAGATAGCAAGAACTGTTTTAAGTTTATTTTTACGCCCATAAAATTATTAAATAAAAATACGTTTTTCATTAATTTTTACGTAATAATGTGTGTTGCTTACCTCCTATTTCTAGCCCCCTTAACAATTTTAATTAAAAAGATACATATTGAAATGTCTCGAAACCTTTAAATTAAGATTCAAAACGATTACCGAAAGAGACAGAATGTTCTAGTCCCAAATAAGATGTGAATATAAAAAGTATCCAAAAGAAATTGTATTTTAGCCTATTTAGAATTAATAAGAAATTTGGCTGTCTAAATAAATAAAACCAACGTATTTAACGCGCGAGTGTAAATAATTAGTATAAATAAATAAAAGTAAATCTTATCTGCTGACGGTATACGGTTACAATGATAATTAAATTAATGAAGGTGCTGGTTTTATTAAATTGCTAGTTTGATATTTTGCTTAGCTTGTTATATTGTGTTTTTAATAAGGTTTATAATAAACAGTAACTGCGTAAGTAGTTAGTTTAAATAAATTAAGTTTTAAATTCGTTACAATAGGCGTCAGGTGTGCGGTCAAATTATATCGTAACCGTGTAAACAAACAAGTAATTAGTACGTGCTTCGCGTGTGTCTGTTTATAAACTGTGTAGTCATAACAATTAGATTTTTTAGTTTATTAAACTGTTAGGGCTTAATAATAAAAACTCGTTCGAATTAAAATTATAGTGAACAATAAAAACAAAAAAACTTTTTTTTTTAAATTTTAGACTCCAAAATAGAACTGGAAGAACGTGATTTAGAAATTAATGGTTTGAAAGTTGTAGTACAACAACGCCTTTGCAAACATTTGAAATAAAATGGTATAGATGTTGATTCCTATTTGTTTAAAGTTCCCGAAAAAATATATTCAGGTACTCTTATTAAAAAAATAAGTTAACAATTTTGAAAAAATAGATCACAATTCTCAGAAAATGCAAAAAAATTTTAGAAGCTTATAAACTAGCATTAAAAATAAAATTAAAACCATTAAAGAACAAATATAGGTTACCGTAGAAAATTAGTTTAAAACTGTTTAAGAAGAAACACAAGCACGCAAAAACGCTTTTTATCAACTTAAACAAATCCTAGCCAGTTCGCCAATTTTAAGTTATTCAAGAGAAGATCAAAAATTTGTTTTGGATACCAATGCAAGTCATGTGGCCATAGTTGTGTGTAGGTTAGATAAAAGCTATTACGTGACTAGAAGAGAACAGTTAGTAGTCGTTAAGTTCATAGAGCACTATTATAGATACTAGTATGGACGTAAATTTTTAAAGAAATGGTTACTGCAGTTTTGTAATCTAAAAGGGTAAGTGTTAATATAAATTGAAGGATTGCAAAATTATGACTACGTTATTGAACACCGTGCCGGAAACAATCACCGGAACGCTGATGCTTTGTCAAGAAGACCATTTTGGCAGACTATAGCCAAAAAAGATCAAATGTCTTCAAAAAACCGATATGATCGATAACAAGTGGGAATTTGAGCACTTACGTCGTAAACAAAAAAAATGATCCTCGAATTAAGACTACTCCTAAACTAGAAATATCGTCCGGCGACCAACCGGTAAAGAAGTGATTGCTTTGAGCAGATACATCAAAGCAGTGCAGTGGGATTTGTTGAAAGTAGAAAAAAGTTTTCTTAAACGTATACTAAAAAGTATCAAGAGCACAGAAAGGAGACTGCAATTGATAATGTAGAAGAGCCGAGTGTTAAAGGTGTTGCAGCATTTGCACGATGGTACATCAGAAAGACACTTTGGCATAAAGACAATATACTGTTTTTGGGGCAGGAAAAATTACTATTTAAGCAAAATTAGCTATTACGACAAGGTTTTGTTTCATGAAAAAAAAACAATGTACATTAGACTTTAGTAAAAAAAGAAAAAAATATAATACAATTTTTGCATGTAATACTAACATTTACGAAAAATTATGATAAGACAGCAAAACAACAGAAAGAAAACTGGTAAAAGATATTTTGTTAGATTTATATATCCAAAATAGTATGCGATAAAAGCAGGGTAGGTGTTTATGGCTTAAGTTTTTACCAGTTTTTGTAATAAATACGATACAATCATTTTATAGCATTAACTGTATCGTGTTTTTTTACTTGTACTTTTGTTTGGATAATATAAAATCAGGTTAACAGGTTATTTTAAAAATTGAAAAAACATAACTATACAAGCAAAAATGTCAAAATAACAGTTCTCTTAAAAGATTTAAGAAAACCAAAACTTTTAGCAGAATAAATTGTAAATTACAGACTTTTTGCGTTAAATAGTCTTCTAAGATAATTAACACCGTAAATTAAAAAAAACTGTTCTAAGAAGTGCAAATTTCTTCTCGGCAAGTTAGCTGACACCAAAATAAATACAAAAAATGTTTCGGATAAGGCGTAGTTAAATAATTGTTGTTACATTCAGTTGTTATTCTAAGAAGTGCACATTTTTTTAAGTACACTAAATAATACCTAAAAGACAATGTGTTTACAGATGTTTAAATGTAGGTAAAGCTACCTAAGTCAGTCATCATACTTCAAGAAACAAAAAACACTGAAAAAATAAAACTAAATACGCCAAACACGTATTTTGTAAGATTTCGGGGTGCTACAAAGACAAAAAAATAAACAAAAACCAGATTTTGTTCCTTTATAGATATAATCAATTTAAAATTTCCTCCATTGGTTAAAACACGAATTTCCAGAAGTTACCGAAAATTGTTCAAACTCGCGTAAATAATTGCACATTGTGTCTAATTATATTTGCTGTCGCAAAGATTTGGTTTTGCAGTTTTTGTCTATTATTTATGAGGGTTGCTTATACTTTACCTTATATACATTCCCAGAAAAAAATTAATGGGTTAATATTTGGACTACGGGCTGACCAGCGTCTTGAGCAGTTTCTTTCAACTCAACGATCCGTAAAAAATATTTAAAAAATAGCAAACAGAGCATTTTTATCGTGCATAGGGTAAGTAGCGAAAAAAATTTTTGTAAAAAAAAAATTATGTACAAGTCATCCCTAAGTAAGTAAAATAAACGGCCTGACTAAAGTGGTTTTTCTCGCTCCCGGCCCAAGTCTTTGCATACACACCAAAAGAAAGTTTAGCGTAGACAATTTATGTAAACCACTTAGCATCAACTAAAAAAATTAAGACAGATTTAAAGCAAGTTGTTGAACTGAGTTTTCAAAAAACTAAATTTAGAATGTATACTTTTTACATAGCAATTTCTTTTGTTTACTTAGCTGAAGTCTTGTTTTGGTTACAACCGCAGATAAACGTAATCTAAAACACAACATTTGTTAAGTTAGATCAGTGCCAACACGAAAAAATAAATATTGGTATCTGCTGTAATTATTTCATTAACGATTTATTTTGCAGAAAATTAGGAAAGTAATGAACACAATACATCAAAACGTTTCAATAAAATACGGATCTCATAGCATTTACCGTATAGTTAAAATCAACAATCAATCTCCACTTATCCAAATAGTCAGAACCGCTCTGAAAACTTTAATTGCAAATATTTCAAAAATGGAACACTATAGACTAAAATTCTTAAAAAAAAATTTTTCATTTGACGCCAACGAAACTGCTTCTTTAGTTTGTTTTCGTATTTCAGAAATACGTTGTATGCTATATGATTATATAACGCAATTAATACTATTAGATCGTAATATGGATAATTAAACGCAAAAAAATTGTTTCTGCAAAAAAAATAAAACAAAAATAATTACTAGTAAGTAAAGTTATCAAAATTTTTGCACTTCCTATTTTCCAAACTTTTAAGAAAGTTTTTTTTGTAAAATTACAGTTATTCGTAAGGGCAAATTAAAAAGGAAGTCACTAAGTTAATTAAACGAAAAGTTAGCAACCAATCCTGTACGCCATATCTAAGGAAGCCACAAATCTTTAAACAAATTACTTTTTTATTACATGATAAAATGTGTTTATTGTGTACTAAATCAATAATCAACGTTTTGACGAGAACAATTTGCCTGTGTATTCTTTAATAATTAAAGCAAATATGTTTGTACAATTTAAATTTTAATTAAAGCTTACGCATTTTCCTTTAAAAACAACTTCATATGTAAATTTCAAATAAATGCTAATTCCTTTAAATATAAAATTAACTTCACGAAACGTTTTCAGGTTATTTAAAATTAAGTTACGGTTGACGTTATTAAATTAAATCTGTAAATCCAATTTGTACTTGTAAATCGTAGTAACCGAATGAAACATTAAATAAGAATGCTTCGAAAGAAGATCAGTGGTCGTAGTAAACGCCGAGGCAGTTGTAAGTGTTATAATAAAGATAACCATCCTTTTTTGCGAAAAACTCGTCCAGTCAGCTGGGAAAATTAGCAGAACAATTTTATACTACCGGAATGACGGTATAAGGGCTTTATTTAGTCATTTTAAAAGGTGAGATAAAATAACGCCAGAGAAACATTTCCCTCGACGATTCACAATTTATTTCCTTTTTATATTGGACATTTTAGTCGATCATCAGAATTCCATTATGTGTTAGAAACTTCTACGCAGTGTTTTAACATTTTTACAAAATTATCTAAAATTTACTTGTACAATTGAATAATTTAGTAAGTACACTTTATATCACATTAAACGCAAAAAAGCTTTGATACGTGTTCTACATGTCTATTTGGATACGTAGCAATTAAAAAATTTTTGTTTTTCAATATATAGTCTAGTAAAAGAAAATGTTTAGATCAAAATAAAACAATGTTTCTAAAACATATAGAAAGAATCCAAATCAAACCAGAGCCATGTTTCGTTGCTTTAAAGCAGAGGTTCCCAAACTTTTTTGTGTCGTAGACCCCTTGCCATGTTTTTCGGTTTTGGGTAGATCCTCTACTTACCTGATATTAATTTTTTGTTAATTTCTAACTATAGTGAAGTTTAGTGTTAAAAAGTTAAAGTAAAAACACATGTTAAGTTTTATACATTTATTAATTGAATTTAAGTTAAAGCTACTCAAAATAAAATTTTGTATCTGTAATATAAAATATACGTAACATAAAATAAACTAAGCAATAAGTAAATGTTTTTAGTGAGAAGGATGAACCTGATGCTTTAATAATAAATTATCAACATTTGGCGTCAATTTTGTAAGGTTTAATCTGAAATCTCCTCGGCTAATGATGTCCAGTCTGTTTCTTTTTTTTGTTAGGAGATTGGTAACAGCGCTGAACCTCCTTTCCACTAGGTATGACGATGAAAAGGAAATTAAAAATTTCCTCGCTATGTTTCATAATACGAGATAAGTAACGGGTATGTTGTTTTGCAGCCAGAATTGCTGATATCTGTTTTTAAACTGATCCTTAAGTTCTTCGTTTGTACTTACTTCAGTCAGTTCCTCTTGTATTATGACATTTGTTTCTTCTATGTCATCATAAAGGTTAATTATCCACGGTGGTATTAACATAGTCAAAACCTCCTCAAACCTAGTTTCAAAATCTGAATAGAGGGTATTTAAATGTTGAACGTAGGTTAAAACGTCGTTTTCCTGGCAGTTTGTGACAAATTGGGGAACTGGAAAATACGCCCCGTCTAATATTTTGCTTTATTAGCTTAAATCTGGCAAGAAACACTGATAAGATGGACTTTGTTTTAATCAAATTTAGACTGTCGCATTGTAACTGCAAATTAACCATATTAAATTTTGTAAACAAATTTGTTAAATAGGCGACGTCTGTTTTCCACTTCATTAAGCTGTCTTTTAAAATTTTATCTTTAGTATCCAGAAATTCTAAAATAGTCTCAAAAAGTGCAAAAAATCTTGTCAAACATAAGCCTTTCGACAGCCAGCGTACTTCAGTGTGAAGGAGTAATTGATGAAAGTGTTCGTCATTTTCTTCACACTTGCACAAATAACCGCGTACTCAATGCGTTGCTTCGGGTTCGGTTTGCTGCATCAATGACTAATTGAAAAGATTCATGCAATCTAACACTCAAATTTTTAGCAACTAAATGTTGTCGATGGATGACGCAATGTCTAATACCCTGACAGATTTTGTTTTAAATAGCTTATAAATCCACGATAACGCCCAACCATAGCAGATGCTCCATCTGTAGTTACTGATATTATATTTGATAAAGGGATTGCTTTTTCAATGAAGTAATCCTTCAAAACATGAAATATTAATTCACTTTTAGTGTCGGTTGTCAAAGTTCTTGCGAAAAGCAGTTCTTAGTAGATTTCTTAATTCATAATAAAACGAACATATGCCAATAATATTGCTGCAGTACCAGGTAAAGTTGACTCGTCCAGTTGTATAGAGAAATGGGTCGTTTACAAATAATTACACAAGAAGCTTTTAATATCAGAACTCATTTCATCAATACGTTTTTCAACAGTATTGTTGCTTAAGGGAATTCTATTAATGATATCAGAGGCAGGTTTGTGTAAAACACTTTTTAAAACCTCTTCAACGGCTGGCAAAATTAACTTCTCTCTGATAATATGCGGTTTTCCGGATTTTGCTATAAGTAGCGAGATATTGTAAGACGCCTGCAAACCATCATCGTTTCTTTGTGACGTCGAAGCGAACATTCCATCCAGCGTGGGTCTCTTCTGAAGTTTATCTTTGTGTGTTTGAAAGTATTTTAAATCTTTATTATGAGAACGATACAACTCCTTCAAAAACTTAATAGTTTGGTGTGTTTCTATGCTACCATAGATCCTTCGATTTTTGAGTCGTGCCTATCCTCCACATCGAAGGATCTATGGTCGCATAGAAACACACTAAACTATTAAATCTTTATCTGTTTAATCAGGGTGACATCTTCTCAGATGATCCTGCAGCTTAGATGGTTTCAAAGCGTCATTGCCCAAAACTTTGTTGCATAAAAGGCACATAGGCAATTGGTTGTCCGACAATGATGGAATGAAGCCAGGTTTCAAATAATCAACACTGTACTGTCTACATTTCTTTTTAAATTCGGACATCGCATTACTCATCTGTGGGCAAAATTAATCTATTTAAATAAGACATAAAGTCCAGCAGCTGTATATTAAAAAATCAAAGTCAAATTTAAATCGTATGGTCTTAGATTTTATGGCAGGCATAGGCGTACAGCCATTATAAATGAATGTGAGAAGGGGAATGTTATGAATGTTACTTAAGGTTTTTATATGATGGAACTTTAAGGAAATTTGAAAGTAACATGACAAAAAATGTTAAAATAAAATACTATAGAACGAATAATAATAACAAATTGTTATGCGATTTATCTCTACGTACATTCGACTGCCATGTGTAAAAATTCGCTGGTTCCACTTTAGCAGTAATACAAAATGTTAATTTTAATATAGAGAAGTATGTACAGTGCAATATCTTTAATCCGAACTTCCGTAATCCGAACATTCTAGTAATATGAACTGGCCTACAGTGTAACGACCAATGGACAAAAACACATGTTTTTTACTTTTTTTGTAAAGTTATTTGGTATTTGGTATTTATAAAAGAATAATAAATGCCTAGCAAGGTCGTAAATAAGTAAATATTGACACACATACATATTTATTTATGTGACCGGCCAAAGTATGTAGTTTAATTCCAAAATAATTTTGTTTAATATGTTTTCTTTATGTAAACATTTAAATACTATGAAAAAAAACAAATGAGAGTGTGTATTAGAAATTCTTCAAAAAACACGCAACTGTACAGTTGTGGATTTCTTATTTTCTTAATTTATCTTTCAAACTGGTAACATATTGTATGTGAATAATAAAATGCAAACGTAATAAGTATGTACAGTTGTTTTTTTTAAAATTTTTCCGAAAACATTCCATAATCCGAACATCTCCTTGCAGCAATTAGTTCGGATTACGGAGATTGTACTGTAATTATAATAACGATTGCTAAAACTTTCAAAAAGAAACTATTGAGAAGTACTCGTGTAATTTTGCATAATTTGAATATTAAACTACTAATAACTGAAGTCATAATAGTCGTAATTTATCTATCTTTGCTAACTACGAGTACAAAACTAAAATTTAACAAAATATAATGTACTTTCTTTTCTCCGGCACTCTCAAACAAAATAACACTGATTCACTATACTAAGATAAGAATGTCATTGTTGTTGTAACCGAAGTTGTCAACATTTTGCCTACTTTCGTAAGGAGCTTCTTAGGGCGTGAGATAAATCGCAAAACTCAAACAAGCAACCGAAATCTGACTAGGAACTTCTCAAAAGTTAGGTTATCCACTTCTGAAACAAGCCATAATCTAAACTCTGAAATGGTAAGAAAGAAAACGATTACTTAAAAAAGCAAACGAAAATCTAACAAAGAACCACTACCGAGTTAGGTAATCAATTTGTGAACCAAGCCAGATTCTAAACTCTATAGAAGTGACTTAAGAAGAAATAGTCTCCGTATATAAAGTAAATGAATCGTCACGGTTGGTTAAGCTCGTTTGCTTTTTCAAGTTATCGTTTTCTTTCTTACCTTTTCAGAGTTTAGATTATGGCTTGTTTCACAAGTGGATAACCTAACTTTTGAAAAGTTCTTAGTTAGATTTCGGTTGCCTGTTTGAGTTTTGCGACTTATCTTACGCCCTGATCAAGCTCCTTACGAAAGTGGGCGAAATTTTATACTATTAGTATTATTTTATATTTATATTATATATCTATATAATTACTATTATTTTATACTATTACACTGATTCACTATAATTAGTGTGATAAACTACCAGTTTATATTTTTTAAATATTTTCTTAGCACTTTCCTTTTCAAGATTCAGGAAACGAATAAACGTATTTGTCTCACATTCGTATTTATAGAGTGACGAATTGAACAAGTCAGTGCAGGTACGCGAAGCTCTGAGATTGCGCGTATGCTTGTAATAAGATGATACTGGTATATCATTATGTGCAGGTGCAGTTCAAAATGTATTGCGACCACAAAGCGAATGCCTACATCCTACAACTTACACAATTTTATAAACATATATAATAAATTACTTCATAGATACTTTTATAAATAATGTATATATCTTTATGTTATAAGATAGTATAATGTAAGTAAATAGGTTCTATCAGTGTATGTTGAGATTCACTATTGTGGACCCCCATTTTTATTTCATGGACCCCCAAATTTTTTTTTTTGGCTGAGGTAGACCACTTGCAGGTTGTCATAGACTCCTGGAGGTCGATATAGACTACTTTGGGAATCACTGCTTTAAAGTAGAACAAATATATTGCTAATTATTTAAAAAAAAGTGTCGAAAGGAAGTGTATGTTAAGAAAACCATAAACGTCAAAAAAACTTTTTCTAAAAAAAACTACAAAAACAATAAATCAAACATTTGAAATGCTAAAAAAATATTAAAAATTTTCAGCTGTTGATAAAATAGAGCTTTGTTCAGAAATTTAATGTTTTTAAGACTAATACATTTTTTATTAATTTTTAGATAAAATGTAGTTTAATTATGTAATAAATTATACACACAATATATAAAAATATAATTCATGCAAAACAAATAATAATAATAGTTGTAACAAGATTATAAAGAAGGTTTGGTTTGGGAATTTATTCGAGGAGCTGAAGATATTCACTGCAACGTGATTTGAAAACGAATAACGTTTTACCGATGATTTAAAAATTAATCTAATTTAGGAAGAGTAGAAAATTGAGCGACTATATGTGTTTTGACAAGCAATAGACAGTTAAGACCAGTGGCGGATCATTATCGTTGTCGGTGTGGAAACACGACGATGCTGGATGTATTCTCCGATTTCTCTTTATTTTTCGTCGCACTTTACAGCACGGAACCTGGTACATGTATTGTGTAATCGATGACTTTCTCGACGCAACAGTCAATATCAAGACGGGTGTTGACTAGTGCAAGTCTATTCAGACAATCCCCATTTATAGTCTATTTCAACTACGTCTTTGTACAAAATCGAAGACTTCTATTACAGAATTCACAGTCTTTACGTATTTTATGTGTATCTGTCTGTACTGAAGCACCTTTGCTATCAGTGTTTTCTTAATGATATGTGGTAGTTCGTCAAAAAATGCGGCAACAGATAAGCAGTTTTCTAATTTTTTGCTAAGTTTTCAGAAGCGACGTTTTTTAGCTAGGAAAACAAAATAATTAATTTAATTTTAAATGTGTAACATTTTCGACATAAAACCGTTCTCTCATGTCGGTTATTACGTGGTCCAATGTAGGTACAATCACAGCTTTTCTCCAATAAGCTATCGGGTCGTCATTTACGTCAAACTGTGCAATATGACTTTGTACCCAGCAAGACTGGGATGCACATTGTTTTTATTTTTCCTTTAATTGTAACTTCAGGTTTTTTACCTTTTCCTTCTTGGATTCTCTTTTACGAGTTTGTCGTCCCAATATTTTTAATCTTTTACTTTGCTCTACGATTTGAATGTTCAATTGTCATGCGTGTATTTCTTTCGTCCATTATAATAAACTTTTCCTTAAGTTCTTTTAATAGTATCTCCATGTCAGTTATTAATATTTGCTTGAAATTTGTAGTTTTTATATTCCATTTATTTTTTTTTCCGCTTTTGTTTATTTTTGTCTTATCTTATAAGGAGCATAAAAAAGTAAACAGAATATAAACGACTGTTTAATTAAACGTAAATCACACGCACTTTACATTAATGTTATTAACGCGCTGTGGAAATGTTTATGTATCGGTAAATTTCCGCCTGCACAAGGTTCACTTCTTTTTTGGTTCGTATGGTTTCCTAGTTAAGTAATTTCTCGCCTAACAAATTAGGCCTTACTAATGCTGTCAAGTAAGGATGCGCATATAAATAAATTTGACATTTACAAGTTCAAACTGAAAAATCCTAGGTTTGACCGAAATGACGAGGTAGATGTCTAAAATGGATGATACATGTTTCTGTAGGTTTACCGCATGTATTTAGTAAATGTTAGGTTTAACGCGTTAATCTTGAGATTAACCAATTTTTGAGCTTTTACTGTAACATGTAAGTTACATCGGAAGTATCTGCCGATTAGCGAAAACCAGTGCAGTGACCAAAGCATAATTATAAGAGTTCATTTAAGGAAGTGAAAATTAAAAGAAAGGCATTATTAGTTTGTCTACCGATTATTCACATTATACCTTATTATACATTAAATTTGTAGCAAATAAACTTTTTAAAAATAAACATTATTAAATCAAAAAACTTAATTAGTACGAAGAATCGGTGAATTTTAATTCCCTAGTCGAAATCGCGGTAATTAACCCATCGGCGTGACCAATAAAAGTGCATCCCAGCATCGGTTGACGAGAGCATTTAGAGATATCGCAAAATACGTTCAAACAACCCGGAGCAGTCCGAATAACTATTAAAAAGTGCATCGCGGCATTGGTTGAAGATCAGCTCCACGGAACGAACGAGTAACAACAACAAAAGAAACTTATAACAAGGTAGGACAAGTTAATTTTCACATTAATAATTATAAATAAAAGATACTTCCTTTCAATTATTTGAAGTAATATTTTCCACTAATTGGAAATTGCGTGTGCAAATTTAATTAATAGAAACAAAATAAACGTTACAGTAAATTTAAAACTCGAGTTAATTTAAACAAAAATCTGGAGGATTTAGTAAATTTTTTAAATTCAGTAACAATAAAAAATAAGATGACTAACCCAATTAATTATCAGTTATTTAAAATTCAACTCGATACTATTCCTGTCTTTGATGGGAAACTAAATGCATTCTGTAAACCGTGCGATAATATTGATGTTACATATAAAGCCGTTCCAGAAGTACAAACAGTTATTAGAGCAGCTATTTTTTCAAAATTCAAAGGTAGAGCATCAGAAATATTATCTCCTCGCGACGATTTAAACGATTGGACTCAAATTAAAACCGCAATCATTGAACATTTTTCAGACTCACCCGACTTGGAACAATTAATAGTAGAATTTAGTAATATGAAAATGAATAAAAACGAAAATTTAATAGATTATGGAAATAGTATTAGAATAGCATTAGGAAAATTAATTGCGAAACTAAATTTATCAAAGTTGGAGCATAAACCTCTCCGACAGGAAATGTTAACCACACTTGCGTTAGATAGGTTTTTAGTCACCATTCCACATCAAATAGCGATGCAAAAACGTTCACGAAAACTCAACAGTTTAGAACAAGCCATCACCTTTGCACAAGACAAAATTAATTTTGCGCAACGTTCTGGAAGTTATTTAAATGTATTAAGTAACCCTACAACAACATTTGTAAAACCACCTTCTTTTAACTCTTTTCCAAATAAACGTATAATTCCAAACCAGTAGCTCAAATACCCCATACTCAATTTCAAAGTAATTTTAGACAAGGAAATCAACAAAGGTATTTTCCAAATAAACCACTTCAACAATTTTCTACATCAAACTCAAACGTTTTCAGACCTAACCAAAATATAAATTTACCTAAACCGACACCAATGTCTGGTATTTCTACCGTAAAAAATATTTACAAGAAATTGATTCTGAATCAATCGTGTACGACCCAGAAGCTAATGAATATTATGCCCCTATTAACATTGAACAAAACAAAGCTGATGAGCCTTCACCAACTATTAATGACTTGACAAATAACGACGAAACTGAATCGGACATAAATTTTTTAGAAGTTTCTTCAATGACCGAATCAAGTTGACACCATGTTTACCTTATATTAAGTTAAATAACCCTCCTTTAAACATTCTCATTGACACAGGCAGCAAAATAAACTTAATCGATCCTAAAATAATTGCAAAATTTTATCCAAATTGTACTCAGCCCACAAATTTAAAAATTAACACAGCTAATGGTACAACCACTATGAAAACATTAACTGGTATTTCTTGTTTCAAAGAATTTAAGGTTATTCGGAACTTCAAAATTCATTGTTTTAAATTTCCATAAATATTTTGACGAATTAATTGGTATTCGAGATCCAAAAAAGTTAAAATTTAATATAGATTTCGAGAATATTTTATTAACACGTAGCGATGGTAATAATTTTGTTTTGCATTTTAATAAGCCCACAAAAACTAAAATTCTACAACAAACTAAACAAATTCACACATTGGCCTACGCTAAACCAAATCGAGACATTTTTATACCTCAACAAGCATTAAACGGAATAATAATAAACGAAGGACTATATAAAGTATATAATGGAAATGTAAGTCTTGTATTAGAAAATCCCACTAACGTAGAACAAGAAATAGAAATTAACGAATTAAACGAAGAAATAATAGACTCAGAAGAAATTCAGCCACTCAGTTTTCCACAACAGGCGACGATGAAAAATTTAAACAACTTAATTAGAATGAATCACATGAATTCAGAAGAGAAAAAGACAATAATAAAATTATGCAAAAAATACATCAACATTTTTAAAACACCAGAAGAAGAATTGACGGCTACAAATGCAATAAAACACAGCATCACCACCAAAAACAAAGATTATATTTTTAAGATCATACCTAAATCAATTCACAAACAAGGAAAAGATCAGAAAATACATAGACGAGATGTTACAACAAAAAATTATCGGGCCAAGCAACTCACCATGGAGATTCCTTATACATCTAGTGAAAAAGAAATGCGGATGCATCTGGAGTAGTAAGACACAAATGCTGATAGATTACAGAAAATTAAATGTTAAAACAATCGATGATCGATACCTGTTACCAAACAGAAGATATATTAGACAAGTTAGAAAAAGCACAGTATTTTAGTGGTTTAGATTTATCCTCGGGATATCATCAGATAGAAATGGAAACAGTCAAAACAAAAAACGATGTTTTATACTGAATTTGGTCATTTTGAATTTAATAGGATGCCATTTGGATTAAAGAACGCTCCGGACACATTTCAACGACTAATGAATAACGTTTTAAACGAATTAATCAACACTCATTGTTTAGTTTACTTAGACAATATAATTATTTTTTCACCAAATTTGGAAGAGCACAAAAAATCTTTAGAAAAAGTATTTTAAAAATTACAACTTGAAACTTCAATTAGATAAATGCGAATTTTGTCAAAAAGAGACCGAATTTTTAGAACACGTTATTACAAGCGAAGGTATCAAACCAAATCAAAAAAAAATCGAAGTTATAAAGAACTACCCAATCCTACGGACTCAAAAAGAGATAAGAGGATTTTTAAGGCTTGTTGGTTACTGCCGCAAGTTTATTAAAGACTTTACAAAAATTACACGACCCTTAACTAAACAATTAAAAAAAACGCCGAAATTAAGATTGACGAAGAATTTATAGAAACGGTGAATAAATGCAAAACATCTAATGAATGACCCTATTTTGAAATACCCGAATATGGACAAAACATTCACATTAACAACAGACGCCTCTAATGAAGCGTTAGGAGCAGTATAAACCCAAAAAAACAACCCGGTAGCTTATACATCCAGAACACTAAATAAAGCTGAACGAAGTGCAGCAGTCAATTATATTAGATTTTAGGAATCAATTTCACTCTTTCCTGCTACGTTGTTCTCAAATAAGCAAACAACTAAATCACCTAAAATTTTTATACCCGAATGGAATAATAAAACTAATCAATGATTATTATTATTTAATATTGTCTGTATGAATTGGATTAGATACCGCAAACATTATCATATCTATAGAATTTCCCGTAGTGGAAGATAACAATTCAACCCGGTATAAAATTGTAAAAGTACCTTATTAAAACACATATTTTTTGGAACAATGTGTTTATTTAGTGTGGTCATACAATAAATTAGCTTGTGTTACCGATTATTTCTTAATAGAAAATCAGTATAAAGTTAAGCACAGTAATAATCTAAAGAATAATAACATTTTACGAAACAATGTCAAAAATTGTACGGTAATCCAAGTAGAACAATCTACAACTCAATTAGAAGCATTAAGCAATGCCGATTATTTATTAATAACTAATAAGTCAAATTTATTACAATATCAATGCCAAACAAAAGGGACAATTAAGATAAGTCAAAATTCATTATTTCAACTACCTGTCAAATTGCTCGATTGATTTTAATAATCAAATATACATTAACGCAAAAGACGAAATGTCCAAAGAAATAAAACTCCCAGAATTATCACAGTTCAAACTCGAAAATATATTTATTAATCAAAAACTTTTTAAATCAACAAAATTTAATTAAGCCGATAATGTCAAAAAGCAACTGATGCAAGATCAATTAATACGCGCAATGGAGAGTCTCTTACAAATTATAACCTGTCATTCTATGTATCAATAGAACTTGTAATGATCATTGTTATTTTTGCATTATATAAGTTTAAAATTAAGATGTGCGCGAATAAAGTGAAAATTTGTCAAGTTAAAATATGCGGAAAGAAAGTGAAAAAATCTGAGGATAGTTTTTTGACCCGCCATGGAGGAGTTACATTGGAAGTATCTGGCGATCAAACATTAGCGGAAACTAGTGCAGTGACCGAAGGAATTCTAGAATAAGCATAATTAATTATAAGAGTTTATTTAACGAAGTGAAAATTAATAGAAAAGCATTATTAGTTTGTCCACCGATTATTCACATTATACGTTATTATACATTAAATTTGTAGGAAATAAACTTTTTAAAAATAAACATTATTAAATCAAAAACTTAATTTGTATGTACAAATATAATTAAAATATATACTAAAACCTTTGTTTAAAAAAAATCTAAAGTAAGTATTTTAATAATAATAATACTATAGACCCAGAACCACTATAATCAATTTATGACTTAAAACACGTATATGAAAAATAGTAAAACTGTTTGTGCAATGTTCTTAACCATTTACTTGAAAAATTTAATTGTACAGAATATGACACAAAGCGTATATTTAATGTTGTTTTAATTACAGATACAGAAATAAATAGAAGAAACATTTTATCGATTATGCAAGATAAATTAAAATTAAGTTGGTTTTGTAATTAATATTTTTGCACTGGTAATTGAAATACTGTAGATAATCAGACTCAATCAGAAAAAGTAAACACGATATTTAAATAAAATAAACAACTGGTAAAATTTGATGTGGTTGAATCTATAAAACCAGTAGGTACTACTTTCAATACGTTTCACTTGTTTATCGTGTCTATTTTATCGTACTGTCTTTTGTTGGTAACTTTTAATTGTAATGGACCGCGCTTCTGATTAACCTTTTCAAATATTTGTTTGCTCATTACACACTTCGTACATGAACGTTTGCGATAATTTTATGCAAATTCTCTTGACAACTGTATGGTAATATTGTGTAAACTGTGCATCATTGTTTCCGAAAAGGACTGTCACATACATACAGCATCGTTGTAACAGCTAATGATTATCACTCCCTTTTATTGTAAATGTCCCTTTTATCGATACCGCGCCGAACAGATTTTTAATTAAGAGACTTTGTATTTTTACATACGTTTCAATTTACATTTTTAGAAACGCCATCTACAATTAAAATCTTGCATCAATTCTTAATTAATAATGTTTTAATAACAAATTTCTGTATAAAAAAGTTTTAATGCAATAATTACCAGTAATTTTTTATTTTTGAGGTTTTTATATTCTTATAAAAAATATATAAAGCTGTGCTTATTTTTGCATAAAGTTTTATAACAACGTGTTAAAAAATTAGTAGTTTCTTATTTAGAAACACGTTAACCAAACTAGATTCTTTAACTTGTACTAAAATGATGTTCAATTACAGCAAATCTCGTTTTGATATGTGTTATGCTTATGACCAACCAGTCAGTAAACCAGGCAAAACTAATTGCATCATTAAAATTGACAAGTAAAATGCATTTAAACAGAGAATTATCTTGCAAAAACATTAAATAATAAATATATAAATATCATAATAACATACATTTCAAACAAACAAAAATACTTATAGAATCAATTTTAAAAAAAGACATAAAATGTTATACAAAAAAAACAGAAAAACAGAAAAAAACAAATTATTAATATTGTTTACAAACAAATTTACTAATTAAAATTGATTGTTTAATCAAATATTTAAATTTACATGCAACTAGTAGCACTGAAAAATAGAAAACAACAATAAAAACCAGAAACAAATCAGTTACGACAATAGTTATTTGTATCACTAGTCCAGAAAGTGCTCTTTGCGAGTATGAGCATATTTGTAGGCCGAGGCGAAGCAGAGGCTTACAAAAGGCGAATACTCGCAAAATACTTTTAGGACGTGTGATACACAACATTTTTTGTGCCGAACTTTAAAAAAAATGTTTAAAAAATGATTTATTTTATTAACTAAATTTAAATATTCTATGTTGATAACAACGAAATCTGTAATTTTGAATTACAATTGTTTATGTAAATATACTTATTTTTGTTACAATTTAATTAACTTGATTAAAAGTATTATTTATTTTGTATCGTCTTAAAATGGATATTCCTCCACACAATAAAGAAGCTGCACAAAATGTGATAACAATTTGTTACCGACAAAATCTTCGGATCGGTACTGGAAACCACGATCTTGTTAACTGGTGTACTAAAAATTCAGCAAGCATCTACAATAAGTATGTTTTATTATATACAGGACACTGCATTTGCAGAAAATAGTGGAACGGCATTAGTAAGTCGGGGAACTAATATTACGTAGTTGAAAAGGACAGTGCTGTTGCCGAAGAATACATAGAAGACTCCTTGACACCTAAAATCGCAATAGACAATCAACGAACAAGCAATGTAATTCCATACCACAGTGTTCCATAAGTTTTGCTAATGTCGATAGCATTCAACCAAATTGTAACGTTCGAAACTTGCAATTCAACTTAAATGATGCGAGTTTACTTTATATAAATTGTTCAAACTGCACAATTAACTTTAATTTAAATAAGTAAGTTTCTTATAATGAATGATAGAGATGTTAATATGCTGTTGATTAAGCTAAAAGTTACAATTTAAAGTTATCTATGTTTCATATACATAGGTATACTTACTTGATCGATATAAGTCTAAAGGCGGGTTGCACAAAGCAAATCAAAAATGTAACAACAGATTATTTCTCAAAACAATTGCTACATAGCCAATGAAACCACGTTTATTCGTGATGTAACAATTGATTTCAGAAATAATCACTTGCTACATTTTTGATTTGCTTTGTGCAACCCGCCTTTAAGTGATTTTTAATTTTGCGGTTGCCTTTATCGTTCTCTTTGTCAATAAGATTGAAATTAGTTTGCATTCGTTATTACAAAAGTCGTTATAGGTAATTTAGAGTAGTATAATAGTTAACCAAGTTCATAAAATAATAATTTTGACACAAATGACATGACACATATAAACTATTGTAGTTAGGGGAATTACTACCAACTTGTAGTTATAAAATTTTACTACATCTAACCTTGACTTTACCGGCCTAGTCCGGAAAAGTAATTTTTCCGGCCGATTATATTGCTTGTAAAATACGTCAAAACGGACGGAGGCATAAAAAAATATTTTACAAACGGTGGAAAAAAAGACTAATTTTTAATAAATTACAAGCATATAAAATAACAAAATTAAAGCCCATCCCAAAATTAAAAAAAAAGCACTTACAAGATACAATAGAAAACTATGTACAAAATAAAAAATTCAAAATTTGATTAATAGGTGTTTACCCAATAATCAATATATTAAAAAAATACAGAAAAATGTAGAAAAGTATATCTAAAAATGCATAACATAATTATTTGTTTTAATTTGTAAATTTGATTTTCAAAGTTGTAATTCAGTCCAGATAAACACAAAGAATTTTTTTGCTAACCTTATTGCCAAGAACGTTTTTTTGTTTGAAACCTACAAGGTAATATTATTTAATCGTCAATTGCTTCCGAATAGAAATTCAATTGTATCTGCTCTTGTATCGCAGAGTTCACAGGTCAAATGCTTCCTATTAGAACTTTTTCAACGCAGATTCTAATGAAAAGTCATGGAAATTACCTTTAATGCAAAAAACGAATAGAAAACACTTACCCTGTGTTGAATAAATGAATTAGTTATAGATATTTTCATTATACATCGTGTCACAACATGTGGATGTTTTAAGAAATTAATTTTAATTTACGCAAGCATTAGGTTATGTAGCGAACGATGTCAAAGTAAAAATGACCACCTGTCGTTTACTCAGTCGGAAGGGACCAACGATGCTCAATAAATGGCGTCGAGAAATGGAAAAGTAACTTTAATTCAACCAATATACAGAGTAGTGCATTTTTAAATTTATGCACGTAATAAGATGCCCAACTACGTGCTAATAAGTTTGAAACATGACTTTCTTTACCGCGTGCCCCGCTCTATAAATTATCTGCACCTACTAGTGTCGCCACAGACGGCCAACAAAATATTTTATCATGTACTGGCTCATTTTATAAGCGAGGCTGCTATGATATATCGGACTGAATTAAATTTATGTTAATTTCTAATCTAATCGTTTTACTTTTCACATGTCTTTTGCGAGTGGCAAACTTATTTCAAATGTAACTTGATTTTATATTTCTTTGTATTTATTATATATAAATATAATAAAACTGATGTTTTTTCTTTAACAGTACAAACGTTTTCAGATTTGTGTACCTCTATGACCGTTAGAGATGAAATTTACTTTTATTGTTATAAACCGAATTTGCTGATGATGAGCTTTTTAGTGTTGAAAACACTTATAGGATGCTTGATTCAGAGGTTCATGTAACGAAACGATGGAATGCTCAGATAAAACAAAGGTGGAACTTGCGGTGGTGCCCAATTTCACTTCGTTTTTTGTCTTTTTTGGATGTAGTGTTTATTATTATTACAGAAGATATTTCTTATGATTTGTTTTTGTTTTAAAAATATAATAAGTCTTAATTTCACTCAGCAGTGCTAGAAAATAATTATAGTAATTGTAGAATTAGATCCGTGCGAGCTTCCGCCGTGTACGCTGCAGAAACTGTACAATATAAATAAAAATTGGACATAAACAATTTATTATTGAGCACAAAATTTACTGCAAAAAAGTCCACAGGAGTTTATAATTATATCTAATAGTTTAAGAATTACAGAATTTTAATGTAAAGTGAGACATTTTCGTGCAGCTTTGCACACTTGTATTTTCTAAACTATTGAAGGTAATTGTACCCTTTCGTAGATTTTTTTATAGTAAATTTTATCCTGTATAAAAATGTTTATGTGCAACTTTCCTTTATCTTGCATCGTTTTATGGTAATTTTTACTGGTTATTTTAAGTTATTAAGCAAATCATTTCAATGCAAAAATTGTGGCGGTATGAATGTAGACATGATTTACCAGAAAAGCAACTTCAGATATCTGGTGTAATATTACACCGACAAAGCTATCCTTAGTCGCAAAAAAAAGCCGCGGTGGTCACCAAATGTTTTACTAAACCGATAATTTATGTTCAAATTTTAAAATGCATAAATGAAGTAATAATTTAATAAATCTGGTATCAGTAATTACTAGTTTAAGTCAGAAACGATTTCACTGTAAAGTTATCAACATAGGACGAACGTATGTAAAATGAAATTTGAGTAAGTTTTGAGTATTGAAATTGTATCAACAGTCAAGCAATTGTACAGATTATTAAGGCTATAAACCTGTTAAGACTAGAGAATAAATTCATCTTTAAGTAAAGTTCATCTCTTTAATGCTTCTTTATAGTCAGTAAATTTTTATTCTATTTGAAACACGCAGTGCAGCCCAGTTACAAAACCTTGTAACATCTTAAGGCTAGAAAAAAGCATAATGCCGCTTTCAACAGATTGAGTAAAAAAAACAAAAACCAATTGGCAGATTTGGTACTGAGAGGGTTCGTGAATTTTAGGAAACAGAAAATATGGTCAAAATTGCGTACAAAGAAGCAAGAGGGTTTTGAACAGAGATTTTAAAAACCCTGACGTGGTCCAAAAACGAAGAAAGTTGAATACGGGAGTTCTTACTCGCGAAAAAGATGTTACTGTCGGGCTGTTTTTTTAACGTAAGGGAGTTTACGCGCTGGTTTTTTACCTACCCGAAAAAGTTTTTTTTTATTTATCCGAAAAAAAGTTACTGACGGGTGGGGTCTTTTTTCGTACTCGCCAAAGGAGAGTTATTGACGGGCTGGTTTCTTTTACGTACATTTTTTATTATTATTTTTCTTTGATTGCACGTTTGGTATAGTTATTAGTTAGTGACAAATTGTTACGCGCTTTCCAACCTGCGTCCAGTCAAGACCCAACAAACCGCAATACGTGATCTTCAGTTTCAGGATTAGGCGCCATAAAAAGGTCAGAACTGTCTAACGCGAGAAAATTGCGAATGATTATTTAAATTTAATTCTATGGCTTAAACGAGGTTTTTTGTTTTATTTTGTTGTAAATGGAAAGAGCAAATTTAATATTTTATTTTCTTTGACTTTGGCAACTAACTAGTCGCTTATAAGATTAATTTTATTTTGTTTGCGCCAAAAGAGCACGCAAAGAACACCTAGAAAATTTAATAAAAAAGCATGTCGATTACTTCGCGTTGCGAAATGTTTTTATTGCGAGTCTAATCTGCTGTAAGTCTTCTTTAGATATGACAGGGAATCGCAAACGCCACAAACTGTTGAAACAAATCTAATTTTTAAACTGTGGATGCACATTTCCAAAAGTGAAATCTCCGTTGTGAAACTTTTACATCTGAAAGAATGTGGAGTTGTAGCTCGAATTGTGTCATAATCTTAGAAACTGTTGAACTGTGAACCGCTATAAAACTCGGGTAAAATTTAGTAATCATTCTGTTGTTTTTTAAGAATGCACGTCAATTAATTAGAGTGTGGTGAAACAACTTCTGAAAAATTTGGAGAAAAAAAATTAGAAAGAAACTCCTCTTTATCATTCTTAAAAGTTTTAGTTACTCGAAATAAATATGGTTTATAATCACATTCAGTTTATGAAAAACCTATCCATACAAAGTCTCACTATCATTTTTCTTAGAAATGACTAGTAGTGAATTCTTTAGTGTACTGAGCTTCAAGTCAACCCCAAAATCTTCAAAAAGAGTCAAATTCTCTAATCAAACGGTTAGTTGAATTCTGCAAAACTAAGAATAACAGCGGAATGATTTTCTAGATTGAGCTAACTTTTAAATCCTGTTAAAGACGTTGTTCCGTTTCAGCGTCTTAAACAATCTTCTAAGTCAGTAGAGAAAATACTAATGTAATGGCTAATGATTCTAATTACTATCAGCAAAAAATTAGATAATTTATTAAAATAAATAAAAATCCTTTTAGTTTTAATTGAAATTATTCTTTACCGGATATTGGAAAACCAGTTTTGTTGATCAGAGGCCGGTCTATAAAAGCGAGATTTTAAGGCATAATAGATTAATTTATTCCAGGCTTTGAAATGCCCACTGTGACCTGTGACGAAAGCTCAGTTGGTGAGAAATCAACAAGGAAATTATCCAGAATGGAAAATTGTAATTTAAAAATTATTGAATTGAAAAATTGAAATTAATTCACGTATTTTAAGCAACTGTAAACGCAAATAAATACTTTAGTTCAAAAACAAAAATTATGAAAGTAACTTTTTAAACTTACATAAAGATTAATATCAAAAGTTGAAGTAAAAAGTTATTATATATGAAGTGCCATTTTTTAAACTTCACATTAATATTTTATTTTAGTTTGCCAAATATACTAATCTGTCACAAACGGAACATTGGTATCGTAAAATAGTCTTTTTAAATAAGTTTTTCCACAGATTATTTATCATTTGTTCATCATTTTTTATGCTATTGACAATAAATGATAAATTATTAATGCTAAGATTTAATTTTTTTTATAAGTAGTTTAAACGCATACAAAAACTAAATTCAATTATATTCTGCTGTAAAATAAACCTGAAGAGTAAATAATTTGTAAGAACAATAATCACAAAATTAAAAGCTTAAATTGTTGTTTAAAGTAATACAATAACATCTATATTTTTTTGTAAATATAGTTGCATTTTACTTTTTAATTAAAAATTAATTATAACCAGCACTATTACTTTACTATTAGCCAAATCGATTCATTACATTATATACCTAACGTTATATCCTATATAATTCTTATATAAGTTCAACTTTGAATAAGTGTGGAGTTGATTTTCAGTAGCTACATTCTTTTGAAATCACAAAATACACGTTTAAAATAACTAATATGTTATCGACAATGTTAACTGTTTGGTATTGACGATTTGAATGCAAAAAGTAAGATTTAGCGATTTTCTGAATTTTATTTGAATACTCCATATCTGTGAATAGAAGGATTTTCCGCAAATCTACATATATGATGTAAAGTTTCTTTATTTTTATGTAACTCTCAAATCCTTATGTTGTTCGGATCTTTTTCCAGATTCAATATTTTCCGAAACCTCGTAAGTTGCTTTTCAGGCAATACGTTGATAAAGAATATTATTTTATATTTTATAAATATTCTTGCTTCTAGTTTAAATCAAAAAGTAAAATCTCAAAGAAAATAAACAAGGCAAAGTTTTATTGCTCGTTTTTTGAATTTAGACACGTAATATTTCACTAGTCTTTGAGATTGTTTAGCATTTATATTGTGGAATATATAAAACTCAGAAGCTGCAAATTACTTCGCAGAGATGTGTTAAAGTTGCTACTGTGGCGTACTCTTTCGAATAAATTAAGATTATGTAAATACGTAGGATAAAATTTAATTCTATTTGGTTGTGTAAGTAAATTATTGTTGTGCCATAAATCGAGTACAGTTAGTTGTATAACTGTATTTTTCTTGTGAACACTTTTCCATTTTAAATTGGTTTCAAATTAGATTTTATAGCCACCCCCGGTTTAGTAGCAAAAACAGATTATGACATTGTCAGGTTAATAGCTTTCAAAGGAGTGAGACAAAAGCATCTGACGAGGTAAATCGATTTTGTTAGCATTGAACTTGTTGTTTTTGTATTATATAAACGTACAATAGCGATTTAAAATAGTTTGTTAAAACTAACTATTCCCAAAATGTAATACTTAAACTTCCAAACTTTTTCTAGTTAATATGTTTTTGATTGGTTTATAACGTGCAAATAATTAATATTTGTGCGTTTGACAGGTATTTAATAAAGTTCTAAATAAATAAAACGAAAACTAACGTTAACGTCTTAAATGCCAACACTACAGCAATGATTACTGTCACATTTCCACAAAAAAGTTTACTGCAGTTTAACCCTGTATTAGCGACAAATTTAAAAAAAAATATTAATTTATTTAATTTGGGCTTTAACCTAATTTATTGTAACGTTTATTATTACTGCTTAATTTATTTATACTAAAAATATGTACACGTTTATAACTAACCGAACTAATTAAATTTAAGGATATTTAATAAAAACACTTACACTAATCTACATATAGCACTATCACTATCACGAAGATAAAGTCCGCGGATAACTTTAGGTTAACACTTATTGTTTGCTTTAAAGTCACGTACAATGTTATTTATACTCCGTAAATTTATCTCGAACACACGCGTTAATCACTTATTTAATTAGACTTGAATAATCTTTTTAACACTGCCGTCTCCACGTTACTGCAATAACTGCCCTATGATTTGTTTGTACAGCATTTATACATTTTGACGAAACGTTCGCGAATGTTCTATATCTTACGGTGAACGTTCTGGAAATCTACAAAAACCTCGTGAAAGTTCTCGGAAAATAATTTCTCGTACGTTGCACTGCCTCCTTCTTAGGACTGTTCTGTCCCAGAACAGAAAACTGGATGCGACACCGATAGAAAGGATCGTGCACGCAATAATTCCTTTCTGGCCTGAACAAAACCTTGCTAAAATACGCGATAACTTATACTTGTCCATTTTGAACCTGCGATAAGACCGCGCCTATGGCCAGATTGCTAGCGTCGGTATCCAAAACAAATTTTCTGTTGGATAACTCAAAATCGGCGAAGTGACTAAGGTCTGTTTTAGTTGATGGAAAGCATTTTCGCAGTCTTTATTCTATCTAAATTCTGCTTTTTCTTTGGTCAATTTCGTCAAAGATTTGGCAATATTGGCAAATCCGGGTACAAATCGTCTACAATAGGTGCACAACCCATGGAAATTTTGGACCTGATGCTTGTCGATTGGTCTTGGCCATGCTTGCACTGCTCGGATTTTGTCTGGGTCAGCTTTCATTCCATTTCTAGGTACGACGTGGTCAAGGTATTGCACTTCTCTCTTAAATACGTGACACTTCTTTGGGCTCAGTTTAAGGTTTGCCCAACGTAGTCGCTGGAACACTTTTTTCAAATTGTTCAATTGTTCTTCAAACGACTTGTTAACCATGATCACGTCGTCTAAGTAAACCAAGCACGTCTTGTAAGACAGTCCGCGCAAAATGGTCTCCATCAAACGCTCGAACACGTTGCAGAAGCGTTACACAGGCCGAAGGACATCACAGTAAACTGCCACAAACCAGTTCCAATTGTAAAAGCTGTTTTTTCACGATTATTGGGTTTTAATCCTACCTGCTTGCACTTTTTAAGTCTAACGCAGAAAACCACTGGGATCCTGACAGAGTGTCTAACGTATCGTCAATTTTGGGTAAAAGGTAGCTGTTCTTTTTTTTTAGCCGTTTAGCTGTCTGTAGTCTACGCAAAACTTTGTTGATCTATCTTTCTTCTTTACGAATACTACTGAGGACTCCCACGGGTTATTTGAAGGTTCAATCATGCCTTCTCTCTCCATATCCATAATTAATTGTTTGGTTTCTTCTCTTTTCGCCAAAGAAAGTTTGCGTGAATGTTGTCGTATCGGCCGAGCGTCTCCGGTATTAATTTTATGTTTCACCACGGTAGTTCTTCTTTTGGAACCACTCTCCAGCGCGAACACATCTTGATACTCTTCTTTTTCAACGTTACAGGATCTGAGTTGATGTTTAAGATTCTTACTGGCATCGTGTTTTTCATTCGTACTAAAGTTTTGCCAACGAGTAATTTCTTTTCAACTAAGTCGCCCTTCATTGGTTCAATCGCGCGTAGGTAGCCTTTCCGGAGATTTCCATCCAGGCGTGCCATCACCACACTTTTAGTCCTTGCAGGCAGAGTCACGTCTTCACTCAATAAGACTCGCACGGCTGCCTTCTCTAACGAATGAAAAGGAATTTCTTCATTGTCGATCTTCAGGACATCATTCTTCATATCCAAATGGAACCCATACTTCTTTATAACGTCCATTCCCAGGATAACTTCTTCCGTGATGTTGGCTACCAGTACTTGCAGGTCGAGTACTTCATTTCCCAAACCAATCGTTACTTTGACTTGTCCGTGAGTAGGTTTTTTTTCTCCTGTGGCCGTTTGAAGTCGTACTGTTACTGGTAATGTCTTCTTATTTTCCAATAACATGTCAAACCGAATGATGGTCTTCGTCGCTTCCGTGTCAACCAGTAACTGAACACTTCTTCCATTGATTTTGCCATGGAGATAAATGCTATTTAATTGCTCCCTTGGCGATGCCATTTGAATGGTAATCTCCGGGGCATGGTTCGTTGAGGTCAACTTTTGCCCCACGTACGTAGCCCACTTCTTCGCAGTTCTAGCACGTCACTTCTCTTTTTCGAGCTACTTGTTCCCGAAATACACGTCGCACTATGTCTTCAATGCTTTCTTCAGTGTGCGAGGGTATTTCTGCAGCACAACGGAGCTTATTTATGCCTCGGTGCGACGCTTGTTTCGCCGCCTTGAACTCTAAAGCATGGGTTAAAGCGTCATCTAACGTCTTCAGTCAAGTTAACCGGAGAGTCTGCTGCGTTTCGTTGTCTCAGAGCCCGTCTACAAAGCTTTGAATAGCCAACTGCTTCAAGAAGGTATATGTTGCTGTAGGATACGCAAACCGTGTTAATCTGACGATGTCAGCCTGAAACTCTTGAAGACTTTTGGCAGCTTTCTGAACCTTTTTAATTTGAGCTTGATACACTTGTTAAAGATGAGCCAGGAACAGTTTGCAATATTCCAAGAGCTTTTACACGTAAGGACACTATTAAAGACGTCGCTTTCTGCTTGTTGCTCTAACCATTAGCTGTAGCTGCGGGTTCACAATGCTTGTAGTAGGTTGACCATGGAATTTCACCATCAAAATTTTGAGGTATAACTTTGAACTTGTGAGTGGTTTCTTCCCGATGGTCTATTATTAAATCTTTACTCGTGACGCTTTCTTCACCGTGACAATTTATTTAGTTCATTTTTTCTTCAAGCAGTTGTATTTTTTTTCTCAATTTTTTTTCTAGCTTTTGTTCTAATTTGTGTTCTACTTCTTCTATTTTGAAATTTACAGATTCGCAAATTTTTTCTTTTAAATTTAACATATCTGCTTGAGTTTCTTCTTGAATAATTTTGATTTGATTTTTTTTTGCTTGTTTGTGTTTCTTCTTTTAAACGTCTAGAATTTTCCATCAACTTTTCTTCTATTTTATGGGTATTTTTAAATAATTTTTCTTTAATTTTCTGAGAATTTTCTTCCATTTTCTACGAATTTTCGTGAAACTTTTCTTCTATTTCATTAGAATTTGCTTCCATTTTTTTATTTATCAATTCTTGACCATTTTTTATTGATTCAACGAATTCAAATAGTTTTGCATTTATTTTGGTTTAATAACGAGTTACCGGTGTAATGTTATATATAACAGAAATAAACACGCGTATCGCGAAGTAAACAGTTATTTACGCAATCAATGTTTTTTTTACGGGAGTGCTATTGAATTACTTATTGATATTTACACTAAAATCGCGAACTAAACAATTGTTTATCTATTCGATTTGATACCACGCACCTGTCACCACTGTAACGTTTACTATTACTAATTAATTTATTTATACTAAAAATATGTACAGGTTTATAACTAACCGAACTAATTAAATCTGAGAATATTTAATAAAAACACTTACACTAATGTATATATAGCACTATCACAAAGATAAAGTCTGCGGATAACTTTAGTTTAACACTTATAATAATAATCTTTATTGTCCAGCAAGTACATCAGAACAATTATATTTTAACAAAAAGATTTAACTTACAAAAAAAAAATAAAACAATTGTAATGAACTTATTGTTTACTTTCAAGTCACGTTCAAGGTTATACTCGGTAAATTTATCTCAAACACACGCGTTAATCACTTATTTATTTAGACTTGAATAATCTTCTTAACACTGCCGTCTTCATATTAGTGCAATAACTGCTCTATGATTTGTTTGTACCGCATTTATACATTTTGGCAAAACGTTCGCGAACGTTCCATACCTTTCAGTGAACGTTCTGGAAATGTACAAAAACCTTGCAAAAGTTCTCGGAGTTGAAAATAATTTCTCGTATACTTGAACGCGTTCCATAGGTATGTTATCATCATCAGCGACAAGACTACTAAACTAATAATGGCAAACCCTTAAAGAGCATTATTAGAGTAATCTATAAAAACGTCGAAAACAGCAAGTTGTGCAAAATGTAATGTTGAACTAATTAAAAGTGATAAAATTGTTTAATGTGCAGGAATTTGTGATAAGATGTATCATTACAAATGTGGTAATATTACTACCGACGAATAAGGCCTATTGATAACTAAACGTAATTTTGGTTGGTTTTGTGAACACTGTGTAGATAGAAAAAATTATATGGCAACTATTTTGGATAGTATGAATGCAAACATCTGAAGGATGGGGTTCATATGCAAAATGAGAAGATTGACAATGTTAATCAACAAAGCATAGTAAATCAAGATAAATTAGAAATTCATTAACCTAAATAATTGAAGAACAATCGCAACTAACACATGCAAATAAACTGAAGTTAAAAAAACATGAACTAGCTTTTATAATAAAACCAAAAAATTTACAACAGAAAAGTGTATGACATTAAGAAAAGTATTAACGCTGCAGATATGAATATAACTGTAATTTGACCGGTAAGCAATGGTGAGATACTTATAGAATGTAAAATAAGGATGATCTATGTAAATTGAAAAAGAAAGCAAAAACTAAAATAGAAGAATCCTACAAAACATAATTGCCAAAGAAAAAGTTGCCAAAAATAAAAGTAGTTAGATTGTCTGAAATTTTGTCGCCAAAAATAATCAAGGAAAAAATTAAAACGCGGAACAGCCCTCTAAATTCCGAGAAATTGTCCTTAAAGATTGTACACACAAAAAAAGTAGCAATAGGAAAAGGTACATACTTTATGGTGAAGTAAATACGGATGCTTTTGGGGATATTAGGAAAGAAGAAAAGACTTGCGTAGCTTGGGATAGATGCATAGTTTATGATGTTATTGAAATCAGAAGATGCCATCGGTGTAATGAATTTAACCATAAGACTTTGACACAAAAAGCCTATCCAGAATGTGTTGGTTCTCAAGGATCGCAAGAATGTACTGTTGATGGAAAAGAAAATTAAAAATGCTAGAATTGTATTCAAATAGCCGAAATGTTAAAAATTAAATTAAACCTAGAATCAAAACTGTCCTGCATTTTTAAACGCAAAATAAAAATAGAAAAATAGAAGCACAAAGCATGCTAAAACATTTTTGAGAACTACAAATCTCAATTCAACATTAGAAACTAAATTTGTTAGTATTAAGTAAAACTCGTGTAACTGAGGACATACAAGACTGTGAAATCAATACTTTAGAATATGCATTAATTTGATGTAAAAAACGAAGAAAAGAACTGGAGGGGATGTAATAGTAATAGAATCCAATATAATATAATCTCTAATTTTACATTTGACAATAACTATTGGTTACTATCAAAACGTTCTCGAAGTTATTGTCAAGTTCGAGACAATAACCGAAGAATGTAAAAAATTCTCGACACCGATAGCAGAAGTATATAAAAGGTATTCAAAAAAAGCATAGATCAGTTTTTTGAAACCGGAAGTTAAGAAGACTGTTTGTTTAAATAAATAAATGATTAACGTGTGTGCGAAGATAAATAAATCAAGTGCCGGTGATAGTGAAACAAATATGTCGCGTACTTGTTAACATAAATAAGTATCAGTTTTAGACCAAATTTAAAAGTGCGAATTAGTGATAATAATACATAAATTAATGTAAGTGTTTATCTCAAATATTGTTAAATTTAATTAGTTACGTGTAGTTCTACGTAAAAATATTTATTTTATAAATAAAGTAGTATTAAAATTCGTTACAAAATATATCAATATAATAAGATTTCAAAGAGGATACTATACAGTGCTGTATCACTCACCAAGTTCAAGTGATGCTATGTTTATAGAACATTTTGAAACATAGTGTGAACACACAATTACGGATAACAGTCGACATATAGTTATATGATATTTCAATAAAGATGTATCCAAGCAAAGTTTTCATGGGTCGAAATTAATACAAGTTATTAGAAGCCTAGGTTTTAAACTAATTATTGAAGAATTTACGCGTACAACAGAAAGTAGCCGTACAATGGTTGCTCTAGTAATTACAAACTGTTGTATTAAATGAACCAAAAATAACTGATTATGATATAATAGAAATAAGTAGATGTACATTACATAAATTGCAAAATGAAAACAATAAATTGCAACAAAAAATATTGACAACAAAACCTACTTAATCTACTGCTATTGAGCCATTACAATTGGAATGTACAAAATCAACAGATGGAAGAAATAGCAGAGGACATAGTTCAAATGCTTTGTTATACAGTAAATAACCTAATTATAAAGAAAACTATCAAAACGCGAACAGGCAACACTTGGTCTACAATAGACATAAGTAATCTCCAAAACGAAAGAAACAGACAGACAGGCTAAATTAACAGAAAATAGAAATGACTGGATGCTTTTCAAAAACACAAGAAATAATTATAGTAACAAAATTAAGATAAACAAAAATAAATATTACGTAAACAAAATACAGCAAAATAGCGGACAACTTAAAATATGTGAAAAATTATCAAACATATAATCAATGGACAAACGGATGAACAAAAAGTATAATATTTGACTACGTAGAAATTGGTAACTTAGAAGAAATATCAAATAAATTTAACGAATATTTTGTAAGCAGTATTACCCACAAAAATAATAATATGCACCAACCCGCAGTAAACTTTAAAGAGGCTCCAATATTAAAACCAAACATTGATTTCAAATTTAAGTTAATTTATCAGATCTGAAGAAAAGTTTAAGTAATATGAAGCGAAAATAAAAAAAACGGATCATATTACAAAACAAGTAGACTTAATAAACAAATCTTTAATAAATCAAAAGTTTCCTAAATGTTGGAAACAATCAAAATTCATACCTACACCTAAAATTAAAAATACAAAAACCTGTGAACAATTTCGACTTATCTATATATTACCAGTGTATGAAAAAATATTAGATCCAGTGCTTTCTGAAACAAAATAATGTAATCAGTCCAAATCAATTTGGTTTTTAAAGTAAACATTCGTGTGAAACAGCATTAAATCTCGTGCTGACAAAATAAAAATCTTGGGTAATAGTGTAGTTACACTGTTCTTAGACTATAAAAGAACGTTTGAAACTATTGAAAGAGAAAGACCTTGTTCCGTGTTTTAAATCAAAATTGTGCTGCCCTGAATATGTTTTCTTTGCTTTGGATCAAAATTCTTTAACTACAGAATTTTTGTAATGGCATTATTTTACATTCGAATACATGCTGATATAACAAACTCTACAAGAACACTGTGTACTAAAAATGTACGTTGAGTTTATTTGAAGCTGTAAGTTCAATGCTAGTAATTTCTCAATAAAATTAAATCTTTTCTGTTTAAACTTTTTACAAGAAAACAATAGATGGTTTACGTTTCCATCAGATATATCATCACAGTCGCATTACGGGTTTATTTTCAATCCTATTTCGTGAAAATGCGAAAAAAAGTTGCTATGATTTATTCTTAGTCTTGTAATTATTGAGGTAGCAAAATTTGAAATAATTACATCATTATTATGTATTTTCTTTTTAAGTAAACACGGATTTAAAAGAGTGTATTGGTTTGAGTTCTTACCACAAAAACTTTTATAGGTGTGTTTCCAGGATGATCTGCAGTTTTCCTTAAATATTTTTAGTAGGTCTGTGTGCCATAACCAAATATCGCTCCAAACTAGTTTTAAGGGTTTTTTAGCCTGTAAGTCTGCCATTTCGTTTTTTTTTATGTACAAGTGTGCTTTAGTCCAAACTTACTTGAAATCTCCACTATGTACCAATGTTATGAATCTTTATCAATTCAGAATAATTTAGGTGTAGTTCAAAGTTTAGTCTTAGAACCATTTTTAATTTATATTCTTAAACTAATTAAGATTACTAATTTTAATCAGCTTGTTTGGGTTCACAAACGACAATACGGCAGACCAAGTTCTACTTCTTGTTTTGGGTCTCAAAAAAAGACTAGGACCAAGCCTAAACTGTCTGGGTGTTTTAAAAATTAGATTCTAGAGCAGTCAAAAATTTTAATAATAGTTTACAAAGTTAGTTAAGCAATCCCAAAGACTTAGTGAAAATGCAAGATAAATTGGGAATACATAAAATTAATTGTAATTACTATAATCGAGTATATATTGGAAAAACAAGGAAACTTATCAAAATTTGTTTTAAATGCATTTGATTCTACGTTTGGAAAAATCTAGAACAAGAATTAAGAATTTTATTAACCGATTAGCGTTCACAATCAATCAAGTGTTGATGATGCTAGATAGCTATCAAAACGCGTTCGAGTGTTATAAAGTGTTTGTGATTTTTTTGGGTATTGATTTTTTCAAATGTTTTTTTTTTGTAAAACGTCAAAATTTATTAGTTTTTTTCGACAAACTTTGATCACATGTTTAGTAATTTTTGTTTTCAAACTTTTAATAAAAAAAAAGTATTTACATGATTTTTAAACACCACACTTTTTATATAAATAAATTTTTTAACATAAAATGTATGTAATAACATAAATGTTTTACTAATCCAATAAATAAATTTATTTTAAAGTTATTTAGTTCGAAGAATTTAGAAATATTAAAATTAATTTAACGCAATCTTAAAATTAATTATTAATATCAGTAAAATTTGTAATATTCGTTATTCGGACTAATGCTTTTTTAAAAAATCAGAATTAGACTATAACATTAAAAACCAATCGAAATATATAAAGCAAAAATTTATCAGTGACAAAAAACTTTTTATTTGTTTTTGCAAAATTATTGTTTATGACAGATTACAATAATTCAAACACGTATTTTTGCAAATAAATATGCTATGACAACTAGCTTAAAAAAGTTATCAATTGAATTAATTTATTTTTTAGTGTTGTACATTGTTAAACTAAACTATTTCTCAATTTTTATAAACTTTTTATAAAAAGCAAACGCAAAAAATGTTACTACGTTTTTGTATTTTGTAACAAAACTTTCTTTTACATTAGCTTACCACTTAAATTAACCTTAACCTCAAGTTCAAGGATTGGTTCTTAGTTGTTATCTAACGCTTTAAGATAGTTCACTAAAGTACCCTTTAAACTTTTTAACCATTGAAATTCTATACTTAATCTTATAGAGAATATTTTTTTAAGATCAAAATAATATGAATTCTGGTGAATTTAAATTATAAGAAAATTTTATAAATCATTATTACTTTAATAATTTTCTACAATTAAAACAATCTTATTAAACATTTTTTTTTACTAATTGTTATTTTTTAAAACAAACATTTCATGTAATTTATAACTAAATATATTCAAAAAAAATATTTTTCATATAGACGTTGATTGTATATAATAAAATAGTAAAAAAGAACCTTTTGCGGTATCTTTGATGTCTTAAGTATTTGTCACTCAGTTTCTAAATTAAAATTATAAACCAAAATATACCTACTTAAAATATAGAAAACGATAATTTTATTTACATAATAATAATTATTTATAAAAATGTCATATTTTTGCATACGTACTGTCTTTGTTCTTAGAAGAAAAGAAGAAAAGATAAAATTAGAATAAAAATTTCTTCAAAAAAACTTGAAGGTACTAACTATTAAAAACTGTTACTTAAATAAAAAAACATTCAATATTTTAGACTTAAAAAAAATCAGTTTGGCAAAGCATGAAAAAACAGAAAATAACAGTCTTCAAAAGCATTACTTTTAACATATTTGCGTAAAAAAACTCTCACATCAAAATCACGAAAAGTGTTTAAAAAACGTTAAAGTGTGAAAATTGAGATAAATTAATAAAAATGCTGCAAGAATTAATTAAACAGTTTGTATTCTCTGTTTCGATCTGCTAAACGTTTTAACTGCTCTCACTACAAGCGGAACGGTTTGGACGCGACTGTTTGAACGCAATACCATTAAACACAAAGATGTTTGAACGCAAGGGTTTTTGAACGCGATCTTTGGACTCAAAGACGTTTGAACGCAAAGACGTTTGAACGCAAGAACCTTTGAACGCGAATGCCAATGTTTAAAATGTTTCAAATTTAAAATAAAGAGTGACAAAGTTTTGAAAAAAAAATAAAAAAATTAAATTTAAAAAAACAGAAATGTCAAAAAGTTTTTTTTAAATAAACTGATTTAATGAATATTAAAGAAAAAAATAGAATTAGTTTCATCGACTAAAAACGTTTTTAAGAAAAAAAAATTAAAAAGCTATCGATTACAATTTTTTAAAATAGTTTAATTGAAATTAAATTTATAGAAAGTGAAAAACTAAAAAAAAACAGTAAATTTATTGACTGGAAAATTCCAGTTTTTTTTGACAAATTGATCAAAATGTATATGAAAAATCTTAAAATAAACAGTGAAAAAATTGAGAAAACGAAATTTGGTAAAAAAATACAAAGAGATTAACAACTAAAATTAAGAAAATTTAATTTCAAAAAAATTTTTTCACAAAAATTAAATAAAAATTAACGTCTTAAATAACATTAAACAATCATAAAAAATAAGTTAAAAAGAAAGATGAAAAATGTATGTCAATGTTGTAATGGAAACTTCAAAACTTCGATTACAACATTATTGTGGTTTAAGCCAAAATGTTTGTTTCTATTTTCTTGTTTTGTTTTGTCTTCACTGTAGATTTAAATACTTGCTTTCTTTCATTACCAATTTTTGTATATTTTACTAAAATATATAAAACGCTTTATTTGGTTAGAATTCTTTTTACAATTATGTTGTTTCTGATTTCTTCTTTTTTCGAAATTTTAATTTTTACGTTTTATTTTGTTTGATAGGTTACTTTATTTTAATTCTTAAATGAAAACAAAAACTACATTTTTGTATTTTATATTTTTTTACAATTTGTTTTTTAAAATGTGTTTAAATTTGTTTTTACAAAGCATTGATAGTTTTTGCTTTTTATTTTGTTTGAACGATTGATTTTATTTAATACGTCATATTACTGTCAAAGTATTATCAAAATCTTTAAACCGATAAGACAACTTCCTTATTGTCAAGCCTTTTTTTTCACTTTTTGCTTTGAGTTTTAAACTTATTTCAAGATTTTTTAAAATAAACTATGATCAATTTATTAAGAGAAAAATGTTACCGGGATTTTCTTAATTTTAATTTAATAGTCAAAAAACTGATTTAAATTTTTTTTTCATTTTCTATTTTAGGTTCTTCTACAAAATAAATTTCACTAAAATTATTTTAAAAAAATGTAGTTTTTTTAACTTTATTTTTATATATAACACTGGTCAACAAATTTAAACTTTTTTTTGCTGACTTAGATCTCATATTTGTTTTTAACTAATTTTGGGGTGCTGATTTAAAAAATGTTAACAGTTGCTGCCTATCACGTCAAATTTTTGTTCTATAGTATTTTGACTTTTTTCACCTTTTCGCGTTCTTGTCGTCCACTATATTTCGTAGAAACGCCTTACATGCAGGTACTTGTACCTTTTTACAACGGCGGGGGTTGCAAAGTAAAGGGTAAAATACTTACTATGACCGCTGCATTTATTAAATGTTTAAGGTTGTACTTGTTGTTCAATAAGTTTCCCAGAAAAAGCTTAGTTGCAGGTATCTGACAGCAACCCTTTTGCAATGGCAGAGAGGAGTTGCAGTATCAGTGGTAAGGTACTTAGCATCCTACATCTTTAAATGATTAGTTGTTTTATTAAAATAGAACGTCTTACACTTGTTTGGTATAAATTAGTATTTTGAGTTTTATACAAGCATGCACAATTTAAATAAACAATGGCTATCAAAAAGTTTCAATACAGCAGATACATTTTGTTGTATATGTGGAAGCGTTACGCCTCCAAATCAAAGAATAAACATTAGTGATTCTGTAAGGAACATGTATTTAGCGTATTTCTAAGTTAGACTTGGCGACCAGGACAAGTTTTGGGCTCCATATAAAGTTTGCCAAGCTTGTGCTAAAAATTTACGACATTGGAGCAAAAGAAAACGTAAAAAAATCGCATTCGGCATTCCCATCGTTTCGAGAAAGCTTAGAAATCACACATATGACTGTTATTTCTGTTTCACAAACCCATACAAAAAAGAACAAACAGTAAATCACCTACCCAAAACTAGATTTAACAAGGCGTCCAGTGCCCCATTCTGATGATATACTTGTGCCAGTTTTTAGTGATTATCTTTTACTTGAGGGAGATTTGTCTAGTTCCATGATTGAGCATGATGACGACATGGATTTTAAATGCAGTCCTTCTACTTCTTCTGCACCTCAGAGATTTAACTAAGCCAAATTAAACTATCTAGTAAAAAATATAAATCTATCAAAAAATGCATCAACATTACTAGCTTCAAGACTGATCAAAAAGCATTTACTCGATGTAGGCAGTAAAGTTACGTTCATTCGTAAACGAGGAAAAGAACTGTTGCAATAATTTAAAGTGAACAATGATTTAGTATATTGCGATGATGTGTCCGGTTTACCAAATTCTCTAAGAGAAGTTTAAAGTTTGTTCTTTTTCACAATGGAAATGCATTGGGCTTAATTCCAATTGAGCATTCTGTGCTTCTAAAGAAAGTTTACGGCACAATTAAAAATGTGATGGCACTAGTTAAATATAACAAACATAAAATCATCTCTATAGATCTTAAAATGGTAAACTTTTGGCCATAAAAAAAGCGAAAACTATGTGGAGGTCGTTAAAAATTCGATTGAAAATTATCATTATGTGGGGTGTAACATGAGCGTAAAGCTTGATTTTTTAAACAGGGTGAACGTTTCTATCTGAACTTCAAAGAGATTAAGAGAGACGTTATCAAGAAAAATTGGATACTTACATGACGGCTGTCGGCAATGGTGCACTCCAGAAACTTTTACAAACAAAAATTGAATCCTTAAATTATTTTGTATTTTATTTTAACACTCCTATGCATTAGAAATAATTAAAACTATTTTTATTTACTTTCTTTCACTATAAATAAAATTTTAAGAATATTTTCTAATTATTATGTTATCTGATGTGATACGCAAAAACTGATGTAAGTCAGCAAAAATTTACCCATTTACCTTTAGGTTTACATTCAAATTCTTACCATTCATATTTTCATATATTTTACCCGCATTCATACACTACACTTCACTCACGTTTGTTTCTCCCTTTTTTTTACTGTGTAATTATTTTATGCGTATAAACTTTGCCTAATCTTTTTTGTCTTGTGTCAGTCTTTTGATCTCTTGCCAGTTTTTATTCTTCTTTTCCAGGATTTCTGTTATTTCCTCGTCTCGCTTTCTTTTTCGTCTTGCCAGATTATTTTGACTTGTCTGTTGTTTCCGAATCTGTATCCGAACCATCTCAACTGTTGTCTTTCGATAAGGTTTTTTTATTGATTCTACCTTTGATGTTGTACGTATTTCTGTATTTCTTACACTGTCTCTTTTTGTTATTCCCATGATTCCTCTTAAGTATTTCATTTTGCATGCTTGTATCTCTCTTGTTTATTTTTGAGCGTTCAGCTTTTGCAACACCGAATATCAATGTTGGTTTATAAATGGTGTTGTATACTGTTGGTTTATAAATGGTGTTGTATATTGTTAGTTTTGTCCTATTGCTTATTTTTTTTTCTAATAAATACATTACTTAGTGCACAGTACACTTTATTGGCATTTTCAATTACATTGTTTTGTTTTTCCTATCCTTCTGTATTGTAACGCCCAAATATTTAAAGCTGTCTGTTCGTTCAATCTATTTATTATTAAGGTGTATCTTTGCTTAAGTATTGTTCTTTCTTAATATCATTATTTTAGTCTGGTCTATGTTTATATTAAAGTTGCGTTTTTGTAGTGCACTGTTCCACAGCTATACATTTATTGAAAGCAAAAATACTTATTTTACCACGGCAGCAGTCGAATCACAGACCTCTGGGTGTGAGTCTGAATGAAAGTAAAATACACAGGCGTGAATTTCTTTAATTTATTTGCAACTATAACATAATACACTAACTATTTACAATAAAGAAAAACTGAACATTATTTGAATTAAAACAATATTTGGGATAACACAATATTTGGGTGCCAATCACCTTGAAATTGGTGATGAATAAAAAGTATAAAATCTTATAACTAATTATTAATCGATATCAATTCAAAAACAATAAACTTTTAATTTGTTACGGAGTATGTATTCCGAAAAGTTTTAATAAAACAATTTAATTAATGTGAATTTAAAATGTAATAAGTAGTAGCATAAATTCCAGTTGACTCACCATATATGATATGACGTTATCTGATATCTTCTATTTATAGCACATTCTTTGTTGAATTGATAAGATTTTTGCATATTATAACGAATCAAACAAATGTAGATTTGAAAGCACAAATGCAGGCATAAAACCAAAGTATAAATCCAATGAATAAAAATCCAGTATATAAAAAGAAAAGACCCAGTAAATAAAAAAACCCTAAATATAAATAATGAGAATGGTTTTTAATCGACATAATACTACTTACGTTGCTTTAGATGCAACGGCCTTGAAATGAATTCCTTTGTCTAAATGTATTGCGTAACATTTTGAAATCACTAAAAATGTTGAATTCAATAGAAAAATTATATTGGAATAAAGGTGAACTTACCAGCAATTAGTTGGAATGAATAAAAATTAATTTGTATGCGTTTTTACGCCATAATTAAGAAAATTGTCTTCCTTGCAACACTAAAACGTGTATGGCCTAAAGATGGCTCAAACGGAAGTGTGAACAAAATCGATGGCTCGGTCGATTCAAAATACGACGCGACGTTGCCAAACTAAATAAATTTAAGTGCAATATTAGTTGCAGAAAATAAACGAATGCAAAATTGAATTTTAAATGTAATGAACTCTAACGGAACGTTACAAGTTGTCTGGTAGATCTTCCGCGTTTTTAGCAGAAATCATCAAGTCGTCTACGTACGCACACTTTGTTATATAAATATTTATATATCTGTAGCTCACTAGTAGTTTCTTAATTTTTTTTATTACGTCATTTAGTATGATGTTAAATACTGTTGGGGTTAAGATTGTTTCACTCTCTCTTTCGTCTCAAATTTTTATGACTTTAAGTTGTTTGTTATAATCTAGTTTCACGTCTTTTTGTATAAGCTAGCGATGTTCTTTCTTAATCTTTACTTAATTTCTTTTTTCTTGAGGTTATTCTTTTCGGTATACTATCGAAAGTTTTTTCGAGGTAAATAAATACTGTATATATGTCTTCTTTGTGGTATTTTTCTATCAATGCTCTCTACTTTTTCTGAATCCATTTTGTGATTCTTCTATTTGAGTTTTTGTTCTAGCATTTAATTTGTCGTTTAACACTCTCTCGTATACTTTGTATGCGTTAATCAATAGCGTTATCTCCTTGTAATAATAAAATGTGAACAAAATTGCATAATCATTGTTATACCGGCACCCAATTTTACAACCTGACATCCGATTTTGGGTGCCACTTTGTTTTCAATGAACAATAGTGTTATTTCATTCTTTTGTCGTTATTATGCCTAAATACCAATATTTGTATGGATGCTTTTTTGCATATTTTACATACACTCATATTCCAATAGTTAAGTAGTGTTATCATCAAAGGCGCTGATTGGTACACGTCTGTATATAATGTATCTATATTACTGACCAAAGTGGCCACCGGAAATGCTTAGTATATACTGGCATCCACAACTTAACAACGGTGTAAACAAATGCGCTATCATTTTTAAACAATGAATTTATTGAATGATTTACATTTGTACTGATTAAGGTTTATATGCTGCGTAATTTGTTTTACATTTTTAAACGTTCAATAACTTATTGAGATTTTACAAAAACATATTAAAGAAAATTGAAAAATATAACTAAATATGAATTACACTGTATAATGTACTTGTTTTTAATAATAAACAATGCAAAATTTCTTTAAATAAACACTGGTCTGCATGAAAATCGGCCCTGATACCATTCTTGACGATTTCTATGTAAAATGACCTCCTGAATCCAAAAATGAGCTCCGTTTTTACCCATCACTCATCTATTTTGGGGGAACCCCATTTTTATTTTATTGTTTGCATTTTTTTTTTAGAATTTTAACTTATAGCCGTTAAACATCCCAAAGCAGGTAATCAAATTTATACCAAAGTATATGGCAAAAGTTTTGCTATAAAATATATATAGAAACAACAATAAAATACAAATATATAAGAACAGTAAAAAATATCAATAAACAGTTAGGAAGATTCACTGCACGACGCTGGCGATCCCAATACCACATGCAGCTTTGAACAGAAAATTTCGACAGGCTTGAATTTGCATTACTCTTCTCATTATAGTATATTACATTGTTTGCTTAACTGCTTCGATCAGTACATATATAGCTGTTGCAGAGTTAACTTGTCGACGTTTTAAACGTGCTGGATTTTGTGTTCATTTTTGTTCATTTGTGTAAAACAGTAAAACTACTTTTACTCAGGATTTTTTCAAGTGACTAAGTGTGATTTGTGGTTAATGTCGGGCGTTGAATTACTGTTTGATTATGCCACGCGAGTGTACAAATCATCCCGATAGCTTTTGCTATGTCTGCGGGGAATTAACTTTAAAAGCGCAACGAAAACCCCTTTCTCCGCTTGTTAACACAGCTTATAAATTGTACTTTGATTGTCAAGTTGGCGATCAAGACAAGACTTGGGCTTCATCAGTTTGCTGTACGACTTCTTACAGTAGTTTGGCCAAATGGCTCAAAGGTACCCGTAAATCAATGCCATTTACTGTGTCCATGGTTTGGCGTGAACCTCGCTGTCATCTTACAGATTGTTACTTTTGTATGACTTTCACCGTCTGGTTTTCTAGCAAAAGTAAGCATACAATTCAGTATCCCAATATTCCGTCAGCTATAAGATCCTGTTCCTCATAACGATACTTTGCCAATCCTAGAGCCCCCAAACACTTATACTCTAGAGCCGGAAATTGATTTAAAAGACTCTGAGTCACAACCTGGGGCTTCGAATGATACGTTTAAAGATGATGAAAAGTATTCCGCAGATTTAGTTTCTCGGCAACCTCACCTTCTCACTCAATCGGAATTAAATGATCTTGTCAGGGATTTGCAGTTACCCAAAACTAAATCTCAGCTCCTAGGATCGCGACTTCAACAGTGGAATTTCTTAGAAAAGGGAGTAAAAGTATTTTTTTACAGGACTAGGCAAGCAACCCTGAAATGTCTTTTCTCAGAAGATAAAGGTTTAGTGTTCTGCCCTAATGCAAATTTATTGATGACAGAGCTACAGACGCCATGTGACCTAGACAAATGGAGACTGTTTATAGACTCATCAAAAACAAGCTTAAAAATTGCCCCATTTGTTTGGGTTTGGGCAGAACACTAAACCTTTATCTTCTGAGAAAAGACATTTCAGGGTTGCTTGTCTGGTCCTGTAAAAAGATATTTTTAGTCCCTTTTCTAAGAGATTCCACTGTTGAAGTCGCGATCCTAGGAGCTGAGGTTTAGTCTTGAGAAAGTGCAAATCCCTGACAAGATTATTTAATTCCGATTGAGTGAGGAGGTGAGGTTGCCGAGAAATTAAATTTGCGGAATACTCTTCATCATCATTGAACGTATCATTCGAAGCCCCAGATTGTAGCTCAGAGTCTTTTAAATCAATTTCCGGCTCTAGAATATAAGTGTTTGGGGGCTCTGGGATTGGCAAAGTATCGTTATGAGGAACAGGTCTTAAAGCTGATGGAATATTGGGGTACTGAATTGTATGCTTACTTTTGCTCGAAAACCCGACGGTGGAAGTCATACAAAAGTAACAATCTGTAAGATGACAGCGAGGTTCACGCCAAACCATGGGCACAGCAAATGGCATTGATTTACGGGTACCTTTGTCCATTTGGTCAAACTACTGTAACAAATCGTACAGCAAACAGATGTAGCCCAAGTCTTGTCCTGGTCGCCAACTTGACAATCAAAGTACAATTTATAAGCTGTTTTAACAAGCGGAGGAAAGGGTTTTCGTTGCGCTTTTAAAGTTAATTCCCCGCAGACATAGCAAAAGCTATCGGGTTGATTTTTACACTCGGGTGGCATAATTAAACAGTAATTCAACGCCCGACATTAACTACAAATCACACTTAGTCACTTGAAAAAATTCGGAGTAAAAGTAGTTTTACTGTTTTACACAAATGAACAAAAATGAACACAAAATCCAGCACGTTTAAAACGTCGACAAGTTAACTCTGCAAAATGCAAAAACTCTGCAAATGTCGAAAATTCCTGTTCAAACCTGCATGTGGTATTGAGATTGCCAGCGTCGTGCAGTGAATCTTCCTAACTGTTTATTGATATTTTTTTACTGTTCTTATATATTTGTATTTTGTTGTTGCTTCTATATACATTTTATAGCAAAACTTTTGCCATATACTTTGGTATATATTTTATTACCTGCTTTGGGATGTTTAACGGCTATAAGTTAAAATTCTAAAAAAAAATGCAAAAAATAAAATAAAAATGGGGTCTCTTCAAAATAGGTGGGTGATGGGTAAAAACTGAGCTCATTTTTGGATTCAGTAGGTTATTTTACATAAGAATTGTCAAGAATGGTATCAGGGCCGATTTTCATGCAGACCAGTGTAATCAGTCATGCGGACCAAAACGTACCAACCGATAGCAACATATCCTACAACATATTTGGAAAAAACCACGAAAAACAAAATCAAAACCAGTAAATTGAACAAAGAAGACCAACAAAAAGTAATACCAAAAGAGAAATCGTCAAAATGTCCAAAACTGTACGGCTGACCAAAGATGCATAAGGAAAGAGCACCACTAAGACTCATTGTCAGTTCAGTAGTTACCACTCCAGGAACTTGCAAAGTTTCTAGCGAAACAATTGCAACCGTATGCTGAAGAAGCTAAATCTTACGTGAAGAAAGCAAGCCACTGCATCGAGCGCATCAAAGATATAACGCTAGAACCAGGCCACATGCTTGTAAGCTTTGACGTCGTATCACTCTTTACTAATGTTCCGGTCGACAACACAATCAAAATAATATAAGAAAAACATCAAATACGAGAAGACATCATCGAGTCATTGCCTTAAAAATACCTACTTCATTTAGAAAAATCTAAAGTATAGACAAATAGTAAGGGTAGTAGCTAATTTGTTCATGGCAGACTTAGAATCTCGAGCTATTAAAACAGCCATACTCAAACCAAAACTGTGGTTACGATACGTGGATGACACTTTGACTATCTGGACACACGGGACAAATGAACTAGACAAATTTCTAGATCATTTTAATAATAATCAAATTCACAATGGAAATAGAAAAAGACAATCAACTACTATTTTTTTGACGTATTGGTAAAGAAGACGACTAACAGAAATCTCATTTACGCCGTTTATTCTATCTTAAGTATTCTTTCTGTAATAACTGTCTATTTTTTAATGTAGGTATTTATTAATTTAGTTTTTAATTACGTATTCATATCAATATCTTCAAGTGGATAAAGAATTGCTATTTTTATTTCTTAACTTTTTTAATTTTTGGTCACTATAAGTATTGAAGAAGAATGTAATAAATAAAATTTCACATAATTATTAGATAAACCATTAATAATCATATCAGCTATTTAAACATCTTACATTCAAACGCCTTGCGTTCAAAATTCCGTTTTTAACATAATTTTAACGTATAGAATATTGAAAACGACTTTTTTTAGTTTTTAGGAAAAAAAATTCTTTATATGCTTAAAAATTGCAGTAAAATTTTGTTCTATATTTATTTTGATAGATTACTTGTATTGTGTATTAAGCATTGAAAATAAAGAAAAAATTACAGCTATTACCGATAAAAATATTTTGATCTGAAAGATTTAAAATGTATACAAAAATACAAGTAGTATTTTTATGTTAAATTAAGTATATCTAAAAACAATTCACTTGTTCAATAAATACGATTTTTAGAGCAATTTCATTTCTTAAATAACGTTAGCAAGCAAACAAAAACAAGAAGCTGAAACTTAAATAACACAAAATTAATTTGCCTTAATTGACTTTAATAACTTAATACAAAGGTAACGTTTAAAGTTAGTGACAAGGAAAACATTTTCAAAAATTTATTCCATTAATAAATTCTGTAATTCAAATGGATTTAAACATACTTTGCGTTTAATTGCTTTCCTCTGGTCCATATTGTTTTATTCCAGTTTTTTGATGAGATTTTTATATCTTCGATTTATTTATCTTTCAAAACGTTTTCGATTTTGAGAATATCGTCTTTTTAAAATTAAACGTTATATCATCATATTGCGATTCGTAAGGAACAAATATTTGAATTGGATTAAAAGTGCTTGTTAGTTTTTAAAAAATTGAATTTAAATTTATAAGACTTTTATGTACGCTTCTTTTATGAATGCATTTACATACATCGTTTTTAAAGCAACGTTTAATGGGATTTTGGGCGTGTATAAAATACGTAAATCGTGCTTGGGATAAAACTGACTTATGGTTATAGCTGCAGATATACTTGAACCTGCAAGAAATTGTGTACAACTTAAGGTCTGAAATAGTCATAAAAATAGGTATAATACCTTACTTAACTTTTAGTACTGAAAAAACGAATACGGCATTTTAATACAATATGTTCAAACGACAAAAGTTTTTTCTTGTTATTATAAAAACCAGTTTATTAACAATTCAAAGATTATTTTACAGTTAAATTCTTACGTTAAGTAAATACAAATCCTTCTATATTTGGGTAACTAAAATTATGATTTAATTAAAATATCAATAAAATTAATAAAAGTTTAGTTAATTGTAGAAAAATTGCGTCTGTAAATTATATTTTACAAAAATATGTTTAGATGTTTATTAAACTTTTACGATACTCTCGATTTGCTAATATTTGATCGCACGTGCGATAGTTTAAGTCACAACAAAATACACTAAAACCAAATGTTTAAGAATATGTTTTCTGAAATACTTGCTTTTGACAAAAAATCTTATTAAACGTAGAAATTTTCTTAAATTAAAAGGAAAACGTTTAGGCATTTACTAAACCTGTTTAACATTTAGGCACTCTTATTTTAGACATACGGTATACATTTTATGTAGATACGAATTTAAGTTTATTATAATAATATTGCCTAAACAGATAGTCAAAATAAATAATCTATTCACCTGAGATAATTGTTCACAAATACCTATCGTGATAACAGTTTCTCAAGTAAACTTAGTGAGCGTAGAGCGCATTTTAATTGGCAAAAACTAAAAACAAGGATTAATCTAAGTGCACTTTTCTTGTTAATTGTTTAGTACATCTTAAAAAATTTAAATAATGTACTACATGACTGCGCAGTTTTGCAAATACGCACTCGCACGCCGCAACTCATCAATGACACACGTGTAGCATATACAGTGTGTCCATTTGAAAATTTTAAATTCGGAATATATTAACAATAAAAAATAATATCAAAAATTACAAAAACTCGTTTTGACAATAAGGAAAGGATTGTAACCTTTTTACTTATGACGCATCGTTGAATAGGCCTTTATAGATGGTATTCAGAAATACCAAATTTAAATTGACAGTTTTGGAATAATTAGCAAATAATGAAGTTTTTTGAAAACGCTGTTAACGCTTTAAAAATACAATGTTTGTGAAATTTTATTTGAAACCGTAATTATAAGAATTGTTTAAAATGCACCGTCTTTTTCTAAACAGAAAAATTGTCAAAATTCAACTTCTTACCTCACCTTTTCGTTGTTGTAAATAAATAATAAAAAAAAAGTTTGAAGCAATTAATTACTTAAGTTGATTTTTTCTTGTTTTCTTATTAATTATTTTTTTCAATTATCAGTTTACTTGTTAATTTGTCAATTTGACCTATTTCCCAGATAGCATGTAAACTTGCAGCAAGTTTGATTTCAGCTTGCTTTTTTCTTGCCAAGTTTACGAATCTTGCTGTAAGTTTGCAGCAATGTTGGTAATATTGGCAACTTTGACGACACACGCTTGAGAAATTTGAGTAGCTTGCTGCAAACTTGCTGCAAGCTTGCAGAAAACTTTCTTTTTCAAATTTACAGTACGCAGGCGTAAACGCATCAATACCGGCGCATGTCTCGCCATTTTTATGTTAATAAAAGTCATGTCTGTCATTTACATGGTGTTTGTATTCTAACACATTATTATTTAGTTCTGTGTTTACTCATCGTAGACTTTTTAGGTGAGTATTATTGCATTTTAGTGCACTTATTGGATTGCATCTTAGGTTTGCATACTTATTCGATTAAAAATTTTAAATAATTTTGCAAACACTAGTAACCAAGTTTGAGATGTATGCTCGTGTATTGTGTAATAATATGATTTTAAATTATTAAAGTTTTGCATGCGTTTAGCTTATTTAACATTACAATCAAATGAGCAATTAAAGTTATTCCTAATTTTATGTTTCAGGTCAACAAACCTAGCGATGAATAGAACAGGTGGAAATGGAACAGAATTAAAACAAATAGATAATACCTAATGAAGTTGTAACTAGTTTGTAGAAACAAGTCTTTATTTAATTACAATATCAGTAAGCATTGTTTTGTTTTTCTTTGTACCTTGCTTCAAAGTACAGCGATATTACTGAAAGTTTGACAAATTTCCATGACAAGTAACTTTAATACGTCTGTAAGTAAGTAAGTCTTGTGATTACATGTTTCAATAGCATTTTTACAAATTTTAAACTTTGCGATGACAGGGGACTGTAACATTTCTACAAATTCAAATCTTGTCATGGCAAGACTTAACAATATTGCTGCAAGTTTGTCGAAACCTGCAGCAAACTTGCTGCAAGTCTCCAAACTTGTCATGACAATATTGCTGCAAGTTTGTCGCGACAAGGTTGTCACAAGCTTGTTATTGCTTCCTTAGCCAACTTGCAGCAAACTTGCTGCAAGTCTCCAAATTTGTCACGACAATATTGCTGCAAGTTTTAAAGTTGTCATAAGTTTGCTGCAATCTTGATACAAGCTTACATTGCTGTTTGGGTTTAATTTAAAAGTATTATTATAACGCAGTCGACGTTTGTGTGAATATTTATAATGTAACATTAATGTTTTCATATAACGTTCTGTACAACGTTTTATCCTAGAATAGAGAATAATCAGAAGTGTCACTCAACGTCGTCACCTTTGATGTCGGTAGTCGCAAGTTGACCTACGCCCAACTGCTGGGCGGATTGAATTATTAAACACGCATATACGTTCGTAACTAACTAATTTTATTAATATGTCCACACTAACAATCACAAAACAATTAACACCATAAACAATAACCAAAATTAACACACTAAAAAATAATTAAGAGAACACACATCTAACAATTGCTCGAAGATATACTTATACGCCATCTTGAAATGTTAATAAATAACGCGGTAAATTCAAATATACTACTTCAAAGCCCAGCCCAGGTCTGGGTTTAAAGGTCCCCGTAACGTATGCGCACAGCAGTTGCGCGAATATTAACCGAGACCATAAATATCTTAGAGCGGGATTTCTGATTATTCTCTATTCTATGGTTTTATTAGCCATAGAGGATATCTACGTCATCTTTATTCGTATTGCGGATCCAATCTTAAAGGTGCAGGAAATCAAATCAGTAAACTTTGCTACATCAAAGACCAAAAGGTTCAGATTCCAATTTAAAAGTTTTTTTCTTTTCAACAAATATAATTATATTTTATACTTCTAAATGCTCCACATCTCGGTGGCTTGTGGGAGCTTGCAGTTCAAATCGCAAAACGTGGTTTCATAAAGGTAATGAGTGTTTATGTGATCAGATCCGAGCCATCTTTCGGTGCTCACACCTGCACATTTTCTTATGGGCAAACTCATGAGAAATTTTTCAAATGCGGATTATTTTGAAATACCAATCAGTCGTTATAACATTTTTAACTTCCTTTTTTAGTTAGGTTGCGTAGTCAAAATGTTTCTGTTATGCTGGCAAGGATAATGTAGTAAGTTCTGTTCGGGTTAAAACATCAAGCGGCAAATATGTTCGTGCAGTGGTTATACTTTTCGCTCATAGAACAGCAATTATATCTTAGTTCATTAATGCAAAAGTAAAGTAATCCTTAATTAATTAATTTCCCATACTTCTACTCTATCCCGCTTTACGAGCCAGCAAGTAGCTGGAGCTAAAGGTGACTTTTCTTTTTATAACTCTATCTTTTCTTTTGTAAAAAAAATGTAAAAAATTAACAGTTCTATAGAAAATAAACAGAGCATAATAACAAAAAACCCAAAAACTGCTAAAAAATAAGACAAAAATAGACTTAAATAAGAAAATTCATTCAACAAAAAACAAAAAAAAATAAAACTAATTAAAAACAATGGATTTTAACAAAACAAATATTACGTAAAAAATAAGTAAATTTGTAAAAAATGAAATAGACGAAGAAAGAACTGTCAACTAAACATACAGAATTGAAAAATTAGAAAACAAGATAAATATAGTTAAACCAAAAAAATTTTGAACAGATAATCAAAATACTTTAAAAAAATCAAAAGGAAAAGGAAGATAAAATGCAAAAATGATAATATAGATAAGAAAATTGTTTGTGACGAGTTTAAAGGATGCAAGACTTAAAAAACATTAAACATGCAAAAAATACAATTTAGAAAATGTACTAATATACACGCACCAATCGAGGTAAGACAACAACAAAAATTTTTAATTAATATTGTAACCAAAAACTGAAATAAAGTAAAAAAAATAATAAAACAAAACATTAAAATGGACAAACATTGGTTTACTTCGAAGCAAAACATAATGTCACAACTAAAAACAGAATGAAAAAGAATAAATATCACTTGACAGAAAACAAGAAATAAGATAAATCATATGATGATAAAACAAAGACAAGCAAATTCTATAAACCAATAGATATGAACTCAAACTATTTGACAATAAAAGCAATAATTAAACAGACAAAAGTACGATAGAATGAAACATTGAAAAAAATAACATGTGAGCCTTACCCACATAAGCTCACGGAACAAATAAAATTTTTCTACTAATTAACTTCTTTTATTTTTATTTATTGATAAAAAAGTAGTATCTTTTGGAGATTCTGTCATTTTAAATTAACTAAACACTTTTAAATTGTTAAGAGGATACATTGTTATTGGTTATTTAATAATATTATTTAAATTATCAGTCCACCAATAATAAATTCAAACTTTCAAAATGTATTTTACATATGTTTCGAGCTTGCAATTATAAAGCTCATCTTCAGAAATTTACAAAAAATATTAACAACTCATAAAAAGTTAAATTATAAAAATTTTTAAACTTACATTTTTTGATATTTTGAAAAATGTCAAATATGAGAATTTGTAACTAGATATTTAAAAAATAAAAAAAGTAATTTTTACAAAATGTTAAATGTAAATAAAAGGAAGATGATGCAATTTAGAAACAAATCTAAGAAAAATTAAGTTTAAAATCATAATTGAAATGTGTTTGATCGTTCAACAAAAAAATTTTATCTGATATTTTAATATAAATCGACTCTAGCAATTCAAGAATTTGTTTGTTTTAATGTTGTTAAAAGGATGAAATAATTTGTAAGAAAAAACAGAATGACGATTATCTAAAACATGTTGCGCAAATGTAGATTTTACTGAATTTGGATTATTAATACATTTTGAAGTATTTTTTAAATATCTAAGATGTTCATTAAGTCGAGTTTGGAAAGATCTTTGTGTCATACCAATATAAAATTTTTGACAAGAACAAATTAATTTGTAAACTCCACTTTTAGTTAAATTATTATTATTATTATTATTATTATTATTTATAAAATTACAAAAAAAAAGATTCCGAAGATATATTTCATTAGAATAAAAAATCTTGAAATATTTACCTTTACTTAATTTTTTAAAAAAATTAAGAAAATCTGGTATAAAAGAAACCGAAAAAAATTTGTTAGTAGAATTTGTTGAAATTGGTATTAATTTAGTGTAAGATTTAATACAATGGTTATATAAGTGTTTGTGATAAACATTATAAATAATATCTAAAGGAAAATTATTAATATAAGCTAAATAAAAAATGATATCTAATTCAACTTTATAATTTTTAATTGATAAAGGAATAGTAAGAAGTCTGTTGAAAAAATAATGAAATGAAGCTAGTTTATGATAAATATGGGGATTTGAGTCAAACGGTATTAAATGTTTAGTAGTTGTTAGTTTTCTATAAATTTCAAATTCGAAAGCGTTATTATTACTTAAAGAAATTAATAAATCAAGAAAAGGCAACTTATTATTTTTTGAAAATTCAACGGTAAATTTTATTCTATTATGAATATTATCTAAAAAATCTAAAAAGTTATGAACATCATCATTACAACCGTTAAAAATACAAAAAAATGTCATCAAATATATTTACTTTCTAAGTTGTTTAAGAAAATTTTAGCAAAAATAGGTGATAAAGGAGAACCCATTGGAAGACCTAGATTTTGTTTAAAAAATTGATTATCAAATTGGAAAAAAACGTTATTTAAATGAAATTTAGTAATTTTTAATAAATCACTTGTTACAAAATCAGGAAAATCAGAAAGTGAAAGAAGATTAGAGATTATAAGTAAAACATCTGTAGGAGGAACAGAAGGAAAAAGATTTTTAACATCAAAAGAAACAATATTAACATTTAAGATTGTATCTGAAGAAAAAATTAAATTATTTAAAGAATCTATTAATTCTTATGTATTTTTTATTGAGTAAGTAGAAATAAAATTCATTTCAAAATTAAATATTTTAGTTAAAAATTTGCTAATTTTATAGGTAGGTGAATTAATAACATTTACAACTGGTCTAATAGGAAAATTGGGTTTATGAATTTTTGGTAAACAATAAAGTAAAGGGATAGAAGGATTAGATACTTTCAAACTAGACAAATGAAAATTAAAAAAATTAATCGTGTTTTCAGTTAAATGCAAAATATGAATAGTACTAGTAACAAATTTAGTTAATGGAGATCTTTTTAATTTTTCAAAATCAGTACAATCTAAAAAATTTACAGTTTTATTAATGTATTCTAATCTATTAACAATAACTGTACAATTACCTTAATCTGCTTTAGTAATTATTAATTTATCATCAATAGTTTGTTTAATAGATTTAATTAAACTTATCTGACTGAAGTTAATGTAATTTTGTTTAAATGAATTTAAATTGTTAGGAATATTAGAAATATCAAGATTTGAAGTATCTAAATTAGGTAATGATTGTAAAATAAACTTAACAGAAGTTTTAAAATTATTAAAAGAAGTACCATTTAATAGTATTGAAGGTGAAAATTTAGGACCTTTGTTCAAAAGTTCTATTTCATTTTGTGTAAAATTGACATTAGTTAGATTTAAAGTATCTTTATGAAATTCAAAAGTTGGGTTTATATTTCTTAAGAATTGCCTGAATTTAAATAAAACGAAAATTTACTAAAATTAAAATTAGTATTAAAACAAAAACCCAACAGTTAGCTTATTATAATTACATCACAACATACATCAAATCGGAAATAAAGAAATGGTACAGCAAGATAAATGATACTCGTTTTAAACTTTGGTATCTACATTCGAATATTTCTTCAACAGTACATCCTGCAATTTGGGACTCACTAGGTTATAATGTTAGAAGTAAGGTGGAACAATTTGGTAACATTTTATATATTAAACTTAGAAACAAATTACAAAATTTAAATTATTTTCATAAACCACAATTTAAATCTAAATTTGATTCTTTTCTTTTTCAACAAAATAATTTTTGTTATCATTTTGATAAAAATATAAAACCAACTTTTGAATTTCATAAAAATATTTTAAATCTAACTAATGTCAATTTTACACAAAATGAAATAGAACTTTTGAACAAAGGTCTTAAATTTTCACCTTCAATACCATTACATGGTACTTCTTTTAATAATTTTAAAGCTTCTGTTGAGTTTATTTTACAATCATTACCTAATTTAGATACTTCAAATCTTGATATTTCTAATATTCCTAACAATTTAAATTCATTTAAACAAAATTACATTAACTTCAATCAGATAAGTTTAATTAAATCTATTAAACAAAAAATTATTGATAATAAAATAATAATTACTCAAGCAGGTAAAGGTAATTGTACAGTTATTCTTAATAGATTAGAATACATTAATAAAACTTTAATTTTTTTAGATTGTACTGATTTTGAAAAATTAAAAAGATCTCTATTAAATAAATTTGTTAATAGTTCTATTCATATTTTGCATTTAACTAAAAACACGTTTAATTTTTTTAATGTTCATTTGTCTAATTTGAAAGTATCTAATCCTTCTATGCTTTTACTTTCTTGTTTACCAAAAATTCATAAACCAAATTTTCCTATTAGACCAGTTGTAAATTTTATTAATTCACCTACCTATAGAATTAGCAAATTTTTAACTAAAATATTTAATTTTAAAATGAATGTTATTTCTACTTACTCAATAAAAAGTACAAAAGAATTAATAGATTCTTTAAATAATTTAATTTTTCCTTCAGATACAATCTTAAATCTGAATATTGTTCCTTTTGATGTTAAAAATCTTTTTCCTTCTGTTCCTCCTACAAATTTTTTACCTATAATCTCTAATCTTCTTTCACTTTCTGATTTTCCTGATTTTGTAACAAGTGATTTATTAAAAATTACTAGATTTTGTTTAAATAACGTTTTCTTCCAATTTGATAATCAATTTTTTAAACAAAATTTAGGTGTTCCAATAGGTTCTCCTTTATCACCTATTTTTGCTGAAATTTTCTTAAACAATTTAGAAAGTAAATATATTTCTAAACGCCAAATTTTCTTACAAAAAATAATATTTTGGAAGAGATATGTTGATGACATTTTTTGTATTTTTAATGGTTGTAATGATGATGTTCATAACCTTTTAGATTTTCTGAATAATATTCATAATAGAATAAACTTTACCGTTCAATTTTCAAAAAATAATAAGTTTTCTTTTCTTGATTTATTAATTTCTTTAAGTAATAATAACACTTTTGAATTTGAAATTTATTTAAAACCAACAACTACTAACCATTTAATATTTTTATTTTTATGAGTTGTTAATATTTTTTGTAGTTTTCTGAAGATGAGCTTTATAATTGCAAGCTTGAAACATATGTAAAATACATTTTGAAAGTTTGAATTTATTATTGGTGAACTGATAATTTAAATAATATTAACTAAACACTGTTTTATTTTATGTTAAAATTCGTTTATACCTTTCTTATTTATAATTAAATTAAAAAAAAAATGTAATTAAAAAAAATTAAAACAACGCTTTATAAACACGTAGATAGTCACGACAAAATTAAAGGTAAGAATAGCTCATTTTTATATAAAAATTAGAAATATAAATAAAAAATTCACAGATATCGCAAGTCTTGCAACTATCGGAAGGTGTTGAAAACAAACACAATATTACATAAGTAATATAATGAACAAAGTTTATTGCGATTCTCAAAAATAAGAATGCATACATAAATAATAAAAAGATTAAAAAACAGAATTAGCTATAGTATTCTAGGTGCATGTTAAACGAGAATAGAGTCGTAGGATAATTCACCAATTGTTTGTATTAAACACTTGACCATGAAATGTCTGAGAATTGTTTCTCATAACCTCTTCATTGCTGGAAGATGATGAATCAGCAACACCAATGACATATGGAGATTTTTTTGTGATAACAAATGATGAGTGAGACCGCTTATTATTAAGAATTGTTGCGTGCTGATAAAACGTAGTTTCTAGTGACATATCTAAGGAGAAACCCAATCGCGTTATCTTAAATCTATGCACTTGAACAAACATCATAGCATGTAAATGAATCGGACTCATAATTAGTATGAAAAATTATAAATCCAAACATTTCCGGATGTTGTTTCCCATTTATAGTTTTAGTAGTATGTAATAGTTTAGTGCGAATTGATTGCAAATTAGAGGGTATATCTTTTATAGAAATTTTTTTAGAGAAGCACAAAAATGATAATTTTGGGCTAATCTTTTCAAATCGTTATAAAACTTTAATGTCGTGAGTGGCCGTACTTATTTATTTTCTCAAATCTAAGCTTTGTTTAAGCAACAGGTATTAGAAAATTTTTGGGTTGTATTAGTAACGCTTAGGTTCATTTTTCCAAGCGATGTACGGTAAGAAACACAACAAAATCTTTACTTGATACATCATATTTTCAAGGCAAAAAATCACCTTTGCAAAGCTCAAATAGTCATATTACGCTGACAAGCATGTTATGCGAGAAAAAGTCGAACAAATTGAGCCTCACGTCCACTGATTGCCATGTTCTGCTGGCTTAAATACGGTTAAAACCATTCGGATAAATGTAAATTTAAAAATTTTTTATGGACACAATCAATTTTAAAGACAAAGTGGAACTTTCAGAAATTTTGATTGAATACGGTCGGATTAAATAAACAATTTATACCGCGTGATCCTTAGCAATTGTTTCAGCACACTCTAATAAGTTGACACACGTTTTTAAAAAAAAAAAAACAAAATGATTACTGGACTTTACTAGAGTTTCATAACGGTTCACAATTCAACAGCTTCTAAGATTATGACACGATTCGAGGTACGTTGCCACATCCTTTCAGATGTAAAAGTTTTGAAGTAGAGATTTCACCTTTGGAAATGTGCACCCACAGTTTAAAAACTTGTTTTTTTCAAAGAAAATATGAAATTTGCTCTCTCCGTTTACAACAAAAAAAAACAAACAAAAAATCTTGGTAAACGATAGAATTAAATTTAAATAGTTATTCATTCATTCATCGTATCTCTCGTAGAATAATCAAATAAAAAACTTACAAACGCATATCCAAATAACTTTAATTAATTTCTGACCTTTCAAAAAAAAACGTTTTTGCACCGCGTCAGGGTTTTTAAAACCTTCGTTTAAAACTCTCCTCTTTCTTTCTACACAATTTTGACTTTATATCCTAAAACGTTTATTTTCTGATTGGGCAAGTTCACAAACGCTCTTAGTACCGTATCTGCTAATTGGCTTTCCCTTTTTTTACTCAATTTGTTAAAAGCGGCGTTTTTCCTTTTCTACCCTTATGATGTTACTACGTTTTGTTATTGGGCGGCGCTGCATGCTACAAATGGAATAAAAATTTACCGATACTACTATTTTTTTTAAATTAATATTAAACAAATGCGCTACTGATTATGAAAAAGCATTAAAGAGATGAACTTTACTTTAACATGATTATTTTTTCTAATCTTAATATATTTTGTAGGGTATCGTTTTTTCAATAAATTGTCAGGAACACTAAATTAATTTACTCTTCTAACTGTATATACATATACATACAAATCTGATGTAAAACAATAAACGGAAGTGCGTGCGGGTTTACCAGAAGACCGCCAAATAACGAATAATCTAACCTCCCACCAACGTGTTTAAACTTGGGGGTCCAGTTTTACAATAATACAAACTAGTAAAATAAAAAGTAACCAACTCGTGGCGCGAAATTCAAAACAATATCCTACAGTTCGGCTAATCCTGACATATGTCTGACCGCAGACATGTTACAAAACTAACTACTAATAAATGCATATATACAAACTTTCTCCTATGTAATAAGTAATAACTGACATATAAAAATATCAATATAAAAATTTAACATTACACTAACATTTTACATACAAAACCATCAATATAAACATTGTAATTACAATCTAAATATATCCTAACGTAGCATACAGACTACTTTTAACTTAAAAATTAAATAGTTACAACTAAACTCAATTTTTAGGCCACAGTCTTAAATGATCTGGACTTACTACACTAGAATAAGGTGCTCTATTAAACTGATAATTATCGGTATCAGCAATTAAATAACGATCATGAGGCAAAACCGCTTTTATCACAAACGGTCCTATGAATTTTGGCAATAGTTTTTTATTTACACCGGATGTACTATCTACATTCGAAATCATAACCTCATCTCCAACTGTATAACCGTGATGTTCTTTATGTTTTTCATTGTACTTAATTTCATTATAATTTTGGTTTTTCTTAATGTTTTCTGCAACGCGTTCGCGAATATAACTTAAATTTCTATCTTCATCGCAATAATTATCCAAAACATTTCTGATGGAATCTTTGATTTCATAATTTTGATTAATACCGAACAAAAGTCTGCTGGGAGTATCACCAGTCGATCGACAAATCGTATTATTTAATGAAAATTCTATTTCGAACAATGTTTGATCCTATTCACTAACATCTTCAACCAATTTCGAAATCATAGAAGTAATTACTCTATGTACACGTTCACACTGACCATTCGAACGAGGGGTGCCTACTGCAATTAAAATATGGTCAATTAATTCGGACTTAACACTTTCCTGAATAAGGTGAAAACTCGATGCATTTTAAGCAATTTTCAATATAGGATTTAATTTTTTCCTTAAGCTTTGGAAACCAATAAACTCGTAAAATCTGTTCTATCACCTTTATAAGACCAAGGTGACCTAAATCAGCATGACACGAATGTATCACAGCACCCTCCATCGACTCGGGTACATAAAACAGGAGTTTGCCACTTAATTTTCTATAGAGTAGTCCATCCCTTAACTCAAAATGTTTGTCCTCGCGGACCTCTAGATCTTCTCGAATCTTACAAATAACTGGATCGGAATTTTGACGAATAGAAAGGATTTGTTCGAACGTATTGTATTCTAACACTAGGACACTGTTACATCTGCTCAAAGCGTCAACATGGGACATCCTTTTCCCTGGTCTATGTTTAATCTCAAAATGATATTGCTGTAAGAACATAACCTATCGAGCTACCCTAGGATGGATAACTTGTTTATCTAGTGTTAATCGAAAGCTGTCACAATCCGTGATGACTGTGAAATGAATACCATGCAAATAAGTATGGAACCTTTTAATAGAATAAACAACACTTAAGCATTCCAACTCAAAACTATGATATTTGGATTCCGTAGGGGTTGTTCTTTTAATAAAATAAAAGATAGGACGACATTTTTCGTCAATTTGTTTTTGCATAAGGATAGAACCGAAACCTAAAGCGCTCGCATCACAGTGAAGTTCAGTCGGAAGTTTAGGCACATAAACAGAAAGAATCGGAGCATCTGACAGAAGTTTCTTCAAAGTTTTCAAAGACTGAATTTCGTCTTCAAAAAAATTAAACATGCTGTCCTTCTTAAGTAGCTCATATAAGGGTTTGGCTACAAGTGAAAAGTTTGGAATAAATCGACGGAAGTAACTAGCAAGGCCCAAAAACCTTTGAATTTCTTTTGCGTTGCGAGTGATAGGATAATCTAAAACACTTTGCACATTTTCAATACTGGGACGAATAGCGTCCTTATTTATTAAATAGCCAAGGTACGTAATTTCTTCGGCAAAAAACTGACATTTCTCTATTTTCAATTTCAATTTATATAATCGACATAAATTCAATACTTCACGTAAGATACTAAAATGATCCTCAAGCGACTTAGTGGCTACCATAATATCGTCCAAATAAATAATTATTTTACCATCCCTTAATAATTGATTGAAAATACTGTTAATGAATCGTTGAAAAACCCGAGGTGCATTTGTAAGACCAAAGGGCATGTAGAGCCATTCGAATTCACCTAAGAGTGTCACGAACGAAGTTAAAGGTACAAAAGACGACGACATTTTAACATGGTGAAAGCCATTCTGAAGGTATAGGGTCGTAAAGTAATTTTTATACTTTAAAGCGTCTAAGTGGTCATCGATTAAAGGGGTAGGACAATTGTCTTTAATGGTTATCTTGTTAAGTTCCCTATTATCACAAAAAAGGCGCAATTTGCCACACTTTTTCTTAGTTAAAACAATGGGGGATGCATAAGGTGAATTACTCTCGCGTATAATACCCTGTTCTAATAAGTCATCTAAAATGATGCGTAACTGTTCCTTTTCATAGAAGGATAAACGTCGCGGCCGGAAATAAATTGGTTGACCATGTTTTAAGTGAATTGACATCTTAAAACTACTAACGATTTGTGAAGGTTTGTTAAAGTCATCCACATAATTTTCAACAATCAAATCATACACTTTTTCCTTATCCATAACACTTAAATTAGAATTAACATTTAGTTTAGAAACGTCAAAGTTTGGGTTGCTGCTGTTATAATCTACACAATCAATTTGTAAAATTTCATTAACAGAATCAAAGTTTTGCTTAATTATCACATTGGTAGCTTCAAAGGTTATCTTAATTTGTTTATGAGAAATAAAATCACGCCCTAATAAAGCTGGGTATGACATAGTGCTACCAGGAACAACATAAAATTTAATAAATAAGGATACGTTATCCTTAACAACAATAGTAGTTTCAAAATATCCTAAGATACTCAATTTGGTACCGTTAATACCTACAAACGTATCGACTGAATCTACATCCTTAATCTGCAGAGCAGAAGGTACAAACTGTTTCCTAATCAAACTTATGGGTGAACCAGAATCAAGCAATGCTACTAATGAACTGTTACTATAATAATTAGTATACGCTATATTAAAACTAAACGATACCAGATATTCTGCAGGTAACGAACTTTCCTCACTATGCACAATGTTGGTGGTTGTCTCTACTCTTTCTTGTCTTATTGCACCATTCTGAACTCTTCGATTCGGACAGTCTTGATAACGATGAGTTAATTCTCCACATCGGAAGCAAGAGCCTTTCTCTCTCTTTGGTCTCATACAATTGGTTGCGAGATGACTCATTTGGCTACAATTAAAACACCGAACTGAAGGTGTTGCCCTAAAAGTATTTGCACTTGTCGATGCTAATGGTTTGGGAAAAGTCCCCAACTTCTCACTCCGGAATACTTCCTTTTCTAATGGCGATATAGAATTCATAACTCGTAAGAAGTCTGCAAGAGACCTGAATTCCCTCATCCTCGCTTGCGATTGCAAAATGCTGTTATCGAATCCATCGATAACATAATCAATAATATCGTTTTCCTTGAAACCTGCTTTGTTTCCCAAAGCGACCTTATCGTGGAAGTATACTAAAAACTTCTCACCTTTTTTCCAACGCCGATGTTCAAATTTTCTTGTTAAGGCTACTTTATCGGGTCTAGTAACAAACATCTTCATCATCTCCTTCTCTAACTCGTTCCAATGCATATTAATGTAATTAATCTTCGAATGATACCACGACTTTAACATTCCTCTAAATTTACCCACTGCTACAATAGCCATCTTATCTGCAGGTACATTATGTGCAGTCATAACAGCACTTACTCTATCTACAAAAAATTGAACGTCGTCGTTTTCGCCACATACCTCCGGAAGCATGGAACTCAATTCTCCATTAGTCAGTGATGCAGAAGGTGACGTAGTTGTCAATTCTTGTTGCAAGAGCAACGCCCTAACTGTAGATTGTATTAAATCTTCAATGTTAAACACACTTGCCTCAGTAGCTTTAGAAGGGTTGCTTCTTAAATCTCTGTTCATCTTAGCAGTAACACGCGTTCCACAAAAATTAAGTTAAAAAATACAATTTACGTATCCCACTTCTGAATTTGTAGGGTATCGTTTTTTAAATAAATTGTCAGGAACACTAAACTAATTTACTCTTCTAACTGTATAACCCTATATCCTATTCACTCTTATACGTTCGGCGGTCGTATAGCACTCTTTGTTTTTTTAAAGGCGATACTTTTTCCAAAATAAGAATTGCAGGATAATGGGCGACATATCGATATAATTAAAATACCGATACAGCAAACCTATTTTACCAGTGATTGTTATGTCGATCGTTATGTTCTACCATTAAAATCTGATAGCGATTGGTCGCTAAGTATAACGACAGTGTTACAGCAGCATGCTGAATAAAGTAAACCTAATGAGAATAACAAATAAACTATTACCCTAAAGCATTGCAAGATAGAGGAAAGTTGCATGCGGATCTGATTCTAGAATTACTATAGTTATTTTTCAGCTCTGCTAAGTGAAATTAAGACTTATTATATTTTTAAAACATAAAACAAATCATAAAGAATATCTTGTTTAATAATAATAAACATTGGGCACCACCGCAAGTTCCAGATTTGTTTTATCTGAGCGTTTCATCGTTTCGTTACACAAGCCTTCAAATCAAGCTCCCTATAAGTGTTTTTAACACTAAAAATATGGTTTGTTGCGACTGAGCTGTCCCCTTTTTCGTTACGATGCAACATAACAAAATTTAAGATTTGCCCTTGCTTAAAAAGTTTCACTTTAAAAAGAAGAACACTAACTTAAAGGTACATATAAAAATTTGACATAAAAAAAATTTAAAAAAAGAAAAGAAAAAAAAACCTAAAAACAAAATGGAACAATAAACAAAATGCCAACATTTTTGTTAAAAAAGTTAGTAAATAGTTTGAATAGAAAGTTTGAAGAATGTGAAAAAATCATATAAAAAAACAAGGTAAAAATGCTTATAAATGGAATAAAAATAGAGAATAGAATAGAAATAGCTCCATGCTAGAATGCTACAAAGCACAGAAACAAAACTAATAAATAAAAACTGCAGTATAGAGAGAAATAAAACTGGGATAACATTGTAATGGAATTATTAATGAATAAAATAAGAATATAAGAAGTCGCATCTATAAAGTAATAAAAGTGTGGTGCACAAAAAGAATGCAAAAGTAATCGATGGCAATAATTTCAGAAAAAAACTCGCAAAAGCTAAATAATTATAAATCCCTTCCGTTGCTAAATGTTGTGTACAAAATCTTGACAATAATAAATAATAATTTACAAGAAGACTAAGAAAAAAATCGGTATATACCAATCGGGTTTCAACAGCGAGAATTAATAACATTTTTGTACTGAATGCAAAAAATATTGTATTAGAAATGTGTAATTGCATACCCTATACCTATATTATGCGTATGATTTATATTTAGCATTCGAAACAAAGTATATTTGTACCAAAACAAAATATAATTTGCATGCTGCTATGTCTTTGATGCAATATAAAAATTTTGTAATGGGTAAAATATTAATATGCAAAGACATATAAAATGAAAATTTGCATATACATAACAGCTGAATTTAGAAGCTTAACAAAGTTAAAATAGAGAACATTTCATAGCTTTATTTTTGCTGTTCTTAAACAACGCAGAATGTAAAGTATTAGTTGGTTTTGTTTAAAAATTACAAAATTATAATTAAATTATAGTTTAAAAGTTTAATTAAAACAACGTTTGAGCACTACTCGATTTATTTTTATTTGTGTTTATAATTAGTTATTGTTTTGACGATTCTAAGAGATAGACGAACACAATTCTTTGGCAACAGTTTCTAATTGCTAATTTAAATATCTTACGCAAGCTCATTGATTTGCATAATTAAAATAAACTTAAATTTCAAATGTTTTGCAAATCTGTAATTTTCATGTAACAAGTTTAACGTTTAATGAACTTTTTGTTTAGTTTCCCAGTGGTTCGCTGTTTATAGATTTAATTAGAACTAACTATAAAAATAAAAAATTACTAATGCAATGTCTATTAGTAATTAAATAAAATTAAATTTTAACTTTATTAGTAAATAGTAAAAATGTACAATTATTAAGAAAGTTTGCGTTTAAAATTTGTATAATTAATTTTACAACCATAGATTAAAGTTATTTTTACCTAAAATTAACAACTTCATTTTTTTGTTAAATTTCAAAGCATTGTGTGGTTTAGCTCTATCAAAAGTGTACAGCTTCAAACTAAAGGCAATGCTACATTAAACAAATTGATTGAGTTTTTCAAGCATACATTCTAAAGTCATTCAACTATAAGCATCTCACAACAAATGACTGAGTAGTTTTATTGGATAAACATGTTAACTTTACGTAATAGCAAAGTTTGATTTTTTTCTTAAACAAAAGTTAATATTTAGAAATTTGTTTGAAACAAATTTTTATTAAATAATTACAAATAAAGTGCAAAAGCTAATAAATACGTCGTTTTTTATTATTTCAAAAACGCACTTCCGCAAGTACCCGGTTCCTAATTTACAGCTTTATTACATAAACATACGATGCAATAAAAATTTGACAAAGATAATGATTTTGCTTATGATAATTATGTACTAAACATGCTGGCAAATATGCGTTAAATACATTAAAACATGAAGTTAAACATGCACTTTAAAAAACGAGTTTATTTGTGTTGAAAACACGTTTTTACACATGTATAATGTTTATTCACATGCTAAGTATGTAATTCTAACATAATTGTATATAATTACTAATGACTTAATTATCTTATAATTAAGTTTTTATGGTATCGCTGTTACACTTAACTACAACATGGTGCAGAAAATTTTCAAAAATTAACTTTGAAAAGTTCCTTTTCTATTCTAATTCTGTTATACTTAGGCTAGGATTACAAATAGCACTAAGTAAACCAAAAAACCTTTAGCATTCAATATATTGGACAGTTTTTTTAATTGTTTGCAACCTGGATTTTTTGACAATACCGAAGTTAGCTTATTAACAAAAATAAGGGTTTTCTAATTCGGTTGTCTTCTTTTTTTCTTATTTAAAACATTATAAGCTTCTTCTATACTTTGAGCTTTTTTGGAATCGAACTCATTAATAACGTGCTTAATAAGTTCAAAATATGAGCAACATTGATTCAAGTACCTTATCGTGTCAATAACGGAGACGGAGGCAAACTAACATCAGTACCAGCAACTTCCCTATACTTGGTCACACGAGATGATGTTTTCAGAAACATTTTCTTTACTGAAGATATTAATTAATTAACACAAGGATATTCCGAACACACTAATTTGGCACTCTATACAAAGCATGTTTCACACAGGCAGTATGAATCATTTTTGAATATAAAATTTGTACACCTTTTATTGCTTTGCACATATATACCTAGAACTTGTTGAACGATTTTATTGAAATTTTTAGGAAACGTTTATTTTTATGAAACAAAGTGATGATTAAAATTTGAATAAAATCTAGTCAGTAGTTTTTTTTTGTTGTTTCCATAGTAACATATAGTAACAATAAATTTGAAGTAGTAGACCATTTAGTAATTCTCAAGTTTGCAAATTGTTGTTGTTGTTTGTTCAGAATTTTATTCTGAACTTGATAACAATGCCGAGAGTAGGTCAACATCAACATTTTGTCCAATTAAGTGATTTTGAACGTGGCCTTATTATTGGTATGACAGAGGCCGGACTTTCTCTAAGAGAAATTGCTCGTCGTGTAAACCGAAATGTTTCATCGGTATTGAGATGTTGGTCCAAATAGTCCGAGGAAGGGGTTCAACATCGTCGCTGTGGGTCTGAACGTCTTCGGAAAACTACAGATCGCAAAGAACGTCGCTTAAGAGTTTTGGTCACAAGCGACAGATTTTCAACAACTCCTTCAATTTGCAAATTTTTAGATGAGAGGTATAGGACTCAGAATGTCAATGTCATCTGTTTATCGCCAGATAAGATCTTATAGGTTGCGTTCATATCTTCCCTTTACACCACTTCACCGTCTACGCAGACCAGAGTGGACGAACGAAAGGGTTAATTGGGGGCAAGAATGGCATCAAGTTGTGTTTAGTGACGAGTTCCGATTTTATTTGTTGGCCCACGATGGTCTTAGAAGGGTCAGACGGATGCGTGGAGAACGTAAAAATCCAACATTTTCTGTGAAACGCAACACAACCCTCACTCAAGGAGTTATGATATGGGGTGCAATATGTTATGGTAGCAGATCACAATTGGTCTTTATTGACGGCAACCTAAACGCAGCTGGTTACATTGCTAATGTGCTACAACCAGTTGGACTTCCATATCTTCAGGGGCTTCAAAATCCCATTTTCCAGCAGGATATTGCGCGCCCTCATACGGCAAAGGCTACAACACGGTTTTTGGAAGAAGTTAAAATTTCCGTTCTCCTATGGCCTGCTCGGTCGCCTGATTTGTCGCCCGTTGAACATGTATGGGATATAATTGGTAGGCGATTGGGTAATTTACCACACCCTCCAGATAACTTACACGATCTTCAGCTACGGATTCAAGAAGTTTGGTACGATATACCACAAGCAGCTATAGATTAAATGAGTGCATTACAAATCGTGGCGGAGCAACTCTTTATTGAAAAAACTTTTTAAGCTTCTGTTCTTTTGTTTTTAAATTTTAATCATCACTTTGTTTCATAAAAATAAACGTTTCTTGAAAATTTCAATAAAATCGTTCAACAACTTCTAAGTGTTGCAATTTTTCTGGAAGTCAGTATTTATAGTGCAACATCGGCACTTTTTTGTAGCAAATCCCAATCTTCTAACCCGTACGCACACAGAACCAAAGTCAAAGCAGCCTGTTTAATGCTTAATCCAACAAGACTTCTGATGCAATTATGGACTGAAGCGTGTAACACGGCAGCATACTTACCGAATCGTACCGGAAAATCATCTATTAATGATAAAGCTCCTTACGAATTGTGGCATGGAAAAAAATGGGTAAGTTTAACAATATTGGGCCTTCAGTTCTTGTGGTTTTCTGAGTTACGATTATAAGCGACTTTCGACTTAGACCTCGTTGTAGTAAAATACCCAGACTTGGTCCTAGTCTCTCCTTGAGAATCAGAACAAGAAGTAGAACTTGGCGTTTGTCGTATTGTCGTTTGTGAACCCAAACAGACTAACGTTTTGCAAGACATTGCAACTTGTATCTTTGGAGTGGTAAATGTGACTGAAGGAAAAAGTGTAAGTAACGGTATTATATCATTAGCGATCAGGTAATTAACTGACTTTTACCTTCCGTTGTCGCTTGACTGACTACGTTATTACTAGTGCGCGGATTCCTAAGCATAAAAAACTTAAAAAATAGCGCTTTAAAATGCTTAAAAAAATCGTTAAATAAGCATTAAAAAGGCATCAAAACCTTAAAATAAGCATTAAAAAGAAACATCAAAATTGTAAAATAGGCATTAATTATTTCTAATCTAGAAGTTTTAGTAAGTGGTATTATGTATACATTAACAAAAGTAAGATTTTTAACTTAAAATAAAAAATTCTTGGGCACTATAGTACACTAAAAAAAAGAAATTAAAAGATAACTAATGTTCATTTCTGTAACAGCTGATAATTAAATGTTTCTCCAGGTTATCTACCAAAAAACTCCTTCGATCGCTCAATATTGTTTTGAATTGCGAAAAACTTCGTTCTACATCTACACTTAGTGGAGCATATTTAAATGTAGCTATAAATGATGGATTCATATCTAGGCCTTCGACAAAATCTCCTTTTAAAACACTACAAATATTTTCTAAAATTTTATACCCTACATTTTTTGACAACACACTGGTTAATTTATCGTTCACATTTTTTCCTACACGTCCCTGCACATTTGAAGCTGCTGTTTGGAAGTTATTTACTATTTTCACAGCTTCTGGTAAAGTAAGCCCTTTATGTTCAAGGTCTTGTATTGATTTACTTACAAATTTATAGTTGGAATGCCAAATTTTGCTCAACTTCCTTATTTTTGAGGACATTCTGACATTCTTTAATTGCTTGGGATGCGCATTCAGAAAATTCAAATAAAACTGATTTAAACGCATCAAAATTCTCTGCATAGTACATTGATGCATCTAGCCATGTGCCATACCTAGTTATTATCGGCTGAGGAGGCAATGCAACACCAGGATTTCTTTCCTTAAACACCTGAACCCGTAATGGCGCTTTTAAGAACACTTTTTTCCCATATTTAATTAAATCGTCTACTAACGGAAATTGTAGTCTAATACATTCAGCAACACGGTTTAATCCGTGTGCTAAACATGTGCAATGAATTAGATTTGTGTAAAACACTTTTAAAGTTGATGCTGTTTTTATCATGTACGCCGCAGCATCAGAAACCATTAGTAATATTTTTTCACAGGGGACTGGATCAGGTAGAAAAAAGTTTACTAGTCCATCGTGAACGAATTTTGAAACTGTATTGTTGTTGGTTTTTTCCAATTCTTTAAAACTAATTAAGAATGCCTTAGTGGGAATATCCTCATTCAATATTCCTATCATGAGGTGTGCAATATAGCGTCCACATGCATCCGTTGTCTCATCGACAGCAAACCAAATATTATTGGTTGCTATTGTACTTTTTAATTCACACATTACTTGCTTATAAACTGAATCAACATAATTTTTACGTATAGTAGATTCTGACGGAATATGTCTGTTACAATATTTTTGCAAAAAGTTTTTAAATTCACTATTGTTTAATTTTGTTAGGGGTATATTGGACGAAACCATGGCGTTGCATAAGTCAAAATTAAACGTTGTTTGTTCATCGCGCGAAGAGCTGGCAATGGACTCTAATATAGTTTGCTGCCTCGGTGCTTTTGAATTAAATTTTTCTAAGCACTCTTGATGGATTGAAGTTTTGGTGTGTTGAATGATATTATATTTTTTTTCGCATTTAATCTGCAAGAGATAAAATTATTTTCGATAGGAAAGTGCTTAATATTGAAAACTTATTGTTTTCTTACATGCTCTGCAAAATAACCTATTATTGTCAATTTTTAATTCTGGGAAATTTCTTATCCATTCTTCAACGGTAGGTTTAATTTTTGGCATTATTACAATTAAGTTACGGTGTTTCGACATAGAACAAAAACGTTTTAACGAAGAGTACGCACTTTACACTTCCGAATCTCAATTATATACTAGCGTATGCGTAGCGAAGATATGCATAAATGTACAACGGATTTTGCGCTATGAGTCATAGGCTATGACGACCTGCGACGCGACAGGTGTAGAAAGGGGATACTTAAAAAAGCGCAAAATAAGCATGAAATTCAAGAATAGGCACAAAAACAGGAAAAATGCAAAATAAGCATAAAAGACATTGTTTTAAATGATAGCTTTACTCATGATTCGTATTTATTTATAAGAGTGTTCGTGTTGCTGCTAATTATTACGTATAGCATAATAGCTAGAAATCCGTGCTTTAGTTATTACTCAGGGTAAGAGTTTGTGTCCTTTCCAAAAAAGTTAATCTTTGTCTTAGAGAGAGCTAGCATTCAACCGTTTTCCTGCTTTATATTAGATAGATATTTTTCTTTTTTCACAGTCACAGTCAGATTAGTCTGAAAAAATAAAAAAGTTCTAGCCAGCAGTTTAGTATAGTCAAAGTTTAGTTTGTGTTCTTAGTTTTACACGTGTTCGGCTAGTGCAGATTTTGTAAATGCGGGCATGTTGTAAAGATGCAATTTGTAGTGTCTTGCAAAACATCAGTTTGTTTGGGTTCACGAAAATAGAGGTTACAAACAATCAAAAATGAAACAAACGAAGAAATACAAGATATTTTATCCTTCACAGACTAGGAAAACGTTAGATGATCATAAAGTAATTGCAAATCTAACAGATACAATTTTGCATTAACAAACGACATCATTATTAAAGAAGAGTTTTACTATGCTGTTACGCCTAAGACAACACCGATAGAAGACATAGTCTGTAGAGTAGAAGCTGCAATACGCACTCTGCATAAGGAAATCTTTAAAACTATTCAACAAGATTTTTGCAACGTTGTAAAAAAATGATTTAAATATTCTTAGTGATTTTGTGACAATAAGACAAAGCGGCCAATAGGTCTTATACCTTTGGCATTTTTATGTGCGAGAACAAATAATGAAGAAACACTTAATTACGTTAGCGGAAAAAATCAATTAACTGTTTTTTTTTTTACAAAACCACTCAAGCGTCTCCGCTTTGAAGATGATGCTGCATTTAATTAAGAAATTTGTGTTGCAATGCCTTCTAGTAAGTGGGATTCTGTAGTAGATAACATGTGTCAGTTGTTTTTTGTTCTTTTTGCTCTAATGTTTATTTTCAATTATATATTATAATTCAATCAATGATTTTATTGTTTATTTTTACTCTCCGAACAGTTTTATCTAACGACACCCATATCGCTTTGTTTTGAACTCTCTCTCTTCCCCTCTCTCTCTCTCTCTCTCTCTCTTAATGTTTGTATGGTAGCACTAAAGAATTGACTCATCCGGCAGATTTTGTTTTATATATCAGATTTTATATTTTATCTAACATAATTTAAAAACAATTTTTTTAATAATATGTTAAAATTTTTTATATAAACACTTTTGCATTTTAAACTCTTTTTCTTATATAATTTTGTACGTATCTAAATTAGTCGATTTTTTTACAGTTTCTTATAGAGATAAATCTTCCTAAGAATTTATTCAAACCTTAACAGTTTATTAGATATTTTATTTATAATTTAAAATAAATTTACAAATATAACCTAGGTTGGAATCCTCTCTGCGACGATTTTTTTTTAGAAAAAAAATCCATATCTTAAAAGGAAAACAAGATACGTTAAAAATAATCATTTTTACTAGTTTACTAAAAGGGAAAGCAATATCGAGGCGCATTAATATTGGGATTAGTCAATATGACAACATCGAAGAGAAAAATTTAAAAAAAATTATAGTATGCTAGGAAGTCAATACAGACGTGTACATATTACTTCAAAGTGGTTTTATGAAAACATAACTTTACAAAAAAAAAAGATGTAGACATTCTTTCATCTTTCCTTATAAGTGGTGACCACACCAGTTTTTTTTTTAAATTAATATACTATATAAGTACACTGCCTTAAAAAAGTATTTGGACACTTTTATGCGCGACCTGCAAGATAGGAAACCAAAATTACGTTATAACAGAACGGCCAGTTAAATTTGGTAACATTGGTGTTGTAGACATTACTGGTTACTAACCATTCTTCATAAGCACTGCTCAACCGTTGGAAGAACAAGTTTCGTACCTGCAAATATGTATCTAAATTGTACCCTAAAGTTTAAAGTTTTTTTTTTGCCGAAATTTCTATTTATGTATTTATGTGTTCTCTGCTTAAGTTTTAAATGAATACTATAACCTTAAATTAAAAATATTCTAAGTGTTATTTCTAATTAAATAAGTTTTATTAATAGCTATAATAAATTTAAACTGCATGCCCAAATATGAAATTGCTGCTTTAATTAGCCTAAAATTTTTAATATATCCGGATTAAATTAAGTCAATATTTCGATTTTCTTTGTAAACGAAGTATTATCATCATTAAAACGTAGTTTGTCGTTGAACAATTGCAATCTTAATTTTCATTACAAATTCTCAACATTTATTCGTAGTTTGCGTTTTTTGTGCTTTGTTTACATTGCTTGTTATTTTTCTAAAATGTGGAATATAAGAGAAATGACAAAATTTGGTAAATTGAACTTTTATTAAATAATAGGAGTAGGGTTTTACATATTATAAAAAAATGTTATCAAACATTATTTGTTTTCTTGAACACTAAACCATTCTATGATCATCTTTTTCTCAAACTGAGAACGGGTTTATGAACCGCACACAAATAACATGATTTTAAGCATTATACTTGGCAAACGTAATAAATTAAAACAGTGTTTCCAGAGACCCGGACCAACCGTTCTCCTAGGGCGTATTCTATACCCCCAGTAAAACAGAGTTATTACTAAAAACTAGAGGAAAGATTATTTCATTACGAGAATGTGGATTTTCTATCCGAGTAATCTCTGCACGTATGGGTTTATCGGTAAGATAATTTTTTATTTTGCGTTTGATAATATTCTTTAATATTAGCAGTCTTTTCAATTTTAAGCATAGATATATACCTATTTTATAGGTATGCTAATGTAGTTTTTAAGTTAATGGATGATATGATGTATAATTCAGGTTGCACAATTATTCGCCTACATCACAGGAACTTGTTGAAATTATAAAAGTTTCAGTTCAGATAGCAATAGGGTATCAAATTTTTCACGTCTCTCAAGTTAGCAGTACAAAGTTAGCAAAATCAAATAATTAGAAATTTGTTACTAATTTCTTGCAAAAGAAGTACTTGTAGCTTTCTTATTTTTTTAAATTATGCGTTCAACTTGAGGAAAGTTAGTAGTACACCATTCTAAGCAGTGTTTTTTAATGAATCGGTATTCGGTTTAAAATGTGTGTTGAATTTATGGCTAAACTATTGTTAATTAACTGCAGAAGAAAAAATCTGATAGCTTTATTATTATTCTACACACATTTTAAACAAGAAATAAATTAATTAAAGCATTTTTTGGAATGGTGTACTGTTAACTTGTCTCAAGTTAGCAGAAAAACGCATAACTAAATAAGTAAGAAACCTACAATTTTTTTTTGCAACAACTTAGTAACAAACTCGTAATTATATTTGATTTGATTCTGCTAACTTTGTATTGCTAACTTAAAAGACGTAACTTTTTGACTTAAATTAATAACATTATTTTATCGGTGCCTTTCAGTAAACGTAAACCTTTTTGCACAGTTTTGATTATTTATATTTATTTCATTAGAAATGGGTGGTCTATTAATGGGCTCAACGCGAAGAACATGGCGCAGAAAATGATCGTCCTTTGCAGACCGCTCATAGAAGTAAAAGGCCGTCTCTCTTATCTAGAGTTGAAAAAGACATTATTCAAGATGCTTGTTTGACTCCATTCACCACTTCCGCCACCATTCGCAAAAGCCTACAGCTACAATGCAGTTTGCAAACAATAAGGAATACCTGTAATAACTAAAGAAAATACCTACCGGAGATTGAAGTTTTTAGAAGAACATTATTATTTACACTAAAGAGGTGTTGTTTCTTCAGATGAAAAAACCTTCTGCACTTCCCAAGATAGTAAAAAAGTTTTTTGGCCACGTAATTCTAAATGTGAGTCATAACATGTGCAATCCAACAAAAGAGGTGGAAGAATTAGTGCTGCCTATTGGGGATAGATGAGTGATGCTGGCCCAGGAGGATTAACACGTGTCGATAGACGCTTAACTGTTTCAACATACCTGACGATTTTAAAAGACGTTATGCTGCCTTCTGTACGAGCAGTTCGACCAATTCGGTTTGTTCAGGACAATTTTCCTATACGTAAGGCAGCGGTAGTTCAAGAATGGTTCTTACAACATCCAGAAGTGGAAAGAATCCGTTGGCCACCTAAGTCACCGAATTTGAACTTGCATTGCCATATTAACACCGTGAGGGAAATATTTCGAAGAGCTAATGTATGTGCCAATTTAATCAATTCGGTGCCAAAGCGTCTACGGAAATGTATAATCAATAATGGATATTACACACATTATTAGCATGTAAAATACAAATATTCAAATAAAATATTAAATAGTTTTTTAATCATGTTTTTCATTAGGATTTTATATATCTAGTAAAATGCAAACTGCAAAATTGCAAATTTCAGTTCATTACTGTTAAATTTATATAGTTTTGAAATAGGTAATGCGTTTTGCACTTTTCTAATTTTCTGATTTTTTGATATACAGCATTTTCAAATTTTATTTGGAATTTTTTTAGCGTTCTGTATAAGAAATTATGCATGATTTTATAAAGGGAGATTTATGTATCTATTAATTTTTTATACGAATAACTTAAACGAAGTAATGGGATTGCAATTGTTTGGCCACTAATTATGGTGATAATATTTCCTTTGCAAATTGGAAAGTTGTCTTAATTTAATCCGGATATATTAAGACTTTTAGATACATATTTGCAGACAAGAAATACATTCTTTGAACGCTTCAGGCGGTTAGTAACCTCGTAATATCGCTGCAAATGTTTGGTTGTTTACCGTGCAGGTCGCGGTTAAAAATGTACAAAAACTTTTTTGAGGCAGTCTACACAAAATATAAGATATTGACGTATTTACAGTATAGTAAATCAGATTTTATTATTTAAAAGAATTTTATTATTTTTGTATAGATGACTGTAATAAATTACGTGATTTGTGGAGCTTGAGATCCTGCGTAAAATCAATTACTTGTAGAAGTATAAATTTACATAATTTGTGTATTATAACTTATAATTTCTTTTTAACAAAAATATTAACTATGAGATTCAACTTTTACGTTTAGAAATCATATTCCATGATTGTGTAAAAAAAACACTTTGTATTTTTGTACGTTAATTAAATAATAGGTTAATATACAAAATTTTTATTTTTTAAATATAATATTAAAAAAAATATAATTGTTGTTCAAATAAAAAACAATTAAATACAAATTCTTAGGGTGTTAAAAATTTGTCAACTTTTGATGTTTGTTATAATTATAGTAATTAGTGTTAAAAACTTAACCACAACAATTTATTCTTTTTCGTAGTTAAAAATGGAAAAATATATAACTAGTTTTAGGTTTGGATTTAAATGCTTCTAATGCTTAACTTTACAAAATGTTGGTAATTGTTTCAACCTTTCAACATTTTAAACTTTTAATGGTATAACAAATCTAAACTTTTGCTATTTCTAAATAAATAATAGTGAGGTGATGCGGTTTGTAGCTCTTTAACATAGAGTAAACAATAACTTGTACGCAATACTGTTAAATGCATTGTTCAAAATACAAAACGCCATTCACGGATTATTTACGAGACTATTTCTCATTTAGTAACAGGGTTAGCGTAAACCCAAACATTTGAAAGTTGACAGTTTAAAAACAACATTAACCTACTAACGATGGTCATATCTTATTTGTATGTAAGAGCTTAATACATTACCCCTTAATGTAAAGAATAGTTTTACTTATTGTGGTTTCGCTGTGGAAACCATGAATATAACATAGTTTGAGCCACTGCAATTTTGCAGAAGTTTAAAACGAAAAATTCGTAAATACCTTTAAACTTAATAGATTTTTTGTAAAAATGTTTTTTATTAAAATGTTCCTCAAAGTTAGAGAATTAGATCAACGTTAAAATTTTTATTTATTCAAAATTATATATCTTAGCGTGGCTTGGATTTACTGATACTGTAATTTTAAAAGACAAAGAAATTGATACACAAGCCAGAGTTACACTCAACAAATGTAGCCGACTTTAAACTTTATCAAAATTTATGAAACTATGTAAATGTATTTGTATATATTTAATTAAAATTAAAATAAAGGTTTTTTATTAAGATTCTTCTTTCAAGTAAAAATTAGATTTCAAATCAAAACACGACGAACATTAAATTAACAAACTGACGTACACAACTAATTAAGTATATCTTCAATTATAAATCAAAATAAAAAGAACGAAACCTTAAAAGGATCTTGAATTTCTAACTTTTTATTTAAGGTAATCATTTTAAAAAACGCTTTATTTACTTTAAGAAAATATGTATTGAAAATCTCTGTTTACTCAAAATAAAGAAGCCTTAACCTAAATTTTTTTTGAGCGGAGAAGTGGAGTATTAATAAAATATAAGATACTACGGGTTACCGTAATTTGGGGCGAAATTGATTTCCGGGGGCGAAATTGATCATCAAATCAAATTGAGACATTTTCAAATACAGCGCCAAAAGTGTATGGCACAGGTCGGCCGCGTATGGTGCTAGATATCTAGCGCGCTTTCATTTATCAGTTCGTTCTTACAGTAGGTGAAGCTTTTGTGTTAATTGTGCTCCAACAACGTTTAAAAGTGTTTTCCGAATTCAACATTTTTTTTCTGCTCTCAAACTTTTGCTGGTAAGTCAATACTATGTTACTTGCTAAAGTTCTGTTAAGTGCAAAACAATAACTTGTGTATTTAAAAGAAGGTTCACACTTGGAGGTTTTGTTTACCTGTTGTGTTTGGGTGAGAATTTTAAAATTTATGTCGTGGGGTAAAATTGATCACACGTCTGGGGTGTAATTGATCACTTATAAAACGTTAAGTAAATCGCTGTTTTCGATGTGTTATTGCTATATTTTTTTCTGAAATGTGTAATACTTCATTACAGGACCGGTTACTATGGTACGAAAATACAAAAGGAATTTGGGGGCTAGGCGAAACAAGGATTACTCTGATGACAACATTGAAAACGCGCTTATAAATCATGGATGGAGTTTAAGTCAAACTGCAAAAGAATACAAAGTTTCTTACGGCACGTTGTATAACAAATACCATGGTAATACATCTTTTTTGCCGCAGAAGAAATTTCTTTTATTCAAGCAGCTTCTATTTGTTGGGGTTGAGGATTTCCTTTGGATACAGCTGATTTGAGACAAATGGTTAAAAATTATTTGGACAGCCAAGGACGTACCGTGGGAGTTTTTAAAAATAATTTACCTGGCCAAGATTGGGCCTACTCTTTATTAGAACGTCACAAGGACAAGATAAACAAAAGATTTGCAGCTAATATTAAAAGATCTCGGGCTTCAGTTTCAAAAGAAATAATCACTGACTATTTTAAAAATTTAAGCGAGACATTAGAAGGTGTTCCGGCTTCTAATTTATTCAATTACGATAAAACTAATCTCCAAGATGACCCAGGAAACAAGAAAATGTTATTTTGCAGGGGAGTTAAATATCCCGAAAGAGTTTGCAACTATACAAAAAGTTCGACATCCATCATGATGTGTGGTTCCGCATCAGGCACTTTTTTGCTTCCTTATGTAATATATAAAGCCAATAAAATGTGGATGCAATGGGCCGAAAATGGACCGAAAGGTCAGCCGTGCTGTGTTAGGGGCTCACAATACAACCACACGAGTCACGGGTGAATGGATGCTGAGACTTCACTTTTGGTTTTTATCCACATTTCTATCTTAAAAAATGCCGTATGCCTACCTAAGAACTCTACACACTAAACCGAACCCTTGGATGTTGGGTTTTTCAGACCGTTCAAGATTTCATGGAGGGACGTTTTATCTAACTGGAAGCAAGTCCACGACAACATCAATTGACAAGAAATATATTCCTCGCTTATTAAAGAGTTGTTTAAATCAAATGGATGAAAAGGCAGAAGGAAATAAAGGTGCCATTAAGAAAGATTTAATTGCCTCTTTTGTCGATACTGGCTTAATGCTCATTGACCCAAGTCGTGTTTTAGAAAAAAATTCAAGGAATGACAACTCGAACGCAAATGCTGTCAACGAAGCGCTAATAAATTACCTTCAGGATAGAAGATTCACAGCTTCATCATGTAGACGGAACATGAAAAGGCAGAAACTTGACGTTCAACCTGGAAAAAGCGTGACGGCACCAAATGACGATTCAAGTTCCGATAGTGAAATTGATGTAAATGAGCCACTTACAAATGACAATTCAGATGGTGATCAAAATCAAGATTTATTAGAAGATGTAGAAGAAGAAACGCAGTACTTTTCAGTGCAGAAGATGCCATAATAGAAGGGAAATTTTTGCTTGTCAATGTATTAGGAGAATCAAGAAAAAAAACTACTTAATGTTATGCAGCGGTTGTCCAGAACTCTTTAACCAAAGAAGGAATAGAAGTATTAGGGATGAAATCAACTGCAAATCGAAGAACTTTTAAAGTGATTGAAAATGATGAATTTTCGGTTGATTTGATGACGTTGTTGCCCTTCTTCCAGAACCACAAGTAAAAAATTGCGACGGTAAAGTTTATTATATATTTGAAAAGGAAGTGGATGTAAAAAAGATGTAAATGGTCACCAACTTTATATTTTTGCATGAAAAATGTCACATTATGTTTTTTCCAGAAAATGTTTTTATTTTTAATTTCATGACATAAAAGTGTGTTTTGCGTTTAATATCGTTTTCTGTAACACTTACCTGCATAATTATTTAATTATAACTTTCAAAACTTACTCATAATAAACTGCGCATTACAAATTTTCTGTTGATCAATTTCATACAGGTGATTAATTTGGCCCCAAAAACTTAAATTCAAATAACTTTTAAACCATAGCATATATTACAACCGGGGCGAAACTGATCACTATTGGTGCGTTTCTACACACTTTCATGGAGTAAATCTGTGAGTGATCAATTTCGCCTCGAATACCGTATGAAATTGATCACACATGTTTTATTTTTTTTCGCAAAAAATATTACATTATTTGTTGGTCTGTTCAGTGCATTTGAATAATAATCTGAACCTTTATCATATTTGAATTTTACGTGAAAATTTAACAAGCCGTAAATAAACAAGCATAAAAAAGAAGAAAAAATTGAGCAATTTTGCCTCAAATTACGGTACTAAGCTTTGTTACAGATGAGAAATGAAGTATGTAAAAAAAGTAAAAATAAATAGAAACAAATTTAAAAACGTCTAAAATTTGTGGTAATATAAGGAAAACGATAGACAATAAAGATTGCCGGTTAGAGTGCTTGAACGACTAACCTCAGGAAGGCTAATTTTCTTCTGAAACTACAATTAATAAAGAAAAAGAAAAAATCAAATTAAAATTTAATAGTGTAACCAATTTGTTTTATAAACTATGTATGTACAGCAACATGTATTTTATTCTTAGCAAAATAATAATTATTTTAATAAATAAATGTTTTATACAAATAAAAAAACGACGGCTGTGTCAAAATTAAATGACGGTAAACAAAATCATTAGATAAAAACTGGATGGTATTGACCACTACTAAACCCCCTGCGCTGACCATTGCAAACCAATTAGTTAAACGGTTAACTAAAAAAGTGCGGAGGCACAAGGTCTTGTTTGAAGTATTTTTTTATATAATTTTGAAAGAAACGCACAAACGTTAAAACGCATTGACCTGCGTTTATCAAGCGCGACCCGAGCTTACGTATTTAGTAATTTTCCCAATATGCAGCATGCATTTATTATTTAAATGTTAAAATTAATCTTAATTATAAAAGAATGAAATTAATATCATAACTATGCAGCCAGAGTACCCTATTCACAAGGACCTGATTACTAAGTTATAAATTAAATACTGATTTTGAACTAAATTACCAGCATAACTATGCTACACCTATGAAATAATTCTCTGACTAAAAATTACAGTAATTAAAAAAAGGTCCTAATGCAAATTCCTACTAACTGTTAAAAATCTATGTACAACTAAATCATTTCAACAAATTTCTTAATCAAATATCTACAATCCAACAAGGAAAATACTTGAAAACGAAAATTGGTAAACGTGAAAGGATATAATTAATTATTAAAAACTAAAATTAGGAACTCTTTCTTTCTACTTTAGACGGTGAAGAAATCCCACCAGGTAGTTTGATTATTGCATAAATATTAATCGTATTAATTTACTAATTGCAATGATTACTTAAGGTTTTTTTGCCTAATCTAGAGATAACTATTAAAATTTTTGTTTACGCAAAAGCCCAAACCGTCCTCTCTTAACAAAAAGGAATACAAAAAGACTGACACCAATCAAGGTAAAATTTACGTATTTATTTATCAATTATAATGCCCTTTCTTAAATACAGTCAACCTTACGATAAAATTGTACTGCGCACTATAGGTAGTTAGTATAGTTTTGTATTGAACTGGTTTGCTACGTTACTGTGCAGTGTACTGTAAAGTGTTGCCAATATTACGAGTGAATTTATGGACGACATTTTTAGTTGTTTATTGCTTTGCGTATAAAATTTAAGTAAATAATTATACGTCTAATGACAACGTTATGCGCGACCTCAAATTTTTATAGTATTTAAGAAAACTTGTTAATGAATTTATTTTGCATTGCTGTTACTTTAATTAAATAGTCTAGTTGTATAGTTCTTTATACATGAGAAACTATACTTAGATATATTATTTTTTACAACATAATAAAATCTTTCTTCGAGAGTACTTCAGTAAAGGTAATAACGTAAATATTTAAATTGCTTGCTATATAACTACAGTGAAATCTATTAAAATCTGCTGAAACCAGGTAAATTTTCCGCATTATGCAAGATTCCGCTTTGTGAAGTTTAATTAAATTATGAAACACCGCCTTTTAATACAAACACTTTTTTAAATAAAACAGTAAATCTTCAAAACATTCATTTAATGAACACATAGACTAATCTTATGCTTTTTAAAATGTGTTTAAAAAAATTGATAGTTGTTTGTTGAGATGTTTTTGTTTTATAGGTTCTACGGTTTGGTGTTCTCTCGGTTCTAATTGATTGTTTTACGTAATTTATAACATCACCAAAATCATTAACATTTGATTCATTTTTTTTTCACAATCAAAACGTTTTTAAATTTTTACAGTTTTTGTAATAACCAAAGAATGATTCGTGAACGGAAAAATAAATTTTAAGTAAACGTGCTTTTTTTGGTCAATGATGTGTTATTAAATCATTAAACCAAACGTACTTATCGCGTGGAATTATATTTTCAATACTTCATTAGTTGATCTTTGTTTGTTTCTTTTCATTTTTACAAAAATTAACTATAAAGGAAAGAAGGAACTGTTTTGAAATCAGTTTTATTTTAGCCTTCTTTTTCGTTAATTGTGTCTTAAGTATTTTCGATGTTCTGATACGTTCTTAGCTTAATTTGCGATTTTCATTTTCGGTTGATTTTAATATTTACGGTTTACGGCAAATACTTGACCTTTTTTGGGATTTTTAATTGGTGATATAATTTTGATTTTCTATTATTGTAACTACCAGTTTTTTGTTTTAAAATGAGTAATACCGTGGCGTGCCATCATTGTGCTTATAGAAATTGTAAAAACTTTAGAAATAATTACTATAAATAGCTATAAACGGTGGTGACACGTTGACATTAGTGTAACACCCGCAAAATTCAAAAAATGCTTTGAATAATTTGTCGGGATAAAACCACAACGTAAAACGACATTGGGGGTAAGCAATGTCAATGCAATTGTGCAAACGCCACCAGAGTGAACTACTGGACGGCTGTTTCGCCCTTTTGGGGCTCATCAGCAGTAGGAGATACACCCTAATGTAGTTCCCACAATTGCATTGAAAACCATAACGCTTTTATCCCGACGAATTATTCAAAGCATATTTTGAATTTCGCGGGTGTTAAATTAATTTCAACGTGTCACCACCGCTTATAGCTATTTACAGTAAACTTTAGGCACATAGTAAAATCACACTATGAGATGGCTCTGCCATCAAACACTTTTGAATTTAAAAATAATGATTTTCTATAAATAACAAAGACATGTGTAAAAATTATTTGACAAAATATACTTTACGTTGTACTACGTATGAACAGTTCAAGTTTATTAAAAAATAAAGTCATTTGCAAAAAACGGTTTACATCCAATAGCTTTCAAAATCTTTCCGCTTTGAAGAAACAACTTAATTTTATTGCTATTCTGTACACTTTAGGTAAGCTAATTTTTACTATATATAAAAAAAATAATTAAAATCGACTTGGTCTAGACTTCCTATAATTTTTAACAACCGGAGTATCACAAAAATAAAAATTACGTTTATTAATTTTTTATACAAGCATTTTAAAGATGACACTGTTTATTTGAATCTATATGTAAAAACGTAGACGCTCGATAACGTGAACTAATTCAACCAAAGGTCTTTACATTATCGAAATGTTTACATTAGTGAGCATATGTTATTAATAAACAAAAAACAGAAAAAACATAAACAGTACAAAATAACGCAATAAAATAACAAAACATATTTTGATATCAATAAGTGACCAGTAATACAAATTTTGAATAACAAGAATAATAAATTGCTATTTTAATCTGCTCCGTCTTTCATTGTCTGTGCACGTAATTTATAGAAAACTAAAATATCCGTAGATGATACTTTTTTTCTTCAGTTTTTCCTCATTTACATAATTCATCTGTTTGTTTTCTTCCATGAATTACTATCAGCTGATTTACAACAAATGTTTGGGTTCTTCATTTTTAATAAATTAACTATATTCGATAATACACTAACAAGAGGATTAGCATAAAATTGTAATTGTTTCCTTATTACGCTAAAGACAACATTGTCTTTATTTTTATCACTAGTGCAAAAAATCTTTTTACTGTTTTTTATTTATTTGCTGATAAATTGTGTTTCAAACCATTTTAAATTATTAACCCTTAAACGCCGGACTTCAGTTATAGTTACGTCTTTACCGTAGTGCGGTCTTACAGATAGCTGTCAATTTAAGCTTGGATTAAAAACTGTCGTTGGCAATGTTACTTGTTTAAAAAACTTGGTTATGTTTTTAGTACTTAGACAGACAAAGTTAGGAATATTTGTTACTACACAACAATAGTTTTATTACGTTTTAATCTAATATAGCCTTAATGTAATGGTTAAATTAGTGGAATTACGTTAGACAATAATTGACTTCTATGCGATCAGGAATCAAACAATAGAGCATTTAGAAATAACTAAAGATAAACTAAATAATATCGTCGATGGTAATGAATTGTATTTAGCGTACAATCCTCTTCACTTATTGAAAAGTTTAATCAGAAATCTCATAAACACAAAGCTGGACGCGTTTGACCAGGATAAAAACATTTATTGGTCTGATTTTATTAAGGCATTTCGAGCAGCACGTAAATCAGTTCAATTTTTAAAAAATAGTAGTTAAATATACCGCCCAAATATTTAACAATTTTGTATTTGCAGCAATAAAGAGCGCGTTGACTACAGGTTAATAATAGGAGAGAGATACAGTTTTAAACACTGCGATAATTAATTAATAAAACATTTGTTGTAACATTTTGACACTGTAAAATTTATGAAAAAATAAATGTTGCGTAGAAAGATTTCAATGAACCATAAATGCAATTTTATATGTGAAGATTTATTGACGTCAAGGATTAATTATGACTTATTAGAAAATTTGTTTTCAATGATTTTAAATTAAGTGCAAAAAGTGCAAAAATATTTAAGGTTAATTAAAAAATAATTTAAGGTGGTCAAAAACTCGTAGTTAACTGAAGACAATTCACATAAAACAATAATTATTGAGAAATTGATTAAAATGAAACTTTATAGAACATTAATTGTCAGTTGGTAATACAAACACTGCCACTCGGTAAAAATCTTAAGACACTTAAAAAAACTCATTGTAAGATCAGAATCTTATCAATGTAGATGTTTTTTTATATCTATATATTGTAAATGTATAAATATTTCTAAATAATAATAAACTAATGCATCTAGGTACATAATTTATTTGCGCAACCTTAATTATAGTATTTGATTGCATGTAAATTTGTACCACTAACACAAATTAAATGTAAAATGGTTAAATAAAAAAAATTATAATTCAACGATATATTTTTTTCCACTTAAAACATGTAGAAAAATTAACTAAAAAAACAAGTACCATAATCGACATTGCAGATTAATTTATTTAACATTTTTTTATTTAAATACAATATTGCGTTAACAAATGAATAATTAATTATATGTCATTTCCAATATAAGAAATTAGCAATAATTATCTAGCAAATTCTTACAAAAAAGTATTAACATTTAAAGGACCCGCATGCTTTGAAAGGTATTGACTTATTGTTTTTTATTTAATAAAAAGCAAATATTGTAAGTAAAATAATATCTCTTGGTTCTGTAAATGTTAAAAAAAAATAATCTACAGTGATAAAATTAAAATTTTTAACAAGCATTGCAAAAATTTCCTTAAATTACAACGATTACAATATTTATAGCTTATTACAGTAAAACCGATAGTTTGTAACATTTTTGAAAATCCCCCATTATTTTATTAACTATTATTAATGTAAATAAAATACTCTATTATATATCTAACAATTGCTGTTTTTACAAATACCTAATATTTGGTACACAAAATTTTAATTAACGGTTTTTATATTTACTTCTCATAATAATAATAATAATCTTATAACATAGCAACATAGCATCAATGTTTAATGCGCCACCTCTAATATGAAATACTATAGTTTAAGTGTTGACCACATTAATGAATTGTGCTTTAGTATTTTCTTCTCGATTTTATCAAGATATAACCGAACTATGGCAAATTAAGCTGATGTCATATTGACTAACCCTTATATTTGTGCGTCTCAATATTGCTTACCCCTTTAGTAAATCAGTAAAAAAAATCGTGGCAGGCTGGATTTGAACCTATATTATATTTGTGAATTCATTTTAAATTATAAATTAAATTTCTAATAAACGGTTAATGTTAGAAATTTTTTTATTTAAATAAATTGTTGGGAAGAATTATCTCTATAAGAAACTGTAAAAATTATATAAAAAAAACTGTTAAAAATAGCGGTTATACTCACTTTTTATTTCTTTATCAAGTTATCGTGGGTACATCCAAAGATAATGTAAGGAAGATGCGGCACTTTATAATTAAGTCAAAAGACGATAAAGTAAAATTGTAGCACTGTTTTTCGGGTGTTGTTGCGTTACAAAACTTTTATTTGTAAAGTAAATAAAAGTTTTGTGACGCGGCAGCAACACCCGAAAAACAGTGCTACATTAAACAACGGCCGTGAAAGCTTGCATTTTACTATAAAAAAAATTGTTATTTTCAACGTATCTTGCTTTCTCTTCAAAATATAGAATTTAAAAAAAAATCGTTGCAGGCAGGATTCGAACCTAGATTATACGTTGTTTCCCACGCTAGAGATACCCCATGGGATTTAGCATGGGAAAATTGAAATTATTTTTTTCTTGCTTCCCAAATTAAAAAATCGCAAACTTGTTGACGCAGATTTAAAGTGGCACTTAAAACGTTTCTAAAAACAATTTTTTGTTTATAATTTGATAATTAATAAATTAATTACAGGCATTTGAAATTCGAAATTTTGAAGGTTTTTCGCGCATGCGATTTAGATCGCCTATCATCCGTTCTTAAAGTAATATGGATGCTAAAATTAAATTGTAGCCCGTCAAATCAACATTATGCAACTTTATTTTTGAGGAAATGGAAATTTGAAGAACAAAGACTAGAAAAATTTCATTTGAAAATTTTCTGTAGGCCAAAAAAACCAAATTGCGCCCGCATTTGCGTGCTAATAAACTAGCTTATGATATAAATAAATAAATAAACTTGAATTATGTTCAAGTAAATATATATTAAAAATCAAGTTAGCATTGATTTGTTATAAAACATTTGAAGTGTTGAAAGTTTTGATAGAATTGTTTTACAAGCTTCAAAAATGAATGTAGAAGAAAAAATTCTTGTGGTAAAACGATATTTTCGAGGTGTTTCAAAGGTCCAAATTTGAGAAGACTTTGTTGGTTTTTTCGCAGATAGACCAATACTAATCAAAAAAGCGATACAATTATTTAAAACCACTGACTCCGTAAATCCACAATGTAAATGTCAGCGTTCACCACTCTTACACGGTCATGAAGACAACCCTCAGAAGTTGGCAGTTCTTGCAGCTCTAGCCCAAGATCCTAATGTTTGTTTGCGAGAAATTGAAATTAATGTAGGTGTTCCTCGGTCGTCAGCAATCAGGTACCTCAAACAGGAGGGTTTTAAAAGTTACCGTTGGCAATGCCATCAAGCATTATTACCACACGATTATTATGCTCGTATGAAATTTTGTGAAATAATCACCGAAATGAACAATACCAATCGCGATTTTGTAAAAAACATTTGTTTTTCGGATGAATGTTCATTTAGACTTGATGAAAGACCAAATCGACAAAATAATCGTACATGGTCTCTCGAAAATCCACACAAATTAGTAAATGGACCAAGTCAATGGCGACAAACTGTCAATGTTTGAATGGGCTTGCTGGGAAGTCATGTTATTAGTTCTTTTTTCATTAAAGGTACACTTACTTCCATAAAATATCATTACCTTCTACTAGAAGAAGTGTTTCCACAACTAAATGATATTGCGGGTAAAAATCACCAAGTTTGGTTCTGAATGAAGCATTTCCAAATCAATGGATAGGCAAGAATGGTCCCATTACATGGCCTGCTAAGTCACCTGATTTAAACCCGTGCGATATTATTTTTTTTCTAGTCTGCTACAAAAAATTTTCAAATGTAATTTTTCTAGTCTTGGTTCTTCAAATTTCTATTTCCTCAAAAATAAAGTTCCGTAATGTTGATTTGACGGGCTACAATTTAATTCATCCATATTACTTTAAAAACCGAAGATAGCCGATCTGAATCGTATGGGCGAAAAACCTTCAAAATTTCGAATTTCAAATGCCTGTAATTAATTTATTAATTATCAAATTATAATCAAAAAATTGTTTTTAGAAACGTTTTAAGTGCCACTTTAAATCTGCGTCAATATTTTTGTGATTTTTTAATTTGGAAAGCAGGAAAAACATAATTTCAATTTTCCCATGTTAAATCTTATGGGGTACCCCTAGCGTGGGACACAAGGTATATGGAATTCACTTTAAATTATAAATCAAATATCTTATAAACTCTTAATGTTAGAGAATATTTTTATTTGAATACATTGTTAGGAAGAATTAACTCTATAAGAAACTGTAAAAATAACTGGAACTTACATACGTACAAAATTGTATAAGAAAAATTGTTAAAAATAGCGGGTACGCCCACTTCCGGTTTCTTTATCAGACCCATATTTTAATAGAACCGAGAAAATATGAAAACCAAATTCCAAGTTACTAGAACTTTTGGTTTGAGAGTTATCGTGGGTACATCGTTACACACAGACACACACACACACACACACACACACACACACACACACATAGACGCAAAAAATTTTCCGATTTAGGAGAACTTGAAACGTAAAATTATGCAATAAAAATGTTTTGAAAAAAAATGCGATCGCTATACTTAGTAATAATAACAAAAATGCATTGTAAAAATTTTAATTGTAAAATAAAATAGAATACAGTCAAAACGTAAAGTAATTTTGCTACATAGTAAGTACTTGTTTTATTTACATAGCTATGTCCTAAAAATGACAAATTTATGTAAAAAAGTGCTAAGAATAAAAGTATAAAAATTAGAATAACTAAAAACAATATATCGGCGATTAAATAGAAGAAATCATCGAATCCATGTGCATAATGCAATTAACTATTAATGTATTGTCATGAAATTTCTGTGTTTAAATCTTGGCCTAAAGGTCAATTTATCCAGAATTAATATTGAGTATCTTTTCGTACACTTATAAAACCATTAATTATAGAAACCAGTCACTGTCTACCCTCTTAAAACAAGGGATGACACTTTTTTTTGCGTCATTGATCACAAATTTATTTTAGTTCGAACTTTTATAAAATATTTGTCAAATCGTAACACTTTATTTAATTTGTAGTATTTTTAACTAATTTCACACAATTGTGTAAATAATAATAATAATAAGTAATGTTAAAAAAAAACGCATTAACATTAAACAATTTTTCAAAATGTAACTACCAAAATTGGTAAAATTTGAAAAATAAATCACAAGTAAAAAAATTGTTAGAATTTAAGAAAAATTGCTAGGCGTAAACGACGCGATAGGTGATAAATGAAAAGAGTTAAAGAAAATGTCTAATCAAATGATAGTAATGTAGAAAAACGTTTAGTTTTATTAAACGAGAATAAAACAAATTAATGAGTTAGCAGTAAATATCCTACAAACGCGATAATCTGTAGAAAATTAACAATAGCAAGTTGTCTTCTGACAGAAAAATAATCTATTTGTAATTACAAAAGAAATAGTAAATAATCTAACCGATTCCATAAAAACAATAATAATAAAAAAACGTATTAAGTTATAATACCAAAATTTCTTTTTAACAAAAACATGTTAAAAATTCTATGTGTAAAATAAAACTATAAACAAATTAGATTGTTTAACAAGGTTGACAATAAAAAAAATATTTTATAGTATAACAATTTTCTTATGAATTAAAACTATGGTTGAATATTAATATCAAATTAATGACGTATTTGAAATATAGAAAAAATATTTTTTGTAAATATATATGTATATATATAATCAGATCCTTTTCTACCCCGTAGAGTGCAAAGGTGCGTTACAATCTATTTACAAAAAATAATAAAATAAAAAGATTCTTAATTTACATTAATAATTTTTCCTTGTTTAACAATACCTAATTAAAATAAATAATAAGTTCTACAAAAATATAATACATGTGATAAAATAATAAATATATACTCATTTGCTTTCTATGCTATATACAAATTTTGCCCAATCTCTTTTGTTAGTAGCCAAGGTTACTGCTTGCGCTATGGTGCATCCTCTCTTAGCCAATATTTCTGCTATCTGCTGGTTCAATGTTGTAATTGGTCGTCCTATTGATTTCTTTTTATTTCTTTGTATTTCTCATACTTTCCTTACAGGTCTCTCTGTATTCATACGGATAAGGTGTCCATACCACCTGAGTTGGCATATTTCAATATACTCGTGTATTGCTTGTACTTCCAATATTTCCCTGATGCTATCATTTCTGATCTTGTCCTTTCTTGTTACATTTAATATTTTTCTCAAAAATTTCATCTCCTTACTCTGAATTTTGCTTATCACCTTTTTTTGTTAGAATCCAACTTTCGCATCCAAACGTCAATATAGGGATAAAAACTGTCTTATATACATTTATCTTGGTTTTTAATGTTACCTCCTTTTTCCCCAAGAAACTGTTTTTAATTGTATGGTACACATTTGCAGCACTTTCTATTCTTGCATTTATTTCCGTGCCTTGATGTCCCTTGCTGTTAACATGCACTCCGAGATACTTATAGGTGATTACATGTTCTATTGGTTTCCCATGTACGGATATATTTATAGTAGTGTCCGGTTTTCCGCTGACTATAATTTTAGTTTTTTGTTCACTCACTTTTAGTCCTTTTTCTGCCAGTTTCTTAACCCAGATGTCTATATTCCTTTAAACGTCACTTTCACTTTTAGCAAACACAACTATATCGTCGGTAAAGACACATTCACTAATCCATACCGGTTATATGTTTCTATGGCCTACGTAGAATTTACTTGCTTCTCTTTTTGTTTTTTTAATGACATCATCTAGTACTATATTAAACAACATTGGGTTTATGACTCCTCCTTGCCGTATACCTTCGCTCACCGGAAAATCTTTTAAAAGCATGTTGTCTGTTCTAACGAAATTTCTATTGTTCCTGTATAGACTCATAATTGCTTGTGTCAGGTTTGCATCAACTCCTGTTTTTGTTAAGCATTCTTCTACTACTGCTCTCGGTAATCTGTCAAATGCTTTTTCTAAATCTAGAAATGCTAAGTACATTTTTACTTTTGTATTTCTTAGTTTTTCATTTAATTGATGTAATGTAAAGATGTGGTCCTGAATGCTTCGCCCCTTTCTAAATCCGCTTTGTGACTCTTTTAACCGAGATTCTAGTTTTGTTACTAATCGTTTTTCTAGCACCCTTTCATACACTTTTAACACGTTGCTTAACAGAGTGATACCTCTATAATTACTCCAATCTCTTCTATCACCTTTTTTGAATATTGCTACTATTAAACCCACTTCCCAATCTTTTGGCACAGTTCGTTCACTCCAGGCTTTCTTACATATTATTCTAAGCAGATGTTGCCCTTTATTACCCATACACCTTAACATTTCCGTAGTTATACATTCAAACCCAGCAGCTTTCCCCTTTTTAAGAGTATAAATACTATCTTGTATCTCTCGTAACTTGATACTGCTCTCATTTGTCATCAATTTACATTTTGTTAGTTGTCTTTTCTTTGTGATTTGTAGAAAGTATAGGTTTTGGAAGTATGTTCTCCATCGTTCCATTGTCTTTTCTTTGTCTGTAATGATACTTCCGTTGCCATCTTTTATTTGTTTTATCGCATGTTGTCTATTTTCAGTTTTTAAATTTTTAAGTATCTTATAAAACAGTTTGTGGTTTGTATGATACTCCGTTTCCATTTTTCGGCCGAAATTTTCCCATGCCCTTTGTTTTGCTTGGGTGACAAGTTCTTTTACTTTTAGTCTTTGGTTTTTGTATTCTCGGTAGTTTAGTTCATTTTTTCTACTTAGATACTTCAACCATTTATCCTTTTTGATTTTAATTTCCTTTTTAATGTTTTCGTTCCACCATGCAGTTTGCTTTTTGTTTCTGTTAATTCTTGTTATACCACAAACGTCTTTTGCCGCAGTAAGAAGTATGTTCTTGAAAATTTTCCACGTTTCTTCTACATCTACATTTACGTGACTGCCTACTCTGTTTATCATTTCTGTAACTTTGCATCTATATCGATTCGCAATTTCTTTATTGTTCAGTCTGTACGTTTTGATTGCTTCATTACTAATATTTTTCTTGTGTTTAATATTATTTGTACTTACGGGCACTCCAAGTTTGGTTTTGACTGCTAGTAAATAGTGATCGCTGAATATATCTTGTCCTCTCTTCACCCTAACATCTTTTATTTTTGGTCTTAGACTCTTGCTAACTAACGCGTAATCAATTATTGATTTCTCATTTTTACTGTACACTTCTCTTGTATATTTGTGAATATCCTTATGCTTAAAGAAAGTATTCATTACTATAAGGTTCATTTGTATACATAAATCTATGATTCTGTCCCCATTGTTATTCCGAAACGTTTTACCATATAATCCTAGTACATTTCTTGATGCACTCTCCTTGACCCGTACTCTTCCATTTAAGTCACCTAGAATAATAGTGTTTCCATTATCGCAGTCTATTACTGATGTGACTGTATCCCAAAATGTCTCTTTTGTTAAGTTATTGTCATCTTCATTTGGTCCATAGAGTGTAATTATGTTTAACTTATCGTGCATATTAAATGTTAGCTCAATCTTTAGAATTCTTTCCGTGACACAATCCCATTTAGTTAAATATTTTGCCACTTTCTTCTTGAGTATGCACCTTACCCCTCCTTTAGCTCTCATATGGTTATCAATTCCTACCTCTATAACTTCCTCTCCTTTCTTTTTAGTTTCCGTATTGTCAATATATCTATAATCATTTGTTCAAAATTTTTTATAAGTTCATTTTGTTTACAATTAAGTCTTCTAATGTTCCACGTAGCTAAATTTAAACCTTTGTGTTCTTCTTGTTTGTTTATCATCCTAGTCCTGCTCCTTTCCTTAGTTGTCATCATTTTTCCGTCCGGTTTATTTTCTTTTACCCGTTTTTTGAATCGTGGATCTTTATCATCTCTTTTCCTTCGTCTCATATGTGTATTACGTTATTAATAATAAGTTTTTTATATCCTATTTTTTACCCTTTTGCCTTCTTCTTTTAACTTGTCAGCAATTTCTTTTAACTTTATTTGCGTTGCCCTCTCTTTTAACGTTAAATCATTTTCAATGTATACTTTCGTTCCATATAATCTTTTCTTTTGTTGCATAATTTCTTTCTTTGCTTCCCAATTATGCATTTTTACAATTACTGCTTGTTTGTTTTTATCTTTTCCTACTGTGAAAACTTGTTCTATTTTTATTTGTATTTCTAGTTTTTCTTCAATCCATTTTGAAGTGTTTCCTTGTTTTCTTTATTTGCATCATCCAGTCCTTTAATGACAATGTTCAGTTTTTTCTTTTCTTTTTCTTGTCTTTCTAAATTTTCTTTTAGTTTAGTGATTCTGTTTTCCAGGTGTGTTTTTTCTTCTTTTCATATATTTGCCTTTTCTTCCCACTCTTCCTTTAATAGTCTAAACTTTTCTCTCATTTCATTATGATTTTTATTTATTTCTTGTTTCAATTCGTTTTTTAATTATTCTACCTTGCTTAGAATGACATCCATTTGTAACAGTATATCTTCTTCTTTTTGTTTTATTTTTATGTTAGTATTTGTGTGATACGTGCTCTCTGCTGTTGGCGATCTTTGCGTTTTCTTACTTTTTATAAATATTTCTTGTTCTTTAGTCTTGTCCTCTCTTTTCCTTTTGAAATATTGTTCTAGTTGTCCTACGCTGTTTGTTCTATGCCTACTATCACTGTTACCATTTATTAGCATTATTTAATACGCTATTAATAACTATTTATTTATATTACAACTTTATTATTGTATTGATATAAATACGAATTTTACTTCGAAATTTCAACAATTTGATTTTCTCGTTATCTATGACCTCGCACTCGTAACGTGTGTCACTTACGTTTACGTTTCGTAAATATAATCTATAAAATTAAAAAAAAATATTGTTTGTAGTTCCCTATTTGTCGTGAAACATTTTAAAATTTATTAATACCCGTAATTTTAATGTGTTTTAATTTGATTCTATTTTTAAGTAAGAAATGAATTGTTTCTAATTTAGAAACTAAAAAAATTAAGATATGCTCCATTTTTGTAAAAAAAAAATCTTAGTTTTTTCAAAATTTTTTATGTTTAAATGTTTTAAATAACGAGTTACGTTAACAGTTTATTCTGAAAGTAATTATTATATATTGTTGGAAATAATTTGGAATGTGTTTCTAACCAGCACACTATGACTAGACAAATATGATCGACAACCTAGTTTCCGTTTGACGACTTGCAAAACATACTGGTAAAATAGATACTTTCAAGATTCTCTATTCACATATTTGATGCCATTTGAACGTGTCTATTTGTATTCAAACTAGTAAAAGTTTTAAGAACAAAGAATTTTATGAAGTAAAAATTGCATGGCTTATAATATCAAAACATGATTTGTAATTGTAATAGAAACATGACAGTATATTTATTCGCTGGTTTTAACACAACTGTTTTTTAGTACGAAAGTAAATAAATAGTTGAGTTAACTTAACTTAATTTTTTTTAGAGTATTATTTAGTTAATATACACGTAATAAACGCCATGTAAAATAGAAACGTACAATAATTGTATTTAAATTGTAGTTTATTATTAGAGATTATCAAAACGTATAAAAAATATATAAATTTTAATGTTCGAATTCAAGATATGATCTAAAATATACAGAAACATCTAGTTCCGTTAATAATTACTTGCGATAAGTAATTGTAATGGTGTGATGCTTTCGTGATAAAGCTACCAAACGTGTAAGGTTATCTATGAACCCATTATTAAATTTCCAAATTTCTATTTTTGATTTTAATCGTACGACTACAATTATATATACATAAAATTTTAGCGTAAAACGTTGCTTAAACACTAATTAGTACTGCACTAATTTAGATTCTAATAAAAAAATATTTTGTCTTACCAAACAGGTTTTCTATTCTCTCCATTTATAGTCGATCTGTAATCTTTAGGTAATTCGTCAGTGGACACCTAAAAAAATAATATTATATGTATTCTCAATATGACGCAATTGTAAAAAGCATGATTTTAAAATGTAATTAATTTAAGCTCATAAAAATTTGTAGCAAAATTATTCTTTATTGTCTCTATACGGTCAAGATTAAATCTGGTTGCATACAACTGCTAAATTATTTCCAGTTCGTTGATATGAAAATATTTCAGAATGTATATGATAAATGAGCGCTGTAGTTTCTACAGCAGATTTATATTTCTGTATTGGACAATAATTGCATTTTACAATTTGAATTCCTGGTATTAAAGTTAAATATTACTTAACTGTCTAAAACAAAGAGAATAAAATCCAAATGTGTAATTTGAAATTTTTAACATACAGTATTGTTTTTATACACTACTTCTACGTTTTGCAAGTCCAATTAAATTATACAAAAACGATGTAGCAATATTATGAGAGATAACTTTAGAGAAATTATATGCAGTTGAATTGTAAAATAACTGTTTTTTATATATAGTACGGTTAGGGTATTTTCCTTTGTTTGTATTTTGCAATGCGTATATCGCAAGTGCAAAATGTACTCGTAGGTTACATTTATGATAGTGTTTCAGAAACAACACAACATCCAGTGCTTATAATATACAATATTAATCGTTACGTTTAAATTAATCTTTAAAGTAGATTCAGCTTAAATTAAAAATCTATTTGTAAAACTAATATACTTGTAATCATTTATTTAAAAAAATGATAACTTTGACATAATGATTCGTCTTACGTATTGGAGAGAAAACTTCAATTTTATAAAAAAGTTTTACGTTTGGTAGTTGTAATAATAACTTTAAGTAAAACTTTAAATTTTTAATATAACTTAAAAAATAATAATAAAAACTAACGAATCTAAACAAACTATGCTAAAACCAGTGGCAGGTTTAAGAGGTAGCGTAGCCTTGCTTAAAAAATAGCCTCAAAAACTTAAACATACACATAAATATATGGAGTACGCATAAGACTTTCGTAGCATAAATGCCAAGCGGTTATCGCCTTGATAGCAAAAAAGTTCAAGTATAATAGCGTATCGAGTGCGGTAGCAGAGCCGAATTAATTTAAATTTACCTATAACTCTAAAATACCAAGTAAGCTTATATATTTACGTTAACAATAAGGGACATGTTTCCCGTACCACAATAAAACCAACTTATGGGATACCCGTCTCCTAGTACTATAAACCAGTCATACTGGCAACCACTACCCAAGTAGCATCAAAGTGAGAATAACTTATACTGCCATTTTAGTTTAGTGATTATTACGTATTTAACACTTTATATTCAACTTCATAGTAATTATAACTTTATTCTATTGATTTATAGTGGAAATTACGTGGATACATCCTTTCTTAACCACTTCGTAGTTCTGTAGCTTTGTAGTGAAAAGTAAAGTTTTTCCAACGTTATTTTCACTAAGTAAAATCACTTATAAGTTTTTGTAACTTTATAGTGGCAAATTAAAGTGGCGACCACTAAATCGAATCACTAAAATCTTACTTTAAAGTAATAACCACTTTAAAGTGGCTATTAAAGTTTTGACCACGTTTTGGAAAATTAAAATATACCTAAAATGTAGGTGCACTCTAGAGTGGTATGTTGTCGTTGTAACGTTTTAGCCACTTCCATAAGTGATTCTCACGAGACATTTTAGATTAAAGCCACTACATAGTGACATTTACTTCTGAAATCCACTTTTAAGTTACTGTAACTAAATAGTATGCAAATCGGCTCGGTATAAATAAAAATACACTGCTAGTATTTAAATCTGTCTAACCTAAAATTGCTTTCCAGGAAGACATCAAAAGTTTAATCCGTAAAGTGAAGTTAGTTAGTTATTAGGAATTTGACATTTAATAACACATATAATCCATAATGTTAAAATGATTTAGAACTATTACAAATGTATAAGCTAGATAACAATATTATTAAGAGTGTTCAAAATAATTGATTGTAATTATAGGTTATGAAATGAAGTTGATAATAAAATATAAATTAGTTAGGTTATGTATCTAACTTCATTATAAAGATGAACGTGAAAGCATGTAAATTTTATTGAGTGGCCGTTCAACAAAATTCACGTGGTCACCCACCAATGCTGCCACTTTTAAAAATCACTTTTAAGTGTTCTGAAATTTGATTGGATGTTTCTTAGTTCTCTTGGCCACTTATTGAGTGGAAGTAACTCCAAAGTGGCTATCCTTAGTTTTTGCCACTTAACAGTTACTTTATTTCTAAGTAGCCATATTTATAAACAATCTCTATGCCGCCATTAACAAAAATTTGCCAATTATTCAAAATATATGAAATTTATAGGTAACAACACATTGAATGTAAGAAATTAATGAATTATAATTAAATTTATAATGTAAATACTAATAAAATGTGTCTTAGATTGTATAGTTATTTAATTATTATTTTATATTTAGAACTTTTTAATTTTGTTTTTCTAAAAAAATGAAAATTTTGTTGGCGCATGGTTATATTTCAAACTGTAACCTCTACATTTAACAGTAAACTTGCATTTGTTGCAATTTTGCTGTTAGCAAATGTTGTACAAATTCAATAATAAACATGTAGTTCATAGAAACTTAAAACAGTTTGATCGAAGTAAACCTTGTTGTCCATTTGTAAAATAAAGAAGGGATGTAGATGAGAAAGTAAACAACATTTAAAAATGGGACAGAGATATAAATACATTAAAGCAGTTACTAAAATGCTCAGGGCCACTAATGGTCACCACGCCGTCACTTGGCAACGACGTGGATTTTACCTGCCTGCAATGTTATTTTATAAGTGATAAAATGGTTGTAATCACGTAACGACCACCCAATATTTGTTCCCCATTTTGGTGGTAGCCACGGTATAGAACTGTTCCTGTAACGTGGTAGTGACTAGTGGCACGCCACTCTTCAGTTCCTACGACTGTGGCTGCCACGTCGCAATCACCAAAAATGCTAGTTGGGTAGGCACCCCCTTATTCAACACTCCACAACCTCTATTTTATTCTTGACTCAACAGTTTTTCACACTCATTCAACCAACCACCTAACTATCCTTTTATTACTCCACAATACTACACCACACAGCAATCCGAGACACCAAACGTACAAGACAACATATCCGCAGAAACCGCAAACCCAGACGATGAAAAAGACATGGAACTAGACTCAGACAAGGCATTTATGGCAAATCGTAAAAAAACGCAAAGCAAAAGAGATAAACAAATCACCCAACACCTCCAACAAATCACAAACAAACGTCCAAAAACCGTCACAGCTCCATATCCACTGATAACATGTAACCTGCGTTTGGGATTTTAGCAGTAATCTTTTTATGTCAGACCCCGTAAATAGATCCAACTGGCTGAATTCGCGGTTTTTCTTTTTTTTTGGTACGTTTGATTAGTTCAATATTAGCATCGAAAACGTTTTGCTCGTTATTTTATTGCGTGTGATTTAAGTTATTGGTATTTCAAGTTTTACAATCATTACTGGTTTTTTTTTTGAATGCATAAAGTCCCGTGGTTTTGATTTTGATGTATTGTTTTACTTGTTTATCTCAGTAAAATAACAATGCTAGATAATTTACGACTTCCTTTTGGAATGTAAGCTGATCCATTTTTCTTGGTATCTATACTTTGTTTAGGTTGAGTTCTTTTATAAAGCGCGATTACGAACCACCTGCAATTAAGCAAACGAAGCGTTTTTGGTGAAAAATATTCCTGTCGTAGGTCTACGTGATAGGATTCACGTGGCCAATTATAGTTTTCATCTTTGTTAATTTAGTTCATTTAATGTTCTATCTTTTACAAAGATTTTACGGCGCAAGTACATGAAATTAAGTGGGAATACGAAGTTTTAAAAGTGGTAAAGTTTGGTTTTTGGGGATGAATCGTTGGTCGTAATTAAGAAGTACCGGGTACTGAGATGTAGTTGAGTGGTTAGGGTATTTTTACCCTATCGTTATGTATTACCGCGGAAGTTAGTTGGAACCGTGAAAATTAAGTGTGGTGGTGGAAAAGTTTGATTTTCCAAATTTCGTAATTTACGGTTTAAATAGACTTCATGGTTTCCAAAAATAAACAATCACGTTCGAGGGATTTAATGTCGAGGTGTTGTGTGGAAAAATCCTATTTTCGCCGTTGTGCGGTTTTAAATTAAATTGTGAAATAAATCTTCCGCCGGTATTCTATTGTTTGGGGGTCCCACCGAGCTTTTATCCGACTACGGTACACCTGGAGCGACCGGAGTTCAATCTAATTACGTAGCTTCTGGAAACGCTGTGCCGACAGTTCATCTAAGTAAAGGTATTTATCGATTTTGTGTATTACCGTGTAGTGAACCGCGATTGATATGAAGTAAAAGCTTTGAATTTGAGCCGATTGAATTACGACTAACGTTAAATTTAATTATTTCAAGTAACACTTAAAGGTGTTTGCGTGAAGTTCGATTTAATTAATTTTGTTTTGTGCGTATGTAAAAGTAAATCTTATTCACACATAAAAGATAATGTAACGATTTGTAAACTATAATTTGTTTGATCGTTTAGTTCGAAGTAAAGTTTCGGACGTATATTTTATAACTTGTGTATTTTTAGTTTAATTGAATTGTTTATTACTTATGCGGTCAAGGCCTTGAAGTTTATTTTTATTGTTTTATATGAAAAAGACGAGTTAACGCTATTTTCTTTTTTGTATTATTTTTCTTTTATATATTAATTTTGTATTCAGATTGTTTTTTTTTGTTTTGTCTTACTTATTTTTATTTCATTTTTTTTTATTCGAATTTGTTTGATATTCATTATTTTTTTTATTCAATCAATAAATGTTAAATTGTTAAACTGTAAAGAGCTTTTATTCATTCAGCTGCCGCGTACGTAATTTTTGTTTTTAAGTGTATTTCAGAATAGTTACAACTCAAGGTAAGTTCCGGGGTTGTAACCAACCAGATGAGCTTTCGGGTTATCAGGGGTCCGGAAGCTACGATCATCGTGACCTTGATTGGCGCCCTAACCGATTTTTGAGTCTTTTACCGTTTTATTTCGATTTTATGTCGATCTCGTTTCTAATTTATCACGGAATTTTAAAATATAACCGGCCCCTTCTCCATTGAGCTAGTGACACAACATCATTTATGTTACCTCATTTCAGGCAGTGATTTTGTTTTACTTTGGCATGTAACAAACATCAATAATCCAGTTGAAACAGATAATACATAAAAACAACGACGACCACCAAAACCGCTCCCTATATTTAAATATGGTGTAAAAATCTTCAGAGACATGATTAACAACATTTCTTAAGTTACGGAGAAAGAAACGTACTACATCAAAGCACTAGCAAATGAAACCGTCAAAATCACTCCAGATACAATAGAAGCATACAGAGTTCTAACGGGGCACCTAAAGAAAACGGTGCCAGTCTGATATGCGGTCTACCACGTATAATACGGTCTACCATAGAGTAGGTAGTTTAATATGCGGTCTACATAATGTGGAGACCAAAATAGGTGAAGTATTGCGGTTCAATAAGCGATCTACCGTCAAAAAATTTATTAGGTATGTTTAATGAACTACATATATACATAAGATACAAGTACTTAATAAATTATAAGGTTCTATACAATATATACATCTCTAATGTCCCTTAAAAATGCAATAAACTTATCGGGTTCGTTTTTTTGCAATACATTCCATGCGACATAATCCAAATGAGATTGCAAAATGTGCGCTGGAACACCTCTCATTTTTTCAAAATTTTCACTTTGGTCTAACCATGATCTTTCAATTCTTTGAGTAATTTTGTTGGTGGTTTACTGTTGAATGCGCGTAACCCAATTGTACCAAATTGGCATACGCTGCCGATTCATCAGAATAAATGGAAGAATCAACTTCAACTTCCCTTTGTATGATAGGAAGTAAGGTAGCCCTATCTCTTCTTTCGACATAAAAATATCGAATCTCATCTCTTAGCCTTAACCCAAAGACCCACGGACCATCAATTCTCCGACCATGGTTTCGATTATTTTAGATTTTAGCGTCACGTTCATTTGACTCTGCTGGATGATCTCCATTTAACATTCTGGCTCTATTATACTTCTTTTTGCCCGCAAATCTAGTTTCGTCAATTTGGACAGGGTCTTCTTCTGTTCCTCGAAGCTGTCCACGGCAATTAACAGACACTACCGAGGAACACACTTCCCTACATAAGCTGTACCAGTCACACACAGTTTTTCTTCCTTTTCCCGTTAGTTTTACTGCTGTGTCGAAGTCAATCTCCAAAATGAAAAGGAATATTAGCTCCAATATTTCACACAAACTTAATTTAGAGTTAATTTTTTTATTTAGGTTGGTGTAATGTAAAAAACGATTTCCATGTCTAACTGATCGTGTGCTCTGACACCTTTTTCTTGGACAACGGTAAACTGGTCTGTATTCTCCACCGCGATTTCTTTTCCGTTTTTCTTGCATTTCCGCACCACACCGCTAACACGGCGCAACATCTTCCACATTAGATAGCAATCCATTCGCTCGCAAAAATCGTACTGCATCTTCTTCGGTTGAAATAACATTTTTATAAAAATCTTTCAAGAGCATTTTGTGTGCAACGAAATAAATTTTCAAATGAACTACATGATTTTTCATTTTTGAAATCATTTTATACCTACCAAAATAGCTTATTAATAGGTATGTAATTACATTACTATGTTCTCATTCAACCCCGAAAGGAAGTGTTCTTATCTAAATATGTACAATTAATATTTCATTAATAAAGAATTTAAAAAACAATACCAAATCGCGGAATAGTGAAAAGAAAAGTATAGATACTAATTACCCGAGTGGGAATTCAGTACTTTTTTGTTTCCCTTAACGATGGGGTTATAAGAAATGTATGAACAATATATAACTATAATTAATAAACAATTTAAGATTTACAGCGCTTATTGAATCACATACTTTACCTATATGTGGGATTGTATATCATAGTAAACCGCTTCATACATAGTAGAGCGCATAGTGGACCACATAATCTCGTAGACCGCATTATACATGGTAGACCGCATATCCAACTAGATACTCTGTGGTAGACCGCATATCGAACTGGCACCAAAAAACATAGAAACCTACATATTCCATACCAATAAAAAATATTAAAGAAAAGATAGAAAAAGCAAATCACAAATAACGTTTTGAATGTTAAACACAAGCTAACCAAAGATTATCTATTAGGGGAAGGTGGGGCGAAAATGGCCACTTTTGGTCTTACGCGAAAAATAGTACAGAAAATAATATTTTCACTAGGAATGCTATATACCATTCGAAAGCTACAACCTTCAGCTTTAAAACGCATATGATTTGATGGTACAAATCCCCACTCAAAAGGGCGCAATCTGGCTCAGAGTGCACTAACCTCGAAATCCAAAATCTCAAAATGGGTGGAGCGAAAGTGACCAGGGAGTGGGCCGAAAATGGCCAGTCACATTTCGACGCAGCAAACAATCAGACATGACCAAATATTGTGTGCAAACAAAATTTTAATGCTTTATTGATATATTTTGAACTGTTTCGTACATGAAAAATCTTGTTTCATCTTAAAGTTACTGATTTTGTTAAAGAAATATAAAAAATGAAGTGAAAAAAAAACCTTTCACTATTCTTCTGAATCGGTCTCTGGTTCAGAGAAGCAATTTACGCATGTGAAAATGTCGTTGGTGCGAACACAATCCACGTGAACCTGGAGACGGCACTCGATACAAACTTAGAATCGTTGATTTTTATGCAATTTGTGACAGCATACGCCAAAAGTTTGATCCAAATCGTGGTTCATTGGCTTGGAATCGGTACTTTTTGTGCTGCCATGCTTTTACGTGTTGTGCGCGGTGCGATCTTTGCTGGCATACTTTGTCATGTTGCACGCTGTTGGATTTTTGCTGGCTTCACAGCTTTTTTCGTCACTTTGTCAGTTTTCTTAACCATGGGCACCTTTGCTGTTTTGGCTGTTTTAGCTTTTTTCTTCTTAGCACTGGCCTCTTGTTCTTCACGCAATGCTTTCATCACTGACGATGATGTTAAAATTTCTGATTTCCGCTTTTTTCGACCACGGTTCAATACTTTTTTTTCCAGGTGCTTTTGGTAATGGTAATCAAATGTGCTTTAGAAACGCCTAGAAACGTATACACGGCGTCGGTAATTAGTAGATAGGTATAAATGAGTCTACAGTGACAAATGGAGTGGCCATTTTCGACCCACCAAAAAGTTACCACTTCGATTTTGCGAAGTCATAACACAAACAGAAATTATTTTATCATAAAAATCACTAGTACCATTCGATTCAATGCGTCTTAATTAGCTAAAAACACTAACGAATATTATTTGTCTTTGTAAATATATTCTACAACCCAAAAATTACGGGAAAAAAATTTTAGTTTTGATGAAAAAATCGACACGTTTGCACTCTCCAACGACTGACGTTCAACTGAGTGGACAGCATTTCAAATTAACTTATGACAATTGTAGCTGATGCTCGTGCGCACGTATAGAGTGCATTTGGTGTTCGAATTATTTCGAGTGGCCATTTTCGTCCCGCGGTCATTTTTGCCCCAATTTTCCTTACTATTTTTGATTAATTTAGAACCACAAAAAAGCAACAAAAAATTTTCAAGTTAGAATTCTTATGCAACACTAAAGTCACTGTAGAACCTTCTTTGAAAAGCCACAACATAATCCAGTACATGAGATGCGAGTTCTACGGATTGCACCAAACCCTACTGTGTAAAATGTGACGAACAGCACCACTTAAAAACGTGCACAAAACCTAAAGACACTTTAGCCACGTGTGCATTATGTACCAGAAATTATCTTGCTAACTACAAAGGCTGTTTTGCTTACCAAAACTTAATAACAGCAAAAAACAGATCTAAAATAGCAAACTACCAAAACCAAGCGCAATTAATAAATATAAAACTTACTAATCCTTTTTCTTAAATATAAATTTATTTCACAATACTCTTTTGGTAAACAATTAAACAACATACGCACAAACAGAAATGTTAATACCACCAAAACAAAATAACCATCAAACGTAGGAGACAATTAACTACATTTCTGAATAAATTCAAAATTATGTTTGGCCAACTAATTCATTAAAACAACATAATATTAAACCAACTAACGACAATTATCGGAAATAAATCAATAATGGCTTACATTCTACGAATTGCAATCTGAAATGCCAACGAACGGCTTAACCATAAGCAAAAAAACATAACATTCCTAGATTTAAATAATATTGGCATTTTACTTATTTCTGAATTGCATTTCACAGATCAAACCGATCAATACCACTCTTTGAATGTTTCATCATAAACTACCTAAATATCAAAAAAAAAAAAAAGAATTTAAGGAACATCTGTCAAATTAAAAATTTTTCCATGAAACGATAAGGTCAGTGTCATTTACAGCCCAACACGACATAGGATATCATCGGAAGAATACAAGACTTTTTTCCAAACCTTCAGAAACAACTTTGTCATAGGGAGCATTTCCACCTACTGGCCGGCAGATCCTAGGAAACTTTTCGATTTAATTGTCTACTATATAGTAAACGAAAGCCCTAAAAGAAAGTGCATAGTGGATTCTAACTTTAATCTATCAACTGATCCAATCATCGTCAGTATCACAACTGTTGCTGTTAATAAGTCGCTTCCTCAAAAGTTATCTTCAAAAAATACTGATTGCAACAATTTTTAAAGCTACATAGAAACAAACATAATTTTTAAGCTAGAAAAATATGGCATAGGTCAAGAAACATGGCAGATCCATATAACTACAACAGACTATCCAGATAATTAAAAGCAGCACTCAAAAAAGTCTAAAATACTACCTTCCAACAGTACATTACCAGCTTATCTCCAAATGATCAGACGCAGTGGAAAGCAACCAAAAAAACTAAAAAGGCCCCAGCTGTTTGTAGGCTTAATCCGTAAGCTTAATAGTAAATGGGTATGCACTGGCAAAGACAAAGCTGATACTTTTGCAACACATTTACCTGAAGTATTCAAACCCGAGTCAGGTAGCAATGACGAAGAAGTAGAAGACTCAACTGATATTCAACTCCAAATGTTTTCTCACATTAAACCCTGTATCGATTAGCGCAATTGACAATAAAACTTGATTATTTTGATTTCTATTAGTTAATGCGGTCTCGATTAAAGGTCGTGCATCTGAGATACTCGAAATGCTTGCAAAAGCAGACATGTTTTAGTCTTGGTGTAACATATTGTGTTTACTATGACATCTTCTAGTACCTGTTGAGTTACATTGAAATGTATTGTGTCTCGATTTTAAACAATTCTGACGATTTCAAACTTTGGAATTTTTTAATGCGATCAATAATAACAAGAGAAATAAAATCGTTGCATTTATACATGGTAAAGCTTTGCAATAATAAGCGCAATAATAGAATAAAATGAGTTTAAACTATATCTAGTTTTTGCTTTATCTATGTGATGCTTTTATTTTTTATTTAATATTTTTTTTCATAATTAAGTGTTTGATTTAGCTTTTACGAAGTGTTTTAAATCTGCTAATGTTTAAAGCTCTGTTTCAAAGGGTTTGGATTCCCCCTACAATCTACAGAAAATCTTATAAATATAAAACCTCGTAAATGTTGAGTAATACTATCTATCCATCATTACTTATAATTGCATTACATTTGGTAAATCCAATAAAGCTTGTAAAAGATTTTTTACTAATAAACGATTATTTTTGTAGCAATCACAAACTACAACTGCATAATTATCAGCAGAAACCTTTATTTACCCAATAATTTGAGTTGCATTACCCTCAAGAGAAAAATTCAAACAGTACAATTTTTGAAACGTACTAAGATTATTAGAATTATAAATAAAAGCTTTAAAGGCATTGCGAAACTCGGCATATTGTCCGTTAAATTTTAGCAAGTAGGTAATTTAATTGCATTTTTCTTAGTACGCGTCGTATTTCTAGCACCTGCAGTTTTTTCGGGTGCACTATATTGTCAATTGCGTTTGTATAATCTTTAATTTTTAAACTTGTAACGGAAATTTGTAACATGCTTGAAAATAAATGAGTTGGTGTAAAAACTGGTGTGTTTGGTTGGATTCATTGAGTTTAGAGTGTTAAATCTTTGAGTTTTTAGTTTTTAGAAATCAATAAAACTGTTTATTGTTTTGCATGTACCTTATTTTCAAAAGCAAATTTAAAATTAATTGATGTCAAAATAAGAAAGCAATTGTAACTGAAAAAAATATGAGATATCAAAAGAACACTTGTCATCCAGTGTGTTTTATATATATATTTTGACGAATCCAAAATGTTGTATAGCAAGAACTAAATAAAATAAGTAAAATTAGTACTAAAATCATCGATTGATTTTATAAGAAAGTTTAGGTGAAAGAAAGAAGTGCCAAAAGATTAAAAAAAAATAAACGCAGTTAAAAAAATCTTTTCTGAAAAAAAAACAAAAAAAAGGTTTAGTTTTCTTCCAAAGAAAACTTTTGTATTAATTTTTTTGTCATTGGTATTATGTCAAACGGAAGAAATGAAATCTATAAACAATTTTTAGAAAAACATTTTTCAAATTAAAACAAAAGTATAAAACAAAATTTTATTGGAAACCTTGAACTAACTTTTTGAGATAAATTAGACTAATTAGAGCAGTTTTTATGCTGTATATAATATTCACTAATCGGACATTTTAAAAATAATTTGTAACATTTTAAAATGTATTTACGTTAAAATAAAATTAAACTAAAAAAGTTAAATCAATACAAAAAATTTGTACATTAAGGTCTAATAAAAAAACCAAAAATTGAAACATAATTTTATATACGAAAATTTATACTTATAAGTAGATAAAATATTAAAAAGAAATTAGGAAAAATATTGTAAACGTTAAAATAAAATAACAATTAAAAAAAATAAACATTGTATACTAAATAAAAACTGAAAAAAAATTATGCAGTCGCTGTAACAACTAAAAAGGATTATCAAACCACGAATGGGCAAGTTTTTCAGGAACTGAACTCTCAGATAATCAAATCAGCAACGTCTCAGGAGTTACTAAAGAGAGTACATTTTTGTTTGTGTCAAAGTGGCGCACGTTTTCAGTACTTAATGAATAAACGTGTAAAATATTAATTTTGGTTTGTTTTTTATATCTTTTATTTAAAACACATTCATTAAATGAACGCAAACAGGAATGTAAGAGATTAACGTTATTATTAAAATAACTACTTATAAATTCTAATTTATTTGTTATGTTATTTTTGATTATTAGTATACACATAAAGTTTTCCACGGTTTTTTATTAAAAAAAATAATTAGTTTGTTTGAATTGCTTAAATAACTTTTAAAACTATAGTCCAGTTTATTAAAGGCTCTGAAGATGTCCATTGCGAAGTGTGACGAAAACTCAGCTTGTGAGAAATCGACAACGCAGGAATTATCCAGAATAAAAAATTATAATGAGCTATTGTTGTTTTTTTTGTTTTGCTTTGTTTAAAATGAATATAATTTGTAAAAGTGTTACACGTACTTAAGTTTAGTTGCATACTACATATTTGTGTATGTATTCATTTATTTACAAATTAAAAATTAAATTAATAAATGTCAAATAAGTGATAATTTAAAAGTAATAACGCATAATGATAAAACTAACTTTTTTCTCTAAAAAAACGAAATCTTTTTTTTTAAGAGAATAAAAAGAAACATTTGTATTACAACCCAAATATTAGTTTCTAAAGACCAAGTCAATGTTTTGTAAAATTCTTGAACACATTGAGGAAAAATGCAAATCACTATAAATTTGGATAAAATGAAATTTTAAACAGTGCTATAAAACCTTTTTAACTGTTTTCGCATTTTTATTTAAAAACGTAAGTTAACATTAAATAATATTCTTTTAAATTTTTTATTTATGCAAACATAGTAAAAGCAGAAGTTAAGCCGTTTCCAAATAAACCTCTACCACCACATAAACCCGTGAATTTTATTATACACGCTAGAATCTACGTAAACATCTTTATATATTCAGAGATAAAACTTAAACAAAATATTCTTACAATGCTGCAGATAATTTGTTTCTTGTTGTTTTACTATTTTATTTGTTAGAGTTTACTTTATACAAAATAACCAGCACATCAAATTAAAAAATAATTACTCATTTGCTTTCTTGTGTAGATTAACTGTTGAAAAATTTCAACAATAAAGAACACATTTAGGAAACTAATATATCAATTTTAACAGTTGGATTGATAAACAATAATTTAAATACATCACGTATTTAAATCAAACACTAGCTTTAATTACTGTTTTAATTTAGTGTATTAACACTATCATCACATTTAAATTAAAACAATTAACACATTTGGAAATGTTTAATTTATGTATTTGTGTATCATATATTTATCAATTATCATTAAAATTTAATTTGTAAATAAAAATAAAGTATTTCAATTTAAACAAAATTTAAAAAAAAATAGAATAACACAAGAATTAGTTTTTATATTATAATTAAAATTATATATAAATAAAAATTTTTATTTAATGCGTTAGATAAAAGACAAAAATTAGTTTAGCAAATAAAAAATAAAGTATACAAATGTACTAAAACCAAAACAAATAAATAAATGATAAAAATAGCAAAGTTTGTTAATGCCTATTTGCAAAGAGTTACTAAATAAATGTAGATTTTTGGTTAAGTTTGCGTCATTGGATTATTAAAAACGCCGCTTATTTGAAACAATATTAAAAACAATTATGCCGTATTATCCAAAACGGATTCTAATTTTTTTGCTAAATAAATGATTAGCTACAACCTACTTTAATCAAACTCATTCATTCTACTCGCCTAAGGATAAGTCGTGAGAAGTTTTTTATGTTTAATATTTTTACATTAGAATAACTATAGACACATTTTTGTAATTATTTTTAGGATTAAATATAATTAGAAATCATATCTTTAAATAAATTTCATTAGGTCGTTTTGAAAAAATAAGTAAATATTAACGTATACTAAAAAGCAAAATGTAATAGTGCTGATTGAAAAATTAAGGTTTATGTTTAATTCAATTGCTTTTTTAGTTTTTTTTTTATTTAACTCTTTTATCCTTACAATCTCTCCTACATGTGTAATAAGTAATTTGTATAGTTCTGTGCAAATACTGACTATAGTACAACAATCTCATGAGGAGATGCTTCCAATGAAATTGCTCCTTTATGTGTATACAATAATAAAGACAAGTATAGTAAAGCTAATGAATCTAATTTATATTAATACTAATTACACCTATTTACTAAGTAATTTGGTGTAAATCATTTTAGACGTTGCACTTTACCATTATTTGTAAACAGATTTCTTCTCGCGAGTAGATTAAGATGCACTTCAGTCCTAACACTATAATTTGCACTAAATCGCTACTGTCTTTCTTGATAAACTTAAAAATGTGCAGTAAAAACTATTTTTTTCCTCATTTACAGTTCTTACGGACACAATTAATTTTTACAATAACAGATAGCCGCGCTTTTTTGATTAAATCAAAAATAACTAATGTGCTGAATTGTGTCTATTATGTGCTACTTTGTGCCGTAAAAATAAATGTTTTTTCTATTTATTTGCAGATTTTGTGAAAACAAATTCATTTTACTTTAATACATAGCCCCCGCCGCAAAAACATATTATTTTTTCTTTATTTACAGTTTTACGGACACAATTACTTTTTTTTATAACAGATAAAACCACGCATTTTTCGATAATATGAAAAATAACTTTTGTGCTCAGTATGTGCTAATTTGTGCAATAGAAAAAATTTTTGTTTTCTTTTACCATTTGCAGATATAATAAAGACAAAATCATTACTACGATAAGAAATAACGTTGTCTTTTTGTCTTACACAAAATGTAAAATGACTGTTTATTGTACTGTTTTATGCCGTACAACTAATTGTTTTTTTTAAATGTTAAATTGTTTAAATATATGTAGAATTATTTTAAAAAAACATATTTAATTTCATACTTTTGCGTACTAGCAAGCACGGTGTCCTGTACCACAGTTTGAGAAATACTGTTCTGATGACTCACTATGTAGGATAAACAAGTTATTCCTCTTAGTGGTTCTGTTAATGTTTCTGTAACCGTTCTTTTTCAAGGTGCATTTCTTTACTGGTCAGTTGTTGCTTGTCATTGATGGTTTTTGCTGTAGGCAGTAGTGTGTTTATAAGTCATTTTCTGCATCGAGTCATAGATTTTTTATATACTGGAAGCTGCAGCTTTCTCTTTTGGGTTTTCTATACCATTACGTCTAAGAAAAATAAATTTCCATTTTGCTCTGTCTCCATAATAAACACGCATTTCGAAGCTGCGGCTTAACTGAAACTTTGAGTTAGCCATTTTGATCTACTTCAAAAGTCTAATCGAAGGTTTATCCTCTCAACGTGCAATAACTGTATGTTTAAATTGAGTAATAAAGACCAACAGACTGACATAAATAGTAATTTTTCAGCAAAATACAATACTTTTCTTATTTTAAGGTGAAAAGTAAAAAATGTTGTGGTTTTTATGAAAATTGTGTATGGAAAAAATATATGTCCTTACCTACATATTTCCACGCAAAGTAGCAGTAGTCTTGTCTAATAATTTTCTAACTGCAAATGTACTTTTTGAAAAATTATTCAAGAAAATGAGTTTTGGCGAGTTTTTGTAAAAAGTGTTTGTGAAAAGCACTTGAAATAAATATGCAAGTATGCAGGTCTGTAAAATTTGTTCTGTCTTTTTGATAAACTAAAAAAAGACCAACTGGTAAAAAGACAAACAACATTGTTTCTGCGGCATAAAATAGCAAAACTCAGCACAACAGTAATTTTTCACTTTGTTCAAAAAGCCGGGACTATGTATTATCGTAAAAACGGTTTTGTTTTCATAAAATTTCTAAATAAAAAGAAAAAATTATTTCCACGGCATAGAGTTATCATAACAATTAATCGGCTCCGTAAAAACTGTGAATGAAGGAAAAAAGATTTTTTTGCGGCACAAGATAACGCGTATTAAGCACAATTCAACACAACTATTGATATAAGAATTTTGTCCTGAATGTACTGAGAAATTGCCAAATTTGAATTACTTGCAGTGTTTACAACTGTATCCCGTATGCCCATATTGGTTTTAGGAGGACTTTGTATAGTAGCGACTTGTTTTTTTATTGTTAACTGAGATTTTCTTTCTGTTAACCAATACATTTGCTTTAACTCTAAACCAAGTTGTTTTCGTTTTGTGAAGATATTTTTTTCAAGTTAGTCATCTGTCCATATGTATTCTGAGATAATTGACATAATCTCTTTGTGTCAGTTGTTAACCGTATAGCATGACTAAGAGTTGCCTTTTCTATTTAGCGCAAATGTTGCTTGTATGGATTCAGTTTTATTGGATTTTATTTTTTAGTTAGTTAATCAGGTCTCTAACATAGTTTAAATAATTTTAAAAAATCTTTCCTTAAAGATATGATGCAATTGTTGAACTGTGATGTACTGCAAGTACTGCAGTGTAATCCGCATAAGTAGCAACAGTAGTGTTGTCAGTTAATAAAAAATCAATAAAAGATACAAGATAAGTTCTAAAACGCTTCTCTGAAGTACTTTGGATTTAATTGGAAATAAATCAGTTTGTTCGTCTTCGTAGTTAACATGGAAATGTATGTTATGTAGGTATCATCTTAAAACACAGCAAAAGTTTATGGTAGAATTTTTTTAATCCTATAAAAAAACATGCATCCCAGACTTTATCAAAAGCCTGGCTGATATCTAGAAATGCTGACAAACAATACTGTTTTTCTTCAATTGATTGTGTTAACTATGCGATGGACTTGCTGACTTCTGAACATAAACTGATGATAAGGAATAGACTAGTTTTTTCCCCAGAAGTATTTTTTCAAAAAGCTTTGAAAGAGGCTTATTGGCCAATAAGAGGTTGTTTTATTTGGGTTATTGCCAAACTTCGGTAACATGATGATTTCAGCTACTTTCCATAAAAAAGAAAGTCCTAGCACTGCATTAAAATATTTTTGTACGGCTTTCGATGCTTTAAACGTTTATTCTTGTAACACTTTTCCACTGATCAATTTAAACCTTGGAGTTTTCTTAGGGTTCATGTGTCGTGCAATTGTATTTTCAGTATCGCTAAGCTTAATTTTTTGAATTAGAGATGTCTGTTTGAAAATATGTATTAAGTAATTTCAAAACATTTTGTTTTTGTTGAGGTGCATCTATGTCATGTAATTTGAAAACAATTGTTAGGTGATTTGCAAATACTGAAGCCTTTTGTTTACTGTTTCTGGCCCATTGGCTGTTTGTAGAATGAATACTTAAGGTTTTTTTAATTTCTAGGTAGTTTTTTACTAAAACGCTTGGTTATTCCTGTTGCAGACAAGTTACTTATGTACTATATTAATTCTTTATTTGTGTCAATAATTGCTTCAATGTTTTCGCCGTTTTATTGATTTTTTTATTGTTTTCTGCTCTTGTAATTTTCTATTTTTTTCTAAGCTTCCTTTTTTTTGAATTTTTGTTTTATCATTACAAGGCATTTTTTTAAGTCATACGTTAACGTAGTCTAATGTTGCAGTCCAAACCAAATTCTGTACTGTGTTTGTAAAATTGATGACTCTGAAATTAAGTTTTTAGAAGCAAATTTAAATCGATTAATTTATTTATTGTTGTCTGCTTTGAGTTTTTTTATGTCGATTTTTTTAAGAATTGCGTGATCTAATATATCTGTAATTATCCTTCTATCGGAGAGCCAGTAGGTAAGTTTAACTGTAGATACTGCATTTAGATTGTTTGCTCTCAAAACCGCATAACATTTTTTGTCTTGGCTGTTGTAAGAATACTAATCGAGTTCCAGTTGCATCTAGAGACGAATTTATTTTCTAAAATTATAATATTAAGTTCATACTTTTCTCTTTTGGTATTATGTTTGGGTAAACAATAAATTGCAGATATATTATCTTAGAGTGCTATCAATAATCTATGTTGTATTTTCGTGTGCAGTACCGTCAAGATGTTTAATGCTATATCTATAATATGGTAGTATTGTGATGTGACTTTTTTGGGTAAAATGCGTTTCTGATATGAACAGAATATTTATACTATGATATAGAAATAGTTTAATTTCTTGTGCATGTTGGCACAAGCCGTTAAGAGTTTCATATTCTTATTACACCATTATAAAGTTTTATGCAGTAAGTAAAAAGATTCATCATGGTCTTTATTTGGCTGATGAGCTTCCTTATCATACTTTATAATTTACGCAAATTGTTGTTTTGCTGCATTGATTTGGATTAAGTTACACTAAGATAAGAAAGTCTTCCAGGTTTGTACCGTGTCATTGTTGTAACCGAAGCTGCCAACGTTTCACCCACGTTTGTAAGCGGCTTTGTCAGGCCGTAATAGAAAAATTAAAAAACTCAAACAAACAACTACAATCTAACTAAGAACCTTGTAAAAGTTCAGTAATCAAATTTTGAACCAAGTCAGATTCTAAATTTTATAGAAAACTTAAAAAGAAATATTTACTGTATCGTCACAGCTGGCTACGCGCGACTCTGATTGGGTTACAGCTAAAAAGGGCGTATTTTAATAAAGGAACCAAAGAGGGTATAGCTCAAAACTAAAACCACGATTAAATTTATTATAGTGTTTAATGATTTCTATGCTTCCTCGGATTTTTCTATTAAAGAAGAATGGAGATTTGGCAACTAAAGACTTAGATATATGCGATATACGATCATGTTCTGAAATGCGTGTAATGACGGAACGAGCTGTTTCTCCAATGTAGACTAAACCATATGAACAAGGAATTTGGTATAAACCTTGAAATTAAAGTGTAGGGAATTTTTCCTTAAGAAAAAAATAACTTTAAAAAATTTGCCTGTCGAATACAGTTTGTTGCCTTTTTTACGAAGTTTTCCTATTTTATCTGTAACCTTGGGAATGTAAACTAAAAATTCTAATTTCGGATTAGATTTGGAAGTAGAAATGCTTTTAGTTTTATATAACCGTTGTTCACCAAAGTTCGAGTAAGTCTAGATTCTCAAGTTGGCAATTAGAAAAATTGCGATGAACCAAAGATTCAATCACAGAACGTTTCTGTGCAAAATGATAGTGAGATAAAGCATGAAGGTATCTGTCTGTATAAGTAGATTTGCAATAAATAGAATGGTCTAGAAGTCCGCCGGGCTTACGATTCACAAGAATTTGATATAAAGGTGTTGATTGTTGTAATAATCAAGAAACCTAGACAATCTGAGATAACTATGAGACCAAACAATAAACGCGTCATCAACGTACCTAAACCAAACTTTAGGTTTTAATATTAATAATTCTAAACCAACCGTTTCAAAAGATTTTATAAAAATGTTAGCTACAACAGGCGATAGAGGAGAATCCATAGCAGCACCATATAGCTGTTTGTAAAATTTGTTATCCAATTGGAAGTAAGTAGACGATAAACACTTATCAATAAGAAAAATCAACTCAAGTGCTTGTCATGGTGAGTCAGAATCTGTTTGATGATAATAAGCGAATCCTTAATAGGAATTTTAGTAAAAAGTAAAGTGACATCAAAGCTCACAAAACCTCCAGGTTCAAGTTTTATAATTTTTAAACGTTGAGTAAAATGTTTCAGTATGTAAGAAGAGGTTTTACCTGTAAATTTGCATATAATGTTGAACAAGAGCTTGGCTAGCTTGTAGGTAGGAGATTGGATAATACTCGAAAGAGAATATCTTGTGTGTGAATTTTGGGAAGTTTGTATAGACGAGGTGATTTAAATCTAAAGATTTAAGTCGACGTTTAGTTACTGAAAGTAGATTAAAAAAATTGATGATTTGGCTAATCTCACGCTTAATACTCAAAGTAAGATTACGCGTTAGAAGAGCCTACGTTTTCTCAGACAGAATGGAATAGATTTTTGCAGTATAATCAAATTGATTGAAATGACAGTAGCGTTACTTTTGTCGGCTAGAAGAACAATGACATCGAGGTTCCTACAAAAACTTTTCAGGGCTAACTGTTCTAAATTAGAAATTTTGGATTTAGAAACTTTAATGTAATAGCGAAGGCTTCCACGGCCGGAATCTATACTAACATTAGAATGTCTTCCGGGTTTGGACCGTGTCATAGTTGCAACCGAAGCTGCCAACGTTTCCCCCACTTTCCTGATGAAGCCCCTTACGAAAGTGGGCGAAACGTTGGCAGCTTCCGTTGCAACTATGACACGGTCCCAACCCGGAAGACATTCTAATGTTAGTTTAGAAACTTTAGATAATTGAAGAATTTTGTCAGTGTGAATACTAGTGGAATCTTAAATGTGGCAAAGAAGATGTCTTGTAGAAGGCTCGACGGCACATAAAATACGTTCTTCAGGAATACTTTAGGAGCAACAGCAAAATTCAAACTCTTAGATAGCACCGATTAATGTTCTAACTTAGGAGTCAAACTAGATAAATTGACAACCGTTTTCAAAGAGTCAGTAGTGGATAAAACTTTGTGATTCTTGGATTCCAGTAATTAAAAGTTTTTGAGGTGATTTATTTATCTATCTTTGTATTTATCTTTTACCACATTATTTGATTCTGCAATTAATAGATTTATAGTTTTCACTCCGGCAATAAAAATTGGTTCGATTCTAACTATTTGTATTTGTTTTGATGTGTGTATTGTAAAGGTACGTTTTAATTGTACATTATAGGATTTGACTGCATAAAAAGTTGGTGGTAGAGTAACTTATAGCAGTACCAATTAATTTCGTGTATAAGTTAATATCATAGACCAACCTTAGGATCACACGTTAATCGCGTTATACTTGACATCTCGCAAAGCCATCACATGCAATTTTACTTCACAAAATTCAAATAAAAACTAATAACTTAGTAACTGAGTAATACAAATCAAAAACAGTTATAACATTATTATGAAAAATTAGTAAAATTTTAATACATGGTTAAAAAATAATAATTTAAATAAAACACTGAATTAAAATAGTAATAAATAATTAATGTACAATGCCGAACACAAAAAGAAAAAAAAGCAAACGTCAAATTAAATAAATGTTGATGAAAATAGGTATAGTGTTTTACAAAATTGCAATTATGAGCAAGAAGTTGCATCGCAACTAATCTTACAATGTAGATTGTTTTGTTAAAATTATAGAAAAAAATAATTTTTACTTTTTGATATACTTATATTAAATGCTTTTTAAATTTAGAAAAAAGTCATTATAACAAATTTTGGTTAAATAAATACTGTTTTGGTACATAAAGCAAATGTCATTTTTGGTGCAATCCATCAAAGGTTTTTGTTTGTTAAAAATTTTTACAGCGCTTATTAGACTCTAATATCATTTTCAAAACTAATACGATTTTATTTTATTGCATAAAAATATCTTAAACCAATAGATAATAAATTAAAAATGTTTTTTTATAGTTGATATTTTAAATAATAGTAAAAAATTTTTTTCCTAACTTTTAATTCATTCTTTAATTCTATTGTCGCGGTAAATCTAATTTTAATTTTTATATTATTTACTGCAACGTTTTATAACAACAAAAAAATCTAAAATTTGTTTTTGAATTAATAAATAGTTTGCATCACTAATACTGCAATAAAATAATTTAAAAAAAATAAAATTAATATAAATTTAGATTTTTCAAAGCACGAATCAAACTTGAAATGGTATATAACCATCGTTATTTCATTTAAAAGCCTCTCAACATAAATTATGTCTGCGAAGCCCTATTAATATGCAAACAGCACGTTTCCACATTTTAAAAAATTTTGAATGGACGAGCAAATTATCTCAAGTAAATTATAATAGCGTAAAGTAATGCTAAATAAACAAAACAAGTATTTCGTTTATTAAAAAAGTTAAAATCGTGTTTTAAAGTAATTTAGTAAAATACAATTACTATGTCTCCTATCGATAAAGAGTTGTTCACGTATATTAAAAATAATGAGGATTTATGTAAAGTTCTTGAGAAAATTTTTATAAAAAACTGTTACTGTTTCTGCACAGTAATTAATTTAAATAACTTTAGCAGGTCGTAACTCTTAGCACTTGAAATTTTTATATTCTTAATGATTTGTGCGGTTTCTAAAACGCAACTGACGTTAAAAAATTTCATTTTATTGAAAATAAGAGTTGTTTCTACTACGACAATCTGGTTTTAAAAAAACTTCTAGTTATAGTAATAATATCATAACAACAATTTTTTATTGATCAACAATAAAATAGTTAATATTGCTACTAAGAACATTGTAGTTGCATAAAATTGTAAAAAATGGTTCTAACTATAAAATAAGTAGGTTAATCTACTAATATTTTTTTCATTAAACTTAAATTGGTACTCAATTTAAGATTATGAAGAATTTAGAAATAAAAGAAATGTTACATTTTACAATAAGAATAACGCTATTTATTTGTATTTAGTTTTTTACGTTAATGGTAGAAAATATGTTACAGTTTTTTACAATATAATCAATCCAAACTTTATTACAACAATTTTTAAAAAAATTTAATTTGGTTTTAATCACACTTTCTATCATACATTGTTAGAGTTGATCACGATTTCTTTAAAATTATGTGTATCAAAAAAAAATTGTCATAAAAACTCTTAATGGTGAGTGAGTAGGTTTTTGTAAAAAAAATACAATAATATAAGATAATCACTATTAAAACATCATTTAAACGATATGACTGATCCAATATAAAATCCATAATAACAAAAAACGGTCTTATATAATCAAAAACATTTAATAAATAGTTGACTGGTTAACGATAAGTAAAAGTTTTTTTACTAAACTAATATTAATCTCAGCATATTTTTAATATTGTTTCTAATAAATATAAATTTTTCATAAATTTGAATTTATTAATTTATTGAAAACGGTTATTAAATAGAAAAATAAAGTATTAGCAATAACAAAAAAAAAACTAAAAAGTAATTTGAAAAGTAAAAAATAGAACAAGTACATTAAGTTCTAGATTTAAAATTTAAAAAAAAAATTAAGTTACTAATAAATTGAAAAGGTGATTACATATCACGCGTCTGAATTCAAAACCTGACATATCCATTAAAACAAATTGTATAGGAATCAAAAAAAACTTATTAAGTTTTTACTGTTAGAAATAATAAAAAAATTTAAGATTAATTATCTTTTAACAATTCATAGCTTATAGTAGAATTCAGTTTTCCACGGATTGCATTCGTATCACAATTTGCCATTCTGGATAATTTCCGTATTGTTCTAATTTCTTAATTTGAATTATTTTAACTCAATTTTACGTAAAAAACCGACATGTGAACATTTTGATTTATTGTTACAAATAAACAAATTTTTCTAAGTTATAAATTACAATTTTCTATTCTGGATAATTCCCGTATTGTCGCTATCACCCAAGCTGACCTTTAGTCACAAGTTGCAGTGAACATCTTCACATCGTGGAATAAATTGATTGATTGCGTCGAGAAGTCTCGCTTTTATAGACCAGTTTCCGATCGATCAAACTGATTTTCAAATCTCCGGTGAAGAAAAACTGGAATCTCGATTGTTATTAAAAGAATTTTTAATTATTTTAATAGATTCCATAACACAAATAATTTATTGCTGATAGTAATTAGAAACAGCCAAAATCTTTCAAACCAAATTTGATGACCCGTTTCTAGTAAGTGTTCGCCACTGCTGACTTAGAAGATTGTAACGTCCCGTTAGAGTTCATTACATTAAAATTCAATTTTACATTCGTTTATTTTTTGCAACTAATATTGCACGTAAATTTATTCAGTTTGGCAACAGTGGCAACGTCGCGTTGTTTCAAATCTACCTGAGTTGTAGCTTAAACTGGCATTTCCGTTTGAACAATCTTGGCGTGCGTGTCGTAGTGATGCAGAGAAGACACATTTTCTTGATTATGGCGTAAAAACCCATTAAATTTAATTTTTATTCATTCCATCTAATTATTGTGATTTCGCAATATTGCGCAATATAGTTAGACAAAGGAATTTATTTTGAAGGCCGTTGTAAATGCAGGCCTTCCCTTCTTTCTTTTTATTGGATCTTTTATTTTTATTCTGGATCTTTTACTTTTTTGGATTTGTCGTTTAATTATGGGATTATCAGTTATTGAAGTTTATTATGCTTCGGTTATATTCCTGTTGAAGAATCTTATCACTTCAAGCAAGTATGTGCTAAAAATAGAAGCTATACGATAACGTCATATCATGTGGTGAGTCAATTGGAATTAAGTTACATTTTAAATTCAGTTATTAAAACTTTTCACTCGATAACAAATCAAACGTTTACGACATTTGCATTTAATATCAATAATTAATAATTAGATGTAAGATTTTACGCTTTTTATTCATCACCGATTTAAAGGTGGTTGGCGCCCTAATATTTTATTTTAAATCCTGTTTTATTTCTAATATGTTTAATTCAAATATTGTTCATTGTTCTCTAATGTAAATAGTATATTAAGTATAGTTAATAAATTAACGGAGTTCACGTCTTTGTAAATATTTCCATTCAAACCCATACCCAGAGGTCTGTGCTTACGATTGCTGCCGTGGTCAAACAATTATTTTTACTTTTTATTAAACGTTCTTTATTCGGAATAACTTTTTATTTACAAGATTCCCAGTAAACACGGATTGAAACTGTTACAGTCACAAAATTAAAACAATTGTTTCATTACGTTGTTTCGTCTAAGTTTCATTTTTATTTCATTTACATGTAACTGACAGTGAATAAATTGAAAGAGTTCCAATTTTTTGCAATCATTTTTAAATCGTTTTTTTACTTGCAATTTCTTTCCAATAATCAGCTATCGTTTAAAAACTGATTTGTTAAAAACGAATATTTTTTGAATCACCAGAGTTGGTTAAAAATCGTTTAAATAAGATTGAACTATTTTTAAAACAGTACCATCGTTTTAAAACTGTTTTGTTAAAACCGAATATTTTTCGAACAACTAGAATTGTTTGAAGATCGATTAAATAAGATTGAATTATTTTCGAAACACTGGGATCGTTTTAGTAAAAACAAAACTTTGTGATTAGTCAGGATTAGTCGTTGCTATCCTTTTGATTAGTGTCGTCAACGCTTGCGCTGTAAATTGATATTTTTTTCACCTGTTTGGTTGTAGTTTGATAAGTAATGCTGTGTGTACAATTACGAAATGGAACAATAAACGGTAAGTCGAAACACTTTATTATAATCCATAAATGTAGTCAATATTATCGTAATTACTCTTCTTTATGTATCATATTTCAAATTCTACAAAAAATAATGTAAATTAACACACATGGTTGCGTTAAGGTCGATTATTGCGTAAATCTAATGATACTTTAGGATTAGTTAAGGTCCCAGGGTCATTATTGCAGTTCCATTCTTCAAGTTTTCTATATGATTATGTACAGCTAAAGGTATTCACAGTGTAACGTTGTACCCACGAGAACTTTCTAACCAAAAGTCCTAGTAACTTGAAATTTGGTCTGATAAAGAAACTGAAAGTGGGTGTATCCGCCATTTTTAACAGTTTTCCTTATATAATTTTGTACGAATGTAAATGATTTGAATTATTTTTATAGTTTCTTATCGAGACAATACTTCCTAACAATTTATTCAAATAAATTTTTTTTCTATCATTAACAGTTTATTAGATATTTAATTTACAATTTAAAGTAAATTTTATCATATAATCTAGGTTCGAATCGTGTCTGCGACGATTTAAAAAAAAATATTTTTTTTGCAGAAGTTTACGTTTCAAGGTCTCCTTAGTCAACAAAAAATTTTTTGACAAAAAAATTTTGAGTCTCTGTGTTTGTGTCTATCTGTGTGTAACGATGTACCCACGATAACTCTCGAACCAAAGGTCCTAGTAACTTGAAATTTGGTATAGAGCTGGATTTTCATATCTTCTCTTTATCAAAAGATAGGTCTGATTTGTACGAATGTAAATTATTCGAATTGTTTTTACAGTTTCTTATAAAGATAATTCTTCCTAACAATTTATTCAAATAAATTTTTTCTAACATTAACAGTTTATTAGATATATAATTTATAAATTAAAGTGATTTCCATTATATAATCTAGGTTCGAATCCTGCATGCGACGATTTTTTTTAAGAAAAAATAAATAGCCGGTTACACAAAAGTCTGGTTAATTGGTGATTTACTAATCGTTTTTAATACAAACATATCACTTCAAAGTGGTTTTATGACAACATAACCTTTTAAAAATACATTTCATCATCATTCCTTAGAAAAAGTCGTGTGGTGGCCACACCAGTTTTTTTTTATTATAAATGTAATTAATTTGTGTAACTAATTGATTATGTACATATATAAATTAAATATTTATTTCTATGTTACAGATGCGGTTAAAAGTTGCAACTCAACAGCAACTGATGCAGTTTTTAAGGCTTCTGTGAAAAGACCACATTAAAGAAAGTTGCAATATATAAAAATTAATTGATAAATAATCTGGTTATTTGGAAAATCTAAACCTACTGGAACTCAATGTGATATTTAATAATATTTATTGTACAATAAAATTTGAAACGAGCATTTGAAATATCGATTTAACTATTTCATTTCAAAACCAAAACTAATGTATGTATGTATGTATTATTAAAAAAATTGTTTTAGTTCGTTATTGAAACAAGAAAATTATATATTTATCGATCATTTAGTATCAGTTCAAGAACGAAGCTTTTAAAACGTAAACTGAATGCAACAATAATTATTTTGCAACAGATTTGAATTTAAAATACCGAAACTATACTGATTCAAATAAGCGAAACAGCGATGGACTTATAGCTATTTTATTGCACTTAGGTTCCTTTCATGTTTGAAACAAAAGTTTTTTTTTTGTTTTGAAACTGTTACTAAACATTATCAATTTTGTGTTTACTGGGTTGTTGAAGACGACTACATCATTGATGCTCTTTAATATGAATTTCCATGTTTCTACCCGTTTCTCCTATGTATGCACGATAACAAAAGCAAGGAATGCGATAAGCGTCGTCAGATTGACAAGGAATAACGTCTTTCATCAGATTTAAGAGTTGAACCAATTTAGAAAAATTAGAAAACTGAGTAATACTGTTGTGTTTAGATAACATTTTTTCTATACGGTCTGTGGTACCTTTGACATAATTTGATTTGATAAGCGATAGACACCGGCTGAAACCTATATTCTGCTGTTACTCTTATAAACGTCTACAGAAGGTAAGTATGAGTTCTTTTCTAATTCCAAAGTCAAACAAATATTTTAATAAATTGAGTTTAAATGACATAGAAATTCGTTGAGCGTCAAAGGACCATGTTGCCAAATGACAAAGGTGTCATCAGCGTATCTGTACCAGCACTTGGGTTTTAGATGAAATGTAGATAAAGCTTTTTTTCAAATTTTCTTATAAATATATTAGCAACAACATGTGAAAGCAGAGAACCGATAGCGGCTCCTGTTGTTGTAAGTGAAACTTTTCTCGAAAAGTAAAATATCTTGCTTGAAATATTGGGCTCGCTAAATAAAAATCTGATAATGTTAACTGAACTAGGTACCGGCACTTTAGTAAACAAAGACTCGACATCAAAACTAATCAGAATGTCAGTCGGTTGCAAACAAAACTTCTGAACAAAATAGATCGAAGAGAAGTATTAGACTTATGAATTTTAGGTAATCCGTAAAATCAAAGAGCTTTAGAATATTTTGGTAATAAAAGTATTTTATCGATTTTATTAACTTTTATTTTAGGAAAAAAAATTATAGTTTCGCGCAAAAATTTCATATTCCTTTTGCCTATTAGAGCGCCGGGTAGTGAGACTTCAGCCAGTTTTTCTTATTTTTTTCTTAGCTGAACCGTGATTCGTAGCTCTTCTTTCGTTTTTCCGTTTTCTTCCGCATGTGCTTTTATTTTCTATTCCCAGTTTTTCCTTAGTCCATCAACTTCCTTTTTTTGGTTTTTGCCAGTTTAATTGTTTCTTTAATTTGTTTTTTATTTTTTTCCTGTTTAACTTCCTCATAGATTTTCTCTATTTTCCATTTGTCAATTTTTGTTATGCTTAATGTTTTCCTTAAGAACTTCAATTCTATGGCACATAGCTTATTCTCATGTTTTTTAGAGGTATGATGATAGCATTATAAACTATTTTCTTGGTTTCTTTGGCAATTTTTTTTTCAAGTATTGTTTTATTTATTGTATAGTATATTTTGGTTGCATTATTTGTTTTGTGTGAAATTATGGTTTCGAATCATTTTTTAATATGGTATCCAGATATTCTATTGTGGAGACTTTTTTAAGTGTATGTTTATTGCAATTTAATTTTTGTATTTGCTGTTTCTTCTTTTTGCTTTCCGATGAGCATTAAATTTGTCTTGACAACATTAATTTCTATTCCCAACTTTTTTATTTCAGTATTCTAAATTTCCACTTGTTTCTGTGTTTTTGCTCTTGCATCCGATATTAATGCAATATTGTCTGCGTAGAGTAACGTTTTTATTTTAACTGGTTTTATGAAGAAATGTTTAATTTGTGTCTTAAAAGTCTTCTTCTTTACTTTTTTGTAGATTTGGTTCATATAGATTAGAAATAACAGTGAGCTCAAAGAATTAACCTGTGTTATTATCTTTGTAATTTCAAATTTTTCTGATCTCTCTCTAATTAACTGTATTATCATCTCACATTATTATAAACACTTTTGATGATTTCTATTAGTTCACTATCTACACATTTTTTTTAGATTTTTTCATATTATGTTTTTTTTGTACCGTATCGAATGTTGCTTTTAACTTTATTAATGCGTGAATGTAATTTGTTTTGTTTCCCAAAAAGCTCCTTGTTCGTCTTCAAGTTGATTTACTATTTTTACTCTTAGCTTCTTTTCTGTTATTCTAGTGTACATCTTTCGTATTATGGGAAACAGTGTTATTGCCATATAATTACTGCAGTCAGATCGTTTCCCTTCTTAATATATTGGTAGTATCGCGTTTAATTCCCATTCTTTAGATATTTTATTTGTTCTCCAAGCTTTATATTAAAGTTCAATTCCCGCTATATTTTATCATTCTTAGTGCTACTACCTCGGGGTCAGTTGTTTTTTCTACCTTTATTTCCTTTTCTGCTTCTTGTACCTTGTCTATTTTTATTGGTGTTTTTTCATTTCTTTGTTTTTGTGCTCCTTGTTTCTTTTCATGTTTCTCTGGGTATGCTTCTTTTGTGTTTGTAAATGTCTGCTTATAAAAGTCCTTCCATACCTTAAGTATGTCTTCCAAGTTCGTTTTGATTATTCCGTCTTTATTTTTTATATTCGTGATTGTTTTGGTATTCTACGGTTTTAGGGATTTTAAGATGCCCCAAAATCTTTTATTATCTCTCCTATAATTGCTTTTAATTTCTTCTCCTAATTTTCTTCAGTTTTCTTTTTTCTTTTTTTTTACTGTTTTTGCTGTATTTTTTTGCCTGTATAAATCTTCTGGTGTTTCCTTTCTTGCTGTTTTTGCCTCTTGTGTCCACCAGCTTGTATTACCTTTAGCCGGTTTTATTTTTTTTTGTGCAACATACTTTTGTTGCTGCAAAATTTTATGTAGAAAGTAGACACAGGAAAACAGCTAGTGGTATATAAAAGTCAATATACGAAATTATGTGAAATGTCGGGGTTTGCATTTAGACGCCTGACGTTCTTTTTATCAACGTATACAGCAATATTTACATACGGATGAAATTTTAATAAATATGATTCAGTCAACTAAAATAAAGTATCTAAGATAAGTTGAGAAATTACAAGAAACAGTATAATTAGAAAGAAACAAATTTCTCTTTTAGACCTAATACAAAAATTACGCTAGAAATAGAAATTACTACTAATTTCTTCAAAAAATATTAATTAATTCAAGTGTATTAAAAAATAAAAGAAACGGTAATTTTTGTTTACTAATACACGTTGCCGGATGTAATCTCACAATGCAAATGAAAGACAAAACGTATTATATTAATTAAAATACAAAGTAGGTAACTACGACAGATACATACAAGTTTCTAACTTTTACTCATACGAGATAATTATCTATTTTACGATTAAGACATCTTTGACTTATTGTAGCAAACAACTGTAATTACGCTAGGCGTATTTTCTAATGCAAGTTTCAATGATAATCAAAGAGAGACAATTTAGAGCTATATAGTTAATGATACTGCAGAAATGATGCAATGTAAATTGAAAACATTGCTACAATTGCAGCTTTGCAATTACAGTAATTTATCAGTGTACAAAATCTCTGTAAGCTATTTAAAATACCTAATCAGTATGAAAACAAGGAAACGTCATAAGCAAATTATATTATAATCAGAATCTTAATACTAATTAAATTTATTAACTATACACTTTTTAAACTGCATTTTTAATCTGATAAATTACCAAAAAGAAAACAAATAAATATAGGTTTTTAAATTAACATACTAATAACTCAATAATAATTTTCTAGACCAGTTTAGGTTTTAACTACGAGGTAGCCCAATATAAACTTTCCACCCCGATAAGCAAATAAAACAATTTTAATTTATATACAAAAATTTTTTTTTTCAGATTAGTTTCTACAGATTAAAAGTATTTTGTACTAAACATTTTTAAATTGGCTACATTATTTAATCGTAAAATCTATAATTTACTCACAAATAAATTAGAAATTAAATTGAAAACTACAAATGCAATATAATTTAGTAGCCAAATAACTAGAAACTTAATGCTACACGTAGTAGAATATTAGAGAACAATATAATAACACAAAGAATAAAAACCACAAGTGTATAAAATTGTTTGAGAATTAATTTTTGAAGCGAAAACCGCAACAAATATTGTTAAAACCATACTGTTGTAAAAAGTTGTAATAAATCGCATTAAAAAAATTTAATATACATCCTAAAAAGCACACAGGTAAATAAAACTAAAATTAAAATGTTTTTAGTAAAAAATCATAAATCAATCTGATGAAAAAAAAACACATCAACGTAATTAAAATTTTGAGCTTTGGTTCTAGAACCGACTCAATTCTTTTTATTTTTACAAAATTAAAAGCATTTACGCATACAAAAATATTTTATATTTATTTGTCGTCAATAATATCTCATTTTTAATAAAAAAATATAATAAAAACATAAAACGGTTAGAAACTTTAATTTAGAAAATTCAAAACTTAGAGTTAGATAATCACATAATAATATACATATAATAAAAAAATCAAAAACCTAAATTAGTTGGATAGTTTTAAAACGTTTTTAAAAAAAAATATAAATTAATTTAACAAAAAACACATTGACGTCGTCACGTAAAATAAATAACAATAAAAAAACAAAATTAAGTTACTAAAAAAAACACTGAAAACTGATCATTTAATTACAAATTCAAGACGCTATACCTTAACGAATAAACTATAAAAAATCTAAGCACCAATTTTAAGAATACGTGATTTTAAATTTAAAATAGTTTATGTGTTATCGTTATTTTTATACTCAAGTAAGTGCCGATAAAATATTTATTGCTTTCTTATTTCAAAAATGATTTTCACTAAAAATTTTTATAGGATGTTTACACAAAAATGATGTATAAACCAACTGTCACTGTAATAGTTTGTATGTACATATGTAACTTATAGTAAAAATATATAAGACCAAGTGTTGCTAAAAATAATTATAATAGAAATCAGGTAATTTCAGCAAACATTCTGAAAAATATAATACTTGAATAATTTAATAATAAAAAATATAATAATTTAATAATTATAATACGACTATTAAATTGTATATTCTAAATATTTGCTGTTATTTTTAAATATACCGTACATAAACAAAAATTACAACAAATTGTTGAAAATTTAACATTTCAAAGTAATTCAAATAATTGTATAATTTTTTTAAAATGAATGCACCGTTACAAAATACTTCTTTTTTTACTTACTTTTAATGAAGTATAATAGAAGTTAAGCATTCTAATTAATCTTAATATTGCAACAATATAATAAAACACAAATTCTGCACGTCAACAAGTCCAGTTTTGTACTTTTATTACTACAGCGACTACGGTTGGTGCATACTTTCAGAAATATTTGTTGTTGTGCTCAAAAACATATTGGCAAAACTGGAATATATTAACAGGAAATTATAATATAATTAATGATAAGGTTTTACATTAATGCTAAAACGACTAAAGAAAACTCGTTATGCTCATTAAAATATACAGTGCACGCCGCTTATTGAAAACATGGATAATGTTATCAGTCAGGTAATGTTACCACTTTATTAAAAAAACATATGCTACCACTTAGAAAAAACATCGTTTATAGTAGGGGAGAGTGTTGTATCTTAAACATAATGTACCATGAAACATAATGCATGTTTGTATGATCGGATACATCTCCTGACTTAAAACAGAAATATAACATTACTGATAATATGCAATTGTAAACTCTTTGTGTGCTGTACTTTCCTTAAGTATAAACCACTCGAGTTGTGTTGCTTTTATCTTTCCTTGTATCTGTTTATCTAAGCAGTAATTATTGTTTATTCTACCAAAGTGAGCGAGTCACTTCTGAAATATGCCGTCTCTAGACTGCGGTCGCTTCTAGGTTGCGGTCTATTGCCAAACCCAGTGCTGCACTGACTTAATCAATTATATAAGCAAACTTGCATACTCAACTTAATGATTTTGATTATTTCTTTAGTAGTGTATAACCTCCAAGTGCACATCTGACATTTATGCATTTGGCCATGTTCTTGTACAATCGCCTTCAACCAAAATGACCGCTTAAGATCGGAGCTACTCACATTCTAATGGTATGGGATGTTTCCGATTAGAAGCTTAAAGCAAATAAACTATTGTAATTTTATTACCTGTTTAGCTAAAGAAATAATAGAAACACCAGATTGGTATAAAAATTTAAATGTATTTAATATTTAAAAAGTGTATTTTAGAGAATTTATCCCTTATGCAAGCTATTAATTCTAGAATTTTTGTTTATATCAGATATTTATATAGAATATTGCTTCTACTAATACTACTATCTTTACTAGTGTATTCCTAACATATTTGCAATTACTATGCATAATTAATTAAATCATTTGAATAGTGGACTGATTAAAAATACGTCAAATGATCAATTAAATAAAAACCCATATAGTTCTGTTCTTTAGCACAAAACGACCTTCTGATTTTAAAATGAATACTATTTACATTTTTTGTGATATAACGTTTTACTTTATCGTTATATAAACTGGAAAAAATCGTTTTTTGTAGTAATGTCGACTAATTTAAATCATCGTTTTAAACTGAACTACATTTAAACAAGTTTTAGGTAGAATAATACTGAATCGCTTCTTTTATTAGTTAGTAGTTTTATTATAGAAATATGTTTATTTAATAAATAAAACGTTACAATTAATATTTCGTATATATGTCGTTAACCTGTTCAGCATCAAGTTAATTAATTTTTTGCAGTAGTCGGATCCTCGGAAACGTTCCCAAAGTTCATTTGCAACTTGCGCTACATTATTTAAATTCAGAGGCTTAGCTACATATACCGCGCTCTGGAGATTTTTCTTTTTTTTCTCGCAAATGTTCCAATAAAATTCTAAATTTTCTAGTCTTTATTTTTTAATTTTAATTTTGGACATTATTTAATGACAATTAATTTAAAATTTTTAAATATATGACATATTCACACAGTAATATTGAATTAATTATACATGATTATGTTATAAACTACATTAAGACGTTTACAAATCTTAAAACTGTTAATCGGTCAATTAATTTACCCATGTCAAACCCTTTTTTTCTATTGAAAGTGAAACAAGTTTATATAAAACCCATGTCGCCTGGTATTTTAAATCCTGCTTTTATAAGAATTAACAAGAATTAAGGGCTTATTACAAAGGCAAAAGTTCAAAAACACATTTTTTGTGAGAACCAAGGACAGTAAATTGCAACTTTGCATAGATGTTTTTTTAAACCGCTTATTGCCGCATTTATATTTTTTTCAAACCATCATCGTCATAGAGCGCCCTCGAAAAACTAATACTAGAAGTACAATTAAATACATTTCAGCTTTTAAGCAGTCGCACAGCGCACACAACATTTATCAAGTATTGTCAAATTGTGTTCATATATTGATTATTCGAAATAAAGGTAACTATTATACAATCGGACTCAAAAACGCAAAACCAAATAAAATTTTTGCATTTGTGTCGAGTCTAATCCAATAAAAATCATTAAACTTGGAAACCCAAAGACAATCAATTTATTTTGCGATATAATCAAATATTGAAGTTATCTATCAACAACTGGAAACTAAAATCTTTTGAAAGCCCAACTTTGACCTTACTCATTGTCTAAGTTCTGAAAAATTTTCTAAAGGATAATTATTTCCTGTAATGACAAAGGAAGCGTAAATTCCGGAGTATTTAGTTAAAAATAGTGCATTAATTTCAAGCATGTGTGAAAGCACCTCTATCAGTAACAAGTTTGCAACAAAAATCATTAATTGTTCAATAAGTAATATTTGGAATTAAAATTACGAGTTATGACAATAGTCAATAATTTAGTCTTTAGTAGAGCGTAATTCAGTATACTAGTTTATTTCAAGTAGACTTTGATCAGCAAATAATTTTAGTTGTTATTATAAAATACATATAGTTAAGATTAGTATAAGTAATTAATTGTTAAAAATAATCAAACATGGCTAGAGGTTTTGGGCAGAGAGATTCCAATACAGAAACAAGGATTGCAATTACTCGAATGGCTGCTAATTCGTCGACGTGAAATTGCTTTACAAAATGGATTATCGGTAAGATTTTTAGTATTTGCTTATAATAAGCCTCTAAAATAGACTGAATCATTGATTAATTACTAATCTTAAACATCCTTAAAAAAATATTTTACGTAATCTTAAACGAAAAGTTTTCTTAGTTTCATTTTATCCCATTAAATAAAATTAGAATATAATATTAATTAAAATTATGTACACGTTAATGTATTATTACAATCCAAAATCGACATCAATGTTTTCAAAAATTTGTCGTGTTTAAGTTTCTTTATTAAAAATTATGTTGATAATAAAAAATCAGGGTTCAGAATAAATATAAAAAAAATATTTTAAGTGGAAAAGAAACACACTTTGAACTTTATTAAAAGTATTTTTATTAAAAAAAATAACTTATTTATTTTAAGAAAACGTAATTTACTAAAATAATTGAATCATTTGGTTAAACTATACAGGTGCGCCAAGTTCGTCGGTGGCTTCGAAGGTTTGATGAAGGAGAAGTTTCTCTTATAACGAAACCAAAAGGAATAAATAGAACAACTACCACTGAGGAAGATACAAATATTTTTAGGTGTGTTCAAAATTCTCTTTTTACAACTGCTCCGCGAATGCGAGAAGTTCATTTAAACTTTTTCTTTTATTTATTATTTACACACTTAGCGCATACATTGCAAGTAGTTAATAACTATCTAGCAATTTAATTCGAACAATTCTTACTTAAATCTAATTTATCTTACATCTAAGCAAGTCTTAGCGGTTGATAGATGTACTCCCACTGGCGCACTCCACATATGGTTTAAAACACTTATTTCACATGTTTTAATTGCTCTTATATCACTGCACTTCACTTACACTAGCTCGAAGGGTTTTAGCCTTTTTAGTCTACGAGTAAGTTGATTGTTTTCGAGCAGTTGTAGCACTTCGACGTTTTCGTGTTCATGGAGTCTTGCTTCATGTTTTCTCGCTAACTTTTTAATTTCCGCACTGACCGTTAACACTTGTAGGTCCTTGTGGATGTCATCATTTCTGATGTACCAATGAAAGGTTTGTATAATTTTGATATTAGATTTCTTTGTGCATCCCCAAAGTTGCACGCCGTAGACCCAAACGGGTTTTAGTATCTGTTTATATAACAGTATCTTATTATGCAGGGATAGCTCGGAGTGTCTTCTAAGTAACCACCACATCTTTTTAAATCTAATGCCAAGTTCTTCGCGTTTTTTCTTGACGTGTTCTTTCCACCTGAGCTTGGTGTCAAGTGTCATGCCCAGGTATTTCGCTGTGTTAGCGTGTGGAATTGTCTTCTAATTAATCACTATGGGTAAGTAATCGATTCTTTTATCAGTGAAGTTTATGTGAGTAGACTTCGCCTCATTTAGCTTGATCCGCCATTTTTTGGTCCAATTTGTAACGTTGTTGACGGCTGTTTGCAGTTTGTTTGTCGCTGCTTCTATCTCGTTGCTTGTGGCAAGCAATGCAGTGTCGTCAGCAAATGTAGCTGTCTTCACTTTAGCGCTCATAGGGATGTCGCTGGTGTAAAGTAAGTACAAGATTGGCCCAAGGACACTTCTTTGTGGTACTCCTGCATCAATGTCTTTTAATTCTGAGTATTCTTCGCCGTATCTTACTCTGAAGTGACGGTCGGAGATGTATGATTTGAGAATCTGACTCATTTGTTTGGGTAGATTCTTTTCCAGTTTGTATTGTAAACCCTAGTGCCACATTTTGTCAAATGCTTGGGCTACGTCTAAAAATATTGCTGAAAAAATTTCTTTTTCTTCTAAAGATTTTTCAATTACATCCGTGATTTGGTGTACTTGATCGATAGTCGAATGTTTGTTTCGCAATCCAAATTGATGGTTCGGGATAAGTTGCTTCTCCTCAATAATTGGTTTGAGGCGTTTTAAGAGAAGCTTCTCGAACAATTTCGATACTATTGGTAATAGTGAGATTGGTCGGTCTTCTCATTGGGTGGTTTCCCTGGTTTCAGAATCATAATCACTTCTGCTACCTTCCACTGCATCGGTACGTATTGTAATCGCAGAGCAGCGTTGAATAGGTGCGTAAGTTTCATTATGTCCTTTCTTGGTAGTTCTTTAAGCACTTGCGCACTAACTAAATCATAGCCAGGTGCTTTTTTGGCGCTTAGGTTCTTTCGAATCTCCGTGGCAATTTCATTCGGGGTTATTGGATCAATAACCCTAATTTTCCAGGTGTAAAGCGTGGGTAGCTGTTCGTTGTCATAAGCAAAGTGAGGTTGGAAGGTATTTGCTAAGTGTTCAGCAAATAATTCCGCCTTTTCATTATCTTTCCTTGCCCATTCACCGTTTTCTTTGCGGATAAGTGGATTTTGTGGTCCGTTTACCCTGTTAGTCGCCTTCCACAGGGAGTACTCGGTATCTTTATCATCTGATAAATCTCTTAGGAATTCGGAAAATGTTTCGTTTTTTACGATACGTATTTTCTGTTTAAGTTGCTGGCTTAGTCGATTTAGCATTGTTTTGTCTGTAGGTGCTTTGCTTTGTTGCCATTTTTTCCGTGCTTTACGTTTTGCTCTAATTTCCTTTGGGTAGTTTAGCCCAGTTGTTTTCCGTTTAGGCGCCGGAGTATAGTTCCATGCCATTTGTTGTAAGTTAGCAATGAACAGCTCTGCTTCGGCATCTAGTTGGTCAGTTGTTTTCAGTTGGACTGTTAATTGGACACGTTCTTCTAGCCCTGTTCTGAATGCATCCCAGTCTGTCCTTTTGTTCGTTAGTGACGGTGGGTGTGATTTATTGATAATCGTTTCACTTAACGTCAAGATAATCGGAGAGTGTTCTGATGACAGGTCGTAATTGTCTTCAATACTGATGTAACTAGATGAAATGTTTTTCAGTATAAAGAAGTCAATTAGATCTGGTATTTTGTTGCCATCTGCTGGCCAATAAGTTGGTTTACCAGTAGACTGACATTTACATTTAGCTTGCTTGATTGCATCGTATAATTGCTTACTTTTAGTGGTGATGAATCTCGAACCCCAGAAGGTATGCTTGGCATTAAAGTCGCCTCCAATTATGAAGTGATCTCCTAATGTTCGGAAGAGTCTGAAGTAATTTTCTTTTTCTAACGCGTATCTAGGTGGACAGTATATTGCAACAACGGTAAACTCCTTAGATTTTGTAAAAGCTTTTACAGCTGTTGCTTGTATCTCGCAAGTTTCATATTTAGAATCTTCATAGTGTTTGATATTGTCCTTTATTATTGACAGTTGTCAATTTTTTGATTCCAGAGAGTAATAGTTCTAATTCATGGGCGTGTTGTAAAAACCCATTGGCATTCCAAACAGCTATTCTAATAGTCGCCATTTTTTATTTCTTGTTTTTGGCAGCCGCCTTATTGCTGGTCTCAAGCTTTTGAACTCTGTTTAAGATTGCTTTGATTGATTTTCCTTGCTTATCAATTTTTTCTAGAATTGTTTGCAACTTGATGTTTATTGCATCTAGTTTTGATTCTTCAACAGTGTTTTGTTGTGGCTTACCTTTAATCATTTGTGCATAATTGCTTCCCGTTGGGTTGCGTTGTTTTATTGAGTCAGTTTTTGGTAGAGTAGGAAAATTCTGTTGGGTTTTTTCTACTACATTTGCTACTTGTTCGTTATCTGTTCTGACGATTCTTTTTTTCTCTTTTAGCGTTTTTTTTTTCGCTTTTGAAGCTCCTTTGCAATCACACAACCTCGGTAGTTCGCTGGGTGAGCTTCTCCGTAGTTGACACACTTGGTTTTTGCAAGTCTAGCTGACTTACAATCTTTAGTAGCATGGTGTCCTGCACACTTGACACATCTAGCTTTTTTATTGCAGAAGGGTTGGGTGTGTCCGAATGCTTGGCACTTTTTGCATTGTGGAATAAAAGCTGTGTTTTTGCGTAAAGGTTCTATTTTTACTTTTAACCCCGCGATTAAATTAATCGCGAAAATATCTTTAATGTCTGCTGATTTGTTAAAGGATAGCATATGTAGCGGTAGAGGCTTCATAGTAGTGGCATTATCCTTTTTTAATTTCTTCATGATGTTGGTAACATTTTCAATATTAAAACCTTTTGCTAGCAGGTCTTCTGTAATCAATTTTATTGAGCAAGTTGGATGTATGCCCCTGGCCATAACCTTTATGGGTCGATTTTGCTTATCTTCGTAAGTATAGTATTCAATTTCATAGTTACGTAATGTGATTATTAGCTTCCGGTATTGTATTTCGTCCGGAACGTTGACCTTAAACCAATCATTATTCATAGCAGTTACTTTATATGCTATTGTTGCTGATTCCAATATTTCATGCACAGTTTGGTATTCTTTTACGTTCACCAAGTTTACCGGCGGCGGTAAGGGTACTTTCTTTTCTTTAACCATGTTGTTGTTTGATTAGAGGTCGACGCTTGTGGAGGGGTTTCAGGGGTTCCAGATGCTTTACGTTTTTTAGATTTGTTTTTCTTTGATCGCTGAACTATCCACTCTGTTTCTCTCGCTAATTTTTCCTCATTGGTGTGATATTCTGTTTTGTTTTCTATTCCCTGTTCTACATTGGGTACTGTCACTGGTTTCTCGAGACTATTTACCCTTTGCATTAGTAGGTTGATATTTCCTTTTAGAGTTTCAATGGTTGCGAGGGATTGTTGCCAGGCATTCCATAAATTAATCTCATTTTGAGTTTTTAATTGATTCTGTTGTACGAGAATCTGGTTTTGCTGGGATAATTCAAACTCAGCTGGTGTTGGAGGTCGTTGAATTAACATTTGCTGATTCATTATGCTGTTACGCGCATTTTGAACAGCAATATGAATAGCATGTTATCTTAGCCCGCGGCGTACAGTCACATTTAAGCGATAGCACTACCTTGTTGACGTAAACACAATTCACTTTTTATCACGTACACGTTCCGTATTGAATTTCACTGCAAGAGCGGCTACAACACGTCTTTATCCTTCGAAAGTAAAACGAATACTTGATTTAAACTGCAGGGCTTCAACGACACAAGTGTCGTCTATGACACTTTGGCGACCACGAAATACAAGATTTAGTACCGAACATGTTCGCAAAAATCGACAAAGTGGAAGAATTTCTGGTGGCTTTTAGAGGTGGATTTCAAAAGCTGGACCGGGTGAAAATTCTCCACTACGATTTACGTTTGAAAGTTACGTTCGAGTGCTAGACGAAATTTTGGTGCCAAGTGTGGGAACACTTTATCCAGAAGAAGAATTGAAAAAAATTGTTATTGTCCAAGACAATTCGCCAATTCATAAAAGCATAATCGTAAATGAGTGATTTGAGGGCAGAAACGACGTAATTTTTTTAGAATGGCCAGCAAAATCTTCCGATTTAAACCCTATCGAAAACATGTGGGCAGCTATGAGCAGAACTTGAACCAGTAATTTCCTTGACATTCCGGCCAGAAACTTAAATAATATAGTGCAAACTGCAAATAAAGTTTGGGAACGTTTCCGAGGATCGAACTTCTGCGAAAAATTAATTAACTCGATGCCGAACAGGTTAACAAAATGTTTGGAAAATAACGGTTTATATACAAAATATTAATTAGTTTGATTATTTTATTTATAATATAAACGTATTTTTATAATATATGTATATACTATATTTAAATAAATGTGGTTTGGTTGAAACAATGATTTAAATTAGTCGATATTACTACAATTATGATAAAGTAATCGTTATTTTACGAAAAATGTAAATGATTTTAATTTTAGAATCTGAAGGTCGTTTTGCACAAAAGAACAGTACGATATGGTTTTTTATTTAATTGACTATTTCAAGTATCTTCACAGTATTCATATTGAAGTATCAAAATGATGATATTAATTATTCATTGTTATTCCGAATGTGCAATTAATATAACATTAGTGATAGTAGCATTAGTGGAGGCAATACTTTATATAAATATTTGATATACCTAAGAAATAAAAATTTTAGAATTATTAGCTTGTTTAAGATATCAATTCTCTAAAAATGCATTTTAAGTATTAGATACATTTAAAATTTGAAATAAATGCCAATCTGACGTACCGTACTTATTATTATTTACAGATCACTGTTTAAATTTTTATTATTTTATTGAACTATGTAGGTAATAAAATTACAATGCTATATTTGCTTGAAACCTCTAATGAGAAACACTATAATACTATTAGAATGTGAATAGGTACGATCTTAAGCGGTCATTTTGGTTGAAGGCGAGTGTACCTTGGAACATTAGAGTATATGTAGAATATATGTAGTTTATTACAGGTGACAATGCCACGTAGTAAAACCTTTTGTTAAAAAAGTACCTGTAGATCTAGATGCATTGAAAATGGTAATAAAGGTTCCATCCGATCGTTTACTGATAATAACAAAGTAAAACTTGTATCTAATCAAGCAAAAGAATGAATATAAAAGATGTGGCTAAAATGCAATATGGATTAACAAAATAGGGAGTACCACAACTAGTCTATAACTATGTTGTTGCCAATGAGAAAAGATATCTTGTCAAGTAAGACAAAAAGCATCTAGCTGGAGAAAAGTGGATGAGTTTGTTTATGCGGAGACATGGTGACGCACTGTCTATTAGAAAACCACATTCAGCTAGTAAAAGAATTACTGCCATTTGATCACGGATCACGTTTAAATTGTTCACAAATTGTTCTGGAGCACAGAGAAATCGATAACGGATTGCACACTTACTTGCTTACTGATGAGTTTTGTTTTACACGTTGTGGCATGACAAACCTACACAATAGACATACTTTTGCAGATAAAAATTTACATGCTATTGAAGGTAGACATTATCAACGAGAATTTAAAATTAATGTATAGGTCAGAATTATTAGCATTTTTATTATTGCACCCTTCCGATTGCCTGATAGTGCTAGTTACTTTCGTTTTCTTCAAGAAATTTTGCCAGAATTAGTAGAAAACTTGTTTTTTAATTTGCGTCAAAACATATATTGCACGTCCTGTAAGAGAATACTTTAATAAACAATTTGCTGGGAGATGGATCAGTAGAGGACAAGAAGCACCTATTCAATGGTGTCCGCGGTTCACAGATTTAAATCCTTGCGACTTCTTCATCTGAGTATTGTTAAAAACACCAGTGTACAATGTTCCAATTAATAATTCCAAACAACTGTAAAACAGAATTCAAAGTGCTGTAAACGCACTACGAGAAAACGACGATGTTTTAAGAAGGATGCATTTCAATTCTTTTTAAATTGACCTTTGCATTAATTAAAGTGGAGGTCACATTGAACATTTGTAAAAAAAGTTTTGTTTTTGTGTCTACCACTAACCAAATTTTGTATTACAATTTGATTAAACGTGTACTAAAAATATCGACTATCAGTGTATCAGAAAACATTTTTTTCCTTCGAAACTATGCAAAACACGGAGTTTTTACAAGAGTCAAAAACTAAAGAAGATGAGTAAGTCTTTCCGTTAAAAAAGTTTTAGAGCCGTATTACCACTCCTAAAAAAATACAAGAGGATAAGGGCGGTTGTAACTCTTCTAATTATTTCTAAGTTTTTTAAATACTGAAAGTAGGATAATCCTTTAAAATGCACTTTGAAAAATTTTATTAAATTTGTTATACGCATTTCTGAACAGATTTATGATTTTTTCTCACGAACAAACAGTACATTTTGGTATATAGTTACATTAATAGGATCCGATTGAATGGTTTTGACCTCTACAATATGTGGTAGTTGTATTTCCCTGCAATTTTGGAACATCCAGTACAAATTACATATTAAACCCAATGAAAAAATAATTTTTAAAATAATTGCAAAGCTTAGAAGTAAGTAAACAAAAAAAGTCTAGAATGTTAAAACTAAGAATAATTACTAGTTTGCTTCATTAATACTGCACGTATTAATTTAATTGCACACAACGTGATAAATAATTGCAACTAGAGTGAGCGCTTTACAAGATTTAAAAAAAAAGGAAACGAGTTCTTAATCTTATGTGTAATTTTAGTTCATAATGCAAAAACTGCTGCATTGGCAATTAATTATATTGTAATAGCTAGTTGACATGTAATCATTATTTAATGTTTAATATTTAAGTAAATAAAAATTTGATTTTAATATTTACAAGTAACGTTAAGAATAAATACCTTGCAAAAAATTTAGTCGCGTTATTTTTAAATTTCGCCTAAACTACTTTTATAGCAAAAAACAGATACTAATACAAATAGAAAGATAAATTACTTAAGTACTGCATGTGGTTCTAATCACAGTACATATAGTTCATCTGCCTTGTTGGACTTTTGTTTACTTTTATTTAGTAAACTGCGTAAGTTGTGCTTAAATTTCAATTAACGTTGATAACATGTCAAAGTCAAAATTTATGTTAATCGGCACACTCCCAAAAAAATAGAATGCAGTTTTATAAATACATATGACAATAAAAAAAGAGTAATTGTTACCAGATATGCTTTATTAGAAAGTTTAAAACTATACAAAAGTAGTAATTTGTATTACTCACCTTATATTTCATCTTAATTTTAATCTGCACATAAGTAATGAATTTGTAAGACTGACTTGAATAACAGCTCCCGAATTAGTGCCCTGTAATTTCCCCCCAACGTTGGACCCCTCCTTTAACGAACGTGCTCTGATTATTAACAACAATCTTATTGCGGTTTTTTGTTGCATAGTGTTAGGCTTCTATTTTGCTTTCAAAAAATTGGCCATCTAGTTCGGTCTATTGCACTTCCGCTTCTTCATTACCTAACATTTTTCCTTTCAATGCGTATAATTAACTTCAATTTCACCTCAAAGTCACCGATACAACGTAATTTAGATAAGTATTTAGTACAAATAAAAATGACAATTTCACTTCTTCCGGTTTAAAAGAATTACGTAATTTATTACAAATATTTTAATAAACCGTTAAAAACAATGTTTTTAACTCATTAGCGCACTTTTTATTAACATCAATAAGAGTGTCATGAAAATATTTTTACTAGTAAAAACTAAAATAAACAAAAGCAAAATATAGAAAATTTCACGTTAAATATGGTGTATGTACATCATTTTTTAAGCATTGAATTTAAATAAGGTTTTTAACATATAAATGGAGAAGGGAAATTTGCTATAGTACTATTACAAACACAATTTTGATTCTAAAAACGTTAACCCCTTTATATTATTAGAAAAAAAAGTACAAAATTAAGTAAAATGTCTATTGACGTTAAGTGCTAAGTACGTCAGATAATAAATTTTAATTTAGAAAAGGTATTCTTAACAACTTGTTGAAAGCACAACGCAGATTTTTAATTAACAATTTTACGGTGCCCAAACTTTAAGAAAAGCTTATTTCTTGCTGAGATTTGTAATGATAATACAATTAACCGCCTTTTCCTTAAATTATTAGACATTATGTTTATAACCTTTTGAAAAAAAGGTTGTATTTAATGTGCACTTAAAAAATTATTTGCAAGACTTTTTTTTATATAACATTAAAAAAAAGTCAAAACTATTGTACGCTTAATTTTGTGTATCAATTTAGATTATTTTATAGATATTAAAGAAAATAAACAAAAAGTGAAATAGAAGGTGTTTCTTAGTGTAATATAATTAAAAGTAGTTTTACTTCTTCTCTAAGTTTGAATTACTTTGTTTACGTTTTGTTGTATTTACTTATTTGGTAATTTAAGTCATTTAAATATTATTAATAAACAACTTACTGCTACATTTTTTTGGTTATGCTTACTGTTTTAAGCTCAAACTTAATTCTTGCTAAGAAAATATATATGGTTAAGGTAAGAATTTAAAAATAGAGCTGAATGTTCGCGTCGAATTATTGATATAAATTTCCTCGACCGGTGTTTCCACCTGTTTAGCGTCGTGGTTTAATTATAAAAAATTTTGAGTTAATTTTATAATTTTACGTAATTGCCGTAATAAAAAACTTAGGTTGTTATAGTTAACAAAAAAATTTGATCAGTTTGAAAAAAACTACAAACAAAAATTAAAATATTAAAGTTAGAATAGGTATATTAAAAGATTAATTAAAAAACATTTGAATAAAGTAAATAAAAATAAAAAAATTAAAGTAAAAAAGGTATTAAAACTTGCCATAGGTTTGTGTTCACATCGTGTTCAGTGAAATGCCAAGTCGTTGTTGTGCCAACAGCCTGATGCTGAGTCTGACTGTGAGTTTGAAAGCATAAAGTCTCAGTTGTTTAAACAAAACAAACTAGATGACCTAGAAGGTCATCCATAGATCACACAAGTTTTATGATTTTTTGAATTCGTTCTCAATTTCGACGTAAGGAATATTGGATGTGTCAAGATCTTCTTCATCCAACCATTCAGCATCGTCATCGTTCATCAAACAAAGAACTTCCCTAGCACACGTCTAGCTGAAATTCTATGAGAACGAATTTTTGTAATGGGCAAAACCTATGGTTGCTTCTTATGTGATTGTTTGTGTTGGTTAGACGCTTTGTATGATAAAAAATACAGACCACAGATATCACGCGATCGTTTAAATATGATAATGCACTAGTTATCATATGGAACTTGCTTCAAATGTGATGCCGCTTGGAGAACCAAAGATAGCTGCAGTAACAGCGGAACAAATTTATCTTCAGAGTCATCATTTGCGGGTACATACCCCTATCGTAATAATCGCCACAGGCTAAATCGTCATACACCACAACACTTAGCAACCTCGCATTTTTCTATTTGTAAAAAATATTGCGATTCACGTACATGATTTGCGTACCAAAAATGATCATTTTTTTAATGTCCTAGTCTGAGCGATATCCAGTCTGGTATCTGCTGGAGCAATGTATTAGGCAACTACAGAAAAATTGCCAATGCCCAATTGACTTCAAATATTAGCCAACACGACACCTGCAGTCTGAAAGTTTTGTTTTTCCAGCTCTAAGTCAGTAGTTCGATTACTAGAATCAATATGTGAACCGAAACGATCATGTTTTAATACAACACCAGTAAACTCGCAACTAAGAGGCGCCATTCGTCGCTCCATCATGTTGAATGCACGTCTTCCTGGAGCATTTGTGGAAATCTTAATAGCATCTAAGTCAAAATCGTTAAAATGTTGTGCAGCTGAAATTATTAGTCGTTCGCTTGTAGATTTTTGTCAGGACCACCATCGCAAGTTAAAATAAACACGGGTTTTACAAAATCTTCTCGAGTTCTGATTGACTTTTTAAAAGCAGGTACTTTACTGAGTCAAAGTATGTCTGTGGCACGAGTTTCTGCGTTAGAAGGAGAATGTTTTCTACTACTAATAGTTACGTATGTAGGCTCAGAATTTATCACAGCTTCAGATTTTTCTTCACCCTCTTTCTTTACTACAATACCTCTGTAAACAAAGGGAAGTTTATGTTTTTCAGCGAGCACAAAATCATGATCCGGTAATTTCACACGGTAGTCAAGTTGCATTAATATTAGTGCTTGAGCATTTGCTGCTATAACACCTAATAGCACACGTGCTTTGTCATCCATCCCAAAATTGAAGCTAAAAATTCAAGGTTTCTTATCGTAGCTGTACGAAAATTACAATCTTTATGCTTTACATGTAGCGTAGAGTCTTTCATTCATTTGTATTGACTTGCCTGAGGAGGAGTCTTAAGTATAAGCTCGATCGACGAATAGTATAGCCTTGTTTACATAGTTCGACTTCTAAGTCGTTCCATAATTTGCACCATAATTTCAGTGCGCCACTAAAAATCGCAATCTCCTTTATGACTTCAAGTAAACCGGGTTGATTTTCTTCTATTCTAGGACGACCATCAGTATTTTAAATTTTAAGATTGCTGCTAAGTCGGTATTACCTTTACAAAGATCTTTTTGTTTTTTTTGAATCACGACTTTTTTGTCGTTCTGCTGCGTTTATCTTTCTTCTTTATATGTTTTTCTCTTGTAGAATGTCTTTTCTTAATGCTGCTATTTTTTTTGTTGCTTCATCTAAAGAAGACCTGTACGCCATTTTTAGATCGCTGCTGCCGACGTGTTCTTTGTAGTGCTTCTTTATGATGTCAACTTTAATTGAAAATGTTGCCGCTTGTGAAATCAGATCTGTGATTCGTTTTCTACATGCAAAGAAAGTTAAACCAAGTGAAATTTATCGGTAAATCTGCGAGCTTTACGGACAGAATGCTATGAGTGATTCAATGGTTAGAAGATGGGTCAGACAGTTCCATGAAGGACGTGATCAAGTGCACGATGAAGAACAATGTGGACGCCCGTCTTCGGTTACTGATGAAGTGGCGATTTTCATCTCTTCTTACACCTAAAATCTTTCCTTGGTGGTCAACACTTCAACGATGATAACGAGCTGAAAGAACATGTTTTATTTTTTTTTAATTATTATTTTACCTAGGGGTGGTTCGAATATGGTCCCGGCACCGCGACCTGTAGGTCTATTGTGCTCCCCGATGTTTTCTACCCTTCTAGAATACCTGTATCTTTGACAAAGTCCAGGATTTCAGTAGGGCGAATCTTCGTTACTTCCTCTTGTGTAATCTTTTTATTTCCAAGTAGGCGTTCCCTTGCCCTTGTGAAAGCTTCACAGTGGCAGATGACGTGATATGGAGTTTCTTCCTCCTCACCACAACCCCTGCATAACGGGTTATCAGTCAGTTCCATTTTATGCAGGTGTTTGTTTAAACGACAGTGGCCTGTCATCATCTCTGTTGCAAGTTTGATCTTCGTCCTACTTAACTTTAAGATGGACGTTGCTAAGCCCCCGTCGGAGGTTTTCAGAAAGACCTTAGAATGATCCTGTCCTGGGACTTTCGACCAGTGTCTGCAGTGCTCTTTCGTGAGTATTGCTTGAATCTCCTGTTGGGCAGTGTTATATGTAATCCCACAAGCCGGTTCAGAGCCTATGAGTGGTTTCGCGCTTGCCGCCCTGGCAAGCCCGTCAGCAACCTGGTTACCCGCGATTCCCGCATGCCCAGGTGCCCACACTAGTGTAACTGTATTACACCTACCTAGTGCGTTTAGCATTTGTGTGCATTCAAGTACTAGCCCTGAGTTCACCACATATGATTCTAAAGCTGCAATCGCTGCTTTGCTGTCTGTGACTATAAAGATTCTCCTGTTAGAAAGGTTCTCTTTTAATAGTTGAGCAGATGCTGTCAGGATTGCATATACCTCGGCTTGGAACACGGTTGCTTTTTGACCTAGGCTTACAGAGATTCTGCAGCCCTGTCCATTGCTCCCGTACACTCCAGAGCCAGTGCCCTTAGTGGTTTTTGAGCCATCTGTGTAATACACGATTCCATAGAACATGTTACAACATGGTTAAAAACACAGGCGGCAACCTTATATGAATAAGGCATACAAAAACTTCTGCCACGCTATAACAAGTGCCTACAAAATTTCGGAAGCTATGTAGAAAAGTAGTTTAATAGTTGTAGATTTTTGTGCAATAAAATTTTTTTATGTATTTGTACACGTTTTTTTATATAACCAAACGGAACTTACTTTGTTACACATTCGGGCACACGTACGTGTCATTCTCGGGTAAATTTGCAAGTTTTTGTATCTGACAATTATTTAAACGTATGAAATTCAATCGCCGAGAGTTTGATTTAGACGCAAATTTTCTGTAATGTTAAAGTAAATAAAATACATTTCTTATTCAGTTTTTTGGAAGGCCATTGACCAAATGATCTAATAGAGAAGCCGTCAATAGTTACTTCTTTTGTTTAAATTTTTTTAGAATGACTGATTATGTACTGCAATGAACTATACAGACATAGAGTGCAATAAAAAATTTTTAAATTACATTATTTTTTCTACGACGACTGTCTGTCGTTCGTTTTTCTTCAGATTATAACAGCAACTTAAAAACTAAAAATACAATGTAAACATAAAAATTATATACTTCATTGTTCTCAATTAACATTCTTGAAAAATACAATAAGAACGATTATTTATTGTATTATAGTAAAGCAGGATATAGGTGACAGAAAAAATACAACCTTGTTGTTTATCTTACTGGGGCGTCTCCAGTCCATAAAAACGTAACATGTGGAAATTCAATGACACATTAAGTTTGATTTATTTATTAATTTATTTTTACAAAGATTATACCCGTTTATTTATACACGAAAATACTTTGTACAAAAATTAAATGTAACAAATATATTTTTTGACACAAAATAATGCCACTGCTAACTAAGTCTTTATTAGTATTTTAGCAATTATTAAAAAAAAATTATAATTGCTTTTCTTTGAAATTTTGACTTAAAATGTGATTAAAACTTAAGTGCAATAACTTATATTCACATTGTTATTAATAAGATGTTACATGGGTGTAATAGAAAATGTGTTTAAAAAATAGCCTTAATAAAGTTTATAATGCACTGTTTTAATGTGGAACCTTCAATTACATACCAAATTTTTCGGATAAAAATAAAATGCAGTTTACTGTTTTGAATTATTCAAAACTAAGAGTATATTAATTTTTATTTTTTTGCGGTTAGGCGATTTGACTTTCTGCTATTGTCAATGTTTATTATTTGTCTAATTTGAAAATAATATTATTTTTAATAGCAACATAAATAATTTAAGTAGTATTTATAACAATTTAATTTATAAAATTATGTTACAAGCTTATAGGTCTTACGAACCTTGCACGGCCAACTCACACAGTCGGAGATAGGGGAGGTTCCAGTAAATAATTTTTAAAGGGCGCCAGATCTTTTCTAAGTAAAGCTTCTGTCTTGATCAGGACAGAAGGTCTGAGCTTGTAACATACTTTAGGTTTGTAATACTTGTTACTATGATGTTCGTGTAACCACAACAAAAGAAAAAGGTATGTTACCATAAAGGAAAGATTAAATAGGTATAAAAACTTTAATTTAATAACGTAGGCTATTAACAACGAGTCTTAGAAATTTCCCATCAATAACTGCCGGAAATATCGGCAGCACACAATACATAAATCTACACGAACAAGAAATTAGATATAAGAACCCGATGTATCGAATGCTGTTCCTCGCAATTATTAAAAGGTGGGTATCGCAATCAACTGACTTATAAGAAGTAACATTTCGGAAGCAAGTTCTTGTCAAGACTTTGTTTTCGGTGTAAATAATAGGCCTATCAGAATACTAATAGTTTAGTGAAGGTATTTATCGATATTAATCCCTCATTATTCGTTATTAAATCGAAACATGTAGCCAAAGCGTGGCGGAACGGCGATCAAATTAAGAAAGAAATTACCAAAGAATCCTAACAAAACGGATGTAAATAGCTTACCCGTTGATGGATAAATTACGTCAACGGCGTAGTGAAATTATAATTTCATTACCATTAAAGTGGATGTTCTTAGAAACAAGCCATACTTAAATTATTCCACAGCACCGGCCATTTTACGTAGGTGTCGGTTTAACGTCTTGACAAGAAATGACAGTAAAAAGAAAAATCGACAGAGGGCATCAAAACCGAAATCTAATTTTAGTTTATATTGGGTACAGGATAATGTTATGAATTTTTTGCACGTAACAATTAGTTTGTCTTTCATGTTAAATTGTAATTGTTATTTATTCATAACTATTTATTTATTTTAATTCATTGACTGTTAAGTATTTTTCATATTTTTATGTTTATTACTATAAGTTTGTTGGCTCATGTCGTTTAATCTTCGAAGTAATTGCTCTAATTGTTTATGTAAGTATCTTATGTGTTAGTTTTTACATCTGTAATTTGATACAGTGTACATAATTATTTTATTAGTTGTAGAGTACTTACTAAAATTAATTGCAGTGGTCTGATGAAGTGCATTAAGTGCACGAAACGTCGCCATAAAGAAAAACTGAGTAGTTCTTATGCCTCTTCTTGAATGAAGCAGATAAATTTATTAATTATAAAAGATGTAGTCGTCTTAAACAACAACATAGAATTTATTGTTTAATAAAAAAATAGTTTCAACAAACACGTTTTAATTAATTGTAAGTAATAAAATTAATTAATTTAAACAAAAATTGGAGATGCCAGAAATTATTGTTCACATTTAGAAAAAAACGTTTCTGTAGGATTTTTGTTAACAAACTGTTTTGTAAAATAAGTCAGTGTGTGTAACAATAGGTGTATGTTTAAAATAAAATACAAAAAAAAGTTAAGTTATGTCGTATACGGTTTTTATCTTTTACTTTAAATCAAGCATTTACATTTAAATCGTATATCAAGTTTACCTAGTTAACATTTGGTAATTGAATCACGAACTTTGTTCGGAGCCTGATATATCACTACTTTTTTCTTTTATGAACAGTAGTTAAAGTGTACTTTAATAGCTTCTGAATTAATTTTGGCTAAAAAATTGGTACATGTAACACAATGAAAAACCTTAAGTCGCGTCGGAAACAACTTCAACACTTTTCTATGTGACAAAAATCAATTCCGTATATGAAAAAAGTATATATTAGAACTTATTAAGTATTCTTCTTAAAACTTTATCCTAAATTTTAAGAATCGTGATATGCACACTTAAAATTCCAATAACATTGAAAGCTGAAAATCAAATTGTAAAGAGTAAAAGTAATTGCGAAATGTTTTATTTATGATCACGTTGTATTGGATAAAAGAAATTAAAGTTTAATTTAAACAATTTTTATGGTTTACCGTTATAAATTTTATGTATTTAATTCTTCCATTTTTATTACTTCTTCGTTTTCGTGCCTCAAGAAATCTTACAGCTATTAATTATAAAAATGTTATAAAGTAGCGTTAAATGAAGTAAGTAAACACATCACTACAAATACTTTTATTTTTATTTTAGCAATCAAGCAACTATTTAGCAACAAACGAATTAACAATTTAATTAATACTTCATTGTAAATTATATGTAGAAGTAAATAATAAAACGTAGTAAACTGTTTTTCAAAAATCGTTTTAAAAACAATACAAAATACAATACAAAAAAAATTAAACGAAAGTTTTAAGGCTTTCGCGGCCATGATATTTTAACAAATAAATACTTTCGGGTTTTGAATTATTAATGTAAATAAAATACTCTATTATATATCTAACACTTGCTGTTCTTACAAATACCTAGTCCTTTGTACATAAAATTTTAAAAACGGTTTTTACTAAACCTTATTATTGATTCAGTTTCTAAATTATCAGTGTAGTTTTTCCGTGTTTAATTTTTATAATAATCGCAAGTGCTCAATAGTCTCTTCATGTATCGTATAACAATATATACTTGTGAAATTAAAATAAAATTAAAAGCAAGTTTATCGGTAAACGGTCTTTATATTTACTTTTTATAATAATTTGCATTAAAAGAATTTTTCTCATTTTATAACATGGAACGTAGCATCAGTATTCAATAAGCCATCTTTAATCTGCGGTTTAAACTTAGCTACTATAGTTTAAATGTTGACTACATTAACAAACTATGCTTCAGTACAGACAAAAAAAAAGAAACAGAAACACAATCATACATGCATACAAGTATTGCATTCTTATTACATGGGTTGACTATCTATAAGAAAATTTAGTCAACAATTCAACGGTGTTACGTTCAAACTCATTATGCAAGAAATAAGTTATATAAAAGCGTTTGAAGAAATCAGCGTTTTGTAAAGTTTTAAGTGTTGTATCCGAGCGATTGGTCGCGTTATCCGCTTGCAGTGGCACTGTTGGCCTTTTGACTTTAGGCAATTAAATGCAATTATTAACACACAGTTTATTCATTACCGTACACATGATCCGTATATAATAAAAAAAAGAATACAGTTCTATAAAAAGGCATTCACATTACAAGTGTATATTTATAACTAAAACTAATATTTTAAGTTTTCCGTACTTCGAATTGTTATACGCGCACGTGTTTGATAAGATAAGTACGTTGCGCGTATAACAATTCTCGCGAATGAGTTGCCCAGCTCGCAGATATAATACTCCTCCACCCAGCTGGGATCACTGTGTCATTTGCGGGGACAGTACGTTGGGTCATCGTTGGCCTCATCAAGAGAATCATCGGAAGACGGGAACTAGACTTTTCTTTTAGCTGCTCGATCAGGTAACGTTCGAAGAAGACCTTGTATTGACATAGGTGAACCTGATAATGACGATTGGTTTGGCAGCGGTAGTAACGGAACGGTTTCATCGGGACTTGATATAGACTGCTCATCCTCGTTGTTTTGTTGATTTGTCGCTACTGATAATTGTTCGCTTACTCTTGGTCGCAACTGATCAGTGTGTCGATAAAAATGTGTTTCATTTGATGTGCTGAGATCGTACGTGACTGCACTTCTTGGCGCTAAAACTGTTGCTGGAACCCATCGAGGACCCGTTCTATAGTTGCGGGCGTAAACTGCATTACCAACGCTGAATGAACGCGACCGTTTGACAGTGGGCGATTCTTGTCGATCGAAATCTGGATTGTTTACGGGATTGATTGTGTGAAGCCTAGTTTGTAGTCGGCGTCGGAAGAACAATTCAGATAGGCTTAGTGTGTCTGGAGTTAAGAGCGTCACGTGTTGAAAAAGAAGAAAGCTATCGATAGTTTGTTTCCATTTATCGTCCTTCTCGATTGAGTGACTTGCCATTTTTTTTCTAATGATCGTTTAGTTGTCTGAACCATGCGTTCAATTTGACCATTAGATTGCGGATGATAGGGTGCTGTACGGACATGTCGAACTGCGTTTGATCTACAAAACAATTTGAACTGAAGAGTGTCGAAACATGCCTTGTCGTTGTCGCTAACTAAAATTGCCGGTACTCCGTGAGTCGCAAAAATTGATCGCAAACAAATAATAGTATTAATTGGATTCACGGTGTTAACTTCTCGCACTTCTAATCACTTAGTCAATGGGTCAACAATTAATAGGAAACGGCGACCTTTAAAAGAACCGGCATAATCGACGTGTATGCGATACCGAGGTGCAGGCGGTTTTGACCATTTAACAGGTGGCACTGAAAGCGGTGCGCTATGATGCACTTGACAAGCACTACAGTTTCGAACGTACTCTTCGACGTCGTTATTAATAGTTGACGTAATTTTGAGCCATTGCTTTCATTCGAGTCATCCCCGGATGTGCGACATGTAAAAAATCAAGAATGTATTTTGACTGGATGGAGGAACAATTGTTCGGGTTCCGTAAAGCAAGCACTCTTTGTATGTACTTATAACGTTTTGGTGTTGCGAATAACAACGTAAATTTAATGCCACTGCGTTAGTGTATGGCCACCCCGTGACTGCCCATGAGTAGATCTTAGAAAAGTCGCTGTCTTTTCGAGTTTTGGTAGCAATATCCGTTGCAGTTATCGGAAGTTTTCCATCATGTTCAAGCAAAAATATCTCTGCCAGATCGGTCGACGTAACCTTGGGTACCGCTAATGGAAGTCGATTTGAGGACATCGGCGTGTGGAATCTATTTGCCCGGACGATGAATGATGCGGTACTTATAAGAGGCTAAAATGACGCTCCATCGTAACATTCTTGGCGATAGTATTTCTGGCGTCTGACGACACGAGTCAAACAGTCCGAGAAGCGGTTTGTGATCGGTCACTATTTCAAACGAAAAACCGAAAAGAAAGTGATGAAATTTGCGAACCCCAGCAATGATTGCTAACGCCTCTCGATCGATTTGTGCATAGTTTCGTTCGGCTGAAAACAATGATCGACTAAAGTAAGCCACCGGTAACTCACTTCCATCAGGTTTTCGATGGCACAAAACGGCACCGATTCCGACTGGAGATGCGTCGCAAATAAGCACAATTGGGACTCTTGGATTAAAATGCGATAAAACAGAATCTGCCGATAAAAGACGTTTGCATGACTCAAACGCGTTCTGATGGTTTGCTGTCCATTTCCATTTACTTTGTTTCTCAAGTAAACAGTGTAACGGTTCGGCTACGGTTGCTTTGTTTGACAAGATCGTATGAAAGAAATTTAGTAATCATAAAAACGCACAGCGGCACATAATTCTGGATCAGGCTTAAGATCCTTGGATAAAATGATATAGCCTAGAACTTGACTTCGTTTGTAAAAAGGACGCATTTGTCTGGTCGAAGGCGAAGACCAACTGTGCTTAATCGGCTAAGCACATGATCGAGTCGATGCGATAACTGTGTCACGTTTCCTGCGGCTACGACTACGTTGTCAAAATATGCAGCGATACCGTCGATTCCGGTTAATAATTTGTCGATTACGGCTTGAAATTTGCCTGGTGCTGTGCTAACTCCGAAGTGCAACCTAGTTACTCGAAAAGCTCCTCGATGCGTAACTACTGTTTGCAAAAGCGATGATTGATTATTCACCTTTAGTTGCAGGTAAGCTTGAGCTAAATCAAATTTTGGGGAAGAAACAACCCCGCAAGTTAGTCAGCAAATGACTTATTACCGGAATTGGATGTGGATGCGTCCTCAACGCTGATGGTAACTTTATAATCGGAGCAGAGTCTTTTATGACCGGCACAAGCGGAGTTCCTCATTGCGTATGATTAACGGGAACGTAAACACCATCTTGGATTAGCTTATCGATAGCTGTCTTAACCTTATCCACGATGCCTAACGGGACACGACGTGGCTTGCAGAAAAGTGGCTTTATATTGGGTTCAAGATGGATTGGTTTACCTCTATATTCGCCCAGACCTGGCGCGTGTCTAGTGAATATAGTTGAAATTTGATTAAGACAGTCGACGTGATTAATGCCTCCGACAAAGAATCCTAAGCGATAAAACCAATCTCTGCCTAGTAGCTTCGGCGATTCGTTGTTGAACACGATAAGTGGTAATTCGGTATTGATCGATCGATATTGTACATTTACGTCAGCGCAACCCAAAAGGCTTATCGTGTTGCCACTGACACCACAAATTGTGCCCTTAAAAGGTTCTAAGGAAGTCGGTCGCACTTGATTAATCCGGCAATACGTTGATTTCGACACCATAGTAACTGCGGCGCCGGTGTCGATCTCCATCAGCAGTGAATAACCATTAATGCGAACAGTTACCATCGACAGCGGGTTGTTTTGTGCACGAATAGATGCTACTAACAGATCGACGGAATTATGATCTAGAGTTGTTAGTGCAGACGTTGTGTTTACATTGTTTAACGATCCTGATCGACAAGCGGTCGATATGTGTCCTGTCTTCTTGCACGTGCGGCATATAGCCTTTAAAAATGAACACTGCGCCTGAGGATGCGATCCTAAATATCCGGCACAACTTCGGTTTTAGTGCGGAGATTGTAATCGCGAACTTGACTGTGAATTTTGGAATTGTCGATTACGAGAAACAGATCGGCGTCGATTTAGCGGTTTCGCGGTATGCTTGATATCGAGGACGATACTAACGCCTGTTCGTACACGTTGGCGCGTTCTATAGCTAATTGTAAAGTTATGTTTTGGTCTTCCAGCAAACGACGCTGAAGAACCGTATCGCGTACACCGGAAATGAACCGATTGCGTATTAAACGATCAAGCATAGCTTCGTACTCACAATGATCGGCTACAGCTCGCAAGGCTGCCAAGTATTGATTTGCAGTATCTCCTTGACGTTGTAATCGCGTAAAAAATCGTTGCGAATATAACACGACTGATTGCTTTGGCGCAAAATGGTTTGTGAGTGCCTGTCGTAATTGTTCTACCGTTTGTTCGGTGTATTTGTTGCCAAAGGCGCCGAAAAGCCTCAAGACTCAAAAGTACAAAAAAAGATAAGGCAACAAACATTGTCAAAACAAAATTTATAATAATAAAAGAACCAGTAAGGAATTGCTAGCTATTACATTGTTTTTTATTTGTTCATTTTCTTATTCTTACTTTTTGAGACGAGGGAACCGAATCACTTCTCGAAAATAATATATTTTCTAAATGAGAGTACGCAATAATAGCATTTATTCAATCGAATCCGTAATGCGTAACATGATAACATGAATTGTGTGAACTCAAACAAATCTGATTTTATTCATGTTTGAGCTTGAAATTTGGATTGCAATAAAAGGAAAAGAAAGGAAGAATTGGAAAACCATGTCAAAATTACGCATTTTTCTTTAAAACCCTAGTTTACTTTGCTAAATATTAATAACAACAATAATACAGCTGAAACCCAATATTCTAAGTCTGAACTTGAAACAAGTATCAACAGCAGACAAGAAACTGATTTTCTAGAAAGAAATTTATCAACATCTTCAAGTTCCGCTGATAATGAAAAATCAACAGCTTCGAAAATGACCAGAACGGGAAATATGAGTCAACTTTCCAAAGATTCTGCACTATGGCCAAAGAAATTACGTCCTAATAATATTCAAGAATTAATAGTCGACCTGCTTATTATCAAAACAAAAAGGATATTTATCAGAGAGGTAGTTCGGAGTCGGGGCGTAAGTTTTCCAATCGTTACTTTTCTAAAATTTTACCGAACAAAGAAAAAATTTAGCATTAGAATGTCTTCCGGGTTTGGGCCGTGTCATAGTTGCAACCGAAGCTGCCAACGTTTCGCCCACTTTCGTAAGGGGCTTCATCAGGGCGTGAGATAAATCGCAAAACTCAAACAAGCAATCGAAATCTTACTAAGAACTTCTCAAAAGTTAGGTTATCCACTTGTAAAACAAGCCATAGCCTAAACTATGAAAAGGTGAGAAAGAAAACGATAACCTGAAAAAGAAACGAAAATCTAACAAAGAACCACTACCGAGTTAGGTAATCAACTTGTGAACCAAACCAGATTCTAAACTCCGTAGAAGTGACTAAGAAGAAATAGTCTCCGTATTTAAAGGAAAAGGATCGTCACGGATGATTAAGCTCGACCCTGATTGGGTGACGGTTGCTAGGGAGCGTGTTTTTGATAAATGACTAATAACCGGGAACCAAAGAGGGGATAGTTCGAAACCATGATCGCGATTGAAGTTATTGGGGTGTTTGATGATTTCTATGCTTTCTCGCAATTTCCTGTTGAAAAAGAATGGAGATTTGGCAATCAACGAAACATTATCAAAATCTATCTTGTGACCTGTAGTAAAATGATGTTCAGCGACCGCAGACTTGGAAGTATACCTTTTCCTTATACAACGATCATGTTCTGAAATGCGAGTAATGACGGAACGACCGGTTTCACCAATGTAGACTAAACCACAAGAACAAGGAATTTGGTATACACCTTGAGATGAAAGTGTAGGAAATTTGTCTTTGGGAGAAGAAAGAATCTGAGAGATTTTGCCTGTCGAGTTGAACATGGGTTTAATACCATTCTTACGAAGGAGTTTCCCTATTTGATCTGTAACCTTGTGAATGTAGGGTAAAAAGGCCAATTTCGGGTTGGATTCGGGAGTAGAAATGTCCTTAGGTAATCGAGTACGTGGATGTAAACGACGATTAATAACTCTATGAATATCTCGCTTTACATAACCATTGTTCACTAAGGTTCTAGTAAGATGACGAAATTCTGAGTCTAGATTCTCAGGTTGACAAATAGAAAAGGCACGATGGACCAAAGATTCAATAACAGAACGTTTCTGTGCAGGATGATGATGAGACGAAGCATGAAGGTATCTGTCCGTATGGGTGGGTTTGCGATAAACAGAATGGCCTAGAAGTCCGTCGGGCTTACGAGTCACAAGAACGTCAAGAAATGGAAGAAAACCATTACTTTCGATTTCCATAGTAAATTTGATATCTAAGTGTTGATTGTTAAGATGATCAAGAAACTTTGACAATTCAAGATGACCATGAGACCAAACAATAAACGTGTCGTCAACATATCTAAACCACACTTTAGGTTTTAATATTGATGATTCTAAAGGAACCGTTTCAAAGGATTCCATAAAAATGTTAGCTACAACAGGTGATAGAGGAGAACCCATAGCAGCACCAGAAACTTGTTCGTAAAACTTATTATCAAATTGAAAGTAAGTAGAGGATAGACACTTTTCAATAAGAGGAACCAAACTCAAGTCCTTGCCATGTTGAGACAGAATCTGTTTGATGATAATAAGCGAATCCTTAATAGGAACTTTAGTAAAAAGTGAAGTAACATCAAAGCTCACAAGAAGATCTTGGGGTTCAAGTTTTATAGTTTCTAGACGTTGGCAGCTTTTGGTTGTTGTATTCCGAAACAAAAAATTCACTTTGCTTCTGGTGCAAAATGTTTAATGACAGCGATTTGAAATCTGTTTGCCTTAGTGACGAATCTAGTTACAATGACTGACAGCATTTAAGTGAACATTTAAACAGTCATGAAAAGAGCAAGTTACATATCGAAAATGTTCTAAAATTGCTAGATCTTTCTAACCGTTTTAATAAAAATGAAATAATTGATTCTGAAATTCAAAATGTAATAAACAGAGAAACTAAATACTAGCAAGCTGCTATAGAAAGAATTTTCTACGTGATTCAGTTTTTAGGTCAGCAAAATTTAGCTTTTCGTGGAAGTAGAAATAAGTTGTTTGGGAAAAACTATGGTAACTTTTTAAAATGCATAAAAATGAGTTCCAAATTCGATCCGATTATGTCAGAACATACAAAACGCTCTCAAATAAAAGATCACAAAAACTATCTCGGCGATAAAATACAAAATCAAGTAATCAACTTGATCGGTGAAAATATCAAATTCAAAATTTTAGAACTAACTGAAAAGGCAAAATATTATTCCATATAATTAGACTTCACTCCTGACTCTAGTCACCAAGAACAAATTTTAGTTTGTATAAGATTTGTTAATTTAAAGAGCACGGGAATTATTATATAAGAACATTTTTTATTATTTTGTCTTATTGATGATGTGTCGGGTGAAGGCTTGACAAAATTTCTTTTGTCGGCGGTAGAGAAAGAAGGCTTAAATATCAACGATTTGCGAGGTCAGCGTTACGACAATGGGGCAAATATGCGTGGTAGGCATAATAGTCTACAAAAAAAATTTGGATTTCTATCCGCGAGCTTTCTTTGTTTCTTGTTGCGATCATACCCTAAATTTAGTCGTCAATGATGCCGTAAAATCCAATACTTTGAGCATCAATTTTTTTTCTTTAGTTCAAGAACGGTTTGTATTTTTTTCAGCTTCTACTAAACGCTGGTCAATTCTGAAATCTAATTTATCTAATGTAACAAATTTAACTTTAAAACCTTTATCGGATACTCGATGGTCTAGTAGAATAGATGCAATAACTCCTTTAAGGTATCAACTTCGGGAGGTTTATGATGCTCTGTTTGAAATTAGCAAAGGAAACTTTAAAAATAACGTAAAAATATTGGCTGCATCGTTGGCAAAAAAATTGCAAAATTTTGAGTTTGTTTGCATTCTTATGTTTTGGTATAATATTTTAAGTAAAGTTAACAGTGTTAGTAAAATTATTCTAAAACCGAACTTGGATGTTGCTCAGTGTTGTAATCATTTAAATTATCTAAATATTTTTTTGAAAGTTTATCACTCCGATAAAGGTTTTAGTGATCTATTGGTTAATGCAAAAAAAGTTTGCATGCAGCTTAGACATAGAATCTAAAAATAAAATAATAATTAATAACTCAAAATAATAAAAATTATTTAAGATCGACTTTGAGGCAAAACCGACTAAGTAATCTTGCTATCATTTCAATAGAAACGGACCAGCTAAAAGAATTAGACACCAAAGATTTAATTAAACAATTTGCAAAAATTATGGTACGGAGAGCTCAATTCACTTAGCTAAAATATCAATAAATAACAATACCTAATACCTGGATATTAACCTTTAAATGGTGGCAAGTTGCATTATTAAAATAATATATTGTTTTGTTTTTATTTGTCCATCAGTTTCGTCCTGTGATATATAAACGAGTATTTTTAATGTTTAAAATTTTTTTTTTATTTCTTGTGCTTTTGTATCATATATTACATTTGAAACTAAAATACAAAAATTTTGAGTTGTAATACTGTTAGAACATATTTCTGTTTTTAATAAGTTTATCATTATTTTATGTACCTCAATAAAAAAATACTGGTATCGCTTATGGCTTGTACTTGTAAAATATAAAAATGAAAATAAATTTATGAAAATCCTTTTTAAAATTATTTTTTAATAGTAGATAATCATACCTAACTTAACCCGTATCTGTACTCACATATGAACCTAATACAAATTTGGGGCGTTATTTTAAATTTGCACAAGGGCGCTAAAAGTGCTAAGCGCCAAAGCAAAACAGGCTTAAATTGATGGCAGTCCATTTCTCCTCTTAACCGTAGTCTGTTTCTTGTACACTTCTACTTTTTAATAATTTTTCTTTACTAAATGTGCTATAATATTTACTTTTGTTTATGTCAAATGTTTCTTAAATGTTGTTCTGTACAGTTGTTTTTACGTAAATGTACCAGTTCATAATAATAAAGTTATATTTGTTTTTTTGGAAAAGTGGTACATCTCTCTTCCACTTACCCTACAGGGACGAGAGCTGATCTTATAGACAAAAACAAAAGCAAGAGTTTGCTAAGTCGTTGATACTACATAGCATTTATGCCAGTTAAAAAATTTTAGAAAACGAAATGACCTGACTTTTTAAAAAATGCGGTAAAAGTGCAAGAAATTTGCAAAAAATAAAAACTTAAGTTGCGGAGTTTAAACAGATGCGACTTTACAGTTTAATAAAAATATTAAAGAAGAACGCTATCAAACACTTGGAGAATAGAATATGCATTTTTCTAATTTAGAAAATTACTTTCTTCACAGTGTCAAAACTAATAACTAAAATTTAAATGACAAGCCACATAATCAACCAATATCAAACAACAAAACAAAAAAAGTTGTAAACGTTGTAATGCAGTGACAGAATAAAAATTAAATTAAAAGTTTAAAATCCTTATAATAAAAAATCACAATTTTTTTTGATATTATGATTAAAATAAAGTACATTTATAAAAATTGCAACTTATTATTTCTAATTAAAAATCCCAAAAGCATGTAAACCGCACGAAGTAAAAATAGGTTTTTAAACCATACCTTAACTTAAGATTTTTTTAAGTTAAATTATGAAAATTTTTGGTTTGTACGTACTAAAATTTATTAACAAAAAATTAATTATAAAGTAAATTGTGCATGTGTAAATACTTCTGAAATCATTAGAACATGTACAGCCCATTATCTTTAAATAACGATTACCTGTTACAGAAGCTGCGTTTAATCAAAGACAACTCAACTTCAAAGACGCTTATTGTGGTTTAATGACACTAATACATAGCTGTCGGTTACACATGAATATAATACATGTCAATGATATTAGCAAAATTAACAATTATGCTAGAAATCATTCAGATTGCATTTTTTGTACATTCCTGCAAAAACATTATTTATATATAAGTTTTATAATTTATAAAATAATGTTTACTTTTATCTAAATTTAAAAATGGTTTTTATATATTTAAAAAATTTGTTTAACTATAAAATTTATTGTATTTAAAAATTAATTTTTATTTAACAATATAAAAATACGAACAAATAATTATTGCAAATATTTAACTTTTTTTACTATAAAAGACATTGTGACAGTAAGGTAATAATCGCATTTATATTGAAACATCTTAAAACCTGGTGATCATTTAACATAATTCAAGACTATTACAGTTAGAGACAGATTTTTTACTGCCAGATATAGTGAGAATATAAAAGATATTTGAATAAAGTGTAGTCTAATCAGAGCTTTCAAAAAAAACTTAGTGGTCTAAACAGTAAATTAAAAAAAAAAAAGTTGCTTAAAGGGTTACTAATAAAACATCTCTTATAACTTTAAGTTGTAACTCCAAATTTTGATGGAAAAGATTCTTGGTCAATATACTACACAGTTTAAAGCGGCAATTACAGCTACTGGTCAGAGCAGGAATGCTCAAACGGTCGATCTTTTTGAGTAGATCTCGAGAAGAAAAAACTTTTTAATAAGTAGGTAACTAAACTACAAAAATGTATTTATTTTCTTTTATCGTACGTAATAAAATAACACTCTACTAGCGGCAAACGCGGCTTTATCAAAGAAACGTGCGGTACTTGTCAAAGAAAAGCCGCGTTTTTTATTCTTGCTGCTTTTCTAGAAATTTCGGGCGGCGCGTTTGACGGGAACATTCGAGACTTTCGTTCACGCCGATATAAATGTTGCGCCTGCAGGAATTGGAGTCATTCTGAATTGTAACTTGAAGGCAATACTACGTCGATACAAAGTTTATTATTAAATAGTACAAAATGAGTGCAGCGAAGAAATCTAAAACGTATCATTTTAATAACTTTTGGGAGGAAGAATTTTTCTTTTGTATGGTGAAGGATAAGTGCATTTGTCTTATTTGTCGTGCGTCAGTTGCAATACCTAAGCGTGGTAACTTAGAGAGGCACCATAAAACGGTTCATAAAAACTATGAAAAGGATTTTCCGCCACAGAGTGAATTAAGAAAACGAAAAGTACGTGATTTGATATCTTGTTTGAAAAAGAACAAACCATGTTCACAAGACCAACCAAAAACAATTAAAAGCTGCTACGATCGCGTCATTTAAAATATCTCATATATTGGCGAAACACAAGAAACCATTCAAAAATGGATCGGTTGTGAAGGAAGCATTTATTGTAGCGGGTGAGACTTTATTTGGAGATTTTAAAAGTAAAACAGAAATCACGTCTGCTATTAGAGAACTTCAGTTATCTCGTCCGACTGTCACAAGGCGTATTGAAGTCATGAGTCAGGACATGGCAGGTAAACTAGACATGATATCATGGAATGTACATACTTTTCTTTACAGTTCGACGAATCCACCGATATGACAGACACTGCCCAGCTGTGTATTTTTATTCGGATGGTATTCAATGACATGTTGGCTAAGGAAGAATTTTTAACAATCATTCCTCTGAAGGGAAAGACCCGTGGCGAAGATATATATGACGTTTTCTTCAATTTTGTAAAAAACTACAAGCTACCAATATATAAATTAGTGTGCATTACAACCGATGGAGCACCAGCAATGACTGGAAACAAAAACGGTTTTGTGGCATTGTGTCGAGCTAATGAAGATTTCCCTTCATTTTCTTCATTCCATTGCATTATACATCAACAAGTTTTGTGTTCAAAAGTTTTAAACACGGAGGAAATTATGGGCATTGCAACAAAAATTGTGAATTCCATCCGTGCACGTAGCTTGCAACGACGGCTCTTTAAGTTGCAGTTGGAAGATAAAAAGTCAGCTGAACACACTGATTTAGTTCTTCACACGGACGTCAGGTGGTTGAGTCGCGGAAAATTCCTAGAAAGGTTTCAAGAATTATTGCCCGAAATAACAGCTTTTCTAGACGAAAGAGGTGATGACACTCAGATGCTGAAAAACGAAAAATGGCTGACTGATTTGGCATTTTTGACTGACATCACAATGCACTTAAACACCATTAACTTGGAGCTTTAAGGTAAAGGAAAAACTATTATTAAGATGATTAGCGCAGTAAACGCATTCAAAAGTAAATTGCAACTTATGATAGATCAACTGAAAAGAAAGGATCTGAAACATTTTCCGTCTTTAAAAGCAAGGATTCCTCAGTTGAATTATGATACGTATGAGGCTGAATTATCAAATATTTTGGGACAATTCGAAATGCGTTTTTATGATTGCAGTAAATTGGCAAATATAGCATCATTTATGAATTATCCTTTTTCATGTAAAAACATTGAGGAATTAGCAACTGAAATAGCAAGTCAGTTTAATATGAATTCATGTTCTGTTAAAAATGAGTTGGTGCAGATTATATCAGATATACATCTCAAAGCTACAGCATCTGATACAAATGTATGGTGTTTTATTAGATCTGAAGATAAATATCCGAATCTAAGGCAAATCGCCCTTCAACTGACGGCAATGTTTGGGTCAACTTACTTGTACGAGTCTGCATTTTCTAAAATGAACATAATTAAGTCAAAATATCGCAATCGACTAACTGACGATCATATGTCATCATGCTTGCGATTAGCACTCAGTGGTTACGTACCATCTTATGAAAAGTATGCTGAGGACATGCAGTGCCACGCTTCAACATCCAAAGTTACTCCTTATTTAAGTTTAACACCATAGGTAACTCTTTTGTTTTGTAACAACCAATAAACTCGAAATTTTGAACAACTATGAGTTTTTTCATTGATATTGTAGAGAAGAACCTAACTAAATCTAACCCAAACCTTGACTAAAATAATGCATATTGTGCGGAAAGCTAATACCTATATATGCCACGGTACACCCTACCTAGGTAGTTAGGTAGGTAGGGTGTATCGTGTATGTACGACAACCCTGCATCACACATACTTGCAGCGTCTCAGAGTCGATCGTAAGTGGTCTAAAAATATTGAGGTAGATCGCCAGCAGTTCAAGTTTGAGCACCCCTGGGTTAGAGCAACGAGCAGAAAGCGACGTACCTAATAGTGACCTTGCGTAGAAAAGTGCTTGAAATTTTGCAGACTGCATCAAAACAAACATCGCACCAAAATATTCATAAACTCCGCTGTGCTACAGAAAGGACTGCAAACACAAAAAATATAAATTAAATAGTGTGACAAATGCTTTGGGAAAGAAGAATCACGACTTCCAGCTGCATAAAAATAGGCTATGTACAACACCGTACTAAGCCTATAAAAAAGCCAAGCAGCGGGTTTGAAAGTCTATAACAAGTTGACCAAAGAAAACAAAAGTTAATCATCATCACCGGAAATTATCATTTGAATTGCTTTGCTTATGGAAAAATTGCACTTAATTTATCTTGATGGAAAGATCAATAGACAAGGTATTAGAAAATGAACAGACATCACCAGTAACGGCGCAACGGCGACTGATAAAGAAATACCTATTTACAGACAAGTAAAAGTAACCATTGGTTTAGGAAATGAAGTACTCGACCTTCAAGTATTGGTATCAATAACACAAAAAAATATTCTAGGATGATAAAAATAATAAAATCTCAGTCATAACCAGCTGGCCAAAGTTAAAACGTTGATTTAGTAGTATCAAGATGTGTTTGCACTGAAAAGTAATTCTAAAGGAAGAACTGACGTAGCGAAGCACAAAATCAATACCGTAGACGCTTGGCCAATACGACAATACCGACACCGATTTCCTTTGGCTAAACAATTCTATATGGACAGACAAAGTGTAATAAAACTTTCAAATAGTCCATAGGGAAGTGACTAAAAAAGACAATAAGCTTTGACAAAAATTGACGATACTTTACACCAGCGGTTGCCAAACTGGAAGGCGCGCCTTTTTGAGAAGACACAAAGGAATATGGAAATGAGGCGCGAAAAAAATTTCTACAATCAAGCAACAGCACCTAGCTACGCAATGCGATCATTGTTACAGCGTACGCTTGCTCTCGCAGTGTGTCCAGTTCAATGTCGTGTCAATCCAGTCTCCTTACGACAGTCAGAGTTAAGAGCTCATTTTGATTCTACTTTGATTTAAATTTTGGTTTAGTTTTACTTTTACGGTAACGCGTTGATACTTTTATTGGCCGTGTAAATTATCGAGCTATATTTAATATTAAAGGTAAGCAACTTCCTTTAAATGCGTTGTTTATGCGTAATGCCTTTTTAACCATTTAAAAACGATGTGTAAATATCCTTATTCATTCTTTTAGTTTACTATAAACTCGACTTAATCCACTAACACTAAAAACAGGAACTACATGAAAGAGTACATCAACTACGGATTTACAGTTGAGGCAAAGAACGAAGTGGGTTGTCTACGACGTGTTTTATATTATAAAGTTCTTAGTAACGACGTTGAGACCTACAGGATTTTAGCAACACTTATCTATAAAATATGGTACATTGAAAGAAAAACGTAAATAGTTTTTTGAAACTAAAATTAAAAATATAAAACGCATGAAGCTGGAGAATATAGAAACCTCATACTATTGCCTTTTAAAAGCTGCTGATGTTATTTTTGAGTCTGAAAGCAATACAAAGCTTTGGCAAATTTCACTTTTGGATAATACAAGATAGACTTCAAACGGTGAAAACTGTTCGAAAATCGTATTTTTTTTGCAGTTCAGTGTGAAGAAAGCACTGATGTTGCATAATGTTGCCAGCTAAATGTATATGTGCAATTTATTTATGGTGTTGATATAACCGAAGAGATTCTGCTCTTACAGAAGCTGAAAACGACTTCAAAATCCACTGATGTTATAAATGCAATTTCTGACTTTATTAAAAAAATGATATTTTATGGCACACATTTGTTGATGCCTGCACATTTGGTGCTCCTTCAATGTTAGGGTCGCGTTCTGCATTTGTCACATTAATAAAAGAGAAATATCCCACTACAACAGGAATACATTGTGTGATACATCCACAAGCTCTAGCGACTAAAACGTTTCTAAATAGCTTTAACAAGGTGTGAAATGTAGCTATTAAATTTGTTAATTTTATAAAAAATAGTGGCTTAAATACCAGGTTTTTTGATACTTTTTGTCTGATTTAGAGTGAGAACACAAAAAACAGATACGATGTTTATGCAAGAGAAATATGTTATTCAGACTGTTTGAGTTGATGATGGAAGTACAATTTCTCAACAACAACAAAAAAAATTATTGAAAGCGTTTGATCATCAGTATTTTCAAATCAAATTAGCTTATCTAAGTGATATCTTTGAAGCATTAAACATGCTTAATTTGAAGTTACAAGACAATATTTCAGCAAATACGATAACTCATCATAATGCTATCCAAATCTTTCTGAAAAAATCGCTTTGGAAACGTCGTCTGTGAGCTCAGACGCTAAATTTTTTCTCGTTGCCGAAATTGGCTTTATTAATGGAAAATAATTATATTACAGCAGACATTATATCTCATCTAGAAAGCTTATCCCATAAATTTCAACGATGTTTTTCTAATTTACATGACAATGAAGCTCATAAATTTGTTCAAAATCCTTTTAATTGTGATATAAACATCCTTCCAGAACACTTGCAAAAACAAGGAAACGACTTAAAACACGATTCAGTGGCGAAAAATGACTGAAAATTTGGTGATTATTACATTTTGGATAAAATTTTTCAATAACGAAATTTTATATACTATTCTCGACGACTTTCTTTTGTGAAAAAATATTTTCTCTTTTAATGGGTATTAAAGAAAACAACAAAACCGGCTTAATGTTGCTAGTGACTTACGTTGCGCACTTTTAAAGATAACACCAAGAATTTTCAATCTTCTTAAAGAAATGCAGCACTATTCTTTGCATTAATAGATTTAGAATAAGATAAGTGTTCAATTGTTGTTTTTAAATAAATAAGTATCATTATAGTGAAGTAAAACAGATGTTTTTGTATAATCGGGGAGTGGAAGGAGCAACCACTCTTTCATTTCAAAAAGGGAGCACCATAGAACAAAGTTTGTAAACCGGTGCTCTAGATACTCTGTGAAGATCTTATTGGTTCTCGACATTAGATTTAAAGAGTGATTACTGGCAGGTAGAATTAGAAACCGTGAAAAGACGCTATTTACTATTCAAACTGGTTTGTAACAGTTCACTGTTATGTCTTTTGGTCTGTGTAACGCTCCTGCGACATTTGAGTGCTTGAAGGAGACTATGTTGCAAAGACTGTCTTAGAGGACGTGTCTGGTTTATTTGAATGACGTGATTATAATTGGAAAATCGTTTGAAGAGTATTTAAACAACCTACAGGAAGTGTTCCAACGACTACGTAGGCCAAATCTGAAATTGAACTCAAAAAAATTGCCACGTATTCTTGACAAAAATAACTAAACAGAGCAGAATTAAGAGGGAACAAAAACTGCGAAAGCGCTTTCCATTAATAAAACAGGTGCTAGTCATTTCTTCAAAAAAAAGAATAAAAATTTGTTTTAAACAGCAATACAAGTAATCTGGTTATAAATGCGAAACAAACCACGTCGTATTAAAGTGGTTATTGCAGTTTTGTAATCTAAAAAAACAAGTGGCAAGATGATTTAAGAGATTGCAAGAGTTGACTGTGACACAGAACACCGTACTAAAGACAGTCATTAAAACGCTGATGCTTTGTCAAGGACACCATGTCAGGCATACTGCTGTTTACGACTAGAAAAAAAGATCGAATCTTTTCAAAGAACTGCTATGATTAATGACGCTTCAAAACTTAATTAAGACCATTTTTTAAACTAGAAATGAAACGGCCGACGCCCAACCTGGGAAGAAGTGAGTGCTTTAGGCACTTTGGGCGCAGTGCTTTTTGGGGATAGAAAACGGTTTTTTTAAGAGATTCTTAGAAACTGCCAAAGCCACGGAGAACAGACTGCAGTTAAGCCGAGTGTTAGAAGTGTTGCAACATTTGTACGCACTTTGACGTAAAGAAGACAATAGAAAAAATATTAAAAAAAATTTATTGCAACTGCAAAAATGACGTCATAGAATGGTGCTGTAAGTGCACGGTCTGCGCATCCAGAAATGGTTTAATAAAAAAGCGCAAAGCACCGATAAAACAATATAACGTATAAAGCCACTCCCTAACGCAGTGCCGTTTTCAGAATCAGATTTAAGAAATAAATACATTTTGGTGCCGATGGTTTATTTTGCGAAATGGACGGAAGCTTACGCCATACAAAATCAGGAAGCGAGAACGCTCGTAAACGTTTTAGTAAAAAAAAATTTTGCTGGTTTGGCGCTTTAAAGAAATTAAATTCCAACCAAATATAACTTCAGATCTGTTTATTCCAAGAAATTTGCTTATTGTTGGCGAATTAAAAGACTAGAATTACGCTTTTCCACTCGCATTTTTATGGCACGATTAAACATATAAATCGAGCAATGGAAAAGTATTTATTCAAAATGGTTTAGAAACGTCAAAGGATCTGGGACCAGTACTTGCACATGTTCCTAATAGCATACCGATCATCTGTTTAGTAAAGCACTGGCCAAAGACTATCCTGTATCATGCTTGCCTTGCAAAATACGACTGTCATGCGACCTTCAATTAAGACGAAAAACGGAAGAAGATATTGCTGGAACAAAACATTACGTCAGCAAATTGATGAAGAGGCTAAACGAGTACATGCAGCGATTCAAAAAAACACTTAAATTGCTAAGGATAGGATAACGTCAAAGCACAAGACGCAACGAAATCTATATAATCCCCAAAGAAGACGTGGTTTGTCGCCAAAACTGCAGAGGCAATAAGAGAACCTTTATGATGTTCTGCAATACATTAATAATGTCATGTACCGTATCTAAATAGCATCCAGAAGCAACCCAAAAGTGGTTCACATCAATCGTCTAGCTTAGTTTGCTAGCAATAACAACATTGCTCAAAATCAGCTCTAAATCAGAGTAAGAACAAACAGAACCAGGAAGTAAGTTAATGAAATGAATTTTGTTTTTAAGTTTTTAAACATGTATGGGAGTTCTGAAAAAGCTAGGTTCCTACTTAAAACTGAAGAGCATTAAAACTCGTTTTAAACACAAAAAAGTTTTGCCATTGCACACTATGTGTTTGGGCAGTAAGAAAACAGCAAGCGGCGGTCGGCGAAAGACTACGTGATGACCGATGGTCAAATTACATAACATTAAAAAATTAGCAGTTACCAAGTTTCGTTGCGGATTAGAGAACAGTTCGAATTATGTTAGAGGTCGTTTTCCAAAGAATAGGCGTTCAAGTGTTGTGGTCTGCAGTCACGACTCAAGTAAAATATTGAGTTAAAACAAGTTTATTGACTGCTGCTTCTATACGCAAGAATCTTGCCAAAATGGAGAAAACTGCCGAACAATTTTAAGGACGGTGCAGTAAAACATCTCAAAGCTTCGACATTATTTAAAATCATTTAAAACGATTCCCAAAAAAATTAAAACGTTCTAGTCCCAGATAAGCTGAAAATATAAAAAGTATCCAAAAGACGTTGGAGTTTAGTCAAAGTTTAAAAAAAAATGAGGCGGTTTAATAAGTGCGAAGTAAATGTTTAACCCGCGTGTCGGTGTAAATAAATAGTGTACATAAATAAAAATGATTATTATCCGCGGACGGTATACGGTTACAGCGATATATAAATTAATGTAAACTTTGTTTCTAAAAAAATCCTAATTTGTTATTTTGTTAAGCTTGTTATATTGTGTTTTAGTTTAAAATAAATGAAAACATAATATTAAAGAAGAAAAAAATACTTTGAGCATTTGCAATATAAACAAATTTATCAAACATACTATAAAAGTAATTTCGAGTATGATGACCAAGAAAAATTCAGTAAGGAAATGTAAAAGTGTTTTGTCGTTTCCTTAAATAAATACTCTAACTCTAAACATTTCTATTAATATTTCATTCATAAAGTTAGTAACATTGTGTTTTATATGGGTAAACTTTGTTGTTCATATACCAGTTGCTTTCTCTAGAAACCGGAAGGCAAAGAGATTTACATACATAATTTATATGTTATAACCTTGAATCTTGAATATTATCTTTGATAATTAGTTTACAGAAAAGGATTAAAGATAAAATATGTTGAGGATTTTGAAAATTTACATAAATGATAAATGGTATAGATTTTGCAAAAACAGAACTACTCGTTAAACACATTATAATCTATTTCACACACAATAGATTAAAAATGATAAAATAATACACATCTCAGAGCAGTTTTGCAGCAGCAGCTGTTTAAAATTGAAAACAGTTAAATGACGTTTAAACTAGGATATTATAGCGAAAATTACTGTGTTGTGAGCATCTAATAATCATTTTGGGTTCCTAAACTGGTACTTTAAGACAATTAAACAATAATACTTTTTTTTAGATTATCGATTCAAAATTATCACCCATAAAATATAAGGCAAATGTTAAAGCATAAAACCTAATACTTTAAACCTCGGCGTAAATTACTCAACACAAACCGAAAGGAGTTAGATAATCAAGCTAAGACATTAAAAGGGTTTACGACCCAATTGTGAATACGTGCCGTGACAATGTTCTACCTTTTTAACGATATTGACATTTTCTTTAGAAGGAACTGAGCTGTATTTTATTAAGGTGAAAACTTTAACAAATAGCGTATTAATATTTATAACTCAACTTACATACATTTCTGTTTTCGTCAACAGAATTCGGTAGTCCTAACCACATTTATGCTAAGTTTATTTACAACTAGAACTTTAGAATAAAGTAAATAGACTGAAAATTACATTAACACAATTTAAAGTTTGTTTTTTACTGTACTGGCTTTTATTTTCATTAATTAGTCTTCCCAATTAATATGTATTTTATAAATCTAAGTACCAAATTCAATTCAGACTTGACATATACAAGGTGTCCCAAATGGAACAGATCACTATTGTGATCTCAAAAACGATAAGAGTTACCAATTGGTTAAATAGAAAATGTGCACTTTTTAATGCTTATTTACATTCGGGTTAGAACATTCAAAATTCCGAACAATTTGAAAGTTATGCCACAAAAACTGAAAATCGCAATTATAAAAAAATGTTTGATATAAAAGTTACATGATTTGATGAAGAAAACTTAAATATGATAACAAAATAAACTTTAAGATTGCGGTTTCTAAGATATTGGTAGGAACTTCTACCTTTTAAATGAGCGATATATTGGATTTTTACATCAATGAATAGCATTTTTTCTCTTGTCAACGATGTATTGCAATACACGTTTTCATTAAAATTTATTATAATTATTATTTTGAACACTGCGTAGATAGAAAAAATTATATAGGGGAGACTGGGGAGGTTTGATAAACTTAACACATGAAGTGAAAAATACAAGTAAGTATAAATTCTATAAATTCCCTAGATGGTGCCTTAAGTAGCCTATTAAGTTGCAATGAATTTTTGCTGGTTGAAATCTATTGATTCAGGGTATAATGAGAGATATTTATTTTTTTCATAAACTTGCATCTTGTATCATTCCTCCCATAGTAAAGGAGTTTTGATACAATGTGTGGGAGCCTTGATACGTGGCGAGAAAAGCAATTTGGGCTTTTAAAACTTTTCTAAGTATTTATTGGGATATTTTAGCATTAGGAACGTAAAAATATACAATTAACATTATTATGTTTATCAAAATTAATAAAAAACACCAGTCTTCTTTTGGATCTAGCAGTTCCAACCACAAAACTTGGTGGCGGTAACTTCCTAATGTCGTCTTCAGATACCATAGATTGATCCTCCACGTCAGGGAAAACAAAATGGTAGCCAGGCTTCTTCCGTCGCATAAAATTTATCAAATATTCTCCACCTTCCACTTTTTCTAAAATCTTTCCCACGTAGTGTCTTTCAGTTTTCTTAGTCATAAATCGTACTAACACATAATCATTTAGGTTTATCATACCTATAACAAAATCTTCTTCTTCTCTTTCCTTCTCAATTTGATCTTCTATGTCCGTTATTTTACTAGACGATGATGAGTAGAATGCGAGATTATCTGAATCAGACTCATCCTCTTTAGCCTTTTCTTTCTTCTGCTTCACAATCTCTTTCATATTGATAGTCCCAATTGATATTTCGTCTGTAGTAAGGTTTTTCTTGGCAGCAGTATTCTTCTGTTCTTATCTTTTTTGATGTTCCTTTTTTTATTTCTACCATATTAGGAGTATCTGTTAGGATTTTTGTCTTTGCAGGTTTCCTTCCTGTTTTTTGTCGTTTTCTTGGTGGAGCCTGAGGAAGAGCTCTTATTTCTTCAGGGGTTTTATAAGGGCGGGAAGGTCTAGGTTTTCTTATTTCTTCGGGGGTCTCAGGAATTGGTTCTGGTGTATGGTGTTCATCGTCCATCTGGTGTTTTTTCTCGGTGTAATGGATCAGGTCCATCTGTAACCTTTGCAGTAAGAAAGTCATGATCTGCAAAAAGGTGCGAATTGAAGGGGTGAATACCCGTTTTTAAAAATCCTTGTATTATGTTAGTTGAAGTAAGAACCCGTTGATATGCATTGCCAACAAGCTTTGCGATATCTTTTAAAGCGATAGTCTGACCAAAATTTTGCACGATGAAGTCATCGCAAGTTTCATTGTAATATGTTTTAAAGGGCTCGTAGACAGTCACATCCAAAGGTTGTAATTTATGACTTGTATGCGAGGGTATCGTTAATAAAACGATACCATTTTTTTTGCAGATATCTAGTCCTTTGGACGATATATGGCTACAATGATTATCTAGTATCAGTAGAACTTTCTTGTCAGGTGTACATTTTACAAGTTTTATGAAGTGCAACAGATACATTATAAAATTGTCTGCTGTCATCCATCCACTTGGGTTTGTCACAGCTTTGGAGCCTGGCGGTGCTCTAGTTGTCATGTAATGTTGTTCACGAACACGTGAAAATACAAACAACGGAGGAATTGAGTTTTTGGTTGCATTTATGGTACACAGGACTGTGACTGTTGTACCCCGTTCACCGGAAGTGACTTTAGATACCTGTTTTTGTCCTTTTTGGGAAATTATTTTACCAGGTTTGTGGACGGTCTAGACTCCAGTTTCATCACAATTGTAGATGAAATCTGGCTCAAACTCGTATCGACGTAATACTTCTGCAAGTAAATCATAAAATTCTCTCACTGTGTGTCTGTTAAAAGCTGTCCCACGTGAAAGGCTTGTTGGTTCTGGTGTTCGGAGTGACAGTTGCTTGTTTCGGGACATAAAGCCTCGAAATCAGTCATAGGAAGCTGTTTCATTCCTTTTCCAGTTGTGGGAAATTTTCTTTTCATTTTCTAAAGCGTACAAAAATGCAAATTTTCTTGTCTCTTTTGATGTAAGACCATAATTCATCCTGGCAGCTTTTAATAAATATTCTGGTAAACGTTTCTCTTTATCATCAGAAAAAATCTCAGAACCTGCATAGTTGGAGAACAATTTCATCTCATCGCCATGGTCCCTGTGCTTCACAACGTATCTTTGCAAAGTTATTTTATTGATACGGTATTTAGTAGCTGTAGGTCTTAGTTTAGACCCATCTAAAACTTCTTGAACAGCTGTCCTCATTCGTTCAAGAGACGCTGGTATCCTGTTACTTTTTTTCCACTTAAATGGCATCCTAAAATTAAAAGGCAAATTAATATTTTGATAAACACAGATCTGTGAGGAATGATACATGTATCATATCTCCCCACATTTAAATGTTTCAATCCTCCTTGTGCAGCTGATATTATAAAAATTTAAATTTCAGAAAATTTAACCTACAATATTTACATAAATTTTACGTCAAATTAGAGCTAAAAGTATGCACTATCCTATGTAAATTTGATAACCGGGATAACTGAGTTAAGTTGTCTTTAAAATGCTTTCACTTACCTTTCAAAAATTTACAAAATATTCACTGAAATTAGTCTTTCTGCCGTAAATTCTTAACTTCACAGTGAGACGAACACACACTAACATCACATGTCTTGCATACGCAATAGCATTACAGCGATGCCAAAACAGTTGCCTGCCAAACAGTTCTGGTGGCAAATTTACAGGTGTATCAACTCTCCCATAGTATCACACTTCCCCAGTCTCCCCTAGTAAATATTTTGAATGGTATTAAAGCAATAAAAAAAAATAGAATGAAGTTCCTATCCAGAATGAGAAGATTGACAATAGTTATCAGCAAATCAAAGTAAATCAAGGTAAGTTAAACAGTCAAGTAACCGAAATAATTAAAGAAGTTAAGAAAAACAGCTTTAATAATATAACCTATAAACATAGGACAGAAAAGTGTAGATACGAAGAATGACATTAAGAAATGTATTAAGCCTACTGATAAGAATATAACCGAAATACGACCGGTAAGTAGTGGTGGAATACTTATAGAATGTAAATTATGTGTGTAAACTAAAGGAAAAGCGGAAACCAAACAATTGCCAAAGAAGAAGTTGCCAAGAATAAAAATAGTTGGATTGTCTGAGAATTTGTCGCCGGAATTAATCGAGAAAGAAATCAAAATGCAGAACAGCCTTCTAAATTCCGAAAAATTGTTTAAAAAGTCGTACACACAAATGAAGTAGCAATCAGAAAAGATATATTGCTTATGCGGAAGTAAATGTTTACGCGTATCGAGCTATTATGCAAGAAGAAGAGATAAACGTAGGTTATGATAGATGCATACAGTCCCGCGCCGTACATAAGGGCAAAGTCGTGTGGCGCTAAAAAATCTCAAAACTCAAAAGTAAAAAAAAAAAAATAAAACAACAAATAACATTGTCAAAATAAAATTTATACTGATAAATAAACCAGTAAGGAATTGCTAGCTTTTACATTGTTTTATATTTTTTTGCTGCATCGGTCGCGATTTCATTTGTTGCCTGATGCCCGATTGATAATTAACTTAGCGAAGTGAAAAGATGCACGAGGTCAAAGATATCTGTTTTTGAAACTTTAGTTGTAATTTTACAGATTTTATAGTGATGTGTTTTGTGTTGTGAATTAAATTGAGTTCATCTAAAATTTATTTTTTATTTTAGATTTATTAAAACATTAAAAGCCAAAAACTTTCATCTCAAAAATTCTTTTATATTTGATTATATAAACATCATTGTGAATTGAAGTAAATTCAAACAGAATAATTGATAAGCACTAATATTACTATTTATAAAAATTTATAAATTTTGAAATAACTTGAAATAAATAATGTTAAGAAAATACTTTCGAGTTTAAGTTTGAGACGTCGAAACATTTCCATTTTTCATGAATAATTTGTCAATTTGTTTACTTACGTATTAATTTCTTTACAGTATACAAGATGTCAGAAAAAAGAAGAAATTATCCGGACACCAAATTTGATGAATAAAAGAAAAAGAGAAAGAACTGGAAAACCATGTCAAAATTACCCATTTTTTTTAAAACCCAATTTTACTTTGCCAAATAATAATAACAACAATAATACAGCCGAATCCCAATATTCTGAACCTGTACTTAAAGCCAGTATCAGCATAAGACAAGAAACTGATCTTCTAGAAAGCAATCCATCAACATCTTCAAGTTCCGCTGATAATGAGAAATCAACACCTTCAAAAATTAACAGAACGAAAAATATGAGTCAACTTTCAAAAGATGCTGCACTATGGCCAAAGAAATTACGTCCTATTCAAGAATTAGTAAAACGCGGCCTTGCTCATTATTAAAACAAAAAGGATATTTATAAGAGAGATAGTTCGGAGTAGGAGCGTTAGTTTTCCAATAGTTACTTCTTTAGAATCATACCAAACAAAGAAAAGATGGAGCGTTTTTGGTTGTTCTATTCTGAAACAAAAAATTCACTTTACTGCTTCTGTTGCAAAATTTTTAATGACAGCGATTTGAAATCTGTTCGCCTTAGTGATGAATCTGGTTACAATGACTGGCAGCATTTAATTGAGCATTTAAACATTCATGAAAAGAGCAAGTTACATATCGAAAATGTTCTAAAATTGCTAGACCTTTCTAACCGTTTTAATAAAAATGAAATAATAATTGGACATTAACCATCCTGTCTGGTGTCAAGCTGTGCTGTATTCAAACGCAAAATGGAAATAGAAAGAACAAAGATTTATTTTTTTAGAATGAGTAAACATAGTGCGAACATTTTATATTTGAATACACAAAGCATGCTAAAACATTTCCAAAAACTAAAAAGATTAATTCAATAATGAAACCAAATTTGTTATTATTTCTTATGAGGGCATACAAAACTGCTAAAAAAATTTTTCAGAATTTGCATTAATTGACTTATCAATATATTACCAGTGTACAAACAAATATTCGAATCAGTTGTTAAAGAACAAATACAGTGCTTTCTGGAACAAAATAATATAATCAGTAAAAATCAATCTGGTTTTTGAAGTAAACTCTCATGTGAAACAGCATTAAATCTTGTTTTGACAAAATGGAAATCTGAAATTGACTTGGGTAATGGTGTAGTAGCAGTATTCTTAGACTATAAAGAGCACTTGAAACTATTGACAGAAAAAGACTTATAAATAAACTTTGTCAATATCGAATAAGAAGCACTAAACTTAAATGGTTTAAAATTTACTTAAAATCTCCTACTAAGACCACTACGTACCAAAATAATGAATCTTTACCAATTCAGAATAATTTAGGTGTGCCTCAAGGTTCAGTCTTAAGACCATTGTTCTTTTTAATCTATATTACTGATTTAGATCTTCATCTTAAGTGCTGTAATATTAATTTGTTTGCAGATGATACCCTAGTATTAATTACTGATAAAAATGTACATTTGGCTATTATGAAACTAAACTCATAAATAGAAATTATTGCAAATTGGTTACAATCAAACAAATTAAAATTGATTGTGTTGAAAAGTAAGACAATGGTAATATCCAACAATGTGAAAACATAATAATAAAAATTGAAAATATAGAATTAGAACAGGTTGAACAAATTAAATATTTGGGAGTAGTTATAGATTAGAATCTAAATTTCAGAAGTCATGTGAAGTATATAATAAAAAAACAGCAAATAAGATTACCTTATTAGGAAGAACATCTAATAAATTCAGGATTAACGCCCGAATTTATATTTATAAAACAGTTATCGCACCATATTTTTATTTTTGTAGCAGTGTATTTTTAATGTGTTACAAAGTAGATTTAAAGATTACATTGTTGCAAATCAACCAAAATCACAATAATGTTTGATTGTTTACAACAGTTAAGTGTGAAACAGCGGATCTATTTCATTTTCAGTTCATTAATGTTGGTTTACAAAATAATTATTGATTTGCATCTAAAATATATGTCACAATTAGTGATACGTAACTATGATATATATTCACATAACACGAGAAGCCGATGTGACTTCAGATTACTAAAATTCTCAAAATCAAAGTCGCAAAATTCCTTTTATACATAGGTTTAAAATTATATAATGACTTACTACATGAAATTAAACACGAGAAAACTAGTTATAACTGTTAAAGGGGTTTGAAGGGATTATGTTAAGAATAATTTTTAAGAAAAAATAGTATTAATAGAAATAGGTTTATGATTTATATTAAATTAGTATATTTTTACAAAATTAATAATTCTTACTTATTTACATTTAATGTATGTACAAAACATATTTTTTTGATAGTAGAAAAACTAGCATTAATAAATTATAAACAATTTCAAATAGGTAGTACTACGTAATAATTAACATCAGTATTTAACATTCATCAAATAAATAATAAAACTTAATTGTTTTAACACTTGAGATAAATAATAATTTAATTGTGACAGTTATTAATCTCCATCATTTGTTTTTGTGCCTCTGTGATTTGGTTTAAAATTAAAATTAATAAATTTTAATTAAATTGTTTGTTGCAATACATTGTTAAAAAAATGCTATTTTAAAATAAGGAAATCAATATCTTGAAAAACGCCATCTTGAATTTTATTTTGACATATTTAAGTTTCCTTCATCAAATCATGTAGCTTTTATATAGCACCGAATACCGACCACTTATATACCGAAAAGTCAATAACGTGTAAAAGATTGATTTTAAATCATTATAAATAAAAATTAGACATTTAACTCAGTTATTATCAATGTTTAATTCCTAGAAATGCAAAATATGTATCGATAAAACTATTTATTCACACAAAATTATCTATTTTGAAAATGCAATTCAATAATTGTCTAAAGTCCCCGTTTTCCGTCCATGTTAATGTTTTTTTCCTAATACCGTCCATTAGGGCGCCGCTATCCGACCTATTCATTTACATTGTATTTTCGGGTCGTAATTATTGAATTGCGAGAGAAGAAACAGTACAAAAACAATTTTTATTGTCAAATAAATAGTACATTCTACATAAAATATAGAGTAAGAACTAACTTAAAAAAATTAATTGCTCAATGTTTCTTCAGATCGTCAATTTCTGGAATGTTGTAAACACCTCTTTTAGTTACCGGTGTAGGTATTTTAATCTTACATATAACGTCAGCAAAAACGTAATCTAGAATGTCATCTTTATTTGGCCATTTCCAGAAATTTCCACTTTCAGCCATAGTTTTCACTTTCAAACCATCAGAACATTGCTCCAAGACTCTGCCAGGAAAATATTGGTGATCGTATCTGACTATAACAAAATCATCTTTAGAATACTCTCTCATGTTTTCTTTATTATTATCGTAATTATTGTCTTTATTATTATTTTGATTAACATCTTTATTATTAGCTTCCGTAATATGTTTGTTCCTGTTAATGTCTGGTTTTTTGTTTACGACTTTACTTGTTCTTTTTACTAGTTTGTTTTTTTCTTTCCTTATTCGAATACGTTCACGTTTTTCAGTATCTTTTTTCTCTGTTTCCTTTTTAACTCTTCGTTGATGTTCGATAAATTCATCACTTGTTGCTACTGTAGGGTAGATCTTTGATTTTTTATTTGTGCCTTCTGTTTTATCATTTTTTGTTTTTACAGTTGATTCTGGCCAATAGAAAGCATTTTTAAAAGGGGTTGGAAAAGTGTTTTTATTCTCTGCTGAACTAGTAAGCATTTCTTTGTGTGGAGTGGTTTGTTGGTCTATCCTTCCACCAGAATAGGCTGAAACTGAGGCGTTATTTTTTGATGGATTGTTATAAAGGGTTCTGCCTTCTATCTGTGCAATTTCATCCTGATATATTATTGGATTTCTGCTTTCTGAAATTTGAATCTCTATATTCTCGCATACTGTATCCGGAGTTGTTAAGGAATGGGGTAGTAGTGAAGTCATATTTTTTGGTAATGATGTGGAAAGAAAGCCGTTTTTTGGTGGACTGTTAGAACTAGTTCTGATTTCTTTTTCTTTAATTTGATATTCACGTGTTAATCGGTTTATATCGTCTGAAAAGTTATCCCTTGTTTCTTCGCATACATTGTCCGGAACTGATGATGGTGTAGGTATTGGTGAAATAGGCTTTTCAGAACATGAAGGAACTAAAATAACTACGCCATCTGCGTCTACTGTGGCTTCTATTGTGGAATTAAACCAAAAATGTTCGTTAAATGGGATATCACAAATAGTCTGACTGGTATCATTGCTAGGTAAGTTGTTCTCTAAAGTGGTATCATGGGTGACGTTTTGTGGATCAAGACTCTTCCAGAAGTCATACAGTGCAACATATTTTTTTTCCAATTAAGACGCTGAGGCAACAACTCTAAAGCTGTTAACAATTTCTTGATTTAAACGTATTTCCAATTCATGCAGTAACTCTAAATTAGACAATTTAGAGACTTTTGTTTTTGTTACTTGAGTCATATTATCATTAGAATCCTTCTGTTCCATAGGTTTTAGTAATTTTGTAAAATCAATATTGTTCTCGTTGAAGGGAAAGAGTCCACGTACGAAAAGCATTTTTTTTGTCGATTGGGAAATCGTGGCTTTGAAAGTGTTGTCTAGCAATTTTGCAAACTCTGCCCGTTGAAGTTTTTTTCCGTTATTCTCCATACGCCACTGTCGAACATCTTTACGCCAACAGTTTTTAATGGGATAAAAAATACCAACGTCTAATGGTTGTAAACGGTGAGTAGCGTTAGGATAAAGTGCTATTAAAATAATGGCTTTTTCTTTACAAAATTCACTAATCGACAGATTTATGTGAGAGGAATGCCCATCTAAGAATAATATAACTGGCAATGGAATATTATTCATTTCTACCCAGGGAAAAAACACATTTGCGACATATTCATAGAAGGTTTCACTTGTCATCCAACCAGATTCAGAGTGTCCAACGCCCCATTGCTTTGGCATTTGCATTATTATAGCTGACGGAACATACCTTTTGTAAGGATAGAGAACTAGAGGTGGAGGTATAGATCCATCGCCTCCTACAGTAAGCAAGACTGTTAAGCATTCTTTCTCGTCATTTGCGATTCGATTGTACACTTTTTTAGAACCTTTTCTGACCAGTACTTGCTTTTCTTGAGGAGACAAGTAAAAACCACTTTCATCGCAGTTAAAAATTCTGCTAGGATCTTCAAGAACGAGTAACAAATCATTTTTGAACATGTAATCTCGAACCTGTGAAAACCAATGTCTTATATTTTCTTCCGTAACAGCTGCTCTACAAGAAGATAAAGATTGTGGAACTCGTTTTGATATTTCTGGATGACGAGCAAGAAAACCATTGTACCATTTTTTACCAGGTATATTATTTTTAAATGTATTTTCACGTTTTAAGTTTTGAATTAATTTTGAGACAGAGTCGACAAGTTGAGATCTTGTTACAGGAAAACCCAAGTTGCCCATTTCTATTATCCATTTTATAAATAAGTTTTCTTCTGAGTTTGTTAAAACTGTTGGACCACCAACGTTGCCTGGATTTTTATACCTATCTTTCATAGTGTCTATCAAAGTACTTTTTGGTACATTGTATGTTTTGGAGGCTTGTCGAATACTTAATCCGTTAGAATTAATATCTTCTATAGCTTTTGTTATATTTTCTGGAGGATATTTCATTCGTTTTTTATTCATCTTTATGTAATTATTTAACTGAAAAGAAAAGATAACACTTTGTAAGTTATTATCCGTCTCGTTGCTTTTATGTAGTATTTTCAATATCAAACTAACTTTTTTTTAATCTATTTACGAAAAAAGACTACAGGAAAGAAGTACCCACAGAGGGTTCATACATATATAATCTTTTTTATGCTTAACTAATCACATTTAAAAAAAAAGTTAGCCTTTCAAAAGTTGATTTTTAAATTAATAGTTCAATAAAATCTAATATATAACATGAATATTCTAGAAACGGGTCATATATAGAGTAGGTCGGATATACGTTTTTGAACAGAACCAAGTGTATAGTACATTCAACTTGAACTAGAACGTATAAGATTAGCAAACATTATATTTTAACATCATTAGAACTAAAGAAGTGAATTCCCGTTACCGTCCGGTAGGACGGTATTGGGAATTTGCTTAGTTTTAATATAACTTTATTCCGTCCACTTTAATTTTGACAATAAAACCCTAGTATACAATATTAATCACAAATTCAACTGTAATTTTTAATAAATTAAATGTACACTTTTATGATAAAAACGTTAATACATACCTGTTAAATGTATGTTAAATAAATAACACAATGTCAATATTTATTGCTGTTGAGAATTTTAAACACTCTTAGAGCTAGAAAACGTATGATGCGATAGAAACGAACTGAATTGTACAGACGTAAATGACCGTTAGTGATGCATTCTATGACAAAAGGGTAGGTGGGGATATTGGTTGTGATAAACTGTCATGAGATGTTCAAATTGGAGACAATACGAAGAAATATAATAAGTTTTCTGCAATGGACGGAATCAGGATAGCAGACGGATTTCGGTGCTATTGCGTTAATTTTGTTTTCATATCATTTATAATTTTGGAGTAATTTGACACAACATTGCTTATTTAACCGACTTCGTAGCTGCTATAGTTTCCAAGATCACAATGACGACCTATTCAATATTCGATATCCTATAAGGAAAGTATAGCGATCGCAAATTTTTTTGCAGAGTTTTACGTTTTAAGGTCTCCTGAATCAGAAAAAATGTATTTTTGACAAACAAATTTTGGGTGTCTGTGTGTTGTGTGCCTGTGTGAGTCTGTGTGTGCGTAACGATGTCCCACGATAACTCTCGAACCAAAAGTCTTAGTAACTTGAAATTTGGTATGATAAAGAAAGAAAGAAGTGGGTTTATTCGTCATTTTAAAAAGTTTTTCTTATATAATTTTATAAATTATTTGAATTATTTTTACAGCTTCTTATATAGACAATTTTTGTAACACTACCAACCTACAACAATGTTGATGCTCAACTCATAGATCACGTGAGAAATGGGTTTTAATGAAGGCCCTGTATATTGCAATAATTCAAAATATAAATACAATAAAAACTTTTCTAATATATATTTTTAGGACTACAATTAGTTAACTGTTCACAATGTAGAAGTAATGTTTTCTATTCATATGTATTGTTTTTGTGTTTTCGACTACTTCTTTAATCTCTTGGTGTGCCTAATGCATACATATCCTGTTTTCACTAAGGTATAAGTCTGTAAACAAGAAATATCTTAAGATAATAGTAGGCTTTTCAAGAAATACATTTTAAAATTGTTATGGTCAAAAAGACCTGTTTACAGAAAATTTAAAAAAATATTTTAAAAACTACCAGCCTGTTTAAAAAGACGACTTAATCTGCATTGAATTCAAACTAAAATAAATATTTGAGGTAAAATTCTACTTTATCGTTTTATATGTTCGTAATAGAAAGATAATTTGTAATGACGTTCATGTCTAAATTAGAGCTTTTAGAGGTACGTTAATGCTTTTTGAAGATAGAAAATATCAAGCTAATAAAACTAAAGCGTAGTGAAAAAACTGTGTCAAAATTTCAAAATGTCTCCACTTGAAATACTTGAAAAAAATTTCTATTTTAACTGTAGTGGTTATAACTAATTTTGACTTATTTACGTTATAACTGTATTCAAGGTTAACAAAAAATTAATCGGTTGGTTAAAACGAATCAGTTACCAATACAGGTTAAAATGAACTGGTTAACCATTAATGACTCACTTTGTTAGTTGGTTAATTTAGCTTTAATTCATTAACCGGTTACCGAAGATCAAAATGACACTCCTAATTAATACATTATGAACAAAAGCAAGCTTATAGTACCATCCGTACTTTTGTACATAACATTTAACTGTTCATTATGCATAGGCTCTAAATTTTGTTGACTCGATAGAGTTACCATTAGCCATAGTTTGTAAAACAATTTAAATTTTGAGATAAGATGTTTATTCACCCCAGTTATATTTGCACTGCATGTTTAGTTGCCAAAAAATCTTCTCGCGATTTTCTATTATTTGAATTTGTACTACTTTAACAGTAATTAACGCAAGCTTTTTTTGACTTTTTTTGTATATATTTTTTTGTTTTTTATTTTGTTTTTCTGCCTTTAAGCAGACTATTTTTAAAATTGTATAAAATGATTTGATAAATGAAAAACACATACCATAAATTTGATCCAGCAATGCTGTTGAAAGACTAAATCTATAGACTTCTTGTCGTTCTTGTTTATTGTTAATTAGTTCTTAATTCATTTCAGATGTCTTTGCAAAACATATTCTGCACGCTAGTCAATACTTGTGTTAACTCTTCATCAATCATTGTCAGAAACATTTTGTGCTTTCGAAAACAGTGGTATCTTCAGAAATAATTATTTGAGTTGCTTGAACTGTAGATATTTGGTCTTCTAAACCTGAAACAAGTTCTCTTCTTGCAAATTCTCGTATTTACGTTCGTTTTAACTTAACATTTTTTTTAAGTTTTGATTGGGCCTTGAGATATACGCTATTATTTCGAAATCTTAAGTAATTTTCGTATCAGTTAATTTATGATTTTACGTTGTTAAGCACATTTGTTTATTGCACTTGTAGTTAGTTTGCATTTTTTCCTTTTTGATAATAAATTCAGATTGCATTATGATTCATGATTCTTTAAGTGGTTTGTATTTACTTTCCAAGATAGAAGTAATCCGATATTGGTGTATAGTCTGTTGGTTTTAATGCTATTAAATTTTATCAGTTGTTAAATTTGCGTTTTTGGCGAGAAACGATGTCCAAGCACCCATGAAACTATGTCATGTTTTTTTTGCATCTCTGTTTGTTGCATTTAGAGTATATTGTTACCGCGAGGGGTCGTTTGATCACAATCGCGTTCGCGCACAACACGGCACTCGCGTCGACAACTTAACCGTAATAGTCAAAATAAGAAAAAGGAGGGATTATAACCGATTTATTACTTCCACTTAACTCTAACAATGAATAAAAGCGACAAAAGAAACTACTACTATAACGGATGAATAACTTAAACTTAAATATAGGTACTTAGGTTGTTGTAACTTCAGCTAAATTAATAATTAAATGTTTATAAGTTCTACTACACGCACTACCACTAGCACTACTACGAGAAGCGGAGGCGCACGGGCCGGTAGCGTCAACTGTAGCGACGAAGTGCGAACGTAGTAATGCCTTTAGTTAGCCGGACCCCAGTCTCAGGTGCCCATTAAGCAAAGTTAGCTCAAGTGAAGTTTGGGTGTTCGGGGTTCTTCTTTTAAACCCTTTCCGGGTCGTAAACCTACCCCCAGTTTGCGCAGTGGGGTTGGTAGTGGGGGGTCGAGGTAACAATATTGTTACCGGGGAGGTGGCCGGTTTTTACGATGGTCCGCGCGACACTAAGTCCACACAATAGTTACACTGTGACGCGCACGGTCCACACAATAACACAGTAAAATAAAAAAAGATAAACAAACGTATATTTTAACTAAACTAACTATCCTAATTTTATACAGGCTAACTGATATATATATATACAAGAAAAAGTAGCAAAAACAATAGTAAAATTACTGACTAAGGCTAAAAGCAATAATAACGTTGTAGTGTGCGTGCGAAAGGCTTCCGTGCAAGCTAGCCGGATCCCCAGTCTCAGGGACCCATTAAGTGAGGGTGACTTTTACAGCTAAGCTTCCAGACAGAAGTGACGTTTGGTTGCCGGGTGCCTCGTATTTATTTGGTTTGCCGGCCGCTAATCCTCTAATCCGCTGTCGGCACAGGCTCCGCCTCCTGGCTGCGCAAGGCCGCGGTGACAGTTCCCCCCTGTTCAGAAGGGTTGGCGGCCGGTGCTGTTTGTTGTCGTCCGGGAAGCCGTTGTTTGCGCCGTGAGCGTGGAGGGATTCTTCGAAGTAGCGGGTGGTCTTCTCCTGGGGCCGCTGGGACGTTTTCATTTCGTCTTCCTGGCGCTGGCCGGAGGTCGTGCACGTGCACTTTAGCCAGTTCCCCGTCTCGCCTCCGAATCCAGTAGGCATTGGTGCCTGCCGTTGCTGCGATCACGTGTGGTCCCGTCCATTTCGCGTGAAAATCGCCTGCGGTTTGTAGCCTGGAGCGTTCTAGCACGAGTTGACCGTCTTGATACTGAACTCGAGCGGGTCCAAAATTGGCATAACGTGCCCGAAATCGGTGCTGATTTCGGTGTACCATACGAATCCGCTCCTCTCGCGGTTCGCCTTGATTACTTGCTTGGGGTTGTGTCTTGTTTCGCCACTCTCCTGGTCGTGGTAACTCGTAACCAAGAAGAGCGTGGCTTGGTGTTGTGCCAGTGGCGGCGTTCCTTCGCGTCCGGAGGGTAAATAGTATTATCGGCAACACCCGATCCCAAAGGTCAGGGGATCTTCCTTCCAAGTGTATCCGTAGTCCCTTCTTGATTTCTTGATTTCATCTTTCCACAGGGTTTGCTTGCGGGTGCGCGACGGGCGTGGTCCAGTGCATGCAACCCCAATGAATTAACGCGGCGTCCCATTCTGCCGACGTAAATTGCGGTCCGTTGTCGCTAATAATTGCTTTTGGAAATCCGTATCTTGCAAACACTTCGTTTCTAGCTTTTCTGGTACAGTTGCAGTAGGTGTGGTGATTAAAGGAAAGCCTTTCACCCACATACTGAAAAGGTCGGTTACTACCAGAAGTTGTCGGAAGTTCGTGTCTCTGGTAGGCGTGTAGGGCCCCATAAGGTCGATTGAAATAACTTTCCATGGCCTGGTAGGTTTTCGGGGCCGGACCGTCGCATCTTGTATTAGGCCTCGTTTTGCCGTTGCGCAGACCCAGCACGTCCGGACGTATTCTTTGACATCAACATCCAGCCTTGGCCAGTAGTATTGTTTGCTGATGGCTTTGGTGGTCTCTTCGGCTCCGGGGTGCCTTGCGGTTGGCGAATCATGATACGCTCGCATGACCTCTTCTTGTACGTCGGTCGGAACTACCAGTAGGTTGCCTCGGTTGCTTTGGCGGTACAGGTGGCCGTTGTGGACCGTGTATTCCTTAAGCAGGCGTCGTTGTCCTGGAGTTCTTGCCCCTTCTTGTTGAATTTCTTCCCAAGTCTGTAGTAAATTGATAGCGTGGTTGTTAGCCTGTTGGCGTTCCGTGACGTGTCGAACTAGTTCGGCCATTTCGATATGTGCAATGGTGGGCTGTAGTGTTGGCGTTTGCGTGATGTTTTGCTCAGGTGGTAGAAAGCGTTCAGCGTCTAAGTGTTCGTTGTGAACAGGTACTGGCGCAGGATGTCGCGATAGGTGATCCGGTAACTCGTTGGAGGCTCCCGGGCAATGTTCCACCTTAAACGAATATTCTTGCAGCATCAAAGCCCAGCGGGTCAGCTTACTCTTCTCGTCCTTAATTCGATCGAGCCATGTCAAAGCTCTGCTGTCGGTGCGGAGCGTGAAGAGCTTATCTTCTAAATACGGACGGTATTTCTTAATGGCCCATGTGACGGCGAGACATTCTTGTTCGTTCACATGGTACCGACTTTGAGCCTCGTTTAGCTTCGCACTGGCATAACTAATAATGTGTCGTTGACCCGGTTCCGGTTCCTGGTACAGCACGGCGGCGATGCCTCTACCACTGGCGTCGGTTTGGAGCACAAACGGCAACTCAAAATTTGGCCGATGAAGTTTTAATGGCTGACTGATCGCGGTCTTTAGGCGTTCGAAGGCGTCTTGAGCCTCCCTAGTCCATACAAATCGTCTATTTGTCTTTAACATATCGTTTAAGGGCGCCTGCATCTGGGCACAATTAGGGACGTAATCTCGAACCCAATTACTTAGCCCCAAAAAGCTTCTCAGTTGTTTGCGAGTTTTGGGCTGTTCGGCCGCTTGCAGGGCTTCGATGTGTTCAGGTCGAGGTTCGTTACCATCGGCGGTTATGGTGTGTCCCAAGTACGTTAACCTGGTCAGCCCGAAGTGGCATTTGTCCAGCGACAGACGTAGTTGGTGGTTTTGTAGACGCTCCATGACTAGCTGTAAGTGATGTAAGTGATCTTCCCAACTGTTGCTATAGACTATGATGTCGTCTAAATACACCAAAACAAAGTTTCTAAGGTAGCCGGGAAACACTTCCTGCGTCATCAGTTTTTGGAACGTAGACGGGGCGTTTTTTAGGCCAAAAGGCATGACGCGGAATTGGTAAGCAGCCCCATCTGGGGTGGCAAACGCGGTGAGTTTCTTGGAGTCTTCGTCCATGGGGACTTGCCAATAGCCGGATTTCAGGTCCAACGTCGAAAAGATCTTTGCTTGACCGAGATCGCGTAAAGTTTCGTGGATCACCGGCAAGGTCGAACTTTCATCTTTTGTGACAGAGTTAAGGCGTCGGTAGTCGACGCAAAAACGTGGTCGTCCATCCTTTTTGGTCACCACGACGATGGGTGAGCTGTAGTCGGACGTGCTTGGCTCGATAATGTGGTCGGCTAGCATACTCTCGACTTCACGAGCAATCAGACTTTTCTTGGCTGGTGAGTAGCGATATGGTGGCAGCCTAAATGGTACGTTTTCTCGAAGTCGGATGGTGTGTGTAGTGGATAAGGTGGTGGTGGGCGAGAGTTGTCCTAAGGTCCCGTGGAAGTCGTTTAAGATATTTTTCAATCGGTGTAATAGTTCCTCCGGGAACCCGTGATTAAGGTTTTCGTAGTCGGGAGGTTGTGATGTAACCGCCGCCGAAGGTTTTGCCCAGTGGATGGTCTGTCTTGTTCGTTCTCCCAGGTGGATACATCCGCGGCCGTAGTCCATGACAGCTTTTCGCGTTTTTAACCATTGTTGGCCAAAGATGACAGGTGCCACTAGGTCAGGTGCTGCTAACACTTCGTCCTTATACGGTTGTCTTCCCAGGTAGTAGGTAATAGTAGCCCTACCGGTGATGTTCAGTTTCATCGTTGGATCGGCGAGGTTGGCGTGGGTAATAGGATGTCGTTCAAGTTGATCCATTAGATCGGCTCGTATGAAATTATGCGTTGAGCCCGAGTCTAAGAGGGCTGCGTACGTCTGTCCACCAAATCGAATGTTTATCTTTGGCAGACCGTCTTCCGTGTGGTTGGCTTGAACGACGGTGATTTGCGTTTTTACGGCCGGGGCTCGGCTCCGGCCGCCGGGGCGTTTCCCGGAACAGGTGCGTGACGTGCTTCTAGTATTGGACAGTCTCGGTGGAAATGGCGTTCGGGACAATAACGGCACTGTGGTAGCGTTGAGCCTTGGGTCGACGGTGGTTGTGGCGAGCTGCTAGCTGCGTTGTATTGTCGGTTGCTCAGACTCAATAGCGATTTCACCTTTGGCTCGAGTTCGTCTAGGTATATCGAGAATTCCATCATGGAGGTTGGTTCGCGGTCCATGATAAACGGTCTAAAGCGTGGATGTACCAAATCCTTAATTAAGGAAAAGCAGTCTTGAATCGGGATCTTCAATCGCTTCGCCAGTCGTTGCTTCCTGTTCAAGAATTCGGAGTTACTTTCGGATTTTTGCTCCTTCGTATAAAATTCAGCTTGCATTTTTGCGCGTATCGTGGCATTGTCGTATTTTTGTATGACAAGCTGTCGCATTTCCTTGTAGGTGGGTTCAAAAACGGAATAGTTTTTCCACCATGATGCAGCCCCGTCGCGAAGCTGTTCGGCTGTGGTTTTTGGCTGTTGCTCGGGATTGATGTTCCGTTCTTCAAAGTGAGTTTGTAAGGCTTTGAAAAATTCTTCTGGGTCTTCCAGTGCATCGCCCGAAAAGGTTGGTAGTTGGTCGGTGGTGGTAGTGTGCTTGGTTAGCAGGTCTGCTAAGTTCTTCATTAGGTCTTGATCGGATGATTGCGTGTTGCTGGGTTCTCCGGCTGTTTGGACGGAAGCGGTGGCTCGAGTGGTAGGCATGATTGGAATGTCAAAAGTAGATCCGTAGAAGAGACGTTTCTTCTGGAATGCCACACGTTAGTTGGGCGCCAATTGTTACCGGGGAGGTGGCCGGTTTTTACGATGGTCCGCGCGACACTAAGTCCACACAATAGTTACACTGTGACGCGCACGGTCCACACAATAACACAGTAAAATAAAAAAAGATAAACAAACGTATATTTTAACTAAACTAACTATCCTAATTTTATACAGGCTAACTGATATATATATATACAAGAAAAAGTAGCAAAAACAATAGTAAAATTACTGACTAAGGCTAAAAGCAATAATAACGTTGTAGTGTGCGTGCGAAAGGCTTCCGTGCAAGCTAGCCGGATCCCCAGTCTCAGGGACCCATTAAGTGAGGGTGACTTTTACAGCTAAGCTTCCAGACAGAAGTGACGTTTGGTTGCCGGGTGCCTCGTATTTATTTGGTTTGCCGGCCGCTAATCCTCTAATCCGCTGTCGGCACAGGCTCCGCCTCCTGGCTGCGCAAGGCCGCGGTGACAATATAGAATTTCTATAATCGGTTCGTGCAACGTTTATAAAAGAAAATAATTTTAGCTAATTAGTTAGTAGGATTTGATTGATCTCAAAAAGCATAGACATTAGTATGGAGCGATTCTATAAGGAAAAAAAAAATTTTTTATTTGTCCTGGGGGTGGAAAATGTGCCTTTTGCTTTATCACTGAGACGTGTAAAATTTGAGTTTGATCAAATAATATCTTGAGGTTCCTCTCCACTTGAATTCATGGTAGATAGTTCTATAATAGTGTATAATAAAAAAAAATCCTAGAAATCACAAATCTCATATTTAATGAATTTGGTACCTTTGAATTTATGGTAGATAATGGTAAGTATGATGGCTAGAAAAATTGTTAGCAATCACAAATCTTTATTTAAAAACTTTGGCACATTTTTGTACAGAGTAGTGATTACTTCAACACATTAATGAATTGTTTTTTGGTTTCAAACTTTGGTAACTCACTTCGAGATGTAAGTTTAGCACAAATTAGTCCGTCTCTTGCTTCGTTGCCACATACTGAAGAAGAAGCTTCCGTTACCAGCTTTATGCATTGTTCAACCGCCTGAGTGTGGCGGACAACTTTGCGCAATTTTCTAGCATCTTTCCAATTGCATCAGAGAATCCTTTAGGATCATTTGTCTTTCCATCTAGGTGTTGCATTAAATGGCGGAGAGGTAACTCATTAGTGTGTAATAAACTTTTCTAGTTGTCGGATAACACCATTTTTCAAACCTGTATTTATGACAGTACCATCGCATCCAACTGCTTGCAATTCATCCACATTGCAATTCGCATGAAAATTCTTTAAGAATGTCGTGATACTTATTGCGATATTTGTAGCACTTTCAGATGTTGGTGTGATATGGCCAAGGTATTTACAGTTAGGCTCTGAAATTAACACAATATGTTCTTCTGTGACAGTTTTCTTGTAATATTTCGTGCCTATTTTTTCTTGCTGAATTGTCTTGTCTTTCCTACCGTCAAAATAAAATCCTTTAACTGCTGATGATTTTTTCTTGATTGCTCTCGGAGTTTTCTCCGTCTTTTCTTCCATTCTCTCCTTATTTTACTTCTATCCACTATTTTTGACGGATTTTTCTTTGATATAACTTGAAAATCCTGGAGAACGGCGCTTACTAGTATTGAGGCTGATCGATCCGATATCCCTGTTCGATAGCACGCTTGGGCTACATTGCGTAATTTAATTCGTTTTCCAAAACCCGAAGAAAATAGTGTTTGAGATGATGTTGACGGTTCTGAAATTTCTGAAGTAGCAGGCTCTTCTACATAAGTTGTAATACTTGAGATTACAGGTGTAAATGTTTCTTTAAGTGTCTTTGTTGTAATGCCCGGAAACTTAGATGCTAATAATCGAAATACTTCTTTAGCTTTCCTTGCAAAACTTTTTTGGAGAATTTGGTTGGTTTTCTTATCAATATTACCAATTGCCATCTTACGAGCTGTTCGTTGGTCCACTAAAAAATCTCTTTCTCGTTTAGGCAATTTAATTTTGCACTGACAATTACAGAAGTTTTTACATTTGCAGACGGATATATCAAATGGCGTTTTATCACTGAGCTCTCTGAATGTTACCATTTTTTTAGATGTCTTTTTGTTATTCTTTATAGCGTTATATTTTTCATTAATGTTCGGTATCAAGCTCAAAATTTTTTGATCAGAAATTATTAGAATTGATGCTTTTTGCCATATATTTTTCAAATCCGCCAGTACAGCACTAGAAATGTCACTCACACTTGGATCTTTTCCATTCGCGTTCTCTTTTAAGAATAACCTACACCACAAATAATAACTCATAACATCTGAGTTTGCAGGAAGTACATTTCCATCAAATTCCTTGGATAAACCGAACACTTCACAAAACGATTCTTTACGTGTTTTCGGCATTTATATATTACGAAAAACGTTCTGGCAACCGCAAAAGTGAACTAAACAGACACTGAAATATGCGAGTGACTTGAGCCGAAACGTTGTATTATTAGGACATGCGCATGCAGCAGTGGCGTACCCAGACTGTTGTGTTGGGGGGGGATTAACAGTAATCAAAGTATGAATACAGTAAGAGAGGAGGGGGTTAGCCATTCACTTAGGAGGTACTATGTTTTTTCTTTTAAAAATTTTTGTAAACTTAAATACTTCAGAAGTCATCTTGATGCGCCGTGACACCTAAAACAAAATTTACAAAATTGAAAACTCGTATTTGGGTAGACAAAAATATCATTTGGTATTTTAATAATATTTATAAGACAACACGTAAGTAAAGTAATTAAATGTGTGTCTTAATTAGATAACAAAATCGAGTCGCCTTGGTAGTTTGGCTAACTCTTCAAAAACTTCATCAGTCGACAGCGTTAGTTCCTTATGAATGGACAAAAGCGCCAAGCCATTTAACCTGGTCTAAAACAAAATTTTTTATTAACAAGTATTGTTAAGTTTGAATAAGCAACTGACGAATGTTTTACTAACCTGTGATGTTGAGTTTCGCAAATAGGTTTTAACCCTTTTAAGCGTAGAAAAAGTGCGCTCTGGTGTGGCAGTCGATACGGGAAGCGTGCATAATATTTTAATTAATTTGTAAATGTTGGGAAATGCTATCTCATCGCAACATTCTAAAGCTTCCAAAGCTTGATTTTTAATCTTGTTTTCATGTAATGCAGACAAATAATTTGTTTGCCAAAGTTTTATTTCTGTAATTACGGCCTGTTTTGGCACTTCAGGCAAGAAAAGATTTAATAATGTATTTAACGATTCAATCTCTTTTTTCTGTTCTGCTCCTTCAGACGAAAAAAGGCACATGAATCCTTCAAAAATATCTTTGTGGCCGGTAAACCTTTCTTTTAACTGGCAAAGAAAGAAGTCAATATATGGAATGTAAACAGTTGTCCGAAAATATTCCATAACGGATGTTTCCAATGTGCACATTGGATTAGCGCGATTCATTTGGCGTTTTACTGTTCTTTTCTTTTTAATTTCTGTGCCCACATCATCGGCCATTTTCTAAAAACACAAAAAATTATTTTGTGACCAATACATATTTAAAAAACTATTTACCTTTGATCGCTGAAATATTTTATTAAATTCTTCGTCAACATTATTGCGTAAGCTAGTCAAAGCAGTAATAGTATCTTCTGCTATAGCAACAGCTCCTTTTAAATCAATATTTACTGTTTGTAATATTCGACTTAATGGCAACCCATATCCAAAAATTTGTTCAGTAACATTTAAAGCGATTATAAATTCACTATCCAAAAGACTATTATACAGTATTATTGCATCACCGGAATCTCGCCATTTAGATATTTCCTCTAGAGAGTCGACAACAAAGCTATACAGCTCTGCAAAATCATTTAAAGCTTCAAATCTTGTTATCCATCTTGTAGCACATAATCGTTTTAATGTTTTAACTGAAGGAAATTCATTTGAATCTTCAATTTTTTTAAGCAGCACGTTTCTACGTTTTGGTGTATTCATAAAGTCATAAACGCGTTCAATAACACCTAAACAGTTTCTTATTGGCTGAATACTGCTCGATTTGCTAACAGCCAAATTAAGACAATGAGCTGCGCAATGCACGTAAATGGCTTTTGGATATTTTTTCCGAATTTGAGCTTGAGTACCAATAAATTTTCCGGACATATTACTTGCGCCATCATATCCTTGTCCAACTAGATTAGATAAATCTATTCCGCAGTTGTTGAGACCGTTTAAAATTGAATTAGACAATTCTTCACCCGAAAGACCGTCAGCTGGCACAAACTGCAAAAAATCTTCATGAATTTTATTTTCAAATACATATCTAACACACAACGTTATTTGCTCTATGGTCGATGTGTCTGTCGTCTCATCTGCTAAAACTGAAAATGCTCCTGCTTTATTTACTTTATCAGACAGTTTTCTTAGCAATACGGTGTTTATACAGTCAATTATTTGATTCTGTACCTTTGGACTGATATATGTTTCTCGAATGGAAGCTGTTTCTAAAAACTTACATAAATTAGCATCTCCTTTAGCTCTATATTTCAAAATAGCTCTAAAATTCCCTTCATTTTTATCACAATAAATATCTTTAATTGGTCCGCTATCTCTATGACCTCTTAAAGCAATTTCTTGCCGCCCACATAATATGACGGCTTCAATTATGGGTTTCAATTTATTTCTGTTTTCTATTGCTTTTCTTTGTCGGTCACTATCAAGTAAATTAATAACAGGTTCTTGTTTCTTCTCTTTCATTTTCTTTAAATTTTGATAATCAGTTACAGAACGAATGTGATATTTGGATGTTTGGTGAGAATTAAATATCTAAAATGACAAACAAAACACAAAGTATGTAGATAAAAAAATTAAATATTTGTCTACTTCTCTAGCTTTTTTCCAATTGTCAAATTTAAATCTGCAAAGCGCACCCAGTTGTTGAGAACCAATTCCCCCGGTTTTTGCAAAAAAAAACAAAATTTGCAGAATACACCTGTTTCTTTTTCAGAGTAACATAACCAATTATACTCCGAAAACCATTTGTACTGACATTTTAATCCTCGTTTATTAAATTTTTTAAGTACTGGAAACGTATAAGACGGCGGAGGCACCCATAATGATTCGATGATCTCAATTATATTTTGAACATTTTTGTTTATAAAATTTCCAATATCGTTTAAATTAAAAATATTTGTTTCTGAATTGTTTTTAGTACTGCTTTTTTCAATGTCCTGATTCTTATTCTCTTGATCATGTACATCTTCACTCTGAGAAACATTTTGAGAAGTTGAAGTCATTGGTAATTCAACCCCGTATGTATCCACTTCCCAATCTCGGTCTTTTCTTTTAAAAAAGTTAGTCATTTTGCACTGCTTACTCATATTTTGTTAACGCAAATTAAATATAACAATAGAAACACAACCACAATGCACAACACTCTTTTTGTATATATACGCAAAAAAAACGCATAACTACTAGCTGGCTATACTTCAGTACAATATAGTACTCAAATACCGTAGAAAAACTATCAAAACGTGAAGTATTTTGGAATAAATCGTCGCGCAATTTGACAACGTGGGTACGTGTTTATAATTAAACAGTGCCTAAATAAATATAAAAGAGAAATATTGCAATACTCTTAGTCGGCGTTTTTTAGTCAAAGTTGCATGTACAGCTGTATAGTTTCGATAATAGTAATCGGTGTCGGTGTAATGCCGATTTGCAGTTTTTATTCTAAATATAAACTTTGATTCCTTCTTAACCCAAGTGGCTTTTACAATAACAAACTTGTTTTTATTTTTGACACGTACACCATGTTTATATTTTTCTTTGAGTTATTTACTTACTGTGTATTTTATTAATAATTGTAAAGATACTCTAATTTATTACACTTGTTATGCTATGTCATATGTATTATCAAAATTTAAATGTATATTTAAAACATTGTCAACTTTAGTTTCTTTTACTTCAATTTGTACTTTTATTTTTATATATATTTTAATTGAAGTGTAGGAGTAAAAACTTTAAAATTAACTTTAAATAATAATTTTAGTTTTAGATTAATTGAAATAATGTATATACGTAAATATATACATTTCATGTACTAGTAATATGGTATATCTACCTAGATACTTACTTTTTTTAAATAAATTTACGTGCATTTAAAAACTAAAGTAATAAAACCTACTTATTACATTATAACAATACAGTCGACGCCGTAGACAGACGCATAAGAAGTCACAAAGAAGTAGATTAATATTTTAATAGATACTTTCCTAATTTTTATGGCTTTGTCTTGGGGGGGGATCTATCCCCTTCATCCCCCCCCGTGGGTACGCCGCTGGCATGCAGTGATCTGAAATACTATTGCATTGATTTTAAGCTAAAAAAGGGCAAAGAGGAACCTCAAGATCATATTGGAAATGTTTCAAATTTTAATCACTAACTAGTTACCTCAAGACACGTCGTTTGACACTACAGTCGTTTTCAATTTTGAAAAAAAGAATTTCACTCTATACTAATAGACATATAGTGATGCCACGCGTCCTTTTATTGAGTAGGCAATATTTGTGGTAAAATGGATTTGTGAAAGTTGGAAGTTAAAGTTTCGTTTTTGTTTTGTTAACGAATTTAATCGATACCCTCCAATAAATTAAAATAATTAAGTAGAATCTCGTATTTTTTTTATTATAACTACTTTAGCTACGTTATTTAATTTATTTAAGTTTGCGGACCAAAGGCATTTGAATTTAATTTTTTTGTTTTTTGTTGCATTTGTTGCATAACAAAATGTTAAAAGTGCTTTACTAACAAAAATAATTGTAACTAGGTTTATAAGTACATTTTTATTTAAATAATTTAAATAATAAATTAGTAAAAGTGTTATGTTTTTATAATATTAACTCAGTATAAGTTTTCTAAAAATAAATCAAAAATAGAAATTTTTATAAACGTGTATCTATTAGTAAATAAAAAATTTTCTGTAAAAAGTTTATTTATTTCTAACAATTCTTTATACCTGTTTTTTGTTATGTTTTGTTTAAGGTTTGAAGATTTACGTTTTTATTAAAATGCCTTATATTAAAAATATTTGAACTTTTCTCAATTCATAAGTCTTATAAGTTTTACCTAAAATTAACTTTTTGTTTAATGTAATTTTTTATTTGCCGTTGTAGTAACTTTAACACTTGTCAAAAAATTTAAAATTTATTTTGATGTTTAGTAGTTATTCAAATTTAGTTAAAAATCGTTTATTTTGAAAAAATATAAATCAAAATAATTCATATTTGTAGTAAAAAAGTTTTTACTTGTTTTTAAGATGCATTTAATTGATGCATTCATAAATAAAAATATTTTATTTTAAATGATAAATTTTTGTACGTACATTTAAAGTTTAACATTTTCAACCAAGTAAAAAAAATTGCATAAAAACTTTTATTTTTATTTAACCCAAACAAAATTTAGATTATTTAGTTGTTTTCCCGTTGTACTTTTACTAGCCTAAAGTATTTTTCACTTGGTTTTAAAGTTTGTTCAAGTTTAACTACAATTTAAATTACAAAAAATTTAATAATTGGAAAAAATAAGTAAGCTCAACTTAACTCTAAAAATTTTGTAGTTTCTAAAAGAATGTTTTACAAACCTTTTTTGTAATAACAATGTTAAAACTGAAAATATTAGCATAAACATAAATCAATGTTTTTAATTACATAATAATTTGAATGCGTGAATGTTTTTATGTAATTATGTATTTTGTAAAAAAAAATTATTTGTTTTTAAAATGCATTTAAATGAGATAATTATTCTTAGTTTTGATGAAATTGATAGATTTCAGTATTCTACACGTTTAAGCATTAATATTTTAAACAAAAGTGTGTTATCAAAAATTATATTTAATTAAACAAAGCTTAAAAACAACATTTTAAATAATATAAAATATAAATATAAACTCATTAATATTTTTTATACGTTTTCAAATTTTAAAAGTTGCGTTAATATTTTTACTTTGTGTACGATTTTGTTTATACGTATAATAATTTTATATTTTCTGTTACCAGTAAATAAAGCTACAAAAATGTAAAAAGAAAATAAATATTAGTGAGCCAACCACAGTCTAAATAAACATAAAAAATATAATAATAATAATCTAGAAGCATTTTTAAAATTGAGATGATAAAATAACTTATAAAGATAGGAAATTAAATTGTATTGTAAAAAATCCAGTTGAAACAAATTAAGAGAAATATTGTTACAATTGTGACTACTTTAAAAACAAGGTAACTTTGCACTTGCGTGTCTTTACTTTCCTTAATTTGTTGTAAACTAGATAAATGAGTATAATCCTGTGCAAGATAAACGGATTTATTAAACGCATTAAAAGTTTTGTACGTGATTTTTAATAAAAGAAATTGGTAAACAAAAGTTACACGAGTTATTACACACTTATAAGACACATTACCAAATTTTCTGTTGAAACGATCGTAAGAAAAGCATAAACACAATTATACTACAGAACGAAGTTTTGTAACCGACATAAGATGAAAATCAGTTAAGACATAAACTTAAGTTTCTGAACAAAACTTGCTCAATGTCTTCCTGCTACGTAATTTTTCTTTGCCAACTCTTACATATGGTTCGGTTAATAACATTTAGATAATGCGTTCGTCTTTACGCTAATGTTAATTAAAAGTTAGAAAAAAGCGTTTTTTAGTACCATGATTTTTTAACTATGTTTTAGCATCGTTTCTAATAAGCTGATTTTATTTTATTGAATTTTTCGTAATGCTAGTAAAACAAAATTTGTTTCATAAATGAGTTTTTACCAAAAAAAAATTTCTAACAAAAAATATAATAAATTTTCAAATATTATTTAAAAACAACAAGCTTTTCTTATAGACGCAATGATTTTTTTTACAAATTAAAAAAAAGGTTATTAGACCACAGTGTTAAAATAAATAGTTGAGCGTAGCTTCAGAAAAAACTAAAAAAATGACTTGCATTAGTTTAAAGCTGATTCAAAGATTTGCCCTAGTTTAAAAAAAGCACTGAGGCAAAGAAAAAATTAGCATAATCTTACACAACATAAAAAAAGAAATTGTTAAAACAACAAAAAACAAGAAAATATGAAAATAAAAATTAAAGGCTGTCAAAAATTAATTTTTTTGTCTAAAAAACGTAGACCAGTATCCAGATACGGGAAATTTTTCTAGATAAAGATGAAAAAACTAGCCAAATTACTAATAACGACACAACTAAACAAAATAATTCAAAAAAACGGCTTTGCAAATTTTTTTTTGTGTCTGCTTGGCTTGTTGACAAAATGATAGTAATAAAATCATTAAATTTTAGCGCAACTATTTAACACAATAATTTTAAATTTAAACAAGAATGGCAACCTAAACAAACTTTACATAAAGATTTAGAAATATTATTGGCGATGAATTTAATTATTGATAAATGCACGCACGTCATAAAGCATAAAGAATAAATAAAAATAAACTACTACTATATATTAATTTAAATTTATTGGTTTTATTAAACGGTGACTAAAATAATGAATACATTTTTCTGAATAAACTTTTTTGTATTCTTTGTTCAAATTTTTCATTTTTCTTAAATTGAATAAAACGGAAAAACTGTTATTTTGTATTTGAATAACGTTTGAATTAATTTACCAAAATAGTTATCTACAACATCATTTAGGCATTAGAAAACGTTATTAAAACTTTAATAGTGGGTTTATGCAACGCTATTTAATTTAACTTAACTTAACTTAAATGTAATTTAATTTAACTTTATTTAATTTGCCAACGAGGTGTTTATGCAAGCTTTTGTACGTACCGTCACTATTTAGTAACGTTGTAGTAATATTGTAATTGCATTGTCATAATTATAATGTTGGTATCTTTGGTATTTGTGTATTAATCACAGCTGTTTTCGTCGTTTCAAAAATCAAAATATAACCTCTATTATAAAGTTCTGTTCTGTATGTTATTGAGTATTGTTAATTGTTGATTGTTTTATTGTTATTTATTGTGTTTCTTTATTATGTGGCGAGTACGTAAAGTAGCGGTTTTAACGTTACTATTGATCTATTGTAATAAAAGCCGTAAATCGCAACGACGGCGCCGTTATGGTGTAAGACCATTCAATAAACTCAGGGCTTTATATGGCCAATATGAAACTATGGTTCAGTATATTAAAAGAAAGGACGAGAGAGAATTTTTTTCTTATACAAGAATGAGCCCGCAATTGTTCGACCACCTGGTACAATTGGTTGCACCGAACATCCCCATAGGAAAAATGCTTTATCACCGTCCTTTTGTGTATGTTTGACTCTACAGTAAGTTAAAGCAACAATTGTTTTAAATAAAGTATGTATAACATAACGCATGTGTTGCAGTTACTTAGCTAAAGGTTGTTCATTGAAAGAGATGTCAAAAAATTATTATATTGGGAAAGCAACCGCCCATATGATAATTAGAAAGGTCTGTACTGCTCTATGAGATGTTTTGCAGAAAATATATCTTCTTGAACTAACTGCAGCAAATATGATGGAAGTGGCTGAAGGGTTTATGAGTAGGTAGAATATGCCTAATTGCGTAGGTGCTTTGGATGGAAAACATGTTTCCATTCAAGCACCATACCATTCAGGATCGGAATATTTTTCATACAAAAAAAGTTTCAGGTACATATATTTCCACAATGTTCAACTAATTAATGCATATTATTGTGCATTGTTTAATACTGATGGCAGTGTGCGATGCCAATTAAAAATTTATATATGTGGATATCGCTGCTCCTGGCTCCTTCCATGATATCTACGTATTTAGGAAATAAAATTTTGGCAGAGCACTTTTAAGTAACCAACTAGAGCACCAGTGGCCTGCCCCAAAACAATTGCCTAATTCACGCAACCTGTTACCCCATTTTCTAGTGGCTGATCAAGCGTTCCCCCTACACACACGAATTATGCGCCCTTACCATGGACAACGATTGGGTGTCGATAAGAATATTTCCAATTATAGACTGTCTAGGGCGAGACGCACAATTGAAAATACGTTTGGCATACTTGCGCAACTCTGGCGTATGCTTAGGAAACCCATCATTGGGGATATTTCTACGTGTACCAAGGTTGTGCAGGCAGTAGTGGTGTTACATAATTATGTAAAGGTAGCTGAGAATGATGTACCTGTACTGCATCGGCGATATTGTCCAACAGGGATGGTAGATGACGAGCAGGATGGTGTGGTCACTCTTGGAACATGGAGAAAAGATGCTTTCCATTTATCATCGGTTGGACGTATCGGTGTTAACATTGCTTTTCGTCCTGTGCAGCAAAACCGGGACACATTGTGCGAATATTTTGTATCCGATGTTGAAGCGGTCCACTGGCAGTGGAATCATGTGTTACGCTTCGCAGTTTCTGTTCGAGCAATAAAATATTATATTCAATTCGTTCTTGTGTAAGTTGGGCTTTTTTTCCTCGTGGATCTTTAAAACCCCCGTTTCACACGGGTTTAAAAATGCCTACTCGTGAAAAAAAAACGTTCAATTTACACAGGAACACGTTAAATAAATAACCGTTTCCATTTCTCATTTAAACTTTGTAGATTCATTTTGACTAAATGATTATTTCTAAGTTTAGTATATATAAGTTCCAGAAAAAATCAATTTAAAAGAAATTGATTATTGTGCCATCAGTTCGAATCGCAAAATCGATCTTTTTCAAGAAAAACTACAATATTATAAGTTATCAATAAAATTTGGTTTGAAGAAATTAGAGAGTAAATGTAGTACAGTATAAGCCTTCCGATTATCCGGATCCCGACTAACCGAAACGTTGGATTATCCAAAACAAACTAAACTTTGAACCCGCCGTTTTAACCGAAACAAATTTAGACGAAACATCTGGTCGGTTATTTTGTTGAAAACGTCGGAAAACCCAAAAATATCTAATAAAAATTTGCCTGCTTAGATGAGGGTCAATTATACTTTTAGTCTATAAACATGCGTCATCTCTTTTCATAAAATGTTCTTTTCGGACTTTATACGAAAGGTCTTTGTAAATGGTTTATTATTATTACTTTTCTCAACATTTAGAACAAAACATTCAGTTCTAAATACGCTACTGTCAACATGAGTAACATAATAAAAAAGGGGAAACGTGTTGTTGTTGCTGTGCAAGAAAAATTAACTGCAATTAAACGGTTTGATAAAGGAAAATCCTTGAAAAGTGTTGCCAAAGATTATGGTGTAGGTATAAACACGGTTTCCAAATAGAAAAAAAAACGACAGAAAATTAAACAATGGTGTAGTGTACTAGCATCCTCAACATCAAAGCCAAAAGTATATGAAACAGAGCGAATACAATAAAATTGACGAGACATTGTATTTATGGTTTACTCAACAACACGACCGTAGTATTCCAATCTCGTGCCCTATATTACAACAAAAAAACAATTGAAATCGGTGAAAATCTTCCTGTAACCGAAGCTTCTGATGATACATTTATAGCAAGCAATGCCTGGTTATCGAGATAGAAAAACCGCCACGACGTACGTTAACTAAATATTTGCGGTAAAAAATTATCTGCTAATCAAACCGAAGTTGAAAATTCATCTCATAGAAGAAAAGGAATACACGCCAGATCAAATTTATAATAGTGGCGAAACTGGTCTCTATTACAAAATGGTACCAAAGAAATGAACGCGCTGCGGCCGGCTACAAAAAAAAATAAGAACCGGGTAACAATTTTTGCCTGTTTAATGTGAATTAGCAAATCCGCAGAGCCAAGAGCAAAAGAGTCAACATTGGTAAAAGACTGGATTGTTTAAAAATAATAAATTTGAAAGAGGTAATTTATTTGCATGGAATAAAGTGAAAAGTACAACGTTACAAAAATCTTAGACAAAGATAATACACCAAGAAGAACATTCTGCAGACAATGATGATGAAGAAGAAGCTCCGCTTTATGAAACGATAAGAAATTTAGATGGTTGGGAAGATATTGACCCAGAAGAAATTAAGGAGTGGATAACATTTGACAACAAAGCACAAGAACTAACTGACGGTGACTTTATTGAACTTGTTAATGAAAGGGATCGTAAAAATACTAATGATAATGAATCAGAAGGGAATGAAGAAAAAGAGAAGAAAACTTTGTACTTTTAAGCTTTTGATGCGTTAAACACAGCATTATTATATTTAGCCTAATGCCACACCAAGTGACATCTTTACTTTTAGCAAGGTGAAAACACATTGCTTCAAAAAACTGCTTAGGTGCAAAATTTAAACAAAGATTGATTCTTTCACGCCATCAAAATAATATACCAATGTATGTAGTACATTTTTTTTTAAATAGAAGCTATTATGTATTTTATTTCAAATATAGTTTTTTGTTCTTTGAATAGATACATATTTATGTACCTACATAAATATTTTACGTTTTTACCTCTTTTAGTAAAAACTCTGTAATAACCAAAATTTCAGTTATCCGAAAAGGTTTCGATCCCGACTTTCGGATAATCGGGAGACTACTGTGGTTCTGTTTATTAGTTGAAATTCGTAATAAAAAATTTTTAAATGACATAATAAGAAATAATTTGGAATGAACCTCCACTATATGCATGTAATTTTATTTATTTTATTTTTATACATAATTATTCATGTTCATTCAAATTACAACTATTGCTGTTAAAATTCGAGTCAGCAATTTGACCGCTATTTTTAAATTTGTTTACATTTGCACTATAACAGCGAAGGCTTCCACGGCCGGAATCTATACTAACATTAGAATCTAGATTAATTTATCTATATGAATCTATATTAATAATTTACAAAACTGACTATAAGTAGTGTATCATGGCGGCATGACGATAATTCGAAACTGATCGTGCTCCGTTTTACCAATTTTGATCCTTAATCCGATCTAAACAATTGTTAATGTAATAGCGAAGGCCGGAATTTATACTAAGATAAGAATGTCTTCCGGGTTTGGACTGTGTCATTGAAATGTTGAGAAAGCATAGAAATCATCAAATACCCCAATAACTTTAATCGCGATTATGGTTTTAAGCTATCCCCTCTTTGGTTTCCGGTCATTAATGATTTATCGAAAACACGCCCCTTGTCAACCCAATTAGAGTCGAGCTTAATCGTCCGTGACGATCCTTTTCCTTTATATACGGAGACTAACTCTTCTTAAGTCACTTCTACGGAGTTTAGAATCTGGCTTGGCTCACAAGTTGATTTCCTAACTCGGTAGTGGTTCTTTGTTAGATTTCCGTTTACTTTTTCAACTTATCGTTTTCTTTCTTACCTTTTCAGAGTTTAGATTATGGCTTGTTTAACAAGTGGATAACCTAACTTTTGAGAAGTTCTTAGTTAGATTTCGGTTGCTTGTTTGAGTTTTGCGATTTATCTCACACCCTGATGAAGCCCCTTACGAAAGTGGGCAAAACGTTGGCAACTTCGGTTACAACAACAATGACACGGTCCAAACCCGGAAAACATGACACACTACTTATAGTCAGTTTTGTAAATTACCAATATAGATTTATATAGATAAATTAATCTAGACTCATACTTTTTATCTATTTATATGTATCTAGATACTATCAAAAAATAAATAAGTGATATGTATCTGTATATATATAATTTTTTATTTCAATCATTTAAATAATATAAAATAAAAAATTCACTGACCGTAAAATTTCGGTTACAATATTTATCTTTATCAGTAATTTCCCGGACTCCATAGTAGTTCTTCAAATGAACTCTATCTATCGTTATTACTACCTAGATTATTTCATCTATTATCTGTTATCTATATAAAGTATCTAATAACAAATTTATTACTATACTATATGCGTTATATTAATGTCTATTCAGCCATGAGTCAAATCCATTAAAAGAAAACATATTTTTTGCAAAACATATGACGGTATTTACTGTTACACTTGACTTACAAAAAGTACAGAAACAATTTTTTTTAGTACAATGCTCAAAAAAGGTTTAAAAAAAGCATAGCATGTATATAGTATGAATTAACACTAAAATAAACTAATTAATCGACTAAGTAAAGTAACAAACTCTGAAACAGTACTTGATCCGGTTACCCTGTTGAGAAGAATATTGATACAGAACAACATCAGTACCGAAAAGTGGCAGATGGTTAACACTAATCAAAAAACCGAAAGCAACAATCTCTGTTTACAAGGCGATGGATGTAAATCCAGAGTCACAAAGAACGCACTAACAGCAAAACTAATGCTTGAAGTCGTTTAGATAAACATACATTACTGCAAGGCAGCTTCAGCGACTTTCAGCACTGATACAGTGACACGATACTAATATCTACTTTGTTTAGGAGCCATGGATCAACAAAGGAGTAATAAAAGAGTATATATGTGCTTGCAGCCCAAGTTTTGCACAACCCTCGTACACGCATTATTGTAAAGAATGTATTTAACTTATGTCATTGTGGGACTTATGTTCTAAAGACTTCTAAACAGCTAAATTGTCTGTTTTAGAAAACGGCATTAGAAGAAAACTCATTTTCGTGTGGAGAAGGAGAACATAAATATAAAAAGTGAAATTTTTTTAGAACTTATTTTAGAATCCTATGTAGATATAGTAAATAACCGAAATGCGCCTACGTTAATAAACGTGTTGCGCAGTGAAGTTATTGCTCTTATTACGCTTGCAACTCCAAAGGCAGGCAAAATTATAAAAATGTAGCATGTATTAAATAAATCTTTTTTGTTGGATTATACTAGATAAATTTTATTCAACATTAAATCAAGCGAAAAACTCATAATGGAACGCAAAAATCTACAAAAAGCCGACTGGGAGTTGTTCAACAAAATAAGCCAAATTAAGAACTATCTTACAGTTTCATGATTAACGCACAAACTTGGACTAATTAAGGACAGTATCGTTAATTCAATAAAATCTGCATTTGAAGCAAGTTGTCTAAAAAGTAAAAACAGTCAAACGAACGCCCAATAGAGTAATTTAGTGGAACAGGGAACGTGACTAACCAAAAGCACTCACTAAAAAGCTATGTAACATAGTCAAAAAGAGCGAAAACAAGAACAAATACAGAACCAGTCTTACAACATACAAAAGTGCCTTTAAAAAGCAAAGATACTGTAAAAATAATGTTCTCGCCTTTAAAAAACTCTGAGTAAGGACCGTGCTGAAAACATCGGTTTAGGTTGACTGAAAACGGAAAGTTTAAAGACGCGCTTGAAGATACTCTGTAGAAACTACCGCAGAAACACTTTCTGTGTTCATCTTTACCTAAAGTTTTTAAGCACCAGGACGTAGAAGTGCTAAACAAACAAGCACCCGAAAAGAACTGAAACTTAACGACAAAAATAATTAAGATTAAACACCTAGAATTGGGAATCAATACCTTTAAATCTTTTCAGTTTCCAGGAGCTGATGGAATTTATCCCATCATGCTGCAAAGGAGATTTGCTGCTCTGCAAAACTATATCTAAGATTTTTAGAGCCAGCTAAGTACTTTTGCATATACCAAACAATTGAGTAATTATCAAGGTGGTATTCATACACAAAACTGGGGAGACCAAACCAAATCCTACAGACCGATCAGCTCAAATTGTTTTACTTAATTTAAACAGCACAGCACTAAAGGCTTCGCTTTTGCACCAAACCCATTCTGCATACCAATCAAAAAAATTTTGCAAAAATGCAATCCAATGCACTAAGTGTTTCTCTAGATATTGAAGAAGCATTTGACAATACTACCTTTACCAAGGTAAAAATCAAAGTCAATGGAGAGAAAAAGCAACACACGTCTACTGCAAAACTGGATCAACTCAATACTCTTAAATCAGACGGTAACAGCTACTTTGTACGGTAGCACTGTAGAAGCCAATGTAGTTGACGGGTGCCCACAAATTGGGTAATGTCACCCTTGCTGCGGTGTCTTGTCATAGACGGCGTACTACAAGAACCAGAAGACAAAGACATATTTGTTTTAAAATACGCCCACGATCTCACCATCATCACAAACGGAAGATTTGGAGCAACTATAGCAACATAATGCAGAGTGAACTAAACACCGTCAAAAAAAAGGAAAAAAGGGCTAATTATTATATTATTACAAAAAGGAAATTAACAAAATTAACATAATAAATAAACTAGCAAAATAATTTTTTTGAATTGTGTTTTTTATTGCTTTTTTTTAATAAATGTAAACTAATTTTGTTTTTGCATCTAACCCATGTTTCTTAACCTTCCGATTACCATTGGGGTCTTTTTTGGCCCCAGACGTGTTGTTTTTGTTGTCTTTTCTTAAGTTTTTTTACAACTGTCTCAATATTTTTTTAGCTGAGTTTTTTTCTACAATGTTTATTAATATATAACAAATTTTTCAATGGTTATTTGTTTTGCGACGTAAAAAAATATTGTCGTTGGGGTCATATTTGACCTCACTTGGTAACCGACGTTCTAAAAAGTAATTCTAATATTTTGTCGGCATTTGTCATCTAATCTGCTTGTTTCACCGTGTTTTAACGTGTTATTCGTCTGAATCATGATTACTACCATTCCATCTTTAGTCATTACATTCGGTGAGTTTGTTCGAATCAATTGAAAAGTGTGTCTGCTGTGTTATTACATTTGATTGGAAATAGTTGTTGTTGAATTATGGCTAAAAAATATTTGTCTCAGCGTGAAGTGGAAGAAATAGCTAGCAGTATTAATTTACTGAATGAAATTGAAAATGAAAATTTATCTGACGATAGTGATGCCGAACTTGAAGAAGTAAGTGTACCTAATGTAAACCCGATTGAAAGTTCGGAAGACGATAACAGTGATCATAATTAGCTCAATGATAAAGATATACTGGTGAGTAAAGATGGTTTCATATGGAAAAAAGATAAGCCTCATGTTAGAAGACGAAATCAGCGAAATATTCTAAAAACACCACCAGGTTTAACAAAATTCAGTGAACATATTTCAACATGCCTAGATGCTTTCTATTTATTTATCTCGGAAGACATTATAGACATAATACTTAGAGAAACAAACATTCGAGCTAGAAGAATTGTAGGCGATACGTGGAAACCAGTAGATGCGGATGAGTTACATGCATTTTTTGGATTACTGCTTCTAGCTGGTGGTTTGAAAGCACGCCAAGAACTAATATTGGAGCTGTGGACGAAATACATGTCTCATAGAAAAATTTTTTGTGCTGCAATGTCTCGTAATAGAATGAGAGACCTTTTGAAATACATTCGATTTGACGATATGGACACCCGAGAAGAACGACGAGCAACAGATAAATTAGCAACTATTTGTAACATTCACGATATTCTCGCTGCAAATTGCAAAAAATCGAATAACCTTAAAGCTGAAGTATGTATTGATGAACAACTTGTTCCTTTCCGTAGAAAATGTCCCTTTCAAGTGTATATAAAGTCGAAGCCAGATAAATACAGAATTAAAATCTGGGCTTTATGCGATGTTAGTAACAAATATTGCTGGAATTTCCAAATATATACTAGAATGGTAGACAACGTTCCAGAACGGGAACAAGGTAAAACACAATTTTATCGTTTTATGCACGAGTATAAAATTTTATTTCTAGGGTAGCGGGTAGTTTTGGATTTGGTTGAGGGTTTGAGAGAGGGTTATGCTATTACCACAAATAATTTTTTTACGTCTATGTCTTTGGCAAAAGAGCTACTGCAGCAATCAAAAACCTTGACCGGAACAATTCGTAAAACACGTAGAGAAATACCAAAAGAATTTTTGCCAAAAAGAAATCGTGCAGAATACTTAAGCGAAATTCTTTATGGAGAAGACACAGTTTTAGTATCTTACGTACCTAAAAAATATAGAAGCGTTATGCTACTTTCAACGCAACACCAAGATTTGGAATTGTTCGGAGAAGACCTCAGTTACAAACCGCAAGTTATCTTGTACTATAATAACTGCAAAGGAGCTGTGGACAGCGTCGATAAAATGGCGAAGGAATACTCATGCAGAAGAAATACAAATCGCTGGCCTCTTGTTCTATTTTTTAATTTCCTTGATATTGCTGCCATGAATGCATTTATTCTATACATTACGAAATTTGGAAATTTTGAAAAACGGAAAACATCCCGAAGGAGATTATTTTTGCAAAAACTTAGGTTTGAATTAGTAATCCCACATATCAAAAAACGTACACTTCAAGGATTACCAAAACATGTGCAGAATGCAATACCGATGATTTTGGCAGACACAGAACCAAAGACAAAACTATCGCTCGCCCAAAAAGAGGTCGTAGTAAGATATGTCCAAGAGCAAATGACAAAAAATGTTCGGAAACATGTAAAAAGTGCAAATTCTTTGTATATAAACAACATTGCCAGAAAAAAACTACAATAATATGTAATAGTTGTTGCCCTCACTAATTTATGTTTACATTTTATTTTTATATTTTTATTAGTTTATATGAAATCTAATGTGAATTTAAAATATCAATAAAAGTTACCATTACAAATTAATCGGTTTTTCTTTACAAAATAAGAAAAAAAACTTGGGGTCAAATCTGACCCCACTTGGTAATCGACGCCTCAAAAATTGCTTGGTAATCCGAAGGTTAATCAACATTTTATGTCACAACAAGCATTTAATCTGATTTTAAAAAATAAAAATGATTCTATAAAAATAATTTACATTTGCCAATAATTTTACCTACTCAAGAAAATGCACGCAATTTTCACAAAAAGATAAAGTGCTGAGTAAATAAAGCACTATTTCTATTTTATTCTTATACCTTTATTTAATTTTTTATGTAATTTATGTGTTTAATGATAATCTAAAGCATTGTCATCTTTTTTTTTAATATTTTTTTTCTAAATAAAATAATAAATTAATTTAAAAATTGTTGATATTAATTAAAAAAAAAAACTAAAACATGAAATTAAATGTAATTGTTTAAACCAACATAAATATCTGGTTTTAAACGCACAGTTTGCCAAATTATTTGTAACCTATTGTAGTGGCAGTGACACGTAATAAAAAGATTAGAAAATTAATGCCCTGTAGTATTTCCCCACTGTAAATAGAAAAAAGGCGGTAGTTCAATACTACCTTTCGTATTTAATTTTCGTGTTATATTTCCTGTTTATAGCTGACGAAATAAATATTAATTACCCGAACTCATTAAAATACTCTGCAAGGTTGAACATTCGATGCACTGCAGACGCGGTTTATAAATTTATGTCCTTTCGGCAAGCTGCAATATTTTTTAGAGTTTTTTCGGTTCGAATACAAATCACCACTGCATGAAATCGTCTATACTTCCTGTTTCGCAACATAACCACAAATTGAGTTTGACGTAATGTAAGCATTTTGTGATCGTTTTATTTTATATGCAAATAAAAATTAACAAAACGAAGTTTTTTCTTGACTGTTTTAAGAAAATTGATTAGATGATTTTTAATGAAAGTTTTGCTTCCATGATATTCATCCATAAAAAGCAATATTTCAAACAGAAAAGACTAATCGTCCGTTAATACAACAAAAGCGAATTTCAATACCGGTCGAGTGAAAGTGATTTTTGCTTTGGAGATTTAACTTCGCTTTCATTTCAACATTGTGACCTTATTTTGCCATTAAAGTTGTGAACGTATATCACACCTTTCTTGCTCCTTGTTGAACGCGGCTACATTCTCCCACAAATTTCATTTTTTTGTTTTATGAAATCGTAGAAATGTCTTTACCTTCTAAAACAAAACATCTTTTTTTACTATTGAAATGAACAATTATTGCAATTATTAATAAACATACTGCGACCAACGATAAATTTGACCTCGTAGAAAGGTTGTATTAATTACGTTCTTTGTGCTACGCGATAATTACTAATCCCTATCGACTGATTCATTGGTCAGTTTACTCTAGAACAATAAACAAAATCTGATAGGATTATAATTTTACTGGCAGTTATAATTGATTACACCGTAGGTATTATTAAATTTATATTAGATAAACAACGCCGCGATTACACATACCGCTTTTGTTTGACTATGCAAAATAAATTTGAACGTTCTTACAAGGGTTAACAATTAGCTTAAAATGTATCGAAATGTCAGAAAATTTTATAGTCTCGTACGGTTAAGCCTATAACCTTTCAAGACTTACAGAAGTTCACAACTGATATAAATCAATAACAAATTGCATATCAAATATTTAGTTTTGTTTGAAAGCTAGATTCTTTGTAAATATATTAGATTTGTTTAAATAAATACGAAACAAGGTTTTTTCTAAATAATATTTTGAATGTTTATTTACAAATTTGCCTGGAGCAGCTTAATGTGATATGACCTTTCAAAGAGCTGCTTTTAAAAGAAACGTGAAAAGACAACAAGAATTACATTTATTATTTTAAACAAATTAAGTTTTTTTAATTATTAATATTTAATATTATTATTATTTTGAAAATGTATGCAGGCAACTATGTGAGGGATACACGTGATATTGTAAATATAGAAAAGAACTAAGAAAAAACATTAATAACTTTTTACCAAAACGTAAAGTAAGATCTCAAATTTATTTTAAAAATAGACTGACTAATAAAATTAAATTATTTGTCTCAAAGTCTTTTCTACAAAATATTTTGGTTTTAATTTATTTTATTTTAAACATGTTTCGACATTATAAAATATCATCGTCAGTAACTCTACAAATAGTACAAAATATTAAAAATGTAGCTAACAAATAAATTATAAAAGAGCATACCTATTAATATTATTAAATTGACAAATGTCAAAAATAACAAATTGAAACTATCAATAAACACACAGCCTGAAATGATAAAAATAAATTTAAATATAAAAAATAGAAAAGTAAAGTTAGAATTTAGGATTAAGAAGAGGAGAAGTGCTTATATCGAGAAGTTCATTGAGACACGTAGAAGAATTATCATTAGAAAGACGATGAATTTCTAAAATTTCAAGATTGTTGAGATAATGGCTTTTATTACAAAAATGAAGAAATTTAATTTAAAGATCAGGAGAAAAAGAATGACCAGTAGACAAAATGTGATTAGCAAAGGCAAAACAGGTATTAGAGATATCAGTATTTAAATTTCTATTAATAAAATAAATATGTTCTTTTAATCTAATTTTGAACTTTCTTCCAGTTTGGCCGACATAAGAATTACAAGAAGAACACGAAATTTTGTAAACACCAGATTTATCTAAAGAAGAAATAGGATCTTGATTATTAGTAATTAAAGATTTTAAATTATTATTTGTAGAAAAAGAAATAGAAACGTTAAATTGTTTAAACAAATTTTTAAGGAAAAGACAAGAAGGGCTGAAGTAAGATATAGAACGGTAAATATCATTACTACTAGATTTATTATATACCAAATTTTTAAATAAATGGCGAAAACGAGTTCTATAAATAACAGTGTTTAAAATCTGAATAGGATAACCATTATTATATGCAAGTTGTTTAATAATGTTCAATTGTTTATAAAAACTAGTTATAGAAAGAGGAATAGAATAAAGACGATTAATTAAAGAACGAAAAGAAGCAATTTTATGATTATACAGATGATTAGATTGAAAAAGAATTAAGCAATCCGTATAAGTAGGTTTACGATATGTTTCAAATTTAAATGTTTCATTATCACGTGAAATAAGTAGATCTAAATAAGGAAGAGAATTATTGTTTTCAATTTCGTAAGTAAATTTTATTTTCGGATGAAGTGAATTAATGAAATCGTTAAATTTACTTAGATCGTCTAAAGAACCATTAAAAAGAACAACCAAAAAGTAATCATGTTAGAAAAAGAACAATTAGAAAAAAAATTATTTTCAATATTATTCATAAATATTTTAGCAGCAAGGAGAGAAATGTTTGAACTTATAGCTAAACCTGATAATTGAGAATAATAATTGTTATTAAATTTGTAAAAATTTTGCTTGAAAACTAAGTCAAGAAGAGAACAAACATCTAAGATTTGGTAAGTGTTTAAAGAACCGTTAGAAAATAGTATATTACGAATGAGAGATACACATTCTTCAAAAGGGATAGAAGGAAAAAGATTAACAACATCAAAAGAAACAAGATAACATGAAGAAGGAAAGGGAATATTTTTAATCTTAGAAGTAAGCCACCAGCATTAAGAAAATCATTAACTTTATTAATGTAATCTGAAAGAGAAAGAAAAGTAATTGATTAGCACCGCAATGTAGTAGCCAAATATGTTCATTAGTGCAGATTAATTTTGTTAACCAATGCGAAGGTGAAAGTGTAATGGGGTGCTTCTTGTCATAATTGAAATTTAAATCCTGGATACGACCACCTACCCGTAAAATGCCTTGTTCGTCTAGGAACTGATTGACAGCTAATAATAAACTCTTAGAGTTTAATTGTGGATCTTCGTTTAAAGGTTTAACGTCGGTAATAAAGGTTTAACGTTGTCCAAGTTTTATTAAGCTGAGTAAAGCATTTGGCTTTTCTCCACAGTTAAATACCGGTTTATATTGTGTTTACCTCGATTTTTTGTATGATTTATGAATCGGTAGATGTAACCACCGACTCGTTGCAACTTGGGCAAAGATGAAAATTTTGAAAATCTATTTAATAGTTGTGGATGAATAGCTACATGAGAGGAGACGCGAATCTCTAAATCATTTTTAAAGCAGTTTGGTTGATTGGCCAGGATGCTGAATCGCCTATTAACTAAGTGGGGCCTCGCCACCACAAATTAGCGTTTTCAAGATTTGGAGACGACACACCACGCAATAGTAAATCCGCGAGATTGTCGTGGGTCGAAATGTGCCTCCAGCTTTTACTGTTACTAATAGCTTGCATTTCCGCTACTCTGTTGGCTACAAATGTTTTCCAACGCTTGGGTGCTCCTCGTATCCAATTTAAGGTAATTGTGAAATCGCATCAGTAAAAGAAAATACTAAAGGTGCATTTTAAAACCGAAGTCACCTTTTGCATTAATCGATCCAAATGTACTGCTGCGCATGATTCAAGGCGAGGTAAGAATCGGTGGATTTAATTTACACGCATGCTCTATATGCAGCTCTGAAGCATTGGAAAAACCGTGAAGGTCGATTCTCGTAAGATTTTTAACAAATGTGTGACGAGGAATTTTTATTGACCTAAGAGGGTGCAACTTATTGCGGAATGATAACTATTTGGTGTGTAAATTTAGTGCAACGTTTTTGTCCCACGACAGTTTTTCTTGCCACAACTGCCCTATTGGGTCAAAGATTTGTGCAACAGTGGACAAAATTGACCTTGTGATCACTTTAGAATCATTAGAAAGCCCACGTATGTTATATTGAAATTTGTCCACGTTAGGAGGATGCCAAGAGTGCGTGCTTCTTCATTTTGAGATAAGAGAGCGTTAAACGTGGGAGAATTTGTCTTAGTAATCTGAGAAATTGCACCTTGAGAATTGAACATCCATTTTCAAAGGCGAAACTCGGCAGAATTTAGAATTTGTCATATTTCTAACTGTAGTTGCAGCATAGTATCCAAATCATTACTACCCGATAAAAGGTCGTCCACGTAGAAATCATTTAATATGACGTCGGCTGCGGCTAGAAACTTGTGCCGTTGCTTTAAAGCTAGCTGTCTTAATAATCTGATAGAAAGAAATGCCGTAAGTGGCCGTATTTAGTTGGTACCTCAGCGTTGGGATTTTTCTCCAAAGCATTAACTGGAAGTTGCGTTGATTGGGCTCAACTAGGATTTGACGGTACATCTTTTTGATGTCCGCAGTAATAACGTAGGTATGTTTGCGGAGTCGCAACAGGATAGAAAATAAGTCGTCTTGTACGACTGGACCGACATGTTGAGTTTCGTTTAAAGAAATTCCCGAAATCGTCTTCGCGGAACCGTCAAAAACGACGCGCGTCTTGGTAGTGGTACTGCTTGATTTGATTACCGCATGATGTGGCAAATAGAAACGTGGCTTAATAAAATAAGGGATTTTTTGCACACGAGTCATATGGCCAAAGAACTTGTAAGTGTCTAAAAATTTGATATAGCTTTTCCGTAACTGTAGATTTGTGCATAGCTTCCGCTCTAATGAATAAAATCGCTTTAATGCTGTGGGTCGTGATTCGCGTAGTTCGGATAATTTTTTTTTAAAGAAATGTTTACAATGAATCGGCCGGTTTGATCGCGAGTTGTGGTTTCAGAAAAACGTGCTTTACAGTATTGTTCAACTGCAGAATTGGTATTGTAACAATTTGCAGAATCTTTTAATTCCCAGAATTTTTCCAGTTGGTTTTGGACATTAACGTTATTTAAAGTATTACAACAAAATAATAAAGTCCCTTTTTGCGGTACTTGTTGTAGGGATCCTCCAAGAAGCCATCCTACTTTAGTTTTTTTTAACACGGGTTTGCCTGGACCTAATTTATGTTGCCCAACACAAAGCAAATCCCAAAAGATGTCGGCGCTTAGAAGTATATCTATTTTGTTTTTAATGTGCGGTTCAGAGTCGGCTAGTTAAATGTGAAAAGGTATTTGTAACGTTTGCAAATAAAAAGAATTTTGGTGGTAAGTGATCCGTTATGTGTTGAAGTACAAAGACATGATATTGTCGCATTGTATGTATTAACGCATGAGTGGAATGAAATTTAAGTTCTAAAACGTACGTTTGATTCCTGAGATTTTTAAGTTGTATTTAGATTTTGGCAGCTTTAATTTATCGCAAAGTTCCCGAGTGATAAAATTTATTTGCGAGCTTGTGTCTAGCAAGGCTCTGCATTTATGAACGGCACCATTGCTGTTGTTTGACAAGAATTGTTATTGGTAGGTAAAACTGATTGCGATGCATGCTAGACTGGCAGTAAAATGTCATCTTTTACTTCGTTAGCGTGATTGACTAGAGCTTGACTTGTTGTAATTTCAGAATGGCTAGGAGAATTACAAATTCCATTTTTACTATCTGATGCAATTACGTTAGAATGAACATTTTGCGGGTTAGAATAATCAATTTGGAGCAAAGTGTTGTGTTTTTTGCTGCATTTTCTGCAAGACCATAAAGCGCACGACTGATGCGAATGATTTTTTCTGAAGCAATTTAATTTAAGGAAAGTTTCCCAATTGAAGATGGTATGCTCCTGTTTACAATGAATACACGATTGTTTGGTCGAGGAAAAGTAAGCCCTTTGATTGATACCTTTTTGATGTTAGTTATCATTTTTGTTATTGGATAAATTTTGAATAAACTTGCTGGCTTTAAAAGATCCTAACATATCGCAACGCTTGTCAATAAAGTCTACAAATGCCTAAACTGTAAAAAAAGTGTCCCTTTTGATATTTAATTTCTAGTATTGCCTAGCGGTCAGGGTTAAATTTGAACATAGAATGTAAATTAATAGAGTGTCAGCTGTAGGCTGTTCGTATTGTTTAAGCACATAAATGATTTTTTTTCAGTTCATCTAGAAATAATTGTAATTGTGAATAGGTATCTCGTTTGATAACTTCTAAACCAGAGGTGTTCAAACGATCGATCGCGATCGACCAGTCGATCGCGAGTGCTTTTTTAATAGATCTCGAAAAGAAAAAAATTGTTAATAAGTAGGTAACTAAACTACAAAAATTTATTCATTTTCTTTTATTGTACGTAATAAAATAACACTCTGCTAGCGGCAAAAGGCGGCTTTATGAAAGGAACGTGCGGTACTTGTCAAAGAAAAGCCGCGTTTTTTATTCTTGCCGCTTTTCTAGAAATTTTGGGCGGCGCGTTTGACGGGAACATTCTAGACTTTCGTTCACGCCGATATAAATGTTGCGCCTGCAGGAATTGGAGTCATTCTGAATTGTAACTTGAAGGCAATACTACGTCGATACAAAGTGTATTATTAAATAGTACCAAATGACTGCAGCGAAAAAATCTAAAACGTATCATTTTAATAACGATTGGGAGGAAGAATTTTTCTTTTGTATGGTGAAGGATAAGTGCATTTGTCTTATTTGTCGTGCGTCAGTTGCAATACCTAAGCGTGGTAACTTAGAGAGGCATCATAAAACAGTTCATAAAAACTATGAAAAGGATTTTCCGCCACAGAGTGAATTAAGAAAACGAAAAGTACGTGATTTGATATCTTATTTGAAAAAGAACAAACCATGTTCACAAGACCAACCAAACAATTAAAAGCTGCTACGATCGCGTCATTTAAAATATCTCATATATTGGCGAAACACAAGAAACCATTAGAAAATGGATCGGTTGTGAAGGAAGCATTTATTGAAGCGGGTGAGACTTCATTTGGAGATTTTAAAAATAAAACAGAAATCATGTCTGCTATTAGAGAACTTCAGTTATCTCGTCCGACTGTCACAAGGCCTATTGAAGTCATGAGTTAGGACATGGCAGATAAACTAAAACATGATATCATGGAATGTACATACTTTTCTTTACAGTTCGACGAATCCACCAATATGACAGACACTGCCCAGCTTTGTATTTTTATTCGGATGGTATTCAATGACATGTTGGCTAAGGAAGAATTTTTGACAATCATTCCTCTGAAGGGGAAGACCCGTGGCAAAGATATATATGACGTTTTCTTCAATTTTGTAAAAAACTACAAGCTACCAATATATAAATTAGTGTGCATTACAACCGATGGAGCACCAGCAATGACTGGAAACAAAAACGGTTTTGTGGCATTGTGTCGACCTAATGAAGGTTTCCCTTCATTTTTTTCATTCCATTGCATTATACATCAACAAGTTTTGTGTTCAAAAGTTTTAAACACGGAGGAAATTATGGGCATTGCAACAAAAATTGTGAATTCCATCCGTGCACGTAGCTTGCAACAGCGGCTCTTTAAGTTGCAGTTGGAAGATAGAAAGTCAGCTGAATACACTGATTTAGTTCTTCACACGGAGGTCAGGTGGTTAAGTCGCGAAAAATTCCTAGAAAGGTTTCAAGAATTATTGCCCAAAATAACAGCTTTTCTAGACGAAAGAGGTGATGACACTCAGATGCTGAAAAACGAAAAATGGGTTACTGATTTGGCATTTTTGACTGACATCACAATGCACTTAAACACCATTAACTTGGAGCTTCAAGGTAAAAGAAAAGCTATTATTGAGATGATTAGCGCAGTAAACGCATTCAAAAGTAAATTGCAACTTATGATAGATCAACTGAAAAAAAAGGATCTGAAACATTTTCCGTCTTTGAAAGCAAGGATTTCTCAGTTGAATTATGATAGGTTAAATTATCAAATATTTTGGGACAATTCGAAATGCGTTTTTATGATTGCAGTAAATTGGAAAATATAGCATCATTTATGAGTTATCCTTTTTTATGTAAAAACATTGAGGAATTAGCTACTGAAATAGCAAGTCAGTTTAATATGAACTCATATTCTGTTGAAAATGAGTTGGTGCAGATTATATCAGATATACATCTCAAAGGTACAGCATCTGATACAAATTTCTGGTGTTTTATATCAGAAGATAAATATCCGAATCTAAGACAAATCGCCCTTCAAATGACGGCAATGTTTGGGTCAACTTACTTGTGCGAGTCTACATTTTCTGAAATGAAAATAATTAAGTCAAAATATCGCAATCGACTAACTGACGATCATATGTCATCATGCTTGCGATTAGCACTCAGTGGTTACGTACCATCTTATGAAAAGTATGCTGAGGACATGCAGTGCAACATCCAAAGTCACTCTTTAGTTAAGTTTAACACCATAGGTAACTCTTTTGTTTTGTAACAACCAATAAATTCGAAATTTTGAATAACTATAAGTTTTTTCATTGATATTGTAGAGAAGAACCTAACTAAACCTAACCCAAACCTTGACTAAAATAATGCATATTGTGCGGAAAGCTAATACCTATATATGCCAAGGTACACCCTACTTAGGTAGTTAGGTAGGTAGGGTGTATCGTGTATGTACGACAACCCTGCATCACACATACTTGCAGCCTCTCAGAGTCGATCGTAAGTAGTCTAAAAATATTGAGGTAGATCGCCAGCAGTTCAAGTTTGAGCACCCCTGTTCTAAACTAAACAATGCCCCTAATATTGTTGTTTACAACGAGTTTTTTGTTCTTATATTTTTTAGTTAAAATGTTCCAAACAGCGATATAATTTTCATTAGAAATTTTTAAAGTTTTTATTTTCTGAGCCGCTTCGCTCTTTAACAAACTATTTAAATAATAAAATCGTTGAACATTGCTTAATTTCGGATTATCATTGATCATTGCATTGAACGCATGGGGAAATTCTATTCAGTCTTCGAATTTACCACTAAAGATCGGAAGTTCAATTTTGGGCATGGGCAGGTTGATTTCAATGTTACTGTTGTTACTGATGGGTTTATTTCCATCAGCTTTCGCAATAGGGTCAGGTACCGAATGTTGATTGATAAAATATGAGGCCTTAGAAGTTAATTGAAAGTATGCGTTTTCAAAGGATTTTTGCTCAGTATCGTGACAATCAACGTTATCTAATTGTATGATTTGAAAATGTAGCGCCTCATAATTTTCATTTATGGTTTTGATACTTTGAAATTTGTTACTAAGTTTGATTGTATCGTCTAACTTTAGTGGATTGGTTTTAGAAATTTTACCAAAAAATGTTTTAAAACGAGTTAACCGTGATTTAAGTTGACTTCTTTGTAATTTCAATGCTTCCATTATAATTGACAATAAATACAAATTGAGAGAGTATTAAATGAAAGTAATTAGCTATGTATAGTTTAAATGGTAATGTTAAGTGAAAAAAAACTTACTTTACCGCAATTAATCCGTTTAATGTTAATTGAATGTTGCCCTTTACTTGTTGCGATACACATATAATGTTGTATAGTAATGATTTCTTTATGTAGTTATTAAGTAAGAACTGGCAACAGTGTAGCGGTAATATAATAAGAGTTAAGATAATACAAGATTAAGTTTGTTATTGAGAAAACCTGATACATTATAAGCAATAATCACAACAGGTTATGGGCCCAGGGGCGATTACGAGTAATTAAAAGGAAAAAGTAAAGTTTGGTTAAACGGTGTGGTTGATGGAATATAAAGGCGTAATGGCGGCGGCTAAAAATAGTTACAATATGGATCCTTTGAATGGAAAGAACTTTCACACTTGGAAATTTAGAATGATGACGTTATTAACTGAGATGCATGTAGAAGAAATGGTAAATACAGAGTTTGATGAATCTAATTATGAAGGTGAAACTAAGAAACGAGAAGCACGTGAGAAAGATAATAAATGCAAGTTGTAAATTGTGCAGTGTATAGATGATACGCAAGTTGAGTTAATTAGAAACAAAGTAACAGCTTTTAGTATGTGGAAAAGTTTAGAATCGATGTATGAGAAAAAGGGATTACCCGGACAACTGTTTTTAAAGAAAAAATTAATGTCAATGAAGCTTAAGGAAAATGAAAATTTGAATGACTTTCTTTTAAAGTTCGATGAAGTTTTGTGTCAATTGAGGTCAACTGGAAGTGAAATTAAAGAAGAAGATGCTGTATGTAATTTGCTTTTATCATTGCCAAAGTCGTATGATACAGTCGTTACAATATTAGAAAATTTACCAGAAGATAAACTTAAAATGGAATTTGTGAAATCTTCCAGTGCGACTAATTCAAATAATTTACAAGAAAATTCGAAACCAGCAGCATTTGTATCGAGACAATCTGGAGCGTGTTATGGATGTGGAGAATATAGGCATATCAGAAAAAATTGCAGAAGATTTTTACAATCAGATCAAGAAAGAATAGGTAGTAATAATGGAAGATATTGGTCAGGCTCATGAAGCAAAGGTTCGTTTGGAAGTGGTCGATATAGAGAAGGTTTTCAGTCTCGTAGCACGGGTTATTCCAGAAAAAGATCGGGAAATTTTGTGACAAACGATGAAGGGAACAATGAAGACAATGAGGAAAATATTAGTTTTATGGGTGATGTAATGCAGGATGTAGAAACTGTAAGTAATAATTGTATAACATTTTATATAGACTCTGGATGCACTGATCATTTAGTAAATAGAAAGGAATATTTTTCAAATTTGATGATGTTAAAGAATCCGATAAAAGTAGCCATTGCTAAAAATGATAATTATTTAGAAGCGATAGGAATAGGGAACATTAATGCCGTTAGTTATGCAGATGGGTTAGAAATTAAATGTAAAATTAAAAATGTTTTATACGTACCTAAATTAAGGAAAAATCTCTTATCTGTGAAAAAGTTAGAAATGTCAAATTTAACAGTAATTTTTGAAAGAGGTGAAGTTAAAATTTTTCATGAAAATAAGTTGATTGGTGTAGGTCTTAGAAAGAATTTGTATGAAGTTAAATTTAATATTTTGAACAGTGAGTGTGCAAATGTAGAATTTGAAAATGAGAAATTGACATTATGGCATAAACTTTATGGTCATATTTGTATTTCAAATTTGGATAAACTTGTGAAATATGAAATGGTTGAAGGTTTAGATGTAGGCATAGTAGGAAAAGTCGAATTTTGTGAAGCATGTATAAATGGAAAATTAGTAAGATCAAAGTTTGGAACAAGAAGCCCAAGTAGAAGAATATTAGAAATTGTTCATACTGATGTGTGTGGTCCCATTACACCTACTACTTATGATGGTTATAGATACTTTGTTACATTTGTTGATGGATATTCTAATTTTACAATTGTTTATTTAATGAAAAGGAAAAGTGATGTTTTTGATTGTTATAAAGAGAAAATAGCTGTTTTACGATGTGATATAGGAGGAGAGTATATATCGTCTGAGTTTAAAAGGTATTGTAGAGAAAATGGAGTTAGTATTGATTTTAACTTACCGTACTCATCTCAACAAAATAGAAAATCAGAACGTTTTAATCGAAGTTTCGTGGAAAAGGCAAGAACAATGGTTATTGATGCAGGTATTTCAAAGGAATTTTGGGGTGAAGCAGTTAAGATAGCTGCATATATTATGAATAGAAGTCCTAGTGCAGTTCTAGAAAATATTACTCCAGCAGAGATATGGTTTGGAAGGAAACCAGATGTAAAGAATTTGAGGATATTTGGTTCAATTGCCTATTCACATATTCCGAAGGAACTGAGGGGTAAATTCGATTCAAAATCGGAAAAGTGTATTATGGTTGGATACACTACTAATGGATACCGATTATGGAATTTAGAGAAAAACAAAATAATAGTGTCAAGAGATGTGAAGTTCAATGAAAATGTTCAGGCTGATACAAAACGAGTACAAATAAAGGATGCAGATGATAATGAAAAAATTGAACAAGAAAAAGATGTAATGGATGAATGTGGTAATGATAAAGACAGACTACAAATGATAAATGAAGATGAGAATGAACCGAGTATAAGAAATAAAAGACTGACAAGAGTTCCTTCAAAATACAAAGATTACGAACTTTATATGGCATTTGATGCAGTATCCTATGTAGAAGAAGTTCCTCAAGATGTTAATGAGTTAAATGGTAGAAAAGATGAACATTTGTGGAGAAGTGCTATGGACAATGAAATAAAATCGATAAATGAAAATAAAACATGCAAGTCAGTTGTAATGCCAACTAATAGTGAAATTTTAGATACGAAATGGGTGTATACATTGAAACATTACGAAGATGATATTAAGGATCAATACAAAGCAAGATTGGTCGTAAGAGGTTTTGCACAGCGAGAGACATTTGATTATGATTATATATGCTCACCAGTTGCGAAGATGTCTACTATCCGAAGTTTGTTAGCAGTAGGTAATCAGTATGGTCATTATTTTATTCAATTAGATGTGAACACTGCTTTTCTAAATGTTTGTTTAAAGGAAAACATATATGTTTATCCTCCTATTGGCGTCAAATGTGAAAAAGATCATGTTTTGAAATTAAAGAAGTCTCTTTACGGACTTAAGCAAGCCTCAGAATGCTGAAATGATGAGTTCAATAGTTTTCTAATAAAGTTAGGTTTTCAAAGGTCAGACAATGATTACTGTTTGTATTCAAAGAGTTTCAACGAAAGTATTATTGACTTATTATTGTATGTAGATGATATTATCTCAGGTTCAAATTTAGAACTAATTAATATATGTAAAAGTCAGTTAAGCAATAAGTTTTGTATAAAAGATAAGGGTGAATTGAAGTATTTTCTAGGTTTAGAAATTGATTATGACAGAGTTGAGGGCATAATTAAAATAAGTCAAAAAAGGTATTTGTTAGGGATTTTGAAACGTTTTTCATTTGAAAATTGTAAAAGTTGTGTAACACCGAGCGATCCTAGATTAAAGCTAAAGTTTTGTGAGGGTAATGAATCTAAACCAGTTAAAGAACTTATTGGTTGTTTAATGTATTTGATGCTTGGCTCTCGTCCTGATATAAGTTTTTGTATTAATTATTTAAGTAGATATAAGTTCTCAAGTCAAGTTTGGAATTGTCTTAAGAGAGTTTTAAGATATATAAAGGGAACTGTTAATATGATTCTCATTTATGTTAGAGAAAAATGTAGTTCACCATTAACTTGTTATGTAGATTCGGATTGGGGTGGTGACTTAAGTAATCGCAAATCTGTATCAGGATATTTAATTAAAGTTTTCGGTAATTCTGTTGCGTGAGTGACAAGAAAACAAGCTTGTGTTGCATTATCTACATCTGAAGCAGAACTTGTTGCGTTATGTAGTTCTGTAAAGGATAGTCTTTGGTTTAAGAAATTATTAGTAGATTTCAATGTGAATGTTGATAAATTGTTAATTTTTGAAGATAATCAAGGATGCATTGCATTATTGAGAAATCCTGAAAATAATTATAGAGTAAAGCACATAGATTTAAAACACAATTTTATTTGTGAAAAGATTAAAGATAAAAGTATTATGGTAGAATATTTAGATACTAGAGATCAACAAGCAGACATTCTCACTAAGGGATTGCATGGACCACAAATTTATAAGAATTGTAAAGCTATAGGTTTAAGTATGTGAAACCAGAGAGGGGTGTTTTATTTTTTTTTAATTTTATATACTTTTATAAGAAAACATTAAGAGAGGGTGTTGTATATTAATTATTTCTTTATGTAGTTATTAAGTAAGAACTGGCAACAGTGTAGCGGTAATATAATAAGAGTTAAGATGATAGCGAGTGTAATCAAGTTATAACAGTGTGTTAAGTAAGATTATGGAATTAAGAAAATAAATGCAATGAATACAAGATTAAGTTTGTTATTGAGAAAACCTGCTACATTATAAGCAATAATCACAACATATAATGCTGGTAACAATGTTGATGTAACTTTTATGCACTTTGCACTGCTTGAACGGCACTAAAACTGAATTATTTTGATTATGAAAATGTAGTGAAATGAACTGGTGCACTTGAATAAGTTTGTATTAATGTCGTTTGCCGGAAACACATCCGGCTCGAAGGACCAATGTTTTTGCGTTGGTTAAACTAACGGGGTTTGTGCAGATGCACACTTATCTTTTTCGAATCGCTGCGAAATAAATAACGTTGTTTTGAGATAAGGTAATGTATTTGTAATGAGAAATTTACATCAACTGACTAGCAAAACCGTGGTTTTGCTGCATGAAACCTTCGGATACTAAATGTTAGGCCTATTTTATGAAACTTATCCAATAAGAAGCAGGCTATAAAAATTGGGAATTACATGCAAATACGCTGAACAATGTCACTGCTTAAGATTAAACCTACAATATCACGTAAGTTTATTACATTACCTACGTAAAAACCTCGCTTAGAAACACAAAGGGTGCATTAGTAATAATACAAAATTTCCTTAAAATCTAATTTTAACTAATACTAAGTGACAAGCTTACAATACCATAAATGAAAGATTATAAAACAAAACGTATATACAAATAATACTATTGTTAAGTGGTCTTGCTACTAAAATAGCTAAGACACATTAACAGCATTTAACAAGAGCAAATATACCATGTTACAATTTTTATCAATTTTTTGTTTATTATTTGCCGTATTTTGATAACAATAATTTTTAACATACCACAGTTTGCAAATTTGACTTAAAGTCAAAAACTGTTCCGTACACCACACTTTAATGATAAAGTCTTTTGACACTATTTTGTTGTTTATTGCTGTTAGTAATCTAGAAAATATTTGTACGTTTTATTACTTATTAAAAACCGTTTTCAAAAACTGCGAGACTCTTACCATAAATAATTGCAACGTTATATTACTTTAATGCTGATTACGTCTGTTTTTGTATAAATTAAACTATTTATAATTACTTTGTATAATGTACACAAGTTATATAAAAACAAAGTAATATAAATTTTTACAAACAATAAAATCAAAATAAATACATTTTTTCAAAAGTTTTAATTGGTTAATAAAATAATAGCATGTAGTACATAATGAAGAACAAAAAAATTACGATGTTATATCAGTAAAATCCAACAACTCGTGCGCTAACAACTCGAAGCCCAATTAATAAATTTTGCCTGTTACAATTATAAGGTTGCAACAAATGTTATTATTTCATAAAACAAACTTGTGTAATTTGCGCATCTATGTCATTACATAATTTAAAATCAAACTAACAATTTAAAAATTGCATTCAAGTTTAAATTTATTTTTTTGGTTATAATAATGAATAACATCAACACTATAATATCCAAATTAAATATTGTATACGAAATTAATTAAATATTTATATCGTTTCTATAGCAACCGAGTTTATTTAGAAGAAATTTTATACGTAAATAGGTAATTAAGTGTATATAAAATGTCACAGAATATAATAAAAAACGTTTCCTAATTTTTTCCTTGGGACACAATAATTAAAAAATTATATTTTAAATACGCAACAAGAAATCCAATTAAAAACTCTAACAAACTCCTTACTACAAGAAAAAGAAAAAAAGAAAATAAATACACCTTTTTCTTGCAGCTACTTGTTTAAAGTAATTGATTTTAAATATTATTTTTTTAAATATTAATTTATGTAATTAAACGGCTTTGTACAATTTAAAAAGTACCAAACAAAAAAAGTAAATGCGCAATTTCAGATGCATTTAGACACGTTGTTTCGTTTCGTTGTTGACCAAGAATTAGTATTTTTATAATTGATATACTTACGACTGATAAAATCAAATTGTTTTTTTTTTAATAATAACAAGTACGAATTAACTAATAAGAAAGAAAAAATTAGAAAACATAAAAATTATAATGATCGTTTATAATAACAAAATAAGAACTTAAAAAAAAATTAAGTTTTGACCGTCCCTTTTTTCGTCTATTTCAAAATCAAATTTAGCGAAGTAAAATAATGATAGATGATATTAAAACAGTTTTGCTAATGACAGTAGCTTTTCTGTTATTTAAAAAAACCAAAAGAAAAGACTTAAAAAGCAAAACACAGCGAATAGTTTTTATTCATTGTTGACTATGGCTTCACCGTTAATTACCAAAAAGAAAATTAAATGTACCATCTCCGCTGAAGAAGAATTATGTATCACCTTACAATAAGTATCTTATTGAAGTATGTAATCAAACCACATTTGCTAATTACTCATTGTGTTAATTTCTTTGCTAGTTATATTGCAGTATGCAAGAAATGTAATTCAATTTTAAAATTGGGAACTCAACTGCTCATCAAATTATAAGAGAGATAACTAATTTGGAAAATGCTAAGACCAGTTTGTTTGCCGATTTCCACAAGGATTGACCATACCAAATTGTGTTAAGGCTCTTAATGGCAAACATATCCAAATCCAAATTCAAAAATATTGAAGAACTGAAAATTTAAACTACCATAAAAATTTCAGGTGTTTATTATTCTCGTCATATAGTTGGTATATAAGAACTTAATTCAATTGTTACGTATTTAATAAATGCGCGTATTGTAAATTGTTAAAAATGTAGACTCAAAATAAATCGACATCTTTTATGATAACAAACGGCTTACGGATTAAAGTTCATTTTTACTAATAAAGATAAGTTACTGAAATATAATATTCAAGACGCGTCATTCACTGTTTACAGCGCCATCTGCGTTATAATGGATGAACTTATTATTGCTGCTAAATTAAAATCGTTAACATATTTCACTGGGAACAAGACCACTCAAAAACTATATAACGTAATTAAAAAAATAAACCTTCAAATGAAAGGAAAAGATTTACATCCTCCCCTAAGCTATTTTATAATTTCCTTTTTTCAATAGTATAAGTATAGTTTACAGAAAAAGTAGAAAATTATCATTGAAAAATATTGCTCACTTTGTGACCTTTTTTTAAGAAAAAAATTTTTTTTTAAGATTTTAAAATACCTTACAAGATGCTGATAACATTTCTATTTCATAAGAACACATTTTTGTGTTCTACAACTAATATTTTTTGAGATTTCCTGTGCCCCGTGCACGCGAAAGTGCTATATAAAATACATAAGCGAAATCCCAGCTTTAACAAGGATTTATGTGTAGTTTTTATTTCTAATAATATACCATTGCCCAAATTAAAAAATTAAATTTTAAAAATTTAAAAAAATATATTAATTAAAATATACCAAACGACTAAACGTTGCGAGAAGTTACGTTCCACAACTGCATAATGCTACCATACAAAAATGAAAAAAGAGAGTTCAGAATTAAGCAATTTAAATATTTTAATGAACCTACACATTAGCAGGTCGTCGATCCGGCGGCGTTTTGCACAATGACCCATCCGCACCTTTTTAGAGTCATCCAAATTTCCACTCTGATTTGATGTAGATGGCGGCCTAGAACTGGCATAGTCGCCAAAGGCTACGCATTATTAATTAAGAAAAAAAATCATATTTAAAGTCAATTTATCTATCTTTGAAATAAGTAAAATACAACATATTTGCAAATGTAAATTAATAATAAAACAATTTTGAGTATTTTTTTGGAGGGTCATTGACCAAATGATCTAATAGAGAAGCCGCTTCGTATAAATCATAACTTATAAGTTTTTCTGCGATGACTGTTTGTTCATCTATTCTTTTGCCTATTGAGTCGTACTCGTCATCGTCTCGGTATACGGCCAGTCTCCGGCTTACCACATCTAAGAAAACTTTACTTAACATGTAGATGTAGTAGGTGTTAAAGTACCTACAGAAGTAAGTAACAAAAAATCAGCATCAGATTCCTAAAATTAAAAACACGCTGCAAAACTTGTTAGTTAGTCAATAGAAGAATATCTGATAAGAAGTACTGGAAACGACAAAACTTTTCGACAAAATCGTATAAAACGAATTGAAATTACCTGCAGAACAGAAAATTAATGTAAGTGCTGACGTGCTGCTTTATGTGTTTATTGAAGAACAAGCATTTGCATTCAGAACCAATTTTTTAAAACCATTTATTCAGCGACTTTTAAATGATGAAATAAGAAATTTTAGTTACAGACTATCACAGGCGCGACGTATCTTTAAAACGCGTTTAGAATTCAAGATTTAGAATTTTGAAGAACCTAATAAATCTGCAACAGAACAATATCAATAACACTGGTGTTATGTGCTGCTGTATTTTGCACAATTTCTTAAAGCGCAATTGTTTTGATACGTACGTTTCTCCGTGAGATCCCAAAGGGCATAAAAACTCTGGATCATTCCTAAGTTTACAAAATGGATACAGACGTAACAATTCGGAACAAGCCATTTTAACAAACAAATGGCAGTCATTATATATTACTTACTGGAGACTAATACGACACTATCCTCTTTAATACTGCATATAACAGGCCTAGGTGTTTTTTGGTCAATTAAAAACGTGAGATGATTGTTAGTCTCCTTCATACACGAACGCTTAAAACTGTTCACCTTCTTCAATTTTTTGCTAAATGAATTATACAAGCTAGAATTGTTCAAGCTGCCGGATTGACAATCTTAGCGTTGCATAGCTAGGTTCAAGATTGCCAGATAACACAATCATTAAAAACGATGTAACTGAGTAGATCAACGCAGACGTGACTGATGAGAATGAGAAAATGAGTCACAGTAAAGGTTACAAAGTGATAAAAAGGCCAACGAGTACCCAAACCAATAGTCAAAGACAACTTCAGCAGACATTCTACTGCTACAACAATTGCGTAAAACGGCGACAAAGAAGCGAGCGAGCTTTGTTAAACAGAACACTTATGCACTTCTTCAAAAATTAATTTTTTTAACTGAAACGCGTAATGTAATGTATGTACTTTTAATTATGCACTAGATAGATAATCAAAGCTTTCTGTAATTAATACCACAAATAAGAGATATAAGAACTAATAATGAATAATGATTGAATTTTGTTCCCATGGAAAGAGACAAGCAAAAATTAATTTGCAATCTGTCACATAAGATATTACTTAAAAATCTCACATTGATTACTGAAATAGTAAAGCTTAATCGTGTTTAATACCGCCAAAATCGCTTATAAAAAATTCACAGATATCGCAAATCTTGCAATTATCGGAAGGTGTTGAAAACAAACATAATATTACCTACGTAATATAATGAACAAGGTTTAATACAATTTTCAAAAATTAGAATGCATACATAAATAATAAAAAAATAAAAAAACACAAATAACTAGTATTCTAGGTACATATTAAACGAGAGTAGACTCATATGATAATTAACCAATTGTTTGTATTTAACATTTGTCCATGAAATGCCTGAGAATTGTTTTTCATAACCTTTTTATCGCTGGAAGATGATGAATGAGCAACACCAATAGAGAATTTTTTGTAATAACAAATTATGAGCGAGACCGTTCATTATCAAGAATTGTTGCGTGTTGATAAAACATAGCTTCCAGTGACATATCTAAAGAGAAACCCAATTGCGTTTTTTCTAGAGAAGCACTAAAATGGGTATTTGGGCTGTGTTGGTAACGCTTAGGTTCTCTTTTCTAAGTGATGTACGGTAAGAAACACAAAGCAAGTAACAAAATCTCAAAACATCGAACTTTATTTGACACAAAGTATTTTCAAGAAAAAAAGTCACCTTCGCAAAGCTCAAATAATAATATTGCGCTAACAAGCATGTTATGCGAAGAAAGGTAAAAAAATTGAGATTTACTTCCACTGACTGTCATTTTCTGCTGGCTTAAATACGTTTGAGAGAATTTGGACAAATGTAAAATTTCTCTAGACACAATCAATTTTAGAGCCAAAGTGGAACGTTTAGAAATTTAGCCAGATTTTGATTGAATACGCTTGAATTAAATAAATCATTCAATGATTAAATAAACAATTTATATTGCGTGATTTCTGACGATTGCTTCACCGCACTCTAACTAGTTCATGCGCATATTTTAAAAAATAACAAAACTAAATGATTACTGGATTTTATCCGAATTTTATGGCGGTTCACAGTTCTACAGCTTCTAAGATTATGACACGATTCAAGTTACGTTGTCATATCCTTTCATATGTAAAAGTTGCAAAGTGAAGATTTTATCTTTGGAAATGTGCATCCAAAGTTTGAAAATTAAATCTTCTTTAACAGTTTGTCGCGTTCACGATTCTTTGTCATATCTACAGAAGACTTACAGCAGATTGGACTCGACTCGAAATGAACATGTCTTTATATTAAATTCTCTTTTTTTTACCGATTTTACCATTTTTGACCTATTAATGCAACAAATGCGGTACTGACTATAAAAAAGCATTAAAAAGATGAACTTTACTTTAACATTGAATCTTTTCTCTAGTCTTAACAGATTTATAACGCTAATAATCTTTACAATTGCTTGACTGTTGATAAAATTTCAACGTTCAAAATTTACTCAAATTTTATTTTACATACTTTAGTTCTATGTTGATAACTTTAAAGTGAAATTATTTATGATTTAAACTAGTAATTACTGATAGTTCTTATCATAAAACTCTATAAATCAGGTTTATTAAATTATTTCGTTTACGCATTTTAAAATTTGGACATAAATTATCGGTTTAGTAGAACATGTATGTTTCGGTCCAGTTGCTTAATAACTTAAAATAACCAATAAATTATTATCCTAAAACGGTGCAAGATAGAAGAAAGTTGCACATAAACATTTTTATAGAGAACAAAGTTTCCTATAAAAAAGTCGGCAGAAGGGTACAATTACCTTCAATAGTTTAGAAGATACAAGTGTCCAAAGTTACACAAAAATGTCATCACATTACATTAAAATCTGTAACTCTTAGGGCGGGTTGCACAAAGCAAATCAAAAATGTAACAACTGATTATTTCTCAAAACAATTGCTGCATAGCCAATAAAACCAAGTTTATTGGTGATGTAACAATCGATTTCAGAAACAATCACTTGCTAAATTTTTGATTTGTTTTGTGCAACCGGCCATTAAACTATTAGATATAATTATACACTTCCGCGAACTTTTTTGTAGTAAATCTTTTGCTCAATAAATTGTTTATGTGCAATTTTCATTTATATTGTACAATTTTTGCAACGTACAAAGCGGAATCTCGCGCGGATTTAGTTCTGCAACTATTATAATTATTTTTTATCACTGCTGAGTGAAATTAAGACTGATTATGTTTTTAAAACATAAAACGAATCATAAAAAATATCTTGTTTAATAATAATAAACACTGCATCCGGAAAACACAAAAAATGAAGTGAAACACCACCGCAAGTTCCAGATTTGTTTCATTTGAGCGTTTCATCGTTTCGTTACACGATCCTTCGAATCAAGCATCCTATAAGTGTTTTAAATACTAAAAGAATACAAATTTTATCAGATCGTTGCAGCAAAAGGTAACAGATACTGATAAATGAGCAGTACAAGACGTCGACTATGTGAGTTATACATTTGAAATTGTCGATACAAAATTATTTGTAAAAGTGGTAGTTAATACATTTGAATCATGTTGCTGGCAAATTGCACGTTATCTTAAATTGAGCAATCTTGAGAAATACACGGGACATGCATTTTGACGTACGTCTGCTACTATTATGGTTAATAATGGCATGACAGTATAACAAATTTAACAAGCGGGATAAAAATCGGCAGCTGTGGTGACTGGTTGCATTGAACAGAATATTAACAATAAGAAAAATGTATCAAGGTTTATTGGGAGTGCCATTAATGGAAGTGCAACATGTGTTAGTAATATTTTATTTGACGTTACGAAGTACCCCAAGTAACAATTTTATATTTTATAACGTTTGAGAGAACGTTTACAAATCAAAATTTATAAAACATATTTTGTCCTAAGAACGTAACTAAAACGTTCTTACAGTAGCTATAAATGCAAAATGGGCACATATTTATAAAACATATTCGTTTTTTAACGTGTTTTATAAAGCCAACAAAACACTGTTATAGGATAGTTACATAAACGTTATATATCAATTACAAAACATGAATATTTTATAGTTGGTTGGCTCTTTAGTACAATAGTTTTGATGAAGTTACAAAATATTTTTGTAGTGTAGAGTAGCTTCAATAAAATCAAACTACTTTTCGGAACTTAATTATTCTTATTACTTACTTAAACTTAAACTGATCGCTATTTCATGAAAAATAACTACGTATTCAACTATATATTATTTACACGAAATTTAATGAGATAGATCTACACGAACGTTGTTTTTTGCTACGAAGGAAAGTTTACTGTCAATTATGAGTTAGATATGTCGCAAATTTTAAGTGTGCCGCAGGTTTAATGAGAATTTAAACAAAAATTTAAAAATCAGATAAAAAACAAAAAGTTTAAATTTTAATTTTTTATCATAAAACCACAATAGTAGATAGATACCAGTATAAGAATCTTTAATTCATGTGTTTTTGTCGTCGAAGTAGTGAAATATAAGTTAATTTTATGTTCTCCGAGAATGGCGGTCATGTTAATATATGCAAATACATTTTCAAAATGGTTCCTTTTTAATAGAACATTTTTTTTACTAAATTTACTCTTATACAACAATTATGATGCATATAGTGTAGGCAAATAAATTATTGTAAGATTTTATGCACAAGCTGGCAACCGCGCGCAAGACGTGACAACGCAACGCGACGTTAAAACCGGTAAGGTAAGAGATTTTAATAATAAAAATAAAGATACATCGGATACATGTACCTTAAGAATAATGAAGTTTATGTAAATTACGTTTTATGTGGTTTTTTTATATTATGTATATCTTCGGATTATGGCCGTGGATAAATGATACTACATGTGAATAAAATTGTGTTTATTGTATCTTTATTTCCTGACAACTATAATTGCCCATAATAGAAAACTTACAAAACGTTCAAATTTAATTACCTTAGTTTATGTAAAAGTTAACACGACAGCATCGTATTTTACAAATGTGATTATATTTTGATGAATTTTTAATCGCGTATTCAATAATAAAAAGTTAATAAAAATGGTCGAGCAGGCAAATTACATATAAAGCAGCGTAACTTAACAATAAGCTGCGATCCATTCATTATTAATCTTTCTGAAATAATCATTTTAGCTTCTTCGACAAATGTAGATATGCTGGCAAATCAGGTGGTTTTTTGTTACGCCAGTATATCCGAATTGTTTTATAACTATATTTAACACAATAATTTTGCGCTTTACTAGTAGTAATGCTCTATAACTGCTTTTCTCTTATTTTTATAACTGAGGCTTTGTGTCCTTTTAATTAACAGTTATATTGGAACTTTCGTTGTGAGTAATCTGATCCAGAAAGCTAAATTGTTATATAATATTACTAATACAACAATTATATAACGTAGTCAAATACTTTATTAAAACAGTTGTATAAAACAGTTCTAAAGTGATAAATGACAAAGCTATATAGCTATTATAAATCAATTAATATTTGTAAGGGGCGAATCTCTTATAACGAATATTATATAAACGTTTACAAAACACTGTTATACTTATCTCATAAGCAGTTTTATAATTTTGTTGTAAAAACGTTTTAAACATCGATTTAAAAAACAATTTTGAATAGATAACAAAATAATCTTCCAGACAACTTTAATAGAATCATTTTACATTTAGAGAGCAACAACATAACTACAGTAAAATTGAAAAGTTTTCTAACTTAAGAATTATAAAACCACTTTGTTACTTGGGACTGCAAACGTGGGTAAAGTGCCCACCCTAAGAAATAGTGAGTTGAAACAAGTTAATTTTTTGAAATACGTGTTTTATGTATTTTTTTTAGATTAAGCAGTGCCTAACCGGGTAAGGTAAATTGGTCAAACAAACTAGGCAAAGTGGTCAGATATATTGGTAAACTATAAAACACTTAATGGAAATAATATATTTCATTTGTTATTAAAAGTACAAAATAACTAACAAACTATCTCATTTTTTTTGCAAAAATCGCACACATAGTTGTCGTCCCATCGTCACAACCAGCACACATCTTATGGGATTACTTAAGATAATGCTGACACTTTATTAACTTTTCTGGGAATTTGATTTCTAAAATGTGTTGTAAAAAAGGAATTCAGGATTATTTTCATTTTCATGCCTAGATTTTTTGTTTGCGTTTTTTTTTGAACGTGCAAGTTGTGCAATGGAAAATAACCTTTTCGTTGCCTTGCGTTTTTTTTGTTTGGTTTTGATAGAATTTTCTTTTGCTGACTTGTGTTCATTTTTATAAAAAGTGCTTGTTAATATAACTAACGTTTCTTTCTTCCTGTTCTGGTGTCTATTTGTTTATATTTGTTTTGAGTTAAAAACTGAAAGACAGACTAAAAACGAAGTTATCTTTGGAATTTCGGTGGTTTCACATGAAATTGATTGTTGCATGAAATTGACTGTGTTAGAAGTGGAAGGTAGACTGGTTTAAAGAGTTTCTGTAGCCTTGCTGGTAGATGGAACCAGGTCATGAGTTAAAAATGGTTTTGGCGTTTGACATTTGAAAATTTGCGAATTACCTGACACTTCACCAATATTTAAAGGTTGCTCTTTAGAATAGTTTTGTTCTTGTACAAACCTGCAGTTTGGCATTTGTTTTGAGTGAAATATTAGTAGTTTCTACGGCAATGTAATCGGCGTCATCAAATACGTTAAGATCAACTGGCACAATTCCACGTTTACAGAAACCGTTAATGACAGTGTTTGGAATTGCGACACAAAGATATACTTCTCCGACAACGTTACTGATATACTAATTAATGCTATCTTCTTCGTTTAGGAGGGGCAATATAAAACCACTTTAATTTATTTTTATGGCAACGTTTCGTGCTGAAGGTTAGCACTTCTTCAGGCCAACTGTAATTTATTGAACTCGTAAGTCAACACATAGTAACAACAAAATGAAATTAACAGATAATTTTTAACACATAAAACTTACAGAATAAAGTCAAGCGGATTAATCCACCGACCAAGGACATTGGCAACTTTAGTAGTAGTAGTAGTTAGTAATTAAAATAAATACAACATTAAACATACAATGGTCAAAATTTAAAATTTTAATATAACGTAGGACATACACGTTCAACAAACAATTGACAAATGTTGTGTAATCAAAAATTTTTGAATGTCAAGGGAAAGATAAGAATAAAATGATAAACAAAACTGAATAACGATAGATCCAACCTATATAGTTATCTCACAATTTTAGATATTAAATTATTATAAACACTGCTTAAATTGTTGGTATCGTTGTTAAAATTAATATTATTGTTATATATATTGATGTATACCATTTCGGAAACTAAACGCTTTTTCAAGTTGTTTTCCACATCTAGAATTGTGGGATTGATAAAATTGAAATTGTGTCCCGTGTCTATATGATGTACGGCCAAAGCTGTATCGCCTTTTTTTGTGCTACAATCGTATTTATGGTTGGCCATCCGATTTTTTAGCTTCTGTTTAGTTTGACCAATATAACACGCATTGCATCCAGTACAATCAAGCTTATACACTACGTCATGTTTATCTATAGTGTTAGTTCTATCTTTGGTATTACTATACAGCATGTTGTAGATGGTGTTAGTGTTATACATGGTTATTTTGATGTTAGGTGTTGTTAGTATCGGAATGATTCTTTGTGTTAGATTTGGGACGTTTATGATTTTGGTGTAAGTGATGTTAGTATTAAGGTTAGCGTTAAGGGTAGTGTTAAGGTTAGTACTAGGTGGGTTAACTGGTAGTGGAATAATATTAGTTGTGTTAGTGTGTAGCAGTATTTTTTTTATTATATTGTTAGGGTAGTTGTTGTTTCTAAGTATTTTCTTTAGAATCTTAAAGTTTTTTTCATGAAATTGAGGACTGCTCAAACCTATAATTTTATTTTTATCTTTCCCTTGACATTCAACAATTTTTGATTACACAACATTTGTCAATTGTTTGTTGAACGTGTATGTCCTACGTTATATTAAAATTTTAAATTTTGACCATTGTATGTTTAATGTTGTATTTATTTTAATTACTAACTCGTAAAGTTGCCAATGTCCTTGGTCGGTGGATTAATCCGCTTGACTTTATTCTGTAAGTTTAATGTGTTAAAAATTATCTGTTAATTTCATTTTGTTGTTACTATGTGTTGACTTACGAGTTCAATAAATTACAGTTGGCCTGAAGAAGTGATAACCTTCAGCACGAAACGTTGCCATAAAAATAAATTAAAGTGGTTTTATATTGCCCCTCCTAAACGAAGAAGATAGCATTAATTAGTATATCACAGAGAGGAGGATAAAGAACCTTTACCAACGTTACTGATCTGGAACTGGGTCACGACACGGGCAGGATAGAAACATATAATTTTTTTAATTATTTGCACATAGAAAGTGTTCAAAGGGCTCATAAAGAAGACGTCTAATAGTTCAAGTTTATGGTTACAGTGCGGCGCAAAAAAAAAAACGGCCACATGGTTAGCTTTGACAAACTCTATTAAATCTACACTGTTTGTGCGAGTCATATGTCTGTCTAGAATTAACAGCACAAGGTCGTATTCAAAAGGCTTGACATGCGACAAAAAATTTCTAAAATTCAAGATTAAAATATCTAGCTGCATCTAGCTAGACTTGTGACAAGCAAATGCGGTACCAGATAAAGCTCTATCTTAAAGTCCGGTTTACACACAAACCTTAAAAATATTATTAATGATGATACAAAGTTTTCTCTTGCAGAGATGCATATGACTGCAGTTGACAAGATTCCACTCTTAGCGGATGTTAGCTAGCACACTTGCTGTATTCTTTTAAAAGCTACAACTTGTGAACATTTCATTTAAACGGTGGTAAAACCAGTATCTCTATTGACAAAAAAATTGGAAACATTTGGACGATTAAAACGTGGCGCGTGTGTAGACAAAGTTATTTCTGGAAACCTTAGAGTAACTGCAGGAGAATGAATGTTTCAGTTAGGTTTTTTTAGCTAACTGAAAAACCAGACGTTTAATAACGGTCAATGTAAGTCCAACAAATCGTTGTTATCCAAAATGTAATCAACAACACTTTGAAGTGATATGTACACGTTTGTATTGACTTCATAGCATGCTATAATTTTGTTGAAAGTTTTTGAAGTTATGTTGTTATATCGACTAACTCTTATGATTGTGCGTCTCGATGTTGCTTTCCCCTTTAGTAAATCCATTTTTTTCTAAAAACATCGTCGCAGGCAGAATTCGAACCTAGATTATATTTGGAATTAATTTTAAATTATAAATCAAGTATCTAATAAAATATTAATATTCTAATGTTAATTTTTTTAATTTGAACTAACTGTTACGAAGAATTATTTCTGTAAAAATAATTCGAATAATTTACCTACGTACAAATTTATATAAGAAAAACTAAAAAAATGTTTACAAAAAAATTGCGATCGCTATACTTTCCTTATAAGAAAGTAAAAATGTTTATGTTGTTAATTTTATTTAAATAATCATTTTTATTAAAAATAGTTCATTTATTTTTTTACTAAATTATAAGAATTTTTACTACATATTTTTTTTATTTAACTTTTTAATTACTGCTTATGACGTGCTATATACCGTACATATTTTTCCAAAATTGAGCAAATGTCATTAAACGACATTAACTGTGTTTAAATTTACGATAGATGTAGTATATGTGAATTTCGCTAAACTAGCAATGCATTTTCGATGTTAAAGACTACGATAAATCTCCGTTTGGCCGCTGCTTGGTTAGATCTAACGTGCAGTACTAAAACTCTACTAAATTTTATATAGTACAAATAAAAATTAATTTCTTAAAATTTTCAATTAAAAAAAAAGAGATAAATGTTCAAGACAAAAATTGATATTAGAGAAAGTGGAAATCTAAACTTAAGTGATATATAATTGGTAGAAGCTTGTAAACAAAACTAAATTCTCTATGTGGAAAATCGGGAATCAATACCTGCCAAACCGCAATTTCAATTTCAAGAATGGTTGATTGATAGAGTCGGTATCACATCCGATTTATTATTTCGGGAGGTTATTTTGACAGATCCTCGAAGCATACCACATAAGAAACGAATAAAACGATTCACTTTCTTAAAAAAATCTCTATATTATTGAGTAAATGGAATAACTGCAAAAAAATCGCAAGTTCAACTGTTCTACCGCAATAAAACAAACGCACAATATATTTGTATATCCTGTTGCCTTGTCACTAACATTCATACAGTATCGAGTAATACATAAAATGAAAAGTTACGAGATCATTCTGTCAAATGCATTTCGGTAGAAAATTACATTCAGAAAGTTTTACATTTAATTATGTCGCACGTTTTGATTATGTCTTCAAGAAAACTTCCTTAAATTATGCTTAATTCAAAAAGAAGATTAAATTAAAATAGTTTAAAAACTCAATCGCAAAAATAATATCTATTGAACTGCTCAAGTTAAAACGTATTGAATGGAAGTTTTTAATTTAAATCTACATTTTATTCAAATGTTTCAATCTCGTTTATACATTATAATGCAATCAAAGTAGAATTAAATAAATAGTTACTAAAACACTGTTAACTAAGCTGTCAATCTTTATTTTTAAAATTTATGAACTGAAATTCGATTTACAAATGTTTATACTTTTTTCAAACATATATACTCAACGTGCTAAAACATTAGAACGACTGTAATTAGTTAAAAAGGCGGAGAACGTTGTAAGTTGATTTTAAACCCACGTAATTCACATAGTTTTAAATAAAACTGCGGAATAAAACCACAATGTAAAAGACATTGATGTTCTGCCATCAAAAAAACTGGTGTGGTCACCACGCGACTTTCTTATAAGGAATGATGAAGAAATGTCTACATATTTTTTTAAGGTTATGTTGTCATAAAACCATTTTGAAGTGATACGTACACGCTTGTATTGACTTACTAGCATGCTATAATTTTTTTGAAATATTTCTCCTCGATTTCATCAAGATATAACCGAAATATGGCAAATTGAGTTATGCTTTCATATCGACTAACCCTTATAATAGTGCGCCTCGATATTGCTTATTCTTTTAGTAAATCAGTAATAAAAAATCGTCGCAGGGAGGATTCAAACCTAAATTATAGTTATGAATTTATTTTAAATTATAAATTAAATATCTTAAAAACTGTTAATGTTAGAAAACATTTTTATTTAAATAAATTGTTGGGAAGAACTATCTCTATAAGAAACTGTAAAAATAATTTGAATAATTTACATACGTACAAAATTATATAAAAAAAACTGTTTAAATGGCGGATACACCCACTTCCGGTTTCTTTATCAGGCCCATTTTTTAATAAAACCGAGAGAATATAAAAAGCCAGGCACCATACCAAATTTCAAGTTACTAAGACCTTCGGTTCGAGAGCTTATCGTGGGTACATCCTAAGATAATTTAAATAAGATGCAGCACTCCGTATATAAATAAGTCAAAAGAATATATAGACAAATTGTTTTTTTTAACGTATCTGGCTTTTTCTTCAAGATATAACATTTAAAAAAAATCGTCGTGTGCAGGATTTCAACCTAGATTATATATGGAATTTTTGACAAAAATACATTTTTCTGATTTAGAAGACCTTGAAACATAAAATTATGCAATAAAAATTTTTTGAAGAAAAATTGCGATCCTATACTTTCCTTATAAGAAAGTAAAAACAATGCAAACGCATTAGAAATACTCGATTAGTTTAGTGGATCAACACAATCAAGAATGTTATTAGACAATTTAACGGTTGTTTTAAGGTTTGAATCTACAAAAAAAACTTCAGTTTTGGAAAACTATTGTAACAATTATTAAAAGTAATTTATTTATACTAAAAATATGTACACTTTTATAACTAAACGAACTAATTAAAGTCTAAGGATATTTAATATAAACACTTACGCTAATTTTATATAGTACTCACCGAAAGATAAAGTCCGCAGAAAACTTTTATTTATCTAAACACTTACACTTGTTTACATTAAAGCCACCTACAAGGTTATACTCCGTATATTTATCTTCACACGCGTTAATTACTTATTTATTTAAACTTGAATAATCTTCTTGAAACTGTCTACTTTGAATTACTGAAATAACTGACCTATGATTAATTTGTATCACTTTTATATATTTTGGCCAAAGGTTCGAAAGTTTTCTATATCTTTTGGTGAACGTTATGGAACTTAAGAATAATTTTTCAAACGTTTCACTGCCCTCTTCTTAAAACTGTTTTGTCCCAGAGCAGGAAACTGAATGCGACACCGGTAGAAAGGATCGTGGCAATAGCGGCAGCTTTCTCCATTTTGGCAATTTCCTTGACGATAAAATTAACAGTCAAAGGACTTTTCCTGAGCCGATATTCTCCTTGGTTGGTAGCTACGGATCAACACTTGAACGCTTGTTCCTAGGAAGCCAACTTCCAACATGTTTTGAACTGTCCTCCAATTCAGTTGATCTAAGCCACAACCAAGCTTGGGTACTGCCAATTCTTTAACATGGTGGAACTCCATTTCTCTCTTGAGATTCCATAATGTTCGCCACAGATTTTCGTATAACGGATTGGCACGTGAATATTTCTTGGTGATCAGATAGAAAACGAAACCACCACGTAATTTTAAAAGTTTTCCGACTGCCGGTTGCTGTTTTCGTAGTTCATCTAGCCGCCCAAACTTCTTCTTAAATACGACTGCAAGCCCTGTAGACATGTCAAGATACTCGCTCACGCAATGTGCGATGGCGTAATTTTTTTATGTTTGGAACAGGTCTTGTCGTTCCTCGGTGGTAACTCCGAACCTAGCTTTTCCAGAACCTTACAAACTTTTCAAACTCTAGACCTTCGATTTGATTTGTGGTTCTGCTGCTTGTCGAGTCTAGTTCAGACCTAAGCTTGCGTATTGTGGTTATCGTCAGCAAACGGGGCTAGACGCTTGACGTGGATCACTTTTGGCTTGCCTCTGGATGGTTTTCAGATGCGATATATTACGTCATTAATACGCTGCACGACTTTATAAGGGCCTTTTCATTGCCTTTGCAACTTCGGCGATAAACCACGTCTTCTTTGGGGATTATACAGCACACCATGTCGCCAGGTTGAAACCTATAATTTTGTGCCTTGATGTCATATCTAGTCTTCATTCTGTGGCTGGCAATTTGTGTGCTTTTACGCAATTTTTCATGTACTTCTTGAAGTAGTCTTCTCCAGCAACTTCGTCTTCCGGTTTTCATCAAAATTGGAGGTCGCATGTACCATCGTAAATATGCTTCAAGACTTCTGACACCCGGTTTTTTGGCACTACCAACTGCAGTCTGTTTTCCGTGCCCTCAATCTAGGAATCGCTTAAAAAAACCGTCTGCGCTCAGTACGCTTTGATGTTTCTGCCCAAAACACTCACTTTTTCCCTGGTTGATCGTTGGCCGTTTTCTTTTCAGTCCATGAGTAGACTTATTTCAAGATCGTTTTCTTGTTCGCGACGCAACTGATCAGGTTTTTGTAGCAGTTCCCCGGAGGCATTACTGCAATAGCCATTTTAGAGCGACATGGTCCGTTCTCAGCAAAAATTTTCGTCCATACAAACATTTGTAGCAATTTTCTATGAACTTGATAACTGTTTACAGTTCGCTCTTAGTCAGGCAACAATTCATTTCTGGCGTGGACAAAATCTTGCTAAAATACGCAATAACTTTTTCTTGTCCATCTTGAACCTACAAAAGGACCGCGTCTATCCAAAACAAATTTTCCAACTTGTCTTAGATAACTCAAAATCGGTGAAGTGACTAGGGCTTGTTTTAGTTGATAAAAAGTTTTTTTGCAGTATTGATTTCATCTAAATTCTGCTTTTTCTTTGGTCAGTTTCGTCAAAAGCTTGGCTATATTTGCAAATCCGAGTACAAATCGTCTATAGTAGGTGCACAACCGAAGGAAACTTCAAACCTGATGTTTGTCGATTGGTCTTGACTTGACACTGCTCGAATTTTGTCTGGGTCAGCCTTTCCTCTATCTCTAGATACGATGTGAACAAGGTATTGCACCTCTTTCTTAAAAATGTGGCACTTCATTGGGCTCAAGTTTAGATTTGCTTTACGTAGTTGCTGGAACACTTCTTTCAAGTTGTTCAAGTGTTTTTCAAACGCTCTTCCAACCACGCTCACGTCATCTAGGTAAACCAAACACGTCTTCTAAAACAGTTCGTGCAGGATGTTTTCCATCAAACGCTCAAACGTTGCAGGAGCGTTACACATGCCAAAGGGCATCACAGTAAACTGCAACAAACCAGTTCCAATTGTAACAGCTGTTTTTGACGATCTTTGAGTTCCAATTCTACTTTCCAGTAACCACTCTTTAAGTCTAACGTAGAAAACCACTTGGATCCTGACAGGGTGTCTAACGTATCGTCAATTCTGGGTAAAGGGTAGCTGTGTTTTTTGTCACGTTGTTTCGCTGTCTGTCAGCGAGTACCACTGGGGACGCCCACGAGCTATTTGAAGGTTTAATCTCGCCGTATCTCTTCATATCCGTAATTATTTGTTCGGCTTCTTTTCTTTTGGCTAAAGGAAGACGGCGTATCGGCCGGGTTTTTCCGGTATTAATTTTATGTTTCACCACGTCGGTCTTTCTTTTGGAACCACTCTACAGCGCGAACACATCTTGGTACTCTTGGATTAACACTTTAACTTTAGCCAACTGGTCTTGGCTGAAGTTTTTGTATTTGGAAGTAAAAATGTCCAATAGATGTTGCGGACACTTCTTCGGCGACGCATCTTTGTTAGATTTTACGTATTTCACAATTTGAGATACTGGCGTGCGTTGGCCTACTACGGTCTTCTTTTTTATCGTAACAGGATCTGAGTTGATATTTAAGATTCTTACTGGCATTGTGTTCTTCACTTGCACAAAGTTCTCGCAACAAGTAGTCCTTCTCGGAGATTTCCATCCAGGCGTGTCATCACCACACTTTCAGTCCTCGCAGGCAGAGTCACGTCTTCACTAAATAAAACTTGCACGGTTACCTTCTCTAAAGAATGAAAAGGAATTACTTTATTGTCAATCTTAAGGACATTGTTCTTTATATTCCAATAGTACCCGTACTTTTTTATCACGTCCATTCCCAAGATATCTTTTTCCGTGATGTCAGCTACCAGTACTTGATTTTTGAGTACATTTCCCAAACCAATTGTTACTTTGACTTGTCCGTGAGTAAGTATTTCTTCGCTCGTCGCCGTTCAAAGTTGTACTGTTACTGGTGATGTTTTCTCGTTTTTCTAAAACATGCCAAAAAGAAGAATAGTCTTTGTCGCTCCTGTTTCAACCAGTAATGGAACACTTGTTTCATTGATCTTACCATCGAGATAAATGCTATCCAGTTGCTCCATCGGCGATTCCATTTAAATTGTAATCTCTGGAACTTGCCTAGATAAGATTAATTTTTGTCTCTTTTGGTCAACTCGTTCCAAATCGCGTTCTTTTTGTCTTCTTTTTGAGTTTAGTACAATGTCGTCGTACATGACCTATTTCACCGCAGTTTAAAGTTGTCACTCTTCTTTTCCGAAGTATTCGTCGCGTTATCTTCTTGATGCTTTCCAGTGTCTGCGCGGGCAATCCTTCAGCACAACAAACTTTATGACGGTCTCGTTGCAATGCTTGTTTTGCTGCTTCAAACTACAAAACATTCACCAAAGTGTCATCCAATATCTTCGGTCAAGCTAACCGGAAAGTCTGCTGCGTTTTGTTGTCTCGGAGGCCGTCTACAAAAGTTTTAATAGGCAACTGCTTCAAAAAGGTATCTGGTTCTGTAGGATACGCAAGCCGTGTTAATCTAGTGATGTCAGTCTCAAACTCTTGAAGAATTTCGGCAGCTTTCTGAACTCGACTTTTAATTTGAGCTTGATACACTTGCTGAAGATGAGATGCTTATCTCTCATATTTCATTTCTAAACGTGAAATTAAAAGTTCATAATTTTCTTGTAGGTGGTCAGGATTAGTTTGCAAGATTCCACTTCTCTACGTAAGGACACTATTTAAAACGTTGCTTTCTGCTTGTTGCTCCAACCATTGGCTGTAGCTGCGGCTTCAAACTGCTTGTAGTAGGTTAATCACGAAACTTTACTATCAAAATTTGGAGGTGCAAGTTTAAACTTGTAAATGGTTTTTTCTTATGGTCCATTATTAAATCTTCACTCGTGACGTCTTCTTTCACCGTGACAACTCATTCGATTTATTCTTTCTTTAAGCAGTTTCATTCTTCTAATTTGTCCTCTATTGTTTCTATTTTCTCATTCATAGATTGTTTTCGCATATTTCTTTTCTTAAAATTAACATGTCCGCTTGAGTTGCCTCTTGAACAATTTTGATTTGATTTTTTATGCTTGTTCGTATTTCTTCTTTTAAACTTCTAGAATTTTTTTCCATTTTCTGAAAATTTTCGTAAAAAGTTTCTTCCATTTTTCTTGAATTTTTTTCCATTTTCTGAAAATGTTCGGACAGTTTTTCTTCAATTTTCTGAGAATGTTTGCCCATTTTTCTATTATTGTCTTCCATATTTTTATTCATCGATTTGAGAATTTTAAATATTTTTGAATCCATTTTAACTGCTTGCACCGGCGTAAACTATATATAACACCAATAAAAAGTTTAAATACACTACTTTAACGAACTGAAACAGACTAATTTTACACGGTATAAACACACACGCGATACGCGAACTAAAGTTTTGTTTATTTACGCAATGTTTTTATTACGGGAACGATATTAAATTACTTAATGGTATTTATATTAAAAATCGCGAACCTCACACCTGTGAACTACTGTAACGATTATTAAAACTAATGTATTTATACTAAAAATATGTACACGTTTATAACTAACCAAACTAATGAAAATCTAAAGATATTTAATATAAACACTTTCGTTAATTTTATATAGTACCTACACTCACCAAAAGATAAAGTCCGCGGATAACTTTTATTTATCACTTACACTTGTTTACATTAAAGTCACGTACAAGCTTATACTCTGTATATTTATCTCCACACGCGTTAATTACTTATTAACACTGCCGACTTTGAATTACTAAAATAACTGATATATGAATCATTTGTATCGCTTTTATATATTTTGGCTAAACGTTCGAGAATTTTCTACATCTTTCGGTGAACGTTCTAGAACTTGAGAATAATTTCTCGAACGTTTCAGTATAAATTTTGTATAGAACCAATAATAGTATCCAACAAATAGTTTGATCTGTATTAGAACAACAGCTCTCAAAAACGCAACGCTGCTAGAAAACTAAAAATTGTTGCCCAGGAGCAAATCTAAAACATTGCCTATTTGCAGAAAATGTTGAAAAATGCAGTACAAATAGAAAAAAAAATTTAAAGTTTAATATTTACATTTTTAATTTTATTGGGATTTGTTAAGTGTGATTGCCAATGAAATGTGAAGTATTTCCATTAAATTAACTTTATATGTATCTATTTATTTTAAATCTCAGTTATTAACGCTTTAAATACAAAAATCTTTGTTATTACAAGGTACTACTTTATATTAGGGTGAACGCAAAATTGTCATACCTCAACAAATTCTAATGTTACTTGGTTACATTGATTTTCTAATTGAAATAAATTTTGTTTGTATTTGTACAAGTAGTAAATATTGTAGAATTCTATATAATAATATATTTTATCATAATTTGTATACATTTTTTGTTCCATTTATTACCTACACAATAAAGCTACATTTAATTTTGTATAAACTTGATAAAATATCATCCAAATTCGTAAAGAGATTAAATTGCACTTACGTTCGTTCCTGTAGATATGAATGAGAAACGGATATATCTTAGGATAATACTATCAATATAGCTCATCCGCTTAAACAGTTAAAATGTGAAACAGGCCATCGGCAGTGTCATAAAAGAGAATATCTTATCTAAAGTCCCTTAATATATGATCTATACGTCTATGTTATTGTAAAAAGAATGTCCTTTGAATATTCATGCCCTTATTCTTGCATACAAAGCATCTCCTTCAGTCTTTCTTTATTTTTTTTTACAACATTATATACATATGTAGATCTAACATGAATTTGCTACACACAACGGTTCAGAAATTAGGTACAAGATATTATAAAAACGTAACTGCTAAACAAATTTTAGAGAAGAAAAACTGCTTTATACATAAATTTTGTATAACTTATCAAACATAAATGGTTTATTAAACTTAATGTTAGAAAACACAATTATACTACAATTATCAAAATAATTTTCGTCCGGTTCAACGCACTTCTATTCGAAATACCTTTCACAAACGCATCAAATAAAGAAAGGTAATAGATTCAATGAACCTACTATTTACATTCAATTTGTAATAGACTGAAAAAAAAATGTAATTACACACGTTATTTCTGCAGATGTAGAACAAAAATTACACCATTTACTAAACACAATATCTTTTGCAAAAATAAATTTTTTAGTAATTATTGAGGTAAGGTAATTTGTTTATTTATTTTATAATTATGCTTTATGTAATGATTGCGGTGATCAATAGAACACTGCTGTCAAACACGCAAAAACTAAACTGTTTCGTAATACTAATAATCATAAACTCTTTAGGTATAATGACGATTGTGTCATTAGATATCGTTAAAGGTGTATAGACAGACACTAACAACAGATTAAATATTTTGGTAATAATGACACAATGAATTTATACCAAGTCCCTAGTTATCTTATTTGGCTTTTATTAGTTAATCCCAGTAATATTTCTTAAATTGAGTTTTTTTTCTTACCAAATAATTAACAATTAATCATAAAAGCCAAAGTCGTTTTTTGTGCTGCTTGGTGTTGCAACCTTTTAAAGTGTTTTTGCTTTTTGTACGTATTTACGAGCATAATGGAAAATTTTGAGATTGCGTCCAAATGTGGCAGAAAGAAATATTTTAGTGAAGGATTTCTATACGTGTTTGATAAGAATAGCACTTGTCTTGGATTACCTAAAATACATAAGCCAAATGCACCTCTTTGACCAATTGTTAGCTGTATTGGATCGACAACTTATGAACGATCTAAGATAAGACCTACTGTAACAGATGATTCAACTATTAACCAAAACTTTGTTATTCTACCCTTTGTTTCCAACATAAGTGACAAAATTTGAAGAATAGTAAGAAAACATAGAATAAAAGTTGCTAATAACACTACAACTAAAATTAAAAATTTGTTGAATCTTTACTTTACAATACCTGTGGAGTGTACCAAGTCCTATGCAGCTGTGGCAAGGTATATCTTGGCGAAACTGGTAGAGCTATAGATACGAAATTAAGAGAACATAGAAGACATCTTTGTTTATTCCAGCCTACTAAGTCTGCTATTGCCGAACATGCACTTGAGATTCTTCATAATATAAACTTTAAGAAAACTAAAACAATTTCTAAAAAGAAGAACTGGAAATCAAGAAAGATTAGAGAAGCTATTGAAACTATTAAATATTCTAACAATTTCAAAACAGACAGTGGTTACAAACTACTTCGACACCTGGTTACCTTTATTTCCTAATCTTAATTTGTCCACCAATTACACTTAAGCTACGTCTAGAGTTTTTATGATAGTGTAGCTAAAGAAACTTGCGTCAATTATCTAGTTGTTTTACGAATTATTATTTTTAGTGACCTTAGTTTTACAATTGTCAAATTAATGTAATTTATACTGCCTGGAAGAGATTCATCAAGCCAAATAGCTTGGTTGGATTCGTAAAAACTTGGTTTGGGCTTGAAAGTCAAGTTTTTTAAAAATAAAAGCTTGATTTGGCTTGATGTTTGTGAATGCAGGTCTTAGTTTTCAAGCTTTTACAAGCTTTATCAAGCTTTTAGGCTTTTTTAAACTATTTTGCACTTTCCGCAAAAGTAGTTTATCGCCAGGGCCGTGCCGTGCTATGAAAGAGGCGGCCGCATCAGGCGGCATAAGCAGCAAAATCAAAGTCTCTGATAACTTACAAGCCATGTTAAGTTACGTAAGTATTAAAAAAAAAAAATGATAAAATCAAAAAGATTTCCAAAAAAAGAGAAATAATAATAGTAACATCTATAAAATACAATTCCCGGTGTTTTTTTCACTCCAGAAGTCTGAAGAAAAATGTGAAAGTAATTAAGTAATAAACCATCGGAAAAGGTTTCGGATTGTTTGTATAGCATTAAATCTTTTTAGCAGGCAATGTTTAATTAGTTTTTGCAATACTATAATGGTCCAGATGGCTGAGTGTCGGTTTCTCGGACTGGGACCTATTATGACAATTAATAAAATAATAGTATCAGCTTATACTAATCAATATGCGTGGTTAGCACTAAAAACAAGTGAATTCGCAAAGTATAAATAACAAGTCGCCATGTTTAAAATTCAAAATTATGCATTAATGAAGCATCATGTAATCATGCATTAATAAAAAATCATACATTAATGACCTACATTAATGAATTATTATGATTTTAATAAACAGTCGACGAAAAAAATAATTATGTTATGACAATAAGGGTTATCAATGTATCTTGTTGCATCTTTGCGAAGGACTGTAAATTTTTATTTAATATTTTTATCACAGTATGGAACAGAAAAGGAAAAGATTGTCTGGGAGTCAATATAAAAAGCAACGATTAAAGAAAGAAGAACAAGAAAGAAAGCTAAACCACGTTATGAAGGAATTCTTAGTACAAAAGTCCTCTTTAGATGAGTCGTCCTCATCCACATTAACAGCGATTCCTTTGGATTTGCTAAATAAAAACCAAGTGTCGGTGCCGCACCAATCACTACCAGAAGAAGTCGTTGAAGAGAACCAAAAGGTAACACCATCAGAAATTCATCAAGAACCGGGAAGCCCTAGCAGTGGCAGCCAGCAGATATTAAAAAAAATTCCTTCTGATCCTGCATTATGGAATACATTCTACACATTATCTCAAACTCAAATACTAGTTGAAAGTTGAAAAAATTAAGAAATCCGAGTTTCCTATTAATAAAGGAAGAGGTATATTTTTGTCGTTGCATTATTTGAAAGTGTTGAACAATGATGAAGTCGTTGAGAGAAGTTAGCTAATTTACTCTATTACAATTAATGCGATTTCTTCCTTTTGTTGTCTATTATTTGATTCTTCTGCTACTAGTGACCGGCCCAAAACAGGCTACTCTGACTGGAGCCTTCACAATGCATGAATAGTAAATCACAGAAATGCTTTTCAAGGATGGAAAGACTTGGACATTCGACTGAAGCAGAAAAAAACTATTGACGCTAAATCTCAAAAGATTATGCACATGGAAATTCAACACTGGAGAGGAGTTCTAAAAAGAATTATGTTTGATAATTATGAATTATGAATTATGTTGATAATTAGATTATTGGCCTCACAATGCTTATCTTTTCGTTGTCGCTTTTAACTCCACTAATAATAAATACAATACTGAAGAATTCTTTATCGGTTTTTTCGAAGCTAGTGATTCAACCGGAGAAAGTTTGACAGAACTTATTCTGACAAATTTGGAACAGTTAGGTTTTGAATTAAAATGGTTTAGAGGGCAAAGCTATGACAATGGAGCGAATATGAAAGGAGTACGAAAGAGTGTACAAAATAGAATTTGTGAAAAATATCCAAGGGCGTTTTATGTACCTAGCGCATGTCATTCTTTAAACCTAGTTGTGAATGATGCAGCGTTTTCTTCTACAAAAACAACAACTTTTTTTTCTATTGTACAAGAGCTTTACACTTTTTTTCTGGTTTTACAAAACGTTGGGAAGTGCTAAACAAATATGTCACAGAATTGACTCTAAAACTACTGAGTGCTACTAGGTGGTCAAGTAGCGTAAATGCTCTAAAGCCTTTACGGTTTCAACTTCGCGAAATCTATGACGCCTTAATTGAAATAATAGAAGACGTCAACAGAGATGCAGAAACTAAAATTAAAGCAAGAGGTTTAGCAAAAAACATTAAAAATGATAAGTTTATATGCAGTGTAATTCTATGGCTTGATATTTTATTTGAAATAAATTCATTCTCAAAGCTATTACAATCTGTAACTACCAAACTATCAAAAACTATTTAAGAAATTCACTAAGTCAAACAAAACTTAAAGCTCTATCAATAATTTCTATTGCATCTGCATTGGCTGTTACCCTAGATTACACATCCTTAATTCAGGAATTTGCCAAAGCTAAAGTTAGGAGGGTAAAACTGTAGTATAAATTTTAAGCTAGTTTAGGTTTTTGAAAATAAAACATGTATTGGTTCATTTTTGGTGTTTTTTTTAAATTACAATTGAAGGTTATTTTAAAGATAAAACATGTAAAGGGTGGCATCTCAAAGACTTGCATCATATTGAAAAAATCTACCGCACGGTCTTGTTTATGGCTTTGGAATACGTACCTCGGACGTGTCACAACTTACTGCCACAGAATAAACAATTAATCAACTGCTAGCATAGGTTATCTCATACCTTCGAACTAAAATTTACGATACGAGGTTTGAATATTTACACTTGATGACGCGTTCCCGCTAGACTACTAATTATTCCAGAGTTATGAGGTAACCTAGTGTACAGCGTGTTTTTGATAAACTAATATAAGCTTAAGAAAAAGCTTTCTTCTCACGTTAAACGAAAATTGTCCCTATAAAGGTTTGTTCTAAAGTGGTCCATTTTCGAGATACAGATACTTTTTTTTTGATAACAATAACCGAATGATAACAATATCAAAAATTAAAAAAAAAATTTTATTGGTAAAAAAGCAGTAAATACATACAGCCTGTATCTGATTAACAAGCTGTGAACTTAGAGGGTAAAATCATAGTTTTAGTACAAGTGAACAAAAGCATCATAAAACGTCAAAAAAAATTTTAAATTTTGACTCAAATAAATGGGAAATTACGGGCCTCTAGTATTAATTAGTTTGACACCGTTAATAAAAAAAATCAAAAACAACGATATAATGTTTAATTCACTGTTCAAACTATACGTTTTTTCTAAGTTTTTTTAAGTAATTTGCTGACATTAAAAATAAATGCAAAATAACGTTATCACATAAGATGTAGTTAAGTGAAGTTGTTATTCTAAAAACCCACGTCCAGTTAAAATACTTGAATAAATAAATAGCTATTTTTAGAGTAGAATGATAAAATTTTTCACTCTAAATAAGCGTATTGTGAAAATTCATCTAAAAAAATTCTTAAAAAATATGTTATTGTTTATGTATAAAATCAAACCCGAGAAGAAAATTGATAACATAAACCGAAATTATAGTTACTATAAACGGTGTTTTTGCTATGTAGTAGGATACGTTAAAAAAGTAATAATATTATTCGAATGATAACATTATCCGTGATTCCAATAAGCGGTGTGAACTGTATTTGTTTTCAAGCCGGTTTTTGTCTTTTTAAATAATTGAAGAGTAACTTTTGATTCTAACTATTGTGATAAAAACTGTAAGATCTGGATTTTAAAACGTCTTCAAGTATATTGCATTAGTTGTTGTTTTCTTTAATTTTCCGTCATCTACAAAATAAATTGTTAGTAAAATAATTACAGCAGATACCAATCTTTATTTGTTTGTATTGACACGGACGCTAACTTAACAAAGGGTATTTTGTGTACTGGATTACGCTTATCTGCAGTTGTAACCAAAAGAAAACTTCAGCTAAATAAACAGAAAACGTTACAATCTAAGAAGTACAAACTCTAAATTCAGATTTCTAAGAACTCAGTTCGACGGCCTGCTTAATTTCTGCTTTGATTTCTTCAATTGACGCTGTTTACTGAAGTGATTTGTGTAAATTGTCTTCGATCCATTTTATTTTAGGGTATAAGTTTTACATTAAGATAATAGTATTTTTAAAGGCTTGAAAGCTTGACCTGTAAAAACTTGATTTGGTTAATCTTGAACTTGGCTTAACTTTTTAGAAGCTTGGCTTGAGGTTTAAAAAACTTGACTTGATTTTTCGAAAGCTTGGCTTTATTTCAAGCCAAGCTTTTGAAAAAAAACGAACACACCTACATTTTGTGAAAATGTTTTTTTCTTTTTATAAAACAAAAATTATTTAAAGTTTACTTGTACACATATTTGCAGCATGGTTTCTCTAACCAAACGTTTAAATAAAAAAAAGTTTTAAAAAACAATAAATTTTTGGTGGAAAAATTTCAGATACTCCAAGTTAAAAAAATCTGCCAATTTTTCTAATTCGGATAGAAAAAGAAATTTATTTGATTAAACCAAATAAAAATTAACAGGCTTTAGTATGTTAAAAAACAAAAATAAGTGATTTGTAAAATTATCAAAATAAATCATACAAACATTGTTTAGGTTGGTGTACAGTAAAACAAAAATAAATAAATCAATTTGATTTATAACCTCTAAATTAAGGTTAAGTAATTAATTAAAAACGCGGTAACACATTACCAACAATATTTATTTATATTATGTAACAACATTTATTTAAAATGACCGATGTTCAATATGTTGTTCTTTAGCATTGGTACATGTATTGACTCTTCATTGCAATCCATATACCAAAGTTGTAATTGTAGTTTCCACAAAAGTATGTAGAAAGTTAAATCTAACAAATTAGTGTTATGTAAATGTTGATTAAACCAATGTTTCTTAACCAGATTTTCTCTAAGGACCGGTAAAATACTTTAGTACATTCTCGCGGACCAGTAAGTTTAATAATTCGACCTATTACCACAATTTTCTCATATAAATTAATTATGAAGACAAAACAATTGTTAAAACAGTTTATTTTAAATAATTTACATCTGTACATTAATTTTAGTTAAAAAAATTCCTCGAGAACAAAACTACTCGAACTTAATTGAAACTCCAAGAACATTCTAATACCTATAAAAGGTATTTTTTAAGTTAATATATAACAAAAACATCAACGTATAGAAGTGTATGTAGCAAAAAGGAGTACGTACATTCAAAATAACAAATTTTTATTTATCAAATCAAAGGAAATAAAATCTAAAGTTAATGAGATCGCTGTTGGTCTCTGTTGCTGACTAAAGCGTCAATCATAGGCTTTAAACCAGTTATAGTAACGCGTAAATCTAGCACAAGAACAAGTCTATTTTCAGGTTTCGTATTAATAACAGTCATCACCAAAATTGTCTTTAAACTTTTTTTCTGAAAAAAATCAGTTTGTAAATGCCGCGAGAGCTTGAAGGGTTTCATTCTTTCGTTGGAAAGATCATCGCTACAAACAACACATTCAGGTCTTGGACAATTTTTTTTCGATTGTGGCGAAAGCACAAAACAATATTTCAAGTAGTCAAACAGGTGGCATGGTTGGGAAAACTTCCATGACGTCACGTTATTGAAACGTAGCTATTTACACCGTCAAGGGTTGGAAACCTTCAGGATTGTACCTCTTTTGAGATGAGCTGCTACGATAAATTATTCTGTTAAGTCGAAGGAAAACGCTGCGCATTTGCGATCTCAAATGATTGGATGCTAAAGGGGAACTTTATTTGTGTTAACGTTGTATGTTCGTTTGTGTTGGATTTAATATTACGTTTTAGGTAACTCAAGTACGGAATTAGCTAATCCCCTACTGAATACAACCTAACTGTGAGTATTACAATTTCAAATTTTACGATTTGTATTTGGTGGTCATGTCGATTGTTGACCGTACGTGGATGTTAGGTTAACACAATTAATAATAACATAATTTTGTGCTTCACAAAGTCATATGCAGTGCGCGTTGAGTTTCGAAGGTTTAAATTGTTTTGTTGTATACTTTGGCGATTTTAAATTTGCAAATATAAATTCATGCTTTCTGCGTATGTAAAAGTTTAGAGCACAGGATTTAAACTTATACTTATGTACCTTCTTGATCCTCTTTGGAATTGTCTGTGATAAAATAAACATGTATTCTGTGTTATTACTTCTGTCGTGTTATTTGTTCTTTTCCAGTTAAGGGTAGAGTTAGACGGTATCTCCCTAATTTAATGGTCTTAGCGCCTTTTTTTAGATTTAAGTTATAATTTAGCATCGCAAAGCCTGCGATCCCTTTTCGGAGAAACTATGCAAGCCGTTGCTTTGTTTTGTTACAAGAAGACCAGCGTAACTAATATTGGCTGCTCAACTCAAGGAACCTGATTTTCTCTTAACAAATTTTGGCACCCAACTGTCTGGACTCGATTTTTGTGTGTGCGATTATAATTGCTTGTAGTTTTATTGATTCCTTTACCTTTTCTTAGTCTTTCGTGGGTTCGATTTACTTGAAGTTTTACTGCGCTTCTTTAGTTATTGCTGCAAGGCTTAACGTCGGAGTTACTTCACTAGCTTTTACTTCTTTGTTTTTAGTGCTGCGGTTGAATTTATATTAGTAATTTACTTACTTTTTTTTAAATTGGATTTCTGGTCAGACACGTGTTGTCGGACTTCTGCTTCGATTTTGGATTAACTCGACTACGTCGATTAACCCTTTTTGGCTTATTAGATTAGTTACTTATTAGTAATACTACTTGTACTTAATGTTATTTTGATTGGGTTTTAGTCGTACAGTTTTGCTTCACGATTAGCTTAGTTTTCTTTAAGATTTTGTTGTATCTTTGGAAAACGTGATCGGAGTTGTGCTACTATTTGGTTTTTTACGGTTTTTAGGAAATTTCGTCACTAAGATGGTTACTTAGCCGTTAAAAGGTATTTTTTTGTATGAATACTCTTACTTCAGTTCTTGCGGATGATAAGGTAGCTGTCGAACAATCTGTTGGGGAACTACAAACGTTATTTAGCAAATTTGATGGAAATTTACTTTCAAACGAGTTAGTACTTTATGGGCCCACATTCACCGTCGTTGTTTGAATATGTCGCCTGATGGGGAAGATAAAACACAGTGTCATCGTCAATTTGCACTTACGCTACAAACCCTACGTAATGAGTTCACAGCTAAAAGAAAGAAAGCTACCAAAACTACGTTGGTTTCTTTTGCAAATTTTTCTTCGTCTAGTCCTAAACAGGGGTCGGAAGAGTTACTACTTCCGGATGGAGAACCACCTCTTCTTACTTCTTCGAATTCTGAAGCTAAAATAGATGTATCGGTTCAGACTACTTTTGCTCTTCCGAAGGCTACTGCTACTAATGTGTCACTAGCTAAGTGGAATTCGACTTTTTCGGGTGAAGGTTCGTTTTCGCTTACCGAATTCTTGATGCGAGTTGTGTCTGTCGCGTGGCGTCTTTTCACAAAATTTATTTAATTCTGCTGCTGAAATCCTGACTGGAAAGGCTTTGTGTTTGTTTAGGGTAAATTGAGATTCTTTGCGTTTTTGGCAAGATGTAGTTACTTTACTAAAATCAGAATTCTTACCACCTGATTACGACAATCGGCTATGGGATGAGATTTGAAGTCAAACAATGGGGCCTCAAGAATAGATCGACAGGTATGTGACGATTATGCGAAGTTTCTATCAGCGATTATCGTCGCCCGCTTCTAAAGAAACGCAACTTAAGACAATACGACGTAATTTAACTTCATACTACCAATCTGCTGTAGGATTAGTGCAGATTTCCACATTGGCTCAGTTGGTTAATTATGGCAAGCAGCTAGAGTTAACTAAACTTTCATTGGACAACTATAAACCACCTTCTCTGCGGCGTACCACTCGACTGCTGGAACCTGCATTGGCATATGTTTGCGACACCTCAGTTTCTTCTCGTACTTCTACTTTTAAGAATCGTTCAGTACGGTTCGAAAAAAATGCTACTACTTCTAATTCTTCTCGACGATGTTTTCTTGGCTCTTCTCGCGTTACTTGTTGGAATTGTCGTCAGATGGGACATATTTCTCCGAATTGTGACAAGCTTCCTACTCTTCACTGTTTCGGGTGTGGACAGGCAGGGGTTAGTCGTCGCAACTGTACTAAGTGTAATACTGTCTCAGGAAACTAGGGCACAAGTCTACGGACTAAGTCGTAGATTCTACGCTATCTTTAACCTCGGATTCTATCTTAGACTTGACTGACAAGCAACGTATTCTTTTGGATTTTATATTTGCCAGTGTTCGTGATGATGAGCGTCCTTATCTTAAGGTTAGTGTTGTAGGTTTTTCTTTTTTTGGTCTTCTTGATACTGGTGCTTTTCGAACTATTCTGGGCGGTCTAGGGTGACAAATTTTGCAGTTCTTAGAAATTCGTCTTTCTCCTTCTTTAGTGTCTTCTTGTAATTTAGCTAATGATAATAAGTGTGCGGTACTAGGATCCGTTTTTCTGTCGTTTTCACTGAAAGGCAAAGTAAAAGCGATGAACACTTTAGTTATTCCTGAAGTTTCACAACAACTAATTTTAGGCATCGACTTCTGGAAAGCAATGAACTTCATACTAAACTTTCGGCAGGGACTTTGGACTTTTAACGCTACTTCTCCTTGAATCAATGTTATTTCTTCGGATTCGCTTAGTCCCATATTTGAACTTTTTAATCAGCAACAGCTTTTGAACAATGTTGTCGCGGACGCATTCGATAAACAACTTTCAGGGCTTGGTCACACCTCTCTCGTTCAGCACCAAATACGAACGTCGGCTGAACCCATAAAACACTATCATCTTTCGCCTGCGTTGCAAAAGGTGGTTTTGTCCTTATGTGGAAGGATCTCATTTCACGGTGATAACTGATCATCATTCTTTGTTGTGGTTAAATCGTTTGCAGAGTCCTTCAGGACAATTAGTTCGTTGGTCTATTAGGCTACAACAATACGACTTTTCGATAATTCATCAAAAAGAAAAAAATCATGTCGTTCCTGATGCGCTATCTCGCTCAGTTCTTGTATTAGAAGCTATCCATCTGTCTTTATGCTTAAGTTGCCGACTTCTGATCTTTGGTATAATAATCTTCTTAAACGTGTCTTAGATGCTCCTCATAAGTTTGTGAAATGGTCTGTTAGAGATAATGTTCTTTATTGTCGTGTTGTTACTCTTTTCTTTTCTAATTATTCTGATGACTGGAAACTAGTGGTTCCTACAGAACAACGTATGGAAATAATTCGTAACCATCACGATTCTCCTGTCGCTGTACACTGTGGTGTTTTGAAAACTACGGCAAGGATTTTGCAACGTTATCATTGGCCCTGCTTACGTGCAGATGTTGCTCGCTATATTCGGCGTTGTCGTGTGTGTGCTACGCACAAGGTAGAACAAGTTGCTCCTCCTGGTATATTTGCTCCTCGTGCTAACCCATCACACCCTTGGCAAGTTCTACGTTGTGACATTTTGGGTCCTCTGCCTCGATGTTCGAAAGGCCATAGTTATGGATTGGTGATCATTGACTATTTTACTAAGTTTTCTTTGTTCTTTCCTTTACGCTCAGCTCTTGCTACCTCTATTTGTAAAATTATCGAAGAACATCTTTTTTTGGTGCTCCTCAGTATCTTATTACGGATAATGGTGTCCAATTTCGTAGTAAAGAATTTGGTAAACTTTGCGCCACTTATGGGACAACGATACTATTTACGGTTAAATATCATTTTATGGGTAATCTAGCCGAACGAACTAATCGTGTCTTAAAAACTATGATTTGTTCATATGTCAAAGAGAACCATCGGCATTAGGATGTAAATCTTTCAAAGATTGGCTGCGCTATTCGTACTCCGAAGCACGAGGTCATTGACTGTACTCCTTTCTTTGCTATGTTCGGACGTGAACACGTTCTTTCAGGAAATTTCTTCGGTCCATCTTCTTCGGATGTTCTTATTTTGAAACCTAAGGTTACTCGTTCAGTGTCTCACTATGAAGCTATCCGTACGCATATTTTGAAACAACTTTCTAAAGCGTACACAAAAACGTAAAATAGATATAATCTTCGCCGTCGACATGTGCGATATAAAATTGGGTATTTGGTATGGCGACGTAACTCTACGCTTCTTTACGCCACTAGGCATTTTAATACCAAGTTAGCACTTCAGTTCCTGAGACCTTTTATTATTAAAACGATAAAATCTCTTTGGACGTATGAGTTAGTCACCACTACTAGGCAATCGGTGGGTACCTGGCATGCTAAAGATCTTAAACCAGATCAAGGCTCTTCGGACTCTGTTTTGAATGAGACTCTACACTAGGTAAATCGTCGGTCGGTCAACTTGTCCTTATTATATCCTCGTCGGTGTAAACGACGTAAATTACGTTTAAGATCATATGTGGCTTCTTTGGACAAATAACTGCTTTCGAGATGGATTACTTTCTTCGGTTCTTTTAGTTTCTACAATTAACGTTGGGCAAATGTAATGCTCGTCGGTGTTAGTGTTTATTACGGTTAAGTGGATTCATAGTGGAGAACTAAGTTCTGTGGTCACTCTAGTCTTTGATCTAAAGTTTGGTGACTGATCGGATTGCTGGTTCATTTCTTTATTCAGTTAAAGTAATACGACTTTTGTCGACTGTAACCAGATTCCTTATTAATGATATTCCCTCGTTGGTTTTGTTTGGTGTTGAGTGGTGTTTATCAGACCTCTCATAATTTTGGTTTCTTTTTTTTGGATTTAGTAGGTTAAGAACTTTTAGTTAATTTGCCTAAGAAGGGTTACCCGTTGTGGGTTATTATTATTTTGGGTTTAGTTCTATTTTTAGGAAAGATATCATACCGTCTTTCGACGACTATACAGCACTATATTTCTATCCAAGTCTAGTGTGAGAGAGTACTATGGTTGGTTTTCTTGTTTCTTACTGCATTTGGGCGGTTGGTTGGGCAGTAGGGTAGGTCACTCGGGGTCGGCTATCTAGGGAGAGGTAGTCGAGCCGTACAACAACATTGACTCTCTTTTGTCCTTCTGTTTTCCTGGATTTTTTTCTCTTTCTTCGATCTCTTACTATGGGTGTAGGGGGGCGCCTGTTGTGGGAACCTGACGGCTATGTGTTCGGGAAGGTTGATTGTCTCTGACCCGGTTATCTCAAGCTCTGGACCAGGCAAAATTCTTTTCGGGGGCCGTACGGTGGACTTGATGGAGCTTGGCAGGTGTGACTAATTTTTCTTAACTGGCGCATAGGATGTTGTGGTTGTACAGCAAACATCGCTTTCGGCTACAGTCGAGCAATTGCCGGCTGTAATCTTTTTTATTTTGGATTTTAGGGCAAACTTATATATTTTATCTACTTTTAGGGTAAGGGGATTTTCTGGGTCTTGTTCCCTCTGGTCGTAATCACATTCCTTCTTGGGTGAGAAGAAGACTATTGTGGGCAAGCGAGTAGTGGTTGCGGTGACGTGCGCTTGTATGGACTAACGTTGAGGGGGGGGGGCAACGACGCGCTTTGACATCTTGTCGCGAGGGCTTGAGGTGTGATAAAGACTTTGACGCCACACAATCGTCTGACACTTCAACGAGGAAACCTTAGGCTGCGATAGGATTCCTGTGATGTTTTCTAGTCTCGTGGTTGTTGGTAACGTTCTTTTCCCATTTTCCTGTAGTACCTTTGTCCTTTTCCTCAGGGCCTTCGTGGGATTTATATTCAAGGCAAGATTTGTATTTGTGGGTTGAGGTTTCAAGGGATTTTAGAGCATTGTCCTTGACCGTGGTTCAAACTTTTTACTTTCCTGTACTTCTTTTTTTCTTAGTTTGTCCGTCAGTGAGGTCTATGGGACTGCGTTGTTCTCTTGCTTTATAGCGTAACGACTGATGTCGACTTTCAACGAGTACCTGTTCTGATACTTTTCTTCTGTTGGTTGGAGTTTTTGGTTCTTTGGAGTATCATTCCGCTTCATGCCACTTTTGGACGCATCTGGTTGGAGACCTCTTTCATTTACGTTTCTTCTTGGGTTGGGTGTTCTTGCAGTTGGGTTGGTTTTGAATTTTAGGGTTCTGTCCTTGCCGTATGCCTAAATTTCTATTCTTGACTTTAGCTAGTGTCCACTACCCAGGTTTTTATGTTGCTGGGAAAAGGGGGAAGGGGAGAAATTGTTATGTTAAAAGTTGGTAGTTCAATTTTCGAGTATAAAAATTTCTGCAAGTATCAAATTTGTACCTCGACACGCCCACCCCTACTCTTTCGTCAAGATGTCAAATTTTAGACAGCATATTTTATTTCACTTCCTGTAAGATCATCGACGAGCTTTGTATTTTTACGCCCAACGCGGCTTTTACCTTTAGATCATTTCACGCGAATATACGAGTGAATTTGTGAAAGCTTAATCGGGGTAAGTTGGTAGATTTCTCTTTATTGTGGGTTTAATTTGATTCTGTGCTAATTGTCTGTAGCGGATTTCGGTACCTACCACACGTTTATCGTTATCAGATAACGAACAGGTGGCATAGTTAGAAAAATTTCCATGACGTCGCGTTATTGAAACGTAGCTATTTACACCGTCAAGGGTTGGAAACCTTCAGGATTGTACCTCTTTGAGATAAGCTGCTACGATAAATTATTTTGTTAAGTCGAAGGGAAACGCTGCGCATTTGCGATCTCAAATGATTGGATGCTAAAAGGGATCTTTATTTGTGTTAACGTTGTATGTTCGTTTGTGTTGGATTTAATATTACGTTTTAGGTAACTCAAGTACGGAATTAGCGAATCCTCTACTGGATAAAACCTAACTGTAAGTATTACAATTTTAAATTTTACGATTTGTATTTCGGTAGTCATGTCGATTGTTGACCGTACGTGCATGTTAGGTTAACACAGTTATAATAATCATTTTGTGCTTCACAAAGTCATGTGCAGTGCGCGTTGAGTTTCGACGACTTAAATTGTTTTGTTGTATACTTTGGCGATTTTAAATTTGTGAATATAAATTCATACTTTCTGCGTATGTAAAAGTTTGTACCACAGGGTCAGTTTATTGCACGGTGTGTTGCCTAGTATAAAGCGCAACTTATGTTTGATTCGACCCACGTATTACGTTTGGTAAATTTATACTTATATGTACCTTCTTGATCCTCTTTGAAATTATTGTCTGTGATAAAATAAATTCTGTGTTATTACTTCTGTCGTGTTATTTGTTCTTTTCCAGCTACGGGTAGAGTTAGACGGTATCTCCCTAATTTAATCTTTCATCGTCTTGGCGCCTATTTTTAGATTTTAGTTATAATTTAGCATCACAAAGCCTGCGATCCGTCTCCGGAGAAACTGCGCTAGCCGTTGCTTTGTTTTGTTACAAGAAGACCAGCGTAACAAATATTGGCTGCCCAACTCAAGGAACCTGATTTTCTCGTAACACATGTTTCCGCAGATAATTTTGCTACCGGGTTATTAAGACGAGTGCAGTGAGTGTGGTAGCCCTCCAGTGTATTTTGCTTTGCAAATGCAATTCTTATTTTAAACAACGATGAATTAGAACTTGTTTACGTTGTCGGAAAGTATCCTAATTAAAGTTTGCTTCTAGAAAATGTTTGATAAATTGATCGATGTAGCTTTAATGAGAATACGACTAAGTTTTATTGGAATTGTAAGTAACATTTCAAAAAAACGTCATTACAATAACGGTGTATCGTTAGGGAGTAAACATTGTGAGATGTTATTAATATAAAATTTGGAAAAATATATAAATTAAAAATTACAGTTGTTATTCAGTACTTAAAACAATGTTGATATAAGCGTCATAGATCACGTGAGAAACTGCTTTTAATGAAGTCCCGGTACTTACAATACTATATTTGATAATTTATCCTAATTGGAATTCTTTTGCTAAAAAAGAATTGATTGCTCTTTTGTATTGCAAAAAAAACTGTAGATTTTTCTTCCGTATTCTGTATTCTGTATTCTGTATTAAAAACGGTGTTTTTTGTCTGTGACAAATTATTTTAAAAATAGATAACTATTATTTTTAAATTTATTATTAAAAAAATCTGCGTATTGTATTTATGTTTCGTTTACAAAACGTTTTAATTTATGTTTATTGAAATGTAAATAACTATGATAAAACAAAACCTAATCAATTTTAAGGTTCTTTCTTATTCCATATGCATATAAAAACAGACAATGGAAATATCTTGTAAGAGAAAATAAACGGCAGACGGAATCACATTTGTCAATTTGAATTTCTTAGTATTATTAATCAATAGAAATAGCAGCGGAATAGAGGCAAATATTGATTACACCGGAGTAATTTTTGGTTTGCAATTTTATTTTTATTGTTCTTATACTTTGAAGTATTTGCAGAAGTCGTGCGTGCGATTTATGATAGAGATAAAAAAGCTTAGAGTCCAACCAATGCATTATCGTGTATTCATCAGTTTTTTGACTTGCATTTTTATTTGGCACAAAAAAATTACATCTATGATAGTGTGTTCAACTATATGCTGACGTTTTACTTTTGAAATATAAAATTTCTCAGACGTAACATGCAAAATTTTATACAAATGTAAAAACGTAGTCTAGTAAAATTTCCTACACGAGCAAAGAATTCGAAACAACAGACGTGCTTTTGATATGGTAATTTCCAAATACGAAAAGTATTTTGTTTATCAATAATGTACATACATAAGCGCTTGTTTACAAATTATTTAAATGTCTTAAAATTAAAACACTGATTTGACTTTTCTTTCATTAGTTAAATAAATATAAATTAAAAATTTATTAATTAGGATTAATAAGATCCATCAGAATGCAAACTGACTGTAATGAAATGGTTATTGTTAAGTGACTAGTTTCAAATTTTAGCACTTTGATGCCATCTACACTGTTTAATTAAAACTATTTATTTACTTACGTTGTCATGATTTTCTGCTTTGTTGATAATAGTTTAGTTGTAATATATATAAATAGTTAAAAAAGAAAAGGTGACATATTTTATTTTGTAATTGTGATTAAAAATAAACTAACAAATATTAAACTGAATTTAATATTTATTAGGTTATGGGCCCAGAACGCTGTAAAAATTAAAAAAAAAATATGTCTTTGTCATCAAGTACAATCAAGCCTTTTGGGAAGGGAAACTATGATACATGGGCTATGCAAATTGAAGCTGTAATGGTAAAAAATAGCACATGGGGATATGTAAATGGCAAGAAACCAAAACCCGAGTTAGTTGAAAATGATAATGCGTCAGTTCAGAGTGTCAGAAAATGGGAAGAAGAAGATGCTAAAGCTAAATCAGACTTAATAATTGCTATTGATCCGAGTTTATTACGAATGGTAAAAGGTTTAAATACTTCAAAACAAATTTGGGACAAGTTAAAGTCCGAGTATGCCTCTACGAGACCGGTAAAACGAGCAAGTTTACTCAAACGAGTAACATCTTATAAGATATCAGAAAACAGTGATTTTCGTACTCAACTGATGGAATTTTTCGACATAATAGCAAAATTGTCAGCCATGGGTGTCGAAATGCATGATGATTTACAATCAATATTACTTCTTAATGCATTGCCATCAAGATTTGAAATGTTTAGATGTGTTAGGGAGTCTTAAAATAAATTGCCTAAGCCAGATATACTTCGAGAAAAAGTTATTGAAAAGTATGATGCTCAAAGTCAACGTGATACGGAAGGTTATGAGATTATGTTAGTTAAAAATTTTAAACAGTATCAAAGTAGTGGAAGTCAAGGAAGTGAATATCGAAGAGGTGGATATTAAGGAAGTGAATATCGAAGAGGTGGATATCAAGGAAGTGAATATCAAGGCAGTGGATATCAAGGCAGTGGATATCAAGGTAGTGGATATCAAGAAAGTTCACGCAAAAACAATGGTAATTTTAGTAAGCCATTTAAGTATAATTGTTTCATCTGTAATAAAGTTGGACACAAAGCAGCTGATTGCCCAGATAAAGTAAATAATAATAAACAAGAATATTCATCAAAAGTTGAGGTTCAAGTCGAAGATGCATTTCAAGTAACGGAAGAAGCTCTTCATACGAAGCAAGTATCAGGTGATAATCGATGGTGTTTAGATAGTGGATGCACATCTCATATGTGTAATAAAGAAGCAGCATTCATTAATATGACGTCAACGAATGGAAACGTTTTAATAGCCAGTGATGTACAAACTGAAATTGTAGCAAAAGGAACTGCTCGTGTTTTTACTACAGATGGAAATGCAAACAGGTCGGTAAAACTTAATGATACATTATTAGTAAAAGAATTAAGAACTAATCTGTTATCTGTTTCGAGGATTACAGACCACGAAAATTCAGTTAAGTTTTCTAAAACTGCAGCAACTATTTTCGGAAAAGACGGCGAAATAAAATTTGTTGCGCAAAGAGTTGGAAATTTATATTATGTTTGTGGCAGTGAAGAGCCAACAAATGCGGCAGTAAATAATTCAGCAAGTTTAAAGTTATGGCATCATCGTCAAGGTCATTTAAATAGAGAAGATTTGTTAGAAATTTCAAAAAAAAGATTAGCTGTTAGAATTAAGATTAATAAAGAAAAGAAATTGGAACCGTGTGATATTTGTTTACAAGAATAAATGACTTCATTACCGTTTCCTAAGAAGTATGAAAAATGCACAAGGAAATTAGAATTGATACACACTGATGTTTGGGGACCGTCAAGAGTAGAATCATTGGGACGTGCTCGGTATTTTGTAACATTCATTGATGATAGCACACGATGGTGTGAAGTTCGATTTTTACATAACAAAAGTGGTGTTTTTCAAGCTTTCAAAGAATATAAAGCACGTGTTGAAACCCAGACTAATTGTAAAATTAAATGTTTGATGTCCAATAATAGAACAGAATATTGTAATAATGAGTTTGACGAATTACTGAAGAAAAATGGTATATCTCGACGTCTAACTTTTCCTTATACACCACAGCAAAACGGAGTAGCAGAGCGAAAAACAGGACATTAATTGAAATGGCACGATGTCTTTTAATCTAATCCGGGTTAAGTCATGGATTCTGGACTGAGGCGGTGGCTACTTCAAATTATTTAAGAAATAGGTGTCCAACATCTAGCTTAGATAATCATTCTCCATTTGAAATCTAGAACAAGGAAGTGCCTGATTTGAGTAATTTAAAAGTTTTCGGAGCAAAAACGTTAGTCTTAGAAAAACAACAAGGAAAATTAAAGTTTGATCCGTGTTCAAAAGAAGGTATTCTAGTTGGTTATTCAGAAGAATCAAAAGCTTTTCAAATATGGATTCCAATTGAAAAAAAGGTTATTGTTGCAAGAGATGTACAAATCCTTGAAAATCAATTTTTAAATGAAGTAAAAGAAGATAAAGTTTCTGATAAAAATGAAGAAAATATTGAATGCGTTTATATACCAATTAAAGTTAAAAATGATCTAATAAACGAAGATTGCGTACCAAGACAAATTTTACATCGAAAACCAGGAAGACCACGGATAGAAAAATTGGGCAGAAGAGGAAGACCACGAAAAATCTACAACACTGGACAGACAGCAAATATGAATGAAGACCAAGAGAAATATAATAATGAAGATGAAATTTAAGAAGATTTAAGTGACGATGAAATATATGTTGCATCAGAAAATGAAAATGAATCAATTGAAGATTTTGCCGATATAACATTAAAGGAAGCAATGACTGGAGACGAAGCAACTAAATGGATGGAAGCTATTACTGAAGAGATTTGTAGTTTGATAAAAAATAACACGTGGGAAATAGTTGAACGGCCAAATCATAGAAATGTTGTCACTTGTAAAATTGTTCTAAGGAACAAATTTAAACCTGATGGAACACTTGAACGGAGGAAAGCTCAAGTTGTTGATTTACACAACGACAACAACAATTTCAATGATACTTTTGCACCTGTAGCTAGGTTGGACTCTATCAGACTTTAGATGGCATTGGCTGTGCGAGAAAATTTGCCAGTTTTCCAAATGGATGTTGTAGCAGCTTATTTGAATGAATACTTGGAAGAAGATATATTTATGGAACTGCCAGAGTATATTAAAGAAGCGTTAAAAGAATGTATTAAAAAAGATGGCAAAAATAGTAATTTAGGAAAAATTGATTATAAGATGTTTCAAACATTATCCCAAAATAATAAAGTTTGCAAATTTAAAAAAGGATTGTATGGTTTACAACAAGCTGGTCATCAATGGAATAAAATATTGAATAAAGAATTAGAAAGTCCTGGATTAACTCCAGCAGCTAGTGATACCTGTTTTTATTACAACATGAGTGAGGATCAATATACAATTTTGGTCGTATATGTCGACGATATCTTATATATATTAAGAAATAAGCAAGAAGTTGAGAGAATTAAAGCTGGACTTGCAAAGAGATTTGAGATAAAAGACTTTGGTTTAGCACGACATTGTTTAGGAATCGAAATGAATCAAATTAATGGAGAAATTGAATTAAGTCAACAAAAATATGTAAAAGATCTTTTAAAAAGGTTCCATATGGAAGAATGCAATCCAGTATAAACTCCAAGTTACTCTGAAGCAAAATTACCGGCGGGAAATTCATATCGAAAAAAGATGAAGAAAAACCATTTAGACAATTAATTGGATCACTAATGTATTTAGCAAATGCTACTCGTCTAGACATCGCATTTACTATTAATAGATTATCACAGTTTAATGAAAAATATCAAGAAATTCATTGGTCAGCAGCGAAACGTGTGTTACGCAGTGCCGGTGCCAGGTTATTTAGCGCCCTAGGCCAAACTTATTAAAACGCCCCCTTTCATACAAATTTAAAAAAAATATGTAAAACAAATTTAAAGTGACATATTAATTTATTATCAATTGCATAAACGTCACAAGTAGACTACAAAATCAAAATTTAATTTTAGGTGCTTTCTTCCTCACATTCTATTAAAATTGTTGCTAAGTCCACGAGTCTGTTTTGTGACATAGTTGAACGCAAGTAAGTTTTAATTAATTTTAATTTTGAAAAACTGCGTTCTCCACTAGCCACGAACACTGGAAGTGTTAATAGTATTCTCAAGGATACAACAACATTTGGTACACAATCTTCCAATTTTTGTTGTACTATATAAAGAAGCACATCTGATGGTGGCATAGGTTTTGGAAGCCTTCGAGCTACTACTTGAAGCTCATTGCAAAGATCATAAGCAACAATATCCTTATTAGCGTTATGCGTCAAAGACGTTTCCAAATGTTTACAGTCAGTAAGTATATCCGCATGTGTCTTTTTGTTGATATTGGATATATCATAAAGGAAACCAAATAGAATATTATGTTGTTCTAATTGTTGGAATCTCTCTTCAATAGACTGTATAGCCATGTCCAAGATAGTGTAGTAGAATTCTACTTTGAATTTCTGTTTAGGATCTTGTGGTGCCTCGTCTTGAGCTTCATATTCAAACTGCCGTTTATGTAACCTTCTTCTACATTCATCGGGCTCAAATTTCACTTCTGTTTCTAATTCCTTTGCAATCTCGGCAGCATCAATTAAAACTTGTTCAAAACCATCATCACTTCTACATTTTAACAGGTAATTTTTAGTCACTTGAAGTTGTTTTGTAGCTCAATGTATATCAGAATTCTCTTTTTGTAGTATTTTGCTTGCAATATTCACTTCATTAAGAATGTTATACCATGTGACAAGGGATACCATAAACTTGAATTTACAAATTGCATCGGCAAGAGCCTTTGCGTCCGTTCGGGAAGTATTACCACATGAATTATTTAGTCTTGGGTCATCAAAAATTTCCATTAAAGCATCATATATTGCACCAAGCTGATACCTTATAGGCTTTAAAGCATCACTCCTACTTTCCCATCTTTTTTCGCTTAACGGTTTAACTGTTAAATCCACGACATGGCTAATAAACACATGCCAACGTTGAATCGAAGCAGAAAAGTAATTATAAATCTGTTGAACTAAACTAAAGAAATTAGTCGCTTCTAGACAACATTTACAGGCATCACTGACAACTAAATTTAAAGAATGTGCATTGCAGGGAATAAAAATAGCTCGCGGGTTTATGTTTAGAATTCTGTTTTGTACACCTTTTTCTTTTCCTTTTATATTATTTCCATTATCATACCCTTGTCCACGGAGATTTTCAATTTGTAATTCCAATTGCTCAATCTTTTCAATCAAAGTTTTTGTTATGAATGCCCCAGTAGTTTCGTCTAATGGAATAAATCCTAGGAAGTGTTCTCTTATTATTACTGCAGGCTCGAACATCTCACTATCTAGCGGTTTGATAATATCAACAAAACGTATAATCATAGTCATCTGTTCAATATGACTAACGTCTGGTGTGCAATCCAAAATAATTGAATAATATTTTGCCGATTTCACAAGTGACAAAATTTTATTTTTTATAGCTCCTGCTAGGATCTGCATAAGTTCATTTTGAATATCTTTTCCCAGGTAATGAACCATAATTTCTTGATTTTTGATCTTGCGCAAATGTTCGTTCATTAAAGGGTCAAAGAAGGCTAGATATTCTACAAACTTCAAAAAATTACCGTTGTTGTTATTGTACAACGTTTCATTTGTTCCACGAAATGCTAAGTTTTGAGTGGCAAGTACTCTGATCAAAGCGATCAAACGTTCCAAAATTTGCCGCCAATATTGTTCATCTTCTTTGATACTTTGCTGGTTAATATTATCAATTGTTTTTTCTTTGGATATACGCACATCAAGTTCTTTCCAGGTCTGAAAGTTGTCTAAATGGAAAGTATTCTTTTCATGTGAAGATAGAATTGCTCCAATATTTTTCCAGTCCTTTGATCCTGATTTTTCTAGGATTGACGAGCTGTTTTTATTAAATTAAAAACAAAAAATCGCATCTTTTATAGTCGAATACATCAACCATGTACGGTATACGTCTTCACCATTAGCTAGTTTTCTTTTATAGTGAATTGGAGAAAATCTTCGATTTTTGGAATCTTTGGGAAAATTATATGTAATAATTTGATGTGGTGGATTTTGTAATAAAATCTGACGAAAATTATCATCACAATAGTCAGGCCAGTTTCCCGGGTCATTGTAATCTATATAATTAATCGTGGTACTGGTACTGCCACTACCAATTGAATCCAGTACCACTACCGTACTGGATTCAGTTTAATGAGAGCATTCGCTTTGTATCATATTATCAGACTCTGAAACACCTTCTCCTCTTTTATATTCTTCTTTTTTTGAAATACCTTCATTCGCATGATCGGACATATCTTGTTGTACATCTGATTGTCCTACACATCTACCCAAGTCGCTAATGGCGGAAACATCATGACTTGATTTGAAAAACTTTAACAGTCGACCACTTTGCTTTTCACGCTCTTGAGCTCTGAGAGTTTTGCGCTTACGATTTTGAAATCCCGATGGGCTGATGACATTTTAAAAGTAATAATATACCACTATAAATAATATTTAAATATTTGAATACAACATAGTGATATTTGCTATTAAACTTACCAGCAAAGAAGTGGGTAATGTTGAGTCGTATGAAGGATAACAAAGTAAAATAAAATTTACTGCACGTAACTTCACTGAATCAATTATTTTTCTAATAATGCACAATATTACACTTATCAGTAAAACACTGTCAGTGTTACACTGAGCAGTTATAACTTTTGCGCTGTTGTTTTGGAGATGGGGGCGGCACAGAATAGTATTGTTTACACGCATTTTTAATAAACTCAATCTTGATGTGCCGCTCTTTCACTACCGTTGTGAGCGCTAGTATGTTTACAAACATTTCCAGCAAGTAAATAAATAGTGCAGACATAAAACATCTTAAGATAATTTTTCCATATTATGAATTGAAATAATTTTTATTTATGTTTGGATCACGTTCGCATGACTGCGAGACTATTTTTATTTCGTTGGGTGCGATAAAAATTGTGGTATACAAACAATAACATCGAGAAGTGCGTTCTCGGAAGAATTAAAAATCATAATTGCACGTGTTTTTGAACGCCGCGTCATGCGCTAGAGCGATCTCTAAATCAACATTAAAACTAAATAACCATCTGAAATGTTCGAAATTAAAAAATTTATATTAAATACATTATTTTATTATATTACTCTGTCTATAGCTTATATAATATAATAAAAGTTGTTTTTTAATAATGGCGATTACACATTTTTGCGCCCCTATGGATAGCGCCCTAGGCGACCGCTTAGTTCGCCTTAATGGTAGCGCCGGCCCTGGTGTTACGTTATCTACAAGGTACGCAAAATTGTGGGCTAGTATTTAAAAAGGATAAATTTGGAATCCAAGGATATTTTGATGCTGATCATGCTTATGATGAGAACGACCGAATTTCATGTATAGGATATGTATTTATATTAAGTGGAGCTTGTTACCTGCGTTTGTAATTCAGCTATTATCTTTTTATGTTAGACCCCATAAATCGATTCTGCTGTCTGAGTTTTCGTTTTTTTTTGTTTTCATCGTTTGATACGGTATTAGCATCAAGAACGTTTTGCTCGTTATTTGTGTGGTTTAAGTTTATTGGTATTTCAAGTTGTTTTCAATCATTATTGATATTTTCTTTTGAATGCATAAAGATCCGTGGTTTTGAGTTTGATTTAGTATTGTACTTGTTTATCTTCGTAAAATAACAATTCTATATAATTAACGACTTCCTTTTTGAAATGTAAGTTGATCCATTTTTCTTGTTAGTTACATTTTGTTTAGGCTGAGTACTATTTGATTAAGCGCTATCTTGAGCCACCTGCAAAAATGCGAGTCTTAGCAATTTTGATGGGAAATATTGTCAAGGTCTACGTGCCAAGATGCACGCGACTAATTATAATTTTCATCCTTGTTTTTTTCGTTTGTTTAATGTTCGTTCTTTTACCACGATTTTACTGCGCACATGCAATTAGTTAAGTAGGGGATACGAAGTCTTTGAAAAGTTTGGTTTTTTGGGGGATGATATTCATTCGATCGTTGGTCGCAATGAAAAATACCGGTTACCGTGAGATGTAGTGGAGTGAGTAGGGTACTTTACCCTCTGACGTTATGTAGAACCGCGGAAGTTAATTAGAAATCGTGAAAATTAAGTGTGGTGGAGAAAAATGTTAATTTTCTTCAAATTTCGTATAGTACGGCTTGTATAAAATTCATGGTTTCTAAAACATAAACTGTTACGTTTGTGGGATTTAATGTTGAGGTGGTATGTGGAAAAATCCTAATTTCGCCTGGTGCGGTTATAAAATTAGATTGTGAGATAAATCTTCCGTTGGTGTTCTATTATTTGGGGATCCCATCGAGCCCATTTCCAATTAAGGTACTCCTGATGCGGACGAAGTCAATCTAAGGTCCTAGCTTCCGGATCGCTGTGCCGACAGTTTGTCTAAAGGTATTTATCGATTTTGGATATTATCGTGTAGTGACCCGCGATTAAAATGCAGTAAAAGCTTTGAGTTTGAGCCAATTGAAATTACGACTAACGTTAAATTTAATTACTTCAATGAACACTTAAAGTGTTTGCGGGAAGTTAAAATAAATTAACTTTGTTTTGGTGCGTTTGAAAAGTAAATCGTGTTCCCGATTATATGATAATGTAACGACTTATAAACTATATTTTGTTTAGTTCGAATTAAAGTTCGGACATATATTTTATAACCTGTATTGTTTTTAGTTATTTGAATTGTTTGTTATAAATATGCGGTCAAGGCCTTGAAATTTAGTTGTGAAAGAAAGTAGAGTTAACGCTTTTATAGTGGTATTTTCTGTTTATACATATTTTAAAATTTTAGTGCTTAGATTGTTTGTTTTTGTTTGTTTTACTTACTTATGATTATTTCATTTACCCATTTCTTTTATTCAAATTTATTTGATATCAATTAGTACTTGTTATTTTTTTTTGTTTTTGTTTTAATTATTCAATCAATAAATGTTAAATTGTTAAATGTAAAGAGATTTTATTCATTTAGCCGCCGCATACGTAAATTTTTGTTTTAAGTATATTTCAGATTAGTTACAACTCAAGGTAAGTTCTAGGGTTGTAACCAACCAGATGAGCTTTCGGATAATCAGGGGTTCGGAAGCTACCCTTATAAATCCTTGATTGGCGCCCATACCGATTTTTGACTATTTCACCGTTCTAGTTCTATTTTACGTCTATCGCGTTTCCAATTTTTCACGGAATTTTAAATTACGACCCACCCCCTTCTCCATTGAGCTAGTGGCACAACCCCGTTTATGTTACTGCATTTCAGGCAGTAATTTTGTGTTAACTTTGGCATGTAACAAGCTGCAATATCATAGCGTTTAAAGAAACAACAATCAGTCGCAATCTCATCAACGGAATCAGAAATATGTAGCTCTATCAGAAACATCTCGCGAAGCATTATATTTACGAAATTTAATGCTAGAATTGAAATTAAATGATTTATAAATGATAGATTTTGGAACTGATAATCGTGGAGCAAAGTACAATGGAGAAAATGCTACATGTCATTCACGTACTAAGCATATTTCTACAAGATATCATTTTGTTAGTCAGTTGGTAAAAAATAATGAGATAAAATTCTTACGAACCAACTTCCAGGACCTGTACATTATCGTCATGTTGATGCCATACGATTAAAAATCTGTTAAAGCGCAAAATTTGAGAGGGGCGTGTTAAGTGACTAATTTCAAATTTTAGCACTTTGATGCTATCTACACTGTTTAATTAAAACTATTTATTTACTTACGTTGTCATGATTTTCTGTTTTGTTGATAATAGTTTAGTTGTCATATCAGTTATTAAATGAATTTTAATTTTTAATGCTAAAAAATCTTGTTTGTGTCTATTAATATTTGTATCTTTTTTATATAATCGACTGAACACTATCGAATTTAATTGATTTAACCAATTCGACTGCAATATATGTTTAATGAAATTACTATCATTATCGTGTGTAGAGATAAACATTCTTATCTTAGTTTATACAAAAATAATTAATTATAATTCTGTTGTTTTTAATAAAGACCGTTGCATTGTCATTAAATAATTATTATTATCGTTCTGTCGTTTAACAAAGTCAATTGCATTTAAGCAAAAAACGCAAACTGTTACGTAAAACGCTACATCAAAAATTATGAATATTAAAGATATGATAAAAAATTAAAGCAAGATTCTTAGATTAAAAATTTACGAATCTGTTTTAGTTTTTTTTTATAATTTAAATTGGGCAATGTGGTTTATGTTCTTTTTACATGTTTTCCCTTAATTTAAATTTAGATTTTTCTTTGGTTGAAAGAAAATGAGTTAGGCTGCGTCTATATAAAAAATGATTAACTTTGATCCTGAATTCATTAAACACTTTTTTAAAATTGGGATAATTAGGAATATTACAATAATGAGGAACAATTTCTGTTGCAATTGAATTAAGCATACGTGGTAACAATACTTTCAAAATAGAGTGTTTCTAATTACTCAATCCATTTGATTTTATAAAAAAGTGTGATAAAATTTAATCTTTAATCTTGAAGATGAAACGTTGACAACTTAGACGTAAAAAACTTTAAATTGTTCCAAATGTATTTGTGTTTTTTAATACGCGCTATAAAAATATGGGGTTTACAGTTTATGTCTAATGTTTCTACATTAAGTAATACAAAACAACAAAAACACGAACTTTTGTGTTGCTTGTGTCAAGTTTTAACTCAATGAAAATAAAAGATTTCTAACAGTTGTATTACGTGTTATAAATTCAATAGTTTAAAATGCTCTCACAGGTGGTTATTATGTAATTGTTAAATATAGGCATTCTCTAAACCTTCTGATACCTTTGTCAAGTCTAAACTACGGTGCTTGTAAATTGTAGTTTATGGATACTTGGGATAAATAGTTACGTTCTCTCATAAATTTTGTTACCCAAATACAGCACAACGTGCGCAAGCTTTTTATTTAGTGTATTTTTGCACCTTTAATGAATTTTTAATGTGCGAAGATTGGTTACATCTATTAAATAAAAATAAAGTCAATTTCTGAAAAGCTTTTTTTTTATTCTTTTTTACGAACCGTACTTTTAAATGTAGAAATAAGGGTGGCGAGTCAATTAAAATAATTAATTTAATTTGCATTTAACCATCCTAAAAAAACATATCAATGTCTTTTTAACTATCTACGTTTGCTTAAACACAAAAATATGTAAGCATCCCTTTTAGCAATAAAAGTTAAACGTGTGTCATTTTTATAACCCCTTATTGAAATACAAAACCTAAAATACAAAAAAATGCTGAATTTTTATTTTTGTATAACAGGATATTTAGTATAAACAAAGTAGGTCTAGGATACTTAGACGAGTTTTGGAACGCAGCCGTTTCATAACATGCCATTTAAATACAGACACCTAAAGGTCGGCATTTATACCTACTATTATTTCCATAGGAACCAAGATTTTAATAATTTTTTTAGCAACTTATTTAAATGTACACACTAATTTATTAAAAATATTTAAATTAGTAAATAAAAATTCACAGATATTGCAAATCTTGCAATTATCGGAAGGTGTTAAAAACAAACACAATATTACCTACGTAATATAATGAACAAGGTTTATTACAATTTTCAAAAATAAGAATGCATACATAAATAATAAAAAAATAAAAAAACACAAATAACTAGTATTCTAGGTACATATTAAACAAGAGTTGTAGAGTCTTATGATAATACACCAATTGTTTGTATTTAACATTTGTCCATAAAATGCCTGAGAATTGTTTCCCATAACCTCTTCATCGCTGAAAGAAATGAATCAGCAACACCAATGACTTATAGAAAATTTTTGTCATAACAAATTATAAGCAAGACCGTTCATTATCAAGAATTGCTGCGCGCTGATAAAACATAGCTTTCAGTGACATATCTAAAGAGCAACCCGATTGCGTTATCTTAAATGGCATATGGTATGTAAATAGGTCGGCGTCGGCGTCACTAATTTTTCTATTTTTGCAGTTCAATTTGTTTGGCCTTTATCTCTCCAAAATTAACGGAAGTTGTGCTCGGCATTGAATTAGTATTAAAAACTCTAAATCCAAACAGTCCCGGCTGCTAAATGATTGCAAACTGGAGGGTACATCTTTTATAGAAAATTTTTCTAGAGAAGCACAAAAATGGGTATTTGAGCTGTGTTGGTAACGCTTAACTTTTTTTCCAAGTGATGTACGGTAAGAAACACAAAGCAAGCAACAAAATCTCAAAACATCAAACTTTATTTGACACAAAATATGTTCAAGGGAAAAAGTCACCTTCGCAAAGCTTAAATAATAATATTGCGCTTACAAGCATGTTATGCGAGGAAAGGTCGAAAAATTGTAATTCACGTCCACTGACTCATTTTTTGCTGGTTTAGATACGTTTGAAAGCATTCGGATAAATGTAAAATTTTCTCTAGACAGAATCAATTTTAAAACCAAAGTGAAATTTTCAAAAATTTAGCCAGACTTTGATTGAATACGCTTGGATTAAATAAATCATTTAATGATTAAATAAACAATTTATATCGCGTGATTTTTGACAATTGTTTCATCACACTCTAACTAGTTGATGCCCATTTAAAAAAAAACAACAAATCGAAATGATTACTGGATTTTACCCGAGTTTTATAGCGGTTCACAGTGCTACAGCTTCTAAGGTTATGACACGATTCGAACTACATTGCCACATCCTTTTAGATGTAAAAGTTGCAAAGTGTAGATTTTATCTTTGGAAATGTGCATCCACAGTTTAAAAATTGACATTTTCTCAACAATTTGTCGCGTTCGCGATTTCTTGTCATATTTAAAGAAAACTTACAACACATTGGACTTGCAATAAAAACATTTTACGACGTGAAATAATCGATATACCTTTTTATTAAATTTTTTTTACCGATTCTACAATTTTTTCTTCTATTAATATTAAACAAATGCGCTACTGACTATAAAAAAGAATTGAAGAGACGAACTTCACTTTAACATGAATCCTTTCTCTAGTCTTAACAGGTTTATAACGCTAATAATCTTTACAATTGTTTGACTGTGGATACAATTTCGACATTCAAAATTTACTCAAATTTTATTTTACCTACTTTCGTCCAATGTTGATAACTTTACAGTGAAATCGTTTATGATTTAAACTAATAATTACTGATAGTTTTTATTATAAAACTTTATAAATCAAGTTTATTAAATTATTCCGTTTACGCATTTTAAAATTTGAACATAAATTATCGGTTTAGTAGAACATGTGTGTTTCGGTCGAGTTACTTTTGGTGGCCACCGCAGTTTTTTTGCGGTTAAGGGTAGCTTTGTCGATGTCGTAATATTACACCAGCATCGAAACTGCCACAATTTTTGTATTGAATTGATTTGCTTAATAACCCACAATAACCAATAAAGTATTACCCTAAAACGGTGCAAGATAGAAGAAAGTTGCACATAAACATTTTTACAGAGGACAAAATTTACTATAAAAAAGTCGGCAGAAGGAAGTATTGTCTCGATAAGAAACTATAAAAATAATTCGAATAATTTTTTTTACATTCGTACAAAATTACACACACACACACACAGACACCTAAAATTTTTTTGTCAAAAATACGTTTTTCTGATTCAGGAGACCTTGAAACGTAAAATTCTTGAAAAAACAATTTTTGAAAAAAAATTGCGATCGCTATACTTTCCTTATAGAAAAGTAAAAAGTCGGCGGAAGGGTACAATTACGTTCAATAGTTTAGAAGATACAAGTGTGCAAAGTTGCACAAAAATTACATTAACATTCTGTAACTCTTAAACTATTAGATATAATTATACACTACCGAGGACTTTTTGTACTAAATTTTGTGCTCAATAAATTGTTTATGTGCAATTTTCATCTATATTGTACCGTTTTTGCAGCGTACAAAACGGAAGCTCGCGCGGATCTAATTCTGGAATTACTATAATCATTTTTCATCACTGCTGAGTGAAATTAAGACTTATTATATTTTTAAAACATAAAACAAATCATAAAAAATATCTTGTTTAACAATAATAAACACTGCATTCGAAAAATACAAAAAATGAAGTGAAATTGGGCACCACCGCAAGTTCCAGATTTGTTTCATCTTAGCGATTCATCGTTTCGTTACACGAGCTTTCGAATCAAGCTCCCTATAAGTGTTTTCAACACTAAAAGTTACTTCTACCTTTGACATTATCAATTAAATTTATTGAATGCAAAGTATTTTGATATGTTACTACCTAAAAGTAATGTTGACACAAAAACTAAATAGTCGTGTAAAACTTTGGTATATTATTTTTTAGCGTTTAATATAATCATTTTAAAAAAGAGTTCGAATTTAGATTAAAATAAAAGACAACATACATTTATTAATATTTAGAATAGTATTGAAAGCTCATTGTTGTTGGTTCGTGTATGTTCTATGTTGCTCTGTGTATTTTTTTGTTTTCACAAATTCTTATAGACTTTAAAGTATTTGTGGTTTACTTATATCCTAAACAGCACATAATGTCCTAGTAATGGTACTATTAATGCCCGGACGTCCCGGTACATATAGTAGGCGTCCTTAAGATATCCTTAGGATGTTCATGGATTAGGTCAAATGGACGTGCCTAGTAGTACCTTATTGCGATATTAATCAGAATAACAAACGTTAAATAGATATTTTAAACTATTTTAAACAATAAGTAATAGTCAATTTTTATTAATATTAGTAGTCTAATATACAATTTATTGTTTAAAAGTATTTACACGATCTTAAGTTGTAATTCCCGCCACAGTTATTGGATTTATTGCATTGACAATGCTAAAGTTCATAAAAGATTGTCGCCTGCAATTTTTAATGTTTTTATATTTAATATTATATGTGCTTTTTTAAAACCTTATTTAGATTTTTTTGAATTTACAATTATAACTGGTACTTATAGTAGGCGCCCTTGAGATATCCTTAGGATGCTCATGGATTAAGTCAAATGGACATCCCTAGCAGTACCAGTAACAAACAAGAACTGTCTTTTTAAATTACCATAAAGTAAGTCAATTACTTACATAACCTCTTATTTTGTGTAATTCTATTGTGTTAACTTTTGTAGTGTTTTGGCAAGTCTGATAATAAAAAATAGATTTGGTATTGGCCACATGGTCTTCAAGTTTGAAATGCAAAATACAATGGATTAACTTCAAAGTTAGTTTTTGTACTCCGTCACAGTATTTATGTATTTATTATCTAATGCCACGTACTAAATCTATTCAACAAGCGAGGTCGTTTTTCAGAAGTTTTACACTTTTTTTTCAGTTCTAACCAGATAATTACATAATTACGCTAAAGGTAAAAACTTTGAAAGTACTTTTATGACTGTTTTATTTATGTACTTTTTTTAGGAGTTGTTCCAGAATATACGTAACCCAAATAGAAGTAGAAGCCATGCATCAAATGTTTGTATCAACAATTATAAATTCATAAATGCATTGCAAGTTTATGTTGTTAATATGCCACAAAGTTGCATTGAAACAATCAATGTAGTTATTGAGCAACCAATTGCTTTCAACAGTTGAAGAAAAAAATTAATATTTGTTTGTTGTAAATTATAAACATCTGAACATACGTCCAATATTTCCTTGTATTTAAAATTTATTGTTATTATTTTTTTAAATAAAAATGTCATTAAATGTAACTTAGACTTTTTGAATAAATTAATGGACCTACACGGGACATTCACGGACGTCCCGCACTAGTTCTCAGTTGTGACAAATGAACATTGGCAGAACTTAAATACGATATTTGTAGGATTTAACGGGATGTTTTTAAGATGTCTTAAAATTTACTAACTGACATCCTTAGAACGCCGTTGTGACGTCTTTATTTATTGGGATTGCTAGACGCCACTTGCAACGTTTTAGTGTTGAAAAGACTTATAAGATGCTTAATTCGAAGGTTCGTGATAAAACGATGAATCGCTCAGATGAAACAAATCAGGAACTTGCGGTGGTGCCCAATTTTACTTCGTTTTTTGTATTTTTTGAATGCAGTGTTTATTATTATTAAACTAGATATTCCTTATAATTTTTTTTATGTTTTAAAATATAATAACTCTTAATTTCACTCAGCAATGATGAAAAATAACAATAGTAATTGCAGAATTAGATCCGCGCAAGCTTCCGCCTTGTACACTGCAAAAACGGTATAATATAGATAAAAATTGCACATAAACAATTTATTGAGCACAAAATTTTCTACAAAAAAGTCTTCGGGAGTGTATAATTAGATCTAATCGTTTAAGCGTTACAGAATTTTAATGTAATGTGAGACATTTTTGTGCAAATTTGCACACTTGTATCTTCTAAACTATTGAAGGTAATTGTACCCTTGCGCCGACTTTTTAATAGTAAACTTTCTTCTATCTTTCACCGTTTTAGAGTAATAGTTTATTGGTTATTTTAAGTTACTAAGCAAATCATTTCAATACAAATATTGTGGCGGTTGGTGTAATATTACGACACCGACAAAGCTACCCTTAGCCGCAAAAGAAGCCGCGGTAGTCACCAAAAGCAACTCGAATGAAACACACATGTTCTACTAAACTGATAACTTATGTTTAAATTTTAAAATGCTGAAACGGAATAATTTAATAAACCTGATTTACAAAAGTTTTATAATAAAAACTATCAGTAATTACTAGTTTAAATCATCAATGATTTTATTGTAAAGTTATCAACATAGGACGAAAGTATGTAAAATAAAATTTGAGTAAATTTTGAATGTTGAAATTGTATCAACAGTCAAGTAATTGTAAAGATTATTAGTTTTATAAATCTGTTAAGACTAAAAAAAGGATTCATGTTATAGTAAAGTTAATCTCTTGAATGCTTTTTTTATAGTCAGTACTGCATTTGTTAATATTAATAGTAGAAAAAATTGTAGAATAGGTAAAAAAAAATTTTATAAAAAGGCATGTCGATTATTTCGCGTCGCGAAATGTTTTTATTGGGAGTCCAATCTTCTGTAAGTATTCTTTAGATATGAAAAGGAATCGCAAACGCGACAAACTACTGAAAAAAATTCAATTTTTAAACTGTGGATGCACATTTCCAAAGATGAAATCTACACTTTGCAACTTTTACATCTGAAAAGATGTGGCAACGTAGCTCGAATCGTGTCATAATATTAGAAGCTGTAGAACTGTGAACCGCCAGAAAACTCGGATAAATCCAGTAATCATTTAGTTTTGTTGTTTTTTTTTTAAAATGCGCATCAACTACTTATAGTGTGGTGAAGCAATTGTTAGGAATCACGTGATATAAATTGTTTATTTAATCATTGAAGCGTATTCAATCAAAATCTGGCTGAATTTCTAAAAGTTCCACTTTGGCTTTAAAATTGATTGTGTCTAGAAAAAAATTTACATTTATCCGAATGCTCTCAAACGTATCTAAGCCAGCAGAAAATGACAGTCAATGGACATGAATCTCAATTTTTCGATCTTTTTTCGCATAACATGTTTGTGAGCGCAATATTATTATTTGAGCTGACTTTTTTCCTTGAAAATATTTTGTGTCAAATAAAGTTCGATGTTTTGAGATTTTATTGTTTGCTTTGTGTTTCTTACCGTACATCGCTTGGAAAAGAGAACCTAAGCGTTACCAACACAGCCCAAATACGCATTTTTGTGCTTTTCTAGAAAAGTTTTCTATAAAAGAGGTACCCTTCAGTTTGCAATCATTTTGCACTAAACTATTACATACTACTAAAGCTATAAATGAAAAACAACAGCCGGGACTGTTTGGATTTAGAGTTTTTAATACTAATGCAATGCCGAGCACAATTTCCGTTCCTCTTGGAGAAATAAAGGGAAAACAAATTGAATTACAAAAACAGAAAAAACTAGTGACGCCGGCCTTCAAATGCATGGATTTTAGATATGTCACTGGAAGCTGTTTTATCAGCGCGCAGCAATTCATGATAATGAACGGTCTCGCTCATAATTTGTTATCACAAAAAATTCTCTAGTCATTGCTGGTGCTGATTTATCATCTTTCAGCGATGAAAAGGTTATGGGAAACAATTCTCAGGCATTTCATAGACAAATGTTAAATACAAACAATAGGTGAATTATCATACAACTCTATTCTCGTTTAATATCCTAGAATATTATTTGTGTTTTTTTAATTTTTTTATTACTTATGTATGCATTCTTATTTTTGAAAATTGTAATAAACCTTGTTCATTATATTACGTAGATAATGTTGTGTTTGTCTTCAATACCTTCCGATAATTGCAAAAATTACGATATCTGTGAATTTTTAATTTATTTTTGTTCGTTACGTTAAAAATGCACAAAATGTAAAATCGGTTTTTATAAATTTTGAATTTTTAACACAACTATTATGATTGTCGTGTTTTTATGTGACACAAACTCTAGTTTTACAAAATTCATTAAAATAAAATGCAAATTATCAGAAGTAGATGCTTTTTACGTTGACAGTAATCAAAAAAATTTTTATTAAAAGAATATGAGAATAAATTGAGGATTTTAATGATACAGATTTTTAGGAGCCATTATAGAGATTCTTAATAATGTGGACTTTGCATGTTATATCATAGGACTTTCTCTTGTAAAATAAGAAAACTGACCTTAGAAAAAATAAAAACGTTTGCTTTTTCAAGTTTATCGTTTTCTTTTTTACCTTTTCAGAAGTTAGAATCTGGCTTGGTTCACAAGTTGATTCTTAATTAGATTTCGGTTCCTTGTTTAAGTTTTTCGATTATCTCACACCCCTTATGAAAGTGGGAAACGTTGGCAACTTCGGTTACAACAATGACAAGGTCCAAACCCGGAAGACATTTTTATCTTAGTGTTTAATTCGTTTTTGTGATTGATTACATTGTATGAATTACAGAATAAATAATAAATTTTTTCCTAGATTCATCAAACAACGATGGTGATTATCGATTGCCTGTAAAATCATAATCGCGTTCGTAGAGAAAAAATCAAGGAAAAAATTTACTTGTTATTATGGTTTTACTGTTTTAACGAGATTAAAACTTATATCTAAGAGCTACTTTTGGTTAAAAGTAAAAAAATGCAAAGATAAAAAAAATAAAAATTGTAAAAGTGCACTTGTAGCTTCAATCTTATATTTTTCTTAATTAGTTATAGTAAACTACATAAAAGCATCAATCTCAATTAAAAATAAATTTAACTAAAAACTACGTCAACGCCTTTTATCATAAAATGTCCTTCTGCGGCGAAGACTTTTTCCTAACAAAATTTATTAAGTTATGATCTACAGATAAACATAATCCGCATTTCTTGAAAAAGTGCCGTAAAAACCAACTGGTTCTGGTACCACTTGCAACACAGACGTTTCTATAGTATTGTAATCCGTATACTATTTGGAATCGTTTCGTCTATAGTCTTGAGGTTGTCAATGACTACGATGTGTTAAGCAGATATTGACTTTATTTACATCGAAACAACTTAACTGTTGTTAAACGCAACGCCCCCAATAGAGCCTCCTTACCGTTGGTATGTGCGTTCTTATATACAGGTAAAAGGATTTTATGAAAGATGCAACAAAGGGTTGAAAACAAATTTTAACTTGTAATCTGTACGTAGGTATTAATGACTGTTTCTATTTTTGTCACTCAAAAATCAATATTTTGTGTCAAAGTAATTGTGCATTAGTGAAACAATCAAAATTTAATTGAAATTAACTAAATTATTTTAAGTTAATTTTACATTCTAACAAATCACCATTTAACAAAAATGCTTTTAGTTAATAAAAACGTATTTTAAATATGTGTAGTTTATCTAGGTACATTTCCCAAATATTATTATTGATTTCAAAATTTATAAAACTATATAATATGATTTTACCTGTAATATTTTTAAATGCACAGTAGGTGAATGTGCTTTTAAGTAGGCAGGTAATTCTCAAAATAAAATTTTATGTAAATAGATTATTAACCCGTTTGACTATAACAATTTCACAACAAGTATTATTGAAAAAAACTGCACGTGTTTAAAATATAATCATTATGCTTCTTGTTTATAGATTTTTAATAAAAAAAACAAGATATGTATTATGAACAACAAAAGATTGAATAAGTAGTCAGAAACACTTGGTACAATTTAGTACACATACGTAAAGACTAGCACTTCTACATTTTCAACACTACTCTAATGTGGGCACTTTTTGTAGTATTGACAATCCATATTGGAAAGGTTTTTGGTGTTTCGAATGTATTTATGTTTTAAATTGTTAAAAGTACTTCCTTTAAAAATTTAACAAAACAACAAAATAAAATTGGAAATTTATTAGTGAAAAGAAAACTAATAAAAAAGGTGTTAGGTAATTTGTTTAATTGTATATAAATAGTTTATTCAAGTTAATATAAATGAAAATAAATATTTTTAGTAAAAACAGTAAGTCTTCGATAAAAGTTTGAGAGTTTTCTATTCTGTAAAATTTATTTTTAAAATTGTTTTTTAAATTGAAGCCTCTAAAAAGACAAATTTGAATTTTTTAAACAAATAGGAATCTATTTGTTAAATTTTCCAAATTTGTTTTCTTGAATTAGAATGCAAAAAAAATTGCTTAATTTATTTATTAACTACAAATATGAAGCTTTAACTAAACCGCTGCTGAAGTAATCATTAAAGTTTTCTGCTAGCAATTATCAAATTGCTTTCAACTCATTAGTAGCCCAATATCATTAGCCTAAACTATTAATTCGGAAACATTTAGAATCCATTATGGAACTAGAGCCCTTGACAAAGGAATCTGCTTTCAGTCTGAGAAAAGTAAGCAATTCTCTTTTCAAGCACGTTACAGCAGTCCAATCTCTTGCTACAACACAGCAGTTATTTGAAACGTGTATCATACATGTTACAACGAAAAAACTAGATCCAACTACTTTGCAACAATGGGAAACTATACGCAACAATTCCAATTCCGATCTGCCTACCTTAGATGTATTCAAGTCAATTCTCACAAATCATGCCAATCTTCTAGATAGTCTAGAAACCAAACCAGTTAAGATGGTGCCAGAAAAATCTAAATTCCATTCAAAATTGTTGGTTGCAAATAGTCCTGTGTGTCCTTCTTTGCAAAGGGGACCACTAACTATCTAAATGTGTCAATTTTCTCAACATGACACCAAAGGACCTTTCTTCAAAGACTAGAAACTTGAAGATATGCTTTAACTGCTTTGATCAGGGTCACATGCTACCTTAATGCGTTTCTAAATTTACGTGCAGAACATGTAAACTTAGGCATCATACTTTGTTTCATGTCGATTTTTTGAGACAAGCAGGAGAAGCTTTTGCATCGCAACCTCTTCTAGAGTCCCTCATTCCTATTGTTTCTGCTTTCTGCTGGTATACAATTAAGGTTTTGTTGTCAACTGCAACCTGTAAAATTTTTGATACTTACACAACCTCCGACTCTATTCGAGTACTTCTTGATTCAAGCAGCCAATTAAACTTTATACGTTCAGACCTATATGAAAAGTTGAGATTGCGTACTTGTCAAGTAAACATTTCAGTTTCTGAGTCGAAGGGCTCTCTTTCCCGCATACGTTCGAGTTGTAATGTCAAGCTCTCCGCTCATCATTCTTCTTAGAAGATTAAACTTTTTTGCCTTCTACTAGACTGGAATGCTGCTTTCCTTTCAGATAGATCATTCTAAAGTTGTAATTCCAGACAACATCCGATTGTCTGATCTATTTCTCGGCTATCCCGGTCGAATCGATCTTTTAATAGATTCATCACCCATCTTCGAACAGGTCTGCATTGGGCAGGTGCGGTTAGGTCACAATGTGCCGATCGTTCACAAGACTCGGTTTAGTTGGGTTGTGTCTCTAGTCCTATGTACTCTAGTTTTTCTAACCAGATGTAATGTCATCTGAGCATTTGTGAGATCCCAGATCAATTATCTCGATTTTGGGAATTAGAAAGTTATCCAACTGACAGAATTTTCTCTTCGGAGAAAAATTTTTGTGAATTCCATTCCGTGCAAAACATACTAAGAAATCAAGAAAGTAGATTTGTCGTCTCTATTCCTCTAAAAAAACCTATTGAGGTATTAATCGACTTTTTCGCCGTAGCTCAAAAGAGATTTTTATCTCTGGAGCGGCGTCTTCAAGCCAATACAAAACTTTCCAATCGTTATTCAGCATTCATGAGGGAATATTTAGAGTTAGATCACATGTCGCCTAGTTTGAATCTCACATCATTTTTTTATTATTTCCCACACCATGAAGTCTTAAAAGAGGACTGTTTTACAACAAAACTTCGAGTGATATTCAATGGTTTTCAAGTAACCACAACGGGCTATTCTCTTAACAGCATACAGAAAGTAGGCCCCACAATTCAACAGGATCTATTTTCTGTCTTAGTACGATTTCGCAAGTATTTTTATGCGATTTCTTCTGATATTAAAAGGATGTACCGGCAGGTTCAAATAAAACCTAGCCAAAGGTCTTTACAACGCATTCTATGGCGTTTGTCACCATCAAATCTAGTTAAGTCATATGATCTCAACACTGTCACGTATGGTACGGCTTCAGCTTCATTTTTGGCAATTCGTAGCTTATTCCAATTAGGCATAGATTGTAAAGTTTCTAATCCACAAATTTCTGGAATCATCAAACAAGACTTTTATGTTGATGATCTGCTGACAAGAGCTACCCAAACTCTCAAATCACGTTCTAAAGGTTTTGGATACTCCAATATTCAAATGTTTTCTGTGGTTTGATTCCAACATCGTTTTGGAGTGGTTGAAAACCAGTACCAACTTACTCAAGACCTTCGTCTGCAATAGAGTCGCAGACATTCAAAGACTGACTTCCGATGCGGTGTGGCGTCATGTCCCTACTAAATCAAATCCTGTTTCAGTTTCACCGGCAAAGGCATTATTCTCACCTTGAATTGGTGACAGATTTATCAAAAGAATCTTTTTTATTGAGTTTTCGTAGGCAAACCCCTACATGTATACTCTGACAACCAAACAAATTTTGTTGGTGCAAGTTCCGAAATACGGAAACTTAGTATATTTTTACGGTCGCAAGATAAGATAATTCTCGAGGCCGTCGCGTGCAAAGCAATTAATTGGCATTTGGCGCGGGCACATAGTCTTCACTTTGGAGGATTGTAGGAAGGAGGCCTCAAGTCCTGCAAGCATCACCTCAAGTTTGTTATAGAAAGTTGTATTCTGACATTTGAAGAGCTATGTACTTTGCTTTTACAGATAGAAGTTTCCCTTAACTCCAGTCCTTTGTGTCCTCTCTAATCTGACCCAAATGACCTTTAACCACTTACGCCTGCGCACTTTCTGGTTGGAAGACTCTTAACAATATTACCAGATCCGGGTTTTGAACCGCGTTCCATATTTACACTTCTCACAAAATTTATAAAACATAGAAAACTTACAAACCTTGAAAAATTTACACTGTTTGACGTTTCGACAGTCATATCGCTGTCTTCTTTAGAAAAACTAAAACTGAAGATATAGGATTATGACAAGCCTTTATATTCGGGTCAGTGGTTCGTGACGGTTCCGTTTCATTAGCTTTCCGGAACATGTTTTTCCATATTGGCTCTAGATCGATTTTATTATTCCTATTAAAATTGTCGTACTTCTGGATTTCAATGGCTTCTTTGTATAGTCTAGGCCAGAAGTTTTGGGATTCAGCCAACATTGTTGCCTCTACAAATTTTATCATGTCACCGGTGTCTAAAAAGTGTTTCCGCAACAGCAGATCTTGTGTTATGTTTCTTTGTATCCGCCTTATGTTCTTTTAATCTAGTAGCTATGTAGCTATGTTGTTGAACACTCAGGATCAAACGCCAACGTCTGCTTGCTCAGTTAGCCTTTTTGAGCAGATGTAGAGACCAGGACATTATCCCAGGTTTTCTGCAAATACAACATTACATCAAGACAAGAACGGAAAAGCATATACTGCGAAGAGCAAGCCGAGCCTTGTTAAGGGAGAGGATTCACGAAACTAAACGCCAATTAGATCAGAAAATCACAGAGTTATTTTCAGTCCATTCAAGACTGATCAACACAATAGATTCGACAATCTGGAATTTGATCGACAAACTATCTATGGAAAAAACCAAAGAGATCGCCAAAAAGGTAAAGAAAATACAAATGGCAAAGTTCCAAAAGTTACAGGAAGTACAACATCCTTCACCGCCGCAATTAGAGACGGACAGAATCATCATCAATATGTCTTCCATCACACTCAGTAGACCAGCAACGGCCATTTTATCAAAAGGATTAAAATTTGTTATCACACCAAACTTTATAACAAAAGAAGAAATAGTGAGTTCATTGGAGAGCACACTCATTACTCTACCACAACATATTCAAGAAGAGGTGAGGGTCAAAACAGCCGATATTCTGAAGAAATCTACAGCACCCAAAATCCGACATCAATTGAGAGGAAAGAAATGCTTTAAGAGAAGTTAAAGCCAACAAAGAAATCACTGTATTACCAGCTGTGCTTCTGTAATTATGAACACCAACGACTACATGGAAAAAATCGATACTTTGCTACAAGATTCGGCATACACACCATTAAAAAGGAATCCAATAAAACCTCTAGAGAGAAAGATTTCGGCCGCTAGAAAATCCGAAAGCACGATCCCGGAACATCAAAAGAGACAACTTTTACGGCCTTCCAAAAATTCACAAACCAGGAGTACCGCTTTACCCAATCGCAAGTGCTACAGGTTCAGCCACTCATCCTCTGGCTAGATACTTATGTACCATTTTACAACTGCTTACGAGAAAAAGCATCCATCACGTAAAGAATTCCCAGCACTTCGTCTCAAGAATTAAAGAAATTAAATTGGAACCACAAGAAATTTTAGTCAGTTTTAATGTGACATCTTTCTTCACAAAAATGCTACTACAAACAGCACTGGAGATCATTAAAACTAAATTACGAAAAGCGGATTTGGATGAGGAGCTTAACGGACTAATTGAGCTATGCTTAAAGTCCACGTACTTCTCATTCAACCATATTGTATACAAACAAATTGAAGGGGCAGGCATGGGATTACCACTTTCTTCAGTCATCGCCAATATATTTATGGAGGATTTTGAAGAAAGAGCATTAGAAACCGCTACCCTCAAACCAAAGTGCTGGCTACGTTATGTGGACTATACATTTGTAATTTGGTCTCGTGGAACAGAAACACTACACAACTTTCTGGATCACATCAACCAGTTAGATTTCAACATCAAATTCACCATAGAAAAGGAAACAACCAGAAGCATTCCGTTCTTGGACGTACTGGTCACTCGAAATATGGACAACAAATTGGGGCATCAAGTATATAGAAAACCGACACATACCGACAGATACCTCAACGCCGAATTACGTCATCGTCTAGCTCAGAAGTTTGCAGTTCTAAAAACTTTAGTACACAGGGCCAAGGCGATCAGTGAACGGAACACGTTAAAGACCAAGGTCACTTAACAAACACCTTAATAAAAAACGGTTTCAGAAAAGCAGACATATATCGAGCAATTAACAAACACAGTAAGGAAAAACCAAAGAAGGAAGGCCCTGTGTCAACTTCCTTACTACAAGGAAGCCATCGAAATCTAGAAGTACGACAATTTCAATAGGAATAATGGAATCGATCTGGCGCCAATATGGAAAAACATGTTCCGGAAAACTAATGAAACGGAACCATCACGAACCACTGACCCGAATAGCGTAATATAAAGGCTTGTCAGGATCCTATATCTTCAGTTTCAGTTTTTCTGAAGAAGACAGCGACGTGACTGTCAAAACGTCAAACATTGTAAATTTTTCAAAGTTAAAAAATCATGGCCGCGAAAGCATCAAAAATAAAATTACCAGATCCGGACGTTACTGGAGTTCCTACTTCTTGTCTATCCGTATTTCAAAAGATCCAACAGATTTACCAGCATCTATGGCGACGCTGAAACAAAGAGTTCATCTCCGAGTTGAAGAAAAGGCAAAAATGGAAGTCCCATCAATCTGTTCTAAAACTGTGAACTAATCGAAATAATCGAATCAAAAACACGATTCGACGAGCAGTTATGCTATAGAATAAGTTGAGGTTGTTAACGCTAAGAGGTTAAAGAGTAAAAGGTTGGTAATTAAATCTCAAACCAACCTGTTCTTACTTTTTTTGAACTATTTTTTATTAACAATTTTATTGAATTTATCCGTTACTTTGGAGAAGCACTTATAGCAATTATATAAAAATTTTTCGAGTCACATTCTTTAAGTGTATAAATAAACAGAAATATTTAAAATTATAACAATAATAGTCACAAGTACGTATAGGTCACAAGCTTTAAAACACGTAATTTATTTTTGTTTTAACATGCCATTCTTTGAACTCTCGGAATAAGGCATGTAAATAAATCACCGTAAGTAGGTAAGTAAAGGTATCTGTAGAAGCAAATAGCAACTACAAAACTAAAGCAATTTAAGCACTTCTAAAAATATAAAGAATGTATAACTTTGATCATTATTTCAGGTTCGCTTTAGCGGTGTCAGTTATATAAACGTTTTACACGAAAGGACTACACACCGTTAGTAATTAAGCATACCACACTGACATTAGCAATTTTCGGTAAAACTACTTGTGATACTTAAAAATGCAGTACAAAGTTTCAAATAAACACGTAAAAATTCTTTACGCCGACATGTTTTACATTTCTTTAAACCTAATGCAAAACATCGACAAGGGTCACATTAAATATCCTGGGAGCCTTCTAACATTTTAAAGCTCGAGTTGTACACAAGCAAGTGGTTAATTAGTGCTTTTATGTATTTACTTTTAATTAATACTAAATGCACAATATTAATTGCCACCGATAATAACGATATTAAAATTGTTTGTGCCTACATTTAGAAAAGTTTATGTAATAACAAAGAATATTACATACCTTTGATCTTCCAAGCTCGTATCCCGGAAAATATTCCACATCGTTGTTTCAGAGTTTCCCATTCGTTTATGTTGAATTCTTGCCTTTATTGTTTTGCATTGTTTAGTTTTACTAGGGTATACACGTATCACATATTTTAATTCTATGCTAGTTGTAATATAATATTGTAAATTACTGATTTGTCGAGTCTAACTTGTTGATTACTCATCACTGATATCGCTACGTTACAAATATTTAGCCTTCTACTAAATTCGCACATTACAATTTATATTAAAAAAATGTAAAAGCAAAAACCCTAAGTAATTTAATGATTTCTAAAAATTTTAAAAATGCTTATTTAGGAATTTTGTTTTTTTAGGTAACGTAAAATTCCTTAAAAATACAGTTTCCATTTTCTTACTTAAAAACCATTTAATAAACACATCGATAAAAAAATGTATCATTAATAACAAAATTAATAAACGTTAGTATTTTAGTAAACGATTTTGTAGCGTTTTATCAAGTTTGTTGTAGAAAAAATTATTAAATAAAACACTGTGTATAAGAAAATCATCTGAAAACTTCTATACAAGTATTATACTGGCAACAAAAAATTTGTACTAAATAAAAGTGCACTCAATTTATACACCGTTTTATTTATAAAACAACAAACAATATATATGTATATATATTGTATATAGTCATCACATGTGAAACATATACTTAACATTATGTACATTTAAAAATTAATGTTACCGCTGCTTTAGTGATTCGGAGTGTATATAAACCTATTATAAGTTTGGGATAATTACGTTGCCACTGTCGTTAGTGTAAAGACAACAACTGCTTAAGTCTGTAACAGAAATCCCTTCTGAATGACCTGTTAGCATTTGCCGCTGTTAAAGTCTTCGTAACTTGAAAGCTTAACTCATATTCCATATAATTAACTTGTCTTCCTAAGTTGTTCCAGCATTAAGCTGAAAACTCAATCAATACTTTTAAGAAAATTATAAAAATTGACGCAAAGTTAATAAAAAAAAGGCTTGATTTAAAAAATGCTAAGATTATATTCTCAAGGCAGAAAATGCGTCATTCAAGCTTTAAAAATTTTATAGTAGAAACTTGGCAACGGGAAAGAATATCCAGAAAAGTTTAAATAAAAGAGAGATAGCTCGTAACCTCCCTATTGAATTTGTTAGATGTGTAAAAGAGTGAGTTAGATAAAAATCATTCAACCGCATTGTAGTGCTTTCAAGACGAAATTTTTGTGCAAATTTGTCACTGCTTTTTACACTAAAAACATTGAAAAGTCTAACGCTGAATCGCATTTCTTTCCTTCTTTATGAACTTCTAAGAGCAAAACCTGTCCGTAAACATTTTCGACAGGGTAATTATTGATTATTCGAATTCGATTGCTATTACAGATTTCAAAGTTTGAGTATTTGGTAATTACTGACGTCAATTAATTTCCGGTCTAGACGTCTTAATGGCTTTTTAATACTCTATAATTTTAACGTCGAACTACTTAGTTTGTGATTTTAATCGATGAAACAAAATTAATTCTTACGTTGACAATTTTATTACAAAGTAAAAAATTACAGTTTTACTTTAATATATGCGAAAAAACGTATTGTTAAATAATGTTGCGAGCGTTTAATAAAATAAAAGGATTTTGACGAGATTGTCGCGTGAGAGATAGTTAATCTAAATACAGGGATCTGTAAAAGCACTTAAGCACAACTGTGTATTACGCTATAGTCTCGTTCAGAGCGAAAGTATGCGATTTTGTGGAGTTAGATGCGTGCAACTTGTTTTACTCGGAGATTACATCCGTGAGCTACACTGCAGGGTAATATCAACCCTTCATTGTTTGGTATAAAGATAATTAATTGTCAAATTATTGAATGCTGCTGGGATGATATATGAATAGAATTTTGGTTTATAACTAATACCAAAACTAAAATACTGTTCGTGGTAAATTGATCAAAGCCGAAACTTCGAAAGCAGCTGTTGGATTATACTATGCATCATTTAATTTGACATTCATCATTGAATCACAAAAGTAGCGGCTGTTCATGTGCAGAAGTGGTCATGGCATGTACAGAATATGTGTTTATTTACAGCTTGCCATAAAGTAACCAAAGTCCGTACAACTATGCGCCTGTAAGCTCGTTTTCTAAGTAAAGCCTTTAAATTGGATTTTTCTTCACTTAACTAACTTTTCCAGGTTACATAGTTGCAAGAAAATCGGTAGTGAATGTTTTAAAAATACCATTAACACCATATCAGATAACGATTAAATTATATATGTTCACAAAAAAAATATGCTTATCTTAAGAGTATGTTACCTGTCAACAGCAATTAGAAACTCCAGTAAAATCTAAGTTATTAAAAAATACAGAGCGTTCTATCAAAACAGTACTCTATCTTACCTATACATCTTTAAAGTTTAAGATTACCATTATTGAGTAAAAACTAGAACGCGCTGTACATTTTACATAAAATAAGTAAATGGATGTTGTTTTTTACAAATTACTCCATAAAATAAGAAAACCGTTGCTTTGTATTAAATTAAAGACTTTTCAATAATCGAAAAAGCTTTTAAGCCTCATCAACGGCCTTATCAAATTAATTTAAATATTTATTTCGTAAAAAACAACGCCCTTAAGTACTATTTATTTCAGACACAGTGTAGAGGTTTAAAGAGATATTTACATTACGTATAGGTTAAATATCTACAATTAATTTTCCAAATCAATTACCAAAATTCAATTTACAGTACAACAAAATCTAATTTTTCTTGATGTCATACAAACAACTGTACTTGTTTAATGAATAACATTTGTTACTTCATATTTTGGAAGCTTGATAAATACCTTGTCGTCTTTAGAAAATCTCTAAAACGTGCAAGAAAATAATGTAAAAAGGGGAGTAGGCTCTCTATCAACGCTCTGTACGAAATTCTTTTAAAATTTTATAGTACGCTTAGAATTTTTTTACTTAATATAAATTGAATAACCGAAAAGTATACAAATTTTTTTTATTACAACACTTTGTAAACTCATTAATCATATTTTTTGTAATAGCAAAATACCCAACGATGTTTTATACCTATTTATAAAATAATAATAAAACTAGTACAAACAATCTTAAAAAAATCATTGTTTAAAATTACTAAATTTAAGTAAAAAATTAAACTCAATAGAATTGTGATTTTGTTAGTTACTGTCATTAATTAAAAATGTAACAATTAAAGTAAATTAAAATTTAGTAAACTTTTTAGTTTGCTTATTAATCGGATGGAGCGGATATCCGTTACGTCTCTAGTGAGGATGTTCTAAATAAACAGTGTGTATTGTTTAAGGTAATATTATCAGTTTATTCCTTGTTGTAATTAATTTTCTAAATTTTTGTTAAATTGAAAAAGCGTGCCACATTGAAACGAGCTGGATTTGAACACGTATCAGCATATTACAAAATACCGGTATAAGTTGAATGTTCAATTTAAAAATCGATATGTGTTAACATTTTATATCAATTATATAAATAAATTTGCATTTATTTACACGACGTGCTTTGAAACCTATCTGTATAAGCTCTACCTAAATAAAATCGCGTGCTATAACTAATAACTTTTTAAAGAATTTCGTACCCTTATTGTAAATGTCCCAGTATATAAGTATATACATAAATATTTTATAAATATTTAGGTATGCATAAAATATATAACGTACATATTTAATTAGAAGATTATTAATTTAACTATATCACAATATTTTCTGTTGAGTAATTTACTTTTCTTTAATATAACAAAAAGGTTTTGGTTAACCCTCGTTACTTGTATAATTTTGCTACGTTCTATGGTCGTAGGTTATGAATAGGGCAGCGCACATTAATTGATGTGTCCAAGACTGTTTCGTAACATTGAAGCTTTAAAGTTAGGAAACATTAACATTCCCGCGTTTTATCTTGTCAGTGTTCACCAATTTAACTACGTGTTGAAAAACAGTAACTAAAGTAAATTCCAATCCAAAACGTAAACAATTTCTACATATTTGCACGTATTTAAGTTGGTTAATCGTCACTGAAACTGAGCTTTGTAATATCCTCCATTGCTCTCACCGTACACCTATTATAATGCGTCTCAAAATCGCGCATAAAAGATAACTGCAGTCTTGGCAACTTGGTCCATTTTTACTGCCTTGCTTTCCTTTTCTTGATATGATATTATTATTGAAATACAGCGATCTAATCTACTTGTGCACCTTCTTTTACAAATATAAATTTAATATACCTTGGATCAAAACTTCGTGATATTCTAGATCATGTCACCTTATAAGATTTAAAGCGCAAAATATAGTAACTACCAAACTCAGCCCGGAAGGGTCGTTTGAAGAGGCTGCATTTCCGTGATGTACTGCTGCCGGAAGCTCCCCTGAAACAAACAAATCCTTTTATTTACTTTATTACTTACAATAAACCCGATAGATACTATTTATTTATTTTCTTGTATAAACTTTATTTGGAAAAATTTTGTAGGAAACCAATTATTTTCAAAATATATAAAAAAAATATATACGTATATACTACACAGGTTCTTTTGGAAATCTATATTATATAATATGTCACTTTTACATATACGTTCTTAAATTATTCTAAACGTTGATTTTTTGTACAGCCATACTCATTGGAGATGTCCCTAAAATGAGCAATACCGCACATTCAGTCACATTCTAATAGTATTAATCGTATTTATACCTGTAAATATCCTGAGGTTATGGTTGTTTCTTTGTCGTCTAAATACAAAAAAGTGATTACCATTACTTAATTTTGTATGTATTTCTCAAACCATACGAATATTACTCTCAAATAAACGTTTTATAAAACCAAAACTTACTTTATATTTTTTAGTAGGTAGTAGGTATTGTACCGGATATGCATCCTAGAGTTAAGCGGATTAACAAATACCTCACTTATTAATGATGTGTTGTCAATGAAAGTGCGGTAATGCTCATTTTAAAGACATTTAATAGTACTGATCGTATTGACATCTATAAATGTACCTTAAGGTTACGGCTTTTTGTTATACAAAAAGGAGATTACCATTAATAAATTTTATATGTGTTTCCTAAAATCATACGAGGAGACTTAAATATTACTTTGAAACAAGCGTTTTATGAAACCACAACTGTTTTTATATTTTTGTGCAAATTAATAAACAATTCTACCGGATATGCATCTTAGGATTAAGCAGATTAATAAATACCTCACTTATTAATGAGTTTCATAATTACCTTTTGTAAATATATCATCAGGTTATGGCTTTTCGTCGTATAAATATAAATTTTTCATTTACAAAATTATAGTATAAATTGGGAGTTCCTAGTGGTAACATCATTGTTTATGTGATTATAATATTTTGTGAATATGCCTCCAAGATTAAGACAAATGGATTCTACCTTAGAATTAAGAGAAAGTATTGTTGGGATTGCACAAGCAGAAATGTCATCTCAAACAATATTACAACATGTTGACTTATCGGTAAGCATTTTTCTAAAGTATATTTTTTACATTGCATTGCAACACAGTCAGCATGTATTAAATATGATCACTAACAATACTATTTTATAAGATATTCGAATCTATTAAATTGACGTCAAATTTTTAAATACATATATAACGTATAATGGCTTTTTATATAGTACTAATGATAAATGTAATCTAATACTAAGAACTTAACACTTTGTAGATTAAACAAATCCGGCGATGGATTACGAGAGGTCATAAAGTACGTAATAAGCCACTTGTAAGCAACAGACCACCTAAGTCTAGAATTACTTCTCGGCAAGAAAATGCGGACATACTCGGCTATACATTACAAAATCTTTTTACAACTTGCCAAAAAATAAAAGAAACGCAGAATATTAATTGCTCTGTTTCCACCATTTAGAAACGTTTACACGAATCAAATTTTCATTGTAGAAAACTGGCAAGTAAACCTAACATTACAGAGCGTCATGCTGCAGCTCGGTTGCGCTTTTGTCGCCAATATTTAAATTTGGATTGGAGTACTGTTATCTTTACAGATGAAAAAGTATTTTCTAGCACTGATCAATGTCCAACTACAGTGTGGAGACCACAAAACACTTGTTACAAGATAGAATATGTTTTTTCCAATAAGCAATGTAGTAGAATAACAGCTAGAGTGCGGGGATGGATATTTCAAACGGGTCCAGAAAAGTTAGTGCAAGTGACACCACCTAGATTTACTTCAGAGCAGAACCTGAATATTTTTGATAATATCTTGATACCTTCTGTAAGAAGAATATTTCCACAAGGTGAGCTGGAAATTATTTAAGTAGTCCAGGATAATTCACGAATTTTTAGAGACATCAAGAAGATCAAAAAAAAGTTGAAATAATTGAATGGCCAACGAGATCACCAGCTTTGAACCCAATTGAACATATGTGGGGTGCAATGATCAGAAACTGGAATAGTGATATTCAATTTAGAACACCTGAAAATATTATCCAACATTCACAATTAGTTTGGGAACGTTTTCGGGGATTACAGTTGTGTGAAAATTTAGTAAACTCTATGCAGTCTAGATTAGAAGCATGCATCCAAAATAATGGTTATTACACAAAGTATTAATTATTTCTATACACCTTTTGTATTGTTATTGTTTTTTATATGATAATATGTTTTTTTATTTAATTATATTATTAAAATAAACTACAGCATGAACTATAGTTATAAACGTATGCTTATTTATTAACATTTTATTAACGTAAAAGTGAGTAATGCCTAAATAATTATTATTAAAATAAAAATAATATTAATGAATACGAAAATGTAATTATGATACTCATTAATAAGTAAAGTATTTAACCGTTTAACAGAATCAAAAGAATGTGACTATGTGAACAAAAATTTAAATAAATTACATTATATTGGCACAAATATTTATTCTTACACCGGAAAATTCTGTTTGATGGTATCATTTATATTTAAACGAAATTAAAGTATAAAAGTTTCACTTTATTTATAAATAATTTTGCACATACAGCGAAATATTAATAGTACCTATGTAAAATTGTTTTTATAAAATGCCGCAATTTACTATCTTTGCCACTCAATAATATACAAAAAACAACAGTAAAAGAAGCATACTACAAAAGATCCAGAGCAGTCCAAGTGTTTGAAAAAGCTACAATATCGAATCAATAGCATGTACCAAACACTAATCCAAATAAATCAAGAAATAATGAAAAACAAAGAAAACCATAAATACAAATTTCTAAGAAAGAATACCAATACGGAATGGGAAGTAATGCAAACATTACATTGACATCATAAATACGAAAGAAGAATTTGAAAAAATCTAGATATTTTATTGAAATTTTTTTTGAGAAAATTGAAAACAAATACGAATAAACGATGGAAATTCTAAAGAAAAAATTAAAAACAATACCGCATAAATTCGTTCCGACGTTTAGTGAAGATACGATGTATTCTTCAACATAATTCATGGTAATTCGTCGATAACTTTGACGAATATCGAAAAAATGCAGTTTTATTAAAATTTGACACAAAAGGAAACGTCAGCGCTATCATCCAACGTCTTTAAATTACTAAAAAAAATTATGAAACTGCATAGAATTTTTTAAAGAAATGCTACCAAAATAGACAAATAATAATAGATAAAGTCCTAGATATTCCCGCTGTTAGAAAGAATCATCAGAAAACCTCAGAAAACTACTCCAAAACTTTATGAAATTTTTAGAACAAAGATTTCAATCTTTAGAAGCTTTTTTCGATTACAAAAACAAACCAGGTACTACCAATCAATACAGTTTTCAAAAAATCTACCAGAAATACATTTACTGTTCCTGCTGTAATCAAGATCACAAACTGTGGTTTTGTGAGAAATTTAGAGGTTATAGCAGAAAACAATGTCAACACTGTGGAGATCTGCACCATACCCATATATATCAACAACATAAAATCTTCACACCAGCAAGAATAAACTACACCAGACGTACAATTATTCAGCAAAAAAGCGTTACACGGCCACAAACGTCTGCTGCAATCAATCACATACAAAATGTACCAAACGGCATAATTTTACTTGCCACGGCATAAACCCAAACAACAACTGCATTTAGAACACTAGAATATCTTTGAGTACTAATTGATCTAGAAACTCAAGCTTCATTAATAACAGAAGAAACCGCTCCTTGTCTGAGACTACCATGACAAAAAATCAAATCCAAAGTTACCAGTTTAGGAAGAAAACAAAAAACAACGTTATGATAAATATCTATAAAGATCGAACCACGTTTCCCCATTACTTCTTCTATAAATATAAAATTTCTGGTACAATCAAAACTTACAATCAACAGGTCTTCAAAAAGAATCAAATGTCAAAACTTACAACAGTAAAACAATCACATCTTAGCTGATCCTACATTTAATATACCTATCGACGCAATTACAAAAGCCGATGAATTTGGAAAAAATATTCAACGGTTTACTTCGGCAACAAACAGAATTAGGATGGATACTATCAGGCAATATACAGTGGTGTAAAAAATCATGCATCACCCACGTCTACAATGGTTTTTGGATTCATATAACATAAATTTTTTGCATTGTTTCGTTAACTACCTTAAATTATCTGATTGTACTTTATATATCATTTATGTTATTGTTAATTCAATTTTATATCTATACTCTACTTTAAGAATGGATTACTTTAACATTATAACTAATGATTACCGGTTAATTAAGCATATTAAAGAGAATTCCAAAAAATCGTGTAATTATTAGGTTGTAAAAGAGAGTCGTTGAAATCTATTTAGAATTGATTTAAAAAAAAAATTAATTAAATTGTGAGTAAATAAGGGCTGCAATTACTTTAAGTCATGATTCGCTGTTTTTCACATTTCTTGTAGAAAGCTAAAGTGTGTTCTAAACTAAAGCAAACGAAAATATTAGACCAAATGCTTTCTGAAATTAGTTTTCACCCTAACCTGTTTCTAGTGGCGAAACCGCGTCATTACTAAACTGTAACCGATCTACAGTATAGTTCGGATCATTAAAAAGTATGCTGAGTATACTACTGAGAATACTTCCGTTCAAGATGATGCTGTCACAAAACAAAGAAGTCTTGCAAATAAAAGTCTCAATTCCACCCAGTTAACAAATATATGGAATGAGGCTATACGTATAAGTGAACTTCCACTGTGAAAAGAAAACTGGTTAGTTTTGGATTGAGAAGGTGTAAAGCACGGAAGAAACTATTGCTTTTCGAGAAGCAAAGGCTGAAGCGTTTGAAATAGGCAAAGAAACATCTGAAGTAGACAACAAATCAGTGGCAGAAAGTATTATTTAGTAATAAATCAGTAGTAGGCATTTGCCGATTCTCCAATCTCCTCCTAAAACAACGAAGGTCACTGTAATCTTAACGTTGCTTTAAGAGGAGGCTAGAAAATCGGCAAATAGGTACAAAGGTTGCAATGTTGTTATTCAGGTTCTAAGAGCGTTAAATGAGAGTAACGTCCGCACAATTGTTATTGTTGCAGGAGGTAATTAGAAATACAATTAATTGCAAGGTGTCTGTTGCACACAAAGTCAAATGAGGGTAGTGTCTGCACAATTATAATTGTTGCAGGAGGTAATTAGAAATGCAATTGATTTTAAGGTGACTACTTTACACAAAGTTCGCATTTAACAGTGTCGAATGAGGGTAACGACTGCACAATTGTAGTTGTTGCAGAAGGTAATTAGAAAAGCAATTGACTTCAAACTGACTCTTGCACACATTTGTTATTGTTGTAAGAGGTAATTAGAAATGCAATTGACTTCAAGATGACTGTTGTAGACAGTTGTTATTGTTGCAGGAAGTAATTATAAATAACTTTATTGAGTTAGCACTACACTACCATGTTTATTCTACGTCTATCGCAATACTGATACATAAATATAGATGCGGTTTAATTGTATCAAATGTACAAGAGTTATTACAAATGCTATTTACAATTGTAAGTGTTGCTGGAGGTTATCAAAATACGTTTGAATTCAAGATTACTTGTGCACATTTACACATTGTACTGAGATCAAACACCGGTCGTTAACATAGCGTTAAAACTTGTTTTTTTACTTATTACATTTGATCTTTTTTTAACATTCCTGTCGTTACAAAGAACGTGAAATAATGTATTGGTAATCAGTATACGAGTATTAGCAGTTAGCAAAACTACTGTGACGTTGAATAAAGTTGTGCAAGTAAACTGTTGGATCATCAAAAACGAATAAATAAATAAATTAAGTTATTTCAATATATTATAGTGCCAAAGGGGCAAATAAAAGTATCTTCAAAACGAAGTAACGTATGTATGAGTAGTAAAGGGGACAACTTGATACCAAGAAAATGTAGAGCGGAAACTGTTTCACGAGATTCAACAGGTATGTCTTTGAGTTCTGATGTACGTAACGGTAATGATTTATTAACCAAAATGGAAAATGCGGTTCAGAGCGTTATGAATCTTGTGCCTGTCGTGGAATGGGATAGTGTGCTAGCTAATAACGATCCGGTGGCGTATCTAACAGGTACTGGCAAAATAAGTTACAATGTATATGCAAATGATTCAAAGTGTAGTGAGGTTTGATTGTATACGGAAACCCCGTTTGTGTTAAGCAATAGTCACAACGCTGGAAAGGGAAGTAACGCCCGATTATATGCGCCATCTACGTTTGGATTAAACAAAAGTAAAACTAAATAAATATCAGTAAGATCATGTGCAGAATTACAATTCTATCCTGTAGTAAAGTTGATGAGGAAAGGATAATGCATTACGTTAACGGAAATTGAATAGAAAACTTGGTGTGCTATAGAAGTATTATAACAAATAATTTTGCAGGATACGCACCTTGTCCTTCGTACCATAAAGTTTGTGGCGTAAAGATAACAACGGAATGGATGGATAAAGCAAAAAAATTATTGAAAATGCAACGCGCAGAAGAGATAATTTATTTAAGTTTACGATTCAGTTTACAAAATTGTGGAAATTATGCGATTTAATTACGACCCGATTGCAAGAGACACGACATTGCGTACCAATCCTATAAAGATTTGAACAAACGTCACAAAGCGAACAAAGAGTTGTACAAATTGGCAAAAAATCGTTGCTGCTGGCACAGGAGCGGCGATGATAAAAATTAAAACAACTGTTGGCATGGGAATGAGTAAGGGACGTAAGAAATCTAAACACAGAAGGTTAACGAAACGTGGTGGAACATTAAACTTTGCTACAGCTGTTTGACCAGCTTGACAAGCAGTAGTGCGTTTTGGTAGTAATAATTTATTGCAAAATGTTAAAGCAGCGTACGGTACATTAAAGAAACAGTCTAAAAAATTAATTCTCCGAGGAGTAGGACGATACGTCTACCTAAAAAATGTGGTTTTATGCTTATGATATCATTGTTTGCCGCCTTAAGAGCATTGAGCTTTTTAAGAGGAGGTGCCGCTGCGATAGCCAAGTCTGTTATCGACGCGAAAGACGCGAAAGAAAAATTAAAAAAAAAAACTACATAATCTTGTAACGGAAGCTAAAACGGTTGGCATAACATTAGAACACAGTTATGAAATATTTGTATTATCATCAGTCCTTGACACGTGTGCAAATTTTCAAGTTAATCAGGCTTTTGAAAATTGGTGAAAATTACGTTTAATGATTTCGTTACATACATAGTAAATACATACAAGTCAAGCTAATATACGCGTGTTAAAAACGTTTACAAACAGTCTTTGAAGGAAACAGAAATAACTGCACAAGAACTGCACAAGAAAGTCTTTTGGAATACATTGGGCTCCATTTGACGACACCTTCCGCTTCAAAGATGCTTCTGACAATCAATTCAAAATCACAAAACGGAACGTCCTAGCAGAAGTAGCCAAACTCTTCGACTCCTTAGAATAGTTGTTACATGTAATTGCCAATGCCAAACTTCTTATTTAAGAGTTTTGGATGCAAAACCTGGGTTGGGATCAACCTGTGTCAAACAGCATAGCAGCAAAATGAAAAAATTTCTCCAGTCACTTAAAATCCGTCGGAGATGTTAAAATTCTTATGAATGAAATGAAAATGTCTAAGAATATTTTCTATATAGATCAATAAGTTACTTTTAAATTTATATAAATAGATGCAGCGTAAGTATCTAGAAATTGAGACACAAAACAAGAATAAAAAATTACACGTTTTCTATTGCAATTTCATAGTGTTATTGCCTTTTTTCGTCAATACTTTATCAACTATTATTGTTGTTTATTTTTCTGATTACAGTTTTTTTTAACTGTCTACTGAATAAAATGATCTTTCTTAGTAGTATAAAATTTCTGTACCGTAAATTTATTGATTTAATTTTATCCATACGGCATAAAATTATTATAATTTCACGTACCTTAACTTAGCTACACACATTATGAACCACAACTTACTTTTAAAATTATGTCTTTTGTTTGTTGAACGTACTGGTATTTTACAATGCTAAATTACAAAATAAAAGAATTTATAAGTAACGTTGGAAATAATAGCAATTTTTATCATAAACTTATAAAATATTTGATTCAAAATTTTGTTAAAACAATCATTAAATAAATATAACTTCATTTAACATAGAACATTGTATCTATAAAAGTTGCCCAAATCCGAGTTGATCTGAATAATAAAAGCAAATGTATTTTTTTATTTGTGACAAAAATCTGTTCCAAATAGTTATATATCCTATAAATTTAACCAATCATTCGGCTACTTATACAAAAAAGAAAAACGTGCTTTTGCGTTAGAATTACGTTATCGGATTTAGATTTTGCCGACATTTTATGAATTGCTACAGGGAATACATCAAGACCTTTTCTTTAAAACGTTTCTTTTAACGATTTATTTAACTTTATTATATTATCTTCAGTTTTCTAAATTTCTTTTGTTTCTGCATACATTTTAAAACAAGCGCTTTAAGGCATACTAAAAATACCATTCAAATATGTGCATTGGTTTGTTTTAATGCTTGTTATAGTTTAACTACATTTACAAATATATATTAGTTTTCTTATTAGTTTTTATCCATGTGTATGTACATAATATAATACTGATAAAATTAACAAAAAAAAAACAGCAATATAAACATCAATATTATAAAAATGTTAGATTTTTTAGTCTTAACTAATTTGATAGTAACAGCATTTTTTGACTTATTTGATTCGAACAACAAAATTTCTAGATTAAAAGTTTTTATTTGTTGTTATTTATATATTTAGTTTTTGGTACTTCTTTTTAATTTAAAAACCTAATGATTTTGTGCTAACTTAATATAATTAAACCTTAATAATACCAAAACATAATTTTAATTAGTCTTACTCTAAAATCATGTGTAATATCGACGGCTGTTATTCGTGATCTCTCTAATTAATATGTTATCGGTTCTAAACATAGAGTAGATATGTTATACTGCCGTCGTTAAATAATTATGTTGATAATTGATAAATACTAAAATAGTTATACGTGTCTATAAAAACATATATATATGATAGTTAATTACGTTTGTCAATTATAGCAATCAAAACTTAAAATTATACTATTTGTCTTTCAAATCATTCAAATTGTTTTTACAGTTTCTTAAATAGAAGCCTAAAAATAAAAGTAAAATAGAATTTAAAAAAAAAAGAAAATTCGTTTCTTTATTAAATGTAACGTAATTTGTGCTACATGTAGGCGATTTTTTTGTAATATCAAGTTCTTAACACTCTATGGTATAGTGTATATTAAGATACACAAATTTTCAATAATTTTTACGTTGAACTATATGAAGTTTGAGTCGTTAACGCTTTCTGTATATCAGAATATACATTCGTTCGTGTACATGTAAGTGCGTTTGCGCACTTGAAAAATACTAATTTGAGTCCTAATCGCCACATGTGAGTTTATGATGTGCGTTTATGTTATGTTTCTAAAGGTGTTATTTGGACGTGTGTGTAATTAGAGTGTTTTGTTGATAAGAAGTTGATATAAAAATAAAATTCATCTTCATTATCTATGTAAGTATATCTATATGCATTTACAAACTGTAAATTATAATAACTAACATTGCAGTTGGCCATTTTGTACCTGTATCTTCAAATATACATTGCACATCTGTATAATAATAGTAAGCAATAGATCCCAAAACGTTTTATGGAAAAACCAAATGTGTAAAAACGGTTTTACCGCTAGAACAAAGTGATGAAGATTTTAGTGAAGACGATAGTATTGCAGACGAGACCTACATACCAGATGTGTTTCCAGGTAAGTTTTTACAACGTTTGTGTTCGTCTTGGTTTCTTCAAATTTGATAATAGATTCTTCTGAATTTGATGATAATTTCAATAATGATAGAGAGGATTTTTTGTCCACAAATACAACTACCATTTCTAAGAAGCGTAATGATAAATCAAACAATGACAATAATACCAGTGGACTGTGTATTTAGTCCATTGGTATTATTATATTATATTAAACAGGTACTTTTGAATGTATTCCGCTGTTTACCTAATTTTAAAACATAAATTTTACAGAATCAGTGAGAAGTAATGATTACAGTGATAATGAAGACTACAAAAGTGATGAGGGCAGGGAACAACCTTTAGGAGCCAATGTGGGCCCAGCAAAAGCTTTTAAAACTAAGACCAAAGACATAATTCATCTAATTTGGAAGAAATCGGGAAAAAATCCTTGTCAAACACCACAGTGGAATGGTTACATACATCCAGAAGACCAAGTAGAGTCACCATTATCCCATTTTCGCAGACTAGTCGATGAATCACTTTTAGAAAAAAATGTATGTAAAACTAATTTGTACGCAATCCAAACCGATGTATCTTCTAACTTTCACACTGAAGGAAATAGAACAATTTTTTGGCATTTGCTTTTATATGTCACTGATTACGGTACCTGGTACGCGAAGGTACTGGGGCGTAAAATGTGGTATACTTCAAGTTAGAGCCGTATTGCCTTTGCGTAGAACAAATAAAAAAATATCTACACTTCGCCGATAACACAAAATTGCCTATTGACCCACCAGATGGTCTTTTCAAAATAAGAGAGCTTATTAAAGGCATAAGAAACAATCTCACTTGAGCAACACCTCTCTATAGACCAACAAATTGTTCCTTATAAAGGAAGAAGTGGCCTAAAACAGTATAATCCAAGGAAACCCAAGAAATGAGGATACAAAATATTTTGCCTGGCTGATGGAAGCGGTATCGTTTACGACTTTGAGGTATATTCAGGTCTAATACATCAATCTAATTATCTACCAGATATAAGTACCAGTTTAAACGTTGTTCTAAGGCTAGCTGAACGGATTTCTGAAAATCAAACTTTTTTTTATTTTATGACAACTGGTTTTGCGGTTTAGCTTTGCAAATCGAATTAGCGCGTAAAGGTATCCATAGCTTGGGTACTGTTCGGCCAAATCGCGTACCGGGAAATGGTATGCCTTCAAACAAGATCCTAAAACAATCCAAAAGAGGAGCTTTTGAAGAAAGAGAGGCATCATTTAGAGGAACTGTTTTGAGAATGGTGAAGTGGTTAGATAATAGATTCGTAAATCTACTAAGTTCTTTTACAGGCGCCTATCCAAAAACTTTTGTCAAACGTTATGACAGAAAGAATAAAAAAGAAATTGTAGTCAAATGTCCCAGTATTGTTATATATTACAACAAGTTTATGGGTGGCGTTGACCTAATAGACTCTCTGCTGGTCTTGTATAAGACAAAAATAAGGTCAAAAAGATATTATTTACGTTTCTTCTTTCACCTAATAGACATGTGCGTGGTAATTAGTTGGTTATTGTATAGGAGAACTTGCAATGATTGTGGTGTACCCAAAAATAATCAACTGTCCTTATACGATTTTAAGATAGACATTGCCGAATCCTTATGTTGAGCTAGAAAAATAAATAAATGAGGTCGCCTTTCAAATGAAAAACAGCCAGACAAGAAAACCCGAGCCCGTACATCCCAGAAACCAAACGTCAACTGCAGAACAGATAAAACCGACCATTGGCCCGAATACGACACTAAAACAAGACGCTGCAAAAACAAGTGTCATAAAATCACGAAGGTACGATGTAGCAAATGTAAATGCTACCGAAATTGTTTTTATCTATTCCACAATTACATTTAGTTTTTGTAACAAGATATAAATTTGTTATGCTTTCAAAGAATGTAATACTTTCTTGTATTTTGATAAATAAAACCGTTTTTCACGTTTACCGTCTTGTTTTTTATGAATTCACTGTTTTTGTATATTGAAAAGTATTTTTACCAATAATGGGTATTGAAATTTTGAATCCACTAGTGGGACGGTGTATGCTTTAGTATACAACGTATTTTTTTCAAAATGAAATACAATTAAAAAAATCAAATAGTTGCACTACTCAATACTCATAGTAACAAAGCCAAAACCACGAGAATTTTTTTTATTTTTTAACGAACAAACTGTTGCACCATAGAGGGTTAAACAATACAATTGAGACTACAGTAACAAGTCGCGAACGTTTTCATAGTAACGTTTTATCTAACTAAAAAGCAAAATTTAAAGTAGAAAAACAAATATTTAAAAAGCATCAATCAAAAAGATATTTTTTAAGCTATTGCAACGTTTGTGTTAATTATTTTCAAAAATCTTAGAACAAAAAAGCAATAATAAAGAAATCAACAGAAAAATAACCCGGTGCTTCAAGGGTCTACTCCAAAATAGCGAAAAACTAAAAACAGTGCAAGAAAAGACACTGACAAAAATGTAAAAAAAATCGAGGAAATTGAGAAAGAGCAGATATCAGAAGAATTATTGCAGCTAAAAAATGACAAAGCGCCAGGACCTGACAATATACCAAACAAACTGCTAAAAAATTACAAAGAATAAATCACAGAACAACTTACAAAACTATACAATAAAATAGTGCAAAATACTTCAACACTCGAGGTATGGAGGAATAACATTACCATCTCTTTGTTTTAGAAAGGACCAACTTCGAACTCATCACATTGGTGAGCAATAACCCCGCTAAACACATAAATAAATGAAATTATTTATTTGTTTCCTGCAACAACACATTTAAAGGGAGATTAAAATTAGCAAAAACAAAAAGGATTTTGAAAAAAAATAATCGATGCAGTATTTGTCGTCAGGCAGGTAATAGAAAAGGTGATGGAATATAATAAACTTTCAAATACACAGTGTCCAGAATTGTTCATACGCGAATTATGTTGGTGTGACTTTTTTTCTTTTTATCTAGTACTTAAAAACGTACTAAAAAAATATTTAAAACATCTGGGGTAACTTAACCAATAAAGATTGTAATATTGACATTGCGCAGATAATATTGATACATAAAAGAGTTGCACGAAGCAGATTTTCTAATATTTGATTTTGCTCAGTCCACGCAAAAATATGAATTTTCCGAATGCTTTTGTGTCATTTGTTTGTTTCGAGATTAATGCAATGTTTTTATTGGACAAATTTGACCATTATTTAAACATATCGTATTATATTTAACTTTAATTAATTAATTGTATTTGATATTGAACGCAAAAAGTACCGATGGGTTTGGGAAAAAAATTGATTTGTAATGACAAAATACGTATTGAAATAATTTTAAAAAACAAATCCAAAAATAGTCACAATCAATACTACAAATCACGGCAAGCAAACAACACTGATAGATCAGGTTTTCTTTAAAAACGTGTAAGTCAACAGATATCAAATTATGCGTAAGGCCGACAATGACATAGACTGCAAAAGCACAAGCCAAAACATGAACGACGCACACTAACAAAATGGAAACATTAACAACAGTCACTGACAAGACACTAAGAGATAAAAAAAGTAATAATATCCTAGCGCGTAAAAGATATTGGAACAAACACATATCCAGGATAGATATCATAGATAGATAGAACTAGCATCGTCTAAACCGTCAAGATAGAAAGATAGTTAGCAGTCAATTTCCCAGGAAGTCATCGCATGGAAACAAATCGTTGGTTTTCAAAAACAAGTAAAGTTAATTGCAACGTTATAGCTTTTGTTTGATTTTTGTACTACTCTTTCGTAATAGACTCGGTATTTTGATTTGTTATATTCATTTCATATTTTTTGTGGGATTTTAGCACAATTTCGCGTTGTAATTTGAAAGTTGTTTAACATTTTTAAATTCATCGGTCGTAAAAATTTGGTTTATTATTTTATATTGCTTTATTCCAAGTAAATTTTGTTTATGTAAGCGCTATTTAACTTAACATTTTGTTTTCGCTGACTTCTGTGAGAACTGTTTTTTTCCGTGAGACGTGTTGTGCGTAATGTTTTTAATAGTATGCATGTTTAGTTCACTTTGTCTCTTAAGTACCTATTTTGAAGATTTTACGTGATAATTTTCAAATTCATTAAGTTTCAAATGAAGGAGAATCTGTTTTGAAACAATAATTCAGGATAAAACTCGGTGATAGTCTATTTTGAAGAAACAAGTTTAGTAGTTTTGGTGTAAAATGTAATTCTGAAACTTTAAGGCTTATAGTCTGTACCATACTTCAAATTCAGCATTGTACTTACAAGCTGCTATATTGTCAAACCTACACCTCAACCAGATTCTAGTTAAATACAAAACTTTCACTTTTATTATATGTATATAATCCTCTTAGCTTAGACTAAAACAAAGGTATTAGACGCGGTGTTTACTATCTTCTTGCACAATGGCAACTGCATGTTAAAAACAGCTTTTTTTTAAATTTAATTATATACACTTTACCGCATCAATTATTATTATTTATAATAATTGAAGACATATAAAAACGACATTTTGAGTTAAATGAATTTAATTGTGCCTTATTTATTTTGTTTATTCCAAAATATTTTATTTTAGTAAGCAGTATTAATAACTTATTTATTTTATAACCTAGTTATAATTGTACAATTTCAACGTAAAGAAGAAATAAAAAATTATTGTACAAAGTTTCAAATCTATTTCGAAATAACTATCGCTTTTGTTTTTACTACTGATGTTTATAATAATGGATTACACATCATTCACCATATTTTTATTAAGATACGAATGTCTTCCGGATATGGACCGTGTCATTGTTGTTGTAACCGAAGTTGCCAACGTTTTGCCCACTTTCGTAAGGAGCTAAATAAGGAGATAAATCGCAAAACTTAAACAAGCAACTAAAATCTAACTAAAAACTTCTTAAAAGTACGGTTATCCACTTGTGAAACAAGCTATAACCTAAACTCTAAAAAGGTAAGAAAGACAACGATAACTTGAAAAAGCAAACGAGAATCTAACAAAGAACCACTACCGAGTTAGGTAATCAACTTGTGAACCAAGCCAGATTCTAAACTCCGTAGAAGTGACTTAAGAAGAAATAGTCTCCGTATATAAAGGAAAAGAATTGTCACGGATGGTTAAGCTCAATTCTTATTGGGTTACGGTTGATAACGGGCGTGTTTTCGATAAATTACTAATGACCGGGAACCAAAAAGGGGATAGCTCGAAACCATGATCGCGGGGGTGTTTGATAATTTCTATGCTTTCTCGGAATTTCCTGTTGAAAAAGAATGGAGATTTGGCAATCAACGAAACATTATCAAAATCTACCTTGTGATCTGTAGTAAAATGATGTTCGGCAACCGCAGACTTGGAAATATACCTTTTCCATATACAACGATCATGCTCTGAAATGCGAGTAATGACGGAACGACGGGTTTCACCCATGTAGATTAAACCACATGAACACGGAATTTGGTACACACCATGAGATGAAAGTGTAGGAAATTTGTCTTTGGGAGAAGAAAAAATCTGAGAGATTTTGCTTGTCGAGTTGAATATGGGTTTAATACCATTCTTACGAAGAAGTTTCCCTATTTGATCTGTAACCTTGTGAATGTAGGGTAAAAAAGCCAATTTCGGGTTGGACTCGGGAGTAGAAATGCCCTTAGGTAATCGAGTACGTGGATGTAGACGACGATTAATAACTGTATGAATATCTCGCTTCATATAACCATTGTTTACTAGGGTTCTAGTAAGATGTCTAGATTCTTAAGTTGGCAAATAGAAAAGGCACGATGAACCAAAAATTCAATAACAGAACGTTTCTGTGCAGGATGATGATGAGACGAAGCATAAAGGTATCTGTCGGTATGGGTGGGTTTGCGATAAACAAAATGGCAGTAGTTCGTCGGGCTTACGAGTCACAAGAACGTCAAGAAATGGAAGAGAACCATTACTTTCGATTTCCATAATAAATTTGATATCTAAGTGTTGATTGTTAAGATGATCAAAAAACTTAGACAATTCAAGATGACCATGAGACCAAACAATAAACGTGTCGTCAACATACCTAAACCACATTTTAGGTTTTAATATTGATGATTCCAAAGCAACCGTTTCAAAGGATTCCATACAAATGTTAGTTACAACAGGTGATAGAGGAGAACCCATAGCAGCACTAGAAACCTGTTCGTAAAACTTGTTATCAAATTGGAAGTAAGTAGAGGATAGACTCTTATCAAAAAGAGGAACCAAACTTTAGTCCTTGCCATGTTGAGACACAATCTGTTTGATGATAATAAGCGAATCCTTAATAGGGACTTTAGTAAAAAGTAAAGTAACATCAAAGCTCACGAGAAGATTTTGGGGTTCAAATTTTATAGTTTCTAGACGTTGAATAAAATGCTGAGAGTTGAGGATGTGAAAAGAGGTTTTACCTGTAAACTCGCAAAGAATGTTGGACAAGAACTTGGCTAGCTTGTAGGTAAGAGATTGGATAGTACTGACGATAGGTCGAAAAGGAATACCTTGTTTGTGAATTTTGGGAAGTCTGTATAGACGAGGAGGTTTGGAATCTGATGGAGTAAGTCGACGTTTAGTTTCAGGAGGTAGATTGGAAGATTTGATGATTTGGCTGACCTTACGTTTAATCCTCGAAGTGGGGTTGTGAGGTAGAAGAGCGTAAGTTTTCTCAGACAAAATAGAATTAATTTTCGTAACATAATCAATTTGGTTCAAAACTACAGTATCGTTGCCTTTGCCGGCTGGAAGAACATTAATATCAGGAATTGCAATTTTTGGAAAATTGTAGAAACAGCAACAATTATGATAGTACGTTTATTTAATAACTTATATGACAATTAATTTTATACATTTGAAACCTTACGTACGTTTCGCTGTAAGTATTAAGCTTTTTCAAAGGTTTTATTAAATTTTACAATATATCTAAAAAAGAAATACATAATATTAATTTAAGTTTGTGAATGAATAATTTTCTTAAACTTACCTAAACATTATTATTTTTTGTTATAACAAAACAATTAACAATTAATACATCAATTAGATACCATAACTTTAACATTACAAACGAACATTATGGAAGACATTATACGAATGATACTCTTATATCAAATTTTTATAAATACGCAGGCGTTAGATACAATAAATATCAAAATGTAAAATATTTAATTTTGTAAAATTAATAAAACAAATTTAAGAGATGATAGAATTATAAATTGAATTCAAATTTTCTATGTCAATTCTGTAATTAACTGTATTAACATTTTTTTTAATTTCGATCATCTCATAGATTAGTGTTTTTTTTAAATTTATTTCTTTATGTAAGATTTTAGGTGCATTAAAATTGAAAGTATGATTATTTTCTAGGGCATGATCAGAGAGAGCAGTTTTAGGATAATTTTGTGCATCTTTTTTGTTTTTTATTACATTTTTATGTTGGTTTATTCTATTTTTTAGATATTGTTTAGTTTGGCCTATATAAACACTTTTGCAATTTAGGCAATTCAATTGATATACCACATTAGAATCATAAAAAATATTAGTTTTATCCTTTAAGTAACATGTTAAAGTTATGGTATCTAATTGATGTATTAATTGTTAATTGTTTTGTTATAACAAAAAATAATAATGTTTAGGTAAGTTTAAGAAAATTATTCATTCACAAACTTAAATTAATATTATGTATTTCTTTTTTAGATATATTGTAAAATTTAATAAAACCTTTGAAAAAGCTTAATACTTACAGCGAAACGTACGTAAGGTTTCAAATGTATAAAATTAATTGTCATATAAGTTATTAAATAAACGTACTATCATAATTGTTGCTGTTTCTACAATTTTCCAAAAATTGCAATTTCAAAAATATTATAACAGCTTACCTAAATAATTAATCATTAATATCAGGGTTTTTACGAATACTTTTTATTGCTGACTCTTCCGACTTAGAAATGTTGGATTTAAGAATTTTAGATGATTCAAGGATTTTGCCAGTGTTAATACGAATGGGATCTGAGATGTGGCGAGGAAGATGTCTTATAGAATACTCAACAGCACATAAAATATCTTCTTTAGGAATACGTTTGGAAGCAACCGCAAAATTCAAACCCTTAGAGAGCACCTATTTCTGTTCTGAGGTGAGGACCAAACTAGATAAATTGACAACCGTTTTTAAAGAGTTAGTAGTAGATAAAACTTTACGATTCTTGGATTCCAATAATTGAAACTTTTTGAGATGACCTTCAGTGGTTAGTCGTAGAGCGGTATCAGAGTGCTGGATAGAGTGTTGGCCAACTCAAGATGAATATAAAAGAGTTGTTTCGAAATGGTGTCTAACTCTCGCCTAGTTTGCTTAATCCGTTCGCGTATCAACGCTAGACTAGCACGGTGTAGGATGTTTTTAGAAGAACGTGTCTGAATGGGGAACTTGATTCTGAGGAATGCACGAATAATATTGTGATCACGACAGCGACTAAGAAAAATTAAATTGCAGAAAAGTTTGACGAGTTTATGGCGAAGTTTGGAAAATACAGAGGTTTTAGAAGGTACAACAGAAATGACACGGTCCAAACCCGGAAAACATTTATATAATTTGCCCAATTTTCGTTTGTAAAATTTTGATACGCTGCAGTTATTAAACCATGCACTCCTTTAAAAATTGAATTTTTTTGGTCCACATATCTTTTTACTTGATTCCAAACCATTTTAATGGGGTTAAGCTCGCAATGATCTTAATACTTTTACATTGCGCTGTTCTGCGGTTTTTTCGTTAGTGTTTAAATTAGTTTTTATACTTATTTACCACTTCTAGTAATTTGACATTTAAGTAATTTTTTTTCAAAATACACGTCTTTGTTTAAGCAATGCTTTATAGTCTCTTTATTCGATGCGGTGTTCGGAATATGTTTTAATCTCCTGCTATGGAGGGAGTATTGTCCATTACCACAACAGGTTTTTCCGATAAATTGGGAACCAAATTGTTTGCAAACTATTCTTCGAATGTTTGTCTATCAATTTCATCATGATAATCCTGGATATTTTTTTTAGCTAAAATCGCGTTTTCTGCATTTGTTACAAAGCCGTTCTTACTTCTTGCATGTAATAAAATAAATCGCAAACCGCGAGACGTTGGTGTTTTCAATCCAATGGATAATCCCTGAATAAATGCATCTCTGTGTGATGCGATTGTGTTGTCCGTCTATTCTTCGCTGACACTATGTCCGACGTTAACCTAAGATTCGTCGAGGTATCCAATAATAAAACTTGTATTTCGATATCTGCGAATTTGTACCGCCTTGCAATAATCTCCTCTTTTTCTATTAGCATTGCCCGTCTTCTTCTACTTTGATATTGAAATCCCATGTCTTATAGTAACCCGTATAGTGTCATCTTGCTGAAATACAGTCTTTATAGTAGGGGGCGTATTTGCCATAAAAATGATGCACCTTCCTTCTAATGATGCCCTTAGTTGCTTCATTGTATGTATTATCACTAGAATTTGATACAGTCTCACTTGGTTTTCGTTTTTTTTGGGTCCTCAAAGGCCGGTGTCCGTAGCGACTTTACTATGCATTTTATATCAAGTTCTTTTTGTTACACCCGCACTGTTTCGCTTGTCGATTTGTCGTTAACCTTATTATTAAAGTAATAATTTAGTACATTTAATAAAATCTGCTTTTCACCTACAATTAACTTTTGACCACACTTTCATTTTATGATTGGTTCTTTGCACGATTAATCTTTCAAAGAAACTTACCCAAAAGTATTTTGCAACTCGCTATTATCACCTATTTTAATAGCAGAGGCATAAACAAATTAATGATATTTTAGTAGATAAATGTTTGCATTCTCTGATTTTATATTTAATTGTTTTCTGGACGTTTGCACCAACATTTTTAAGCTATTAAAGCTAACTAAAACTCAATTACCATAGAAACAATTACTGTAACAATTACAATATTTTTATACCAATTAAGTATTACTTAGTTTTAAGTATAGTTTAAAAGTTTCGGTGAAAACGGCGATTATCATTTAATGAGCTGCTTTAATGCATCGTAATTACCAACATTCTCAAACAAGTTAGTTAATTTTATTATATCACGTTTGAGAACCTCTGCAATTCAGTACTTAAAAGTTGCTTTCAGAATAGCGCCTTAGGTAAAAGAAAAATTACAACGCTGTACAAAATCTCTCCATAAGAAGTACATTGTCTTATGCTGGCCGTGTTGAATTTGAAGTATGGAGCTGATTATAGAAGGTTAGGCTACGTTACGTTATTTTAACGAATTTATTTGTTCGTCAAATACAAATGAAGTGTTCTCTTGTTATGTTGTAGGAATTCAGTTTATTACACGCGTAATTTATCTTTGCTTTTAAAGCGAATCCTTTACCTATTGCACCAACTCTCTGAACCACGATGGCTATTTTGCTTCAACCTGGAACACGCTGTCTGAGTGCCGCATTTAGAACTAAGTATTCATTGGTAACGATTATTGTAATTTTACCGATTGTTTTGCTAATAATTGCAAAAAAAATTCAACTTAAAGTATAAGTTTGTAAGCTAACGCCTATTACGGTTTTAGATATTGACAATTCCGTTTTGTGCTTTGTGTAAATGATTTACGATTTAAAAAAAATAGTATTTATAGCAAAATTTCCAGTTACGATCAGATGCACGCGCAACTAAAATAATGTTACTACATAAATATATTTTAATTCATTTTAAAGCAAAATGTTTTTCATTGTCTTGTAAATCATATCAATTTAATTTACGCATTATTAAATTTTCGTATTTAATATTTAGTTTCAAATTTGTTTTGTTTTTCCTTTTGATTTCGTCAGTTTTGCCACTGCGTTAATTTAGTTAATATAAATATATTATTAAGCTTTGTCATTCAATTATATTGTGGTAATGTTTGTTGTTTTGTTTTAAAACTTTGTTTTCGCATTTTTTAAAAATGTTTATGTAATAAATATTACATTGTAAGAAAACTATAAATCAATTAATTATGTGTACACCGTACGGCGGGTTTCTTTGATTGACAAAGACTAGGCGCCTTTTGTTACACTGTTTTGACTTCGTCTGGCGCCCTTTGTCAAATTTTAGTGTTGAAAACACTGATAGGGAGCTTTATTCGAAGGCTCGTGTAACGAAACGACAAACGCTCAGATGAAACAAATCTGGAACTTGCGGTGGTGCCCAATTTCACTTCACTTCATTATTATATGTATATATATATAATCAAGTACCTTAATTGTAGCGTTTAGGTGTTAAGGTTAATTACATAACTAAAATAAATACATTACATTCCCTGTATAAATAAATAACTATCCTAATAATTCTTTAAAAATAAAAAAAAACTTAAATTTGGGTATATTCTAAAATACTACGTTTTAACAGTTAATTTATTATAATATTTTATTTATTCGTATATTTACCTAGCTCATTCTTTTTTGTGTCTCGCTAATATTTTTTCTTCATTCCAGTTCAATCCTTTTTCTTGGAGATTGTCTGTTATCGCATTGTCTAATGACTTTTTTGGTCTTCCTCTTTTCTTTTTTGTCCTGATCTTGCTTGCCATACTTTTTTCGGTGATCTTCCTTCTAAATGTCTAAACCATTTTAATTGTTGTCGTTTAATTAAATTTATTATCGGTTCCTCATCTAACTCTTCTCTTATTCTGTCATTTCTGAATCTATCTAGCCTCGTTATGCCAATTACACCCTTTAAATATTTTAATTGCTTGCATTTTGTTGGCAATTTGGTTTGTTACTATCCAGCTTTCACATCCATATCTTAAGATTGGTTTAAAGATTGTTTTATAAATTGTCATCTTTGTTTTCCGTAATATTTCTTTTCTTTTCTGATAAATGTGTTATTTAAGGAGTAATACAAATTTGTCGCGTTTACCAGCCTGTCACTTATTTCTGCATCGATCTTACCATTTTTCTGTATTTCCACACCTAGATATTTAAATATATCTACTTCTTCAACAATTTTTCCGTATATTGTTATTGATGTGTTTTTGTCATGCTTTCTTATTACCAACACTTTAGTCTTTTCAATATTGATCCTTAAACTTCTATTCATTAATGATATTGTTCTTAGATTAAGATTATGTTGTAGATCCTGCTCATTTTTTGCGTATATCATTATGTCATCTGTGAATGTTTCGGTATCTTACTTTTAACTTTTAGTTTATTTTTTTTTGAATTTTCTTCATTATATCGTCTATAACTACATTTAAAAGTGCTAGGCTAAGTACTCCTCCTTGTCGTAGACCCTCTTTAGTCGTGAACTCTTCTGATTGCGAGTTACCAGTTCTCACGTCATTTTTTGTGTTTGTAAACAAGCTCTTGATGCAATTATGTAATTTATTATCTATTTCTTTTGTTTTAAACTATTCCACACTAAGCTTCTAGGTATGCTGTCAAAAGCTTTTTGTAAGTCAATGAAGGCCACAAATATCGGTTCACTAGTATATGTTTCTATTATTTGCTTCAACGTAAAAATATGGTCTTGCACATTTCTTCTTTTCCCGAACCCACATTGGAAATCTTCTAGTTGTGTTTCCATTATTTTTTCTAATTTTTTCCCTAAAATCTTTTCATAAGTCTTTGCTAATATGCATGTAATGTAGTTTAAGCATTCCCTTCTATCTCCTTTTTTATAAACTGGCATAAGTATTCCTATCTCCTAATTTTTTGGTATTTTTCATCTTGCCATGCTTTGTTAAACAACTCTGTTATTATTTCTAGACCTTTACTTTCCGTGCTCTTAACCATCTCCGTACTTATTCCGCCATGTCCCGATGCTTTTCCTCCTTTTAAACTTTTCACGGCCTCAATTACTTCTTCTATTTTTATGTCAGAGTTGTCTACCGTTAGCATTTCTTCAAAATATTCCCTCCATCTCTTTAGAATGTCTTCTTGTTCAGTCACTAACGTTCCTTCTTTTGTTTTAATATGCTTAATCTTTCCTGTTTTTTCTTTCCGCAGAGACTTTAAGGCTTTTAGTTTCCGACAGCGTCACGTTCCATCGTTTCTCCAAATTCCTTCCAAGCCTTTTGTTTTGCTTCTTTCACTATTTGTTTAACTTTATACCGTTGTTCTTTATATCTGTTAAATTTCTCTTTTACTACCCAAATATTCTTTTCATCTTAATTTTTTAATTTTTATTTCTTTTCCTATTTTATTACTCCACCATCTTGTTTGTTTTTTGTGTTCACTGATTTTCACAAAGCCGCATACCTTTCTTGTCGTCTTTTTCATGTTTTTTTGATATTTTCCCAGTTCAGTTGATAGTTTGGTAATCACTCTTTTTGATTTTACTCATTTCCACTTCAGTTCCAGACGTATATGCTCTTGCTAAATCCTCCTGTTTTAGTCTATATATTTTAATTTTTTCAATGCAATTTTTTCTCATCTTTTGTGTTCTATCCATTACTTTATACTCTCCCAAATAGATTCTCATTTTTGCCATTAGTAAGTAGTGATTAGTGTACAATTCTATGTACCTATGCACCCGTGTGTCCTGTATTTCTTTTCTATAATTTCTGTTTATTATAATGTAATCTATTACCAATTTCGGTCTTCTGTTTTTTACTTCTCGAGTGTATTTGTGTAAAAAGTGTTGGTTATTAGTAAATTGCTTAGTATGCAAAAATCAATTAGTCTTCTTCCATTATTATTTAAGGTATTTTCGCCATGTATTCCTATTGTTTCACCAGATTCTTGATTCCGCTTACCTACTCGTCAATTAATGTCACCTATTATTATTAATCTTCCCTTAATCGCCTTGATTCTCTCCGTTAATTGATTCCAGAATTCATCTTTTACTTTTGCTGCTTCATTTTTGTCGGGTTCATATAATACTAATATTGAAGTTTTGTTATGTTTTTCAATATCCATTTCAATGTGCAATATTCTCGCTGTAATGCTCGTCCATTTATTTATGTATTTTGCTTTTTGCTTTTTATTATGCATCCCACTCTTTCCTTAGCTCTGCTTGTATGCTGTACTGTACTATATATCAAGATATGACCACTCTGTAGCTCTAATTCTCCTGTTCCTTTCTTCTTTTGTTTCTGCTATTCTCAGAATATCTACATCTGTTTTCTCAAATTCTTCTACTAATTCTTTTTCCTTATCCGATATACTTCTTACGTTCCATGTGCCTATTTTCCACGTTGTTCTTTTCTGCTCTTTCATCTCATACTTCTTTATTTTAATGTTTGGCATATTTTTATGTTTTTGGTTTATTTTTACCGGTTTCTTGTCCAATTCTATTGTCTTAGTCGTCTCTTAGTAACTACTTATACTGCTGCTTAGTTTCTTGGAATATTTACAGGAGCCCTTGTTTTTATCTCTTTTAGTATTTCTTTGTCTTTGTTCCATTCACATACTACTCCATCTATTGTAATTTTGTTTTTTGTTATATCCCAGTTTAACGTTTTTACCATGTTTTTTTCTTCTGCTGCTTTTTTCTGTAATAGGTTCTGTTATCCTCTTTCTTTTTTTGTTAGGTCATCATTTATGTAGATTTTTTTGGTTGGTGTTTTTCCCAGTTTTGTTTTATTAACCATAATTTTTTTTTATCTTTGCTATTTTCCAGTTTGACTAAGCATAAGTTTGTGCTTAATGTAAAGGCGTCTTTCATTTTGACTTCTACTTCCAAATAATCTTTTATATAGTTTTCTACTTGAGGTATTAGTGTGCTTGTTTCATTAACTTTTATCCTCATGCCTTGAATAACAATATTATTTTTTCTATTTTCTTTATCTATTACTTTAAGGTTATTCTAATCTCTGTCAACTCCTTTTTTATTTCCGGATTTTCTTTCTTAATGCTATCATTTTCTTTTCTTAATTCTGCATTTTCTTTTTGTATTTTTAGCACTTTAACGTTGTACTGTTCTTGTTAGATTTTTACAAGTTTAACGTTTTTTCCATCGTCGCTTTGTGTCTAATTTAGCGGTCTTTGAGTTTTTTTTTGATTTATCAAAGATTTCATCTCTTATTTCAGACCTTCTTCTCTTTCTCATGTCATCAGTCAAATAATCATCGCTATCGGTAATTAATTCTTTTTTGCTGGTCATTTTGCTTGTATATAGTATTTTTTTTATTCTAATGTATATGCGTCGTTGATTTTAATGATAATGACAAACTTAATTAATACTTACTACTTAATTTTATAATTCTTTAATACAATTCTGTTCTAATCATCCAATGATATGCACAAAATACACACGTCGCGATTACGCGCGCCTATCTTTCCAGGTCAACCCTTCGGAGACCGATAAGCGGTTTACTTAAGTTTTATCATAAAATACAATAGTTGTATATGTATATGTAAATGAACTTTTTTAAAATGAATTACCAGTTGTATCGTTTTGAGATCACTACAGTTACTTTGTTTTTATTAATTATAACTTTTACACTTAATTTAATATTATATTATTTTATTACTCGATTTAATTTAATATATTACTTAGCCGTGTAACGGAGCCGATGTATCGGTTGTCGCATTGACACTAAGAATTATTATTATTAAACAAGATATTTTTTATAACTCGTTTGATGTTTTAAAAACATAATAAGCTTTAATTTCACTCAATAGTGATGAAAAATGATTATAGTATGTTTCAAAAACGGTACAATATAGATGAAAATTGCACATAAACAATTTATTCAGCACAAAATTTACTACAAAAAAGTCCGCGGGAGTGTATAATTATATCTAATAGTTTAAGAGTTACAAAATTTTAATGTAATTTTCGTGCAACTTTGCACACTTGTATTTTCTAAACTATTGAACGTAAATGTACCCTTCCGCCAACTTTTTTATAGTAAATTTTGTCCTTTGTAAAAATGTTTATGTGCAACTTTCTTCTATCTTGCACCGTGTTCGTTCCGCTCACACGTTGTTAAGTTATTAGTGATAAGAAGACAAACGAATACGTACGCGAGGATAGAAGTGAAAAGTGTGCGGTCGTGTATAGACGCTAAATAAAGTGTGTGTGCGCTAAGAACAATTGTTGGCTCAATCACCAAAAAAAGTGAGTAAAACTTAATTTAAGTACAAGACACAATATCAGAAAAAACGCATTTGTCCACCGCGACATTTTGGTCATACGCGAGCCGGATTTGTGTAATCTTGTATTTGACTTAATAGTATTTTTTGCGCTATCTTGCATTCATCGCATTTACACGGTTTGCACGGTTATCCAACGCGCCACCCTGTATTCGTAAACATTTGTTATCACTTACATTTATTATTGAAATCGACGTATTAATTTATTTTCACATTTCATTTAAAAATTGTATTAACGTATACATACAATATGTCTGCAAAGTTAAATAAACTTGTTATGTTGCGAAATACCGCATTAACGCGTCTCAAGGATACCTTATCCTGTGGTCAAGATGCGGAGACTGATTCAACGCAAACATCGGTGTTTATTGCAAGAATTTCTCAAATTGATCAAGTTTATGAAGAATTTCAATCAATACATAATTCTATCATTGGGTTAATTGAAGATACGGACTTCGAAAAACACGATGCTGTACGGGAAGCAGCTGATAAAACGTATTACTTAATAAAAGCATATCAAACCAAATACAGACCAGCGCAAGAAAGTAGTTCTTCAATTACACCATTAAACACATCGCACGTAAACAGTAGTTCAAGACTTCCGAAAATCACTTTGCCTAATTTTAGTGGCGAACTTAAAGAATGGCCTACCTTTATTGATTTATTTAATGCACTTGTGCATAACAATTCTCATTTATCTAATTGTGAAAAGTTTCAACACCTATCACTCTGTTTACGTGGAGAACCTTTAACTTTAATTAGACGTATACCGCTTCAAGACAGTAATTATAACATTGCTTATGATACGCTTATAAAACGTTATCAAAACAAACGTCATTTAGCAACGTTCTATTATGAACAATTAGTAAATGCGCCTTCACTACCGAAATCCTCACCTACAGGATTACGCACGCTGGTAGATACATTTAACGAGAATCTAGAAGCTTTAAGAAGCCTACAACTTTCAGTTGACGCTTGGGATTTTTTACTTTTTAACATGCTTTTGAAAAAATTGGATGACAAAACGCGTACAGACTTTGAAGTAGAACATAAAGATATCGAGCTACCTTCCTATCGTCAATTAATCAAGTATTTAGAAACTCAAGCTAAAGCCTTAATTTCTGCTCAACTTTTGTCACCAAGTTTTAAAGCAACGAAACCACCTGTTACTTATACGCCCACACACAGTTCAAAAATTAATAAACGCTCTAATTTTTCCTCATTTGTTGGTACAACTAGTACCCCAAAACAAAATAGTTCACACAAATGCACAGCATGTTCCGCAACGCACTTTCTTTACCATTGTCCACAATTTTTGACGTTTCCTGTAAATGAAAGGATCCAGTTAAGTAACCGCAATAATTTATGTAAAAACTGCCTTAGTTCTTTACATGCAACGCAATATTGTAAATCCCATTCAAGATGTCGTATATGCCATCAATCGCACCATACACTTCTTCACAGCAGTGAACCATCGCAGCAAGTACAACAGTCGACTTCTGTTGCGCCTGTAACGAATGTAGATTCTACAACGCTTAGTGTTATGACGAATTCTATAGTCCGCAAACCCTCTACCGTTTTGTTATCAACCGCTGTCGTTGACATCAAAGATATACGTGGCAACTATCAAACTGTCCGTATTCTAATCGATTCTGGAAGCATGGCCAATTTTATCACGGAAACTTGTCTTCGAAAGTTAGGTCTTTCTCGTCGACACAGGTCTATTTCCATACAAGGCTTAAATAATATGACTTCGCAATGCATCAATGGTATAACACAATGTCACATGCGCCCACGCAATCAATTAAATCCAGTATTCGACTTTGAGGCTTTCATTGTAACACAAATATGTCCCCAACAACCTCAAATGAAACTTAACATCGACGACTGGCATCATGTTAAGAATTTGAAATTAGCTGACGACAACTGTCACATACCTTCCGTTGTTGACATGCTGATAGGTGCCGAACTTACACCCTACATTCTCAAGTCCAATCGCATAACAGGAACAGAAGAACAACCTGTTGCTATGGAGAGCGTTTTTGGTTGGATTCTACAAGGAAAATCAACGGTTTCTCGTGCACCTCTCTTAGACACACCATTGTTGAATTGTCATATCTCTATAGAACCGTCTCTTGATCGGTGTTTACAAAAATTCTGGGAAATTGATCACGTTATTTTGAAAAACCCACCTATATCACCTGAAGACGACCAATGTGAACAAATTTTCAAAAATACTGTTAGGCAAGAAGAGGATGGAAGATTTGTTGTTTCTCTTCCATTTAAGAACGGAGAACCACAACTGGGTAACTCATACAACCAAGCTATCCGCAGATTTCTTCTATTAGAGTCTAGACTTTTACGCAATTTATCGTTACATAAATTGTATTCAGAGTTTATGCTGGATTATTTAAACACCGGCCACATGACCATTATTCCGCAAGCAGAAGCTAAATCTACTACTGCGTATTACATTCCGCATCACTGCGTGCAAAAGCTTGATAGTATTACGACAAAAATTAGAGTGGTTTTTGATGCGTCAGCAAAGACGTCTACTGGACTTTCGCTTAACGACACCTTGCATACTGGTGCAAAACTACACAAGGATATATTTTCAATCCTTCTAGCGTTTCGTTATTTCAAATATGCTTTCGTTTGTGACATTAAACAGATGTTTCGCCAAATTTCCTTAGAAACTCAACATCGAGATTACCAAAGAATTATTTGGCGTTTTTCGCAAGATGCTCCAATACAAGAATATCGCTTAAATACCGTTACGTATGGTGTGTCAAGCTCGCCATATTTGGCTAACCGCACTGTACAAGAACTTGTTGCACGCTACGGAGAAAAGTATCCTAACGCAGCGTACGCTGTGAATCACCACATTTATGTTGACGACATTATATACGGGGGAAACGACGTTACTACGACCAAAGCTCTGCAACAAGAACTTATTAATTTGATGTCCTGTGGAAAATTTGACCTACGCAAATGGGCCAGCAACAATCAAGAGTTATTAAACACAGCTTACAACGACGAACTACCACATATTATAGATTTTGATAAAGAAGAGCCATTTTTTATCAAAGTACTTGGTCTCCAATGGAATCCGAAAACCGACGAATTCTGCTACACTTGCCATCCTCGTGATTTGGTGTGTACGAAACGCAGTATTCTTTCGGAAATTGCTAGAATCTATGATCCTCTCGGTTTTCTATCTCCTTGCACTTTATACGTAAAACAAATTATGCAGCAACTGTGGTCTTTAATTTAGACTGGGACGATTCTCCACCAGACCATATCGAACAAAATTGAGTCAATTCAAACACGAACTTCCTCAACTTTCAGAAATTGTTATACCTCGCCGTTTTATTAGCAACGACGTGGCTAGAACTGAATTACACGCTTTTGCCGATGCATCTCAAGTCGGTTACTGCGCCGTAGCGTATTTCAGAATAGTCACTATTCGCCAAAGGGTATCTGTTTCTATGATTTGTAGCAAGTCTCGAATTGCTCCGCTGAAAACAATCTCACTTCCTAGACTTGAATTATGTGCCGCTGTACTTCTGGCAGATGTTGTGTCATCAATAAAACAGACTTTGGCACCGTTTATAACTATTCATGAAATACATGCTTGGTCTGACAGTCAGACGGCTTTGTCCTGGATATGCTCTTCGCCTCATCGCTGGAAAACTTTCATTGCCAACAGAGTGTCGTATATTCAAGATAAACTTCCTAATACTCAATGGCACTACATCCCATCTGCTGAAAATCCCGCAGATTGCGGATCTCGTGGATTAACTCCTAAGCAACTTGTTACTCACGCACTCTGGTGGAATGGTCCTGACTGGCTGTCGGACGCATACTACTTATGGCCTAAACAACCCTCAGCGTTGGAATTTACTGTCGTAGAAGAAGCCAGAAGTACCGCTTTAACTATGTCGTACGAGCGCCACGTCATCGACGAACTTATGCTACGTTATTCTTCATTTAAAAGGATACTACGTGTATTTGCATTTATCTTAAGATTTTTAAAAAATTGTAAACATTCTGAACCTAGAACATCTGGAAATTTGACGCATATAGAGGTGCAGACATCTTTAACTAAAATCATAAAACACGTACAACATACATCGTTTACAGATGTATTTACATGTTTAGCAAATTCAAAACTCTTACCAAAATTCTTTCGAAAACTAGCAACGTTTATCGATGAAGAGGGATGTCTCAGGGTGGGTGGACGACTCAGGCACTCGCAGTTACCGCTCGAGTCAAAACATCCGCTGTTACTACCAAGTAATCATAGATTGACAGAAATTATTATCGAGTATACGCACATAACCAATCTACATCCAGGTTACAAAACGCTACACTGCTTACTTTTACAGCAATATTGGATAATATCGCCACGAGCGGCAATTACTAGATGTCTTTCAAAATGTATTCGATGCTTTAAAACGCATCCAAAATCGACTGCTCCAAGGATGGCAGATTTACCTCAACTTCGCGTGTCTGAACTTAAACCATTCTCAGTCGTAAGCATTGATTATGCAGGGCCGTTTACTATTACTCTGAACAAGACGAGAGGTGGAAAACCACAAAGGCTTACGTCTGTGTGTTTGTATGCTGTGCAATCAAGGCAATTCATCTTGAACTGGTCTCTAATCTATCTTCTGAAGCATTTATAGCAGCCTTTAGACGATTCGTCTCGCGTAGAGGCAGATGCAACATAATTTTTAGTGACCAAGGAACAAACTTTATTGGCGCTAAACGACAGCTTTTGGAACTTGCGGAACACGCTACCCAAAAACTTGATATCGAATGGAGATTTAATCCTCCAGCTACGCCACACTTCAACGGTCTTAGCGAGGCAGGAGTAAAATCGGTAAAAACCCACTTATATAGAGTAGTTGGTCAACAAACGTTGTCGTTCGAAGAGCTTTATACTCTGCTTGCACAGATAGAAGCAGTTTTGAATTCTCGGCCAATTACTCCATTAAGTCATGACCCGAATGACTTGCAAGCTCTAACGCCCACTCATTTTTTAACACTAGAGCCGCCATGTTCAAACGTTCCTGAACCTGATTTGTCTAAACTGGCGTTAAATAGGCTCAATCGTTGGCAACTAATACAACAAATGTTAGGGCATTTCTGGGATCGCTGGCGCAACGAGTACCTCCATACTCTCCAACAAAGATCAAAATGGAACGAAACCGCTTCCAATATCAAACTTGATACGCTTGTTGTTATTAGAGATGAACAAAAGCCACCTCTGCATTGGAAGCTAGCTCGTGTTGTTAATGTTCACCCGGGCACCGACGGAATTGTACGAGTAGTCTCTCTAAGAACTACTAATGGCATACTTAAGAGACCCGTCATAAAAGTATGCCCTTTACCACTGCAATAAGCACATTTTGCTTACAATTAAAATTTTAGTTCATTTGCTATTATAGTTACATTTTAGTTAGTTTAATTAGTTTAGAAAAAAAACTTAGTTTTTGGTGGGTGGAAATGTTCGTTCCGCTCACACGTTGTTAAGTTATTAGTGATAAGAAGACAAACGAATACGTACGCGAGGATAGAAGTGAAAAGTGTGCGGTCGTGTATAGACGCTAAATAAAGTGTGTGTGCGCTAAGAACAATTGTTGGCTCAATCACCAAAAAGTGAGTAAAACTTAATTTAAGTACAAGACACAATATCAGAAAAAACGCATTTGTCCACCGCGACACACCGTTTTAAGGTAATAGTTTATTGGCTATTTTAAGTTATTAGGTAAATCATTTCAATAGAAAAATTGTAGCGGTTTTGATGCTGGTGTAATATTACGACATTGAGAAAGCTGCCCTTAACCGTAAAAAAAACGCGGTGGTCACCAAAAGCAACTCGACCGAAACACCCATGTTCTACTACACCGATAATTTATGTTCAAATTTTAAAATGCGTAAACGAAATAATTTAATAAGCCTGATTTATAAAATTTTATAATTAAACTGTCAGTAATTACTGGTTTAAATTATAAACGATTTCACTGTAAAGTTATCAACATAAGACGAAAGTAGGAAAAAAAATTTGAGTAAATTTTGAATGTCGAAATTATATCAACAGTCAAACAATTGTAAAGATTATTAGCGTTATAAATCTGTTAAGACTAATGAAAGAATTCATGTAAGTAAAGTCCATTTCTTTAATGCTTTTTTATAGTGAGTAGCGCATCTGTTTAATATTAATAGGAGAAAAAATGGTAGTATCGGTAAAAAAAGAGAATTTAATAAAAAGGCATGTCGATTATTTTGCGTCGCAAAATGTTTTTATTGCGAGTCCAATTTGCTGTAAGTATTCTTTAGATATAACAAGGAATTGCGAACGCGAAAAACTAAATTTTTAACTGTTGATTCACATTTCCAAAGATAAAATTTCTACTTTGCAACTTTTACATCTGAAAGGATGTGCAACGTAGCCCGAATCGTGTCATAATCTTAGAAGCTGTAAAACTGTGAACCGCCATAAAAATCGAGTAAAATTCAGTAATCATTTAGTTTTGTTGTTTTTTTTTAAATGCGCATCAACTAGTCAGAGTGTGGTAAAGCAATTGTTAGGAATCACGCAATATAAATGGTTTATTTAATTATTGAATAATTTATTTAATCTAAGCGTATTCAATCAAAGTCTAGCTAAATTTCTGGATGTTCCACTTTGGCTCTAAAATTGATTGTGTCTAGAGATTTATCCGTATGTTTTAAAACGTATCTAAGCCAGCAGAAAATGGGTCAGTGGACGTGAATCACAATTTTTCGACCTTTCCTCGCATAACATGCTTGTAAGCGCAACATTATTATTTGAGTTTTGCGAAGAGGACTTTTTCTCTTGAAAATATTTTGTGTCAAATAAAGTTTGATGTTTTGAGATTTTGTTGTTTGCTTTGCGTTTCTTACCGTACATCACTTAGAACAGAAAAGCTAAGCGTTACCAACACAGCCCAAATACCCATTTTTGTGCTTCTCTAAAAAAATTTGTTATAAAAGATGTACCCTCCAGTTTGCAATTATTTCACACTAAACAACTAAACAATAGCCGGGTTTGTTTGAATTTAGAGTTTTTAATACTGATTCAATGCCGAGCACAATTTCCGTTCCTCTTGGAGAGATAAAAGACAAACAAATTGAACTACAAAAATAGAAAAAATTAGCGACGCTAGCTTATTTACATGCAATGATGTTTGTTTGAGTGCATGGATTTAAGATAACGCCATCGGGTTTCTTTTTAGATATGTTACTGGAAGCTATGTTTTTTCAGCGCGCAGCAATTCTTGATAATAAACGGTCTCGCTCATAATTTGTTATAACAAAAAATTCTCTATAAGTCATTGGTATTGCTGATTCATCATCTTCCAGTAATGAAGAGGTTATGGGAAACAAATCTCAGGCATTTCATGGACAAATGTTAAATACAAACAATTGGTGAATTATCATACGAATCTATTCTCGTTTTATGTACCTAGAATACTAGTTATTTGTGTCGTTTTATTTTTTTATTATTTATGTATGCATTCTTATTTATTTTGTTATTGTAATAAACCTTCTTCATTGTATTACGTAGGTAATATTTTGTTTGTTTTCAACACCTTCCGATAATTGCAGGATTTGCGATTTCTATAAATTTTTACTTTTGATTTCTTTAACATCTTTTGCACGTAACAACGTTTCTAAAGTGAGGAGTTTAATATGTTCTATACCATCGGTTCTCAATAACAATAAAAACTGTTGAATGTGAATAACATTAATTTATAGTTACGATGCAACATTTCCGCGTTAAGAATACAATTCCTTTATCTCTGTTTTACATAGAATAGTGGCAGTTTTAGACATACGTGAATAGGCTCCAGCTAGGCTGTTTTATACGCGTCATTAATTTTGGCTCGTCCGAGCACAGGTATTGTCGCCCTGACGTGCAGTGTCAACGACTCCCGAGCCTCTTGCCGACCGAGCTGATCTTGACGCTACACAAACAACCCGAGTGACTCAATTCCTGCTTACACTCCTCACCCCCCGTCATTGATCACGACTATCTCACCCCGTCATTTTTCTTTGACAGTGGCATGGGCTGGTCACGTTCTCTTGTGTTACTTTCTCACCCAGTAGTTTCATTCTGATGCCAATGTTAGCTGTTTTTCGATTGTGTTCCATGAAGTGAAGTTTAGTTTTAGTTTTTAGTAGTAATTCAGCATTAGTTTTTAGTGGACATAATGAAACAATATTTGACTAACCCCCCCACCTCTAAGGACAGTCAAAAGAAGATTAAACCTCAGCCAAATCGTAAGTACGATGCAGCTTATTTACAGTTAGGATTTATAGTAAAACCTGGCACAGAAAATAACGATAATCCTATTCCACAATGTGTTGTATGTTCAGAAACACTTTCAAATCAGAGCATGAAGCCTTCCTTACTAAAGCGGCACCAGACTACTAAGCATACCGAGTTGGTTGACAAACCTATGGAATTTTGCAAAGAAAATCTGAATTGTGTAGGAGAGGAAATCAGTGCATGGCACAATTTGTAAATATAGACAAAAACCTGGTCAAAGCATCGTACCTTGCCAGTTATATAATAGCTAAAGAAGAGAAGCCTCATACAATTAGCGAGACACTTTTACTTCCGGTCGCTAAGGATATGGTCGAGGCAGTATTAGGCAAAAAGGCAGCAAAGGAAATCGAGAAAATTCCGTTGTCGAATGACACAGTAAAGAGGCAAATTGTTGAGATGTCTTCGAGTATTTAAGAACAGCTTTTACTTCAACTGCGCGAATGTAATTATTTTGCACTGCAAGTAGACGAGAGCACAGACATAAAAAATATGGCGCAGCTTCTTGTATTCATACGTTTTGATTATCAAAGTGAAGTAAAGGAAGAATTTTTATTTTGCAAACCTCTTGTATCAAACACTAAAGCTGAGGACATATTTAATGTCATAAATGAGTACATTATGAAAGCGGGAATATATGGTCTAACTGTGTTGGTTTGTGCACGGACGGAGCAAAAGCTATGTCGGGTCATTTAAGTGGATTAGGAGCAAGAATTAAAAAAGGTGCTCCAGAATGCCAAAGTACTCACTGCGTTATTCACCGAGAAGCTTTGGCTTCCAAGGGTATGCCTGCCAACCTTAAGTCTGTTTTAACGGATAGCGTAAAGGTCATTAATTTTATTAAGGCCAGGGCTCTTAATTCAATGCTTTTGTCTTTGATGTGTGAAGATATGGGTGGAAAATATCAAACTCTCCTCCTACATACTGAGGTTAGATGGTTGTCACGAGGCAAAATCCTAACTCGTCTATTTGAACTGAGATCAGAAGTCTTTAGGTTTTTAAGTGAAAAAAATCATGACATGAAATACTTGTTCAATCATGAAGAATGGCTATCACGATTGGCGTATTTGGCTGATATTTTTGATAGGCTTAATATCTTGAACATGGGACTTTAAGGGCCGAGTACAACAGTGTTCACTACCAACGATAAAATATCGTCCTTCAAGAAAAAGTTGGTTCGGTTTCGCTCTCAAGCACAGGACAAGGATTTCTCTGCATTCCCTACTCTTGCATCATTTTGGGAAGAAATCGATATTTCTCTGAAACCAGAAGTGACTGATGATATCACTAGTCATATGGAAGCCCTTCAAACGAGTTTTGATAACTATTTTAATCAAGATTTTTCTAAATATGAGTGGATTAGAAATCCATTTTCAGGGAAATTTCCTAGTCACTCAAAAGAGTGTTTCATCGACCTTATAAGTGACAGCTCAATGAAAGATGCGTTTAAAGAAAAATCTTTAATAGACTTTTGGATGGGGACATAAACTGAATATCCATCAGTGTTTAAGCAAGCAATAATCTTTTTACTTCCATTTGTAACCTCGTACTTATGTGAATCGGGCTTTTCAGAACTGCTGTACATAAAAAATAAATACAGAAACCGCATTAGTGTTGAAGAGGACTTAAGAATCAAGTTGAACTCAATCAACTTAGATATAGAACATTTGGTCAATGACAAACAACAACAAAGAGCTCATTAGGATCTGTTTAAATTTAAATAGCTGTGTCCAATGAGCTAATTTAAGATTGTTTTTAATGTATGATATATTTTATTTTGTATCTAAGTAAACTCTATGTACATACATACAGTTGTAGAATGCATTTTTATTTTCCTAAACATGACCAAATGTAAATTATATATCATTATATATTATACATAAATAAATAAATAAAAATAAAAATATATATAAATATAAGGTGGTACGTCAAAATCTCTGAAAATTTCAAGTGGTACGTGGTTACTAAAAGGTTGAGAACCGCTGTTCTATACGATAAAAAAAGATTTTGGGTATGTACCATCCCATGACTAAAAAGGATTAGCATAACACTGCAAAAAAAAAAGATTTTAAATACATAAAAAAGTCCAAAAAAATTATTGTTATTGATAACAACAAATAATAATATTTGTTTATAAAAAATTTAAAAAAACGAAACCTTTTGACGCTTTTTAAGGTTGCACGGTTTTATAAAGATTACATCTGACTATATTGTTAGAAAACATAATTTATCTTTTCTTTATTACGCCACCCTTTTTTTTCAACGATGTTTGTATTTCGTAAAAAAATTATTCGTTCATATTTGAATTAAACAAAAATTTTTTTGCAGTTATTGCTCTAATAAGAAACTACAAAAAATATTTGTTTGTAAAATTTAATTATTTTACTTCAATTAAGTATTTCCTGCAGATTAGTAATAAATTTTGCGTGTTTACTGCCCCCTTACTGCTGAAATTGCACTCGCCTTTTTATATAACTACGCAGAATACGTTAACAAAATTTTCTTCTCTAAAATCGTGCGAAATGCAGTTTGTGAACAAATGAATCTTAATCTTAAAGATATTAAAGATATTAAAATTAAAAAATGCGAAAACCTTAATTTTGTCAGCTTTTTTATTTTTTAATAAGACTATGTTTAGTTAATAATAGCTTTTACTCTTCTTAATTATATATATCTTTGATAAAGTTAAATTAATTCTTACAGAATACACCGCAATTTACATAAATATAAAATAAAGTCAAAATACTTTTGTTGGAGTACTTTTCATTTTCTACTTCAATCAACACAAAATATTGTGTGAGAGTTGTTTTGTTATACTGCAAACACACTTTTAATGTGCATACCAGGTTTTTTAACAATACAATATAAATGTTAAAAAAAAAGTGATTTATTTGTTATGTCTTGCTTGCACATAATAACTCAGTTTTTTTGTAAATAGGTAAACGTTTTTATTTTCTAATGTTTATATTTTTATTGCGGTAGTAAAACAAACTAACATCGTCTTACTTGTAGTTTAGCAAGCAATTAATTAGTAAAGTCAAATTAGATTAAATACCTAATACACACAAGTTTGTCATTGTAAACAAACGTTGTTATGCAAACAGAACAATTGAAAATCTTGCTAGACTTATGTAACATAAATGCATATAGAAAGTTGAGGGAAAACTATTTTTCTTAAGTATCAAAAATTGAAGATCCTTCATAATGCCAAACTCATCTTATGAATTTAAATAGCACAACCTGTTTATCCATCAAGACGCCTGCTGAAAGCAAATTTTGTCGTATAAGTAAAAGGAAGATTCATTATGCTAGCGACAAACTTTTAAGTATCTATCATTATATAGCTCGTAGGAAGACGTCTCATATGCCATTATGTGTAACCTACAGATTAAGTTCTCTAATAGGAACAAAACTTCATTAATTAATAGAGATTACAGCACTATGAAACAATCCAATCTCTCTTCAGCCGAAAAACTTCGCAAACCAGACAATGTTGAAATGACTTCAATAATTAGTTAGTTTATCGATTCTAAAAAGTAATTCATTAAAACAACTATCGACATTTTTAATTATAGAAATTAATTTTTCGCGGTTAACTTTTATCAGAATAATAAATCTATTTTACAAAAATAATCGGTTTGGCAAGAAACCAGCTTACGTCTCAAGAATATTTCTAAATTGATGATAAGTGCAAATAGAATTGGAATTGCCACACCCAAGAATCGATCACTAGGTATTACTAAAGCTTTTGTCATATAACATGACCGAACATTATATTTCTATACTTTTAGTTGATTCTTGAATTAATCCAAAACCTTCATACTTCCAGGCGTTCATTTAAAGAAATTGTTTAAAGTTTAGTTTTATGATTTCAATAAATCTTAAGAGTTTCTACTGTTTCAAAGAATTTAAACGATAAATCAAAGGGTAAAAAATAAAATAAAACAATACAACCGCAAAATGTAGGTTAGTGCGTTACGAAGGAATAAAGATATATGGATTACAGTTGAACACAAATACTGTAGAAAAGATTTGCTTTATTTTTATAGTTTTTATAATAAAAAAAAAATAAAGTACATTTAACTTAAAATTTTATTTATAATAAAAAATTTATTTATTTTAATCAATCGATAATTTCTGTAAGATAGATTACACTTTCAACAATTACATAACCCCATAAATAATGTTAAAAGAAAGCGTTGACAATTCTAAGGATGTTATATATTATTCTACAACAATAAAGATTACGTGAAGAATTTTTTCAGAGAATCACGTATATAAACCCTTTAATATTTTCACTAATAAGTCAATATAAGAACATTTTCAACAAGAAACGACTCTTCTTCTAATTAATGTTTTAGTTCTCTAATATAGCACAACAAGCACGCCTTGCTAGCTTTATTGTTTAGACGTTTTGTTTGGTGGTTTTAAATACAGAAAATGCAAATAACAGCTACTAAACGTAATTTATTTTTATGTTGCAAGATGTTCTATTCTGTGCATAAAAAATAATGCTTTTGTTTAGTTTTAGAATATTAAAAACGCGTGCATTGACACAGTTGTTTTTATACTCTTAAATATTATTAAAACGTAACAATAAATTTAAAAATAAAATACACATGGAAATAAAAAAGACGACGCTTCTTGTTACTAAAATAAATTTCATTAAAAAATAAAAGTAAAAGCCAAACAAACGACATTGTTACAAAGAACGCAAATATCATGTATGATTTTATTTACTACTTGTAATTACAAAATAAATTCCAAGAAAACGGTTACAATATTTTTAGGTCAAATTAAATAAATTTGTTTGTCTGTTATTGGCATGTTTATTTGTTCGTTTTTTTGGTTTACTTTGGTTTGGTTTTGGTACACATTTAAGTGTAGTTATAAATAATAAAATATATCAATATGATAATATAAATTTAGTTATATTTGAATGTTTCAATTGTACGTAGATAGCAATTGTATTTTTAAAACAACGACATATTTTTAAATCCACAAATAAAACAGATTATTACTGTAATATTGGTGAAGTAGTTCATTGCTCAAAGTAGAACTTTGTTTAAAATAATATTTTATTATTCTTAAAGTCTTCTCCACAGTATTCTGTATTTTTTTTAAATATTTTATTTTAAGAAATTAAGACATGTTTCGCTAATAACAATTAGCATCGTCAGTATAACTAAAAACTTTTGTACTTTCATCGACTATTTTCTATACCGTTGCCTCCTTCTAATTTTGAGAAACACAAAATTATAAATCAAATTGATTTAAATAATGGTTATTCTATTCAATTAATTAATAGTATTTTTCACAGAGTTCGTATAAAACTTTTATTCCAAATTTGATCAATTTTCCTACTAAGAATGAAATGGTTTTTAGATCTCTTCCATACTTTGGTCACTGGTCACATTTTCAACACATAACACACTTAAATTATTTTTAGTTAATAATAAAGATCAAATACCAATTTTACATAAATCTGGTGTATAAACTTACTGGTTCTATTTCCAATTCTTCATATGTTGGTCAAACAGGTAGAAAATTCAAAACTAGACTAAATGCACAATTATATATTTAATAAATAGATATTTAAATACAAATATTTATAACACTAATTCTGCTTTTGCCAACCATATTTTATGTTATGGACATTCATTTTCTTCAGATTTGAATTTCAAAATTTTACATGTTTGTAATAAAGGATCTCTCCTTAACTCATTAGAAACTCTTGAAATTAATAGAATTTCTAACAATGTTTTTATAAATTGTCTAAATGAAATGTTAAATTTAAATCCCTCAATTCTTCTCAGTTCAAAATTATAGTTTTATTCTCTTCATTTTTCTATTCTTTTGATATTTTTCTATTTTCTTTATTTAAATTAATTTTTTAAATATAGTAGACTGTACTAAATTTTCAAATACGTATAATTGACATATTAATTTATAATTTGTTAACAATTTTATTTGGTTAGTATATAAGTTTAACTTTATTTGTTGCCTAAGCTTACAAATTGGTTCGTGCTTTACAATTACTACCTTACATTTTATTTACATTTTATTTACATTTTTTTAAATACATTTCATTATTCCTCCTTTTCTCTTAACTTTTTTCTCCATCTCCATACTTCTTCCATCCACTCCGCTCCATTTCCGTTTTCGTCTAAGATTTCCTCTATTTTCATAACCTCTTCTCTTAACTCACTGCATTTCTCTCTCATGTGATTAAGGTCCTCCGTCTCTTCTCTACGTAGTCTGCACATCTTTTCTTCTTCTTTTTTCCAGTATTTTTTACCTAACTCCTCGTTCCCACATCTGAACCGTGCTATCATTTTTTTCTTTTTGTTGCTTTTATTCTCTATATCATTTAAATATTCCCTTGATCTCCTTATTATTCCTATTATATCTGCATTCTTTTATCCTTGTTCATCTTTCTTGTTTTTTGATGTCATTATCTCTCCTTATTATTTCTTTCCTTACCCCTACTCCCTCTTCTCTTAATCTCTCCACTTCTTCTCTAGCGCACCCGTTTCTTCTGAAATACTCTTATCTGTCTTCCTGCCCACACTTCACTTTTCCTCCCTTTATCTCTTTCCAACATTCTTGTAGTATTTTGCATTCTGTTCTTTCCCTCAGTTCTTCCTCGTATTTTATGGCCCTTTTTCCTGTCTCTACTCTTATTTTTGCTACCTGTACTTCCTCTCTCACAATACACCGCGGTGTATCTCTATCCAGTCCCAAAACCCATTTCCAGTATTTCTCTTCTAGCCCCTCTACCTCCCTCTACTCCTTCCAGCTCCATATTTCCGCCCCATACATCACCACCCCCTTTATTAACTTTTCAAACAACAACTTTCTTTTTTCTATATCCATCTCGAATACTCTTTTTCCCACACCCCACTCTTCTCCTATTAACCTGTTTCCTTTCCTCACTTTTCCCTTTATGTGTTCTCTCTCCTTATTATCCTGCTTCATCGTGTAGCCCGGGTATGTAAATTCCTTCACTTGTTGCACTTCCTCATCCCTCTATTTTCATTCCTCTCTTTTTCTTTTCCCCCCTCTTTTTCTAAATACCATTATTTTTGTTTTCTCCGTGTTTGTATTTGGTTAGTATTCTTTATTTATATTCCAATGTTTTAATTTTAGTTTTTAGTTATATTGACGATGCTAATTGTTATTAGCGAAACATGTCTTAATTTCTTAATATAAAATATTAAAAAAAAATACAGAATACTGTGGAGAAGACTTTAAGAATAATAAAATATTATTTTATTACATTATTATTGTGTTCAACGCAAAAACTTCTCTAAATCCCTTACTGCGTTGACACGTATTCTTCAAATGTAATATATTTATTTCTATATATAATTCGTATAGTTGTAAGTACATATCATTTTCTAACTAGAAATAAAATTACATTTAAAGATAACAAACATTTTTAAAACAAGTGTACAGAATACTATAATGTATAAAAGAAAACTTAGATAAATAATAGATAAGAACGATTTTCCTAATTAGCAAAAACTTATTTGACTTATCAACATTGGTCATTAGAAATTAACGCAAATCTTTATTATTGCAGACAAAAAAATCGCCCATCAGTAAAGTAAACACTTTTTAGTTTTACAAATAAACACACTGCAGTTAATGCCATTCAAAAACATATAATAATAAATGTGTTAACTGTATGTACTGACACAAAAGCCATAGATTTATAAAATCGCTAGAAGCTAGTGCCTCTCAAACCGCCGTCAAACTAAAAACGAATAACGACTTTCACAGGATTTAAGAGTTGAGGCAATTTAGAAAGAGCAGAAAAACGAGTAATAATGTTAAGAGGGGCTCCACAGCACGAATTACACTGGTAAAATCAATTGTGATTTTAAATCATCATTTTTAGCCTTATAACGCAAAATTTTCATAAAAACTAAAGCTTACTTTAAAGACTGTTCTTAGCTTTTGGGGCTAACACTGTTTTTATAGAAATAGTGGTTAAAATAAGACCACAATAAATTATTAAATATTGAAAATTTCAAATTTCTTTTTACTTTACGTTATTCAAAATTGTACCATCCCCTGCGAAATTTAGCGGTTTGTAACATATTTCAAGCTAAAATGCTAATTTTGCTTATTAACGCTACAAATCAAGATAAACTAGTTAAATTCATTGCAGAGCGAACCTAGCGGTATATTTGTAGAAGTAAAGCTGCAAAAAAGTTCAACTACTTCTCGAAGGGAGCGCTGTAAATTGGATGTACGTATCTATATTTTATTTGATGATTTTTACTGCATCAACTTCCGGTCTTTAGTGATAAACAATGTATTATTGAGATAGTATTACTATGTATTATGTTTCATTTGTTTGTAGAAGTGTAGATATATGAGAAATAATTCGAATTTAAATTTACGGCCTACAAACTAGTAATGACATTAAAATTAAACTTCAGTATTGCCAAAATGCTTTTAAGAAAATATAAACAAGTTTTGTAAAACATTGCAGCCTCTTCAAAAAACCGATCGCAATCACAATCGTGGATCATAAAAAATTGTCAAAATCATCGATTGCCTATAAACGTTTAGTACTGCCAATATCGTAGAACTATCTTTTTAAAAGCTAGTGAGCATTAAAAATTCTTGTGAGCGTGTACTGTATTCTTGCATAATTTATAATCAAAGTCATGTGACATATCGTATTTTACTACTATGGATAAGATAAACAGGTGGAGTAGTAACATTCCGGTGTAATCAAAAACAATTTTTATTTGTTATGTAAGTTGATCCTCAAAACATTTGTGAGCGTGTACTGTATTCTTGCATAATTTATAAACGATTTTCTGATAGAAGTAAGATTTAGGGAATAGAAACAAATTTTTTATTTGTGTTTTTAAACGTAGTGCGGTATAATTATGTAATGACGTTGACTCTACATTTCTTCAGTCAACGGTAATGAAAGTTTATGATACCAATAGTATGTATAGGCGTTATACATTTCCAAATTTAAACATTTTGGCAGGGTGGCAAAATTCTTGAAAAAATTATATACAAAGAAATTTTGTAGAACATTTTACAAGAAAATTTAAAATTTGTAAGACTCAACAGCCAATTATGGTGTCGAGCGATCAAACCAAAATAATTTGCAATTTTTTTTTTAAATTTTAATCCCTTAGTATAGGTAAATATAACGGTCGTTATCGATGGAGCGTGATCGAAACGGTGCTATAAGACAAAGTATGATACTTCTGGTGTGGCATGTATTGGTGGTGCCAACACTGGTAAATTATTTGTCACCCTGTGTGGGAAAGAGCAAAACTAAGAAATACATATTACCGTGGGCGAACACACATATTACAAAAACTGATCAAGAACATCTTGGGCAATGGAATCTGACATTATATTAGAGGGTTTTAAGCGTAGTGTGGAAATGTACGGCTTAAAGTACACTCAACCCGTTGAAGACGGGGATAGTAGAGTTTACAAAAACTTGTGTGGAAATAAACCATGCGGGAATGACATTTTAATTAAAAAAGTTGAATGCAAGAATCATCTTTCCAATTCTACAATTGTAAAAACGATTTCTGCTCCGGGCACACAGCCTTAAGAATGTTTCCTGTAATAAAAATCCCTTGATAAAAAGCATTTAGCTTACTAACTGATAAAACTATCGCAAAAATGATAGTCGTGCGATAACGAACATTCTCAAGAGAATAATCGCAATTATTCCCACCACTAAACTTTTATAATTTTTGCGCCACCTGGCTTTCAATAGTGTAACTTTGTTGTTTGTAAAAAATTGCAGCTTTTACACATTTTTATAATACTTTTTGTTGCGCTACCTGGCTCACAGTTGTATAACTTTTTAATTTTAATAACTTCACCGTTAAAGTAACACCTACTAGAGATTACACTCTAAGTGTAAATATGGCCGACGAGACCCCGCTCTTAATAATGTTTCTAATTTTTCACATAGACAACGGTTGAGACTTTCCGTTGTTACTCTTGGTTTCGCACAAATAAACTAAATGTGATAATGAACTATTTCATTCATTCATATTTATTTTTAGCAACTAAATTGATATTGGTAATAAATCTATATTTGATTTTCATTTAAAACGCGACAGAATCCCTTTGCAACTGTCTTATTAATCAAATATCTTTGAACAAGCCCAAAGAGTTACAAGTGATGATCTTAAGAAATTTAACAAGCTAGTACTTCCAAAACGTGTCGTCGATATCTTCACACTCATTGTCATATACAAAAACAACTGTTTGTCGAAAGGTTTTGAATTTGCTCCAAAACAACTTCCAGTTGAAATAATTCAGTTGTAGAAGCTTCTATACAAGCAATTCCTTATCTTTAAAAAAATCCATTTTAAAACTACGAAAATTTTTTGTAATTCAAAAATTTCTCAAAACAATATTTCTAAATAAATCCGGTCAAATTATGATAACAAAATCTTCAATCTTTTCTCAGACGATTCGTATAAAGTAATTTCAAAAAATTCTTTTTTTATTAAAAGAACACTTCCTAAAAATCGTTAATTAATAAAGCTGATAAAAAAAATTTAATACCAAAAGATTCTAAAATTTCTCGATTTTATAAATTACCAAAAATATACATATATTTCCAGTAATAGTATTGTTCATTTATTTATACTATTAGATAGCTTTGCTATCGAATCTCACTCATGTTTCTAATATTTCTCTTTGACTTATTGTCAGCGTTATAAATTCACTTACTTATAAAATCACTTCTTGCAAGTTTATTAAAACGTTTGGCATGAAAGACTGCGTCATCTATATTCATCTTTAACTTCTGGTTAGCTTTGATGTCAAATTTTTATTTATAAACGTTCCTATATTTAAGCCAATTACAATTTCAATTTTTTTTACGCGAACAATATTTCAAGCTACATAGTACTTATCATCAACAAATGTTTTACGACTACATATTACACTTTTCGAGAAAACTTTTACTCACAAACATCAGTTTATCAAAAATATAAATAGAGTGTCTCACCATTCTCAGAAATTAACAGTAGTGTATACCTTAGTAACAAAGCTGTTTCTCTAAGTCAACCCCGAAATTTTCAAATTGGGTAAAAGATGTTATTCTTTTTTAGTCCGACAGCGTTAATTCATTTTTTGCTCTTGTAGTTAAACATACATTGGAAAAGCGTAGGAATTTGTATTAAAAAATATCAAAGATGTACCCGGCTTAAACAGTCTCCTAAGTCAGCAGTAGCGGAGCACATAACAAAAACGGGTCAATAAATATTGTTTGAAAACAGTAAAATTTTAGTTAATGTTAATAATATCAGGAAAAAATTAGGGAACCAATTCAAACAATTAAAAATCTTATTAAAATTAATTGAGATTCTAGTTTTCCTTTACCGGATATTTGGAAATCAGCTTTATCGATCGGAGGCCACTCTATAAAAACAATACTTCAAAGTGCAATCAATGAGTTTACTCTAAGCTCCGACAATGTCCATTGCGACGTGGGACGGGAGCTCAGCTTGTGAAAAATTCACAACATGCAAATTATCAGTAATGGAAAATTATAATTGTTAAGAATTGTTTCTAATACAATGCAAAACCAATATAGTATCAAAAATAAACTTGACAATAGACCAGTGGTTTCTAAACAATTTTGGCCCACGGACTCTTTTTCATAGTCAAAACTTGCCCACGACCCTTGAGTGAAAAAAATACATAAATGCACAATAGAAAAATTACAAATTTAACTTTTATATGCTGAATGGTAAATAGTAAAAATAAAATTCAATAACTTGGATGAACCTGATAAAATATTATGAGTGTATTTATGTCTGACTCAATGTTTGTAAGTAGCAACCGCAAAACCCCACAAGTCATTTCTCATAACGGCACTGAACCTACGTTTTACTAAATAGAAAGAAAGAAAAACAAACAACCCAACGCCGGATATATAAGTGGGATCTGTTTTTGTAACCAGAAGTTGTCGTATTCTTGTTAAAACATTCGTTTCAGCTTCTCATTTGTGGATAATTCAATTCAATTTGTTCCTTATTAATATGTAACCATTTGTATTTGTAAGTTTGACTACTAGCAAAAAGTTCAACTCCCAGACGGAAATATCCAAGTGAAGAATGTCTTCAATTCTTTTTTTAGGGTTCGACTAAATCGTGTTGACAATAAACAAACAAATCTTCATCTCTATTTTGCAATTTTAAAAGATTTGGAAACTGAGAACATTCTCTTTTTCCCAACTTATGTTTCTACAGCAAAAGTTTTGCAACAAACGCAGATATTACATTATCATTGATTGAATTTAATGTGTCACCTTGTAATTTTGAAATTAGACTCATTAAATCTGGCTAATAAATATAACTTAAGCAATGACATTTTTTTATGATTAAATTGTGCCGCAAATTATTGTGTTTGCTTTCCAGGAATTCCAACACCGAATCAACGAACGAATAGAAACGATCCAAACATGCACTTTTAGATAACTAACGTACCTCTGGGTTAAGTATTAAACGATTAGTCATCATTATTTTCCAAACAAAGTTGAGCAAATAATATCTCATTTAAAACATTCCTTTTGATTTTGTTAACTGCTCTAATGACATAATGAAAGGATTCATGCAAACATTCACTAAGGTTTTTTGCGGCCAAATGATGTGAATGATGACACAATCTATCAGTAATAAATTCGGTATAGCTTATTTAAGTATGCCAAAAAGCATTGGTGTTTTGAAATGGAATGCTGCAATGTAACGATTTCTTGAATTAATTATTTGAAATTTCATGTAAATGTTATATATTGTGTAGGTAGTCATTGTGTACCAATTAATTTTTCAAGAAAAATAAATAATTTAAAAATTAATTAATTGCGAAAGTAAACAAAATAAACAAAAGTATAGAATAGTAAGCTATAACTTTTAGGGTGCATTATATTAAATTATAAAACCCAATATGTCTAACTTCTTTTACAGAATCATTAATAATATATTCATTAGAAACACATCTCTACTACTATACGAATAACTGTGATATATATATTTTTTAATCAACTTAAACAAAAGTATAACTTTTCTTAAATAAATTTAAATTAAAAAAAAATATCAATTTTATTCAAATATACTTACGCAAAAAAGTACGCTATCTGCGTAACAATACAAAAAAATTATGCTACTTTTTGTCCAAGACTACAAACATTTGTTGCATGCACTTCACATCACGCATAACACAGAATTAAATTATTGATTAGATGCACGACTTTTTTATAGTTCATATTATGGACTAGTTTGTGCAGGTATGAGCTCTATTGCGTTCCTGTATACACCTATATAGATAGGCCTGACTCACAGCGATGACTGTTATTACTTGTATTTTATACAATTGTCTATATTTATATTTTACTTAAAACGTAAAAATCGCTAATAATTTATTCATTGTTATTTTACCTTCCATTTAATTATAAATGTGCAACATTTTTTTAATCAAATATTAAACTTTGCGCGGAAAACCCTGACGTTGTTTAGGGACATCCAAATCAATTTTAATTTTTCACGAACTCCTTGAATAATCTCGAAGACCCCTGGAAGTCCGTAGAGACCACTCTGGGAACCACTGCTATAGACGAACCACTACTAAACTGCTTTCAATTCAATATATATCAAGTAAATAAAAGTAGAACAAAGGTTATGCTGTTGACGGTATAATTTATATTGGAAAACACGATAAAAAAACTCAACGAAAACTAGAAAAAAACTATTCTAAATAAAATTATAACTACTATAAAAAATGCAACCTTAAATTTAACGTTCCAAAATGTATTAACTATAAGGATAAATGGTGTAAGCATAATTTGTCAAAATAAGATATAAATTTTTATAAAACCATCAAAAACGTATTGTTTGCTTTCATAAAAAATTAATTACAATAAGTTATGTAGTAAACGAAAACAGTACTAAAGAAAAACCTGACATTAAAATCTGACAAGACAGGACTAATTTTTGAGTTTTACAATCTTTATCGGGTAATCATACTAGGAGGAAAAGTAAAAACTAGCGCTCAAATGCTGAAAAAAACATGCAATTATCTGGTAAATAAGTAATTCCAATACGCGTTAAACAGCAATCCTTTATGCAGATGTTGTTGCAATTTTTGTTTGCAAGGTAGAAAGACTTTTGAGTTTTAAATCGCGTTCCAATTCCACGGCCTCAATTCGCTAGTCATCCGGAACATACATTTCCGTATTGGGGCTAAATCGATACTATGTATAGTCTGGACTTCTCTTCTAATTTTATAGTGTGTCTAGTGTCTAGGAAGTGTGCAACAGGGGATCTTGTATTACGTTTTTTTGGTGGCCGTTTTATGTTTTTTTATTTGGTTAGCGATGCTGCGTTCTGTTTGTCCTACATAAGCCAGTCCCCACAAACAAGAAATGGGACAAAACCTCGAGTACTGCTGTTTTCCTTCGATTTTGAAAGCTATCTTATTTGTTGCATTGAAGATCACTTAAATGTTTAACTTCTAAGTATACTGGCTATTTTGTCCGTGCAGCTCTTTATGTAAGGGAAGAAAGACGGGGGTCTTCTTTCTTTAATTTTTCTTTATTATGTTGTTTGTTGATCGCTCTATCTATGTCTGCTTTTTTGTATCCGTTTTTCTTCAAGACTGTTAGATGACTTAGCTTAGCCTTTAATGCGTTGGATTTGCGAATGGTCTTAGTCCTGTACACCAAAGTTTTAACACTGAAAACTTTTAAGCTAAATAGTGGTAAAATTCGGCATTAAAGTATCTGATGGTGTGTGTCGGTTTTCCGTATACTTTTATCTATCTTTCGAGTGACCAGTATGTGCAAGAACGGAATATTTTTGTTTGTTTGGTCTCCATGGAGAATTTGATGTTAGGTTTTAACCGTTTGATGTGGCCAGAATACTGCTGAGTGTTTCTGCTCCGTGAAACAAAAAAGTTTTGTTTTGAGGGTAGCGATTTCTAATGGTTCCATAAATATATTGGCGATGATTGAAGAAAGTAACGATCCCATAACTGTTCCTTCGTCAATAAAACGCAAAAAAAACAAATTTGTCAAAAATTCTACTAAAAGACCAAAAAACAGTATCTACAATTATTTACAAAATTGTGTTAGCTATCATGAAAAAAAGATGATGCGCTCTTACTGTAGTTACATAAATACTTAATTATGAAAGATGGTGAACACTACTTAATATGTTTTTTGAGACGACGTTTTGTGGACCAATGTGTCCACTTACTCAGACCACTGCATTCAATAGAAACACAACATAATTATACAAACGTAATTGCCACAGGTAATTAGAGCTAGCATATAACTAATAATAAAATTAGAAAGCATTTTTTGATATTTTAGAGTAACTAAAAAACTAGTCTGATGTAAAAAACAAAACATGTTTACAAAAAACTAAAAACAAGTAGCGATGATTTGCCAAAACACAGTCAACAGATAAAACCGTAAATAAATAACAGAAAAAAATTTATAAAACTCAAAACAAACAATAGTTACAAGCAAGCTCAACACAACACAACAAAGATAAAAAATTAGCTAATTTAAAAATTTAACACTAAAAAGATAACGATACCGAAACAAAGTGAAAAATTGAGATTTTTGTGATAAGATTATTATACAGGGTGTCACACGAGGTACTGTACATACTGAAATGGTATGTTCCTTAGGTCAATTTAAGTAGAAAACGTCCTATAAGCATAGGTCCAATTCGCTATAGTTACACAGATACAAGCGTTCAAAGTTTATAACTGATCACACATTTTTTGAAAATTAATTATTCTTAGTTAACTGGGAAACAAAAGCCGAACAATATGTCATTTATTGCTTCCTTTTCTACTAATGTCACAGTCGATTTTATTAAATGAAGTGTAATTTAAATGCAAAATGCTTTCTCATTTTTCTAACGAAGAGTATGCTGATACCATTTACATTTATGGATTTTGTGATGGAAATGCGAGATCTGCCGTTAGGGAATATGAACGAAGATTTTCCAACAGGAGGGTGCTAAATCACCAAACCTTTTCTTCTGTGTTTCAACATGTACGGACTCATGGTTCATTTCCATCCGTTTCAACAAGATCTGACCGTCCTGTGCAGTTAAATGTGAATGAACAGGAAAACATTCCACACATGGTTGATCGGAGTCCAGGGTTGAGTACTATAAAAATTTCTTCTCGAACGGGATTCCTCCGTATGTCAGTATGGCGAACATTACATGATAGGTTTTTGTATCCCTATCACATACAACAGGTTCAGCATCTGGCAGCTGGAGATTTTGCTGCCCGGTTGAATTTCTGCCATCGGCTACAGGTAAATACACAATTAGTTCCATTCATTTTATTTAGCGACGAGGCGCAATTTACTAGAGATGGAGTGAACAATACACGTAATTCTCATTTGTGGTCATATCAAAATCCACATGGCACAACAGAAACTAACTTTCAGCGCAGATTTTCTGTTAACGTATGGTGTGGCATGATTGACGATTAACTTATTGGACCTTTTTTCTTTGAGGAACGTCTGACAGGAGAAGCATATGCTAACTTTTTGCGGAATGAATTCTTACCGCTTTTGGAAGAAGTACCTTTACTAACAAGACAAAAAATGTTTCTGCAACATGATGGAGCTCCTCCACATTTTAGTCAGCATGTGACCGAATATCTAAATGTTGCTTACCCCAATAGGTGGATTGGGCGTGGAGGCCCGTATGCTTGACCACCGAGATCGTCCGATCTCACACCTTTGGACTTCTATCTGTGGGGCCATGTGAATACAGCGTATCCTGGATGTGTGTCAACAAACACGGAACAACCAGCAGGTGCTTCGAGCGGCTACTCGGTCCATTTTAGATCGCAGCCGTCGTTGTATTAATGCCGAAGGAGGTCATTTTGAGCATTTGATGTGATTTTTTTGTTTGTTTTTTTTTGTTTCGTAGTTCGATTTTCTGTTTTCAATAATAATAATTTTCAAAAAATGTGTGAGCATTAATAAACTTTTAACGCTTGTATCTGTGTAACTATGGCGAATTGGACCTATGTTTATAGGACGTTTTCTACTTAAACTGACCTAAGGAACATACCATTTCAGTATATACAGTACCTCGTGGGACACCCTGTATACAGTACTAAGGTTATTAGTACCTGTATTAAAATTCACATAGTTGTCATGTCTAATGATAAAAATCTTCTTAGAAATCAATTTTTTATTGTGATTAGATTCCACACATAAGATCATTGGGTTACTAAAATCGAAATTATGGTTGTTATTAATATGATGCAAAGCGTAAACTGATTCGGTTTTTTGTTTTTGCAATCATATTGTTGATTTTTAATCTAATTAATAGTTTTTTGTTTAGTTTGCCTTATATGACATTTATTGCATCCCATGCACTCTGTTCTATATATAACAATGTGTTTGTTGTATAATTTTGTTTTATCTTTTGTTTTGGAGTAGATAATGTAAATAATGTTATTATAGGTTGCTATTTTTAAGATGGTGTTTTTAAAATCGAAATAAGTTTTTTAGTTAACCCAAAAACGTTTATTATTTTAGTGTACTCAATATTAGAAGCAGAGTTAGTTTGGGTCGATGTTCGTATAGAATAATTATTAGGATAATTGTTATTTTTTAGGTTGTCTTTTTAAGATGTTCAACTAATGATTTTGTTTTACATAGATTTGATTCTATTAATTTTTTAATAGTGTCCATGCTTTGAAGTTTTTTTAGTTACTCTATTTGTTGTTTATAATTTTATTATTGGTTATATGCTAGCTCTAGATACCTGTTGCAATTACGTTTGTATGCAGTGTCCTGAGGAAATGAACACATTGGTCTACGAAACGTCGCCTCAAAAAACACATTAAGTAGTGTTTTTTATTGCCTTCTTCTACTAGAAGAATTTACCATCTTTCCTAAACTTAGCAGGAAGTTTCGTCAATCAATACTCAAATTTTAGCACCATGCAGGTAAAATTACAAGTAAAACAAAAAAATGTAAAGTCTAAGTACACAAAGTATAAAACGTCAACAAGTGCAACCAAAAGGATGATGCTAAAAACGCAATTCGATTACAGTTATGATAACAAAACTACTGAAAAAATATCAATGAAGTGGTATATCCAAAAACATATTGTAACGATTATTAAAACTAATTTTATATATATATATAGAGTCCGCGGATAACTTCTATTTATCTAAATACTGACACTTCTTTACATTAAAGTCACGTACAAGGTTATACTCCGTTTTATTTATCTCGACACGCGTTAATCACTTATTTATTTAAACTTGAATAATCTTCTTAACACTGCCGACTTCAAATTACTGAAATAACTGCCCTATGATTTGTTTGTATTCATACATTTTGGCTATTCTTCGAGAATTTCCTATATCTTTCGGTGAACGTTCTGGAAATGGATACAAACTTCGTAAAGGCTTTCGAACTTAAAAATAATTTCTCGAACGTTTCAATATTTTAGGGGGCAAGTACAAAGCTTCACTCATCTAAGTTATCAGAAAATACTGGAAAGTAATTAAATAATTAAATAAATTTCCTTAAAAAAATATTTGTAAAAAACATCTCATTTAACTCTATACTGCAATTTTTGCAAAAGTTAGTAGTTAATTAATGCTCAATAAAATTTGTAGCTGCAGTAATTTAAAATAGTCTAAATTAATTAAAACGCATTGCACCTATTCTGAATTTATTTTTCTCATATTCCGCCGCAAAACTATTTTTAAATATGCATAGAGTTATGGAAACTAGTAACAATATTTTATAAACAAAACAAAATTATTTACGTATTTAATTATATGTTTTACGTGAAAACGTAGACAATGTGATTAAGTATTAACAGTAATTGAGAAATTTAAACCAAGGTAAAAAAGTTAAATTTAATTGAGTCCCGTATTTAAAATCGACACTAGAATAAACCATAGCAATCTGATAATTTTTCTTTTTAATTAAAGTTCATTTAAATAAGTTTAACGTTTCGTGAATATTTTAATACAAATTTAAATTACACAATATTTATTAAATCATTTAAATTGCAGTTTTAATAAATAAAACAAACGTTTAATTATACAAAAAAAACCTTTTTTGTACTATTAATTTTTATTTAATTATTTTCTTATTCATTAAAGCAACTATTGTTAGTATAAACAAAAGTCGTTTGTACAGTCCTACAATCTTAGCTTTTCTTGCCAAGCACTCTCGATTTTTCTATTTAAATTCGGCTTAAAATAATAATATTGCTGATTCGTGACATTTATACTCAATGAGAAAGGCCTTCTGCATTTGGAATAAATCATAAACCTACTTATTTTTATTGTGAGTATAGTAATAAAATAATTGAATTAAAAAACAGTGAAATAAATCTAGTTTTTATTGTTTGGATAAAAATTACTTTTTTTTTAAATTAATTTAACTTCAATTACACCAACTATAATTACATAAACAAAATTAAAAAAAAAAGCAAACGCGACAGTAATTTTTGTAAAATTTATGTAAGAAAATAAATACCGAAAATTTATAACACAAATGTTCAGTACCAAAAAGTAAAGAAATACGACATCTTGTTAGTACCAATTGAGTTAGCTTATCAACAATTCTTGTGCAATTGTACGCTGTTCTACTGTGAAAGATAGAGTTTGGTAACTGTTCTATTTTATTGATTTCTATTAGATTAAATTGCTTATGTTTTTTTTAAATTTAAACAAGTATTTTATTTAAAGATGGCGTTTTTTCGCGACTCCTTTTTTCCAGCGGTGTGCTTAAAGCAGCAATTTTTGTTTTTATAAAAAATAATGTTTGTTACTAACACGTTGCTAAACGAATAATTAATATGTTAAAAAGTTTTGTTAAATTTTTAGATTTCTTTCTCAACAAAGCTTAAATTTGTTTACATTCGAAAATAACTTTTTACTATAAAACAAAAATTTAGTTTTTTGCCGTTGTTTGTAAATTAAGAAGTTTTTTCTATAGTAAAAAAAAAAAACAACTTGGACTAATATATTAAAAACGATAAGAAATTATTCAAATATTTACAAATTTCAATATTTTTAAACAGTATAAGTACTGTTCAGAAAACTGAAATTGTATTATTTAAATATTTTACTGAAAAATAATTATGAACTAAGAAGTAAACTATTAAACAAAATAATATAATAATTAAAACCAATGATTAATAAAATCATAAAAAACAATAACTAATTAAAAAAACATTTCTTACTATGAGAAAGTATTGAGCTTTTATACAAAATTCAAGAATGTGTGCAATACAAAGCAAGAAACATTAACATAGAACTCATAAACGAATTTGTGTTAATTATCAAAAGCAAGAATAAACAACACATTTTTTAACCACAAGAAACAATAAAATAAGAAAACACACAAGAACATCCCAGGACAGGCATCGATTTTATGCTAATTAAACAGTGATATATAAAACCTAACTTTACTCTACAAACATCTTAAAAAAAAGTCATTATCTTCTCGGGCAGAAAGAAAATCGGTGCAGTTGAGATCCGAATATAAGATTTTGTCGTCGCACCCGGTAAAAATCTAAAATACTTTAGGGTCTACATACACAAGTAGGCAAGGCTACAAGTCAAAGTTACGATGAGAAGGAGATTGATATTAACCCTTGTCACCACACGATCATGTATGCGGTCTAGGTGTAAGCAAGAGCAATTAAAATGCGCAAGTACGAAGGTATAGTAAACAGGGTACAAAGAAAAGCTTGCACACGCATAATAGACCCTTTTTTTTAAATTTGAAAACACATATAAAACTAATGAACGATCGAAGAAAAAACAATTTACAAAAAAAATAACGTTTGCAAAGCATTTTTTAATGCAATAATATCAATTTGTCCGACAGATGAATTTAAAACGGAGCCGAGCGCGCGCCAATTACGTGTGACGTCACTAGCCAGAGCTGTCAGTGCACGTTATAGCATGGCAAGTCGACGCGAAAATCCGCATTTTGCCAAAAATGCTCGACGGAAGTATTGTTTTGTGCTGGAATGCAACAACCAATAACACTCCAGAGTCGCAGAAAAACCCGTTTGCTCAAGTTCTTCATTAGTTGATTGTGATTCGCGTGTAAGTGATGACCAAGACGCTGATGGTAGTACGTTGAAGCATTTATTGCTACACGATCGTTCATGCGGTCCTTCGGAGTCAACTGTGCTATTGACAAAAGATTTTGGGGTACAAGTCTCTTTAAAATCTCATTATTGCAGCAAATATGTCCGATGCAACATCTCCAAGGCACCAGAACAAAAAGATGCGTCATGTTCTCTTATACAGTCCATGCCCCGCATCCGATCCATTCCAAGTCTTACTTACTTGTTGGATTTAATGACCGAGACTAGGTCCACCAATATATTGGACAATACTTTACAGAGAATCGATGAATATTTACCTACTGACGACGAGAGTGAGGAAAGTTTGAAACGGCAAAAAGAAAATGAATTGCAGACGTTGAAATTGCGATTAGCGCGTAAAGAAGCAAATCCAAAGAAGTATATAGGGGTTCCAGAACATGAACTCGTTGTTTTACATGAGATCGTCCAAGGCGCAACTGGAAAACGTGTATCTAACTTTAGAAAAGATTAAGACTAACCAAACGTTCACAAGTTTGAGGGATGAATATGAAAACTGTAAACTGTACGTTTGCAAACATCGTGTTTCGGCAAACGGTTCCTTTGTTAGCTCAGTATTTGAAACCCTTTATATTTTGGCTTGTTAAAACGATAAAACATGTTTTACCATTAGCCTTTCGCGTTCCATACAAAAATCCCGTTTACTAGGCACTGCAACGGCGGATAGACCGGTACGCATAGTACGCTGAAGCGTAGGGCCCCGAGCAGCAAGGGCCCCGAGAAGCATGGACACCTTGCGCCTCATATAGTAATTTTTGCAACGTTGAGTGTAATTATTTATGATTTCCTTACTATTAATAGGATGTTATTATAGCCTACTCAATTTAAAGAAAATATAAAAAAATTTATATGGGAACTTTATAAAATGTTTCGATTTCGATGTTATCCCTATCTCATTCGTTTTTTGTTATCTTGCAAGTAAGGTAACCTAACCACTGATAATATTGAACAACTGCTTTTCCTACAGGAGTTTTTTATGAAACAAAATATATGTACTATCACAGCAATCTGCTTACTATTAATTTTTTTGTAAATTATATAATACTGTCGAATAGTAGGTTCAGTTTGAGAAAACAATAGTTTGATTATAGTTCAAAGTTCGTAAACATATTCTCGAACAATGTTCAATTTGAGTTCAGTTCCAAGAAACAAGAATTTGCTTACCAGTAGTAAAGATAAATAAGGCTTTGAGTTCGGTCGTTCGGAGAATACACTGAGAATAATAACACTTGCGGTGATTGTGTTTTTGTGTTCTCAATTTAAAGTACGATAAGGGTAAGTAATGTCAAATGTGCTTCTTTTATGGAAATAAATTGCCTTTTTTCAATCGATTACTTTGTTATATAGGTACACTGAGGTACACTCTCTTACTAACAAATTATAACATTATAACATAAGAAAATGACATTTAAAATTCTCTTGTTCTCTATTGAAAAAAAGGTATCTTAATTAACACCATTACGTATTATTGTCACAGAAGGTATCTTCTGTAGAGGGTAACTTTCCGGTGTTGTAGTAGGTACTGCAAATGACCTGCTTGTTATTTAAAGTAAAACTTACAAGTTTATGTTGTTACAGTTACTCTTGTTCTCATATTATAACGCTATGTCTGATAGACAAAGACATTATTTCTCCGGTTCCCAAAAACGAATATTAAAAAAAAAGGAGCAAGAAAAAATGAAGCATACAAAATTAACACAGTTTTTTGTTCCAAATAAAGCCAATCTTCCCGGAGAGAATGAGCAAACCATTATTTCTACAATAATAGAAGATAAAGAAAATGTGGAAAGAACAAAATGCCAACCCAATACTTCACAAGAAACTATTGATAATGAAAACGATACAGATAGTTTTCAGGGACAAAATTACGAATCCACAAGTTCTCATACTGCTAACAGAAGTTTTGCTAAAGAATACATCCGCGATTGCTGATGCTGATTTAGGTAAAAATGCAGAGAGGTATCAAGATATAGCTTTATGGCCAGATTTTGTTGATAATGAAGTAATACGATTGTGTCTAGTCAAAGATTTTTCATATTTTCAAAATTTTGATTACAATACTAGCTATCCTCAATCTGAAACAATACTCGGAAAGCAAAAAAGGGGTTTTTCTAATAAATACTTTACAAAAACTCTAAAAAACGGACAACACATAAAGAGACAGTGGCTATGTTATTCACCAAGCAGTGGACTAGTTTATTGTATTGCGTGTAAATTGTTCTCATTGGTAGATTCCAGGTTTAAAACTGGGCTAAACGACTGGTCTAACATTTTGCGGTTGCGGGATATGCACCAGGAAAGTAAAGGTCACAAGCAGTCGATTTTAACATGGTTTGCAAGGAAAGAAAATAAAAACACCATCGACAAACAATTAGAAGAACAAACTAAAAAAGAAGTTACACACTTTTACCAAGTCTTACAAAGAGATGTAGCAGTTTTAAAATTTTTGTGTCAAAGAGGTTTAGCATTAAGAGGACATGAAGAAAAATGGGGCTCCGCAAGCAATGGAAATTTTATGGGAATTATTGAGCTTATTTCAGAATTTGACCCATTTCTGCAAGAACATCTCAAAAAATGCCAGTCTACATTAGAGAGATCAGTTTCCTATTTGTCTAAAGCTACGTACGAAGAACTAGTTTCAATAATGGGAAAGCAAGTGTTAAGGGCTATAGTCGATCAAATAAATAAAGATGACGTTCAATACTATTCGATCATTGTAGATTCCACACCAGACTTAGCACACATTGACCAACTAGCCATTGTTGTAAGATATTGTTATCAGAGACTGCCTTACGAACGGTTTTTGACGTTTATTCCAATTGAGAGTCACACATCGGAATATTTGTTTGAACAAATATGTTCATTTTTGAACGAAACTGGTCTTCCTTTGCAAAACATTCGAGGACAGTCATACGACAACGCAGCTAATATGAGTGGTCGATATAATGGAGTTCAAGCGCGTTTTAAGACATTTAACAGGTTTGCAGATTTTATACCTTGTTTGGCACATTCATTAAACCTTGTGGGAACAGAGGCTGTAAAGTTAATTCCAGAAATCGTCGATTATTTTGGGATCCTCCAGTCGTTGTATGTTTTTTTTTCTGCTTCACCCCATAGATGGAATATAATATTAACTATTGCCAAACTTCAATACACCTTAAAATCTTTAAGTGTTACTAGATGGTGTGCTCATTATGAAGCTGTTAGAGCACTTAAAATTGGTTACGATGATATTTTAAAGACTTTAAAATATTTATGCATGGATGAAACAGAAAAGTCTGATTGTAGAAACGAGGCCAAAAATATATACAAAAAGCTCATTAAATTAGAATATGCTATGTTAACAGTAATTTGGGAAAATTTTTTAGAGCGCTTTAATAAGATTTCTACGAAACTACAAACGCTTAGTTTGGATATACAAGAAGGATTCCATTTACTGGATTCTTTAAAACTGTTTATACAAGATATCAGAAAAAAAAACTGAATTAGAAACTGATCAATTGGAAGAAAATGGTAAGGAACTAAGCGAAGATGTTGAAAAAGAATATGACGAATTCAATAAACGAAAAAAAAGAATATTGTTCGCAAATAAGGAAATGGAGGCTCCATTATTTACTGGGAAAGATAAATTTAGGGTTGAAATACTCAATAAACTTTTAGATTTTTTGATAGGCGACTTAAATCGTCGAAGTGCTATCTACCGAGATATAACTGTTAAATTTAAATGTCTATTTGATATAGGGAATATGAATGTTTCGGTAGATAATATTGACAAGAACAGTTTTAAGACAATTATCGAATATTATAGCAAGGATCTTCAAGAAGATATCATTAGTAAAGCGACGCAGTTCAAACAATATCTAACAATCTCGAATCCCAAAAAAAACATGAGTTGTTCAGCAATGTTAAACATTATCTACAGTAAAGAAATGATAGATGTATTTCCCAATTTCTACACAGCCTTAAAAGTTGTTTTTAACTCTACCTGTAACCAGTTGTGAAGCAGAGCGTTCATTTTCGAAATTAACAATAATTAAAAACAAATATAGAACTGTTATGACAGACAAAAGATTACAATTTTTAGGAATACTTTCGATTGAAAGCGACCTTACCAACACTCTAAATTATGATAATGCAATAAGGGAATTTGCAGATATTAAAATAAGAAAAAAAAGTTTGTTTTTGTGACTTTCTTTCTGTTTTATATATACCTATATATATATACGTTTCTGTTTTATGGCGCTGTAATTTAGTTCTTTTTTATTACTTTAACAAATGTGATTTACTTTTGTTTTATTAGATTTTGATTTGTTTTGAAGTTTTTATTTTGTTTTCTTTTATTTCTTCTTAATTTATTTTTCAATAAATGTTAAGATTAAAATAAATATTTTGTTTTCTTACTTGAAGGAAAAATTAATAGTAGATGATAGCTAATAGGCGAGAAAAAATACACCTATACAAAAAAACAGGGGGCCCCAACAGTTATCGAGCTTAGGGCCCCACAAATCGTAGATCCGCCACTGAGGCATTGACGTGGACAGAATACAAAAAGTGCAACACCATTAAATATTTGATTTCGGCCACTCTCGATTGAATGATCAATTATATTTTGGAATGATTCAGTGGACGCACAATTGATATGACGATTGTTGATTAAAGTGATTTTGTGCAGAAACTTCCCCTAAACAGTGCGATTATGGCTGACAGAGGCTTTAAACACATAGAACCGATTCTGATTTAAAAAAATTGTGTTAACAAACAAAAAATTGTTCTAGTCTGCGGTCTTTGATACAAACAAATTGCTATTTTAAGAATACACATCAAGAGGATTATCAGAAGAATTTGCGAATATGAAATCTTTACACCTTATGCGGAAATCCCTTTTTTAATGTTAGATGTAGTTGAAGAAATCGTCGTTATAGCTGCTGAGTTGAATAATTTACAATCCCCAGTGATCACATAGTAATGTTATAAGAGTGTGCAGATAAGACGAATAAAAATCAGTAAAGGATTGTAAACTGTTGACAATAAAATGTCGTGACCATCATTATAATTGACGTTTTATTATGCACTGTTGAAAATCGGGAAAATGTTCTTTTTTCAAAACAACATGCTCCGAATAATTAAATCCATTACAAGCTCTATCCATAGCTTTTGTATGTTAAACTTTTGAAGTCCTAATTAGTTGTTCGACTAATACACCGTTCTCGGTGTTACAATGAAAGATTTCCTGAATTTTGGAAGCCGTTATTCTGCAGTATCTCATTTTGGACCACAAACGACATTCACTTTAAGATTGTGTATTATCATCAACATGAAACTGATCTGTTTTTACAAAACTTAAAATTAGTTGGTGCATATACTCTGAGACCAATATGCGCTGATACTTGTGTCACGCGTTGACTTTCCGCAAGTCGTTCGATAACCTTACTGTAATAGTTATTTACGAACCAAGTTCGGGAAGAAGTTTTTCCTACATGAGCGCATTTAAAGCACGAGCGAACGAAGTGAGGGAGTGCTTTAATAGCGCGAATGCTAGAATTATTTTCCCGCAAGAGGTTTGTACATAATTTTTTGTAACAAGCAAATATTTCCTTTGATAAGCAGAAGCAATCATTTTATATTAATGTCAAATTTTGATATAGTCACCTTGATGAAAAGTGTAGAGTGCTATGAATTGACATTTTATGTTTCAAGTGTTTGTGCTGATCATATTTTGTATACTTTGTATTGCTTTTTTAAGTTTACTTCTTGTTTTTATTAATAAAAAACACTGGGAAAACGGTTTTTAACAATTACAAATTACAATTGCATTATAATATTATTGTTTAAATGTCTGTAAATGCCAGTGTTTTTTGTAATTTTTCGCGCACTCGTGCGGGAATAACAATTTCCTGATTGGCTACACACATATGTAAAACTTAACTTCCCAGGCGGCGAGTACAAAAAAGTTTTTAGTATCGCCAAATGCATATTCTGTAAAAGGACTCTTCATGTCCTTTGTTGTGGCGAATTTCACGCTGGATCCAATACTGACTTTTTCCAGTAGTAGTAGTAATAGTTATTTACGAACCAAGTTCGGGAAGAAGTTTTTCCTACATGAGCGCATTTAAAACACGAGCGAACGAAGTGAGGGAGTGCTTTAATAGCGCGAATGCTAGAATGATTTTCCCGCAAGAGGTTTGTACATAATTTTTTGTAACGAGCAAATATTTCCTTTGATAAGCAGAAGCAATCATTTTATATTAATGTCAAATTTTGATATAGTCACCTTGATGAAAAGTGTAGAGTGCTATGAATTGACATTTTATGTCTAAAGTGTTTGTGCTGATTCTATTTTGTATACTTTGTATTGCTTTTTTAAGTTTACTTCTTGTTTTTATTAATAAAAAACACTGGGAAAACGGTTTTTAACAATTACAAATTATAATTGCATTATAATATTATTGTTTAAATGTCTGTAAATGCCAGTGTTTTTTGTAATTTTTCCCGCACTCGTGCGGGAATAACAATTTCCTGATTGGCTACACACGTATGTAAAACTTCACTTCCCAGGCGGCGAGTACAAAAAGGTATTTTTTACAGCTGTATTTATTTGGTCAATATAGAATTAGAATAAAAGATTTTGAATTCATTTGAATATCTCAAAATAAACATAACCTTATGATATAATCATGTTCATACAATTAACGCTAATAACGTACATAGATTAACAAAATATATATTTCATCAACACATTTAATCACATTAGTTGTACTTACTTGTGGAGCTTCACGCCTCTTGTTTTCGCCGCGTTAAAACACTCAGACGATGCGAGGAATCGTACACCATAAGTACCGAGAGTTTCGGCAGATTGTCCGATTGCGCTTTAACGAATCCATTTCGGCTCATTTTCTCACAAACATTGGATAAATGCCGAAAAACCGCAATCCGCATTCACAAACAATGTTATCTACAAGCTCAGTCTGGCTAGTGACGTCACGCGGGCGCTCGTCCAATCACGAACCGTTTCAATCACGTAGTCAAAATTCAAATATTTTAGCCATTTCAATCAATTATTTTGATGCATTAAAGTGATTTCATATTAATGTTTTTGCACATTTGATGTTTATATGATCCAAAAAACATAAATCATTGGAAAAAATGACTTTTTAATTTTTTTTAAAAGACCCTATTTTGGCGTAAAGGACAGTAACCACAGATGTGGCCCAATTACTAGCAAAAACTATGCGCTGGGATTTGGTGACACTAGAGAGGCAGCGCATCAGATATGAAAATAAGCCGTTTCGTCAAGCCAGAAACAAGACAATGACCAAATGACAAACTAGATGGAAGAGCAGCTAAAAAAATGAACCCATAAGCTGTTGAGACCTAGGTTAAAATAAAATATGGCTACTTAAACTAGTATATTACGTTCTTAGTATATATGATTGCTTTGTCACTTATCTAAACGATATACAAAAAAAGATGTATTGTGAGTGTATATACTGCAAGGTTGTGAACGACCCAGAGTAGGTACACGATATTTGTCTGTCCTTAGAAGAAAACTGGTTGGTATGTCTCCCGAAACACTGATAAAATACACATTATTAAGCTGTATACATTAGGATACCAGCAGTATCTCGATAGAGATGATAATCAGACAGAAAGAAGAAGATGTCTTAACGCTGGAGAAGTATGGCAAGAGTCGATACCAAAAGCTCGAAAAAAGTACACAAATGTTATTACCAGTATATCAGCATTGTATTTAACTGCGCGTTGTTGGTAAGTAAGGTAACTTTGCTATTGACCCCTCGTATGTAATATACAATTTTACTCAGACGACTTATACCTTCATCTTTATTATATTATACCTTGTACCTAATAGACTATAGTGCATGTCTTTTCTTGTTTTTTATATATGATACAGTTCATTTACATTCTTTGCCATTAGTTATTTTTATATATATACTACTATTACGTTTCCTTTTCATTTAATCAAATTTGACTAAAATAGTCTAGAGAGAAACTGTAGTTAACACTACGCTGTAATCCAGTAACTCTTTATAGTGTTCTTTATTAAATCTATCTTTAGTGTTGTACAAATTTATTTATTTTTTACTTTGTCTGTTTTTTGTTATTACCATGATTCTTCTTAGTTTCTTGTTTTTTTGCGACTGTTAATTTTGTCCTATTGCTTAACTCCTTTTTCGTAATGAATACATTACTTAGTGCATAGTACACTTCATTGGTTTCCGACCTTCTGTATTGTCACGCCCAAATATTTCAAGCTGTCTGTTTGTTCAATCTCTTGATTATTAAGATGTATTTTTGCTTGAGTATTGTTCCTTCTTAATATCATTATTTTAGTTTTGTTTTAAGGTTGCGTTTTTGTAATGCACTGTTCCATAACTGCAAGTTGTCCTGTAGATCTTCTACGTTGTTAGCATAAATCATCAAGTTGTCTGCAAACGCACACTTTGTTATACAGACTGGTTCCATATATTTGTAGCTCAGTAGTAGTTTCTTGGCTGATTCTTAACGTCTTTGATTACGTCATTGTCTTTTTCTCTCGTTCACTATTACCTTCTACATTATTTAGTGTGTCTGTTATTTTTACGTTTAATAATTGCTCGAAGTATTCTTTTTATTGCCGCATTTCCAATTAACGTTTTCCGTTTCTTCAAGTTGATGTATTGCCATTTATTTTCTTTTTTGTTACCTAACGTTTTCAACATTTTATAAAACAGCTTATGGTTACCCGCACTATTTTTTTCCATCTTTCCGTCGAATTTTTCCCATGCTTTTTGTTTCGCGTTTTCCACCGATTCGTTAACTCGTTTGTTTATGTTCTTTAGATATTCCTCTGCGTTCCACCAATGCATTTTCTTTTTATTTTTGTTATCGTTTGTCTTACTACATATTATTTTAGCTGTGTTCATTATCGTTTCTTTAAGTTTTATCCATAGTTTTTCTATATTGTACTTTTTAATATTTCTTTTCATGATTTTCCTTTTTTTTTCTATTTATTTATTCTAGTTATTTGCTGCTTCATCTTCTTGCAATTTGTATGTTCTTATTTTTATCTTTGTTCGTGAGTTTGTTTTTGTGCTTTTTCTGTTTTTCTTAGTTTCCGTTACTATCTTCGTTTTTGATACAACTTGGTAGTAATTAGTATATATTTCGGCGCCTCTTCTTACTTTTGTGTCTTTTATACCTTTTCTATATTGATTTTTTATTACACAGTCAATGATCGATTTCCCCTTTTTGCTCACTATTTCCCTAGTATATTTATTGATGTCTTTGTGCTTAAAAAAAATTGTTACTGTCAAGTTGTTTATTATGCAATATTGCAATATTCTATTATCTTCAGTCTGGACTGAAGATTAATATTAACAAATCGGAGTATTTGGTAATAGGGAATGACAAAATTGAAGACCTGCAACTGGGAACAATCACACTCAAAGGCGTCGAAAGCTACAAATATCTGGGAATAATCATAAACAAAAAAGGAGATAGCGAAGAAGAAGTCAATTGTAGAATAAATAAAGCAGGATGGTCACACAATCCTTAAACGAGCTACTATGGAACAAGAAAATATCAAATAATACCAAAAAGAGAATGAACTTGACCCTAGTACAAAGTGTGATCACTCACGGCGCAGAAGCTTGGCAGCTGAAAAAGAACAGTTTGTCTCGCTTGTTGGTAACAGAGATGCAGTACTGGAGAAAAAGTTGCGGCCTCGTAAGAACGGATAGAATACAAAATATAGACATCCGAGAACAACTCGAAGTGCAGAGAAATATTATAGAAGAAGTGGAGAAAAAACAACTTATCTGGTACGGGCATGTACAGAGAATGGAAGACGAAAGATGGCCGAAGAAGGCGATGAAGTAGGTACCACCTGAAAAAAGGAAACGCGGAAGGCCGAAGAAGAAATGGATCCAAGGGGTGGAGACAGCGAAGGAGGCCAGAGGACTGGAGGACGAAGAATGGAGCGATAGAGAAGCCTGGAAGATGGAAGCAGGAAAACGGCACTAGCCGTAAAGCAACCTTGCGTTACATATATAATCTATTATTTTTTATTTTTTTCCATGTGGCTCTATTGTCTCTTCTGATTCTTTGTCCTTTTTTCCTTACCTTCCGTTTATATCACCTATTATAATTATTTTTCCATTTATATTTTCTATTGCCTCAGATAATTTATCTCAGAACTGATCTTTTAATTGTACTGTATCATATTCTCCTATCCCATATGCGATTATCAACATGGTTTTGTTGGTATTTTCTAACTGTACTTCTATCTTAAGTATTTTTTCTGTAACAATTTTTTATTTATTGCCTTTTTAATTATGTATTCCACTACCTTTCTTTCTTTCTGGTTTTGTTTGAATCCCGCGTAATTAGTATTTTTGCGTGGTAGAATAATTTCTCTGCCCTCGAATATGTAGTTTTGTTTCGTTAATTTTTTTGTTCAATTGGTACACTTTTTTTGCTAAACTTTTTAAGTTCTAAATTTTTATCTTTCATCTATTCCTTATCTTTACTCTATTTGTTACGTTGTTGTTCAGTCCAGTTTTCTTATCTTTTATATGTAGTTTTTTGTACTTGTTATTTTATTTATTTGTTTTTATCTTTCGTGGGTTTCTTCTATTACTGTTTTCTTGTAATTTGTATTTTGACCTCATGTGTTTATTTCTTAGTTTTCCTGTTATGATTCGTAGGGTGTGCCTGCTTTATTGTAGATTTTTAGTTTATCGTAACTTAAACATGCGGTTTGTCTTGTTTCTCTAGCTGTTTGTAGTAGTGGTATTAATCTTCTTTTTTCTTCTTGCACCTTCTTTGTGAAATTTTTTTCTATTCAAATATTTGATCCTTTATTGATTAAATTAATATTAGTCTTGTTTTTTCTCCGGTAAATTTTCCTAATCTTCTTACTTCGTCAACCTCTACCTTTGTATCTATGGTTATATCTATCTTGTCTAACACTGTATAAACTTTTTCCCTAGTTACTTTCTCACACTTGTTTATATCATTTTTGATACCTTTCATTATGATATTTTTTCCTCGAATATTTCTATTCTGTCGTTTTGCTGTTCTACTTTTTTTCAATTTTTCTTTAACTCGATTTAATTATTGCGTTACTTGTTCAGTTTTTTGTTCGTTTGTCTTGTGTTATTGATTATAAATGCAAAATTTTTTTCAATTCTTTCTATATCTATTTCAATTTTACTCGTGTTTTAGGTTTTTATTTAAACAAATTTTTAGTCGTTTTTATTTTCACTACAGAACTCGTCTGTTGTATATTTACAATGAGTTGTCAAATTATGTATTTTTAAATATGTTTTATTGATTACGTATTTCATTGCAATATTTTATCAAATTATAGTGTTTGTGTAATTAACCTTAAGCTTTAATAACAAAAATGTTTTTTTTTATTTTGAAGTGCTCTTGGTTCTAATTTTTTCCATATATTTATATTATTGCTATAGTATTATTATTTCAAATTTGTTTGTTTGAATCACTTATTATTAATGATTCTGTATTTATTTGTCATATAAACCAATAATAATTGCAATTCCAAAAAATATGTTATTGTTTATATATACTTTTTCATATTTTTGAATTTGTTACTTAGGTTTAAATTATTTTATTAATTCATTAGGTGATTTTTTTTATGGTTTTTAGTATTTTATATATCTTTGTTGTTGTACTTTTTTGTTTGATATATTGCACTACGTTTTGCTGTATCTTTGCATAGTATTTTTAAATTTTAAAGTTGTTTTTCTCTTCCTTAAGTTTTTCATATTTCGTTTTCAGTTCATTATCTTTAATACACTTTTGTGTAATTCTATTATATACGCAGTTCTTACTTTTGTATGCGCTTTCATTTATTTTTGTGTTTCACTACTTTCTTTAGAATTGTTTTGCACCTTGTATAAGTTGTCTCGGTTGATACTTTCAGCCCGATTTTCATTTCCTCCAAATCTTGTATTGGTTAAATTTTGGCAAAACTTCAAAAAACTGTATATTTCTATTAGTTTGTGTAATAAAAACAAATGTTCTTATATCATTTTTGCTTTTTGCTGTTTACTTAAATTTTTTTGTACTTTTCGTACTATTATTAATCATCAATTTTTTGTACTAGTACAATTTTAATTAAAAATTTAATTTTGTTTTAAAATAAATTACAGTAAATTTGCAGTTGATAAATCCACATATTAATTTACTATTCTGGAATCATAAAACATGTTTAAAAGTTTGCAGTGATCTAGTTATTAAAAATCTAAAATATTCTTATAGAACTTTCGTTATTTAAAGTTTTGTTCATATTTATGTAAAAATTATCTTTAATATCTTCTTCTATATTCAATTATGATATTTTTACATGTGACAACTGTAATAAACTAAAAATTTACATTTATATTTATACCACCAATCTCAAGTTTATTATTACATCAGCGAGTTTTAAGGGTATAAACCAAGTTTAGCATTCGTATGCCTTTTGCATATATTAACTAAAGGAATAAAATTAGAAATTTTGTGAAATCTACTAATTTGATAGTTCAAACTCAGAAATAATTTAATGAGTAGTAGTAAAACAGTACAGTAAGTTTAATTGAATTGTAAACAGAAGACTGACTCATTCTGATAATGTTTAAGAAGTTTAACTAATGATTATGTGATTTAGTAAAAAATGTGCTAATTGCATATGTGAACTAATAATAAAGTAAAAGTTTTAGCGTTAAAAATACTAATAGTAAAAATACAAAATATAAAGTTGTTCTAACTAATTATATCAATAAAATGATTATAAACAGTATTTTTTTAATTAGTCAAATTTGGATATCAAACTAATGAGCAAAAACACTTTTTTCTGTTTTTTTTTTGGTTGGTTTACTAAAAAACTATTTGAATAGTGATCAGTTTAAATTTTGTAACTGAGGTAGTGTGCAAATCTATCAACTACAGTTGCTTATTCGACAACAAAACAATTTTTAACGTATATATAAAAAACATGTTAGGTCATAAATCTTAAATATAGCGTAAGTCAGTCTAGCAGAATAATCAAACATAATAATACATTTGCAAAATTTTTCAAGTGAATATAATTACGCAAAAGTGTTAAATTTGACTTTAAGGAAAATCACAAAATACGTTAAATAAATTTAAAAAATGTAAAAAGATAAAACCGTTTAAATTTCTGTCAAGTGAGGCATTTAATCTCAATTATGAAAATGTATATTGCGGTAAATTTGTTACTTTTTGCTAAACAACAAAGCAGATACAGAAATAATACATTGAATTATAATTTGTGTCATGGCAGAGGTTTCCAGTAAAATCAAATTTCTCTCAGCTTGTTATAACGGTGGTAGCACTAAATTAAATCTTTGAATCGCTACTAACAGAGTTTAAAATGACTGTAAAATTAACGATTGTATTTCAGAAGTTAAATTTTGAAGCTTGCTTAGAGTATTGCTGAAAAACGTAGAGTAAGCTGAAAAAGCAATTGCTTTATTTTAAAATCAATTATTGCAATTAAACACTGATCTATGTCCAAATAACTCGTATGTAGTTGTAGTAGACGTTTTGTTATAATTATCACGTCTATGTGTTAACTTAATTAGTTTTATTTGTGAAATTGTTTAAAACGACTGCTTGTAACGCAAAAAACGCATTTTCGAGGGTTATGCCAAATGTTCCAATCATTGCCCGAAGCACTTTCTTTTTAATTAAACTCCGTCGCTCGTTATTATGTATATTGAAATTGTTTTATGGAGGCACAGCTTAAAAGCATTAAGTCGTTGAAAAGTGTATTATAGAATTTCCGGATAAAGTGTGCAAAGGGCAACGTGAAAACCACAAGCAGCTTTCTTGTCGTTACGGGTACTACAGATAGCTCTAATATTTCAGACCCTAACTTTGAAGTTTACGACTAATGGTCAAATACACTTTGTATCTTGGATTGCTGCAACCATAAACAAGAAGTTGTAATGTTAGTCGTGTACACGGACATTTTCCTGATTACTTTTTTATCAGTTAAATTTCTTCTTTTTTCCCACTGTTTATCTAATTACAAGCGCGGCCATAAATAAAATCTGAGTAGATTTTAAGGAATCGCGACAGGTAAACTTTATTTTTCTATTGTTCACAAATACTTTTATTTTTTTTATAAATAAACACGTATACGTCTTTTACTTTAACGTTGATTTGTAGGTGCGCGTAAAAATGTTCTCTGCGTTAAAATTTTATTTTGGTACATACATAAACATTGCTTAATTGCGGGCTTTAAGTTAGACGCCAGAAAATCTTATGATAAAGGTGTTTAGTTGCAACAAAAATAACAATTGGTTTATGCGAATGTTTAATCTTTAGTTTTAAAGCTCGTCTTTATAGCATCGCTATGTTGATAAGTACATTAATTTGAAACAGTATAAAATAAACTAAATTTAAAGTTAATAAATTGTGGAACAAGCATTACAGAATCTATTCACATCAATCCCGCCTGAAAAGAAACGCTTTCCATCCAGCGAAACTGTGACAAGCGTACAAACGCGAAAAGATAAGAATGAATTAAAAAGTCTCAATAGTTTTAGATTTATATGGTACAATATAACGTAAATGCACCGATTACTATGTTTTATCTCTATTTTAATTAAGTTAAAACAATAAAACAAATAAATAATTTAAAAAGTAACGAACAGAAAAGAAGAGCCTACTTTCCTCTAACAATAATGATAAATTAACTATATTCATGAACTATTTACAATATCATTAGCTTATTTAACTATAACTATGCACAACCGAAGCTTTTAAGCTTAATGTCACTGCTTGCATCTTGCTTATAAAACTTTTAATTAATTACAGTATCTCAGTATGCATTCATAAAGCATTTATTTAACTAATTTTATAAGCAAAATATTTTAATAGTTATTATTCGTTAAAATAAAAGTTTAAACCTCTACACAAAATTTTGATTTCATTGAACACTTACTTCTACTATTGGAGTCAAAAGTTCTGACATCTGAATAACATATTGTAACGTTTATTAATACTAATTTATTTGAACTACAAATATGTACACGTTTAAACTAACCGAACTAATTAAATCTAAGGATATTTAATAAAAGCACTTACACTAATTTATATCGTACTATTACTTAAAAGATCAAGTCCGCGGATAACTACACACACTTGTTTAAGACTTATTGTTAAATTACAGTCACGTACGAGGTTATACTTCGTAGATTTATCTCAAACACGCGTTAATCACTTATTTATTTAGAGTTGAATAATCTTCTTAAAACTGCCGTCTTCACATTATTGCAATAACTGACCTCGGATTTATTTGCACCGTATTTATACATTTTGGCGAAACGTTCCCGAATGTTCCACATCCTTCGGTGAACGTTCTGGAAAATGTATAACAACTTCGAGAAGACTCTTGAGAACGTTTTAATATTATTAAAAGCTTTGCAGCGTGTTTATTTTAGACAGATATTTGAAAAGAAGGCACAATTTATAAGCAACAATTAACACAACTACATTTTTTTCTCGTAAAGTATATGCTCAAAATTAATGAAATTTGTACTGCAGATACCTACGTTTTTTACTGTATCCCACAAGATTTTAAAATGACTTATTTCAAATATTGTTTGGATTATTAAGTATAACACTATAATACAATAATTTTGTTATTATAAAAAATATTTTTAAAGCAATTAAACATATCAATCAAAAACTACGGTAGATTATTATTTTTAATTAAATAAACAAGATTTTTGATCTCAATTTATACAACTACGATCCCAGTCGACAACGGCAAAAGCAGGAACTTGACGGACAAAGAAGATAACCGATGGTTTCCTTTGATATTCAAAAAGCATTTAACTCGGCGCTCATTTAGTAAACGTCATCGCCAGTTACTTAACTAATAGAAGCGTAATATATATGAATAGAGTCAATCAAAGTTTGCACTATAGTCGCCTGTGGTGTTCCACAACGGTCTATCTTAGACCTCATAACATTCTCTCCATCCGGCTACCCGCGCTAATTAAACTAACAGCGTACGCGGACGACCTCGCCATAAACCGGGTAATTGTAATAGTCGACAACTAGATGCGTACGAATAAACTTTAAGTGAAAAAAAAACAAAGGTTATGGTGTTCAAAAGGAGGTGGAGCTTCAGACTAATTACGTTTATGCACAGCTCAGTTCCGGTCAGGACGAAAGACAATATAAAATATGTTGCGGTGACTCACTTTTCAATTAATTGACATTTAAAAACTGTGCCTAATAAAGCGAGAACACGAGAAGTAGCCCTGGTCAAACTCATGACACAAGTAAAGGGGCCAACTCAAGCCACGAGAAAAATAATTCTGACCACGGTGTTCAACACTATCATGTACGCTGTTCCAGTGTAGCAGTCTGCATTTAGTAACGACAAGAATAAAATGTTAGCAAAAAAAAATACAGGGGAGACTATCCCTCAAAATTACGGCTGCCTATAAAACGAACTCCCTGGAAACTGCCAGAGTTTTTGGTGGGACTCCGCCAATCGACATTTTAGCTGAGGAACGCAGCAACGCGAGAAGCATGGGCAAAACCGATAAAAAAGAATTAACACTAAGAATAAGACAGACCAGATGGGCAAATTACCCAAAAGCGGCCTGGACGAGAAAGCTCATTTTTGGCGACTACTACTTGATAATGAAGTAAGCTTTTTAAACCAAAATGGGGCAGATCTTTTAAGTTGGTATTCTCCAAGAGAAAGCAAAATCAACATTTGTATCTCCACAAAATTTTGTATCACCTCTGAAAGCTGACGCCAAAAAGTTCCAAGAAAAAATGTAAAAAAGAAAGAAGTATTACTGCCACGTATACATCTAAGAAAGATCAAATCAAAATAGATTCGCAAGCTGTGCAAAGGAAGGTGTCTTCTAAAAGAAAAAAGTATTGCTAGGAAGTTCTTCAAATTCTGACACTTCAATGGTTTTGGCAAAAGATAGTAATCTATCAGAACCAGAAGACTTTAACACGCTTAATTTCTCCTTTAAAAGGCAACCAGAACCAGAGGGTTATATTCTGGTCGAGTTTGGATCAAAAAGAAACCGTGTTTATTGTGTTGCGAAAATGCTAGAAGCAAGAAATGATAAATTTTCTATAAGTTTCTTCACAAAAACGCCCACAAATACTTTTTACATGCCATTCGTAGTAGATTTAATCGATGTCATAGTACGCAATATGAAAACTGTTCTACCTCAAATTAATGAAAGTACTTCTAGACAAAATTCATATTTTACATCTGATGTTGATATGTCTAACATTGATATACGTTAATGTTTTATTAGTGTAATTTTACTTTCTTTCCTCCTGTTATTTTGTTACACTATGGTTATTTTAATCCTTTGTTTAGGAGGGATGGACAAACACTCAAGGTATTTTTTGTAGGCAACGTTTTGTGCGACGATGTGCGCATTTCAATTCCACTGGCTTTATTTCTCGCAGTTTTTAACAAGTTAACATAGTCGGTTAGTACATTTATTACCCTTCCTGAAATTTTTTTTTTCAATTGTGGAATGCATAGAATGGCATTCCATTTGTGTATGCCCTTTCTCTAAATATTTTTGAATAACACAAACATTGTTGTCAATTGAAAATTTTAAGAGGGCATTCGACAAAGTGAAACTGCGATTCTGTGCACCACAACCGTCACTATAAAGGATAATAAGTTTGTTGTTTGAATCCATGATTGGTAAGACTTTGGTAGGTACAAATAATAAAAGCAAAACAGTTTGCTTTTAACTCCCTTTCTCCCTCATGCCATAGAGACAAATTTAATTCTTCAAAAATATATTTAAATACAGTCAAACCAACCGGTTCAGTGTTTCTATCTGTCAACCAAACATTTCTGTAAAAGTCATACAATTCGTTTTTATTTTTTCAGCGTGGTTCTAGATATAGTTTAGCAGACGATTTCCTACAATAATGAGATTCCAGCTTTTGTAAAGTGCCAAAAAAATTTCTAACTGATGCTTTTTTTAACTGCATTGTTTTGTCGAAATTATTCCTTTCAGTTTCTATGTCATCCTTTTTTGTCTTTTCTGATGAACTAAGGTTTTTATTTAGCCAGTCAGCGATAGTATTCATTGACACACTAAGCGTTGTGCAAAACATTGTTTTGCATACCCTTACTGTTTTTCTTTTTTTGTCTAAAAAGTGCATTTTCTTCTTTCTTTGACTCTCCCCTTCAGATTTTTGGTTTCTGGCCCTTTTGATAGTTGAGACAAATATTTTCTTTGTTTCTCATGTGAAGCTCTAGAATTTTTGAAATATCTGTTGTCTTTCTTCTTCCTTTAGGATAAAACATTTAAAAGCGATTTTTTTTTGACGCGCTTTCTTTACACGAACACCTAATTTTTAATTACCATTTATTTTTCTAAACTACAAATTTATCTTTTTTTTCCATGTACGCAAGCCCTTCTTGTTTTTTTTTCTTGTTAGTTTTATATTCCCAGTCTTGACTGTCGCTCAATCAGTTTTTCTTCCTTTTGCGATTTTTATTCTCATTATCTGCAGCAGCAACATTTTCTTCCCCCTCTGAGTTACTCTCTCCTTCAATTCAGTCTTTCTCTTTACTTAACCCAGAATTTTCTTTTTCCACAGCATTGTTTTCAGAATCAGATAAAACTCCTATTTCATTCGCATTGATGCCTTTAAGAAACATCACTGCAATTAGCGTCTTCAAAAATGATGTTGGCGTTGTTTATAATATCTAAAAAGAATAATTTTCGTATTACGCCACAAATAAATTTTAGAAATTACCTAGAGTATTTAAGTCTATACATTCATCTAAAGTATCAGTATTATCCAGTCCAATGATTTCCGGGACAAAATTTTCATTGCCATATTTTCTTGTAAATCTTCTGTGAATACATTAAGAATTTTTTGAGCCTGGATACACTCTTCTTTTAAACTTTTTATTTCATTGGATAAATACTTTCAATTTGCAGAAAATAATGTAAGGTCGCTTAAAACGATAACTTTTGGCTTGAATTTTTGAAGGTGTTGATTGACATCAGTAATCGTTAGCATGTTTTTAGGTTGCATCAAGGAAGCAGGATCTTCATCTCCACCTTCAAACTTGACTTTGCTTAATATTTTATAGCCTCTTGAGCTGTTGCGTAACTCCATTTCAGATTAAAAAAGAAAAATGCCTATGTCCTATGTCTAATTTCAAGAGAGTATTTTCCGAAAAAAAAAACATTTGTATGGAATATTCTTTACTAAATTTACTTACCTGGACTATTTGACAGCTAATTACAACAATTGTTTCACCAAAAGATTTTTTTTAAATCCAGATTTTGTAAAAGTGGACTTACACAATTTTTATATGAGGCAGACGATATATGTTGAAAACACGTTAAGAAACTATTTTTTTTAAAACAATTAAAAATCATAAAAAACTTCTAAAAAATATCTTGTGTAATTTGTATTGTATTATTTTGTATGTATGCCGCTTTATAGTAATGTTTGAATCTATTTTACGACTGTACAAGGTCGCCAAATTGTACGCTGCTTACGTCAATTTCCACTTGCATGTAAGTTATGCATCTCTGTTTAATATAGATTTTATTTAAAGAACATTATTTTATTGTTTTAAAATGAATCGTATACAATGTTTTTTTGTGAAATGTCTTTTATTTGAACTATTCTAAACTTTTAACGAAGAAATTGTTTAAATTAAACTAGTATATACAAAGATAATATCAATTTATAGAAATCAAAACAAAAATTTGACAAAATTTAAATAAAATATTCTAAATGAATTTACCAATTTCCAAAGAAAATACAAGGTAATAAGTGTATTATGTAAAAATTGTGTACGCTTTATTAAAAATAAAGTATAAAACACAACGTTTGAATTGTAGTTACACACTCTAATTTTTATATTAGAAACTATGTTATTCAAAAGTGTCATAAACTTAATATTACGATTATTATTACGTAATCGTTCTCTGAACGTTATGAATACATTAACTATTTTTAAAACCATATAGGTACCTAAACTTCGCTTACTTTACTCGCGGAAGAAAAATAGTGCTTCCGGAATAAAATTAGTTTAAAAAACTCAGAATGTTTTCCCGTTTTATTCAACACTCTTACCACATGATTACTTTGTATTTGGTTTGTATCAACCACCATGATTTGATGTCCAAGACGATTCTTTTCGAATGCAGTTTTCGGCAACGTTTTTGTCAGAATGTCAGCTAGCTGTTTTTACGACGGGACATAGACAATCTCGATTTGACCATCCTCGTAAGCTAATCGAATAAAATAGAACCGCATATCAATATGTTTCGTCCTCTTGTGGTATTCTGGATTCTTAATTAATTTAATAGAACCTTGATTATCCAAATGTAATTCAGTCGGGTCATTGTTGGTAACACCTAACAAATTGAATAATCGACGCATCCAAATAGCTTCTTTTGTTGCTTCACTAGCAGCAACATATTCGGCTTCGATTGTTGATAAAGCTACGATTCGCTGTCGCTGACTCATCCAAGACACGGCACCACCCGCGAAAATTGCCACATAACTGCTAGTTGATCTATGACCATTGTAAACAATGCCATACTTTGCAGTTTCTTTTGCATGACGCACAATTTGCTTCACAGCTAACCAATGTTCTTTACCGGGTTTGTCCAAATATCGGCTTACACTTGACATAGCAAACATTAAGTCCGGTCGCGATACGCACGCTGCAAACATTAAACAGCCAACAACTTCTCGATAAGGTACTTTTGACATCTGCTGTTGATCACTGTTCGGTTCTGGTGACATCCTTTTGTTTAAATAAACTTGGGGTTCGGCGGGTGTTGAGACACTCTTTGCATCCGCTAGTCTAAATTTCTCGGCAATTTGAAGCAGATAATTTGTTTGCGAGATTTTAATTTGTTTGTTCAACCGATCACGATAGATTTCGAGACCTACCAAATATTGTGTTGAGCCAACTGTCACTTCAAACTTTGACATTACTTTATTGACTACTTGCTTCAACTTGCTCATTAACAAGTCGTTTACATAAATCGCCATCAAAACGCGTTCGCAATCAATTTCACCAATTACAACACAGAGATCGGCCTCACTGGATTTAAACGCATACTTTGTTAAAGACTCTATAACTATCTTATTCCATTAACGAGGAGATTGCTTAAGTTCATACAGTGACCTTTGGAGTTTGACAATTTCACCTGCAATCGAGGATTCTTCAGGAACAGTCATGTAAATATCTTCGTCAATTGTGCGATAAAGAAAATCAGTTTTAATATCATCTTAAACGATCTCCAAATCTTCAACTGCTACCAATTCCAACAAAGGTCTCACCGATTCGAAACGAACAACAGGTGAATAAGTTTCGGTGTAATCGACGCATTTACGTTGACTGTAGCCCCGAGCTACTAATCGGGCTTTATAGCGATTAGTCGTGTCATCTAAATCGCGTTTTAATTTGAATACCCATTTTGAGGTTTTAGGTTTTCGACCAGGCGGCAACTTTGCGACGGATCACGCAATTGACGACCGCAATCATTTTGCTCCATTTGCCCGTCATCATACGCGTCTTCATCTTCGGCGATTTTTGATTTCAATTCATAATCCAAAATTGGCCACGAACCTGAATTGATCGTCGGTGCCGACTCACTTTCATTAAACGTGACATCACGAGATGTTCTAAATTTATTTGTTGACATGTCAAATAATCTATAATTACGAGACTCGCTGTCATAACCGACAAAGATGACCTTTTCATTCCATTTCTTTCGTTTTGAGTACGCAACATGAACATACGCAACTAAACCAAATGTTTTGATCCCTGATAGGTCCGGTGCTTTTCTGAACCACTGTTCGTATGGTATCGAGTTTGGTGTTTTTGCACACGGTGTTCGGTTGAGGAGCCAAACTGCACGCAAGGTAGCTTCGCACTACAACTCAACGGGTAGTTTTTTTCCAATTAACATTGTTCGAGCAGCCTCGAGAATTGTCCGATTATCGCGCTCACCCGTACCATTTGACTCGGGCGTAAAAGATGGCGGTGTCTAATGATCGATGCCGTTGCGTTTAACAAAATCTGTCATCTTTGAGTTCTTATACTCAGTACCATTGTCACTAAACAACACTTTGATTAGACATCCAATGTGTGTCACGATTCAAACAAACTTGTCATAAACTTCATCTTTGTGTTTAAGAAAATAAACAAACCGAAAACCCGTTGCTTCATCTTTAAATGTGACAAAATAACGATTGTCGCCAAACGAAATGTTGCTCATGAAACCACACACATTAGAATGCATTTTTTCACTTGGTTTCCATGAAATTTTTTCCAATTGGCATGATTCGCAAAACAATTCGTCTGGTGACTTAATCTTTAGAATAAGAATGACACCACTTTTAGCTAATTCACGCATTCGGCCAATGCCAGGGTGACCAAGCCGTTCATGTCAACGTTTAAGGTCAACTACTGCGTTCACTTCAATTTTCGGTCGACGAATGTTGACAACAAATAAGTTGTTCGCTGACTGTTTAGCAACTAATTGCAGTTCTTTGTTGTTATAAAATTATATACCGCCATTTCTAGTAACACCGTTGACACCGTTACGCGCTGCAGCACCTACCGAGAACAAATGTTGTTTCAGTCCGGACACAAAAAGTACATTCAGCAACCTTCCAGGTAACCAATCACCATTCAAGTAACGCTCGATCTTCACTGAACCGATACCTTTAGCTGTTACGTTACCACTGTCAGCAAGACTCAGCAAAATGTCTTTTCTTTCAAGTCCATTAAACCAGTTTGCGTCGTTGACCATATGACACGAAGCACCACTGTCAGCAAGGAACACATCGGCATCCAAGTTCGGTTGTTCTTTAATTGTAAAACATGCTGTGCATCGGCTGATAATGGTTGACCATTTTTTTGCTTAAGGCAATTACGTTGGTAATGACCTGTCTTCTTACATGTCCAACCTTTTTTTTGCTTTTGGTTTCTTTTTCTTTTTATCATTATTGTTTGGCGGTTTCGGTTTTACATCATGATTCTTTGTAATTGCTAATACTTGTTGGACTTCAACCATCGTAGCCATTCGACTTTCGGCAGATAACAACATACGTCGCAAATTTTGTCGCGTTTGTTCGCTCTTTGGTACTACTTCCCATGTGGTCACTACCGCATTGAATTGATCAGGCAGTCCCTCTATAATTTTTGCAATGATGTTCGACTCTGATACCAACTCATTGACAAGTGCACCTTGTTGAGCAAGGTTGTAAACACGAGCCAAATGTTTCGCTATCGGTAATCCATCATACTTATAACGATAGTACTCACCGAGCGCATTGAATTTTGATGTTGGGTCAGTTCTTTCGTAAACTGAGACAAGATTCGACCACATAGCAGCGGATGTCGTTGCCGAACTTATGTACTCACGTTGATTAGCATCTATAGCAGTAAGAATTGCTAACCGAGCAGCGGCATCATTCTTGACCCATTTAGTCAGATCACCGTCGTCATCTCTAGGTGGTTTCTTCGCTGCGTCCATCACTACATTCATAATACACTAAAACTCTAGATACGCGGTTATCTGTAATTTCCATAATGGAAAAATTATCACCATTCAATTTATCGAAAGACGGCATTTGCTGCTTTGTCGACATTTTTAATTCCCTTAGTTAATCCACTACAATCAACAGTTCAATTTTAATTATCACAGTTTAACTATTACAATGCAACTGTTTGAATCCGATCCGCAAAAAAAAAAACTAAAATAACTCCACAACTCTTATCACTAAATGAAAGCAGTTGTTTTCAGTTTTCTTTGTTTTTTCGCGAACTCCCGAACAATTCAATACAATCAAACACAAGTAATTAAAAACACATTTACGCAGCAATGTGTACGCTTTATTGAAAAATAAAGTATAAAACACAACGTTTGAATTGTAGTTACACACTCTATTTTTTATATTAGAAACTATGTTATTCAAAAGTGTCATACACTTAATATTACTATTATTATTACGTAATCGTTCTCTGAAAGTTATGAATACTAAACTAAACTACGCTTATTTTACTCGCGGAAGAAAAATAGTACTTCCGGAATAAAATTAGTTTAAAAAACTAAGAATGTTTTCCCGTTTTGTTCAACAAAGTGTTAAAAAGTACACCTTTTGTAACATTTTTTAAATATAATTAAAACGGCTTTAGTTTTTTTTTACTTCTAAGTTTTGATTTTATTTGACTTCAAACTCAAGGGTCAGAACTGTTTACTCCAATAATAATGTAAGATTTATAATGACAACATACGTATTTGTCCGTTTTCTTTTTAGTATTGTAATAAAAACACAATCAATTTAGTTTAATGTGCATTTAAAAACCCTATTAATTTTGAGTTGAATAAAAAAGTGTTCATAAATTTGTTAACACCGTATTCAAAGTATGTAAATTATGGATAGCAATGTTACTCTATTGTAATGTATTTTGTTAGATGTTTTATGGTAATTTACAATACATTCTTATATTTTCCTAAAAGTTGTGTAAAAATGGTGTAATTAGTTTAATAAAACGTTAGTCCGGAATGCACGATGTAATGTGTTTAGTGTAAGTTGAATGAAGGTTAAACGGTGTAATTTGTATTTAACATTAAAGAAATTAAAGAGCAAGACATTTAAACAGAGGATAACAATACTGGGGGCAAAGTCTTTGTAAAATTTTCACTGTTATTCCTGCGTATTTTGTATATTTGTTAAAACGTTAAGATCACTTTATCTTCTACAAACAAAAATATTAATTTTCCAAAATTACTTTCCGGCAAGACGATTAAAAACATTTCGCGTATTAAACGACTAATTTCCATCGTAGTAGTTATCTTTCACGTTAACTTAATAAGCAATTACGAACGTGTTATCTTTTGGATATATGTTTTCCGTTAATTAATTGCAACTTAGAGTTTAGGAGGATTCGGAAAATATTGCTATTGCTTAAATTTTTTCTAACATTAATTAACTAAGAAGATCCTTTAAAACTCGAAAATTTATATCACTGTAATATTGATTGAAGGTAATTGTATTAAATTTTCATGAATTTCACGTTGCCTTTTGTATATCTACGTTGTGGTCAAGGAATTCTACTAATGCTTTAGGACAAGGGTACTAGTAAACCAATACTATGCTGTATCAAATGCTTAGATTTACTATCCCCATTTACATTTAGAATTAAATTATAATATATTGCTACCACCCGTTTTACATTTCATTTGATTTTATATTTATAAACTCCTAGCTCTACTATAGTAACTTTATGATAATTATCCTTGGATGTCTAGAGAATAACGCCCTAAACCAAAACAAAAATGATTTTGTTTTGTACTGAATATAAAATAATTGGAACTAAAGTTTAATCCCACGTGGTTTAGTTTTTACTTTAGTGTAATATCTAAAAAAAATGCGTTTTGATGGGGTTTCTTGCTTTGTGTCATTAAGTTAATGCACGTGGAAAACTTCCTTTTAAGTAATTACTTTTTAATCGCACATTTTCCGCAGTTACGTAAGTTTTGTCATTACAAACTAATTCCTACATTTATTGATTAAATACTTTTAATTGGAGATAAGTTTGATTCCGGTATATGCATTATTGTACTTTGGATAATTATTTAAGAAAACTATGTAACATTAATTTTTTGTGGAAAAAATTAAACAATTAAAACATTGATAAAACCAAATACTGTATAATAGTTTTTAGATCTAATATTTTCAGAACACGAGCTACCATAAAAAATTTTCTTCAGATATCAAATTCCTTTTTATAAACGTCTGTGAACCAAGACGAAGCAACTTGTTACTAAATTCCCTAAAGTCTACAGTGGTCTTACATGAATTATGACAAACATTTTTTTATGCCAAAGATTCTCAGTAATCTTAGTTTAAAAATTGGCAATTGCTAGAGTCACAATAACCGTTGATTGTAGTATTTACTGGAAGATGTCGTGCTAATAAGTGTGAAACATGAGTTTCTTCACCGCGCGCCCCTTTCTATAAATTAACTGCACCGACTAGTGTCGCCACAAGTCAGCACAATATCTTACAAACATTATGAAATTATTTATTGGCTTATTTTACAAGCGAAGTTTCCATGATATATCGGACCTAATTTAAATTTTTTCCAGTCTCAAATCCAATCGTGATAATGTTCGCCTATTTTTCCTTTAGCAGTGCAGATTTGTGCACTTCTATGACTGTTAGAGACCATTATTTACTTCTATCATTATAAAACAAAATTGCTGATGGTGAACTAATTTCCATACCACTAATAAAACCGCTTTTTTAATAATTTTCAAAAAAAAAGTAGGATTATTATTAAAGTCGTTAAAGTTTTTATTTGTTTTTTCAATGTTTATGTTTGATATGCTGACAAAGTATATATGTAAATTGATAATACATTAATTTTAACAACAACAAGGCGTAGAAATACAAATTACCATGTCAAAATATTTAAAATGTTGATCAATTCCTACAGTTTTCTTTTTATTTTAATTTGTTGAAAGTAAACGAATTTACATTAAATAATATTTATTATGTAAAACAATTTCCATTGCCATTATTATAAATCCGTCAGTTAACGGCTCATGTTATCGGAGAAGCAAACGTGACTTATCACTACTTAAACTCAGTGGCGTAATTACTAGGGGTGCAACCGCACCCCGGCGCCAGGGGCAGATAGGCACCGCAACGCGTTCTCAGTTCTCATAACAACTGATTAATTTTGTATTCAAAAAGTACGGATTACGGAATTAATGAAAGTGTTATTCTTAGATATATGTAGTACCTCATAAATAAAGTGCGGATTTTGGCATTATGCTTATCGTAATTATTAATAGCAGTAAAGATGCGTCTTGCTTTATTTCAAATATAAAGCCGGTCTTTCTTTCTTCGAGGGCCGCCGGTCGAGGCGAGTCGCCTCACGATTCACATACAAAATGACAGCACAGTTGTAATGCAAAACCGAGAATAAATGCAACGTTGGTAATAATTTAATAAAGTAAATATTATGTACTGTAAATTTAGAAAGCAAAACAATTTTAGATTATTAGACGAAAAACTAACAAGGCACGCAAAGTTCATGTTTTACTTCGCATTCGCATGGGAAATCACTTCGATTTAACATTTTTAAATTTGTGTTTTTGGTAAATTTTATTTTTGATTAGCGAACAAGATCATAAAAGGTCAGTACATACCTATATTACATAATAATCTTTTAAATAATTATTGGTAAAGCAAACATCAATCGTTGATCGTTCCTTCCTATAGCGAAAAAGAAAGCCCAGCGGGTGGGAATTCCCCAAGCGAAAAATAGTATTAGAAGAAAAAAAGACAAAATTACCTAAAATTAGTCATTTTTTTCAACCGGCTTCATTTTCACCAAGTCCATCAACTAGTTCTGCTCCATCAGAATCATTACCCGACTCATCAATATGCCAAAACCCCACTACAGAAAAAGATGAAGGACACCAGCGACCCCTAATAACAAAAACGCTAAATAATAAAATTGATGATAAAACTCTGGAAATCTATAATCAATTAGTGAGTGAGGGATTAACTGATAACTCCGAAAATTGCTTGGTGAAAAAAGTTTTGGGTGAGAAATACCCCACGGACATTCCGCATGATCCGATGAATATCAACGAGGCTTATGTAAAAAAATTCATTTTACTATATGGTTTATGTAAACCAAAGGGACCTTTTCCTAGTGATGGCTATAATCAATGTTTTTCTGTGACATATTACACATTAAAATCTAAATGTGGGTTACAAATGGAAAGACAGTGGTTGTGTTATTCTCCTAGTTTAGATAAATGTTTTTGTGAACTATGCTGGCTTTTTGCCAATCGAAATCACGGAAATTTCAAAGTGAATTGGATAGACGGTGTTTTATTTAATTAACAGCTAAAATTGTGAAACATTAAGAATCGTCGGTACATCTTGAGGCTTGTGTTGCTTATGATCAGTCGAAGAAAACGGGATTAATTCATGAACATATTCAAAAATTGATAAGAAAAGAAGCAAATTTTTGGCGACAAGTCTTACGTAGATTACTAGACGTTTCTCTGACTTTGAGTATGTGCAACATTCCCTTTAGGGGGCACCGGGAAAAAATTGCTGACGGCGTCGCTGAGGGTGGCAATTTTTTATCTATTATAAGTTTATTTTCTAATTACGATCCTATTCTGAAGCAGTTATTAGATAAACCTAATGGTTCTGTAAAATATCTTAGTCCTAAAATTCAAAATGAACTTATTCAACTAATTACCGCCCAAATGGTTAAAACAATTTTTAATGAAATTAAGGATGCGCCATTTTTTTCGTTGATTTTAGACACAACGCAGGATATTACAAAATTGGATCAATTAAGCATCGTATCCAAATATGTAAAAGTTGTAAGGGATGAAAATAATCGACCTGTCGGCATTCAAATTAAAGAGACCTTTACAGGATTTCATATTGTGGATGATCAATCTGCAGCAGGCTTAGAAAAACTTATTTTTAAAGAGTTTGTGACCAAGGGGATTGAAATTTCTAAACAGCGTGGGCAAGAGATGACGGGGAAAGTGTGATGAGCGGTTCTTATAGAGGTTTTCAGGCAAAAATTTCTCAGGTACAGCCAAATGCCCCATATATTCATTGTGCAGCGCACAATTTAAATTTGGTTTTAATCCATGCTGTTAAGGGTATTGAAGGGGCAACTCAATTTTTTGATATTGTCGGTCCTATATATACATTCTTTAGTAATAGCATCAAACGTTGGGAATTACTTAAATGTTCGAGTCTGGTGAATTCGATTACTTTGAAGAAATTAGCACCAACACGTTGGTCGTCAAGATACGACTCTTTATTTGCCCTTCGTTATAACTACAAAAACTTATTGCGCGCTCTTACCGAAATAAGTTTAAGAAGTAAAAAATCGGACGAGAGGACAGAAGCTGCTGGCATTAGAAAAAACATTGAAAACTTTGAATTTGTCATGTTAGTAGTTTTCTTTGAAAAAATTTTACAAAATGTTAATGTAGTTTCAAAATTCCTACAATCCGAAGACTGCGATATGATTGAGGCTGAAAATTTCTTGAAAACTGCATATGGCGAAGTATTAATATTAAGGGACCAGTATGATCAATTAAAAGCAACTGCTAAAAATCTTGCTGAAAGCTGGGGTACAGAGCAAGAATTCAGAGAAAAACGAGAAAGAGTAATTAAAAAAGACTTTGATGAACTGAGTAGCGACATTAGATTTGAAAATCCTGATGAAAAATTTCGTATAATAATGTTTAATTCAGTAATAGATATTATCGCCTTGCAAATAAAAACACGATTGAACGGATTTTATGCTGTAGTAAATAAGTTTAAAGTGATTAGTCCCAAATTTCTTACCATTGCAACAGATGATCAATTATCAAAAAGTGCCATGCAGCTTGCCAGGGAATATAAAAATCATCTAAATGATACTTTTCTTACACAAGTTTTATCATTTAGATCAGCACTACGTCAGGATATTACAAAATGCAAGAGTATAAAAGAGCTAGCAAAAATGCTTATCTGTGACAACTTTACAACAGCAAGCATTGTCCTAGATTTATGTACGGCTGTTTTTTGTTCTTAACCATACCAGTTACCACCGCAACAGCAGAAAGGTCCTTTTCAAAGTTAAAATTAATAAAAAACTTTTTGAGAAGTATTATGTCCCAAGAAAGGCTTAGTAGCCTAGCGATGATAAGCATAGAAAACGAATTTGCTAAAAGAATAAATTTTGATCAGTTGATAGACACTTTCGCGGAGGCAAAAGTCAGAAAATAAGTATTTAAGTGACTAACTACAACTAATTTATCCATATTAGATTTTAGGTATAGGTACATACATTACATAGTTATCGTTTGTTGTGTTTTCATTCTTCTTTTATTTTATATAAAACATTATTTCCTATTGATATTAACATTTTTTAAAACCTTGCTATGACCATTGTAATGTAGGTACTCTTTTTGAATTTTTGATGTTCAAATAGGCGCTCACGAAGCTATTGCCCCCCGGCGCCAACGGATGTAGTTACGCCACTGCTTAAACTATCGCACATTAAAGTTGTGATTGGTCAAGGTTTTAGATGCCAACATATGTCAAATATTACCGTTTTATAAAAATATTGTTACTTAACTAGTTTTCTGTTACGATAATTTTATTACTTACATGTAAATATTTATGTTAAATAAATTAGTACATAACAAAAGTTGTTAATTTGTTTCGACGACAAGATTCTTATGCACACTCGATAAACAAAACTTTGGGCTTTATAGTAATTCAAGTGCTGCATGGCAACATCGCTATAACGTAAAATCAAGATTCTGCAGTAATCTACAACAATTAGCAAAGTGGTTAGTAAATAAGCTAACCAACAGATGGATCGATGCTAAATTTCTAGCGGCAAGCATACCTTTTTAGCACTAAGTACGATATAAAGTTGGTTATCTTCCAGTGAATACTACAATTAACGCATTCAAACTTTTTTCGTCTACTTTAACACCAGCAGTTAATATAAATTGAGTCATAAATATGACATAATTTAATTTATACTAAAAGTTACTAAAATTAAACATAATCTTATATTTCTTTGAGTTTGAAACACGGCCTACAACACAATATCATGTTTCAATCCATCTTTGTCCGAAATGATAATATCTTTAAAATAAATACTCGCACTTGTGGCAGACGTACTTAAATTTAAGCTTGCCTTATCAAGTACTATTTGTCAAAACCAACATTTCATATATATAACCAAAAAAAAAACTTAGGTACTACTTTCTCTGACCTAGTTATTTTCCAGTTTTGCTAAGGTAATTTTTGGTCGATCTATGATACCATATGTATATAATATTATTCATGCATAGTAAACTTATAATATTAGATGGCTCTGCCATCGCAATTCATTTATGTTATTATCATATAGCTTCTTTGTGTTTGCACTGCCGGCACAACTTGTTCTGACAGTTTCATAGAACATGTACCTAATTTACAAAAATTGTTAAATCATTGTATTTACATATATTGCTTTTCATAAGATGTCCGTCAAACATTTTTCGAGTGCAGTTTTATTGTACCTATGTAACATTAATTCATCATGTATCATTGGTTTTTTGTAGTTTGCTTTCCCTTTTTCATCTTTATATTCTAAATTGCATAAATTTGCCTAATTTCTTAATTCGATCATAAACGAATCAGTTCTTTGATTAGAATTTCCCATTCTGGATAAAACCCGCGTTGTCGATATCTCGCAAGCTAAGGTTTTGTCACACGTCACAGTAATCATCTTCAAAGCTTAGAATAAATTGATTAATTGCGCTTTGACACTATAACCGCCCTTGAATGTAATGTAACTTGTGATCAAATTGACCTTTTCTATAATTTAACAGATTAAAGTCGGAAAAATTCACAGATATCGATTATTAGAAGGTGTTAAAAACAAACACAATATTACCTACGTAATATTATGAAGAAGGTTTATTACAATTTTCAAAAATAAGAATACATACATAAATAATAATAAAAAAACAAATAACTAGTATTCTAGGTACATATTAAACGAGAATAGAGTCGTATGATAATTCACCAGTTGTTTGTATTTAACATTTGTCCATGAAATGCCTGAGAATTGTTTCCCATAACATCTTCATCGTTGCAAGATGATTATCGGTTTAGTAAAACATGTGTGTTTTGCTCGAGTTGCTTTTGGTGATCACCTCGGATTTTTTTGCGGCTAAGGGTAGCTTTGCCGGTGTCGTAATATTACACCAGCTTTGAAACCGCCACAATTTTTGTATTGAAATGATTTGCTTAATAACTTAAAGTAACCAATATGGTATTACCCTAAAACGGTGCAACATAGAAGAAAGTTACACATAAACATTTTTATAAAAGACAAACTTTACTATAAAACAGTAGGCAAAAGGGTACAATTACCTTCAATAGTTTAGTGTGCAAAGTTGCACAAAATGTCTAACATTACATTAAAATTCTGTAACTCTTAAACTATTAGATATAATTCTGCAATTACTATAATTATTTTTTATGATTGATGAGTAAAATTAAGACTTATTATGTTTTTAAAACATAAAAGGAATAATAAGGAATATCTTGTTTAATAATAATAAACACTGCATCCGAAAAATACAAAAAAATTAAGTAAAATTGGGCACTACCGCAAGTTCCTGATTTGTTTTATCTGAGTGTTTCATCGTTTCGTTACACGAACCTTCAAATCAAGCATCCTATAAGTGTTTTCAACACTAATAAACTTTATTTTTGAAAAATACATTTATTGAACATGTATTTCAAAAATAGTGCAAACTTAAGTTTGTAGTAATTATAAATTCGGTTCAAAAATTATACAATAATTTAAACATTTTTACATATCAACTATTTTGTGGAATCCAAACAAGTCAAATATTTTTCCACACTTCCGAAACACTTTCTACAAACGTATTTGTTACATATTACACACACGTCCTACACTTCTAATACTAAACAAAATTTGTCATTATTCAAACCCACACGTCTAGTGAATCATCACATCACAAATTATATTCCATTGTTGTGCATGTCCAACATTATGCTTATTACAGTCTATAACTGTCCACACATCCCACTTTTTGCATTTTGTTTGTTCTTATTTTTAGAAACACACAGTTCCTAGCGGTTTTTTGTTTCATTTTCTATCTTTTACAGTTTTCATGTGGACGGTTAAAGAATAAGACTGGTTTTACCAGCATCGGATGTAGAAAAATCGTTATACTCACTAATTAACCCTTAATTAGTCGCGCCAATATATTTCCTATAACTAGTCGCGCGCGGCACATTTTATGTACCAATACATTTTGTTGCAGTTTTTATTGATTCTAATGTACATCAAGTAATAAAAACTGCAAATTTGAATCTGTACATAATAACTAATATATTAGAGTCAAAACAGCAAACAAAAAGACAATTCAAGACTAACAATAATTGTTAAAAAAGAACAACAGACATAGTAATTAAAAATTAAATTAAAAAAATAAAACATAGTAACCGAGGTCAGTAATAAAAAGAATCGTAGCAGAGATCTGAGTTATTCAGTTTCGCTATCGTTTTCATTTTGATTGTTATTGCACTCAACACACACAATTGTTTTTGTTACGTGCTTGCTACAAGCTAATTTCTTACACCTTGAGCACCTTATGGTTGTATTTTTATTTCTTTTTCTAGTGCAGAAGGTACATCGACCACTTTTCTTTTTTTTCTTGGGGTTCTGTATATTGTGGTTTTTGAGGTTTGTATTTAGATAATATTGTCTTTATGTCAGATGGTAGAGGTTGCATTCCGGCTCTTTCAGATAAATGAGGTTTTATTAGCAACATGCCAAAATTTTTTAAGAAGATTCTTCTAGACATGCAAGGATTTTCAATATTTTTTACATTGTACATTACATTGTAATGTTGCTATTTATTTCTGCGATGTTTAATAATTGAAAGAAAACGCACAATGGCCATCTGTTGGTTCTTCTCGACACAGAGTAATTACCACACATCTGGTCAACACAATCTACAACACCTTTTGTGGGGTTGTAGAACAAAATAATTTCGGGTTTTTGTGTATCTTCGTCCACTTTAGCATCACTATGCATGGTTGATATTAGAACTACAGCCTTATTCTTTTTTGGCACAAATGATACGAGACTTACATCTTTCTGAAACGCAAAGAGACTTGAAAGCGCCGGTCTTGTTTGGTTTGGTAGATGGTCTGGAGGTATCTCGCGTTTAGTTGTTTTTAGTGTGCCCACTAGAGTTGTTTTATCCTTCAAAAGAGATGTTGCTAGCGGATAACTAGAATACCAGTTGTCACATGTCAGATTCCTATTTTGTCCTTTCCACTGTTTGACTAACCGATGTACGATCTCTGTCGGAGTGTTGGATTTGTTATACTGACCTTCTGGCTGAACACCACAGTATAATTTAATTTTATCTACCGTCATCATTTTACCAAGACAATAGTTTTGCTCACATTTAGAGACAAAGCTGTCAAACACAAGTCTAACTGACGCTACTTTATCGGTTTTAAGCCTATCAAGCTTAGTTCTTTTGTCGTCAAATCGCAAAGCTGACAGCAAGAATAAGAATCTCTTATAACTCATACATGCCCTAAAAATCTCAATTCCCGAACCATCATTTGTCCCCAATTCGAGGAAATTAGTGTGATTTTGTTTCTTTACTCCAGAAATAAAGAGTAAGCCAATAAGAGCCAAAATTTCATTTTTGTGTGTTTTTTTTGCGTCTCTTACACGATCAAAATTTTTTTGTATACTTTCAATAAAAGCATTTGTGCAAAAAACAATATACTCAATAATGTCATCTGAAAAATATATTTGAAAAGCGCTAAGCTCATCGACAATATCTATTGCTTATAACGTTGGTCCAGGAAGAGTTTTATAATATTCTTGCGACGTGTTTTACTAAATTTACTAACCAACGGATCCTTACGCCATATTGATGTCTTGTCTTTGCCGATTAATACACTTTCAACAATGCTTAAATCATTATCATCAGAGTTTACACTGTCATCTTCATCACTTTGTGAATATTTCTCATCACTTGCTCCAATTTCCGATAACGAATTATGTTCAATTTCATCTATAACTTCATTTTCTGATCCTTCCTCCTCATCGATACCGCCTACTTCATCTTCAGACTGTTCAATCATCATCGCATTTGCGATAAGTTGCATTTCTTTATCAGTAAGGCACTTTTCGTTTCTTATTGGAACTCCTAACTTATAAAATGCGGAATAAAATAGTACTTGGTAATTTCATTATCTTCGTTTTTTGCGCTATTTAATCGGTAAGGTATTGCGTAATAGTATGTAACTTATTGATAAACTTCAAATTTTTAAAAAATCAAATTTAAAAGACAGAGCGAAAATATTGACATAATTAATCGCGCGGTATATTTCGTGTGCCACTCAGTTCACTTTTAAGTCCGGCACAAATAACTAACAAACAGACACTGAGAACGTTGCGCAATTGTAGCCAACCCTACAAGACACTATGAAGTGGGATTAGGTAGAAAGGTAGAGGCAGTTGCCGATTCACAAAGAAATCATAGGCATATTTTTGAAAATGGCACATAAAATGTGCCGACGCGACTAATTAAGGGTTAACTAATTACAGATCCCTTATCATTTTCACTGAGAATATAACCATCAGATTCTTCCACTTCCAAAAGATGATCATCCGCATCACTGGTACCTTCTGTCAATTATTTCAGTACTCTAATGCCTGTTCTGGGGTAAGTCCACATCATGATAAATTTTATTTGTGACTGTTTGTCTGTCTGCAAACGACATACACGAACTTGTCCGGAGCTGGCCCAAACAGTAACTATTTATAAAGTAGCTGATATTTAATTTATAAGTAATCAAAATGATAACGCGCATAGCATATTATGAGATTCTAAAATATTCATTATTACAATAATTTTGCAATGGTTTACATTGACCACTTTTGCAGTTTTAGGTAAAAGAATAAAAAAAATCTTTATTAATTTTGCACATGTATATATCACAAAAAGATAAGAAAAGTCCTAGAACTACAACGTTCCAATTAAAAAAACACAAAGCTAGGACGTCAAAATGTCAAATTGATCTTTTCGGCGATCCTAGTGTGTTATAAAAAAATGTTTTAGCATGACGTTTGTCCTTTGTATAAAATCTATTCTTGGAACGCCCAATGTTTGTCGCATGGGCAGAAATAAAATGTCGATTATTCTTTCGGTAATATTCGAATAACCCGGACACCATCTGGCGTCGTGTACGCTCAACAAGAACTTCATTTTTAATTATTTACGCGCGTCCATGCAAATATTGAATAGGATTATTTCATATTTTGTTTGTAATACCGACCTACGTGCTAGTGTTTAGATATACTTTGTGTTGCTACTTTTTTCTTGTTATTTGTTCTATTACAGCTTCTGGTAGATGTAAACAGTCTCTCATCTTAGACTTTCATTGTTTTGGCGCTTTTTTAAACTTATTTTATAATTTACCACCACGAAACTTACGACTAAATCACCGAAACAACTGAATTAGTTGTTGCTTTTTTAAGTTATTGGAAAAACTACGTAACAAGTGTTAAAGTCTTGTTTTTGTAGACCGGTTTCCAATTGATAAAATTGGTCTACAAATGTCCGGTAAACTAAAATTAGTTTAGTTATTTTCTATAATCTTTTGCTGAAACTAATTAAAAACATTAGCTAGAAGGTTGGTGTTTTTAAAAGTTTAAAGATTCGTTTCTAGCATGTGCTCTGTTACTGCTGATTTGAAAGATTGTTTAAGACGACTACATCTTTGATGTTTTTAGTACGAATTCTTATGCTTCTAACCGTTGTACGTGCGATCACAAAAGCAAGGAATGCTGCAAACGCCGTCAGACTAAAAAAGAATAATGCTTTACACAAAATTTAGGAGTAGAAAAGCGAGTGATAATGTTGTGTTTAGACATTTTCCGATACGGTCCGTAGTACCTTTGACGTAGGGTAGATAAACCATGCCATACTATAATTTTTATTATGCATAGTAAATTTATACTATGAGATCGCTTTGCCATCGTATTTCACTCATGTTGCTAACATCATTTATTAATATCAAGTTATAAGTCTGTCAATAAATTTATGGAAGTACAGTGGAGTATTCGGCCACTACCAAAGAACCCCAAAAAAGCGAAACGGCCGTTCAGTAGTTTACTTTGTTGGCAGTTTCACGTTTGCATTGACATTATTACCTTACAATGCTGTACGTTGTGGTTTTAGCCTACGGTTTATTCAAAACTTATTTGAATTACGCGGGTACAAAATCAAAAACAAAAGATTTCTATCTCTACCAGGCTCTAAAAATGTCCTATGCGCAGTGTGATAAAAGCTCGGCTTTAAGATAGTTACAATCCATAGAAACCTAAATTCTACTATCATGGTTTAATTGCAATTTTGGACAAGCTTAAATTTGAGCGTCACTACGGTTATACTTTCAAATGTTAACGTTGAATCATAGTCGAATGTTTAATACATATCCATTTCTTCGCCCCAATACAATTTTCAGTGTTGAAACTTTATATCGTTTCAAGAGAACGGTTGTCCTTTTAGGAATAACGTCTTCAAGTTATTGTCTTCATTATTCATAATATAAAGTACAGTACTTAGGTGACTAAGTATACAAGTTTACACTATCCATCTCATTTACTTTTGTCATTTTAAACAGTTTTTACAAAAAGTTTAATGTTTTTAAAACACAAGGTAAATATTTTTTATTAGAATAATGTACAGTAACTACAAAAAAACAACAATAAAAGATTATCAGCATTGACTTGTTACAATAACTCGGTTTTCATTCTTAGACAATTAGAAAATAACGCTTTAAACCAAAATTAGTTTTTGTATTAATCAAAATTAATCAACACTGAAGCTTAACACTAAGTAGAGTAATGCTTTCAATTGTGTAAAATCTGAAAAAAATAATACAATACATTTTAAAGCGGTTTGTTAAGATTTGTAATTAATTAAATGCAAGTGCAAAATTTCCTCTTAAGTAATTACCTTTTAATTGTATCACATCAGCAATTACCTAAGGTTTGTTTTAACAAATTATATAAGTCTTACGTTTATTAATTAAATCCTTTTGATGTAACATAGTTTTTACAGTATGTATTTGATTAAGAAGTGAAATAAATAAAATATTTAAAAAATATGCTTTTTTAGCAAGAAAACGGATGTCTTAGTTTAAATTTGTTTTACAAAGTTTATACATTTTTTAAAGTTTTAAAGTCAATTTATTCGTCTATTCTGATCACTAAAATTCTAGGTTTAAAGCATAATAAATAAGCTGTTGCAGAGTAGAATTAATCAAAGCTTTAAGTAAACGAAGCGGTCAGGACATAAGTTGATTGATTGATGAGTTTAAACGTAGGCGTATAATGAATGAAAGGTTTTGTGAAAATTCTGCTAAAAGCAGGTGTTAATTGTAATCAGACATATATCTTCCTATATGTAAGTCGCTAGTACATTTCAGTATTATAATTTCATAACAAATATTAATTATTATAGCTTTTCACTAACTAAATGAAAGTTACAATTAACAAAAAATAATAATTATTTTCTGGAGAAGCATCAAGCATCAGAACTTTTTTGTTGTAACAAAAAAGCAACAGCTACAGCTCGTCTAATAAAACGTCTAATAAATCAGAAAAAGCTTGTCAAATGAAGGTTTATAATACATAAATGCGACAGCTTTAATTGAGATAAACAGTAAAAATTCAAGCACTGTCATTTTATTTCTAAAATTAATTTGCTCGTTGGTCTTAATGGTAAAATTTTATTCTAAATTGCGCTAATGTTGATAGCAATGTTAGTAGTAATAAAAGCATTTAAAAGATTTTTCAAAAACATTTCTAATACTGTTTTAATAATAAAATAAAAAACATAGTTTTTAGTACGTTTTAATTTTTTTCATTTACTCAACTCTAACAATTACTTCATTGTAAATGTTCTTTTCTTTGATTTTAGTTTATATTCTTTAGTTTGCAATTTTTATTATTATTTGATGCTTTTCAGCACGTAAAGTTTTTTTTAAATACAAATCATACTTCTGCAGATAACGTTTTGGTAACTGGATATATTGCTTGCTTTTAAAAGAATCTACAGTACAGGAAATAAATCAAACGTTATCGATATTCTATTATCCTTAAGATTGAACACTTGTCTAGTTTAAAAAACAAATACGCATTGTAAAAATTGCTTACTTTTGATGACAATATTATATTACTCTTTATCAGTTATTGGCTTGCAGAAAAAACTAAAACCGGTAGCTTTAGTGATTGATATCAAACCAAAACATGTTTTATTAGCAATGTCGTCTTTGATTACACATTTTTCGTTTGAAAACGTTTAGTTAGTGACGCGAGTTAGAGCAGTAATAGTTTAAAAAAAATGAGTGCTAACAAAACGAAAACTAATCTAAATTGTGACATCTGTAATTTCCAAGGAGTCAATACTTTACATTTGAAAATTCATTGTCGGACTGTTCACTGTAAATTTCAATCGGTTTACTGTGAAATCTGTAAGGTTCTTTATAACGAAAACGTATGTATTAAAAACCACATAGTGATTGAAGATTTATTAGAAGACAAAGTGACAATTAACGCTGACACTAATAAAACGGTATTAAATAAGAACGTTCTCAAACCGCAAAAAACAAAAGTGACCGCAAACAAAAAAATTATCAAAAACATAAGGTGTCGTATTTGTGATTTTTCAACAACTAGGAAACAGTATTTAATAAAGCATATGGGTGTTCATGCTAAAAAAAATGTCTTAAAGTGCGACTTTTGCAATTTTGCAACTTTTCACATACGTTATTTGGTAATACACAAAAAAACTCATAACAAACAAGAAAAAATTAAGTGTGTTTCGTGTAACATAAAGTTTTCGGATGTATCCAGCTTAAAAGCTCACTTGGTTTCTCATGATAACACTAATCTTCAGTGTTATATTTGCAAACATAAAAGTAAAAATTTGCGTTGTTATATTAGTCACATAGACGCACATACATCTGAAAAAAATTACAAGTGTAACCAGTGTAATTTTCAAACCAAACGCAAAGACTCTTTGACGAGACATGCGAAGAATCACAGCAAGGAAAAGAAGTTTTCGTGTTCTTTATGTGATTATCAGTGCGTGCGATCAGATTATTTAAGAATTCACAAAACCAAACACAACAAGAAGAAAAAGTTTAAATGTCATTATTGTAATTTTTCAACCGGGTATATATGTAGCTTAAATTACCATTTGGGCAAACATCATGTAAGCGTTGATAAATCAAAATAAAAATGCTGCACACTTTGTGCTATAAAAACTAAAATAAGTACAAACATTTATATAAAATTAATGTTAAAAAAATCGCTTTTTTATTTTTAATCAGATTACGTAGTAAGAGTTAACTAGTAAATTCACTTTATTGAGTGGAGATTAGTTACAAAATTAACAATGAACAAAATTCGAATAAAAAACGTTACTAATTAAATAACCAAATTTAATTAAAACCAAATTTAAATTTATTGTATATGGTTTCATATAAATTCAGTTTTCACCAACCCTGATAAAGTTTTAACTTCAAGAATTTTAACAAACTACAAAGTAATATTTTTTAGCTAAGGGATTGCTTATTTTAGAATTAATTTCATTTATCAAAATGTTTTACAAGTTGTAAAACTTGAAAACTTTACTTGTCGTTTTGAGCTTCAAAAAACTTCTAAGTGCAAAATATTAATTACGAAAGGTCATACTTACATTGCTTACAAAACTTTAATTTTACTTTCAATCTGGATCAACATTGACTCAATCATTAAACATTTCTTTGTAGTTCCCTTTTAGATAATTTTTTTATTAAAGTATTGATTACATGTTCATTTGTTTATCACGAATTATCAGCATTGTTTTATAGAAAGTGCAAAATATAATATATTATTAGTTTATATGTATTTAGTATATTACGCAATGTCAAATAGCGTAATTTAAAATAATTATATCAAATGAATGTAATTATGAGCGGAATGCATCAATGTTTTATTGCGCTAATGGAATTAATTAATGGTATAAAGCAGAAACACAATTATTAATGCGATATAGTAGCTACGCGTAGTTATTATTAGACTAAAAAGTAAAAACCGTAGATATTAAATTATTTGTATTAATATAGGCAAATATTAAAATGTATTACTAAGTATTTGATAGATTAAGGAACATTAAGCTATGAATAAGTTCATAAACATTCCCTTATATGTCTTGAAAATGTGTAAATACACAAAAAAATGTAAAAAACAAAATAATTTTTGTTTTTAATAAAAACCAAAAATTTTAAAATGATTTATTAATGTTTGAATAAAAGTTGTTTTGTTTGTTGTGATCAGTATGACTTGTAAAAGCGGTTTAAATAGGTATTAGTTTTATTGATTACTTTAGCGTTTGACGCAATTCTCGCAAGAATTTTTTAGTAAACGCGGCCGAATTAGTTTTAATTTTTTTGTTTTTGTAAGTTAATGTTTTTGTTAATGTGTTTTTTTTCTAAATAAAACTTTACTAAATAATACAATTTTTTTTTTGGTTTTAGATGTATGTTAATGACTGTTTTATTAACGTTTATGTTAACAACCACACGTTAAATATTCACGTGAAAGTTTTTGATTTAACAATTTTTAATTTTTATAATTTGTTTTCACAAAATTTGCAATCAGCGTGAGTACTATAGTGTCCGTCTTTTAAAACAGGAGTAAATCGTGCAACTTTTAAAATTAAAGTTTAAAGCTCCATTAAATGTTTTTAAAAGTTTTTACCGAAGTGAATATTTGTTAAACTTGACTCTAATATTCAAAAAAATAAATATGGTCATTTCATAATAATTTTACCAAATTAAAATCATCAAAACTATTTATTTGTTGTGTAAATTGTTACAAAACGATTAAAAATGTACGCATTAGACTAAAGCTTATGTCAAATCAAAACTGGTAAAATTATTAAAGTTACAACATTACCAAATTTAAATACTTAGTTAACAATGTGCCATTAAAGCAAAATTTACAAGTAATGCAAATGATTAAAAAGTTTCATAAATCTATATATAAAGCGGTGACACAATTAACAATTTAAACAAAGTTTGAACTTAAAACCAACTTCACAACATGAAATGTTGCGTGCAGCTTAAGCTCATAAAGTAACATCATGATTGACAAGATATTTTTATTACTAATTATAGATATAAAATGTAACCTTTTTATTAATTAAAAACCCTTATAAAACATAAAATATTAAAGAACTATCTACGACGTTACTAAAAAAAATTAATTAAATAATAATTTTGGTTTAATTTATGTATTATTAGCAGTTGAACTTATTTATGTGAGAATTTTTAAATATAAAAAATTAATGACTTTTTGAATACGTATTTTTATTTGTATTTTTTCAAATTTGATTTATTAAAGAGTGTCTATTCGTACTTATATGTAATAATAGTGCAGTTCTTGTACACTCATATGAAAAAAAAATGAGACAGAATGATTCCTCGATGCTAATTTACACGGTCTAGTTTGAACGCAAAATTTTTGAACACCAAGACATTTGGACGCAGCAACATTTAAACGCGAAACGTTTGAATGCAGAAAAGTTTGAACGCAATATACATTTTTAATTTTATATACGAAGTAAGGCAACAAAGTATTCAGTCTGCAAAAAAAACTTTGTCTTGTATCTTTGTCGGTTTAAAAGTTATTCAGTGCGAATTTCTGTTTACACGATTATTAGATTTAGATGTGTAGGATGGTCGATCCTGCTGAAATTTTGTACGTACTGTTACCGTTCGAAAATTACCAAAGGTTACTATTTTTAATTGTACCAAACAATGCACGAAGTAAGCTTTTATAAAAACATAATTACATTGACATAAAAATTCAATGCATTACTATTAAGACACGGTTAATATCAATCTTGTTCCAAAAATGAGTAAAAAAACTAAATGTAAAATAGAGTAGCTAAAGGTATTAGTCAAAATTGTTATATAATAAATTATATAACTAATTTTTTAATGGTTTTTAAGTCGTTTTATTTTAAGATTTTTTTTTAAATTTATGACAACTATCTTTTGATGAAAATCTGGATTATTGACTGCCAAATTGTTTTGTAACATTGTTTTCTTATTTATTTTTATTAAAGAATATGAGAATAACAGCTATTACTCATTTAAAAACTCTAATATGACGACAGGGACAGAGAAACGCTAAACGTTCTTGTCTTGTACATAAAAATGTAAAAAAAAGCTTATATTTTTAAGTATCAATTTTAAAAAACGTTATTAATGTAATTATTTTAATTAACTTTACTTGCAAACTGAATATAGTACTGTCGCGATAATCTGAGCCTGCGCTAAACCGGAAGGGCCCAGAATGCGGATTGAATTTCTACTACAGGGTATACGTTGTAGTTCGTGATTTTTTTAAATTTAATTTGAATTAGTGGTAAAGCATTAAATCTTAAGTACGATGTGGTTACATCAACTATCAGTGACATAAAGAAAAAAGTAAGCAAAATAAAGAAGTAATTACAAAAATATTTTTACTAACTTAAAGACCACTGATTCATGAGATGCTAGATATGGCATAAGGCGACTTACGTGGGAAAACTATCTACTAAGCAAAACGGTGTTCAGCAATTTATCAATAAACTAAATTAAACCATCAAAGATCTAGTTTTGCAACCCTTGCAAATTTACAATGCTGATAAGTCTGTCTTAATTTAGCCTATGGATCAAAATGCTATTCGTTTAACAAAGTTGTTTCATTGGAAAAGCCTTTTAGTCAAAATTTTGATCAGCAATGAAAAAAATCTAGTCAAGTGTCTTACAAAGTTAAATTTGAAAATGGCCGTGTGTCTGCTTCACAATGCTTGAAAAGGTACCATCATTATTACAAAAATGATGAAACAAGATAATCAAAACAAACAACAATGTTCAAGATGATGAAGACGATCCAGAAGAACTTAGATTTTATACAAAACAGGGTTTACTCAATAGCAAAAAAAAAATCCATAAGTTTTTGCCAAGCTCCAGATTATAGAGGATGTTAAAGTAAATTCTAGTAAAGTTATCGATTGGATTGATAGTGATGCAAAATTAATTTAAACAAAAAATTTAGATGATCAAGACGACATTACTAACTCAGAAGATGACAAATAAGTCAAAAGATTGTCCCTAAAACAAAAAATGAAGAAGCTATCAACAGTCTTGCTCTTTCTTTGCAGTGGGCAGCGGAAAATAACGTTTAACAGCAACGTAACATTAGACAAACCAAAATATTTTTTTAACCGCAACTGGTAGAGGTACTGTCTCGAATTGTAAGAAATGACACCAAGATTGAATCAGAATAATTATGTACATATATATCCTGTTTAGATTGTAAGCTTATTTTATTAAAACTTTATTGTTACGCTACTGCAGGCAGCAGGGATTTCAACCGAAATCCTTCTTGTAAATCAGTCATCATGTAACCATCATGATGAAACGAATGTTTTTTCGATAAATTTTTGTTCTTTATTAATTTGTGTTTATTATATCGTTCTATGTACTTTAACAGAATAAAAACTACAGTCAATAAATTAACATTGGTGCTTCGAACCACATTGTTACAAGAAACAGTGAATTATCAAGATTTCGCAAGAATTTATATTGTTTGACGAAATATACAATTTCGTGCCTATGAGTTGGAAAGAGACAGTCAAAAACGCTTCTTTCGCCAGCAACTTGAAGAGTTGAAACCCACACACGATAACAGGTTTGCCTTCTCTTTCCTTTACATTTGTTTTTGCTTGCTTATTTTGTTTGCAAATATTCCAACGTGTTGTTACCGTTATTTTTGCATTTAATTTTTAACTTGCCGTTGCTTAGTTGAAAAGAAAAGATTAAAATAAATCTATTCGCTATGGAAGCTTTAATTAGAACTACTACGGTCTACTTGAATCTAAACTTACAGGATTTCATATGTTCTTAAGCAATTTTGAATTAATGCATACCGATGAACCACAAGACGAACATGTTTTCGAAATTGAAACGAGATTAGAATCAGCTAATTTATCTGACTTTGAACAAATTCAAATACAAATTATCGAAGTGACTACTGAGGTCAGCGCGGAATACAAACATCAAGAACAATTCGAAAATTCATATTTTTCTCGAGCAAAAAACGTTATAAATAAATGGGGTCACAACCTCAAAACTACTTCTAACAGCAGCTCCTCCAGGAGTAGTGTCCATTGTAGTAACGACTTGTGCAGTACGGATCATCATGGTCACTAAAAAGCATCATTTAAACTGCCAAAAATTTCTTTATCCAAATTTTCTGGGGATTTAGAGGGATGACTAGAATTTTGCAAAATATTTACTGGTTTAATTCACAACAAAGATCTTGACGATGTTCAACATTTTCATTACTTGAAATCCAGTTTGATCAGAGATGCAGTCCAAGTTATTCAATCGCTACAATTTTTAGCCGACAATTATCAAGTTGCTTAGCAAACTATTTACACTATGTACGATCAACCCCCTTTGCTCATACACAACCATTTTAAATCTATCTTAGTCATGCTTCAGGAGTCATTAAATAAAGAATTCGCTCTTAAGTTAAGAAAAATTTCTGATTCCTTATTTAAACACAGCGCTCAGATCGCTTTCCGCAGATGAACAGTTATTCGAGGCTCTCATCATCCATATTCTTTGAAACAAACTTCATCCCAGTGGGAAACTCTGAGAAACAGGTCAGGTTCTGATTTACCTTTGCTGGAGAAATTCAAAACTTTTCTCACAAATACTGCCAATTTACTAGATTGTTTAACGCCCAATTAGGTCAAACCGCATTCGGAAAGGTTCAAACCTTCTTCTGAAAGACTAAAATCGTACTTCAAGTCTTTTGTTGCAAATACGCTTGCATGCGTATTTCGCAAAGGTTGTCATTCAGTAACCAAATGCGATGAATTTCGAAAGCTTTCTCCGCGTGAAAGATTAACTAAATCGAAAGAATTAAGACTTTGCCTGAATTGTTTGTATAAAAAAAAAATTTTTGTGTCTCAATCTTCATCACAGCATACTTGTCGCACGTGCAAGTTCAAGCACAATTCACTAATTCACTTTGAAGATGCTCCTGCGGCCATGCCGTTGGTGCAGTCAAGACATTTGTCAAGCGCAGATCTTTCTGTTGAACCAACCCAAATAGTTTCGGCGTTTACTTCAAACACAAAGTTCTTTTACTTACGGCTTCCGCTAAGATTCCAATTCTAAAGGAAACTCCCATTTTATTCGAATGTTACTTGATTCAAGATCTCAATCAAACTTTATTCGTTCGAGCTTATGTAATAAATTAGGGCTGCGCGCATCTGATGCAAATGTTATTGTTTCGAGGTTAAGCAAATTGGCTTCCCACATTTGTTCAAAATGTGATGTGACTCTTCGGGCTCATCACTCTCGCTTCAAATTGAATCTCACGTGTCTCGTTCTCGACAAGATCACTGGAACAACTCCAAGCTTCCACGTAAACCAAAATAACTTCAAGATAACAGATAAGATCAGATTATCTGACATTTCGTACGCACACTCCAGGTGACATTAATCTTTTGATAAGTTCTTCAATTTTTTTCCAATTGTTGTGTATTGGTCAAATACAATTAGGTTCTAATCTTCTTATTGTTCAAAATACTCGTTTTGGTTGAGTCTTAGCTGAACCGATAAACTACTACGATCTTTCAAATCAGCTTTCGCGGTACTGGGAGTTAGAAAATTATCCAAGCGAAAAGGTGTTATAGCAGGAGTAAAATGCCTGCGAAGTTCATTTTGTTGAAAATGTCAGAAGAGACAATGACGGCAGATGTTGTTTCAATTCCATTCAAACAGCTAACAGCGTTGCTGGGCAACTCGTTCGATATTGCTCAAGGTAGATTGCTGTCTCAGGAACGGCGTTTTTGAATCAACCCAAAGCTATATAAACTTTATTTTGATTTTATGGAAGAATATCAGAAGCTGGGGCACATGTCACTTGTCAACCCCACTTGCAATGAAATATCAATTTATCTTCCTCACTACGGCGAGAAAAGCGTTACGACCAGGCTACGTGTCGTTTTCAACGGTTCATCAGCAACCGCAAAAGAGTATTCGCTCAATAGCATTCAAATGGTCGGCAGCAAGATCTGTTTTCATTATTAAACATTATTACGCCATATTGGCAGATATCGAGAAGATGTATAGACAGGTTCTGATCAACCTGAGCCAAAAATCCCTTCAGCGTATTTGGAGATTGGATCCCCCAAAACCTATTCTATGGTTTGATCTAAACACTGGTTAGTTATGGAACGGCATCTACTTCGTTTCTTGCCATTCGTTGTTTTTACCAGCTCGGTATCGAATGTGACACCTCTATGCCTGAAGTCTCGCAAATCATCAAAAATGATTTTTATGTTGATGACCTGTTGATAGGCGCCAACCATTTAAAGCAAGCTCGCAAAATATGTTCTGACCTCTCAACTACACTTAGTTCAAGATGTTTCAAACTTCGTAAACGGATCTGCAACGACTCGCGTGTTCTTGAAATCTGTGATCATGCACACAATAGTACGCTGGGTCTAATTTGGTCTTTCCAAAACGATAATTTGATGTTTTCTATTTCAAAGCTTTTAATAGGCAAGGTGACAAAGCGGTCAATGCTTTTTGCAATATCTCAGGTTTTTGATCCTTTAGGGGTGCTTTCGCCTTGTACAATTTCTGCAAAAATAATGCTCTGGATGGAAAAGCTGTCCTGAGACGACTCTGTTTCCAACAATGTATTTTTAAAATGGCGTTTATATGCCTTTGAACTCGTCAGTCTTCGGGATCTACAAATTTCTCGGCATGCTTTGTGCAAGAATCCCATAGATATCCAAGTACATGGATTTTGTGACGCTTTTACAAGCGCATATGGTGCGTGTTTGTAACCATGTTCTATTGACGAGGACAACCGGGTTCATTCTCATCTTTTATGTGCTCAAAGTCAAAGGTAGCACATCTTAAACTCACTACAATCCCTAGGCTGAAGCTTTTGTGGAGCTTTGCTACTTGCTAAACTTTTAACCCATGTTTTGAAAATCATGGGATTAACTATATCTTCTTGTAACTTATGGTCGGACTCGACTATAATCTTGAGTTGGCTAAAAACACGCCCTACTCTTCTCAAACCATTTGTTTGCAATAGGGTTGCAGACATTCAGCAACTCATTTCGGCTTTTGTTTGGCAACATGTTTCTACTAAATCGAATCCAGCCGATATGCTGTCCAGAAGCATACCTTCTCAAAATTTAAAAAGGCGTACTCTTTGGTGGACTGGTCCATCTTGGTTATTGGATGACAAATCTTTGTGGCCTAGTTCTGCTCTTGTTAGTTCCGAACTGCCGGATCTAAAAACGGAAGTGGTGCTAACTTGCAGCATATGCATAAAAGGGAAGGGTAGGAATGCAGGTACGAGCGAAGGTTCACAGATTAGAGTGTCATGCTTGCGCTGCTAGTAGAAGTACGTGTTAAATTTGCAACAATAATAAATAAATAGTACAGTCCACTCGTTTTCTTTAATTACAACAACAGAAGAAGGGGTATTTCGAGACAAATATAATTGCAAGAAACCCAACTTCGCTTCAGAAGTTCAAACGTTAATTTCACATCGTCCACATGATTTTCCTATAGAGAATTTCTCTAGTATGACTCGTTTAGAAAAAATCGTCGCTTATAGTTTTCGTTTCTACAAAAATTATTCAAGCTCGCCAAACAATCGTTTTTGCGGTCTTATTATTGTTAAATAAGTCCGATCAGCTTTACTGTGCCTGATCAAAATGTCTCAAGCTGACTCCTTTTGTGATGAGCTCAAATCGCTTCAGCACTCTGAAGAACTTTGCCTTCAATAGGTTTTGCTCCATTCCTTGATGACATGGGCACCATTCGTGTCGGAGGTAGACTCCGAAATTTTCTTTTTTTGTTCGACAAAAACATATGTTTCTTTTGTCGGGAAAACACTTGTTAGCCAAATTGACAGTAACACGGAAACGTCTGAGACTGCTCTACGCAGGTCCTCAATTATTATTGGTTTCACATCGAGGTCAATTTTGGATTTTATTAGTTAGGCATCTTGTTAGACAAATTGTGCATAAATGTTTAAAATGTTTTTGGTTTTTGCCAAAAACAACAGCCCCGATTATGGGAAATTTTTCTGCTTTACGAGTGCAACCTTCTCTGCCTTTCCACATTACTGGCGTTGATTATGGAAGTCCCATAATAATTAAAAACCGCAAGGGTCGCGGTTGTAACTCTATAAAGTCTTATGTTTGCTTAATTATTTGTGTTTTGACTAAAACAGTTCACCTCGAACTGGCGACGGGCCTAACCACCGAACTATTTGTTATGACATTTCGACGTTTTGTTGCCCGTAGAGGGAAACCATTCCGTGCCTTTGTCCGATAACGGAACCAATTTCGTCGGAGGTAATTTGCAAAAGCAAGAATTCTATTGTTAAAGCCGTTGGTGCCGATGGCAGCCCTCATTTTGGAGGTTTATGGGAGGCTGGTATAAAGTCCGTGAAAAAACATATCAAACGAGCATTAGAAAATTATATTTTGACTTATGAGTTTTGCACTGTGATTGTTCAAATCAAAGCAACCTTTAACTTCCGTCCCTTATGTCTTCTGACGTCCGATCTTAATCATCTTCAAGCTCTTACGCCTACACATTTTTTGATTGGTAGACCGTTGACAGCGCTCCCGGATCCAGACGTTACGAGCATTTTTTGGCATCGTTTATCTTTATTTCAAATGTTTCAGAAACTTCATCAACATTTATGGAGAAGATGGAGTCACGAGTATCTCATCGGGTTGCCGAATCTTATAATTTATTGTCTTAAATTTTAGTTTTAATTTAAGAATTAAACATATAGCTACACTGCTTAACTAATGAGTACTTAACATTAACAATTTCAAATTATTGCTATTTACTACTTTTTCATAACAAAAAAGTTAAATAAAACGTTATTCTAAAAAGAATGACATATTTGATCATAGTTCTAGTCATTTTTTTGTCATAAACCAAAGTAACGTTTATAATTGATAGATAACGTATACATGTCTTTTAAAAATTTCATTCATTTTAAATGTATATTCATTTAATTGTTATTAAAATTAAATAAACCTCAACACAAAAAACACAACGGTGTGCAAATTTCAGTAACCGCAAACAAGTTCTCGTAAATACTTAAGGAGCTTTATGCCTACTTACGATCGATTTTTTTAATAATTGTCTTTTATAAATGTATATCATCTTAAGAATATTTTTTTAAAATTACGTAACAATTGGAGCACTCGTTCAAAAGTTATGTGTTAAGAGAGCGTTGCCTGACACCTTTTCTCTTCCGATAACTTTGATTTATTTCTCAATATTCAATCACCGTCTGATATTTTTCTCACATCAAAGTTTTTTTCTATTTGCTTAAGTTTTTACCGCGTTTTTAACTATAATAGTAACGACCGGAAATTAGCACAAACCTACGTGTGAAGAACGAGCATCAACAAAGTTACGTAAATCAAGACCAAATAAAAGAAGACAGTATTTTAATCCAAAAACTGCAAAGACAGACAGAAATTGTTTTAGTGCAAAATCAAATAAAAACTCGGTTGTGCAAAACTTATAATCAACATATCTGGAGAATCACTTCAAAGAGCATACACATCTGTCTGTATTTTTAACAAATGTGTTTTTTTTGCGGCATTTAGTGGTGCTCTGTAGCTAAAATATGTATAAACGTACTTTTTGTTATTACAATAAGCATTTTTTTAGTTAAAATTTTGTTGTTTATTGCAAAAGAACAAAAAAAAATTTTTCGTAAAGTTGTCATCTTTGTAAAAATTAAAATTTTATTAAATCTTTTGATCACGATCATTGTAACGCAAATAATAACGCCATATTCTTTTATTTTGATTTAAAATAAACCGTTTCAAAAATATCTTAGTCGTCGCAAGCTATAGAAAAAAAAACAAACGTTCTAAGAGATGAAGAATATTTTCTTCAGTTTTTAATATTTTTTCATAAAGAAATTTGTACATGGAGATAGGTATTCTTCCCTATTTTAAGTAGGCATAACGCTCAACTTAATTGACTCGTTCCACATTGTGTCAGAAAGCATTCAAACAATTGTTGACATGTCTTTCGATTTTTTTTTCATTGAACAAATTTGTTGGATTTTGTATTACCTTGCAAATAAGATAATTTTAAACCATTTTATGACATTTAAACAAATAAATTTTTTGTGAAAATCCTTATTTCTCACTTTTGTATCGGGTATATACCTAATATTCTAATAATAATTTTGTACAACAGTTATCACTAGAATTAACAGAAATTATACTACTTAAACTTAGTAAGTATTTATAAAGTTATATTATTTTTTATGTAGCAGTTAATAAGAAAAAGTAAAAAATTACAGAAAAACTATAATCAATCATAATTCAATCATGGGTACATCAAATATCATTTCTAATTGTTTATTGGAAACTATTAGCTATCAATTCAATTAATTTTTCAATTAGATTATATTGGATAGATTTCCTGGTTTCTTAATAAATGAATTCTAATTGAAAAATAATAATATTGCATAATAAAACGCGGTAATTCGAATTTGGTTTCTAAAATAAACGAAAAAATTAAACTTTACAAATGCAGTATTAGTTTTGAAATGATTAACATCGCGATAAATAACCACTTAGTGAAAACAATAGACAAAAACATAAAAAAAAAACAATTAGACGACTGAAATTTTGGAATTGTGCGATTAATTATTTTCTATGTACTCTTTGCCGGCTCTTGTGCATTAAAAGCATTATGATAATTACTGTAAACTTTTTTTTTACAAAACTAAATGACATCAACAGTAAATTGAAAAATAAATGTGTTAGAACTATTGTGATTGCATAAACACATTACTCATACCAACTAGATACTAACTTTTGAATTCAATGTTAAACAATCATTATTTCTTGCATATTCTAAGTTTCTAATATAAACCAATTATGCTAAAAATTAGCAATACTTAAAAATCAATTGAAAGTTCTAATACTTTTATGTTGATAAAAGATTTTCTATAGACTGACATTCAAAGTTTAATATCACGTTATATTGGTTGCTCAGATCTTAAGATTTCAATTCTAAAAGTATAAAACTCATTTCGTGTCACTACAAAACAATAAATTTCGTTTCAGAACAATTTTTAAAATTGTTTAAGTATGTAAAAGTAACTTTTAAAATGCAAGCAAACTTCCTATTTTTAATAGATGTTAAGTAGAAAATATGACCAAAAGTTTATCAACAAAAATAGTTAACATGTATTTGTCTATCTATTAATATTGATTACATTTTATTGTCCTTTTTAATAAAACAAAAAATCAATATTATATACACCTTTATTTTGTTTTACACTTTGTTTCGTTTAATACTTTTTCATAACAACAGTTTTCACATAGTTTCCATCCTTTTAAAATTTATTTAATAATTTCTTTCAAATTAATTAGTGTAATCATATTTAAATTTTTTAATAAATATAGAAAAATTTTATTTAATATTAATTTTGCCCAATGTAATTTTTATATATTTTTGTGATTTTATTTTTATAGAATAAAAAATTTATAATTTCTATATCACAACATAAACAATCAGTTCATTTGTAACCATTATATACAATTCATAAAATTTTATCTAAAAAGAATTAATACAACTTACTGTTATTTTGATTTTATATAATAATATTTTTTTAGAAAACGTTTTTTAATGCGAAATGTGTTAATACGCATTGTCGTTATTAAGCGACTACTCTTTGTAAAATCAACTGTATTAATGTTATTTTTGTACACAAAAGTAGATTTAGTTACATCAAACTATTTTCAGACGTAAATAAAAACCAAAAAAATTGTAAATTTATTGGCAATAAATACAATTTAAAAATAATCACAGGTGGTAGTTGACAGAAAAGTAATTTAAAAACTTAAACTACACGGAATTGCATTTAGAGCAAACCTTTCTATAATTTTAATTCGTTCAAACAAAAACCGCAACAAAGTAAGCACTCAATTCAAACTTTATTTAAAATTATTTTACGTTTTTTATTTAATTCTAATTGTTAAATCCTGAAACTATTGTTAGTAATTACCGTTTTATATGTTACATAAACTACAACAATTATTTTATACTTTAATAATATTAAAAGAACGACTATATACATAACGAAAAAAACGCTGCTGTAAAGCTGTTAAAATAAAATACTTATCAAACTTATTTTTTTCTGTGATTTTATGTATAATAGTGCTATTGTAAAACGTTTCACTTTATGTGTTTAGTAAAGCGTTTATTGTATACTTACTCCTTTGGCACAGTAAAAATGTATTAGATTTACCTACTTTGGTGTTTCTTTAAATATCAAAATTATTCCGTGGTCTTGTATTTGCTATAATAAAATAATAATAAATTTTATAAAATAATTTAGTAATTAATTTGGAATTCTTCGTTTAGGAAGGGCATGTAAAAACTACCTTAATTCATTTTTCTGGCAACGTTTCGTGCTAAAAGCGAGCACTTTATCAGGCCGAAGATTAAAATTAAGTGGATCAATCCACCGACCAAGGACATACGCAACTTTACGATATTGTGTTTACTAAATAATAAATAAAACATTAAACATAAAATGGTGAATAGTTAAAATCTTTAAATAACGTAGGACATAAACGTTCAACAAAACAAAAAAAAATTTTAATCTTTTATTTATTATTTAGTAAACACAATATGGTAAAGTTGTCTATGTCTGTAGTCGGTGGATTGATCCACTTAATTTTATTCTTTGGTCTGATAAAGTCGTCGCTTTTAGCACGAAACGTTGCCACAAAAAAGAATTAAAGTGGTTTTTACATGCCCCTCCTAAACGAAGAATTCCAATTTAATTAGTGCATATACAGAAGAGGAGATAGAACCTTTACCAAAAAAATTTAGTGTTTTTTATATATACACAGTATTAACTGGCATAAATAAAATACAAAATTAACCAAAACATTCACCTTTAGACATGCTCATAGTTGTAACAAATATAATTTTTTTGTTAAAAAAATACAAACGCAATATTTTTCTAATTCAAAGTGTTTCAAAGACTGTCACAACCGGGATATTTGCAGCGCCCATAGTTATCGGTAAACGAAAGCCAGTGCCCGATTTTATTCTTGGGAGAGTCAGTTGTAGACATTAAGGCAACTTTTCTATACTTTTTTCGTTATTTGTAGTCTTTGTTCTACATCAATAAAAGAAACACTTGGCCTTTCTTTCTTTTTTGGTTAGCATAAGTACAAGTGTGGCAGCCAAATGAATTTGAAACTGCAAAATGCTCAGTTGTTTTTTTTAGTAAACTCAACATTGCACTTTTTCTTCGGTATAAAAGCCAACTATTAACCACGCACAAATCAAGAAGATGGCAAAAAATCTTTGGATATCATTTCTTACTTCTTATATGTGTTTGTTATAAAGCAATCAGAGAATCTGCCAAGTTTATACCTCCCATAAATTGATTAAACTACAAAGCATGTGGACGTGATAAATCTATGGTAGATTTGGATTTGGTATTCCATCGCTTCATACTCTGGTTTTTCTTCAATATGCTAATAAATGCTTCACCTTTAGCTATAAAGCTAAGGTAATAAATATTTTTCTAAATTGTAATCAAGAGCAATCCTTGGTATAAAGACCAAGCTTATATATTTTATTGCACATGTAAAGGGCTAAGTCGGCACTAGTTACTGGTCGCATTTCCTAGTTACTGGTCGCATTCCTAACCAATAGCGCTGTCGCGCGCACTTTCTCCCATTTTTTTAGCCTCTACCATGGAGGTTAAATCCAGCTTCAAACGTCATCGTAAAGACGACAACGACACCAATTCCGACATTTTCCAATTGACTACCATAAAATAATTCTTTGAAGCAGAGGTCCTGGTCATGTCAAAGCTTACTTCTACCAGTAAAAAATCCGTTGCCAGACGTACTAAATTAATGGATGTATTCTCCCGCATCCAATCAATCTTTCAAAAATACACTGTTGCCAAAAGAATGTCTACGCAACATTAGAACATCTCTGATGCGCTTAGAAGCTTCAATCCGTAATTGACTAATTGTCAGTACCTGGCCAGCACATCACAACTGGTCTAATTTGGTATGCCCAAGTAGCTCCGTCAAACAGAATTGCCAACAGAGCAAAAGTCCCCTCCGGCAAATCCGTCACGCTAACTCAACAATCCACACTTGTAATCGTTCCACGAATTTTAACACAGCAGATGAGACCAAAACTACTCTAAACCTAAATTTTCTTAAAGCCTATTACACTCGGTCTACGACTAGACCGAGTGACAAAAGTTAGACAAAACTCCGTCCGCCTCGAGTCCGAAAAGACAGACCTGTTTAAAATTCCAGCGAATAACCTCAACAATACCAGCGTTGTGATCAGACTGCAAAGCAAAGCCCTTCCTAAGATGTCTCTTTCGGACGTTCTATCTAACCTTTCCTTTGAGCAGTTGAAAGGGTCAATTCTTGAGCAAGATATTGATGCCGTTTCTGACGAAATAGTCAAATAAACTAAGGAAAACTTTAACGTCATAACAAAAATTGGGTCTAGAGACAGCGCAAGTACTAATTATAATATTGAAGTACAAAAGTACTTAATGGCCAATTGTAGAATCTGCGCAGCCTGGAATTCATGCAGGGTCAATGACCATGTGCGTATATTGAGATGTTTTAAGTGCCACAAGTTTGGTCACTAACATTGTGCTAAAAAGCTCAATACGGAAGATTAGCCAAAAACTGCAGAAAACCCTGTATGTGCAAATTGCCTGTGATATAGCCACAAGGCGTCTTCCAACAACCGCCCAGCGTACTTAAAGAAGCTTGACGCCAAGATCTTTAACACCAATTATGGATTGTGAAGACGTTTCTCTAACTCTTAGGATTGCGCAAGTGAATCTTCGTGCTGCGATCTTGAAAGTCATGAGCTTTTTCTCCGACAATAACATAGACATGCTATTGACCCAACAGCCATATGCGTATAGTTTTGGTTCAAGGTATAGACTGGCTGGTGCGCCCTTCAGAATCACTTCATCCACTTTTATGCAATATTTTTCAACTATTGTTTTTAATAGTGCGAAGTCTGTCGGAGTAGTTACCCTCAATCATCTAACTAATGACTGCACTGCATTATTTATTATTACAGTTGAAAACACCTCATTGGGTATTGTCGGCGTTTATTGGCTACTAAACGAGAACGTTCGTATTCATCTACAACATCTAGATAAATTTTTGAACAAACTAAGAAGCATGCCGATTATTATAATAGGTGATTTCAATACAATATCGCCGTTTTGGCATTTCTTGCAGACTGACAAACGCGGCAAAAGTGTGGAGAACCTCGTGAACAAACTTGATCAACTTTTCACGTTTGCTAGTTACCAAAGTAATACAAACATCGATGTAACTCTAGCATTGCAAGCTTTAGCTAGAAAAATTTCTATCTAGAAAGTTATTTTAGAGGTGATTGAACCGACTAATATGTTTTGATTTAGTCGTCAAAAATCTTCAATCGGTTATGATTCCTAAGCATATCCTCGATGTCATACTCATAGATTCTGTCAAGCTGAACACATTTGCTAGTACTTCCTACTTATCTTCCACGTATAGCTAAGTGTTACAATCTTAATTCTATCAAAGTTTCCATTGAAACTGACCCGGCTAATTCTAATTTACCTTAAACCGATTTCGCTTGAAACTTAGAGTTGGTGTACCGTGGTTGGGTCCAAAGCTAGACAAGTTAAAACGAGTTGTACGTTGGTTAAAAAAGCATACTCACAAACTCCAGCAGAGCTAAAAACTCAATGGTTAAACTCGTACAAGACCGCGCTTTACCGGTACAAACTAGCAGTAAAGAACGCCAAATTTAGTTTATACAAAGATTTGTAGAGAAAAATTTGGCAGCGAGTACGTAAAGATTAGTTTATAAAATTTCCCCACAAAAGTTTTTTGCTATCTAACCATGCTGTAACGTCTGTGGCGGTGACAGATACACTCTCATAGAGCACAATACAATCAAGTTAATAGTTGAGTCTTGACTTGACTAGGTGGTTACAAAAGAAGACATAGCGTTAGGGCTAGCAAAATTATTAAGAATAAAGTTCCCGGACCCGACAAATTACACTGTAACGTATTAAAAACAGTTATATAAGATTTCCTTTGTTTTACAATCATTGACCTATTTAATTCTTGTGTTCAATACGCGTATTTTCCCAAATATTGGAAAACTGGAAGGGTAATAACGATTCTCTAGCCTGTTAAAAAGAATCTCCATTTCGTACCAACCGATCATGTTATTTTCCGAACTTGGTAAACTATTCGAACAAGTATTGTTAAAGAAAATACATGACAACATCCCTCCACAAAGATTGTTCCACCTCAGTCAATATGGTTTCGTTCCCGACAAATCGACAACAGACGCCATTCGTAAATTAATGACAAAAGTACAGACTGTGATATCCTTATGATAATTAAACAATGGAATAACTAACTGAACTTTATTGTTAATTTTATATACATTGTCAAACGGCTCGATGGCCTAACATAACTTAACTGCTATTTTATATCAAAAGTTGTCTAGCAACGCTGGATGCGCACGCGTTTTACAAATGCTATATGAATATGTTACACTTTTCCCCCTTTTATTCCTAAGTATTTACAATAATTTTAATGCTTATATAAATTAAAAATTTTATTTCTTAAAATAATCATAGGTTAGACGATCTGGTTTACGAATATGGCGAGCCGGTCTATTATTTAAACGCACTTCACTTTCATTGTTCACTGTATCGTCGTTATCATTATTAATTACTCTTTCATCATTTTTGTTTTCTACAGTTGGTGATTCGGATATCGAAGGCATTGGAACATACTTTAACATTTGATTACAATGTCTTTTCCATTCGGAATCACCTACTTTTACAACGTATAACTTACTGCCTATTTTTTTAATTACAACACCTTTTGTCCAGATAGGTTTACTTACATTACTAAAATCTTTTACTAACACCACTTCGTGTAATTCGAAATGTACATTTCCTCTTCCTAAAAAATGCTTTTTTTGTTTTAGTTGTGTTTTTCTTACATTTTCTTGCAATTTTAATGTTTCGTCGCACTTTTTCGTGTATTTATTGAACGACAAAGGGTTTAAAATATCGAAACGAGTTCTAACTGTGCGGTTAAACATCAAAAACGCAGGTGTTACTCCAGTTGTTGCGTGAATTGAGTTTCGGTAATCAAACAAAAAATTGCTAAGCAAGTAATTTATGTCATCTGAACCTTTGCTTAGTAACATTTTGTTTAAGGCGTTTTTAACAGTTTTAACAGAATTTTCTGCGGCTCCGTTTCCCATTGGACAATAAGGAGCACAAGATAAATATTTAATCCCATTTTTCTTTAAAAACATTTGAAATTCGCCAGATGTAAATTGTCTTGCATTGTCTGACACTAATGTGCAAGGCAATCCGTATCTAGCAAACGTAGCTCTCAAACATTGCATTGTAGTGATACTTGTCATTGAATTTACTGAAAAAACCTCAAGCCATTTCGTATATGCATCGACAATAATTAAAAAATACCGATTTCTATATGGACCCATGTAGTCTATGTGTATCCGCATCCAAGGTTTTTCAGGCATTTTCCAGGGACTTAGTTCTGTTTTAGGCGGATTATTTCTTAAGGTCGAACAACTTGTGCAAGATTTTACTACATCTTCAATATCTTTCGTAATATTTGGCCACCAATAATATGATCGGGCCAACCCTTTCATTTTAGTTATTCCTAAATGCGTAATGTGTAACTCGTGTAGCACTGCATTACGCAGTTTGGATGGAATTATTATTTTGTTATTCCAAAACAAAGAATGTTCTTCAATTGAAATTTCATTTTTAATTTTAAAATATGGTTGTAATAACTTATCTTTTACCTTTTTAGGCCAACCATTTAAAACATATTTTTTTACTTTTTGCAACGTCGGATCATCATCTGTCAATGCATTAATTAAATCAAAATTAATTAATACATTTTTATCTTTAAAATAATTTAGTATTTCGACATCATCGTGTTTTTCAAATTTTAAATCATTTTTAAAAGGTAAGCGAGATAATCTATCTGCCACGTTATCTTTTGATTGCAAATACTCAATATCGTACGATTAATTGCTTAATATAACTGCCCAACAACGTAAACGATTTGCTGAGAATTGGGGAATTCCCTTGTTAGGATGAAAAATAGAAATTAATGGTTTATTATCACAGCAAAGAGTGAATTTTACACCGTACACATAAATATGGAATTTATTTAATCCGAACACAATACCCAAAGCTTCTCGCTCAATTTTCGAGTAACGCATTTCCGTTGCATTTAGGGTACGCAAAGCATAACTTATAGGCCGCTCTGAACGATCCGGTAACACATGAACAAGGACGGCCGCGACTCCAACTGCGCTCGCGTCGGTAATAAGTTTCAATGGTAATGAAGGATTGTAAGGAATCAAGACAGTAGCTGAGACAAGTAGCTGTTTTACTTTGCTGAATGCTTCCTCACAATCTTTACTCCATCTAAATTTTGCGTTTTTCTTTAACAAACAATATAAAGGATGCAACACTGTTGACAAATCGTGAACAAATTTTGCATAATAATTTATAAGCCCTAAGAATGCCTTTAACTCTGTTACATTTTTTGGTTTTGGCGCGTTTGAAATCGCTGATATTTTATCTTTTAAAGTAAAAATACCGTCTTTATTAATTTTATGTCCTAAATATTGGACTTCTGTTTCAAAAAATGCGCACTTTTTTAACGATAATTTTAATCCGGCTTCTTGTAAACAATTTAAAACCGATTCTACGCGTTCTAAATGTGTTTCGTAATTATGACCACTGATTAAAATATCATCTAATCGTACCACAACACCTTTAATATGTGATAACAATGATTCCATAATTTTCTGAAACTTCGCTGGCGCGGAAGCAATGCCGTAGGGTAATCGTGTATACTGAAAAAGTCCCTTATGGGTAGAAATCGTTGTTAATTTTCGCGATTCTTTTTCTAATTTACATTGTTGATACGCTTGGATTAATTCTAATTTTGTGAAAAATTTTCTACCCGAGGAATCGGATATTCGTCAATCTGTAACAAAGGATTAACCGTAGTTTTGTAGTCTCCGCAAATTCTAATTGAACCGTCTTTTTTTACAACGGGTACTATTGGCGTACCCCACTCAGAAAAATCTACTTGTTCGATAATTCCTAATTTTAGTAATCTGTTAAGTTCAGTTTCCACTTTTTGTTTAACTACATATGGTAAAGGTCTTGGCCGATAATACTTTGGCGTACCTAAATTATTATTTAAGTTAATTTTTATTTCGCCTTTATTAAACGTACCTAAGCCTTCGGAAAACACTTCTTTAAATTTTTCGATTAACATTTGTAAATTAATATTATCTTTCTCGGACACGTTATTTATGGACGAAATACCAAAATTAAACTTCTTTAAAAAATCGCGACCTAAAAGCGGTATTCCTCCATTTTCAATTATATAAAAATCGATATTTTCATTTTTTTCTTTATATCTAACGTTTAGTGTACAAATACCAACTGGCTTCATTTCTTGTTTATTATATAAAAATAACCTTTTATCAGTTCTCTGCAATGCAATGTTACTAAAATTTTGTACATATGTATCATAATTTATCGCCGAAATACTCGCACCGCTATCTATTTGAAATGTTATTTGTTTATTTTCAATTTTAACCTCAATTGTAAAATCGCGATCAGTATTCACGTTATCTATACTAAACAATTGTAGATTATCATCAAAACTAGAGTTATCATCGATGTTATGTACTGTGCGTGTATTTCGTTTGCCTTTGCCTACAGATTGTTTAATTTTATTATTACAAACTGTAGCTAAATGCCCTTTTAAATTACATATATTACAGCTTAAATTTTTATGGAAACAAAATTTTGATAAATGGTTTACACGGCCGCAAACTAAACATGGCGAATATGTTCCTACCTGCGCACTTCGTTTCTGCATTTTCCCCTGTTGTGACATGTGTGTTCCTTGTTTAAATTTAGACGACTGCGATGTTGACGCCACTTGATAAAGATTTTCGTCTTTTTTAAGGTTGCTCGTTTCTATGCTTGTTGAACGAGTCGCCATTTTGGATGTTGCAATGTCGATTACCTTCGCAAATGTCACTTTAACGTCCTCTTCAAATAAACGATCTTGAACTGCACCTTTTTCATAACCCATTAAGAACTGATCTCTTAACGCAATCTCCAAATATTCTTCAAATTGACAATGTGCAGCCAAACTTCTTAAACGTGCTGCCCATTCCTTTGGCGTTTCATATTCAATTTTTTTCGCATTGTAGAATTTATAACGAGCGGAAAATGCGCTTTGTTGAGGCTTAAAATGTTCGGTGATAATGCGTAATAAATCGACATACTTCATTTTCTCCGGTTGAGTAGGCAGACATAGGTTGAAAACTAATTTGTAAGCTTCTTCATTTAATATATTTAATACTATCGCCCTTTTTCGATCTTCATCTTTTATCTCATTTGCCACAAAAAAGTTTTCCATTCTTGATTTAAAAATTTGCCAGTCACATGTTTGAGGATTAAATTCTCGTAAATGTCCAACATTTTCCATCGTGGATGCCATCTTGAGCACACGTGGTTGATTAATTTTATATTTAATATTTTATTTTTCAATTTTTATCCTCGTCGCCAACTGTGATATCCTTATGATAATTAAACAATGGAATAACTAACTGAACTTTATTGTTAATTTTATATACATTGTCAAACGGCTCGATGGCCTAACATAACTTAACTGCTATTTTATATCAAAAGTTGTCTAGCAACGCTGGATGCGCACGCGTTTTACAAATGCTATATGAATATGTTACACAGACGAACATCTCAAAGTACAGACTATGTATTTTATGACAAAACATCTCGCTCTGCACCTTCTATTGAAAAAAATATACTGCTCCAAAGTTCTTGTAAGAGCTGGCACGTGTACATTCTTAGACCAGCAAGTTTTGACCGCAATTGGATGAACCTGTCTCATAATCCGGGACAAATAGCCGTTCAAATTTTGCAATCTCAAATGCATTACCGTTGCAGATGACGACCGGTGTTTGTTGTGTGGTGTTCTTGTTACATAGGATTCTCACCTGTCGAAAGTTCGATGATAACCAGGGTACCCTAAGAACCCCAGTCAAACCGTATCCCAATTCCCCTGAGTCTATCTTTAGACTAGTGTCCGACGTCAAGGTACTCATTGCATTCGCTAGAAGACACCAAAGTCAAACGTAAATTAAAGTCTAATTTAGTTTATCTTTGTATGGTATTATGATTTTATTTTACTATCAGCTACCGCAAAGTAAGACATTTTTTAGTTATTTAAGTGCATGAAACTAACATTTTCAGTTTTTTTAGTTATAGCTGTCTTGACTAACTGGCCTCATCCCCGTTTATTACAACACCGTATCCCTTTGCCACCTTAGTTTTCAGCCTGACATGCAAGAATAAACCACAATGTAAGTACCTCGCTGATCCTTGTGCTCACATAGCACGAACCTGTTTAACAACCCATCTGGCTCGTGTAAGTGAGCCTTTCATCTTGTAAGATAAGTTAAATCGTTCTATCCTACATGTGGGAAGCTTGACCTAAAAAGTTTCAAGTGGTTTGGTGAGTCCACGTCCTCCTCCTCATCTTCCTCCTATTCCTCCTTCGTCGTTTTACAAGCTCTGTTCGATGTGCGCGCACAAATGTACTCAACAAATGTATTTATCATACCACTTTATGGCAGTTACCTCAATTCCATCTGTCGCGGCAACTAATTCTTCAAAGGAACTTTCTCCTTTCTTTGCAAAACTTTTATCTGATGTAAACAAACGTTTTAGTATACAATTTATTGTAACTGTGCCTACATTTTGTATAACCTTTTTTTCTAGTTCTATTTGTAAACTGTTGAACCGCTTCTCGTAATCTAGTATGAGAAAATTATTTTTTACCCAGTCTCAGCATAACATTTCCACTAATTCCAACATCAGGTAAATTTGGATCAGGTTCCTCTGCACCACAGCACAATTTCCAATTGTAAATAATTTTATCAAATCCTTATAATCAAAGCTTTATAACTTCATTTATTCTACTGTTTATGTATTTCTTTACAAGATAGCGTGCTTTAAAGGGTATCATTTGCTCATTCTCGCATAGTTTTTCTGTCGTAGAAATTGTATTGAGATTTGCAGCAACAGATTTGTATGTATAAATTGTCAGTACTTTGGTGGATGTGTACATTGTCACCGATATGTAATTTTATTTGTTCCCACCTACTTCGGAACATTGTTTTAAGTTACTTCAAAAACTTCCCTTCTCTTCTGCCGCTACATTCTAGTTCTCAGCAAATTAAATACTGACATAAAGAAAGTTATTCCCAGAAAAACGTGTAGTTTTTTTTATTGACAATTGCAACGGTTTATTTAAGTCATATTCATATTCACACCACTTTTGATCCAAACGGAGTCTTTAAAGTTTTTAAATGATTAAATTTTATTGAAATGGATTAAGTAGTATTAGCGTATTTAACGTTTTTTTTTTGTTTCTACTACTTCATCGTGGGTATTTTGTGCAAGTTTTGGTTAATTTAAATATTGTTATATTTTGTAGTTCTTCTGCTTAACGTTATTTTACAGTGTGATTACGCCTAGAGTGTGACAGCGTGAAAATTACTGTCAATTAAGCAAATCCGACAAAAGTTGAATTGTTGGCTTACTTAAAGGTGGTTTTTCGTACAGGGAAATTGCAAATAATCTTAACCGGAACCAATCTACTATCCAGCATGAACTATAGAGACGGTCAGAATCGTCATAAGCAAGGAACTGGAAGACGGAGGCAAACAAATGAGGTGCAGGTCCGCTATCTTTGACTTATGGCAGTAAGAGATCGATTTTCCAGTACCAGATCAATCGCGAATAAATAGTTAAGTAATGAAGGTTGTTTTGTAACTCTTCAAATAGTTTACCGCAGAATCAAAAACTTTGGATTGCAATGCTATCGACCACATCTTGTGTTATCGCTGACGGTTCAACGCCAAAGTCAACGTTTCGAGTGGTGTAGGTTGTCACTCATCTGGAATGACATAGAATAGTTTTCAGCCATGAATCCCAATTCTCTCAAGAAAAAATCGACCACGATGTCACAAAGATTGAGAGAGTGTGAAGCCAATATAGAAAAACCTACACACAATTAAATTAAATTTGCTTCTTTGCTTTAAAATTTTAATCAATTACTACGGTTAAGTAGCTACCCCTTACTGCCATTTTTCGTCACAAAATTTTACAGAATATATTTTGCACATAATGTAATAATAAAGATATTACGAAAAAGATAAGATTACATAAAGAAACTCGCTAAAAAACATAAATGTATGCACAAATTTGCGAATACTATGTGAAATAAGTAAATAATTTAATAAAAGCAGCTTATTAATTTTTTTACACAATAAAGCTTTTTTAAAACGTTTTATTTTAATTAGAATAAAATAGTAACTTTAATATTTTTATTAAAAACCAATCATAAATAATTGTTCAAAGAAATAATTATGAAATAAACATTTTTAAACTAACAAGTAACATTTTTTTATAATAAAAGGATATGCAATTGTATAAAGAAACAAAATATTACCTTTGCGTTTAGATTTAAATTTAACAAACAAAGCACAACAAAATACAACTGCTATAAGTGCATGAACGCCAAGCTATTAAAGGTAATGAAATAGCTGAGGACTAGCCTTGGGAGCATTTAGAAACACAATTTCTTACTTTGTAGGATTACTGTAAACTATATTAAAAAACCAAAACAAGGTATTATTAACTTTGCACTAAAACTACTAAAAGTAAAAGATAATTAAAAATTTAATAAAGATCTCAATTGCAAACTTTGCACAAAAATTATAAACACTGTGGTATATTATGTACATATTTGGATAACCAGGAAACGAAAATCAGACAAAAGGTGCGAAGTGAATTTAGGGTGAGCAGCGACTCCGGATCCGGAAAAAGAAAAATTGCGAGTGTTTCTTATTAGGCAATAATAAACTTATTACATTGTAAAAACAAAGTACAACAATTTATTTATGTTTACTTAATTTAGATATTTACTTTGCGCATATAGTTTTGTACGAAAACGTAACCACATGTTTTACTTTAAAAAAATGCGAAATAAGTTAATAAAAATTTTTAACGCCTTTTACTGCGTTCTATAATAATTTTTATCCAAGTATTAAAACTTGGCATGTAAATATAATTTCTTAAAAAGATTTCCTTAAAAAGAAAAATGTCAACGCCCAACAAATTTAATAAAAAATGCTTTTGTTATTATGCAATGCAAAATATAAACCAAAATATAAATAAAATTTACCTTAGACTTTTATAATAAAAAAATATATTTTTTAAGACAAAAGTCAACATCATAAACTGTTTTTAACCAAAGTACATAAAAGTAAAATTAATTTAAATAGAAACTAGGTAATTCAACATTAAACCATTGAGAATAAAAGCTCATAAGTTCGAACAATGTAACTTTTAACAAGAGTTTTTTACTTACTACTGCCTTAATTTTAAATTTCTTCTTTTTAAATTTTTTTTTTACTTTTTTATTAAAACGGTAAAGTGCAAAATAAACAGACCTTTCATTTAAAAGTTTTTACTTATTTTGATTATAATTATGATTTAAATTAGTATTGTTTGCATTTGACTGCGCATACAAATTTTTGTACAAGCAATTAAAGCTAACGTAATTTTAACAATGTCAAAATCTCTCCAATCTGTCTCCTATCAGGTTGTTTAAGCGATGCAAATGACACAAAGAGTAATTACAATTGTAATAAATTTATTCCTGTATTACACCACTGGAATTGTAAGCCAAACGTTTGTGGAATTAGCATGAAATCTATTTCCGCATTATAGACACAGAAATGACACGTCCCTAATAACAATTTTAACACAATATAGTTTTTCATTGTGTTCTGTACGTTCCTATTGTCTTGCCTATCGATGTTTGCCTTGTAGTGGGAAGCCTGATAACAATAAGCAAGGGTGTATTAGTTTAGCATTACATTAGTTTGTACCTACCAAGTATCTCTATGTGTTATCTTAACTATCAGAAAATATATAGTTGCCGACAAACGCTAGAAATTAGGTTACCACACTAGAGATACCTATTGAAGCCGGTTTCCTTTTCTTAATTTATTTTATAATAGCATAGCAGCATTGTTTTTAGTTATTAGTTAATTTTTACAAAGTTACATATATATGAATTTTGTTTTCGGAGAAAAAAAACTGCGATATCACAAGATAAAGACGAAATTACAAATCAAATAATATTTTTTAATTGTTGTTGGAGCTATTTTGTCTTAAGCTAAAAATTCAATTAATTTAAAAGTAAGAAAAGTTTACATAAACAATGTATACAGATGACAAAAAAGAAAAATAAACAAATAAACCAAAATAATAACATTACTGAAAAAAGTAATAAAAAAAACAACAAACTTAGTAAAAGTGTAACTTTTAATAAAAAAAAATTATAAAAAGTTGAAACTATTGTAAAGAATAAACTACGAGATGATAATTGCTAAACTAGCAATTGATAATAATTTGACAACTACAGTAAGGGTGTTGAATCGACTCGGTTAAATGGTTAACCGAATCATTTTCTTATTGGTTAACCGGTTAATTTAAAATTAAATTATTCGTTTTTGGTTAATCGATTCAGTTTAACCATCTTTCGTAAAACGATCCAGTTTAGCCATCTTTTTTATACAATTACTTCAAGGGCTTTTGGTTAAAAGATCATTTGAAATCACAAATTATTAAATTATCTATGTTAACCATGTTAAACCTTTGGCGCAAAACAAAAAAAAGTGTTACATATTTGTAAATAACAAATAGATTAAGCAATTGTTTTGCATTCTAATTTAAAAAAATTAATTTTTTAAATTTAACAAATAAATTCCTATTGGTTTAAAAAGTTAAAATTTGTCCCTTTAGAGCCTTCAATTTAAAAAAAAAAAAATTAACAACTAATTTTACAGAATAGAAAACTTTCAAACGTTTATTGAAGATATTGCTTTTACTAAAAATATTTATTTTCATTTATATTAATTTGAATAAATTATTTATATACAATTAAACAAATTACCTGACACCTTTTTTATTAGTTTCCTTTTCACTAATAATTTTCCAATTTTATTTTGTTGTTTTGTTAAGTTTTTTAATGTTTAAACAATTACATTCAAAACAGCAAAAACCTTTCCAATATGAATTGTCAATGCTACAAACAATGCCCACAGAGTAGCGTTGAAAATGTAGAAATCGTACCAGGTGTTTTTGACTACTTATTCAATCTTTTGTTGTTTATAATACATATCTTGTTTTTTCTAATAAAAATCTATAAACACGAAACATAGTGATTATATTTCAAGCAGGTGCTTTTTTTCATAAATACTTTTAACAAATACCTTTTAAGAAATTGTTATAGTGAAAAGAGTAAATAACCTATTTACATAAAATTTTATTTTAAAAATTACCTGCCTACTTAAATGCACCTTGACCTAATGTATATTTAAAAATATTACAGGTAAAATCATATTCTACAATTTTTGTAAATTTTGAAATCAATAATAAAATTTGGGAAATGTACCTAGATAATCTATACATATTTGTAAGAAATAACTCCGTCTAAATAACTGTTTTATTCCTTTATACACTGTACGCTCAAAACTAGCGATCCGTACCATACAACGTAAACTTATAGAATGCCAACCTAACTGAATAATAATAGGTATCCGTCGTTATCCCCCAATGACTAACGATAAGATAACAATGGCACGCGTGAAAGATCAATGTAGCTTACATTCGGCTATCCTGACTTGAGACCGTCCTCGGGCTTGTGTGGACAGCTAAAACACATAATACCTGTTAACATGTATTATACTATTGATTGCCTGAGATCCGTTGATCTCTAACTTTTATGAAAACGTTTGCTTGAGATTCGTCGATCTCTAACTTATAGGCACGTTTGCCTGAGATCCGTTGATCTCTAAAGCTTATAAAAACGTTTACTTGAGATCCGTTGATCTCTAACTTATAGGCACGTTTGCCTGAGATCCGTTGATCTCTAAAACTTATAAAAACGTTTGCTTGAGATCCGTCGATCTCTAACTTATAGGCACGTTTGCCTGAGATACGTAAATTTGTTGTTTTAGTGCTCATAATCTATCAACACTATAGGAGGCAACAATATTTCTTGAAGCGTTAATCAAATATTTAAATGCATATTAGCAGATACTACAGCTGTGAATTTTAATTATTACGGGAAACGTTCCCAGAAGTTAGTTTTTTCGGACTTGCTACTAAAAAACTTAATTTTGCGTACGTTTTATATATCTAATCATTTATCAACCATTTTTATATTTGTTTTGCTAATATGCTAGTTCTTAAAATAAAAAAAAATCTTACCTAACTGACTTACCCTTAGATTCGAGAACGTTACTGCAGACACCAAGACAAACTAATATTAAACCGCTTAACAATCGAGAGTTTTGTTATTTTGGTTTAACAAATGATTTAAAATATCTTTTACATTGTAACAATGAAATATCTAGAAATACAATTGAAATCAGTTTCGATATAGATGGTCTTCCATTATTTAAGAGCTCCGGCATTCAATTTTTGGCCTATTTCAAAGTTAATTAAAAATTTTATTGGGATTCCTTTTACTGTTGGCATTTTTTTTGTGGCAAATCGAAGCCTAAACCGTTAGAGATTTTCCTAGAAGATTTTATAGACGAACTTATAACCTTGTTACAAAAAGGGTTTGAATTTGACAACAAAAAATATCAGATAATTATCCACAGTTTTGTGTGTGATGCACCTGCGAGAGCATTTATTAAATGTATTAAATCTCACGCGGGGTACTCTTCTTGTAAAAAGTGCGTTGAGCCTGGAAACTATGTTCAAAGTCGAGTTATTATTACAAATAATTCTGATAACAAAAAAACCGATGCTGCCTTTGCTTCTCAGCAAGATGAAGATCATCACATAGGAATTTCTCCTTGGATTAAATTGGGAATTGGAATGGTCTTAAATTTTCCAATTGATTACATGCATGCATGTTGCTTGGGTGTAATACGAAAATTATTAAACTTTTGGTTGAATGGTGCTTTGCCGACAAGATTAAATAATCGCAGAGTGAATATTATATCAGAACATCTGGTGACATTACAAAAACATATTCCTATAATACTTAAGAGAAAGCCTCGAAAACTTGATGAGCTTCTAAGATAGAAAGCTACAGAGCTTCGTAGGTTTCTATTATATTTGGGGTCATTGGTACTTAGAGGTACAGTTAAAACGTCAGTTTACGAACACTTTTTATTATTTCACGCTGGGATATCAATTTTAAAACCCTTTGTTGCCCGCCGGTACTTCTAAGTACCGGCGAATTCAAATATATGCTATTTGGCTATTGCGCATTTTATCTGGTAAATCCTGACAGTGCTTCAGAGTCCAATGTCTTCCCGCGCGTTTGCATTTGGCGCATGACCGGTTTTGTTAGATAAAATAACCTAAAATAAATTTCTGTCGTACTCGTGCGCGCAAAGTTGCTGAGTTGTAGTGCCAGGACATTCTGAAATCTGGATTTCATTCTAAATTTTAACTGCAAGTAATAATTTCATTTTTATAGTGTAGATGGAAGTGTTTACTTTCTGCTTAGCTAATAAATTAACTTGTTACTTGCTTTATAAGCTCAATATTACAATTTTTTCCAGATGCCGTAAAAGTACCGTCAGGAAAAGGTCCTCAATAAAATGGCATTATTCGCGACCTTTATCTAATACGGAATTACATGAAATAGCTCATCAAATTTTTTCAGAGGATTTACCGTTAGACAACAACATAAACACAGATGTTGAAGGAAGTGATAACGAAGAAAATTTTTAGACATCATTATCAAATACGTTTGAGAATTCCTTCAAAAGATCAGAAACTGATCTAACAACATCCACTGAGGAAGCTGAGATAGCTGATAATAGAAAGACGCCAAAAATTAACATTTTACAAAATTACGCGATTGTTCCTGGTAGTTGCTGCAGTGATAAGCCAGATACATCATCTTGCAATGTATCAAATGACAGGCGTCTAAGATCTTCTGTGTTAGAATCAGAACAAGTTGAACATGAAGAGGAAGAAGAAAGGAATAATGATATTCAGGATCAGCCAAAACGTATTTGGAAGAAGAAAAATGTTGAAACTATTCTGCTTGACTATTATGAACTAGAAGGTCCAGTTGAAGCTTTTTTTGCAGAGTGTGAAACATCAACCGATGTTTTTAGAAAAGTTTTTGGCGATGTTGTGGAACATAATACGTTTCAAAGCAATCTTTATTCTGTTCAAACAAAATAAATGTTTGAACCTTACAGAAAACGAACTGTTAACGTTCATTGGAATTAATTTTCTGATGAGTTATTTTCCTAACTGGAAACATTATTGGAATGGCAGTTCTGACTTAGGACTGCCGATGATTACAAATGCCATGTCGCGCAATAGATTCGAGCAGATTTTGTCTAATTTTCATTGCAATGATAATACCAAATTAGCCGAAGATAATAAGGATCAGCTGTACAAGTTGCGCCCTGTAGTTACTGAGCTAAACAATAGGTTTCAACTGTTATATAAACCAACCAGAAGAATAAGTGTAGATGAAAGCATGATCCTTTTCAAAGGACGCTCTTCTATAAAACAATATAACCCTATAAAACCAATAAAAAGAGGATACAAAATTTGGTGCGTGGCGGATCAAATCGGTTATGTAGCCAAATTTGAAGTTTACCAAAGCAAAAATAAAGAATTAGAAAAGTAATTTAGTAGTTATGGTCTTGGAGAACGTGTTGTTTTCTCGCTAACGAAGATGTTTTGGGGACAACATAAAATCGTTTACTTTGATAACTATTTTACCTCGATTCCGTTGTTGGAAAAGCTTCGTGTAAATAATACCCTTGCTTGCGGAACAATTCGTCAAAATAGAAAAAATCTTCCCAAAACTTTTGCTGAAGACAAATTTCTTAAACGAGGAGATTTTGATTACATGTATTCTAACGCAAATATCGGAATTTATAAATGGAAGAATAATCGAGTTGTTCACCTGGCCACAAATTTCCATGAAACTGAGGAAACTACTGTAGAACGCACAGAAAAGGCAGCAAATTGGTAGTCAAATGTCCAACCCTTGTTGAAGATTATAACCGCCATATGGGTGGTGTGGACCATGCCGATGAATTGCGAACAACGTATGGGATGAATCGTAAAGCTAAAAAATGGTGGCACCGCTTATTTTGGGGATTTCTCGAAGTGGTATTCGTAAATGCCTACATAATATACTGCCAGAGCCGAAAAAAAATGAGGAAACTAGAATTCAGGCGTTCTGTCTCTCAGAGATAGATAAATATGACTGAAACAAGAGGTAGAAGAAAAAGTCTAAACCCAGTAGCTAAACGTCGTAAATATAACTACAGCGTCTCACATGACGTCCGTTTAGGCAATATAGGCAGTTACTGGATTATATACGATGGTAAAAGGGGTCGATGCGAATATTGCAGTGCTTGTGGTATTCAGTCTCGTCCTTATAGCAAATGCAGTAGCTGTGCTACATACTTATGCTGCAATGAAATGTTTTTTACTTTATCATGAAATGAATTTGTAAAGAAAAAATTAACCTAATAAAACTTTGTTAGCGCCGTCGAGTTGTGTAATTGTTTTAATTTTACGTCTTGAGAAAGATCCATTCCAGTTGACATAATCAAAATCCTAACGGTACTTTTGAGTCCAAATTTTGAAAATTTTAGTTGTTCAATACAAAAATTTAAAAAAACTCATAGGCTTTAGTTGAATACCCAAGAAACGTTCTGAATGAGAAAGTTTGAAAAAAAATTAATTTTACTAGGTCTGGGCAACAAAGGGTTAATATCTAAATCTCATATAAAAACATTTGGTTGCGAATATGCTAACGAGATTTTAATTGTTTTCGTGAAATACTGTGAAGAACTGTCTGGTCAACGGTTTTTAACTTATAATTTCTATTTATTGTGTCACTTAGCTAATGATGCTCAGTTATATGGCGCACTAGATTTATTTTCATTTCCCTTTGAAAACTATTTTAGTCAATTAAAACGTTTGATAAAATCTTCTTCTACTTCATTAACTCAAGTTTCTCGTAGGTTGCATGAAATAAATTTAATAAAATGTGATGGGTTTCTGTTCAAAAAGATTCAGTAAATTTTGGGAAATATAATTTTAACCCAGTGCCAGAAATGTTTAGAAACATTAGTTGTCAGCAATTTACAAAGTGTAATCATAAGAACTTTTTCATATCCACCCATTCCCGTTCTACTGCTGATTCATATTTTTTAATAAAGCAAAATCTAGTTGTACAAGTACAGAATATTATTAAAACACACCATGATATATGTATGTATTATTTGTAAGCATTTTAAATCGTATGACAATCTCTATCTGTATCCTTCTCATTCTAAAGAATTAAATATCTATGTTTTACAAAATTTATCGGAAAATATTGAGATATGTACAATAAATGAATTAGATAGACAGTTGTTTTTTTTTTCATTACTGAATAGTGATACCTCATGTTCAATTTGAATTTGTATTGATATATATTATTTTTTGAAATATATTTTAATGGTAAATCAAATTTTTTTTAGTCTTGTGTAATATGTTGTAATGTGGTAATGCAAAAGAAATCAACACGTACTTGACTAACTTACACTAATATTGCGAAAATATACTTAAGAACCGGTTGTATAATCTGTAGTCGACTGATGGGTGAAATTAGACAATATTTATTAGTGCTTTTCTGTACCTATAACTATCAGTTGACTTTAACCAGGGCGGACAACTAGTCTTCAATGACCTCCTACTGGCGTTCTTTAATGACGTCCCATGGGCGTCCTTAAATGACGTCTAGTTGGCGGCTTTTAATGACGTCTTGTTGGGGTCCTTATAGGGCATCATATTAACGTCCTTTAATGACGTCATTTTAGATGTGACAAATGACCGTCATTGTAGGGTCAATTTGACGTCAAAATGACTGTCATATTGACGTAAGTTTCGTCGGTAACATACGTAAAAATGACGTCAATTAGTCGACATTGTGCTACCTGGGAATAAAACTTACAAAACAACAAATAATACAAACATACTTGCAACACTTGTCTAGCCACAAGGCCATAAAAAAAATTAATATTTTTCACAGTCTAAGTTTTTTACATTATTTGTCCCTGTAATTATTAAAAAAAAATTAAAAAATATAAAAAATGTATTTTATTTAACATGAATTTTAATCTGTTCTCTTATCTTTTATTCAAAATCCGTTTTACTAGCTTTTTCTTATATGTATATGGTCTGGCCAGACCATTTAACATAACGAAGAAATAAGAAACTTTCTTGCAACGGAGGATTAAATAAACATTCAGCTGTGTAATTATCTTGTTTGACTATTATGTTTCAACATTTATTTTGTTAAATTTGTTCTCTAATTTATTAAAATTTAAGCAATATATGCGACATGTAGTGGTTTAATGTAATAGTTTTCACGTAAATAAACACCTAACACCAATGATTGATTATATTTATATTATCCTATTTATTCAAATTATGCCACTACCTTTTTTATTAGGGCTGATAATAGTTATCGCATTTTTATGACGCATGTGACAAATAGTCGCAACATACTTAAAAATATTTTTAATTCTTGAAATATAATATTGTAAAATTAAGTCAAAAAATAGTTGAGCTTAAGGTAGATAAAATTGAAATCTCCTAATAGGATCAGCTATGTCAATCCATTGAAGAAGGATTTTAATCTGATACGTTTTAAACTTATAGTCAAAGGTATTCAATGTTATATTAAATTAACACATTCATTAAGTGAACTTCAAAGTGAGAACTGGAAATGCTGCGGTTGTGGTCAGTGTACAAGTTTAATCTCTTTCACAGTTGATTTATATTGTATCAGCACAGTAGTCTATGTTACCACAAGTGCTTGATCTAACAGATTACAAACATTAGAAATAGATTCTAAAACAAATATTTGTAGTATTCATTTTACGAAAATATATGATGTGGTTCAATAAATTTGTATTTAGGGTTTTAAGACGTTCGTGTTAGATTATTCCGTTAATTACAAAGGATTATTTTAACAAACAATTAATTTGGAATGCTACGTTATATTAAATCGTTATTTAAATTCGACATAGATTAAAAAAATTTAAACAAACAAACAATAAACAAGTTTTTATAGCAACTGACACAACGCAGTTGTCTCAATTTTTGTACGTAATACAAGTTTCAATATATTATGAAACCTTTTAATTATTGTCATTATTCATTAACACTTATTTAAATTTACGTGTTTGCAAATCATCTACAAAAACAAACATTTGCAGCAATTCATTGGTTATATTTGCTTTGCTACACACTTTCCTATGAATACGTTCTAATGTAATATTCAATAGCATCGTAAGGAAAACATCAGTTTGTTTTATTAGTCATTACCTTAACAGCGTCAAAAGCTTTAAAACAATTTGTAGGTTTTTTTTTGGTATATATTTTTACCACTGATTATTTTTATTACAATACCATGTACATTTTTATTTCAGTAAAAATAAAATAACGTAAAATTTGATTTATCAAAAGAACATAAAATATTGTTACAATTGTAGCTGTATTGCGCAATTTTAAATTATTTATTAACAATTACAATCAAACTAATTTTATTTTTAAATTAAAATTTTATAATTTGATTTTAAGTTTTTTTTTAGTTTAATGTAACAAACCGGTAAGCAATAAAAACAAGCTCACGTAATTTGCCAACAACGTGCAACAAGTTTTTATTTTTAAACATAACAGATTTAAAATCGTTTATACCATATTACCAGAGAACAATAATTGACTAACTTAATTGTTTTGAGTCAGAAAATGTAGGGAAAACGGGTATAGAACGGGGAACAGGAGTAGAACGAGGTACCATGTTTCAAATTTTTGTGGGTTACTGCGAGACCGTTATATCGATACCATTCGCATTACTAGACAAGAATGTTCTGTAGTATATGCAGAAAAGCTCTCTTGAGGCACATTTTCCCAATAAAGTCACATTATTAGTACAAAGGCCTTTTGTTGTTTATTTAGTTAAAACCGCGACACTTGGTACAGAGGCAGGACGGGGTATACTCCTATCTATCCCTCTTAGATTATTTGACTTAACAATGACAAATTTTTAAAAGTTGGATTATTAATCGATGTACAAAAAAACTGCAATAATAGATTGCAAGTCCGAAATGACTGAAGAAACTTGCACGAGTGGATTTCTGACGCGACATTCTGTGCTAATGTTGAGGAAACCTAAAACAATGTCTAGCGCGCAGGCGATAAACTGCTAACTGAGACGATCAATGCCCTTAAATGGCTAAAAACAGGAAAACGTCAGTTAGAGACACTTAATACTTCAAAAGGAAGACAGACAGTTACGACAAAAATTTGCGTTTCTGCCACCCACATTAATATTTGCATACTTTTGAACTTGGCTTACTACCCGGATCTTGTGTTTACAATAGCGGTTTCGAATGAATGACAAAAATTAGGTTCAGCATGCAAGTTGGAAAACTCATTAATCTCCTCTACCTCGGACGTAGGTTCATTAAATGAATGACAAACTGTTAACTGATTCCTATGAACTTTTCTAATGTAACCATTATGGTCTAGTTTTACCAAATAGACTGATTGATGAACTAATTATCAACATTAAACTACCTTTAATCCCCTTCAAAAAACCTTTATCGTTCCTCAAATTTACCCAAACTCTTTGACCGATTTTTAAAACTGACGACTTTGACTGACTAACTGTGCTTTTTTGACTCTACTAATGATGACACATGCGTACGAGGAGTAAAACTAAATAACCTCGCCATAGGTGATAAACCTGTTACTGATGACGGTGTAGACCTGTAATATAATGGACAATCGCAAAGGCGTTGCCTTGGCGATAACTCGGCGTACTATTTAGAATGCATTCACAATCCATCGAAGGCCACCAGACATACAAACATGCGAGCAACTTGGTGCGCACAATACCGGGATGTTCCTGATGAAGAATCTTTAAAACTGAGGTTCTTAAAGACTCCGGAATAACGACACGATTCTCACAAAAGACAATTTGTTTCTTAAAATAAAATATTTCCTACATGACGAATTATTAGGAATCGACGGCCATTTACTGTTGACGTATTCTACCACTTTTGACAGTAAATTATCTATTATAGTTTGTTCACTTACTTCTTTGTGTGCGTTGAGTGATGTCGACAGGTAAATAAAATTGCAGTCTGTCACTTCCACTATTTGTTCTGACGGGAGACGCGACAATTTATAAATAATTTCGTAATCATACGCTGACAGAATTATGAACCAACGAATAAAGCGAGACGATGCCATCAGCGAAACCTTTTTACATTCTAAAAATAACGATCTTAAAGGTTCGTGATCGGTAAAAATCTTAAACCGTCGACCAAACAAATATTTGTAAAACTTTTTCACCCCAAAGATAAATGCAAGATCTTATTTATAAAGTTGACTATAGTTTCTTTGAGCCGCAGATAATGACGCGGATTTAAACACAATCGGACAATGAACTCCATCTACGACTTGACTAAAGACTGCTCCTACACCATAAGCACTAGCATCTACAGTTAAATTAACTGGTTTAGACGGGTCGAATAAGACTAACAAAGTTTTCTCACACAAAAATAATTTGCTATTTTTAAATGCCTCGTAGCACTCCGGTGACCACGACCAAGAAACACTTTTCTTTAACAGACTATGGAGTGGTGCTAATAACTCTGGACACATTGGAATAAAATTTCTATAAAAATTAAGTGTAGACAAGTAAGACTTTAGTTGGTTTACATTTTGAAGAGTAGGAGCTGACGCTATTTTATCAATTTTGATTTTTGAAGGACTTTTTCCTTGACCCGACAAGACAAAACCTAAAAACTTTAAAGGCTTTACGTAAAATTCGCTTTTGGAAATATTTATTTTAACATTATATAGTCATTGAGACGCGACAAGACTAAATCTAAGCTTTGCTTACAACCTTTAACATCATTGCCCCCGATTAGTATATCATCCAAGTAAGCACTACATTTATCTATACCCTTCAATATCGAATCAATAACCATTTGAAATATCGCTGGGGCTGACAACAATCCAAAGACTAAGCGATTATACACATATAATCCGTTAAGAGTGTTTACCGTTAGTAATTCTTTACTCGTTTCATTGACTTTTAATTGCAAGTAAGCATTAGTTAAGTCCAACCTACAGAAGACTTGGCAACCCACGAATTTATTAAAAGCATCGTCAGGACGTGGAATAGGGTATTGGTCGACTTTTATTTTCGTATTGAGAGTGGTTCTAAAATCCACGCAAGGACGTAGTTTTCCGTTCTTTTTAGGAACACAGACTAAAGGACTAGCCCACTAACTATGCCTCACTTTGGAGATGATACCTTGTCGTTCGAGAACCTCTAATTCATATGCTTTGTGAAAGACGGGAAACTCTCCTGCTTTTAGGCTGATGTCAACCAAAAACTTATCTATCGGCAGTTCATTATCAACTTTAGAGAATGCCCGAGGATATTTATTAGACAACTCCTCTACTATTTGAGAATTATGTAGTTCCACTATTAATATTTGGTTTTGATGTAATATCGCCAAACGCCAAGATGGATATAAAATACTCAGCCAATTTCCACCTAAAATAGCAGGGCATGACAAATCTCTAACGATTATTAAATTTAGCTCTTTTGAATGAGTTAAAGGGCTAAAAGAAACTTTGGCTAATAACGACCCACTGATTTCTAGCCCATGTCTATTTGCTGCTACCAATTGACCCATAAATGGATTTAATTTTATGTGTGACAAAAACTTACGATACAGTCCAAAGCTGATGAGCGATGACGAACTCCCACAATCCACGAGAAACTCGATCTCATAGATGTTTACATATAAAGTAACTGTTAAAGGATCTGAAAAAAAAAGCGACATTAATAAATAATTGACTGTTTCTCTTGCAGAATTGTGCTGTATGACCTTTCCTTCCGCACGTGAAACACTTCCAAGTCTTTGCAAGACAGTTTTTTGGTTGATGTTTTGAAAAACACTGAGAACAACTTTTGAACCGAGGGCGAACGGACGACTGGTCTGACTTGGGACGATGTGTACTCTGGGAACGATCGTGTCTATGTAAAGAATGATCTTACAAACTGAATCAAACGATAGCGTTCCTACTTCCGATAATAATTTTCTCGTCATAGCTTCATTTTGAAGACCACATACTACTTTGTCTCGCAATGCTTCATCTAAAAACGAGTTAAACTTGTATGTAATTAATAGACTCTTGATAGACGATATATAATCAGACAGACAGACAGATTATTTGTTTAAAAAATGACTTGAGGTTCTTCAGAGTTTTCTCCCTTGGCGGTTGCGACAGCGGCCGTTGTTACTCCACCACTTTTTCCAATATTCCACGTGCTCCAGACAATTCTTCTACGTGCACGACGCGTGCCCTGTGAGTTACGAAAATCTGATCGCCAAATGATATGTATGTACTTAGAGAGGATGCAGTAACACTATTATTTATTGTTATAAACATTATTATACATTTTAGAGTAAGATTCTTATGTTTTCTACTAAGCTAACACTGCTTGTTCGTTTACGTCAAAAGCCATGTTTTTTTTACTTCGTTTCCAACGAACTACTCGCTATTGTAACTATTAATATACAAAGCGTTTCATAACAATAAGGTGTTACTGTTATTGGATAGGTATTTGATCCACACTAAGAACATCAGGGTAATAGACTGCGTACGAAAAAATGTAGTTTTCTTTTTTAGCGTCCCGCCACACTGTTCACACAAGTTGCAGCCCTACAATGTTGCCTTTATTTTATTTATTTATTATTGTTGATAAATTGTTGTAGTGTATAGACGTCGTCCCGCGCCGTACATAAGGGCAAAGCCCTGTGGTGCATGACGGCCGAAAAGCCTCAAAACTCAAAAGTTAAAAAATGATAAAGCAACAAACAACATTGTCAAATGGAAGAAAAATATTTTAGAATAACCCAAAAAGATATTTGCAAAATGGCATTTTCTTTGTGCAAAAAAAATTAAAAAAAATTCTTTTAATATCATGAAAGGCTCCAAATAGTTTAAAGGTTTTCTGCGGCGTCATCCAGAGTTTTTCTTGAGGACCTTACAAGGAATATCATACGCCGGAATAACGTTTCCATGTTTTTTGATTTATATGAACCAGAAATACATAAAATTAGACATAATCCATCTAGGATATTTAACTGCAATTAATCCGGAATATCAATTGTCCAACATAAGCATATTAAAGTGATAGCGCGCAAGAGAAAAAACAAATAAGAACGATAATATCTACGGAACGGGAATTTACTATAACAGCGATTTTTTGTTTTAATGTCATAAGACATTATGTGCTACCATTGATAATACTTCAAAAAAAAAACATGAAAATAGAATTGAGAATGGTCAGGTTTAATATACGCATGTCATCAGCAAGGTTAGATTTAACAGAAAATATTTGTTCAGTGAATAAAGCATTTTATTAAATACCCAAAACCAACAGCAAAAGATCCCGTTCTTCTTATTTTGAACAGGCATTATTTGCATACTAAAAATTTGGAGAGGCTGAATGTTGCAAGAGACCATCATGTTGTAATAATTTGATTACAACCCCATTCTACACCTAAAATGCAGCCGCTAGATGTCACCTTATAAAAAATATTACGCCAAAAAAATCTCTCAATGGTTTAAGCAACATGCTGATCGTATGGTGACAGCCTACCAAGTTGTGAAGCTATTTGACATGGCATATAACACTGTAGAAACGACAATTAATAGATTTAGAAAAACAGCTTTACCACAAATGGTACATAAACACCAAGACAAATCAATACAAGATTAAATAGATGTTAATGAGAATCAATAGAATACATTAGAATCTATGGGTTTTGTAATATAGTATTTATAAGTTTTTACATGGAATTCTCAATATGCAGTATTTTAATTGGGTTCTATAAGTTTTGATGTGTTTTACTATTAAGAAATATAATATTTAAACACATTTTAATAGATTTTATAAGAAAATATATCAATAAGCAAATTCACATTAAATTATATACATATACACGCTGGTGGATGACTATGCTCTAACGCGCACACTCGCACAAACCACAGATACCAGTTACGATCAACCATATAACATTACTTTTACCATTGTATTTTGATTGAGTGATTAACCTTAACATATATGATAAAACTCTTCCATACTTTCGTTTTGCAATGAGAGGTACGTAACTAATCATGTTAATATAACATCTTAAGCTTTCGCGGTTGTTACGTTTATGATTATAAGCGACATTCGGCTTAGACCGTCTGTCTTTACGACTAAGGATACTCTGAACACCTGGTTTACATCTGCTAAAGACAAACAAGGGGCTCTAAAACATGCCGGAGTTTACAAAATTCCTTGTTCCTGAGGATCAAGTTATATAGGACAGACGGGACGCTCTATTGAAGTTAGAGTAAAAGAACATATGGCTTACTGCAAACACCGCAGATTTATTAAATCAACACTGGCAGAACACGTGTGGAACCAAAGACACACGCTGAACTTTGACCAAACTAAAGTGTTGGCTAGAACTCCCAGACTCCTTTCCCAAACTAATCCGCCAAGCTGTGGAAATAGATAAACATCTATGTAATATAAACTGAGAAGACGGTTTAAGACTCAGCAAATCTTGGCTACCAGTATTATATCCTCTAAGACAAAGATCGACCTTCTTGGAAAGGACACAAACACTTACTCCGAGTAATAACGAAGTCAGTCAAGCGTTAACGGAAAGATAAGGTACGTTAATCACGCTAATCGCTATTGGTATAAAAATCGTCATTTACACTTTTTCTTTCAGTGATATTTACCAATCTGAAGATGCAAGCTGCAATGTCTTGCGAAACGTCAGTTTGTTTGAGTTCACGAACGACAATACGACAAAGACCAAGTTCTACTTCTTGTTTTGGCTCTCAAGAAGAGACTATGATCAAGCCTGAGTCTGGGTGTTTTACTAAGACGCAGTCTAAGCCGAAAATCGCTTATAATCACAATTATGTTAATGTTTTAATTTTCTATGCCGATTTTATCATTTTTCAATTTTGTTTTTTAACCTCATGATTTGCTTGGCTAAACAAACAAGTAGAAAGTTGGTAAATCTGACTTTTTTAATTTAATTTATTTATAAAAAAGTGTTCTTATATAGTTTATTGCGTCGTTCCAATCTCCAAAATTAAACTTTAATTAAATGAAGGTTGGGAATTGTTCGATCCTGAGTATAAAATATAAAGAAGGTACAGAGGTACGAATCATACATATAATAATAGTAAATAACAGTAAAATACCAAATAAAATCTGTATTAAATGTATAAATCAGGGGTAGCCAAACTCCTTGATAGTCCGAGTCAAATTTAAAATTTTTCGCGAGCCACAATTAAATACGTATTTAAAAAGAAATTTTGAAACACATATGGAACGATAATAATTTTTTAAAATATAACACAAAAATGAAAAGGAAACTCAGGTACATTTATCAAATAATCCTTCAAAGAGCCGCATGTGGCTCGCGAGCCGCAGGTTGCCCCCCCCCTGGTATATATGTTGAATCGCGTAATAAAAGGTAATCTTTGGTAATTTAATTATTTTTGTAAAAAGCAAGAAAAACATGAAAAAAACAGTAGCTAGAAAAAAAATAATGCCTTCTAAGCGATTAACACAAGCTTATGACGATACAACAAAAAAAAACAAAAAATGCTGTGGTGGAAAATCGAATTCATAGAAATGTTTAGTAACTATGACTTAAGTTCACAGGTGCACCTTGGTAAAGTAGTTTGGCTGCTCATTAAATGTTTTGACAATGCCGTATTAAAGAAAATACGCTATAAATACACATACAATAAACTCGTCAGTTACTTAAATTGCCTAAAACTTATTCTAATTAAAAAATTGCCAATTGGACATTTTTTCTGTCATCTATTTATGATTTATCACTCACAGCTTCTCTGCCACCACTGGTAAGTAAATATTATTTATATCGACGTTCTTTATTTAAATTTTCCATTTTTCAGCACGTTAGCACGAGAAAATTTGAATATTAACCACTTATTTGTTAAGATTAATAAAAAAATTTTAATAAAAAATCAAATAATTTTTTTTAATTTGAAAAACACAATAAAAATATTTCATATTTAGTTTTTTATTAGCAATTACTTATTAAAGGTTTTTATTGGTTTTAACAGATATACCTGTATTAAAGTGTGTTTTCTATTGGTTTCTAACGCAATAGTATAATAATTCTATAGGCATTCTCTTATTGCATTTTAATAGTTTTAAATGGATAATCACCAAGACAAAAACCTGCGTAAAAGCTTTATCATTCCAACTGAATAAAATCCTATTGGTTTCTATGTAGCACTTTTTATACAGAGGTATGTTCTCGGTAAATCAAAATATGTTTCAAAATTTTGATTTTGCTGAACAGTTTACATGACAATACAAAAAAATATTATTGATAGATTTATTAAAGGGAAACTTATAGATTAAATACCGAGTCAATGCCATTCTAAGCACTTCCAACTGTAATTCTGAGATAATGCTCCACATCACTACACTGATAACTCCAACCAAAAAATTAATTTTACCCAGCAACAAATTGTCCCTGTCAAGAATTAGTAGCAAGATTGATAAACAAAAAAAACTAAAATTAGCAAGTGCGTAGTAGTTACTAGTACACCCCTATTATAAACGAACTGGAAGAGAGTATTAAAAAGAAAACAATTGTTTCTAACACGACAAAAAAAAGTTTTGAACAAACTAAATTTGGTATCAAACAAAAAAATACAAACAAAAATGATATCAAAGCGCATTTTGAAGTATTAAGCGATTTTCGTTTAAATAAGATTCAAGCAAAATGCATGCTTTATCAATTTATATTTAAGGATGATACAGTGAAGATGAGTGGGTTCAGCGTCAAGGATGTTTGGAGTGGACCCATGTCAAGTGTGCCGGATGATTCTTTATATATGTTAACGGTAATGTGCGTATTTCCGTTAGTGTGCACATTACCTAGGGAATCTGCAGATCTGTACCCACCAGTTAAAGTGCGTAAACATTATTTATTTTCTCACTTTATCTAGTCATAGTTCAGAAATAACTAGTTCTTATTTACATATTGCACATTCGATACAATTAATGAAAATAAAACAGTTGTAAAATATAAATATCTTTATTCTAACAGTACTATACATTCAGAATACATGGTAATTTCCTATTTGTTTGTGCAACTAAGGGATTGGTGGCATTTAGAGTTACACATCCACATTTTTAAAATCCTTGACTACTGCCCAGATTCTGATTTGTTGCCACGTTACGTAAAGATACTTCAACGTCAGGAACTTCTTCTTTTGTGAAGAATTTTTCTTTATAAATACTAAATTGAGGTCGCACATACAGTTGCTTCAAGACACCCGTTTTAGTACCTAGTTTATAAAACCCGTCGTCCGATTTATTAAGAACTATTGCCAAAATTGAGCGAACATCAGTCTTCGCTCTATCCACTGCGTGATTAGCATCAGATAATGCATCTTTTTGCCTGCTCTCCTAAGCTTTCTTTGGCGTTGTTTCGTTGGTTTTTTTGATTAATCTGATTTACGCATATGGAACATACTAGTTTGCTACCAAAACCTTCAATAGCAGATTGCGTGAACGTTATTGTTACATTTGTAGCAGTTGTGGGCGCCTGATGTTTCTTTCAGCATACAATACAAGCAAGATCTATAGATGTTAACGTTTCTTGTCTTGTTTTATTTCCATATTCTTCTGTTTGTGTTTCTTTGCTATGTTCCTTTGTTTTTTCTTATGTTGAATGTTGAAAATTAATTTTGACTATCGTCTGCTTCATTAGAAACCATGAGTTGTGTATCAGCTAGTTGCTCTAGGTCCTCTTTACTATTAATAGAATCAAATACGTCTTTAAGTATAAAAGATGACGAAGTACATCCAAACATTGCTTTATAAGAGCTCCTTTTTATACCAGAATAGTATGCTCGATTTTTCATAAATTGTACAAAGCGTACTCCTTCACTCCATTTGTTGGTATTATTTTCTGTCATTCAAGTAGTCAGCATGTTTTCAGTGTCTTGGTTGGCTCTTTCGACACTGCTTTGGCTTTGACCATGCCGAGGTTTACCATGCACTATTTTTAGTTCCGGCCACATTGATTTTAAATTTTTTAGGGTGTTGTTACAAAATTCTCGCCCATTATCCGACTGTAGTATACATGGCGCTCCAATCAAAAGGAATATGTCTAGTATATGATAAACAACTTCATCTGCTCGCTTTGAGGTTAGAGACTTTCTCGATATACCATAAGAAATTTGTATGTTCTGTCAGGCTGAGACTGGTAATCGATTAGGTCCACTTGGCATTTACTGTTAAAATGAGGGGAAATCATTAGTTTTACTACAACGCCCTTCCTTTCACTCTTTTGTTTTTGTTGGCAAGATTCGCATAAATTCAAAAACACCTTAATAGACTAAAATTCGATTTTTAGAAAATAGTGTATATCCATTATATCATAACTGACGTTTACAATAATAGTAATTAAAAGTAGATCCCTAATTAATTAACGAAGAAAAACATTATTAAAGTTGACGATTTTTGAATTTTTCCGAGCACACAACGAAGCTTGCCGAAGTGAGTGTGACGTCACCACATCCTTCGAACAATATTATAGTATTATGATAGCCTGGTTTTATATTAATTTTCTTGTTTTTCTTGTTATTTTATGTAGTTTTATTGAGTTTTTAGAATAGATTTTCTGCTTGTAGTTGTTGTGAGTACGTAGTGTTGTTGATAAATTAAGTTTTTTTCTGTAAAACGTAGTAGTAGCAAAATAGTTTGTATTGAACAACCTTAGTTTGCTTTAGTTGTACTAATAGTATAGTTAGAATTTTAATAGCTTTTACAATAAATACCTATAGTTCTAGTTTTAATAAGTAATTAAATTTAATCATTAGTTGAATAGTTTACGTAGGATATAATACTTCTTCGTTTAGCAGTAGTGGTAGTTATTGAATTTTTAACATCTGTAATAATAATACTAACTGTATTAATTAGTGTGTTTATAAGTAGTTGCTACTAACAATATCACATTTTGTGCAAAAATTGATTTTTCTCTGTCCAATATACAAGCAATTGAAATTTTCTTTAATGTTAGGCACTTTAAATTTATTACTAATAAATTTATTAGCATGAAACCTATGAAACCTTCTTCTTCGAAAAGCTACAACTACTGTCTTATATATCAGCACCACAAAAAATCTAAATAAGGCGTTTGTCTCTCTTTCTAAAAGTTCCTAATAAATAAATTTTATGTTTTAAGTATAACGCTCTATTTGCATAAATATGAAGAAGAAACAACAACACCTTTATTGAACAAAAAAATCAATTTTTACACAAAATGTGGTGTTGTTAGTAACAACTACTTATAAACACACTATAATACAGTTAGTATTATTACTAAAAATGTTAGAAATTCAATAACTACCACTACTGCTAAACGGAAAAGTATTATATCCTACATAAACTATTTAATTAATGATTCAATTCAATTACTTATGAAAACTAGAACTATAGGTATTTATTGTGAAAGCTATTAAAATTCTAACTATACTATTAGTACAACTAAAGCAAAAACTAAGGTTGTTCAATAGAAACTATTTTGCTACTACTACGTTTTACAGAAAAAAACTTAATTTATCAACAACACTACGTACTCACAACAACTACAAGCAGAAAATCTATACTAAAAACTCAATAAAACCACATAAAATAACAAGAAACACAAGAAAATTAATATAAAACCAGGCTATCATAATACTATAATATTGTTCGAAGGATGTGGTGACGTCACACTCACATCGGCAAGCTTCGTTATGTGCTCGGAATAATTCAAAAATAGCAATAATTTATTTACTTATATTTCCAATTATAAATATTTGGTGGGTGTTTTTTATGTATAGCATACATACGCGTCTTATAGGTTACCAGAAAATATACTTACTTTTTTATTTCCGTAACAGTGAATCTTCTCTATTTGAGCCTGCGTTATATTTTTGTAGCGTTTATTCAATTCCTGGGCCATTCTGTCTTTGCCCCCGTGACCAATGCACGAATGAGTAGAATGAAGTATTTCAAATAACTCTTCCACATGAACGTAGAGTTTTACATCTTTATTAGAACCAGAAAGGGATTTTATGAGTTTTTCCGAACCTTGGAGAGTCTGCACATCGTATCTTTCCATAATGCGGTAATCACGAGATGATTCCTTCTTCTTTGAGATTTTTATTCGTTTTACATCTTTAATTAGCGTGCAGTATTTTTCCTTTGTAAAAAAAAACACTGTTATACTTATAGTCTTTGCTCAAAAGTAAGGAATTAAATTTGTCTCTCATATTTTGTTTTAGTATACCTATGGGATGCATTTTGACTAAATACTTTTGCTAAACACGTAGAACACAATATAACTCTATGTGCTGTCATAATAAAATCGCGACCTCACTCCACTGGACTGCACATAATGGCTGACTGACTTACAGATTAAAAAGTAGTAAATGATTGCAACTCGAAGCTGGTCTCCAGTGCGCGGTGGCGGCCGGGGCATGATACACCAACACGGGATCGTGCGATCGTGAATGATCAATCGTTTCCTCGTTAATGAGCGCATTCACGCGGTAAAGTGCAAAAAAAACACATATTTTCTAACTTTAACGGGTAAAATTAGCTAATTTGCCGATTATCTAGGTAATGTGCACATTAACGGTTATCCCACATTATCGTTAATATAAAATTTAAAAGTTTTAAATACGTTTTATTTTTCTATAGTTTTTTTGTACTATATACACATGATTTTCAGATTATTTTTTATACAAAAGTCGTAATGTAATTTTTTTAAAATTTAATTTAAAAAAAATATAAAAATCGAAGTAGTACCCCATAATAGAAAACTTTCCTCTACATAAAATTGGTTTACGTTAAAAACCTAACAGAAAAAAACAAAGGATAAAAAATATTAATCAAAATTCAATTTACTTTTTCTAGTAAACCTAAAAATAAATAAATATTTGCTGATTTGTTTAAAACTTTGATGCCTTACTAAAGATTTAAAAATTCGGCAACAAAATAAATAAATTAAAAAAATAACTTTTATTTCTAGTAAAAAATAATTTTAAAATAATTTATTAACATAAATAAAAGTGCTAGTAATTATTTTAACGTTCTATACAAAATTTAAACAGAAACTAAAAATAGAGTAATTTAGAATTTACAATTATGCCTTATCATAAATGATTCAAAAAGATGTTTCAAACGATTAAATGTGTTGAATAGAAATTGGCCAAGTTAGTCATAATAGAATGTGCATTTAAATGTAAATTTTACGTTGAGCAAATGTAAACCTGTGTTGAAATATAAATTTCTATCTTCTTATATTAAAAAGGATTTAAAGCAAAACCCAGATTGCAAACTAAAAATTTTATTTTTATAACAGTTCAAATGCTTACAAAATTAAACTAAAATTAGATTTTAACGATCAGAAGCAAGTTGACAATTTAACTGAGCTTAATTTAAGTAAAATAATTTTCTTTTCTACGTTTATTTAAAAATTCTTAAACTTGACCTTAAACTAAACATAAACTTGAAGATAACATTTTCCTTTCAGTTTTGTTTTAATTAATAAATACCTAAAATGTATAATTCTATTTAACTCTGTTTTCATCGTTAAAGTTTCCGCAAAGTTTTGCAAATGAAATGGGTAAACGCAACAAGCGGCGTATGATGATGAAATAAATCATAACCTGTAAAGGAAATTGTTGTTGAAATGAGTTGGGGTTATATTAGTAGGCATGGTCGTTGGATATTTATTGCTGGCGAATAGCCGGTATGTACCGACAATTTCCAGACATCCGTTGCGGAAGTAGCCGTCATAATGATATTCCTCTTTGAAATACTGGATAATTGTACATAATAACACACTCAAATAGTTTTACTTTTGTAACAGATAATCCGGTAGTCGGCACTAATAACGACGGCGTTTGCGGGTAGTTATTGCAAATATCTAAAAATGTCTATTCCGTATGTTTCAGCAAAAACGTTATCTTTATAGCCGAGATCTCTAATGCAACGATAGAACCGTACTCGTGACGCACGTGATTTATATAGAAGACAAAAGTTCCAACTCTTATTCCATAAGCGAATCGCTTTATTAGAGGATATCCGAAAATTGCTCGAATCAACCGATAAAGAAAATAGCGCTAGAGCTATTAAATATCGCTGCAGATAGGTTTACTTCCTGTTTTTGGTGTTGCCAAAACGTTAATCTTTGGCAAGAACTTCACGTGCTAAATTCGTCACGAAGTGTTGATCGATAGTTTAAGGATTAGTTGGTCAAACCAGCACGAATTCTCGACAAAACCCTACTTGGTATTCATTAAATCTTCTGGTACTCCCATTTTATAATCTGGCGATAACTAAAAAGCTCGTCGAGGGTAAGGTAAGCACATACAAAAACTTGTAATCATTATAATAGCAACATTTTAGGTAGAATACATCGGTTAAAAACAGGAAAAGCGCGGTTTAAAAAATAAACCTAATATATTCTTGTTTCGCAAAATGTTAATCTAAGCGCGTATTCTTTTGACTTAAACAAATTAATTTTAACACAAAAACGTTGTTGAATGTAAATTATACTAAAATAATATTTTGATATATTTGACGTTTGCTGTATTCCTTTAATTACAATTAAAAAATCGGGATTGTGATCTTAAATTAGATAGTTATTAGATGGTGTGTTTAGTACGCATCCTAAAGAATAAGTTATAAGTAATATTGTTAAACAAGTCATTAATCAAGAAAGCACGCTGAGATTTTTCACGACGTATAAAAAATTTTGTGTTAAATTATTACGTCGGATTTTGTGACTTTAATGTTCTTTTTATGATTTGTGGTAATAGTAGTAGGAAAACCGCGAGAATTACTTTATTTCCATGTATAATGATGAAGAACACTTTATTCTATACCTTATATATTTAAAACGCAATCTAAAAGCGTGTAAATGTAAAGAAATAATTCAACGTATGAGGTAAACTAATGATGAAAGTAAATTTTTTGCTCCATTTGTTTATATCATAAAATAAATCCTTACTGCGTAAGTACTTTTCCCGTTACTGCATTATGTAACACACCATTCGCATGCGTAAAAATGGCAGAGGGAAAAATTTGTTCCAAGTCAAATTTCTTTTTAAAATAGAACTAAGACATATATTACATAAAAAAAGCTTTCCATACTTCCATTGCTCATAACTGTTGAATACGTTTTAGAATAATAAAGTTATCTAATGAAATGTAAATAAAAAATATATCTAAGCTAGGATCATCAAAACACACGCTATTTGTTTCACTAGCAAATGCACCCTAACCAAGTTTATTTTTCCACACGCCTTTATTTTACTGATCCAAATTTTGCGGGTGTTTGTATACGACGCAAGTCTTTTATTATATAAGTTAGAAGTAAAGGGGTTAACAAAGACTTATTACCATTATTCTCCCTGATAACACAAGCTCACAACTTGGCACGTCCCCAACTCTTCAATTAAATACCGAGTTGCATTTAAATAGATGACCTCAAAGGTACGTACATATACAAAAAAAATTTAAGTAACGACCCAATAAAACTTATTTATAATTTTTACAAAAACCTAAACTCTATTTGTCACCGTCGTACCAGCATTAAATTAAATTAAGTTAACAAATTCAATTCTGGCGACACGGCAAAAATTGTAATTAATTTAAAACAAATTACGCAACACAAACAAAATCAATAGTTTGGTGTTGTATAAACACTAAAAACTTTAGGCTCAGTTTTGACAAAATTTATTATTACATTCTTTGTTTAACTAAAATGTAAAATGTTCCCTAAATAAAAACACGTGTGTTGGTATGTAGTAATAAAGAAATTCTTGTTTATCTACAACCACAAAGTTAATTAATAAAAGTTACCAAAGAAACTTGTTTGCAAAAACTGTTATTTATATACACAGTAACAGTTATGTTATGTTACCTTATTACTTATATAATTCCAAGCGATAAACTTAATTGCTACTTTATACACCGAATAGAAAGAAAATTAACTAAAACGTAAAATTTAACTTACGTAACTAAAAATAGAAAAAAAATTTATCCTTTAAAGCGTAAAAATACGTCGTTCCATAACAAAAAATTACTTTTGTCCTAAACACTGTTAATCCTTCCAAATTAATCATAAAACATTTTTGTCGCTTTTTAAAAAACGACGATTATTTACAGCGCCGGTTATTACAAAATTATAGCAGATTCCTGAAACAAAATTTGGCTATTATAATTGCCTGGTTTACAGGTAGAGCAGTTGAAATTTGTCAGTGACGAAAAACGTTTTAACAAGTCAACAGGGGTTTTGATTTGTATTAGTGACATCAATTCAATCATATATTTTTATGTAATAATATTTTAAAAATTTCTTTTTTTTAGTAAGGTTAATTTTAAATTACAGCTTATAAAGTTTGCTTCTAGTTTTAAAACTTATTGATTACTGCGCTTTTAATATTTTATTAATTTGTTTTTGTAAATAAAAAAAAAATTAACTTTAATATAAATTTAACGTATAGTGCATTTAATCACTAAAGAAATTCTTACCTTTATAGACCTTTCTAACTTAAAAATGTTTTATTTTACATTATTTAAATATATTGGTATTTCTTACTATTTACGTTACCTACGATCAGGAAAATCGTATATTTGTAAACGTAAAAGTTCTATGCAATAAAGATGCTTACAATTACTACATAACAATAGTAAAACAAAAACAAAAAAATTTTTTAGCAGACTTTTACTCCACTAATATCTCTATGATTTTGTTTGTTGTTTTTGCTAATTAATTTTTTTTCAATCGTGAAGGTAGATAATACAGCGCATCCAAAAGTGTGATTATACTATTTTTAAAATAATAGATAAATCATCTAAAACAAATAAGCATAAACAAATATCAAAAGAAAAAAAATAATCAACCAAAAAAAAACTCAACTGACTCAAATTAACTAAAAACTGTTGAAAATTTTAAAAACACAATGAACACGATCAAAATTTTGAAACGTTTATATATGTTACGGTTAAAGTATTTACTTGGCTAGTATATAAACTAGTTGGATAGTATACAAACTATCCAACTGCCTGGTTATTTTGATGAAAAATCATATTTTCACTAAAATAGCTACGAGTAATGGCTGGTTCGTATACTATCCAGCTAGTTTATAAACTATACAAAATTTATCGCTAAAACTCAAACCACAAGGAAATTACACAAATTAGCTAGCATTTTTGGCTAGTTTGTAAACTATCCACATTAGTTAGATAAAGTGTGAACCTGATATTGGTAGTAATACATAATAACCAACGAGTTGGTTAGTATGTAAACCAACCAACGCGAGTTGGTTATTATGTAAACCAAACAATTCTCTTTGGGTAATTTAGTGGGGCTATGTTTCGTCAAGCGTTGTGTGTTGTGACGGTGTACAGTTGTGTCTCGTGAAATTTGTTTAAGAATAGGTATCGGTTTATTAAAAATGAATCAACAGCAACAATTTGAAAACCTATTATTAGACGTTTACGACCAAAAGTCGCAAAATTCAAAATTAATGAATAATAGCGATTATAGTGAACTTTTGCAACGTATCAAAAGAATACGCGAAACTAGACCTGACAGTAGTAACAAGAGTGATTATCTTGTGATAAATACTTATGATTTACAAAGAATCGAATCATCTTATGTAATTCTACATAGAAGATCTGGAAAGATTATTTTACGTTTGAGTGAATGTTATGATGCGATTAAAGCTGCCCATCAGGGAATTGGGCATGGAGGGCGTCAAGCAACAACAAAATTATTAAACGAAAAGTATCACAACTTAACACAAGAAATTGTAAAATTGTTCATTTAAACTTGTGAAAATTGTCAGCTTAAACGAAACAAAACTAAAAAGGGAATTGTTGTTAAACCAATTGATTCAAATCACTTAAACTCTCAATGCCAAATCGATCTCATCGGCTTACAAACTAGACCAGATGGCGACTACAAATTTATTTTTGTCTACCAAGACCACCTAACCAAATACGTCAGGTTGAGAGCGCTAAAAACAAAGAAAGCTGAAGAAGTAGCTGAGCACCTATTAGAAGTATTTGCCGACTTAGAAAGCCCTTGCGTGTTGCAGAGCGACAATGCCCGAGAATTTGCAAACCAGGTGGGTATTAGGGTAAAAGGCATGCTAGAAAGGACATGGCACTTTTTATGGGCATTTTGGCCCTCTGTATTTTTGATATGTTGTAGCTGACATCAAAAGATTTTTTCCTTTGCGCTAAAGTCCTAGCTCTACTGGGTGTACCGGAAAAATAAACCCAAAGTTGAGATTTTGAATTTTACATGTATTTTGAAGTGCCATGTCCTTGATTTTAAATTCCCTAAATGTTGCTTATATGGATGAAATAAAACAAAATCAATACATTTTGATTTTTTTAGGTGATTGAGGAATTAGTCGGAATGTGGCCTGACTGCCATATTGTGCATGGTAAACCGAGACATTCACAATCACAAGGTTCAGTGGAGAGGGCGAACCAAGATATGGAGAACAAGTTAGCGTCGTGGATGAAAAATAATAACTCGACAAAATGGAGCGAAGGTTTAAAAATTGTTCAATTTCAAAAAAATCGGTGAGTAGGCTAGTATTTTGAAATTTAAGAAAAGAAATTGTGTTTTTCTAATTCATTTACCAGTTGTGAAAGCGGCACAACTCTGTGTTTGTATAAGTTGCGTTTTACCTCAGTTCATTGTTTTTTGTAGCTGCTTTTATTCTGGTATTGGACGCAGTCCTTATGAAGCTTTATATGGTGTAAAACGTAGAGATGGTTTAAATAACCTCCCTGTTTTTATCACAAACATTAAATCAATACGTACAGAAGAAGAACTGGAAACATTAATATCTTCTAGTAATGACACCGAGGATAAAGTGGAAGAAGATTCACATCCTTCAAATAATTTTGTACCCGATGAAAAATCTACCGTCACTGAAGAGGAAATGGCCGCCCAACAATTGTCTGGTACGTATCTATAAAGTATTTCCACATTATTTCACAATGAAACCTAATTTCTTTTATATTCAATTGAAAATGCTACGCTGGTTCTGCTGCCCGATAATACCCCAATTTTACTCGAAGTTATTACTGAAACCCCAGTTTTACCCGAAAATAATACTGAAACCCCAGTTTCGGTCGAAGTTAACAATAAAACCTCAGTTTTATTTAAAGAGCAAGCAATGGCATTGCTCTCTACTGAAACAACAGAAAATGCTCTCAATGAATCATTACCACAAAAATGCTTATTATGTTCTGAAGAAAACGTATGTGACCATTGTCAGAATAAAAACAATATTAAAGCGATAAGGGATTCATGCCAGGAAAGTCTAAAAAGGCAAGCACAAAAAATTTAAACCAGGAACTGTCGGCATGTCCGTGAGAGTACCCATTCCAAATGTAGATCGAAGTCGGTCAGATCATAGAAATATATTGGGCGTCATAATGAGTGTAGAAGATGAATTTCACCGAATTGGAACCGTTCACGGTGTCCTTAAACAGCTCTATTCCCGCAACGAATTTGAAATATGTAAGCAACAATTTTTAAAGTTGGAAAATGTCAAGACGGACACCGAAATAATATTACAAAGTGCTGCAGGAAAATTTTCAGTATCGGGTTCAACCCAAGGATATGTGCGATGTCACTGCAAGAAGACTTGTGCGAATAAAAAGTGTAAATGTCTTGCGCCTGGATATACCGGTAGTAGTAAGTGCCATAACAGTCCAGCTTACTCCAACAAATAATACTGTTCTTTGTTTGGTGGTTTTAATGTCCTGACATATTTTATTGTTAATATTTTGTCACCTAGTATTATTTGAGTTATATTTCTTTTACTTTTTCTAAAGTAATAATAGGTACCTGTAACAATCTTACATTGTACCAATAAAGAAGCCATTTTTGACTAACGATTTTACTATCCTAAACTAAATTAACCCAAGAGAATTAATTAGTTTGTTGAGTAATACACAACTGTACACCGTCACAACACACAACACTTGACGAAACATAACCCTACTAAATTACCCAAAGAGAATTGGTTGGTTTACATAATAACCAACTCGCGTTGGTTGGTTTACATACTAACCAACTCGTTGGTTATTATGTATTACTACCAATATCAGGTTCACACTTTATCCAACTAATGTGGATAGTTAACAAACTAGCCAAAAATGCTAGCTAATTTGTGTAATTTCCTTGTGGTTTGAGTTTTAGCGATAAATTTTGTATAGTTTATAAACTAGCTGGATAGTATACAAACCAGCCATTACTCGTAGCTATTTTAGTGAAAATATGATTTTTCATCAAAATAACCAGGCAGTTGGATAGTTTGTATACTATCCAACTAGTTTATATACTAGCCAAGTAAATACTTTAACCGTAACATACAGAAAAAATCAAACTAATAACATCTTTAACTAACAAAGTAAAGTTTATTTCCCTGAACATATACAAAACATTAAAATTAATTTAAACAAGATATTTTTAATTAAAAAAAATATTTCATATAAAATAAGGAGAAAAAATGTTTGGTACAAAGGAGATAATTGTTCCAAATTTTAAGTCCAAATAGGGTTAAAAGAATTATAAGCACAGGGAGGCGGAGAATTGCTAGCTGTGAGTCTACAGAAGGTGGGAAACAAAATCCAAAAACAGTGGCCATTCTGTAAGTAGATTGGTTTAAATAGTTAAATTTAAGGTTAAGGGAATATCAATATAACAGAAGACTGAAAAATGCACAAGTAAAGATAAGAGAAAAGTACAAATCCCCAACAAGTTGACCAAAAGAAAAACAACACATCATACTAGTTTAACCGGTTGATTGCTGGAATAGAGAATAACAAATACGTAAATCAAATAACACGGGATACGGACAATTGGTCCTCGGACAATTTATCTCCGGAGAATTGGTACCGGACAATTGGTCCCCGGACAATTTGTACCGGCGACATTCCGTACCAGGACAATTTGTCCCCAAGTAAGAACAATGCAAGGAAGATTACACCCTATTCCAAATATTTGACGTTTTATCAATTTAATGGGATTGATTATAACAATTAAAGAAAATTACAATTATAAGTACCTTTATATACTATATTGCGATAAACAAATCGTTACCATAAATCGTTAACCGTAATTACGGATATCGCTCGGAGACAAGGCAACATTAATGATGCATATTTAATGACACAGGGAGTTTCTAGTAATTACCAGTTTTAATTATCCCTTTTCACTTCCATACCTATATAAGTTGATATTACATACCAAGTATTTTAATTAAATGTTGGTTTCAAACGTGGATTGAATTAATCAGTGTAATTGCAATGGCTTTTTTGAAATCAGAGCGTGAGCGAAATAAATTGGTGTATGGGAACCATATGTATACGTCTCAAAGCAAAATCAATCTGGAGAATCCAGCATTTGGGTATGCGAACAACGTCAAACATGTAAAGGTCGGATGTGGACCCAAGGTCACACACCTCAAGTAATAAGAGAAGTTACACAACACAGTCATCCAGCAATCGCAATCAGACGTGATGTTTTACGCAATGTATTAAAGCTAAATCTTTGTCATCTAATGATTCGGTTCAACAAGTTTTGGTAGAAAGTTTATCCGGTGTTGAAGACAGTGTATTGGCAAGCATTCTAAAGAAGGATAGTATAAAAAGGAATATTCGTCGATACAAAAATCAAAATGGGATTCCTCCACTTCCAACAAGTGCTCATGAACTTCATTTACCTCAGGTAAATTATTTCTGTAATTATGTATACATTTTATTTAATATTATTTTATCTTTAAAGAGTATCGCCAGATATTGATCAATGGTGTAAATGAAAATTTTTTAGTTTATGATTCTAAAGATGAGTACGAACCAGAAATAATTTTATTTTTTACTCAGAAAAATTTTAATTTCATGGTATCTAGTGGTAAATGGTACGCTGATGGCACTTTTAATTGTATTTCAGCAATTTATTTGCTCAATTATATACCATTCATGTCAAAACGTATGGTATTCTTTTTCCTGTAGTGTACGTATTATCGAATAAGACAAAAAACACCTACTGCAAATTGCTTCAAGTCATCAAACAGTTAAAGCCGGATGTCAATCCAAACACTATAACTACTGACTTTGAACAAGCAGCTCTATCTAATTTTCAAGAAGAATTTCCGCAAAGTGAATCAGTTGGGTGCTTTTTTCACCTCACTCAGAGCATATGGAGAAGAACGCAATACGAAGGTCTTCAGGTAATTCTTTTTTTTATTTCATTCTTACACTAAACTAAATTAATTAATTTCAGATGATTTACCAAGAGAATCCGGTTTTTGTGCAATGGGTCCGAATGATAGTGGCTATAGCGTTTGTTCCCACTGATGAGGTTCCGGGCGCTTTTGATGAGTGGAGCATGATGATTTTTCTTAAGAAGCACAAGCAGTCTTCAATTACTTTGAAAATACGTACATAGAAAGGAGAGGAAGAAGACAGAGACGAGGTGCGCAATTCAATTAAGGTATTTGGAATGTGTATAACAGGACTATAGAAGGACAGCACAGGACAAACAACTGCGTTGAAGCACCGCGCGTTCCAAGCTACAATAGGACACACATTTCTAAATATTTACAAGTTCATTGACGTTTTAACAGCAAGCTTTGCATAACACTAATTTAATACAAATTGAAGCAGAAACTGCCCCTCTACGAAAGAACAAAAAGTATGAATTACTAAGCGCTAGAATTTTGCGAATTGTCGAAAATACGACAGAAACGACGTAATAAATGACTTCAGTTTTAATGTATACCTTATACCTATCTTGTATAATTGAATATATTATTATTAAATAAATTGTTTTTGAAAATATAAAACCACATTTTTGCCTTTGCTTAAAAAACGGGGACGAATTGTCTAAAATAAAATAAAATAGAATATTCGAAACAAATTGGTGACAAAAAACCAACTGAAATTAGAAGACTAAAAGAGTTTAATAAAGAGAAGAAGAGACTAATGCTCGTTAAGTTCAATACATGGGAAAGAAAAATGTAAATGTATAAAAATACAAAAAAGTTTAAAAAAATCAAACATCTAAATCAAAAAAGACTATACAAAGACAGTACAAGAAAAAAAAATATTGCATACTCCATATAAAGAAAGCTAGGCAGAAAAGGCACAAAACAGTACTTAAATACGATAAACTTATAATTATTATCACAAAATACAGATGCGAAGATTTTAAAAATATAGTGAATAACCCTAAAAAGAACAGAAACTCAGAGTAACAGAAAAGGCAGCAAGCATATATGAACAACTAAAAAAACCACAAAACTAGAATAAAAAACTAGCTAGCAAAAATAAACGAACGGACAACGCATTATGGCAATAGACAAGTTAAGAACTAAAGTCTAAAAGGATACAAAATATTTAAAAAAATGATTATACAAATGGGAACGTGGAACGATGTCGGCCAAATGCAAAATGCAAAAAATAGCAACAGAAATGGAAAAATATGAATCAAACATATTAGTGCTTCAAGAAATACGATGGAAAAACAAACAGATCGAGGAAAAACACTTCACGCTATATAGTTTAAGTGAAAAGAAACTGGGGAGAACTGGAACCGCATTCATTGTTGATGGAGAAACTAGAAAAAATCAGCTATTTACAAATAGTAAATAAACAGTTTAATGTATCTATGTTAAACTGCTATGCTGAAGAGGCGGACAAAGACAAAAGAAAAGGAGTTCTATGAAAAAATAAAACAAACGTGCGAGAATAAGCTCAAAAATGATATACTCGAAAACTTCAATTAGAAGATAAGCAAGAACCAATATAACAGAGGCATAGCAAGAAGACAAACATTCCACAATAACACAAACAATAACGCGCAACCTAACCTCAACAAAGTAATTTATAATTAACACTAAATTTAAACACAGAATACAACAATTACTTGAATGATCCCTGGTAGAAGTAGTGGAAGCAAAAGTGACCATGTGCTAATTAAAAAAATGAATAAAATGATTATACGACGTAAGATTTTACAGAAGTGCAAATACTGATATAGATCGCATGCTGGTAACAATGAAACTTAAAATTAAAATCGTTAAAAACACAAAAGAAGAAACTAGAATACAAGAAAACTCGCCGACAAAGAAACAAAAACAAAATTCTGTGAAGCAATAAAATACATTAACCGTGAAAAATTTTAACATTCAAAATGAGTAGACAAACATAAAAACAAGTATTATTAACGATTATAAGCGTTTTTTATCTTAGACCGCGTTGTACATAAATACCCAGACTTTTTTAACTCCGCCCTAGTCTTTTCTTGAAACCAAAACAAGAAGTAGAACTTGGCTTTTGCCGTTATGGTCGTTTGTAAACCCTCTATAGTAGTAGAGTTTTTGATGACAGAGTTGACTTTAGTGCAGAAAGAGTTTAAATGGGTTTCTCTGTAGACGTTTGTAGCAAGCTTCTAAGAGTAAATTTGTCATTTTTTCGTTGCAATCTTGTATGTTCATTACGACCGTAGCGTTTCTTTTAGTTGCTCTCTCTGGGAGACACACTTTATACAGTTATATAGACACTACAGAAAAACCAGAAAAAAAATAACTACATGGTGAAAGAGACAACGACATGGACACACCAACATACGAAGAATTTATGCAGGTAGTTAAACAACCAAAACTAAATAAAACCGCCGAACCAGACGAGATAAATAATGAATGGAAAATAGCTATTCTACATAACTTTATATTAACCCATTTTATACCATTGTCCTCATTTGAGGACGCCTACTTCAAAAATTTTTATGTTGAAAACCTTTATTTAAATTAGGATTCTGAATAGATTACAGTGTTTTGTAATAATGAAGCAACGTAAATTTAAATTCGCACTAATATATGTCCTCAGTGTAGCCAACGTTACAGTATCAAACCTAACCTACTTTTGAGCTTATGGCACTTTTCTTGTGAATATATTCATTGTATTACATTATTTTTAAGAATAAAACAACATAATTAGTTCTCAGGTAGGTACTCAATTCATATTTATTTTTGGTATACATTTTTCAATTACAATAAAAAAATTATTCAACCTCAAATCTTGCTGTCCTTGTTTGGACACAATGGTTGAATATGGGGTCATTTATGTACATGGAGATGTAATCGTATTTTTTGCTTTCCAGGTATGGAATATCCAACTATAAACACAAAATCATTTTATGGTAGGCGATTCCTGCATTTAGAAGAAGCAGTTGAAAATTTAAAGAACACCGATCGCTCTGCAGACATTGTTATTATACCCCCAGAAGTAGATGTTCTCACTGATGAGGAAAATTATTCAGATGAAGAGTTTCCAATATCTTCAATTCTATATGATGTTCCTGGACAAATCGAATTGCATTTTTTATCTAGCAATGAAGATGATGAATACATTCCACCATCACAAAAATTTCATCGACAACCTTAAAAATCTACTCGACAGAGACAAAAACGCAAGGTCGCTTCGGTTCCAGATTGGTCAAATGATAACATAAGTATTCAAATGGAAGATACTAACCACACCTTTCCAAATTTATGTAAACTAAAGGAAGTTCTGGCTGAATGTTCTCCACTTCAGATTTTCAAAAACATTTTAAATATGGAAATATTGGAACAAATAAAAGATGAATTACTAGTATATACTAAACAAAAGAGTTATCACCATTTTGATGTGACAACTGAAGACTATTATTTTGCAAATAACTTGACGTTAGATAAAAGAGATAAAATGGCAAAACTGAGACCGTTAATAAACTTATTGAACGAAAAATTTTGGCAATGGGGAATTTTCCATAAGAATCTTTCCATAGATGAAGCTATGGTGCGTTATTATGGACACCATAATGCAAAACAGTTCATTAGAGGCAAACCGGTACGATTCGGTTATAAGGACTGGATGCTCTGCGCTTCGACTAGATATTGTTTCAATTTCGATGTGTACTGTTGAGCAAAAAATTATGACAGGCCTGCAGACATCCCACTTGGATCTAAAGTTGTTTGAGATTTGCTAAAGGTTATCGAACATCCAACAGATCATACTGTCTACTTTGATAATTATTTTACTAGCTACGATCTTCTGAAGGAACTGAAAACTATGGGGTTCAAAGCAACTGGTACCGTAAGAAAAAATCGTATAAGAAAATGTCCCTTAAAAAATAGTAAGGATATGAAAAAAAATGGAAAGGGGCTCATTCGAGTATAAAATCGATAGGTCTAATGGACTTTTATGCGTGCGGTGGAAAGATAACAATTCGTTACGATGCTTTTCAATCATGATGTTGTATTTCCACCTAATTCAGTAAAGCGTTGGTCTTCCGAGAAAAAAGAAAGTACGTGTTCCACAGCCGAAACTATATGGAAACTATAATTCTTGCATGGGTGGCGTCGATTTGCTTGACCAGGGCGTCAATAATTATAGAATATCTATATATGGGAAAAAGTGGTGGTGGTCTTTAGCAACACACATGATAAATCTTGCAGTAGTCAACGGTTGGCATTTATATAAGATTGTAAATCCCAAGTCAAACATGGACTTACTGGCGTTCACCAGAGAGGTACCAAGATTTTATTTGATGAATTTCAAAAAATCTATCAGACCCTCTGGAAGCGTCACTCAAGATTTAAAATTTAGTGATAAAGGTCATCATTCTGGAAAGCTTGAAAAGCAGCTAAGATGCAAGGTGTGCCATCAAAAATTATGCATCGAGAGGCCGTGTTTTGTGAGCCATCATGAGGAATAACAATTGTTTTATAAAAATGAATAAAAAAATAAATAGTCGTTTGTTTTTTATCCTACATAATATTATCCCATTGTCCCCATATGAGGACGTCTCATTTATTTGACCTTGAGCACAAATACAAAAAAAATTTATTACATAATCTTTCAATTTGTCTATTAATCATTATTTCCAGAAAAAAAATTTAAAATTTAAAATTTTTACATCCTGGTATAAAATGGGTTAAAGATACAATACGAATACTATACTCTACTAAAAAATAGTCAGATAACACCAAATTAAAAACAGAGTAACCCAATTAAATGCAGCAATTACAAAGAAATTGTATTGCTGAACATCACCTCCAGTTTGATGCGCCATAAAAGTGCAACTGCAAGTTGACCATTTTACGAACACGTGGTTCCAGAAATGTATGAAAGACAAAACCCGAAGAATTGATTGTTACATGCCCTTGGCGTTCACCTTACTTTGTTGTAAGACGTCGCTGTTACCTGCAAGTATGACTACAAATTCACACCTAGTAGATGTTTTTGTTGTGGTCCGCTTAAAACGTGGAGTGCCTTTGTCGTGGCCTGCAAGAAACTACGTTATATGAACTACGGGAAACCAAATCAATTGAGCCAACCCGTTACTAATTAATGGTTAGATTTATATTGTGTTTTGATTATTTTTATGTTAATGCCAAATTTAGCTTGAATGTTTATCTTTTCAACAAATTCTGTTTTTACTGGGCGTTAAATCTCTTATACATGAATGTCTCACAAGTAATGAGAAAAAGAAATTGTGAGTTTTGTTTTTGATTTAATTACCGAGCCTTATAAGTAAAACCAACGGTCGAAAGTGCCAAGAGATTAAGATTACAAATTTTGATCATAAGAAGCCGACTGGCTAAACACACCAAACAAAAACTGGAACAGTATCAACAGGACTTTAGACAAGGAAAGTCAACGGTAGATGCAATTTACATCTTAACAAAAATAATAGAAAAGTGTTATAAACACAACATAGAAATATGTATTCTATTTATAAACTTCCAACAAGCGTTTTACTCTATCAATAGACAACGACTTTTAAGAGAAATAGAAAACAAGCAAGTACCAGAAAAGTTAATTAGACTCACAAAAATCACTATGAAGAATTCAATTAGAAAAATATCAACAACTGAAGGTAATACAAACGAAATTAACATATAAATGGGAGTGAGGCAAAGAGATGGGCTTTCAACTACTCTATTTAACATAGTGGTAGACAAGTAAGAAAACAAAATACACAAATAATTGGTTATGCTGATGACCTAGCGCTTATAGCAAGAGACAGAACAAGTCTAGAATAAAAAGCAATAGAACTCACTAGGATATCAAAATCAAAGATTTGAAAATAAACGTGTACGCACAAGAAGAATAATGGGAAACTTAAAAACAATAAAGGTGGAGCCATACAGCTTTCAAAGAATGGAATATTTTAAATACCTGGAAGTAATAATAACTGGACGCAACAAAAAAAGACTGGAAATAAAGGAAAAAATTATATTAAAAAACAAAGAACACTGGAAATATCATAAATGCTTGAAAGATACAAACCTTAACAAAACAACAAGGTTAAAAGGTGTGTTTATCCGAAAACGTAGAGAATACTGAAAAGAAAAATTATAAAAAGCATATTAGAATCAGTGAAGACGTCGGATAGAGAACTCAACAATTCATAAATTTTGAGGTGAGGAATCCTACTAGAAACAGAAGTTATAGTATGAGTTATAAAAACGTAAAGATTTTGATGACTTGGACACACCCAAAGAAGAGAACAAGATGCACTAATAGGAACAATATTGAACGGCAGACCTTTGGAAAACAAACAAATAAGGAAAACTAAGTAATGGGAGATCTATGAGACCTAAATATAACAAACTGGAGAGAACTATGAAAAGGCAGAAAAGATTTGAGAAAAATAACAAAGAATGCAGAATTAATCAGGCAACAATCTGTAACAGAAGAACGAGACAAGAAAGAAACATTGCGGACTAATTATGCGCGCACACTGTATAAGAAAACCTCAAGACAATGAGCGACCTATAGTCCGCTGACGCTAATAAACCCACTGATTAAACCAAAACTAAAAGAAGGGTCATTTTATCCAAAAAAAAACTAACTAAGAGAGCGCGTGGCGTAAAAAGCAAAAGACTGTTAAAATTAAACAAGACAAAACACTTTTTTGTTGGTGAATAAAAATAAGAAAGAGAAACAATCTCATAAAAGAAATCAAAAAACAAACGCACTAAAAATAAATGAAATTAATAACAAAATACTCCTAAACGTTTTTCTAGACCTGATTTTATATGTGACAAAAGTAAAAACAGATTTATCTTAAAAGTAAGGACCGAAAACGAAAAGACATTAACAGTGTTAAGAAAAGAAAATTAGAGTGATAGATAATAATAACTTAAAATATTAAGAAAGTAAGTGAAAAATTACGTTTAAGGTATAATAGATAACTACTTTTTCTTAAATTGTTCTCGTAACTTTGACGATATGAAAAACTCAAGTAAAAAATAGAAACAGAGTCGTAGCAGAAAAATTAATATCTCAATTGATTTGTTTTAAGCACTAACCAGAAGCTTTGACTTGTATGCCTTGTGGATACTCTCTAATTTTAACGCAAATTATGAATATGATTTGAATTAAGGAACTACTAAGCTTGCCGAAAAGTTAACAACATTTTAACATCCTCCATGATATGCATAATTTAGTTTATTTATATACTTTTGTGTCGCATAAAAATGTAACTTTACAAAGCGTTAACTATAACCTAAACTTGTTTTTAAGTTTTTCTTTGATTATTCAATACATCATTGGCTACTGAGATTTTATTGTGAAATTTGGTTTCTCTATTGACTATGTTAAATAATTCAAACGTAATTATTACATAAAGAATATGTTCTACCTTATCATAATCCTGCAAATACAGCATAAAGCACTATAGGCTTACCTTTATCTATTAATCGATTTAATGTATTGATAAATAACATCCCTACGGACTTGTGTACTAATGCATATGTGCATAGAAAATATTACTATAGTACATGAATTATTAATTTTATTTGATATTATCTTTTTTGCTAATTAGTTATAGTAGATTTGAAAACAATGGGTTTTGTAAACGGCATATAATTTATCTGTGCTTAAATTAAAAACAAAAGTTAACTAGACGTTTTTATTGGACTAATCTCTGGAGCATAATTTATAACTGATCAAAAACTGTCATAATAAAAATCGCATAGGTATTTTTAAATACTCGTTAAAAAGATTTATAAATTTTTAATTATCGTTTTTTTTTCAAAGCACCAAAACGGATGAAATAATAAAATAATATTAGAAAATTACGTTTTAGAGCACACAATTTGCAACGCATACAAAAAATTACATAAGCAATAATTAAGCACGAAACATTAAAAATAGTGTATTAAAACAATTATGTTTTTGTGTTTTTTTAATAATTGACAACAAAATAACATTATTAACTTTTTTTTCAATCTAATCAAATCTAAAGTTTGTGTTAAATAGCATCTTTTAGATTATTTACATTATTTTACATATTACTGTAACTGTATACCGTCCGCGGATTATATTGACTTTTGTTTATCTTTAATTGTATATGATTAAATTTAAAGCTAACCCGTATACAAGGAATTAATATTAAGTTGTAACACCAGAAAATGGAAATTATTAAAACAAACAACTTTTCTTAGTTCAAATTTTTTATTTATTTTTTTTTTAATTTGATACGTATATACCGAGTATATAAGCATATACAGATTGGTGCGAGATCGACATATGCCGCTTTTCACTCGTCACCTTTTAACCTAGTAGATATAATAATAATATGAATTGATTTGAAATACAATATAAAAAAGAAAAGAAAAAAATTAATTAGTAACCTAGAAAAGGAAATAAATAAAATTCCTCTATATTATAAAATACATTGTTCCAACAGTACATACTTTAAGGTCTTCTTAAATCTTAGGTGGTTCATATCACGAAGACGCTGCGGTAAGTGATTAAACATTTTCACTCCTTCGTATGCATAAGTCTTGCGCGTGATGTTGTAGAGATAGTTGGGTAGCCAAAGATCGTTCGCGTGCCGCGTATTGTGTTTGTGATTCGAAGCAGGTTTGTAATATGTAAGTGTTTGTTAGGGTCATTATTCCTAGATAGGTAAACCAAGGTTTGCAGGTATCGGTCTTTCGCAATTTACACAGTGTCCTAATTGCTTTTTTTTGTAATTTGAAGATAGTTTCAGTGTTTGTCTTCGCACAATTGCCCCAATGTAGAACGCCATACAATAAAATAATGTAGAATATGGCAAAGTACAAGGTCTTGCAAGTGGAAAGGTATAAGAATACGACAGTTTGCTTTAATAGATATATGGACGAGCTGAGTCTTGCGGCAAGGTAGTTGCGGTGAGCTTTCCAGTTGAGATTGTGGTCCAAGTGTAGCCCCAAGAATTTGTTTGTTATTTACCCTTAGTGCTGGTGGATTGCTGATCGTTTGATAATTGCAAAATTGAATTAAGTTTGTTTTGGAGCAGTTCATTTTAAGGTTGTTCAGGTTACACCACGTGACAATATTGTTCACTTCTGTTTTTGAACAGCTTTCTACTTGATCTTGTGTTTCTCCGGTTACTATACTGGTGTCATCAGCAAATAGATACACTTGTGAGTGTTCAGTAGTCAGGCAATAGTTGATGTCATTAATGTATATTAAGAAAAGTAACGGACCAAGAGTAGACCCTTGTGGAACACCGTTAGTAACGTCTACCATATCAGAATAGACATCCGTTATTCTGCCATTATCTTCTCTGAACTTAATTTTTACGGTTTGTTTTCTATCTGCCAGGTAGGATTTGAACCATTTCCATGGTAGACCGTAATATTCCATTTTAGAAAGAAGTATCTCATGATTTACGCAGTCGAATGCTTTGCTGAGATCACAAAAGATACCAATTACTTTTGCATTACGTTCGAGTGCATTCGTCATGTTGATAAGCACGTTGGAGATAGCCTCTGATGTAGATTTACTTTTTTGAAATCGGAATTGTTTCGAGGAGAGAATTCTGTTGTTCGAAGGAAAGTTTATTATTCTGTTACACATCAGTTTTTCTAAAACTTTAGATAAAGATGTTATTAGAGAAATTGGTCGGTAGTTGTCAACAGGAAGCGGATCGTCATTTTTATGAACAAGAACCACCATTAAAGTTTTAAATAATGTTGAAAATATTCTTTGCTCGAACGATTGGTTAAAAAGAAACGTTATAGATTTAGCAAGATATTCAATGTTAGCTTTTATAACACTTATTGGAATACCATCAACCCCACATGTTTTTTTGTTAGGCATTGAATTAACTATCTTGAATAGTTCGTCTTCTGTTAAAGGCTTAAAAACATTGATTTTTGAAATTGATTTGGATTTCTTTTAACGTAATCTAATGTTTGGCTGACTGTTATCTTAGAGTTTACATTACCCGCGCTCACAAAATGATAGTTAAGAGTGTTTGCCACTACTTTGGGGTTTTCAGTTACACAGTTTTTGTTATACAGCTTGATATTTTTGCACGAGTTTGTAGTAGGTTCAGTACGATTGTTGTTTATTATTGACCACATAGTTTTAGGTTTAGAGTTTGACTTCATGATTTGTTTGCTGAAGTGATGTTTTTTAGCCGACACTATAAGACTTTTTAATATAGCACTGTATTTTGATATGTAGTTTTTTAAGATTTCAATAATTATCGTTTTGTTCATTTTTAAGAGTTCACGTCTGTTTTTGCACGATTTCAGGAGTCCTTTTGTTATCTACGACGATTTCTTTGCTTTATTTACTTTAACGTTAGCGTTGGTGAAAGATGAGTTAAAACAGAAGATAAGTTTGTTGCAGAATAAATTAACGTTGGTGGTTTAGGTAAATTTTGTTCCATTTTTCATATTTTAAAAATTCTTGGAATTTACTGTTGTTTGTGATGTTGAATCTTCTCATTTTTGTTGTGCTGTTGGTAGTCAGGGAAATGTTCCACAGTGAAGAGCTTACAGTCAGCATTTGGCCGTTGTGATCAGACAGCCCTGTTTCCAGGACTGAACCTTTACAATGTCTTGTATCTATATTTGTTGCAATATTATCTATAGTTGATGATGATGTACTTGTTGATCTAGTATGTGATTCTATCGTTAGATTTATGTTATATTAATGAAGTATGTTTATAAGATTCATTGTTAAGTCATTATCTAATGTGTGCAAAGGAAAGTTAAAATCGCCAGCTATCACGATGTAGTGTTTTGGATGAATTTCTTCTAGCAGATCGCTCATTTTGTCAAAAAATACTGATGGATTGCAATTGGGAGATCTGTATATAGATATAATGATTAAGTTGAGTTTAATGTGTTTAATTGCCGTGTATTCAGAATCTTTGTCAATTGAAGACACCTTTAATTTGATATCAACAAATTCATGAATATTTCTTACCAAAATCAAGGCTTTACCATGTGCAGAAGTGTTCCTACAGTATATATTACCGATGAAATAATTAGGTAGTGTGACTGATAGATATTAATTTTGTTCAAGCTAATGCTCGCTGATGCAAATTACATCAGGTCTTAGTTCTTCGTCTTTATCTAATTGCGATAGTAATAATTCAAATTCAATCACTTTGTTTCTTATGGACTAGATGTTTTGGTGGAGTATTGTAAAGTTGGTTTTATTGCAGTGTTTTTTTATAAGTTTTTTTGGACAATTTTTGGGCATCCACGAATAAATTTGATTCTCAGATTCTTTTTCCCGTTTTCCTGTTTTTTCTTTAGCTGTGTAATCACTTCTTTTAGGTACGCTTGTTGTCTTGGAGTACGATCGGCACTTATTTTTATTTCACCGTTTCCAATCAATGTTTTGTTTTTGAATATTTGAATAACATTGTGATTGTTACCAAAGATTACTTTTATAGGACGAGCTTTTGCTTGGTTAGGTTTCTCGATTCTTATGACTTTTACATCAGCTAAATCAAGATTAGGTACCTTTTTAAGTATTTTTGTTACGGAGTTAGAGCCCAAGTGTATAGTTATTAGCGTTTTTTTGTTTTTGAAAAATTGTCATTACTCTCTCATTATTATTCTTAAACCACTCGATCGATTTTTGAAAATAAAACATTTATAAAATCCTTAAACATTCGTCTGAAACATTTTTTTCGATCTGTCCAAATAAAGTTTTTATTCAGATCGAATTACAAGATAAATTTTAACAAACTGCAACAATCATTTAAAAGAAAGCTGCCATTAAACAATATTCTTTTAGTGTTTTTGAAACTATTACTAGATTTTTATTTCATGCAAGTATTGCTGTGTCGTAGGCTTGTATGTGGTGTGGTCGATAGGTCATATGTATATAACAATTCTATTAAGGGCCCGAGGATGCTACCTTAGGGAACGCCTAGTTTTATTTTTTTAATTGGAATGTTTCACTGCCTACTTTTGTTTAAAAGTAACGATCGGTTAGATAGTAGACAGTAATTGTGTGGTAATAACATTTTGGTTTGAAGAGCAACTCTTTATGCCACACTTTATCAAATGCATTACTCGCACATAGAAACACTACACTACAACTCACTTTATCTTCAAATGCTGTACAAATTATGTTAATCAGTTGGTGACATTATTGAGTTGTTGAGTATCTAACACAAAAACCAAACTGGTGATTTGGTAACAATTCTTCTTAAACTTTACATTCTTTTATACGTTTAAGTATTAGTTTTTCCAGTAGCTTGGAAACTATGGAGAGTAGGGACGATATGATGTGATTTGGTTGGGAAATTTGCAAGATTTAACTATTAAAATGATTTTTGAACAAATTTCAATAATAAAGATGAGAACGTCTTCCGGGTTTGAACCGTGTCATTGTTGTAACCGAAGTTGCCAACGTTTTGCCTACTTTCATTAGGGGCTTCATCAAGGCGTGAGAGAAATCGAAGAACTCGAACAAGAAACCGAAACCTAACTAAAAACTTCTCAAAAGTTAGGTAATCAATTTGTGAACCAAGTCAGATTCGAAACTCTGAAAAGGTAAGAAAGAAAACGATAAACTTGAAAAAGCAAACGAAAATCTAACAAAGAACCACTACAGACTTAGGTAATCAACTTGTAAACCAAGCCAGATTCTAAACTCTATAGAATTCTATAGAGGACTTACCTATGTTGCTTCTTAATGGCGACATAGAGATTCTGAGAGTCTGTAGGTTTTGTTTGTAGCGACGCGACGCTTTAATTTAAATTGACAGATTTATTTTAAATAACTTAATAATAATCGTAACGGCTTTACAAGTGCATAGATACAAAACGGGTATGTTAATCAAGTGCTAATAAATGCATTAACAAATTATAACAGCGTCAAACCAGAGAGTAATAACAATTTTTTGAAAAAAAAGTTTGAATTAAGAAAAATTGTTTGTTTCAATAAGTTCTAACTGCTGTTTTCGGGTGTTACAGTTTAGTATTAACACACTGTATATGTTATTTGTTAATTATTATATAGAAAAAACTTAAATTTAATTATCTACAATATTAAATTTTAAATCCTGTTTTGTGTATAAAAACGTTATAATAGACAAAAAAAATCTATGTTTATCTACACTATTTATTTACACTAGCACGCACGTCAAACACTTTTTTTAACTTATTCATTAAAATTGCCAAACTCTTAAAACTGACTACAACTTTCTTCGATTACCTTTTATACTCTCACCTTATCTGGGACTAAAACATTTTGTCTCCTTTGGTAATCGCTTTAAATGATCTCGAATGATCTTGAGACTTTAAAACGTTTTACTATTCTAAAATGTAAAGTGTTCAAAAACACTTGTATAAAACGTTAATTATATAATACTTATTATAACTAAATTCTAATATTGTCTCAGTGCCTAATTAAAAATTTCTAAGTTTAAATCAATGTCGGCTGGTCTATAAAGACTCTAAGGCCCGAGTCTTCCAGACGTTCATTAAATCAAAAAAAAACAGACAAATTGAGAAACTAAAATATTTAAACATATTTAGAAGATATAGGTATCTACTTTTTATTACTCTAAAACATTAATTTAATATTGTTATCGTTCAAAACAACGCAAATTAAATATATATTTTTTTATGTTTAGGCTACAATTATTGAAGCCCATGCATTAATTATATGTAGCATATCCTAACTACAAGATTTTCATATGCAGATTTACGCGCAAAAGGGCTTGTGCTGTTATAGCTCGCGGGTCAGTACCGATTGACTGGTGAAATGTGTAAGACGTGTTCTAAATGAAACGGTGTATTGGTCGTACGTAATTTTCAAAAGATGCAAAAAGTAGTGTAAAATTTATTGTTAAAAATGAATTCGTAAAAAAAATTTTAACAAAAAAAAACGATTTCAAAAAATGAACTAAAAAGTAAAAAATAATTTAATATAGTGAGAATGAAACATTTTTATTTACTTTTTAAAGTTGTTGTCTTGTAAGACACTGAAGTAGGATTAGGCTTAATTCTTAACATTACCGTTAGCAGTTGTAATAGATTTAACTCGAATCTGTTTGGCATCGACTTCATAAAGAAATTTTATGTATATAAAAATATCGTCGTTTAATTGTAAATAAATTAAATCATTACTTTTCAATTTTAAAGCATTGTTTTGAAGTCGTTTTTTTTGTTTGTTAAAAAAATTTTATTTTTCATTTTTTAGTGATGTTAACAATAGTGGTTATAGTCTCTAAAAATGCACATCGTTCAAGAGAATTTCAAGTCTACCAGCACAGCAATCTTCAATTTGAGCCTTTGTTCTTTTGTTGTTTTGTTAATGTATTTTATATGTTATATTTAGCAAGTTGATCTCTCTGTAGTTTTAGGGATTCCAACAGATGTATTTTTTTTCAGTATAAGTTTTTTTCTTCCGTTTTTTCCATATCTATGCAGTTTGTATAGTCTGTGTGACTTTCTTTTGCTTTTTTTTAATTAAATCAATGTTTATTATTTTTTATCTTTTTGATAACTTTAATAAATCTTCACTATCATAACTTCTTGTCAACCAGTCCATCTGTCAGGTCATCTACTTTTTATTCTGTTTTTAAACATACTTTTATTATTCATGCTATTTGAATCACTTTTTCTATTGTTTTACCTATTGATTTCACTTTACTTAGTCCTCTTTCTTTATACATTACCACATCTTCTTTTTTCATCGATTGGTAATCATTTCAATCTAGTTTCACTTTTTTGTTCTGTTATTTACTGATATTCTTTATTAAACTAGTTTTTATTCTTTATTATTTTTTCATATAATTTTGCCCCTTTCAGTTTTAATCAACTTTGTCGTTTTTTTTTTGTTAAACATATTAATTATTTTATTCACCTGGCTCTTATTAATTCTTACAATAAATAATTTTGATATGACCTAACAAATAGCAGAGCGATTGGTCTTTATTTAGTTATTTATTCAATCAATACTAAAATGAATAACTAATTAATTAATTAATTTACATACACTTTAAGAATTATTATAATAATGTTACACGATTTTATTTCTAATATATTTTTGTTTTAAAGTTTATTTGTTAGTTTGTTTCACGTGTAAATAAAAAAATATGTTGCATTATTTTAATAACAAAAATTTAAATCTTTTGTATTTTTTTTTAGATTCAAAAGATATTAATAGTAATTTACTTTAATTGTACAAAAAAACTGTAATGCAAACGATTATTTGATGTCTCGAGCAGATTCCATTAATATCTTCTAAAAATGTATAAACCGATTGTATGAGAATTTTATCGATTTTTCATTACGAGTTAATGATGAGCAGACCTGCTGGTTAATGTGAAAATGAAAGTTAGTTTATAATTTTATCAAGATCGAGGTCGTGGAAGCGTAAGTGAGAAAGCGCAACAGCATTTACAGAGATTTTATAAAGTTTAATATGAAATCATAAAATTAGGTCATATTTTAAGATATAGATGATTGTGTTAGTGATAGTAATTTTATTCGTAATGTAATGATTATAAAATAATTTTGTTAAATTAATAATAATTTAATGTTAACAGCGCTAACTAAGTAACAGTAGTTATTTTATTTAACTGTATTCGCATTTTTTAGTTTTTGAAAATTCTTAAATCACATTAATAATTTAACTTAATTAATCATGTCTTTCAAGTCATTAATTGTTTTTGTTAGATAATTTTCCTGTAATTTAGTTATTGTAAATAAGCTCTAATAAATATTAAATTGCATAAGATTTCTGAGATTACTCTAATACTTTAGATTAGTAGCAATTAATAAACATAGTAAAAAAAATTATATTATCTAAATAAAGCGTGAATAAAGATGGGACACAGTTAAATTGCATCAAAATGCATGTCTTAACGGCTTAAAAACGGATTTGAAAACAAATAAAGTAACTATTATTATAGACGATTTCAATGCCAAAGTAGGCAAATGCAAAGTAGAAGATATTGTGGGAGAATATTGCCTAGGCAAAGAAAATGATAGAGGAGAACGGCTAATACAATTTTTTTAAGAAGAAATCATGGTTGTCATGAACACGTAGGTCAAGTTACCACCAAGTCGACGTCTTGGCAACACACCCCAAAACACATCGTGCAGAATCAAATAAATTACCTTTTAATTTATAAAAGGTATAGAAATGGATTAGCAGAACAACATATTCTGGAAGTTACGTGAACTCAGAACATAATCCTGATGTAGGAAAAATTAACATACGTCTCAAAAAACTACAATAGCGACATAACAAAAAACTAGCCTTGCATCCAATTAACTCAGACGTTAAACGAAAATATAAGAAAAAGCAAAAATACACGAGTTAATAAATAATATAAATAACAATATAATTACTAACGTAGACGACATAGAACCATAAAGAGGCTATAGAGTCTATTTAGAACAACATAAAACTAGTCATCATTAACACACAAAATACCATTACCGATAAAAACTGTAATAAAAATCAAAACAGAAGAATACATAAAAACAAAAACCGACAACAATATAAAGAACTAAGCAAACTAATACAAAAGAAAGTCAGACAGACGAATAAAGTAAACGAAAAATGCAATAAAATAGAAAAACTATAAAAAAAGCATGATACTTTTAACCTATACAAAATTCAAAGAATCTGTAGAGAGCATCAAAACATTTAACCAAAAAACCCAATGCAAACAAATGCGATAATTTTTAGCTTATAAACCTGATGATCGATATTCTCAAATTATTACTAAAAAGTTTACACCATAGCATATATCAAAAATGTGAAACTGCTCTGAGTGATTTCCAATTCGGATTTAAAAAAGGTTTTGTACCAGAAAAGCGATATTTAGTCTGTCAGTTTTGATAGAAAAATACCGTGGCTAACAAAAATTTATTGACATATGCTTTATCGACTATGAAAAATATTTTGACCGTGTAAAACGCGACAAGCTATTGAGAATACTGACTGAGAAAGGGCTTGATCAAGAAGACATAACAGCTATTAAAATCTGAAATATTGGAATCAAAACGCGACAGTCCAAATAGATAATAAAAACACATAAACTACCTCAATTAAAAAAGATGTAAAACAAGGTTGCGTCCTTTCACAAGTATTATTTAATATTTACTCGGTAAATTATTAGAAAACTGCAAAAAAACGATAAAAACAAATGGTAAATTTTTTAACAATATAAGGTATGCTCACGACACCGTAATAATTTCGAATAGATTAGGACTACAACGGTTGATAGATGAAGTAAGTCGGAAAGGAGATACCATAGAGTTTAACAATAAATACAAAAAAGACAAAATGCATGATAATCAGTAAAATACCAATAGCACAAACACAACTCACAATATATTACCGACAAATAGAATAAATACAAGAATTCCTATACTTAGCTAACTGGTTAACACAAAATTGAGACTCAGAAACAGAAATAAAAATAAGAATAGCAACTGGCTTAAAAACATTAGAGTTTGGATCGATATAAACACACATGAGTTGATCAGAGCTGCTAAAGCTAAAAAAAATTTTGCTACAATTGTTGTCAGCATTTAATAACAAATAAGGCACTTTAAAAATAAGAAGGAGATTCAAGTAAACGCGTTAAACATCATAGGTTTAGCATGGGAACTCTTTAATCACACTTTTTGTACTATAAATGATACTAGTCAAATAATATCAATTTTCATTTATACAAACTTTGCCGATCTAGCTATTACCAAAGAAATTGAGTAAAAAATTGAATGGAACACGCAAGGAACTGAAGCAAAACACACATTGCCTCATCAATTGTGGTAACTAAGCCTCGAAAAAATGTATTAAAGGTCACATTAAAACCACAGACCAACGGCGACAATCAGTTGTAACAAGGTTGGCTATTAATTATTAACACTTGCAGTGTACCAGTTCCTAGAAAAAATTACTCTTTTTGACATCAAAAGAAATAACATGTACACAATATCAACCAAAAAATTTTAAATCTAAAAATCATTTTTTGAAGGTTCTATCAGAATTTTAATTTGTATTTGTCATGTCTGTTAATAAAAATTAAGATATAAATAGATAATCTCTCCACGTTTTCTTTACATGAAATATCATTTTTCGACGTTTTCCTTATTCCCAATTTTCATATTTATTACTAAAAGTTAATTTAAAGGTTACAAATCAAATTTCTCATTTAGTAATTTTTGTTCTACTTGATACCAATACAAGCAATGTTAGTTGTCTAACATATCTGTCACGTAAGATACAAATATTTCACTATGTATAAAATCTGCAAATTTGTACAAAAACGATAATATCACCTAACGTTACTAAACAACGATATAAAATATTTTATGATAAAATACATATATTCAAAAGTATTATGTAATTGAATCTTAAGGTGTGCGTTTATTTAATGTACACATGGATAAAATCATTAAAAAATGCAAACAAAAAACAAACAAAGTATTTATTAGATATAGAAATCTAGAAAGAGTAAAAATACCATCAGGAATCTTCGCGGATGACGTGGTGGTAACCGCGGAAAGTAAATAAAAACATATAGAAAGTGATAATAAAAAAAGTAGGCACGTAAATAAAAAAAAATAAAACAGTGGTGATGGTAATTAGAAAACAGAATACTGAAATAAATATTGAAATAAATAAGGTTAAATCACAAGAAATAGAAGATTACAAATACATGGGAGTAACTTTCGAAAAAACAGAGAGACAAAAAACAGAATGAATCAAAAGAGAAATCTGTAAACAAAAATAGAATTTTTCAATACATTATATAGACCAGTATTAACTTATGGATACGAAACCTGGGTACTATCGGATAGGCAAAAAATCAAGATACAAGACGTAGAGATGAAATACCGGAGACAAGCATTACGAGTGACTAAAAAAAACAGAATTAGAAACAAATAAGACACAGACAAAAAAGAAAAGAAAGAACCAAGAAAAACGTGAAACCAAGTAATAAGTAAAATACTGCAAGATAGACCCTAGTCAAAAATAGAATACAATAGAAAAAATGTATAGATTCATAGAAATGTAATAAAATAAAATGTAAATGCATAAAAGACATTGATTGATAGAACAGTATACGTAGAACCTGAATTAACCATATGCGGTTTAACCGGGCTGAGGATTATGCGTGCTCATGTTCAACTTCAATTTTCCGTTTTCCGATTATCCGTGCGTACTACAAATGTCTATTAATTCACACAGTTTCCATTATTTAACACAAGCAACTTACTAACAATTAAATAATAGTATAACATTTCATTTAAGCATTTAGTTTAGACTGTGCACAAGTAGCACTCTTAAGTACATATTCTTGTTTATTTAAATGCTCCAAGGTTAGGTAATTTCCTTATTATTCAAAAAAATTTTAGAAATCATTGTACCAAAACAACATAAATAAACTCGGACAGTATTTGACACTTCACTCCAGTGATTTTAAAGTGTTCAAATGCAATACCTAACTGCTTAAAGAGTTAAATAAATAAATAAAATATTTTAGTTGCCTTCTGACCAAGCTAATAATATGAATTCGACAAGAGAAAAACGTAAACGTACAGTTTAATCAATTAAAGAAAAGATATAAAATCTTAAGCTTTCGCGGTTGTTATGTTTATAATTGTAAGCGACTTTTGGCTTAGACCGCGTCGTAGTTAAACACCCAGACTTAGGCTTGGTCTTAGTCTCTCCTTGAGAGCCAAAACAAGAAGTAACTACTTCCATAGTTATTGGGGTGATTTAATGATTTCTATGCTCTCTCGAATTTTCTTGTTGAAAAAGAATGGAGATTTGGCAATCACCGAAACGTTATCAAAATCTATCTTGTGACCTGTAGTAAAATGTTTAGCAATCGCAGTCTTAGAAATATGCTTTTTATACAACGATTATGTTCTGAAATGCGAGTAATGACAGAACGAGGGGTTTCACCATTGTAGACTAAACCACATGAACAAGGAATTTGATATACCTTAAGATGAAAGTGTAGGAAATTTGTTTTTGGGAGACGCAAGAATCTGAGAGATTTTGCCTGTCGAGTTTAACCCATATTCAACTCGATCCGCTGATAATGAGAAATCAACACCTTTAAAACTTACCAGAACGGAAAATATGAGTCAACTTTTAAAAGATGCTGCACTATGGCCAAAGAAATTACATCCTAATAATATTCAAAAATTAGTAGAACGTGGCCCTGCTCATTACCAAAACAAAAAGGATATTTATCCGTTTTTGGTTGTTGTATTCCCAAACAAAAAATTTACTTTACTGCTTCTGCTGCAAAATTTTTAATGACAGCGATTTAAATTCTGTTCGCTTTAGTGATTAATCTGATTACAATTACTGGCAGTTTTTAAGTAAACATTTAAACATTCATGATAAGAGCAAGTTACATATCGAAAATGTTCTAAAATTGCTAGATCTTTCTAACCGTTTTAATAAAAATGAAATAATTGATTCTGAAATTCAAAATGTAATAAACAGAGAAACTAAATACTAGCAAGCTGTTATAGAAAGAATTTTCTACGTGATTCAGTTTTTAGGTCAGCAAAATTCAGCTTATCGTAGAAGTACTGTGCTACCAAGCTTACAAAAACCCCGGAAAATATGCGAACTAATTTACAGGACAAATTGTGTCGACCAATCATATAGCGCGATTTGTTAAAGTACATTTAAAATCATTTATTTATTAATTTTGTCGACATTTTGGTTTCTATTTACGTTGATATTTTGCTTTTATATTTAAATTTTCGTTTTGATTGTGAACAAATCTGTTCTTTTTAGAACAATATATTCCAATTTACCTATAAAACAGTATTTTTAGGTTAAAATACTTCTAATTAATTTGTAACACAAAAAAAGTTATTTATTGTGGTTATAGTAAAAAAGCAGCAATAATTCGAATAAAATTTTGTATTACAGTTTAAATCCATGGATAGCAGAACCCGAAAAGTCGTTCATTCGGAAACACGAAACATTATTCGTAAAGTCATCGATTTCTTCGATAAACAGAAACCAGATGGTCAATAGATATATCCAATCGAAAAAGCTTCTGAACTTGCTGCTGCTGCAACAGGAAAATCTTTAAGTTTTATCAAGAAAATTCGTAAAGAATCTAATGTTGCCGGAGACTTACTCTTAAGAAGTCCTGATAAGAAGCGTCGAACTGATGCAGTGAACAAAATTGAGTTGGATGATTTTGATCAAGGTGTTTTAAAAACATCTGTGCATGAAATGTATACAGTCGATCATCAAGTACCACAGTAAAAGTGTTAGTGAAAAAAAAGTCAACTACATGGGAAAACGTGAAACTTTACGAAAGTATCTTTTAAAACTTGGATTTCGTTACAAGCAATACTGTAATAAACGTAAAGTTTTAATGGAACGAAATGATATTGTAGCTGAGGGAGAATGATGCTAAAGGTAACAATAAACAACTAGTAACGTACTTAGATGAAACCTATATTCACCCATCATATGGAGTTAACAAGTGTTGACAGTCCGCAGAAGAACCAGGTGTTTATAAATGTGATTGAACTGGGCAACGACATATTATAGTGCATGCAGGTAGTTCATATAGGTTTGTAAACAACGGCTTTCTAATTTTTAAATCACAATCATCATATCATGATGATATGAATCATACAAATTTTATGCAATGGCTGAAGAAGCAACTTATTCCAAATCACACGAAACAAATAAACAAACCTCCAACTTAAAGCAATCGTAAACAAGATATTTGTTCGTGGTTGGAAGCAAATGGAATTTCTACAAGTGACATGTGAAAAGCAGAGCTATTCATTTTAGTCAAATAACATCCTACGTCAAAAAGTTATTTTGTTGATAAATTACTAAGTGAGCATGGACATACTGTTGTTAGATTGCCTCCTTACCATTGTGATTTAAATTCAATTGAATTTATATGGAGTCTCGTAAAAAAAAAGTCGCAATGAATAATGTGGCACAACGAGGAATTGATATTGAAAATTTAGTTTAAAATGCATTTTCTGAAATTACAAATGAAGATTGACAAAAACAGTGTAATCATGTGTTACATCTTTGTGAAGAAATGTGGAAAGCAGATTGTTTAGTTGATGAGGTTGTTAAAAGTTTGATATTCACAGTAAATGATAGTGATTCAGATGAACACGGTTGGGAAACTGATGAAAGTGAAAGTGAATCTTTAGGTAATTAATTATTGATTTTAGTCATATTGTGTCCTTTAATAAATAAGAGATCATGCATTTTTTTGTATTTTATACCGAAATGAGTGTTTACTTTTCTGCTTTGTAAATTTTTCAATAAAAGTTTTATTAAAAACCGTACTAATTGTGGTTATTGTAGTTTTAATTAATGTTTAGATTGAAATGAGATATTTGTACAGTGATCAAGATTGTTCATGTTTTATACGAACATTTTTAAAATTTTTTTTTAACTACAACTTATGCAAGCCATTATGCAGTCGAGTACTACTCGTTTGCTTGCTTGCATAATTTTAAAAATTAGCGCCAAAATACTTTTTAAAATGCATAGAAACGATTTCCAAATTCGAACCGATTATGTCAGAACACACAAAACGCTCTCAAATAAACGATCACAAAAACTATCTCGGGGATAAAATACAAAATGAAGTAATCAACTTGATTGGGTCAAAATATCAAATCCAAAATTTTAGAACTAACTAAAAAAACAAAATATTATTCCATATTATTAGAGTGCACTCCTGACTAGTGACCAAGAACAAATTTCAGTTTGTATAAGATTGGTTAATTTAAAGAGCACGGGAATTAGTATAGAAGAACATTTTTTATTTGCTTGTCCTATAGATGATGTGACGGGTGAAGGCTTGACAAAATTTCTTTTGTCGGCGTTATAGAAAGAAGACGTAAATATCAACGATTTGCGGGATCAGGGTTACGACAATGGGGCAAATATGCGTGGTAGGCATAATGGTCTAAAAACATTTGGATTTGAATTCGCAAGATTTCTTTGTTCCTTGTTGCAATCATACCCTAAATTTAGTCGTCAATGATGCCGCAAAATGGAATACCTTGAGCCTCAATTTTTTTTCTTTAGTTCAAGAACTGCTTGTATTTTTTTCAGCTTCTACTGGTCAATTCTGAAATCTAATTTATCTAATGTAACAAATTAACTTTAAAATCTTTATCGGATACTCGATGGTCTAGTAGAATAGATGCAATAATATCTTTAAGGTATCAACTTGGAGAGGTTTATAATGCTCTGTTTGAAATAAGCGAAGGAAACTTTAAAAATAACCTAAAAAATTTGGCTGCATCGTTGACCAACAAATTGCAAAATTTTGAGTTCATTTGCATTCTTATATTGTGGTATAATATTTTAAGTAAGTTTAACATTATTAGTAAAATTATTCAAAAACCTAACTTTGATGTTGCTCAGTGTTGTAATCATTTAAATAATTTGAATAATTTTTGAAAGCTTATTGCTCCGATAAAGGTTTTAATGATCTATGGATTGATGCTAAAAAAATAGCATCTAGCTTAGACATAGAACCTAAATTCAAAAAACAAAGAGACTGCGAAAAATAAAAAAAAACATTTTGATTGTGGATGTCCACGGCAAAATTGTTTTTTAAATGCTCTAGATGTAATCATAACATCAGTGGATGAGAGATTCCAATTACTTTCTTCCTACTCTAATAATTTCGCGTTGTTATGGAATATTGATAATATTAAAAATTATTCTGAAAACGAACAATTAGAATTATGTCAAAAAGTTGAAAATTTATTAAACGACAAAATTCACAATGAACGACACATACCTGCCGTGGAACTTGTTAAAGAATTGCAATATTTACAAAATTTTGATGAAAAAGTTATTACGTCTCCAGAAGAAACTTTAAATTATATAACAATTAACAACTTAGTGGATTCTTTTCCTAATACAAGCATAATACTTCGTATTTTATTAACAATGCAATAAAAAATTATTTAAGATCGACCATGGAGCAAAACCGACTAAATAATTTTGCTAGCATTTCAATAGAAACGGACCAGCTAAAAGAATTAGACACCGAAGATTTAATTAAACAATTTGCAAAAATTAAAGCACGGAAAGCTCAATTAACTTAGCTAAAATAATAACAATACTTAATACCTGGATATTATTAAACATTTTTTTATTTCTTGTGCTTTTGTATCATATATTACATTTGAACTAAAATACAAAAATTTTGAGTTGTAATACTGTTAGAATTTATTTCTGTTTTCTATAAGTTTATAATTATATTATGTACCTCATTGAAAAAATACTTGCATGGCTTATGACTTGTACTTGTAAAATATAAAAATGAAAATAAATTTATGAAAATACTTTTTAAAATTATTTTTCAATAGTAGATAATAATACCTAACTTAACCCGTATCTGTACTCACATATCAACGTAATACACATTTGGGGCGTTATTCTAAATTTGCACAAGGGCGCCAAAAGTGCTAGGCGCGGGCCTGACTATTATACGTAATAATGAAAGCCTATACAACTAGTAGTGGAAAAAAGATATACTTTGGCTAAAATTTTGTCAGAAATCTTAATCTTTTTTCTTGACGACGTGAAGTGTAAACAGTACTTTAGTTTGAAAAATGAGTTTAGAACTATATGTATAGTTTCATGCGTTTTTTTAACCAAATTTTTAAGTAGAGAAATTTTTGAAATTATTTTAATAAATTTACACCATATAACTTTTTAAAAAACTGCAAAAAACTCTTTCCGGTAAGTCAAATATTTTAAAAATCTCGGTTAAATTCCTTTGAACTCTATTAGGTAACCACGTCTGTCCATTTCTTATAGAGTAAAGTTGCCTATTGTGGCATAGGTTCTTAATGTGGAATATGCGATTATACGCCGAACTATATGTGCCATCTAGTTACTAATCAGCGCATCAAACGCCCCTTTTAAATCGTTTTCGTACGTCGGCCATTGCGACACGACTAGCGTCAGTTATTCAGTGATATCGAGTAAACCTTATTTCAGTTAGAACCGACTTTGTCACACGTAATAACAAAAAATATTGTGTTTTCGTTGTTTTTTAGTATTGAAGGTAAGTTATTTTGTAGGGTTAAAGTAGACTGTAGGAAGGTTTAAATATGGTGAATGTGTAACACCAGTAACCATTTTAGTTTTCAGTATGTTGATCTAAAAAAAAAATTAAAAGTCTCCTATTGTGGAATACCCATGGGGACCCAAATGTGAAATATTCCACATTACGAAACTATTTTTAAAATTCATTGTTTCAGAAAAATGTCGTTGAAAACGGTTGAGGAACAAAAGTGGGCAAAAAAGGATATGAAAAATGCCGTAACAGCAGTACGAACTCGTGAAATGAGCTATTTAAAAGCTGCCAAATATTATAATGTACCGCGTTCCACATCATTTAGGTACTGCAAAGGTGATAATGATGTCAACCACGTTAAGAAGAAAACATTAGGAAAAAATCCTATTTTATCAGAAGAATTAGAAGCTAAACTCGTTGACTACATCTTTAAGATGGAAAAACAATTTTTTTGGATTGACCAGAAGAGACGTTCGTTCTCTTGCATTTTAGCTGGTTAGACGTAATAATGGCTAAAGGCATTTCTTAAAAGACATAGCGATAAAATTAGCATAAGAAGACCCACGGGGACATGGAAGAAAAAAAATTTCTGTTAAGCAAATTTTCAACGTGGATGAATATAGCATTTGTATCGTCCAATCTAAATGTCCCCAAATTTTAGCAATGAAAAGCAAACGACAAATTGGAGCTCTGACTTCTACAGAACGGGGATCTCTAATAACTGTTACGATGTGTATGAGCGCAGATGGGATATTTGTACCACCGATGATAATATTTCCTCGGAAGAATTGCAACGAACAACTAAAAAAGGGTGCTCCACCTGGATGTTTATTTAAATTTCATCTATCAGGGTGGATTCAAATGGATCTATTTACTGCTTGGTTTGATCACTTTATCGAATATGTTCATCCGTCTGAAACCAACCGCGTCCTTTTAGTGTTAGACGGACATAACACACACAAGGAATCTTGACGTGATAAGCAAAGCTAAAGAAAATTTTGTCACATTTATTTCCTTGCCGCCATACACTTCGCATAAAATGCAACCACTCGACAAAACAGTCATGGGAGCATTAAAAACGTTTTATAACGAAGAAATAAGGATATTTTTACGAAATAATCAACGGCCTGTTTCTCATTTTGATGTGTGCGAACTTTTTGGTAGGGCATATTTAAAGACTCAATCGGCAGAACAAGCCGTCAAAGGATTCGAAACGACAGGGATTTATTCTACAAAAAGAAACATCTTCAAGTACGAGGATTTTCTAGCCGTTAAACACCAAGATGCTGAAGATCCTCCAACACCCGTAATACAACCACAGAGCCACTCCTCAGCAACGTAGAAGAAAAAAAGGAAAACCGAAATAAAAATGTGTCATTAGTCATTAATCTTGAGGATATTGCACCAATACCCAATGTAAAAAGAAAAGTAGGTACCCGAGAAAGAATAGAAGGCACAGCTAAAATAATAACTTCAACACCAAATAAGGAAGAACTGGAACAGTCTCTAAAGGTAAAAACTGAAAAATCAGCGACTAAAAAGGACACATTTAAAAGAAAAGTGTTTTCCAAAAATCCAGATTGTAGTTCAGTCCATAAACGTAGTTCTGATAATAAGAAAAGAGCAACTAAAAGTCAAATGAAAGATGTGTCATCAGGTGACGAGTCGTCTGTATCGAGCATTCTGTGCACGATGCTTCAGAAGACGAATTGTTTCCTAAACAAGAATCCGATCCCAAGAAAAACGCTTATTGCCTTTTTTGTAAATCTAAGTTCTCAGATGACAATCAAGGGGAAATTTGGATTATGTGCATAATGTGCTCCTGTTGGGTACATGAAGAGTGTGCCGGACTTGAAAAGGAACCATACGTTTGTGATTTTTGCCATTAGTTTTTTTGTATCTATCTTTGTGTTGATTTATGTTTTTTTGTATCTTTAATATATAATTGCTTTCCTGATTTACTGTTTTCTTTGAAAGACTGAAAAATACAGTCGTACCTCCATTCAATGAACTCCTATTTAATGATTTTTTCTATTTAGTGATGTTTTCTTTAGGATATTGACCTTCGGGTTAAAATGCGTGTAAATACACCTCTAAAATATGATGTTCAAATTCTATATTATGATCTTTTTCAAAGAAAATGTTACCGAACTATTTCTAGTTTTCTTGGAATCACGTACAATTTACTTTACCTTTACAATACCGCATTGTTAAACGGATAAGCGGATTATAAGACTTCTTAATTTACAATACAGAAAGGCTGTTACTAATGGTACTAAAAATTCTGTACATTTGTAAATGACATAAATGCATGAATTGTTTAGAGGACTATAGGATTTGCTTCGAGTTTTGAAATGCATTGTCATGTTATTGAACACGTTTCATTTGCATTTTTTTCGTTTCAAGTTGTTTAAGTGTAAAGTTGGTTAAAAATGATAAAACGAAAGTGTTTATAATTAATATGTATTTCTTATGTACGTTTAAATTTGTGTTTTATTTTTTAAGTATAAATTCTATACAATGAAGTTTCTATATAATGATGTTTTTGAAGGGAATTTTGAACATCACTATATAGGAGTTCGACTGTAACAATATTTCACTGTAGGTGCGTAGGTATTCCACATTAGGAATCACTTTTTAAAACTCTACTACATTCTCTTTTTGCATTCTAATTTTTTTTTTCGTCGTTTGTACTGGATTATATATTTTTGTGATATTATCTACATATCTTCGATACTTGGATATACATGTACAAAAAAGGTTAAGAAATAATTTTGAAATTTTTAATTTTTTTTCTAATTAAAACAAAATGGTATTTCACATTCGGCGACTTTACTACGGTTTAGGTCAAGCCCTGATAAAAAACTGTATTGGAACTGAATACAGGTTTTGCTAATTTGAGGAAAAACTTTTGATAAAATGCATATAATGAATATTTTATTATACAATGTAACAATGTTAAGGGTAAATATTTAAAGACGTATATTTGTTTATAAGAAGTAAGTTTAGATTTTTACAAGTAAATGCAAAATTTTTTAAGATATTGTATTATTTATAAAAACAACAAACAAATCCGTACTACTTTATTTCAAATTATTAAGTGATAAAGGTCATTGTTTCGTTATTCAATAATAGAAAGAATGTAGGTAAATAAATATAATTGCTTATCTTTGTCTTTTGTAATCCGGTCTCATTATTGGTTTTGAAGAAATATTTATATAGTTGTTCAGTAGAGCTATGAATTTTACCTGTCTATAAATTAGCGCCATCAAAAACGCCTTAGACTGTGCATATACATACATGACAGTAGTAAAATAAAATCGCGGTGTGGATTAATATTGTACAACTGGTTCGAAAATTCGAAACTTTTATCCAAAGCTTAAATCACATCTTTTTTTAAACTCAGCAACAAATTGATAATAAGTGAAGAAAATAAAATTAAATATAAAAGACTACATACAATGAGATTGCTTCGTTAATCTTCTAGCTATTTTGCCAAATCGAAATGGTCAGAAACGAATTACTTTGTAAACTGTTCTAAGACTAATAGCTTATAAGCTACAGTACGACACAGACTAAAAGAATACTATGTTGTTAATTATTAATCAACTAATAGAAATCTGTTATTTTATTTACTTTATTTCAATTACTAAGGAACACAAATAATTTCTGCAGTATGTAATACAAGCTAAAATTTAGTTTAAAAATGATTATTATTTTAAGTGTGTAAAAAGAACAAATATATGTACATATATCAAACGTAGTGTAGATAAAAAAAATGTGCATAACATGATAAGAATTCGAGTTTAATGTTATGTGCAAACAATTAATGATTAATATATCTAATTAATGTTTTTGCAAAATATAAGTCAAATTGAAAATAAACCGCAATCGTTTAAGTTATTCGGTTGGATTGTTACAGAAAGGGCGTTTTGTAACAATTTGAGTCGGCTCAATGACTAATTTCGGCTCAATTTGCACTCTATGGCTTAAAACCAAATAGAGGGTTGCAAATGAAATAATAAATAAATTGATTTTTGTTTTTACTTATTCTTGACGAATTATTTATAGTTTATATAATCTTCATTTGCTGCCTCAGACAGCCATATTACAACGACCGTCCGTATGCATTTTATTTGTAGAAAGTTACGATTGATGATAAGATTTGGTAGATTTTACTTCAATAACTTACCGTTAAGAACGTGTACTGCCACAGTTGCAAAAGCTATCGTTCCTACGGCGCACGTGTAGTTTCCGGAATGACGTTTTTGGAGAGGGGCCACAGTAAGGGTAGATACCACCATGTCTGACCCCGTGGAGATGTTAGAACTGTTGGAGCTAAAACACAGTATGATAATTACCACGATTGCAAGAGAATGCTTGAGGTGATTAATAATGCTATACAATACGTGCACTTCGCAATTTAACCTTTTTATGCTATTTCATTGTCATTTTTCAATTGTTACTCATTTAACTTTTGCATTGTGACGTGCAGAACGTTTAACAGACATTAAATTATACAATACAAACGACCTACTTAAATATGAAGTTATTCAAATACTTCACAACTTTACACAGTAAAAATCATTTCTATTGTAAATTGCAACAACGCTAAAAATTTAAAAAAAATATTGGTTTACTGTCTCAACAAATTTTCTTACAAACAGGAGAAACCACCACGTATCAAATTATTTATTTTTTTGCTGTACATTGTTAAAAATATTTTTTTTCTAATTGCTGACCACCTCTCCAACTACACACATGGTTATCATTTAAAATAATAATACTTTTTGCTATCACATTCCATTATATACTGCCAATTGTATGTTTTTATTTGTAATTATAACACGAAAATGTAATGTTTTCATATCAAATACGCTCATGATTACATAATCAACATTTGAGCTTAAATTGTCAATTGACCTAATAAATATTTGATGTTTTTAGGTTTAATTTAAACAGTAAGTTAAAAATATAATAAAAATTACCATCACAATTGTAATAGGAAAACACAGGTAAAACGCACGTTTTGAATAAATCCGTAACGTAATGCAAATTTAATTTGACATTTGTAGTACTTTTATGAAACAATTAAATTATTTATTAACCTGGCATGTAAAATTTACAATTTTTATATAGAAAATACCTACAATCAAACAATGTGCGTTACTATTATTGTTAAAATAAATTGGATTTTAACATATATAAAAATATCTTTCTATTGCATTGTTTAATTATACGTAAATAAGTAAGATCTACTAACCAATGTTTAAAACAATGCAGACAAATTAATTTGATAGTTTTTCTTCAATTTCTAAAATAGAAAAATTATCAAATAATAACTATTATATAGAAAACTATGAGGATGTAGTTAGTATTATGAATTTAAACCAAACAATTTCAAACTATTGTTTGAATAATAGCAGAAAATTTAATCTACTAACATAACGAAAAGTGTAAAAATTTTGTTTGTGTAACTGCGGAAACCATCATCAAAGACTAGTGGGCAGCTGTTTCGTCCTATTGGGACTCCTCAGCACTAATATACTCTGTGCAGTTTCCACATTTACAACAAACAAATTCGACATAGTTATATACGTTTGGTATAAGATTGAATTGCAAAATTGGTGGTCAACGCCACCTACGTAGATGAAAGAGCCATTAGTGAATGATTACATAGAAAATTAGTATTTTGAATTTAAACCACACAATTTCAAACTATTGTTTAAATAATAGCGGGAAATTAAATTCACTAACATAACCAAAAGTGTAAAAATTCTGTTTGTGTAACTGCGGAAACCATCATTAAAGACTAGTGAACAGCTGTTTTGTCCTATTTTGACTCCTCAGCACTAGGATACTCTGATACAGTTTCCACATTTACAATAAACAAATTTGACATAGTTATATACGTTTGGTATAAGATTGCCACCAATTTTGCAATTTGCAATTTGAATTTTACGTTGTAGTTTAATTTAAATGACACAAACCCTTGTTCTGGTAATGCGGTTAAGATTTGGCCAATAAGAAAGTGGCGAGCGGTTAATGGGTTGAAATTACTAGGATCACAGAAAATAGGGCATAGTGGTAAAAAATTTAGACATGCTTCAACCTGCGTCAATAACGTTTAGTATTCCTTGAATGTTAATGTTGAATTACCTATGGTTTGCTTAATATGACGTTTAAGAGATTTTACACCGGCTTCCCATCAAGCCGCCCGTATGTGGAGCGCGACTTGGAATAAAATGCCACTTAATACCATCATTACTTAATTGATTTGCAATTTCTTTACCGCTAGTTTTTAAATTATTTTTTAAAACAGCTTGGGCTCCTACAAAAGTTTTTGCATTATCTGATTAAATGTTAAATAAATCGACGTAAGCACGCAATAAACAAAACCGTAGTAAGGTCAGATACGAGTTCTGTATTAACGGCTTTTGTTGAAAAACACACGAAAATACAGATGCGAATTGTTCTCCCGACCAAGGGCGTAACTTATATTTGACTTGTGATAACCCATGTAATATTGTTTACACCGTTTTGTAACTATACTTATATACTGCCTTCGTCTTCAACTACTTCTGTGATACAATAAATATGTATTCTGTGTTATTACTTCTGTCGTGTTATTTGTTCTTTTCCAGCTACGGGTAGAGTTAGACGATCTCTCCCTAATTTAACCCTTCATCGTCTTGGCGCTTTTTTAACTTGAACCTATAATTTAGCACCACAAAGCCTGCGATTACCTCTCCGGGGAAACTGTGTTAGGCGTTGCCTTTTTTTTTGTTGTTACTAGAAAATCAGCGTAACAAATTTGACTGCCCAACTTCAGGGCCTCGATTTTGTGTATGCGATTATAATTTCTTCTAGTTTTATTGATTCTTTTATCTTTTCTTAGTCTTTTGTGCGTTTGATTTACTTTGCTTCGCTTATTTAGTTATTGCTGCAAGACGTCGGAGTTACTTTACTAACTTTTACTTCTTTGATTTTAGTGCTGCGGTTTGACTTTATATTAGTAATTTGCTTACGTTTCTTTTAATCGGACTTCTGCTTGGATTTTTGGATTAACTTGACTACGTGGGTTAACCCTTTCTGCTTATTAGGTTAGTTATTAGTCAGTTTTGCTTCACGATTAGCTTAGTTCTCTTTAAGATTTTGTTGTAGTTTTGGAAAACGTGATCGGAGCTGTGCTATTATTTGGTTTTTGCTTTTTCTTTTTTTTCGTTCTTTAGGAAAACTCGTCACTAAGATGGCTACTTGGCGGTTAGAAGTGAATCGACTTAGGAAGCAGGAGCTTCAATATGAATTAATTTCTCGTGGGTTTGATCCTACAGTAGTCGTTTCTACATTAAGGGGTGCGGTGCGTAGTGCTTTACAGTTGGAAAAGGAAGCATTTTTTCGTATGGATACTGTTACTTCAGTTTTTGCGGATGATAAGGTAGCTGTCGAACAAGCTATTAGGGAACTACAAACGTTATTGAGCGAATTTGATGGAAAATTTTCTTTTAATTTTAATTATTTTCAAACGAGCTAGTACCTTGTGGGTACACATTCACCGTCGTTGTTTGAAGATGTTGCCTGATGGGGAAGATGAAGCAAAACGTCATCGTCAATTTGGACTTGCGCTACAAACCCTACGTAATGAGTTCACAGCTAAAGGGAAGACGGCTACTAGAACTACGTTGGTTTCTTTTGCTAACCTACCTTCGTCTAGTCATAAACAGGTTTCGGTAAAGTCACTACTTCCGGACGAAGAACCACCTCTTCTTACTTCTTCAGATTCTGAGGCTAAAATGAATATATCGGTTCAGACTACTTCTGCTCTTTCAAAGGCTACTGCTACTAATGTGTCACTAGCTAAGTGGAATTTGACTTTTTCGGGTGAAGGTTCGTTGTCGCTCACCGAATTCTTGATGCGAGTTAATGAGTTGTGTTCGTCGCGTGCCGTCTCTTTACAAAATTTGTTTAATTCTGCTGCTGAAATCCTGACTGGAAAAGCTTTGTGTTTGTTTAGGGTAAATCGAGATTCTTTGCGTTCTTGGCAAGATGTAGTTACTTTGTTAAAATCATAATTTTTACCACCTGATTATGACGATCGGCTATGGGATCAGATTTGAAGTCGAACAATGGCGCCTCAAGAATCGATCGGCATGTATGTGACGATGATGTGAAGTCTCTTTCAGCGATTATCGTTGCCCGCTTCGGAAGAAACTCAGCTTAAGACGATACGACGTAATTTAACTCCATACTACCAATCTGCCTTAGGATTAGCGCAGATCTCACCATTGGCTCAGTTGATTGATTATGGCAAGCAGTTAGAGTTAACTAAACTTTCAGTGGACAACTATAAACCACCTCCTTCGCGGCGTACCACTCGACTGTTGGAACCTGCATTGGTTTATGTTAGCGACACCTCAGTTTCTTTTATTGCTTCTATTTCTAAGAATCGTTCGGTAACTGTTACTACTTCTAATTCTTCTCGACAAGATTTTCTTGGTTCTTCTCGCGTTACTTGTTGGAATTGTCGTCAGATGGGACATATCTCTCCGAATTGTAACAAACCTCCTACTCTTCACTATTTTGGGTGTGGACAGGCAAGACTGGAAGGCAAAGTAAAAGCGATGAACACTTTAGTTATTCCTGAAGTTTCACAACAACTAATTTTAGGCATCTTCTGGAAAGCAATGAACTTCATACCAAACTTTCGGCAGGGACTTTGGACTTTCAACGCTACTTCTCTTTCGATCAATGTTATTTCTTCGGATTCGCATATTTGAACTTCTTTTTAATCAACAACAACTTTTGAACAATGTTGTCGCGGACGCATTCGATAAACAATTTTCAGGGCTTGGTCACACCTATCTCGTTCAGCACCAAATACGAACGTCGGCTGAACCTATAAAACAGCGGTATTATCTCCTTTTGCCTGCGGTGCAGAAGGTGGCTAATGAAGAGTTGGACTCAATGTTACGTTTAGGAGTTGTAGAGCCGTCGAATAGCCCGTGGTCTATTCCCATTGTTTTAGTAAGGAAAAAGGACAACACCGATAGATTCTGCGTTGATTTTAGGAAGGTAAACCAGGTGACGCAGAAGGATGCTTATCCGTTGCCTTACATCACTTCAATTCTAGATCGGTTGAGAGATGCACGTTTTCTTTCCAGCTAGGATATTCGCTCTGCGTATTGGCAGATTCCGCTTTCAAAAGATTCCAAAGCTGTGACTGCTTTTACTGTTCGTTCTCGTGGTCTTTTTCAGTTCACTCGCATGCCATTTGGGTTACATAATGCGTTTCAGCGATTGATTGATCAAGTATTGGGTGTGGATTTGGAGCCTTACTGTTTTGCTTACCTAGACGATAGTATCATAGCAATACCTACTTTTGATGAACATATCAGCGTACTAGGAAAAGTGTTAGAACGGTTAATCTCTGCTGGCCTTACCTTACGTCGGGAAAAATGTAGTTTTTTTTTGCCTGAACTAAAATACCTTGGGTATGTGGCATTATTCGACTACTGAGAAAGAATGTTTAGCTGTGTTATAGGCCATAGAGAAGTTCCGTCCTTATGTGGAAGGATCCCATTTCACGGTGATAACTGATCTTCATTCGTTGTTGTGGTTAAATCGTTTGCAGAGTCCTTCAGGACGATTGGCTCGGTAGTCAATTAGGCTACAACAATACGATTTTTCGATAATCCATCAAAAAGGAAAAGATCATGTTGTTCCTGATCCGCTGTCTCGCTCAGTTCCTGTATTAGAAGCTATCCATCTGTCTGAAATTTCTTCTGTCTTAGGCATTCGCTTTGTGATCGCAATACATTTTAAACTTGTAAAAACCTGCACATAATGATATCATCTTGTTACAAGCATACACGCATTCTCAGAGCTTCGCGAACTTGCACTGACTTGTTTAATTCGTCACTAAATACGAATGTGAGACAAATACGTTTATTCGGTTCCTGAATCTTGAAAAGGAAACTGCTAAGAAAATATTTAAAAAAATATTAACTGGTAGTTTATCACACAAATTGTATTGAATCAGTGGTATATTGTTTGAGAGTGCCGGAGAAAAATAAGTAAATTATTTTTTATTAAATTTTAGTTTTGTACTCGCAGTTAGCAAAGATAAATACATTACGCGAATCATGACTTCAGTTATTAGTAGTTTAATATTAAAATTATGCAAAATTACACGAGTACTTCTCAATAGTTTCTTTTTCAAAGTTTTAGCAATTGTTATTATAATTACAGTGCAATCTCCGTAATCTGAACTAATTGCTGCAAGGAGATGTTCGGATTATGGAATGTTTTCGGAAAAATCTAAAAAAAGATAACTGTACATACATATTACGTATGTATTTTATTATTAACATAAAATGTTACTACTTTGAAAGATAAATTAAGAAAATAAGAAATCCACAACTGTACAGCTGCGGGTTTTTTGAAAAATTTCCAATACACACTCTTATTTGTTTTTTTTTTTATAGAATTTAATTGTTTACAATAAGGAAACATATTAAAAAATAAATTTTGGAATTAAACTACATATTTTAGCCGTTCACATAAATAAATATGTATGTGTGTCAATATTTACTTATTTACGACCTTGCTAGGCATTTATTGTTCTTTTGTAAATACATATATCTTACCAAATAACTTCACAAAAAAAGTAAAAAAATTGTACTTTTATCCATTGGTCGTTACACTATGGGCCAGTTCGGATAACTGAAGTGTTCGGATTACGAAAGTTCGGATTATGGATATTGCACTGTATATTAAAATAAAAATTTTGTATTATTGCTAAAGTAGAACCAGTAAATTTTTACACATGACAGTCGAATGTACGTAGAGATAAATCGCATAACAATTTGTTATTATTATTCGTTGTATAATATTTTATTTTAACATTTTTTGTCATGTTACTTTCCAATTTCATTAAAGTTCCATCATATCAAAACCTTAAGTAACATTCATAACATTCCTCTTCTCACATTCATTTATAATGGCTGTACGCTTATTCCTGCCATAAAATCTAAGACCATACGATTTAAATTTGGCTTTGATTTTTTAATATACAGCTGCTGGACTTTATGTCTTATATAAATAGATTAATTTTGCCTAGAGATGACTGATGCCATGTCTGAATCTAAAAAGAAATGTAGACAGTACAGTGCTGATTATTATTTAAAATTTGGCTTCATTCCATCATTGTCGGACAAACAATTGCCAATGTGACTTTTATACAACAAAGTTTTGGGCAACAACGCTATGAAACCATCTAAGCTGCAGGATCACCTGAGAACATGTTACCCTGATAAAACAGATAAAGATTTGAAACTTAGAAAACTATAAATTAGTACGGAGGGTAGAAAAGTTGTCATTGGATTTAATGATAGCGAAAGTCAATGATCTACTGACAAGTGACGCTGTCAAAATCCGAACTATAAAATAGATTAAGAACAATGTCAGTATAATTGTGAAAAACAACATCAGAATTAGCGGACAGCTGTTTCGTTCTTTAGGAACTCGTTAGCGCTAGGATACACCGATGTGTTTCCACAACTATACTGACAGGCAACTGTATTCTTTTATGTCGTGTAAACATTACCAACATATTTAAAATGTTTTTGGAACCCCATCCTGTGGTAAAAATACCACGTATGATAATATAGAAAATTTAGTAGCGGTTTTCCATTAATGTTTGAACGGGTATTTGAAGACATTGTTTAATTAAACCGTTTACTTTACAAAAAAAACTTATAGGCGAGTTATACTTTTACAAAAAACCTTTGCGCAAAAATTTAATGACTTACTTCTTGAAGTTTGCAAAAAAATGTGGTTTATGCACGATACAGTTCCTACGCATATAATTCTTACGGGTTGTTGGATTGGAAGAAACGGCACTAAAGGTTCATTTATTTACGCGAGTAACAAAAAATATTCGGCGACGTTTAGATGGTTGTTTTTTATCCAATGGAGGAGGTATTACTTGAAAATAATATGCAGAATAGCAATTTAGTTTAAGCACATTAATTTAACTACGCGTTATCCGATAACATTATTTTGTATTTATTTTTATGTTTGGTGTCAGCAAATCGCTGAGAAAAAAATTGTTATTTTTAGAATAGTTTATTTTTATTCGTAGTGTCAACAACCTTAGGAAATTACAGGTTCGTCATTTAATTTTTATGTTGCTAAACATTTTGATTTTTTTAAATGTTTTAATAGAACTTCTGCTTTGACATTTTTTGCATTTATGCTATAATTTCACCTGCTAAAGTAACTCCCTGTTTGAGTTAATGTTTTTATTTGAAATACTTAGTATTGTTTATGCGTCCTGTAATTCCATTATTAATTTTATTTTTAAGTAGATCTGTTAGCTCGTTTTGCACACGCAGACATAATTTAATTACACACAATCACAAAGCAAATTTCTCCTGTTTAGTTGTGTTACACTTACAGCGTTTAATGAGAACGTATAAAAAATATTTTAAAATGTAACAACGTTTAAATAATAATTTAAAGTGCATTTGATGATGACACACCAAAAAGCACTTCTTCATAGTTTGCAAGATTAAATTTTTGCTAATTTATTTTTGGTTATAAACGTATTTCGAACTCAAATTGATGAATGCGATAAGCTTACAGTGATGTAGGATTGTGTTTAATTTAAAATACCTAACGTAACCCACAAAATGATTTCATAAAATATAAACGCTTTGTTTAAAGAACGCGAACCGTTAAAATTATTACTATGAAAGCAAATTCGCTTAATTCCGTTGAAAAGGTAGCCTTTCAAAAAGCACGAGAAGTTTTAACTATAAAAGACCACAAACTCAACCCTTTAGATTATGAACAAACATCGGTGTCAACTTGATAGATCAAAAATGTTTTAATACGTAATTTCAAAATGGAAAATATGTATTTTGTATCTGAGTGAAATAAAATTCGCGCGTGAAATCAATACTCCAAATTACTTTTTCTCCAAAAATCAACCGCGATCGTTTCAATTGTAAAAAATTCACCATAAATGGTTAGCATGAAAATGATATTATCGTTATAACTGCAAAAGGTTTAAATTTTCAGTAATGGATCTAACGGATTAGCGAAAAGATATTCCCGGTCACAAGAAAGCTGTCTGCACGAATAACGTACAACACAATTGCATTAGCATTAGTAAAAGTTATCTTGCGATAATTTCCCTTGGTACGCCATTTCACAGCTTTTCATTTATAGTTTTTTAAGAACTCCCTTGCTTGCGTATTACATATTACCACCTTGACACTTTAAAGAAAATGTTAAATTTCACATCGTTGATCCATTAACGTTCTGATTGTTCTCGATGTTTTCCATGCCTTTTATTCAAAGTTTTACAGGGGAAATAATAGCAATTATTAAAATTGATGCCATTAGTTAATTTTACTTCCACATTTACTTTATTAAATTATGATTTGCAAAAAAAGTTGATATTCGTTGCCTACATTCTTATAATCATGTGCAGAATCTAATTATAAAGATATCGATTAAATGCAACAAATTCCCTTAGACCTAAAAATGTATTTTTACGTTCAACAAAAATATGTTTAATTTTTTTATAAATAGTACAAATTTGCTTTAAAAACAAAAAACCTCGTTATTTGTAAGAACACCGATTCGATTTAAGTAATTCTGTCTTGAAAAAACAAAATGTGAGAATTTACTGCACGATACTTCAGATAAGAGTTTCTCAATTTGCAAACAAACACAACTATCGATTTCCGTTAAGGTAATTTTTTATAGAGCAAATAGGAATATAGAATGCAGCGTTTCTTACATTCGTGTTTTCACTTTCATCTGTCGTACCAATCATTTTTCTAAAAAACTTTACTATTTGTCGTTTGTGTAGTCGTTTCCGTCCCCAATAATCCCACGTTCTTTTCTTTTTATATTGAGTAGAAAATTAATACCATTTCTTTTTCCAGCAATTTTTGTTTATATACCTACATTTTTTCAATCGTGTTAATTTAATCGTTTTTTTGTTCTTTTTAAAAATGATTAAAACATTAGTACAAAACCTAGTACATATATTGTTTGTTTAAATACTAATATAAGAATGATATGACGCAAAAATGAATCAGTAATGCAAATGTCTAAGAAATCATAAGCAAAAATAGTACAATAGTAAAACACGTCAAAGTTAAAATACAATTAAAAACCAACTACAACTTAAAATATAAAATGGCAATAATCAAATTTATATTAAAAAAAATTCTATTATAACAAAAATAAAAAAAAACATTTTAAAAAAGAAAGTCAAAGAAAAATAAAAATAAAACAATAAATATCCTATATAGTAATTATCACTGGTCTGCATGAAAATCGGCCCTGATACCATTCTTGACGATTCCTATGTAAAATGACCTCCTGAATCCAAAAATGAGCTCCGTTTTTACCCATCACCCACCTATTTTGGGGGGGGGGGCCATTTTTATTTTATTTTTTGCATTTTTTTTTTAAATTTTAATTTATAGCCGTTAAACATCCTAAAGCAGGTAATAAAATTTATACCAAAGTGTATGGCAAAAGTTTTGCTATAAAATGTATATAAAAACAACAATAAAATACAAATATATAAGAACAGTAAAAAAATATCAATAAACAGTCGATCAGTACATCTATAGCTGTTGCAGAGTTAACTTGTCGACGTTTTAAACGTGCTGGATTTTGTGTTCATTTTTGTTCATTTGTGTACAACAGTAAAACTAGTTTTACTCTGGATTTTTTCAAGTGACTAAGCGTGATTTGTATTTAATGTCGGGCGTTGAATTACTGTTTAATTATGCCACGCGAGTGTAAAAATCATCCCGATAGCTTCTGCTATGTCTGCGAGAAATTATCTTTAAAAGCGCAACGAAAACCCCTTTCTCCGCTTGTTAAAACAGCTTATAAATTGTACTTTGATTGTCAAGTTGACGACCAGGACAAGACTTGAGCTCCATCAGTTTGCTGTACGACTTGTTACAGTAGTTTGACCAAATGGCTCAAAGGTACCCGTAAATCAATGCCATTTGCTGTGCCCATGGTTTGGCGTGAACCTAGCTGTCATCTTACAGATTGTTACTTATGTATGACTTTCACCGTCGGGTTATAGAGCAAAAGTAAGCATACAATTCAGTATCCCAATATTCCGTCAGCTCTAAGACCTGTTCTTCATAACAATACTTTGCCAATCTCAGAGCCCCCAAACACTTATACTCTAGAGCCGGAAATTGATTTAAAAGACTCTGAACCACAACCTGGGGCTTCGAATGATACGTTCAATGATGATGAAGAGTATTCCGCAGATTTAATTTTTCGGAAACCTCACCTCCTCACTCAATTGGAATTAAATGATCCTGTCAGGGTTTTGTAGTTACCCAAGACTAAATCTCAGCTCCTAGGATCCCGACTTCAACAGTGGAATCTCTTAGAAAAGGGAGTAAAAATATTTTCTTACAGGACCAGACAAGCAACCCTGAAATGTCTTTTCTCAGAAGATAAAGGTTTAGTGTTCTGCCCTAATGCAAATTTATTGATGACAGAGCTACAGATGCCATGTGACCCAGACAAATGGAGACTGTTTATAGACTCATCAAAAACAAGCTTAAAAGTTGTCCTGTTGGCAAATGGGAATGACTTCCCATTAGTTCCAGTTGCATACTCTGTTGATATGAAGGAAACGTACGAAAACATCTTCAGAATCCTTGATAAAATTAGTTATCATGATTATAAGTGAAACTTTGCGCTGACTTAAAAGTTGTTGCTCTACTCACGGGCCTGCAATCAGGATTCACAAAATAATGCTGCTTCCTTTGTGAATGGGATAGCCGAGCCCGAGATAAAAATTACATCGTACGGGACTGGCCTCTGCGAGAAAATCTTATTCCTGGTCAGAAAAATGTCGCTCACAATCCTTTGGTTCCGAAGGAAAATATTTATTTACCACCTTTACACATCAAACTTGGATTGATCAAGCAGTTTGTGAAAGCAGTGGACAAGACAGGTGGCGCATTTCAATTTTTGAAAACTAAATTTCTTTGTCTTAGCAAAGCTAAAATCAAAGAAGGCGTTTTTGTTGGTCCCCAGATTAAACAACTCTTCCAAGATTCGACGTTTATTGAACAACTAAATCGAAAAGACAAACGAGCTTGGCTTGCATTTCAAAACGTTTGTAAGAACTTCCTGGGTAAGCACAGAAGTGAAGATTATGTCGCTCACGTCGAGGAACTGCTTTTAGCGTACAAGGACATAGGATGTAACATGTCTCTTAAAGTTCACTTCCTTCACTCGCATCTGGACTTTTTCCCTAAAAATTTAGGGGTAGTCTCAGATAAACACGGGGAACGGTTTCATCAAGACATCGCTAAGCTAGAGAAGAGATTTTCAGGGAAGTGGAATGCAAGCATGTTGGCGGAGTACTGCTGGTTTTTGAAACGAGAGAGCTGTACCTCAGGGTATAAAAGGAAAGCAAGCACCAAGTAACTATGAATATCTTTTTATTTATTACTGTTTATAGCTAAAATAGTTTTTTTTTTCCCATTTAAATTAAATTCATGTCCATATATTTATTATTATAATAATTATTATAATTATGATTATCGTTCGATAAATAAATTATAATTAATTTATCGAAAAGTGGTAAAATTAGAGATTTGAGGCTCCCTCGAATATGATGGGTGATGGAAGAAAACGGAAGACATATTTTGATTCAGGACGTCATTTTACATAAGAAATCACCCGGAATAGTGTCAGGGCTCGATAAAAAATATTTTTCTGCAGACCAGTGTTATTTGTAATTTGGCAACATGGTTTTCACTTGACGATTTTTTGTCGTTGGAACTCTATTCATCAGCATATTCTACAATAGAATTAAAAACTCTTTTTACCATTTTTAAACGTTTTAGTTACTCGATGGTTTATTGATACTCAGTTTCTCGGCAACATAAATTTTTTTAAGTCAACCACAAAATACCCAAAAAGAATGAAATCACATATCTAATGTTTTAATCGCAAAACATTTGTAATTTTGGTTACAATGTTGACACGGTCCAAACCCAAAACACGATCTTATCTTGATATAGATTCCGGCTGTAGAAGCCTTTGGTATTACATCAAACAATTTCTATGAGGAGAATATCTCTTCTAAAACTTACGTATTCTATACCGCAGCATTATTCCGACATTCCTCAAAATTAAGTTCTACATTCAAATACGTTTTTCTGAAAACATTCTTTACCACGCAAGTCTAATGTCAATACGCGAACTGATTAAGCAGACCAGACGAAAGTTAGACACAATTTGTGAACAACTCTTCCATTGTCATCTTAAATTAGCTAACACTCCGTCTGATACCACTCTACGGCTGAGGTTTATCTCAAAAACTTTCAATTGCTGAAATCCAAGAATCACAAAGTCTCACTGACTCTTTTAAAAGGATAACTCTCACTTCAGAGCAGAAATCGGTGCTATCCAAAAGTTGAATTTTGTTGTTACTTTTAAACGCATTCGTAGTCAACTAGAAGAGTTAGGTTAAATACATAGAACTAACCGTCGACGTCAAGTTAACTTGGAATTTCCATCTTGACAAAACAATCACCAAGTGCATACAAAAATTGGTTATTAGTTATTGGGAAAAGAGCCATAAGCAATAAGTAAGAGCTCAAACCAAAACTGACTTTTTGGCTGTACAAAGCCGTAGATCGACTAATAATCTCATACGGCATAATTGTCTGGTGGCCCAAAACTCAATAACTAACTGCAATTCACAAAATTAGCAGGATACAATATCTGGCTAATTCGTGCATTACCAGAGTCTGTAAAAGCGCCTTAAGTTAACAACTGAATGCCATTTGAAATCTACCACGTTTGCACACAAAATACTGGTCACTGGTAAACCACAACTATAATCTAGGACATACCAAGAACGTGTCGCACATAAGTAACCCAGTACTAAAAATAGACTTAATAACAAAGTCTTAGACTTTGAAAAGAACTACACAGTGCACGTTGGTTGAGATTCGGACTAACTACCAACCCCAACAAATATGAACATCGCGTTTTACACGGGTGGATCTAAATTTGAAGGAGGCTTAGGATGTGATGTATATAGCATCTATCCTAGAACCAACGAAAAATTAAGTCTAGAAAAACTATGCGACATTTTTCAAGCAAAAATGCAAGTTATTAGGTTATGCACAAACATCAGTATAGAAACGGAATTATATAACCAAAACACATACATTCTTACACATCAGTCAAACAGTACTGAAAGCGTTGAACGCATTCGGTACTTTGTTGAGACTAGTCAATGAATGTAAACTCAAACTTCAAACCTTAGGCCAAAAAAACACAGTAAGATTATGCCTGATCCCAAGTTACCGTAGTATAGAAAGAAATGAAACAACGGACCAGCTTGCAAAAGAAGCCGCCCGCACTGCAATGACAAGTCCAAAACCTGGTCTAAACAATTAAAAAAATTAAACCCGCTTAGCCGTCGATAAATGGGTTAATGCCACACATCATCAAACTGAGAAAACTGCAATAATACAACATGTTGGAAAATATCGCTAAACATTCTAAACACACAGACTACTAAAGCCTTGCTAAGAGTGAACAGAATGCATATCAAGTTAGCCGGTTTTCTGACACGCATTGGAGCCTTTAGAAAATTGATGCAAAAGATCAACATCTATGAAAATAAACCGATATGCGTACTTTGTCAAGAGGAAGATGAATCCCCAGCATTAGAGCGCAGAAAACACTAGCTAGATTAAAACCTCGATAGTACAAAAAGCCCGGAGGGGCTGACGTGCGTAAGCTAGGTGTTTAATCTAATTTCATCTAATTTAAACGTATTAACACTGGCAAAATTTTCGTTTTATCTAAAATTCAACATTTCTAAGTAGGATGAGTAACCTTTAAAAATCATTTGTAGAAACATCAATATTATCGTTTTCCGAGTCGACAAAGGCAACGATACTATTGTTTTAAACAAAGCTGATTACGCTGAAAAGAAACGTCATCTCTTTTAATTAGGTTTTCTATTAAAAATTGAACGTAAGGTCAGCCAAATTTAGAGATTTTTTAATGTACTCCCTGAAATTTCGTCGTCTATAAGGACTTTCAGAAATCCACAAAGTATAGCCTTTCAACCTATTTTCAGTACTATCCAATTTTTTACTTACAAACTAGCCAAGTTTGTGTCCAACATTCTTTGCAAGTTTACGCGTAAAATCTTTTTTTGCATCTTCAGCTTTTGCCATTTTGTTCAACGTTTGAAATCCATAAAGCCTGAACTCCACAATATTTTTGTGAGTTTTAATGCAATTTTTTTTACCATGGTTTCTATAAAAAAAATTTTTATTATCATTAAACATATTCTGTCTCACTATGGCAAAAATTTGAGGTTGGTTCTTTTTAGTGATAAGTGTTTATCATTCGGTTGCACAAATATTAAGACCTAGAATCTGGTTTAGTTTTATTGTTTGGTCCCATTGTCATCTTCGAAAATTTTTTTAATTATCTGAACAACCAACTACCAGATATCAAATTGATTACGGAAAAATGGTTCTCTCCTATTTCTCGACGTTCTTGTGATTTGTAAACCCGACGAACTTTTAGGCCATTCTGTTTATCAAAAACCTACCTATACGAACAAATATCTTCAAACTTTGTCTTATTGTCATCTTGCTCAGAAGCGTTCTGGTAGTGAATATTTTGGTAAATCGTGGTATATTTATTTGTTATCTTAAAAATCTATATTCAATACCACGCTATTTTACTAAAACTTTGTACAACAATAGTTATCAGAAGCAAAAGCAGAAAAAAGTTCTTATTAATTGTTGTTTACATCCACGCATTCAAATGTAGGGCGTATACCAAATTTCTTGTTCACGTTGTTTAATTTACATTGGTAAAATTGGTCGTTCCGTCATCACACACATTTCAAAACATGGTTGTTGTATAAGAAAAAGCATATTTTCAAGTTCGTTGTTCCTGAACATCATTTTACTACAGGTCACTACATAGATTATGATAAGGCTTCGGTGATTGTAACATCTCCATTCATCTTCAATAGGAAAGTTTAAGATAACGTAGAAACACTCCAATACACGTTTATTAAAGGTATGCCCTTTTTTGTCTGTAACCCAGAATCGAGCTGAACTAATCGTAACGATATTTCTTCTTTATATACGGTGATTGCTTTTTCTTAAGTCATTTCTATGGAGTTTAGAATCTGGCTTGGTTCACAAATTAATTACATAACTTTGTAGTGGTTTTTTGTTAGGTTGTCGTTTTCTCTTTCAAATTTATCGTTTTTTTTTATTTCTTTTAGAGTTTAGAACCTGGTTTGGCTTACAAATTTATTACTAAATTATTTTGAAGGTTCTTAATTAGATTTCAATTAATAGCAAAGGCTGCCAACTTTGTCAACTTTGATTACAACAATGACATGGTCCAAACCCAAAAGACGTTTTCATCTTAGTATAGATTTCAATTGGTTGTTTGATTTCTTTGATTAAACCCGTTCTTACATAAGTATACAGCTATCTTTCGAGCCGAAGAATTCTGCTAATTAGTTAGTTGCTTCTTATTCATTCTTTAAACAATTAGTAACTTCAAACAACTCTTCGTTTTAAGATTTGAGACAACCCGACAGAAAATACTTAACGGCGCCAAGTCAGATGACGGAGCTGGCCGATGTACAAGATCATTTCATTCTATTCACCTTTCCGGAAAAATTTTATTAAAAAAACCGTCACTTCTCTCCCAAGATGTGTTACCCCATTTTACTGGAACCACATGCTACGACGAGTTTCCAGAGGCATTAAATGAAACTCAATAAGATGATTATTTAACAAACCGCAGCAGACGTTGACGGAAAAAAGATGCTGATGGTTTAACCACGATTGTTTAGTATGGGTTTTGATCCATCCAGCTGTAAAAATTACGTCGTTGTTAATACCATAACCATTCCTTGTAAATTGGGCCCTCATCCTTAAAATTATTTGTGAAATAACGGTTAAACTATTTTGTAACCATTAGCAATACCATATTCGATTTTCTCAATCTTTAAGAAATAAATGCTGAACTTTTTGTAAATGATAGGGATAAAACCCATTGTGGTGCAAAATTTGCCATGCGTTGGTTTGACGAATTCCTGCCTTATGAGATATCCTGCAAATACTGCAAAACCATACACAAAAACCATATCGACGTATTCTGCATTAGTAAAATGCGGCATAATGGATTAAATTAATAATACAGCACAACATTTATTAATTTGTCAAACGTACGTTAATTTAGCAAGGCAAACTCAGTTATAATTTTTTTTAATTCCTTCGATATCTCATAAACAAAAAAGAATTTACTTATAAGTTATATAACTTTTTTTGATCGTAATGACCCCCGAAATATATGATACAAGTTTGTCGGACGAGCTGCGAACACCTTGTATGCTAAAATTCCATTCTGAAAAATTTCCCTGTGGTCAATTTTTTACAAACTAAGCTGGTTTTTGTTGCACGTCGCAGTTAACATCTTTAGAGGCTGGCATTAACTGATTTATTGCGTCTGGAAATTTAATCAATAAAACTGGTTTTCAAATATCGAGCACAGAAAATCTAGAATCTCGATTAATATCAAAAGTATTTTGAAGTATTTTAACGAATTCTTTATTTTTTTGCTGGTAGTAATTTAAATTTGTGTTTCGCGATTGCTGATTGAGAAGATTGTTTAAGACGACTACATTTTTTATGTTATAATACAAATTCTTACGTTTCTACCCGTTTCTCCCATATATGGACAACCACAACTTTGTAATAGATCGTGTAATAATTTTTCTATTCTAGCTGTTTGCGACTAACAATTTGGTTAACAGCTCAATAGACTAAAAAAGCAAAGAGTTGATTGTAATTGCGAAGGCTTTCACAGCCGGAATCTATACTAAGATACGAATGTCTTCTCGGTTTGGACCGTGTCATAGATGTTGCCAACGTTTAAATCGCAAAACTCAAACAAGCAACCGAAATCTAGCTAAAAACTCCTTAAAAGTTAGGTTATCTACTTGTGAAACAAGCCATAATCTATACTCTGAAAAGGTAAGAAAGAAAACGATAACTTGAAAAAGCAAACGAAAATATTACAAAGAACCACTACCGAGTTAGGTAATCAGCTTGTGAACCAAGCCAGATTCCAAACTCCGTAGAAGTGACTTAAGAAGAAATATTCTCCGTATATAAAGGAAAAGGTTCGTCACGGATGGTTAAGCTCGACTCTGATTGGGTTACGGTTGATAAGGGGCGTGTTTTCGATAAATTACTAATGACCGGAAACCATAGAGGGGATAGCTCGAAACCATGATCGCGATTGAAGTTATTGCGATGTTTGATGATTTCTATGCTTTCTCGGAATTTCCTATTGAAAAAGAATGGATATTTGGCAATCAACAAAACATTATCAAAATCTATCTTGTGACCAATAGCAAAATGATGTTCAGCAACCGCAGACTTGGAAATATACCTTTTTCTTATACAACGATTATGTTCTGAAATGCGAGTAATGACGGAACGACCGGTTTCACCAATGTAGACTAAACCACATAAACAAGGAATTTGGTGTACACCTTGAGATGAAAGTGTAAGAAATTTGTCTTTGGGAGAAGGAAGAATCTGAGAGATTTTGTCTGTCAACTTGAATATGGGTTTAATACCATTCTTACGAAGAAGTTTCTTTATTTGATCTGTAACCTTGTGAATGTAGGGTAAAAAGGCCAATTTCGGGTTGGATTCGGAAGTAGAAATGTCCTTAGGTAATCGAGTACGTGGATGTAGACGACCATTAATAACTCTATGAATATCTTGCTTTACATAACCATTGTTCACTAAGGTTCTAGTAAGATGACGGAGTTCCAAGTCTAGATTCTCGTGTTGGCAAATAGAAAAGACACGATGAACTAAAGATTCAATAACAGAACGTTTCTGTGCAGGATGATGATGAGACGAAGCATGAAGGTATCTGTCCGTATGGGTGGGTTTGCGACAAACAGAATAACCCTGAAGTCCGTCGGGCTTACGAGTCACAAGAACGTCAAGAAATGGAAGAGAACCATTGTTTTCGATTTCCATAGTAAATTTGATATCTAAGTGTTGATTGTGAAGATGATCAAAAAACTTAGACGATTCAAGACGACTATGAAACCAAACAATAAACGTGTCGTCAACATACTTAAACCACACTTTAGGTTTTAATATTGATGATTCCAAAGCAACTGTTTCAAAGGATTCCAGTAAAATATTAGCTACAACAGGTGATAGAAGAAAACCCATAGCAGCACCAGAAACCTGTTCGTAATGTTGTTGGCAACTTTGGTTACAACAACTATGACACGGTCCAAACCCGAAAGACATTCTTATCTTAGTAAAGAGCTGTTTGTCAGTCACACCACTACTACAAATTTTTTTAAAAGAATCAATTATTTAACAAAGATGTTGTGATCGTATATATTTTGAAAAAACCGAGAAGAAGCGTAGGAGTTCGTGTTGTAGTACATCAAAGATGTAGTCATCTTAAACAATCTTCTAAGTGAGCATAGTTGAAAAAAGTCATCAAATTTTGTTTGAAAATACTAAGGTTTTGGCTAATGTATCTAATTACATTCAACAAAAATTAGAAAATCCATTGAAATATTAAACAAAAATTCGAGACTAATATTTTTCTATCGGATATTGGAAAACCAGTTTTATCTATCAAAAGTCAGTTTATAAAAAGGGCAATTAATCAGGCTCTAAAAATGTCCAGAGGCGTATGACGAAAGCTTATTTTATGAGAAATCGATTACAGAGGATTTAAAAAGAAAAATAGTATTAAATATTGCTCCAAAACTGCACTTCTTTTCATACTTTTTCCTTTGTTTTATACCCAACAGTGTAGTACTTAGAAGTCATACTGAAGTGAGCTTTCTAAATAAACTTTTTGTAATTCTTAGATATCTTGTAAATCTAACAAAGATATAAAGTTTTTAATATTGATAGTTTTTTTAAAACAAATCAAAAACAAATAATCGAATTGGACGTCTCAATAATCTCAAATCAAACAAAAATTAAACAATTAAATAACAAACATAACAAAATGCAATTAAATATTTTGCAATATAGAAAATTGTAACACAAAAATAACATACAAATTTGTAATTAATATAAGCACAAAAAACAAACAAAATAAAATAATGAGACAAAAGCAGTACCTACAACATAATCCATTAAAGATAACTAAATATATGAGAGCTGCGAAAAAATTTCAGAAAAAATTATTTACCAAAACTAATACAAAAATTAGTCAAATGCTTAAATGAAAAAAGTATTTAACTGCAACTTTCCATTTAATGTTATGTCTTTCTATACATTGTTCCTGTATCACAAACAAATTCATAATTGTAAATAATTGTATTTAAAATATTGATTAGATGTATGGCTAAAGTACTGCTTTGTACTATTTGTTTACATTTACTCTAACACAACTCTAAAATAATTTTAAAAAAATTCATATAATTTTCTTAAATAATTTACTTTTCCATTTTATATACAAAAAATAATTTTTCAGTTAGAACACATATTTTAGTGTTAAAATATTCGTTTCCCGACGACTCTACAATCCTGCCAAAGAACTCAACAACAGAATGCCGGAAAATACATTAACGTTTCAATACAAACCACGATTTGTCTAAAAAACGATCTGCAACAATGTCCTACCGGTTATTCTACAAACAATCGCCGACAAAAGCATCGGCAATATTTCTTTTATTCTTTGTATAACTTCTAACGACTTCTTTTATAAAATATGTAATTTTTTTTAATTAATCAAAAGTATCTACTCTGAGTCTAACAGTTATTGACGTAGTTGTAATGAATATAATAGAGTTGATAAAATTCAGTTAGATAAATAAATATAGTTTATTTTAAAAGCTTTTAAATTGAAGCAATTAATAAAATCCTACCTGATTCCCATAGTTAAAGTGCGATCGCCTTGCCTCCAAGTAATAGGACGATTTTCTCCACCCGTTCCAACATTTCCAACTTGGGTAGCAATGCAAGTCAATTCTAAAGCGCTTCCTGCTTTGTAATATCGTTCAGTAACTTCACGGCCAGATTCGTCTACAATCGTCACTTCAGGTGCTGAAATGATCAATTAATTAATTAAACAATTACAAACATGTTTATTTTCTTATTTAAACTTCACGGAAAAAAATAAAGTAAGAGGTACACAATTATAGTAATAATGCCAGCAAATCCAAACTATGCAAATACAAAACTACGTAATGTATGAATAGCGGTTAGACTGTAAGAGTTTAACATCCTCGTCTACACGTAATTTATTTTAAGTGTTAAAGTTCACAAACGCATTAACGTGATTTGATTTAAATTTATAACTAAAGTAGTATACAGGTCTTAAATGCAATGCACTTTTAGTTCTTTATAAATTATACACCGAATACTATTTTCGTTTCACAAAGCTTTTTTATATCTAGAATTAAATTATCCAGTTATATCGTATTTCCTGTTTTCCGATTGCCTTCGAGCCTCTGTATTTTTTAAACGCAAAATCGATTAAGTATTGAAATAAAACTCGTTTCTATGAAAGTATGATCAGAAGAAGCAATAACAACGTATATATTCCTATTTTATTCTTTTGATAGCATAAATTTTTTAAATCGCTGAAAGTTACTCTTTTTTAGAAATACATATATCAACAAATCACAAACATTTTTTCTGTCTAAAATGACACATATTATTAAAAAAAAATTCCTATAGAATTTTAATTGTAATTTCAATTTTGTTAAGTACGTATTAAGTACATAGACACTTGAGTTATTTAGGTTGAGTTTATTGTCATACGTTTTTATTTCATTTTATAATTTATTATTTCCGACAGTCATTTTTATTATTTGGTTTCAAAGATTGTAACTCTATATTTTAATGTACTCGTTTTTTATATACTATCATTTTGATGATGTTGCTGTCTCTTGTAAGAAACCTTGTCGTTAATATCTTGATTTCGATATTTTTCAGATACATCAATTAGTTCATATGAGCTTTCGTAGAGGTTTATTTTTGGCTGGTATTTTGCATCATCGAAACTAACATAACCCAAATTCGTATATTGCACTTCAATAAAAATTATACTCATTCACAGCGTCATCGCTTTCGAGTAAGCTTTTCCGCCTTTCTGAGTGGTATTTACAATTTACGTTTATTGCACGATTTCATTGCAACTATAATTGTGTTCAATGTAACTCAAAGGTTTTGAAATTATTTAATTGAATTTTATACTTAACTTTGACTTGTCTAATTTTGTCATCTAAATAAGACATTCATGCAATAATTGATTCGCCGTCGTGTTTTGGCTTAATTTTTTAAGCTAATTAAAGTTTCATGGGATTTGTTAATATGCCGTTAGTATTTTAGTAAACAAGCTTTAATAACGTTGTTTTAAATTGCATCGCAAAACCTTTGCATTTTACGTTTAGTATTTCTTGGTTTTATTTTATTTTTGTTTTGTTTTACGTTTGTATGCTTACCATATTAATAGGTAACATTCACTAATTTTTATTTTAAACAAAATTTCAACGTTTGGATTTTTTTTAAATTTTGTGTCAAGTTTATGTACCTTTTATTTCAATTATATCACATTTTTTTTGTTTCTTCGTTTTAATTAAATGACAAAAAATTGAAAATCCCATGATGAAAGCTTCTAGCCAAAAAAAATTTCAAAACTCTTAAAGCAAAAGTGCAAACATGGAAAAACTAAAATTAAAATACACAAAACATGAGCCGTCACTACTGCAAAAAAAATGATGTGCAAGCGCATCTAATTTTTGACTTTGAAAAGTATATAAAAACTTTGTTGCTAAAAAACAAGCAAAAAAATTGAAAATTGTACGTTCGATGCATGAAATAAGAATGGAAAAGAAGGAATCAACGCAAACAAACTAGAAGTGTACTTGTTATTTTGTATATTGCCACAATGACTTACATTTAGCACGGCTTAGTGCTAGAAGTTAACGAACAAAACAAAAGTAATTTGTATAATAGTAGTGAAAACTATTATTTATTAAAATACTTTACTAGAAAGTAACAAAAATAGATTTAACAAAATTTGTATCCTGGATTCAAGTAGAAAAAAACATAACTTTTGCAACTAAAAAAGCTGATATTACAAGATTGGTTGATAAGTAAATCAATTGTATTTGAGAATGACATGGTATAATCAGAACTTTTAGCAGTTGTCAAGAAAAACAATCCAAAACAAAGTATGTGGTAGATAAAATGGCAAAAACCAGTAAACGAGTTGAGTTAAAATTGCCACTGTGAGTTAAAGCCCATTCAATTAATATGCGCACGCATGAAAAAAATTGCTAGAACTATAACAATTAAAATACAATACAATTTATTTCTTGAAGCAGTAGCCAATGTTTCTGCAGATGATTGGAAAAAATCTATAAATCAGGTGATTAAAGTAGAACCAGAAATGTGAAACAGACGTTACATTAAAAGTTATAGTTGAACTTGTTGTTTTTAAACTGGACAAACAATCATCTACATTAGACTCAGCATAAATTATTATTTTGTTGTTTAATTGTTTATTGTTGAAAACATTTATAGGAAGATAGATTCGAAGGCTCATGTAACGAAACGATGAAACGCTCAGATGAAACAAATCTGGAACTTGCGATAGTGCCCAGTTTCACTTCATTTTTTTTATTTCTCGGATGCAGTGTTTATTATTATTAAACAAAATTTTTCTTATGATTCGTTTTATGTTTTAAAAATATAATAAGTCTTAATTTTACTTCGCAGTGAAGATAAATGATTATAGTAATTGCCTAATTAGATCCGCGCGAGCTTCCGCCTTGTGCGCTGTAAAAACAGTACAATATAGATAAAAATTGCAAATAAACAATTTATTGAGCCCAAAATGTACTACAAAAAACTCTGCGGGAGTGTATAATTATACCTAATATTTTAAGAGTTACAGAATTTTAATGTAATTTTTGTGCAACTTTGCACACTCGTTTTTTCTAAACTATTGAACATAATTGTCCCTTTTTGCCGACTTTTTTATAGTAAATTTTGTCCTGTATAAAAATGCTTATGGGCAACTTTTTTCTATCTTGCACTGTTTTAGGGTAATAGTTTATTGGTTATTTTAAATTATTAAGCAAATCATTTCAATGCAAAAATTGTAGCCGTTTTGATGCTGGTGCTTAGCCGCAAAAAAAACGCAGTGGTCACCTAAAGCAACTCGACCGAAACACACATGTTCTACTAAACCGATAATTTATGTTTAAATTTTAAAATGCGTAAATAAAAAAATTTAACAAACCTGATTTATAAAGTTTTATAACAAAAACTATCAGTAATTACTAGTTTAAATCATAAACGATTTCACTGTAAAGTTATCAACATAGGACAAAAGTAGGTAAAATAAAATTTGAGTAAATTTTGAATGTCACAGTCAAACAACTGTAAAGATTATTAGCGTTATAAATCTGTTAAGACTAGAGAAAGGATTCATGTTAAATAAAGTTCATCTATTTAATGTTTATTTATAGTCAGTAGCGCATTTGTTTAATATTAATAGAAGAAAAAATGTAGAATCGGTAAAAAAAAAAAATTAACATGTCGATTATTTCGCGCCGCAAAAGGGTTTTTATTGCAATTCCAATCTGCTGTAAGTTTTCTTTATATATGACAAGGAATTGCGAACGCGACAAACTGTTAAAAAAATTCAATTTTTAAACTGCGGGTGCACATTTCCAAAGATGAAATCTCCACTTTGCAAATTTGACATCTCAAAGGGTGTGGCAACGTAGGTCGAATCGTGTCATAATCTTAGAAGCTGTAGAACTGCGAACCACCATGAAGAACTCGGGTAAAATCCAGTAATCATTTAATTTTGTTGTTTTTTAAAAAATGGGCATCAACTAGTTAGAGTGTGGTGAAGAAATTGTCAGGAATCACGCCATATAAATTGTTTATTTAATCATTGAATGATTTATTTAATTCAAACGTATTTAATCAAAGTCTGGCTAAGTTTCTGAAAGTTGCACTTTGGCTCTAAAATTGATTGTGTCTGGAGAAAATTTTACATTTATCTGAATCCTTTTAAACGTATCTAAACCAGCAGAAAATGAGTCAGTGGACGTAAATCACAATTTTTTTACCTTTCCTCGCATAACATGCTTGTGAGCGCAATATTATTATTTGAGCTTTGCGAAGATGACTTTTTCCCTTGAAAATATTTTGTGTCAAATAAAGTTTGATGTTTTGAGATTTTATTGCTTGCTTTGTGTTTCTTACCGTACTTCACTTTTGTGCTTCTCTAGAAAAAAATTCTATAAAAGATGTACCCTCTAGTTTGCAATCATTTTGCACTAAACTATTACATACTACTAAAGCTATAATCGGGAAAAAACAGCCGGGACTGTTTGGATTTAGAGTTTTAATACTAATTCAATGCCAAGCACAATTTTCCTTTCTCTTGGAGAGATAAAGGGCAAACAAATTGAACTACAAAAATAGAAAAAAATAGTGACGCCGGCCTATTTACATGCCATGATGTTTGTTCAAGTGCATGCATTTAAGATAACGCGATCGGATTTTTCTTTAGATATGTCACTGGAAGCTATGTTTTATCAGCGCGCAGCAATTCTTGATAATGAACGGGCTTGCTCATAATTTGTTATGACAAAAAATCTATAAGTCATTAGTGTTGCTGATTCATCATCTTCCAGCCATGAAGAGGTTATGTGAAACAATTCTCAAGCATTTCATGGACAAATGTTAAATACAAACAATTGATGAATTAGCATACGACCACATTCTCGTTTAATATGTACTACCTAGAATACTAGTTGTTTGTGGTTTTTTTTTGTTATTTATGTATGCATTCTTATTTTTGAAAATTGTAATAAAGCTTGTTCATTATATTACGTAGGTTATATTGTGTTTGTTTTCAACACCTTCTGATAATGGCAAGATTTGCGATATCTGAGAATTTATAGTTGTGTTATGTAAATACTTAATAAACCTAGATAAAATATCAAATATAATGCATTTATCACTTGGTGTTGATTATTACAATTATAATATTAAATTTTTTTTGAGTAATTAATACATCTTTTATATACTTAACTAATAAAAAACAACCCGACTAGTGTATATTCAACCAACAATACGCATATGCATATTGAGTAAACGTTGTGGAGCAAGATAAAGAACACGCTACTAAAAGCAGCTAAGTGCGGATACAGTGTAATTAAGTCAGACGATAAACACAATGCATACAAAGAATAGCGTGTAATAGTAAAAAATATGGTAAAAAAAGCCAAAGAAAAAGAGTGGTAAGACTTTGGCAAATAATTAGCGAAAAACAAAAAAAAAACAAAATATTTTTTTCTAAGCTTTTAATGGTAATTGGAAAACATCACTTGAAGATAAATATACCTATAAATGAAGGGTAAACTGAACAGATCCGAAAGACAAAAAATAGACAACAGAACGGATAAATAAATGTAACAAACTATATTATGCTATAAATGAAACTTTATAAACAAAAAAGAGGTGTCGCAAAGAACTAAACTCACTGTAATAATATAAGTAAGTAGTTTAGTAATAGGAGAGGCAAAGAAATCTACTGCATGTGCTTTATTAAAACGACGTTTCGTGGAAATTGAGTGTCCACTTTATCAGGTCAACTGTATCTATTAGAAGAAAAACAACATAGAAAAAGCAGTGACAATGGTAAATATATTAAACCATCATTAAAATGATTACTATTTAATAGCAACTGGATAATATCTTACGAAAAACAAAAAACAAGTAGCGAGGTCCATCAAACAACGTTATTAAATAAAAACCAATAAATAACGAAAAAAATACTTAATGTAAATTACACTGTAACGTTTCCGTTACTGTTATTATTTGATTTTTAATTATCTGTATAATTTTAACTAAATGTTGCGTGTAAACCTTTGAGTAGTGCGCTTGTGGTACTTAATTTTGAAGCCATGTAGCTTTTATTTTACCTTATATTTACAATATCTTTATTTATGTGTTAATAATACAGGTATGTATTCAATTTCTATTTGGTTACGTCCATCTAATTTCCCGTTTTCATTTGTTTTAGGCTTTTTTTTCTTTTTTTTTTATGTACCAATTTTATCTTTAATGAAATTATCATTACCTTTATAATTTGAGTGGATTTGGTATATGAATAACACAATAAATGCTAATAATCCAAATTGATTTTCTTGAAAAAATACACCTTCGTCATCGATTCTTAATGGGAAATTTCTCAAGGCTATCCGATAACATTAGCTTTGCATTGCGTTGGATGACATCAACGTGAAATTTGATCCATATGCGTTATTAAATACTAAATATAAAAATTCTCTAATTAACATAAAAATTAAATTTGTTTACCTCAAATATTTAAATTAACTCAATTGAAAATTGTTTTTCTTACTATATGTAAAGAAATACCGGTATTCTCTTAGTTTTAAATTTAATTAATTGTATGATAAAAATTTTTATCCTTAATTTTAAGTGACCTTACTGAACTTTACCTTATTGTTTTTGTTTTTGATTTGTTTTTGAATATAGGATTATAACTTTTGATATTAAATCAATGAATTATTCCTGTGTAACTTTTTATTGCAGATAAGACTTTAATAGTTTAGTCTTAAAATCAAACTATTTGACATTAATTTTTTTACATCGTTTGTTAGCGCACTCTTCGCTTATCTAAAACTACCTGAGTATAGCGCTACAGCACAATAAATTAAACAAGCATAAACTATACTATGAAACTAACATTCCAAATGAGGTCTTGTAGTTAACTACACAACAATAGGAAAACTAATTATGTATTTTTGAATAAACTTACTGTGTATAAACCAATTTTTAGACCCATCATGGCCAATGGATGCAAATCGTGACTACAAACACAAAAAATGAAATCTAGATTGGAAACTACGGAAACATGGAACATAGAACAATGTTATAGAATACTAACAAAAAAAGAAAACCAATAGGGGAGATAAAGGTAATGACAAGTAATAGAAAAGAGTGGTGTAAATTTGTGAATAATTAATTAAGTTATTTATTTTATGGCTTTTAATTATACAGAGTGTATTTGAAATACGACTACAAACTTTAGTAGTTTACTTGTGGCGTTAAATAAAAATGTTCCCTTTAAACATTTTCTCTAAAGTGGCCGAATTTTGATTTATTTGTAATTAAAATTTTCTGGCCGGTCCTGACTATCTAGACAAATGGAAATTGTTTGTTGATACGTGAAACCTATTGATGTATTGTGTTAACTATTGTTTTCCTTAATTTTCCATCATCTACAAAATCAATTGTTAATAAGATAATTAAAGCAGATAGTAATGTTTATTTCTTAGCATTATTACTGACCTAGCTTAAAAAATGTACTTTTTGTACACAATCACGTTTATCTTCGGTTAACAATCTCATTTATTTCTGTTTCAATTGTTTAACAGATTTTTTTAGTTGATGCTAAGTGATTTGTGTTAACATATGAACTTTTATTTTGACATTTTTTGCTTGCATTTGTGTTCTCATTTTGCTTGTTAAAATAACAACACGTTAATCAGATACACTATGTATACTACTCATTTAAAAATATTTTATTTTATACGTTTTAACAATTTTGTAATTTTCAAAAAATATATTAATTTCTACAAATGTATTTAATTTTATACACATTTTGTAGGTTCTGAACAACTAATATCAATAAAAAAATAAATGATTTTTCCAATGTTCGTTTTTATCTGTAAAAGAACAAACATTTTGTTATGAATTATATTATATACATATGTTATAACCACACAATTTAACACTAAATATAGAATTGCTTGTGGGCAACCGCTTATTCCCATTTGTCCGGTAACAAGAATACATCCTGACTAGTTTACAGCGTCAATAAAATCTGACCAACGGTTAGATCCATTGTCCTTAAAACAAAACAAGCACAAAAATTTTAGGGTAAAACATAATGAAAGTATAAAAATGCTACTACTTATTGTAAATAGTATTAATAATAATTAAGTTTCAAAAAAAATCATAATTAATCTTTTATAATTCTTGTGCTTATATATACTAGTCTTGAAATATAAGGCTTGAAAAATTATTTTTCTGTCAACATATTTTAAAATATTTATGTTAAAATTTTTAAATTCAATTTTACGTATGAATGTCAATCAGCATCAAAAGACAAAAAAAAATAAAACAAAAAACTAAGAAATTATAAATACTAATAAAAAGAATTGTTTAAATAAACTAAAAAAAATGTAGTGACCTAATATTAAGCCAGCTATCCCCGCATTTAAATTTCCATTTTCTTTTAACCCAAACGATGCCAAATTTTTTTTTACAAGATGCAAAAAGACTAGTTTTTATATTAGTTAAAATGATTTTAACTTTGTTGCAGTGTCCGTCTAATACGCAGAATTTTAGTAACTATTAACTATATAAAACTCAACATTTACAAAGTATAATTAGTAGTATATTTGTTGTTATTAAAAAATGTTTTCTAAATCTAAATTATATAAGAAACAATTGTTTTTATCGGGTATATATGATTTTGTATTTGTTATTTATAAAAACAAATATACCCAGCTTATTACAAAACATCGTAAAAGAATTTATTATAAAGTTAATCGTAATGCGAACAGTCCTATCTGTAAGTAGCTTTATTGGGCAATCTCAAAGTTTCGAAAATAAATTTACATTTTTGTTTAGAAAACTTACTAAAAATAAGATTTTCTATTTGCATGAATAATGAATTTGCAATATTAGCAGTTAGTTGACCAACTTTTTGAAAGTCGATATAGATTGTTTTTAATATTTTTTAAATCAAATTATTATATTTTCTTACTACAAAAATACACATTTAAATTCTACACAAACCCGTTTTCGCAACGTCATAAATTCCGTAAAAAATTATTTTTCGACTTTTCTTTTCATAAACTAAATTGTGTTCAACAACCCTCAGCTTTATGTAGTATTTTGTGCTTCTCAATAGAAAATATATAAGCTTTAGTAAACTTTTGAAATTCCACACGAGAAGTAAAACTTGGCTTATGTCAAAATATTATAAACTTATTGCTTCTATCTGCTAAGTTAGACTAGACTTCAGTTGGTGCTTGATTAAGCATAAGCATTTATAGCTCATTGAGGTAATCGAGCTGAATACCAAAGTGCATTAGATAAACAACTTTTACGGGTTTATTAATCTATACTGGTTATTTTGGTATCGTAATTAAAACATTAAAGTATATTTTTATCTTAACTTGTACTAATAAATAAATTTGCATGCTCTATTAGTCTGAAAACATACTTTTCTTGGATTTATATAACAAATACATAATAGTATAAACTTGCAACAACTTAAGAAATATTTTATGAACTTACAAACCGCTCAAGTGCTTAATTTGCCAGTACAAAAATAATGCTGGTGCTAATAATAAACTTGGCACAAAAATTAAATACTTAAGTACAAATATCAATAACGATAAAAACGTTTAAACCACAAAAAGAGAATATATTTTTTGTATAGAAACAAACAACGTACTAGAAGTATTACTATAATGGGCTTATTAAATCAATTGTATTTAGCGAAATTTATATAAAAGAAAGGAAAAAATATTTTGTCTATAAATTGACGTATAAATTAATAAATTTTTTAGTTTGTTCATTAAATAAAGATTAGAAAATTAAATACAAATTAATTCAGTAAATAAATATTTAGCACTAAATTAACACAAATTTTAACAATAATTTCTATTTTACAATGCATACTTTTGAGTTTTTTATAATTAATAATAATAAAATAATTAAATGCCATATTGCAGAGTAGCACATACTAATTGCATTCTGCTGACGCATATTTGTTACAACTGTACCGCTTAATCAACAAACTTAGTACGCAAATAGATTCATGTTGCCAAAATGGCACATTGACGCCAAAGTGGTGACCCAATGAGCGGCAGTTTTTCGACAACAGAAACGCTGCATTTAGTAACTGTTTCACTACTGTCTCTGATCGTATTCCGTACTTTTGCTCCGCCTTTCGCCAGAGAAAAATTTTAAAAAACCAAATAAAATACAAATGCAAGTATAAAACAGCTAATCTTTATACAAAAACGGCAAAATCGCAATTCAAAACGAACCCAAACAATAACAACGCTACTAACGAAACCCTATCACAAACGCTCTTGCCTACATCGAGACCGTTGCATTTGAATGCCTTTGTTTCGGTCGAAAGATCCTTGCACGTAGTTCCTGCAAATTGAAAGACAATTTGTTTGAGCTGGAATTAAAGACAAACCTCGCTATAATTACGTAGCATACAACGTGTTAGAAAAACTGCATACTGATAATAAATCAGAGACGTTAAAGAGTCAACTCATTAACTATCTCAGCATCTCGCAAACCAAAAAAAAATGACAGCTCTTAGTAGGTAAAAAAATAAGGGACCATAAACCTTCTCAATTTCTACATCGTATAAGTCTAGCCAGCGCCTACGTTTCACCCAACCCCCTACATACTCTTTGGTTAACACACTTACTACTGCCTACTCAAGCAATGACTACAAAAGTGAACTCGAATCTCAACGACAACACCGTATTAACTGACGCAATTACCGACCCAACGTTAAACACCTCATATCAAAATAACGTGCACTCTTACAACCATAATCGTCATAATATTGCTACAAAAGCTCGAACACCAGAACAAGAATACTTCAGTGTTCAGGCTTCACATTCAGAAACAACTAGGTTACACAGATTCTTCAAAAAAATTTCTAAAATAGTTCAACCATTCTCAAAACATTTGACAAAGCACCATAAACAAACTACACCAAAACCTCTAGTTTCATGTAAACCTTGATAAACTCCAAATTTCTAAGGAAGAAGTAACCGTCGTTTGATTTTTTGCGTATCTTTTTGAATGGCCCGATATTTAAATTTGCCTTATTCACTTTGTTTTTTTGTAAGGTCATTTAAGTAATTTCGCATTGTTATTAAATTTATTTTGAGTCCACCTTATATTTATTACTTTCGATAGTCATTTTTAATACTGAGATTCAAAGTTAATCTTAACGATTGTAATTAAATCTTCTGCTTTCGGATATTTTTGTTTTGTTAACGTTGCATTTGTTAATTAAATTTGTTTGCATCTTCTTTCCACGTCTTTGTTGTACTTTCACAAAGATTTACTTTATAGTTTTTAATAGAAGTGGTGGTAGACTAATTTTATAAGTATGATTAATTTTTATTTTTCCAGAGAGTTTCTCGCAAACTTACCAGTACCTGTAAATATCAAAATGTAGATGCGGAAGTATAAAGTTAACTTTTAAATGTATGTATTTAGTAGTTTCCGTGGGAAGTAATAATGAGGGACATAGTGAATTTTTAGTTCTTTTGGTGAAAATCATTCCTAGTTTGTAGATTTACGGTTTTTAATATTTCACTTGTCTCCGAGCTTTTTAACGTATTGAAAAATTGTGAGTGTTGAGTTAGTGCTACACAAATTTAATTTTTAATTTAGTTGCAGTTTAATGACAATTTTCCGACGGAGCCTTTATTGGAACCTCCCGTTTTTTTTGTCGATAACATCTGACAACCTCACGATCGACCAGAAGCTCTTTCCTGGATTAACATCAACAAAAAAACAAACTAGAAAAAATTAAGGTATTTATTTGTTACTATTTAAACTAAATTTGTGCTTTTTAATTTTGCAAACTTAGCGATTTAAAAGCTTTGATTTTAAGCGCAATAAAGATCCTTGCTGTTTACGAATTTTATTGATGTTAGGTTAATTATTTAGTTGTTGTCGTTTGTGTTATGTTAATGACGATAATTAAGGCCTTGAGAGTTATAATTATTAATTAGTATTTTTTTTGTATTTGATGAAATTGCGTTAATTGATTTGTAATCTGTTTTTTTATTATCATTTACTTTTTTTGACCTTGTTTAATGAATGTTAAATAGCTAAAATTATAACAAAGCTTTTATTTTGTCGGCCTTTGCGTTTATGTAAATTTTGAAAATGATTTCAAATTTTACTGCAATACACTCTGAAAAAAGTAAGTTTTATTTAGAGTGTATTCAACAAAAGCGGGTTTTTGGTTGTTAAAGTACGGATGCCCTTTTTGAGCTATACACTTTCCTGGCGCTTTTTTAATTTGGATTTTTGTTTTAATTTGATTTTGCGTTTTGAGTTTCCCAATCAATCACGGATTTGTTTTTAGGTGACCTACAACCGTTTTCACTCACCGGCAGTTTATTTATGTTACCTTATTTAGTCAATTTTCTTTTTAGCAGTTATTTGCATGTAACAAAGAATGAGTATTGCAACAACAATTGGTCATTGCCACTACACATGGTTCTAAAACATGATTGTTATCCCGTACCACATATCAAAAATTTTGCTCAGGCTTCTCAAGAAATAACAATTTTTATAACAATTGATTTAGTTTGTGCTTATCATTAAATTCCCATTGTCAATAAAAACATTTCAAAAACTGCATTCATCACACTTTTCGGTTTTTTAAAAAATTCTATACATGTTTAAACTTCATAACTCCGGTCAGACTTTTCCACGATTCATAGACAAAGTTTTAATAAGATTAGATGATAAGTTTACTTAAATGACATTTTTATCGCATCGCACTCACATGAACAACATATGCACCAATTCTTTTCCAACGCCTAAAACAATATGAAATCCTCCAACTACATCCCATAAACTGCTGCACTTTAAGCACCTTTCAACAATCTATGTATTTTACAAAAACCCAAAAGGCTCAATAAAGCTTGCTTTGTCCAAAGAACCAGATATTGCATTCAACGGCTGTAAAAAAAATTTTTTAAGCCACACATTTAGCTCATCCTGCACTGGGAGCGCTTGTAGCCATTATAAGCGACGCATTCAGTAATGCCATTGGACTCGCAATCCAACAACGTGTTAAGAGTGAACTATATACCACTTCTAAAGTTAAAACCAGTGACGTAAACTTTTCTGACGGCAAAAATGCAACGATTACAAAAACAAAAATATCCAAATCAGAAAAGTCAGCTACAAATCCTTAAAAGTTAATATTAATAATGAGAAATACGTACAAAATTCAAACGACGGTTACAATTTGTTATATCTCGAGTAAAAAAACACGTTGTTGCCGATGCACTGTTTTGTGTCAACAACATCGAAGCGCTCTTAATCAATTTTGCAAACTCGCCGAAGCACAAATGCATCACAAAGATTTGCAATTTTGTTTTCCTCAGCTGAACTTGTTTATGGTGAATCTATTTGTCTTTCTAGTGAATTTCTTACACCACAAAATACTAAATTAAGTTCTGATCTTGTTAGTTTCGTTAAACAATTACGAAAACATTTTTACGATCTAGACCCAGTTGCGGGTATTAACTATTTGTAATATCAAACATTTATTTTTAAAGACATGGCTTTAACTACAAAAATGTTTGTTTGACGTGACGTTACAAAAAGCTTGCTGTGATTACGAAAACCCGTACTATGTCGTCCAACGTAGACCAAAAACATTTATTATCAACATTCGATGCCGAAAATCAACTATTTCTATCGATCACCTAAAACCTGCATACACTACAGACGGTGTCCGACATATCCTGTGCTACTAGCCGCCAGCCAAACTGTGTAGTGCAACAACAAAACCACACACAACCACTTGATCAGGACGACGAGTCCGATTTCCTATACGGTTAAGTTAACGACAGCTAACAACGAAATTCCTATTCAAAATAAATGCAAGACAAGTTCTGTAAATCCTGGTTAATGTGTAGAGGAAATGTTATATCACCGATCAGTAGTTCAAAACGTAATTTGCCTATTTATTCATATTGAATTAAAAACTGCACGGAAAGAAAAATTATACATAAAGACAATGTACGATATACATCGACCTATAGTACATTACAACAATGTACGTTCTCATTGAATTTTTGCAATTTACATTATAAGTACATAGTTTTTTTTATGTACTTTACATTGATTCAATGTATTTGTTATCTTTCAAACGAATTTGTAATGAGATCATGCACAGTGAACCTTTAAATGTACCATTATGTACGTTGTATGTGTAGAGTTTTTATAGAACCATGGACAGTTTATGATTTTAATGTATTTTTACATTAAAACTATAAATGCAAACGTTAATTTTAGGTAACAGATACATTAATTTAATGTAAGCTTTATCACTATCACACGTAGCACCAAGCATTATCTTACTAAGAAATTTGAGTATGTGAACCTCAGTGTCAGCAATAAATTAATTTTTATATAGCATGTCAGGTGGCGTCAGTGCATTTAGTAGGTGTATTTTTGTTATGTAATTCGATAATGCAGTAGAACAGAAGCAAAAATATACGCGGTCAACGTTTTAGTTACTAAAGTTTATGCAATAGGTGTTAATAATCTCTCAATCGTACTGTAATTCTTAAATGTATCTAAATAATATTGTTAATTAAGTGCTACCAATAATAACTGACGTTATTCTTTACGTTAGCAAATTTAAAAAGAAAAAGAGGAATTAACTAAATTATTTTAGCCTCAAAAAACGATGGGGAAACATGCATCAAGTCGATGAAATTTGGTAAACAGATTCTTACTGAAAAGCATGCATAAAATTAGAAATGTAAGTCTATCAACGAAATATTTGATCAATTGCCTTATGATTTTCGTCTGGTAAAAACAAAATACGCGATACGTGGTCGAAGTAAGACGTGAATTAAAGCGTTGGCGATAAAACACCTGTCTACAGGCTTTATTCCAACATAATTTAAAAATTTAAATACGAAGTTTTTCGAAAATAGTGGAAACAAACAATTAATAAATCAAAAGTGAATAATTAAGTAAATAAAAGATTTTATAGTGAATAAATATAAGTTCCAACAAAATAAGACAGTGCGTAATCACAACATACGCGAAGGCAAGGACGCTCGATAACAGATAACTTAAGGTTAGTGACACAAACACTATAATTTAATAAAATATTTCGTTAAAATACGTTATCAATTAAATTAAAAGAACAATAACGACATCTATAAAAATACGTAATTTAACATTTCATTGTAAATATACAACAGCAGAGTTAGTAAAAATACAAACTACTAAAAATTAGTTTATATAAAAACCTAAAACACAACTAATATAGAAATGGATATGGAAAGAATTGAAGAAATGTTCGCATCTATAAACAATAACACGAAGCAAACAAACGAAAAACTGGACAAGTTAATACAAGAATTAAATCAAGTTAAAGAGGAGAACACAAAACTTACAAAAAAGTGGACGAGCAAAACGAAAGAATAGAAATGTTGGAAAGAGAAATAAGAGGGAAAAATCTCATAATAAAAGGTATCAAAGAGGATATAAACGAGTGTGAAGAAGTAACTAGAGAAAAAGTTTGTATAGTAATTGACAAGATAGGAATTAGCCTAGATAAAAAGATGGAGATTGACGAAGCAAAAGGAGTACGAAAACCTACTCAAGGAAAAACAAGACCAATATTAATTAAATTAATAAAGACGAGTACCAAAAAAAAGATTTTAAACAACGCAAAAAATTTAAAAGGATCAGATATCTGGATAGACGAAGACTACACAAAAAAGGTGCAAGAAGAAAGAAAAAAATTAATACCACTACTAAAAGAAGCTAGAGAAAAAGGACAAACCGCATATTTAATTTACGACAAACTAAAGATTTACAATAAGGCAGGCACATCCTACGAGTCACAACGGGAAAACCAAGAAACAAACACATGGAATCAAAACACAAATTACAAGAGAAAAGTAACAGAAAGGTCCCCGGAAGGTCAAAACTTTGAAGAACAAATAAGAAAAATAACGCGTACGGCTTGGAAAAAAAACTAAATACAGAAGATATGAAAACTAGACGGTCCAATGAGACAACGAACAAGGCAACAAATAAGGTAGAGATAAGGAATGGATGGAAAATAGGAACTTGGAACATAAGAGGTTTAGCAGGAAAAATGTACGAATTAGACGAAGAATTTAACAAAGCAAAACTACATATTTTAGGAATAACAGAAACTAAAAAGAAAGGTAAAGGAGAAATAATTCTACCTAGTGGAAATTTACTAGTATACGCGGGAGTCGAACACAACCAGAGAGCAAGAGCGGGAGTGGGATGCATAATTAAAAAGGAAATAAATAAATACATTAAAAAATGGACGGTTATTACAGAAAGAATACTTAAAATAGAAATACAGTTAGAAAACACAAATAGAACCACGTTAATAATTACATATGGACCAGGAGAAGATGAAAAAGCACAAATAAAAGATCAGTTCTGGGAGCAATTATCAGAGGCAATAGAAAATATAAGTGGAAGAATAATTATAACAGGTGATATACACGGAAGGATAGGAAAAAAGGACGACGAATCAGGAGAGACAATAGGGCTATATGGAGAGACAATAAGAAATAATAACGGGAAAAGATTAATAGACTTCTGCATAATGAACAACTTAATAATAACTAACACCTTTTTCAAGCACAAAGACATCCATAAATATACTAGAGAAGTAGTGAGCAGAAAAGAAAAATCGATTATTGACTACGTAATAATAAATAAACAATATAGAAAAGATATAAAAAACACAAGAGTAAGAAGAGGCGCCGAAATATATACTGATCATTACCTGGTAGTATCAAAAACGAGGATAGCAGCGGAAACTAAAGAAAACAAAAAGTGCACAAAAATAACGTCACAAACGAAGATAAAAATAAAAACATACAAACTGCAAGAAGATGAAGTAGCAAATAAATATACTGCAAAAATAGAAAAAGAAATGAGAAACATTAAAATAAATATAAAAAAGTATAATATAGAAGAAGTATGGATAAACATTAAAGAAGCAATACTGAACACAGCTAAAATAACATGTGGAGAGACAAACGATAACAAAAATCTAAAGAAAACGCATTGGTGGAATGCAAAGATAAACGAAGAAGTAAAGTTAAAGAAAATAAAATGGGAAAAATATCTAAGAAACAAAAACAATGAAAACTATAAGCAATACAAAGCACAGAGGTTACGAGTTAAAGAATCGGTTAAAACCGCAAAACAAAAAGCATGGGAAGAATTCGGCGCAAAGATGGAAAAAGATAGTGCGGGTAACCAAAAACTGTTCTATAAAATATTAAAAACGTTAAGAAAAGGAAAAGAAGATAAATCGCAACACATCAACTCGAAGGAAGGGAAAACGTTAACTCAAAATGAAGATATAATACGGCGATGGAAAGAATACTTCGAGCAATTACTAAATGTGGAAATAACAGACACACTACATAATGTGGAAGGAAATAGTGAACAAGAAGAAGAAGAAGACAATGAACAAGAAAAAGAAGAAGCATTTAGAACAGAAGAAGTAAGAGAAGCTATAAATAAACTCAAAAGAGGCAAAGCGCCGGGATATGATGGTATAACCGCAGAAATGCTAAAATTGCTAGGAAATAACGGAATAGAAGTACTAACAATATTGATTAATAAAATTGCAGAACAAAGCAGGATTCCTAAAGAGTGGGAAATCGGTATAATATTACCCATATATAAGTCGGGAAATAGAAAAGAATGTAAAAATTATAGAGGGATAACGCTACTGAGTAACGCATACAAAGTATACGAGAGACTGCTAGACGACAAACTAAAGGCTAAAACAGAAACTCAAATGGAAGAATCACAAAGTGGGTTCAGAAAAGGTAGAGGAATACAAGACCACATATTTACGATAAAACAATTAATAGAAAAATACCACGGAAAAGACATATATACGGCGTTTATTGACCTCGAAAAAGCTTTCGATAGTATACCGAGAAGAATCATCTGGGACAGCCTTAAGAAAAGGGGAATTGGGAAAAGATTAAGAAAGAACATAGCGAGCTTGTACAAAAACACGTGGAACCAGATTAGAACAAATAACTTGGAGTCAGAAAAATTTGCGACGAAAGAGGGAGTGAGACAGGGTGGAGTTCTAAGTCCAACATTATTCAACATTGTACTTGATGACGTAATAAAAGAAGTTAAGGATCAGGCTAAGAAACTACTAGTGGGCTACAGATATATGGAACCAGTTTATATAACGGAGTGTGCGTACGCAGACGACTTGATGATTTGTGCTAAAAACGCGGAAGATCTAGAAGACAACTTGCAGCTATGGAACAGTGCACTACAAAAATGCAACCTTAAAATAAACATAGATAAGACTAAGGTAATGATATTAGGAAGGAACAACACAAAAGCGAAAGTACAACTTAACAATAAAGAGATTGAACAAACAGACAGCTTTACATATTTGGGCGTTACAATACAAAAGGATGGAAAAAACGAAGTCGAAATAAATAATAGAATCGAAAGTGCCAATAAAGTGTATTATGCACTAAGTAATGTATTTATTAGAAAAAAAGAAGTAAGCAAAAGAACAAAATTAACAGTATACAACACCATTTATAAACCAATATTGACATTCGGTTGTGAAAGCTGGACGCTCACAAAAAAGCAAGAAAGCAAGATACAAGCATGCGAAATGAAATACTTAAGAGGAATCATGGGAGTAACAAAAATAGATAGAGTAAGAAATGAAGAAATACGTACAACACTAAAGGTAGAATCCATAAAGAACACTATAGAAAGACAACAGCTGAGATGGTTCGGACACTTAAACAGAATGGGAAACAATAGACAAACCAAAGTTATCTGGGAAACTAGATCAAGCATGAAAAGACCACGAGGAAGACCAAAGAAGAGGTGGGACGAAGAAATAGCAGAAATTCTGAAAAAGTACAATAAAAGCTGGCAAGAGGCGAAAACACTGACAGAAGACAAAAAATGGGCAAAGTTTGTACGCATAGAATAAATTAGACAGTAAGGAAAAAGATAAACTAACGTGTGTGAAGTGTATTAATTTGGGTAAAATATATGAATATTAAGAATGGCAAGAGTAGTAGAAAAAACATGTAGTGAGGTGCAAATGAAGTAAGACGAATAATAACATATACAGAAAAGTTGTTTATTTAGAATAAGTAAGTTTAATTTTTTTTTTCTTAGTTTAGAAAGATTGTTTATTTCGAATAAGTAAGTTTTTTTTTTATACTCTACACCGAAAGGTAAATGAGGTTATGATTGTATATATATATATATAAAAACATTTTATAAAATAATGTTTTTAATTGTAAATGCAATACAATACAAATAACAAGGTAATTTTTTAAAATTTTAGTGGTTTGATTAAAGTTTACTTTCAGAGTGTAATCAAATTGGATCGCTTTGTATAATATTTAAATATATATTTTATATACTATTAATGTCTATTAATAGTGCATTCATTAGATTGATGTAATTGTAAATATTGTTAATGTACAGTTTACACTGATTCATGAAAGCTGGTACATCAAAATAATGAAATACATACCCAAAATTAATGTAATTGTACATCAAATTAATGACGCACACAAATTGCGTCAATGTAATCGTACATTGGGTTTATAAATTTTTACATTGATTCATAAATGTTGGTACACGAAATTGATGAATCATGTACAGCCATAGTCATTGGTAATGTCCGTAAAATGAACATTACCGCATTTTCAGTCACATTCTGATAGTATTACCAGTATTTATACTTGTAAATATACCTTGAGGTTATGTCCTTTTGTCTTACCATTACTAAATTTTACATGTATTTCTCAAACCATTAGAAAATAATATTACTTTTATGACCGTATCTATATTTTTATGCGAATAAAGAAACACACATTTCTTTCTATAATTTTGGATACATACTTATTGATAGCAAATTAAGGTAAATTGTAAATAATAATCTAATTACTGATTATATAAAAATAATTTTACATAGGTACTATTAATGTTTCGCTGTATGGGTAAAATTATTTATAAATAAAGTGAAACTTTTATACTTTTATTTCGTTTAAATATAAATGATGCTATCAAATAGAATTTTCCGGTGTAAGAATAAATATTTGTGCCAATATAATGTAATTTATTTAAATTTTTGTTCACATAGTAACATTCTTTTTTTTTGTTTAAGCGGTTAAATATTTCACTTATTAATGAGTATCATAATTACATTTTCGTATTCATTAATATTATTTTTATTTTAATAATAATTATTTAGGTATTACTGACTTTTGCGTTAATAAAATGTTAATTAATAAGCATACGTTTATAATTACAGTTCCTGCTCTAGTTTATTTTAATAATATAATTAAATAAAAAAACATATTATCATATGAAAAACAATAACAATGCAAAAGTTGTATAGAAATAATTAATACTTTGTGTAATAACCATTATTTTGTATGCATGCTCCTAATCTAGACTGCATAGAGTTTACTAAATTTTCACACAACTGTGATCCCTGAAAACGTTCCCAAACTAATTGTGAATGTTGGATAATATTTTTAGGTGTTCTAAACTGAATATCACTATCCCGGTTTCTGATCATTGCACCCCACGTATTTTCAATTAGGTTCAAATCTGGTGATCTCGCTGGCCATTCAATTATTTCAACTTCGTGTTGATCTTCAATCCAGTCCCTAACAATTCGTGCTGTATAAATAGGAGAATTAACCTGGACTACTTGAATAATATCCAGCTCATCTTGTGGAAATATTTTTCTCACAGAAGGTATCAAAATATTATGTAAAATATTTAGGTATTGCTCTGAAGTAAATTGAGGTAGTGTCGCTTGCACTAACTTTCATGGACCCGCTTGAGATATGCATCTCCACACTCCAGCTGTCACCCTACCACTTTGCCTATTGGGCAAAACATGTTCTATGTTGTAACGAATGTTTTGTGGTCTCCACACTGTAGTTGGACATTGGTCAGTGTTAGAAAATACAACATACAAAAATAATGTGACTATCAGAACACACATTTCAATAAATTACATTAATAGTTAAAATTTAGACGTGACAAATACTTTTTAAATAATTTTGCAAATATAATTTCGGCATTTTTATTCAAAATATTTATTACCTAAAAATTTGACGATATAGTATGTCCTATGTTTATTAAAAATATGTTAATAAATTGTTATTCAAAATTAGAAAAAAATGTTTGTTTTTTAATTCGCACAAAAAATATAAAGAAAATTTTGGTTTTATAAAACGTTTATTTGAGAGTAATATTTAAAAGCCTTTTCATATGATTTGAGAAATACATACAAAATTAAGTAATAATAATCACTTTTTTGTATTTATAGGACAAAGAAAAAACCATAACTTTAGGATATATTTACAAGTATAAATACGATTAATACAATTAGAATGTGACTGAACGTGCGGTATTGCTTATTTTAGGGACATTTCCAATAACTGTGGCTGTACATTCAATTAAAGTAATAAAATACATTGTTTTGATGTACACATTCTTGTTCAGATTCCATATTTTAGTACATTAAACTAATGTAACAAATTTATTGTGCTGATGTACCCATTCATCGGATGAAAAATATGTACATTTTTCATTGATTCTACGTCAATTTTTCTTTTAGTGTGCGTATTATTAAAATTTAATAAACATCTCTTTTTGTTCAAACGGAACGCGAATTTTAAAAATCAAAGAGTTATTCCAAGATAAAGTGAAATGCGCTTTTACCAGATTATTATAGATTTAGTGTAGAAAGAAATGATAAAAAAATGAGTTATACTTATTATATAATATCAAATAAACTGTGGTGTAAACACCATTTTGTTTTTGTTTACATACAAAACACGATTATGTATTACTAATTTAAATTTAACAAAAGTTTCAGTAAAATTTTTAAATTTGAATAAAATGCTCAAATAAAATATTACAAAAAGCAGTAGTATTACAGTGAGGATAAAAAATAAATTAAAAAACTTTTATAAAACTTTGCAAATTGTTGTTTAAAGCTTGTGAAAATAATGTAAATTGCTGTAATTAATTATACATCATAAAGCCAATTTTAACATCTTGAAGTATTGTACGTAGCTAAAGTATAAGACACTGTAAATTAAAGTTCATTCATAAAAACTCTAAAAAAGCAATCTACTTGTACACCAATGTTTATAGCTGCAATATATTCCATTGCTTTTGGTTGTAATATTGCAAAACCGTTTATATTTCTTTCAAATCCTTAAACGTTGTTCAGTAATCTCACAAAAAATGTTTCCTTCGTCTTTAATTTAAAAACTTGCATTAATATTTAAATGTAAATTTTAATAAACCGATTTTTAAAAATAGTTTGTTGTGTTTATTTTCATACAGTTGTTTATCACATATAAAGGTATATTTTGCACACGTTAAATATAATAGAAATACGTTTGTTGCGTCGCTATTCTAACGTTTTTTCTTATATCGTGTTTCACGCTGAGAATCCATTAGTTTGCTACACTTTCTTATTTTGTGTAGCAAATGACTTTTCTTGCGTTTTTGGTAATATCGAGAACTAAGTACAATATGTTTACTGTACCGTTCAAATTAAACTACTACTTGTCATTCATCGCTACGTCTATTTTGAATATAACTTCACCAACTAAAGAGCGATTTAAAATACATTAAATGTATTTTATGTTTTTGAATTGGATTAAAGAAAAGATGTTAATTTAAACAGAAGTGGATGTCATTAAAATACAGAAAACCTTTTTAGTTTTCTGATTCTGGTATCTTGTTGGTGAAGGTAATGTAATAGTTTAACGGTCTTCAACCTTTTGTTATCCAAGGGCCAAATATATATGTCTCTGTCGACCGACGGGCCGCAAAATGAAGTATATACAGATATATATGTATAGGTCATATAAAATTTAATGTAGCTTAAGACTTTAGGTTAAGTTTAGGTCAGGTAGAAAATAAATCGTAAGAAATTTTTTTTTAAAGACGTTCATTTAAAAAAACACTTTTATTACAATTTCTGGCATTGTTTATTTTTAACAAGTTTTTCAATGTCTCGTCTTATCTTTGATGTAGCAATAGAAAGACTATTTTCAAGGTGCGAATCCGTTATTCTGGTCCTATTTTTTTATTTTATATGTTTTATTTGAAAAAACAATTGCTCAGACACATAGGTGCTTCAAAACAGAGACATCATTTTCTGAGCATGAACTCAAATACTTGGAAATTTATTTTTGTCAATATATTTAGAGTAAAAATTAAAAAAATTTGTTTTAAATTACTATTGCACTGCAGATCTAAGAGTTTGATCTGCAAATTTCCTGGAACATCTTCAACATATACACTGAAAGGTATTGAAAATAAGATGAGTAAATTTTTATTTTCTCTGAAGTCTTGAAACCCCGAAGTAAATTCTTTCTGTAAACCAGTTATTGTGGATATATGTTTGTCTACCTCACTACAATTACAAGTTGACAAGTTCGGAAAGTGCGTCAAATCTTTTTTCCGAAGCTGCATTTTTCACAAATTGCTTTTCACTTTAAAAGATTTTATATTGTGATACAAGTTGTTTATAAAGTTTTCCTTTCCTTGTAGCCGCCCATTCAGCTTAAATGCATAATCAGATCAGTTAGGAAACCAAAATCATTAAGCCATTCTTAATTATTGAAGAGGGCAGTAGGTTTTTGCTTGCTAGCGAGAAACGTTTTAATTACTTCTTTTAGCTCGAACACCCACTTTTTCTTCTAAGCCAACGAACGTTTGAGAAGTACACAACATTCCCATACTCTGCATCAATATCGGACAAGAGCTTTTGGAATTCTTGGTGGTTAAGCTCTCGAAACCTAATACAATTTACCCATTTTATAATTTCTTTCATAACATGGTCAAATTTTAGTTTTTTGGTACATAATTTTGTTGGTGTATAATACTATGATATTGCATTACATTTAAGTTGGTTTGGCATTTTTTTTATTAAAACTGCGTGACAGTTTTATAAGATCAATATTATATCGATTCATTACCTTTATGACACATTTAAAAATGTCCTCTCCTTTCGTAGTTTCTTTCATAGGATAAAGCGCAGCCAGTTTTTCTGTAATTTCAAAATTATTATTGATACCACGGATGAACATTGCCAACTGGGCAGTACTTTCATCAATCGCGATAGAGTAAAAAACAGATTCTAGATATCTGATTTTTAAGGGAATTTTCTATGTCTTCTGATAACTCTTTAATTTTTTTAGCAACGGTTACTTCTGATTAACTAATTTTAGAAAAAGGTGCTTTTGCGATGGAGATAAAATTTCTGCAGCTGATTTCGTGCATTCTTTTATACATTCGCCATCCACGAAAGGATTTGACTTAGAAGCAATTTTTTCCGATAGAATATAGCTCACCTACAAAAAATTTATTAACGAGCTTTATTTTACAATAACAAAATTTGAGTCAACTTTAAACACAGCTTAAACTGAAGTTATAGTACCACCCATTTATGTGATAAAATAGGTTACCTTTACACAAGTTTTGCTCTCTATATTTGGTCTCTGAAATATATATTGCTACAACTGTAGTTGCTTCTTTAATGCTACTTTATCAATCCGCATCTGACCTTCAATTTCCTCAAATTTGGCAGCGTGAAAGACCCGGTATTTATTTGATGTATTTTAAATTTGTTTTATTGATTTTAGATTGATTTTAATAAATTAGTTTACGTTTTTTTTTAAATTCAACTTTGTAATTCCAAGATGTGGATAAAATTTTGTATTGATTTATTTCAAAATTTATTAAGCTGTTAAATCATACGTCTTCTGTGTTTATTTGGCATTTTTCTATGTTCGATCAAAATTCCAGTGGTAATTTATGTTTCTCTTCTGAGATATAATTGTAATTAAATATATTTTAGCAGTTTGTTTATTTTAAGCTTATTTTAAAGTACTTTATTTTAACTGCATTTTCGGTGCAGTGGTACTTGGTTTCTTTGTGTGAGTTCTATCAAATAACGTGGTAATTAAGTCATTATTTCAATTTATTAGACAGATTTATGATCTAAGTCTAAACAACTAATCTTTGTGATAGTAATGGAATACGATATTTTGTCAATTTGACAGTTTACGCAGAAACAAACACCGTGGCCCAACATCAATTTTTGTGACGTTATTTAATCTGTTTGCATCCTTTTTGCACTTCTTGGTGGTATGGTTTTCTTTCATGGAGTTTCGAACACATCCATTGTGGAAATGTTAGTCGAATAAGTTTATATATAAGTGATATTGGCAGAAGAAGTTAAGTCCAGTCGGTTAACAGTCGTCGAAAAGCTTTAAAAAGATAGTTAGTTAGTTGGTTTTGAGGGTGGTAAACTGATCCCTTTTAGATGAAGTAACGCCGCGAAAGGAATATGCAGAAAACGTGAATTTTTAGTGCTGTTAGTGGAGTTTTGTTTCGTAAAATCTACGGCTTTTAAGAAAATATCACGCGTTTGCAGTTTTATATTACGTAATGTAGAACCGTGTTCGTTGAGTGGTACAACGCTGTTATATCTTCGCCTTGGTGGCGGTTATTGAGAACCTTCCGACGGTGGGGGGGGGGGGCACTCCTCAACGTTTCTTCCTGATTACATCTGGCAACCCAGAATCCAACCACAAGTTCTTCTTCCCTAGATTTATGACGACGACAATTTAAGATAATTATTTTGTACTAATTACTTAAAGTTTGTAGATTTTATTTACGCGTTTAAGTGTCTTAAAAACTTTGGTTTAAAAAAATGAGTGTTGCAAAATAACGACTTCATCGATAATGTAATTCATAAATGATTATTGTTCGTATTTGTCAAAGCTATGTGACAAAATTTAGTTGTGTTAAAAATTTGTTTGACGTTAACCAGAAATTTACTATTAAAAATTTGCATCCTGGTTTTAAAATAGACGAATTTACTTCACTTTGTATTTAATTAATATTTGTATAATGCGGACACGGCCGTGCTTTAGTTAATTAAGATCTTCAATTGTTTCTTTTTATTAATTTTTTTTTGGTTTTGTTTCAGTTCTTTAAGTTTTTGTTAGTTTTTTTTTAATATACTATCATCTAATTTGATTTAATTTTTAACTTTCATGTTTACTTAAATTATTTTCTTTATTATGTGTTAATTCAAATAATTTTTTTTGTTTGTTTTATTTTCTTGTTTTGAGTAATTTTTGTTCAAATAAATGTTAAACAGTTAAATTGTAAACAAGCTTTTAATTTCGTCGGCCTTCGCGTTATGTAAAAGTTCATTTCAGATTTTAGTGAGATACACTCTATTAAGGTAAGTCCATTTCGAGTGTATCCTTTAGGAGCGGGCTTGTGGTTATGTTGAACATAAATATATAACGGGTCAAAATAATAACGTAAATGAAAGTTTTTAAAGAAATAAAGGTTGCAACAGAAATTTGCGTAGTAACTGTAAAAGGAGACTGTAGGAAAAAGACAAAATCCTAGAATAAACGTATTAAAGAACTAAACCAATAACAAAAATATGGAAGCAGTATTTACAGAGCAGGAATCAACAAGACGCGAAGGATATAAAGAACAAAGAAACAAAACTAAACGAAAACCTTAGGAAGAATTTGAACCGAAATTAGAAGAAAACAACAAAGAAACCCAAAATTAAAAAAAAACTTGTGAAATAAAGAAGTAGAAAAAGTAAGATCTCTAAAAGATAGAAATGAACAACTGTTAACTAAAGAAAACAAAATCATGGATATATAAAAAGAAATAAGGATAATCAGTCGCACCACAACAGAAAAAGAACTACAGGAAGTGTTCGAGCAATCAAAAATAGGAAAAGCTGCCGGAATAGATGAAATATACTCTGAATTGTTAAAATACTTAGGATACACTAGAAAGAAAAAAATTTAGAAATATTAAATTTAGCTTGGAAAACAAAATCTGTACCAAATGATTGGACAACGACTATTGTACACCTTATATACAAAAAAGCGACCCAAAGACTGTAACAGTTATCGAGGTTTATCTCTAATATGTATGACATAGCATAATAGAAAAGAAAGTAAGGAATATAATAGAAACAGCGTGAATAAAAAAAAATAAATAACATCCTCGTAAGAAATTTGTTACATATTATCATTTATGCATTTTCTATATGTAATATTTCTAGTTAAAATTCACGCCGCCACTGGTTTGGAAACTCCACTGTTTGTGAACTGGTAAGTTTTATTTGACATGTACAGGAACGAAGTGCAATAAAAACGCATTTTAACTTATATACTTTAAACCACTGCAAATGGTCACATTTTCTTAAAATGCTATCCGTTAAATTGTAAGTAATTCTTCTTTTTATTTAATTTTTATCGCCCATTATTTCTATTACGTTTTTAGAAATTATGCTGTTGAAAAATTGTTCAGTATAGGTACTAGCAGAATTAAGTGATTTATTTTATTAAACACCTGTTTACAAGTCATTTTAAAATGGCGTCGACCATGTTGCTTTCAATGCGTTTAAAATTCTTTCCCAGTAGTATTAATCTGCGGGATTCCAAGAAATCGTATTATTGGAGTCAATGGTTCACACCTGTAAATCTCACGTATCTCTTGTAATCCATTTATGGCGATACATGACTTAAACCTTATACTAAATTATATTGACGTATTGTATTGTAAAAGTTTCTTATTTGTGATCAATTTTCAAAGTATTTTAAGCTTTAGGCATTTTTTTACATATAAATTCACCGTGTTAAGAATCTTATTGAAGATCATACTAAATCATTTTATTTTTAGTCCTAACTTTAAAACATCTTTAATTTCATGTAATTCAGATACGCTAACGTTATACTATTTGTATATAAACAAATAAGAAGTTGTGAACGTTTTACTACTTGTTACAAGATGGGGTAAGTTTTTAGTACTCATTTAAAACGTTGTTATTAACTATATTTGCGCAAGTTATTGATGGTTTTTTCTTTTCACGAAAAATATTAAGAAACAAGTGGTCAATTTCAATATTTTAATGCATTACAATAATGATGCAGACTTCGCATTAAAATCTCGAATGATCAATTCATTTCTACCAAATGATTGCTTAGACGTCGCAGTCGAAAAACTTGAAATTAAACTTCCACAGAATTTAAAACCTCTGTTACAATGGTTTGAGGACAATTACATTGGTCGTACTAATCGGCCGGCTAACGGTAGAAGGGCAGCATTAGTTCCACCAACCTTGTGGTCCACATACAAACGAGTTCTGTCAGATACGGATAGAACAAATAATTATGCTAAAACAGCTCATGGGCAGATGTAGGCGGAGTTACGTATGGAACAACCAGTGCTCTGGAAATTTATAGATTTATAGATAAAAAAGATACAGCATGATCGTGGCTTGAGACTAAAGCAGCTAATTGCAAAAGGACAACCTGATAAAAAATTAAATAAGTATTTATTAGCTAACAAAAATATTAAGAATATTGTTTTTAGAAATAAAAATATTGTTCATTATCTTAGAAGTCTCGCTTATAATTACCAAATGGACCGTTAAATAATAGTAAATGTAAATAATGCTTTAAATTTATAAGTATTTTATTGTATTCCAGGTTTCTTTAGTTTTTCAAATACAAAATGCAGTTTAAAAAACTTTTCATATTTTTTCATAGCAAGAAGTAAAATGTATGTCCACACTATGCTAAAACGTATCCACATGGCGCCTAATGGTACCCGCGCCTAATGACTTGGCATCTAAAAACGCGTGCCTAAAACAGCGTTGTCATCTTTGTGTTAAATTTATTGGTTTATTTTTACGAGTCCTAGTATTCATACTTGTTGTAATTAAAAATTATTTTATTGCCGTTATGTTGTATTTTTTTATGCGTTTTTCAAAAACTTTAACGAATTTAGATTTATCACGATTTTATTACGTCTTGTAATCAAACTTTTTTAAACATGGTTGTAGTTTTTTTTAATTCAAGAGGGGATTCGTCTAGCGCCCTTGCACTGCGGTTTCCTTGGTTTTTTTGTGCACCTCATCCCTCTCTCATCAGTTCTGTTTTGTCAAGGAAGTCCAAAAAATTATTCCAACCGGCTTTTTTTCAACTCATCATTGGGTAGCTTTGGTTTTGCGAGAATCGTTGTGCGTTGCATTTGATACGCTTTGCATTTGCACAGCAGATGCTGCAGAGTCTCGTCGTCCTCCAAGCATCCGCGGCAGAGAGAACTAATTTGCAGTCTCATTTTATGCATATGAACGTAAGGCCACAGTGCCCAGTAATTAGTCCTGTGAGTTTCCTTAATTTTTGTCGACTCATGCTTGATAGTGCAGTCTGAGTGTTTAGTTGTGGCTCTATAAGGAAGAGTTTTGTGTGCCTCATCCCTGAAGAATTTTTCCATAGTTTTTTATGCTTCGCTGCAAGTTTGTTGCAAATTATTTCTTTTCCGGTCTCCTAAGCGATTTCGAAAACGAGGTCAAGCCCGATATATGTCCCTGTTGTGCTCTTTTTTGCTAGTGCGTCCGCCATTAGGTTACCCTTTACATTCTGGTCTTTTGGTATCCAGATGAGCTACACTAGTTGGCAAGTTGCCAATATTTCTAGACTGTTTATGCATGCCATTATCAGTTTGGACTTTATTACTGGTAATCTTAGCGCTAGTAGTGCTGCTTGACTATCGATATCGGCCCATTTGTGTATGATTTCGAGTCGATAAATTTCCTGATACACTAGTCAATAACAGCAACTTCAGCTTGAAAAACCAATGCATATTTACCTATTTCAGCGAAAGTTGCTTCCCATGGTGTTTGTCTTCATATACTCCTGCTCTGGTACCGTTGCAATATTTGGTCCCATCTGTGTACCAGATAGTTCTTTTAACTGCGCCCGCGTAAATGTTTTTTGTTCACTGGTCTTGTGACGGTATTATCACTTTAAATTTCTTTAAAATGTGATAATATTTTGTGAAGTCGGATCTCATAGATTGTTTCTTCACGCAGCACGTTGTATATATCCAGTTTGTTTTTCCCGGTAATTGACGCGTGTTTATTAATCTGCAGCCTGTATGCTGCTTGTCTTGTTTCCATTATTACAACGAGGTGTAATGGTGGAAGTAAAAGTAGTTTTTTCATGACTGCTGTGGGCGTGGTTCTCATCGCTTCTGTTATCAGTAGACATGCTATTCTTTGTACTTTACTTAGCTTTGCAGCTGTGCTATAAATACCACCTTGACAATCCGCCAGCTGTTTGGCATGTGCGAAAGTGGTAAGCTGGTTCTGAGAATTTTGTATACTGCGTTTCGAAGAGCAGCAAATCCTTTTTGCAGCATGATGGGATAAATTCCATCGGTTCCTGGAGACTGAAAGGGTTTAAACGTATTGATTCCTCATACTAGGTTTTTAGGATTAATTATTTTTCTCGCTAAGTCACAGTTCCTTTTGAGTGCCCGTCTGTTTGGTACCTCTAGATCCTGGTGCTTAGAAACTTCAGTTATCAACGAACCCGGAAAGCATCTTTGCAGTAGTTCTTGCAAAGTACTTTCCGTTTTTGGTCAGCAAAGAACCAATGTTTCCAGTTCGGTCTTTAGTCAGAGCTTTTTGGAGTCGAGAACTTGTAGCTTTGTTTTATACGTCCTTACAGTATCTTCTCCATTAGTCTCTTTTTGCTTTTCTAATGGCATTGTTGCATGTTGTGAGGCTGATTTTGTATTCATCTTAGTTTTTTTGACTGTATTAAATAGCCTTCTGGTGCGTGCCCTTCCTTGGTTAAGCTCCCTGTTCCACCAAGTTATCTTGTTGGGGGTTTGTTTGACAGTTTTTGGGCAGATAGCTTGAAATGCGGATTTTAATGAATTAAAAATACTATCCGTCATTAGTTCTAGCTCGTGCGTTGATCTTGCAACTGTGGGACAGTACCTGATTTGGTCCGCTAAGGTTTCGTTGAACAAATCCCAGTCGGCTTTTCTCAGGTTTCCGTATTCCATTACTAGTTCCTTGTCTGATTTAATGTTGAATCGAATGTATCTATGATTAGATAAAGAAGGTTCATCTGATACATGCTACAATTTTATCACTTTGTTCGCTTTTGGACTAGCAATCGTAAGGTTAATACCTTTACTGCGTTATTTATTATGTCTAAATTACCTTTTAAAATAAATTCTAAAAGTTTTTCACCTCTTGGATTTGTGTTTGTGCTTCCCTACAAGGTGTGGTGTGCATTAACGTCGCATCCAAGGACTAGCGGTTTGTTGGTTCCACTGTTAATCAGCCGGTGGATTTCCTCCTGCGACGGTGATTCTGTCTGGTCGTAGGGTAGGTAACCGGATCTGATAATAAACTCCCTCCGGTTGCCTTCCTCTACTACAGATATTTTAGGTGTAGTTGCTTTGTAGTAAAGTATAAATTTATACTTGGTAGAAAATCCATATCGAAAAATTTCAATTTTTTGTATAACTCAACTGGTAATTAAATCTTTTTCCTTTCTTAACGTTTATTTATAGATACATTTATTAGTATTTGAACTTCAAAAATTATGGAGTTTGTAGTAATTAAGTATTTTTGTTCTTAAATTATTACTAGAAATAGGTATTATTCCTTTTTCGAGAATTACCTATTCAGTTTAAATTTGTTACGGGACTTTTTTTAAAAACATTTTTACTTCAGCTGTGAGAAAATTACGTCATATTTTCTAGTTTCGTTTTTTTAAAGTCTTATACGCCATAGTTTTGCTTACATTTGAGGTTGACAAAATTTTATAAGTATCGTTGTAAAAATACATTTAAAAGCAGAAATAAATAGATAGAGGGTTAAAGCTACATAAATTCTAAGGGAGTCAATGTACTGCATTTTTTTATGTACGGTTTATAATGTTTTAAGCAATATTTTTTTGTGTGTCGATCTCGTAGGGGTTTTCGTGTCTGTGTATAACCCTAATTTCGCAATCTTGTCGTTTAAAAATAAAAATTAAACGTTTTAACCAACGGTCACCACTACCACTTGAAAATTTCTTCCTTTGCAACTGCTTTATCTGTCGTGCCCGTTATATTGAGATCAATCACCAAGCGTCTCGAATTAAGGTATGCATCGTATTTATCGTTTATCGTTAATTGTATGTGTGACCAAAAAGCATTAAAAACCCAATTTATGTTATAATATAGTTTTTACCTAAACGTTTTATTGTAATAATTTTGAAACGCATTAAGTTTCGGTCAAATAGAAATGTATATAAGTTTGTAGTTTACAAGTTAATTTTAGTTAATCGTAATTTGCGCTATGCAAAACCATTGCAAATTTTTAATTAGATAATTTTTTTTGCGTGTATTAACCCAATCTTTGTTTTTTTCTCTTTTAATATATTTACTTATTATTTCCTGTTTTATTTAATCGATAAAATTTTATTGAATTTATTTGTTTGTTGTAATTCATTTATTTTATTTACGCCAGGTTTTTTTCTCTTTGTTTCAATAAATGTTTGTTATTTAACTTGTAATTGCCTTTCTTTTACACCCGTTTGCGTTGTATTTTTCTGTTTTGTTTAAGTATATTTTTTAGATTTGTTTTGTTAATTCTCAAAGGTAAGTATCCTGATAATTAAAGTTACTGTACGAAGTTCTTAATAAATAAGGACCTAGAAGCTATTAACCGTCGTGGCTTTATTTGGCGCCCTACCGATTTAGTTTGTATTAGGTCTTCTTTTACGCCTTTTTTTTTACAAATTATACTACCCACGCCCGTCTCACTGAGCAAGCCGAGCAAACACCTTTATGTTACGTTTTGTAGTCAATTTTATAATAACATCTTTTAGCACGTAACATGTTCTGAAATTTTATATTGTTTGAATAATGGTGCATGTTAAGTTGAAGATGTCGGGTGTTAAAAAAAAGCTGTGTCGATTGAAACTATTAAGTTGGCGGTGATTAATTTTCTAAGGATATAAACATTTGAGTACAAAAGAGAGATTTTTTTGTTAAAGGTTTAAGATTACATATAATCACGTTTTTGAATAAACTGAAGTTGATGTATTACATTTAGATAGAATTTGAACTACACATTTTCTAATTTGCGTAAACAATCAAACATTTTTATGTCTATGTAATAAAAAATCAAAATTTTAAATTGAAATTTTTATAATTTTTAACAATACGCTTATTAAATAACTTCGGTTAAGAAAACTTTTTATTAAATTTAAAATTTATTAAACTAATCTCTTGATTTGTGTTAACTTTTTAGTACACACTATAAAACGAATATTCTTTAAATTCTTAAATTATTTAACAAAAAGGCTGCTAAAATAGAAGGCATCGATTCTAACATCCTAATCATCTTAGTAGTCTTGAAAAGAATGTAGACTTTCACTACTAATTTGTACCCTTAAAAATCTTTTTATGAGAAAGTCTGCTTTTGTGTTATCCTTAACACACTCTTAATCTCAGAAAACATTCATTTCAATCCTCTTTATATTTTCTTTTGTAAATCCTCCGATATTTTAAGCCCCGTTTTATTATGTTTATTGTGAGATTTTTAAAATCTTTTTTATATTTAAATGTTTCCTTTTATAACGTTATTTTAAGTAAAATTATTGACGTGTTTTCAGATATAAATTATATATAAGTTATGGTAGTATAACGTCTAAAATAAACACCGTCGTAAATGTAGAAAAAGTATATAAAAGGTAAGTAATATTTTTTTTATAGAGAGTTTAGAGTTATTACTCCTTTGTGAATGTTTACAGAGATGAGTGTTAGAGCACGTCATTGGTCGTTTTCATATAACTACCATAATGGACAATTACATCACAATTTTGACGAAAAGTGCTATAAGAAATGATGAGAAATCGTTATAAAATTATAATAAGATTTTAGTAAAAAGCGGCAATTTGCTATATCGGATTTAGGTTTTGGAAGGAATGTCATGTCCTCGGGACTGGAATATGAATGAACAAAAGTGCGCATATCGACAACCAACTTTTGATAGACAGATTGCTTCAGTGGCGTAGGTTGGTTTTCCCTAGAGAACAGGGATTCAATTTCGAACATTATTTTATTTACTCATGCCCTAACAAAAACAACGTATTTCAATTCGCCATGAAAAGCAATATATTACAAAACAGCAAACAAATCCAACAAAATCCTGTTACCGATTCAACTGATTTGAATACAAACGTATAATAGATCTTCTTACTTGATAAGAATGTAGAAGATGCGAGTTTAGCACTTTAATTATATTTGCTAGTAAACACAACCTACTACAACTCTAACATGTAGTCATATAGAATTTCAATTAAGCACAATTTCTTCAACTACAAGAATCGAATCAAGGTTATTTGAAAAGCTTAATAAACAGTTCGACGTCTTATAATAATTATAGTCAAATTTAACCAAAATTACTTACACTTTATGTACGTTAAACATCATTTTAAGTTCGCTAGATTGCACGATTACTTTAAAACGATTTTGAATCTCTATCTTAGATTTACGTTAGATATAACACACACAGAGACTGTAATAATTAGTACATCTAAGATGTTTTTCAACAATGAAAAATAATAGATTTGAGTTTATTATACAAGAATGCACTAGATATAACATTTAATTACAAAATGTTCGTGTAAATTAGTTCAAATCATAATTCGGTTTGAATCACATGTATAATCGTGTTTATAGTCGTTGTACCTAAAGCGTGCGTAAAGATCAAGCTGATTAGTCATTATTTAGTTAACAACTACAAAAGACTTTTTTAAAAATAAAAATTTTTATGCAACGCCTTGGTTAATTTTATACAAAACAATAGAAATTAAACATTTAAATGATTTTTTGACTCATTATAAAATTGAAAAATAAATGGAAAATTTTTGTTTTAATTTCAGAATGTTGAAATATACAAAATAGAGTTTTATATACCCTACACGTACAATTCAAGTCTATGCTAGCGTGTTTCTTCAAGCATAAGTTTTGCTTGAATTGGCAACTGTTGACGTATGATGCCGGCAGTTTAATGCATGTTTATATTCCTAAATTTTACTATATAAGTCGCCGGTTTTAGTTGCCACTGATAATAATAATTTAGCAATTTAAACGCGTATGAATTTAGCAAATACTGTAGTAATTAGTGTTTCAGTTTATAGTGTTGTACTGCAGTTTCATTTGCTGATATTAAAATTATTTGAGGTCACTATTAAATACGAAACGTAATTACGGTATTTATAAGAAAGAAAAAGCCGCTGAAATAATGTTAAAATTTGAACAATTTAAACAACAACAAAAATATATTGTTTGTATTTATGAACTTATAATTAAACTAAACCTACACTGTAAACTATATTAAAATTGGTTACTTGTTCAATAGCGTATTTAGAGCAGTGATTCCCAAAGTGGTCTATATCGACCACCAGGGGTCTATGACAACCTGCAAAGGGTCTACGTCAGCGAAAAAAAAATTTAGGGGTCCATGAAATGAAAATGGAGGTCCACGATAGTGAATCTCAACATACATATATGTTTATAAAATTGTGTAAGTTGTAGGATGTAGGCATCCGCTTTGTGGTCGCAATACATTTTGAACTTGTAAAAACCTGCACATAATGATATACCAGTATCATCTTGTTACAAGCATACGCGCAGTCTCAGAGCTTCGCAAACTTGCACTGACTTGTTCAATTCGTTTCTCTATAAATACGAATGTGAGACAAATACGTTTATTCGTTTCCTAAATCTTGAAAAGGAAAGTGCTAAGAAAATATTTAAAAAAATATAAACTGGTAGTTTATCACACAAATTATAGTGAATCAGTGTTATTTTGTTTGAGAGTGCGGGAAAAAAATAAGTACATTATTTTCTATTAAATTTTAGTTTTGTACTCGTAGTTAGCAAAGATAGATACATTACGCCAATCATGACCTCAGTTATTAGTAGTTTATTATTTAAATCATGCAAAATTACACGACTACTCCTCAATAGTTTCTTTTTCAAAATTTTAGCAATCGTTATTATAATTACAGTGCAATCTCCGTAATCCGAACTAAGTGCTGTAAAGAGATGTTCGGATTATGGAACGTTTTCGGAAAAATCTAAAAAAAGACAACTGTACATACATATTTCGTATGTATTTTATTATTAACATACAATATGTTACACTTTGAAAGATAAATTAAAAAAATAAGAAATCTACAACTGTACAGCTGCGTGTTTTTTAAAGAATTTCCAATACACAATCTCATTTGTTTTTTTTTCATAGAATTTAAATGTTTACATATAGAAAACATATTAAAAAAAAATTATTTTGGAATTAAACTACATATTTTGACCGGTCACATAAATAAATATGTATGTGTGTCAATATTTACTTATTTACGACCTTGCTAGGCAATTATTATTCTTTTATAAATACATATATCTTAACAAATAACTTTATAAAAAAAGTAAAAAAACTGTACTTTTGTCCATTGGTCGTTACACTGTGGGCCAGTTCGGATTACTAAAATGTTCGGATTACGGAAGTTCGGATTATGGATATTGCACTGTACATACTTCTCTATATTAAAATTAAAATATTGTATTATTGCTAAAGTGGAACCAGTGAATTTTTACACATGACAGTCGAATGTACGTAGAGATAAATCGCATAACAATTTGTTATTATTATTCGTTGTATAATATTTTATTTTAACATTTTTTGTCATGTTACTTTCAAAATTCCTTAAAGTTCTATCATATCAAAACCTTAAATAACATTCATAACATTCCCCTTCTCACATTCATTTATAATGGCTGTACGCCTATACCTGCCATAAAATCTAAGACCATACGATTTAAATTTGACTTTGATTTTTTAATATACAGCTGCTGGACTTTATGTCTTATTTAAATAGATTAATTTTTCCCACAGATAAATGATGCCATGTCCAAATCTAAAAAGAAATGTAGACAGTGCAGTGTTGATTATTTTAAACTTGACTTTATTCCATCATTGTCGGACAAACATTTGCTTATGTGCCTTTTATGCAACAAAGTTTTGGGCAATGACGCTATGAAACCATCTAAGCTGCAGGATCATCTGAGAAGATGTCACTCTGATAAAACAGATAAAAGTTTGAAATACTTTCAAACACTCAAAGATAAACTTCAGAAGAGACCTACGCTGAACAGAATGTTCGCTTCCACGTCACAAAGATACAATGATGGTTTGCGGGCGTCTTACAATGTCTCGCTACTTATAGCAAAATCCGGAAAACCGCATACTATCGGAGAGAAGTTAATTTTGCCAGCCGTTGAAGAGGTTTTAAAAACTGTTTTACACAAACCTGCATCTGATATCATTAAAAGAATTCCCTTAAGCAACAATTCTGTTGAAAGACGCATTAATGAAATGAGTTCTGATATTGAAAGCTTCTTGTGTAATTATTTGCAAATGACACATTTCTCTATAAAACTGGACGAGTCAACTTTATCTGGTAATGCAGCATTATTATTGGCATATGTTCGTTTTATTATGAATCAAGAAATCTACGAAGAACTGCTCTTCGCAAGAACTTTGACAACCGACACTAAAGATGAATCAATATTTCATGTTTTGAAGGATTACTTCATTGAAAAAGCAATCCCTTTATCAAATATAATATCAGTAGCTACAGATGGAGCACCTGCCATGGTTGGACGTGGATTTATAAGCTATTTAAAACAAAATGTGTCAGGGGTGTTAGCAATACATTTCGTCATCCATCGACAACATTTAGTTGCTAAAAATTTGAGTGTTAGATTGCATGCATCTCTTATATTAGTCATTAATGCATGTTATGTCTAGTCACGTAAGCAACAAAGCAAACAAATCTTCATTTGATTTATTTACAATAACCCATAATAACATATTTCATATGAAGAGAAAATTGAATATACTTTACAAGTTTTACTGGCAAGCAAAAGTAGTGATCAGCTCATCTTGCGTCGCCGCTTAAGAAGTGCGCATCGCCCCAATTTGTGCATATTACATGTATGATTAAAATTTAATCAAAAATAAAGTCAGTGGCGTAAGACCTCTCTTCCTTAAAGAAATAATTCTAACTTAAAATTACATACAGCAAAAGCATAAAAAGAAGGAAGAAAAACATAAAAACTGAAAACAAAATTTTCTATAAATCTAACTTAATCGGTTTTCGAATTGTTCTTTTTGAACGACGTAAAGATACGCTTTCGTTCTCTTCCGTTTTACACATAGATACTGTTATAGCATTACCATTTAAATGTAAAGGTTTCTCTGGATTTACACCGTCCACTTTATGTTCTATATCACTGTTGTTATTATTAGTAAGTATGGTAGTTTCACATTGATTGTTTACAACAGGTAGATTAGTAGTTACAGGAGTTTCACATTCGTAATTTATATGAGTACGGAAGTATGTATTCAGCGGGAGTGTTTTGTCCTATCTTTCGTAGTTGATTAAGGTGAAGTTTCCACACACGTCCGTCATCTAAACGTACATTATAGGTCAAAAGTCCTGTTCTGTTTTCTACTTTACCAAAGGACCATTTGTCATTTGAATTATAGTTTTGAGCAACTACTCTTGTACCCAACATTAACTCTTTAACTTTTTGCGTTAGCACTGAATAATTATTCTCATTTTACTTGATTGCGTCTAGTCTAGACCTGATTTCTCGACCAAACATAAGAAAAGACGGAGACTTTAACGTAGTACTGTGAGGCATTTTCCTGTATTGTAGAAGCATCTTGGCGTAATCGCGGCTGTTGTTTTCGTGATTCATTGCCCTTAAGGATTGTTTTAAAGTTTAAACAAAACGTTCGGCTTGGCCATTTGTGGCGGGGTGAAAAGGAGCAGTTCGTTTGTGTGTAATAGCGTTACGTAATAAAAAATGTTGAAATTCTTTGGAAGTAAATTGGGTGCCGTTATCTGTAACTACAGTAATCAAAATACCAAATTGAGCGAATATTTTCCGTAAAATTTTAATCGTATTGAACGCAGTGATGTTTTTTATCAAATGTATTTCTGGCCATTTTGAATATGAGTTAATAAAAATTAAATAATACATGGTATTAAAAGGACCTGCGAAATCAACATGAATACGTTCAAATGGATGTTTGGGTGGTTCCCAAGAGTGAACTGGTACTTTTACCGCTATTTTTGCGATTTTATTAGATGCAAAACAATTTCGAGCTAAGTTTTCAATGTCGTAATCGATATTTTTCCACCAGCAGTAACTTCGAGCTAACCCTTTCATTTTTACTACTCCGAAATGCGCACGATGCAGTTCGTTTACAATTTTTTGTTGTAACGAAGCTGGTATAACAACTCGTATGCCTCGAAGAATACAGTTTTGTTGCAACGTAAACTCACTTTGATTTAAACCAAATCTAAAATGGGGTTGTACGCCTTGACCGTCACGTAAAGCATCCCGTAATTTAACTAAGGTTTTGTCTTTTCCCGTTTCTTTTGCAATGTCTATTGCCGTAACAGGAACGTTTCAATTTGCTGCAATTCAAAAATATCGCAAGCTTCGAACTTAAACGTCTCTTCAGATTTTGAAGATAGTCGTGATAAGGCGTCCGCGTTTCCGTGAGTTTTAGTATTTTTATATTTTATGTCATAAGTAAAAGCTTGTAAAAATAAAGCGTAATGCTGCATTCTAGATGCACTTAGTATGGGAATATCTCTCTTTGGTGAATATATTTGCACCAGAGGCTGATCATCGGTCTATAAAGTAAAACGTCTTCCATAGAGGTACTGATAAAAATTTTTTAAAGCAAAAATTATACTATACGCTTCTTTATCGATGTGAGCATATTTTTGTTACGTACTTGTAAGCGTTTGTGACGCGAATTGAATTGGTCTTGCGGAACCATCGGGAAAGATGTGAGAAAGTACAGTACCGACTGCTGTAGGTGATGCGTCTGTTGCAACTATTAGTGGCAGTTTTGGATTGTAATGGCATAATACACGATCAGTTTGCAAATGACGTTTTACCGTTTCGAAGGCGTTTTTACATTCAGTATCCTAAGTAAATTCAATATTTTTTTAGCAAATTATTTATAGGTTTAAGTGTATGACTTAAATTTTCAAAAAATCGTCCATAATAGTTAATTAACCCTAACAGCGCTCTCACCTCCGATTTGTTTGTCGGTTGTTTCATGTTGTTATGGCGTCAATTTTACTACTAATTTTTCTGATACCGTTTTTATCTATAATATATCCGCAATATTGGATACTATATTGCATGAAAGAGATTTTTTTTAAATTTATTTTTAAATTATATTGGTTTAACCTTTGTAAAACATTTTCTAATCGTTCTAAATGTGTTTGGTTTTGGTAGTCGGGAGCCGTAATGCAAATATCATCAATAAAAATAGTTATTCCCGGTATGCCTTGCAGAATTTTTTCCATTTCGCGCTGAAATATTGCTGGCGCTGATGCCACGCCGTAGATTAACCGATTACAAGCAAATATACCTTTATGAGTATGTAATTATAGGTGCCTATCATTTGGATGAACGCTTAAATGTAAATACGCTTGACTAATGTCTAATTTTGAAAACGTTTCACTCCCGGCAATATTTCAAAAAAATTCATTTATTGTAGGTAAAGGATGATTATCAATCTGTAAGCAAGAATTCAGGGTTGTTTTAAAATCTCCGCAAATTCTAATGTCTCCATTTGATTTGACCACCGGTACTATCGGAGTAGCCCAATCGGAATGATTAATTTTTGTTAATACGTCTTGCTCTACTAAGTTTTCAAGTTCCCGCTCGACTCTCGGTAACAACGCAACAGGTACAATTCTAGCTTTTTGGAAAACTGGTTTTGAATTAGGTATAAGAGCTAATCTGGCTTACACATCCCGTATTTTACGTACTCCGTTCAGTAACTTGTTTATATTTTTGCAATAATTTTGTAAGATTTTCTGCATAATTTGTATCAGACATTTGTGAAATTTCACTCCAATCAAGAATAATTTGACGCAACCATTCTCTTTCCAATAATGGCTGTCTATAATTGTCTACTATGTACAAATTTAAAAACGAATTTTGGTTTTTATACTCAACATTTACTTGTATGTACCCTAGAACATTTACTTCCGTATTACAGTAAGTTGTTAGCGCCAAGGAGGTGTAAGATTAAACCTTACAAAATTGACGCCAAATGTTGATAATTTATTATTAAAGCATCAGGTTCATCCTTCTCACTCAAAACATTTACTTATTGCTTAGTTTATTTTATGTTTATTTTATGTTACGTGTATTTTATCTAACAGATACAAAAGTTTATTTTGAGTAGTTTTAATTTAAATTCAATTAATAAATGTATAAAACTTAACATGTGTTTTTATTTTAAGTTTTTAACACTAAACTTCACTACAGTTAGAAATTTACAAAAAATCAATATCTGGTAAGTAGGGGGTCTACTCAAAACCGAAAAACATGGCAAGAGGTCTACGACACAAAAAAGTTTGGGAACTTTTGATTTAGAGTAACTAACAAAAAGAATAATAACGATATTTACAGAGACAATTATAAATAACTTATGTAACAAAAATATTAAATGATCTGCATTGCCCCCAGTCATAACGACCGCTGGTTTAAAACTTTGATTACTAATCGGTTCTCCATCACGTAAAATAAATGCAGGTTCTAGTCTATCGATTGAATTTCTTCCCCATGAGTAGTCAGTAACTTTAAGATTTTTTGGCTACGTAAAACTACTTTGAGAGGTTCATCGTATGCCGGCTCTAACGGTTTTTTATAGCATCATGACAAATAAAAACATATAAAGATTCAATGAGGTCTAAATATGTTTCTTTTGAAGTGATGTTGAAATTATACTTGACGAAAACTTCTAACATGATTTTTCAATTGCGGTGCATCGAATGGCTGTGAATCTTTAGAAATATCTACTTAAAACCTAATGATTTCAACACTAATAATTTTAGCAGGTGATATTCCGGGATGATATAAGATCAAAACCTCAACAGTATTGATAGTAAGGTAAAAAGCCAATCTTGATCTAACTGAGCTTTTAAGACTGATTTGAAAATGCCAACGTTCAATAAACGTATTGGTTACTGAATGGGATACAGTTGTTTTGATGTGCTCTGTACCAGTTAATCGAGTTAAGCGCATAATGAATTTGAGGGTATTAAAACGATATATCCACTTGCAATAGATTGCATTAACAATAGTTTCAGCGGTGATGTCTGCTAGTAGAACAGCTTCAGACCAACGAGAAAATCTATCTATAATTGTGAGTAGGTTTCGATATCCTTGTAAAAGTAGTACCAATTTCACAATGTCCACGTTAATATAGGAGAATCTTCTGGTGCATGGTGTGCCAGCATCAACCGCACTTGAAGTTTTAGCGAGCAACATCACGGTTAAGTATGGGTCAACAAAAACTTTTCTGCACAAGGTTAACTAAAACAGCTGTAGTTTCTGAGTAAAAAAATTGCAGAAATGTATTAACCTACAATCTAAATGTATATTTTAAAACTTATAAAGAAGGCTCATATGCAATTAGATGTTTAAGTTCATTACATTATACTTGAGCTCTAGCAAACTTTAATATGTAAACAGATGCCAGCTGAAATATTAAAAAAATCTGGAAATATATATATTCACAGTAAATCGTCCAATATAATCAAGGTGTCGTAGCTGTCTAAAACTTGCTGGTTCAAGACGTTGTTCAAAAGCATACATTGAAGGTTAATGGTCTATTTAAATAGTAAATATACAACCTTCTAAACTATGCCTAAAGTATTTAACTGTTTGGTAAGCAGCTAAAAGTGTTTAGTCATAAAACACCTGTAATTTTCCCTGAAAAGAAACCTAACGGCTAAAGTTGCTGAAGAAAAGCATCAACGGCCAAATCAGAAGCATCAACGTCTAAAATTAAAGGCAGTTGGGTGGACTAACAATGTTGTATTTGCTAGTTTTTGTTTCAGGCAGTCGAAAGCTTCTTGAGTTTGACCATTTGACTTTTCATTTGTCGTTTTTTTGAGGCTTTTTATCCTGAATCACTTTCACTCATTCAGTAAGACGATATATGTATTTTAAATATATTAACTCAACTTAAAAAAAAATTTCACCAAATTCACCTTTAAATAAATTAATGCAAATCCCATGTTGTAGAAACGTTGTAAAAAGTTCCATTAAATATTATTCATGTTGTTCTATCGATGCAGAAGCTACTAAAATATTATCAAAGTAAGAATAAGCAAAATCAAACTGTCTCAAGATTAATTGCAAGTACTTGTGCAGCATTTTTTAAACCGAAAGAAAGTTTCAGGAATTCGAACCATCCAAAAAGTGTGATTAACACAGTTTTTAAAATATTTTCTTGCGATACTGATATGTGATGAAATACCCTGACAATATCTACTTTACAATATCTAATTGAACATTAAAGTTTTGTAGATGTAAAATTGGAGACTTGTTAAGAAAAGCATCTGTTATGTTAAAAGTATTTTGATATAGGTTGCGTGCTGTATGCATTTTGTTCCCGAACATTCTGTCATTTTGACATATAGAAACATATTAAAAGAGAATTTTCGTTTTTGACACTAAGAAAGACAGTACGTGAAAGCTAGCGTCTCGCTCAGTACGATTTCTATTTTTAGCTATCATATACCATCCACGTTGTAGCTAGATAACATTAGTTTTGTTTCGTGTGTGGGGTTTGTGAGAGTTTTGGTGGGGTAAGAATTAATTTCTATTCCTGCGACGCGAGTTGATTTTTAACTGTATAGCAAATTGGAATTCGGAATTGTACATGTCTATGAAGTACATCTCTTTTGAGTCGATAACTTAGACAGTGTATGAATGTATACATAGATTACTAACACTGATTTTAAGAATCGTTTTTGGGTCAAGTCAAGTCTAAACGATCCTAAGCAAAAACCTCTTTTTATTATCTTTTAGTTTGTGTGGGTGTCGAATGTAAATACGATTTGTTTGTTAAGATTTGTTTATGTAATTACTTGTTAAATTTATCACAAATGCGTTGTGTTTCTGATTGCGTAATTACTGGATTCGCATCGATTCAATTTCTTATTCTTCGCTTACTTATTAACTTATATTGTTATATTGTCATACGATTCATGTGATTATATGTACGAAATGTTACTTAACCTAAGGGGACTGCATCATTATTATTAACTGTGATATTTATTGACAAACTCTTAATTAATATTTAATTGTTTAGTGCTAAATCATTCTTCTTTAGCCTCTTTCTTTCTTTATTGAAATAAATATTGCGTTTTGCAATTTGTTTACCTTTAGTGTTTGACAGATGTAAATTAGATCTGTAGTAAATATTTCTACTGTTTTGTCGTTTTTTTAATTTACTTATAATTACCATCCATGACTCTTTCCCCAAATTATTAAGCGGTTGCCTTTATAATCGCCATAAAGTCCTAATATTTTCTGAACACAATATCTAATGACTTTGTCGAATTACTTTTAGACAGTTTGCAATTGTCGTGAAAATCGTACTTAGTTTGAGTCAATTTTGTAGAAAGTAACCTTCTTGTCGTAACATAAATGGAAAGACCTGTAGTTGTAATGGTATAAAAATATTAAACATGAAGAATCTTGGCAAGGGTTTTTGTAAACAATGTTTAAAGTAATCTAAAATGAGTTTGATTAATGAAACCGGACAGGTGATGGCAATGAACCAGGCTTGGAAATAGCGTAATGTGTCAATTAACCGTTTAGTATTAATATTATTCAGTAAACTAAAGTGACTAATAGAATAAGCTCAAATAATTGGGTGTTGCACATTTGCGATAGTAAAAAGCCAACACAATTTACGACTTAGACTTAAAACCTAAATTAATTAATTGTTCCAAAGTAAAGACAAAAAATCAATCCATTAGCGACGTATAAGATACAAGAAAAATTGTGAGCTCATAAGTCGTTTTTACATCTGTAATTATTATAACTTCTGTACTGTGTTTTGATCGTTGCGGAATATTTACGTTTAATACATTGTAGTAGCCTGAAGGAGTGTACATATGGTACACAAAATGTTGCCTATAAAAAATCTGAGTAATTTTTATGCCCCTCGAAGAACTCTGTTAATAATTTAAATACTTTACGGTCCTCAGATTTTTCAAATTCAGATATAAAATGGGTCATTAGATCTTTATATGGTGTTGCGATTAAAGGATATGCTAAAAATCGGATAGTAATTCCTCCACATTTCAATTTAACACAGCAAAATAATAGTTAAATTTAGTTTTTTCAAAAATTATAAAAGACGTTTTGAACGCAGCCTTAATTTGCTTCTTCTATATCTTCACGTTACTACGCCACACTTGCAGCAGTTTTATAGAAATGTGTTTGATGATGTGTGTTTACTACAGCTTTTTTTTTTAATGTTAATAAAACAATCGTTTATTCTGATTTTTTCTAAGAAATTTAAAATCAAAAATGTTTCCACAATCAAAAATCTACAACGTTGACAAGGCAAAAGTCTCGACCGTTCAAGGACGTTCATTTGAAATAATTGCAACGCCGAGACACTGCAATCGGTAAATCTCTCCGTTTTTACAGATGTATTTTTTTTAAATCAAACTAATACTTCATAAACTAAAGAAAACGTCAGTGTAACTGAGCAGCAGCACTATGCAAAAATAAACTCACAGACTAACTATTTTTGACTTTTGTGACGCACGTCATTCAAACAATTTAAAAAAACAAAACATACATCTCGGCAGTCAAACTGTAACCGTCGTTTGATTTCTAGACGAATTTTTTTGTGAAAGATCCGGTGTTTGGATTTTTCTTTTTCGTGACGTTTTCTTTAAGATTATTTGAGTAATTTTCCATTACAACATCAAAGCTATTTTATTTTTTGAAATTCAAATTTAAATTTAATTTTTTTAAATTTCTTTGTTTAGTACATTTGCACTAGAGTCATTTAGGTCAATTTCATTGTCGTATATTTTGAGTAAACTTTATAATTTATTAATTCCGTCAGTCATTAGTATTTTCTTTCAAAGATTTAGATTGTAATTCTATATGCGAGTATGCTCGTTTGCTTTAGTCATTTATAGTTTGTTATCACTTGATGATTTTGAGTTTATTGTAAGAACAATTTTTAATGCTTCTGTTTAATTACGTCATGGTTTTTTTTATTTTTGTTTAGTTTTTTTGTTTTTTTTTTGTCTTTTTTAAAAATTTTACGTCATAATTTTTAAATTAAGTAACAGAAATAAAAATAATATCTGTCTTAGGTTTTTAAAAAAAATTCAAAGACTTCTTCAGTAGTACATCCGGTTAATAATGTAGATCTCAAAGGATTTAACCCTTAGATTTAGTGGTTGCGGTTTTAGAGAAAAGAAAGATGGTTCAGTAAATGTTTAAGTTAAAAAAAATTGTCCTAGTTCGTATATTTTACGGTCTCGATGTTTAACTTGTTACCAAGCTTCGTACCAAAAAATTGTGTGTGTGATCATTAGTGTTCGTGCGTTACAATTCAATTTTGCTTTTAGGCGGTTTATTTTCATTTTCTGACAGATGCAGTGCAGCTAAAAACCAATAAAATTTTTTGATTACGCAAACCATTATTTAAAAAACTAAATTTTTGATTTGTCGATATGACCTTTTTTAGTTATTACAACCTTGCATAACTTTGGATTAAGATCCATTTTATTACAACAAATTTCTTATCTTGATCTAAATATTTGCGGTGGTATGTTTCGGGTCATTGTTGAAACACAAAGTTTTCACTAATTAATCGTATTCCAAATAGATTAGCATTTTTTAGATATGGCGACCTTTGTTGAACCTCCGCATGTTTTACAGTGGGTGTAATACACAATTCATACACTCGTTCTTTTGCTGATCATTGAACAAATGTTCTGCGTTTTGAATAAAAAAGTAAAAACTTTGGTTTATCTGTCCAAAAAACCGATCTCCATTGTTTCAGAGTTCAATTTTTATGCTCTCGTGCCCAAGCTAAGCACTTAGCTTTATTCTGTTTGCGCAATAACGTTTTGTGTATACCAATTCTACCATGCAAACCAGCTTTTCGTAAACGCCTTTTTGCTTTTGTAGGACTATTACAATATTGTTTCTGCCATTCTCCAAAATTTACCTAATTTTGAATTACGAACTTTTACGTTTTTGTTCTCGTTTGTATTAGTTTAAAGACAAAATGTAACAAATTTACGATTTTTAATATTGACGTTAAATTTATAATACATTAGACTTACGATTTTTGATTTTATTATTTTAGTTTACGTTGCTAATTTTAATTTAATTTTGATTTAAGACACCTAACCTGATTTGTTGTGTTGCGTTAATTTATTTATAATTTATTTTTTAATTTTTTTTTAAATTTTATTTGAATCATGTACTGCCGTTAATAAATGTTAAATAGTTAATCTGTGACAAAGTTTTAGTGTTGAAAAGACTTATAGAAAGCTTGATTCGAAGACTCGTGTAACGAAACAATGAAATGCTCATATGAAACAAGACTAGAGAAAGGATTCATGTTAAAGTAAAGTTCATCTCTTTAATGCTCTTTTATAGACAGTAACGCATTTGTTTAATATTAATAGCAGAAAAAATTGCAGAATCGGTTAAAAAAAGAAAATTTAATAAAAAGGCATGTTGATTATTTCGCGTCGCGAAATTTTTTGTTGCAAGTCCAATCTGCTGTAAGTTTTCATTAGATATGAAAAGAAATCGCAAACGCGATAAACGGTTAAAAAAATTCAATTCTTAAACTGTGGATTCACATTTCCAAAGATGAAATCTCCACTTTGCAACTTTTACATCTAAAAGGATGTGGCAACGTAGCTCAAATCGTATCATAATCTTAAAAGCTGTAGAACTGTGAACCGCTATAAAACTCGGGTAAAATTCAGTAATCATTTAGTTTTGTTGTTTTTTTTAAATGCGCACCAACTAGTTAGAGTGTGGTGGAGCAATCAGAAATCACGCGATATAAATTGTTTATTTAATCATTGAATAATTTATTTAAATCAAGCGTATTTAATCAAAGTCTGGAAAAATTTCGGAAAATTCTACTTTGACTCTAAGATTGATTTTGTCTAGAGAAAATTTTATATTTATCCGAATGCTTTCAAACGTATCTAGCCAGCAGAAAATTAGGCAGTGAACGTGAATCACAATTTTTCGACCTTTCCTCACATAACATGCTTGTGAGCGCAATATTATTATTTGAGCTTTGCAAAGGTGATTTTTTCTCTTGAAAATATTTTGTGTCAAATAAAGTTTGATGTTTTGACATTTTGTTGCTTGCTTTGCGTTTTTTATCGTACAATATAAAAAGAAAAGCTAAACGTTACCAACACAGCTTAAATACACATTTTTGTGCTTTTCTAGAAAAAATTTCTATAATAGATGTACCTTCCAGTTTGCAATCATTTCGCACTAAATTATTACATACTACTAAAGTTATAATTGGAAAACAACAGCCGGGACTGTTTGGATTTAGAGTTTTAATACTAATTCAATGCCGAGCACAATTACCGTTCCTCTTGGAGAATTAAAGGGAAAACAAATTAAACTATAAATGTAAATTAATAATTTCCGATTCTAAGTGTAATACACTCTAATATAAGGTAAGTTTCATCTGGAGTCGTTCTATTAACATTCTTGGCGTCTTTTTAATTTTGATTTTTTTTTACATTGTACATTCTCTCAATTAAGCATTAATTTTGAGTGTAACCCACGACCATCTTTATTAAGCTCCGGGCAATGGCTTCATTTTTGTTGTTTTTATTCAAGCATTTCCTTATTGCTATTTTTGGTATGCAACAAAATTCACTGTATTTTTCACTAAAAGCTATTTGAGCGCATTCAAACGGAACATAAAACGTACATAGAAGTAGCACTTCTAGAATGCGAAAATGTAAAAAGAAAGCAGTGTTAATTAGCAAATTTTATAAAGTTAGTGCAAGCACTGGTAAAATGTCATTAAAGTTACTGTTTAATAAATTAATTATTAATTTTCGTGTTTGTTACCTAAATCTTCATACCATTTTAAAAACACATAGTATCCCTCTTTTTTTAATGTTTAAATTATAACTATGCACAGTTTTATAAAATTATCGCAGCTAAAGGTATTTTATTTTTTTATTACTTTAAGAGTATTGATAACTAAATTTGTAATCAAACGCCAAATAAATGTATTTCCATAAAATTAAAAATTATTGTAAACAATAATTGAAACAAAGTTAAATTATTCTCATGTTTCGCTGATGCGGAAAATATTTTTCATCTAAGAGAGTTTTAAGGGTTTCTGTTTTCTAAATATGTTTTTTGAAATTTGATTTATTTATTCCTTAATTAATTACGCGCTTTGTAAATTCAAGAATTTCTTTATTGTAATGAATACAAGGCAAAACTAAATAAGAACTAAAACAAAATATTTCTAAATAAATAAAAATTGCAGAGATTAAGTGTTGCTGAATAAAAATCATATGGAAAAAACTAAGGTGGCAGTTGCATGACATATTCCTAATTGTTTACATATTAATATTTACCCTTTACAACAATGAGTCATTTGTAATTTAACGACCGAAACCACAGTGTTTTGTTGCTAGTACGTTGTTGCCCACAAAAATTTATTTTGAGGTAAACCTTATACTGCGGGTTGTAAATATGAATTATTTTCGTAGTTATTAATTACACAAAAAAATAGTTATTTAATGCGTTGCAATGTAATTGGTACGTATTTTAAATTCTAATTTAATTGGCACAAATTAAATAAATATTTCCAACAAACTAAAAAAAAAGATTTTACAATATGTGTTTAAAGCTCTACTTAAATTATCCTATTAAAACTTATATTTTTCAACATAACAGACACGTAAAAAGCATTACCGTAAATTTATATACATTGTTATTACTCATAACAACGGTAATAAACTAGTACCAGTAATTTTTAAATATGGAGAAAACATAAAACTTTAAGTCGCTATAAAGAACAAGTAAAATAAAAATTTTTATGCACTAACCTGTGACTTTAAGGAATAATCTTTTTACTTTGGGAGGATGCGTAGCTACTTGACATTCGTAAAGTCCTTCGTCTCTGCGTGTAACGTAGACTATTTCTAATCTGAAGTTATTAGGATAGCGAAAACTAAGCGTAATACGTTCATCACTGCTGTAGGCACTACGGCCTACCGTCAGTAGATGGATGGAATCTTCTTTATGGTGTAACCACGTCACCTGCAACAAAAAAATCATAAAAATACCTGTCCTGATTATGTTATTACTAATTATTACTATTACCCAAAAAATTGATCTTAATTTAATTAAAACAAAACTTTCAAAAAACATCATCAGATGTTTTTTTAAGTTATACTAAATACGCAACAAAAAAAATGTTTGTTGATTAACCGAATTTCTAAAACAACTATAGCAATTGCGTTTAATGATTTCACCTAAGGGTGAAAAGTTATTGTTAGCAAATCCCAATGCTAATTTAAGTTAAAGTGTTCTAACGAACAAAGTAATTAATTCTACATTGCCCGCACTTCAAAACTATGTAAAGACAAACCTCGATTTACAGTGAACCAATAATACAATAGAACCGCAGCTTAAAATCATTATTAATTTAATCTTATAAATGTTTAGTTTTGTCTAGAGAATCGTAATTTCAAACGCACCTGGCCAGCGCATTATTTTATAAATATGAATTATAGTTAAGAAATGGTAAAATTAATCAATGTATAGCAACAGTTGCAAAAATTCTGTAGTATTTGCACTCTTGTAATAATTTATTGGACATTGGTACCTAATAACACCAGCAACAATTTATAACTTTTAATTAAACCGACACGCACATTCATGAAAATGCCAACCCAAGTAAACTTTAAATTACTACTTAGATTACTAAAAATCAAACTAAGAATAAAACCAAAAAACTCCTTATTCTAGTTAAAACCGGATAAAGCAATTATTTAAAATTCTAGCATTATTTGCTTTTTACTTCGACATATTTTGACAGTAGCAATCAAAATTGTTTACGTAAGTTGAAGCATATATTTAATCTTTGATTTTTTATTATCAACAAAAAAATTTAGCACACAAAAATTCATTTTTAATAAAATTAATCTTAAACGTAATTTGACGTCGAAAGCAAAAACAATTTAATTTAAAACGAATCAAATTTCTTACGCAACTTTTTAGAAGTAGACACAAATTAAAACTTTTTATATTTAATTTATTAAAGTAAACATTTCATTAATTTTTTTCAATTGTGGTTACCTTAGCTTTGCCAACATTTAATTTTGTATTTTGTTAAAGAACAATAATTCTGTGTAAGTACACATTTACCATCTTTAAACATAATGTGCTTTATTAAATACTTTCTATTAATTAGTGAGGTTTAGAAATTACGCTGTAAAAGCAGCATTTTTAACTAAGATTTGAAACCCAATACGACTACAGCAAAAGTTTGTATGGTAAATAGTGTTCAGTAAAATATGTTAACATTTTTTTGTTATAAAATAAAAAACCTATTTATAAAAAAATCTAATTTATAAACAAATATATTGTTACAATATTGATTCTTTTTTCAAATAATTATATAATCCATTTTTTTAAAAATATATTTAAAATAAATTTAATCTTTTTAACACTAGAACCTCCACTGAATGTAAATATCTAAAAGCGCCACATGTGGGCAAATTGACTCCATCTATAATTTAAGAGTTTAATGTCGCAAATAAATATTATTTTAAAAAACCCATTTATTAAACATGAATCCAAAGAAATGAAAGATTTTTCTATAGTTTTACAAACGTATTTATTACATATTACACACATTTTCTTTGTTTTGTTTCCTTTAAATTTCAAAACTTTGTGAATTCGATTGACCGTTTGTATTGTCGCAGGTTTTTAGAATTTTCCTTTATCGAATGTATTCTTAGCATTGTTTCAAAGCGGGTTCCAAGTCTCTTTTGGACATATTCTTACCAGATACAGTTTTATAAATGATTCAGTTGTTGATTACAGAAAGGTTCAGTATGTTATAAAAAACGTGGACGGGACTTTACTGGCTTTACAGGAGTATTTTCTTGCCATCTGGTTTACTACGTCCACTCCACACTAAAATGATCATTGAATATAGTTTTGCGTTTTGGTATTTAACAGTATTTGGAATTTTCCTTCTGGAACAATTCACTGTTCTGACTAACGTAGTATGTATTTTGTTTTGCCAGCTGCTCTGCACACACTCAAAAAAGCAGGTCCTCACATTTTTCACCATAAGCTATCGACTTTTAAAGCACGAGCATCATATCATCCAAAATCAAGTAATACAGCAATAAAAGCTTAAAATTTTAAAATAGATATCATCACATTTTGGCCTCGGTTACAGTGCAGTTTTAAATATGCTCTAGAATATAATTGTCTAGAATTCTATCTATAAGCCCATTAATGATTTGTCATTAACAGTTACTTATTTTTATTATAATAGACGTTTTTCTAATTGGGGTCTCCTAATGACTCCATTTGAACGTTTGTGTAACAATAGAAGTTTTAAGTACCCGTTCATTATCCGAATACAATGCAATTAGCTTAACAATAATGTATCATTAATCGCAATACTGTACCTAATATGCAGGAATGCAATAAGATTAAATTATTAATAAAATAGTTGCAAATTTCCATAGCTATATATACCCATACAATTCGCGTAGATTTTTAGTTATATTGGTGTCAACTCAAGTAGCTACAAACAGTTTTCACTTTGAAATTTAGTATTAAAGATGTCAAAGTTGACTGAGGAACAACTTGAGTATTTTGTTCATCATCCTGATGAGATATCCGATGTGGATTCCGAAAAAAATAGCGGATCAAAATATAAAGATAGTGCAATTCCAATTCGAGATGAAGAAAATTCCGATGAAATTGAAGAGTGCGTTTCTGAAAACAGCAAAAATGAAAGCGCTGAAAGTTCTAACGTTGTGGCAAAAGAATTGATTCCTAACCGAAGAAGATTTGTTCTACCAGAAAGCTGTAGTTGGAATCAAGACCTCGTGCTTCCTGATAAGTGTTTGCTTAGCAAAGATGGTAAACTCATTGTTCCTGAGAAATTTGAAGTGGCAAGAGATGGGACATTGTGGACCACCGTGAAGCCACCGATATCTCGCCGTCCAAAGCGTAATATTTGTACAGTTCGTCGAGGAGTAAACAACATTTCTAATATTGTTAGTTCAAAGTCAGAAGCGTTCCAGGTATTCATCTGTAAAAGGAGAAGAGTAGAAAGATCTAACTAGTATTGAACTGAAAGCATTTATGGGTTTGTTGCTTCTTGCCGGATCATTCAAGTCTCGCCAAGAACCGCTACACAAACTTTGGAGTAACAAGCACCCTGGTTTCCAGCGGCCCATTTTTGCTGCTACTATGCCAATTAGACAAATGAAGGACATATTAAGATTTATCCGATTTAACGACATGTATACAAAACAGCAAAGAAGACAAAACAGTAAACTTGCTGCAATTGAAGAAATTTTCGAAAAATTTGTGATAAACTGCAAGAAATCATATGTGCTTAACCCCGACATTTGCATCGATGAACAGTTGGTTGGTTTTCGGGGTAAATGTCCGTTTAGAATATACATGAAATCAAAACCAGCAAAATATGGAATTAAAATAGGGACTTTTAGTGGTTGCAAAACATCCTATTGCTGGAACATGCAAGTTTAGCAAGTTTATACTGGTATGAGGGATAATACACCGGAAACACAACAAGGTCGAAAAGTAGTTAATGATTTGATAAAAGATCTTGGTCAGGGATACAAAGTAACTGCAGATATTTTTTTTGTTTCAAATGCTTTTGCCAACGATTTCTTACAGCAGAACAAAACCATCATGGGTACAATAAAAGCAAACAGAAGAGAAGTGCCAAACAGTTTGCAGAAAAGCAAACATCGAGATAAACATTCAACTTCCGTTATTTATTGCAAAAATATTATGATGCTGTCATATGTTCCAAAAAAATCGAAGTGTTATTCTATTATCAAACCAACACACGGAGCCTAAAATAACAAATGAAGAAATAAAATGGAAACCTCAAGTAATATTAGATTACAATAAAAGAAAAAGTACAGTCGATAATAATGATAGAATTGTGTGTGAATATACATGTTCGCGCAATACAAAACGTTGGCCATTAGTCTGATTCTATCATTTATTAGATTTGGCAGCTATAAACGCTTTCATAATATATTCATCCGTTTTTCCAACAAATACAAATAAAAATACTTTACGACGAAGACTTTTTATTCAAGAACTAGCAATGGAGCTTGTGGAACCTCAAATTCGTGAAAGACGAAAGAATAACCTAAGCAGATATATAAAAGACAATATATCTACAATTTTAGGTGAGAAAAGTGAAGAAGAACCGAGACAAAATGAAGCTAAGAAAAGAGGACGATGTTACATGTGTAGTAGAAGGGAAGATATAAAATGTTCGGGGAAGTGCAATAAATGTTATAACTTTGTTTGTCATAAACATTCTAACGCGAGAAAAGTTGTATCGTGCATTAGTTGTAATAATGAAGATAATTAATATTATTACATAATTTAGTTTTATACAATTATGCGTCTTGTAACTTCATATATTTTTTAAAATAATGATATTATAAAAAATTGCCTCCTTTATTTGTAAATTAGCACACTTTCTAAGTGGGGTCTTTAAAATACCCTACCCGAACGTTTATGTAAAATTTTTTACTTGAACGTCAAAGGGATAAAGGAATCGTTAAATTTTCACTGAAAATAATCCATCAGATTCTTCCACTTCAAATGGATTTTCACCAGCATCACTGTTACCTTCTGACAATTTTTGCAGTTCTTGTAAGTACTGTTATGCCTGTTCTAGAGCAAGTCCACATGTAAGGCCACATAGGTTAATTATTGTAGGGTTGACTAACCATTGCACTGACAACTAACTATGTAACTATTCACTATTTCATTATTTAACTATATTAATTATTGTTAACTTACTTATTCTATTTATATTCAATAGAATTTTCAACGCTGCTTAATTATCACTATTGCACACAACTGTTTATTGGACCCGTGGGTATTCCTTAATAAATTGAGTGTAATTACTTTTATACCAGCTTTTGTTTCTTCTGCACTTGCAAAATTCACATTTTCAGAAATTTTATTTGACAATAAAATTTTCTAAACGCCTTTGACACAAATTTATAACATGCTGCGCTGCGCTTTTACAGCACTGCATTTACATACGCATAACTTACAAACAAGTGCACGCTGCAAGCGACATACACTAACTTGTCCAGAGCTGACTCAAACAGTTACTTACAAACCACTTACTTTAGACAAGAAAATAAAGTAGGAAAAACAAAAAAGTTTTAGTTTACATCTTAGCCTTAATGATATCCACCACAACCGTCACAAAATGTTCACATATTTTTAAAAAAGAGCTGAAACGGAACTACATTATTGGTGCCATAGATCATTCTTGTGATTAGTGCAATAAAAATCAAAGATCGTTGTGGTTGTTCGTGTTTATTTCGTTTATTCTCAGATTCTCACGTGTTCAGCTTGATTGTGTTCTTTGGTAGAGTTTTGTGCTTCTTTTTTCCACGTTTAAATTAATTTTTTTTGCTGTTCCAACTTTTCATTTGTCAAGTAATAATTATGTGTTTATGTTATAAACTTTTGTAACTTATGTTTAAATTAATAGAAAAAAAGAAAGATTTGCAAGTATCTTTCAAAGACACGACATCTGATTATAGTCTAGAGAAGTCGGTTGAAAACGTTGCTGCATTTGCTGAAAATTATTGCAAATTTACTGTTTCATAGGTTTCTGCAGGCGATTTTAAAGTAACAATTATAGTTCTGTCAAAACTGTTGTAACCCTAAAAATACAACTGTAAGAGCCCTTTGTGAATCGATACATTAATGTACAAACGTACACAATACACTTTGTTTCTAAGTATAATGTATCTTGGGTTGCATATATGTCAGTAAAATTTTGATTAAAATTTATTTCTACTACAGTGCACGCCGTTTATTGAAATCACGGATAATGTTATCAATCCGGTAATTTTATCACTTTATTAAAGAACGGGCCGAACGTATGCTACTACACAGAAAAAGCATCGTTTATAATTATTATAATTTCGGTTTATATTATCAATTTTTTTCAGGTTTGTTTTTACACATGAATGGTAACCTATTTTGTATGAGTTTTTAAGCTGGATTTTTACAGTACGCTTGTAAAGTCAGTAAAAAATTAAATTATTGCTTTTTGCATTTACTTAGGCATAACTTAAGAATCATTTTTGTCCATTAACCAACTCTCTTTCTCTGATAATAAACGAGATCCCGGTACTTAACACAAATTTTAATACAACCTGTATATGAAAACTAAAATAAACGAAACGTTAATACAAAAAATAGAAGAATTATACGAGGAAACAACAAACAGAGCGAAATGAAACTGAAAGTCAAGCAAAAAATTCTAAACAAAAAAAAAGAGACGAGAATGCCCGTTAAGTCCAAGCCTATTCATAACTTACATAAAAGATTTGGAAAAATCAATGGAAAAACAACAAACGGGAGTAATAGTAGTAAGAAAGATACACTGGCATATGCGGACAACGTAGTGATTGTGGCCAAAGAGAGAAAACCAATGAAAGGAGATGATAAAAACACTAGAGATATGGTATTTTAGAAAGGAAGAGGAAAAAGTACAAAAGAAAAATTTCAATGTGATGGGAAAAATATAGGAGTAGAGATAGAGTTCACATATTTGGGATATAAGATAAAGCACGATAACGGGAAGGAAGCACACAAAGATAGGGTAGCCAATAATGAGACAATTTTGAAACTTAAGAGGAAAAACCTTTGGATAGGTATAAGTGAAAGAAAGCTACTATTGGAAAAATTAGTAAAAATCATAATGTTGAAGAGAGCGGAGATTTGAAGATAGAAATAGCAAGAGCAGCTGGAAAAAATTTGATAAAAGTAATGGAAATAAGTATTAGGGCTTGATAGAGATGAAAAAAGAATGCAAGATTTTGCAAAAATGTAGAAAATTGGTAAAAGACAGGAAAACAAATTACGAGAGCACTAGATATGCAAGAGAAGAGATGTAAAATACCCTAGTAGCACAAAATATATGCTAAATATTGCTTGATATAATAAATATATTCTTGAAGTCTATAATACTAATATTTTAAAAATATATACGTACAATATCATTAATATAATATAAAATCTTTTTTCAAGATTTACATGACATCAGATAAATATTATAATTTTAGATACTTATTGCAAGATGTAAAAAATGTATTCTTGATGTAAAACTAAATAAAAACAATGTTATAAAAATATGTACCAACAATATCGTTCGCATATTCTAAAGTCACAAATCTTTTTATAAAGTTTCACTGACATAACATATATGTATATTATAATTATGTATAGACCTAATATTTATGTTTAATTAGTATCTAACATTTTTTTGTTTATTTTCAAACGTACTTTTAAATTTACGTATTTATAGATTAAACGTTTCTCTTAAGCTTTTTTTAAATTTTTTGTTACAAACCCTAACATGATATTCTCACGATTTAAATATGCTTATTTAAAAAATTATTTTTATGTGCGCATATTTTAATAGAAAGTAATCCAAAATTATAGTACATATATAAACGCAACTTAATTATAAAAAAATTACACAATGAGAATATGAAATTGAGACATTTGCGTTTGAATTGAATTGAAATAACAATTGCGTTATAACTAAAAATATAGTAGTTTTACAATAATAAACTACATTTGCTGCAAAGAAATTTTAGACAAGGTATTTTTATTCTGCTGTAAATTTAGTGCAACGTAATTGTACAATCAGGTAAGTGCCTATTAATTTTCTTATTTTTTATTTTTGCATCATGTTTTTAAATATAGAACAGCAAAAAACCATTTTGTAAATAATTTATTTTAACGCAGCGAGTACACCCTTAATTCGATGTTTGCTTAATTGGCTGTTTAACGTTTACAGAAAATAATTTAATGAAATTTCAACGGTTATCACTAATAAAAAACGTAAATTAAAGAAATGCTTTTATTTACTTAACTATGGTCAATAATCAATAAACAACACATTTTAAAAAATATATAAGTAAATATATGCAAAAAACAGTTTCTATAATTTATTCAAACATTGTCATTTTTTGAATAGCAATCTCAACTAATCATGTTTGAAGCTTTTTCTAATTTTATGAATTCATACTAGTCGGTAAAAAAACAAACATTACAATAACATATAGTAAATGTTCAATTAAAATCATTAATTAATTAATAGAAATAATAATTCGGTTCAAATTTCTGTAAATTATATTTATATAAACAAATAGAGAATCTTTATTGAAAAATTTGAACTGAAACCATTTGCAGGTATATTTCATACCAATTAAAATAACTTTAATATATTTTATTGCATTTCATAATTATTTATATAAAATACAGATTTTTTAATATAACTTGGTAGAGTAAATCGTAATTGTGTGTTTTTTTTTCAGTTGCTATCAGAAAACAACGCCCTAATGTAACGGATGTTATATACGTAAATCCGTTGCGTTATATTTGGCATACTTTAGAACATTTATGTAGTACCTATGTAATATGTAATGATAGTAATAAGTAATTTTAAGATACAATTTTTTTGTGTACTTATTTTTTAAAGATGTTTAAAATGTATACAAATTTTATATTTATATTTTATTCATCATTTATAATTTTATTTTGTTAGTGTCATTTTTATAAATAAACGTGTTTTTACAGAATATCTGCAGTGTTTCAATACAGTTTAATAAAAACTGTACAATTCGTAGCAAAAAAAACAGATTAAATATCATTTGCAAACATACACATATGTAGTAGGTATATATTTTACAAATATCTCACAAATAATAAAGAGATACATCTAGAAAAGATTAAAAAGTAATATTTCCTATATATTAGAAGCAAATATTGAGACGACATTTACATCTGATATCTCCCATATATTAAAAACATATGTTTAGAAGATATTTATAATTACTTTAGGAAATATTTATTTTATATAAATTATTGATATAACATTACAATAAATGGCCAATATATAAAAGTGTGACATTTAAATATTAATCATTTATTTATGTTATTACGTATATTTTGTGCTACTAGGGTAAAAACAGAAGGAAACATTATGAAAAAAAAAAAAACGTTAGTAAAGAAAGCCAAAGACTTACAGCAACAAGAAAAGAGAGCGAAGATAAAACAGTTCAGATACCATGAGTAAGTACTACGACAAAATAAAGAAAGAAATATTACCTCAGTATCTAGAGAAAAAGTTAAAAAGGAAAAGAAGGAACATGATAGCGAGATTCAGATGTGGCAATAAAAAAAGAGAAAACAATTACTGGATGAAGGATACGGCAGCGTTATGCTGGCTGAGTGGTGAGGAATGGGAAGCGGTTGGCCACATGATAAAAGAATGTGAAAAGCTGAGGAAAAAGGAAAAGATAAGAAAAAAATGCTGTAAAATGGAGGAAAGAGAACAGAGTAGATGTCGGAAGTATAGAGTAAAAAGGAGCGGGTGAAAGAGTTGAAGTAGTTTGAGTATGTGGGTGCTCTGGCCCTGCATTATTCATTCCCAACAGTGGGTTTTGTGTTGCCTATAAGAGAGGGTTTCTGTACGGTTTGTCTGTTTTTGTGTCTACAAAAGCCCTGTGAAGACTGCTGTGTTGGTTTTGTTATCACAGGGCTATAGCAGACACAAAAAAATGCAAAAAAATTATCTCAAACAATACAATTATTTATTAAAAAAATACAAGTTAAGGTGTATTAATAATTTTGTGTTCAGTATTGAAAGAATCTAGACAAAATATGGCTTTACCGTCAGAATTATCACAATAGGTTTTAACATTTCTAATTCTACTTTTAGGAATTTTTCCTTGAGCCTTTCTTTGTAGCAGCATTTGCAGTATTTGCGTCCAATGTGAGCACTGCCCGGTAATTTTTTAAATGAATGATTTTTTTAGACGATTGTCGCAAATAACTTGTTGAAGGTTTTCCAAATTGTCATTTTTTTTTAGAGTCAATAAGTGCCTTTACTACGTTTTCTTTAAATTCTTTTATTGAGATCTTTTTTTTGGTAACTAGTTTGTATAAAAAATGAGCATTTACGATTGCAGTTCGTAAAATTATTTCAACTTTTCTGCACCATTTGACGGTTTTGCGTAAACAGCAACCATAGCTTGCAAATTGATCAGATAAATCAATAGATGACTTTCTTGCATTGTAGTAAACTATCATTTTAGGTTTTCTTTTTCTTTTTTCTCTTTCCCTCTTTTCATAACTTTAATCTTTTCGTCAGAATGCTTTGTAGAAAGCATAAGTACATCCATCTGATCTTTCCATTTAGGTATAGTTATTCCGGAACCATTTTTTTGGGCAATAGTTTCTCCTTTACGAAGTGTTTGTTGCAGATTTTTTTTAGGAATTCTTTTTCTATTTTTTCTCAATGTCCTTAACAAATGGGTTGACGAGTTTAGTAAGATTTGAACCAAAGGAATGCAGGTGTAAAAGTTGTCTGTTACAATAGTTCTAGCTTCATAATAAGCCTTCCTCTAAATGGGATATGACTTTCGTCAATGCAAACAGTTTCTCCGGGTGTAAAAACCGATTGCCTGTTGATTAAAAATTGATCAACAAGAGTTTGTACTTTGAAAGCTCTAATAACTTGCAATGTTGCATCTTCATTATCAGAAAAGTACAGCATTGAAAGCAAAAGTTCGAATCGGTTTCTGGACATCGTTTTTGGAGTAATAACATGACGATAAAAGCAATCTGTGCTCCAATAATCTCTTAATTTTGGCATTTTTACTAGACCCATATAACCCATGAGGCCAAATAACTTTTTTATTTCAACTCTTGTCGTAGGTTGCCATGCATGTTTTCGGGAGTGTGTAGGTACATCCGTTATTTGTGTAAGGCACTGAGTTGCATAATTGGTTTGTTCAGCTATATTGTCCCAAATTTTGTTATCAATAAAATATCAATATCATGGCCACATGACACAATTATATTATGCAGGTTTTAGCGTGTCTGCTTGATGCGAAATGTACGCTAATTGTGTCCGCCATGACCTCTGGAAGCACATTTCAATGCCTGCTAATTGTGTCTGATGGCACTGTGAGGTAAAAAGTAATTACTGTGCCATAGCAGACACCGGTGTCTGCAAGACATTTTTTCAAAAATGTGCTCTAAGTTGTGAAATAAAAAATAAATAAAAATATTCCGTGAAATTGTTTGTTGTGTACAATCAGAAACCAAAAATGGCCCCTTGGTGATTTTCGGAAAATTTGGCTTGGCGCTTAACGTGTTAAAGTTCACGAAAGGTGAAATTGACTTCGTCGACAGTTCTAATGTTAAAGACTTTTGAAATTGGGTGTTATATATTGTGCGGTTTCTTAAATTTCCGAATGATAAAAATAAAATTATTTGAATGCAAAAAACAAACGATAACAAAAACCTAACTTTGGAATTTATGTAAAATAAAATAAAAAGTAAGTATTTTAATGTACTAAAATAAAAACAGTTTAACTAAAACATATAAAAAAATGTATAATAATACTTGTTTTTATTTAAATAAACAATTACTTTTCGTTGTAATATTAATTACTGCATAAAATATCCATAAATTTAAAATTATTCTAAATACAATTTGAGCAAGAAAACCTACTAAAAATGTAAATAAAAAACTATTGCGTGTTTCGTAAAATTATCTTTAATTGATCAATACACTTTGACAAACGATCTTTTAATAAAAACTAGATTTTGAGATTTTCATGTTAAATTACATCTGACGTTTTTAGTTAAGTTGAACTTAACTAGTACTTTATTTAATTAAAAAAAAACTAAAATTACATTTAGGAATGTTTCGTTTCATTAAATTTTGTTAAACGACTATGGTCTAAAAATAGAGGTCATAAAATGCCAATTTGATTAAAATAGTACAAACTATTAGAGTTAAACGCCTACATGTACGCGTAAAGGTATCGATCGCAATTATCAATTCAGACGTGTAATTAATTAAGAGAATTGTTGATGATCTTATTCTGCCATGTGGGTATCCAAGACAATAATTGTCTTTGCCGATATACAACTATTTTACTGAATCCAATTAGAAATTAGTTCCAATTGACAGGAAATTTCTCTAGTCTGATAAACTTTAATCCACAAATCATATAAGTAAACAATAAACAAAACCGCAAAATTAACGTATTTATTTAGTAAGCGTTTCCATTAATGTTATTTTAGAATTATAAACGACAAAGGCAATTTTATAAATGAATAATATGAAATCGAGAAGCGTCGTACAATATGCCAGAAAAATTTATAGTGACATGACCTCAATAAAAGCCACCTAAACAAACGATGGTTTTGCATTACACTATTTTACTATTTTCTCATAAATATTTTTATAAGCCAGAAAACGACAAATTTTAAATGATTGCTACCGATTTTATGTAACTGCTGCGACTTTTTAGTTTTAACGTGCAATTAAAGTTTTATGTCAAGATGTCATTTGTTATATTCGCAAAATGTAACTTTTACATTACGTTTTATATAATATGACAATTTTTCCTTAGTAATTAATATTAGTTATGACCTAATTTTAAGAAATTTCTTTAAAACTTTGTAGTTTATTTTTAAAAATTAATGAATTCAGTTTAACAAAGAGCAGTAATGGTCTAGATTGAACCAATTATTATATTCCAGTAAGTTTAGTTCATTATATTTAGGAACTCTTAATTATTTGTGTCAAATGATACAATTACTAATTATAATTGCAAAATTTAATACACATTATTTTTTTGTGTTTTTGTCCATTTTGATGTATTTTTTGTCGGATTTATTATTACTAACATATTAATAATTATCTCTGTGTTATTGCTACAGTAACATTAATAATTTTTATTAAAACAAATGTAACAAATTTGCTTATATTTTACAATTACTAAAAACAATACTGCTATTTTAATTTAAATTAAATTCTATGCAATGGTTGTCAAATATACTTCAAAAACAATTAAATCTTGTCATTATGAAATTCAGTTTTATTAGCATATGTTATTAAATTTTATTAGAAACAAATAACTAAATAACTGTTTTTAATAAATTTATATAAGATTAGCACAAAAATTTTGTTTATCACACGTCCTGAAAGTATTTTGCAAGTATTTGGATTTTGTAGGTCTTGGTTTAACTTTGTTGTTGTTTCCCGGTCGTGTTCGGAGCTTTCTGGTTTAGCCCTTGATTGGAGAGAGACTGAGTTATTATGCAGTGTTAACTACAGTTCCTCTCCAGGCGACTACTATAAATAGCAGTCAAATGATTAAATAAAATTAAAATAACACGCACCAAGCAAGTTTTTTTTTACCCAGTTAGGACTGGACTATTACAATATATATACAGTGTGTCAATTTAAAAACTTTGGATTAGGAATATATTTATAACAAAAAAAATATTAAAAATTACAAAAACTTGTTTCTACAATACAAAAAAAGAACCAAATTGACATAGTCAGTAGCACACCCCCGCCTACTCTTTTATCTCCGACCATCCCAACTTCAAAAATTTAAATTGCAACTTTCCACTTACAATACACCATTAATAAGATCTTTAAAAAAGCTATTCAGATATACCAAAAAAGTGACATTCTACTTGACAGTTTTGAAATAATTAGCAAATAAAGTTTTGTAACATGCTGTTAACGCTTTAAAAATACAAGAACCGTTCAAAATGTTTTTTTCTAAACAGAAAAATAGTCAAAAATCATGTAATAGCGAAGGCTTCCACGGCCGGAATCTATACTAATATTAGAATGTCTTCCAGGTTTGGACCGTGTCATAGTTGCAACCGAAGCTGCCAACGTTTCGCCCACTTTCTCACTTTCTCACGCCCTGATGAAGCCCCTTACGAAAGTGGGCGAAACGTTGGCAGCTTCGGTTGCAACTATGACACGGTCCAAACCCGGAAGACATTCTAATATTAGTCAAAAATCAACTTCTTTGCAATGGCGACTCAATTGGTTCTCTAGAACCATTCCATTTTTCTGCATAATGTTTATCTAGCTACTGTTTTTTTTTTAATTTTTGAGGTAGTTATCACATTTGTATCTCTTAGAATATCAAACGCAGTTTTTTTTGTTATTTTTAAATAGCACTTTTAGATAACTTTTCAACAATGTATTATAAGTAGAGGTTAGGGCAATTTATAATTTTGAAGTTATGATGGCCGGGAAGCAAATACACAAACATATTCTAGTTACTAAACGTGTATAAAGATATATTTAGCAGATTACGACGTGTATGTCTTTCGAGCTCGTGGTATCGACTCTTGTCATACTTCTCCAGCTTTAAAAAGTCTTCTTCTTTCTGTTTGTTTCTTATTTCTATTAAGATACTATGTTACGTGCATAAATTTCATAACGTAATACCCTGTATAGATACAGCTTAGTTTTATTTCATTTTCTGTCAAGACGTCAAACCGTCAACGACTTAAATTCGTGCTTGTGATGGTATAACCTCTGAATCTAATAACATCGGCATTAATGGAAATGAAATTATAATTTCAAAACGCATTTATAGTAGTTTATCATAGTTATCAGTTATCACAGGGTAAGCTTTTCCTAATAGTTTTTAGAATTCTTTGGTAATTTCCTTCTTAATTTGATAGCTCGTCCCGCCACGTTTTGGCAGCATGTTTCGATGTATTATCGATTGATGAGTGGTTAATATCGAGAAATACCTTTATGGAACGAGTATAATTCTGGAAAGCCTACGTTAAAACTAAAAACGAAGTCTCGGCAAGAACTTTACTTTGAGATTCTACTCCTTATGCGTCAAGCAATCGCACTTTTACTTAATCCGTGTAATATCTTTTAGTATTAATCAACAATTTTGTAGATTTTTGCTTTCGTGAGTCATTCTGTTGACACGATTTGTTATTCCAATTTATTCCAGGCTGACTGAACGACGAAAACGTTTTTTTCGAGCAAGTACTGGATTGTGGGTAAGTTTTATTTAATTACTTTGTTGCTGTCAAAAAAGTTACTCACGGAATTTTGCTTGTTCTAACTTACGCAATTACAATAATTGTTTCAATACCATTTAGGTATTTTCATTATTTGTTTTGTGTCATCGAATGCTGTGAACCATAGGTAGTAATGTAATGTTTCTTTGCTATCGAGTAAACTTATGTATGGTGTATTGCCCATACTTTCGGCATTTATGGATTGATAATGTATTATAAAATTTCTGGAGCTTGTTGTTAATAATCTATGTTATTAAATTGAAGTTGTTATACCTATTTTTTTCTTTTTTGTTACACGAAAACCAGTGTAACAAAGGTTACGAACCTTATTTCAAACAAATTGGTGCTATAGAGATGCTAGCATGTTGGTAGTTGGACCAACTACCAACATGCTAAGATTTCTATAGCACCAATTTGTTTATATTTTATACGTGGACTTGTTAAACACGAGATGGCGACAGCCCCAACACTTTTAAATGTTATTAGAACCTTATTTCGTTACAAGCTTGGACCTTCTGGCTTGATCAAAGCAGAAGTTTTACTTATAAAGATCTGTCGCCCTTTAAATCTTATTTATTTGAACTTCTATCTCCGACTAGTGTGAGTTGGTCGTGCAAAGTTCGTAAGACCTATAGCTTATAACAACTATTACAATGTTTTCTGCTCATTAACGCCTACTGTATCAGTGTCTTGCGGGACAGACAGACCAGTTCCACCCAGAACATGCAAAAATCGTGTGCTTTGGGTCGTTCACGACTGCACAGTAAATGCACTAAAAGTCATCGTTCTCTGTATGCCGTTCAGGTATGTGACAAAACAGTCGTGTCCAGTTAATGCATCGGTAATACAATAGTTTGTTACAAATTATTTTGCAAAAGACATAATTGTAATCAAATTTTACCACGCCACTGGTGTGCAGAACAGATGGAATAATTTAGATTTTTTGATACTTCCTTGCTTCCTCGTTCATTTTCATTTTATCTCGCTATGAGTAAATGTTATTGTTTGAGATAATTATATACGTTTGGTTCACTTTCTCGTTGATTGTCTTTTCTGGCTCTATTTTAACAGTAAGTTCAGACCTTTGGTAGAGGATTTTGCCAGTATAAGCCATGGCAATTATTTTTTCTTCCTTTTATTACAGTTTTTTAACCATGCCAACTAACCGACATTGTAGCTAGTCGTGGTAACGTGGTTGTTACCAGTAGGACTCCAACTCTCAATAACTTTTATGAAACTACAGGTCCATTTGCTCTTCTTGATGCTCTGCCATTCGGCAATGGTCTTTTACCTAGCTTGGCAAAACGGCTTGTCTTTATTTCTAATTTTCTGCTTCTCTAGTGTCCGAGTCCGAAAATATAGTACTTGATAGAAGTTGAGCCATCTTTGTGGCTACTGTTCTGTTTGCCGAAATTATTCAGATGCAAGTCTTCCTTTGCACTTTACTGACTATATCCTGATACTAACGCATCTTCATCGCTCCTGCCTATACCGGGGCCGCCTATAACATCGTGGAGGTGATGACAGACGACGTCAGCCGTTTCTTCATAATTCACAACTTTTTCATGTTAGACATGCCGTATTACGACCGACGTCGTTTTTGTAGCTTTGTCCATGTAGACTCCGAGGTATTTTAAGTTTTACCCGGTGCGACAACAATTTTTTTTTATTTTTCTTCTACTTTTGAACATAAACACCCACTTTCTTTTTCATGCTTTTTTGTCTCGTGCCAACTAATGCTAATTTCTTCTCGTTTTGTTTTTAATGTCATCAAACTATCATCTTTGAAGTCTTCCAACAGTCCGCTTATGCTGTTTTGGTCTCCACTGTATTATGCGTTTTGCCCATAAATGTCCGTTCTGTCGATCGACATGTCCAGTTCAATTCCATTTAAGCTCCGCGTTATAACGTCTTTTACTCCAGTTTTCATTTGTAATACTATCTCTGAGACTTATTTCTAACATTTTTTATTCTATTGCCTTTTTTGTTGAGCTGAGTTTATTGTAAGTGTCGTGGTTTCTATTGTGTTTGTCATCACAGGGAACACACAACTATCAAATACTTGTTTTTTCGATTTATTGGGATGTCTGCATTTTATAACACATTTGTATATTTTTCCGCTGCTGTGTATGTCATTCTAAATGTGCTTTTGTATTTCTGCGGTCTGATTTTCTCTACCTAGTTTGATATAATGTCCTAAGTAAGCATATTCTTCTACTTTCTTTATATTTTCCTTTAGTACACTTATATTTACATTTTCTAAGGTCATGGCTTTTGTTTTATTAACGATCATTTGTAGTCCAATTTCGGCAAATTTTGCTTTTAGTTCTTCTAGCATATTTTGTAGTTCATGTATAAGACAATGTAATCCGCAAATCGGAGATGGCTCAAATATTGACCATCAATTTTAATTCTCTTTTCGTTCGAGTTCATTTAAAAACGTTTTCCAACTTAAGAGTAAATAGTTTCAGAGAGATGTAACGTGCCCGTTTACCACACGCTCTGGGTAAAACAAAAAAAAATTAGTAACGTCACTTGGGGAGATAATGAATATAAAAAAAAAGTTCGAAGAAATATGGTTTTGGTACGTTACGTTTGAGTGAACTAAAGCAGCCGTATTGTATGGTTTTTGAAAACACTGAAAATTCACTGGAGAACTTCCACCTGCAGTTTGTTGTCAGTTCCGTTTTGTGATCCTTTATGAAGTGACTGAATTGTGAGTTGTCTTATAACTATTATTTGAAGTTGAAAACATTCATTTTAAACCAATTAATGCTTTATTGGTTTCGCGTGCTACAAGCATATTAATTTTGCAAGTGTCGCAACGAAGATAATTATAAATTGGATCAGAAGCATTAATTTTTTTGCTGTGTTGCGCTTATCTATTTTACCTTAGATGTCGTTTAGTAAAGATTATTAAACCATTTACCGTTTAAAAAAATCTGTCTGTCTGTCTGTCTAAACTTTGCTAAATTTTATCAAAACGGTTTGGTTGGGATTTTTAAATTCCATTGACTGTCTAGTATATATTTTGCTTAGTTAGTAAACAAAATTATTTTGGTATTTACATTAAAAGATATCATCACTAGTTATTAGTTTTATTGTAGTGGCCATGTAAAAGATCCTGAAGCCAATTTAAGTTAAACATTTTATTAAATTTTGGGTCTTCAACCTTTTTTTTTCATTATGTTTAGTTTTAAGTATTTAGATTTAAGTGCTTTGGTTTAATATTTACATTTACAATTGTTGAGTATCATAATTATTATTCTATTTCTGTGTTACTTTGTTTTTTTAAAGGTTTTGTGAATTTCTTCTTTACAATAAATTCACTGGCGCCCATCTATGTTTTTTTGATTTACGTTGATTTTATTTTTCTCGCCAGACAAGCAACAAAGCATAAACAACCCTGAAAAGGTTCCCACTTCCCTTTAGTAGTCTCAACATCAAAATCTGAGCTTAGCCTGGTTAAGATTAAGGTACGTTACAGAGATGGCTTCTCTTTGCTTAACTCTTCTTCTTAACGGTATTTTATTTGTTTGTAAATTGACTGTAATTTTTACTAACAGTGTTGCCTTGATGAAATCACGTAGCATAAACTCTACAACGTCAATTTTGTTCCTGCCCAAGAAAATAATGATTTCCGTTTTCTTGGGAGCTAGTTCTAGTTCTTTTGATTCCAACCAATTGTCTAACGTGTGTAGAGCACGGATACCCTTTACTACTTGCTCCCTAACACTAGTTAGTAGAATGAAGTCATCGGCGAACGCCACAACATAGACCCCCTCTCTTGAGATCAAGTATTTTGTCAAACAGAGTCGGCTCCAACACCGAACCTTGAAGGACTTCTCTTTATTTAGTTTTACTAGATTAGCTCTTTTCCATTCCTCCGGAAATTTTTGCAGTATCAGGAGTGCGTTTACAAAGAGTGCCAGTTTATCGGGGTATTTTCTACCGACCGCAGCAATTTCTTCCGGAAGTGTGTAATCGAGTCCGATCACTTTCCTTTTATTTATCTTTCTCGTCGCCTTGACAATTTTGTTTACGTTGAATTGATATGGTAAGGGAGTATCTATTAGAGACGTAACAAATTTCGCCTTGCGTTGAAATAAATTACTATTAGTTATCAGTTGATTAAATTAATGATTCCTTCTTTTAGGAGGTTGGAAAAACGCAACTGCTTCAGTTTTTTGCAACGATTCGTGTCCTAGATAAACACTTCATCAAGCTTGTGTTTCTAATTAAATGCTTTATTCATATCTAAATTTTTTTGACTCAGTGGTAAGTACGTTTGTTATTCTAGTAATGCTTCATTTTATAATTATTTTTATTAGTTTGTGACTAAAATAAAAAGAAAATAATGTTTTATTGAATTTCATAATTTTATAATATAGCAGTGTTAGTTCGTTCAAAATGTATTCAAATTTCTAAAGTTTATTGATGTTTGTTAGTTATGTAATTATACATTTTTGTTTTTACGTTGATAAAATAATTAAAAATGTTTGTCTCTTACAATAAAAGAGCGAGCCTGATAGAGAAACACTTTTGTTTAAATTTTTTTTGCAAAATATTACGTTTCAACGTCTCTTGAATCAAAAAAATGTATTTTTGACAAACAAATTTTGGGTGTCTGTGTGTGTATAACGATCTACCCACGATAACTCTCAAAACAAAAGTAACCTGAAATAAACAACAATATATTGTTTGAGATTGTGTTGTGTAGTAAAGATTTTCTTAAAAAACGCTGATAAATTTATACGTTACTTGGGAAGCGCAATATAACGTATTCTCTAGAGAATAATATTTTATTTACTATGCATTTTGTAGATTGTGGAGTAATTTTGGTTACCAATAGAGTAGATATTGAAAACAGATTAAAATGTGTGCTTGTTCAAAATCAATAAAAAGTTCTAAACTAAAAGGGTATTGCTTAAGAATAAGTTAAAAATAAAGAAACAAGATAAACTTCATTGGACGTGGGTTATAAATCCGACAGTCGGATTCTTTTAGTTTCTTTAAGAGCTGTCTTTAATAAGTGCTGCAAAATGTTCATTACACAATATAGTTTACTAAAATATAATTACTAATTATGTTCTTGTAAATTGACATATTTCTTCAAATCAAATAATAAGAATTAGATAATAATTTCCAAAATACTAATAAGTAACATTAGATTTTTAATCAACGAAATTAATTACAATTTTGTATCTATTAGGTAAAAATTAAACTACGTTAATACCACAACAAGTAGTAATTATATCTTGTCGTTTTAGTTCAAATTCTGTACGTAGTAATTGAACCCAACACTTATTAAGGACGTACACCATATATCACGTATTAGATCACTGAATTTAACTGAGCCTTTAATTATTGTTACTATCTATAATGAAACTTGCATATCATGTAGAAACTAGACCAATAATGTGTATCAATTCTCCTCAAGTTAATCGCTTTTAGTATAATGTGAATGTTTTACAATGAATAATGTGAATTATACGTGCATTCGGATATATGAGTAATTTAATTTATTTAATAAACATGTAGCATATGCTTTAAAGATCTTACACTTTAACTGAAATAATATGCAAAACGTGATAAATTAATATCTATATATATATATCCGGATAAATCTAAATTTCTAATAAAACAACAGCCGCAAAAACTGCACATAGATATGTGCTTGTAAAATTACCACATTTATAGTTAGAAATCTAAAAAAGATACATAAAAAGTCATACGCAATTTAAATAATAAATTGTGCAAATATTTTCAAACATTTGTTTTAAGAGAAAGAGAAAACAAATATAATTGACATATGTAATGTAGTTTTTACACAAATGGTAGTGTCAAAATTAGTTTAAAATTATATAAAAATGAAGTTTATGACAAAAACTTTACAAATATATTATTAAAACAAAGCATTTAGTGATCGTACAAAATTAACTTAAAGCGCAAGTATACGGTTTTAAAAATCTCAAATTTTTAGTTTTATTACTGTTGAACTTTTTTATAACCATAACCGAATGATAATATCCATTATTTTAAAAAAAAAACAAAGAAATGTTTATTGAATAAAAAGCAGTAAATACATACAGCGTGCATCTGATTAACAATTTAGATAGTGAAATTATAGCATCAATACAAGCAAAAAATGTCAAAATAAGTCTTAATAAAACATTTCTTCTTGGTAATTTGTTGACAGAAAAATAAAAATAAATCAAAAAAGTTATCTCATAAGATGTGGTTAAATTAAGATTAAGCTAAATACGTATGCAAAACAAGAATTTTTGTGGTATAATGATTAAACTTTTCTCTCTAAATATGCGCATTGTGAAAATTCTGTTAAAACATTAATGCAAAATAGGTTATTGTTCATGTATAGAAACAAATCTGAGAAGAAAATTGATAACATAAACCGAAATTATGATTACTATAAACAATGTTTTTTCTATGTATTAGTATACGTCAGATTTGTTTTTTAATAAAGTGATAATATTACCCAACAGATAACATTATCCATGATTCCAATGAGCGGCGTGAACTGTATAATCAAATGACACATAAAGTGAGTAAAATCTCAAAACACCCTTAAAAAATTACTCCTCCAGCGGGGTTAATTACATTAATTTGATTTCCACAAATGGCATAGTGTAGTTAACTATGTCAAAAAACATTAAAAAAAAAAAATGTGTGCGTTGGTATTATATTTCTTGCGTGTCATCGCGAGCTCATGCAACATTACAAGAAAGCAACCTTAGCCAATATGCTTTTTTTTAAAATCTAGTCTAAATCAACGGCACTTTCAAATTTAATTCAAGAGCACGTTATCAAGCTGACCATGCTTTTGGTATTTCCCAAAGAAGTGTTCTCGATGATTTACCCTTACATCGCAATTTCGATCAAATTGGACCGTTGCATCGCAAATTCGCTGATCATTTAACCGGTACTTCCGCTTTGTCAAGGATCTAATTTGCATCGGTTCTTCGATGAAACACGTAAAACTGTATACGAGCAAATTCTCATGCATTAAGCGCACGTGCACATGGATTACGTATTAAGCCGCTTATAAAGGGAAATTGTCATTGCTCCTGCAATAATGCCTGTTTTTCCTTATTAGTGCAAAATTGAATAAAGACTAAACAGCAAACGCAGCCGATTCAATATTAAAAAATTTACTTACGTTAGACATTTTAATAAAGTTTTACGATATTTTAAGAAGTAATGAGCTGTGTAAGGTAACAAATGAAAAAGAGCATTTTGTGAACAAAGTTAGTGTTATGAACGGAGGTTATTGGTTGGCGTTATGAACACGGTTGGCTTTATGAACGTTTGAAATCAACGAGTTGGCGTTATGCAAAGTTGGTGTTGTGATCATGGTTGGCTTTATGATCACTGGCTGAGAGTTGACGTTATAATCTTAAAAAAATCAAAGCTTGGAAAGAAAAGGAAAACAAAGATGAGATAGATTGAACAGTGCCGATTAAGGTCAAAAATTTCTGTTTACCTTATCGCATACCAAAACACCTAATTGGATTGTCGATTCTAGTGCTACAAGTCACGTAGCAAGTGATAAGAATTGGTTTGATAATTTGGAGAATACGCAAGGCAGTGACTTGAATGTTGCAAACGGTGAAAAAGTACTTGTGCCAGGTAAGGGTTCGTGTAAAATTAGAATTGTGAAATTAGTGAGAATTTATTATCAGTAAAGAAATTAATTGATGATGGATATACAATATCTGTGAAATAAAAATAAAAGGAAAGCAGATAGCGGTTGCAAAAACAAATGGACATGTATACACGTTACTTCAAACAAATAAATTGGCATCGTGTTTTTGGCCATCGCAATCCGAACGCTATTAAGGCTGTTTTTTCAAATGACTTATTGAAAGACATAAAGATTGTCGATTGTGGTTTAAAAGTTAAGTGTAAAGTTTGCCTAAAAGCAAAAGCTACAAGACTTCCATTTGCAAAGAAAAGTACAAGTAAATTCTCAGAGGTACTTGATCTGGTTCATACGGATGTGTGCGGTCCAATGTCCACCGCGTCATCCAATAGAAAACGATACGTGTTAACATTCATTGATGATTTTTCGCGTTATACAATTATCTACTTACTTAACACGTTAAGCGCCATAGCAGACACTAATGTCTGCACCTAAGGGGTACCATCAGGCCATGACAGACACCGGTGCTTGTCCTACATTTAATTTAACCGCGCCAAGCAGACACAATCTGAGGACCTGGTGTTTGAGTATGTGGGTGCTCTGGCCCTGCATTATTCACTCCCAACAGTGGGTTTTGTGTTGCTTATAGGAAAGGGTTTCTGCACGGTGTGTCTGTTTTTGTGTCTGCAATGGCCCTGTGAAGACTGCTTTTTTGCTTTTGTTATCACGGGCCCATAACAAACACAGAAAAAAAATGCAAACAAATTATCCCAAACAATACAATTATTTATCGGAAAAATACAGGTTAAAGTGTATTAATAATTTTGTCTTCAGTATTGAAACAATCTAGACAAAATCTGGGTTTACCGTCACAATTATCACAATACGTTGTAACTTTTCTAATTCTAGTTTTGGGAATTTTCCCTTGAACCTATATTTTTTGTAGCAGCTTTTGCAATATTTGCGTCCAATGCGAGCACTGCCCGGTAATTTTTTAAATGAATAATTTTTTAGAGGATTGTCGCGAATAACTTGTCATTTTCAGGGTTTTCCAAATTGTCATTTTCTTCTTTAGAGTTAATAAGTGCATTTACTACATTTTTTCTAATTTCTATTATTAAGATGTTTTTCTTTAGTAACTAGTTTGTATAAAAAATGAGCATTTACGATTGCAGTTCCTAAAATTATTTCAACAGCTACTTTTCTGTACCATTTGACGGTTTTGCGTAAACAGCAACCATAGCTTGCAAATTGATCAGATAAATCAATAGATGACTTTCCTGCATTATAGTGAACTATCATTTTAGGTTTTTCAATCTCCTTCCCTCTTTTCATAATTTTGATCTTTTTGTCAGAAAGCATAAGTACATCTCTCTGATCTTTCCATTTAAGTATTATTATTCCGGAACCATTATTTCGGGCAATAGTTTTTCCTTCGCGAAGTTTTTGTTGCAGAATTTCTTTAGGAGTTCCTTTTCTATTTTTTCTCAATGTCCCTAACAAATGGGTTGACCAGTTTAGTAAGATTTCAACCAAAAGAATGCAAAGTTGTGTGTTACAATAGTTCTACCAGAATCAAGAAACAGTTCACTAAGTTGTAAGACGAAATTGGTGGGAACTGATTCTTTGCCCGTATAAAATTTAAAATTTCAGGTGTACCCTTGGTTACAACATAACTTGAAAATTTTCACTCCATACTTGTGGGCTTTTTGAGGTATATATTGTTTCATAATAAGCCTTTCTCTAAATGGGATATGACTTCAGTTAATGCCAAAAGTTTCTCCGGGTGTAAAAGCCGATTGACTGTTGATTAAAAATTGATCAACAAGAGTTTGTACTTTAAAAGCTCTATTCACTTGCAATGTTGCATCTTCATTATCAGAAAAGTGCAGCATTGAAAGCAGAAGTTCGAATCGGTTTTTGGACATCGTTTTTAGAGCAATAACATTACGATAAAAGCAATCTGTGTTCCAATAATTTCTTAATTTTGCCATTTTTACTAGAGTCATATAAGCCAAACTCTTCATTACTTGTACCCGGTTGAGGTGTATTTCTTTCATGTGCCACATTGTCGTCGAGACAGAACTTATATTGTACTGGATTGGTGGCGAATATTCTTTGTATCCAGGGCCATTGTTACAGTCATCAGTATCTTAATATAAAGGTTTATAAGTAGCATCATCCTCTGACGGCACGGCGCATATGGATTTGAATTTATAGAATTTTTTTTAACGACAACAATATGCATACAATTAAAAAATTATTATCGGCTTAAAATACTAATAATAAAAAATGTTACTAAAAACACGTTTTATAATCAAAGAGTGTTATCACTTACCTGTTGAACTAGAAGAGTTATCTTCCAAAGCAAATTTCAACATTTTGGCACTCCGACTCATTTAGAATGCGTAAACCACGATACGTGTGCAAGAAATGACACAAAACAAAGAAATCTGGCCACATGACGCAATTATATTATGCAGGTTTTAGCGTGTCTGCTTTATGCGGATTGTACGCTAATTGTGTCCGTTATGGCCTTTTGAAGCACATTTTAATGTCTGCTAATTGTGTCTGCTATGGTCCTGTAACGTAAAAAGTAATTACAGAGCCACAGCAGACACCGGTGTCTGCAAGACATTTTTTCAAAAATCTGCTCTAAATAGTAAAATAAAAAATAAATCAAAATTTTCCGTGAAATCATTTGTTGTGTACAATCAGAAGCCAACAATGGCCCCCTGGTGATTTTTGGAAAATTTGGCTTGGCGCTTAGCGTGTTAAAGAAAAATCGGAAGTTGAAAATAAAATTAAGGGATACGTTGAAATGGTAAAGAATAGGTTTTTAAGAAAACCAAAAGTAATACGGTCAGATCAAAGAGTAGAATATACGGAACATAAAGTAGTCGAGTATTTAAAAAATGGAAGGATAGAAATTCAATACACAGCACCTTACACGCCACAGCAAAATAATGTTGCTGAAAAAAAATCGTACTTTGATTGTAATGGCAATATGTATCTTGGTGGATGCAGATTTGCCACATGTTTTTGCACTGAAACTGTAAATACGCAAATTATCTTCAGAACCGTTTACCAACAAAAACAATTGAGATAACACGTTACCAAATTTGGAATCAAAGAAAAGCGAGTGCAAATCATCTCAGAATATTTGGTTCAAAATGTTTTGTGTATATTCCAATGGAAAAACGCCGCAAATTGGATAGAACGGCTACAAAAATGACATTTGTCGGTTATGCTAAAAACTCAAAGGCATACAGGTGTTACGATGCAGTAAAAAATAAATTAGTAATAAGCCGTGATATTCGTTTTTTGATGTAAATGCAGGATAATCAATAACGTTTAAAGCAAGTTCATCAATGGATATAAATAAAGATCAACCTGGTGTAGGGGGTGAAGAAGAAATTATTGTTGGTTATTCATCAGAAAGAAACGCTGATCCGGATGAGGACAGTGATAAAAATCATAAAAACGATATTCAGGAGGAGCCAATAGTACTATTAAGAAAAAATTCTCAGCATACGAATAAGGGTGTTCCACCCTGAAGATTGACCTTCGACTCAATGAAAATTTTTGATGATCATGAAGACCCAAAAACATTATCAAAACCTTTGTCAAGTGAAAATAAGTCAGAATGGATTAATGCAAAGAAGGATAAAATTGTGTCATTAAGAAAAAATAAAACATGGATATTGTGCGAATTACCTAAGAATCGAACAGCGATAGGGAGGCAGTAGGTTTATAAAGCAAAAACAAATGCTGACGGAAACATCACTCGACTCAATGCAAGATTAGTAGCACAGGGTTTTTTGCAAAAATATGGTATGGATGATGATGATGAAGTTTTTGTACCAGTTGTAAGGTAAGCAACGTTTAGAACATTATTGGCAGTCGCTTGAAAAGAAAAATATGTTGTTTGTTTTTGCTAAGACAGCGTTTTTAAATGGAAAACTAGAGAAAGAAATTTATACAAAACAACCACCAGGATTTATTAAATATAAGAAAGATAAAATGGTTTGCAAATTATTGAAAAGTTTGTATGGGTTAAAACAGGCAGCTAAATTGTAGTATGAGGAACTAAATAATTTGTTAGTTAAAGCTGGTTTCTTACAAAGCGAAGCTGATCCATGTCTGTATGCAAAAAGGGATAGTAATGAATCGTGTTTTCTGATTGTTTATGTAGATGATATGATCATTGCTTCCAGATCACAAGAAGTAATTGCTCAGGTGAAAAACGATATAGAACTTGTGTTCGATATACAAAACTTAGATGATGTAAAACTTTATCTTGGCATTGAAATTATTAGAGATGTTCAAGGAACGTATCAGTTAAGTCAAACAAAGTACATAAAGAAGATGATAGTAATGTTTGGTCTTCAAGATGCAAAAGTATCGAAGTTTCCAATAAACATTGACTATTTCAAGACAAGTTTAACTTCTAATGGCGACTTGTTATCATATAAGGAATATCAACAATTACTTGGATGTTTGCTTTACATAACAGTTTCAATTTTGGCTCAAAAGGCTAGTGTTCCAAATCAAACAGATTGGAATGATTTGAAACGAATTGTTTGGTATTTAAAGGGAACGTCGAAATTGAAATTAACACTTGAAAATTACGACAATAAAAACAATGAAGTATTGTGTGGATATGCGAATGCACATTGAGCAGAGAAAAGAATTGACCAAAAATCCAACAGCGCCTACATTTTCTTTATCAACGGGGGTGCTGTAAGCTAGGGATGTCGTAAGCAAATGGTCGTGGCATTATCGAAAATGGAAGCCAAATTTATTGATTTATCAGAAGGAATATGGTTGAGAAGACTGAATGACTTAAAACAGGACGTACGAGATCCAATAAAAATTTATGAGGATAATCAAAGTTGTTTAAAGTTTATTCAAACGCACAGTGTATCCAACCATAGCAAATATATCGATACAAAGTACAGGTTTGTGCAGAATTGTGTAGAATAGAAGATTATATTTTGCAAATACTGTTCAACAGATGAGATGCTGGCAGATATGCTGAATGAGTGAAAAACAATTGCGTGAGGTTCGAGAGAAGACGTGTTTAACTTAAAAAAATGAAGAGTGTTGAACTAAACAGTTACTTTTTTTTAAGTTTAAGTTGATAGTTAAGTCGTCTTATATATTTTATATTTCTTCTTAAAAGTATTTTGGTGTTAATATACGTCTTATTATAATTCACGCTAGAGTTAAACTGTCGTAATATAGTCTTACAACATTATAAGCCTTTACAAATGTTTCGAAATAGCCATAAACCTTTGTCAATGTTAATTGTTTACTTTTATGTTTCTATGAATTCGTATTTTTAATACTAATCTTCTAAACTTCCTACCGAACTAGCAATAAGCCTCAACAAAATGTTTTACATCTACCTCAAGAGCACAAAACCGTTATAAGTATAATTATAAAGATAAACTAAGCAAGAGTAAAAACTCTACTGCATCAGAATCTAAAATGTTTCTAAAAAAATTTATAATTTATAATAATACCGTAAAAATTGTCTAAGAAAAACGGCATAAAAAGTATTTTTGTGAAACCCATAAAAGATGTTTGTTTCATTTGAGTTTAGCAACAATAATAAACACACAACATACACAAAAAAATAATTTTATAAATATTACAATTATTTTTGTAAGATATTTTATTGCATGTACAAAGTTTACAGAATTTATTCATTTTCCAAGCTTGACAAACTACGTAAAATTTTATTTAATCTAGTATTTCTCAAAAATAGAATATAAAAATATTTGTAATAAATCAAAATCTATAAAATTTTTAATATAAAAGTGTCTTTGATTAAACTAGTCTAAAATGACTTTCTCTTTCAAACCAGTAGTAATTTTTATACTGCCAGTTTCTTTTGAGTAATAATTTAATAAACTGGTAATAAAAATGTTATCTCTAAAAGGAAAGGAAGTTTCTAACTACGCTTTATTAAATAATTCGTCTCATTTTAACTTAAAATTACCTAAATTATGGAAATGTACTATCGTTAAATAGTGTCCTTTTTAGAAACGTTTGTTTTTACGTAATTTTAAGTATGTCAGTTCATAAACAATTTTTTCTCTATAAATTATTTATTAAATAACGTTGTTTTATCTTTAAAGACCGCAATAATTTTTATCCGAATAATGAACTAATTTATACTTTAATAAAAATATTTTGAACTATAATAAACGTAAGAATTTTTCAAGCTTTTCTAAAGACTACACCCGAATACTGTCAAATATCGATATTAATCAATTAATTAAACGTTTGGTTAACCGGTTATATAATTAATTGTAATTTTGTGTTGGTTATGTATAAATTATCCATGCGATAAGCGTACATGTCCTTTAATCACTAGTTAGCGGCATATGGCTTTGGAAAATCAATTGGGTCATTGAGGCTTTGTAAAGATTTCTCCTAAGACGAGAAACTGTTTTAGTGGTTTATTATCACCCATTAAATGAACAAACGATGATAGCTTGGATAGAGGGTTGCGCCAGCTTTGCTCTCGTGTATTTAGGACAAAGACGTTACGAACGTTATTAATATACAAACACCAATTTAAGTTTTGTTTATACTGCGTTATTTAATTAGATTAAATGGCAAGTATAATGTTTTTCAGAATTGTTATTTCTACTAAAATATGAATAGTTTCAGAACACAAATACTTAAAAATTGCTTTACCAAATAATGTGTCAGCGGGTTTCCGGTTTGAAATTGTGGCCAACAAACATATTGCATTCGTACACACGCATGTTGTATTTTATAGACACGCCCTTGTTTGGTATGTTTATAGTAACAATATTTCAATCTTCTTGACATTCTACAAATGCGTTTTTTAATCCCTCGGTTTCCTATTATTATGTACATCTTCAATACATTTGTGTTACCAGAGCATACATATAAAATCGTGCATGTTTTGTTATACTTAAATTCCCTACTGCATTAAAAAGCGCATACTTTTATTTTACAATTTAAAAAAGTATCTTGCAGGACAATTATTAATTTAACTACAAGGACTAACGGTTTTATTTTAAAAAAGTCTACAAAAAATAAAGCACATTTAGTGGTTATTCATGCTGTGCACGAACACTTTTTGAAACATGCAGTGAATTTTTAAATATCTTGGATAATAAACAGAATAGATTGTGTACTACTCGCAATTGTAGTTTTTATTGTTCTAAAAGTAAAGATAAAAACAAAAACGTTTTAATTAGCTTGGTTAATTTATGTAAGACGTTAATGTTTCATGCAAAAGTTTTACAATTCAATTACAATCTCAAAAATGTACTACAATATTTTTTTTACCTATTTGTTTATTAGCAATCAGAATAACATCATTTTCTATGAGCAAAATTATTTATAAGTAATTACAGAAACATAAAATTCTAATTTAGTCTATTAAATCTACGGGCCACTTCTTTTTAATCCTCTAGTTTGAGATTCATCTGCTAAAAGAGTTACTGTTACACTTGGATCTAGCTTGTTACAATGTTTCGTTGCTCTTGCTTTTACTACATTCATCGCAAATGGAATGTTGAGGTCATTATGCAGAGTTATGTTTGACACGTACCACGGGGCGTTAGATCGCTTCTAAAGGTTTTAGACTGAAAACGCTGTATTGAGTTTAAAGCTGATTTGCTAGGACATTCCTCAAAGTACGCAACCATACAGCCCGATAGGGCAAATAATGCATTTATAAATTAATAATTTATTATCTAATGCAAGGGCCGAGTTATTACCAATAGGCCAATACATTTTCTTACAACGTACATCCGTTTCCTTACGTTTTTTATTTATATGAACCCTCCTCCATATTAGACGTCGATCTAGCTTTAAGCTAAAAGTATCAAATTGACTCGATTAAATGGTTAACCAATTAATTTTCTTATTGGTTAACCGGTTAATTTAAAATTGAATTATTCATTTTCGGTTAATCGATTCAGTTTAAGCATCCTTGGGTAAACGATTTAAGTTAACCGCCTTTGGTTAAACGATTCAGTTTAACCATCTTTCGCAAAACGATCTAGTTTAGCCATTTTTTGTTATACGATTATTTCAAGGGCTTTTGCTTAAAGGACCATTTCAAATCACGAATTGTTTTGCATTCTAATTTAAGAAAACAAATTTTGGAAATTAAACAAATAAATTCCTATTTGTTTAAAAAGTTAAAATTTGTCCTTTTAGAGGCTTCAGTTTAAAAAGAATTAAAAATGAATTTTACAGAACAGAAAACTCTCAAACTTTTATTTTATGTTTTATCAAACATTGAACTAATATGCATTTAAAAATATTACAGGTAAAATCATATTCTATAGTTTTATAAATTTTGAAATCAATAATAAAATTTGGGAAATGTACCTAGATAATCTATACATATTTGAAATACGTTTTTATTAACTACAAGCATTTTTGTTAAATGATAATTTGTTAGAATATAAAATTAACTTAAAATAATTTAGTTAACTTCAATTAAGTTTTGATTGTTTCACCAATTTCTGCACAATTACTTTGGCACAAAATATTGATTTTGGGTGACAAAAATAGAAAAAGTTATTAATACCTATCTACAGATTACAAGTTACAATTTGTTTTCAACCCCTTGTCTGTTTTTTAAAAATCCTTTTACTTGTATATAAGAACGCACATACCAACGGCAAGGAGGCTCTATTGGCGGTGTTGCGTTTAACAACAGCTAAGTTGTTTTAATGTAAATAAAGTTAATTTTTGCTTAACACATCGTATTCATTGACAACATCGAGAATATAGACGAAACGATTCCAAGTAGTCTACAGATTACAACAGTAAAGAAACATCTGTGTTGCAAGTAGGTACTAAAAGCAGTTGGTTTTTACAGCACTTTCCAAGAAATGCGGATTATGTTTATTATTTGTAGATCATCATTTAATAAATTTTGTTAGAAAAAAGTCTTCTCCGCAGAGGGACATTTTATGATGGAAGGCGTCTACGTAATTTTTAGTTAAATTTATTTTCAATTGAGATTCATGTTTTTATGTAGTTTACTATAACTAGTTAAGTAAAATATAAGATTGAGGCCTCTAGCATACAAGTGCAGGTGTACAATTTTTAAGTTTTGCGTTTTTTTATTTTGAACCAAAAGTAACTCGTAGATATAAGTTTTTATCTAGTCAGTAAAACCATAATAACAAGGAAACTTAATTCTTAACCAAATCATTTTAAAGTTAAGGATTTTTTCTCCACGTACGCGATTATTATTTTACAGACAATCGATAATCACCATCGCTGTTTGATGAATCTAGGAAAAAGAATTATTATTTATTCTGTAATTCATATAATGTTATCAATTACAAAAACGAATTAAACACGTTTTAATTGAAACAATCTTTTCGTTTTAAATAAAATGTTTAGTTACGTTTACTTATACAAAATGACACTTTCTTTAACAAAAAAGATTATTTTTAGAAGTATTTTTAACTTCTTAACCCTCTATTGCACCTTGTGTCCATTCGGGAACACTATGCGTTTTAAGGTTCAACTTTCTTAACTTCAAAAACACCACCTTTATTTACGCATGGTTCCCATTCGGAAACATTACTCTTTAAGTTAGAATGTAACATACAAGGTGGCAGCACATTGCAGTTATGAAATATAAATAGTCTATGCAAGCGCGCAAGCAATTTTGTGGTTATGATATTTCATGATTTTGCGAAATTTTTACTGTGGTTTCAAAGAGTGCTTTTTTGCCAAAAAAAAAAATACTATAAGGTGCATTAAAGCTATGATTTTGTTTTTGGTATTTTGTATATATTTACCTATACATGTGAACTCAGGTAACTGGTACCGTTCGGAAACACCGTGCATGGGCACTACAAACGATGAACGAAAACTTTTCACCCATTTCTTCTAAATCATTTTATGGAAACAAAAGCGATATTTATGAAATCAGACATATTCCTAGCGACAGCGAGGATTCTCTTTTATTAGACGAAGATGAAATTCCCAACTTTCAGGACGATTTTGTTGAAAATCGCCAACAGGATCTAGAACATTTTAGTTCAGAAGACGAACTCCCGTTGAGCAATTTAGCTGCTCCATCTACTTCTCAATCTCAGCCTCAATCGAAACGTCAGAAAATACATTGGAAAGAAGAACAAACTACCACAAAAAACGACGAAAGCATAAAATTTAGTGGTAACGATACTTTGCCAGATGAAGTTTGGAACCTTACGACCCCATATGCTGTTTTTAAATATTTTGTCACTGAAGAATTTTTAAAGATGATAGTAGATATGAGCATGCTGTTTTCTGTGCAAAAAACCCCGAATCGTCCTTTGGTCACATCAACCAACGAAATAAAAAAAATTGTAAGAGTCTTACTGTGGATGTCGATTATCAAATTGTCTACCACTAGGAACTACTGATCAGCAGATACCCGAATTTCTCAGGTTGCAGATGCTATGACTGTTAACCGTTTTCAGAAACTAAAAAGATACCTTCATTTTAATGACAACACACAAATGCAGAACAAGACAGAAAAAATTCAACGTGTCATTGATTATGTACGGTCTGTCTGTCTCAAAATCCCAATGGAGAAACATTTAGTTTGTGATGAGCAAAAAGTGCCGTTTAAAGGTAGGATTTCTATAAAAACATATAATCCGAAAAAGTCTCACAAGTGGGGTTACAAAATATAGGTACTTTCTGGAATTAGTAGGTTTTCTTATGACTTTGAATTGTTCAGTGGGAAGGTAGTTGCAGCAGATGGAGAAGATGATTTCGGTTCTGCAAGTAATGTGGTTTACCGCATAAATCGCAACGTGCCAAAAAATGTGCACCACAAACTATATTGTGACAATTATTTTACAGGCATTCCTCTGTTCCGTTATTTGGCACAGAACGGAATTGATTGTGTTGGCACGGTGAGGATAAATCGACTAATGTGGTGCAGTTTTCCCACAGAAAAGGAATGGAAACGGAAAGAAAGAGGTTCCTATCTGGAACAAGTAGGAACCCACGAAAGCCAGCATTTGAAGTGTGTACAGTGATATGACAATAAAAAGGTGACATTGCTTTCCACATTTGCTGGCAGCCAACCACTACATAAGGTTCAGCGGTTTTTTAAGACTGATAACACCAGGAAAGAGATTATCTGCCCAAATATTGTGCAGGTATACAATAAGCATATGGGAGGCGTTAATCTTCTCGATTCGCTACTTGGATTGTACCGAGTTCACATCCGGTCTAAGAAATGGTACCATAGATTGTTCTTTCACATGCTAGATGTTATTACATGCAACGCATGTTTGCTGTATAGGAGAATTGCTGAACACCACAGTCAAGACCAACCTCAGAACGAGGTGAACATCTCCCTTTTGCAGTTCAGAACTGAATTAGCAAAAGTATTGACTACTTTGGGAGACCACAATTCCATACAAAATAAGACGAAACGCGGAAGACCTAGCAAGGACCCACTTCCAGAGTCTATGAAAAAGAAACCTAGTGGACAACAGCCTGCATTAGAAACAAGATTAGATGGGATTGGTCATTGGGTGATGCATTCAAACAAACGTAATCGTTGCAGATTGGAAAATTGCACAGAAAAAAGTAGGCTGTATTGTTCGAAATGCAAAGTATATTATTTATGCTTGTATGAAGAAAAAAACTGTTTTTTTACATATCACAATGTATAAGTACAACAAATATAATTTTTTGAAGTACAACTTTTTTTAATGCCTTTGTCTTGTGTGCACAATGTTCCCACATGGGAACCAAAAAAAAATCAATTTTTTTTTGAAAATTTTAGGCAAAAAATTTTTTCAGTATTTTTATGTGTTAAGCATACAAAAAGACATGATATAAAAAAAATGAGGCAAAACAAAAATTATGTGAAATAGAGGGTTAATATATTATAAAACATATGATTCAATTTAAACATTCGGTTTTACAATACAAGTTTTTTCATATTGTCGTCTTGTTATCACTGTGATTAAATCTTTTGAATTTACCGTTCTTTTTATTATGTTTTTCTGTTTAGTTTAAATTTTCCTTACACATTTTAACCAAGACGCGTTAATTGATATGTTCTATATATATACCAATAGTGTAATTTAAAGAAACAACGTAGTGATTCCATTCTTGTCTAAAAAATTAATTTTGATTACAGATATAATACCAATTTCTAAATACAGTATTTCTTAACTAACAACTACTGCTAAATTTAAGCAAGCACAAATTTTTTTCCGGGAATCTTTTTTTTTTGATTCTCTTATTTTGTAGGTAAACGATAATTGCAATCCTTTTTTTTATTTGTTTAATGATTGCGAATGATTTTTTAAAGACGATTGGTGATCACAATCGCAATCTTATTTAAAAAGATCGTTCTGGTCACTGGTTATTGCCACTAATATTAAACTTTAAAATTTTTAAAATTACTTCATTTATACAAAAGACTTCGTCTACAATTTAACTTTAAAACATAAATCTTACAATTGTACAGGCGACTAGTTTAAACATAAATTACTAAATTAAGCAGAAGTTAAACAGTACTTTTTGCACTAATAAGGATCTTGAAGATTACTTGAATGACCTATTTGATTAAGTAGATTAAGTATGCACTATAGAACCAAATCAGTTAATAAAAGTAATTAAATGGAATCGGTTGCTTAAAACAAATCACAAGCAAGGATTAAAACAATTTGGTTAACTAAAAGGAATCGTTTGGTTATACTTACATTAGAATGTCTTCCGGGTTTGGACCGTGTCATATTTGCAACCGAAGCTGCCAACGTTTCGCCCACTTTCGTAAGGGGCTTCATCAGGGCGTGAGATAAATCGCAAAACTCAAACAAGCAATCGAAATCTAACTAAGAACTTCTCAAAAGTTAGGTTATCCACTTGTAAAACAAGCCATAACCTAAACTATGAAAAGGTAAGAAAGAAAACGATAACCTGAAAAAGCAAACGAAAATCTAACAAAGAACCACTACCGAGTTAGGTAATCAACTTGTGAACCAAGCCAGATTCTAAACTCCGTAGAAGTGACTTAAGAAGAAATAGTCTCCGTATTTAAAGGAAAGGGATCGTCACGGATGATTAAGCTCGATCCTGATTGGGTTACGGTTGCTAGGGGGCGTGTTTTTGATAAATGACTAATAACCGGGAACCAAAGAGGGGATAGTTCGAAACCATGATCGCGATTGAAGTTATTGGGGTGTTTGATGATTTCTATGCTTTCTCGGAATTTCCTGTTGAAAAAGAATGGAGATTTGGCAATCAACGAAACATTATCAAAATCTATCTTGTGACCTGTAGTAAAATGATGTTCAGCGACCGCAGACTTGGAAGTATACCTTTTCCTTATACAACGATCATGTTCTGAAATGCGAGTAATGACGGAACGACCGGTTTCACCAATGTAGACTAAACCACAAGAACAGGGAATTTGGTATACACCTTGAGATGAAAGTGCAGGAAATTTGTCTTTGGGAGAAGTCATTTATCAAAAACACGCCCCCTAGCAACCGTAACCCAATCAGGATCGAGCTTAATCATCCGTGACGATCCCTTTCCTTTAAATACGGAGACTATTTCTTCTTAAGTCACTTCTACGGAGTTTAGAATCTGGCTTGGTTCACAAGTTGATTACCTAACTCGGTAGTGGTTCTTTGTTAGATTTTCGTTTGCTTTTTCAGGTTATCGTTTTCTTTCTTACCTTTTCATAGTTTAGGTTATGGCTTGTTTTACAAGTGGATAACCTAACTTTTGAGAAGTTCTTAGTTAGATTTCGATTGCTTGTTTGAGTTTTGCGATTTATCTCACGCCCTGATGAAGCCCCTTACGAAAGTGGGCGAAACGTTGGCAGCTTCGGTTGCAAATATGACACGGTCCAAACCCGAAAGACATTCTAATGTAAGTATAGATTCCGGCCGTGGAAGCCTTCGCTATTACATTAACAATCTCTACGGGGAGAATATTTCTTCTAAAACCTCCGTATTTTCCAAACTTCGCCACAAACTCGTCAAACTTTTGTGCAATTTAACCTTTCTTAGTCGCTGTCGTGACCACAACATTATTCCTGCATTCCTCAAAATTAAGTTCCACATTCAGACACGATCTTCTAAAAACATCCTACACCGTGCTAGTCTAGCGTTGATACGCGAACGGATTAAGCAAACTAGGCGAGAGTTAGACACCATTTCGAAACAACTCTTTCATCTTCATCTTGAGTTGGCCAACACTCTATCCCCGGATGATTGGAAATTCTTTGACAACATTACTTACCAGCAGTCTGATACCACTCTACGACTAACCACTGAAGGTCATCTCAAAAAGTTTCAATTATTGGAATCCAAGAATCGTAAAGTTTCTTCTACTACTAACTCAGTAAAGACGGTTGTCAATTTATCTAGTTTGGTTCTCACTTCAGAACAGGAATCGGTGCTCTCTAAGGGTTTGAATTTTGCAGGTTGCTCCCAAACGTATTCCTAAAGAAGATATTCTATGTGCTGTTGAGTCTTCTATAAGACATCTTCCTCGCCACATCTCAGATCCCATTCGTATTAACACTGGCAAAATCCTTGAATCATCTAAAACTCCTAAATCCAACATTTCTAAGTCGGAAGAGTCAGCTCTAAAAAGTCTTCGTAAGAACCCTGATATTATTGTTCTTCCAGCCGACAAAGGCAACGCCACTGTAGTTTTGAACCAAATTGATTATGTTACGAAGATCAATTCTATTTTGTCTGAGGAAACTTACGCTCTTCTAACCCATAACCCCACTTCGAGGATTGAACGCGAGGTTAGCCAAATCATCAAATCTTCCAATCTACCTCCTGAAACTAAACGTCGACTTACCCCATCAGATTCTAAACCACCTCGTCTATACGGACTTCCCAAAATTCACAAACAAGGTATTCCTTTTCGACCTATCGTTAGTACTATCCAATCTCCTACTTACAAGCTAGCCAAGTTCTTGTCCAACATTCTTTGCGAGTTTACAGGTAAAACCTCTTCTCACATCCTCAACTCTCAGCATTTTATTCAACGTCTAGAAACTATAAAACTTGAACCCCAAGATCTTCTCGTGAGCTTTGATGTTACTTCACTTTTTACTAAAGTTCCTATTAAGGATTCGCTTATTATCATCAAACAGATTCTGTCTCTACATGGCAAGGACTTGAGTTTGGTTCCTCTTATTGAAAAGTGTTTATCCTCTACTTACTTCCAATTTGATAATAAGTTTTACGAACAAGTTTCTGGTGCTGCTATGGGTTCTCCTCTATCACCTGTTGTAGCTAACATTTTTATGGAATCCTTTGAAACGGTTGCTTTGGAATCATCAACATTAAAACCTAAAGTGTGGTTTAGGTATGTTGACGACACGTTTATTGTTTGGTTTCATGGTCATCTTGAATTGTCTAAGTTTCTTGATCATCTTAACAATCAACACTTAGATATCAAATTTACTATGGAAATCGAAAGTAATGGTTCTCTTCCATTTCTTGACGTTCTTGTGACTCGTAAGCCCGACGGACTTCTAGGCCATTCTGTTTATCGCAAACCCACCCATACGGACAGATACCTTCATGCTTCGTCTCATCATCATCCTGCACAGAAACGTTCTGTTATTGAATCTTTGGTCCATCGTGCCTTTTCTATTTGTCAACCTGAGAATCTAGACTCAGAACTCCGTCATCTTACTAGAACCTTAGTGAACAATGGTTATGCAATGCGAGATATTCATAGAGTTATTAATCGTCGTTTACATCCACGTACTCGATTACCTAAGGACACTTCTACTCCCGAATCCAACCAGAAATTGGCTTTTTTACCCTACATTCACAAGGTTACAGATCAAATAGGGAAACTCCTTCGTAAGAATGGTATTAAACCCATATTCAACTCGACAGGCAAAATCTCTCAGATTCTTCCTTCTCCCAAAGACAAATTTCCTGCACTTTCATCTCAAGGTGTATACCAAATTCCCTGTTCTTGTGGTTTAGTCTACATTGGTGAAACCGGTCGTTCCGTCATTACTCGCATTTCAGAACATGATCGTTGTATAAGGAAAAGGTATACTTCCAAGTCTGCGGTCGCTGAACATCATTTTACTACAGGTCACAAGATAGATTTTGATAATGTTTCGTTGATTGCCAAATCTCCATTCTTTTTCAACAGGAAATTCCGGGAAAGCATAGAAATCATCAAACACCCCAATAACTTCAATCGCGATCATGGTTTCGAACTATCCCCTCTTTGGTTCCCGGTTATTAGTCATTTATCAAAAACACGCCCCCTAGCAACCGTAACCCAATCAGGATCGAGCTTAATCATCCGTGACGATCCCTTTCCTTTAAATACGGAGACTATTTCTTCTTAAGTCACTTCTACGGAGTTTAGAATCTGGCTTGGTTCACAAGTTGATTACCTAACTCGGTAGTGGTTCTTTGTTAGATTTTCGTTTGCTTTTTCAGGTTATCGTTTTCTTTCTTACCTTTTCATAGTTTAGGTTATGGCTTGTTTTACAAGTGGATAACCTAACTTTTGAGAAGTTCTTAGTTAGATTTCGATTGCTTGTTTGAGTTTTGCGATTTATCTCACGCCCTGATGAAGCCCCTTACGAAAGTGGGCGAAACGTTGGCAGCTTCGGTTGCAAATATGACACGGTCCAAACCCGGAAGACATTCTAATGTAAGTATAGATTCCGGCCGTGGAAGCCTTCGCTATTACATTAAGAATCTCTACGGGGAGAATATTTCTTCTAAAACCTCCGTATTTTCCAAACTTCGCCACAAACTCGTCAAACTTTTGTGCAATTTAACCTTTCTTAGTCGCTGTCGTGACCACAACATTATTCCTGCATTCCTCAAAATTAAGTTCCACATTCAGACACGATCTTCTAAAACCATCCTACACCGTGCTAGTCTAGCGTTGATACGCGAACGGATTAAGCAAACTAGGCGAGAGTTAGACACCATTTCGAAACAACTCTTTCATCTTCATCTTGAGTTGGCCAACACTCTATCCCCGGATGATTGGAAATTCTTTGACAACATTACTTACCAGCAGTCTGATACCACTCTACGACTAACCACTGAAGGTCATCTCAAAAAGTTTCAATTATTGGAATCCAAGAATCGTAAAGTTTCTTCTACTACTAACTCAGTAAAGACAGTTGTCAATTTATCTAGTTTGGTTCTCACTTCAGAACAGGAATCGGTGCTCTCTAAGGGTTTGAATTTTGCGGTTGCTCCCAAACGTATTCCTAAAGAAGATATTCTATGTGCTGTTGAGTCTTCTATAAGACATCTTCCTCGCCACATCTCAGATCCCATTCGTATTAACACTGGCAAGATCCTTGAATCATCTAAAACTCCTAAATCCAACATTTCTAAGTCGGAAGAGTCAGCTCTAAAAAGTCTTCGTAAGAACCCTGATATTATTGTTCTTCCAGCCGACAAAGGCAACGCCACTGTAGTTTTGAACCAAATTGATTATGTTACGAAAATCAATTCTATTTTGTCTGAGGAAACTTACGCTCTTCTAACCCATAACCCCACTTCGAGGATTGAACGCGAGGTTAGCCAAATCATCAAATCTTCCAATCTACCTCCTGAAACTAAACGTCGACTTACCCCATCAGATTCTAAACCACCTCGTCTATACGGACTTCCCAAAATTCACAAACAAGGTATTCCTTTTCGACCTATCGTTAGTACTATCCAATCTCCTACTTACAAGCTAGCCAAGTTCTTGTCCAACATTCTTTGCGAGTTTACAGGTAAAACCTCTTCTCACATCCTCAACTCTCAGCATTTTATTCAACGTCTAGAAACTATAAAACTTGAACCCCAAGATCTTCTCGTGAGCTTTGATGTTACTTCACTTTTTACTAAAGTTCCTATTAAGGATTCGCTTATTATCATCAAACAGATTCTGTCTCTACATGGCAAGGACTTGAGTTTGGTTCCTCTTATTGAAAAGTGTTTATCCTCTACTTACTTCCAATTTGATAATAAGTTTTACGAACAAGTTTCTGGTGCTGCTATGGGTTCTCCTCTATCACCTGTTGTAGCTAACATTTTTATGGAATCCTTTGAAACGGTTGCTTTGGAATCATCAACATTAAAACCTAAAGTGTGGTTTAGGTATGTTGACGACACGTTTATTGTTTGGTCTCATGGTCATCTTGAATTGTCTAAGTTTCTTGATCATCTTAACAATCAACACTTAGATATCAAATTTACTATGGAAATCGAAAGTAATGGTTCTCTTCCATTTCTTGACGTTCTTGTGACTCGTAAGCCCGACGGACTTCTAGGCCATTCTGTTTATCGCAAACCCACCCATACGGACAGATACCTTCATGCTTCGTCTCATCATCATCCTGCACAGAAACGTTCTGTTATTGAATCTTTGGTCCATCGTGCCTTTTCTATTTGTCAACCTGAGAATCTAGACTCAGAACTCCGTCATCTTACTAGAACCTTAGTGAACAATGGTTATGCAATGCGAGATATTCATAGAGTTATTAATCGTCGTTTACATCCACGTACTCGACTACCTAAGGACACTTCTACTCCCGAATCCAACCAGAAATTGGCCTTTTTACCCTACATTCACAAGGTTACAGATCAAATAGGGAAACTCCTTCGTAAGAATGGTATTAAACCCATATTCAACTCGACAGGCAAAATCTCTCAGATTCTTCCTTCTCCCAAAGACAAATTTCCTGCACTTTCATCTCAAGGTGTATACCAAATTCCCTGTTCTTGTGGTTTAGTCTACATTGGTGAAACCGGTCGTTCCGTCATTACTCGCATTTCAGAACATGATCGTTGTATAAGGAAAAGGTATACTTCAAGTCTGCGGTCGCTGAACATCATTTTACTACAGGTCACAAGATAGATTTTGATAATGTTTCGTTGATTGCCAAATCTCCATTCTTTTCAACAGGAAATTCCGGGAAAGCATAGAAATCATCAAACACCCCAATAACTTCAATCGCGATCATGGTTTCGAACTATCCCCTCTTTGGTTCCCGGTTATTAGTCATTTATCAAAAACACGCCCTTAGCAACCGTAACCCAATCAGGATCGAGCTTAATCATCCGTGACGATCCCTTTCCTTTAAATACGGAGACTATTTCTTCTTAAGTCACTTCTACGGAGTTTAGAATCTGGCTTGGTTCACAAGTTGATTACCTAACTCGGTAGTGGTTCTTTGTTAGATTTTCGTTTGCTTTTTCAGGTTATCGTTTTCTTTCTTACCTTTTCATAGTTTAGGTTATGGCTTGTTTTACAAGTGGATAACCTAACTTTTGAGAAGTTCTTAGTTAGATTTCGATTGCTTGTTTGAGTTTTGCGATTTATCTCACGCCCTGATGAAGCCCCTTACGAAAGTGGGCGAAACGTTGGCAGCTTCGGTTGCAAATATGACACGGTCCAAACCCGGAAGACATTCTAATGTAACTATAGATTCCGGCCGTGGAAGCCTTCGCTATTACATCGTTTGGTTAATTTAACTTTAACTCATTGAATCAACACTCGTAGTTGAAACGAATCAGTTACTAAAAATGGTTTAAATTAATTGGTTAACCAAAAATGAATCATTTGGTTAATTGGTTAATTAACCGGTTACCAAAGGTCAAAATTGACACCCCTAGTATAAACCAAAGTATCTAACTTCATCTGCCTGTGGAATGCTAATCTTGTTTAGAATAAGCGGATGACACGTTAAGTGCTTGGTCGTAAAAGTAACATGTGTTGACGACGTTTGCAATAGGTTTAGATATTCTTGTAGCATTTCCAAAGTTATTACTGGATCTTCGTTACATGCAAGTATTGCTGTGTTGTCTACGGCGCAGTTTATTGTTTAATCAATTTAGTTTATTCTTCTTTTTAATATTATGAAAACTCTGTCATGCTGCTCTCCTTTTTCTTTCTTTCATTGGTTTTATCATTGCAGTAGAAATATTAAGAGTAATTAATTTTATATTGTTTGTTTGTTGTGTTGCCTTCCATCCTGGTTCCTGTACAATTGTTTTAATGTGGTTTATTGCATAATCTAACTTATCGGTTGTTTTTAAGATTAGCCTTGTAGTAAGATTTTTCGTAATATGATCTTCAAACACTTCCCAATTTTTGCGTGGCTGAGAGTATGTCTAGGTTCTTGGTATAGTATAGTTGCGATCACTGATTGATGTAATTATTACTCGTGAGCCCTATAGTGTGTTTTGCATTAAAATCTCCGCCTACTAAAATTCTGGGTTTTAGTAGTTTAAAATAAGGCTGTACCCTCTTTCTGGTAATGTCTTAATTTCTATAATAGTACCTTGCAGGTAGTCCGCTTTGTATAAAGGTAACTGGTAATGCTTTATGGAATTACGTATTATTATAGCTGAGCTACCGTGAGCTGTGTCATTTGGATGTTTTGTATGATTTGGTTGGAACATGTGTTTTTAAAATTAATACGTCAATGTTAATACAATGTAAAAAGGTTAAGACTTCTAGCTGTGTCTGATGTAGTCCATTAGCGTTTCACAATGCTATTGTTTTAATTAATTAAACATATTTTTGAAGTCAAGGAATTGTTGAAGACTAATGCCTTCTGAATGAAAATGTCAATTTTGGGCTGCTGATGCATAATTGAAATGTATATGTGTTGGCTGGCTAAAAATGACGAATTTGGCTGTTCAAGATTGGAAAGTTTGGAGGTATTGGACTTTAGTTTTGCTTATTGGGTTGGTATTTACGTTGGAGCTCTTAATATGTGAAGCATTTCTTATAATTAACTGGGTGAAACTCTTTACACAAAATACATATAGCCAGAGTTGATCAAGTTTTTTGACAGGTTTTCGTATCGTGAGGACTTATCGCAGGCAAACAGTTTACAGCAGTAACTTTATGTCCATAATTCGGACATCGGGTACATTGAGCAATATCTCTGTTTATCTTTGGTGGTTCAATTATAATGCGTTTATTTTTCATAATGTTTATGTTATATATCTTTATTATTTGCAACTGGCACTAAATCTACATAAAATATTGGTAAAGGGCAGTTGTGCTTGTTTTTTAAATTTACAACATTACGCACTGTATGTACTAATTTTTTAAACGCTTCTTTAATGTTATCTATCGGAGTAGTATGATGTAAATGTTTTAATACAACTCTGTAGGGACAATACTCTTTCATTTGGTATGCATGATGTATAATCCTGCTTTCTTGCATATGCTTAATAAGTTTACGGTAAGTATTAGGAGTTTTTGCGCCCCTCTGTTGTAATAACTAGTAAATATTGGCCTTCTCTTACTTCATGTCTCTTTATCATTTTCATAGATTTTGTTTTGTCGGTGTTCACCTACAACCCATTCCTTTCTAAGCCTCTGTACACTGTTTTTAGTTCCCGCACTAATCTGATAATTAGCGCCACGTCATTGGTCATCGGTGCCTACTATGTTATACAATTTTTGATGTTTTAATCTCCCTTTTTAAAATTACGGCTTTGAGTACTACATTGAGAAGTGTGGTCGAGAGTGGGTTTCTTCGTCTTAGGTCTACATCCACTCTAAACTCTCTCAAAAAAGTTCGTTTTCTTACTATGTTGCTTTTTGTATTATTAATTTGTTGTCAAAAGTCAATAAACAAGATGTGCAGCAGTAGATGTACATATAATGCAATTCTTCTGAAATTGCTAATTACGGTGCTGTCTTGTTTTCTATGTATGAAATAGATAACTGCTCTACTCGACTTGTCTGACATTCTTTTGTCCTTTCATACACCTATGACAATAAAAATAGACCGTTTTTTCAAAAATTTTGTTGGTATGTTAGTCTCTTCAGAACTATTATTTTTTGCCAATTACTTCTTCTATTTCTTGTTGTGTTGTCTCTCTTACATTTTGTTCTTATTATTTTATCTTTTTTATGTTTGGTAGACTAACTTGTCTTTCTTGGTAGAAATTTTTTATCCACTGGTTTTTGTAATGTTACTCCACCACTGTCAGCTTCTTGCCTAGTGTTTTCCTTATTTTTCTTCTGCATATTATTTTGACTAATTCAACTTTTTTGTAGTAAATTTTCTTTTTCTCTATGACTATCCTAGCTTTGTTTTTTTTTTCATGATTTTTTTACAGCCGTTATATCAATCTTATCTATTTGCACTCTTAGCTTTTTTTAGCAGCTGATCTGTCAAAGTTTTTTCACTGCTTCCCATTTTTTCTCTAGTTCTTCCTCCAGCTTTAAATCTGTCTCTATATCAATTTATTTCTTCTTTTAGTAGATTTAATACGTTCGTATTAAACCAGAAAATTGTCTACTAAATATCTATTTAATTGCATGCATAGAAACTGTTTAAGTGTTTTAAAATTAAATATAATAACGATACGATCTTAACTGTTAAGTTTTGGCCTGATGAAGTAGTCACATGAAGACCACAAAACGTCGCCGCAACGAAAACAAGACGGTTGTTTAATCAAAATAGCAAGTACACCTAATTTGAAAGCTCTAGTAAAAGAAAGAAAAAATAAAGAATTATTACAGGTGTAGGATAATAAATTTTCAAGGTAAATTATCAAGTTGCTTTATATTATTTTTTACGCTACTGTTCTTTCTTTTAAGTTCCTCTAGTCACTCTTGTCTTAACTTTATTAATAGCATAAAGTGGTCGGTGTCTGCGTCTGCCCGACGATAGTATCTTGATGATCTTTGCGTATTTAGACTCTATTAACACATGGTCAATTTGGTTCTTAGTAGGATCGCCACGTAGCTTTGCTTATCCTTTTGTGATGGAACTGTGTGCTCACAATCTTTATTTAATTCTCTATTGCATTTTTTTTCTATTCTTATTATTGTACGTTCAGTTCTGTTAACTCTTTATAAAAGTTATCTTTTCTGTTTATATCTTTCTTCTCGGTTGGTGCATGGCCATTTAGTAGTTATTTTCACATAATCTGTGCATTGCCGTTGTTGTCATATGTTTTTCCAGATGCTTATAAACTGTTTTTGTTAGTTTTTTGGCATGGGAGTACTGCTTTGCATTACTTCTATTCTTTTTGTATTGATACTCCGCTTCGACTAACTATTATTTCTAAATATTTTTTAGTAACTTATCTTGGCTGCTATTTTTTTCCTTTTTTTGATTTTGTTATGTCCTGTAGCTTCTTTTGTATTTATGTTTTAATTTACGTTAGATCATTATCAATAAAATATTATGTTAGTTTTAGTTTTTTTTTATCTAATTATTTTCTTCTTTTCTCAGCTACCTATTAACTATTGTCTTTTGTAATTTTCTTTGTTTAAGCTTTAATTTCCGCATCTGTTTTAACATTTATTTCCAAACTTTCAGACAAAAATGTAGCAACTTCGTGTGCTCTACCATTGTCTTTAAATTCACATCTCTTAATTATTATGTTTTTTTTCTGTTGTTCTTTTCTTGCTTTTTGTATATTTTATTTTCTAGATTACTTATTTTACTTTTCATTTAGCTCTGGTATTTTTAAAATTTTTTTTATTGCTTTGATATCCTTCATTATGTCTTTTATCATTTTTTCCAGGAGACCTTCTTCTTTATCTCTCAGTTGAGATTTTTTGTTTTTTTTTGCTTTTTTTGCAATTTTTGTCTTTCTCATACTATCTTTTTCTTTTGTTGTCTTCTGTAGAAAACTCTTTAAGCGGTTGTAATACTGGTAGTCAAGATTTACGGAATTTTAAACTGTCTTTCTGGTTCATGTTAGCTAACTGCTTTTCTATTGCCACAGTTATCCGGATTAGCTTAGATAAGTGTCGTGTCAATTTTTGTTTTTTGTTCTTTTTGCCATATTATGTGAATCGGTTGCCTTCTGTACTGGATGATGGTAAGATTTGGCATGTAAATATCAGTTGACGTGCGTTTTCTTTTATTCCGTACATAGGCCTTCTATTTATTAAGGTTAATTTACTATTATTTACAATGTATTGGTTTCCTATATAAATACTAGAGAATCTGTTTAGAATTTAAGTTTCTGAAACATTTTTAAATTCGTTTTTAAGCGAACATCAATACTTGCAACAATAACAAAAAAACTTAAATAGCAAATAAAATTCAACGAATTGAGAGTTACAAAAGTTCTTAGAACTTTTATTGTAATGTTGCAAAAACAAGTACAAACAAAATAATCTAAAAACACACGGTCAATATAAATGTTATTCGAAATGCAAAAGTGAGAACAGTAAAATACAACTGTAGTTAAATTAAAGTTTTGATTAACAAAAAAATTGTTAAGTGAATATGTATAAACAAATTTTAAAAATCAGTATTGTTTTACGTCATGTGTTAGGTGATATTAGTATTAACAAGTTTTATAAACTCATTAACAGTTTTACATTATTATTTAACAGCAAAAGGATATAACGCATTAAAAAGTTCTAGAATTTATAATTCTGAGCGTAGTAGAAGTAAAATAAAGTCATAGTTAAGTACAGAATAAACCTCTTGCATGTGTAAAATACATTTTCACGTAAGAAATCTAAAAAGCAAAAGTCCGCAGTGAAGGGTTTTTCAAGAACCTGTATGTACAAATATCTAAGGAAAATACGCTCCACGTAACTTAACGCATAACTTCAGTATGACTTTTTTTCAATTACGAAGGCGCTTTTCTTTTATTGCACGTAGACATAAAATAAGATTAGCATTGTAATTACTTTTTGTTTTTATTGGCTTTTTTTATTATAGCGCCATAAAATAAGCATGCAAACTTTATAAGACAATTTTTTATTATAGATTGTTACTTTAAAAGTTATTAAATTTGCATTGCAAATATCGAAGGTTAAAATAAAATACCAATGACATTCTTAAATGAGAATTATTTCAAAAACCCAAAGTTTATAATTATTCATTAATAAGGCGTAGTTACACAGTAAAATATTATTTAAAAAAAAAAAATTTTTAAACAGTATTTGGCGTTTTAAAATCCAATCGTTTAGCAAAACTTGATAAAAAACAAATAATGTAATTCAAATAATAATTACCCGTTTTTCATATTTAAAATTTCCAAAAACATTCAATTATTAAAAAAATGTAGATATTATATTTCTCAAAAGTCGCGGGACGGAGTTATAAGTTTTGAACGAGTCAAGAAAAAAAACTGCAAATTTGGAGATCACTAAAAAGTGATAAAAACTATACTCTAAGATAGTTTAAAACTTCAATACAACGTAGAGTTTTTTAGGAGATGACCACCACAATATTTTTAAATAGCAACCCCTGTAAAGTTTTACCTTATTTTAATAGTAATAAACAAATAAACATATCTCCATAAACCAAATAAAAAAAATTAAATGTTTTAATGTTTTTTGCACGTTTATTACAATTTTTGTAACAAATGTTCAGATTGTCGAGTTTCTTCGGTCTCGCAATGACCCATACGCTCGTAAACAGAAATTTGAACCATCAAGAGCACATTCTTAATAATGTTGATTGTTTTTTCAAGTATGCGATTTTCCAAATCATTTATTAATTTTGGTTTTGTTGCATACACTCTAATTTTTAAAAACCCACAAAAAAATCGACTGGTGTTAGATTAAAAAATTTTTATGAACACTCAGTTTCATCTCTTCTAACGGATTGGAAACTTACCGCTTAGAAAGTCTCGAACTGCGCGACTAAAATTTAGAAGCCGTTTATTGTCAATACCATTAACCCATACAGCGTCTACTCTTGGAACCACTTGAAACTACTGATTTCTTTTTAGAATTCTGGAGACAGAGCTTTTACCAGCTTCATGTACCTGACACGTTTTTAATAAAAGACTTAATAATTCTTCAATAAAAGCTAGTAACACTTCTTTGAAAAAGATAGTATGATAAAAAAAATTTGCAAAGAAAAGCAAAAAACAAAAAGAAATTCCAGTAAACGATGAAGAGGAAAGCTTCCTACAAAAATTAATGAAATATCACAAAGAATATTAGAAGCAAATAACTAATCTAAAAAAAAAGAATGCAACAATAAACTGTAAAAGAAATAATCTAGAGAAGAAAATAGAAAACTTGAAAAAACAATAGAAGACAAAGAAACTTATAATTAAAGGATATGAATTCAGGAATAAAGGTGGAGCACAAGAATTTATTACTGTAGAAATAAAACTTAAACAAAAGAAATTACAAACGACAAAAGTTAAAGTAGAAAGCTAAAAAGAGAAGAAAGCAAGTATGAAAAACTCAAGAAAGCTAAAAGAAAAACCATATTTTATTGATAACAATCTAACGCAAACTAAAGCAAATATACAAAAAGAGCTACGGGACAGAAAAATCAAAAAGAGGGAAAGAAGGAGCAACCAAAGTGTGATACCAAAAAATATTTAAAATGGAACATGAATACAGAAAGGATAGAAGCACTAGAAACCAATACTCACAAGCCAAAAAACTAAGAAAAACAGTTTATAGACGCCAGAAACATAATATGACGACAACGACAATACACAAGATTATGAAAAAACAAAATTAAGAAAAAAAGAAAACATGAAGATAGCTACTTGGAATGTGACAAACTGTTCTAAGCAAAGTACAGTAAGGAATTTAATAAAAATTATGGAAAAACATAGAATAGAAATATCAGCGTTGCAAGAAACAAAACTAAAAAGTATAGAAATTAACAGTTTAGGCAAATATAAATTCTATAATAGAGAAAAGGATAACAGGCATTTTAGAATAACTGGAGAATAGGTTTTATAGTAAGCAAAAGTTAAGCTAAAAGAATTATCGATTTTAGACCAATATCTTATAGAATCAGCCTACTAAACTAAGATTGAAAAGTAAGTATCGTCAAATAACTCTACTAAATAGCAAAACACCAACTGAGAAAAAAATAGAGAATAGAGTCAATAGGTAACATGCAAAAACAAATGATAATGAAAATAAAATAGATTATGCAATGAAGAACCAAATAAAAATTATAAGCCCACAGTTCCATCACAAAAATGTACACAATGCTACCTGGTGATCACCAAATGAGAACACTAAGGATTAAATAAACCATTACTAATTAATTCAGACTTCTTCGTTTAGGAGGGGCATGTAAAACCAGTTTAATTTATTTTTGTGGCAACGTTTCGTGCTGAAGGTTAGCACTTCATCAGGTCAACTGTAATTTATTAAACTCGTAAGTCAACAACATAGTAACAACAAAATGAAATTAACAGATAATTTGAACACATAAAACTTACAGAATAAAATCAAGTGGATTAATCCACCGACCAAGGACATCGGCAACTTTACGAGCTAGTATTTAACTAATAATAAATAAAACATTAAACATACAATGGTCAATAATTAATTTTTTTTTATATAACGTAGGACATAAACGTTCAACAAACAATTGACAAATGTTGTGTAATCAAAAATTTATGAATGTCAAGGGAAAGCTAAGAATAAAAAGATAAACAAAACTGAATAACGATAAATTCAACCTATATAGTTATCTCACAATTTTGGATATTAAATTATTATAAACGCTGCTTAAATTGTTGGTATCGTTGTTAAAATTAATATTATTATTATATATATTGATGTATAGCATTTTGGAAACCAAACGCTTTTTCAAGTTGTTTTCCACATCTAGAAATGTAGGATTGATAAAATAGAAACTGTGTCCCCCGTGTCTATACGATGTACAGCCAAAGCTGTATCGCTTTTTTTTGTGCTACAATCATATTTATGGTTGGCCATCCGATTTTTTAGCTTCTGTTTAGTTTGACCAATATAACACGCATTGCATCCAGTACAGTCAAGCTTATACACTACGTCGTGTTTATCTATAGTGTTAATTCTATCTTTAGTATTACTATACAGCATGTTGTAAATGTTGTTAGTGTTATTCATGGTTATTTTGATGTTAGGTGTTGTTAGTATTGGAATGATTCTTTGTGTTAGATTTAGGACGTTTATGAATTTGGTGTAAGTGATATTAGTATTAAGGTTAGCGTTAAGGGTAGTGTTAAGGTTAGTACTAGGTGGGTTAACTGGCGGTGGAATAGTATTAGTTGTGTTAGTGTGTAGCAGTATTTTTTTAATCATATTGTTAGAATAGTTGTTGTTTCTAAGTATTTTCTTTAGAATCTTAAAGTTATTTTCATGAAATTGAGGACTGCTCAAACCTATAATTTTATTATTCATAGCCTTAATAGTGCTATTAGAGGCTATCGGCTTAGTATACCATTTAGTAATTATCGTATTAGTACTAACATTCCTGATCAGTCTAACATCTAAAAATAGTAAACATACAGAGGAGGAGAAACAATCTTTACCAAGTAAATAAACCATGTGTTAATGTAGTCTAAGCATAGAAAAATCATTGAAAATAACAGAAACTACCCTGGAGCAGACGCAAACCCCGACCACTTTTTGATATTAATGAAGTTAAGCGAAAAGTTGCTAGAGGAATCTCAAGAGAAGAACAGTAGCGTAAAAAACCAATATAGAACAACTTGATAATCTAAAGATGAAGCTACAAACAAGTAAACAGTAAAAAACCTTAACAGAGACACCACGGCAACTGCAATAAAACCTAAAAGAGAAAAAAGAGCATTAATCAAAAGAATATACAGAAAAAAAGCACTAAGGAAGAAGCTAAAAACAGTAGATAAAAGTTACAAAAACCACGAGATAAAGAATTTCTACCAAAAAACCAAAAAAAAGCAAGCAAAAGAAAGTCAAGGCGCTGATATAATGTAAAAACAAGCCAGAAGAGCTAGTTGTAAATATAAAAACAAAAATGGAAGTGTAGACGCAATATTTCAAGAAGCTATTGAGAGCAAACAAGGAAGAAGATTAACCATACAATTCTAGAAGAAATAGAAGAGTTACAACAAAATGTAAGAGAGCCAACACAGCAAATAATAGAAACATTTTGTAAATTAGCAAGGAATAAAAGTTCTGAAGAGAATGCCATATCAGACAAATTCTTGAAAGAAGGTCCACACTTATCGTCACAGGTAACAGATATAGTAAAGAAAATAATGAAAAAAAAAAATAATTACAGACAGGTGGAGTACAGCATTTCTTTATCTCGTACATGAAAAAGGTCAAATCATTTATTGTCAATACTATTAGAGCATACAGCACGTACACTTAGAGCTACTTTAACATAATTATTTCTTTTCAAAATTGTGTTTAATTAAAATCCGCCACAAATATTAAAAAAAAAGTTTATAAATAAAATAAGAGTATGATCTTGAAACTAGTCCACGACACTCGCTCGCATTCGCACCCGTTATCTAAACTCGCCTATACCTTCTTATCCGCAATAACGTTAAACACGTCCTCACTTCACCGCTTTCAGAACACAATTAGTCTATTATAAACTAGTTGGCGCAGACCTTAAAAAGAACCCTGGCTAAGTGCAAAATTTTACATCGTTGATGCTAAAGACGTTCCAAAACCAGCTAAGGCCATGGTATGGATTCCGGGACCTATCGTGAAAGAAAATCCCAAAGGACAACTGGTTATCCATCTCACGAGTAAAAACTTATGGAAAAAAAATACAGTCTCAACTGTAACACTTTTTAAATCTTTCCCGAGTCTTATTTAGACGTCTGGGATGAAAAAAAGAATAGAAGCAAAAAGCTAGAGATCAACAAAATAGGGGCAAGTATCAAACCAAAAGAGGAGACCAGTTTCCTCATAATCAGATAAACCTACATCGCTGCTAAGCAGCTTTGGTCGCCCTACAGAACATGTAAGAAAAACAATGTCAATATTGTACTGATAGAAGAACATTGAGTTTATAAAAGATCTGTCAGGGGACTAAGTATGAGTGGCGACTGGGAACTTATTATTCTAAAAGGTAACCATCTAAGAACTTGCATTTTATCAAAAAGAGAACTCAGCACGAAAGACCTAATGGTAATAAAGACAAATACAAACATAAAAGAAAAGATACGAAACCTTATAATATTTTTGGCATATCTTCCATACGATCAACCAGAACGACCACCAACACGAGAATTGTGGAATTGGTACAGTTATGCCGACAAAACAAAATACAACTGCTGCTCTGCTGTGACTCTAATGCAGGCCATACGGTTTAGGAAAGCACTAAAAATAACAGAAAAAGTGAGGCACTTTTAGAATTTATTATTAGTAATAAACTAGAAGTTGTAAATCGAAAAAACGAGTCTGCCTTTGTCACAGAGACAAGAAGGAAAGTAATCGACACTACGGTCGGCACACCACACATGTGCAGTGAAATAAGAGACTGGTAAGAGTCAACTCAACCATCACTGTCTGACCATATGTACATAAAATTTAAATTAGAATTGCCAGAGGTAGAAGAAAACAAGTACAGAAATCAAATAGTAGTTGGCCATCTACGGATTATATTTTATTTGGTCGTACGCGTTTGTAATGGATGTGGCAGAGACGGATTGAAATTCTTAATAAATCCGATCGAATGTCGCATTCGTAGAACAAAATATTTACATATTTCTAATCAAAGTCATAGAGTAGGTTAGTATTCGCACGTGGCTGATGGTGGAGACGTACCAACTAATGTTTGCTGTTTTAGCTTTTTTTCTGGGGTTTTTTTCTGTTTGGCTTTTTACAAACTGCCGGAGTCGTTAAATGTACTTATGAAATAACATAAACGCAGCGGTGTAAGGAATCTAAGTTGACTGATTGCGCTTTTTCGTATCTTGGGGAGTGCCGAGGATTAATAACGAGGTGTAACCTGGTGAATGAGTAATTCAATAAAAAGAATTCTGGCCGAAAGGTATTTATGCGTATCTCTAAGTTGTAACGTCTAAAACCGGGGAGACCGCGCGACCTCGACCCACTTTCGCTTCGGGGTCTCGACTTCTGCTCGCGCTCAACATCGTATAATAAATTGTGCAAATAACGCTACAGTTAAGTGGAATGGAGTAAGAACGGACTTCGTTGCTTTGTGTATTTCTTTCCTAAACAATTGTCTTTTTGTAAATACAGTACGCCTACTTAATCTATTTATTTGTGTTTAATTGCTATCAATAAAATACGCGAAATTTCAATCTGTAATGTGCGGGAATTTGTAACTAGTAGAGATTTAGGAGCTCGAACGAATTGTTCTGCCGTAACCTGAATGATTGTCGAATTTTATACCGGTCGTGAACTTGACGTCAAGGGCCACGGGCTGTGTTACTTTGTTTAATTTTTACTTGCGGTCACGGGTGTACTTGCTACCGTTTATTGTAGTTGCGGAAGCGTAATTTAATTTTAGCACAATCTTTTGCTTCTAAAGTCTATTTTAGACCTGCGTTAACATTATATTTTAATTGTTGTGTAATTTATATATATGTAATTTATACCAGTAGCGTAACCGTCGAATTGTCTCTTTCCATTCAATGAATTTCTCTTAAAATATATATACATAATAAATGATTATTGTTAATTCTGGGTATCTTTCTTTTGGGGGACCTCGGGTAGACAAAATCAATCATGCTACAACACAAGTTGGAATTTTTGTTTTTGCTTCTGTGCACATTTAGAGTAGTTTATATATCAAAACCGAGGCAAGAATCATACGCCTAAGCAAAATCTTTTTGTTCAATTAGTTTGACATTTTTTATGCTTATGACTATTAAAAAATTAATAGATAAGCATTAGAATATCTTCCGATTTTGGACCGTGTTATTGTTGTTGTAACCGAAGTTGCCAACGTTTCGCGCACTTAATAGAAGCTAGAAACAATTCTTTGTTTTTTTAGAGTTGTTGCAGATTTCGGAAGATCTTTCACAGTTCTCGCTTTTTGACAATTTTTTTAGAAATTGGTAGTCGTTACAAAAAATTTCTTGAAAACGTGTCGCACTTCATTGTAAGATTTTGCTCTAAAACTATAAAATTATCATTACTTTTAAAATAAGGTAAAATTCGATAACCCCAAAAAAAGTGCACGTTACATGACAGTTTTAAACTATATAAGAATGTAGTCACTTTTGGAAAGCCTTGTATAGCTACTCAAAATAGCTCATTAGCGTTATTCTAACCATCCACATAACAAAATTTTTTTTGTGCATTTGTTTTTTATAGTTTTAATAACCAAATTTGTTATATTTTCAAGTTCCAAAGTTATTTCTACATAAGTCAATAGATGTGTTAAATGCCAAAACAAAAACTGAACCTCAAAAAACCATAGCAAATAAAGAAGACATTGATCATAAGGTACCTTAAATTGTTTTGATTTTTGTGCAGTTATTTAAAAACCAAAGGCCGATACCTTACTTTTTATGTTACAGTATATGGAGAAATATTTTCATATTTTTGTGATGTTGGTATGCGCAGATGCGAAGAATGGGGGTTGTAAAGAACATGGCAACAACTCCAGTTCGTTTATTGTAACAAGTTCAATTTTCTTAATGTTTATTAAAGTTTAAATATGAACAAGTGCAGTTTTTTATACAGTCCACTATGTCAACAATAAATTACCAGTATACATCTAAAAAAATTTGATTTAAAAACACGTTGCAGATGTAAATTACAGATTGTAATTTTAGTAGCAAAAGTAACAATTTAAAAAAAAAAACAGTAATCATAAATTTTAGTGTTGAAAACACTTATAGGGAGCTTGATTCGAAGGCTCGTGTAACGAAACCATGAAACGCTCAGATGAAAGAAATCTGGAACTTACGGTGGTGCCCAATTTCACTTCATTTTTTGTATTTTTCGGATGCAGTGTTTATTATTATTAAACAAGATATTCCTTATCCTTCGTTTTACGCTTTAAAGATATAATAAGTTTTAATTTCACGCAGCAGTGATGAAAAATTATTCTAGTAATTGCAGAATTATTAAAAAGATTTAGTTGTACAAAAAGATTGAGCAAAGGAGTGTTACGTGTCATTAATCATCAATTTTCCAAAATTTGTATTTTAATAAAATTCTTCCCACACCACTGTTTAGATATTTCGGCTCAAATTAATATTCATGGTAGGGGGTGTTTTGTTTTGCACCTTGATGGATTCTATTTGACTTTTACTTTAACTGTTGCACGTAAACTGTAATCGTTCAAAATCTTAAACTGTAAGTACTTTCATTTCACTTAATTGCACGTCGTTTTACTATCACGCTTTTAGCAAATTGGGCTACAAATGAGAATTCTGATCATTAAAGGTTCTTGGATCGAGTACTTACAGTGGTTACAGCAAAAAGGGGACTTTGACGTAAATCAATTATCGCTAATTAGATAATATTTTCGTCATAGGGTCATTTCTTATATGACTTTTGCTTGATTAATTAGACTTTAATTCTATAATTTTTGTTTCGTACGTATTTGGATTGCTGGAATTAAACTATAAGTTATATTTTAATTACGCTTTCAGCGTTATACATTATGTTAAACCCTCAGCTCTTGTTTAGTGTAACTAAAATCATTAATTTTTTTTTAATTTTTAGTTGAGTACATTATTAATTTTGTAATTAAAAAATGTTTGTGTACGTTGACTGTATCCGATCAAGTATTCTTAATTTTTAAGCGTGGTCAAAATCAGAGTTTGGCAAATGCAAGTCGATGATTGTAAGTTTACACTCCTTGAAAGTTTGCTACTGATGTACGCCACATTATTAGCTATTTCTGATAAGGAACTTCAGGTATAGGGTAAGGATTATGTTATTATACTAATGTAAACGTTTATGTTTCATTTTTCAATAATGACAATATTGAGACTGCATGTAATTGTTAAAGTTTGATGTAGTTACTTTTCAATATTATGGTGTATTAATAATTGCTCGTGATTCAATTGTGCTAAAATTTATTTTATTGCTTTGAAATCGGTAAGATTTAGCTGATTTCGTTTTACTTGTTACCTCTTAGAAGACATAAAATGGTATTTTGTTATCGGTTAAAAAATGTTTATAAACTTTTGATACGTTCTTTCGTTTATCGTTGTTTGTCCGTTTTCTTAATTTCTTTGACAATGACTTCATGCGTACTCTTGGTGTCTCCGAGCCAGGAATTCTAATATTACAAAGGAATGGTGCCTAGTTGTTTCTACTTTTACTATAGTTCCTTACTACGGATTTGCTGTTTTTGCTACTAAGAAAATAAAACAATGTAAATGCATAGAAACATAAAAAAGGTGATGGCGGAGCGTAACGTAGAAGAGATAAACACAAAGAAGGTATGCATATTTTTTATAATTTCTGACGTTACTGAAAAAATGATAATTGTTGTTTCTATTAACAAAAAAATTGTTACACAAAAGTGTTTATTATAACATTGTAATAATTTTGTAACTCTTAGATTTAAATAAATAAATAGTAACAAAAACAAAACAAATTAAAAACAATGTACATTTATGAGTTAAGGAATGTTACGTTTACGTATATTTAAAAATTATAGTATAATAAAATTGCATTGCTTTTGTTTTGTTTCAGTAAAAAATGCTGCAAGTAACCCGTTTTTTGATTTACGTACGCACAAGTCTGTTTCTCAAATTAATTAACTACAAAAGATAGAAGTAGATAAAATATTTAAAACTTATATAGAAGTGTCAAGTGCAATATATAATACATTCTGGCCTTTAGTTCTATTGTTTGATTCTCTGTTCCTTTATAATTCCAACGCTTTACTTCAAACGAGAAACGTAAAAGCTGTGTTATTATTAAATGTTTGTGATGTGTATACTAATTTTACCTTTGTATTTATATAATTATAACGAAAAAAAGGAAATTTTTGCTAGAACAAAAACACTTTTAAAGATTGTAGAATGTGTTAACAAAACTAATATGACCAAATAGTTGCGTGACATGTCGAAGAACTTTTCGATACCCTCTGGGTATTTCAAAAGGCTTTAGCCTTCCGTTTCAGTTAAAGACTTGTAATCTCCGGGCTTACTTTACAACTCGCAGTTGCAAACTAACCCGTGAATTAGGATAGAATATTTGGCAACCAAGAAATGAATCTTTGTTTCAAATAATTATAATTAATTACACGTTTTTTGACTAAATGTATTTTTTTAAACATTGTAGTCTTACATGTTAAGTTTATCCAATTAATTTGTTTCAAACTCAAAACAATAATAATAATTGAGTTAAGACATTAAATCATATCTAAGAATTAGTGGAATAAGTTAACATAAAAACTATTTATACTTCAAAAATTTGGTTATGAATATTTCACCATAAAATCTTAATATTTTATTTAAGCAAAACAAAACAAGTGTCTAAGTGGTTCCAAAAAATAAATTTAGAATTACCTATAGATTAAAAATAATTATCTGCGTTTGAAGTAAAAAAGTTAAAATATTGATGTATGCTCTAAATTTTGTTATATTTGAACTAACAAACACTACACAGAAACATAAATTATTTAAAAAAAATAAACTAAACTATTATTTGCTACGATGTTAAATGAATATTTTATCGTCTACTACTTATGAAACAGATCTAATCCAGTATTCCCCAAAGAAACAAACTTTTCTCAAGTTTGTAACGCTTTTGGCAAATCGTAACCGAGATACTTTCTGAGTTTCTTAGCTCACGGACACTGATTAACGACGGTCGCAAGGGTCGCACAAAACCTCCCTGTCCTACGACACTCTTAGATTTCCTCAGCTGGCCCAATCGGCACGACTACAACTAAAATCTTCTTCATTAGATTTTACAAAAAAAAAATATTTTCGAGTCTTCCCTTTGTATAAAATATTAAAGTTTAGGAGCGTATAAACGTAAATTGTGATAAACGGTATTTTATAGAAAATAAGATAAGGTAAAATTGAGTAGAGCGTGCTTGGAAATGCAAATTGAACAATGTATTAAATAAAAACTATATTCTATATTGTAATACTTCATCAAGTCTGGTAAAAGATAAGAGCAAACACGTGTTATACAAAAGAGCTTTTATAAGTTTTCGTATCTTTTGGTATAAATAATCGACTTAAGCATATACTAAAATTAAGAAGCCGTGCATATGTTCTAAGAACATATAATCGCGGGTACATTGTTAATCCCTTTTCTCTGTTTACAAATCCTTAGAAACACTATAATTTAGGCTAAACAAAGTTTATTTATTAATTACGTACAAAAGTAATAATAGTGTAAAATTAATAATAATTAAATTTACCAATACCCACTTAATAAAGTAAAAATAAAGTTCTGAAAACAAAATTATTTCATAAAAGAAATCAGGACTAATGACAAAAAAATGACCAAGATAACGAATCGACTTTAGCGACACGAGCAGAAAGAAAAATAGTAATAAAGTGCTGGAAAGTGTTGGTTAATTAAATTTTAGATAAAAACTTTTACAAAATATATTTTCAAAATAAAAAAATACTGACATCATTTTATAACTATTGTAAAATATTTCAAAAGCATAATTTGTTAATGTTTTACTTTTTATTAAACCAAGTACTAATTTTATAAATAATTAAAAACATTAGCTGTAATATTAATCATTATTATGATTAAATTATATTTTTGAGCGTAAATGAAAAATACCTTGTACTTATGAGAAATAACAAATATTTTATTATAATAAATATGATGCCTTAATGTTGATAAACTTTAAAGATCGGAATTCTTTATTATTACTTTTATCAGTTTTTTTTAACTAATTATTTTTTGCAAACTACAACAGATAACTGTTACAAACCTTTACAAAAATATTTGTAGAATAAAACGTAAAATCCAAAAATTCCACAAACACTATAGTATTTTATTTAAAATAAAGAACTTAATTTTAACACTTGTTATAGAAGCGTAATGAAAAACATATTAGAATAAAAGATTAATATGAAAAATACATATCTAAACATTTTCAAAATTATACTACGCTACCGTATTCTTTACATTACCGTTTAAAATGCAAAAAAATGTTTTTTACAAAAAATGTATTAGTTTACAAATAGCATATTATAATAGTTATTTACAATTGAGTGCGTGTAAGTGGTACTTTAGCGCGACACCTTTGTTTGTCGAGCCCAGCTGATGAGGTTTTCATTTAGCTGAAGCGTTGTAATACCTAAACGCACAAAATTCGTAATAATTTTTTTATTCGACAATAATATAAAAAATTATCAACAATTACAAGTATCCTTTTATGTTGACATTACTAATGTCAGGCATATAACACGATCGGCAGATGATTAAAAGAAATTTAATACAGCTGCGCGTAATCTCAAACAGTTATTATTAGACATTGAAAATCAAAATATACACGAATATCTCAGTACACTTACAACAACGAAAACCACAGACTCTTCACTGTGGAAAGACGCCAGAAAACTCAAAAAAACAAAGCAAGTATAATCACCTGTAAAAGGTAAAACTGGAGGATGGAAGCAAAGTGACAAGAAAAAAACAATTGCTTTTGCCAGAAATTTAGAAACAGTATTTACATCTATTTTCTTTCAGCACAGCCCAGATAAAGAACACGAAATCTACAGTTCATTAGATGCACTTTTTTCAATGCAAATACCTATTAAATTATTCACAATGTTAAAAAACGAAACAACAATACTTACAGAAATAAATCCAAAAAAGGCAGGGATCTAATTACAAAAAAGGTACTGCAAAAAATATCACCAAAATATCTTAAAGCATTAACATTTTTCTTCAATGTCATTTTCCGACTAAACTATTTCACCAAACAGTGGAAAACAGCTAAAATAATATTAATTCCAAAACCAGGAAAATATTTAGCTAACATGGAATGGTATCGGTCCGTAAACCTATTGCTGCTGCTGTTACAAGTTTTCAAAAAATTACTATTAAAACGGCTCATCCCAATATTTGAGAAAAGAAAAATCATACCCAATCATGAATTTAAGTTTAGACGCCACTACGGCACGACCAAACAAGTACATTGGATTGTTCACACAATAACTGCGTTTATGGACATAAAACAAGCATTCGACAAAGTGTGGCATAAAAGTCTAAAATATAAACTAAAGCTGACACTACCGTATCACTACTACAAAATCCTCACCTCCTATCTAGAAGGCAGGTGGTTCATGGTCAAACTAAACAAAGAGCTAACGGACCTCTACCCTATTGCGACTGGCGTACCTCAAGCCAGCATACTCGGACACAATCTATATAGCTAATTTGCCAACAACAAACGCAACAACCATAACTACCTACGTTGATGACACAGTCATATTAGCTTTAGACAGAAATCCAAATGTCGCAAGTGAAAATCTTCAAACCACCCTATGCCTAATTGAAGACTCAATAAAGAAGTGGAAAATTCAAGCTAACACCTCACAGTCATCGTATGTCACATTTACAACGAGACGAGGTACATGTCCATCGGTAACATTTAACAACACCCTAATCCCCAATCTGAAAAAGTTAAATATCTGAGCATGCACCTGGACCGGTGGCTGACCTAGCGTAAACACACATTCACGAAAAGAAAACAACTCGACATCTAATTCCGGTAAATGTACTGGCTGCTTGGCCGACAATCCCAAGTACAGCTAGAAAATAAACTCTTACTATACAAGTCTATGCTCCGAACCTCTAACATTGAGATCCTGAAACGATTTCAGAAGTGCTTGAATGTATTGTTAATGCTCTCTCGTATGTGCCAAACCACATATTCTAACAGGATCTTAACATTGAGTCAGTGCTCGAATTGATTAAAAACTACAGTGTTAAAAAATACAAAAGGCGGCTCATAATTTATCCTAACGAGCTAACAACTCAACTAGCACTCGCCGGTTAAAGTGGTTCAAGCCATCGGACCTGCCCACAAGTAATTGCTAAACTACACCATTAGTACATTTAACATAATTCTAATTGTTCGTTTTCAGAATAATTTTTAAATTTATCAATATTCCATAAAAACGCGAAATTATTAGAGTAAGAAGAAACTAATTGGAATCTCTTATCCACTGATATGATTACATCTAGTGCATTAAAAAAACAATCAACTTAGAACTTTAGAGTTTCGTCGTGGATCGGTTCATCGTCACTAAGCTGGATGGTATTTCTTTAGCATCAATCAATAGATCATTAAAACCTTTATCGGAGCGATAAGCTTTCAAAAAATTATTCAAATTATTTAAATGATTACAACAATGAGCAACATTAAAGTTTGGTTTTTGAATAATTTCAGTAACAGTGTTAACTTTACTTAAAATATTATACCACAATATAAGAATGCAAATGAACTCAAAATTTTGCAATTTTTTGACCAACGATGCAGCCAAATTTTTTACGTTATTTTCAAAGTTTCCTTCGCTTATTGCAAACAGAGCATCATAAACCTCCTCAAGATGATACCTTAAAGGAATTATTGCATCTATTCTACTAGACCATCGAGTATCCGATAAAAGTTTTAAAGTTAAATTTGTTACATTAGATAAATTAGATTTCAGAATTGACCAGCGTTTAGTAGAAGCTGAAACAAATACAAACAGTTTTTGAACTAAAAAAAAAGATGCTTAAAGTATTCGATTTTGCGGCATCATTGACGACTAAATTTAGGGTATGATTGCAACAAGGAACAAAGAAAGCTCCCGGATTGAAATCTAAAATGTTTTTTGGTAGACCATTATGCCTAACACGCATTGTTTCGGCAATGCTCGGGACTGGCAGGGGGGTCAATTATAGTACAGTCCACTAGTGTGTCAAGTCACGCAACATTTTGGTCCATTGGAGCAAGATTTTAGACAAGTTAAAAGTGTGCAGAAGTACCGGCCATTGCGGCGTCCAAGCAAGCGGATGTACAGCGCGGTAAACTCCAATCTTTGATTGTGAAAAACTTTGGGTTATCGTGGCGGCCAAACCAGTAGATGTGCAGTACATAAATCCAACTGTAAGTTTTTCCTATTATTATTGAGAGTTGTTTCTATTTGTGATTGACAATGGAAGATTTAAAATGAACACGTTTAAACACGTATTACGAAAGCATAAATCAGTCGAATGTTGTTAGTAGTACTATTTCGGAATTACAGTTAAGAGTTCAAAAATGTGAACCATTATGGGAAAGTTGTAATAAATTACAATTTTCAATTGAGTGTCATTATGAGGATGAAGAGTTTTTCAATACTTAATGCCAAATTAAACGAGCGCGATTTATTTGAATCTAGTTGTTTTATAATCATTTCAAAAATAGTACCAGGTCTAATCAAACTCAATCTATTAAATTACCTACAATAAAGTTACCAAATTTTAAAGGACATTACGATAAATGGCTTGAATTTCGCGATATATTTAAATCCATAGTTCACGACAATTCAGAAATTTCAAATATTCAAAAATTTTACCATTTAAAATCGTCATTAGAAGGTAATGCAGCTAAAATAATCGAGTGTCAATTATAATACAGTCCACTAGAGTGTCAAGTCACGCAACATTTTATTTGCCCCATTATCGTAATCCTGATCCCGCAAATCGTTGATAAAAGTCTTCTTTCTCTAACAACGACAGAAGAAATTTTGTCAAGCCTTCGCCCAACACATCATCTATAGGACAAAATAATAAAAAATGTTATTCTATACTAATTCCCGTGCTCTTTAAATTAATAAATCTTATACTGTATGTCTCAGTAAGTTGGAACCATATGGAAAACTTTTTTATTATTAACTTTAGGAAAAAAAGTTATTCTTTATAAAAAGTTCTGCATGTTCTAAAATCTAAAATACAATTATCAGATATTAAATTTTTTCAGTCGTATACGAGGTATTTCAGAAAATATTAATTTTGCTCAAGAATAAAGTACCCTTATTTTTGACAATATAGAAAAATGTTATTAAAAAAAGTTGATCAGAACTAAAAACTACCTTTAAATATGCAATTACAAACAATTACATTGAAAAAATTATTTTTTCTTTTTGTCTGCAATATCAAAGCAAAATTAACTCTAGTTCCGTGAAATCTAGGATGCTCTGATAAACAAATGATTTGTTTATAGCAACAAATGTTTGACAGTGATATTAAACGCTTTAGAATTTATGCATAAAAATGGTGTTAACTCGTGAAGAAAAAATAGAAATTGTGTTGATTGTGGGAGAAAATTATAAAACACATAGAGAAGCAGCCATTATTTTTAATGAAAGACATCCCAATAAAAACATTATTCATTCAACTGTTACAAAAATAGTAAACAAATTTAAGAGTACTGGAAGTATACAAAATAATTATAATAGGAAACACCAAATGCTAGTTGCCGATGAGAATACGCAGATGGAAGTAATGCTGTCTGTGATAGAACATCCAAAACTGTCACTTCGCAAAAGGACATCGTTGATGCAACAAACTGTAAGTAAAGATACAGTGGCAAGAATTCTGAAATTAAATAAATTCAAGCCATTCAGACCACAATTCATTCACACATTGAAAGAAAGGGATTTTGATAGGCGCTTTGATTTTTGCTGTCTAGTCCAAGGGAAGTTAGAAGAGGACCCTTTTTTTACAAGGCATATCATTTTTTCCGATGAATCAACGTTTTCATCAAATGGAACTGTCTCGTCACAACATTGTCGCTGGTGGTCTGACAATAATCCAAATTTCACTATAAAGTCTCGTGACCAATATTCATTTAAGACGAACGTGTGGTGTGGAATTTATAAGAACAGATTAATTGGACCTTTCTTTTTTCATCAATCTATGAACGCCGAACGTTATTTACAGTTTTTGCAAATTTACATCAATGATTTCATGGACGAACTACCCCTACAAGAACGTCAATGTGTTTATTTCCATCAAGACGGTGCCCCATGCCACAGTACATTGAATGTTAGGGAATATCTTGAAAATTTGTTCAATGGAAAAGTTATTCACCGATATTCTGAAATTTTTTGGCCTGCTAGATGCCCTGACCTAACCCCCCTTGATTACTTCTTATGGGGTTACTTGAAACAAAAAGTTTACAAGAAAGCGCCGTTTCAAGATGTTAATCATTTGGAGAGGGTAATTTTAGAAACTTGCCAGGAAATTTCTCCACAAGTGATAAGGAACGTCTTACGAGAATTTGCTAATAGAACGAATACATGTATGGAACGAGAAGGTGGATATGTCGAGGCATTAGTAGAATAAGGAAAAAATAATTTTGTATTAATTTATTTTCAGTAAATATTAATATTATGTTAGTTACACGACTTAGTATTTAATTTAATTTAATGAAAAGATTGTTTTCTTGTACTTCCAGTACTTCCTTGTACATCCAGTAAATTTGTTTACTATTTTTGTAACAGTTGAATGATTATTATTTTTATTGGGATGTCTTTCATTAAAATTATCAGAGCATCCTAGATTTCACGGAACTAGAGTTAATTTTGCTTTGATATTGCAGACAAAAAGAAAAAATAATTTTTTCAATGTAATTGTTTGTAATTGCATATTTAAAGGTAGTTTTTAGTTCTGATCAACTTTTTTCAATAACATTTTTCTATATTGTCAAAAATAAGGGTACTTTATTCTTGAGCAAAATTAATATTTTCTGAAATACCTCGTATACGACTGAAAAAATTTAATATCTGATAATTGTATTTTAGATTTTAGAACATGCAGAACTTTTTATAAAGAATAACTTTTTTTCCTAAAGTTAATAATAAAAAAGTTTTACATATGGTTCCAACTTACTGAGACATTCTGTATAAACTGAAATTTGTTCTTAGTGACTAGAGTCAGGAGTACAGTCTAATAATGCGAAATAATATTTTGCCTTTTTAGTTAGGTCTAAAATTTTGAATTTGATATTTTTACCAATCAAGTTGATTACAACATTAGTTGATAATTTGTACGATAAAAACTATTGCTGGATTGTTTTAAGCAAGCCTATGTGTAGTTAGTTAGGTTAGACCAATGTATATCATTTACTTATTGTTCATAAGCAACAGATTGTGTAAAGTTTTCTAAGTAGTCAATAAAGAAAAATGTTGGCATTATAAGTACCTATTTACATAATTACAATTACTGCAAGTTGATAAATTTAAAATTTTATTTTCTGACTATTCACGTATTACAATTTTCTTGAATAACCACTTTGCTTACATAAAAACAAATCAAATGCTTAAATGTCGCACTTTTAAATGTACAATCTAACATCGTCAGCAACTTTGCAGCTGTCAACAGCAAAATGTAATCATAGTTAACAATAACATCACGAGATGGCGCATTTTTAAAAATTTAAATTTAAATTCAAAAATCTTTACATTTTTGTTCTATTCTCTATTATTCTTAAAACCTTCCAAATTTCCAACCAAAATACAAAAAAAAACAACAAATTACAACAGTTGAACCTAATTTAAAACAAAAGACAATCTGGTATGTTAAAATACCTTGGTGCGGTTTCTCGTGCTGAATTTTCCCCAGTCTTAAATTTCACATTTCTTTATTTTAAGTATTGTGAAACATCATCGCTATTAGTGCCTAAATCAATTACTATTTTTATGTGTTGCTTGTGAGAGATTTGCTAGGGTAAGACTGTATTTTCAATTTATCGCGCGATTTAATTTTTTTATGATCATAGCAAGTTTAGTTACTCGACGTGTTTATTATTTTAACAAAAATTATGACTGATAAAGAAACATTCACAGAATACAACCATAAAACTGTATTAGTGTCAAAATTGTCAGCCAGTAACTTATGTTAGATAAGCAACTGAAACCAACGTTTGTATATGCCTGGTAGGACAAATAATTACAAAGAATTGGTGCTACAGCGGTTAATAGAACTTATATATCTTTGAGAAGTTCAACGTACTTTGGTTTAAAGAATCGTATAAGACTTTTAGCATCTTATTGGTTAAGTATTAAATATTTGTTAAATTGTTAACAAATCATAAATTAATATGACAATTGTGTTTAACAATTTTATACAGTCTACTGTATCTACAAAAATATTTTAAATAAATAAAATTAAAAAATAGATATTATCAAAAGAATAGAAAAATGAAAAGAAAAAAAAGAATAAAACTATAATTTTAAACTGAGAAGAATGGAGAGATTAAAAATGTATATAGTATACATTTGTGGAGAAGACTTTAAGAAGATTAAAATATGGTTTTAATTTTCAAAAATTTTAAAAGAGATGTTCTGGATGTGGCTTTAGATAATCACTTATTAAGAAAACTGAGTAACTTGTTGCTTATATTTAAAGAGCGGACAGTCAGGCAAATGCCTGGAGTCTGCCTATTTTGCTTTTTTCTGTAACTTTTTGTCTTTTTTGCCTTTTTAAAGAGTATTATTTTATATTGCCTTTTTACATATAAGTTCTGAAAAGTTTGTGTAAACAGTGTTTTAATAGGTAGATGACAATAACGCGTTACAGAATTTTACTTAAATTACGTACAATAATATAATTAACATTTTTTGCTCAAAAGGTCTTACCACGAACCTATAAATAACAACAAGGCTTTTCATGTTTTGTTGAACAATGGTTTCCAGAAAGCATTACATACAAAAGCCGTTTATAGAGAAGAACTACTGTAAGAATTTATACTAGGATTATGTACAATGACAGGCTTAACAGAACACTATTTACAAAACCGGAAGAATTTCTGAATGAATCATATTTTATAGGTCTATTCAGTACCTAAGTAAAGCAAACAAATATAGATAATTTTAATTCTGTCCGGTGGGATTCTTTTAATGACTGAAACGCATGACTAAAATATTCTTTGTTTGTTATAAATACCTGTAATATTGTCACACTGTGATAGTCTATTGCTGTTGTGCTGTGAGTAAGTTTTAAAAAATGCCACCTAATAAACAATCAAGATTTGAAAATGATTACAAGTGGAGTAAATTGGACAAGAATTTAACAACCGACGGGGAAACCCTTTTTGTCAAGTTTGTTCAAAATCAGTAAGTTTGTATTATCTTAATTTAAATGCTTTTAATTACTAGTATATGTATTATTTTAGATTGGTGCTACTAAAAAGTACCATGTAAAACAACACTTGGGTAGTGGTTTACATTTAAAAAATACAAAAAAAACCATTAAACAACCATTGTTAAAAAACGTTATAGAATATCAACAGAATAAATCTGGCCCATCAAAAACAACTTTTGCTCTAGATTTGTGCGAAGCATTAGTGTCGGCCCAAATTCCTCTTAAAAAACATGATATCAATTTTTGCAATTTTCTCGAAAAATACAAGTTGTTTCAGATGAATCATAACATATGTTACCAACCGTTAAGCAGTTTAATTAAAGTATTAATGGTTTTCAAAATGCTGGTTTACCTTTTATAGAAAATACAGACAATAAGAAATGACATTAGAGACCATTACATTTGGACTTCGGTTGATGAAACAACCGATTGCAGAGGTCGATATATAGCAAATTTTGTAGTTGGTAAATTGTCTGAACTAGAACCAAGAAAAGCTCATTTGCTAGCATTCAAAGAAATTCCACAGACCAATCACAAAACAGTTGCAAATTTTTTCGATGATTGTTTACGTAAGTTTTTTTTTTAATGATTGATTAATATAATCCAATCTATTAATTACAATTATATAATTTTATGTTTGTAGGACTTCTGTATCCTAATGTCGTAAAAAAAGAAAAGGTGCCTTTATTTGTAACCGATGCAGCACCTTATATGATCAAATCCGCTGAGACATTAGAAATATTTTATCCGAATTTAACATATTTAACTTGTCTAGCATATGGAATAAATAAAATAATAATATAGTGTGTGAATTCATTAGAGACGAGTTTGCAATAATAAACAAGTTAATTTCTGCCACCAGAAAGGTAAAAACCTCTAACATATTAGGTTCTCTTTTTGATTATTGGATCTTGTTTCTGGTTTTTGTGAAAGCACCATTACGGATAAGGGCCTATAAAGAAAAACTTCTAGATGTTAAACTTCCACCGGAACCTATCATAACAAGATGGGGAACTTGGTTATCTGCTTGCATTTTTTATGCCACACATTTTTTACAGTTCATACTATAATCTGACATTGTCTAAAACATTAATTGAATTGTCTTACTTTAGGTGGTTGAATTGTTTGACGAGACGGCCTTTGCAGCAATTGCTAAATTTCAAAAAGCTTTTAATGCCGAAGCTGTTAAGAGAGGACTACTTTTTATAAAAACACACTTTTCCGGCATTCCTGACGAATTAAAGAAGCTAGAAAAAAGCGAAACCGCAATGATCGAATCTTTCGCTACATTCGAAAAAATAAGAGCAATTATAAGAGCATGTGCAGGGACTATAGAAAGAAAAATTAATCAAAAATTGGATTCCGTCACATCAAAAAACCCTTCCTTAGACCTCTTTAACAGAAGCATCGGCATTAAAACTTGTGATGTCGAAAGAACTTTTTCCTTCTATAAAAATATTTTAAATGATAAAAGGCAACAGCTTCTTGGTCAAAATATTGAAAAATATTTGATTTGTGCTTGGGAAAATAATAGCACTTAATAAACATTGTAAAACAAAAAAGTAAACTGTAAATTTTAATAGATATTTGTGCCTTTTTTATTGCCTTTTTGGCAGGTTTAATATTTATTTGTTTTGGTGACCGTTGTAAGCACGAACGATTCGACATATACGATATTACGATTAACGTACGCAACTTTTTGTATTTATGTAACACGTTTTAAACGGTGCGCTTTGTTTCATTATTGTTTAATCGCTATAATTTCGTGACAATTTAACTTTTTTTTTATTTACTGAATGCAATGCAACGGTAAGCCATTTACTGTTTATATTCATTTTTGTTGTTGTTAAAATAAATATACTTGCTGTTAGACTTGTGAACGCTCGCACCCCGGTCGATTTGCCGCCGACATATATTTCTTCCCTTCCCACATTTATTTTTGCCGCCATTTCACCACGCACTTAGGAGTCTTCTTAAGTCAAACCGGCCGGTCAGTCTACTTTTGGTTTTTATCAGAAAGTGTTCCTAGAAGCTGAAAATTGACAATTGGTCGTTTTCACTGACGCGCGAGCATTTTAAGGTTCGTACCAAATTATTAATTGTTTACAAGGAAATTAGGGGTTATAGTCAAATAAATGTGGCAAAATCAAATAGATAATAGCAGATAACTTATACGTATTTATTTTGTAGAATGGCTTATGAAGCAGAAATCGACCGTTTACAAAGATTGTATGAGGAAGTACAATCAGACGAAGAGATAGTTGGAGGTGATTCAGAACCCGAAAAAGATATTCTAAAAGAAAGCGAACATGATTCAAACTCAGAGCAGTCAGATTCTGATCAGAATGATAGTGGGGATGATGATTCATACGACAATGTGTCTTTGTCTCAGCGTCTTGAGAATTATGTGGGAAAATCAGGTATGTTGTGGTGTAAATATCCTCCGAAAAGCCGTGTTACAAAAACAAAACCAGCGAATATTATAAGATTTCGCGAAGGTCCTACAAACAAATCGAAATTTGCTCTAACACCAATAACCTCTTGGAAGCTATTTTTCCCTGATGAAGTTATAGAATAGTAGTATGTACAAATATAAAAAGTCAGTCAGTTCGTGCTAACTATACACGGGAAAGAGATGCCACAGATACAGACGCCATTGAAGTAAGAGCATTTATGAGATTGTTGTATTTGGCAGGCGTTTCAAGTGCTGCACGTCTAAATCTTTCGGATTTATGGGCCAGTGATGGCACCGGAATAGAATACTTCCGATGTGTTATGACTTTGTCTAGGTTTCAGATTATAATGCACTGTATCTGGTTCGATAATATACATGACCGAGAAGCTCGAAAAGCAACAGATAAGTTAGCTCCCATCAGGCATTCGTTTAAAGGATTTGTAAAAAGATGTCAAGAAAATTACACTGTTGGAGCAGAAACTACAATAGACGAAATGCTGGAAGGTTTTCGTGGACGTTGCGGTTTCCGGCAATATATAAAAAGTAAACCTGCCCGATATGGCATTAAAAAAGAAAAATAGGAAAACTACCACAACCTGTCAAATTTGTTCAAGATATATTTGCAAGGAACACAGGGTGGATATTTGTGTAAGGTGCGTAGGAAATGAAGAAAATTAGCACCTTTTTGTGATTAAGAATATCACTTTGTTTTTTTTTTATTACATTACGAGTTTGTCATTTTTATTTTTGTTTAAAAACATACCTACTTTGTTTATAGTCAATAAAGTTTCTATAAAAAGTATATCATTAGCTGAATACCTTCAATAAACAACAAAAATACTGACAAATACAAGGAGTTCCTAGTCGGTCAAAACGACCAGCCGCGAGCATCAACGTAACTTTTCAGGCGCGAGCGTTCTCGCGTTAAGCGTTGTAATGTGAAATGTTTTAGCGCTTTTTTTAAATAAATTATAAATGACGCATCAAGGATCAGACTAAATTCTATTAGTTACCTACCCGCTACTCACTTTGAAAAGTTCTGAGCTGGCGCTACTTTTTTTTTGGATTGATTAGGTATTCGTAAGTGATTGGATTTCAGCTAATAGCTATACACGGCGGTAAACACGTTTACAGTAAACTTTAGATACATAGTAAAATTACACTATGAGATGGTTCTGCCATCAAACACTTCTTAATCGTTATGTTCAACGATTTAAATGGTCAACGTACATGTCGGTTTAAACTCATGCAGTTGTTTCAAACATTTGCATATACAAATGAATAAATACTAGCAGTATTTAAAAAAAAGTATTCTTAAGTTCTACTATACCTAATTTTATGCACAAACTCAAAATTGTCTTTTTTTAAATACCAACAGTAGTCGGCTGTAATGTTTGTATTTTACCTTCTTTGGCACTCCTGTTCCATTTCTTTTGTCCTAATAGAATCTCTCTCTTTCTTTGTTTTTCGTTCATTTGTTCAGGGTTGAAATTTGATGCTCATATTACATTCTAAATTGTAAAACCTTTCCAGCATAGTTACATTTAACATTTTTTTTAATAATCTTGTAATTTATGGCCGCTTAATAGTGTTTTATATGCAGAATCTTAAAATGGTCTCTTTTTAAACAGCAACGGTAGTCGGTACTTTCTTAGCATCTTTGTTCTATGTATTTTATGGAATCTTTCTTCTTGTTCTTTGCGCAATTGTTTAAGTTTGTCAAAACCGAAATTAAGATGAGCATCCAAAAAGTCAATTTTGATGCTCACGTTACATCATCTATTGTGAAGCTTTTCCAGCATATTTGTATCACTTTTTTCATCTTGTGATTTATGAGTTTCGAAAAAGTTGTTTATTTACACTTTTAAAAGCATCCAGGATTCCGTTTCTTTATTTCCAATATATAACAAAACATTTTTAAACTAGCAAGCAATTTTTCTGTTATTTTATTTTCTAAGAAGTTCAACACATGCATGGCATACTTTATGTGGTGCCCTATACAAATAAGCCATTTGACACTGAACAAGTTTAAACTTCCACAAGTGGTTGTACTTGTGACACACATTTAATATAGATAACGAATAAAGAAACATGTACACCTGTCAGAAACGATAGTTGTGCAAATTGCGTATACTATTTATATAATTCTTCAACTTAGTAATCAGTAAACATACACAGGGTTATTCACACCGTTGCTTTCAAAAAATTTCACTTTTGGGATAAAAAAAAGTCATCAAAGTTGTGCTTTTTTAATACAACCCCTTGTACATTATTACATTTTTGGATTTTCCGATCAAAATAAGGATGTGTTTTATTAACGTTAAACCTAAACTTTAAGTTTTTTAAATAATTTAAATTTTGTTCAAGTACAACCTACTTTTCATGTTTGAGGTACTTAAGTACCTACTAAGTTTTGGAAGCAAAATAATAATAAACTATTGCAAATATTTCTTTGCTTTATTGTAAATTTGCAGCAGTATTGTCACTACTAGAAAGAAATTAAATTTATAATCCCTGTGAAATGACCTATCTGGTATAAATCTAAATTGCATTATCAGACAACCGCATGTCATATTTTTAAAACATAAAATTTTTGGATGAGTTTAACAAGTTTGCTTTACACATTAAATTTAAAAAAACTGTTATTTAGTTTACACGTTAACTTTAATTAAACATATAGTAGTAATAATATTTACGTCAATTAAACAACTTTAAAATAAATAATAACCATATTTAGACAACATCTAATTAATGAAAATTGACAGATATTAAATTACACTAAAATTACATTAAAAAAGTAAATAGAAAATTTCCCGTTTCATTTAATTGCATTTAAAAACAAGATATAATTAAGGATGTAATGAAATTATTCGTTCACACATTGAATAAAACGTCAAAAAAACAACCGTTAAAACAACTGTATCTGATTATTATTAAAAAAGTTTTAGTATGAACTATATTCAACGAAGATATTAGAGAGTAAAACCGGATAATTCATCTGTTTATGAAACAGATTTTATATCCTCGAAACACGTGCAACTTGAAAAAATATATAATATAAAGTTTAATGTTAGCTTTCATAATGCAAAACAAAACAGCATAAAGCAAAACTGCGCGTTTTTTGTATAAAAGTAATAATAATTCTGTAACGTAACTTGACTAAAATTATTTAATTTACAATCAAAAATAAAACTAAAAATAATATACTTTAAATTAATTTAAAAGACGTATGTTGAATGTAAAGCACTACAAATTGAATTTAAAAATTACAGTTCCTAATCAAAATTTTAGAATTGTAACTACATTTTATAGAAAAATCTCATTAATATTTAGTTTAAATTTTTTTAGATTTTATTTGTAAAATTTATAAAATATTGCACTATACTTGAAAAACGCGGATTCACTTTGTTCAAAATGATTGTAAATTTAAAGACATTTCAGTTGTGCAATTTACCGACTAACTTTCATTCGAACAAAAACAAAACGTAAATTAAAATTTCTGTGTTATGTATGAATTAATATTTAATGTAAATAGATTTTTGCATAAACAAAGCATAGTTAATATTTATAATACTCGTAGAACTATACTACTGAACTAAAATATCATGAAGATAGTTATTAAGCATAACAAGTTATATGCGCAAGCTTTGACATTAACTTATTGCAATACTTTTACGTTCGTTGTAAATAATATAGTGCAATGCAAGAGTATATAAACGACACTTTTAAACCATTTGATGTATATAACCTTTTACATATTTTACAAATAGGAGTAATTCACGCTAGTATTATAGTAAAAATATTGTAACTGAAATGTAAGCATTTACGAATTTAGCAACAAAAATTAGTTTAACAGTTTCTGTAGTTAAACAATATTTTTATTTATAATCGTCTGCGATGGTTTACTAAATTATATACTTAGATTGACAAGTAATGGTTTAGTTACTTAAACCGTTGATTGAAATATTCTTAAATTAACTTGTACTGCGCACTAGAGGTCGATAGTTTACTTTTGGACTAAACTAGTTCGTTACGTTACGGTGCAGTGTATTGTAAAGTGTTGCTAAAAAAATTGTAATAGATTCCTTTAAATCTAATATTTAAATAGTTTCTTAACAATGTTGCCAATATTACGAATTAATTATGTACGACATTTGTAGTTGTTTATTGCTTTACATATAAAATTTAAGTAAATAATCATATGTACAATGACAACTTTATGTAAAACTTAAAACTTTTTTAGTATGTTATAAAACTTGTCAACGTATTTATTTTGCTTTGCTGTTGCTTTAATTAAAAAGTTTAGTTGTATAGTTTCTTGTGCATGACAAACTATATTTAGATATATTATTTTTTTAACATAATAAAATTTTTCCACGAGAGCATTATCGTTGTATTATAAATCGCCTAGTGCTTATAAATTTATGTTTCACAATTTAGGTTATATTTTACCTAGAATTTCGACTATTAAGTCTTGTTTGAGGATAGCTAACTTAAAAGCAGATACGAACAACTGTTCTACAAAAAAACTAAAAAAAAGTAGACAAAATGGCAGATAATTAAAACAATGCGTTGTAATGTTTGATAAAATTATCCTAAGACAATGTTTACATTACAATCAATGCTGGGTTACGTTGCGGGGTTTGAAGATTTAAGTAGCTTAGATTGTAAACCGTTTTTAAAAAATTAATGATAAGTTTTTTTTTTTATTTAAGAAAACTATTATATAATTGGAAACTTTTGTTTTGTTATTTCATAAGCAACAGTTCCGTAAAATATAAACCACTTGCCATCATTTAAAAAAAAAAATTTTTAGAAAAACTGCTTCAAATTGGATTAAAGTCTTTAATTATAGTATGCAATCAAGTATCAAACATTAGGGAAGCGTTGGCGCATTTAGGAACAACGAAAATTGTAAAAAATATTTAAGTATTGATAAAACAAGTGATATAAGTGTCTTGGAAACATTAATTGTAAATAAAAAATTCAGTAATTAAAAAAAAAAAAGTTTTTATACAAACCAACTTCAAAATTTTCAAAGATTATGTACAATCTATTAATATTGTTGAATCAACTGTTTTAACAAAGAGATTATGGTTTAGTAGCAAAAATTAAACAACGATTAAATAATAACTAAAATTGGATAGAAAATTTGTAGTTAACTGAATGCAATTTACATAAAACAATAATTTTGAATTAAAATAAAACTTTATAGAACTTTAAAAAACACTTAAAAAACCTCATTGTAAGATCAAAATCTTATCAATGTAGATGTTATTTTTTTTATATGTATATATTGAAAATGTATAAATATTTTCAAATGAGTAATAAAAACTAGTTTAACTAAGTATTGAATTTATTTTTGGCAATGTTAATAATTGTATTTGATTGCTTGTAAATTTGTACCATTAACACAAATTGAAATACATTTTTTCACTTAAAGCTCCAAAAGTACCATAATCAACATTGCAGATTAACTTGTTAATTTTTTTTAAAATACAATAGAGCGTTAACCAATGAATAATTAACCAGAAACCTACCGAAAACTGACCAAAAACTTTAAAGAACTTAATATATACCACAATACACATCAAATAAAAACAAAAATAGTTTACAGAGTGGTCATAAAATATTTGCAGTCACACTTTCCGGGATCAAAGACTCTCACCAAATCTGACGATAGCGCACAAGGTTTAGACCTGCTAGTCTCCACACTATGTACATTACTAAGAGCAAGCGTTGCCCTGGGATACATACCTATTGCGTGGAGGGACGTAAAAGTCGTATTTATACCCAAACCTGGGCGGGACTCATACGCCCTAGCTAAGTCGTTTAGACCCATCAGTCTAAGGTCATTTCTTCTCATACTATTGGGACGAGGTGCTGGGACCTAATCCCATCAGTAAATATCAATGTGCCTATCAACCAGATAAATCCTGTGAACTTGCCGTCCACAGAGTAGTGGACGCAGCCGATCTCCTGCAAGGAAGTGGCTCTGGGGGCGTTTTTAGACATAGAGGGGTCGTTTGATAATACCTCTTTAGAATCGATTAAAACTGCTATGGAAAGCAAAGGGCTACATACTACCGTGGGTAGATGGATTGATACCATGCTAAGACATAGAAACATTACTGCCTTGCTTAATAACGACTCTGTAGCGGTCCGAGCTGCACGAGGATGTCCGCAAGGGGGAGTTTTCTCCCCGTTACTGTGGTGTTTGGTGGTAGACGGACTGCTGAGGCAATTAAGTGAGGCAGGCTACAACACAGTTGGCTATGCCGACGACATAGTGATTGTGGTACGTGGCAGATTTGAAGAGACCGTATCAGTTGTAATGCAGAGAGCCTGAAATCTAGTTAAATGGTGGTGTAGAAAAGAGGGCTTGTCGGTCAATCCGGCAAAAACGAACCTCATTCTCTTCTCACGAAAGAAAGGCCCGACAAAGCTAAAGAGCATAGCAATGTACGGAGCCAAGCTACAGGTAGTGAGGGAAGGCAAATACTTAGGCGTAACATTAGACCAGGGACTAACCTTCAAACCACACCTAGAGAGAATAGCGAACAAAGCCACAAAGTTCTTGTGGACTAGCAGGCGAGCGTTCGGAAGCAAATGGGGCTTATCTCCAAAGATGACCCACTGGATATACACTCGAATGATCAGACCGATCATTACGTACGCGTCACTGGTGTGGTGGCATAGGATCTTCACCCAAAGGGCCATACAGACACTCAGCAAGGTACAGCGCAGAGCTTGCCTTAGAATCACGGGGGCAATGATAACCACCCCGACGGCAGCCATGGAGATTCTCGTGAACCTGCCGCCACTACACCTAGTAATTAGGGCGGAGGCACTCAGAGGGGCATACCGTCTGAGAGTCAACAACAAAGAGGGATCGTCAAGGGTGGGGCATTCGACCATCTTTGACGAGATCTCTAAAGACAAAAATCTCAGTATGGTTACTGAGAGAATACCCAAAACAATTTGTCCTATTAAACTGTTTAAGACAACAATCCCCACCCGTTACGACTGGGAGAACAATTCCAACAAAACAAAGCTGAATGGAATCGAGTATTACACAGATGGCTCAAAACCACTAAGGGCACTGGCTCTGGAGTGTACGGGAGCAATGGACAGGGCTGCAGAATCTCTGTAAGCCTAGGTCAAAAAGCGACCGTGTTCCAAGTCGAGATATATGCAATCCTGACAGCATCTGCTCAACTATTAAAAGAGAACCTTTCTAAAAGGAGAATCTTTATAGTCACAGACAGCAAAGCAGCGATTGCAGCATTAGATTCATATGTGGTGAACTCAGGGCTAGTACTTGAATGCACACAAATGCTAAACGCACTTGGTAAGTGTAATACAGTTATACTAGTGTGGGCACCTGGGTATGCGGGAATCGCGAGTAACCAGGTTGCTGACGAGCTTGCCAAGGCGGCAAGCACGAAACCACTCATAGGCCCTGAACCGGCTTGTGGGATTACATATAACACAGCCAAACAGGAGATTCAAGCAATACTCACGAAAGAGCACTGCAGACACTTGTCGAAAGTCCCAGGACAGGATCATTCTAAGGTCTTTCTGCAAACCCCCGACGGGGGCTTAGCAACGTCCATCTTAAAGTTAAGTAGGACGAAACTTGGGACAGAGATGGTGACAGGCCACTGTCGTTTAAACAAACACCCGCATAAAATAAGACTGACTAATAGCCCGTTATGCGGGAGCTGTGGTGAGAAGGAAGAAACTCCATACCACGTCATCTGCCACTGTGAACGCCTACTTGGAAATGAAAAGATTACACAAGAGGAAGTAACGAAGATTCTAGAAGGGTAGAAAACATCGGGGAGCACAATAGACTTACTGGTCGCGGTGCCGGGACCATATTGGGACCACCCCTAGGTAAAATAATAATAATATTAATTTGCATCATTCAATTAATACCAAAATAATACAATAAGAATAAAATACGTAACATAATGAACGTATAACACAGAGTTACAAAAGAAACCCTAAATATCTTCTTTGTACATAGATAGAGCAGTACAAAACATAATTGTACATAAGTAGTATAGCAGTGCGGGTCTTGTATATTTTACTTCCGGTTTAACGTCCTGTTCGTGTAAGTTTGGAGGAGATCGGACTTTCTTCGTGTAAGTTCGAGTGCGCGCGCAATTTTCAAGTTTGAATTTTGTCTAAGTTTGGGTTTGGGTAAGTTCAAATTTTGGGAGGGGGTGGAAAGGGGTAGTAACCATATTTTGTTGAAGCGGCTTAAAAATCACTTATTGTTTTTTCTTTTTTATGTTTTTTATTGCCCGTACTAAGTTTAATAAATTAATTTCCTAATCCTTTTGCCGCTTCAACAAACCGATTTCTGGTGTCAAATTACAAATTTGCGTGTTGCCACACTGTTGGATATAAACCAAGCTTTTAATAAGGATTAGCACCAAGGACTAGTAACAAAAGTTAAAAAAAAAGTTTCCAGAAAGTACCTTAATCTACTAAAGTCATACCTAACCCAAAAAGAATTTATAACTAAATTTAATAGAGAAATTTTCAACTATATTTTTATCTACTCTGTAGTGTTTTAGGAAGCCTTTTTAGTCCACTGTTATATGTACTGTACACATCCGACTTATCAACTTCTAGAGAAGTAACCATGTGCACCTTCGCTGACGATACAGCAGTTATATCATCACACAGTAATCTAATCACCGCATCTCAGAACCTACACGAACACCTTAGACTGTTAGAAATTTTCTTCAAGAAATAGAAAATACTACGGTAGACCTCAACCAGGAAGCAATACTAGAAGTAGAAGTCAAATATCTTGACCTTTATTTAGACAAAAAATTAATTTTAAAATTAGCGAATTAAACTGGCTAATTGAACAAAAAGCTAAATTATTAATTGAAAATAAACTACTCATTTATAAATCAATAATAAAACCTGAATTTATGGAGTAAAACTCTGAGGTTGTGCATCAAAGTCCCACATTGTCATTATGCAGAGAGCTCAATCAGAAATTCTCTTAGCTCTAACCAACACATCCAGGTATATATCCAATGGCACACTAATAGCCAATTGCAGAAACGCAGATCAAAAAAGAGATCAAATGATTCAGGATCAAGTTTAATTTGGTAATAAATTTAGTTCAAATGTATAATTTTTTTTTGGATAGGATTACGTAGTCCGGTATTATTTGTTTTTGTTTTGCAAACCAGCTATATTTCATATAGTAAAACAGTGAACTGTGGTGTCAAATTGAGAGAATTTAAATTTAAAATAAAACAGAATACAAAAGCCAAAATTATAGCAAGAAAGAGAAATTAAATCTTTTGGAAAGAATAAATACTTAAGTATTAATTTTTTGTATCTACTATTAAATATATTTAAATTGAAATGCAGTTTGAACTTGTGATAAGTATTACATATCCAACTTACAAAAAATGCATTCGCTTTTTTTAGATTTAAGAATATAATAGAAAATAAAAGAAATAATTCGTCAATAAAAATTAATAATGAGACCTGGAGAATAATTTGTAACCACTATAATGCTAGTGCAGAATCTGGTCACTAAAAATTCTATACAAATTTTTTTTTTTAATTTACCAAGATGTTGGTATTATATTTAATATCGGACTATGTCATTTATTCCCGGATCAAAGCGTTTATGCAATTGAATTATGATGTAATCCTCTCTATAGTACGGTATTAAAATTTAGTCCCGTACTAAAGTTTAGTACTAAACTAATAAATGTTAGTCAATTGAATTCCGCATTTTAATCCCGTATTAAACGTTTATTACATTTAATCCGCGTTTCTGCAATCGGCCATAACATTCTAACTTGAACATACCTTACATCAGAAAAATTTTCTAAGATAGAATTCGCAAGCACTACAATAAAACCGCTACTATAACTATTCCAAAAACAAAGATTGAAAAGACGTTAGCCATCCGATTTAAATGGTAACTGAAACGAACTGGAATTTTACCTCTGTAAGTCTCCAATGTAAAAATATACAAATTCTTGCATAAAATAACACATTAGTTTCAAGATTGTATAATTGTTGTATCTGATTGCTAATTAAATTAAACAATTAAAAACATAATCTCCATTTATAACTAAATTAAATTTGTGTAGACGTCTCACTTAGTAGTAAAAAAAATATTTATTACCAATAAATTACTGATTTCTACAAAACGTAACTCCGTTGAATTAAGTTCCAAAAAGTAGTAAAGTTAAAACTGTACTTGAACTTTACATCGTTAGTATAATCCCAAATGTCATCTTTAAAGCTTTATGTTAAAAAATGAGTCTTGACAGTAATAAATTTTAAACTTTAAGAAAATTCAATTTTTAGCCCAATATCTTTTCCAATTAAGATTAGGGTTTCCGTCAAAATTAACATTTGCTTTTTACGTTACAGAGATAAACTTTGGCATCTGCAACATTTTGCGATAGAATCGTTTTAGTTAATAAATTAAATTGATAACATTCCAATAGTTTTTACTATAAAGCAAGCTCAATTGATAATAAACGTAGTACAAAAATAAATGCGCCAGTAAAGCAAAAATTTTATTACAGATTTATAAGACATAAATTAGATAATAAACGTGACGCTTTTGTTTGTAATAATAAAACATTCTTTTTTGTAATTAAAATCATAATTTGGATTTAAACCCCAATAAAGTAATATCAAACAATATTTGAAAATGTTATTTTGTTATAATTTACTTTGCCAAATTTTAATTACACAATTTCCTAAATATTTTTGATTTACTCAATTAATTTAAGATTACTTTGTTTTTTAAAAGCGTTACAGATGTTAAAATTTTAATTTAAGTGCCTGTACTGGCAAAGTAACAAACTTTAATGTTTAAAATCTAATTCAAACTCGATAAATTATTTTTTATTGTAATTACAGAAAAACAAATTAAATTTTTATTTTATTTTTAAGTATCTTGTTTAATTTAAATTACGGCATTTAAATAAGGTGTTAAATCTAAACTTTTACGATGAGGTGTAAATCACAATAGTTAGAGAAAAGTAATTTTAACTTAAGGTTGTAAAAAGATAATTACAAGTTAGTGTACTAAATAATAGTAAAATAAGAAACTTTTACTACTAATTAATACCTTTAGTTTTGAAGTGCGACAACAAAAAATAATTTAAACATGGATTATTTTGATAAATTGTAGAAAAATTAGAAAATTGTTTAATAAAAACAACCAAAACCTATCATTAAACCTGAAAAATTGTAATTTAAAAAAAAAGATAACAACTATTATAAAAATTAAAAGTAATAACGCCACGGTAATAAAAAAATTAAATAAATGACAAATAGTGTAAACCATCAACAACGTGTGCTAAAGAATACGAATAACAGCATAAAAGAGATCTGTAGGTTTACGTATTTAGTAACAAATTGGTAAGATTCACTTTAGCGTAAAGAAAAAATAAATCTTTCTAGAGCAGTCTACAGTAATTTTATTTTGAGAAACGTGTTGATTAAACTGTAACAGAGTTATCATTTTGACTACTTAATTACACAAAATGCTTTCAATTAAGAATTGCGAACGAGCTGTCGAAAAACAGTGTTTAAACTAATGTAACACAATTTTGTAATCGTTTTTCTAAAATTTAAATTTTGTTGTTTGGGCAGAATCTATTGGGAAATAGGACTATCTTCAGCAGATGTCGATAAGAACTCTTTATGGATTCAAATCGATAGCAATGCAATATAAACCTTCGAACTTTAAAACCTTAGGTTAACTTGCAAATTGATTTAAATGAATATTTACATCTACAGTTGTTTTTAGTAAAATACACTTCATTTGGTTTTATGTTATTATTATTTGGGGACAAATTTTGCAAATAAAGTAATCGAAAAGCACTTTGCGATTTGCTTTTGAGACTACAAACGTTAACTTTAAATAACACAAATTAATTAAATTAAAATATTTGCATGTACTTAACTCCTTATTTTTTGTGCTACTAAAAGTAATTGTTTTCACACTTACATTAATTTAGAATTGGAATTGAAATTATTTTAGTTAATACATATACCAACGTATTTTAGGAACTATTTTAGATTTAAGCAAATTTGCGCATTGTAACTTAAAAAATTAACTAAAATATGTTGTTAAAAAGTACACGATAAAATATTTATTTGTATTATACATCACGTGTAAAAAACGGTTACTGATTCTTCTACAGTATGCATTGAATAAAATCTACATTTTACTACTTATAATATAAAATAAAATGTTTTACTTTCACAATTTATTGATGACACACATTTTACATTTTTAAATCAGTTTATGTAAACTTTATAAGTTAGAATAATACCACATTTTATTATTTCCATAAAACGTTGATTTTTTAATTTTAAATAATATTTTTAGACATAGACTCCTAAAAAAAACTGTTCATTTTTAATGCATCTCGTTGTATTATTCCAAATTGTACTTTAATTTAAAAAAATTATATAATACTAAAAAAGACAATAAATTTGAAGGTATACAATGTTATAAATACCCTAAAATAAATGTAAACATCAAAAACTAAAGAAACCTAAGAATATAAACAAAAATTAAAATTAAAATAAAAAAGATCATTATTAATAATTTAAAAAAACCAAAACAAAAAAATCGTATAATCTAAAAAAATGTTATTCGTGTTGACAAAAAATGTAGAAGTAGAATGCAAAAGATCATAAAAATAATTGTAAAAAGATCTTAAAATATAAATTAAAAATACTGATAAAAAGTCAAAAAATATAGCTAGTATTTGTAGAAAACTTAATCAAAACTTAAAAAATAAGATTTCAAAAAACAGTTAGTGTAATAGCGAAGACATTCTTATCTTAGTTTAAAAACAGTTAAGTAAAAACATGATAAAAACCCAATTATGCAAAAGCATTGAAGTTAATTATATGTGGTACCTACTTTAATATTAAATTTATAATAATTGCGTAAATATTTAATGTTTTGTTAAATAATTACATAAACATTATTCATTTATCTTGTTATCTTATCACTAGCACTTGTCAAAATTAACCAAACTTTAGTCTCGTTACAAACAAAAGTTTATCCAATAAAAAAAACTTTTGTGGTTTTACTGTTGGCAAAACGCAACAAAAACTGCAAAAAAAATTAAATTAACTTATCATTGCCACAATTGTCAAATTTATTGGTATCAATTAAAAAAACCCAAATTTATAATAAATAAATAAAATAGTGTGTAAATTAGAAACGTTTATATACTTTAATTGCCAAACAGATAGAAATAAGTCCTTCCTAATAAAAAGAAAGGCTAGATTATATTAAGTTAAATTTACATGCACGAATAATAATAATCTACAACGTTGACTCATTATGCATCCGTGTATTGTTGGTTACTTATACGATGATCGGATTGTTCTTTATTAATTAGGTATATATAGGATTATGTATTAAATTTGAATATTATAGCAAGTGACAAATACGTTACATTTGATATACGATTATTAAGTATTTACATAACACAACTAAAAAAACAAAACCAAATAAAGTTTTATGCAGCATTAGAGTCTGATACAGAAGGATCATTGCCCCATTTCTTGTTCTACTTTAATCACATGTTGTATAGATTTTTTTCAATTATTTGCAGAAACTGTTTAAAGAAATTGATTTTTAACATCTTGTATTTTAAATGCTGTATTTTTCTAACTTTCTTTTTCATTTGTACTCATATTAATTCAATGAGATTCAACTGACAGTAAAATAGTGGCAATCGTAACACAAACCGTTTACTAGATTTTGCTATCGCATCCACCGTCTTTCCCAAATTTAATTGGTCAACTAATATTGTATATCGGTTTTTTCGTTGCAAAAGTTGGGTTTCTGTTTAATTTTTTGCTATTATATGAAGAATCATGTAACAGTATTACAACTCTTTCTAAGTTACATAGCATCAACTTAAACCAGTTTTTAAATATCCAGAAATAAATTTTTTTATAGTAGTGGATCGTTTTTTTACAATTCAATAATAAACCAACCATTTTCAACAAATCTTGTACCTGATCATTTATGCAGCATATTTAATAGTTTGACTTGATCAGAAGAATTTTGATGTCTACTAGATAATCCAGAAACAAAAACTTGCCGTGCTGTTTGAATTATTATATCTATTTAAATTTTTGTGGTAACATGACCGGCGTTAACCTAAGTTTTGTGTAAATAATATATTTTTTGGTCTTCTTTTCTATACTTCCTTATTTGATGTAAAAATCGCTATAATATCGTTTTTTCCAAGTAGCATAATGTTGCAATTTCTTTTTTGTGCTGCCAACATCGCAAACGTCAATATTCGTTTATTAACGTAATTACGTAATGGGCAAAAAAAGCTCTAGAATGGCAAAATAAAAACTAGAAATCCGCATAAAACTAAGTGTTCAAAGCTAATTTTGTATTAGAACGAGTATGCGACAGGTAGAAAAATCATTAACAAAATCTTGAAATTCAGTTAAAATTAAACAAAACGTTGAAATTAATATTAAACTTGAGAGATTTAGTAATAAATGAAGTACCAACATCCTATTTTTGGCGATTTTTTTGTTTTATTCAAAAAAGAATGTAATTTTACAGAAGACAGAACAAGAAATAATATACTTTACTTTCGTCAAAACTATAAAGTACTGGTCATAATGATGTTAATGTTAGTGGTAGTGGTTGTTTTAACACTGATCACAATCCTTTTAACCCAACTCCTAACTGTCTTGTAAATTTAAAGTTTGCAGTATAATATAAGAGAGTTACATCTCTTCTACAACTACAGCATAAATAAGTTAAGTCACAGAAACCGTATGCACCTAACATTACCTACCGTTAACATCATTGTGAACTCTTACACTCGCATTGCATTAACGTTCGTTATACTATGCTTTACTTTCCACGCGTGTTGCATTAATTACTACTTTTGTATGTTTAAAATAACGTGTACTACAAACACAATACACTTTGGTTTGTTTAGTTAACCTAAACCCATTTTTACAAAATAATGTTTGTAGTATAGTTACTTTAAATTTTATCAAATTCAAATTCAAACCATAACTTTTTGTACTGTTTGTAGTACGTAACCGGTGTTATATTCAGTTAGCATATTGTATACAGTAGATACACAAACATCTACATAAATAAGTAAAGTTAATATAAAGCTTTACTCAAGTATATAAAAAACGCAAATAAACTAAATGATTACGTTACCTGCTGTAAAGTTTTTCACATTTGGCTTCATCTTTAGTCAAAATGGAATCTGACAACACAGGGACAACAAACAAATATTACACCAACTTCCTTATTTATCGAGCATATTAAGATCTGTAAAGAGAAGTATGGATGGTATATCTTCCGGTTTTTTTAACATCTGACATAGTCGCAGGGTTGCCTAACCTATGACCACTTTGAAGGTTTTGTTGTTATTGAGTCAAGAATATCTAAACAACGATTTAAAAACATAAAATCGTTAACATCGTCTAGATTTCATTGCTTTAAAGCCGCGACAGGAGCGCAAAATTCGTTGAAAATTGAAATAACCCTTATACGACTTTCGACACGAAGTGACGTAACATTAAAAATTTGTTTAAGGTAAGTATTTGCTAACAAATGCTCGTCGTTATAACGATCACCAAAAGATTTCCATGTAACCTCATAATTAACCGCAGTTGTTTTAATGGTTTACAAACATTGACGGCAAATCACGACAATCTAGAAGTAAGATGTTGCATCTTTTCTAAAGATGTTATGTTAGAACAAAATTTTTTATTTTTGGAGTTTTGAACTTCTTTAAACGAACGGTCTAAATCTTCGTTGCGAAAACGGACTGCCGAAGTTGGTTTAATTGTGATCGCGATTGTTTCGATAAATAGAACATATCCAAAATTGAGAATGTAAATCGCGGTTCATAATTTTCTTCTAAACCTATCATTTCTCGTTGATTTGCATTTCCATATCGTCAAATTCTTTAACTGTTTTATCCAATAACAGATAAGCCTGTTTAAAATAGTCCACATTACTCGGTCCATTCATTTTTGTACCAAAACTTTCAATAAGTTTGCTTGTTTTGCTGAAGCCATTTTGAAACAACAAAATTATTAAAAATTAATTAATCCTACTAACAAATCCGATTTGAAAAGGACCAATGATAACTATAAAATTTGATTATTGAATCAATAACTTATCAAAAAACCGTGGCCGTGAAGCTGATCCCGAACTTCCTATAATAGACAATGGGATGAAAGTTAACAGAACAAGGATACTAGGAGCTTTGCGCCATTCGTTTTAATTTTCGGATTTTTGTAATTTTTGAAAGTCGGCAATTGCAATCAAATTATATCAAGAATGGCAATTCCTCAATGTCCAATTGATGTTAAACGTGTTCAAACCTGGTAATTCCCCCCAACCATCAGTAAATAAAAATTAAATAGTGTAACAAAAAATTAAGATAAATAAAAAGCAACTCGCATGACCATCGTCTTTAAACAGATTGTTGTAAAATGTGTACACACAAAAAAATACTGAATAAAGGTGACGAAACGTTGAAATACATAGATTATTAGTACACAATAATTTCGGAAAGCGCATCAGACTTTTAATGTAATGTTCCCGCGTACTTTAAATTAACTAAGTACAACAGCATCTGTTCGGCAACTCAATTATAGTAAAATAAATTACGTTCGTGAACCGTTTAATAATTCTTAGACCTAATTATAGATTTAAATATTATTTATATAGTAAAAACACAAATAATACTTCCTTGCTCAGATAGAAATAATAACAATCAAAACAAAAATAAACATTAAATTATAAGTAAACAAAACGTGGAAGAAATGTGTAACTGAAAAATTTATTAAACAAAATATAGCGGAAATTTGTATAAATATAAAATAAAGCACATACTTAAGATGCAAAAAAACTTTAAAAATACAATAGAAAAAATGGAAAAATTATTCTGGTACAAAAATGTAGTAAGAAAAAAAGAATACCTAAAATGGCTTAACACCGATAGTTCAGAAAAAAAGTGGAAAGTGCATTTGAAAAAAAACGTCAACAATAATATTACAAAGAGAAAAAAATTTGAATAAAAAGGATTTATATAGGCAGAGTACAGAAGCTTACAAAATTATGACACAATATCAATAATAAAACACATAACTACTAAAATAATAACTTTAGAACAGCGGTCTTCAATCTTTTGTTATCCAAGGGCCAGATATGTGTGTCTCTGTCGACCGACGGTATATACAGATATATATGTATATGTCATATAAAATTTAATGTAGCTTAAGACTTTAGGTTAGGTAGAAAATAAATAGTAAGACATTTTTTTTAAAGACGTTTATTTAAAAAAAATACTTTTTAATAAGATTTCTGGCATTGTTTATTTTTAATAAGTTTTTCAATGTCTCGTCTCATCTTTGATGTAGCAACACGAAGACTATATTCAAGGTGCGAATCAGTTATTCTGGTTCTATTTTTTGATTTGATATGTTTCAGTCAAGAAAACAATTGCTCAGAGACATAGGTGCTTCCAAACACAGACATCATTTTCTGTGGATGAAGTTGAATACTTGAAAATTTATTTTTGTCAATGTATTTGGAGTAAAAAATAAAAAGTTGTTTTAATTCACTATTGCACTGCAGATCTAAGAGTTCGATCTGCAAATTCTTAGATAATCTTCAACAGATACACTGAAAGGTATTGAAAATAAGCTGATTAAATTTTCATTTTCTCTGAAGTCCTAAAATCCCGAACTAAATTCTTCCTGTAAACCAGTTATTGTGGATATATGTTTGTCTACCTCACTACAATTACAAGTTGATAAGTTCGGAAAGTGCGTCAAATCTTTTTTCTGAAGCTGCATTTTTCACAAATTAACTTTAAAATATTTTATATTGTAATACAAGTTGTTTATAAAGTTTTCCTTGTCTTGTAGCCGCCCATTCAGCTCAAATACATAGTCAGATCAGTTAGGAAACCAAAATTATTAAACAATTCTTAATCATCGAAGAGGGCAGTAGGTTTTTGCTTGCTAGCCAGAAACGTTTTCCTCTATTAAGCCAACAAACGTCTAAAAAGTAAACAACATTCCCATACTCTGCATCAATATCGGACAAGAACTTTTGGAATTCTTGATGGTTAAGTTCTCGAAACCTAATAAAATTTACCACTTTTATAATTTCTTTCATAACATGGTAAAATTTTAGTTTTTTGGTACATAATTTTGTTGTTGTATAATACTATGATATTGCATGACATTTAAGTTAGTTTGGCATTTTTTTAATTAAAACTGACTGACAGTTTTGTAAGATCAATATTGTATCGATTTATTACCTTCATCACACATTTAAAAACGTCCTCTCCCTTCGTAGTTCCTTTCATAGGATAAAGCGCAGCCAGTTCTTCTGTAATTTCAAAATTATCATCGATACCACGGATGAAAATTGCTAACTGGGTAGTACTCTAATTAATCGCGATAGAGTAAAAAACAGATTTAGATATCTGATTTTTAAGAGAATTTTCTATGTCTTCTGATAACTCTTTAATTTTTTTAGCAACGGTTACTCCTGATTAACTAATTTTAAAAAATGTTTTTGCGATGGACATAAATCTATTGCAGCTGATTTCATGCATTCTTTTATAAATTCGCCATCTACGAAAGGATTTAACATAGAAACAATTTTTTCCGATACAATATAACTTAACTAAAAAAAAATATTAGTGAGCTTTATTTTTGCAATAACAAAATATGAGTCATTTTTAAACACAGCTTAAACTGAAGTTATAGTAGCACCCATTTATGTGATAAAATAGGTTACCTTTACACAAGTTTCGCTCTCTTATTTGGTCTCTAAAATGTATATTGCTGCAGCTGTAGTTGTTTCTTCAATGCTTCTACTTTATCAACCCGTATCTGACCCTCAATTCTGTCAAATTTGGCAGCGTGAAAAACCCGGTATTTGTATTTATGTTATTTATTTGATGTATTTTGAATTTGTTTTATTGATTTTAGATTGATTTTAAGAAATTACTTTACGTTTTTTTTTAATTCAACTTTGTAATTCAAAGCTGTGGATTATATTTTGTATTGATTTATTTCAAAATTTATTAAGCTGTTGAATCATCCGTTTTCTGTGTTTATTTGTCATTTTTCTTTGTTCGATCAAAATTCCAGTGGTAATTTATGTTTCCCTTCTGAGATTATATAATTGTAATTAAATATATTTTAGCAGTTTGTTTATTTTAAGTTTATTTAAAAGTGCTTTGTTTTAAGTGCATTCTCGGTGCAGTCGCACTTGGTTTCTTTGTGTGAGTTCGATCAAATAACGCGGGAATTAAGTCATTATTTTGATTTATTAGTTTTATAATACAAACCTAAACAACTAATTTTTGTTATAGTGATGGAATATGATATTTTGTCAATTTGACAGTTTACGCAGAAACAAACACCGTGGCCCAACACTACTTTTGTGACGTTATTTAATCTGTTTGCATTCTTTTTGCACTTTTTGGTGGTATGGTTTTCTTTCATGGAGTTTCGAACACAGCCATTGTGGAAATGGTAGTCGAATAAGTTTATATATAAGTGATTCTGGTGGAGAAAGTTAAGTCCAGCCGGTTAACAGTCGTCAAAATGCTTTAAAAAGATAGTTAGTTAGTTGGTTTTAGTGGTGGTCAACTCATGCCCTTTAGATGAAGTAACACCGCGGAAGGAATATGCAGAAAACGTGAATTTTTAGTTTAGTCAGTGGAGTTTTGTTTCTTCTAATTCGTGAAATTTACGGCTTTTAAGAGAATGTCACGCGCTTACAGTTTTATTTTACGTAATGTTGAACCGTGTTTGTCGAGTGGTACGACGCGGTTATATCTTCGCCTTGGTGGCGGTCATTGAAAACCTTCCGACGGTACATAATCCTCTGGGGGGGGGGGGCTTCAACGTTTCTTCCTGATTACATCTGGCAACCCAGGATCCAACCACAAGTTCTTTTCTGCATTTATGAGGACTACAATTTAAGGTATTTATTTTGTACCGATTACTTAAAGTTTGTGAATTTTATTTACGCGTGTCTTAAAAGCTTTGGTTTAAAAAAAAACGAGTGTTGCGAATTAACGATTTCATCGATAATGTAATTAATAAATAATTATTGTCCGTATTTGTCAAAACTATGTGACAAAATTTCGTTGTGTTAAAATTTGTTTGACGTTAACAAGAAATTTACTATTAAAAATTTTTATCCTGGTTTTAAAATAGACGAATTTACTTCAATTTGTATTTAATTAATATCTATATAATGCGCACACGGCCGTGCTTTAGTTAATTAAGATTTTCAATTGTTTCTTTTTATTATATTTTTGTTTGTTTGTTTGTTTCAGTTCTTTAATAGTTTTTGATAATTTTTATTTTTAATATACTATTATCAAATTTACTTTAATTTTTAATTTTCAAGTTTACCTAAATTAGTTTTTTTATTATGCGTTAATTTAAATAGGTTTTTTTTGTTTGTTCTATTTTCTTGTTTTGAGTAATTTTTGTTCAAATAAATGTTAAACAGTTAAATTGTAAACAAGCTTTTAATTCCGTCGGCCTCCGCGTTATGTAAAATTTAAGGTTATTTTAGGTTTTAATGAGATACACTCTATTAAGGTAAGTCCATTCAGAGTGTATCCTTCAGAAGCGGGCTTGTGGTTGGCAAAGGCCAGAAGTCCATTGAGCTTTACTCCTTCCTGGCGCCCTTTGATTTGACTTTTTGATTTTATTTTCATTCAAGTTTTCTAAGCAATCACAGAATTTTGAAATATAACCTACCCCGTCTTCACTGAGCACTAGCAAAACTTTATTTATCTTACTTTATTTCAGGGAAATGTCATTGTTTCATCTTTTGCACGTAACAGTGCTTTGTCTCATAATGTCTTTTTAGATTTTATTTTTTGATCGCAGCAATCAAACACAAGGGGTTTTCTCGAATATTTACAAATAAATACAAGTTCGTCCACTCTCTTAGAAAACTCGCAACAATTTTTCGTTTTCTACTCATATTTATAGCCACGAAAGTAGTTTTATAATCTCGGTAGTTAATTCGGTACAAAGTACTGATTACGTAATGTTAACCGCTAACGCCAAATGATCGTGCACGATGTGCTCGGATCAGTAAACAAACATATTCCAATTGCAATGTGTTTTGTTTATATCAACAGATTTTAAATTACATGAAATAGATATTTACACTTTATAAAACTAACATTAATGAAAATAAAACACGTGTATTCATAAGGATAAACGAGAAAATAAAGAATATAAGATCCATCAAAAATACGCGATGTACTTATAATAATTATGCAAAATAAATAAAAGTGAATATCAAACAAATGCCCAATTTAAACTTTTTTATGTATGAGAACGATACAACTCCTTCAAAAACTTAATAGCTTGGTAGTGATTCTATTCGACCATAGATTCTTAGATGTGGAGGATAGGCAACAACTCAGAAAGAAAACTCTGTAGCAACTGAATTCTAATGTGTGGGTTATGTTTTGTGTCGTATAAGGTTATATATCTTCGTGTTTACCTACTTTGTCCATGTTTTAATTATATGTTTATTTGGGCAGAAATTAAACGTTCTACTGTTAGATTGCCCTGATGAAGTTGGCACAATAGCCAACGAAACTTAGCCACAATTACTATAGAGTTTTCTTTCTCAGTTGTTGCCTATCCTCCACATCTAAGGATCTATGGTCGCATAGAGTCACTACCAAGCTTTTTTATGTAGTTTGTTTGTAATAGTTGCGGGCCGTAAAATAATAAAACACGGGCCGCTAATTGAAGACCGCTGCTTTAGAATTAAAAAAAAAACTTTTTAATATGATAAATCAGGAAATACGGTACTTCAAGAATGGAAAATTAGATCCATACGTAAAAAAGAGATGCTATATGTTAACTTTTGTAAAACTGAAATATTAAGATGCTAATTAAACTTAGGAATTCAATTTAATAATATTATGAATTTAGTTTTGTTATATACAAAACATTGTGTTTAAAAATAAATTAAAATATTTTTTTAAATTATTTTTATTTTAAAAATTTTGGCTTAACCGAATAGAAGTATAAAAGAAGTTAGAATTCTTATGCTATTATTAATAAAAAGTATTATTTTATGCGTAGGTAGAGATACTGTATTAAAATAAAATTGGTTTTGAACATATGTGGACAATGAAATATGTAAAACCTTTCAATCGTACAAGATTTTTATGTTTGGTTTAGGTTTAGTAGCGTTGTATTGAGTTTTAGCCGTTTTTTAAAGGTAGAAAACTTATTTTGGAACTAGATAGGTATGTATTAAAAAAATTTGCAACTCAATTGCGGATTTCAATGTTTTTTAATAAGAAAAATTTTAAGAAGACAAAAAATATTAATATGAATTATGTTAAGACTGTAAGTAATGCAACTAACTGAAACAAAATAATTAATTTATCTTCAATTTTGGTTACTAACAAAAAAATTAAAATGCTTTCAATAATTAAATAAAAATGAGTTAAGTAGAACTGAAACAAATACTAAAATCCTTGTGCCTGTGCGAATTAAGAGGAAATCTGAGATAATTTAAATATACAAATGTAACAAAATAAATACATCTTTATTTCAATTGTAGAAAAAAAGAACCAGAATGCGTTAAGTGAAATTTTACGAGTATTATATTTATGAGAAGGTAAGTATAACTTAATCCAAAATATAGTGTGTTTCCAAGTTTACTCGAAAACAACCATTAAGAACACCTACTTGATATAATATCTTCTGAAAACATTAGCTTTTAGCGCTGTGTGTGTTTACGTTTAACACAGTCTTAGAATGCAATGTTTGTCCTAACATTGACTATTCGAAAAACAGAAAACCAAATTGATTATTTGTTACACAAATAAAAATACAAGTAATTTTTTTTTTAATATAAAATAAACACATATAGCGATTTTATAGAACTTTGACAGTTTTCCATTTAAACATAATTGTATCTTGTGACTTTTCAATTAACTTTTTAAAGCGATATATAACATTTATATAAGAACACGTTCTCTGCAAAATTTCTTCATTGAACGTTAGATACTTTTCAATTTTCCAAGTCAATAGTGTATGTAATTTGATATATAACAGCGTTTCTATTATACCGCAACATCCTTTGATGCTATGACTTTATTTAGTGCTTTAATATACGTTTTCTGTTTATAAATGTCACTTTAATAAAACTATATCGTTACTTTCACAGTTAATAACTAGTTTTCCTTTTTTTTATTATCAAAAAACCGTTTTTATTGTTATGTAGAAACACAATTTGCAAATATATATGTTTTACCAATTTTAGTGCAGATTCTATTGTAACAAACTCAATTTCGACAAAAAATTAATAAAACTGTAATTAAAATGTATTAATATTACGTTCAATTTTTTTCACCAGTTTATTAAATACATTTTAAATCGTTTGATTGCATTTTTACACAGTTAAATTTAATAAAATACGGATTTTACTATATTATTAAACAATCGATGTAATATTAAATGTTTTAAAATAGACGTATTATTGTTTTTTTCTTTCTTAAACGTCCTTAATTTTTACGTAAATCAAAAGTACAGAAGAACAGAAGTTAAATATTTGATATTTACAATTAAATGCTATTTTGACAATCAGTTAAAGTTTTACATCTAGAAGATTCCAGGTTTATTAAATTATAACGAATCTGTTTTACATTGTTACATAACTCAAAAACATTGTATAATTTTATATAAACATCAACAAAACATATTTTCTTGAATAATATATATCTGAAGTAATTTAAACAAAAATCAGAGAATATTAATCGTCTACATAATTTATACACATACAATTTCTAGAATATAAACAACGTTAAATGGAATCTGGTATTTGATGTTTTATCTAAAATATAAACTTGCATAATCATGAATAGAGCTTCCATGGAATAAAGTTATTTAGAAGAGAAAATCGACAGTTTCACGCCTTATCTAGCTATTTGTAAACTGAAAATTGAGAAACAATGGAGATTCGCCAAGTAATGTACAAGTAAAATCAACGTATTTGCTTCCTCTACGTAATTCAAAATTAATAGGAATTCTTGTTTATTTTTATAGTTTTAATGGATTTTCACATTTCTGCTTAAACATAAATGTTGTTTTACACTAAAAACAATGTAATAAGAAATTTCTTTCTAATAAATTACGAACTTTTTATTCGTATTTAACGTTATTAGAAAGTTTTACGTTTATGGTTCATAAGCAGCAACCACAACCGTGAGATTAAGATACTTTAGTGCTTAACCCTAAGCACCAAACAATGTAAATGTGAGCTAAGAACATTACTATAGTTATTTATCATTATATGTCTTTATTAAAAATTTAAATAAATAATCTTTTTTAAATGTTAATTAAAAGTAATACACTGCTACGGCTCTCTTACTTTTGTTTTATTTTCTTTAAAAACAAAAAAAAACTTTAACGTAAATGTATATTAGACTATTAAAAATATAAGGTAGTTAATAACCTAAACGTTTTTTATTTAGTTTCTAAAACTGTAAGAGGACAGCGGTTGTAGTTTATGCAATTTTTATTACAGCGTTTCAGCTAACCATGAAATTACGTTTTTTTAGTATTATAAAGTACATATTTAAAATATCTTTTTAAATTATTTTAAAACATTGTAAATCTGTGTTTTGTTTTTTACCGTTAGCGCATTACATGGTATTATTTAGCTTTAAACTATAAAGAATTTTATAGTTTTTATTTTAATCGTTGTTTCGTTTAAGAAGGATTTTCTAATTTTTAATTAAAATAAAAAACAATTTAAAATAGTGCTCACTCTCATTTTAAAATTCATAGCGTAAACATCGTTCGGTCGACTTAATAATACTAATCGTGCCAAATAAACTATTTTCTAAACAGTGAAACTGCTTAATAAACAAAAAAAAACTTAACACACTAATGTCTGCAATATGTTAATGTTTAAATATGTAGCACGCCAATTTTCGTGAATGCGATAATAAACTATTCACAAATGAAAAAACAAATAAAGGAAATATCAGAAACCAAGCCTCAAAAAAAAGCTTGCAAATACTGCTTTCAAAGAAACTGTGAAACGATAGATTAATACCGCAAGTCTAGGTTGTGTCTAATCGTAGAATATAATTGCCAGGCTTAAACATAAATTTATTGCTATATTAAATAATAAAATAAATACAACTGTTAAAAAAAACTTATGTACAAAAACTTTAGTTTAATTGTATAAATAATCTATATAACGACGGCCGTAATCGAGCCACTTCCTGCCGATCGTCCGTAGTGCTTTTTGTAGTATCTTTTACAATTTACTTATAACAAACGAGGTTAGTCACTTGCATCGTAAACAAGCTTTAATTTATAAATTGATTAAGTCAGTTTTTGTGATTAAAGGTAGATTAATTGAGGAAATCGTATTACAGGTAACTACGAAACTAACTAAAATAAATAAAACAAAAGTAATTGTACGTAAACGTTATTTTAAATTAAGAATGCCGGTATTTTAATCTCTTTGAGATCCTCATTACATTACATTGGAAAGTAGACGAAAATAACGGTCACATTAACTGCGGGTAAGTAACGAAAATCAAACAGATAATTAAAGAGGTGTGATGCCTTCGTAAGTTACAGTTATCGATGTTTAAATTATTTTACAACAATTTTTTTTAATACTATCAGGGTAACATAATGGAAGTGGCGTCGTGAATAGCGCCACGGGGTACCGTTACGCTATTTAAACGTCTGGGGTTGTTAATCGTTAATGACAACAGAGGTAAACGCATTCCAATAACGTTACAGTAGACTGTTACGCTTTCTAAAATTTTTGAGTGAATTAAATACCAATTCCTAACGCCACGGTGTGCCATTACCCGTACATTTAATTCACTATTTAGCTGTGGCAGCAAATAACAGACTGTAAAAGTACTGAAGCCGTTAAAACAGGCAAACATAAAGCTGTGCCAGCTAAACGCATAATTTGGAATACTGTAGTAGTGTTGTTACAGCAAGGAAAATAGAATTCCAGTTCTAGATACAATGTAGTAGCTGCTACAGTGCTGTAACTTCTGAAAGCAACAGCAAAAGTTTATTTAACAATTTTTACAGCTATAAAAGTGCTGTAATAATAGCTATGTTAAGAATAAGATACTTAACACAGGTAGCTGAACTACCCCTCAAACCAGCCATAAACCAGCAACAAGATAATGCTGTTATTTCGTTGACACAGCACTGTGACAGCATCCTTGGCCATTTTTAAATTTCTTTGACTATTTCGACGCCATATACTGTCTCTAACCACTAACCAAATACTTAAGTATTTGCTGTAACCTAATAATTATGCGTACTCTGTGGTGTTGCCACTTTTAAAATTTTTGTTTTACAGATTATTTTGTAATTTTTATTTATTTCAGTTGCTTAATATTATTAATAGGACAAAAAATATTATATTAATTTATATACTTATAATAAAATATTTCAATAAAAAATATATTAAATAAAGTCGGTAGTAATTTTTGATATTTTTACTATATATGACGCTTTTGACAATGGGTCCCAGTGGTCTAACTAGTTAGGACCACGCCATACCGGGCAATAGAATATGATGGTACAAGGTTCGATCTTCAGAAAGGGTAAGTTTTCTAAGACATTAATAATATAGGTACTCTAGAATCCACCTGGAGCGAGAAGGCACAACGATTACATCAAAAACTATAAAAGTCGTAACAAAAAAAAACTTCGAACGTGTAAAATTAATAAAATTGTCTCAAATATTTTTTTTAATTTTTGATGTAACTGCGACTGCAATATCACAGCACACTGACAGCGAAATCTTAAAACTGCTACAGCAATCTGTCAACAGCAATAAAGGTACTACTAGCACTGTGCCAGCAACAATGCAGCTTCCAATGAGGGTATCCAGCTTCTGTTCTGTTGTTATATCATTGCTGAATATTAAGCTGCCGCAGCTATAGTAGCATTCAGCTGACTGCGGCCGCACTGTTAAAACAACAAATTTTCAAATAAAAATGATACTTGGGACGTTTATTGTCGGTAGTAAATTGGAGATTTTGAACTAAAAGCGGATCGTAAAATCTACTACGCTTGATCAACTATGTACAAGTACCGTCTAAGTTTGAATAATAAATTCCAAGTTTAGTTTATGATGCGGTCGTCGCTTTTCTACACTACATTTTATCAAACAACATTTGTGACTACTGACCTAAAACTCGATTACAAGTAAAACGTCGGAAAATGCCTATGTTAAATTTAACTAATTGTAACACGTAGCTTCAAGAAAATTCATGTGTATCATTACGTGCAATTATTGTTAAATTAAATAATGATTAAAAGAATAATCACATAAATTTTTGTACTCTTGCAACCTATATATATAAACAAAATCTTACTCTCCAATACCTATCAAAGCTCAAGAAGCTACGTGAACGCAACAAAAAACAACATAAAACCAAAACTCAATATGATCACACAATTATCAACGAAATTAATAAAAAATATTTAATTATTTAGTTATAACTCAATAGAATTATAATGTTTTTAAATGTTATAAAAACGAAATTTAATTATTCTTAAACAAACTACCAAAATATTCAGAAAATTTATACAAGCTACGTTAATACGAATTAAAAGCCTTTCTTATAAAGTTACTCTGACAGCTATTTATTGTCTTCCTCGGTATAATATAAAAAAAAAGATCATTATAATTAGTTGAGACAGTTAAGTCAAAATTTATAGCCGAAGGAGATTATAATAGCAAAAATACATTATGAGGCTTGTGCCTTGCAACTACGAAAAGAAAAGAATTGGTACAGGTTTTGCGTCAAAATAACTATTTAGTCTTATAAAATGTTAAGGTTTCGCAGTTGTTATGTTTATGATTATAAGCGACTTTCGGCTTAGACCGCGTCGTAGTAAAAGACCCAGACTTAGGCTTGGTCTTAGTCTCTTCTTCAGAACTAAAACAAGAAGTAGAACTAGGGCTTTGCCGTATTGTCGTTTGTAAACCCAGACAAATTAACGTTTCGCAAGACATTGCAGCTTCAGAGTGGTAAATGTCACTGAAAGAAAAAATGTAAATGACGATATTTATACCAATAGCAATTAGCGTGATTAACGGACCTTATCTTTCTGTTACTGCTGAACTGACTTCGTTATTACTGGGAGTAAGTGTTTGTGTTCTTTCCAAGAAAGTTGATCTTTGTCTTAGAGGATATAATACTGGTAGCCAAAATTTGGTGAGTCTTAAACCGTCTTCTCGGTTCATATTACAATGATGTTTTTCTATTTCCACAGCTTCGCCGATTACTGGGAAAGTAAAAAGAAGTTCTAGCCAACACTTTAGTTTGGTCAAAGTTCAGCGTGTGTCCTTAGTTCCAAACGATTTCTGCCACTGCTGATTTAGTAACTTTGCGGTGTTTGCAGTCAGCCATATGTTCTTTTACTTTAACCTCAATAGAGCGTCCCATCTGTCCTATATAACTTGATCTACAGAAACAAGGAACTTTGTAAACTCTGGCATGTTTTAGAACCTCTTGTTTGTGTTTAGCAGATTTAAACCAGGTGTACAGCGTATTCTTAGTCGTAAAGACAGTTTTAATATTATGTTTCTTTAGCACCCTGCTTATTTTGTCTGTCGAACACATACAGTATGGTAAATAAGCGGTGCTAAGTCTTCTTTGTCTTTTGGATTTATTGCTCTTTTCCATGCGTTTTGGATCTTTTTGAAGCCGTATCCATTTTGTTGTAGGGACTCCAACAGTGTTTCCTTTTCCTTTTGTAGCTTTTCTTTATCTGACACACGTATAGCTCTTTTGGCTAAAGTATGCAAAACAGTATTCTTCTGTACTGGATGGTGGTGAGATTCGGCGTTTAAGTATCTATTAGTGTGCGGTTTCTTTCTATAAACGGAATGCTCCAATTTTCCGTTATATTTCCTTATCACCAGTACATCAAGAAAGACTAGACTGCTGTTATATTCTAACCTCCAAAGTAAATGTAATGGTGTTATGTGCAGAGTTTAGATGTTAAAGGAACTGATTTAGTTTATCTTTTCTATGAGGCCATACAACAAACGTATCATCCATATATCTGAACCAAGTTTTTGGTTTAAACTCAACATTTTTGATAAATTCAGTTTCAAAATATTCCATGTAAATATTGGCTATAACTGGAGAAAGCGGTGAACCCATGGCCGCTTCTTCTACTTGTTTAAGCAAGTTGTCGTTATTACTGAAATAAGTGTTTTTAAGGCAGAGTTCGATGAGCAGAACTTCTTCTTCGGTAATTTTCTCCTTGAGCAAAAACAACACTTCGTCGACCGGGACTTTAGTAAAAAGAGATACCACGTCAAAGCTGACTAGGATATCTTCTTTTGTTATACGCAAGTTCTTAATTTTTTCTACAAAGTTTGTAGAATCTTTAATGTAGTTGTATTTCCTGTCAACGGCAAGAGTTTTGCAGCTAGATAACGTGCTAACGATTGGGTTGGTGAATTGATAGTGCTCACTATCGGTCAAAGGGGGACTCCTTCTTCGTGTATCTTGGGAAGACTGTAGATTCGTGTCACAACCGGATTTTTGACAATCAAAGTTTGTTTCTTGTTGATATCTATAGTAGTGGCGTTTTTGATGGCGGAGTTTACCTTAGTGCACAAGGAGTTTAAAGGGTTTCTCTGACGACGTATGTAGCACTCTTCTGAGAGTAAGTTCGTCATTTTGTTGTTGTAATCTTTATGGTCATAACGACTGTAGCGTTTCCTTTATCTGTTCTCAATACCAAAAAGTCCTTATTCTTACGTTACCGCTTGGCTGCTTCTCTCTCATGTCTGTTAATGTTAGAGCGTGGTGGTTTTGCTTTTCTTACAATATTGCAAACATCTTGTCGTGTTGACGGTTTAAGACTTAGCAAATCTTGGCTACCAGGGTTATATCTTCTAAGACAAAGATCGACCTTCTTGGAAAGGACACAAACACTTACTCCGAGTAATAGCGAAGTCAGTCAAGCGGTAACGGAAAGATAAGGTCCGTTAATTACGCTAATCGCTATTGGTATAAATATTGTCATTTACACTGTTTTTTTCAGTGACATTTACTACTCTGAAGATGCAACCTGCAATGTCTTGCAAAAGGTCAGTTTGTTTGGGTTCACGAACGACAATACAGCAAAAGCCAAGTTCTACTTCTTGTTTTTGCTCTCAAGAAGAGACTAGGACCAAGCCTAAGTCTGGGTGTTTTACTACCACGTGGTCTAAGCCGAAGGTCGCTTATAATCTACTTATTCATTTTAACAAATGCATCAACTAACTGGTTTATTGATGCCAACAAGACTACAGATCTTTTTGTAATTAATAAAATTTCATCAAATTATACAAACATAATATCAAGTTACGACTTAACCTTTGACCACAATTAACAAAACACATTAGGATGCTTACTGTAAAACAATATAAAATAATATGAACTTTTTTGTAAAATTACAAGAACTGAACGACATAGAAGTAGAAAGCAGTAATATACTCAACACCCAAAACGCTACACCAACAACTGTCACAAAAATAAAACTAACAATATACCCCTAGAAATAAAAATACTGTTGTCAATGAAGAGTCAGGTCAACATGACAGCAAACACGTACACTAGAAAGCAAAAAAAAAATATAATATAACTAGCAAAAATTTAAAATCAGAAACTCCTTTTCTTAGTAATCTATCAAAACACAATAATTCTATCTGGAAACCAATAACAAAAACAAAAAAACTTTAATATATTTTTTCTATTCAAAAGAGCACCTCCAAACCCATAAGCAAAAAGCGATAAAGAGAAAAAGAACTTATTTGCGGAACATCTTACCGAAGTGTTTTTTCCCTACAACGATGATTAAGTACAAAAGCTAGAATGTAATTTATTCACACCGGTATTAATACAAAAACGTCTAAAACTATTTACTCCAAAAGATATACAAAAAGCAATAAAAAACATTAAATCCAAGTAAAGCCCCAAGAATGGATAAAATTACTGGAAAAATGCCACAAGAACTTCCCAAAAAAGAAATAATAACGCTTTTTTATATGCATATTTAATAAAACGTTAAGACTTAATTATTGACCAAAAATTCTCGAAACATCACAAATCGTTAGCCTGGAAAAAATCTGACAATGTTATATCGGCCAATAAATCTTTTGACAATAAGCTCTTGAAAATACTTTTTGTTAGTAAAATCAATCAAAATTTAAATCAACTAACATCGATCTCTGATCATAAATTTAGTTTTTGACAGGCCAACTCGGCCATAGAGTGTCAGCGTTTATCTAACATTTCTAATAAATTCCTGGCAAAATAGAATACTGTATCTTTATTTTGGACGTAAAACAAACATTCAATTAAGTCCAAGAATCTTATACAAAATTGAAAAAAAAATTTATTATGTTACTTTAACATACTGGAAGACCGTTATTTCATACTATCTGAAGTTTCACAAGGAAGCGTTTTGAGATTCCAATGACAAATAAAACAAAAGTTGGCAGATTCGTGTACGATACGGTTGTTTTTACGACACATATTGATCTCGTTACAACTTCAACCAACTTCCAAAAACATACAAATCTCATTGAAAAATGGTTGAATAAATGGAAGATCAAAGTTGATAAAACAAAAACAATACAAGTAACCTTCACCTTCCAAAAATAACAATGTCTCCCAATAACCATAAATCAAGTAATGTTGCCTCAAAGCACAGTCGTTATGTATCTAGAATTAAACTTAGATAGAAACATGTATCAAAAAAACCTGTACAATGAGACCTAAAAACAAACGAACTAAACGGGCTTCTAAGAAAAATATCTAAGTTAACAAATGATAACAAACTCTTAATTTACAAAACAGTACTACAAACAATCTGAACTTAGCAGATAGAGCTATGCTGGTAATATAGCAATCATACAACGAGCTCAGTTCAAAATTTTTACGAATATGGTGAACGCACTATGGTACGTGTCAAATCATACCATCCATACGGACTTAAAAACTCTTTACGTAAAAAAAGTCATCAGCTGGTCCATAAGGCCTCTAGGGCGCTAACCCCAGGCGTTCATTAAAACCAAAAAGAAAGTACAAATTATTATAAATTGAGGTATTTCAACATATTTATAGAATATAAGTATTATCTATTATTTCTTGTTTGCTTTTCGAAGCAACGTAAATGAAATAGGTATTTTTTTATATTTAGGTACAATTATTAGAGCCTATACCTTATATGTAGTAGAGCATCGTAGCGTGACGTTGCGACCCTTATTAAAAAAATTTTATATGCAGGTTTAACATGTGAAAAGCCTCGCGTTGTTATAGCTTGCGGTTTGGTAGTGATTGATCAGTTGAACGTGTACGAGGTATTCTAATAAAATGGTATATTTGTCGTACGTAATTTTTGAAAGATGGAAAAAAATAATGCAAATTTTATTTTTAACAATGAGTTCGTAGAAGTGTCGTTAGAAGAAAAAGATGAAATGAAATATCTCGGAAAGTCTACTCTAAATATGGAACGAAATAAAGAAGTTAAAACTGCGAGAAATATTTTACACAACATTTTTCTAGTGCAGTTTATAAACAAAAAAAACCGATTTTAAAAAATAAACAAAAAGTAACAAATAATTTAATTTAGTTACCATTAAACGACGAAATTTTTATTTTCATAAAATTACTTTACGATACAATGTATGACATTGACGTAGGATTAAGCTTAATTCTTAACATAACTTTAAGCAGTTGTAATAAATTTAACTTGAATGTGTTTGACATCGGCTTCATAAAGTAATTTCATGTAAATAAAAATATCGTCGTTTGAGTGTAAATAAATTAAATCATTATTTTTTACTTTTTAGTGCTTTTTTATTTGATGCATTCTTTCAAAGTCGTTTTTTTTGTTTGTTAAAAGAATTTTATTTTTCTCTTTTTAGTGATGTCAACAATAGTAGTTATAGTTACTGAAGACCTTAAAAATGCACATCGTTCAATAGAATTTCATGCCGATGTAAATTTGAGAGTTTGATCACTTTTTCATAGATGTGACCACTACTAAGCTACATTCTTTCTGGTAAAAAAGGAATAATCGAAATCGGTCAGCGTTGTAAGAAATTATCACTGAACATACCTTACCTTAAAAAAACATTCATTCAGCAAACTGAGAACCGCCTTTTTTTTAAGTCGGCTGAAAAATAAGTGGGTATGTGGATGTGATACAATAATTGCTATTGGTAGTTACCTACATAATGCCCTAATGATATCTGAAAACGTTTACATTAGCTAGTAGAACTTAGCAATCATCTCAATCTACTCATACCGCTTCTGCTACAACTGACAGAAAACAATAAATTCAAAAAACAATGACCACTTGACCTAAAAACAAAGAACTCAAAAAGCATGGGCGACTTGACCTACAAAACTGAGGTGACATATTTACCTCTTTATGTCATTAAGTGTAACAATACAAAGTAAGTTTTTTAAAACTTTTATCTCCATTAATTTTTAAACAAATGCAAAAATTAAAAAAAGGAATAGCAGGCTAATATTATACATACATTTGTAAAATTAACCCTCATATCCCTAGCAACCATTCTTAATTTTTTTTAAATAACACGACTCTATTTGTGACATTTTTTGTAAAATTTAATAAGGAGTTCAGCTTGGTTTCTAATTTTGACAAGTTTTTGATACAACATTATCTAAATAATAAATTTGATAAATATCAGGTTTTTTTGTAGGTTTTAATACTAGATATCTACTAAAAGTGTGATAAAATAGAAAAATTAATATTTTTTATTGTGGTCTTCGTTGTGCTCATCTTTTTCTTAACAATACTGGTTTATTTGAGTGTTATTTTCATTAAGAGCTATCGTCCATATTAGAAAATTTAAAGTTCTTAATCCAGCAAATCTGTCACTTATTAATGCATTCTATTGACAATGATTTACACCACCGGCAAACGTGTCAAAATTATGATGGCATGAAAAATCGCTGTTCACTTAGAACAGCTACGACCTTTAACAACAGTCACCTTAAACAAAATGTAAATCACACGTACGTTTGTCAATTTGTTGCCAAATTGAAACAACATCTGTTGCTAATAGAAAAAGAGATAAACCACGGACATTAGATAAAGCCGCAAATATTAAAGTACTTAGACAGATTCGCTATAAATCCAACTAAGTCAACTCGCCAAGCAGCGGAACAAACGATATTATCTTAAAAAACTGTTGTAAGGGCGTTAAAACGTCACATATTTTATCCTTACAGAATAAACATGGTACAAGATTTTGAGAGGGATGATGATACAGACAAAAAAATTAAGTTCTGCAAAACTATCATCTATCAAATTAAGGTAAATCGTAATTTTAAAAAAACAAACGAAAGTTCTCACAAAATTGGCGGGAAGTGCACACCCCAAAAAATTTAATGTTTGAGCAGAAAATTTGGAAATTATTGGCCTTGTGTTCATAGACGGATATTTGACTGATGCACTTTACCCTGAATTGTTAGAAAATGTCATCAAACCGTTAATACTTGAAGACCTAGAAAATCAGAGATGCATAGATGGAAACCTTAATTTAAATGAGGCTTTACTCAATTTCCAAAAAGATAGAGCAATTCATCAATACATACGACTAGTTAGACAATGGTTAGATGACCATTATCTAGATCGGGGGATTGGCAGAAGAGGGCCAATTAAATAGCCTTCTAGATCACCGGATTTAACATCATTTAAAATCGTCATTTTTAAAACTCAGCCGGAGTCGATTGAAGAACTGCAGCGTAGAATTACTAAAAAATGTCATTATATTTTTTAATTTTTTTAGTTCATTAGTAAATTAAAATTAAATTAATTTATCTCTCATTCATTGTTTTTCCTTGTCAAAAAATTATAAACGCAGCATACCGGTGATTTTTTTAATTAAATTTCCTTAAAAATGACGTATCACAAATAGAGTTGCTAGAGGTCAGGATTTTACAAATGTTGTTTAAACGTCAAAAATTGTCTACCTCAATATTAAAATTGACCTGTTGTTACATTTTTAAATTTTCGCATTCGTTCAAAAATTAAAGTAATTGAAAGTTTTAAAAAACTCATCTTGCATGGTTAATATAGTTAGCTTTTCAATGCGTCATCAACAACGTTTAGGGGAGGCTGGGCCACAGTGAAATAAAAAAATGTTTTTAATTTGTATTTAATAACCAACACGATTATTCAAAAAGTGAGCGGTGCTAATGAAACGTTAACATATTGCAAAAGTCATCCTATTTGTAAATTAGACAAAACATAAAATACAAGTTGTAAAAATTAACAGAAAAAAAATGTTACAACTGTTACATTTTGTCTTGGCGATTTTTCCACGTTAGGTTGAGTTAGTTCTATTGCTGTTTGTGGAAGTTTTTTTGGAGAAGATGTTCTACATTCTTTCTCTCTCATTGTATTGTCATTTCCTATATGTTCTATTACCATCACTTTACCAGCTTCACCAGGAAAGTCACGATCGGTTACGTAGCTAACGAGAAAATCGTCATCGGAAAAAACATTACGGTCGGACGGGTAAATGCCCGTTTTCTTGAATTCAGATATTATATTTGCAGGAGTCATATCTCTTTAGTGGGCTACGCCTACACAGTTGGCAATTCCATAAACACTCATTGGAGTCCCAGGATTGTGAAGCAACCAAGAGTCGACTGCGGCGTTATAATGAGACTTGAACGAATAAAATACAGAAACGTCAAGGGGCTGTAGCTTATTGCTACAATGAGTAGGTAAGGTGACAATAGTAACTCCATTATCTTTAGCTAAGTTCAAAGTTTCGATTGTCAAATGACTTTCATGGCTGTCGTATAAAAAGACACTTGGATTGTCCTTTGATGAATTGCTATGATTTATGAAATGTCTCATAACTGAGGGAAACAGCTCACTAGTCATCCATCTACTCATAGAGGCTAGACCTAACATCCCTAGGGGAGCACCGTTAGTCATGTGCGATTTAAAAGGTTTGCGGGGGAAAATCATGCTGGAGGCAAACTATTTCCATTTGCACTAATTATGCAGCATGTTGTGACAAGTGTTCCACGTTCACCGCTTGTGCTCTGACTGACTTGTTTTTGACTTTTAGGTGCCAATATTTTTTTTTAGTTTTTGTACCGTGGTTGTTGCCGTTTCATCCAGATTAAATATACGACACCCATCGGCAAATTTGTCAGAACGTTTGTAGACCTCTGTTAAATTATCAAAAAATTTAGACACATCGTGCCTATTGAATAAGGTTGCTCTAGATATACTGCATCCTTCTGGTTGACGAATGCTAATTTCTGGATGACGCTTTAAAAATCCCTGCATCCAGTCAACACCTGCTCTATTATCTTGCCAACTGTGTGGAATTTTAATGTTATTAATTGTTGCCATTTCGTATACCAGTTTTCGAAAGTCCTTTGTTGATCTTCCATAACACATTTTGGAGCAGGTTATCATGTATTTCTTTAAAGATGTTTCTTGTTCGTATGAAAATACCAGGCGACATTGATAGTTCGGCGTCATACGAATAGGTAAATTTGGATTCTCGCGTGCTTTTTTTACATATCTAAAGAGCGTCTGATACTTAACGTGATCCTGTAAAGCAGCTTCTCTAAGTAAATCTTTACGTTCATTTATATCACCTTTTAAAACTGTTTCAACACATTGAGTCTTCCGAAAATGTTCCCTTATCGGTCTTCCTCTTTCGTCCCCTTGACATTGTTTCGCCTAAAGTCAGAGATAATATACTCTACTAAATACAATTTATTGTTTGGCTTTAAAAAAACCAGAGGTTTTGCAGACAATAATTTAAATTGAAAAATATGGGCCACGATAAGACACGTTTCATTGTGGCCCATATATTTTGTCCCAAGTTGGCCCAAAGTACATGCCTAATAGATATTATAGGTTAAATAAAAACTAATTAAACAGAGCAAATCTCTCTATAGCATAGTGTGGTTTAATGATTATGGTAATTAACAGGAAAAAAATACTTACTGATTTCAGCGTTTTTTAATCCAAAATTCACAGTGGAAAATATGCAAAATATTTACTTTCAGTAGCCAAGAAACGTTAAGTCACTAAATAATCTAAATGAACAACTGTAATAAATTGCTACCGACATGAAAATGTGTAGATGTAACTATTCTTCCATTGTATAGATGGCAGTACAAAATCTGATTGTATTTAAAATAGAAAAATGAAATGTCTTACTGTGTCCCATGTTTCACTGTGGCCCACCCTCCCCTACTTACTTTTTTTAAAAATAATCTAAAATTTATTTAAAGTAACGAACTATAACTATCGGCATTAATTTAATAGTTTTATTTAAAAAACAATATTAAGATTTAAAAAACATAAATTTAATTTTACTCAGAAGCCTCAGTTTCTTAAAAAAAATTCTAATTGATTGTTCATTTTTTTATAAGATTTTTTGTTGTAAAATAATGCTATTTTTAATGTATATTTATAGGTATAAAGCAGTATTGATATTTTACAAACGCTTGTTAATAAAGCCATTAAATTTTTTTAATTAAACCATTGTAGATTGATTAGATCATATTTCGGTCGTCTCTCAATAAAAAAAAACGTTTTAAAATTAAAATTACTAAAAATAGCTTTTGAGCAATCACAGGGATAAAATATTATAATAAATCAAATAATTCTGACGTTAAAATCCAGTTAGTACCCAAAACAACGTAAAATCTTTTAGCGAAAATTTTCGCGAATAAAAAAAAGTATGATGTACAGATCAACCAACAAATTAATTTACGCTTGTTTTACAATACGTACGTTTTCATGGCTGTTTTGCGTTTATATTAGTTTGCAAAAGTTATTGGTAGTACCTACGCATCAACACATACAAAGCGCTTCTAGCTAATGTACGATTTACTGTCAAAAGCAAATAAAGTAATTTTATTACTTACGATAAGAGATTTTCATAAACATAATTAATTTTGTTAACCTTCGTTGTATTTTTAATTAATATAAAAATAATATTTTTGTGCTCAACAAATTTGATTACATTTACATACCTGTATTTAAAATTATACATTTCAAGTATAAAAATAATGAAATGTTTTTGCATTCATAACTTCATGCTGTTTACTTTGCCAAGTTTTTATCCAACGCATTTGTATAAAACTACACATTGTCCAATTTACCCAAACTTTGCAAGGCAGTTATATAAAGTTTGTTATAGATATTATTACTAACACCTACATGTTCAAAGCTTTTAAAATGCAAGTTCTAAAACAATTTTTTACCCTTAAAACTGTAGGAAAGTTTCAAGATTTACTGCAAAGAAGAACGCGGGTTAAGCTTAAAAGTCTAAATGAGATGAAACCGTAAAAGCCTAAATGTTAATTAGTTGAATATCTTAAAATACGGTTCAAGTAACATTAACTTCAATTACAAAGTTTGCTATTGTTAGAGTCTTATTCGAATATAATCAGTTTAGATAAGTATGCAATTTAGTTACATGCATTTTGTGTCTACCTAAACTCTATTTCGATATGTATACGTATATATTTTTCAATATTCTACTGCAAATGAAACAGTTAATTATTTTTTAAACAAAGTTTTAGCGTTAATTCAGTTACTGTCGCTATACATGCGATTTATTATTCTAGTACTACATTATTAAAAAAGTCAAAAAATTCGCGTATTGTCATTACTAAAACAAAAACTGAGTTAGTTGCTTTATGTGATCAAAATTAATTTAGTTTAGCTTTTGTGTTTGTTTTTTGTTAAAATTCGATGTTATTTTATTACAAATGTAATTAGCTTTTATTAACAACGTAACACAATAGTTATTAATAAGACAAAGTTAAATTCAAACTGTAAATTTAACATTAAATTTTCTAAAAACAAATATGCAAATTTAAAGTAATACAAGAAATAGCTGTTACTAATAATTTTGTAGTAACATGATAAAAAAATATCGAAATAACGAAGTTTGTATCTCAGTTCATTAGTTAAATCTGGATTTTTTTTTATAACTTAAACTTAAAAAACATCACGTTTAAAACTATTTATCATCGCACGATGTTTTTTTAATTATAGAAAGTAAATATTTAAAACTAGAAAAAAATTGGTCTTAGAAACCAAAGTGCCAAGGTGGCACTAACATTTTATCACTAACACTAAAGTTTTGACCTCTGAGTTTGAAGCCTTATATTTCAAAAAGTAATTGATGGAATTTCAGACACTAAGAATACAAGAATAAAATTTTAAAGTTGTAGGCTTTAAAGTTTGACTGTTTTAGAAGAATTGTAGAAGATTTTATCATAGGTCTTTACTTCTTTGATGTTCATCTAATGCCAAAAGATATTTAGAGTTTTTGAATAAATTTTTGCCACAGTTACTAGAAAATATTTCGGAAAACACAAGAACGACCATGTGGTATCAGCAGAATGCTGTGCCTTGTCATTTTGCTAGAAGCGTGCGTAATTATTCAAACAAACAATATCGTGATTGATGTATTTGCCGAGGAGGTCTTCTGCCATGGCCGAAAAAATCTTCGAATTTTACTGTCATGGATTTCTTCTTATGGGGGTTTGTAAAAGATTGCGTATTTTAAAAAAATTTTACTACACAAGAAGCAATAAAAAACAGAATAAAAACTGCATTTTCTAACATCACACACAAGATATTACAAAATGTGCGTGAACCTCTACTGAAAAGACTTGGGACGTGCCTACAACAAAATGGGAAAAATTTTGAACACTTGTTAAATTCATATTTTGATATTTTTGTTGGTTTTTTAATGGTCTTCATTTTTATGTTTTTTTTTTGTTTAATAGAAGCAAAGCCTACTAGAATAAATCTGCTTGTTTAAAATAATGCTTGTTGTGATTTAATTAATAATTTATAAATATCTACATAACTGTATATGTTTGGAGAAAAAAGTACTAGTACAAATCGATAGAGAATTAAAAACTACATTATATATGTATATATAAGGTCTATTTTGGAATTGTAACCGCTCGTTTGAGCTCTTTCGACTTATGTATGTTACATAGCAGTTAGTCACTCTGCTATGCTTTCTTGTTTGTTTGCTTGTTTTTTATAAGTTGATGTGTTTCTTTGCTTTTTCTGTAACTTTCTGCCATTCCTTCATATCCTACATCTTTTCTTTCGCTCTGGTTATTCCCATTTTTTTATGTGATTTATGACTTGATCTCCCCAGCGGAGTTTAGGTCTTCCTTTCTGTCCAGTGGGTTCCATTTCATGATTTTCTTTATAATTGCTTCGATTCCTCTTCTTTGCACGTGTCCGTACCACTTTATTCTCTTGGCTTTAATTATTCTTCTTATGGTTTCGATTTCTAGTATTTCGTTCACATCTGTATTCATGAGCCTTCTATATTCTCCGTTTATTTTCTTGAGTCCCCTTAGTTTTCTAATTACGTTTCTTTCAAATATCTTCATTTTCTCTTCATCTTTATTTGTTAGGCATATGGTCTCTCCGGCATAGGTTACTACAAGATTTGTATATCATAAGTTTCGTTTTCTTACGTATATGTTTACTTCTCATTATTTCTTTGTATCTATGGAAAGTGTTATGTGCGGCTTTTATTTTTTGCGCAATTTTTATGCTTTTGTCATTTTTATTATTTCTTATTACTCCCAGGTATCTATAGTTTTGTATCACTTCGTACTTATGTTTCTCCTATTTTCGTTTCTTTTTCTTCTTCTGTTTGCTCACTTTTCCTTGTGATTTTCATATATTTTGTTTTTTTTTATTTATTTCGAGTCCTCTTCTCTTTGCTGCTTGCTCTATTTTATCTATTATTTTTTCTAACCTTTTTTTGACTCTTGCTATTACTGCTACATCGTCGGCATATGCTATTAGTTGCACTATTTTTTGTATACTAGATCCCGTGATTTCGCATTCTTTTATTATACCTTCCATTACGATGTTAAATAAGATTGTTGACAATCCGTTTCCTTGTCTAACCCCTCGTTTTATTGCTATTTTCTTTGTTATTTCTTCATGTGTTTGTACTACCGCTTCTGATTTTTCCATGGTTATTTTAATTAGACTTCTTAGTTTTTTCAGAATACCTTGGTTTTTTGCATCTTTTACTATAATTTTTCTTTTAAGGGTATCGAAAACTTGTTTAAAGTTTATATACATTATATGTATTTCATTAGCTTTTTTGTACGTTTTTTCTATGATTTGTCTAAGTGTATGGATGGCCTCTATTTTTGATTTTCCTGGCCGAAATCCATTTTCATATTCACCAATGGTCTTCTTTGTGTATTGGTTTAATCTTTTTTGTATAATTGTAGTTAGTATTTTGTACGTTGTATTCTGTAGTGTAATTTGCCTGTAGTTATCACAATTCATTAAATCTCTTTTTTTGGGTATTGGTATAATAATTGCTATTTTCCATTCTTGCGGTATTGTTTCCGTTTCCCATGCTTTACTTATTATTCCGTATAATCTTTCTCCCAGTTCTTTTTCCTCATCCTTTAACATTTCGTTACATATATTACCTGTTCCTGTCCGCTTTTTGATTTTGTAACTTATTTATAATTTTTTCTGTTTCTTGTTTTTGTGGTGCTCTTATCTCTATATTGTCCTCCTTAATTTCATCTTAGAATTTTCTTTCTTGTTCTGTTTCTTCTTGTATTGCTTTTTCAAGTAGATATTTTTTCCAGGTCTTCTTGTCTATGTTTGCGGTTAAGTTTTTTTTCTTTTTTTGTGTCTTTAGCTGTTGGTATGGCTTAGTATCTCTTATTATCATTCTTTATTTCATCCATTATTTTTTTAGTGTACTCACGTTTCTTTTCTGTCATTAATTTTGCGCCTTCTTTTCTTATTCTTTTGTAACTCTAGTAATGCTCTTGCTTGCTTTTGCCGATTTTATAATAATTGTTTTAATTGTATTCTACTTTCTTTCTCGACTTTCTTTTTTGTTCTCCTTCTGTAGTAGGTTGTTTATGTCATTTTCGTATGTCTTTTTTTCTTCTTCTTTCTCTAGTTTTTCTTTGTCACGTTTCTTTTTAACTTGTCTATGTTTTTCTTCAACTATTCTTAGTTTCAATTTTGTTATAACCAGGTTGTGCTCTGTTTCTACGCTAGTACCTCTGTATAATCTTACATCCTCAATCATTCTCTCTCTTTTCCTTTTAATTAAAATATGGTTTATTTGATTAGCTTTGTTCTTTCCCGGTATATTTCATGTAATTTATGTTCTTTTTTATGTTTAAATTTCCTACTTGTAATATACATATCCATTTTTGTTGCTAGGGGACATAACCTATGCCGTTATCTGTTGTTATTTCGTGGATAGTTTCTTTCCCAGCCACGTCTTTTATGAAATCTTCTATTCCTATTTTTGCATTGTAATCTCCTAATACTATTAATGTATCGTGTTTAGGTATTTTTTCACAACTTTCTTGTAGTTTGTTATAGAAAACTTCTTTCTCTTCTATTGTTGCTCCTTCTGTGGGGGCAAAAGCATTTATTAAGGATATCTTAGCTATTGTACTTTTAATTCTTAGATATGATATTCTTCCGTCCATTTTCTTAAATTGTATTATTTTGTTCATAATCTTTTTATCTATCATGAATGCCGTTCCATGTTGACTCTTGCTTCGCCTACTCATCTTATCTCTTGTAGTGCTAATATACTGATTTTGTAGCGTTTCATTTCTCTACCTATTTCTTCCATTTTACCTGTTTTTAATAGTGTTCTAATGTTCCAGGTTTCTATTTGAATAATGTATCTTTTTTTATTCACTTTTTTTTTCTTGTATATTTTACTGTTTCCTTTCCATTTTTATTTGATTTGGGCAATTCCTGTAAATCGTATCTTTGTTCATTGCTATGTTCGTCATTGTTATTCTGTGCTTTATATGTGTTTAGTAGTTTTTTGAGACAGTTCTGTTAGTTTCTTTTAATTTTTTTGAAACTTATTACTTTCTGGAGATCTTTCGTTTACAGTTCTTTTTTGTCTACTTTTATCTTTTGTTCTGTATGTTTCGTTATTAATTATTATTTTGTCATATCTTATTAGCACTTTATATCTTTTATTTTTGCCTTCTTCATATACGGTATCAATCTTCTTCTTTCTTCTTGTACCTCTTTAGGATAATCTTTATCGATCCAGATATCTGCGCTTTTTAGTGTTTTTGCGTTTTTTAAAATATTCATTTTTGGGGATTCTTTCATTAGTTTAATCATTATTAGTCTTGTTTTTCCTTCATTGTTTTTCCCAATTCTTCTTGCTTCATCTAATTCTTCTTTTATGTTAAAGTTTATTCCTGTTTTCTGTAATACTGCAATAACTTTGTCTTGCGTTTCTTTCTCGTTGTCTTTTATTCCTTTTATTACAATGTTTTTCTTTCTCACTTCTTTTTCTAATATATTTATTTTTTTTCTTGCACTTTCAAGCAGTATTATGTTTTTTTCCTTTACTTGCTTTAATTCTTGCATTACAGCATCCAGTTTTGAATTTAATTGCTGCATATTTCCATGAATTTGCTCGAGCATTCTTTCTATTTTATTCATCTCCGCCATATTTCTTTTTTTTTGCGACCCTCGTATATCGGTTCCAAATTCGTTAACGCGTGAAAATTTAACGTATTATCACAATTTAAATCTAAGTCCGATAAGATTGAGCTTGGTGTCGAACGAAACTTTAAGCGGATATCCACTCGCCACAAAAAGAAACACGTAATCTACTACTGCCTAAATGTTAAGCAGTGCCCGACAGCTGATAGGTGTCTGCTTACTTTATTTAAGTACCGATAACAGTTTTTTAAACACTAGGGACTAGCCAGAGCACAGTTCTATCAGTTAGCCAAGAAACTGTTACAGTTTGGTGTAAAAAACAAAGCGAAAGGTAAAAAACAGATCGTAAACAAACAACGCCGAAGGGTGTGTAGGTGGCCGGACCCTGGCACCCCCGAGTAAGGTGTCAAAAGAACCGTGCGGTGACACTGATTGACGATATGCACTTAGATTAACACTACATCTACCGTAATTCAAGAAAAACGCTAATCAGTGCGCAGTACTGATAAGTGATAAACTAAAAATCTACTGCACCAATAGGCTCAAACAAAGTTTTATTTAAAAACTCGAACCCGACTACACCGAAAAACATATGATCCTGCTTTATCAGTCTTGTCCTTTCACCAGGTAAAACACAAAAACAATATTTCGTCGTTAAATTACAATCGTTAAACGAATAAACACAGTTTAAAAGTTAGGAAAGCCCGCACAAAAAACTTGTCTACACTAACAGTTCACTATTTAGTGCAATTATACAGTATCTGAAGATGGCCCATCGTTTATTATATAAAGCCGAAACATGTCATTAATTGAATATTAAAAATATTGGTTCGACAAGGTTATTTTTTGATTGATAAAAAACACATCCGTTTGCTAGATATTTTTAATTGAAATGTTTCCGTGTTCATCCATTTTTCCCATTCCTTCCTGTTTTTAGTTATCGTTCTTGTATCATCTATTGTTATTCTTCTGTTGTCTATTATCTTTTCTATTGTAGTATCCCATGTTTCACTTGGTCTTCCTCGTTTTCTGAGTGCTTTTATTTCAGCTTAGCGGATGTAGTTCAGTTGTCTATCTTCTGTGTATGTTTGAATTGAATTTATTCCTAGTGCATCGCGTGTATCTATGTTTTTTATTCTGTATTTTCTTCTATTCCTTAAACTCCTCTAAAGTATTTCTTTTCAACTGTTTGTAACTTTTCATATTACTCGCAAGTGTCCATGTTTTGCTGCCATAAGTCAATATAGGTCTGTAAATTGTTTTAAATACTGTAATTTTTGTCTTTGGTAATATTTTTTTTTATATAAATGTTTGTCTTATTGCGAGATATGCGTTCGTTGTATTTTTATTCTTTCATTAATGTTAATATATTGTTTACCATTTGCTTCTATTGTTACTCTTAGATACTTTATTTAAGACACTGGATTTAGTTTTTCTCTTCCTACTTTTATATTTAATGTACCTTCTTGTTCTTTTTCTACGCTCATTACATGTGTCTTGTTAGTGTTAATTTTTATACCATATTTTGTTAGCGTGCCATTCCAGATATTTTTACTTTATTTTCACTTTCCATTCCCTTATTTGAAAGAAAAGAAATTCAAATAAATGCCTTTTGCATGGCGTGTGACAATATTCACGTACGTTATCAACTAGCACCAGAAGTAGAAACAGTAAAAAGCCGAGATATTTTCTAAATTTCGAGGTAAAGTATCAGAAATTTTATCACCACGTGATGACCTAATTGATTAGACTCAAGCGGTAGTAGAGCGTTTTTTAGACACCAGAAATTTGATACAGTTAACAGTTGAATTCAATAATTAGAGAATTAATAGACGTGAAACTTTAGTAGAGTATGAAAACAGAATTAGATCAGCTTTAGCAAAATTAATAAGAAAATTAAATTTATCACAGCTGTCAAATAAAAAAATTGGACAGGAAATTTTAATTGCTTACGCATTAGATGGGTTTTTAGTAACAAGATTACGAACAACCAAAATCAGTCCACAAATTTTAATCCAAACCATTTTCAAGTTAGGAGTTTTAATAAACTCCTCTCTAATGTTTTCCCTCCCAATCAAAATTTTAACACCATTTACCAATTAAAGACTACGTCGAGAAAATCTTAGAAAACAGAATAATTCGACCAACCGTATCACCGTGGGGATTTCTAGAGCACTTACTGCAAAAAATAGAGGACGCATCTGGAAAACAAAAACCAAGAAGGTCATTGATTATAGGCAACTAAACACCAAAACAATTGACAACAGACCCAGTAAACACGGATTGAAACTGTTACAGTCACAAAATTAAAACAATTGTTTCAATACGTTGTTTCGTGTTAGTTCCATTTTTATATCATTTACATGTAACTGACAGTGAATAAATTGAAAGAGTTCCGATTTTTCACAATCAGTTTTAAACCGTTTCAGTACTTACAATTCTTTTCCCTCATAATCAGCAACCGTCTAAAAACTGATTTATTAAAACCGAATATTTTTTGAATAACTAGAATTGCTTGAAGATCGATTAAATAAGATTGAATTATTTTCAAAACAGTAGAATCGTTCTAGGAAAAACGAATACTTTGTAATTAGTCAGCATTAGTCGTTGCTATACCTTTGATTACTGTCGTCAACGCTTGCGCTGCAAATTGATATCTTTTCACTTGTTCGGTTGCAGTTTGATAAGTGCTGCTGTGTGTACAATTACGAAATTGGAACAATAAACGGTAAGTCGAAACATTTTATTATAATCCATAAATGTAATCGATATTATTATCATTTCTGTTCTTTATGTATCATGTTTTAATTTGTATGAAAAAAATATAAATTAACACACATGGTTGCGTTAAGGTAGATTATTGCGTAAATCTGATGATACTTTAGGATTTATAATTACAGTTCAATTCTTCAAGTTTTCTATACGATTATGTACAGCTAAAGGTATTCACAGTGTTTTTATAACTTTCTTATAATAACTAAAGTGATATTTATATTAAGTTTGTGTTGTTTTTGATTAAAAAAATGTAATTAATTTTGTGTAACTCTATGATTATGTATGTATATAAATGAAATATTTATTTCTATGTTACAGATGCGGTTAAAAGTTGCTACCCAACAGTAACTGATGCAGTTTTCGAGGCTTCCGTGAAAAGACCACATCAAAGAAAGTTGCAATATGTAAAAAACTCAATGTGATAATGTATTTAAAAATATTTATTGTGCAATAAAATTTGAAACGTGCATTCGAAAATGTATTATTATATTATTGAAAGAATTGTTTTAGTTCATTATTGAAACAAAAAATCATACATGTATCGATCATTTAGTATCAGTTCAAGAACGAAGCTTTTAAAACGTAAACCGAATGCAACATTTAGTTTGCAACAGATTTGAATTTAAAATACCGAAACTATACTGATTCAAATAAGTGAAACAGCGATGGACTTATAGCTATTTTATTGCAGTTGGGTTTCTTTTATGTTTGAAACAAGAGTGAATCATAATTTTTTTTGTTTTGAAACTGTTACTAAACATTATCAATTTTGTGTTTACTGGGGATATCTCATACCCAATATAGAAGACATTTTAGACAAGTTAGGAAGAGCGCAGTATTTTAACGTGCGGGATCTAGCATCTGGGTACCATTAGATTGAGATGGAGGAACAATGAAAACAAAAGACTGTCACAATATTAACAAACGGCCCAATCCTAAAATACCCGGACATGACTAAAGAATTTACAGTAACCACAGATGCTTCCAATGAAGCAATAGGTGCTGAGCAATTGTGTGGGCAACCAAACATTTTTGCCCTTACTTTTTAGAAATAAATTTACTATCGAAACGAACCACAAACCTCTTACATGGCTGTTCTCCTTAAAAGATGCCAACTTTAAACTAACGAGATGGAAGCTTCTGTACAACCTGAAAAATCTAATTTACTGTAACTTAGCGTACAATAAAATTGTAAAAACACTAAAAAAAATAATGAAGCCGAATATCAACATTAGCATCTATTTTAAAAATCTTAATGAGGAGAAGGATATCTTAAGAATATTGAGAGGACCCTTTAACGACATAATTAAAGTATGTGTTACTAACAAACATTTAGAAGACATCGAAGATCAAAAGAAACAAACAGGATTTATGCATACAGGATATATTATCATATAGGTAAATCAAAACACCGAGGTATTAACGAAACGTACAAATCATTGAAACAGCTGTATTATTAGCCAAATATGGAAATCGATGTGACAACATACATTAACAATTGCGACATATGTAATGTATCCAAAATTGATTGTACAATTAACATCGAATAAACTATTTAAATAATTATAATTTCATTTTTAAAAAACGAACTATCACATATATAAAATAAAATTGTACATATTACGTTTGTTGTCACAATTAAGTAAAACTTTTTTTATATAATATATTAAACCGTGCGCTCTCTGTTTCGCTTAAGTGCGAAAAAATTTGTTCACCATTGTGAATTTGTTTTCTTTGAATGTAAAAGTTAAACCAACGGATTTAATTATATGTAAAAAGTTTTGCCCAATCTAAATGTTCTACAACAACATTTTTATCTGTGATATTAATTAACAAACTCTCAATTACTCATATCTGTGTAGTTTTACGTCGTTTTTAACCTCTTTTGTTGTCTTCCTCTTTATTGAAATAAATATATTTGTTGTTATATTTGTGTTTTGAAATTTATTTTTTGCTTTTTTAATTATCTAAATTAGCACATCGAAGACCATTTGAAAAATTAATTTAAACATTGTGTATAAAAATTATTAAATAATATTTATATAAAAATAATATAAAAATGAATTATGCTTTCAGAGATTTGATGTACTAAACTACTTGATGATAAATCGTGACATTTGTGTATACATATGTCACACGACATAAAACCGATTTTTTTAATTTGTATCATAGCATTTTTTTTATTGAATAATAAAAAACATTTTAGTTTTAGCCTTTCTGTCTGAATGACTCTATTTCCTAATTATTAAACCAATAAATTGAAAAATGTCTACTATTCAAAAACATAAATTGATCTCGATTATTTTGAAACATTTCTATTGGGACGTAGTTTTTATTCCATATGTCAATGCAACCCGCGTGCGTTATAAAAATAGTAAAATATCTGCTAGCTTGCAAATCTGACCGGAATTAATTTGATTTTCGGTTTTCAACTGTAGATACTTTTAGCTTATATTTTTGCTTGATGAATAATACTTAAAAAACAATAATTATCACCTAGCAACGACACAAAAAAATAAGTTTGTCCTAGTTATGTATTATTGATTATCCGTATTTTTACAGTATCGTTCATAACTACCAAAATTTATTAATACGTTATGCTATAAATATTATGTTAATTTTTAGTTGTAGTTTTTACCAGTCAATGTTAAAATAACTTACATAATGTGTATGTTTAAGTTGTCTTTACAAAACAGTAAATAAAGTCTAAGTACTACTTACCTAAAAAGTACATAATAACTAGATTTCTGTAAGCATTTAATATTCATTGAAGGAAAAGTCTATAATAATAAAGGTATTCTTGTATAGATTTTCTGAAAGCTATATCACTACATTGTGTCATCGTTTCCATAAATACAATACGTTACCAAAAACTCTTTAATAAATGCCGGTCTCGTACCATAACTTTAAGGATTCTCTTAAGGCTATACCAAGTACATTCTCTATTCTATACCTAGACGTTCGTAAATCATAAGTATTAACTGGACAAGTTCTGACGTTTTCTAAAACCTAAATTATTTGAACAAATCATCTACGTAACATTAATCTAATGTACATTTTTCAAGATGTTTTACCAAATAATAATTTCACAAAAACACTATTTTTGTTTCGGTTTAGCTTTAATTTTAATCAGTATTAAAGCTTATTAGTTGCGTTTAAATGAAAGTAACAGAAAAAAATTTTAACACAATATTTTCAATCCATTTCTCAACATTATTATTATAATTACATTATAAATCAATCTTAAGTTCGCATAAAGAATTGTGTTCTATATAATAATACTTTTATGTACTAATTAAGTGAAAAAAGTATTTTAAAGTTTAATTACTTTCTCTGTAATACCGTTATTTTCTGCAAACAATGAAAGAAAATGTTTTAATTAGATTTGTATAAATCCAATGTTCATTATTTTGTTTACAGTGTTCCAGTATTTTTATCATTTTAATACCAGAAAACCACAACAGATTTAAGTATACGGAAAAAAGACATTATGTAGAATTTATTTAGCAGCGTTTATAACTATCAATTATTTGCTTAACTGGGGGTTTACGCATTCTAATTAATGCTTGTAATTGCCAAAAAAACTCTAAAATTAAAAATTTATTTAAATATTTTGCAACGTACGAGTAGCATTAATTACCGAGTCGCAAAACACTCACAAAATTGTTCTAAAAATGTTTTATTAAATTTTCGTTTAAATTTTAATATTAAATATATTAAATAATACTAATACCGAGAAGTAATTAAAATTTTATAATACTCCTTGACATTTATAGTTTAATTTTTTTTAAGTAAAACGTATCTACAAATAAACATTTATAAATAAATTTTTGATTGATTTTTAAACGTGTAATTTAAATACTTTTTATTAAATTTTCTATAGTTCTATTACAGCAAAACCGCTAAAACACATAGAAAAATCTGACTGCTATAACGAATAAAAAAATAGTAAGTGTGGCGCATAACAAAAGTCACACAAAATACAAATAAATAAATGCATAATGTAATAATCATAATAAAATTTAATTAAAAAAAAATTATTAACAAGGTTAAGTAGGTGTACTGTTGAAAGTATGGAGGTTACCTATTATTTCGCGTTGCGCATTTGGATTCTGAACATATAAAGCAAAGAAAAAACTTCTCTTTACAAATTACGAGCACAAGAAATGCAGTTTATACAGGGTGTCCCACGAGGTACTGTACATACTAAAATGGTATGTTCCTTAGGTCAATTTAAGTAAAAAACCTCCTATAAACATAGGTTCAATTCGCCATAGTTACACAGATACAAACGTTCAAAGTTTATAAATGCTCACACATTTTTTGAAAATTATTATTATTGAAAACAGAAAATCGAACTACAAAACAACCATAAAAAAACAAACAAAAAAAAATTACATCAAATGCTCAAAATGACCTTCTTCGGCATTAATACAACGACGGCTGCGATCTAAAATGGACCGAGTAGTCGCTCGAAGCACCTTCTGGTTGTTCCGTGTTTGTTGACACACATCCAGGATACGCTGTATTAGGTCAGCTCTGGTATTAACTTTTACCTCGTATACTAAACTTTTCACATGACCCTACAGATAGAAGTCCAAAAGTGTGAGATCGGGCGATCTCGGTGGCCAAGCATGCGGGCCTCCACGCCCAATCCACCTATTGGGGTAAGCAACATTTAGATATTCGGTTACATGCCGACTAAAATAAGGAGGAACTCTATCATGATGCAGAAACATTTGTTGTCTTGTTAGTAAAGGTACTTCTTTCAAAAGCAATTCATTCCGCAAAAAGTTAGCATATGCTTCTCTTGTCAGACGTTCCTCAAAGAAAAAAGGTCCAATAAGTTGATCGTCAATCATGCCACACCATACGTTTACAGGAAATCTGCGCTGAAAGTTAGTTTCTGTTGTGCCATGTGGATTTTGTTATGACCACAAGTGAGAATTACGTGTATTGTTCACTCCATCTCCAGTAAATTGCGCTTCGTCGCTAAATAAAGTGAATGGAACTAATTGTGGATTTACCTGTAGCCAGTGGCAGAAATTCAACCGAGCAGCAAAATCTCCAGGTTCCAGATGCTAAACCTGTTGTGTGTGATAGGGATACAAAAGCCCATCATGTAATGTTCGCCATACTGACATACGGGGGAGTCCCGTTCGAGAAGAAATTCTTATAGTACTCAACCCTGGACTGCGATAAACCATCTGTAGAATGTTTTCTTGCTCATTCACATTTAACTGCACAGGACGGTCAGATCTTGTTGAAACTGATGGAAATGAACCATGAGTCTGTACATGTTGAAACACAGAAGAAAAGGTTTGGTGATTTGGCACCCTCCTGTTGGGAAATCTTTGTTCATATTCCCTAACGGCAGATTTCGCATTTCCATCACAAAATCCATAAATGTAAATGATATCAGCATACTCTTCGTTAGAAAAATGAGAAGGCATTTTGCATTTAAATTACACTTCATTTAATAAAATCGACTGTGACATTAGTAGAAAAGAAAGCAATAAATGACATATTGTTCGGTTTTTGTTTCCTAGTTGACTAAGAATAATTAATTTTCAAAAAATGTGTGATCAGTTATAAACTTTGAACGCTTGTATCTGTGTAACTATGGCGAATTGGACCTATGTTTATCGGACGTTTTCTAGTTAAATTGATCTAAGAAACATACCATTTCAGTATGTACAGTACCTCGTGGGACACCCTGTATAACAACAAAAGCAATAAATCGTTATTCAAATTTCAACATGTAGGCATCTGCATAAAAATGTCCTCCAGCAACAAGATGACTACGGATCACCAAAGAGTATTGTGTATCATTAATTGCGCACGCAGTAAATAAAAAAATGTTAATTTAAATCAAAAGTATTAAATCAAAAAAATGTGCACGTTACACTGCCGCCATATGATATCAAGATACAAAAAAATGGTTATGTTAAAATTTTTTTTGACTCGTTCGGTACAAATACGTTCATATTAAATTTCTGCATTTAGTGTGATAATTGTAATTTCCTGTCAAATGACGTAGTTTTGCCATTTCTAACTCGTTAACTGCAAAGTGAAACATGTAAATTAAATGCTCAGCAAAGCTATTAAAATCTTCGGCTTTCTAATCATTTTTAGCAAAATTTGAGTGTATATTCCATCGATATTTGTAGAAATCGCTGATGTATGATGCACATTTACATTTTCTGGTTAGATTTAATTTTATTTTGTTATTTTTAGCATTTACGACCGTGTATAATATCTTGAGTTTAGTATTTTAACAGAAAAGATAATAAAACTTCTACAAAATTTTATCGATACGCATGTATTAAAGTTAAAATGAATTACAAATATAAAAAAGTCTAGCGCAAGTTGTGTTACCATTGCGATATTCTTGTCTAATTATTTTTACATCTTAGGGATAGTTGTATCTTTACTAGTACTAGCAAAGGATTGTAGATTGTAAGTAACCTTTTGTTTTTATCGCATTTTGCTCGGTGCTTGATTTACTGTACGCTATTCTTATTCAATTGATATCAAATTAATATTGTTAAAGTTCAATTTTAAAACCACACATGTTTCTATTTTGTTGATTTACTTAATAGTACAGTGTGTTACCTAGTATACCTATAATTGAATATGTTGACTATATTTTTACTGAAATCAAGTTTAAAATAAATTTAATTCCTGTTAGTTTGTATGTGTTCTACTTGTATTCGTGTGTAAACGGTCACTTGTAAATATTCTTGTTCTAGTGCATTTTTAATCAATTATGATCGGCACATAAAAAATAAACTAATTTGTATTAGTTACTTTATCCACGGCGTTTTTTGACAGCGGAACTGCCGTTGTCTTTTATTTGTTTTGAGTTAAGTTGTTGCTAACTTTATCCTGCAGTAGGCTTCGTTGGTAGCAACTACGTCACCACGGCTAGCTACAGTGTCGGTGATATAAAAATATCTGGACGCCACTGTATGTACTAAAAAAAATCCTCCGCTTAGAGAAACCAAAGATACGTCTGGACCCACTAAAAAGCAAACAGGATAGAGAAAAAAGGCGAATAAGAACAATGTAACAAATACAATATATATTTTTCCAAACCTAACATGTACTTTACTAATAAATTTGACAACAGTTGTAAACAAAAATTTAAAAAAGGTAATAGGAGACGAGATAATAAACTAACGTTATTTTATGTTTTGTACCTTTAGTTTAAAAAAAAATATTAATAATCAACGCAACTTCGAACTCGGTCACACAACTACTTAATTTACGTACAGTCGTGAGACATTACAAATCGATAATTGTACTTAACAACACCGTGTAAAGACGTGTAAAAACTTACCTACCAAATTCACTGCCCCTTATGTAGTTATAGTCGATAAAATGCGTAGGTAATCTTACGTACGACGATTGTGTGCCTAAATCTGGCTTGATTATAATCAAATTGATTTAAATTTCAACAGTTGTATTACATAACTATTATGAACAATGCTTTAAAAGTTACGACTAAAAGTAAAGTTTTAGTACAATCTACGATTTAAAAAGTATTAAGTTACAAATTAGAAAAAACAATTAATACAATAAACACAAGTAACCCACGCTGAAGTCTAAATAAATTAAATTAAGTGATTTCATATTACACCATGATTGCTAAAGTGTAATGGAATAACCAACAATGAAATTTAAACATAAAAAAATTTACTTACGATTCAACGGAAAGCGTATCAACAACCTAACGATTGCTGCGACAAACTAAGATTCTTTACATTAAACTGTAACTTTTAATTTTTAACGGCGACAGTGTCGTAAACAAACCAATGTAAGCGTGAATTTTATTACGAATTATTGTTTATAGCAAATACGCAATTAACGATATGTGGCAAAATTTCTAGATAATTGAAGAACTTCAACCAAGTGCATGTTACAAGTATTAGTATTTTACTGATAAAGAGAAATTCTACGGAAATGACGTTTTGAGTCGATAATTGTGCTTCTTTCTTAATTCTTAACTTACTTTGTTTATTTTGGTAATACTTAAAATACAATAAAAGTGTTTTGGCAACTACAAGAATTGTGTACTAGTCTTAAATAACGGAAAAACAACCGACTACATAAAAATTAATGTTAAAAACTTTTCATGAAGGACTGAAAAAATACTTTTAAGACAATTTAACTGAATGAGTTTTTTAAACTGTAAATGCATGGAAAAAAGAATTTGCAAAACCATTAAAACCATAAAACTACGAAAACTTAACTTGTTTTAAAAACTGAAACAAATATATTCTTTAAATTTTTTTGAGGCATTAGGACGAAGTCTATGCAGCTAGTCGCTATTTATTGTTACAATAATTTTACAATAATACATACAATAAAACAGAAACATAGATGTAACCCAACTAACAATTTTATATTTTATAACGTTTAAGAGAACGCGTACAAAACAACATTTATAAAACATCTTTTGTCCTAAGAACGTAACTAAAATGTTCTTACAATAGCTATAAATGCAAAATAGGCACGTATTTATAAAACATATTCGTTTTTTAACGTGTTTTATAAAGCCAACAAAGCACTGTTATGGGATAGTTACGTAAACGTTATATATCAATTACAAAACAGTTTCATGAAGATTTTATAGTTGGTTGGCTCTTTATTACAATAGTTTTGATGAAGTTACAAAATATTTTTGTTGTGTAGAGCAGCTTTAATAAAATCAAACAGTTATTAAATATTACTTTTTGGAACTTAATTATTCGTATTATTTACTTAACCTAAAACTGATGGCTATTTTAACAAAAATGGCAAAATAAAAGTATATATTATTTACACGAAATTTAATGGGACGAATCTATACGGACGTCGTTTTTTGCTACGAAGGAAATTTTACTGTCAATTATGAAGTAGATAGGTCGAAATTTTAAGTGCGCGGCAGCTTTAATGAGTATTTAAACAAAAAATTAAAAATCAGATAAAAACAAAAAGTTTAAATTTCAATTTTTTATCATAAAACCACAATAGTAGATAGATACCAGTATAAGAAGCTTTAATTGATGTGTTTTTGTCGTCAAAGTAGTGAAATATAAGTTAATTTTATGTTCCTCGAAAATGCCGGCCATGTAAATATATGCGAGTACATTTTCAAAATGGTCCCTTTTTAATAGAACATTTTTATTACCCAATTTACTCTTATACAACAATTATGATGCATATAGAAAACTTATAAAACGTTCAGATTTAATTACCTTAGTTTATGTAAAAATTAACACGACAGCATCGTATTTTACAAATGCGATTATATTTTGATAAATTTTAAATCGCGTATTCAGTAATAAAAAGTTAATGAAAATGGTCGAGCAGGCGAATCACATATAAAGCAGCGTAACTTAACAATAAGCGACGATCCATTCATTATTAATCCTTCGGAAAGAATTATTTTAGCTTATTCGACAAACGGTTGTAGATATGCTGGAAAATCAGGTGATTTTCTCTTACGCCGGTATATCCGAATTGTAACTATATTTAACGCAATAATTTTGCGCTTTAATAGCAATATTGCTCTATAACTGCTTTTCTCTTATTTTATAACTGAGGGCTTGTGTCCAGTTATATTGGAACTTTTGTTATGAGTAATCTGATGCAGAAAGCAAAATTGTTATATATTATTACTAATACAACAATTATATAACGTAGTCACATACTTTATTAAAACAGTTGTATAAAACAGTTCTAAAGTGATAAATGACATAGCTACATAGCTATTATAAATCAATTAATATTTGTATGGGGTGAATGTCTTATAACCAATATTATAAAAACGTTTACCAAACACTTTTATACTAATCTCATAAGCAGTTTTCTAATTTTGTTGTAAGAACGTTCTAAACATCGATTTAAAAAACAATTTTGAATAGATAACAAAATAATCTTCCAGACAACTTTAATAGAACCATTTTACATTCAGAGAGCAACAACATAACTACAATAAAATTAAAAAGTTTTCTAACTTAAGAATTATAAAACCATTTTGTCACTTGGGAACTTACATATATTAAATACAAAGCCCCGTTATTAATAGAAACTGTTATGAGAATCAGTTTGATTCAGCAAGTAGGCCACAAATCTTGGTGTGCTAATCTTACAGTAAAATAAAAAAGCACCAAAACAAGTAAAAGTTTAAATTTGTCGAACACTGAAAAAAACAACAAATTGGCACAACATAACTTCTAACAATATGTATATTTTAAACAAGAAAAATATGCGTTAAAATCAACAGAGGAACAGGTAGACCAATAACAATTATAGATTCGTCAACTAACTAATAACGGAAAATTTAGGCATTTTGTTTATATAAAGAAAACGTACGCTAATAGATGCTTAACGACAAATCTGACCACCATCCAGTATAGAAGACCACGGTTTTAGATACTTTAGTTAAAAGAGCTATACGTGTGTCAGATAATAAAAATCAACAAAAAGAAACGATAACACTCTTAGAGTTAGGGTTTAAAGATATCCAAAAAGTATGGAAAAAAGCAATAAATCCAAAAGTCACAAAATATTTATTATTTCTTACCAGTAGCGCTTTTTTACCATACTGTATAAATTCGACAAACAAAATAAACAGAGTGGATACCTTGATCAATTGGTTTATATCTGCTAAAGACAAACAAGGGGCTTTAAAACATGCCGGAGTTTGCAAAATTCTTGTTCCTCTATTAAAGTTAGAGTAAAAGAACAAATGGTTGACTGCAAACATTGCAGAGTTACAGAATCAGCAGTGGCAGAACACATGTAGAACCATGAACACACGCTAAACTTTGACCAAACTAAAATGTTGGCTAGAACTCTTTGTTACATTCCCAGACTAATCCGCGAAGCTGTGGAAATTAAAAAACATCCATATAATATATACGAGAAAGACGGTTTAAAACTCAGCAAATTTTGGCTACCAGTAATACAGTCTTTAAGACAAAGATCAACTTTCTTGAAAACGACACAAACTCTTACTCCGGGTAATATCGATGATAGTCAAGCGGAAAGTGAAAGTTAATTACATGTTCGCTAATGATATAAACACGGTCACTTACAATTTTCCCTTTAGGACAAGTTCTACTTTTTGTTTTGACTCTCAAGAAAAGACTAAAGCAAAGTCAAAAAAGTCTTGATGTTCAACTATGACGCGGTCTAAGCCAAAAGTCGCTTATAAGCGTAACCAAAAGAACCGCGAAACCTTAAGATTCTATAAAATAAACGTAGTAAAGTTGATTAAAGCTTCAAATAAACATATAACAAAACTAAGATTTATTTAAACTTTAAACTTTAAAGATAAACCGAATGTTTTTAATACTGTTCAAATTCTAATAGTAATTACTGTTCTTTCGCTGCTGTTGTTCTATACATTTTTTTGTAGAAGATCTTCTAATAGTGCTAAACACAAATTGGTTTATTAATTGTTTAATGATTTCTAACCGGTGACTCTCACTTTTATTAATTTATTTCAATATTTTGTGTATCTGCCCGTTTTTTCAAAAAATTGTTTAAAAAGCTTTTTTTAGTTTGTGTTTTTACTGCTAAAAGTATGTAAAACAGTGTTTATTTCCTAATATCTTTATGTTGCTTGTTTATCTATACAAATAAATAGTAGCAAAGTGCCCGTTTGTAGTATCAAAGTAACGGTTTTTACTAGATTTCCAAAACGGTTTGACCAATTTTGACGGGACTTTTACTGGCATTTGCTATAGAGAGTAACTTAAACTACTTTTATTTTAGAAAATTAGAGTTTAGCGCAAGAAAAAACGATTAAAATATGGAAGTAATATGTTTTTACTAATCTATAGTAATATTGAACAGTTATGTTTAAAAGTATTTTTAATTTATCGCAAGGAATTTAAGTAAGTAATCTTAGGTTCTTATCAATATACATTGGCTTATCATCAACAAAATTTTATGTAAATAAAAAGTGCTTTTTATACAACGTTGTTTAGATATGTAGTTTAGATTTTACGATTGTGTTTTTCAGAAACAAAATAAAATACGCTTTGGTGTAAGCAAGTGGCAAGAGAAACACAAGGCAAAATACTTTTTTCCACAAGGTATATATAGATACGTACGTGTTTGGAATAGTGTTAGAGTTGACACAATGGAGAAAGTGGGATGTTTAGAAACTATGTACTATTGTAAAACATAAATAGAAAAAATGTCAAAAACTAAAAATTTATGCTTGCGAAACAGCGCAGGTAACCTAATATATTATAATTTTAGTTAGCAGTTATCTAATTATTATTGTATTTTATTTGCAGATTTTTTTGCTTATAACAGTATAGATGAAGTTTCTCAGAAATCCAGAAGTACTATCTTTAATCTAATATTTTTTTAATTAATATTAAAGAATTATTATTAAGTGAAAGTTTTTAATATTCTTCAAATTCTAATATTAATTACAAAGAAACTGTACAGTACATGTATCTAATACAGAAAAACTTAAATACAATAAAAGTAATAACGTTATCTCTTAATGTTTAACATAATTTTCTTGGTGTCATTAAAAAAAATTTTGTGTTCTATTATTTATGTTATTATGTTCTATTATTATCTATAATTGCGATTTGATATTGCTTTTTAAATTGATTGATAACAAAATTGTTCCTGTAGCTTAAATTCTTGCTGACATAAGAAGTCGAAAAGTTAAGCTTTGCAATACACGGTAACGATTTTATCGAGAATCTACACAAGAATCGCACGGATTTTTTTGAACCAATTAACGTTTCTTTCATTTATCTTGGTCGTACTTTGACAAACTTAGATTGTTTCTTAGAAAAAGGTATAAGGAAATGCGTTACAAAAGGTTTCTGATACCTCAAACATAAATTTAGAACGACTGCTATTAAGTTAGCTACCAACTGTCAACCGTAAAATTTTCTCAAATCCCAAGATGGACATTATTATTTCTTTCGTAGATTTAGAAAAAAATCCTTTCAAAACAGTTTTATCTTGTAGAAATTTTATTTAAAACAATTTTTTAACTTACAAAACTAATATATAAATCACATAGCGGTTCGATTTGATTAAAGTTCTACTTGCATTCACGAGATTACATTTAAAATAAAATTGTATTGTAGTTCCCGCATACCATAAATTGTATTCGGCGATAAAACAAACGCCTAATAAAAGCTCTAGATAAGAGATTAAATATATCAATGTTATTGACAGAGTGATTATCAGAACTTTATAATAAATGGATTGAAAAAACAAGGTTTTCAATTTGAACGAATGTTGCGATAGGTTTTTCGTTAGATAGAGTTGCAATAACAGATATAATCAATTAATTATAGAAAAATTCGATGTGTTACTTCTACAACCGGATGCGTATATAGAAAATTAAAGTTTTTTCTTAAGGTTTGTTTGTATTCAAATGAAAACTCTCGCGAAAGACATGAATGCCAAATGCCACAAGTAAGCCACAAGCTTGTAAAGTGGAAAAAGCATATACAATATGCATTCCGCGTAAAATATGTAATTTGAATAGTATAAAAAGTGTTCTTTTTCATTGGGATAAATCTTATTACAATCTCACCGTTGCCTTAAAAACTGAGTACCGTTGACTGATAATATTTTAAGCACACTTAGTTTTATATACATACAGTGAATAAACTAATACGTTTATTTATAAAAAAAAAGTTTGATATGCATTAACGTATGATGTTGCATTAAATAAATTTGAACAGTAAAAGCTCGACTTATGTACGTAAACACTGTATTTTAAATTGAGTAATGCTAAATGACAGTAGTTTATTCTGGAGTACAATCATTTAGATAACAGACGCTTTACACTTTTTTCTCTTTGACATTTTGTTTTAAACGTATTGTTGTCAACTTGGAAAGAAATAAGAATCTTGTCTTTTAAAAAACATAGAAAGTCTAGAATTTATGTAAAATATAAACGTTCAATCAAGAACTTCACATTTAAAAAGTACATTGTTTGGTTCCAATCTATTTGTCTGACTACTTCATTGTGAACTTGTTTTACAAATTTGCAGTGATGTAACAAAATAAACTAACATAACAAATTCAATAATTAAGTAGTTCATATCTGATTTGTGTATAATAAAAGTAGCTGTAAAGAGAACACAGAGTGACTCGTAAATCCGGAATTGCTTTTCAGTAAGAACTAATTCAAAACTTAGACCGAATCTGTCGCAAAAGCCTACTTTATATCCTCGACTTCCGGCCTCTTTATCTACACTGCCAGTATGCGACGACATAACATTTTTATGTGAGCTTTAAGCTGTTATACGTAAAGCGTACTTTCAACTTTCATTCCGCAGAACCAAACAAAATAAGATGACAATTTATTGTTGCTCAAGCATCATATTTATCATTCCTTAAAACATAAATTAGTATATGCCTTGCGTATATACCTGTACCTACATCAATTTATGTTTATTTTCTTATTTTGCCCCAAAATTATTTTGTACGATTTATCACTACTGTTTTATTCTATGACGTTCAAATTTGTTTTTTACCATTATATACTTATGTTTTTTTTAAAAACGCGGTTTTAATCTTATCTTACGTATCATAAATCGCGTTTTTGTTTTAAGGTTAAAATTTCGCTTTTTATACACGTTTAATTCGCATCCTGAAAATCAAACGTACACGCCATTTATTTTTACTCATTTAACCTACTGCTAATTGGTTCTTTCTTTGCAAAACCTTTTTCTATTTTAAACTAAACAAACATTCAGAAAAATCTTTCTAATAAAATGCCTTGGTTGGTATAAATAATATTTACATTTACAAACATAGTAATGGTGTTTTAAGCGTTTGAAAACATCAGTTGAATAAAACTAAGTTATATTAAAGATAAACCCAAAATAAAAAACTAAAATTTGCAATAAAAATTTTAAATATGCTATCCAAATGCTGTAGGTCAAATGATACCCTATTACAAATGGTTGCCTTTAGACCGTAATATATCTTTTTATATAGTTAATAAAATGACTATATTACAGAAGTATCTTTGTATAAATCCGTAGTCTTAAAAACTTTTTTACATCCTAAGTGAAGACATTTGACTTTTTATGTACACACTCTAGTTTTGTATTTTTGTTTAACAAATAAAAATAACTGTAAAAACACACTTTAGTCAGATACAAATGTGGAACCGTTTGATTCGTTACTCAGAGGTATTCTTTCAAATAAACCTTTATAACTGTAGCGTTAAAACATCAATAAAAACTTAAACTGTGTTACTGCATTGTGTACGAATTAATTTTATGTTGCTAAAACAAATAACAGTTATTTACTTAACTAGATAAATTTTTAAAAAACGCTTTTTACTTTCCTATAAGAAAAGTATAGCGATCGCAATTTTTAACTTAAAATTTGATATGGTGCTGGCTTTTCATATTCTCTCAGTTTTATTAAAAGATGAGTCTGTTAAAAAAAACCAAAATGGGTGTATCTGCCATTTTTAACAGTTTTTCTTATATAATTTTGTACGTATGTAAATTATTCGAATTATTTTTACCGTTTCAGTTACATTCTTCCCAACAATTTATTCAAATAAAAATTTTTCTAACATTAACAGTTTATAAGATAATTAATTTATAATTTAAAATTAATTCACAAATATAATTTAGGTTCGAATCCTCCCTGCGACGATTTTTTTACTGATTTACTAAAGAGGTAAGTAATATCGAAGCGCACAAATATAAGGGTTAATCGAACATAGCTCAATTTGCCATATTTCGGTTATATCTTAACGAAATCGAGGAAAAAATTTTCAAAAAAATTATAGCATGCTAAGAAGTCAATACAAACGTGTACATATCACTTCAAACTGGTTTTATGACAACATACTCACTAAACATGCAACGTTGATGACTGTTAAAATAACTAACACATTTAAGTAACAAATGTACAATAACTAGCAGCGTGTTGGTATCGTTATATTAACATTGACAAAACTTTTATCAATCTGTACAGTTTTTATAATGTTTATATAGATACATTACGTTAACAGTTGTATTAAGCAGGTCATTTAACCTTTACATTCGGTGCTATATGTTCTGTTAATATAAAAAGATAGTGTACTATTGTCTTATCATAAGCAAAACTAATCAATCTGTAAAGTTGTTATGTTTATATGGATGCATTACGTAGAGTTAATTTAACTAAGGATGGACTAACAAAATAAGTAAGTATTAATTTCAGATATAATCCATATTACTCTTTAACCCCGAAAAATTCGTAAATTTTTGGAATTCGTAGTTGATGGGATGTTAGTGTAGCTTTTGAGTTATATGCAAAGTACCAATTCATTATTCTTATTAGAGAGTTGTATTTATTTGAAATGTCTTTTTAGATGGACTCAATCTACTTTGTTGGATGAAAAGATGCAGCAAACGAGAAATGTTTTAACCAAGTAATCGGTCTGGATAAAGCAAAGCAAAACTGTAAAAATATTTTTAATTTAATATATGGCCAGAGGTTTCAGAGTATTTTATATTTTATAGGTTTAAACTCAAATCATTAACTTTATATATTAACGTAACGTGATTTCAAACGCATTACTGTCAAACTTGACTTTCTTGTTATAAACATTTTATTTCCGTTCCTGTGTAGTAATTTTTGTAGAATAAACCTTTTGTATAATGTAAGTCGTTTAGTAAGTAACTCAATCGATTATTGACATATTAACTTTTTTAAAAAAAGTTTTTATTTTTACACATGCAAAACTGTTACAATTTATAGTTGTTTCTATAGAGAATGGAAGGTTTAGAATCATTTAAGATGTAGATTGTAAAGAGGATTAATTGCACACTTGAACTTTTAAAAATATCAGGTAAATACAAGTATTACCTACCTGTTATAACTATTTTTTAGTGCATGTTTAATTTTAAACCTTTAAGAATAGAAACTTTGTATTCTACTTGAATGTTTACATACAAAATGTTTAAAAACTCATTCGAAAATGTTCTCAGAAAGAAATTTTGAACATCTTTTGAATTTCCTCACTAAATGATGTATGTTTGCAAGTAGCTTATATTGACTCAGTTTACAATTGGTTTATTGACTTATGACAAGATTGTTAGAATTTTTACTTTGTAAACATTTTACTAAACGATTTCTTTATAATTACTTCAAAAGCTTCATATTTTAGTTTGAAATTACTGATAAAGCTAATAAAAACTGTATAAGTTATTCAAGTAGCATTATAATGTAATTTTTGTTTCACAGTAGCCATAAGAAAAAATTCAAATTGTGGTGCAGCTTTACAGCACGAAATAAACGCCAGGGGAAGTAAGTAAGAAAGACGCCAATAAACAGAATGACTGTAAATACGTTTTCTATATTAAAAAAATTTTTTTTGGTATATGAACATTGAATGTTCAGCTTGCAAAACTGCGCACTATTTATGTGATGGCAAAGTACACATTATATTGCACAGATTTCACTGCCATTCTATATTTAACCTGTGATCAAATACGTATCTTGCCGATGCGTTTACTGTGCATTTAGTTACGTCTCCAGTGACGGCATAATGCGTAATTATTGTTGGTTTAATGCGATTTCTGCATTGGAAAGATTCAACCGGTAATATAGCGGCCGGTGTGACACCTGGTTACCGGCGGTGCACTTCAAATGAGTCCACTGTCAGCATTCTGAGTGCCGGCTACAGAGTACGTTTATGTAATTACGTTAAATTACTGAGATATCTCGGTCAGTGATCTGAACTTAACATACTGAAGTAGTACATGTACAGAATCGTGTTAGGTGACAGTTGTCATCACATCGTTATGAAACAATAGTGTATAAATGCTATACAACAACAGAATATCAACCTTATAAAACAACAAAATCTCGTGGTTATAGAACAAGAGTACGCCAACGTTATAAAACATGTCAACCTTGTAAAACAACAGTGTGCCAACATTATAAAACAACAGCACAACAACGTTACAAAACTACAGTGCGTCAACGTTATAAAATAACAGCGTATCACTGTAGTTGACTGTAACGTTAATACCACAATGTTATTTACCCTGACATAAGAGCTTATGATTACGTTGCTATAACAGTAAGGATTGTTAAAACGCAATGTCACAGGTTACTTTGGTAACGTTGTACAAATGGTAATGAGAAGATATTTTGCATAGTGGGTAACCTTAAATAAATATGTAGACATTCCTTCATCATTATTTATAGGAAAGTCGTGTGGTGACCACACCAGTTTTTTAATAAGTAATCCTTTATATACCTACACAACACAAAACCGGTTTAGTTTAAAACTATATTATAAATTTTTGTTATCTGTTTCAAATTGTTCCAGGCATCCTATAAACATCCAGATTGGCATTTGTCAACCACAGTTACTCAAAAATTCAAAAATTGTATAACTTCGTGGAATTGCTTCTTATTTAAAATCGAAAATGTTTATTATTTAACAAAAAATTTTCTAATGTTATGTAGAGTAACTGTTTCTGTTATAAAAAATGAATACCTAAGCATTATTTAGATTCCAAAACAGTTGCATTGCGTAAATATCGTAACTATTGCGGCTATTATGTTTAAGATGTTTTGTTTTTGTACATGTAAACAGTTTCAATTTTGTACAATTTGATTAAAAAAAACTAACATTGCTTTGTTTTTAAAAATTAAATTTGTTTTATACTAGAACACAGTAACTGAACTGAACCTTAGCGAAACTTGCTTAGTTTCAGTGATTATTGTGCAAAGAAAATATATATATATTAGATATCAAAATTCCATTAAATCCATTATACTTTTTAATATTAATAAAGTGTAGTAGCTGCTTGGTGTAATACCAAGCTAGCTAATAGGCACTCGGCTTTTCCAGCTTTAGCTAGCTTAGTCCTGCAGTTTGTACTTAACAAACTCACTTTTCAACCCACATTGTTGTTTTGTTACGTGGACGATGTCATCAGTTGCATACCTGAGAACGAAATTCTCAACACGTTAAACATCTTTAATAGCTATGATCCACATCTAACTTTACTCACAAGGACGAAAGTAATGGTTTTCTACCATTTTTAGATATTAGGTTAATTAAACAGAACAATTGTATATAAACTGATTGGTACACAAAACCGATAGCATCCAACCGTACCATTATTTATATTTTAAAACATGCACACTATCAAAAAATTAACATAATCAAATCTATGAAAAACAATACCATTAGTTTAAGTAGTCCACAATTTCACACAAAAAACATTAACATCTTAAAAAATAACAATTATTCTAATGTAATAAATAAAATATTATTCCATACGAACAACATCAATAACATGCCATCACCATCGACCCAAAATAACACTACTTCTAATTTTAAGTATACTAAAATCATAAATGTTCCCGGGTTAACTAAAAAACTTATTCCGATTTTAAAAAATACCAACTTGAAAACGAAACGAAAGATAGAACAAAGTTATATGACAAACACAATCTTATATACAGAATCGACTGCATGGGATGCAACAAATGTTATATAGGGCAAACAAAACAAAAAACTATTTATCATTAATATGATTGCAAATACAAAAAAGCAGAATCGGTTTTTGCTTTGCATCATATTAACACTGGCCACAATTTCGATTTTAGTAACCCCATTATCTTAGATATGGAACCCAAATATAATAAAAGATTAATGTCTAAGATGATTTTTATCATTAGACATAACAATGTAAATTTCAATACTGATACTAATAATTTTAATACTGTATACAATAGCCTAATCAATAAAATGTCATGACCTCAAATTCTTATTTGTTACTTTTCAGTGCCTACATTTAGGGTTAGTTTGTTTGTGGTTTTTGTGATGTTCGTGAGTTTGTTGTAACTATTGTTTGTTTTTCAAATCATTTACAATCTAATGTTTTGTGTTATTTATTATTTTTTACCAATTGACTGTGTTTGGCGAATTCATCGCTACTTGTTTTAAGTTTTTTGTAAGTTGTTTTTTCTTAGTTCCTAGTTTTCAGTTATTCTAAAAGATCGAAACAATTTTTATAATTAATTAGCTTAAATAATTGTTCAAAATTACCTGGTTTGTATGTTTGTATTAATTATGTTGTTTTTTATTAAATACAGTGGTGTAAAGAAGTGGACACTTTGTCCTCAAAACGTCGCTATGAAAAACACATGAAGTAGTGTTTTTTGTCGCCCTCTCCTACTTAGAAGAATTTAACACCATTCTGTTATAATAATATTTTGTGCTCATTAATTCAATCTTAACATTGACAAATAACACTAACTACACTTGACTTTGTAAACTTAATTAATATGTCTTTAACGTCAAAACGTTCATATGACCATTTATAACTACCGATGTGCAAAAGCGTTATCAATAGGAACCTCGATCTATATTAGAATATAACAAATTCTACCTACACTAGCATATAGAACTAACTGATAGTCGAGATAGGGATCAAACAACAAGTTTTCCTTTTTGTTTTTATATAACGCTTACTTAAACTAAAAAAAAACTACCAATCTTCTTACACAGTTTGTTAAACAACCACAAAAAAGTAATCGCAAATATTAAAACTTCAAACGAATTCACAACATCTATTACAAAAACGTTTAAAACCAATTTTACATCTAAAGAAGATTACATAATCAAAACATTATTAGGAAAATAAAATTAATATTTTTTAAAAACGTCTCTCCTTTATTATTAGAACATGATATTCTTACTAAATTAAAACAGCACCTGTTATCAAATTAGTAAGATGATATTTGAAAGAGAGGGTGTTCATGCTAGTATGTGTAGTTAACCATCTACCTGAAATTTGAAGTTAATGAAAAAATTAAAATAATAATATATAAATAAATAATGAATTGCAAAGAATAACACCCTGCTAGCTACCCTAGATGCAAAGCATTTTAAGAAACTCGATTTAATCGTAATAACAAAATATTAATAAATCCTGCTGGTAATTACAAAGCAAAGTCACAACTTGCGCTGTGCAGTTAACAGCAACTTACTTAATGACAACGCGTAGAAGAAAAAAAATCAATAAGAATGGTAATTGTACTCAACTTGTTCAAGAACAATTATTAAACAATAGCATATGTGCTACAACAAGTGCAATAAACAGTTGTGTGCAATAGTGATAAGTGAGCAGCGTTGACAATTTCATTACGCATAAATAGAATAACTGGGTTAGTTAAAAGCGATTTGATTAGACAATTTTTATAGATAGTTAATAGCTGATAATTAAATAATAAAATAATGAATAGTAAGCTAGTTAGTTGTCAGTTAATGTAATCGTAATTGTAATCAAAAATAAAAATAAAATAAAAATTACACAAATTACGCAACCGGTTTAATTTACAAATAAAATAACTACACAACAGGACTACCCCAGATCCTAAAAAATTTATCACTTACGTAAGTAAAGTCATTCCGTCACAATTCGACAGTAATCCAACCCAACTACTAGCATTTAGGACGCACTAATCTTGATCAAATTAAATATCAGCAAAAATAAAACGATAGCTATTAGTAATTGACAGGTCATTAAGATAATATAATACTGGTAACCATTGAAATTATAAACAACAGTTTCTGTTCATCTAAATCATTCGAAACCACATTTTTAAAATTTTATTAAAATAATATTTTAGAATTCTGTTATGGAGAGATAATGCACAAGGCATTCGTTCGTTTTATAGAACCTTCGTTGTTGAGAAGTGTTTGCTATATAGTTATGTATGTAGTAAGTTTTGGGAATTAAAAACTGTCCATTGTTCAGAGGTATCCGTTAATTGAGGTTTAACTGTATGTCACTGTAAATGTTAACAAACCAATATTAACAGTATTGTACACCAGTCAGTATGAAAGACAAAGTTGGAGAATAAGCCACGGCAATTACATAAATACTCGACGACCTCAACAAAATTTGCAAGCAACGCAACCTACGCCAATGTGCACTGCCCTCTGAATCGATGTACTAATCAATTTTATTAAATAAACCAGTTAAAAATACTGCACTACTGCACTGAATGCATTAGTTCTTTTTGAATTAATTTTATTGGTTTTGTTAGCTTTCAAACTCGGGCACTTATTTTTAAAATGTCTGAACTGTTTACATTTATATATGTCATTTTTGTTTGAGGTTCCGGCCGTACTACCAACTTTATTTTTACGTTTTTTATTATGCCAACTTCTTTTACAAGCGAACGCATTTGCAATTTCAGTGTTGCCAACACTGTATTCGATATCTAACAATTTTGTTTTTATCGCATCGGCAGTTATTTTGATTCCAACATGTTCAATTGCCATTGCCATAGGGGAGAATTGTTCTAAAAGTCCCGCCAAAAGCAACGACTCGTTGCATTTTTTAGAAACATTAAAACCTGTACGTTTCAACCTCTGCGCGGTTCCTACAATTTGATTGAGAGAACTTTTCATCAAATCGTAGTTCTCCAACCGACTAGAAATTAAACTTTTAAGTAATCAATTTTTTTTTGTTTGACCCGAATCATCAAACAATGATTTTAACGTTTTCCATAACTGCACCGTCGACTCAGCTTCTTTTATGTGTAGGTATAACGAGGCGTCTATCGTTAAGATCAATTTTGCTTTGGCTTTGGTGTCATCTGCCTTGACAACATCCGCAATGCACTTCAAAAAACCTTCGAGTATTAAAAAAATTTCTACTGCAAATGCCCAATCGGAATCGTTTTTGCGCCATTTTAATTTAGGTACATTGACTATATAATTTGCAGCCATTTTGTACACTCTTACAATCTCACTATTCACTTTCACGTACACAAAGAACATGTGCCTGGACCCATAACCTGTTAAAATATTTTGTAAATAAAACAAGCTTGTTGAGTATTTAGCTCTCTCCCAACTACTTTATTCTTATCAGAGTACTCTGTTGCCAAACATAATATTTTGAGCTGATTCTTACAACAAGATATACGTTTAATGGTCATTATTAATTTAATTAATCTATAAAGAAGTTTATACGGCATTGCCTTTCAAATGTATTGTAAGTTGCCGGTACTTATGTTGTTATAACGACCATTGTAGCTGTTGTAAACGATTGGGTTTATTTCTTCGTCCTTTTGGCGTTACAAATCTTAACAATTTCATAACAGGCTTCTAACTTTCTGTCCCAATCAAACATAGACTATTCTACGAAAAAAAATCTGGCGCCCATTAAAGGAAGTTTATCACTCAAACCACCCCTCTTTTCGAATAGGGCTGGCCTTGCAAGGTTTATAACTGCTAGAAACTTGTAACAAACTCTAATCATAATCCTATAATGATAAGATTTTAAACTGATCCTGTTTTTAGACATGCTAATCTAAAACTAATAAACGGTACAATAAAATAATAATTTTTTTTAAAAAAATTAGACGCAAACTGTGTTATCTAAAAGCTTCCAGAAACAATTACTGATATTGACAACCAAATAACTAACGTAACAAATGCCATTACTACCAGCTTTTAACAAGCAAATAAGAATATTCAAATAAGTAAACCACATAACTACTACCTCTAACACAGTGATTGCCAAAATAGTCTATATCGACCTCCAGGGATCTATGACAAAAAAAATGGGAATCCATGAAATGAAAATGGGGGTCCACGATAGTGGATCTCAACATACACTGGATAGTACCTATTTACTTACATTATACTATCTTATAATATAAAGACATATATATTATTTATAAAAGTACATATGAAGTAAAAAATTTATTATAAATGCTTATAAAATTGTTTAAGTTGTAGGATGTAGGCATTTGCTTTGTGGTCGCAATACATTTTGAACTTGTAGAAACCTGCACATAATGATATACCAGTGTCATCTTGTTACAAGCATACGCGGTCTCAAAGCTTCGCGACTGACTTGTTCAATTCGTCACTCTATAAATACGAATGTGGGACAAATACGTTTATTCGTTTCCTGAATCTTGAAAAGGAAAGTGCTATGAAAATATTTAAAAAAATGCAAACTGGTAGTTTATCACACAAATTATAGTGAATCAGTGTTATTTTGTTTGAGAGTGCCAGTGAAAAATAAGAACATTATTTTTTATTAGGTTTTAGTTTTGTACTCGTAGTTAGCAAAGACAGAGAAATTACGCCAATCATGACTTCCGTTATTAGGTGTTTAATATTCAAATCATGCAAAATTACACGAGTATTCCTCAATAGTTTTTTTTTAAAGTTTTAGCAATCGTTATTATAATTACAGTGCAATCTTCGTAATCCGAACTAATTGCTGCAAGCAGACGTTCGGATTATGGAATGTTTTCGGAAAAATCTAAAAAAAGACAACTGTACATACATGTTACGTATGTATTTTATTATTAAGAAAGATAAATTAAGAAAATAAGAAATGCACAACTGTACAACTGCGTGTTGTTTTAAAGAATTTCTAATACACACCCTCATTTGTTTGTTTTTTTTTTCATAGAATTTGAACGTTTACATATAGGAAACATATTAAAAAAAATTATTTTGAAATTAAACTACATATTTTGGCCGGTCACATAAATAAATATGTATGTGTGTCAATATTTACTTATATACGACGTTGCTAGCCATTTATTATTCTTTTATAAATACCATATAATTTCACAAAAAAAAATTAAAAAAATGTATTTTTGTCTATTGGTCGTTACACTGTGGGTCAGTTCGGATTACTGGAATGTTCGGATTACGGAAGTTCGGATTATGGATATTGCACTGTACATAATTCTCTATATTAAAATTTTCTATTATTGCTAAAGTAGAACCAGTGAATTTTTACACATGACAGTCGAATGTACGTAGAGATAAATCGCATAACAATTTATTATTATTATTCGTTGTATAATATTTTATTTTAACATTTTTTGCCATGTTACTTACAAGTTTCCTTAAAGTTCCTTCATATCAAAACCTTAAGTAACATTTATAACATTTATAACATTCTCACATTCATTTATAATAGCTGTACGCCTACGCCTGCCATAAAATCTAAGACCATACTATTTAAATTTGGCTTTGATTTTTTAATATACAGCTGCTGGACTTTATGTATTATTTAAATAGATTAATTTTGCCCACAGATGACTAATGCCATGTCCGAATCTAAAAAGAAATGTAGACAGTACAGTGTTGATTATTTGAAACTTGGCTTCATTCCATCATTGTCGGACAAACAATTGTCTTTGTGCCTTTTATGCAACAAAGTTTTGTGCAATGACGTTATAAAACCATCTAAGCTGCAGGATCTTCTAAGAAAATGTCACTCTGATAAAACAGATAAATATTTGAAATATTTTCAAACACTCAAAGATAAACTTCAGAAGAGATCCACGCTGTACAGGATGTTTGCTTCGACGTCACAAAGAAACCATGATGGTTTGCGGGCGTCTTACAATATTTAGCTACTTATAGCAAAATCCAGAAAACCGCATACTATCGGAGAGAAGTTAATTTTGCCAGCCGTTGAAGATGTTTTAAGAACTGTTTTACACAAACCTGCATTTTGATATTATTAATAGAATTTGCTTAAGCAACAATACTGTTGAAAGACGTATTGATGAAATGAGTTCTGATATTGAAAGCTTCTTGTGTAATTATTTGCAAACGACCCATTTCTCTATACAACTCGACGAGTCAACTTTAACTGGTAATGCAGCATTATTATTGGCATATGTTCGGTTTATTATGAATCAAGAGATCTACGAAAAACTGCTCTTTGCAAGAACTGTGAAAACCGATATTAAAGGTAAATCAATATTTTATGTTTTGAAGGATTACTTCATTGAAACAGCAATCCTTTTATTAAATATAATATCAGTAGCTACAGATGGAGCACCTGACATGGTTGGACGTTATCGTGGATTTATAAACTATTTAAAACAAAATGTGTCAGGGGTGTTAGCAATGCATTGCGTCATCCATCAACAACATTTAATTGCTAAAAATTTGAGTGTTAGATTGCATGAATCTCCTCAATAAGTCATTGATGCAGTAAACCGAATCCAAAGCAACGCGTTGAATAAGCGGTTGTTTGCGCAGTTGTGTGAAGAAAACACTTTCATCAATTACTCCTTTACACTGAAGTACGCTGGCTGTCAAAAGGCTTATGTTTGATTTTTTGCACTTTTTGAGACTATTTTAGAATTTCTGAAAAATAAAGATATTATTTAAAAAAACAATTTAATGAAGTGAAAAACAGACATCGCCTATTTAACAGATTTGTTTACAAAATTTAATATGGTTAATTTGCAGTTACAAGGCGACAGTCTAAATTTGATTAAAATAAAGTCCATCTTATCAGCGTTTCTTGCCACAGTTAAACTTATGAAGCAAAATATTAGACGGGACAAATTTTCCCAGTTCCCTAATTTGTCACAGACACTGCCAGGAAAACGACGTTTTAACCTACGTTCAACATTTAAATGCCCTCTATTCAGATTTTGAAACTGGGTTTGAGGATGTTTCGACTATGGTAATACCAATGTGGATAATTAACCCATATGGTGACATAGACAAAACGAATGTCATAATACAAGGAGGAACTGACTGAACTAAGTACAAACGAAGAAGTTTTAGTTTAAAAACGGATATCAGCAGTTCTGGTTGCAAAACAACATACCCGTTACTTATCCCGTATTATGGAATATAGCAAGGAAATTTTTAATTTCTTTTCCATCGTTAATTTATTACTAAAGCATCAGGTTCATCTTTCTCACTAAAAACATTTACTTATTGCTTAGTTTATGTTATGTTACGTATATTTTATATAACAGATACAAAATTTTATTTTGAGTAGTTTTAATTTAAATTGAATTAATAAATGTATAAAACTTAACATGTGTTTTTACTTTAAGTTTTTAACACTAAACTTCACTACAGTTAGAAATTTACAAAAAATCAATATCAGGTAAGCAGCGGGTCTACTCAAAACTGAAACACATGGCAAGGGGTCTACGACACAAAAAAGTTTGGGAACCTCTGCTCTAACACATCGAGTTAAACGAGAAGTAGATGAATACAGGAGAAGTTAATAATTCTAACCTACTTCCGCTATTTAATGCTTGCTTAAGATATACAATAAAAATTAGTGATTTGTATTCAAAAACTAAAAAATTACTATAGCCAATACGCTGGGCAATGTAACATCAGTAATTAGGTCGTAAATGTCATATATAACGCCACCGATAGTAGTATTGATAATGCACCTGAACTGCAAACTAAAAACCAGATTTATAGAGGCGAAAGTTGCTTAAAACAAACATTATGGAAACTTGAAAACGAAAGCTTATAAGTACCTAAGAGTTTGTTTATAGCAAAATAATAATTGTAGAGAAAGCTTTGTGTATTTTTAAAATACAATTTATATCAGAAATAAAACCTCAATCAATTAAAACAACCAAATTTCTAAAAAAAACAACTTTTTCAAAACCAAAAATACAATTATTGTCAAATATTTGTTGTTTAAGTATTTAAATAAATTCTTAAAAAATATCATTCTAAAACATAAAGTAGTAATTTTAACTTGCAAGCGAGTTTGATTCAATAAAAAAACAAAATCTTAGACCAAATTAAAATATAACTGCATTTAAAATTCTGAAAAAAATATTAAAAATACGAAATGATAGCAGAACAGTTCTGCACTGCGTGTCATGAAATTATTCGAAAAAATTTGACAGCGTAAATAAAACATTAAAATTTAAATGGTATATAAATTTAAATAAAATTATACTTTTGTTAAAACTTATTTGTAAACAATAATTATCAGTTTAATTTAACAAAATTTTATTTGTGTAATTTATTGTTAGGTAACTCGTTTTACTTAAACTCAACATAACTATTACTTACAATAAAAATTCGATTAAGTAGTGATCCGTAAAAATTAACACCACTTCATTAATTCATAGTATTTGTAACTATAGAAACAATATTTTACTCTACATAGAACTACTTATTTGTGTTGAAAATTTGAAGACTTAAAGCTTTTTTAAGGCAATTTACAGTTTGTGTTTATATTTGATTAACAGCGTTGTTTACCACCTTAAATTAAATATTAACGACTATATTCACCAAACAAAATTAATTTTATCCAACATTTAACTGTTGTGGAAGCTATTAAATTAACATTTCTACAAGAACCAAAAATAACACAAACTTATGTTTTTGTACGTAACTAAGATATTTATTTACTCAAAAAAGAATAAGTTTTGTTAAAATACATACGTTCTTATTGTTTACTTAAATATGTGATGTAGTGGCAAGTTTACCTTTATAAATAACATAAAGTTAGATGTTTGTTTAAAGTTATATTATGCTAAGATTAAAATAAAATTGTTTAGACAGAGTTATATCCGAAGCAGTCTTTCATATTTACTATACTTTTGTTGCATGTTTTAAGTAAACAACAGATAGTTGCATGTTTTAACAACTTTGTATGATGTGTGTAAAAATCTATTGACTAAAACGTTCTTTTATGACAATAAAGATAATTTTTTTTTCACGATTGTAGTGTAGTTTGTTCAGTAATTTTTTTTTAAAAGCTAAAAATGTAAAAATTTTAAATTACATTAAGCTCCTTCCAAAACTTTTATTTTTAATTTCATGACCTAAAAATATAATTTTTAAAATATTTTTTTAATATTAAAGATTTTCAAAAACGTGTAATTTAAATTATTGATTTACTAAAAATCAAAACATACCGGGTACCAGACATATAACAGTTCATAATTTTTTAATTTTTTGTAATAAAATTTTGAAATTTTGTGCTTATATACTTGGTGAGTCATAACTCAAAAGACAAACAAAAACCACGTAATTTTCTTCAAATTTTAAAAGCAAAGGTAGTAGTTTTCCTTTGTTAACCAGCAATTCGATTTTTAAATTCAATCAAGAATTTTTACAGACATTCCGTAAATCCATGTTTTGATTTTGTTGAGTTGCATCAAATATGCTTTGTATTAAATGTTCCTTTAGTTTGGATTTGATCAGTGTAAACCAAATCTTTTAAATAACCTCACAGTTAAAAATCCAATGAATTGAAGTCAAAAGATCTTAGTAGACAAGTTACAGGGCTTCCTTTTCCTATACATTATTTGGATAATTTTCGTTTAACCAGTTGATTGATTCCGTAATGCGGAAAAGCACCATCATGCTGATACTACATGTTTTGCCTAATGCAGAGTAAAACATTTTTTAATTTATTTAATTTTTTCAAAAATCAAGATAAAGCGCGCTTGTTTTACAATTTTTTATGATGAAAATTGCAAGCCTTCTATTTAATATCCCAAACATTAAGAGTAAAACGATGTTGAAATCTTGATGGCATTATCGCGTGTGAATTATTCAAAGAATACACGTGACTATTGTGGATATTAACAATTCGTTCTCTAAAAATTGGGCTTCGTCTGCTCACAAAATATCACAAAGGAAGTTGGGGTGGCTGTTAAACAACCAGCGACAAAATTTCCTGCGCGGTAGGTAACTTCTTAGGAGCAATGATTACACCCTTTCAAAGTAGTAAGAATTAATTCACGTTGCAAAGTTTTGCTTACAAATGATTAGGATAGATTCAATTGTCTTAAATTACGCATGCTAATTCTAGAATTGTCCAGAACTGCGTCTATGATTCGTATTTTGTCGTTATTATTGTGAACAAAATTGAACCTTTCTGCATCGGTTCAGTTTGGAAGTGGCAAACCAGTTTTACACAACCGTTGAAATGCTTTTGTAAAACTGTTATGATTAAGCTGCCATCAGTTTAGATATTTGTACTGATATTCTTTTGCAGCTACCGGTGCATTACCATTGCAAAATCCATACGTGAAAACCATGTTTGTGTACTCTTCATTAGTTAAAGACATTTTCTTATGCACAAAAGCGTGATTTGACAATCTGAGATTTGATTGACAATAGACAATTAAATAAATAATAAAACTTTATACATAAGTGTAGTAGTGACGGTAGGACGATGCGTATTAGGCTCCGAAAGCGAATCAAAACGACACTGCCCCGGTGGGGCCCTCTTTCACCTTCGGATACTTGTATTGCTGCCGGGCTACGTTTGACAAGTCACCGTCGCAGTCTCCTCTATTCTACAAAATAAATTCCTCTGCTACCTTGCAAGATTTGAACAGCCCTCGCCTTTTTCACATAAATGCACCAGTATGCTGGGGATTCTCAAATTGGGAAGATTGCTGTCACTTCTATAAGTTTAAAACGCAAAGCCACTCACATAAACCCCAGGCGTATTAGACCGCGTACGGCTACCACAAGACGTTTTTGCCATGCTTTTGTATAATAGGACTCCGCCTTTTCTCTCCCTTAATAGCTAGTTCCCTGTTTACCGAAACTGTGTAATTAAAATATAAACATACAATAAAAATATGAAAATACATTTATCGAAAGCAAAAATACTTATTTTAAAACGGCAGCAGTCGGGACACAAACCTCTGGGTGTGAGCCTGAATGAAAGTAAAATACACAGGCGTGAATTCCTTTAATTTATTTGCAACTATAACATAATACACTAACTATTTACATTAATGAAAAAATGAACAATATTTGAGTTAAAACAATATTTGGATTAAAACAATATTTGGGCGCCAATCACCTTTTATTGGTGATGAATAAAAAGCATAAAATCTTATACCTAACTATTAATCGATATTAACTCAAAAGTAATAAGCGTTTAATTTGTTACGGAGTATGTATTCCGAAAAGTTTTTGATAACTTAATTTAATTAATGTGAATTTAAAATGTAATAAGTAGTAGCATAAATTGCAGTTGACTCACTATATAGGATATGACGTTATCTGATATCTTCTATTTTTAGCACATTCTTTGTTGAATTGATAAGATTCTTGCATATTATAACGAATCAAACGAATGTAGATTTGAAAGCACAAATGCAGGCATAAAACCAAAGTAAAAATCCAATGAATAAAAATCCAGTAAATAAAAAAGAAAAGAAGACCCTAAATATAAATAATTAGAATGGTTTTTAATCGACATGAGAGTACTTACGTTGTTTTAGATGCAACGGTCTTGTAATTAATTCCTTTGTCTAATTGTACTGCGTAACATTGTGAAATCACTAAAAATGTTGAATTTAATAGAAAATTATATTGGAACAAAGATAAACTTAGCAGCAATTAGTTGGAATGAATAAAAATTAATTTGTATGCGCCTTTACGCCATAATTAATAAAATTTGTCTTCCTTGCATCACACGACGTGTAAGGCCTAAAGATGGCTCAAACGGAAGTGCGAACAAAATCGATTGGTCGGTCGATTCGAAATACGACGCGATGTTGCCAAACTGAATAAATTTAAGTGCAATATTATTGCAGAAAATAAACGAATGCAAAATTGAATTTTAATTGTAATGAACTCTAACGGGACGTTACAACTGGTAAAACCATTAAGCCCAAACCGTGCCCCGAGTTTCTGTCTGACCATTGAACCGAGTTTTGGAATTGGAACTAGGTCTAGATTTACCGACATGGTCTAGATGGACGACGTTGGCCAGCCGTGCCTTTAGTTCTTGTCCAAAACCATCTTTCGGAATTAAGTAGAGTGACTATCATTCTAAAAGTAGCGGTCACATAACAAATCGCTCTTTCCCGTATAGATTGTACACAATTAAGTCTACAGTCCGCGGACGTTATTCCGCCATAGAAGGGAGCCCATCAACACAACCATTACCACGTTAGGATACGATACATTTCAGCTGTTGACACAAGATCAAAACTAACGCTTGAACACTGGAGTTAGATAAAAACGTATTTGTTTTAAAGGCAACTACATCACATGATAAAATGCTGGAACAAATTTCCTCTATTCTCTGCGGTTTGGGTGCGTTTTCGGTTCTGTCGGCACTTTCGGTGATTAAGAATGGATTAATTAAAGAATTCGTATTACAGGTAAATATGAAACTAAATCAAATAAATAAAATGAGGGTAATTGCTTGATATTTGTTTACATTAAATCAAAGAAACAACGGTGTTGAACTGCGAGGAAGTAACGGCAATCAATCAAACATATAAAACATGTGAGGTTTGAGATGAAACAGAATCGTAGGTTATAGCTATTGTGGTTTGAATTGTTTTACGACAAAGTTTTTTTATGTTACTATCTGCATACTCTGACGGAAGTAAGGTCGTTAATAACGCCAAAGGTAACCTTTGCTGTGTATAGACGTACGAGACTCGTAATCGTTGGTGATGTTAGAAGTAAACGCTTTGCGCTACGGAAGCTTGTTGCCCTTCTTGATTGGATCAAATACTAACTCTTAGTACTAAGGGGAACCTTTACGCTTGTTGTCATTAGTCAATGAGAGACTGTTTATGATTATAAGCGACTTTCGGCTTAGACCGCGTCGTAGTAAAACACCCAGACTTAGGCTTGGTAATAGTTTCTTCTTGAGAGCCAAAACAAGAAGTAGAACTTGGCCTTTGCCGTATTGTCGTTCGTAAACCCAAACAAACTGACGTTTTGCAAGACATTGCAGCTTGCATCTTTAGAGTGGTAAATGACACAGTGACATTTACCACTCTGAAGAACGACAATACGACAAAAGCCAAGTTCAACTTCTTGTTTTAGCTCTCGAGAAGAGACTATGACCAAGCCTAAGTCTGGGTGTTTTACTACGACGCGGTCTAAGCCAAAAGTCGCTTATAATCATAAACATAACAACCGCGAAAGCTTAAGATCTTATAATGAGAGACTGTTTAACCAAAAACTAATCGGAAAATCCAGTACACTCAATCTGCTATGCAAAGGTATGGTAAATAAATAAATATCGCTTATTAATGGTTAAACAAAATAACACAACTTGTAGCAGATTGACGACAAGCCAGAAAAGCTATAAACATTAATATGATCCGGTGCTAAAAAGCAGAATGCGGTATAACTAAAAACGGTAATGTAACTAAATAAATACATCTTACTAACACTTAAAACAAAATAATAAAAATACCACCAAGAAACAAAAAAAGCTAAAAAATTTATTTTTGTATTGAGAAATAAAAATTACTGAAGTGAGCCGTTTTCACGTTTAGCGGTTTATCGGCGGAGTTAAAATTGAGGTTCTGGTTTTCAGGAAACGTTCGAGGTTTGACTTTTAAATTAAAAGTTTGGTTCATAATACGATGTTGTTTTTATACAGACTCTTCAAGAAGTATGGAATATTCTATATATCTCAGTAAATAGTGGCTCTGGGGGCGTTTTTAGACATAGAGGGGGCGTTTGATAATACTTCTCTAGAATCGATTAGAACTGCTATGAAAAGCAAAGGGGTACATACTACCGTGGGTAGATGGATTGATACCATGCTAAGACATAAAAACATTACGGCCTCACTTAATAATGACTCTGTAGCGGTCCGAGCTGCACGAGGATGTCAGCAGGGAGGAGTTCTCTCCCCGTTACTGTGGTGTTTAGTGGTAGACGGACTGATGAGACAATTAAGTGAGGCAGGCTACAACACGGTTGGCTACGCCGACGACATAGTGATTGTGGTACGTGGCAGATTTGAAGAGACCGTATCAGTTGTGATGCAGGGAGCCTTAAATCTAGTTGAACGGTGGTGTAGAAAAGAGGGCTTGTTGGTCAATCCGGCAAAAACGAACCTCATTCTCTTCTCACGAAGGAAAGGCCAGACAAAGCTAAAGAGCATAGCAATGTACAAAGCCAAGCTACAGGTTGTGAGGGAAGGCAAATACTTGGGCGTAACATTAGACCAAGGGCTAACTTTCAAACCACACCTAGAGAGAATAGCGAACAAAGCCACAAAGTCCTTGTGGGCTTGCAGGCGAGCGTTCGGAAGCAAGTAGGGCTTATCTCCAAAGATGACCCACTGGATATACACTCGAATGATCAGACCGATCATTACGTACGCTTCACTGGTGTGGTAGCATAGGACCCTCACCCAGAAGGCCATACAGATACTCAGCAAGGTAAAACGCAGAGCTTGCCTTGGAATCCCGGGGGCAATGATAACCACCCCGACGGCAGCCATGGAGACTCTCCTGGACCTGCCGCCATTACACCTAGTAATTAGGGCGGAGGCGCTCCGAAGAGCATACCGCCGTCAACGGCGAGGAGGGATCGTCAAGGGTGGGGCATTCGACCATCTTTGACGAGATCTCTAAAGACAAAAACCTCAGTATGATAACTGAGAGAATACCCAAAACAGTTTGTCCTATTAAACTGTTTAAGACAACAATCCCCACCCGTTACGACTGGGAGAACAATTCCAACAAAACAAAGCTGAATGGAATCGTGTATTACACAGATGGCTCAAAAACCACTAAGAGCACTGGCTCTGGAGTGTACGGGAGCAATGGACAAGGCTGCAGAATCTCTGTAAGCCTAGGTCAAAAAGCGACCGTGTTCCAAGCCGAAGTATATGCAATCCTGACAGCATCTGCTCAACTATTAAAAGATAACCTTTCTTACAGGAGAATCCTTATAGTCACAGACAGCAAAGCAGTGATTGCAGCATTAGAATCCTATGTGGTGAACTCGGGGCTAGCACTTGAATGCACACAAATGCTAAACGCACTAGGTAGGTGTAATACAGTTACACTAGTGTGGGCATCTGGGCATCCGGGAATCGCGGGTAACCAGGTTGCTGACGGGCTTGCCAGGGCGGCAAGTGCGAAACCACTCATGGGCCCTGAAGCGGCTTGTAGGATTACATATAACACAGCGAAACAGGAGATTCAAGCAATACTCACGAAAGAGCACTGCAGACACTGGTCGAAAGTCCCAGGACAGAACCATTCTAAGGTCTTTCTGGAAACCCCCGACAGGGGCTTAGCAACGTCCATCTTAAAATTAAGTAAGACGAAGATCAAACTTGCGATAGAGATGGTGACAGGCCACTGTCGTTTAAACAAACACCTGCATAAAATGGAACCGACTGATAGCCCGTTATGCAGGGGTTGTGGTGAGGAGGAAGAAACTCCACACCACGTCATCTGCCACTGTGAAGCATTCACAAGGGCAAGGGAACGCCTACTTGGAAATAAAAAGGTTACACAAGAGGAAATAAAGAAGATTCGCTCTACTGAAATCCTGGACTTTGTCAAAGATACAGGTATTCTAGAAGGGTAGAAAACATCGGGGAGCACAATAGACCTACAGGTCGCGGTGCCGGGACCATATTGGGACCACCCCTAGGTAAAATAATAATAATAATAAAATATTTATTTTATCAAAAAATGTTTGAAATAAAAGTTGTCTAGTATTTAGTACTTTATTTTAGGAAGATTTAATTAGTGGTTTCTTAAAACACAAAGGAACAGCAAATATCACTACAAGGTTTTTTACAAATACCAAATTTATCAACCTTTGCATCAAGGTAATTTAAAAAAAAAGTATGGTTTATTACAATTGATTTTTGTAAAACCACAACTTAGATACAAATTTGTATCAACGCATTTTATTTTCCGATGAATTCCGATTTACTAATTTAGAATTGTTTAATCGCATAAACATTTAATACTAGGTCCAAGAAAATTTAAGAATTATGAGGAAAAGTGGTTTCCAAGAGCGATTTGAATTCAATGTGCGGTTGAGTCTACTTTAAATCAGATTAATCAAACCAATAATTTTTATAGACGCTTACGAAAAAAAGGACCTTTACAGGATGAAGTAAAGTTGGATATACAACGGCTGCCAAGAAACGCAAGATCAATACGTTTTCAGCAAGACGATAATTTATAACGTTATTATAGTGTCAGTGTAAAAAATCCTGAAAAAAATTTATTAAATTAAATTTTATTTTTGGGTTTTCAACCCATTTTGCATTTTGTTTTATTACTGTTAAAGATTTATATTTAGTTTTAAATGTTTTCGTTTGATATTTAGATTTATTTATTTTGTTTATGTTTATGCTTGTTAATTTTGTTTTGTGCTTTATCTTTTAATATTTTTGGTTATGATTAAGATACATTACATATTTTAGCGCTTTTTTAACTTATTGTAAGATTAGTACACCGAGACTTGCCACCCACCTACCGACTAATCCTAAGCTAGTTGCCAGCATTGAGTTACGAGAAAATTCTCATAACAATTTATGCTAATTGATCTTTTATTTGTACAGATCTATAACCAGAATATCGTAAAACATGAACGTAACGTATGATAATCTTCAAAATCGCCACGATCCAATTTCGTAACCATAAAAATGGTAAACACGTAACAGAAATTCTTCGGATAGTTAGACTAACATCAAAAGTCTATAAAACGTATTTGTATTCTTGCATTCTAAGAATTAAAATCAAAGAATCGTAAATGTACGTACGTATCCACAACAAATTTTTGTATACAAAAGCACGTACAGAAACAAGCATCGTACAGATTAGAAAACGTAGTCGTAGCGGGAAAATGTTGTACATAAGAAAAATGTCGTACGTAAGAAACACTAAAACCCAAATTTCAAAGTTACATGATGCGTAAAGGACAAAGACAAAACTATAAAGTAGACTGACGACGTAATAACCTAGACAGTACACACCACATTTCAAATTTTAATATGACCACCTGGACGAAAACGTTCATTTGCAACGAACCGCCGCCCAAGAAAATGTTTTAAAAAAATGACTTACAAACGCATGTGCAATGCGTAAATGCATTGCGCAGAGAGATTTACATATACAGTAAATAAAAATAATTTAATTCTAATCAGAAGCATTCGATCAAAAAATTTGCACGTTATAACCGATACAAAAATAAATATCTAAAAGTCTTTGTTAATCAAATAACCGTAAATATAAATACAAAATCTTCAACAGCGCCTTTTTGTAATTTAATATTTAAATTTACACGTCTTTATATTTGATTTTATTATTTATTTTTATTACTATGTTATTGTTTAGTTTCTAATTGTTGTTTTATTTTATATTACTTTGTCTTTCGTTTGTTTAATATTTAAATAATGTTTTCTAAATTCTTTTTGTTTTTCTTTTTATTCTTTCAAAAAAATTCAATTTAGTTTTGAGAGTTTTTTGTAGATTTTGTTTCTGTCTGCAATTTCTGTATACAGATTTTCTAATTTTTTTTCTTTCTTATACAATGCATAATTTATCATACTTTTATATGTACACACTATAGTTTTGTATTTTTTTGTTTGACAAATAAAAATAACTGTAAAAACACGTTTTAGTCATATACAAATATAGAACCGTTTGAATCGTTACCCAAAGGTATTGTTTCGAATAAACCTTTGTAACTGTGGCGTTAAAACATCAATAAAAACTTATACTGTGTTATTGTATTGTGTACTAATTGATTTCTTATGTTATAACAAATTATAATTACATTATTTGCTTAATTACCTAGATAAAAGATTAAAATGCTTTTTTAGTTAGTAATAAGTTTATTTACTTTAACGCCTTTTACTTTTGTTTACAATTTTGCAGTATTTGACTAATAGTTTTTAAACAAAACGTAATAAATGGTTTTTAATTTTTTAATCATTTTATTTACACGATTTAATTACACAAAACGTTGATGTAAAAAAATGTAGTACATGATTTGGTACAAAATATAAAATTGGCTCACCCATTGTTAGATTACAACGGAAATTAAATGAAAACAGTTGTACAATTGTTTACAACTTCAGTTCCAGTTCAATAAGTTAAAAAAAGAATGTAATTGTACTTAAAACTTAAACTAAACAACATTTTTGTTAAAGTTTATTACAACTAAATCTTTCTATTAAACACAAAACGATGCAATTGTTAGGTTTAAGTGTAGCGTTTCAAACTATTATTGAAAGAGTACATTTTCTGATTGTTCTGCTTAATATTTTAGAAACAAACAATTTTCAATTTATATTTTATAAATAATTCATCGATATGTTATTGTTACTAAAATGGTTTTTTCTCCCAAAAGTTGTTTAACCCCCTTACGGGTGGTTTATTTAGTGAGTCCTACAGGAGCAGTTTGTTCACATAGTTTTATCGTGTTTTCTCGGCCTGTTGTCTGTGTAACTTTGTTCAAATCTTGCGTTATATATGTACAACACTTTTCTTATAATAAAGGTTTCCATTTAATGTTGTTTTTAATATCGCTTAAAAAATTTATAACAAAAAACTAAAATTGTGTAATCTAATAAGTTAACAAATGTTTCCCTAGAGATTGTGTTATTGAAAATTCAGTTATGCAAATTTATACGATATAATAACATAATTTGTTTGTTATTCTCTTTTACTTTATACATGCTAAAATTAAATTAAAATTAAGCCACGCTATCATTTTAAATTATATTATGAAACTTTTTGTTACAGTAAACATGACGTAATAAAAACCTATGTGACGTAAAACACGCCAAAGTTTAAAATAGACAAACGCGTAATCTCAGAAAGACATACAAACCACCTTTACTTAGAAAAGGCGGATAATAGTCGTTAACACACTTTACTACACGCAAATAGACTTAGAAAATTATTCATTCATTCAATGTTGTGGAACAAATTGCACACATTAACACTACACAAAGCAATATCAGTGACATAAATTGGCAATCCGTCACTGAATTTACATTCACCTTTACAATACACACGTAAAGTAAGTTATTTGCGTGCGTAAATGTGTTAGAGCAAACACTGTAGTACAGAACTTCTTCTTAATTAAACAAATTAAAAGGTTCAACTTATATTGCGTAGTCTCGTAATAGAGTCATTCTTCGACAAGCAAATAGGTATTAATTAAACACATTTTTTATTTAGTAAGTTTAATTAATCATTTAAATAAATTAAAATAAAAAAAATCGCTTTTTTAAATAACAATTTAAAATGTTGCATTGAGTAGTTTCCTTGTAAATTTTGTGACTTTTTTTTTAACTATGCAAAAAAGTTTAGATTTGCAAATTTACATAAACATTTTTTATTTAAATTAAGACGAAACACAATTGACTGGAGTTAATGTATAAACAAGAAAAATTACAGCTTAGTCAAATATCGAATGTACCTTTGTTTCAAACTCGAAACCTCGGGTTGCAGGTGTGACTCGCGCGTTATTTTGCCTGTCATGATTAGGTCAATAATAACAGGAGTTAGTAAACATAAGTAACGTATCCTTATTGTTAAACGTTACTATTAAATAGAGAAAAAAATTTGGTAGTGGTCGCTCAGAAAAAAACATGGCAACAATTGTCGATAGTGTCGCCAAAAATCCAGAGACTTAGAATTGTAATTATGCTCAAAAATTTTACTTTTTAACAGCCACTGTTTACTACATTGCCACTACAGATTGGCACGTCCATGTCAGCAAAGTTCAATTAACACAACAATTTTTTCCAACATACCATACGCAGCAAAGATTAGATCATTAAACAAGAATACGTGGAACTTCAGTAACAAAAAAAAATTCACAAATGATTTCTGAGAAAAATGCATTTTCAACGTATCACTGTTTTGTGTGCATTTTGATCTAAAGGAATTATTAAACTACATTTCTTAAAACACAAAGAAGGCAATAGATTTGCAGTAAATGATGACCGTCATCGTGACATAACTTAGCTGTTTGTGATAATTCAACACCTGTAAATTTTCTGAAATTTCATGTTTATGCCAACAAGCTTTTGACCACCCACAAACATTAAAAATAAAAATTTATGGTTATAAGCGACTTTCAGTTTAGACCACGTCGTAGTTAAACACCCAAACTTAGGCTTGGTCTTAGTCTCTTCTTGAGAGTCAAAACAAGAAGTAGAACTTGGCCTTTGTCGTATTGTCGTTCGTGAACCCAAACAAACTGACGTTTTGCAAGACAATGCAGCTTGCATCTTCAGAGGGTAAATGTCACTGAAAGAAAAATGTAAATGACGATATTAATACCAATACCGATTAGCGTAATTAACGGACTTTATCTTTCAGTTACCGCTTTACTGACTTCGTTATTACTCGGCATAAGTGTTTGTGTCCTTTCCAAGAAGGTTAATTTTTGTAGAGGATATAATACTGGTAGCCAAGATTTGCTGAGTCTTAACCGTCTTCTCGGTTCATATTACATAGATGTTTTTCTATTTCCACAGCTTCGCGGATTTTATCACTAGTACATCAAGAAAGGCTAGACTGCTGTTATGTTCTAACTCCATAGTAAATTTAATGCTGTTATGTGCAGAGTTTAGATGTTGAAAGAAACAATTTAGTTTATCCTTGCCATGAGGCCATACAACAAACGTATCATCAACATATCTGAAATAAGTTTTTGGTTTTAACTCAACAAAAGCTACTTACAGACCTAGAATTTCTAAAACATTGCCGAGACCACAACATATTGCTATCGTGTAAGAGAATTAAACATCATTTTCTAAATTCTCATACTGAGCAAATTTTTAGCAAAACTGGCTTCGAACTGTTGCGTTCGAAAATTCACAATAAACGCAAAGTACTGGATTCCGTCAGCAAACAGTTATACAAGCTACATTTAACTTTGTCTAACAAATTAGAACACCCGATATGGATAAAAATAGATGCTATCACTACGATACAAGGTAGCAAGATTTATGAACAATCAAAAATACAACAAACTAAGAAATTCGAGCGATTACATCCTTCACCGCCTAAGAAAACGTTAGACGACCATAAAGTAATTGTCAATCTAACAGACACTGTATTGGATGCACAGACCACATCTTTGTTAAAGAAGGTTACGGTTACGTGAGAATAAGGACATTTCAGTATTAAAAGCAGATAAAGGAAATGCTACAGTCGTTATGAACATACAAGATTATAACGACAAAATGACAAACTTACTCTCAGAAGATTGCTACATACGTCTACAGAGAACCCCTTTAAACTCCTTATGCACTAAGGTAAACTCCGCCATCAAAAACTCCACTATTGTAGATATTAACAAGAATCAAACTTTGATTGTCAAAAATCCAGTTATGCCACGAATCTACGGAGGGAGTCCCCCCTTCGACCGATAGTGAGCACCATCAATTCACCAACCCAATCGTTAGCACGCTGCAAAACTCTTGCCGTTGACAGGAAATACAGAAACTCACATTAATGATTCTACAGACTTTTGTACAAAAAATTAAGAACTTGCGTATAACAAAAGAAAATATCCTAATCAGCTTTGACGTAGTATCTCTTTTTACTAAAGTCTCGGTCGACAAAGTGTTGTTTTTGCTCAAGGAGAGAATTACTAAAGAAGAAGTTCTGCTCATCGAACTCTGCCTTAAAAACACTTATTTTAGTTATAACGACAACTTGTTTAAACAAGTAGAAGGAGCGGCCATGGGTTCACCGCTCTCTCCAGTTATAGCCAATATTTACATGGAATATTTTGAAACTGAAATTATGAAAAATGTTGAGTTAAAACCAAAAACTTGGTTCAGATGTGTTGATGATACGTTTGTTGTATGGCTTCATGGCAAAGATAAACTAAATCAGTTCTTTCAACATGTAAACTCTAGTCAGTCTAGCCTTTCTTGATGTACTGGCGATAAAGAAAAATAACGGGAAATTGGAGCATTCCGTTTATAGAAAGAAAACGCACACTAATAGATACTTAAACGCCAAATATCACCTTCATCCAGTACAGAAGAATACTGTTTTGCATACTTTAGCCAAAAGAGCTATACGTGTGTCAGATAGCAAAAATCTACAAAAAAAAAGAAAATACTGTTGGAGACCCTACAACAAAATGGATACGGGTTCAAAGAGATCCAAAACACATAGAAAAAAGCAATGAATCCAAAAATCAAAGAAGACTTATTACCTTCTACTAGCACCGCTTACTTACCATACTGTATGGGTTCGACAGACAAAATAAGCAGGCTGCTAAAGAAACATAATGTTAAAACTGTCTTTACAACTAAGGATACCCTGAACACCTGGTTTACATCTGCTAAAGACAAACAAGGGGGTCTAAAGCATGCCGGAGATTACAAAATTTCTTGTTCCTGTGGATCAAGTTATATAAGACAGACGGGACGCTTTATTGAAGTTAGAGTAAAAAAACATATGGCTGACTGCAAACACCGCAGAAACACGAAGTCAGTGAAGCGGTAACGGAAAGATAAGGTCCGTTACATTTACCACTCTGAAGATGCAAGCTGCAATGTCTTGCGAAACGTCAGTTTTTTTAAATGCACGAACGACAATACGGCAAAGACTAAATTCTACTTGTTGTTTTGGCTCTCAAGGAAAGACTAGGACCAAGTCTAAGTCTGGGTGTTTAACTACGACGCGGTCTAAGCCGACAGTCGCTTACAATCATAAACATAACAACCGCAAAAGCTTAAGATTTTATAGCATAATTATGGTTTTAGTATCAGTTCGCTGAAAATGACACCATATGACAAGTATTCAAATTATTGTAGTTGCTGGTTTATTGCAAATTAAATTTATTTTTGTGATTTAATTTGATTTTACCGTAATTATGATTAGCAATTTTAGATACTTGCACGTATTCTATAAATGCGGAGATGCCTGTTTGTTCATATTGAGAAAACTTTTATGATTACCTCACAATCCACGATATAGTGAAAAGAGTATTCCACCTAGGTTGATTTAGGATATCAAAACCTTCGATTAATTACCACAATTATAACCGTATCAGTATGCCCACTGACTGATAAATCAATATTAATTTGGTGGAAACTTGCCGCATCTGTTTTTTCTCATAGATCGTATAAACCGAAGAGAACTTATTTGTGATAACGCTGAACATATGTGATTGCATACTTCAATAGAAAAAAATTGTAAATATTGCATTTTAGTGTTGAAAAGACTTATAGAATGCTTGATTCGAAGATTCGTGTAACGAAACGTGAAACGCTCAGATGAAACAAAGCTGGAGGTGCCCACTTTCACTTCATTTTTTGTATTTTTTAGATGTAATGTTTATTATTATTAAACAAGATATTTATTATTTTTTCGTTTTATGTTTAAGAAATATAATAAGTCTTAATTTCACTCAGCAGTGATGAAAAATAATTTGCAGAATTAGATCCACGCAAGCTCCCGCCTTGTACGCTGCAAAAACGGTACAATATAGATAAAAATTGCACATAAACAATCCGAGGGAGTGTATAATTATATCTAATTGTTTAAGAGTTACAAAATCTTTGTGTAATGTGAAACATTTTCGTGCAACTTTGCAGACTTGTATCTTCTAAACTATTGAATGTAATTGTATGCTTCCGCCGACCTTTTTATAGTAAATTTTGTCTTCTATAAAAATGTTTATGTGCAACTTTCCTCTATTTTGCACCGTTTTAAGGTAAAGGTTTACTGGTTATTTTAACTTATTAAGCAAATCATTTCAATACAAAAATGGTGGCGTATGTAATATTACGACACCGACAAAGCTACCCTTAGCCGCAAAACAAACCGCGGTGGGCACCAAAAGCAACTTGATCAAAACACACATGTTTTACTAAACCAATAATTTATGTTTAAATTTTAAAATGCGTAACGAATTAATTTAATAAACCTGATTTATGAAATTTTATAATAAAAACTATTATAATAATTATTATTACTTTTCTTTGAGTGTAGGTTTTGTATAAAGTTATTAGTTAGTGACAAATTGTTACGTGGTTGTCAACCTGCGTCTAGTCAAGACCCAACAAATCGCAATACGTGATCTTCAATTTGAGGATTAGGCGCCTTATAAATAGGTCACAAATTAGTTAAATTTATTTGGATATGCGTTTGTAAGTTTTTTATTTGATTATTGTACGAGAGATGCGATGAACTGTGATACTGTCTAAAACGAAAAAATTGAGAATGATTATTTAAGTTTAATTCTATCGCTTAAATGAGATTTTTTGTTTGTTATTTTGTTGTAAGTTTTCTTTAGATATGACAGGGAATCGTAAACAAATGTGGATGCACATTTCCAGTGGTGGAAATCTCCACTTTGCAATCTTTACATCTGAAAGGATGTGGCAACGTAGCTTGAATCTTGTCATAATCTTAGAAACTGTAGAACTGTGAACCGCCATAAAACTCGGTAAAAATTCAGGAATCATTTAGTTATGTTATTTTTTTAAAAATGCACATTAACTAGTTAGAGTGTGGTAAAGCAATTGTCAGGAATCACGCGATATAAATTGTTTATTTAATCATTACATCATTTATTTAATCTAAGCGTATTTAATCAAATTCCGGCTAAATTTCTGTAAGTTCCACTCTGGCTCTAAAATTGATTGTGTCTCGAGAAAATGTTATATTTATCCGAATTCTCTCAACCGTATCTAAGCCAGCACAAAATGACAGTCAGTAGACGTGAATCCCAATTTTTCGACTTTTCCTCGCATAACATGCTTATGAGCGCAATATTATTATTTGAGCTTTGCGAAGATGTCTTTATGCCTTTAAAATATTTCTTGTCAAATAAAGTTCGATGTTTTGAGATTCTGTGTCTTGCTTTGTGTTTCTTACCGTACATCACTTAGAAAAGAGAACCTAAGCGTTACTAACACAGCCCAAATACTCATTTTTGTGCTTCTCTAGAAAAATTCTCTATAAAAGATGTACCCTTCAGTTTGCAATCATTTCGCACTAAACTATTACATACTATTAAAACTATAGATGAAAAAGAACAACTGGAAGTGTTTGGATTTAGAGTTTTTAATACTAATTCAATGCCGAGCACAATTTCCGTTCCTTTTGGAAAGATAAAGGGCAAACAAATTGAACTACAAAAATGGAAACAAATTAGTGACGCTGGCCTATTTACATGCCATGATGTTTGTGCAAGAGATCTTCAAGTTCTTTAGATATGTCACTGGAAGACATGTTTTCTCAGCGTGCAGCAATTCTTCTCTTCGCTCATAATTATGATAATTTGTTATCACAAAAAAATCTCTATAAGTCATTGGTGTTGCTGATTCATCATCTTCCAGCGATAAAAAGGTTATGGGAAACAATTCTCAGGCATTTTATAGACAAATGTTAAATACGAACAATGGCTGAATTATCAAACGACTCTGTTTTCGCTTAATATGTACCTAGAATACTAGTTATTTTTGTTTCTTTTATTTTTTTATTATTTATGTATGCATTCTTATTTTTCAAAATTGTAATAAATGTAGTTCATTATATTACGTAAGTAATATTGTGTTTGTTTTCAACACCTTCCAATAATTTCAAGATTTGCGGTATCTGTGAATATTTATTTTTATTTTCTTTATCTACGTTTTCAGATAACGTTACTCTTCTATGTCATTTAAATTACGATTTTATAATTGTTTGTAGGGAGATTTGGAAGTACGTTGCGTTACGTAATTAGAATGGCTAATTAATCCAATTTTTTATCTTGCTTGCACATCTGACGTCATTAGGCCCGGTGAGATTATTTTAAGGAAAATGTTATGGCGCTAACGCGATTAAACAACTTAAATTTATTGATTGAATTCGGTTTAATAATTTTCTTTCCTCACATATTTCAATTTAAAGTAGTGTTTTAATTACTTCCAAATCTACAATAAACATTATCAAATTCTTATCTAAAATTAATAGTAATTTTAATTCAATTTATATGGTAATGTGTCGTTATAAACTGCGTAGCTATTATATGTAAATAATGTATGTACCAAAATTAAGAGTGCACCGACGACTTGATATTTAATCCTGAACATCGCTGTGATATTTTGTCTTTTTTTCTCTTCTTTGTTATTTACTGTGAGGCAATACTTATCTCCAATAAATCGTAAAAATTTTGTTGTAACTTTTTGTTCTATTCTTCAACGCACAATTGAGATTGCAGGTTTGGGCATGTTTTCCTTAGCTCAGACTTTTTCCTTCTGGTTTTTTCTACTTGCAAATAAAAGTGGCGCAGGGCACCGACTCACCAGACAAAGTTGGGTACTAACAACTCGACCTACGACTATTTCAGTTTTAAGCTAACCAAACAGGTGAGTCGATAATCTACTTTATTGATTTTTTTAACCTTTTAAAAATTCGTGCGTTACAGCTCGCTCACTTCACAAAAAATCACGTGACAGTCTTAAGTTTCTGTTGTAAAAAAATAAATATAAAAACTACAAATAGCAACTATGTAGAGCTTTAACAGGCTAACAAAGTAAGTTGGTATACTAAAATGTTCTACTTCATTTGTGAATAGAATAGTAGAACCAACCACTTTTATCTCCATTGCGTATCAAATTAGATATAGTAAACCAATTTTTAAAATCACCAAATAAGAATGGAACCTAGTTTCCGTATCTTTGCGGTAACGTTTCTAGATTATCTTACACAAAACTTATTTCTAAATTAGAAATTTGGTTTTGAACGGTTAGTTTAAAAATACCATGACTGCTGTTGAAAGAGTAGCTTCGGTTGCTTTTAAAAATGTAATGAACACCTTTTTGAAAAATCATAAATCACATGATTATAAATTAAATTCTAAAAATATGCTAAAAAAAACACTTTTTGTATGCTCATCTTATATTTTATCGCGACAATAATGTACAAATGAGCGAAGAGCAGGAGAAGAGGTTTCATCAGAACATAATAAAATAGAACAGAGGTACCAAAGAAATAGAAATACAAAGATGATGACCAACTACTGTTGGTGTTTAAAAAAAGACAATTCTGAGTTTGGACATAGCAAGTTATTAAATAATTCTTTAAACAAAAAAGATTAATGTCTGTTTAATTAATCGTTTAGATTTCAATTAATGCTATTAAACAATTATGTATTTTTGTTAATAATATTGTAATCATATCATTTTTCTTTATTTAATAGAATAAAGTTATACACGTTTTCTTATAATAGTTTAAACAGAATTGAAAAGTAAATAAAGCACATAAGCTGAAAAGCTAGAAACGCAAATTTTTTTTTATTTAATAATTAATCAGAAACTAATAGTAAAGAGTATATATAATAGAGTAAATTTAAATTAAAATATAGCAGACTAAAATAAACAGATTAAAGTCAACAAAATCGTTTTAATTGTTGCATTTAGTTGCGTAGTCACAGCGCCAGTAATCCCAAGAAAATGGTTTATAGTTTGTGTATTAAAATATTATAGTTTGTAATACACGTAGTTTCAGTCTAGGTATACAGAGTTATTAAATTTAATTTATTCTCATTTAGAAATCTAATTTTGTTAGTATCATATACATAACCAAAACTTAAGGTAGTATTAAGATGTAATACTGTAATTGATTAATGCGTAACAAAAAAATAAATCACAAAAGTGGGCTTTTGTTTTAATCGAATAAGTATAAACCATTTTCAAGATTGGAATGTAAGACTCGACTAATCTTATTGTAAAAACGGATAAAAATATATAGATTTTATGACATCATTGTTCGACGTGCACTTGATAGGAAATCACAACGAATCAAATGTAAATCAACTTCCGATAAAATGTTCTCGAAACGGTTGTTCTTTTACATATTAAACTCGAATAGATTCAATTTTATTTTACTATGCGCCATATTAACTCAAAGAATATACCATACAATAGTAATTTAATAAAATATGTGAAATTATAAATAGAAAGCAAAGATAAAACGTAGAAGAAGCAATTTTCTTATATCAATGAAGAACTGGAAGTTACAGAGTTAATCTAAAAAAACGCGAAAGTGTGCTTTGCATAATACAGAAGAAAAAAGCTTTGCCATGAAAGGGATTTGTAGAACTTGTAATAAACCTAATAAAATTGATTTTAAGTTAATTTGCAATGTAGAAAAAAGTTTGAAATATATTATAGTTTAAAGGCTCTGGTACTACTTAAAGAGTTAACTAGCTAATTGTTGTCAAACTTTACTAATGTATATTTCAAGTAATTAAAGTTTGCTAATTTCATTTATTAAATATAGCGGATTCTAAAATTTTATTTATTTATTGCGATACAGTTAGGGAGAGCATCCTCCCTTTTGATCAAAGCTTCTTACTTCTGGTTGACTGACAGAGCGGGACTCGATCTCAAAGGAATTGTTAGAATGAGTGCCTGCTTGGCGTAATCGAAGACTAATTTGTTTCGTGTCTTTCTACTTAAATTTACTTTGCTGTAATAAAATTCAATTATATTAAAATATGATAAAAGTCGTTAAAACGCTAACGGACACTAAATTTTATGCTTTCATATTTTTTTTAAAAATACCAACCGACAACCACAAATTTTTAATAAATGTCTGTTGAGGTGATGTTTAAGCACTGAAAAACAATGAAATCTAAAAAAATAAATTATTTAATAATTTTTGATAAATTAATTTTGTAACAGCCAATCAATTCTAATATAATAACAAATTTATGGAATTACATTTACGTATATAATAGTATTAAAAAAACATCGATTTTTCATCAGTTCTTTAAATATAAAACGTTTTCTTCAAGTTTTATACCATAAAATTTACTAACGTTGCTTTAAATACTTGTTTGCGATATTTGGAAAACATCTGCAACATTTCGCATCTGCAATAACAATTTGAATCAATTAATGTATTTATATTTACTTGGTCGCTATCAATCTCAATTTGCACATTATAACGAGGTGCATCTGTAGCATAATCAACACAATGAAATATAAACCTGAAATTTAATATTTTTTTTACACTGTAATTAATTTACTGATAAAAAAATGGGATTATTTTTAAACGAGTGCAAATATAAACAAAGGACATTTTTCACACTGTATGAACATAAATTGCATAAAATTACTACTATATATTTAAAAAACTGCTTAAGATGTAACAACAAAATTAATTAAATATGTAACAACTTATAAAAATTTTTAAAAAAATTACAAATGTTTTAAGCTTTTTTATAGCACAAAAAGCGTGTATTACTAATTACAGTGAAAATTTGTTTTTAAGCTAATCAATATTCTCATTAAATTGTAGCACAATGTTGTAGTGGGCAAAAATGGTATTATCGATTCTATTTTATATCAATAGACACTTAATATGTTACACGCAATGTACCACAGGTCTCCGTTCTAAACCCATTATATGTCCGGTCTATAAATTTACAGTTATTGCTCTGTTGTGTTTAATAACAGCAGTAGCAAGTACCAAGCTTGATATAAAGATGTAATCGCTTGGAAATAGACATAGAAAACTAACCAAAACTTAATTCTCATTTAAGTTGCTATCCACCTTAATCACGATATGATATAAAACGTTTATTATGTTTTTACAAAATTGATAAAAACAAACCTTTCTAAAAAATATAAAGATTTAAAAAATAATTAAATATTATTTATTACAGCCAATTTTTAGAAATATATAAAAAATAATCAGTTCAAGTGCAATATTGAAAATTTATTTGAGAGAACAGATAAAAATATTCTAAAAAAAGAAATTTAATATTAACAAGTACCAGCTTAATTTGTAAGAAAAAATGTTCATTAATAAAAAAATGTATAAAACTAAAAATACAAGAATTAAATATATCAGAAAAAGCATCATAAAACATATTTTTGATTTAATTGCTAAATCATTTAGAATGAAGGTTAATAAAGTTTACTTATTGACAAAAATTGATAACTCACAAGTCATCTGTAATAAAATAATTTATTAAAAAGCAGACCCATAACAATTGCAATTTAAAATTTGAAGTAATAGTTCTATTATTATATTTTTCTTCTCAAAACCTTCTCATAAATATTTTTTTTAAATTTTTTTTATTTTATTTCAATAATAACGCTACATTTTTCGACCTAAGGTCATCTTCAAGCTTATACTATAATATATCTTGTCGAAAATAAAAAAAAATCTTAAAAATTTAACTTACTATATTAAAATTAAAATATTAAACTATAAATATTAAATTTTAATATAAAATAAGTAATGAAGATAACAGAAAGCTGAAAAATATAATTATCATATTATATTAGAAATAAACTTGAAATTTGACATTATCAAAAAATCAGGTTAATAACAGAAATGTCTTACGTTACAAAAAAAATTATTATTAAGGTTAACAACAAGTTTTATGCCTTTATTGCCAAATATGCAAAATTCCACAATATTTTTTAGAACTAATAAAATGTTATTAGCAAACGACGATTTAAACAAAATGCTATTATTTTTTATACAAAAAAAATGTTCAGAAAATCTAATTCAAAATTTGCGACCTGTTGGTCTTATATAGAATGCATTGCAGTCACCACATTTTGATTTATAAATTCCGGATTCTTCTAGTATATTAATTTTGTCTTTACTAATACAGAGATTTAATATTATTTTAAAAAAAAATGTTTATAAAAAAAATAAACTTCTTGGGCTAGTCTCCTTCAGAAATTTCATCTTTATCGCTTTCTGATGGAACTGTTGGGTTTGGTTGTGCTGACAGATGTAATGTTAATGTCTCCGGACTGAACGAACTTATTCTCTTTTAAATCCTCTTGCTACTAAGTATCCGAGCTTAAAAAAAACCCATTCTTATTACATATCATGACAATTTTCGGGAATAATCTTAGCGATAAGTTCTGAAATATTTGTCCCTCGCCTCTGCTGCCTCTTCAAAATGTTGCCCAATAAGTAATAACGCGTTTTTTATAATCACTGCTTTGTCGATCAACATTTTGTGCAGGATTGGCGTCATTAGATGTTAAGGATACAATTCCACGTACAAGCGGACTGTTTCTAAAGCATAGTTTTCATATTTTTGCACACCGATAGAGTACCCTCTTGAAATAGTCTCCAATATTACCTTTAATCTGAAAATTGAGTCGTAACGTATGCTAGTTATTTTGCAGGCCAATTTCAGATCTTTAAAAAATCTCCTGCTAGTTATGCCATCATTTGTATTTCCGAAATTTGCTTTTGGCATGTCCACTAGCAAACCCATTTCATTGCGAAATCTCGTCTGTATTTCTGTTTTTCTTTGTTTCTCGATTTGCTTCTTCTGTCTTTCTTTCGCGGTATTTTTTTTACCGGTAATGTGTATCCTAATTAAGGATGCCATCCAAAAATTTAATGTTGGCATGTCAAATAGATAACTCAAATTCAGTAGTTTTAACCCTCTACCGCCCCACGTTACGTGAACGTAACATTGGGAATTTAATTTTTCTTGTTTATTAAAAGTTTTATTTCCATGGTTACCCGCTGTAACTTTCAATTAACAATATGAAAATCATTGCGTGTTACCATAGTCGCCATCTATTGTGACTTGTTGGAAATATATGAAAGTAAATTCTACCAAGTTGGTTATTGAGTGACAGGTTAAGTTTGGCGCGAAAAGAGATTATTTACTGTTTTTTACTGGTAAGTTCTTCAAAATAAAAATTGTATTTGATGTCTTTCAAGTGTACTAAGATATTTACAAATAAAACAAAATTTATTTTGTTATGTCAAGCACAAATTTGCACATAAATTTGGTATGCTACTTCAAAGTTACACTGGGCAATCAAATTTTTTTCCAGGCAACAACGAATCCATCTAAATTTTATGGGGACAGGTCAAGAAATAAATACCCCAATTATTTGACGAAAGTCTTGCAGAATCCCTATGATTCTGAAATTTCAGGTCTGTCTGACAGTGATTCAGAAGAACTAGAAGATATTTTGATACAAGAACAAGTTTCAGAAGCTATAGAAATTCTTGAAAATGATGATTTAGAAGATGACGATAAAATAAATGAAACCAATGTATCCAGGTATGAACAAGACGAGGTTGTAGGAAAGGAGGTTGTAGAAGATGAAGAAAGTGACAATGAGTTATCAAATACTGAAGAACCACATGCAAGGCCCAATAAGAAGAAAAATAACAGGAAAAACACTAATATAAAAGAAAAAATTGTTTGGAAAGCAGAGAAGGTAAAGCAATGTCGACCAACGCAACCTTGGAAAGGTGCCTTGCCAAATGGGTCAGAAGAACCTCTAACACCCTTGGCTTATTTCAGAAAAATAATTGATAAGAATGTAGAACAACTTATGGTGGAAGAATCGAATAAGTACGCTGCTACCAAAAATCCAGAGAAGCTTCTTGCCATAACCATAGCAGAGTTAGAACGATTAATGGGTATATGCTTTCTTGTGTCAATTTATGGGTTGCCCAATATCAGAATGTATTGGCAGAGAGAAACAGAAGTAACCAGAGTATCAGAAACCATGTCAATGAACAGATGGGAACAAGTAAAATCTAATTTGCACTTCAACGATAACGCAACTAACAATGTTGGTGCAGACAAATTATTCAAACTAAGACCTTTTTTGAAAAGCGTGGTGCAAAAATGTAATAAAATACCCATGACTGAAAAAATGTGCGTAGATGAACAGATGATCCCTTTCAAAGGTAGGCATAGTTTGAAACAGTACCTAAAGTCCAAACCTAAAAAATGGGGTTCAAAGCTTTTGTTATGTGTGATTCGAAAGGCATGGTGTATAATTGAGAAATGTATACTGGCGCCATACAACCAGATCCTGATCTTCCAGATATCGGTGCAAGTGGAAATATCGTGTTGACGTTGGCAAAAATAATTCCGCAAAACATGTTTTATTAAATATACTATGATAACTGGTTCAATAATCTTCATTTGCAAGTTGCACTCGAAATAAGAAGAATACAAAGTATTGGCACAATACGTTCTAATAGGCTTCAAGGATGTAATTTTACAAATGATAAAGAACTGAGTAAAAAAGGCCGAGGAAGTTTTGAAGAGCAAACGACAATACTAGAAGGAGTCAATCTTATTTGTCTAAAATGGTTTGACAATAAGGCCGTACATATCCTAAGTACATTTGCAGCGGCACATCCAGTAAAGAACGTAAAACGATGGGATTCAAAAACAAAAAGTAGGATTGATGTGCCTTGTCCTAGCGTAATTTCATTATATAATCAGTTTATGGGCGGCGTTGATCTCATGGACTCATTGATAGCTTTATACAGAACATCAATCAGAAGTAGAAAATGGTACATAAAAATCTATTTCCCCATCATGGACCTTTGTGTAGTCAACGCGTGGCTCGTTTATAGACGTGATTGCGAATCTTGTGGTATCAGAAAAAATAACATTATGAATTTTGTAAAATTTAAATCCAACTTAGTGTTTACCCTTTGCTCTACCACGTTAGTGGATTCGAAGAAACGGAGAAGACCAAGTCAAAATAGTGTGGAACAAGGATTGCAAGCCAAAAATAAAAAGGGAAAGGTAACTCCAATGCCAACCCAAGACACCAGGAAAGACCAAAAAGGACACCGGCCAAACTACTCTGAAAGAAGGGGTAGATGCAAACGTCCAAGGTGTTCTGGTTTGATAAAAACCATGTGCGCGAAATGCAAAGTGCACTTATGTTTCACACCGACGAAAAATTGTTTTATTTCTTTTCACACAAATTGAAAAATACAGGGTGTAACTGAAAGACGTGGCCAAACTTTAAGAGCGTAATATATGGATTGAAAAAATGAAAAAAGTTTCTATAAACATGGTTCCGGAAATCCTTCCTAAGGGAGATACAGCCTTTTGAAATGTAGTAAGGATTTACAGTTTTATAACAAAAGAACGGTGCTGTCGAAATGAACAAAAGTAACCACTCTAGATGTACTTTTCATTGTGAATACATTGGTGTAAATTTTATTTTGATAGGATGTTAGGAAGGGGTAGTTTTGTCTAAGGGTGGGAGTATTTTGCACCCCAAATTTATTATTTCGGGTCTTTTTTTAAATTTAATACCAAGTTTAGCATCTTTCGGGTTTCATACGCAAAAAAAGTACTCTTCTTTTAAATCGCTAGAGACAACGGTTTTCGAGAAAATTGGACTTAAAACTTATTATGCACTACAATTTTTAATAATGAATTACAGCAGCTATTATCCGAGCGGGCTGCGATTTTATTCACTAAGTAAGTGACAGTTACTATTATAATTTATAAGTTATTAATTATTGTTAAAGTTAGAAGGTACTTAATTTAATTAATTAACATAATGAATTTCACCAACGAAGAATGGACAGATATTCATTTCACTTATGGACGTGCAAATGGCAATTCCAATTTGGCTCGTCGACATCAACAAAAATTTTCGTGTAACGTTTGGGGCGGTATTGTAGGGGATTATTTAATAGGACCAATGTTTTTGCCAGAAACATTAAATGGACAAAATTATAGGATTTTTTTAGAAGAAAATCTACCTGAGCTTATGGACGAGGTGCCGTATGCAATACGCCGTGACTTATGGTTTATGCACGATGGTGCTCCGGCCCATTTTAGTCTTGTTGCTAGAGAATTCCTCAACCATAATTATCTGAATCGTTGGATTGGCAGAGGAGGACCTGTTGCGTGGCCAGCACGGTCTCCCGATTTGAACCCGTTAGATTACTTCTTATGGGGACACCTAAAAAATATAGTTTATACTACTCCAGTTCCCACCGTTCATGTTCTTCGTGAACGTATCATCAACAGTTTTGATGTAATTCGGAATACTCCTGGAATTCTTGAGCGTGTCCGGCTGTCGATGGTTCGACGTTGTCAAGCCTGTATTGTAGCTGAAGGCAACCATTTTCAGCAGTTGCTCTGAATTGTATGTTTGTATGTTTCGATTTTGTTTGTTCTTTTAATTAAAATAATGTTTGTTATAAAATAAAAACTGTAAATCCTTACTACATTTCAAAGGGCTGTATCTCCCTTAGGAAAGATTTCCGGAACCATGTTTATAGAAATTTTTTTTATTTTTTTCATCCATATATTACGCTCTTAAAATTTGGCCACGTCTTTCAGTTACACCCTGTATAAAGAAATGTAATAAAATACTTCATAATTTTTTTTACTGAAATACCCCTAATTACTGAAAGGGTGGAATATTTGTCTAACCTGAGAGTTTCCTAACCAACAAATAACATTTATAAATAGCAAAAGTCATTAAAAAATATTGTTTTTCAAAAAACAATAAATTGGGCAGTAGGGGGTTAAATTATATAAAGAATGCCATAAACACATTAATCGCGACTGAAGTTGATATCGATAAAAAAATTTATTAAGCATAAGCTTATAATGGCAATGACAACATCTACAAATCGTTGCTACATTTGTGGTGCAATTTCAAAAGAATTCTATAAACTAGATCACTAAAGGGATAATTTAAAAAACATGTGTTTGCCATTTAATTTGGAGACAAACCGTAAGCTTTAGGATCCGTCGAAATAAAACTAGAATATGGGCTACCAATCGACCAGGATAATGCCATCATGGAGTTAGCTAATAATTACCGTTTTGTATCAACGCTTCAAATTAAAGAAAATTTGCAATTACCGTGTAGTAGAAGAACGATATAATGCGTCGACTCTATGATGGAGGAATAGATTTTCGCCAACCCGCCAAAAAAATTTGATTTCACCTGAATATGCTGCATAAAGTTTCTAACGAAAATTTGAATAGGGATTGGTCAAACTAACACTGCCACGATTTAACGCAAGAGTCTACATTGCAATTTTAAAAAACTTGTTCGTACTTTGTATCCCAAAGATGAGATAAAAACATTTGTTTTTGTGCAAGATGCTTGCACAGTCTATATAGTACATATAATGCAAAATTGCTTTAAACAAGTGTATCCAAAAGTGGAATAGCCTGTCAAATCACATTCAATCTCATTAAAAATTTGCGAGCTCCTTTTTTAAAAAAATAAGAAGATTTTAACGTGGGTGGAATGAGAGTAAGAAATGTTATAGAGTTAACGCGATGCGAAACGTGAAACTTTTTGAGGAACATCCAAACTACAAATCAATTAAATAGACAGAGGTTACAAAGTTCTATTGATAGTGATAGATATTATAGAAAGTATTAAAATTTAAGAGTATTAGTTTATTTATTAAATATAGAAAAAGGTGGTTTCCCAATTTTATGAATCTTTATATCTTTTCTTAGTTTTTACTTAAATGACAAAAGTAAATAGTGAAGTTTTAATTTCAGTATGTAAATGCTAAACCGGTTTTAACAAGTAAATTCAACTAATCTTCCAAATAAATTAATTTTTACATTTTGAATGAAATCGGGACAATTACATTTCAATGTTACTTTATAGAAATTAAAAGCATTATGTTTGTCATTGCTAAATGATTTTGTACATTTTTGTATTAAAATTTTCTTTTATTTAAAAAATATTTGTCCAATGATAATAATTCAATCAAAATTTTGCACTTTCCCGGAGATTACCCGTTAACTATATGTCATTTTTACTGTCCATGACTGTACAAGAATAGCGCTTTATTAAATATTGTATACATTATATTTTTAATTCTAATTAGTGCTTGAAACAAGAACTAAAATAATTGTCTTTTTTAAACAAATTTGTGTAAAAAAATTTAAAAAGGTCGACGTTTTTAATAAAATATGTAAGTTTATAAAAACTACCATTAAAGATAAAAATATGTTTTTAATTGTTTAAGACATCACGTTTAATATTTTACATCATGTGAAACACCAAATGTGTTGCGAAGATAGTAAACAACTCATTAAAACTAAGAAAAGAAATTTTCACTTATCAAACTGGAGGCAAACAAACGAACGCAAAGCTTCCTTTGAATTACAATATTTTTAGTAGTAAACAGAACTATTATTACTTTATGTTTTAGTTGGCATTTCAAAGTGTAAATTATTTGAGTACATTACCATAAATCTAAATGAAAGTAAACGATGTACTTTTGAATCACTTTACAAATAAAATTTTCATCGGCGAAGTAACAGCTTTTAGTCAAATAATAATTTTTGTTTCACCAGATTCCACGTGTTACGAAGTCATAAATTTTTGATAAATTCTTAATACGTTAGTTATATAATTTGATAGCTGTTAGTAAATTTGCCAACATAAATTTAAAAGAAATTTTGTTGCGTGTTCTAGAGAAATCACCGTTTTAATGGAAATTAGAAAACCTTCAAATTAAGTTTAATACTTTTACATTAGTTTATATTCTCAGACATGGAAGGTATGTCGATTCTTAAAGAAAAGTCTCTTTGAGTACAATTGCTTTAAATATTACACATAAAAATGATCTTGCAGGCCTCTAAATTGGACAACTCCGTACATCTAATTATCGTATTACAATTCGAAAGTTTAACTTACTCGGTAAGCAAAAAATAAAAACATGAATCGATGCGAAATACAGTGACTTACGCAATGATACAAATAAATCTGCATGCATCAGCCATGATAACACGTATATCTAAGTCGTACGTAATGACGTTCAACAGTTACATAAATTGATAGATAATAAAGAATATTTACTTACGATTATCTAGTGATACTAATAGCTATTGGCTTAACTGAATCATCTCCTAAAATTGCTAAAAGTAAAGGAAAAAGGAAAATTAGATATAGATTGATATCACAAATAATTCGCTTGAAATTCATTTAATTCACTCTATGACTCCGAATGCATTAAGCTTCCAAATGACTGCTACTCATAAGATCGCAATTGTGTTCTAAATGAATCGTCCTTCACCCAAAAACTTTGACTTGACCCCAAATTACGTCTGACAATTGGTGTAAGTAACCAATGTGCTCAATCGTACCTGATTTAAATACGTTTGAGAATTCCTTTAAAAGATTAGAAACTGATGTAACAACATCCACTAAGGACGAATCAGCTGAGATAGCTGATAATACAAATACGCCAAAAATTAACATTTTACAAAATTACGCGATTGTTCCTGGTAATTGCTGCAGTGATAAGCCAGATACATCATCTTGCAATGTATCAAATGACAGGCGTCTAAGATCTTTTGTGTTAGAATTAGAACAAGTTGAACATGAAGAGGAAGAAGAAAGGAATAATGATATTTAGGATCCGCCAAAACGTATTTGGAAGAAGAAAAATGTTGAAACTATTCTGCCTGACTATAATGAACTAGAAGGTCCAGTTGAAGTTTTATTTGCAGAGTGTGAAACACCAACCGATGTTTTTAGTTCTTGGCGATGTTGTAGAACATATTACGTTTCAAAGCAATCTTTATTCTGTTAAAAAAAATAAACGTTTGAACCTTACAGAAAACGAACTGTTAACGTTCATTGGAGTTAATTTTCTGATGAGTTATCATCAACTTCTTAACTGGAAACATTATTGGAATGGCAGTTCTGACTTAGGACTGCCGATGATTACAAATGCCATGTCGCGCAATAGACTCGAGCAGATTTTGTCCAATTTACATAGCAATGATAATACCAAATTAGCCGCAGATAATAAGGATAAGCTGTACAAGTTGCGCCCTGTAGTTACTGAGCTAAACAAGAGGTTTCAACTGTTATATAAACCAACCAGAAGAATAAGTGTGGATGAAAGCATGATCCTTTTCAAAGGACGCTATTGTATAAAACAATATAACCCTATGAAACCAATAAAAAGGAGATACAAAATTTGGTGCGTGGCGGATCAAAACGGTTATGTAGCCAAATTTGAAGTTTACCAAGGCAAAAATCAAGAATTAAAAAAGGAATTTAGTAGTTATGGTCTTGGAGAACGTGTTGTTTTCTCGCTAACGAAGATGTATTGGGGACAACATAAAATCGTTTACTTTGATAATTAGTTTACCTTGATTCCGTTGTTGAAAAAGCTTCGTGTAAATAATACCCTTGCTTGCGGAACAATTCGTCAAAATAGAAAAGATCTTTACAAAACTTTTACTGAAGACAAATCACTCAAACGAGGAGATTTTGATTACAGGTATTCTAACATAAATATCGGATATTATAAATGGAAGGATAATCGAGTTGTTCACCTGTCTACAAATTTCCATGGGACTGAGGAAACTACTGTAGAGCGCACAGAAAAGGATGGCAGCAAATTGGTAGTCAAATGTCCAACCCTTGTTGAAGATTATAACCGCCATATGGGTGGTGTGGACCATGCCGATCAATTACAAACAACGTATGGGATGAATCGTAAAGCTAAAAAATGGTGGCACCGCTTATTTTGGGGATTTCTCAAAGTGGCATTCGTAAATGCCTACATAATATACTGCCAGAGCCGAGAAAAAATGAGTATACTAGAATTCAGGCGTTCTGTCTCTCAGGAATTGATAAATATGGCTGAAACAAGAGGTAGAAGAAAAAGTCTAAACCCAGTAGCTAAACGTCATAAATATAACTACAGCGTCTCAGGTTACGTCCGTTTAGGCAATAGAGGCAGTCACTGGATTATATACGATGGTAAAAGGGGTCGGTGTGAATATTGCAGTGCCTGTGGTATTCAGTCTCGTCCTCATAGCATATGCAGTAGCTGTGCTACATACTTATGCTGCAATGAAAAAAAAACTGTTTTTTACTTTATCATGAAATGAATTTGTAAAGAAAAAATTAACCTAATAAAACTGTTGACATAATCAAAATCCTAACGGTACTTTTGAGTACAAAATTTTGAAAATTTAAGTTGTTCAATACAAAAATTTAAAAAAATTCAGAGGCCTTAGTTGAACACTCAAGAAACGTTCAGAATGAGAAAAATTGAAAAAAAATTAATTTCACTAGGTCTGGGCAATAAAGGGTTAAAATTAATTAATATTTATTACACAGAATTTGAAGTTTTATTGTTGATCAAAATACAAAAGTTGAGTAACGTATCAAATTTTACTTAGTTTTTTTTTTAAACGTTGCATATGAAAACCCTATTAGAGCTTGTAGCTCCTCAACTAATGTATCTTTAGTAAGATGTTGCGTATCAAGACAACTATAATTGTGAGCTATTTTTTTTAATTTGTAATTTTTATATTATCAGGGAACATTGTGTCAGTGAAAATAAATTTTCTACTTTCCTCTTTCACATCAGGAAAATGAGTACCGATATTTTCAGGTCGAGTTTTTATTGCCAGATTTCCATGTTGTGATACCGCTCTTGCCAGTACATTTGTCATTTTTATTATATTAATGATTCTTAGGTAAAACTGATTCACTATTCAAATCTTGATCATCTATTTTTTGCACTGAATTTGCACCTTTCTTGACCTAGCAAATTATCTTCTAATTCTACTTTCCTTCAAAATTTTAATAACTTTGTTGTTGTTCTTTTTCATAATTTGACATGTTAAAAAAAGGCAAGCGTAAGCAAATACATACTAAAAAAGTGTAAAACTTACATTGAGAACAGTTTCACAATACAAACACAAATACGGTGGAATAAGACACAAAATTCTTATGTAACTGATGGGGCACGATGGGGAAAGATACACAAATTATCACTAAACTGCAGACACTGTTTTGAATTTGACTGATGGTGTATTATACTCCACCGTACCGACAAAAAGTTAAGGAAACATCTAAATAGTCCTGCAAAATGATTTGCAAAAAATTGGGTCTGCCGTAAGATTTGCTTGAGATTCCCTTTAATAATCCAAGCCAAAGACTAGTGCCAAATATCTTTTGGAAATTTTCACGAATTCTGACTAAAGAAACATTGTTCATGTTCTATTCAAAAATAAAGAAATTTTGGCACATTTTTAAAAACAGCAGTTTTTAGTTTTTTTCTAAATAAAAGACGAATAAACAAAAATTTGTTTTTTTGCCAAGAAGATATAAAATTATACCGCTTTGTCTACTTAACTAAATTTTTATCTCTTACCGTTTTCGATATACCAATAGTGAGCTTCAAAAAGTAGTATTGTATATACTTTTTTTAGTAATTGATGATCGTTTTTGTTCCAACAAGAAATATAAATTTAAAAAAAAAAGCATTTGGACAATAAGGTTGGGAAAAGTATCAATACTATAAAATAAATACAAAGTGAGTATCGGACTTTGATACCGTCAGGTATTTTGATACTTTTGTACCCAATGGCAATTATACTTTACGACCGTCGATACCTCGATCCTGTCGACATCTTTCATACTCAATATTTAACTTTGATGTTTGTTACAACTATCAAGTATCTAAAAAAAATAAATTAGAAAAAACATTTAAATCAACGTTTAAGTACTAGAGGTCGTCTCAAATAAAATCAGCAACCATTTTTCGCGCAGCGAATGTACCAACATTCTTCAAGATAACATATATTCAAAACTACACGTTTAGTAATCATAGTGTACCGCATTGTAAAGGGAGTGTTACATGATATAAAATTAAAATTGCATTGGTTAACTTTTACCTGTAGAGAAGATTACTTATGATAGGTTGTAACTTAAAATACAGCGTGTATCAAAAAATTTTTTTTTAACATAAACATGTTGCTTGTCGGGGCAAATATGATGCACGTGTTTACTTTATCTACCAAATATGCAATATGTTTTAAGATGATAAAGGTAGCAACTTAAGTAAGAAAACGTTTTTGAACATATTTGTTTACAAGTCATCTAAGAATGCACTTTTACTGAAAATATAATTTAGACTTGATATTAGTAGCCAAGTTTGAAACTGAAACGTATAACTAATCGCTGCGCAAGCGGCGGGATATTACATAAATGCGTTCTTGCGTCGATCCTCTTTTTATTTGGATACTTCTATAGTAAAAAATGCAAACCAAAATTTATCATTTAAATAAAAGATATTAAAACGCGTAAATTAAAAGACTTGCAATTAAGTACTTTTATTTTAAACAAAATTATTGTTAAACTATTACATAATATAGTTTATTAATTATTTATTTTGTGGGCAATTATTCAACTTGAAGTAATTATAGTATCAATATTTATGTATCCTACAAGTTTTGCTACTACACTAAAAAATAACATTAAAAAAAAGATCGGTGGTACTAAAAATATATTAATATTTATTGTGACTTGTTGTAATACTGATAAAACTAAAAATAACGTTTCTCCCTGATATTTATGTATAATTCACACACAAGATAAATATAATCAGAACCTTTTGAAAAGATATTATTAGACGTTTATTAATAATAAAAAAGGAGAAACGCTATTTATTCAGTTTTGTTTGTTACATTTTTAATATCCGAGAGCATATTCCCAAGCGTTACACATTTATTACTCCAAATTGGAACTTCGCCCCAAATATCTCAAAAAAACAGTAAATAAAAATCCAGTTGCGTGCGTTTATAAAATTATGCGTGATATTACCTAATTTATATATAACTAAATTGCGTTAATTTGATAATCAAATTTACGTACACAGAAAGTGTACTGAAAACTTGATTATATTTCCGTCAAACCATTACCAAGCTGTCTAAATAAATGAATAATATTTAGATGCAATCAAAATTCAATTTTAATGGTTTAAGTTTAGGACATAATCAAAATGAAATTAAAAATTATTTATATGGGTACTGTTCAGACAATTAGAAATTTAATAAAAAACACAAAACAATTTAATTTGATGGCATATTAAATTAAAAATATAATGCGCAGTAATAATTTGGAAAATAAAAATGAATGTTTTATAAAAATTTAGAGCTTCATAATTCAACGTAATTATATTTATGTTATAAAATCAACAGTAACAATAACACAACTTCGTTTAAATACTTCATTTTAAAATTTGAAATTCTTCTCCCCAATCTAAAAAAATTTTTTTAGATTTTTTACTGCAACGTTTTGTACGCTCTAGAGGATTTATCCAAGAAAAATCAAAAATACTTTAATTAGCGTAAACGTGAGTACTCAACTTCTTATAGCAAAAGCTTTGTTGAAAAACTTTTTAGTGTTGTGATTAAATTTTTTTATCGCGTCTTTGGGTATTAACAAATAATTTTGTGTTACGGTAGAAAGTTTAAGCAATGATTTGGCAGTAAATTGTGGTTATAAAAGTTGTAACATAATTGTATTGTAGGCATAAAATCTCAGCAACAATTTTATATATAACTGCGACTAAAAATATTATTACAGAATGTGTGTGCATTACTTAGTTGAATGAGTTCCCCAAATAATTAATTTTAATTTTTTAAATAATTTAATTACATTTTTTTGTATATTGTTCATGTTTAATAAAAATCAATTTTTATCTAAATTTTAGTGTATAGACACAAAAAATAAAAACTTTAATAAAAATTTCAAATAAGAATTATGTATGCAAAATATTATCACGTATACCCAACAATAAAAAATTGTATCTTATACAAAATTTTCAATTTCCTTTTTGGTTGTAAATATTTGAAGTTTACTGAATAAAAACGCCTTAAGGTTATAAATTTTTAAAAGTACGTTAATAGAAAAGTAAATTTACTTTCACCTACAAGAAATATAAGTTTTTCTTACAAAAAGTAATTTAACTATATCTATTTTATTATCAGATTACTATTTTAATTCCTACAATAATAAAACTTAGTAATTTTGCTACACAGAAACTTAAAACTTGTTTAAGCATCGTGTTTATGTACTCTATTTTTAGCATTTTAACGTAAACATTGTTGTTTACATTAAGTTATTTGTAACAGATACAAACGAGATCGCAATTAATATTAATGATGTTAATTAACAATTTTTGGCAAAGTTTCCTTTTGTATTAATAACGTAAAACTTACTGCAAAACTAATAATCGAACGAAAAGATTTTTTGGTTTGCGCATTAATGCTATGGGAGTAAGTAACATTTCTTATTCTATTAATGATGATTTTTTTTAAATTATACTGTAGTTTCTGTTAAATTTGACTAAGATTAATTTATTGCAAAAACTACTATTTTACATAATTATTTCTACGCTCGTGCATATTATCTTTCAATTAGAGCTTTTATGGATAGAATAATACTTGATTAAGTTGAGAATGTCACGCATTTAAATCACGCTTATAGGTCTTTCATTATCACACAATAATTTAGTAAATTGTAAAAATTGATATTTATACTTTTGGTTTAGAGTATTCTGATTTATTGATGAAATCGAATATGTATGGACGTGTTTGGATATAAAGTCGAATATTCATGAAATTGCTTTTACTAGAATATATTGATTAATTTATGCCAGAAAGATGAGGTTGCATGTGATACCAGATCTTTGTTTTGGATTGTGTAATTTTGCATAATTGCAAAATAACAGGAAATTAAAATAGTAAATGGTTTTAGATACAATCGTCTTTCTTAAATATTGCAAACTTGCTTTTGAAACTAGAGTGCAGTAATCCTTTAACGTACCTAATTTTATTCAGATTTGAATCTGATGAAGATTTTACGAATAAAATGTAGAATAACAATGTAACTTAATTTATAGCTCATAATAAAAAAATTGGAAATAAATTGTTAAATCAGAAATATAATTTATCTCACAGTAATTTTATTGACCGTGTCTAATTGTCTTAAATGCCTTTTCAACGCATCTTAAGCAAGCCGTCTTTATAACTAACTTAACGTAATTATTGTATTAAGTCTATTGTTAAGCTGTACGTTAAATCTAAAATAATCACTAAAAAGCTCCAATTTAGTTTTTAAGCTGTTAATTAACATTTTCTTAGTCTTATGATGAATATTTCAATATTCGCATTTTGTAATAAAACAGCAAATCTTTTGAATGTCAAATACATAAACTGATTTTTTGTTTTTTGTAAATGTTTCATTATAAAAATTTATTATTTTTAAACTACTAACACTTTAGTACAAAATAACGTTATATAAATCTATTTTAAAGTACTGAAACGTTCCAACTTGACAATAACCGAATAATGTGGAATATTCTCGACGCAGATCACAAAAATATATAAAAAATATTCAAAGTAAGTTAAGGTCAGTTTTCGCATTAAATCGGAAGAAAATTTTGTCGGTTTAAATAAATTGAGTGTTTAACACGTGTGCTAAGATAAATAAAACGGCGTACACGTGTACGTGCTTTTAATATAAACAAATATCGGTTTAGATAAACAGTTATCCGCGGACATTGTTTCTCGAGTGATTGTAATATATAAATTAATGTAAGTGTTTTTCCTAAATACTGTTGCATTTTATTACTGTTAGTTAAAATGAATCGTGTAAATATTTAGTTTATAAATAAATTAGTTTTTAATAATTGTTGCAGTACATATATAATGATTTTTAATAAATTATTATTATTTATACTTTAGTTTTGAACTTGAACAAGGAATGTGGTAGATTCCTGGTTCCTCGAGTGGTACTGTTGTCTCCTTTGATTTAAAAAAATTGGTTTCTTATTTGACGCATCTTAGCGATGTTTTAAATAAAGTTGATTTTTGTAGATAAACAATAGGATATGTTGCTCATCTGGGTCTATGTTTTAAATGTTATAATGAAAGATAAAGAGCTAGAGTGAGTGTTATTCTTCTCCATTGATATTAATTATTTTTTTATAAACGCCAAAGTTAATTCTAAAAAAAGAAGAAATTTCAAAATCGATTTTATGCAGAATTTTGTTTTTGGTCATACTTTACTGTTAAATAATTTTTGAACGTTATAAATTAAAAATGGCTGTTCTAAAACTAAAATTGCCATTTATAATTGTGAACGTAATTTAATATTTTTTGTTCATTATAACATTTAAATGTAATTTTGATTCTGATTTACGCAAGTTTACTCAACTCATAGACAAATTGGCTTTGGTTACATTTAAAAAGAAGAGAAAACTAATTGAAGAAAATCGTGCCTTTAATAAAGAATGAACCGAATCATTTGCGTTCATTCAAAATCTGGATGGTCGCAGGACTTGTCTCATTTGTCATGAAAAGCTCGCAAATAATAAGACATCCAACATAGAGAGACATTTCTCTATAAAGCATAGTAACACGGCACAAATATCACTTTTCGTGCGATATATGTCAGAACAAAGTCCCCAAGAAGGACTTTTCGGATTGCTGTCGCTCAAGGGACAAACACGTGGAGAAGATATTGCGAATGCTGTAGAAGGATATCTATAATGCACCGGAAATGACGTAAATAGAAGAATTCTATTGCTACTGACGGAGCTAAAAATATAACAGGTGTGAGTAAAAGAGCAGTTTCAATTTTAAGGAATAAAATTATGAAATTCTAACATTCCGTTTTGTAATACATTAAGAAGCCCTTTGCGCTCAAATCTTGCCTAAACAAATGAGTACAATCACGAACTCCGTTATCAAGATTACGAGCATTTTAGCTAAACCACTTCTTCATTGCCAATTTAAAGCACTTTTAGACGAAATGGATATCGAGTACATAGATTTACTTTTGCACAATAAGGTTCGCTGGCTTTTTAGAAGAAAAGTACTGAAACGCTTTGCTTCATGTTTAAAAAAAAATTATTCTTACGCGAAAAGGGCACCGAATATCTAGAATTGGAGAAAGACACACGGTTGCAAAAATTTCACTTCATGGTCCATATTACTTCACCTCTTAATACTTTGAACGTAATGTTACAAGGGAAGGGAAACGTGGCATATATATATTATTGGAAGAGGTAGAGTGCTTTGAAAATAAACTAGTTTTTACCGAAGATATAGAGACAGGTAAATTACTTCACTTCAGGTATTTAAAACAGTATCATGACGAAAAAAGCGTTTGTTTTGATGCGAATTATTTCATCACAGTATTAAGAAAAATGAAAAACAGTTTTGGTTTTAAATAATTCAGAGAAAATAAGGCTACACTAGCTTTCGTTGTACGTTCTCTCAAAATAAATGTCAACGAACTTAACTTGGCACCGTTCGGCACAGATGCGGCTTTACTTCAGATGCAATTGGTAGATATTAAAAGCAAGGAACTGTGGAGCAGATCTAACCAACCGGTTGGAAGACGTTGAACGAGAAAAATCAAATATAATTTTTCAGCACAAGTGGACAGCTATGAAACAACTGCCTACTATAGAAACAATAATATTTGATTTATGGAATAGTTTGCTGATACATATGACGTGTTAAAAACACTAGCATTTGCTATTTTTACAGTTTTTGGCTCTTCATAATGGCTCTATAATACCTTTGTAATAGTTATGTGACGTTTCGCCCCCACCGTTTTGCTTCCACTGTTGTAACGTCCCGTTTGAATTCATTACATTAAAATTCAATTTTACATTCGTTTATTTTTTGCAACTAATATTGCACGTAAATTTATTCAGTTTGGCAACGTCGCGTTGTTTTAACCGACTTGAGGTAGCTAAAACTGGTACTTTCGTTTGGGGCCACGCTTGGCGTGCGTGTCGTAGTGATGCGGGGAAGTCAAATTTTCTTAATTATGGCGTAAAAACCCATGCAATTTAATTTTTATTCATTCCATCTAATTATTGGTGAGTTTACTTTTATTTTGATATAATTTTTCTATTGAATTCAACATTTTTAGTGATTTCGAAATGTTGCGCAATCGCTAGACAAAGGAATTTATTTTGAAGACCGTTGCTAATTGTAACGTGAGTACATGATGTCATTTAAAAAACCATTCTAATTATTTATATTTAGGGTCTTTTTTTTTATTGGATCTTTTGTTTTTATTGGATCTTTTCGTTTATTGGATTTTTATTCTGGATCCTTTCTTTTTATTCTGGATCTTTTATTTTGGTTTTGTCGTTTAATTAATGGATTTTCCGTTATTGAAGTTTATTATACATTGGTTTAGTCAAGCAAGTATGTGCTAAAAATAGAAGATATTCGATAACGTTAAATTAAACATGGTGAGTCAACTAAAATTAAGATACTGCATTTTATCTTCAAATAATTAAATTGTGTAATTAAAACTTTTCACTCATAACAAATCAAACGTTTACGACATTTGCATTTAATATCAATAATTAATAATTAGATGTAAGATTTTACGCTTTTTATTCATCACCGATTTAAAGGTGATTGGCGTCCAAATATTGTTTTAATCCATATTTTATTTTAAATACTGTTTTATTCTAAATATGTTCAATTCAAATATTGTTCTTTGTTCTCTAATGTAAATATTATATTTAGTTATAATTAATAAATTAACGGAGTTCACATCTTTGTAATTATTTCCATTCAACCCATACCAGAGGTCTGTGCTTACGATTGCTTGCCGTGGTCAAATTATTATTTTTACTTTTATTATACATTTTTTATTCCGTCACTGTATTTTTTATTACACTGTTTAGCCTCCGCTGTTTCGTCTCTGGTACCGATTCGCCCCCACCGTTTCGCCCCCGCCCTCGCGATTTGCCCTCGACCCATTTAGCCAATTTAATCAGTAGAATTTAATAACATTGATACGAATTTTTTTCATTCCTTTAATATAGGTATTCATTACCTGAAACTTTAATGAATTAATATTTTTTGTAATTAATAACCAAAATCGTAGGTATAAAATTTAAAGGACGTTTTTAAATGCTAATTAAGGTAAATGAATTCGGTCCATTGTCTTTCAATGTGCGGTAGAAATCCCCTACATAATAGGCATTTTCTAAATTACTGGATTAGTGATTGTTGTTAATGAGGGGCTATTGATATTGCTCATAAAGCAAGATCATTTAGGTAAATTACTTTGTGAAAATAAAATGTTTAGTGCCACACTAAATATAAATACGTTCAAATCTTACCCAAAACGATCAATCTTTTAATGTCATTTATTGAGTGTAGTGCATTAAATTATAGTGACAAGATGAGTTTCGTTTTTTCAAAGCGAGTAGAAAGATAATATGTTGACGAAGAAAACTACATTTATGTTTTTTCGAAATACACGAGCGACAGAAATCATTCAATATAGGTGTGTAAAAAACGTAACAAATGTAATGGTAGAGTTTGGACTATTGGCAACTCCATTAACGTTGCAAAGATTGTTACCGGACATACGCATGCAGCCCAAGCCGAAAGACCAGCGGCAATTCGCGTTTTATCAGAAATTAAAGATCGAGGTCAGAATAGTCGTGAGAATCAACAGCAGATCATGGCGACTGTACATGCTAATGTGTCAACACTACTCCCAAAAAAAGATTTCCTTAGAAAAGTCATTCAGAGAAAGAGAAAAGATGAAGGCATGCCCCCAGTGTCTACGGAATTGGAAAACTTAATTATACCTCAGGCCTATCAAACTATTGAAACGGATGAACACATAGAACCATTTCTTCTCTATGATTCACAAAAAAAATTGCTTCAGAGAATTTTAATATTTTAAACCCAAGAAAATTTAAGATTGCTATCTGCTAAGGAAAACTGGTACGTTGATGGCACATTTAGTACATCGCCAAATCTTTTTGATCAGTTATATTCAATACATGTTAGACAGTTCGATACTGTGCCACCTGTTATATATGCATTAATTTCAAATAAGACAAAAGCGCCGTACAAAAACTTGTTACACAAGATTAAAAACCTTCGTCCAGGATTGCACTCAACCACAGTTTTAATAGATTTCGAGCAGGCAGCAATATCAGCATTTCAAGAAGAGTTTCATGGAATACAAGTAGAAGGATGCTTTTTTCACTTGTGTCAGAGTATTTACCGCCGTGTTCAAAGCAAAGGTCTACAGGTTAGTTTAATAAATAATACATATGCATATCAGAGCTGGGTCGGATACAGGAAAAAAGTACCCAACTACCGAATATTTACACTTACATTCTAAAGTACCCATCTCTGTTCTACATATACCGGAATTTTTTTTACACATTACATTTTCCATATGTGCAATTAAAAAAGAATTGTCAATGCACAGGTGACATATTTCGCACAAGGTATGGGCCTTTCAGGAAAATGGACTGAAAACAGGTCACGAACACTTTTCAAACTATTATTGTTCTGGTACCACGTTTTCATTGCTACTATTTCATCTTTGTTGTACCTGTCCATGATTTAAATGTCTATTCGATAAAATAAAATGTATTGAATCCGTGCATTGACAATTTTTTTTAACTACACATAGAGAAAATATAATGTGCAATAAAGAAAAAAAAGCCCGGAATAAAATTATAAATAAAACTTGTAATAATTACAATTTAATTTTTCCGTTCTCAGGTACAATATAATGAATCACATGAATTCGCTCTATGAATTCGAAAAATGATTGCACTCGCTTTTATACCGGTCGAATCAGTACCGGATCAATTTGATGCTCTCATAGAAGACGAGAATTTTCCATAAGATGCACTGCCCATTATGGATTATTTTGAGGATTGTTATATAGGACGAAGAAATAAAAGACAAAGGCGAGCTCCTCAATTATTTGCGGCAATTTATTTCCAAATATATTTCAATTTATAAATAGTTTAAAAAAACAACAGTCTTTACACAGATAAGAAATTTCTCAATTATTATTAGGTGTTAGACCAAAAGTTAACAAAAAATATAGTGCTATTTCAACAAGAATCAAAAATATTCTAGAAACTTATGGTAGGATAGATACTATGGACTGTTTGTTAGGAATTGCTCATAATTTTGAATTTTAAAATATTTTGTAATATGTATTATTTAATAAATATTTTTTTCAAAATTCACTATTACGGTATGGGGGCGAAACATCCGGAGGCGAAACGGCGGGGGCCAAACAGTAAGGGCGAAACGTCCCCATCCCCTTTGTAATCCTGTTTCTTTAACGACTTGCTTCTTTTAACTTAAAAGACTGCCGACCCCTGCCTTAAGGCGACGTATATAACGTATTTTGGCGTTTGTCAATAATTAATTCTGTATTAAGAATCGTATGTTATAAAAATAAAATACGTTTTTGGTTAATTTTTTATTAAAATTAGTACAACTAAAATAGAAAATAAAATTTAAGTCTGATATCAAGTTTTTTATTTGAACTTTATCCTTTCTTTTGTTTTTATCTTTTTTGTGTTAGTACGTATCCATCTGTAATAGTTTTTATTATCAAATATGATATCTCTTTGTTTTTGCAAGTAAATTTTATATTAACAAAATAAATGAAAGTAAACTGTACTGTCTAACATTCTAAGTACAAGCACGATTTAGGTTGAAAAGAAATATAACTTAAGAAATGTGTAATAAATATTGTGCAGTTCCGTTATAATACATCAAAAGAAAATAAAAAAGAAGTCGTTATTTTTACAAACTGACACATAAATGTATAAACTTCTTTTTTATTAAAGCCGTATAGACAGAAAGACCAAAATATATTGAGACCTTTGAAAGTACAATAATGTGTGATAGAATCAATAACAGATTTCGCATTTGTAAAAATCGAATGGTTTTGTAGTTTCTCGTAGAATAAAATAGCTATACATTCTATTTTTGTTGTGTGTGTTGAACACAATTGACTTATCACGTAGAGGAACACAAGAATTCTTATGAAACGGTAAATTCTTTTAACCAAGCTGAATAATACGTTAAAAGAGTTATTTGAAGGCATCTATGTCGTGTGAAAACATTATTAGCGTTTTTGTTTTTTATTGTTGCACAAATTGCTGTTGTAAACTATAGTCGAAGTATCTATTATAACAGTAATGAAGATACCTATTGTCTGTACCCATCTTGTCCCGATTATTATATCTAGATGTACTCGCTTTCCGATTCATGTTTGCTGCCGCCGTTTGGAGATTAATTTGTATACACACTTTACTAAATGCTATTTGACGATGTAAACATGTAGTTTTCAACACTTTATAACAAAACAAAGAGTAATTATAATATAATTTTAATTAATATTAATATACCTGAAAATAAAGTTTTTGTACTTTTCATTAGAGAAACAAAGGAAAAGCTTGATTGTTATAAAACACAAAAAGGCTTTACAACAAATGTTAAAAATAATTTGTAAAACAAAATTATTATCAAACGTAACATTCCAGTTCTCTGTAAAATAGGTACTCAAATAAATTTTAGGAATAAAAAATTATTATTTCTCTGTTAGTGTAGGAAGTTTAGGTTTTACTTTTAGTGGATAAAAACGTGCGGCGGTTTGATTCTCCAATCTAAAGTCATCAAATAGGACGTGTTTCCTCTCCCAACGGGTAATTATAGTACTCATTATGGATATGTTATTAACTTTCCAACAAATCAACCACCAAATCAATATCAACTTTATCAATCCCCTCAAAGTAGTCAGCAATCCTTTCCACCCAACTATGCATACCTAATCCCTCCACTTAATCTAGCCAACAACACTTCTTTTACCGGTTACAACCCAAAAGTAACTTGCCAACATTCATCAACAGAAACCAACAACATAACCTTTATTCACTTAAGAAAACGCAACGTAGGAAATATCAAATAATACTCACCCATAGCAAATTGTCGAAAAAAGACGAAGAGTCAACTTATTGAGTTAGACCAATTTTAGCCTAGTTCCAATAACAGAGATGAATCTACGCAACCCTTAAACGAGGCTAATAGATAGCAATGTCAACACTACAAAAACTAGTCATCACTAATTTACATATATGGCGTTACTATGAACGATCAAAGGTTACAACATATTTCTACAGTTGTTGAAACTCAATAATTCTAAGCTCAACAACTATATGAGACAATACGGTTAAAATTAACTTACAAATAACAGAAAAAAATATAGAAGGAAAGTTAGAAGAAACAAGAAAAGAAAATGCAGAGATAATCAAAGAAATGGAAAAAAAATGAGTGGCAAAGTAAGCAAGAAAAAGTCAGAGAAGTGGACTGAAGGAGACGGAAGAAAGATGGCTAAATGAATATGAAAACGTGGATAAAATATTTGCTATAATTAGCAGTCCTACTTACGATTTTAGATAAAAAAGTGCACGCACTATAGTTTTTTCACTAGTTTCATTAGCCCATCTTATCACGACAAAACTGTCCTCCTGCTTCAAACACGTCTGAATCGTTGCATTTCCAATCGTTTCCTTATGTAAATGTGATTGATTTACTTATTGGATTATCTATCTCCATTATTTACCAATAGACCACACTTCGGTTAATTATAATTCTTGTTAGGATTGGTAATTTTTATTTTTTATTTTTTTAAACTCAATCATTCATCTCCGTCATCACGATCCAAACACTCGCTTGCTTTTTTTTACATAACATTTCTGTCGTCTATTCCGCCTATCCACAACGTATTTTTCATTATCCGATGAACTTACAAAATACAATCCTTACTCTAAACAACTTTGGAAACATATTATGGCCCTTTCAATAAATACATTTTTAAAACTACAGAAAAATCGACAACTCACGTTAACAAAATTTTAGGTAAAAAAAATTCTCCTTTCATGCTTATCGCTATATTGTAATTTTTTTAGAAAATGTAATGAAAATAAAAGAATTAAAAAAGAACTTCTGGCTAATAAGCAACACCTGCTGAGTTTTTGATATGATTACCGCATCTGTAATCTTAACCCATCGTTGCGTTAGTGTACCTAAATTCACTCAAAATTTAGTTTTTTTGACATTTTCTTAATTTAATTATTAAAAGTGATTTTTTATTTACTCTTAAGTCGAATAAAACAAAAAAATTTAGTAACGGCAGTTTTTTTTTTAAATTCTATTTAATTTGCCCAAAACATAAATTGTGCTTTTCAAAAAAAAAGAACACCCACTATTATGAAAACTATATTGCTAATCTACATACTACTACTATAAACTTAAACGCATTTTAAAACAAATACCTGAAAAACAAAACACAACTTAAATTAAAACAAAATCACTGAAAATATAAAAGTTATAGTCTCTCGAAGGTGGCAGAATTTTCGCAGCTCAATAAAGCGTGCTCTAAGCACAGTGGAGTGTCACACTGCATACAGACATAAAAAGTCTTTATGTCCTTACTTCTCAGACAAACGGAACATCAACTACTTGTCTTACGTCGCTTTAAGCCAGGTTCATGATGAGGTTCGACTGGTTGCAATTCTCGTAGTCCTCTGCGTAAACAGGGATTTTGTCTTCGCTCTAAACGGTGATATCAGCTGCGTACCAAGTTCTTTTAAAAACGCACGTCTTTTCAAATTGTAATTTTTTGTTAGCTTTATATATTACCTGAGCATTTACTCCGACGATGCTCAAGAACGAGAAAAATAAAGTAAGCGGTCAGCGGCGACTGTTCCTTGCTACACTATAATTAGTAGATACTTCATCCAAAATACCAACACCGTGTTTGTTGAATTATAAAAATCGATAATTTCAGACAATTTTTTATTTTCTTCCACTATGATACTATCATGGTGTAAAGTTAAAAAAAGAATGTCATTTTTTTGGAACATATGACACAGCCGTAATATCCTGTTTGAAGGCAAACATTGAACTGCGAGGTTCTCTGGTTCGTATGTTTAGAAAAGCTAATGGTATTTCACGTTTATTTTTTCTGACTGTCCCAACCGATGTAAACCGATGCATTTTGAGTAGATTGATCATAAGAAGGTAGCTGGTGAACCAATTATCGAAAGTAATATTTCGTTTTTTCTAGATACTGGCTGAATCAAACGTTCAACTATATTTTGTGGGTTTTTACTATTAATAAAATGACCTTCTGGCTGTGTGCCAACGTATACTTCCATGTTCAGGCAATAAAATGTATTTGCGTCAACGAGGGCAAATACCTTTAATCCGTATTTCGCGGGTTTATTGGGAATATATTGAAGGAATAATACTCGTCCTCTGAATGGCTCCAACTTCTCATCAACTCTTAGGTTTTTACTAAGCGTATAATGCCTCATACAGTTATCAACAAAATGTTCGAATACTTCTCGAATTGCTGCCAATTTGTCAATCTCTTTTATTGGTGAAGTTGTCAAACCGCAGTGACTGTAGTAAAATATAATATATTTGCTGTGACATTGTTGTGCGGAACAAATCAATGCCACTACCATGAGTGTTCCAAACATCCGCAGTATTTTGCCGATTTGCCTTATATAATCCAGTCAAATAAAGCAGGCCAATGACTGCTTTGATTTAAATTTTGTCGGTAGGTTTTACCAAGTACCGATTTCTTTTATCAGACTTAGGGGCTTTAGTTGCTAATTTGACATTTGTATAACAGCACTTTTTCTGTGAAAAAAAGTAGCCAACAATCCAGCGGGGTATTCTTTTCTCGCGCGACACCAACAACGCCGAGTAAATGAATTATTATATTCTCTGATCTGGTTCTTAAATTTCGGGTGTTTGAAAGTTTTCACCATTTTGATTTACATTTATCTAAGAAATAGCTGTTACTATTGGCAGACGAAACATTTTCTAATTCTTTCGATTCTACAACATTTTCAGGTAATCCTTTCACTTCCTCTGTTGAGCTTTCTTCTCCGTCTTCTATGTTTATTTCTGCTTCAACTTCTTCTCCTTTGGACTCACTGCTTGTAATAGGTTCATCATCCTCTGACAATCCACCAAACTCGTCCCATAACCTCTGAAGCTTACTATAATATACCACATTGACAAATAACGTTTGAGAAGTAAACTAAAAACCGTTTTATTTACCATTCAATGCAATTAATGCGAAAAATTACGCAAGTAGTGTTCCGGGGTATAGCATACCCCAACCGTCTTCGCCGAGATCTGATATCAAACTAAAAGATCATAGACAAGGTACTGCACGCGTGTTCTTTTAAAATATGTATGAACTAAAGCATCGACAGCTAGAGGTCTATAGCTTCTCTAATTTTAAGTTTATAGCTGTAAATAAAGACACTGGGGTATAATATACCCCGGAACACTAACCAAGGGTTAAAAAATAAAGCACGAAAGACATTTATGAATTTAATCCTTTTTAATAGGCAACTCACAATGCATATATTAATCTTACATGTCGTTCTAAAGAATAATAAAAAAATTCTGCTCATTGTAAAGATATATGCCTTTAATACTTCTAAGACAAAAAAAAAATAAAAGCTTTTCTGAAGAGCTACAGGATACAGTAATAATAAAATCCTACCATCTCTAATAACTAATGACTAAAATTTCTGCGTCGCAAATGCTTGAAGAATCGATAATACATTCTTTGACTTTTCTATAAAATATACTGCCAAAAAGACAAACAACATGGGTCAGTAGTAGACTATACACTTACAGACTATAAAATACACTCCAATTGGATACTAAAAATGATAACACTAAACTCCAGCAGTAATAGTGCGTAAACTTTAATTTAGATGCCCGTAGCAATAGAAATAAGACTCATCTATAAAACAGAGCTTGAAAATTTTAACAAAGAAAGGGCACTGTTTATTTTTGATTTAATTAATTTAATTTAATAATTTTTAATAAAAACAGCAAATACTGACGAAGTAAAAAAAAAACTGCATCTGACAAGAAATAAACTTACATTTAGTATCTGCAAAACAAAACTGAAAACAATTATTATTTTTAACATCTTATTTTTGATAGCATTATTTTATATGTATCAGTTTAATTTTCAGAAATTTTAACTAGTTGTTTTGGATATGTCATTAGCTAATCGCATATTAGAAACGCTGAGTAAGTACTTTGTTTCTTATCGATTAACGTACGCAACCTCAAATGTCATTTATAACGCGGCCGATAGTTGTAAAGTTCTTGCCATAAGAGAAGATCCCTACGTCATTACTAACTGATGTAAGAAATAACATACTGACTATTATATAAGCAAGACATAAACTATGTGTAAAACAAAGAGGGAATATTGATTGCATGCGTTATGAATAAAGTTGTTCAATTGACTTCAATCAAGTTGACGTTTTGTCAAGCACGATTTGCTGTCATTTTCGCTTCATTTTGTATCTTTGGTTATTATTATTATTTTGCATTATTTTATTTCAAACAGTTCTTTTTAGAACAAAAACATGTCGGGTTTTATACAAGGTAAAACATTACGCTTTCAGTATTGCCAAATGGTGGTTAATTTACTTGCATACTTTCAACAAGAAAAGGATGATGGGGGTCCTTTGATCCCATTAACGTCTGTTCAAGAGGCAAACTAAAGAATGAAATGATTAACTTGCATTACATTATATTATTTATAGAGAGTCGCAACTGCATTACGCATAAGCTTAGCTTCTGTTAAGCGGATAAATTCTGAACACAAATGGAATCCAGTGTTATCAAGTCATGAAAAGAAAAGGTCACGAAAGAAGTCAAAAACTGTAGACTTGCCAGCATCTTCAAAAATGACTATAAGAAACACGTTGTATATGATGTACACAAACAGTAAGTTCCGATGAAAGCAACCTTCATAATCTTTCTATAAACTAACTTTTTCTAGAACAACATGCGACTGTGAATTCCCTAAACAGCGAACTCAAACATAAACAAGTTTTGTTAAGTGATCGCACTTTAAATAGAACTCTGCATGAAATTGGCTTTAAATTCAAGAAAGATGATCACCGTAGATCCTTGATGAAGACATCACATATAGCCTTTACGAGGATTAAATTTCTAAAATGTTACATAGAAAATCTTAACTCAGAATTTCCACGTCAAGTCGTTTTTATGGATGAAACTTGGATATTTGCTAAAGGAAGTATGGGGAGATCGTGGCAAGATGATAATTTAAAAAGTGTACGTAAACCTGAGTGCTACGATGGAAAACGATTTATTGTCCTACATGCCGGTACAAAATCTGGATTTGTAAAGAATGCTTCATTATTGTTTTCATCTAAATCTCAGCATTAAGATTATCATGAAGATATGAATGGTGAAACGTTTAAAAATGGATTGTGGAATGTTTACTTAATAATTTGAAAGAATCATCAATTATAGTGTTGAATAATATCATTCCATGTTACTAGAAAAAATGCCTTCGTCAAGTTGGAACAAATCTGATTTAACTTCTTGGTTAAATAAAAATAATATTTCGTATGATGCTAACATGTTCAAAAGTGAATTACTTGACATAGCTAAACAGCACAAAAAAGAAAAGAAATATGAAGTGGACGAACTGTTACAACAACACGGACATGACTACCACCCTACCATTCCGAGTTTAATCCAATCGAATTAATATGGGCCCATGCAAAGTCATATTACAATAAACACATTGGTAGGGACGGGTATGGAGATGAAAATGTAATTTCAATGTGGAACGAAGTACTACAACAATGTACTTCCGAATTATGGGAAAAGTGTGTGATTCATACAGAAAAACTAATACAAGAGTGGTATAACCGAGAAAAGCTATTAGACATTACAGTGGAATAATTAATGTTGGTTTAAACGATTCAAGTTCATCGGAATCTTCAGATAATGATGATTAAAATAAATGAGCTCTATAGTGTTTTTGAAACTGATCATTTTTTAGAACCAATTGTTACTCAAGATGCTGCTCATTTCGTAGTTTTATGTATTAAAATTACGTTTAAATTGTATTATACATGACTTCGCTGTGCTTTTTTTCATTTTATATTACTTCAATAACTGGATTTGATTTTAGAAAAATGTAATAACTATATATGTTTAAATCTAAATTTCACTTTAATAAATATAATTAATCGAACATAAATTGCAGTCGTTTTTAATATTTATTTTAATATTAGTAATCTCGAATTAAGCGAAAATTAATTTTGAAGGTTAAACGTGTTGTGACAGCAAATTAAAATTCTTATAGGTACCAACTAACCAGGATAGCCAACACTGAATTTTTAATTGTAACTAATAAACTAACACTTAATTTGACTAGTGCGTTAATCTTGATTCATATGAATACGATGATGACGTAGAGCTCTTCTCTTATGGCAAGAACTTTATTTAATATGCATCTGAAATGCAACGTAAATACTAGTTCCATACAGGCGAAAGTTGCTAAATAAAAATCTTATGAAAATATTAGTTTTTAAGTTAAGAGTTAGCGATTCTTAATAGGAGATACACTAGTTTCATTATGAAATCCTGATATTTGTATAAATTAATTAATTTTGCTATAAACAAACAGCAAGTCTAAATTTTTCTTTTTTTTATATATAAATACGTATAAATGTTTAACAAAAAATTCACAGATATCACAAATCTTGCAATTATCGGAAAGTGTTGAAAACAAACACAATATTACCTACGTAATAAACAAGGTTTACTACAATTTTTAAAAATAAGAATGTCTACTATTGATATAGTAGTAAAATCTACATTTGCACAACATGTTTTGGATAATCGTTATACTCTTTTTTCTTACAAATTGTTTCATCCTTTTAATAACATCAATAACAAAAAATACTTGAATTACTAGAGTTGATTTATATTAAAATAATAAATAAAAAATTTTTGTTGAACGATCAAACCAATTTCAATTATGATTTTAAACTTAAATTTTCTTCGATTTGTTTCTAAATTGCACCGTCTTCCTTTTTTGAAATAAATTACATTTAACATTTTGTAAAACTTAAATTTTTTAATTATCTAGTTACAATATATCATATTTGACATTTTTAAAAAAATGTAAGTTGAAAAATTTTTTGTAATCTTAACTTTTTATAAGTTGTAAATATTTTTTGTAGACTTTTCTGAAGATGAGCTTCATTATTTTAAATCTCAAAACATATGTAAAAAATACATTTTGAAAGTTAACAAATTTATTACTGATGGACTAGTAATTTGAATAATTAAAAAATTAATCAATAACAATGAATTCCCTTAACAATTTAAAAATTTACCGATTCTATCATTTTTTTTTCTATTAATATTAAACAAATGCGCTACTAACTATAAAAAAATCAATAAAAAAATAAACTTTACTATAACATGAATCTTCTCTGTAGTCTTAACTGATTTATAACGCTAATAATATTTACAATTGCTTGACTGTTGATACAATTTCAACATTCAAAATTTACTCAAATTTTATTTTACATACTTTCGTCCTATGTTGATAACTTTACAGTAAAATCGTTTATGGCTTAAACCAGTAATTGCTGATGCATTTTAAAATTTGAACATAAATTATTGGTTTAGTATTCTGTGTTTCGATCGAGTTGCTTTTGGTGACCACCACGGCTTTTTTGCGACTAAGGGTAGCTTTGTCAGTGTTTTTCTTGTAAATCATGCCTGCATCAAAACCGCCACAATTTTTGTATTGAAATGATTTGCCTAATAACTTAAAATAACTAATAAACTAAAACGGTGCAAGTAGAGGAGAGTTGCACATAAATATTTTTATAGAGGACCTTCAATAGTTTAGAAGATACACGTGTGCAAAGTTGCACAAAAATTACATTAAAATTCTGTAATTTTTAAACTATTAGATATAATTATATACTTCTGCGTACTTTTTTGTAGTAAATTTTGTGCTCAATAAATTGTTTATGTGCAATTTTCATCTATATTGTACCGTACAAGGCGGAAGCTCGCGCGGATCTAATTCTGCAATTACTATAATCTTTTTTCATTACTGCTGAGTAAAATTAAGACTTATTATATTTTTAAAACATAAAACGAATCATAAATAATGTCTTGTTTAATAATAATAAACACTGCATCCAAAAAAATACAAAAAATTAAGTGAAATTGAGAAATTGTTTCATCTGAGCGTTTCAGCGTTTTGTTACACGAGAAACTATTTTTTATTTATGTTAATGTTTGTGCTGGTTACAAAAAGAAATATTGTTTATTCTTACCTTTTTTAACAATAATGTCAGAACTGTTCTATAAAAGTACAATAATGAAAATTAGGTTAAAAGCAACTATTATTTTTGCTAAATTAACAACGATAAATATCCATAATATAACACAAAAGATAGATTAAACGTTTCGTACAATAATGTGGTTTTTGCTCAATACGTTTAGAATATTAATAAAACCGCATTATGCTATACATGTTCAGAATAAGCTTTAATGATACGACCAGAAGAAACATGGATATCGTTATCGTCTCTATAAATGCATGTCATTCATTTAGATAGTCTTTATATCAATGAAAATCTAAACATAATTTAAACAAAAATATACGGACAGTAAAACAGTATAAAAACAAACCAATTCAATAAATCTAAGAAAATAGTCGATGAAAATTTATGGAAGAGTCCTTAAGCAACCCACATGTGAACGTAACTAATTCTAGATCTTGGCGATGAGAGCCATATCTCAACAGAGTGGACGATTAGACGCTGTAAAAAACGTAAAGCATTTAGACCAATTATCTACCTATATTTGTTCGAAAAATTAGATTTTGAGTAAATGGTGTTGCTGTATAATATACCATTTATTTTTATGTAATCCAAATGCGCATATTATGTAATACGGGAATGCAACAACTCGCGTTAATAAGAAGCATAAGCTTCAAGCAGTCCAAAGATATTTAAATAACCTTCGTGCTAAAGGGACGATTTTTATGGTCGATAGCGCATAACATCGGCTGAAAAGCGAGGATTGGTTTACTCTAGGGTAAAAGTGGAGAACGTTGGTTACATTTCAAGGTGCTTACCTTTAAAAACACTCTTTAATATTTTGCAAACAAAACGGCGTGCATTAATTTAATGATAGTTTCGTTGCTATTTATTAGACAATTTACGTAAATTACCAGATGTAAAAATTTTAATGGATACACTTTGTCTTATATTATTTAACAACTTTATTTGCAAAGTGTTCTTTGGAAAGCCTCAAGTGGGGAGATAAAAGACGTTCAGTGGAGGGTGAAATTCAAAACGTTAAAATAATTGAATCATGAGTTTAAATCCCGAGGTAGTATTTTGTAAAGATTGTAAAATCTCATGAAGTATGACAATCGCATATGAATTCTTAGCCGATCTTATTAATATTGCTGATCAATCAATCGGCTTATAGAGCAATGTTCGCGAAGCCAGAATTTCTAAAAATAATTATACGCTGCAAAATCAGCCGTCTCAACATCAGCAAATAAAAAATTACTTGCGTCAATAGTAATATTATGTACGAATAAATTCAGTAAATGCTGAAACTGAATATCGTAGTTTCTTTATCCTGTAAATAATGAAGCTATAAAAATATAAATGAAATATAACATAACAGTCTCTTACATTATTACGTTATATTTTACATCACTTAACGTGCTGCTTTAGATATGTGACGTTTTACTGTGGAATTGCAAAAATATGCAAAAAAAGTTTTTATATAAATAAATGCATTGGTAACTAGAAGCAATAATTTGTCCGATTAAATTACACACTAAATAAAACTATTTATGCAATTTTTATTACGTGACAATGCTTTAAACTCAATTTTGTTGAGAAGATAAAAAAATACTAATCAACACTTATCAGAAAAAAATAAAACAAATGCCACCCTAATACTTGCACTTTGTTTCATCGTCATTTTCTTTACTAAGCTTACTGTTAAATTACAGCTGTATATTTCTTTGTTGGCAAAAAAGGTCCAGACCGTCATTTGTTTGTTAACAAAAACCGTCACAACTACCTATAATTGAATAAATAATTAAATTTAAAAAAATAATCAAAAGCAATGTAAACTATAAGTTGTATACAAATTGTTATATTTTTTTTAAATAAGTTTTGTATTAAACCACGTAATTATTTATAAAGTTTTCTAACATTAAGCTCATTAAATTGATCAAAAGATTTCAAACGGAAAATGTACTTTAATTAGATTATAAATATAAACACATTATTTATAACGAATAAATAAATAAATAATAACAAGTTTTATATATCCTATACTAAAAAAAAAGAAATAAAACACAATATTTTTTTAATTTAATTTTATGTTAAAGTTGAATAATAGAAATTAGAAAATATTTTTAAATAAATAGCACACTTAAAACATACATATGTAGTCTAAAAAATTAAAACTAAAAATGTAAATGAGCATAACAATTAAAAATTGAAATAATTAGAGACATTGTCACGGTATTCATGCTTGTTTTAGATAAAAATTATTTTAAATTTCCGTTATGTTGTCTTTTATGATTTTCAAAATCGTTAACGAATTTAGATTTATCACAATTTTATTTCGTTTTTTGATTTAATTTTTTTAACATGCCGGTAGTTGCTTTGCAGTAACGTATAAATTTATAGTAGATTTTAACTTTGTAGAAAATCTTTAGAGTCTAAAATTCCAATTTTTTGTTGTTTTGCATTAATCTCTTCTAGTAACTCAACACTCAACAAAGAATCAGTAAAAATATACAAGAAAACATGCGAGAGAAGGGAATACAAATTAAAGTATGGGAGATATATTTTAGGAACCTGCTAGGAGGGGAAGAACAAAATTAGAAAAAAGTAAAAAGAAAAGATGTAGTAGTAATACGGGAAGAAGGAGATAAGGATAGAATAAATTAATACAAAGTAATAGAGGCAAAAAAGAAGATAAAAAAAGAAAAGGCGGCAGGAAAAGATGAGATACTAGACGAAGAGTGGGTATACGAGGAAAAAAATGTAGCAAAGAGAATGACGGAAATACTAAATAAAATATGGAAATGGGAAGGATTCACGGAAAGATGGAGAGAGGAAATAATATGCTTGATCCATAAAAAAAGAGAAAGAAATAAAGTCAAGAATTACAGAGGGGAAACATTATTAAGCACGGCATACAAATTATATGCGACAGTACTACAAGGAAGACTACAAAAGGAAATAGAGGAAAGAAGTTTGGTACCAGATGGACAAACAGAGGGTTAAGACAGGGATGCTCACTGATCCCAATCCTGTTTGCAGTATATACGGGGGATCTGAAGGAGACAATAAGAAGACAACAGACAAAAAGGATAGTGGTAGGGAAAGCAAAGGTATGGTCGTTGGCGTATGCGGATGACATAGTGTTGGTGGCTAAGGAGGAAAAAGAAATGAAAGAGATGATGAAAACGTTGGAAAAATACATTAAAAAAATGTAAATAAACACGGAGAAAACAAAAATAATGGTATTTAGAAAAAGAGGGGGAAACGAAAAAGAGAGGAGTGGAAATGGAGGGATGAGGAAGTGCAGCAAATGAAGGAATTTACATACCTGGGCTACACGATAAAGCAGGGGAGAACACATAAAGGAAAGAATGAGTAAAGGAAACAGGTTAATAGGACAAGTGTGGGGTGTAGGGGAAAGGGTATTCGACATAGATATAGAAAAAAGAAAGTTGTTTTTTGAAAAGTTAATAAAGGGGACAGAAATATGGGGCTGAAGAAAGTGAAGTACGGGGAGGAAAACAGAGAAGAGTATTACAAAAGAAACGGGTACGCAAAAGAAGAAGTAGAAAGATTAAGAGAAGAGGGAGTAGGGGTAAGAGAGGAAATAATAAGGAGAGATAGGGACATCGAAAAACAAGAATGATGGACAAGGATAAAAAAAGGCAGATATAATAGGAATTATAAGAATATCAAGGGTGAAGGGGTGCCAGAATATTTAAAAGGTTCAGATGTGGCAACGAGGAGTTAGGTAACAAATGTTGGAAAAAAGAAGAAGAAAAGATGTGCAGACTATGTGGAGAAGAGACGGAGGACCTTAACCACATGAGAGAGAAATGTAGTGAATTAAGAGAAGAGGTTATGAAAATAGAGGAAATCTTAGACGAAAACGGAAATAGAGCGGAGTGGATGGAAGAAGTATGGAGAAGGAGAAAAAAGTTAAGAGGAGAGGAGGGATAAGGAAATGTATTACAAAAAAAAAGAATGTAAATATAGAATGAAGATAACAAGTGTAAAGCACGAACTAATTTGTAAGCTAACGCAACAAATAAAGTTAAACTTATATATAGTATCACACCCTCCATGAGAAGATTAGTTATAGCTAACGACCATGTTTCTTCTAATAGTAGTCTTACGCAGTTATGTTAACATTGTAAAAAGCCGCTTAGAGACGTCATAAGTTAAAATAAATTGGCTTTGTATTATAATAGTTTACTTAGCAAGAAAGAAAACGATTTAGTAAAAAACAAAGTTTTGCTTAACTATATTTTTGAGTCTGCTAATTCTGATGAACGACCTTTTGTTTACCTCAAGATTTTTGGTCGTAAAAGTTTGAGGTTACTTGATAACGGCACTTCACGCTTTATTGTTGGTTCTAAAAGTTGGAAAATTTCAAGTCAGTAAAGTTTAAAGTTAAATAGGTTCGTAAATTTATAGTTGCTAATGGAAAATTACTACAATGCTTAAGATAACTTCTCGCTTCTACTGAACGTCAAGAAAAATTATTGTTTTGAAAGTTTTGGTTATTTCCGATGTTCCGCACAATTTGATTTTAGGTGTTGGTTTTTTGAAGTAAACAGGCATCGTTCTTGATCTTAGAAAATGTGAATAACGTTTTATAAGTGTGGATAAAGATTTAGTTATTTATTCTTATGATCTCTTGTCAAAACAAATTAAGCAATTAGACACTTTAGTCGATGACCATGTTTTTTTGTTTGAATGAAACTTTTGACTACACCAACTTGATTGAGCATCAAATTAAGACATCTTCCGAACCTATTAAACAAAGGTACTACTGAGTTTCGCCATCTATCCAGAAACAAATTGGTTTAAAGTTTGAAGAAATTTTGAAGTAGTAGAAAAATCTAGTAGCGCTTGGTCGAGTCTAATCTTATTAGTGAAGAAGAAAGACAACTCTTAACGCTATTGTGCCGACTTTAAAAAAGTCAACAAGTTACCGAAAAGGATGCGTGTCTGTTATCTTACGTTTTGCCATTTGGGATCGTCTTTGTGATGCTAAATTATTTTATCTTTTGATATTAAATCCGCTTATTGGCAAATATCGTTAAGTAAAGACAGTACACAACTTTTACAGTTCTGAACCGACTTATGCCTTTGTTTATTTAGAAAATGTTATCATCTACGCTCTTTCTTTTAAAAAATATATAAGAGTCTTGCTTAAAGTTCTTTGTCGCCTTAAATATTTATTTCAAATTATTAAGAATTTTTTAGTTTACGCGCCTATTTTGTCGTGTCCTGATTTTTATATTCCTTTTACAATTTAAATACCTTTGGTTTTGGTTTTGTTCTTACCCAATTTATTGAGGGTAAAGTTAATGTGAACGCAAGCATTCCACTACTAAAAAAGAGTGTTGGTCTATAATCTGACCGATTGAAAAATTACGTTTTTATCTTAAAAAAGCAAATTTTACGGTAGTTACGCATCATTAGCATGGTTGCACAATTTAAAGGAACCTACCGGTTGTTTAGCAGTTTAATTTTAAACTCATCCATCGTAAAGAAAAAGATCATGTGGTACCTGACGTACTCTCTCATTATGTTCCAGTTATTGACGAAATTACTACCGAAGGTGACATTACCGATCCTTCTTCTTTGTCTTCGGAAAAATAGTTATTAAAACTCAAGATCTTTAGCTTTTACGCAATAGAAAATTATCAATAAGAAACTATTTAAACACGTCACTATTGATTATACCAATCTTCCTTCTGAAATCAACGATTGAAAAAAAATTGTACCAAAATCTAAACGACTTAAAATGCTATCGAATTTTTATGACAAACCTACCTTTAGCCATTTTGGTATACTTAAGACTCTCAAAAGAATTTTACCACTTTATTATTGGCCTATAAAAGCAATGTTATTCGTTATATTAATGGGTGTAAACTTTGCATTAGGTATAAACCAGAACAAAAGCGCCTTGCTGGCCTTATCACTCATCATTCAATAGTAGACAAATCTTAGCAGTTGATCTCTATTAATTTCGTTGGACCTTTACCATGTTTGAAAGTTAACATTTTTACATTCTTGCGGTTGCCGATTATTTTCCAAATTTGTTTTGTTTTTCCCTTTGCGGTATGCCACTGGAACTGCAATTATTAAGTGTCTCAAAAAAATGTTTTTTTAATGTTTGGAGTCTTTCAGTATTTTTCGTGTGATAACGGCACACAGTTACATAATTCTGAGTTTAGAAAAATGGTTTCGTTCTATAAATCTAAAATTATTTTTAACACCAATTGCCATCCAAAAGCAAATCCTAGTAAAAAAATTACCCAAATTATAAAGACAATGTTGTCATTGTACATTAAAGACAATCATCGTCATTGGAATAAATACCTTGCTAAACCAACTTGTGCTATTTGTACCTCCCTTCAGGAGGTTATCGGCTTAACGCCATTTTAAAAAAAATTTGGACGTGAGATCTGTCTAAACGGCTCACGTCGTAGCAAGACTGTCGATTTAAACAGTTTTAGTCTTTGGTAATGTTTACGTGGATATTTTAAAACTACTTAAATACCGGCTATGTCAGCTCTAAACATTATTATGATTTGCGTCGTCATCCAGCACATTTTGAAGTGTTAAGACGACACTGCTTGACAAAAAAAACTTTCATATCAACCCTGATGAGACGGAAACGTCCAAAGGCATTTGGAACACCAAGGATGTAAAGCTTCACCCAAGTCTAATTTTGTTTTAGGTTTAGTTTTTTTTAGTTCATCTCGATCAGTTTTCTGTTTTCGTGTAAAAACGAACTAAGAATACTCTCTACCGTGGTCACACCACTTGTCGTAAGAGACGGCAAAACAATAGTTCTTTTATTTTTCTGTTCTGTAACCGTCGTTTAAAATATATGATTGTATTATTTTTTTTTGAAGGACCCGGTATTTGGATTGACGTTATTCATTTCATGTATTTTGAATTTGATTAATGGATTTTGGATTGATTTTAATAAGTTATTTTACGTTTTTAAATTTAATTTTATAATTCAAAGTTGTGGTCAAAGTTTTGGATTTTGTTGCGCCTTGAATCATCTGTATTCTGTGATTTTGTTTATTTGACAATCTCTTTGTTTGATCAAAATTCCAGTGATAATTTATGTTTTCTTTCTGATATAATGTTAATTAAAGATATTTTAGCAGTTGGTTTAAAAGTTCTTTGTTTTAAGTGCATTCTCGGTGCAGTCGTACTTGATTTCATTAATTTATTATGCAGTTTAAATTTTATGACCTACATCTAATACAATATTTTGTCAATTTGACATTTTTACGCAGAAATAAACACGATACTACGACACTACGATTGTGATGTTCTGTTTGTATCCTCGTTGCACTTCTTAATGAGATTGCTTTCTTTCATGGAATTTCAAACAAAGCCATTGAGGAAATGGTAATCGAATAAGGTTATATACCATATATAGGTGCTTTTGCTGATAGTCGTACGAAATGACTTAAGTATCGGGATGTAGTTGTCAGGAGTTAAAGTCACCCCCCTTGGATGTAAAAGTATTGCGGTAGTTATCAAAAATGGTACACTGAATCGTTCAAATAGAAAAACTTTCCTATTTTGTAAAGCAATTACGGTTTATTGAATTTACTGTTTATTGGTTTTGTATTAATATGTATCGTGGGTTTGCGTTACGTTGTGTTTGGCAATCCCAATTTTCGCCTTGATGGTGGATAATTAAATCTTCCGAGGGTAAATTGTTCATATGGTTGTGGTACCCTTTCAAAGTTCCGGACGACGTCAGCTGGCCTAAGCTAACCAGGAGCTGGTCTTCGAACAATCAAGGTATTTATAGATTACCGATTAAGTTTTAATTCGTGAGTTCAATGATTGAAAAGCTTTGAAATTAGTTATGAGAATTTATTAATAGATATTGAATATTTTGATGAATCAAACCATTTATGGTGTTCATGTGTGCTAACTTTAAGTATTATTCTTATGCACTAAATTAAAAGTCGTAATGTAACCAACGTATAAAGGTTGTTACGACATATACAGTAAAAGAAAGAAAGATATTCTTAATTTGCGTACCATAATTTAAGATTGTAAAGTTTGTTTTATACTCTTACGGATTTGACTTGATTTTTATTATTGTTTTTACGTTTAAAAAAGTAATTTAGTTTGTTTATTTTTTTTAAATTATTTTCATTTTGATTTTTAAAGATATTATTTGTATCAAATTGACCTAAGTTTTAATGTTTTCGTGTTTTATTAATTATCTAATTTTCATTTTAATTATGTAGTAAATATTAAATTGTTAAATGTAACGAGGCTTTTATTCCGTCGGCCTTCGCGTATGTGAATTTTTAGATTATTTCATATTTTTTGTGTGATACATTCTTAAGGTAAGTCTTATTTGAGTGTATCCATTTGAAACGGACTAGTGGTTGGCAAAGACTTCTAGTCCATTAAACTGTACTCCTTCCTGGCGCCCTTTGATTTGACTTTTTGATTTTGTGTTTTAGTCAAGTTTTCCAAAACAATCACAAAATTTTGAATATAACCCACCCCGTCTTCACTGAGCACCAGCATAACACCGTTTATGTTACTTTATTTTAGGCAAGTGTCATTGTTTCAACTTTTGCATGTAACAGTTCTACCACCTTCTCTATTTTTGTCTTTATTTAGCTGTGGTCAGCATCATACGTTAAGTGTTAAACCCAAGCATACTACATTTTCTTTTAGTTAGATTAATTTTATTTTAGGTTTTCGTTCTGTGTTTTACGTTTTTAATATCTCTCAGACTCTTGTAGATTGCAAAACTTGTAGTTCTGGTAAAGATCTTGTTTTATTAGTGTTAGTTTGACTTCGGGTTTTACTGTTATGAGAGTAATGAGAAAAATGACACTTCTAGTAAAGCATACTACCTTTTTTTATGAGAGTAATTTGAGAAATAACTCTTCTAGTAAAGGGGTCTCACCGTTGTGTTAAATTTGTGGGTATCAATGTACATACTTGTTTTAATTAAAAATTATTTTAAATTTACGTTATGTTGTCTTCTATGATGCGATCTTGTAATCAAATTTTCTTCAACATGACGGTAGTTGCTTAATAGTAAAATATAAATTTATAGTGGATTTTAAACTTTCTACTCAACCTTTATCCTTTCTTAACGTTAATTATGGATACATTTATTAGTATTTGAGCTTTAAAAATCATGAGTTCGTAGTGTTTATTTTCGTTTTTAAATTGTTACTAGAAACAAGCATTATCGCTTTTTCAAGAATTACTTATTTAGTTAAATTTGTTATAGAACTTTTTTAAGAATTTTTTTTACTTCAGATGTAAAAAAATTACGTTGTACTTTCTAGTTTCGTTTTATTTAAAGTTGTATGTCTTAGCTTTTGCTTTTAGTTAGGGTTGACAGAATTTTATAATTATCAGTGTAAAAATGAATTTGAAGACAGAAGTAGATAGATAGAGAGGAAAAGGAAACCTTACTATTTGAACTAATATTACGTTTTAAAGTTAGTGTACTCCATTTCGTAATGTACGGTTTTGTTAAATTTATCTTTTAAGCAATATTTCTTTGTGTGCATCTCGTGGGTTTCTTGTGTCATTGTATAATCTTCATTTTGCAATCTTGCAGTTAAAAAACAAGTATTTAACGTTTTAAACAGCGGTCACTAAGTTAAGTGAAGGTATTTACTGTTAATAATTAATTGTAAGTGTAACCAAAAAGTTTCAAGAACCCAATTTATGTTATAGTATAGTTTTTAATTTTTTTTATCTAACTTAAATAATACTGGTCTGCAAAAAAATATTTTTTATCAAGCCCTGACACTATTCCGGGTGATTCTTATGTAAAATGACGTCCTGAATCCAATTATGTCTTCCGTTTTCTTCCATCGCCCACCATTTTTGAGGGAGCCCCAAATCTCTAATTTTACCACTTTTCGATAAATTAAGTATAATTTATTTATCGAACGATAATAATAATTATAATACTTATTATAATAATAATTATGTATGCATGAATTTATTTTAAATGGGAAAAAAAAGTTTTTTAGCTATAAACAGTAATAAATAAAAAGATATTCATCGTTACTTGGTGCGTGCTTTTCTGAGTTACAGCTCTCTCGTTTCAAAAACCAGCAGTACTCCGCCAACATGTTTGCATTCCACTTCCTTGAAAATCTCTTTTCCAGCTTAGCGATGTCTTGATGGAACCGTTCCCCGAGTTCATCCGAGACTGCTCCTAAATTTTCAGGGAAAAAGTCCAGAGGCGAGTGAAGGAAGTGAATTTTAAGAGACATGTTACATCCTATGTACTAATGTACTTGTACGCTAAAAGCAGTTCCTCGACGTAAGCGATATAATCTTCACTTTTGTGGTTACCCAGGAAGTTCTTACAAACGTTTTGATATGCAAGCCAAGTTCGTTTTTCTTTTCGATTTAAGTGTTCAATAAACGTCAAATCTTGGAAGAGTTGTTTAATCTGGGGACCAACAAAAACGCCTTCTTTGATTTTAGCTTCGCTAAGACGAAGAAATGTAGTTTTCAAAAATTGAAATGCGCCACTTGTTTTGTCCACTGCTTTTGCAAACTGCTTGATCAATCCAAGTTTGATGTGTAAAGGTGGTAAGTAAATATTTTCCTTTGGAACCAAAGGATTGTAGGCGACATTTTTCTGACCAGGAATAAGATTTTCTCGCAGAATCCAGTCCCCTACGATGTAATGTTTATCTCGGGCTCGGCTATCCCATTCACAAAGGAAGCAGCAATATTTTGTGAATCCTGATTGCAGGCCCGTGAGTAGAGCAATATCTTTTAAGTCAGCGCAAAGTTTCCACTTATAATCATGATAACTAATTTTATCAAGGATTCTGAAGATGTTTTCGTACGTTTTCTACATATAAACAGAGTATGCAACTGGAACTGATGGGAAGTTATTCCCATTTGCCAACAGGACAACTTTTAAGCTTGTTTTTGATGAGTCTATAAACAGTCTCCATTTGTCTGGGTCACATGGCATCTGTAGCTCTGTCATCAATAAATTTGCATTAGGGCAGAACACTAAACCTTTATCTTCTAAGAAAAGAGATTTCAGGGTTGCTTGTCTGGTCCTGTAAGAAGATATTTTTACTCCATTTTCTAAGAGATTCCACTGTTGGAAGTCTTGGGTAACTGCAAATCCCTGACAAGATCATTTAATTCCGATTGAGTGAGGAGGTGAGGTTGCCGAGAAACTAAATCTGCGGAATACTTTTCATCATCATTGAACGTATCATTCGAAGCCCCAGATTGTGGCTCAGAGTCTTTTAAATCAATTTCCGGCTCTAGAGTATAAGTGTTTGGGGGCTCTTGGATTGGCAAAGTATCGGTATGAGGAACAGGTCTTAGAGCTGACGGAATATTGGGATACTGAATTGTATGCTTACTTTTGCTCGAAAACCCGACGGTGGAAGTCATACAAAAGTAACAATCTGTAAGATGACAGCCAGGTTCACGCCAAACCATGGGCACAGCTAACGGCATTGATTTACGGGTACCTTTAATCCATTTGGTCAAACTACTGTAACAAGTCGTACAACAAACTGATGGAGCCCAAGTCTTGTCCTGGTCGCCAACTTGACAATCAAAGTACAATTTATACGCTGTTTTAACAAGCAGAGAAAGGGGTTTTCGTTGCGCTTTTAAAGTTAATTCCCCGCAGACAGCAGAAGCTATCGGGATGATTTTTACACTCGCGTGGCATAATTAAACAGTAATTCAACGCCCGACATTAACCACAAATCACACTTAGTCACTTGAAAAAATCCGGAGTAAAAGTAGTTTTACTGTTTTACACAAATGTACAAAAATGAACACAAAATCCAGCACGTTTAAAACGTCGACAAGTTAACTCTGCAACAGCTATAGATGTACTGATCGAAGCAGTTAAGCAAACAATGTAATATACTATAATGAGAAGAGTAATGCAAGTTCAAGTCTGTGGTATTGAGATCGCCACCGTCGTGCAGTGAATCTTCCTAACTGTTTATAGAAATTTTTTTACTGTTCTTATATATTTGTATTTTATTGTTGTTTCTATATACATTTTATAGCAAAACTTTTGCCATATACTTTGGTATAAATTTTATTACATGCTTTGGAATGTTTAACGGCTATAAGTTAAAATTCTAAAAAAAAATGCAAAAAATAAAATAAAAATGGGGTCGCCCCAAAATAGGTGGGTGATGGGTAAAAACGGAGCTCATTTTTGGATTCAGGAGGTCATTTTACATAAAAATTGTCAAGAATGGTATCAGGGCCGATTTTCATGTAGACCAGTGTAATTAAAAGTTTTATTGCGATACTTTTAAAACATATTATAAAGTTTAAATCAAACAGGAATGCAAATTATATAAGTTCATAGTTTACGAGTTAATTTTACATAATCTAATTTCACTTACTCAAAAACCAATTTAAACATTGTTGTGGGTGATAAGACAGATTTTTTTTATATAAAAAAATTGAAAACTTCAGTAATAAATTTTAAAAAAATAAAGATAAAAAAATTTAAAAAGTTTTTTTTTAAATAAATCATTAAGCAGTAGTCTTCAGAATAATTTACGAATTATTACAAATTTTTACCAAATTAAATAATTAAATTGTAACTAAAGTAGAAATTAAATAATTACAAATTTTTACGAAAAAAACTTTAAAATAAGTTTTTGCTTCAAAATCCATAAATAATTTTCTACAATTTAAAAGAGTTGGTTGCCTTGTCAAAGTATACACAAAGTGACATCTATAATTTTATTATATTTTTGTCAGTCTCTATAATAATGTTGATCCATCAACTTAAAACAAAGCTTCAGAGTATTAAAAAGGCGAAAAAACTAAGTTAGTTAAAGAATGCAAAACCAGCGTCGTCAAAGATCTCTAATAGTGACTAAAGAAGTATCGACATTTCTATAAATGTTTTATACTAAAAGATAAATACGTTTTTTATTACCGGTTTCAAAAGTACATTAAGAAAGAGTGAAAACTAACAAGTTCATAGATTCCTACATGTGGTTACTACGTTAAGTTTGCGCTTATGTAATATATAAAAAAACAATTAAAAATATAAGCAAAACTATCTCAAGCCAAACAAAAATTAAACCATTAAAGAATAGATCAAATTCATGCTCTTATTATTCCATATTTTATTACAACTGATGTAATTATTTCTATGTAGATGTATTTTTAGACAAAACCAGTAAAACCAAAAAAAAATACAAAATCAATGAATTTACAAATTTGCGATTAAAAGTAATTAAAAAAAATAACTAAATTTATTGGTTGTTTTTATGGAGTTTAGCCGCTTCATTTGATTACGAATTGAAGCTGAAAATTAGTTGGCCCACAAATAAAATATAACTTCCTACTTTTAGAACTTTAAATCAAAGTCACATTTAATGACTTTTAGGCGTAATACTTATTTCTACAACATCTAAAGTTTTGACAGCGTTATTTAGAAAAAGATTTTAATTACTGAAGAAAATTAGATTAGAGGTATAAATAAATTATGAAAACACAACGACTTAAAACAGTATAAATTTATGATTAGCTATCAGTCGCCACTTTAGAGGTGAAAGGGTTAAAATTCCGTGGGGAACTTAAATCCATAATTATTTAATCGCTGTCTTAGAGAACAAAACGGAAAACTCAACATTTACAATTTTTAATATAAGGTATTTTGTACTAAAGATATAATTACTAACATTAACAATGTTAACTGTTTTATTTGTTTATAACATTGTTAAATATCAGAAAACTGTTTTCAAACTGCACTGAAAATGGTGTTAGAAACACACTGCAAAACTATTATTAACTTTTCAACCACTAACTTGGGATTTCTTGCTGTGCATTTGGGATACATATAATTTCTGTAATTAGATTTCGCTGTGTTTTCTTCTTAGTTAGAAATTAATTATTGCCAAATAATTGTTTTTGTTAGATACGTAACAGTCAGTGCAACGTAAATACTAGCTACTCAATTAAAAACATGTTTACTACGGTTGTAAAGTACACGTATTAAAAATTAATACATTAATATACGAGTTTTAACACGAGTCTTCCATTTACACACTATAAAACTAAAACCTAAATAGAACTAAGCCAGGTATATTAATTGAACCATGAGCGCTAATTTAAGTTATTTTCTATTTTTAAATTAAACCGCAAATATTAAGTTTTATTTTATTAATTTTTTTTTTTTTGATACTCGATGAGTATATTTTTCTTAATAGTTTACTAGTACCAAGCTCAAATTGCTTTAATATTTGTTCAAATTTAAATAAGAAATTTAATATTAACCAACCAAATCAACAAAAGAAGCAAGGTAAAGACTTACTTGATAAGACAGAAACGGTGTTAAATCCTACTAGTAGTGCAAAAGGCGATAGAAAAACACTACTTTTATTTTTTATGCAACGTTTCGTGGACTAATGTGTCCACTTCATCAGACCTCTGTGTTTAATAAAAACACAACATAATTAATACAAGGATTAATAGAAACAGGTAACAAATAATAAAATTATAAAAATTGTTTTGAATTTTAGAACGTAAACTAGTCAGATGTAAAAAAACCAAAAAACATACTTACACAAAATTAAAAACAAGTAGCGATGATTCTCCAAAACCACGTCAATAAATATTTGTGAATCATTGCTTCGTGCGTAGGTGCACCTAGTTACTATCTGTTTAAACTGAAAACATAATAATTCCACCTAATGGTCATATAGTGTAATCACATCTCTGTTTATCAACATTACCAAAGAACTAGTTTTATGCATAAATACTGGAAAAAACTCAAATGTCATACTCTACTTGAGTATTTTGAATTTATTGACATTATCAAATTTCTTTTTGACTCCAACTTTTTCTCCTTTAAGGGCGAAATTTATATACAAGAATTTGGCACTGCAATGGGTAACCCGGCATCTCTAGCTTTAGCTAGCTAAGTCATGCATGACTTAGCTTGCAGTTTGTACTTGACAAACTCATTTTTCAACTCACATTATTATTTCGTTACGTGGACGATGTTACCAGTTGCACACCTGAAAACGAAATTCTCAACACGTTAAACATTTTCAATAGCTATGATGCACATCTTAGTTTTACTCACGAAGTCGAAAGTAATGATTCTTTACTGTTTTTATATATTAGGTTAATTAAATAAAACAAATCAATATTAACGGATTAGTACACAAAACCGATCACATCCAACCGTACGATTACTTATTTTTCAAAACATGCACGCCATCAAAAAATTAACATAATCAAATGTATGATATGATAATTATTATAATTTAAGTAGTTTACAATTTCATACAAAAAACCTAAACATCTTAAAAAACATCCTAAAATATAACAATTATCCTAAGAATCTAATAAACAAAATATTATTCCATACGAACAACTCCAATAACATGCCATCACTATCGATCCAAACTAACACTACTTCTAACTTTGAGTATACTAAAATTATAAACGCTCCCGGGTTAACTAAAAAACTCATTCCGATTTTTAAATTACAAACTTGAAAATAGCGACCTATAATAACACAATTTACAACATCATTTATTCCAAAACGAAAGATAAAACAAAATTATACGACAAACACAATATTATACACAGAATTGTGTGCATGGAATGCAATAAATGTTATATAGGGCAAACTGAGCAAAAAACAATTAATCGAATTAAAAATCGTCAATATGATTGCAAAAACAAAAAAGCAGAATCGGCTCTTGCTTTGCATCATATTAAGAGTGACCACAAATTCGATTTTAGTAACCCTATTATCTTATATGTGAGTATAGCACGTTTCGCCGCGGTTGATTCGCCGCGATCGTTTTGCCGCGACCGTTTCGCCGCTAGGACTGTTCGCCGTGAAAACGATTCGCCGCGATTACGGTTCGCCGCACAGTTTGCAGGGGGATGTTTTCACGCAAATATTTTTATGTTTGTAAACATTTCGGAATTTTGAATTGCACTTGTATTAAATAATTAAAAAGGCACAAGATAATGGACAAATTAGTAAATTGAATGGCATTTTGGGTATAATTATAAAATCTATGTTTCGATAATTAAACTGTAAATTACAATTTAATTAGAATTATTTTAAAAAATACGGCACAAAAATCTTAATACCCCTGATTATCATTAATGAGTCCTTAATGTCACATTAATATAAATACTTTCTCGCAACTATAAAAGGAAATCATGTTAGAAAAGTATTTTAGTGCTAGATTGTTACACATTGTACCTATAATAGAGCAAATAATCGAATCCAAACGTGGAAAGCGAAAGTTCGTGAATGAGGGTACGTTTTTGATCGACTATCAGCCAATGGTGCAGTAAAATTTTGGCGATGTGAAAGAAGAGGGCGTTGTAAAGCGATAGTGATCAAGAAAATTCACATGCATTCATATGGATCCAACGCCGCGAAAGTTATGATCAATGTACAAGTGACAAAAATGAAGAAAAGAGCAGAAAATACAGTGGAATTAACATCGCAGATTATTAATAACTGTTTAGAAAATGCTAATCAGGCTTGCCAAGATACCTTACTGAGTACATCTGCTTTGCAGATGTTGGTTCGACGAAAACGTAACGCCGTAAGAAATGTCCCACCGAATCCTCTCAGCGTTGAAGCACTTGTAATTCCACCAGAATATTGCGAGTATAATATTGAAGAAGGCAAACGAGAGAATTTCTTGCTGTTTGATAGCGGACCTCAACACGACCGGATTCTTATATTCGGACGCCAAAGTAACACCAACACTTTGGCAGACTGCACCAGTGTATTTGTTGATGGAACTTTTAAAATATGTCCAAACTTGTTCACCCAAGTTTATACTGTATCTGGATTGAAATATGGCGGTGTTCATCCCATTTGCTACGCTCTTCTTCCGGACAAAAGAAAAGTTACGTACTGTTTAAGCAACTTCGCGTTTTAATGCAGAATTTGTGTCCGCAGAACATATATTGTGATTTTGAAATAGCAGCGTTTAAAAGCATCGCTGAAAAATTTCTTGATTCTGAAATACGTGGGTGCTTCTTCCATCTCGCACAAAATTTAAAAAAACATGTGGCGGCATTAGGTTTACAACGTTTATATAACAACGACGCTGCTTTCGCAATGCAGGCACGTATGATAACGGCTATGGCATTTATTCCCATAGAGAACATGGAGGAAGTGCTAGGTGATTTGGGAAACTTTTTACCTGAAGAACTTCAACCTGTTTTAGATTATTTTGAAGACAACTACGTTGGAAGACGAAATCGAAGATGGACGTCGCTCGCCCATATATCCATTGAGAATGTGGAATGTATACGACCGAACGTTACAAGGGGATGACCGCGCAAATAACCATGCGGAGGCAGGCAGACGATTACATACCGAACTGGGATTGACTAATCCTGTAATTTGGAATTTTATTAAATGCCTTAAAAAGGTGCAACGTGGGAGGGATTTACATTATGAACAACTTGTGGCCGGGTAAAATCCATCGCTCAAATTGAAAAAATACAGAGACGCAGACGAACGAATTATTCGTATCGTTCGGAAATATCAGGAAAGAGACACTATCGAATATCTTCGCGGAATAGCTCATAATTTTGAAATGGATTAAATGTAATCTAATGTAATTATGTAAGTTTTTATTACTTTATTATTTTAGAATAAAAATAAAAAACAATTTATTTGCATTTATATTAAAACTTCTTAGTTCAACGTCACCGCGGCGAACCGTAATCGCGGCGAATCGTTTTCACGGCGAACAGTCCTGGCGACGAAACGGTCGCGGCGAAACGTACCATTCCCCTTAGATGTAGAACCCAAATACAATAAAAGATTAATATCTGAAATGATTTTTATTACTAAACATGACAACAATGTGAACTTTAATACAGATACTAATAACTTTAGTACTGTATACAATAATATTATCAATACAATGTCATGACCTCAAGTTTTTATCCGTTACTTTTCAGTGCCAACATTTTTGCAATTTTGAATTTTTTAATAGTTGGTTTTTGGTCTTTGTGACGTCTGTGAGTTGCTGTAACTATTGTTTGTTTTTTTTAAATCATTTACATAATTAATGTTTTTCGTTATTTATTGCTTTTTAACGTTGTCTTTGTTTTTGGCAAATCATCGCTACTTGTTTTTAGTTTTTTGTAAGTAGGTTTTTTTGTATTCTTACATACGACTAGTTTTCGTTACTCTAAAATTCAAAACAATTTTTATAATTTCATATTAGTTATAAATACTGGTTTTGTTTATGCTTTTTAATTATGTTGCGTTTTTTTATTAAATACAGTGGCCTGATGAAATGGACACATAAGTCTACGAAACGTTGCTTAAAAACACACTAAGTTGTGTCTCTTTTACTAGAAGGATTTAACACCGTTCCTGTCACACATCTTAGGAGATTTATTATTTTTCATCAATCAATCCCTTACTTGTAATGTTAAAAAAAAAAGAAATTAGTAGTTCCATTCGCGAGTATGAAAATTTTTGGTTAGTATAAAATTTGTCAGGAGAATTTCTCTACTTTTGCGCCGAGACTGTCAAATTTTAGACAGCATTTCGCACTTCATTTTGCACTAGATCATTTGCGGGTTAACCTTCACCGTTCGATTGTATCACGCTGCTATTTCAATATGCAATTGCATTTAGAAGGTTGAAACGGGCGGATTTTGGTAGCCACCAAATGTTTATCGTTATCACCGGAGATAACTAGCAGGTGGCCTCGTTAGAAAATTTCCATGACGTCGCAGTATTCATAACGTCATTATCGTATCCACCGTCAAGGGTTGGAAATAGGCAGGACAATCCTTCTTTGCAAAGAATAATTAAGACAAACATGGGAAATTTAGTTGGTTAAGTCGAAGGGAAACGCTGCGCCCTTGCGTTCTTAATAATTGGATGCTAAAGAAACCTTTTTATTTGTTTTAATATTAGATGTTCGTTCAGATTTGGGTTTAATATTACTTTTTAGGTGCATCAAGTACGGAGATTAGCTAATGTCCGACTGAGGTAAAACCTAACTGTGAGTATTACTATTTTCAATTCTTTCTTTGATTTGTACTTTGGTGATTAGGTCGTTTATAACCATACGTGCATGTTAAATTAACACAATTAATTATATTTTTGTGCTTCGCAAACTTATAAGTTGTGCGCGTTGAGTCTCGAAGTCTTAAATTGTTTTGTTTGTCTACAATTTAAAAATTTGTAAATATAAATTCATACGCTATGTTTATGTAACTATTTAGTGCGACAAGGTCAGTTTGTTATACGGTGTGTTGCTCGCTATTCGGCGCAACTTCTAATTCAATCGGCCTACGTGTAAATCTTGTCGAGAACTTACGTTTATATACCTTCTTCAGCTTCTGTGATATAATAAATATATATATTCGGTGTTATTACTTTTGTAGTGTTATTTATTCTTCTCTTGCTACGGGGAGAGTGAGACGGTATCTCCCGAATTTAATTTTTCATCGTTTTGGCGCCTTTTTTTAGATTTACATTATAATCACACATAACAAAGTCTGCGATCCCTCTCCGAAGAAGCTGTGCTAGTCGTTGCTTTGTTTTGTTATGAGAAGACCGGCGTAACACTTTATTTTTGGCAGATCAACTCCAGAAGCCTGAGTTTCTCGTAACTTACTTAATAAGCTTTATGTCCTGTTGCTTAAAGACCATATACACATTGGTATATAAGTAAGTAGACTACGAAGATATTTAACCTAAAGAAAAGCATAATCTACTGACAAAAAAACGACTGAAAAAAATGGTTTTCATTTTTCTTACTTCTTATTTACTTTTTACGTATTTAAAACTCAAAACTACTTTAGCTTAATATATGTATATTTTTATTGTAATACGTATCACTTATTACTAACTCCATATGAGATTAAAAAATCGATAAAAAATTACAAAAAACATGCCGCATTAAGACGACAACGGTAAGAATTTATTTTCGGTTTCGTTTGCAATTAGATAAAAATTACCGTTATATCAAAGTATTGCTAGTTAATTTAAATATTTAGTGGTTGCATAAAAAACAATAAATTTATTTACACAACAAAATAGCAAACGGGTAATTTTCTGGAAAGTGGTAATTTTGAATAAATTTTCATTGAACCAATATTTTTCAAATAAACAAATTTTGTTTTACGTTTTCTTTTAGAATATTGGTTTTTAATTTGTTCATAATTGTATGATTCAGTTTTTGATACTTTTTATAATCATTAATTTATTAAAAATGAATATTCTTAAAAGAAACGTGAAACAAAAATTTTAACTTGAAAAATATTTGTTCTATGATAATAATTCATTCAAAATTGATACTTACCCGGAAATTACCCGTTTACTATATTGTTATGTAAATAAATGTATTGTTTTTTATGCAGTCACTAAATATTCAAATTAACCAGCAATACTTACGTATTAATGCAGATATTTTTTTTTGTAATTAGATTAATATAAAAGTTATTTGAATACCTAATTAAATAAAGCCGGAAATAGATTATTATTATTATTGTCATTTTGTTGTTCTATAATTAACTTTACAAATTCAATGTGGTGTTGTTTTCTATAATTTTTGATCGGTTTTTAATAACATATGCAGACAGTAATAAATGATATGTACCTACTACGAAAGCGATATACGTATATGATTAAACTAAAAGATTTTTGTGTTTTAGTGCATAAAAAATAAATAAGAAAGTGTAACGTAAAAATGTAATGCAATTTATTTATTTTAAAAGATTAAAATGTTTATTGCACGCTCATAAATTGGGTTTATTTTTTAGACTCTGATCACATCGTTCAATTTCTACTTGTACTTGTTTATTTTCACTGTCCATGACTGTACAAATGGTTCTCAGCATACAAACTAAATCAAAATTTTATTAGTCATTGAAAACCAGGAATTAATACAAATAATCACTAAATTTAGAGGCCAAGAGCTAAAAACTGTAAGACAACATTCAATATTTACAAATTGATGTGTACAAGGAACAACACGTACAACAAAGAGAACTGTAAAACATTGCAAAAATATTTCCAAACACAAAGAAACCGACAAAGAAAAAATGACAATGAGAATAATGACCCCGTCAAAAATGACCATAGTGCCGCTACTTGGCGAAAATTATTAAAAATATTTTAAATTTACATCGGCAATTAAGCATCGCACCTTGTCGAACAATATCATCCAAAACTTTATCTATCTAAGTAACAACCATAACTGTACCAACAGTAAAAATGAGATCAAAACATTATAAATAAAAGAAAGAAATATAATTTTTTCAGTGTTGAAAACACTTATAGGAAGCTTGATTCGAAGGCTTGTGTAATGAAACGATGAAACGCTCAGATGAAACAAATCTGGAACTTGCAATGGTGCCCAATTTCACTTCATTTTTTGTATTTTTCGGATACAGTGTTTATTATTATAGTTATACCTTATGATTTGTTTTATGTTTTAAAAATAGTATAAGTCTTAATTTCACTCAGCAGTGATGAAAAATGATTATAGTAATTGGAGAATTAGATCTGCACGAGCACAAAATTTACTACAAAAAAGTCCGCAGGAGTGTATAATTATATCTTATATAGTTTAAAAGTTACAGAATTTTAATGTAATTTTCGTGCAACTTTGCACACTTGTTTCTTCTAAACTATGGAACGTAATTGTACCCTTCTGCTGACTTTATTATAGTAAATTTTGTTCTCTATAAGAATGTTTATGTGCAACTTTCTTCTATCTTGCACCGTTTTAACTCTTTAAGTGACAAAAAAAAGGAGGTGTTATTATTTTTATTTTTTTGTTATTTTTTAGTAACTCAACGAGTATGTTTCAGTATTTTATTTATAATTTTTTACGTTAACATTATTGTTACAGGGTGGAAGCCATATATCCCAATAAACATCTTACACATAATTTTTTGTGTTAATTCGGTGGGATAATAACTTAACACATTTTAAGATCTATGAAATTTAGCAAAACATTCTTTGCACAAGGCAACATTGCATTTTACACAAATCATGTTGCTCCTCTTTTCTTTTTTCTTTGCACTGCAGAAACCACAGCGTCTATAAGTGGGAATTTTGTTAGGGATACGATCACCAACATTGGATAGGCGAACCATATTGTCTGTTGTACGACTTCCGTGTTATCTCTCCTTTGTACAGTTACAATGGCAGCGGGATGATGCATTGTGGAAACCACACAAACTGATTTAGAACCCCTATCTTTCCATTTTGAAACTCCAATATCTCCAGCTTCAGCAAAATTGGAATATCTTTTATTTAGATAACGATCGTTTTTTAGAATTGTAGAAAAGTTCTTCCTATTGGCCCTAATTGTTGCACAGCAAAATATATCATCTTTTAGTAAGCTGTCCGCAAAACCAATACTTGAAAAATAATTGTCAAAATATAAACAATAATTCTTGCTTTGGTATCTTTCGAATAAATTGTTAACAACTTTTACCCCTAAGGGGACTTTACTTTTGTCATTATTTTTTCCTGTATATACATCAAAATTCAGTAAGTACGCAGTTTCCGCGCAACAACTAGCCCACACTTTGAACCCCCTTTTGATCGATTTCATGGGCATATACTGCTTAACAGAAGAACGACCCTTGTAACCAATCATAAATCCGCCAATAGAAATATTTCTGGATGGCGAATATCTATCTCTAATGTATTTTAAAGCTATACTTCATAGAAGGTAACTGGTGAAAGCCCATAAATATAATAATTCCCAGAAAAGCTTTTAGTTCTGCTAGGGTTATATCAGAATCTTGAATACAAACATTTATCTTGTTTGTTTGTTTTGCATACAAATTCGATTCTTAAACAATAATATGTAAAAAAGTTTCCGGCAAAAATGTCAGAAATACAGCAAGAGGGCTTGTTAGGTCAACAAAACCATTGGGTTCAACTGTTTCAGTAAAAACTGCTTCTTGATTTTTTTGGAATTGTTGTTTCTTTTGTCCACGAATGCATTGTTTCTCTTGTTGCAAGTGCATCATCATGTGTGTTCTCATCCTCGGCTACATGTCCGGTAAGTCTTGATTCCCGAAATAATTTATTGCTTTCGTCAAAACTAACCACAAAATCTGGATCCGCAATTAAATCGTCCGAGTCTTCAATATATTCCAATAAGCTCTCCGTACCTGTTCTACTTTTATCTGGTTTACCCGTTGATGGAAGAGAGGTAACTGACACATTCATATTCGGAATCGGCGGCCATTTCATCTGGAATGTTGTAATCAAATTCGTCCAAACGGTCTGCTATATCCTGCAGCTCTGCATCGTTAAGAATTCTTCTGTCACACATCTAGAACTCGTGAAATTATTGTATGTTTTGATATTTTTTAGCCGAGCCGGAATAATAATATGACTAAAATGATTTTTTTCTTAATTAATTGTTATTTCTTGCGATATATACAATATAAAAAATGTAAAATATATGAACTAATATGTAAAAAAAGTATAAATTTAAAATTTATATTTATAACCTCACTCAACATCTATAATAATAATAATAATTTGTTTGCAAACCGCGGTGTTATTTTTTAGTTTCATTAAAAAAGTAATAAGTCAATATAGTTATCTTTCATCCCTTACCTTATTTTTCTGATTTATTTATGACTTATAAAGTAATTTTGCCAAAAGACACTAACAAACACGTGCTCATTGAAACTTATACGCAACAATTTACCACCGGGATATTATATTCCCACCTAGCGCCATTTCTACTATACACGTAAATTAAAAATATTTTCCTAGATGTCAGTAGTGTGTCATTTAAACATAAATGTAATATGGGGATTATATTTCCCACTAAACTATTAGCAGAAACATTTTACGGGGGGTGGAAAACTAATATCCCAGAAACACTTAACGGGTTAAGGTAATAGTTTATTAGTTATTTTAAATTATTAAGCAAATAATTTCAATACAAAAACTGTGGCGGTTTTGATACTGGTGTAATATTACGACATCGACAAAGCTACCCTTAGCAGCAAAAAAACCGCAGTGGTCACCAAAAGCAACTCGATCGAAACACACATGTTCTACTAAACCGATAATTTAAGTTCAAATTTTAAAATGAGTAAACAAAATAACTATTAGTAATTACTAGTTTAAATCATAAACGATTTCACTGTAAAGATATCAACGAAGGACGAAAGTAGGTAAAATAAAATTTGAGTAAATTTTGAATGTCGAAACTGTATCAACAGTCAAACAGTTGTACAGATTATTAGCGTTATAAATCTGTTAAGACTAGAGAAAGGATCCATATTAAAGTAAAGTTCATCTTTTTAATGCTTTTTTATAGTCAATAGTCTTAAGCACGTAAGGTGTTATCGTACTTAATAGTAGGACACCTGCCCAGGTAATCAATATCTAAACGATACCAGATTCTAGGACAGATGTCAGTGATCAAACAAGTTGACGTTGAATGATAATTTTATTAATAACTGTCTACTATTTATATACAATATTTACAATCGTTGTGAAATACAAAGTCAGCACATCTATGGTTACTATTACAAATGTGGGTTACTATAATGTAACACATTCTTCGCAAAGTAGCGGAAGTCTAAATATAACGTAACTACTTACGTTTGCAATTGGATTGTTTTACATGTGGAGTAATCATTAAGTATGTTTACAATTTCTTAAGTTTGATAATTATAATTGTTTCAATAACCCAATTTTATGTTTAAATTGTAATTTAAACATTCTGGCGCCTCGCCAACGGACGGTTCTTATTCTAACGGTTGAAGCTCGATCATTTCTATTTCCGGTGCTGGATGAATCTGCTCGTTAATATGCTTTTTCTTGCGGTCTCTTAGACGTTGCTTACCGAAATAGTAGATTCCCAACATGAAGCCTACTATGTTCAGTACAATTGCGGTGGTAATACCGCTGGTGGTAATAGAATGTTGTCTTGTTTTTTGCCAAATCGTTTCCTTTAATTCTTGTTGCAAATTGTTTTCTTTTTCTTTTAGGCTGCCCAATTTGTCTGAGGCTGTAAACACTGGTTCTTCCTGAATGTCTTTGAAATCGCGATGTTCGAAAGTCAGATTCCGGGGAAGAGAGATCGCCTTGGTATAACTGGCGATAACAGAAACAGTTTCCACCCTTTTCGGTGTTAATATATTTAGCTTGGTCTTAATAATACAATCTTCCGTTATTTGAATGACTCCTGTACTGTTGAGTAAAACATCTTCTCTCAAGCCGCTGCATGTTACCGCAATCTTGATGGGTTTGCTGATAATAAACATCCAGGTGTTGACCATATAGAGTTGTTTCCATACAATAGAGTGGATACTATTTTTTCAAATTCTGCATTTGGTCGGTTCACTACGTTGGTATATTTCGTCGATTATGCAATTGGGATTGGTTTCTATGTTCTTCACTACAGCTGGCACACATAGATAATTGTTATGTCTTGTAGTGATTCTGTTTTTGAATTCTTCATCACTTAGCTGAAAAATATAGCTGCGTGTTGTAGTCCACAGCTATAACTTTGTTTGGTATATCCATAATCCAATATGATCCATTCTCAATTTTAAGTGGTGTTGGAGTTATTTTCATCAGCACGAAGTCGGTACTGTCGGCAATCGGGAAGTAACCAAACACGTGGATATATGTTTCATCATGTTCAACCTTGATTTGTATTATTAGAGATGATATAATGTTAAGATTATTTGGAAGCTTACTGTTGATTTCTTCTATGATCTTATGAACATGGGCCGGTGTGATGATATCGTAAAGACTGCCTCGATTAAAGTGAACTTCCAACAATTGTGAATAGCAGTTGCAAAGTTCGCTTATAAAGTTAGTTGCTACTTGATAGGTGCTTAGTAGATGAATGTTTAATTTATTCTCGTCAGTGGCTCTGTACCATGATTGCATCTTGTTGATTACTTCTATGCCTTCGTTCAATTTGGTTCTGAATCGTTCCAATTGGTTATTGATTCTTGTCTCAGTGTCATTGAAAGTGGATAACGCAGCGATCATAAATTTGGTTTGTTGGTTTGATGCTCTGATTAGTTCTTGCTGATTTTGTTCCAGAGTATTGATATCTTTGTAGACTTCATCATTGACTCCAAATACATAATTAAGGAATTTTCCCAGAATTCCTCTCTTTAACCGATTGTGTATGATTCCATTCATACTATCCTTGATCCATTGCATCTTGTGTTGTTGGTCTTTCAGGTGATGAATTAACGCGGTGCATTGTGTTTCATCTGAAAGTGATTGCGCTTCTTCACATAACTTTTGAAACTTCTTGACAACATTGGACACGGAGTTTGAATCTTCTTCTATTCTGGCCTTGTCATATTTTACTTCAATTCTGAATATTCCTCGTTCTATCCTTGCGTGGCCGATGTGTTCGATGTATAGTCCTGGTTGTGGAAATTGTAGCGTATAGGTAGCTTGAGTGGATTTAGGTATAGTGCTGAGGATAAATCCTAACACCATAAGTAGTAAACTGACACTGAAAGATGTAGGTTTTTTGCTCGATTGTGGTTTAGCTGTGATTGCCATGTTTGCATTGGTTGCTAGTACTTTTGTTTCATTCTTATTTGTATCGGTAGTCGACTGGTTTTCTGGTAATACTGGTATAGGAATTATTTTGTGGATACTTCGTTTAAAGGTGTTTTCATCTGGCTTCTTGAGTGTGACCACTCGGAAGGTACCATCTTTGGCTGGGTGGGTTTCTGCAATTCGGGCTAACGGCCAACGACTTGGATTTATGGTATCTTCTTTCAGTAGCACTAGATCTCCCATTTTTAAGTTGTCCTGGCGGGTTATCCATTTATATCTTTGTTGAAGTCGATTGAGGTAATCTGAAGACCAGGCGTTCCAGACGTCCTTCTTCATCTTCTGGACTAGCTGCCATCTCGAGGATATATTTGTATTGATGGTATTTGTTACAGGGTTGGGTGGAGATACAATTGCTCTTCTTGTACGTCTGACTGCTTTATCATGTTGATGACTTCTTTTTCCAAAATTTTACTAGCACCGACAAAATTGGTACCATTGTCGCTGTACATATGAGCACATCGACCTCTTCTAGCGGTAAATCTTCGAAATGCTGTCAGGAATGCGTCCGTAGTCATATCGCTTACGACTTCTAAATGGATGGCCTTTGTTGAGAGGCATACATAAATGGCTATGTAACCTTTGTATGATTTATATCCTCTCCCTTTGCTTGCTCTTATCTGGATGGGCCCGGCATAGTCTACTGCAGAATGAAGAAATGGTGGTGATGGTGTAACTCTATGGGTGGGCAAGTCTCCCATTATTTGATTTGCCGTCTGGGCCTTGTAGCGAATGCATTGGATGCATTTGTTGATGGTAGAACAAAGGCTCGTATATGTTTAATATTAATGGAAGAAAAAATTGCAGAATTGGTAAAAAAATTGATTTTAATAAAAAGGCATGTCGATTATTCGCGTCGCGAAATGTTTTTATTGCAAGTCCAATCTGCTGTAAGTTTTCTTTAGATGTGACAAGGAATTGCGAACGCGACAAACTGTGAAAAAAAAATCAATTTTTAAGCTATGGATGCACATTTCCAAAGATAAAATCTCCACTTTGCAACTTTTACATCTGAAAGGATGTGGCAACGTAGCTCGAATCGTGTCATAATCTTCGAAGCTGTAGAACAGTGAACCGCCATAAAACTCGGGTAAAATCCAGTAATCATTTAGTTTTGTTGTTTTTTTTAAAATACGCATCAACTAGTTAGAGTGTGGTGAAGCAGTTGTCGGGAATCACGCGATCTAAATTGTTTATTTAATCATTGAATGATTTATTTAATCCAAACGTATTCAATCAAAGTCTTACTAAATTTCTGAAAGTTTTACTTTGGCTCTAAAATGGATTGTGTCTAGAGAAAATTTTACATTTATCCGAACGCTTTCAAACGTATCTAATCCAGCAAAAAATGAGTCAGTGAACGTTAATCACAATTTTTCAACCTTTATTTGCATAACATGCTTGTGAGCGCAATATTATTATTTGAGCTTTACGAAGGTGACTTTTTCTCTTGAAAATATTTTGTGTCAAATAAAGTTTGATGTTTTGAGATTTTGTTGCTTGCTTTGTGTTTCTTACCGTACATCACTTGAGAAAAGCTAAGCGTTACCAACACAGCCCAAATACCCTTTTTTGTGCTTCTCTAAAAAAATTTTCTATAAAAGATGTCCCCTCCAGTTTGCAATCATTTCGCACTAAACTATTACATACTACTGAAGCTATAATTGGGAAACAACAACCGGGACTGTCTGGATTTAGAGTTTTTAATACTAATTCAATGCCGAGCACAATTTCCGTTCTTCTTAGAGAGATAAAAGGCAAACAAATTAAACTACAAAAATAGAAAAAATTAGCAACGCCTGTCTATTTACATGCCATGATGTTTGTTCTAGTGCATGGATTTAAGATAACGCGATCAGGTTACTCTTTAGATATGTCACTGGAAACTATGTTTTATCAGCTGCGCAGCAATTTTTGAACGGTCTTGCTCATAATTTGTTATGACAAAAAATTCTCTATAAGTCATTGGTGTTGCTGATTCATCATCTCCCAGCGATGAAAAGGTTATGGGAAACAATTCTCAGGCATTTCATGGACAAATGTTACGACTATATTCTCGTTTAATATGTACCTAGAATACTAGTTATTTGTGCTTTTTTATTTTTTTATTATTTATGTATGCATTCTTATTTTTAAAAATTGTAATAAACCTTGTTCATTATGTTACGTAGGTAATATTGTGTTTGTTTTCAACACCTTCCGATAATTGCAAGATTTGGGATATCTGTGAATTTTTTTATTTAAATTGGTTATACCGTTGGTTATACTGCGTTTTTTAACGCACAGTTTCACTTTGTGTAAAAACCTTCTCAACTGTGTATGTCCCAGATACGGATTATTTTAAAACGTTTAACCGTTTCTAGTATTTGGTGATGATTAAGTATTTGTACAAATAATCTGCATATTTAATGTACTGTACTGAAAAAAAAGTTTGAGAAATTAATAGGTTAATAGATGGGTTTATATAAGTTCAAAGGAGTTTACGGTCTGCATCTGTACATCACCAATTTAATATTTATAACCATTAATTTGTTAGTGAAGTTTCAAATTTTGTATTTATCAATAATGAATAATTAATTGTATTAATACCCGTTTTTTATCTTACTACGGCATTAAAATTGGAATATGTTTTTCCTTGTCGTAAAATCGATTATGTTTCTTAAATTTTACATAAGCCTAGGAAATTGTCTTTCAAGTTTAACATGTAATAAAGTTTGAACAAATTGCTCAGTAAAATAAGAGTATAGAGATTCAAGGTACCACTATAAAATTTCTTAAATTAAAAACTAACAAGATAAAGGTTAGAGATGCTAAGTTTTAAAACTTTTATTAGGTCACGTTTCGCGATAGCAATGTGTGTTCTCCCTAGTGTAGAAGATAAAGCTTTTTCCGTCCCGTGACAATAATGAAAAAGATAATGAAGAAAACTTTTCAATACATAACAGTTAACTTTTGCTAAATCATATTTATTTAATATCTTAACGCGCGAAAAAGAATCACTCGACAATAAATTAGAAATAATTAACTACGTATAATTTACACATCAAAAGATCTGTAACGAATAAAACTTTCTTGTTAGCGATCTTGTCATAAAACTAATACATATGTATACTTGCTGATATAGAAGGCTGTACTTGGACGTAGAATTCTATTTTACATATATTTCAATTGCTAAGTAGCAGAATTCAACTGTGCATGCAAGAGCAGCATACTTAGATTCAGAAACCGGCACGTGTCGAACAAGCGTATGTTACGTAGTACATGTAATAACAACGTTTTACTCAATTAAGATTCACTTACCGCAGCGTTGCTGAAACTCTGGTAAATTACGTTTCCTTTGACGTTGGCTCTTCTTGCACCAATTAAATACAATTATGTTTAAAGTAAGTATTTACCTGGACGTTGACCAAACTGTAATAGTAGTAATAGCAATTTAATTTATTTTCAAATTTGTTGTGTATATTTACTTTGACTTTATCAAACAATAAACACTATAACATTTCACAAGCAAAAGCCAATTTGAACCTGCTGTATCTTTATGCGAACTCAAATTCGAGCAAAACTCAATAGTTTCTGTTCAAAGTTATAAGTAATTTTTTTTAAGTTTAGATTAATAATGAATTACAGTGCTTTGCAATTAGTTCGTTTTAAAGGTAATTTGTTACATGTCGTTATTTAGTATTTGTCAAAAATATTATTTTAAATTAAAATTAACGACTGCACTGATTACAAGCCGCCACTGATTGCCAAATCACCTTTACGAGTGGAGATAAGCGCGATATCGCTGTGAAACGTTCATTTCAGTCCATTTACTTTTTCTTTTATCTTTAAAAATCGCTGTTGAATATCGTATCAAGGCTGGTCCGCTAATGTAAGTAGTTTTTCTTTTTGCTGAATTTTTCTTGTTAGTTATTTTAATTGCCACTTTATCCCTATACACGGCTTTTAGTAAATCAGTAGTGACAAAATATGAATCACGCATTCTTTCGAATTCTCAGGGTTGTATAATTTTAATTACTTCTATAATTAATCAATCAGTTTTATACATTTTACTTATCATAGCGTTTTTCTTTGTAATTGTACGTAATAAACGTTACTGCTTGTTACAAAAAATTTTCGTTTGGGTAAGTTTTTGTGTTGTTACTTTTATCTTATTTTGCAATACGACTGTATAGTAAAAAAAAGTAATTGTTTGAACACTATTTAACTTTTATTAAAATCAATCACTTATAATTCTTGTTAGCAATTGAATATAATTAGTTGTATGGTGTGTTGCCTGATCGATAGGGCCTATATCGATATTATAGCTGTAATATTAGTAAAAAAATCTATAATTGTTATCAGTCTATATCTTTCTTTTTGTATTTTAACGCCTATTTTCTCTTGTTGGAAACAAATATATAATTTTTGGAATCTGTGCTTTGCCAATTGTTTTTTTCAGTGATCGACAGATTTAGACAAAGTCTGTCTTAGGTGTTATTTACTTATTTTGGCGTTTTTTAAATTTATTGTAGGATTAGCACACCAAGACTTGCGACTCGCTTGCTTTTAAGTTACAAGAAAATTCCGGTAACAAAAAATACTTCGGGCATCTAGAAGATATTCACTTCATTGGTATACGACATAATCTATGTATTTCTTGTGAATAGATTCTTGTTATAATTTATGCTAGATCGTAAGTTTGTTATTTCTGTAGTTTTCTAAATTATGGATAATGAAAATATCATCTCTGTGAAGAAAGAGAATTGAGGTTCAAGATGAACTGAAAAAGTAATGCAATTTTTGTTGCTTCAAACTTAAAACAGTTGTTAATAAATCTATTGTATTGAATAGTTATGAACATGACCATTTTTTTTAAAACCCTGCATTCATAAAAATAAGCCTGAATTTTTTTTGGGAAAAGTTAGCTTTTCGTGATATTAAACACACACGGCAAAGATTTTATCAGGAAAATGATAGAATAAACCAAGATAATAAATTGTGTCATCTTATATCAGTATTTCTAATAATAAGAAAAAGATCTACTACATACGCTCCCAAAAAGAAAGTTTTTTTAGCTTATTATTTTCTTTAAACAAGAATTACTTAAATTAAAGTTTAAGTTTGTCAGTATATTTTTTTATACGTTTTGAATATTAGCAAAGATAAAAAAACGTAGCAGATGTAATTTATTCTAGTGATTCTCCAAGAGAAAATCGTGGTAGTGATCACGTATCTCACAAAACCGAAACGAAATAAGTAAAAATACGAGAGTTTATTAACCATTATAACCGTGCCAAGGCTGAAAGACTTTATTTAAGTTCTAAACTTTCTATTAAAGAACTTTACCAATTATACCAAAATAATTGTAACAAAGAAAACCAGGTAAATTTTCGAACGTTTAGTGAGTTTTTGTGAATAAGTTTAATATTGGATTCTCTAGCTTAGCATTAGATGTTTGTACCAAATGTGTAAATTTAACTCTGAAGTAGGCGTATGGTTGACATGTGTCACCCTGATATTTCAAAAGCAAGTTATTTTTAGAACAACCGCACGTGGCACCTTTAGATTATCAGTGATGATGCGATAATCTTGGCATCTTCTAGGTTTTTGGATTTTTGAGAAAACTACAAATGCTAAGTGCCGCCATTGTTTTGGAAATATTCCAGTTTGGTATACTAAGAGAGAGATGTCTTCATGAATCAGTTTTACAAGTACCTCATACGGCCCCAGTGCTTTTCTTGATGTCGAATTTTTAATAGCATATAGTATTTCGTTTTTTGTTATTCTTATAATGTCGTCGTTGTTCACATTTATTGTTGGAAGCTCTGGTTTATCCCTGAAGAGGTCACAAATGTAGTTATTCCATTCTTTGCGTGTGTCTTTAGTAAACCATAATATTGTTGTTGTTAGCGTTCAGTAGTATGTTTTCCTGATTTATGTGAAGTTTTTTATTTAATTTCCGTACGTGTTTGTGTTGCTTTCGGACGTTATGGATATTCTGTAGGTGTTTGATCACAGTTTTCCTTTAACGAATTATTTCTTGTCGTTTTATTGCTTTTTTATCTCTTTTTGTATGGTCAGTTTATATTTTATTTAAAAATTTTTTTTATCGTATTCAGAATGCAATCCAATGTCCAATGTCATCCAAGCCTTTTTTCTCTTTACTTTATTTGGTTTGAGCATTTCTGTACATATGTTTCTAGCACTGGTTTGGAAAGCTGATAACACTGGTCTGCATGAAAATGATCTCCTGAATCCAAAAATGAGCTCTGTTTTTACCGATCACCCACCTATTTTGGGGGGACCCCATTTTTATTTTATTTTTTGCATTTTTTTTAGAATTTTAACTTATAGCCGTTAATCATCCCAAAGCAGGTAATAAAATTTATAGCAAAGTATATGGCAATAGCTTTGCTGTAAATTTTTATAGAAACAACAATAAAATACAAATATACAAGAACAGTAAAAAAATATCAATAAACAGTTAGGAAGATTCACTGCACGACGCTGGCGATCTCAATACCACATGCAGGTTTGAACAGGAATTTTCGACAGGCTTGAACTTGCATTACTCTTCTCATTATAGTATAATACATTATTTGCTTAACTGCTTCGATCAGTACATCTATAGCTGTTGCAGAGTTAACTTGTCGACGTTTTAAACGTGCTGGATTTTGTGTTCATTTTTGTTCATTTGTGTAAAACAGTAAAACTACTGCTACTTCGGATTTTTTCAAGTGACTAAGTGCGATTTGTGGTTAATGTCGGTCGGTCGTTGAATTACTGTTTAATTATGCCACGCGAGTGTAAAAATCATCCCTATAGCTTCTGCTATGTCTGCGGGGAATTAACTTTAAAAGCGCAACGAAAACCCCTTTCTCCGCTTGTTAAAACAGCTTATAAATTGTACTTTGATTGTCAAGTTGGCAACCAGGACAAGACTTAGGCTTCATCAGCTTGCTGTACGACTTGTTACAGTACTTTGACCAAATGGATCAAAGGTACCCGTAAATCAATGCCATTTGCTGTGCCCATGGTTTGGTTTGTTACTTTTGTATGACTTCCACCGTCGGGTTTTCGAGCAAAAGTAAGCATACAATTCAGTATCCCAATATTCCGTCAGCTCTAAGACCTGTTCTTCATAACGATACTTTGCCAATCCTAGAGCCCCCAAACACTTATACTCTAGAGCCGAAAATTGATTTAAAAGACTCTGAGCCACAACCTGGGGCTTCGAATGATACGTTCAATGATGATGAAGAGTATTCCGCAGATTTAGTTTCTCGGCAACCTCACCTCCTCACTCAATCGGAAATAAATGATCTTGTCAGGGATTTGCAGTTACCCAAGACTAAATCTCAGCTCCTAGGATCGCGACTTCAACAGTAGAATCTCTTAGAAAAGGGAGTAAAAATATTTTCTTACAGGACCAGACAAGCAACCCTGAAATGTCTTTTCTCATAAAATAAAGGTTTAATGTTCTGCCCTAATGCAAATGTATTGATGACAGAGCTACAGATGCCATGTGACCCAGACAAATGAAGACTATTTATAGACTCATTAAAAACAAGCTTAAAAGTTGTCCTGTTTGCAAATGGGAATGACTTCCCATCAGTTCCAGTTGCATACTCTGTTGATATGAAGAAAACGTACGAAACCATCTTTAGAATCCTTGATAAAATTAGTTATTATGATTATAAGTGGAAACTTTGCGCTGACTTAAAAGTTGTTGCTCTACTCAGGGGCCTGCAATCAGGATTCATAAAATATTGCTGCTTCCTTTGTGAATGGGATAGTTGAGCCCGAGATAAACATTACATCGTACGGGACTGGCCTCTGCGAGAAAATCTTATTCCTGGTCAGAAAAATGTCGCCCACAATCCTTTGGTTCCGGAAGAAAATATTTACTTACCACCTTTACACATCAAACTTGGATTGATCAAGCAGTTTGTGAAAGCAGTGGACAAGACAGGTGGCGCATTTCAATTTTTGAAAACTAAATTTCCTCGTCTTAGCGAAACTAAAATCAAAGAAAGCGTTTTTGTTGGTCTCTAGACTAGACAACTCTTCCAAGATTTGACGTTTATTGAACACCTAAATCGCAAAGAAAAACGAGCTTGGCTTGCATTTCAAAACGTTTGTAAGAACTTACTGGGTAACCACAAAAGTGAAGATTATGTCGCTCACGTCGAGGAACTGCTTTTAGCGTACAAGGACATAGGATGTAACATGTTTCTTAAAGTTCACTTCTTTTACTCGCATCTGGACTTTTTCCCTGAAAATTTAAGAACAGTCTCGGATGAACACGGGGAACGGTTCCATCAAGACATCGCTAAGCTAGAGAAGAGATCTTCACGGAAGGGGAATGCAAGCATGTTGGCGGAGTACTGCTGGTTTTTGAAACGAGAGAGCTGTACCTCAGGGTATAAAAGGAAACAAGCACCAAGTAACGATAAATATCTTTTTATTTATTACTGTTTATAGTTAAAATAGTTATTTTTTCCCGTTTAAATTAAATTCATGTCCATATATTTATTATTATAATAATTATTATCGTTGGATAAATAAATTATAATTAATTTATCGAAGAGTGGTAAAATTAGAGATTTGTGGCTCCTTCAAAAATGGTGGGTGATGGAAGAAAACGGAAGACATATTTGGATTCAGGACGTCATTTTACATAAGAATCGCCCGGAATAGTGTCAGGGCTCGATAAAAAATATTTTTTTGCAGACCAGTGTTTTTTCTCAAGTCACTAATAAAATTGTCTTGTACTATATTAAAAAAATCCTCGTTCATTAGTTTATCAATGTCTATTCATGTGTTGTATAGTTTTTGTGCTTCTTTAAAAGTCACTTGTGGCCAGAACTAATATCCGCAACGGGATAAGTTTTGACCACTCTAAAGGTTTTTTGTTCATAATGATATAATCTATTTGATTACGTATAATATGATTATATGAATTGGCTGGTGATCGCGATGTATCGAAGCGCCTTTTGGGTAAGTTGTACCAGGTGTTCATTATGGTCAGATTTTGTTCTTCGCAGAATTCTCTCAGAATTTCTCCTCTGGTGTTTTTTCTTCCAAGGCCGTTTTCACCTACTACGTCTTGACAGCGTACATTTCTAACTACAGCGTTGAAGTCGCCTAAGATTAGATTTGTTAGTTTCAGAACTTTTTGTTGATGATACAACATTTCAATTTTTGTCTCGTCGCATGTTGTAGTTGGTGCCTGTTAATTACGATTTTCGAAAATTTCAATCAAAGCCTGATAATCTTATATGAGCACTGCATTTTTCTACGTATTGTTGAAAGTTTGGGAAGATTAATATGTGCCGTATGTTTGTTTAAATTAAGGTTTCAAGATTGTCCCGTCACAAAATTGAAGTGTTTTTCTGAACGATGCATAAAAATCTGATGGTACATTTTCTCTATGTTTCCCGAGAGAACAAATTAATGTTACCGAAAACGCAAAAAAATTAAGAAACAATCAATTTAAAGAACTGGACCAACAAGCTGTGAATCATTTATTGAAACACCAAAAGTTGATTTAAAACTACCGTCAAATACAACTTGTAATTTGGTAGTTAAAAATACTTTATAATTCCATGGTAGAAAAGGTAGAATGGGGAATTTTTGACAACAAAACTGTGCCATTTAAAACTTATTTTACGATCTGCTTTAGGTGGAACTTTTTTGCAATAATCTATTTAGCATGGCCTAACAAAGCTAGTTTTGTATTGAAAGGAATTAAAATTACAAATCAACTAGAAGCGGTTCAAGAAACGGTTTGTGCAAAATAATTCTCACAGAATTGCTTTTACCGGGATAGTGCTGACATTGGATTTTATGGAAACAATTCATCCAACTTCAAGTTTTTGCTCTCAATGTGTGAAAAAAGCACATTATGAGGATATATATCAGACACAACCTAGCCCAGTAGGTTTTTTTGAAAAGTAGCTTTTAATTTCCCGAAAGGTATTTAACCATTGCATAGAAGATTATAGAACTTGCTTGCTCCTATTAGTAAATCAATAAACAGCAAGGATTTGTTCAAGTTATCGTCTGCTAATCTTATATTTTCAGGAATATCTAAACTTGTTTTTTTGAAAGAGTACAATGGTTTTTCATAATTTTTTCTATAGTAAGACATTGAAATTTCAGTTGAAGATACGTTTGAGTTGATGGCATCTGAGCTTTAACCATTGAATTTAAAACAACTGATGACGAACTATTGCCAGAAATTTTGGAACTAATTTTATACTTCGTTAAGTGTAATCTATTTACTACTATTGCAATAACTGTACAAAAGTGGTCTAACGCAATGTCAAATATTGTTTTTGTTTTTTATTTTAACTAGGTCTTGCTTGCGATTCTAACTCCGTAGATATGTTAGCTTATGAAGTTGATGCAATCAGAGTTACTTGCGTTATCTACGTAAATGTGCGTATGATGGCGCTTTCTACAGATACAACTTTTGTAGTAATTGTAACTAAAATGCCTTAAAAAATTTTGATAATCTATAATTCGTTGACCTTGTCTAATTTTTGTTTTTCAGAAAAAGATGGATATTTGTGGCATTCAGTTACGTAATGTTCAGTCTTGCAAATTGAACCAAAAACTAAATAGCTAAAAAATTGTCGTAATTCGGTATAATCCTTTTAAATGAGTGCTAATTTACATTATTGTAACTGTATGGCATAAATCAATTTCGCAGTGTTGGTTCAAGAAATTTAAATTCTCGCTCACGGTTGGAATATTCCAAAAATGAAATTCTGTAAATTTTACCTTTGTGTGACCATGGAGTTTAGTTTAGTACTATTAAGTTAGACTTGAGCTAGGTCGTAAGACAAATATACTAATACAAATGTGGTTTAATATAATTAATTTTGAGTTATTATAACCCTCACAAATTAAGTCAAATGCAATTTTGTAATTTTCTGCCTTTCAAACTACCCTTGGCGTACATCTGCTAGATTTTCATTATTATGTATTAAAAAAGTTAATGTAAAATTACCATCAAATAAACGTAGCAAAGTTTGCGGTGTTGCAACTGTTAGGTAATGAATACTGAGATATATTGGTGTTTGAATGAGCTTTGCATTTACTGTAAAAATTTCCAGAACTAATCGCTATGTTCAGCTGCTCAACTTGAAATCGTATGATGATATCTTTGTATTTGTTAGGCAAAGATTTTATTGCCATTTAAATGTAATTTAAGTTTAATTGCCGTTAATTTATCTAAATTGCAAACCCATAAAAAATTTAAAAATTTGCCAATAAAAAGTTTTTACGATGGATCCATTTGATTATTTAATTTAAATTAATTTTGAAAATTACCCAGTGGCTAATAAAGGCTTAATTTTCTTATAGTTAACCAGTGTGTCTTTACCGTTATGTGGCCAAAACAAAAAAAATGCAAATGTAAATTACTCACAGAATTAGTGTAACAATGAAACTTATACCGATCTTCAAACAGGTAAATTGACGGTTTGCAATTTAAGAGTATTAATCATAAGATTAAAGAGTAACGCAATAAGTAATTAAACGCTTCTTATATATATTTTTTTAATAATTCAAATACAGCATTTGCAAATGATTTATTTGAAAAAAGAACGTATTTTCATTTGAAAATTAATTAATATTGAGATTATTTTTTCAAAGAATTTTACGTTTTGCACTTGTTAGCATTTTTTTATCTGTTGACTGAAATAAGAAAATGCAAACAAACATTTATTTTACAATTAGAGTTTGAGAAAGTTTTGATATCTGCCGTTTAATTATCTTTGTACGTTTCACTCTACACGTAGTTGAAATGTAAAACAATAAATGCTCGTAACATATAAATTACCATCTAAAAATGGTTCTAACTTCTTTGGTTTTAGTTTAGTATTTGACGATAAACTTTTTCTAAATACTTATTTTCAATTAAATTAATTGGATTTGTCGACATCGTATATTATTTACAAACGTATAAAAATTGCCCATGTACAACACAACACAAACTAATTTCCATCATAAAAATATCAAATTTCACGGCTAAAAACGTTCTTTAAATTTTGCAATATAATTTAAATATTTGTTTAACAAATTTTAAAATTACAAACTAAAAGAATTTTCAGAAATTGTTTTATTTCGTATGTCAGCTTCTACTACACACTACAATCTTAATATAACATTTTCTCGGCTTTACATAAATTTCCAACAAATACTCTAATGATACAATGCCTTAACAAAACAAAGATGGGGTAATTATTTGTAGCTCTCGGCAAACATATTCAAATAATTAAATTATCCCTAGTCCGTCGCTTTCTCTTTTCGGGTCATTAAACAATTAACCTTGTTTGTAGTAACTTTGGACAATTGAATATTCATAACCCCTTAAAGAAAATATGTATTTTCTAAACATAAAATGACAAACCGTAAAAATTCAAAATTGTTCATTTAGAATTAAATAAATGTAGTGTAGAATCAAATCTCTTTACAACTAGTTAAGCTAATAGGCAAAATTACTATATTGTTTTTGTTTAGTGCTCAACAATAATTTAGACTAATAAAACTAAGAAAATACTTTCCTCAAATAACCAGTAAATATATGTATATAAAATTAAAAGCTTTTACATTACTGCAACCAAACAATTAATAATAAATTTATAAATTTTTTTTTAGTAAATCAACATTTTTTTCTTTAATGTTTATTTATGGACACATTTATTAGTATTTGCGCCTGAAAAATCAATCGTGATATTTATTTTAAACAGGTATGATCGTCTTTTGAGAACTATCCGTTTAGCTTAAATTTGTTAAAAAAATTTTTACTTTAGTTTTAAGAAAATTACGTCATACTTTCTAGTTTCGTCATTTAAAACTTAAACGTCATAGCGATGCTTTCATGAAATCTAACTAAGGGAGTCCATTTGCTACATTTTCTAATTTACGGTTTTATTAAGTTTATGTTTTCTTTTATGTAGTTGGTTTCTCGTATCGTTGTATAACCATAATTTTGCAACATTGCGAATATTCAGAAAGAATTAAAAGTTTCAATCACTGGCTACCATTTGAAAGTTGCTTTTTTGCAACTGTTTCGCTTGTCAACTTTACCGCCCGCTAATTCGACGTTGCTTTTGAGGTTTATCGCCAAGGGTAGCCTCAAATTAAATCAAAATGTTTATTGTTTATTGATAACTAAAAGTGTGACTAAAGGGTTTTAAGAATTCCAATTCCAATGGTCTAGAATATTGCAATACAGCCATGGACGAGATTTTAAATGAAGCTGGAATTAAGCGTCGGCTTACAGCACCACATACACCTTAGCAAAACGGCATAGCTGAATGTAAAAATAGAACCTTGGTTAAATCAGCAGGATGCATGTTACCGGAGTTGGGATTTCCCGAATACTTCTGACTTGAAGCGATTGCAATGGCAAACCACATTAGGAATAAATGCGTAACCAAGGTGTTGAAGACCAAGACGCCTTATGAGCTATCGATGGGCAAGCGTCCACACGTTCGTTACATGCAGGCGTTCGGTACCAAAACGTATGTCTTGAATAAGTCACACAGAAAAAGTAAATGTTTTCCTAAAGTTAGTTGGCTATTCAGACACCGTTAAAGTTTACCGGGTATGAGTGCCATCAGAGAAGAAAATTTACGTTACACGAGACGTTAAATTTTATAAATAAAAAATGTTAAGGTTAATGACTGCTCGAAAAATTCAAAAACAATTGGTAAAACGAAAATTGACAGTTCCAAATCGCTGGCCATACCAAAAAGCGATAAGGTTGATGTTCCTAATTTACTCGATGAATCTCTGCCGATTAGCGACAAACCATGCGGTGATGAAAGCATCGACAATCCTTTATTACTGTCTGACTCCTTAAGCAATAGTTTACGTCAAGGCTTCGGCAGGCCTATCAAGTTAATGACAGGCAGACCTGGACGTCCAGCAAAACATTACCACATGGTTCCAACATTTGAAGAATTATCCAATTTGAACATGACCGCAGAAAAACTTTTATTTGAGTGTGAAGGCAATAATTTGGCTGAGTACTGATGAAATTTTTAAAATTGTTCCTAAACCTGTTGAGCGAATTATAAAATGTCGCACGGTTCTAAGAAACAAGTACGATGCCATTTGAAGTTTATAAAAGAGAACAACTCGAGTCGTCGCCAAAGGTTATTCGCAACGCTTTGGATTTGACTTCTTCAACACTTTTGCTCCAGTTGCTCGCTTAGGATCACCACGTTTGCTTGTAGCATTGGCTGCCTTATCTAACTTACAGATTTCCTAGCTAGACGTTGAAACCGCATATCTCAACGGACCGGTTGATGCGGACATACACATGGAAATGCCTGAATTGTGACCTGAGATGTTAGAGAGAATGGTTCAAAAAGAGAAAAATCTTGATATTTTGAGAAAGGTGTTTACGGTTTACGTCAGACAGAGCGCCAATGGCACACTACACTTGACGAAACGCTTAGAAGTATGGGGTTGGTTCCCACTAACGCGGACCCTTGTGTACGTAGATGATATCTTGATCGTCTCCGGTAATCAACTTGGGGAAAGAAAGATAAAAGATGGTCTTGCTAAGGCATTTAAGATCAAAGATCTTGGCACAGCAAGGTATTGCCTAGGGATCAAAATCTGCCAAAGTGAAGAATACATATTCCTTTCAGAAAAAGGGTACAACAGGGGTTACTTGAAACTAAGGGGTATCTTGAAACAATTTCTACATTTTTATAAAGTATGTGGTACCACCTGTTCGGTGATAATTGAACTTTCATAAAGAATAACATCTAATTTTACAGATCGTAGTGCATAGGTTATATTATTGTGAAAGCGTTTATTGTGGTTTGTTTACCGGTAATAAATTTGAAAAATAAGGTAAGAAATAATAAATTTTTTATACCCCTACTACTTTCATTTGATCAGAGAACTGTATAAGAGTTGTGGGGTCCGTATATTTTTTTTACTATTCATTAAATAGTCTAGATCAAGAATAGTAACTAAAACAACCTCATAAAAAATAATTCGGTAATGTAGGGCCGGAATTATTTTTTTTTGTTCTTTCAGGTGTTACTTGGGACGATGCCTAGAACATACAAACGCGTTTCTGGTAACAGGAAATATGCCGATTATTCTGCAAAAACCACATAAAAAAATAAATTAACCTACAGGAAGCCGTCAGAAAAATATACGATTCCCATTTCCACCTTGTGTAGAAAAGTTAATAAAGAACACCTGAATTTACCTGGTCATCCAACTGCATTGACTAGAAAAGAAGAAGATAATATTGTTGAGGCAATAGTCACAGCCTCTGATTGGGGCTATCCTTTTGAAAATGAAGACATAAAATGTTTAATCAAGAGTTATTTAAGGAGAGCAGGAAAAACCGTAAAACAATTTAGAGAAAATAAACTAGGGGATGACTGGCTCAAATTATTTATTAAACGACATAATAAACATTTAAAAACGCGTATATATGAAAACATAAAACGAGCCCGTGCGGCAGTAACCCCTGAGATTGTTAATTTATTTTTTGATAATATTAAAAATACGTGGGCTAATGTACCTCCAAATTTATTAATCAACTACGATGAGACTTGTTTTGTGGACGACCCCGGAAAGGTTAAAGTAGTGGTAAGAACCACAGTGATGTTTGCTGTGACAGCTAGTGGATGCTTCCGTTATACAATGTTTACAAATCGGCACATTTGTGGTCAACGTGGACCGAGAATGGTCCAAATAGATGTGTTTATAATAGAACTGTCTTAGGTTGGTTCGACCAGCCAACTTTTGAAGATTGGTTCTTCAAGATAATATTGCCATTCTACAAAAACGAACCGGAAAAAAAGATAATAATTGGGGATAATTTGGCCAGCCACCTATCGGAAAAGGTAATTTGGGAATGCCAGAATAACAATATAATTTTTTCATTTCTCCCGCCAAACAGTACCCACCTGTTGCAGCCATTGGACGTGAGCTGCTTCAAACCAGTGAAAATGGCATAGAGAAGGGTACTTAAAGCTTGGAAAAAAAATAATAATAGTCCTCTAAGAAAAGATATTTTCTTTAGGCTTCTAAAAAGCACATTGGATAAACTAGTTACAACAAATTCAGACAATATAAAATTTGGTTTTGCGGGGACCGGCTTGTACCCCATTAACAGAAATAAAGTTTTAGACAAATTGCCTAATGACAACACTAGTTCAACTTCTCTTATAGCAGAAACTGTAGGCACCCTTTTAAAGAAGCTAGATATGGAGATCCGACCAGTCCATAAGAGGAAGGAAAAGAAAAATTGCTTTACAGCCTGGGGTAAGCGTTACAAGCGCAATGTTCACGACTTTAAAACAATCACCATCCAACCTGCAATCTAAATCATTGGATGATACGAGCGACGAAAATTCTGATGAAGCAGAAGATGAAGACAATGAAAATGTAAACCCTGAAGAAAATATTGAAAATAAAGCACTCTATGTGTTGGACCATAGAAATGTAAATAAAATATCTGATTTGGAAATTGGCAATTTCATACTGGTAAAATTTAAAACTTTGAAAGGAAATATTGAAAAATATGTTGGAAAAATTTTATCTATAGACGGTGATCAAATTACTTGCAACTTCATGCGAAAATCGTCAAAAGTCGAAGACATTTATGTTTTTTCGCAAATCGAAGATATTAGTGAGATAGCATTTAATTCTGTGCTGAGGAAAATGGAGATTAAAACGTCAAGAAGAGGACGATTTACTTTTTACTAATTTCATTTTATGTTTTTGTTTACTTACTGTATATTGTATACCTATATTACGTTAAATAATAAAAACTATGTAGGTAGGTACCTAGGTATTTTTAAAAACTATAAAATTTTAAAAATGTTATTTTTGTTCCAAGAAACCCTTCAATAAGCTTAATTTGATTTTTCTGTGCATTTAAATTTCCTGTTTCAAGTAACTCCAAACGCGGGGTAACTTGAAACAGTCTTATTTTATTTTTTTGACACTTTCTTGTTGAAAATTCAAAAAAAAATTTTGTACAAGTGTTTTCTACGTCCATTTGGCTTAGTATAACATTTTGTTTTCATTTAAAATAACAATAGTCTTTCAAAAATACCATATTAAATGTCAAAATTGTATTCAAGTAACCCCGGTTGACGGTATCGGGTATATCAAAGAAGTGCTTAAACGCTTCGGTATGATTGATTGCAAACCTGTCAGCACTCCACTTCTTCACGATGCAAAATTAGCCAATTGTTCCGATAAATGCGAGAAGGAATACTTATATCAAGAACTGGTTTGAGCGTTGGTGTACGCTGCTGCGAGAACGCGTCCCGACATTGCTCATGCTATCAGTGCATTAAACCAATTTAACTCGCGCTATCAGAAACAACATTGAATGGCCGCAAAACGGGTGTTGCGATACCTTCGAGGAACGATGGAAAACGAGTTGGTCTTTTCCAAGAACGGCTTTCCGTAGCAAGGGTTTGCCCACGCCGACTGGAGAAATTGTGCAGTCCCAGACACAACACGACCGTTGACCTTGACCCTCTAATCAAAGAGCATTCTTCAATATAAGAATAGCGTAAAACACGCTAACGTAGAAAGCAAGTGAATCGCGCTTAAGTAAATTGTGTACAACAATAATAATTGAATAATTGAACTGTTATAAAGTCATTCAGATCAAGGCTATTAAGCGTTTCGGTACTGTGTAGTAAGACCACGTGTAAGAAATATTAAGATTACGATTACCCAGAAACTGTTCTATATTTAGGTCTAATAATAATAAGAAAACAATAACACGAGCACTATAAAAAGTGTAACTTGAGGAATGTAAGGGAGTCACATTGAGATCGGTGTAAAAGAATGAGTTATTAATGTAGTTGTAACATTATATATTGTTAAATCTTTAATAAGTAAATAAGAAAGTAATTTACAGTTTATAGAAGCAGCGGTGGGATAGGCCTTCGTGTCTAAATAAATAAATAAATCGTTGGGACGAACAAACTACTATATATTACATGCAAAGTCGCTTAGGTGGTTTAGCTCGACGATGGTATGATAATTTACCCTCTTATCAACTCACTTGGATGCAGTGGAAAGAACTGTTGATTAAATCATTTCCCGAGCATCAAGATTTTGCTACCACCCTACGAGCACTTGTTAACAGGTTTAAATAACCAAATGAGACGTAGTCTCGTTATTACTTTGATAAGATGGAACTCGTGAACGCTTGTGAGATAGCGAATAAAAAGGCTGTATCAAAAACCAAAGTATTTAGGTAGCCGTTAAGGCAGGTAGATACGAAACACCGGATGCGTTATATGCAGAGTACCTGTCAATCTTGAAGCCTGAAAATTGCGCTGCTGCTGGTACCAGTCAACACCTAAAGAACATATCTTATCGGCGACCTTTAGCTGATAGATTAGAAGAGCCTCTACGCAAGAAGCCAATGCTGCATGGGAAAAGTGCACAGAAGTGTTATAACTGTAGAGACTTTTCGAACAAGTGCTCAAAACCAAGGATCGAATGTACTTCATGTAAACGTTACGAACAGTTAGCGAAAGATTGCCGCAGGCGTGTAAAGACTTACGTAGTTCAGAAAAACATTTGCACCATAAACGAAAAGTATTTTTTTGACTGCTGGGTGAACGGAAAACCTTTGCAGGCTTACGTAGACTCTGGTTGTGGTGCAGTTTTAATAACAAAAAGTAGTGTTGATTTGTTAGGTCTTGAAACCATTCCCTGTACTGAATTTATAATAGGGTACGGTGGTTCTAGCATTGAGACTTTGGGTAAAGTTAAATCAAATTTAAAAGTCGATTCTGCAGAAGCAGAGGTCGAGGCTTTAGTTGTCCCAAATGTAACTCAGACTATTCCTGTGCTTGTGGGTCAGACATTCTTGAACAACAACGAAGTCGTCATGATCGTGGCTGGAGACAAAGTACGAATACTATCAGCAAACAGTGAGATCGCCCAGAACTTTGATATTTGTCCTGGAAAGGTACCACTATGGGCAAAAACCTCAACAGTAATTGCTCCAAGAACAACCGCTCTGGTACTAGTCACTTTTCGAGGTATCTACAATGGTAATGTTTACGTGCAAGGGGGATTATGTATGTTCCCAGTATGATGGTTGTATCACGAGAGGCGAGGATGGAATTATATCTATAACAAATTTATCAGGGCAAGATATCCAAGTAAGTACAAAAAACATACTAGCTAGATCAACACTGTGTTTCGAAGATAAAGCTTCAATTTCTTGTTTAACGATGGGCGTAAGTAGTAACCAAAACGGGAACAGTTTTTCGATAGATGACATTATTTTTAACAAAAACTTAAAGCCACAAGAAATTGAAATGCTAATCGAGTTAATAAACAAATTTTGTGACTGTTTCGCGCAAAATACTAGTCAATTAAGGAAAACGAGTATTCTAAAAATGTCAATACATCTTAATGACGATAGCCCAGTAGTTTACCGTCCTTACCGGCTTTCTCACAATGAACGAAAAGTTGTGAAGGAGATAGTTGGTGATCTACTTAAAAACAACATAATACGTGAATCCGATTCTCCATATGCTAGTCCAATCCTACTGGTCAAGAAGAAAAATGGAGAGCAAAGAATGTGCCTAGATTTAGCTAGTGGCTATCACCAAATATTGATTGATGAAGAATCTATTGCAAAAACGGCATTTGTGACAACAGATAGTCACTATGAATATCTTCGGGTTCCATTCGGTTTAAGTAACGCACCGGCAATTTTTCAAAGAACGGTTAATAAAGTCCTTGGGAACCTCCGCTATTGAAAAGCACTTGCGTACGTGGATGATATGCTCTTGCCAGCGGAGAATTTTCAAAAAGGTCTTCTAAATTTACACCTAGTTCTTGAATCCATTAGAAGAGCAGCGCTTACGTTACGCCTTTCAAAATGTCATTTTTTTATGAAAAAGGTAGAATATCTAGGTCACGAAGTCAGTAGCAAAGGAGTGCAACCAGAGAAGAACAAAATTGTCGCAGTGGAAAAATTTTCCATTCCAACAGATATCCGGTCAGTCTGTCAGTTTTTGGGGTTAGCTAGCTATTTTAGAAAATATGTAAAAGGGTTTGCAACGATAGCAAAACCTTTAACCATCCTAACAAAAAAGGATGCAGGTTTTAGATGGGGTGACGAACAAAGTATAGCTTTCGAATCTCTAAAAACCAAGCTAGTAACCCGACCTATATGGTAATTTACGATCCGACGTTGAAAACGGAAGTTCACACGGATGCATCTAAGTGGGGCATTGATGGTATACTATTTCAAACGCAGAAAAATGATACGCTTGAGCCTGTTATGTATTATTCTAAGCAAACAACAAAGGAAGAACAAAGATACCACTCCTGTGAATTGGGGACAATAGCCGTGGGTATATACTCTAAAAACTTTTAGAGTGTACCTCGTGGAAATTCAGTTTAAGTTTATAACTGATGCAACGCCTTACGTAGCACATTATCTAAAAGAGATTTAGTCCCAAGAATTAGTAGGTGGTGGCTTAGCATACAAGAATATACATTTGAAGTGGAATACCGACCTGGAAGTAAAATGTTACATGCCGACGCATTAAGCAGAAATCCAATAGAAACTTCAGTAGTCGGTGTAAATGCAGTAAACATAAATAACGGAGATTGGGTTCTAAGTGCTCAGATAACTGACGACAGGTGTAAATTCTTTATTGACATTCTATCCAAACCACCAAGTGACGTCGAAGAAAAGAAAATACATAAAAGTTTTAGTCTTGTTAATAACCGACTTTATAAGAATATAGACAGCGAAAAGAGATGGGTAGTACTTACGGCTGTCAGGAGGCAACTCGTATTGCATTTCCACGAACGGTGGAGGTCACATGGGTTTGGAAAAGACCATGTCGGCAATTTCCAAACTATATTGGTTTTTGGGAATGCGACGATACTTAAAGAAATACATATCGTGCTGTCTCTATAACAAAGAACCAGGCGGAAAACGACCAGGATATATGCATCCAATTGAGAAGGTGGCCGTCCCATTCGACACGTTACACATCGATCATTTAGGTCCATTTGTAAAATCAAAGAAAAAAACATGTACCTTATTGTCGTCGTAGACTCGTTCACCAAGTTTGTGCTTATTAAGCGGTTCTATCAACAAAAACTCGACCTGTTGTTAATTTTATAAACAGTGTTATAGAAAATTTCGGTGTTCTAAGAAGAATTATTTCGGATCGAGGTAGCTGCTATACCAGCAAACACTTTAAAGACTACTGTCAAAGTATAAATATTAAGCATATTTTGAATGCTACGGCAACTCCGAGCGCAAATGGGCAAGTTGAAAGATATAATCGAACAATATTAGCCTTGTTATCAGCTTGCACCGATAACGAAGAAAGATGGGACAAAAACGTTTCGACCATTTGTTGGGGACTGAATTCAACATCAAATTCTTCAACTGGAAAGTCACCTTACGAATTATTGTTTGGTTACTCGCCACGAAGTGTGACGAACTCTATATTGGCCAACAAAGTGTCAATTTATCCTACAGAGGAAAGAGATCTATCGAAAATACGGTTAGTCGCTAAGACTAAAATTGATACGAAGCAAGGCCAATGAAAGGTCGCATTTGACGTACATAGGACTGCAGATCAGCAATTTAAAGTAGGTGACCAAGTTTTAGTACGTACCTATGTTACGAGTAATTTGGGTCATAGTAAGAAACTCTTACCAAAGTATAGCGGCCCATACGTTCGATCATGATCCATACGTTGTCAAGGACACTCAAGGATCTTTTCGATCGCAGGGAAGGTATCAGGGAATCGTATCCCTAGACAAGCTAAAGGCCTTTAACGTTGAAGTGTGCTCAGATACCGACGTGGAATCTGACTAACGACGCTTATGTAGTTGTGCATGATGACAGAAATCATAGTCTACAAAGAGTTGAATGCGATTGCTGCTATTAGTTGATTGTTATGTGCTTGTAAGCTTTATTAAAAAACAATTTACTAATAAAAAACTAACCTAACTAATAGAAACACAAACTAGTTGACAAAATTGTAATCTAAGTGTCGACTTTTGGGGTTTTAGGGCACAACGCGTAAAAGATGGAGTTGATTCCACGAGGACATGGAATCTGTAGCGTGGCCGACTAAAGTCATCCAGATCAAGGCTATTAAGTGTTTCGGTATTGTGTAGTAAGACCACGTGTAAAAAATATTAGGATTACGATTACCCAGAAACTGTTCTATATTTAGGTCTAATAATAATAAGAAAACAATAACACGAGCACTATAAAAAATGTAACTTGAGGAATGTAAGGGAGTCACATTGAGATCGGTGTAAAAGAATGAGTTATTAATGTAGTTGTAACATTATATATTGTTAAATCTTTAATAAGTAAATAAGAAAGTAATTTACAGTTTATAGTTAGTTAAGTTGTTAAAAAAATATTAATCTTGTTATAAATTGCCTCTTCCTAGTAATAGCAGGGGTTAATTATGATTTCCACATTGGATAAAAGACGTAAGTTTTTTTGAAAATTGGAAGTAATGCATCACTTTTCTTTTACAATTGGTGGTTTTAAATACGTTTATTTTTTGTGTAAATGTATTGATGTATCTTTGCATCCAACAACTTGTCTACAAAAAATACTTTGAATCTAATTTTCTCCATTTCATTTTGCTACTTACCACCTTCATCCACTCGACTTTTCAATTGCTAAACTACTAGTAAAATCTCTTAAACATTTACATAAAAAAATTGTTTACACAATTAAATTTTGAGTTCACATTTGTCACTACGGACAATTTATTTGTTGAAGAAAGAAAAATATAGGAGTCAAGTGGAGATACTTGAATTGCTTTGTGTAATGCGACAAACCGAAGCGGTCAAATTCCTGTCCTTTAATTGTTTTGTCGAATTTGGATTCCAATGATGTGTTTCGGGTGCTTTTATGACGCCTATGAAATTATAGCGCATGCTTTCAGCTGATTAGTTTTATAAAAGCCGCATTATTCAAAAACTTTGTTTTTTAAAGTTTAGTTAATTTTATCTGTCAATTATATAAATTGTTGCTTTATAACTTTAGAAACTGGTTTATTTATATAATTTAAACCACATTGCATTTTACCTAAGTGAATATTTTAGTGTAAATTTACAAAAGCTTGTCATTGTGGTCTCTAAGCAAACATGTTTTTTTCTCTAAATCTTTAGTTGCTCAATAAAATCTTGTTGCGATAGGTTTTTGATAAAATAACAATTTTTTCAATATCGTGATAATAGTTGTGACGTAAAATAAAAGAAATAGACATAATTGTTAACAACGTTAATTCCCTCATTATTGTTTTGCTTGTTAGTCACGTTCAAGCGATTACACTAACCGAAACGCCAAACAACTAAGAGGATGCGGTTTAATGAACCATATTTGGGACAGCGCAGAATATCCCCAGTAAAGTACTGAAAATGTTTGAAAATTCCGTACTTTTGTTCATTGTAGTACTAAACTCTAAATGAATTTTCCAATTTATAATTTACTACGTATAACTTTAACGCGGTAGAAACTTACTTAAATTAATATTTGAAATAATTCACATCAAGTGCTTTATATTATTAGCGCGATACGGTACACTTACATATAAATTGAAAGAAAAAGTAGCGTTCCTGAATATATTAGACTTTAAAAGAACTTCTATAAAGGTTTTATAAAGTTTGACAGTTATCACGTGTGAAATTGACTTTTTCGCGTTGTTTGCGCGCGTTGCAATATTAGTATAATACGTAGGCAAACTTTTAAAGAGGTTAATAGTTGTTAAAAAAATTTAGACCTAACGTGAATTTTCCGCTTATAAACTTATTCTATTTTAAAACTTCACCAAACGATATGTTGGATCCGGAAATTACAGATAGTTATCTGAAAAAAATAGTATACGAATACAACTTCAAAAGGATGTTTTTCACGAGCTTTATTTTGCAACAGCGACCCTATATTACATTTAAAATAGTTGCGATCACTGCATGATAACGTTAAAACCTTTAACGGTTCAGATGTCGCAGTGTTTGTATAATTCAATAATAATAATCGGCATTCAAGGCATTGAAATCATTAATATATGATTTATTGATTTGTGTAATTTTCTTGTTTTAAACCTTTTACATTACTAACTAAACTAATATTCTTCGAATAGATTTTTCGCATGAAACTTCCATTTCAAAACTACAACATTTTACAATGTTTACGTTAGAAAAGTAAATATTGACGATAATTTTAGATAAATCATGCAACCAACATTTGCTATAACCTTCTATTCACATTTACCTACACGTTGGGTTTATCGTATAAAACGACAATCAAATTTTGCTTTTCATCAATAAAAATAAATACGACCGCTTACATTTAGATAGAATATGGAATCTATAGTTTATATTGATTTCAAAATTTTACATATTCTATTTATATAAATATATGTATATGAGTTTTAATTATTTTTAGTAATTAAAACGCTAAATATGATACTTTCCTTCACAAATGTTACTAGTATAACAAACATTAGAAAAGTAGAAGTAGAATATTTTATCTCAACTTAAAGAAAACTTGAATGTATTGTTTATTAAACGGAAATTAAAAATAAACAAGATTATTGTAACAAACGCGACCAAAAAAACACGTTTAATACTTTTAAAATTACAATTTTGCATAAATTAGAGTTGTAGAAGTACTAAAAAATAAAATAGAGTAAATCATCAGAATAGATGAAATCTGTAACAGATAAATTAGACCTTTATAAAAACTTAAACAATAGTAGAATTTTCTCAACATACATCGAGCCCTGACATTATTCCGGGTGATTCTTATGTAAAAAGACGTCCTAAATCCAAATATGTCTTCCGTTTTCTTCCATCACCCACCATTTTCGAGGGAGCCCCAGATCTCTAATTTTACCACTTCTCGATAAATTAATTATAATTTATTTACCGAACGATAATAATAAATATATGGACACGAATTTAATGTAAATGGGAAAAAGAACTATTTTAGCTATAAACAGTAATAAATAAAAAAATATTCATCGTTACTTGGTGCTTGATTTCCTTTTATACCCTGAGGTACAGCTCTCTCGTTTCAAAAAGCAGCAGTTCTCCGCCAACATGCTTGCACTCCATTTCCTTGAAAATCTCTTCTCCAACTTAGCGATGTTTTGATGAAACCGTTCCCCGTGTCCATCCGAGACTGCTCTTAAATTTTCAGGGAAAAAGTCCAGATGCGAGTGAAGGAAGTGAACTTTAAGAGACATGTTACATCCTATGTCCTTGTGCGCTAAAAGCAGTTCCTCGACGTGAGCGACATAATCTTCACTTTTGTGGTTACCCAGGAAGTTCTTACAAACGTTTTGAAATGCAAACCAAGCTCGTTTTTCTTTTCGATTTAGGTGTCAAATCTTGGAAGAGTTGTCTAATCTGAAGACCAACAAAAACGCCTTCTTTGATTTTAGCTTCGCTAAGACGAGGAAATTTAGTTTTCAAAAATTGAAATGCGTCACCTGTCTTGTCCACTGTTTTCACAAACTGCTTGATCAATCCAAGTTTGATGTGTAAAAGTGGTAAGTAAATATTTTCCTTCGTAACCAAAGGATTGTGGGCGACATTTTTTTGACCAGGAATAAGATTTTCTCGCAGAGGCCAGTCCCGTACGATGTAATGTTTATCTCGGACTCGGCTATCGCATTCACAAAGGAAGCAGCAGTCTTTTGTGAATCCTGATTGCAAGCCCGTGAGTAGAGCAACAACTTTTAAGTCAGCGCAAAGTTTCCACTTATAATCACGATAACTAATTTTATCAAGGATTCTAAAGATGTTTTCGTACGTTTCCTTCATATCAACAGATTATGCAACTAGAACTGATGTGAAGTCATTCCCATTTGCCAACAGGACAACTTTTAAGCTTGTTTTTGATGAGTCTATAAACAGTCTCCATTTGTCTGGGTAACATAGCATCTGTAGCTATGTCATCAATAAAGTTGCATTAGGGCAGAACACTAAACCTTTATCTTCTGAGAAAAAACATTTCAGGGTTGCTTGTCTGGTCCTGTAAGAAGATATTTTTACTCCCTTTTTTAAGAGATTCCACTGTTGAAGTCGCGATCCTAGAAGCTGAGATTTAGTCTTGGGTAACTGCAAATCCCTGACAAGATCATTTAATTCCGATTGAGTGAGGAGGTGAGGTTGCCGAGAAATTAAATCTGCGGAATACTCTTCATCATCATTGAACGTATCATTCGAAGCCCCAGGTTGTGGCTCAGAGTCTTTTAAATCAATTTCCGGCTCTAGAGTATAAGTGTTTGGGGGCTCTAGGATTGGCAAAGTATCGTTATGAGGAACAGGAACGGACGGAATATTAGGATACTGAATTGTATGCTTACTTTTGCTCGAAAACCCGACGGTGGAAGTCATACAATAGTAACAATCTGTAAGATGACAGCGAGGTTCACGCCAAACCATGGGCACAGCAAATGGCATTGATTTACGGGTACCTTTGAGCCATTTGGTCAAACTACTGTAACAAGTTGTACAGCAAACTGATGGAGCCCAAGTCTTGTCCTAGTCGCCAACTTGACAATCAAAGTACAATTTATAAGCTGTTTTAACAAGCGGAGAAAGGGGTTTTCGTTGCGCTTTTAAAGTTAATTCCCCGCAGGCATAGCAGAAGCTATCGGGATGATTTTTACACTCGCGTGGCATAATTAAACAGTAATTCAACGCCCGACATTAACCACAAATCACACTTAGTCACTTGAAAAAATCTGGAGTAAAAGTAGTTTTACTGTTTTACACAAATGAACAAAAATGAACACAAAATCCAGCACGTTTAAAACGTCGACAAGTTAACTCTGCAACAGCTATAGATGTACTGATCGAAGCAGTTAAGCAAACAATATAATATACTATAATGAGAAGAGTAATGCAAGTTCAAGCCTGTCGAAAATTCCTGTTCAAACCTGCATGTAGTATTGAGATCGCCAGCGTCGTGCAGTGAATCTGTGAATCAGTGAAACTGTTTATTGATATTTTTTTACTGTTCTTATATATTTGTATTTTATTGTTGTTTCTATATACATTTTATAGCAAAACTTTTGCCATATACTTTGGTATAAATTTTATTACCTGCTTTGGGATGTTTAACGGCTATAAGTTAAAATTCTAAAAAAAATGCAAAAAATAAAATAAAAATGGGGTCCCCCCAAAATAGGTGGGTGATGGGTAAAAACGGAGCTCATTTTTGCATTCAGGAGGTCATTTTACATAAGAGTCGTCAAGAATGGTATCAGGGCCGATTTTCATGCAGACCAGTGTAATTGAAGTGCAATTTAAATGATGAATGTATTCAAAAATTAAAATCGTGGTAAACACTGTGATATACGTTTCTATTTTACCTTAACATTAAAGACCTATATTTACGAAAGCAAATTTATACCGGGTAGGTTGATTCAAATAAAAATATTTGCTGATTTGTGTACTAAACCTTAAAATAAAAAAACTAAAAATATTTTATATTGAACAGTTTTTACACATTTTAGATTTATTGTTGTTGACTACTATATATAGTTTTACTTTTATGCATGTGGGTCATTAAATTTTACGACACAGCATTTGCATATTTTTGTTAATTAAATTTAGTTAGTGGTTGCAATTATATAAGGACTAACATTTTGTCCGCAGAGTATAAGTCGCTCATTGTCTTAAAATTTTCTACGTGCTACAGCAGTTAAAACAAGGTTAAATAAAAGTAACATAAAAGAGGTAATTGCTTGTGCTCAGTGCAGATAGTCGTGAGTTAAATTCCAAAATACGTAAATGAGGAGGAGAAAGTGGACCCACGATGCTACCTAAACTTTTCTGGTAAAAGTTCGCCACAAGAGGGATAGGTTAAGTAAGAAAATGTTGCGAGTAGATAGGATAGTCCTAAAAGACCAGTAAGATGGGCTGAGTATTTGTGCGTGCTATGAAAGCACGTGGTTTTGCAAGACGCTCATTGTCTTGAGCTTTTCTTATCCTTTATGCTATTACGTGCTACAGCAGTTAAAACAAAAATTGGCTGAATTAAAGGTACATAAAAAAGATAATTGTCTGTGCTGAGTGCAGATAGTCGTGAGTTAAATTCCAAAATATTTAAATGAGGAGGAGAAAGTGGACCCACCATGCCACCGAAACTTGATTGGTAAAAGTTTGCCACAAGAGATATACGTTAAGTAAGAAAATGTTGCGAGTAGATAGGATAGTCTTAAAAGACCAGTAAGATGGGCTGAGATTTGTGCGTTCTATGAGAGCATGTGGTTCCGCAAGACGCTCGTTGTCTTAAGCTTTTCTTATCCTTTATGCTGTTACGTGCTACAGCAGTTAAAACAAAAATTGGCTAAATAAAAGTAACATAAAAGAGGTAATGTGTGCTAAGTGAAAATAGTTTGTTAAATTCCAAAATACGTAAATGAGGAGGAGGAAGTAAACCTACCATACCGCCCAATCTTGCTTAGTAAAACTTCGCTACAAGAAGGATACGTTAAGTAAAGAAATGTTGCGAGTAAATAAGATAGTCTTAGCAGACCAGTAAGATAGGCTAAGTATTTGTGCGTGCTATGAGAGCACGTAGTTCCGCAAAGCACCTGCCTTAGGGCTTATCCTTGCTTCTAGGTTAATACCAAGTCGGTAAGGAACCCAAGTAGCAAAAATCAGTTACAAAACGGTTGTAAAACTCTCTTGCAACTAGGGTTTCAGTAAGGTATTTAGTTACAGAATCGTTGCTGAGTCTTTCCTGATACGTTGTCAATACCGGATTTGGTCAGTTGCAAGGCAACTGCAGTAATATTATAACCGTTTTACAACGTGTCTGAAACCGTTGCAATTACTACTTTGTAACTGTTTTGCAGCGTTGCTATAACGGTTTTTTACAAGTCATGTTTACCTATTCTGAATCGTTTCTGTAATGGTTTATCATCACGGTTTTGTAATTGATTTGTAACATTGTAGTTACCGTTTACAGCAACTGCTATGTAACTGTTTTGAAAACATGCTTATTACCATTATTTGAAACTACTTTATAACCGCTTTGTTAAGCAACTTATCCAAGATTTTAGTTATTAACTGCATCATAAAGATTAAAACAAAAGCAGAGATAAAAATATATTAATAAAAAGATACAGATATATAAAAAGTTATAATAAACGCACATTATTTAAATTTTTATAGTTTTTATAGAGCTAAATTCAAACAAAAAAGATATAATAAAAGAATTTTTACATCCGTTGCAGGTAGGTACCAGTAAACAGGTTTTTACGGCAAATTTTCAAGAAAAGCGGATTATGTCTATTATTTATAAATTTTGTAAATAGTAAATGCATAAATTTTGTTAAGAGGAAAATGTCTTTGTGTTAAAAGACCATGGCGGATTAAGATATTCCTCACATGTTATAGTTTAATGCGTCTACGTAATTCTTAGTTAAATATTTTTATTAGGCTACAAATCCACATGTGCAATTATAATCGGTTCAATGATCATAATCTCGACTCGGTTTTTAAAGATTATAGGTGTTCGCAATGGCGATCTAATTTACACGTTCTGATCACTGTGTGTAATATTGTAATGTCCTTGCAATCAAATTCTATTTTATCCTAGAAAAAAATAAAATCAATTTAAAATTTGCTTACTTATAATTGGCAACTAATTCTTGAACGTTGATTAAATTAGAAACAGTAGTTTAAATGCACGATTACCATTATAGTAATATAATATACCAATAATTGTACTTACGTAGTTTTGAATTAGAAACACTTTCGGTACTGTTTATTGGATGATGATAATGGAGTATGTGTCTTATAAAAATTTCGCAAAATGCACTTCTTCTGTTGCTGTTTGAAAGCATAGATTAACACTGTAGTGTAGTTTTAGAAATTCACACTTGTAACCATAGTTTTAAGACTGTTACACTCGAAACCGAAATGAAGGTTTTAATGTCACTAAAGTGGCACTGTAGTTACATAACGGTTTAAGAAAAACTTACTTATAACCATAGTTGTAAAATGGTTATTTCTGTAATAGATTTGAAACCTCAGTAAATTACGAAAGTTGCTGCTACGTTGCTGCAACGGTTTATTTACCATGGTGCTAATGTTACTAATTTGCAACTGGTTACAACGTAACCACGGTTACAAAATGTTGCTTGGGAAAAGAATCTGCATATAGTAGAAAAATAAAAAAAAACAGATTATTAATCAAACAGCGACAGCTAAAACAAAAATTAAACGTTTTATTTAACTAAAAATGTAATAAACTAAAGTAACTCTAAATAATCCTGCAATGTTATATAACGAAGCTAAACTCCTACTTTGTCATCGCTGCTTGCAAAACAATAAAACTTAATTACCACGCACAAGTTAGCAAAACTAAAGAAACTATTTCTAATAAAAGCTACGGTCTCTCTTTGCAAAAAGTCTACATATATACATTTACATCAGACCCCAGTCTAAGGATGACCGGAGAGGATTTGAAACCGTGGCTAACAAGTCACCCCGAACGTCATCTAATTTGCGACAAGCAAGAATTCAATGTGCTGGGGTGTCAGGAACGCCCACGACAAACAGCTGTCGTCATCCAATACGCTAATCCGTTTTAAATGACAACGAAATCAGACGTGTGAAGAAAGGATTTGGATTGTCTCTTGTCCGGGGAAGTGGGACATTGTGACCCAGGTAAGAATATCCGGAATAAGAGAGTTGGCGTTACGCCCTTTCTGATAAGTGTCCCACGCTGCCATTTGCTCAAGATCAAGACCTTCAAGTGACGCTTCGCTTATGAAAAGAACGGAAAGTCGTTGAGCGAAACGTGTTGACCAAGGAAATTGCACGTTCCAACCTTGCCAAGAAGTTTGGTGCAGTAAATTTCTTACAAAAAAAATGTAGGGAAGGATGCTCGGATATGACAGTGTATTTACAAAAACGGTGCGATAAGCCCAGAGGATAGTTCTAAGTAATAAGAATTAGAGCGAGACCACTTTTCTGACCACGAGGGAATGTCGAAGTTTGTGGTACCAAATGTTTAGGTCATAAGTGAATATGGGTTTAACTGCACCGTTAAAAATATTCGCAAAAAGTTTTTTTGTGTAGGTTCTGTTTCAAACGTAAGTATTTTTAGAACAAGTGCAAGACACTCTTACACTTGTCGACCACGAATGCGCAATGTTTTACAAAACTCAATCTGTCGTCAACCAGAAGTCCAAGGTATTTAAATTCGAAAACCCTAATGGCGGGAATGTTCTTGAGAAGCAGTGAAAAATCTCGTTTTATACACTCTAAAACTTTTGTTAAATTTAAGTTAAGCAGAAACAAAAAAAATAATTACAATAATTACATGTTTTGAGATGGAATTACAAAAAAAAATGAACTCAAAGAAACATATTTAAAAGAAGCCCAAAATAAATATGTAGATTAAAGCTGAATTTATAAAATCTAACAAATTGGTTATGTACCTTTAAGTTTAATTAAAATTGCAAGGCCTTGTACGCAACAAAAAATTTAAATAAAATACATTACAAAATAAACATTTCGTAAATTTAAACAATAAAATAAAAAATTTTAAAGCTACTGTTCGTTTTAATTTGACGAATTTGACGTCAATATAATCAAATTGTAAAACTGATGAATTAATAATCGAGACATTTTAACACCGTGAGCGAGTGTAGCGAGCGAACGCGTTAATATTGTCGAGATTAGTTGTCGCCGATTAACGTCGTACGTTGGTAAAACTAAAGCATACGTAACCCGATGTTATATCTAGTAGTCGTGCAATATCGTCAATGGTTGCTAACGATTTTATTGTTTGCTATACAAAATAGTTCATTAATAGAAATTCATTCATTGGTTCAAAATTATTCTGATACATTATTATACCTTAATATTGTTATTAACAAACGATCGCCGGAAAAATAATTTAAACGACCAAGAAATCTTAAGTGTCGTTAATTGAAAGTTTTAGTAATGGTGCGAAAAACAGACAACTAACTTTATTTTGTTTAAAACCAAAACTTTTAAAATCTCAAGTTTGCGAAACGTAATAATAAATATCTTAAATCGATTTCGTAGCTTCAGGTGGTAGATTTTCGGTTGGTTGTAAGGCTTTCTAGAAAATATTGCTTAAAAATTCGAGAGAATGCAGGTCTGCAGTGGTCCGTCGAAAGATTTTATTTAAACCATCACAAGGCGAAATAGAATTATAAGGCAAAACAATCAATTTTTCAATACGTTAATTAAACTCGGATACAAGTAAAACGTCGAAACCGTAAAACATACATACTAGGTAAATTCCAATAACTTAAACTTTTACTAAACCCATTTATAATCCATTGGACACCACTACCCAAATATTAAATGCTGAAACCCACCGTAAATTACATTTTTGAGTCGAAAAGGTATATACGTGAAGCCTGCAAACTTGAAAAACTTAACTTCTAAAAACAAAAATTAACTCTTCTATAACTTCGATTACCATTACCTTATTTGAAAAAAAATCCAAAGTAGAAAACTCAGTTATAATCTTAATCTTTAAAACCCAACGAAAGTAGATGTTGAGATTTAAAAGAACCAGAAAAATAAAGTTGCAATTACCGATTTTAGAAAAAAAATCTGTTCTTTTTTTTACAAGCGACGGCTTATTACTCAAGTTTTCGAACTATCGTTTGCAGTATATTAAAAATTTACAAGGTTATTTTGGATAAGTTGTAAATATACTGTAAAATTAATATATTTAGTATTAATTTTTGGTTGCAGTTGGACCCGATTACAATAAGTGCCAGACATAAATATTCGAAACTGATGTCCATGGCAACCACCGAAGAAAAATAAAAACTTTTTAATTGGGCTTTTGATTGTTTTTGTATGATAATTAATGATTAATTTTTAATTTAATTAGCTGATTTATATTTTTGTTTCCTATTTCTATCTAATTCATTGTTAAAAATAATAATTTCATACATTTTGTCAATATTTTTTGTAGATAATAAAAAATATATACGTTACCAAATTATTATAATATTTATTACCAACAATTAATCTATTTAATATAAAATAAAGATTGGTTTTAAATCTAGAACAATTGTTGGTGATCAATGTAAAACAAATACAGGTTGCCAATAAGGAATAGAAGTTGATTCTCAATGTAAAACTAATCTACGTGACCAATGTAAAATAGATTTACTATGAGAACGATATAACTCCTCCAAAAACTTAATAGTTTGGTTTATTTCTATGCAACCATAGATCCTTCGATGTGGAGGATAGACACAACTCAGAAATAAAACTCTGTCGTAATTGTGCCCAGTAAACACCAGATGTAAATATTATATAATATATAAGGAAAAATTAAGTAAAGACAATTATGTAGCACACGTTATATTTTCACTACGTAGTTTTTATTTAAAAATATGATCATTTTCACTAGATAATGAATATTACATAAATACTACTTCCAACTGGGAGATATATATATATATAACTGAAACTTATATAGTTATTACACAATATTTTCATAAATTTTATGTAGTTTTTATGACAACAATCAATGGAAGTAGAAATAGTATACCCAACTTACATTAATTTCAACTTCCCGCGTGTTTGTGTTGTCTTAAGTTGACAAAATATCCGTGGCAATTTCTCATACTACTTTTATGTCCATCTTTTCGCGGTTTAAGTCGTTTGCTTAGATGTTCTAAGGTCATTTGTGTATTTACGTGTTTTGTAGTATTTTTGTGTTTGTTTAGTGCTTTTTATACAGTTCCTATTTAAACTGGAATCCGTTAGTGTGAATAAGTAAAAAAGATACACATCAGACTTTTACAACGTAAGTAAACGATAATTTTTTTAGGTTAGGGTTATAATATGAGCAGTAAATCCCATAAGGATTTTTGTGAGCTTTCTGCTAGACAGAAGCGGCTTGTAGTTTTACAAGCCATACAACGTGAGACTGAGAAGTCACAGTCATACGTTACATATAATTTAAATTGTAATGATAAACTTGAGGATACACCATCTTCTGACATTGCTATTTGTAATGATTTGGAAGTTGTTAATGGAACTGTGCTTAACGATTTTAATAACTTAACACTTTCCCATACTAGGTCCTCATTATTTATATATATTTGCGAGGTTACTACGGCTGTCGCCGCTTCTCGCTTCTCGATTTCCACCTCTTTCTGTCCCACCAATCTCCTTGTCGTAGGTCTCTTGTGGCCATATCGTCTTGAATTTCTTGAAACCATGTTCTTGTTGGCCTTCCCCTTTTTCTTTTTCTTTGTGGAGTCCATTTCCAAATTTTCTGTGGCCATCTTGTTTCCTCCATTCTTTCTAGATGTCCGTACCACAGAAGTCGTTTTGTTTCTATAGTATCAATAATAGTTTTATCCACTTTCATGTCCTGTCGGATCTGCTCATTTCTTACATGCTCAAGTCTTGATGTTCCGTTGCTTCTCCTCCAGTAGTCCATTTCTAGTGCAAGAAGTCTATCTCTATCTCGTTTATTCAATACCCAAATTTCTGATCCGTATGTTGTGATGCTTTCTACAATAGATTGGTATATCACATGTTTTGTCTTTTTAGTTATTTTATCATTCCACAGTACAGAATTTAGCTGTCGAATTGTATGTTTGCCTTGTCCTATTTTTTTTTTATTATTTACTCATTATTTTGTGAATAATGATAAACCAATGGACTTTATTGAAGAAACAATAGAACCAACATCATCTGATAATAATATTTTTAGAAATAAGTTGAGAGATCTACTTATTGCACATAATGTTTTAAGAAGATTTGCTAATGAGTTATTAACTTTATTAAAAGATAATGGGCATAGTGACTTGCCTAAAGATGTAAGAGTTTTGTTGCAAACTTTCTAATTTAACGTTTGGGAAATATTCTCACTTTGGTGTTGAAGTAGGCTTGAAGAGAAGTCTAGAAATGTATTGGCAAGTTCCTCCTGATAATGTCTATCTTGACTTTAATATTGATGGTTTACCATTAGCACACAGTTCAGGTAGTCAGTTCTGGCCAATTCTAGGTTCAATTGCATCTGATACATATACTCAGCCATTTGTTGTTGGAATATATCATGAGCTTAAAAAACCTAAAGATTGTAATGAGTTCTTAAAATTATTTGTGGATGATATGAATCTCATGCAAAAGAATGGTATCATAATAAAAAATAAAAATGTTAATGTTTTTATTAGAGCATTTATTCGTGATGCTCCTGCAAAAGCATTTGTTACATGCGTTAAAAATCACACTGGTTACTTTGCTTGCTCCAAATGTTGTGTTGAAGGTGATTTTATTAACAATAGAGTGAAATTTCCAAATTTAAGTAGCCCACTAAGGACAGATGATTCGTTTGCAAATAAACTTCAACCTGAATCATCTTTCTACCTCAATTTTAGAGTCATTAAACATAGGCATGGTATCACAATTTCCTATTGACTACATGCATCTAGTATGTTTAAGTGTCATGAAGCGTTTATTAAAATTCTGGATTTTTGGAAAAATGAATGTCAGACTTAAAGCTACTCAAATAGAAGTTGCTTGTAAGAAGGTAGAATCATTGAAAGTTTGTATTTCAAAAGAATTTGCCAGAAAACCTCGAAGTCTTTTAAAAATTGACCGATGGAAGGCAACCGAATTTCGACAGTTTTTATTGTACACTGGATTAATTGTATTGAAAGACCTTCTTCCGAAAAAATTATACACTCATTTTGTATGTCTTTGTGTGGCAATGAGGATAATATCAAATAAAGACTACAAACATTTATTACCATATGCTCAAGACCTATTTATTTTTTTTGTTAATAAGTTGGGAAATTATTACGGAGAGGAATACATTTCTTACAATGTCCATAATTTAGTTCACTTATGTGCAGATGTAGCTAAGTATGGGACTGTATTTCAGTTCATTCAAATATGAAAATTATATGTATCAATTAAAAAAGAAATTGAAGCCAGGCAGAAAACCATTGGAGCAAATTTGCAATCGGTTAACTGAAATGAACAGATTGTCTGTTACATACAAAAATATCAAGTATCCCATGCCCATATTTAAAAAAAATAATATTATTGGAATAAACTATGATAGTTTTGCATTATATTCAACAATGTATAATAATTGCTGTATTTTAAAAAATAACAGAATTGGTATCATTAATAATGTGGAAATAGTCAACGGTGAAATATGTGTCAAAGTTAAATTATTTATGGAATTGAAACCATATTTTGATTGTCCCTGTCTTTCAACAGATCTGAGTATTGGTATAGTGAAAGATTTGGGAGAGACTGTAGATTTGAAAGCTAATCATATAATTGGCAAGTGTGTTTTAATAGATATATTTGATGGATCTGAAGATAGATCTTACTTAGTTGTGCCTTTGCTTCATCACATAAATAATGAATAATAGTAAACACATTATTCTTCATAATATGATTAGTTTACTGTAGAATATACTTTTAGAGACTCTCAGAGTAAGGAGTTTGCTGTAGTGTACTTCTGCAGTGATAAAACTACGTCTGAAATACCTGTTTCATGGTTAACTGAAAATGAAAGTGCATGTTGGTGGCCTCCAACAGGGTATGCTTCTTCCTATATTGTCAATAAATATAATCCAAACCCCCAAACTTGGACCAAACATGCAGTCAAACCCACAAAACCAAATAGGTTCCATAATAATGCCTTTAGAAGCATAGAGGCAGTATTGATATTACTGAAAGCCTTCCTGTAGCAGTAGAATGGTTTATGTTTAGAGATAGGTTTTTACACTCCAGTAGAATGCTGTACAGTTAGTGCTTATAGAGTTCTATTAGACGTTGTACAAAAGCAGGCCAAAGGTAGAAGTTTTCACGTTCCATTAGAATGCTTTAAAATAGTGCCAATGTAGTACTTTCCTATGTTGTAGAATAGCATGACAAAGTTAACGACTAAAAGGTAATTGATTTGCATGCTTTTACAGGGTTTTAATAGCATACCATAAGAAACACAAAAAGCATGAAATGATTAGTTTTAAGTCATTTTTTATTAAGAAATTTGTACAGTATCTTTGTCTAAACTTTAATAATTTTTAATCAATGGTTTGCGAATTGGTAGTTTGCTGCATCATCTTAATTATTTCATTTTTTAATCTCGCTTTGCCATGACGTAGCCATTGGAACACCTTCTCATTAATAACATCTATAGGAACTCCTTTGAATCAACTTTGGGTTAACTCTATAACAAAATTATGCGATTAATTATTTTTTATTATCTATTATCAGTCGCATGCATTTTCACTAGATTCATCATATCAAAAATATGTTTCTTTTTATGAATAAAATAATTTTTTTATTACAATGCTTTTTAAGTTTAAGTCCGCAGGTTGGCCACCTCTGTTCTAAAAAAATAACTGGATGCCAAGTAAAAAATAAACAATAACAATAAAGCGCTAAAACGTGGATAAGCTGATCGTACAAAAATAGATATGTTGTCAATTGTTTCTTTTTGTACTTACTTTTACTTAAATCAGCAGAACTTCAAATAGTTTTTTCTTCTTTAATTCAGCACAAAAAAGAACACATTTACAAATATAGACTAAGCTCGAAGTCGTCTTCGTTTCGTAAACGTAAAACTGCATATACCCGTAACCGTATAAGTACTTACTTAAAAGCGTTTCTGGTGAATCAAACTCGGTAGTCGGTACATAATATCTCGTCACAATTCTCAGAAATCAACAATCTTATTTACATTTACCGTATCAAACGCGAATGCATAGGTTTTTTATTGCATACATATCTTTATCAACAAAGTTTAGATGTGGGCGTTTAATCTCTACAGGAAGTTATTTTTGTTTAGGTATTACAATTTAGCAACTTGTACAAACGGTTTTTTCTGATATTAAAAATTATATTTCTTTATCTCAAATAAAGAACGATTAAACCGATTTTAGAGGTACTAAAACACTAAAAGAATGTTATCATGTTAATCGTAATACTTGAATTTTAATAAATTGTCAAGGCTGCTATAAACACTTTATTTTTTATATCAATATAGAAGGACTATAGGAGTGATTTTAAAGGAATCTTTTAGGGTACTTTATTCTCCTTCTATATGCATTATTATAGAATCAATATGGGAACGCCATTAGAATGCTACATTTCTAATACTTTAGTGATTCCAATCAACTACCATTTTAAGGCTGCTATAAGCACTTCTTTCTTAAATTAAATATAGTATTCCTATAGAAGTGTTTTTAAAAGAATCTTTTAGAGTACTTTATTCTTCTTATATAGGCATTCTTATAGAATACGTTTTAAATTAAGTGTGTTATTAGAAGTCCATACACAAACTACTATTGGAATGCTTTAGAAATGAATATTTGGGAATGCTTATCGAACCTACATGGAACTTATGGTTTTGTGGGAAGTGGAGTTCTACTGTGGTAAATACTTTTTTCTTCGCTATTTATAACAGATTTTACATTTTTTATGTCTGGCCTCGTTAAAACTTGCAAGGAAAAAGGCTGACGATTTAAACTGTACCACTGAAGATGATGACCTACAGCGAGGCCGTGGTCAACGCAAGTTGAAAAGAATTATTAAAGACAAAGGGGATAAATCAGATAGTGAAAGTGATAGTAAGTTGTGGAATTGTGTGTAGCTAAATTTTTGCATACTCTTTATGTTACTTAGATTCACATGACAGTCCACCTCACATCGAAAATCATCGACAAGTATCTAGTGAGTATATGAATAAAATTTCTTCTTAACCATATATATTCACTTTTGGTTTCTTTTTAGGCTTAAGACATGATTTTAATGTATTAGATATCCCAATTGAAATTGCTAAAGAAGATGGTGCTTATTCTTAAGCTATGGAACATGAAATTCCAGTTGTATTTAATATGTATGCAGGTAAATATAATTTTGAAATTCTACTTCTAGTGTGATTGCTTGGGACTATAAAATTACTGTGAGATTAATATAAAAGAAATTATCAACCATCTCAGATATTTCTCTAAGGTTTCATGTGTATGTACATTTTAGATTATCATTCTTACAGATAATTCCAATTTTCAGAATTTATCATGTTAGTCTCAAATTAGAAGAGATTAATACTAAAGTATTGTCCTCTACTAATATCAAAATGATTCATTAAGAAAAACATTCTTTTGAATTATTTTTCCCATTCTCTATTTATAAATTAAGTTGTATCTAATTTCTTCAAAATACTGGTTAGTATAAGAACTATCATCTTTGATCTGTATATGTATATCGTTTGCAGTGTCTGAAGGTAGCAGCCGGAAATCCTAGGGATATCCCACTAATCGGGAATTGAAGGGTGAGGACTATAATTTAAGTGAAGATAAGCATTAGTGTTAGATTATAGATTCAAGTGATAGATTAATTAAACAAAGTGCAGAACTACAGCAAGATCTGAAACAAATATTGCTCTACCAAAAAAGTATAGATAAAAGGTTAAGTAAGATTGAGCAGAATAAACAGCAAATTAGTGTTAACAACGACAACAGTGCACTAACGCCTTTGTTGCCGATTAATTCCATTAACAGATTACAAAAATTTGAAGATTTATTGACAAGCAACGAAGAAATTCGGGATGCATTTGTAAGTAAAACTACTTAAATAATAAAAATGATACAAATTTGGGTTTATTTTCAGAAAAGCTATATCTCCAATATTGGTGGTAAAAGTCCTCGAGGTAATGTGTACCGCATATTTTCAAAAATTTATTCAAATAATTTGGCAAACTTGTGTTCATGGCTGGGACAACGAAATAATTTTCGAGTTTGTGACTTGCACAGCATGAAAATGATCAAAGGTAAATTCCAATTTAAATGCACATATTTGTTCTTCCATAAGCATAAAATTGCACTTTTACTGATTGTTTACATTCCGTAAAGTAAAATTTTAAAACTATACTAATTAGTACCTACACAGTAAAAAATAATTTACACCATTCTACACCAAATAACACCACACCTGTGTCTATATCCATACGTCCGTTTCGGTGTTAACTTCACTCCTCAGGGACGGAGTAAAATTACAACACTTTAGTGGTGTAATATTTTTTCAAAACTATGGTGTAGTTTTAATATCATATGGTGTAATTTTCATGAAAATGGTGAAAACTATTTACTCTATCTGGATGAATATTTACTAAGAATGGTTAATTTTGATTCCGTGGTCTTGTAATTTTACACCACCATTGTGCACTGTTTAATATGGAGTGGTGTAATTTTCAACAAAATAGTGTGTGCTTTCACTTTGTGTTGGTGATTATTCACGAACGTGTATGTAAAATTTCATCCCATTAGTGTAAATCCTTTATTGCGTATTGAGGAAATTTAGTACAATTGTAGATAGATGACAACTCCACAGCTGTGTACGCTTACACAAGGTTGTGTAAATGGTAACTTAACTTTCGTATTGTAAAACTTATCCTAAAGAGTTTTAATAAAAAAAGAATACAATATTTAAAACTATTATAAAAAAACAAAACAAAGCATTACAGAACGAATATGTACATACATAAAATTGCATTTAAACTAACAAGATGTATATAATCATATACAAATACAATTTAAAAATGGATTTACTGAAATTTTATATGAGCGAGCTTAACATAATTTGTATTTTGAAACAATACACCAAGTAGTAGGATTGTAACATAGTAAATATTTTTCAAAAGGGTCTTTATAAAGTGACAGATTACTTATTTCTGCTAACTTACATTCTGCCTCACAGTGATCAATTACATAAACACATTTTACTGCATCGTACTCAACCGTTTTCCACAACTTTAAGACTAAACATGGGGTACCGTCTGATAGGACAATGTCAATTATAACTGAAAATTCATAGGTTGAATTAGCGAGATCGATTGACATCCATTTTAATGAACAGTTGTATTCGATTTTCACCAAACATTTCACACACTAGTATTAAACGTTTTAAAAAAATTGCTCTCTGCTGTTTCAAACGCGGTCTGAAACCATTGATGAATATTCGACATTACAAATGCTCTTCGTACATACAATTTGCAAGCTTGTAATTTTTTAATCAAGAATGGTGTTAAATATCATCCACGTAGAAATATCGTGCACCATCGTGAAACAAAAATGTTTGATTGCGGTGTACATTTATCCATTCTTAATCCAAATGCAGTACAAATGGTGTTATTTTACACCCAAAATTACTTTTCATTTATACACCGCCAACTGGTGTTAAAAATAATACAAAAATTACACCATCTTCGCACCATACCTCGGTGTTCAAAGTTACACCGTGATATTTTTTACTGTGTAGCAATAATTCCAGTGGTACGCAAAATGACATCAGTAATGATATACCTAGTAGTGAAAAATATCTAACAAAATTAATGTTCATTAAAATAATCAGATTAAAAATTGTCTTTTGCACGGCGAAATTGCAGATTCAGCCTTATTTATAAATCTGCAAGAATGAACTGTGACACTGCAAAACACGATCACCACAAACCTCAATCAATCACACCATAAGCGTTGAAACGTATACTTAATAATAGATATTGCATAATTTTGAGAAATAGCATCAAAACAAAACAGAAATTAAATTTCAACGTGCCTTTTCAATACACAGTATGGTTCGTTCATAAATTTCTCTTAAAACGTGTCTCAGCATAATAGAAGATGCTTTAGCGACACATTCTTTAATTGTATTTTCAAGATGGTTGATATTCCTGAAAGGTCAGCGTTTGTAGACCTTATTTTTGAGGTATCCCCACAAGAAGAAATCGCATGGTGTTATATCTGGAGAGCGCGGAGGCCAAGGAATTTCCGAAAATCTTTCGATCCATTTATGGGAAAAAAATTACGAACGACAACTGCTAGAGCATCATCTTGCTGAAAATACTTATTTATGCGAAGATCTAATGGAATATCATCTATGTCATTAAACAAGTCATTCTAGAGGAAATGCAAGTACTTCTCGGAATTAAAATTTTGTCAGAGGAAAATTAGTCCACTGATTTGATTATTAAAGATTCCACACCAGATTCGTTTAAATGAGTATTGATTGCGTGCTTCTAACGAAAATGTAGATTCATCGCAGAAAAGCACATGTTTAATAAATGATCTGTTCTCTTCTATTTGTGCTTGAATCGAAAAGCTTAAATATAGGCGTATTTTTGGCTTGTAAAGTCTGAATTTATTTTTTTTTAATTTTTCTGGCCGTTGTTCTGAAACTGGGTTCTCGAAGAGAAATTCGTAGAGTTTCAACAACAGTCTGCATTACCTGAAGTTGTTGTTCTTCAACATTAACCCAAGGATTAAGAGAAACTTTAAATTTATTATTAACACTACCCAAACTTTTTAATTTCTTTAAAATCCTAGTTATGTTTGAGTGGCGAATCGGGATGTCGCTCGTTAGAAATTGTTGCCGCTTCCCTGTGCGTTTCACAATTCTTATCGACAAACAAAACAATTTCGATTTTGTCTTTTTTAGTTTAATTGATTAATTTTTAATTGAATAAATTTAAAAATGACTAAGAAACAGGCAATAACAATCTTCAAAGCAACTGTCAATCATCAAAATAATTACGTTATTTTTTTTGATAGTAAATCCTCAACCGTCTCGTATTCTGCCTACTTAATTGAATCATGTAAACTCAATAAAAAGAACTCTCCTTACTTAGACAATTGTAAAAGAACATTTTTGTAAAAACAATTCATCAACAAGGATAAATTAGTTTTTAGTAGCCAGGTATTAGATATTAATTTTCATTGAAAAATATTTTTCCCATAAAGTATCTTGCAGCAAAAAGGTAAAGAGTATGCAACCATATTACTTTTTTTTAATAAAAACAAACCTAAGGGAATAATTAGCAATCTCTCTTGTTTTTTCCAATTATAGATCTTTAACGTTGTTAACAAAATCAAGTAGAGTTACGAAATCAAGTTCAAGTTCAATTCCAAAAAATCAAAACTTTAGTTTTAGTAGAATTTAAAGAAAAAAGTGTTTTCATTGTCTAGAGATTGTTCGGTAAGCTAAAACTAACAGACGATAAAAAAATCTCTTTAAAATTAGCTTCCCACAAAACCATAAGTTCCATGTAGGTTCGATAAGCATTCCCAAATATTCATTTCTAAAGCATTCCAATAGTAGTTTGTGTATGGACTTCTAATAACACACTTAATTTAAATCGTATTCTATAAGAATGCCTATATAAGAAGAATAAAGTACTCTAAAAGATTCTTTTAAAAACACTTCTATAGGAATACTATATTTAATTTAAGAAAGAAGTGCTTATAGCAGCCTTAAAATGGCAGTTGATTGGAATCACTAAAGTATTAGAAATGTAGCATTCTAATGGCGTTCCCATATTGATTCTATAATAATGCATATAGAAGGAGAATAAAGTACCCTAAAAGATTCCTTTAAAATCACTCCTATAGTCCTTCTATATTGATATAAAAAATAAAGTGTTTATAGCAGCCTTGACAATTTATTAAAATTCAAGTATTACGATTAACATGATAACATTCTTTTAGTGTTTTAGTACCTCTAAAATCGGTTTAATCGTTCTTTATTTGAGATAAAGAAATATAATTTTTAATATCAGAAAAAACCGTTTGTACAAGTTGCTAAATTGTAATACCTAAACAAAAATAACTTCCTGTAGAGATTAAACGCCCACATCTAAACTTTGTTGATAAAGATATGTATGCAATAAAAAACCTATGCATTCGCGTTTGATACGGTAAATGTAAATAAGATTGTTGATTTCTGAGAATTGTGACGAGATATTATGTACCGACTACCGAGTTTGATTCACCAGAAACGCTTTTAAGTAAGTACTTAATATGTATATATGTATATGCAGTTTTACGTTTACGAAACGAAGACGACTTCGAGCTTAGTCTATATTTGTAAATGTGTTCTTTTTTGTGCTGAATTAAAGAAGAAAAAGCTATTTGAAGTTCTGCTGATTTAAGTAAAAGTAAGTACAAAAAGAAACAATTGACAACATATCTATTTTTGTACGATCAGCTTATCCACGTTTTAGCGCTTTATTGTTATTGTTTATTTTTTACTTGGCATCCAGTTATTTTTTTAGAACAGAGGTGGCCAACCTGCGGACTTAAACTTAAAAAGCATTGTAATAAAAAAATTATTTTATTCATAAAAAGAAACATATTTTTGATATGATGAATCTAGTGAAAATGCATGCGACTGATAATAGATAAGAAAAAATAATTAATCGCATAATTTTGTTATAGAGTTAACCCAAAGTTGATTCAAAGGAGTTCCTATAGATGTTATTAATGAGAAGGTGTTCCAATGGCTACGTCATGGCAAAGCGAGATTAAAAAATGAAATAATTAAGATGATGCAGCAAACTACCAATTCGCAAACCATTGATTAAAAATTATTAAAGTTTAGACAAAGATACTGTACAAATTTCTTAATAAAAAATGACTTAAAACTAATCATTTCATGCTTTTTGTGTTTCTTATGGTATGCTATTAAAACCCTGTAAAAGCATGCAAATCAATTACCTTTTAGTCGTTAACTTTGTCATGCTATTCTACAACATAGGAAAGTACTACATTGGCACTATTTTAAAGCATTCTAATGGAACGTGAAAACTTCTACCTTTGGCCTGCTTTTGTACAACGTCTAATAGAACTCTATAAGCACTAACTGTACAGCATTCTACTGGAGTGTCAAAACCTATCTCTAAACATAAACCATTCTACTGCTACAGGAAGGCTTTCAGTAATATCAATACTGCCTCTATGCTTCTAAAGGCATTATTATGGAACCTATTTGGTTTTGTGGGTTAATTGACAAAAAATAGTAATTTTTGAATTTAGACAATTTCGAAAAACGTTTCTGGCTAAGTGAAAATTACTTGGTATATCTAATACGAGCTAAACAGGTTTTCACACAAGTACAAATTATTGCATATTAAAAAAATCCATTTGGAGTCGACTTTTTGGCGAGCATTGTGTATACTATAAATAAAAATGTTACATTTTAATGTTCCACCAATATTGATAGCCTATCTCGATCCAACCTGGTTGTGTTAATCAAATTTAACTTAATTATAAAACTTATAAATTATTTTTTTTAAGAAAACAATGCTGGTTTTGGTTTAGTTAATAATATATATATATAGAGCTTTACGTTACCACTGAAACAATATTTTTAAATTTAGAATTAAATTCTGAAAATTTATATTTTTTAAAACTATATAGAAAATTTTCACATTAGAATAATATTATAATTCAAACTTTTCCAACTTCAATCATACAGAGTTCTAACTATTCAATAAATTGAATACATTCTGTTTGATAAGCCAAGTTTTGTAACTATATACCACGCTTAGCTGGCTATTAAGATTCAGATTGCAGCCATAAAGTTCCATAATTGATGCGATTATATAAGCAAATACTAAACTAGTTAGTGAAGTTATAGACTGTAGATGAAAAAATAGCAAACAATAATATTGTGCGTAAGTTGTGTAATTGTAGGTGTAAATACAACTAAAAAAGAAATTACGTACAGAATACTAATTACATTTGGGTTAATAACAAACACAGAAAAAAACCATTTAATCTAATATAAAATGCGGAAAAAAAATACAAAATCGGGAGTACTAGAAAGTCTAAAACAACATTATTGAGACGGTTTTTAGCATATTTTTATTACAAAAAAAAATTCTGCGCGTTTCTTCACAACTTATCGAGAGAGATTTTAGCGTTTAGAACTTTTATAACTTTTTAGTAGTTGAATGTTTCCAAAAACTTTGTAATCTTAAATTCTGATAATGTTAAATACAAAAAGATACCATTTTACGCTGCTGTAAAAATAATTACTTTGTTTCAAAGTCGTATGAGGAATTTGTAACTACTCATTAACATGCTCAAAAAACTTTTTTAATGATTATATTGTGAATTTTAAATCACGGCTGCTTCAAATTACCTAAACTAGAAAAATGTTTTTGTAATAAATAATCGTGTTCGATTTTAAACTGAAAATGGTTTTGCAACGATACTAAGCCTTGACAATGTAGATACGGAATTATGGATGCAAGACGTGCTTTCCTTGGAATATTAGGTACACGTAACTTTAAGCAGTCGACGCCTTTTCTCTTAGACAAGACCGGCTTCCATTGTAGAAAACGATCCCTTTACGACACGCAAATGTACAATAAACCTTACCGAGATTAGTACAATAAAACCTTTACGTAAAATCTCATTTTGCCGTGAGTACAAGTGAAATCAATACATACACAATTTAACGTATTAGCGAATGAACGCTTACTATTAATTATTGTCGAGGTCGTTGAAATGTGATTTCCCAGTTATACTTTATATTAATTAAATAATTAATTATTCACGCTTCTTCTTCCTACATTTCATTTAGACATAATGCAATTGTTACTCGTCTCAAATTAAATTATCGCCAAATAACAGTTTCTATTTAATACCGTAATTACATTAAACAATTATAACAATAACCTTGTAAGCATCAGAAGGTAGTTTTTGTTTTTAATAAAACGTTTACTAAATAACTGAGAAGTTACTTCACAAGAACAGCTGTAACTTGCTAACATAAAATATTTTTCTTTTCATTACATTGTACATGGTATTTTAAAATTACTTGCAGCTTTATTTAAAAATACAATGCGCAATTAAAATAATGACAGTGCTTTCAGTGATTAACATAAATTACAACATACTTTATATTAAAAAACTCGAAACGATGTAAAACAAGCATTTCAAATTTGAGCTAGCGTTGAATAATTAATTAATAATCGGTGCATTTGATTTTCGATTCGACGCGACGCTCGTGACGCTTGACGGCTTAAAAAATAACAAACCCCGTTTTTTGTACGCTACAATTACACAAATTCAAATGCAAATGACAAATCGATGCAATCGTGCTTGATCTAAATAAAGTAAATATGTATATATTGTCTTGTTCCTTACATACAACGTTAAATGCTGACCAAACCTTTTTTCTCAGTTGTGTAGTGTATTAATTATAATCAAAAATTATCATTAAATATAAGTATCATATTTATGCTTGGAACAAAATGTTGTAAGAACTTTTATTCGCTGTATAATTTAAGGATTTTTTTGCAGCACGTGCAAAGCTACTTAAATAAATTAGAGAGACTAAAAATGTACCTTATTTTCGTAGTTACGTTATTATAAACAAACGGTAAATCAACCCGTGTTTAGTTTAAATAAATGCTTGGTTAGTACGTATTCGACAAATAACAAAATGTGTTTTATCAGAAACTTTTACCAATGTTTTCCTATAGAAAGTATACCAATCATCCAATAGATATAGAAGGTTTCAATAGATGAATTAAAATGAGTTATTATCAAATCGCTAACAAAATGCTTAATAAACTGTCATAAATTCGCGGTTTTCTTCCACCAGTAGTCCATTCTTGGCACCAACATTGAGACGCGATGTTTTGGTTGTAAAGCTTTAATGTCGTGACTGGCCGTACTTATTTATTTTCTCAAATCTAAGCTTTGTTTAGGCATCAGGTATTAAGAAATATTTGGGTTGTGTTAGTAACGTTTAGGTTCTTTTTTCCAAGCGATGTACGTAAGCAACAAAATCTCAAAACATCGAATTTTATTTGACGCTCAAATAGCCATATTGCGCTCACAAGCATGTTATGCGAGAAAAGGTCGAACAAATTGAGCCTTACGTCCACTGACTGCTGGCTTAGATACGGTTGAAAGCATTCGGATAAATGTAAAATTTAAAATTTTTTCTTAGCACAATCATTTTTAAAACCAAAGTGGAACTTTTAGAAATTTTGCCAGACTTTGATTGAATACGGTCGGATTAAATAAACAATTTATATCCCTGGCAATTGTTTTACCACATTCTAATTAGTTGACACGCGTTTTAAAAAAAAACAAAACAAAATGATTACTGAACTTTACCAGAGTTTTATAACGGTTCACAATTCAACAGCTTCTAAGATTATGACACGATTCAAGCTACGTTGCCAAATCGTTTCAGATGTAAAAGTTTTGAAGTGGAGATTTCACTTTTGGAAATGTGCATCCACGGTTTAAAAACTGTTTTTTTTTCAACAGTTTGTCGCGTTTGCGATTCCCTGTCATATCTAAAGAAAACTTACAGCAGACTGGACTTGCAATAAAAACATTTCGCAACATGAAATAATCGACATGCGTTTTTATTACATTCTCTAGGTGTTTTTAGCGTTATCTTCGGCGCAAAAAAAGTAAAACTAATCTTATATGCGACCCGTCAATTGCCAAAGTCAAAAAAATATTAAATTTGCTCTCTCTGTTTACAACAAAAAAACAAACAAAAAACCTCGTTTAACGATAGAAATAAATTTAAATAGTTATTCTCAATTTTCTCGCGTTAGACAGTATCTCAATTCATCGTATCTCTCGTACAATAATCAAATAAAAAACTTACAAACGCATATCCAAATAAATTTAACTAATTTTTGACTCCCGTATGCACCGCCTCAGGGTTTTTAAAACCTTCGTTTAAAACTCTCCTCTTTCTTTGTACGCAATTTTGACTTTATATCCTAAAACGTTTTTTTTTCTGATTGGGCACGTTCACGAACGCTCTCAGTACCATATCTGCCAATTGGCTTTTTCTTTTTTTACTCCATCTGTTAAAAGCGGCGTTGTGCCCCTTTCTACCCTTAAGATGTTACTACGTTTTGTTATTGGGCGGCGCTGCATGCTACAAATGAAATAAACATTTACCGATGCTACTATTTTTTTTTCTTATTAATATTAAACAAATGTGCTACTGATTATAAAAAAGCATTAAAGAGATGAACTTTACTTTAACATGATTCTTTTCTCTAATCTTAACAGATTTATAACGATAATAATAGTAATAATCTTTACAATTGCCTGACTGTTGATACAATTTTAACATTTAAAATTTACTCAAATTTTATTTTACATATTTATGCTATGCTGATAACTTTGCAGTAAAATCGTTTATGACTCAAACTAGTAATTACTAATAGTTTTTATTATAAGACTTTATTAATCAGATTTATTAAATTACTACTAAATTTGAACATAAATAATCGGTTTAGTCGAACATGTGTGTTTCGGTCTAGTTGATTTTGGTGACCACCGCGGTTTTTTTTGCGGGTAAGGGTACCTTTGTCAGTGTAGTAATATCTGGAGTTGATTTTCTTGTAAACCGTCTTGTATCCAAAACACCACAATTTTTGTAATAAGATTATTTACCTAATTTTCTTAGATTTATTCCGACAGCGGGAAAATAAATCAACGTACTAGAAGGACACCTGCAAACTATGGTGAATTTTTGCTAGTAGATTAATCTGTGAACCCTGTTTTGCTTTAGTGATAAGAATGTTTCTTTTTCGGACACATGTGTTTACTTCTGCTGCTGCGTTTTATAGTTTTCACACTGTCGGACCGTCGCCTCCAGGGTTCACATGGGTTGAATTATATTTTCAGACAATCAGCCTGGTGCTATATCACTCTCCTTATGAATAGCGATGTCGTTATCTAGCCAAATCGTTATTTTTGTAAAATCGGTATGCTGTATAATTTATAACGGTTCCATTCATATCGACTCCCGTTATCCACTCTCGTTATTTTGAACCATAACGATTATAATATAACGGCGGCGTTTTGGTAGCCGTTATAATTTGTTTGTGATGTATAGGCTTGAGAGCTTTTTTTGTACGAAAAAAATAATTTTGGAGATATTTTGCGAGTTGCATTATACGAGGAGCTGGAAAATGCAATCAGAAAAAGAGTATTTTCAGTTAGGTTAGAAACGTATTCTTTCATACAGGCAAAGGAGCATATTGCAGCGATCCGTTTGAAGTAACTACGTAAACAAAATGTATAAAAAAGATGTAAGTTATGTAACTCAGTTTTATTTTGAATTAACTCTTATCCGGGCAACTGGGGTCCAACGGACCCACGCGGTGTTACAAACGACTATGTTTCAGTTAATTTTTAACTTTTGACAAAATGCCGCTGTGGTTTCTATGAAAATAGTATTAATTAAGTTTTTGTTTAGTCAAAGTTGGTAAATTTTATTTACTTTTCAATAAATAATTATCGTAATATAAAACTTACTTAACCGGGCAGTGTGAGTCCAATGGACCCTCGTGTGATACTTGAAATTGATGCATCTCATGTGTACGATATTTTCATAATTTATTAGGTATTCGTTTCAACCATTAGCGGATTTGAGAGTTACTTTGTTTTCAAGGCTAATTGTTATGGAAAATGGAATTAGTATGAAATGTTTGTAAACTAATCTATGTCATTCATTTAGTGGCAGTTAGATATTGTTCAAGTTATTCTTTTGTAATTATCTACTTATGGATTATGAGTAATTTGCTATTAGCGGTGAATACCTATTTATAATTGTATTTTATTGACAAATTTGGGTTTTATTTTTACAGGAAGTAATTAGTCTGGAATGCCTGTTATTCAAAAAGAAAAGTTTTAGTTGAATAGCAATTACTTTAGCATAGGAGTTTTTTTAGAAGAAGAGGAATCAGCCCCTAAAAGATTTAAACCTGAAAAAGCTTGTAAGAAGAGATGCCACATGTGCACCGCAAGAAACGCAAGAAAACAAAGGCAATGTTGTAAAAAATGCTATAAAAATGTTTGTAATCAACACTCTGTCACTACTATTATCTGTAATAATTGCAATAAATAGTTTTTCTTATATAATAAGTGTTTATGTAAGCCTTATTTGTAATTATACTCCAGTAAAAACTACACAGTATAAGGGAGTTGATAAAAAAAAGTGTAACTAAATAAGGTGGGTCCATTGGACCCACACTGCCCGGTAACGTTGCTTAAAAGACTTGCCCGGATAAGAGTTAATACAAGATGCTTATATTTTTACCTATTAATTAAAGCCATTATTCAATAGAAAATTGGGGCTATCGAGGAATGATGTGCGTCACTTAATGGAGGTTGTAGCAAACATTTGAATTTTATTTCATGCCAGGTAGTTTTAGTCTGGATTTTTTCTATTTCAAAATCTACCGGCCAGATGTTTTACGACGGCACGGCGCGTACCCTATATCCTATTCCCTCTTATACGTTCGGCGGTCGTATAGCACTCTTTGTTTTTTTAAAGGCGATAGTTTTTGCCCAAATAAGGATTGCAAGGTAGTGAGTGACATATCGGTATAATTAAAATACCGATACAGCAAACCTATTTTACTAGTGATTGTTATGTCAATCGTTATCTTCGACCATTAAAATCTGTTAGCGATTGGTCGCTAATTATAATGAGAGTGTTCCAGCATCAGGCTGAATAAAGTAAACCCAATGAGAATAACAAATAAACTATGACCCAAAGACGTTGCAACATAGAAGAAAATTGCACATATACATTTTTATAGAGAACAAAGTTTACTATAAAAAAGTCCGCGGAAGGGTACAATTACCTTCTATAGTTTAGAAAATACAGGGGTGCAAAGTTACACGATAATGTCTTACATTACATTAAAATTCTGTAACTCTGAAACTATTAGATATAATTATTCCCTCGCGCGGACTTTTTTGCAGTAAATTTTGTGCACTATAAATATGTTTATGTTCAATTTTTATCTATATTGTACCGTTTTTTCAGCGTACAAGGCGAAAGCTCTCGCGGATCTGATTCTGCAATTACTATAATTATTTTTCAGCTCTGCTGAGTAAAATTAAGACTTATAATATTTTTAAAACATAAAACAAATCATAAGGACTATCTTGTTTAATAATAATAAGCATTGCATCCGAAAAATACAAAAAATGAAGTGAAATTGGGCACCACCGCAAGTTCCAGATTTGTTTCATCTGAGCGTTTCATCGTTTCGTTACACAAGCCTTCGAATTAAGCTCCCTATAAGTGTTTTCAACGCTAAAAGTAAGAAGAAGAAGAACCATACCAAACAAAAATTGTAAAGATTGCAAATACATTTATTAGTAAAGCAAAAAATATAGAAAAAAAAATAAAACCATAAAACAATAAAAAACAAACTAAAACTCGTAAAAGTAAGCAGATTACACCAGTGACGTACCTTAGCTGGGGCAAGTAGAAGACGTGCCCTAAAATTAAAAATTGTTAAATTAAAAATCAAAATAAACGACAATTAAAAAAATCTCAGACTAACTCGGCAATAGACGAGAAAGATATCAATTTAGTTTATTCAGATAGTAATGATATCAAAACCCCAATGACTGTTAGAAGTGATTAAACAGCGTGATATTGGGCTTCTTGAATTTGATAAGAATACAAGGAAACAAAAATAATTAAATTGGGTTCACAATGATTTCAAAATACTGACGGTTTTTGCTTGCCAATAAATGGCCGTTGTATGAACAGAACTGAGTTTAAGAAAAAAGTTATGAAACTATTAAAACTCTTTACGTATTCTTTTCTCATTCTACTTTGTGGTGGGAAAAACTAAAAAAATGCGTGCCTTTAGTTGTAAAATCCGACTCCGAAACAAGATAAAGTGCAAGAGTTAAAGCAGTAAAACCAGCTCACAATATCTTGACAATTTGCTGAGTCTTTTCTAAGATATGACAGACTATAACGATCAAACTACTGAAACAAGAAATCAGGCCAAACTTCTTTATAATCGCATATTGTCCTACAATTTTCTGACGTTAGGATTTTGGAAAGATGTACTTGCTTCCATTGACCGTGTTCAAAAACGGCTCCAGAAACCAAGTATAAATTTTCATGATGCTACTTTGGACATAAAATTCTTCTAAAATTATTTTTCAAACGAAAAAAAGATGTTGGTTAATGAGGCATTAAGAAAAGGATTCAAAGTTTTTCAGGTATGGGATGTAGCCACGAAAACACGTCGAAGACAAAAAAATGTACAGCTAGAGAGACTAAGTCGGATGCAGGATTAACCGCTAAAGACAAAGTAAAATAAATAATGGAGGAATCGCTGGATAGTATTGTAGATGAAATGAGTAAAAGGTTTCTTCGTTTGCACGGAACTGACACCAGATTTGGATTTCTTTTAGATGTTAAAACACTGCGCTATGGAATTGACGACTACAAAGAGATTTCTATGGTTGCTATATTAACGGAGAACAGTTATATGAAGAAATATTGTATGATTGAATGCTGACATCAACAAGAAAGAACATTAATATAAAGACATCCAAAGGTTTTTTTTTTATTGTGCAATACGGGTATGAAAGCGTATTTCCAAATCCGCGCGTTTCCATTCAAATTTTGCTCACAATTCCAGTATTCATCGCAACTTGTGAGCGATCTTTCAGTAAGTTAAAATTAATATTTTTGTATTTAAGGGTTAAAATGGGTTATACGACCTAGTTTTGCTTAGCGTGGAGCGAGAAAAAACAAAAAAAAAGTGATTTCGAAAACATGATCGATATGTTTGCGTCACAGAAGGTCATGAAGGTGCAATTGTAAGTTGTAAGTGTAATGGTTCTATGTACTTTCGTTATAAAATAGACAATAAATATTATTTTATAAGTAAAATTTATGATTTAGTGCACAAGTATCTGTTTATTATATTTGTAATATTATTCACAAAAAAGAAGGGGCGCAACTTTAATGCGTACCCTAGGCGCAATTGTCCATTGGTATGCCACTGGAGTAAACGAATCTATTGTGATCAAAACGGTTTTTTCTTCTTTTTTTGAAAAGCCGAACGCTGTTGGTTTGAACGATGTTGGTTTTTTGTTTCTATGTATTTATTTTACTATTTTGTTTTTGTTTATGCTAGATACGTGTTCGTTCCAGTATCTCCTAAGCTCAATGAATCATCTTGTCACATTTTCTCTTTTACATTTTTTTCGGATATAATTTTTTTTACGCCTTAGTGTGTATCCAGTAATAGTCCTTAATGTTCTCATTTTGTTGGTGCGCACTAACCTTTTTGTGTCAGATGTTTTAGATCGTGTTTTTGCGGTGTGCCATTCATTTGATGATTTTTAACGCACCTGCTTCGTAATATTTGCTTTCTCACACAAGTGTTCAAATCTTTGTACGCTGATATAATTGTTCTTAAGTAGTTGAGTAAGAGCACCTGTTCCATCTTCACGTTGTCTATTTTAAGTTTGCATCTGAGTGATGTTTTAAAAATTGTCATGCTTTTTTGGTTGTTGATATCTTTATGTATACTTTTTCTGTCTCGGTTTTAAAGGTTTGCAATAGCTATTGCAACCCATCTTCTAAATCCCCAAAAAGCGTTGCATTGTCTGTAAAGCTTTTCCATTCTGTAGGTATGTTTCATTTTGCAAACTTGTTCTATTATGTTGTCTATGATTATGTTAAAAAGTAACAAACTGCACAATTCCGTTGTCGCACGCTTGGGTTTAGTTGTATCTCGTCTGTACTTAGGGATTCTGTTTTGATGATGGTAATGTTTCTGGTGTTGATTGTTTCTGTGATATTTGGATGCACTTTTTAGGTCTTTAACTACATCCTTTACTTGTATCCTGTTGAACGATTTTGTCAAATCAATAAAGCATATATATGCAGACTTATTATATTCTATTGTCTTTATGATCTGCCGGACAACAAATACTGCATCCACCGACGACGATAATTTTTTTTAAAGCTTTGTTTTTCTCCGTTAATTTTAGTCTCTCTGATAAAGCGTTCTTGCAAGATTTTGCGTGACCGTAACACTAGCAGTTTTTGCATTGAGGTATTTGTGTTTTCTTACATTTATTAAATATACAGTCCTATGATATTGTTTAAAAAAAATTGTGATTTCTTTAACAGTAGTAGAGGGATGTAAATTCCTTAGTACTATTTTGTACTTATTTTTCTCTTTACGAATTTTATTGTTACTACTGATTGACATATTGTCTTCATGTAATTCTGTCCTTTTAGGTGCTAATTGCAGTAATGTAGACATTGAGTCTTTGTGATGGTTTAATTGAGAAATTCATGATGTAGGTTAATAATACGGTAAATTGGATATTAGATGGTTGTCCTGGTGTAATTCCCAAAGAGGCATAGTGCAAATCTCTTTGTTGCTAATTACCTTGTAGCTGCCATAGTTGCGTTTGCATGTAAGCAGGAGGATTTTGATGATTGGTATTTGATATGTTGTTGTGAGTTTTGGGTACTTTTTGGAATTTTGTTGCATTGGGAACTGAAAGATTGTGTATTGTAACTGATGCGTTTGTGACGTTATTTTGTGGATTATTAAAATATAAAGAACTCGGATTTCCAACAAAACCATCTTTGTATTTCGTATTTAACGTTTAAAAATCGTTTTAAATGTAAGCTTTGATCAATATTGAAAAGAATTTGATTTTTAGATCTCGTCGAGCCCGCTTTTTAGCTTTAGTTCTCGGCGTCTAAACTTTGTAACAACATTGTAAAATTTTAAAACGTCATAAAACGTAATTCTCTAAACATAAAAATATGAAACTGATTAAAATTTATCCAAGCATTATTTTTATGAAAAAATTGACGTCTTAAAAATCTTCCACAAAATTTAAGTATTAAAAAAATAGGAAACTATCATAAATATTCTATTCCCCAGCATAAAAGCATTGTAATAAAAACACGTTTCTTGAACAACTGCCAAACGCATATTCTATTATTTATTATAACAGCATTTTCTGCAGCTTTTTTACCTGAACTAATAATTACAATTTAGTGAAATATAAAATAAGTTATTAGAATTCAGTTACACGTATTAACATTTTTTTACAGTATCGTTAAGCATGAAGAAATTTTACAACTGCGAAATATAATAAACGCCATTACATTTTGTCTAATTAGTTATTATATCTATAAATGATTATAGTTAATTAATAAACTTTTGCTAAATATAGTTATACATTTAATCATATTTTATTATTATTTCTCAAAACCGAAAAATATTATATGAATCTGCAATCTCTTTGTTGGCCTAGATACGCTCAGAAACCGAATCTGTTTCTGCATATTAAAATAAACAATAATAAAAGATGCAATTTATTATAAATACGCTATGCAGTTTTATAACTAAAAACAAAAATGGAAAATAAAACATAACTTACAAAGGCTGAAGAATTTCAGAAAATCCTGGTTTCTGATCTGGTTATTTAAAAATTACTATTTAAAATAGTTTAATTTTATTTTAAAAACATTAACGTAGCTTTTTTACGTCTAGTGGAATTATTTAAAGAAATATTTATATACAGAAGAATCAAAGAATTACAAGTAATAGTCCGACTTTGTTTCTCAACTTAAAATAAAATGATTCAATAAAAAGAAACGTTGTAAAAGTAGTTTTAAACTAAAAGAACTTTTCACTACCGTAATAAGTACCTTAGCTAATTATTCGACGCATTTTCTTTATAAAACATAATGATACTTTTAGCACTAATACTCTTAGGTCTTTATTATTGTGTTTCATGTGTATAATTCTTTACTTTTAAAAGCATATGTAATATCAGACGTTATTAAAATTGCATTAAACACACCGATAAAATACGTATACTAATTATAGACATAATTAGTAACAATTTTAAAAACAAAGTTTTATTATTATTTAATAGCCAAGGGTATAATATAGATTCGACATGTTTCCGTTAAGAAGTTGCAAAATGCAAATAGCTTACCTCTATTATTCTGAATAACCCATATGACAATTGCTGAAGTTTCAGTGTTATTATAGTCTGAAATATAATGTAAATCACGCGCTCTTGGTTTTGTGTTAAAACTATTTTTAAAAAGTAGTACGTTTTAAAATATATTGTGGTACAAGAAATATTTATATTCTAATTAATCGATAGACTATTTTAAACAATTAATTACTAATACATAAACATAAAAAATTGTTCTCGCAAATTATTTAAATTTAAATGTTTATTTTTTATGTTTGGGCAAAGTTTTTAACTTGTATTAGGTTTCACAAAATACAATTTTTACTTTTCTGCATCCACCTCTTTGTGTAATATATTACTTTTGATATTACCCAAAAGATGCTGAATTTTTAAATAAGACACAATTATAATATATTTTTTTTTATAAAAAAAACAAAAATAAACAAGAAAATAATTTAGATAATATTAATTTAAAAAAAATGAAATGACTAATAAAAAAAACTAAAACAAGACGGCACTATAACAAGAAAATACATAGACAAAACAAAAATACAATTTAGTACGAGTAGACATATTTTTCAATAAAATAAACGATATAGTCAGCAAGATCGATTAAAGGAAAGCATAAAAATGCCAGAGACAAATTATCTTATAATTAACGAAAAAACGTAAAACGTAAAAAATATCGTAGCAAAACTAGAAAAAGTTAAGTCCATAATAAATTCTCTATTAATAATTATTTAAAAACTTATTAAAAATGCCTTTAAAACACTTAAAGTATTTGTGATTGGAAAGGGTTAAAAGCATAAAATTACATAAAATTAAATAACTATAAAATTTAGAAAAATAATAAAAACAAAGTAAATGGTATGATTTTTTGAAACAAAAAATTAAGTAATAACGGTAACAAACTATTTAACATAAAATTCATAATATTGAATTTAACTTATCTTGAACACTTTACAGATATCAGTACTTTTTATCAAAAAAAGTTTGTTTATTTACATAATAGCATTGAAATTAAATTTTTATCCTTTCTGCTTGATAAAATTTTTAATAAAATTTGTAATATATTCAAGTAAATGAAGTTTTTGCTTCGTTTTTAATAATCTCGACATTGCTTTTTACTTTGAATACAACAGCATTTCTGTATAATATAATACTCACAAGATACTATTTTGTAAATAAGGTACAATTCTAATATTAAAATATATTAATACTTATACTTTTAAATACTGTTTGAAATTATTTCTTTAATCCCAATTTAAAAAACCATAAAAATGTTAAAATTACTATAAAAAGAACCTGTTTGTTCAACATGTTGAACATAAATAAATTTAGAAGTTTACAACAAAAATTTTGGAAAAATCATTAATTACTGAAAAAACTTTACACCACAACTGAGTAATAAATGAGTTAAGAACGTCTTCCGTGTTTGGACTGTGTTATTGTTGTAACCGAAATTGTCAACGTTTCGCCCACTTTTGTAAGGGGCTTCATCAGGACGTGAGAGAAATCAAAGAACTTGAACAAGCAACGGAAATCTAACTAAAAACTTCTCAAAAGTTAGGTAATCAACTTGTGAACCAAGCCAGATTCTAAACTCCATAGAGGTTCTATGACAACTACGGTTACAACAATGACATGGTTCAAACCCTGAAAACGTACCTTAGTATAGACTCCGGCTGTGGAACCTTTCGCTATTACAATAAATGAGTTAATTAAAACCTAATATAAATTTTTCACTAGTGTTAATAACGAAAAATTGTCTGCTGAGAAAAAAAAATTTTTAAACAAAAAGATTTTCCGAGAAAAGTAAAAGTGATTATGTTCGTTAGTATACTTTTCTACTGGTTTGATACGTTACTGTGCAGTGCACTGTAAAATGTAGCTAACAAGATTGCAATAGTTTCCTTTAATTGTGCTAATATTTGAATATCGTCTTAACAATGTTGCCAGTATTACGAATTAATTTATGTAATTGTTTATTGTTTCACCTATAAAATACAATTAAATAATCATACGTACAATGACAACGTAATATAGGACTTCAAAATTTTATACTATGTTATAAAACTATTCAATGTATTTCACATTTATTCTTCATTGCTGTTACTTTAATTAAACAGTCAGTGATACCTGCTAAAATTTGGCAGGACTAGGTAAATTTTCTGCTTTATGCAAGATTCCGCTTAGTAAAATTTGAGTTAAATTACACTTATAGAGAGCTTGATTCGAAGGCTCGTGTAAGGAAACGATGAAACGCTCAGATGAAACAAATCTGGAACTTGCGGTGGTGCCCAATTTCACTTCATTTTTGTATTTTTTGGATGCAGTGTTTATTATTATTAAACAAGATATTCCTTATGATTCGTTTTATGTTTTAAAAATATAATAAATCTTAATTTTACTCAGCAGTGATGAAAAATGATTATAGTAATTGCAGAATTAGATCCGCGCGAGCTTCCGCCTTGTACGCTGCAAAAACGGTACAATACAGATGAAAATTGCACATAAACAATTTATTGAGCACAAAATTTACTATAAAAAAGTCTGCGGGAGTGTATAATTATATCCAATAGTTTAAGAATTACAGAATTTAATGTAACTTTCGTGCAACTTTGCACACTTGTATCTTTTAAAATATTGAACGTAATTGTACTCTTCCGCCGACTTTTTTATAGTAAATTTTGTTCTCTATAAAAATGTTTATGTGCAACTTTCTTCTATCTTGCACCGTTTTAAGGTAATAGTTTATTGGTTATTTTAAATTATTAAGCAAATCATTTCAATACAAAAATTGTGGCGGTTTCAGTGCTGGTGTAATATTACGACATCGACAAAGCTACCCTTAGCCGCAAAAAAAGCTGCGGTGGTCACCAAAAGCAACTCGACCGAAACACACACGTTCTACTAAACCGTTAATTTATGCTCAAATTTTAAAATGCGTAAACAAAATAATTTAATAAACCTGGTTTATAAAGTTTTATAATAAAAACTATCAGAATTACTAGTTTAAATCATAAACGATTTTACTGTAAAGTTATCAACATAGGACGAAAGTAGGTAAAATGAAATTTGAGTAAATTTTGAATGTCGAAGAGAAAGAGAAAGTATTCATGTTAAAGTAAAGTTCTTTTTTTAATGTTTTTTTATAGTCAGTAGCGCATTTGTTTAATATTAATAGAAGAAAAAATTGTAGAATCGGTAAAAAAAGAGAATTTAATAAAAAGGCATGTCAATTATTTTTTTATGTTTTTATTGCGAGTCCACTCTACTGTAATTTTTTTTTAGATATGACAAGGAATCGCGAACGCGACAAACTGTTGAAAACGATTCAATTTTTAAATCGTGTCATAATCTTAGAAGCTGTAGAACTGTGAACCGGAATAAAACTCAGGTAAAATCTAATAATCATTTAGTTTTGTTGTTTTTTTAAAAATGCGCATCAACTGTATAGTGCGTGGTGAAACAATTGTTAGGAATCACGCGATATAAATTGTAAAAAGCGTATTCAAAGTCTGGCTAAATTTCAGAAAGTTTCACTTTGGCTCTAAAATTGATTGATACGTTTATCCGAATGCTTTCAAACGTATCTAAGCCAGCAGAAAATGAGTCAGTGGACGTGAATCACAATTTTTCGACCTTTCCTTGCATACCATACTTGTAAGCGCAATATTATCATTTGAGCTTTGCGAAGGTGATTTTTTCCCTTGAAAATATTTTGTGGCAAATAAAATTTAATGTTTTGAGATTTTCTTGTTTGCTTTGTGTTTCTTACCGTACATCACTTGGAAAAGAAAAGCTAAGCGTTAGCAACACAGCCCAAATACCCATTTTCGTGCTTCTCTAGAAACATTTTCTATAAAAGATGTACCCTCCAGTTTGCAATAATTTTGCACTAAACTATTACATACTACTAAAGCTATAATTGGGAAACAACACCCGGGACTGTTTAGATTTAGAGTTTTTGATACTAATGCAATGCCGAGCATAATTTCCGTTCCTCTTCGAGAGATAAAGGACAAACAAATAGAACAAAATTAGTGACGCCGGCCTATTTACATGCCATGATGTTTGTTCGAGTGCATTGATTTAAGATAACCCGATCGGGTTTCTCTTTAGATACGTTACTGGAAGCTATGTTTTATCAGCGCGCAGCAATTCTTTATAATGAACGGTGTCGCTCATAATTTGTTATCACAGAAAATTCTCTATAAGGCACTGGTGTTGCTGATTCATTATCTTCTAGCGATGAAAAGATTATTGGAAACAATTCTCAGGCATTTCATGGACAAATGTTAAATACAAACAATTCGTGAATTATCATACGACCATATTCTCGTTTAATATGTACATAGAATACTAGTTATTTGTGTTTTTTTATTTTTTATGTATGCATTCTTATTTTTGAAAATTGTAATAAACCTTGTGCATTATATTACGTAGGTAATATTGTGTTTGTTTTTAACACCTTCCAATAATTGCAAGATTTGCAATATCTGTGAATTTTTTTTTACGAACAGTTTTTAAAATGAAAGTGCAAAACGTTATTTAATAAATACATAGATAAATGTTATGCATTTCATTGGTAATTGTCTTTTATTGACAATTCTTTATTTTATAGTTTACGGTTCGTTTTTCTAACTCGGTTCTTAAATTAAAAATTTTTATAAAACAGTCTCTCTTACTTTGTAAACACAAAAAAATTAAATATGTATATATATGTATAATAAACTAATTTATAGAATCACTAAAACTATTAACATTTGATTTATCTTTTCTTTCAGAATTTTTAAATTTTTACTGTTTTTGTAACAACGAAAGAATTATTCGTAAACGCAAAAATCAATTTTAAGTAAACGTGCTTTTTCTGATAAATAATGTGTTAATAAAACATTAAACCGGACGCACTATCGCAAGATTGTCTTGAAATTAGACCTAAGTTTATACTTACTGCTTACGTTTCCGCGTTATAAAGGTTTTCGCATTAATAAAATCCAGTATACATTCAAGTCTGTATACTAGCTTTAAACAAAAAAAAATCCGTTATGTGTTGGTTGCAGTTTCATTCAAAACTATTTTGAATTTCGCGGCTGTAAAAACAACTTTCAACGTTTTACCGCCGTTACAACTATTTACAGTTATCTTTTATACATAGTAACCCACACTATGAGATGGCTCTGCCATTAAACGTTGTTACTTTTCTATATTTGCGTACCTGCTTGACATATGTATAGTAAATGCATAGATTATCTTCAGGCAAGATTGAACCTCTTTACATGAAAGGTAGACACTTCTAATAAAAAATTGAGCTGAAATTTCAAACGCTGTAGCAAACATGAGCAAGGAGACTTGGCGAGGAAAACTAAGAACATCAAAGGATTTGTCTACCATATCAAAAATAAAACATCATGTAGCTGAAAAACCAGATAACATTTCCAGAATAGATTGCTATGGGCATTGGCCAATTCACACATCAAAAAGAAAATGCAAAAACTGCTAGAAAGAAACATCTCGCATCAAATGCAAATTTTATAAATAAGTTTTAAAATAAAAATAAAAACTTTCAAAAATAAAATATGTATTTATTATAAAGCTTCAATTTGGTGTAAAAGGTATTACTTCTATGGGGCAATGTGACCATATGGTTACATTATCTATGTAATTACTAATTGGGTGTAGTTAGAGTTTTTGTGAGTCAGCCAGAGACACAATTTTGACCGTTAGATGCAGTATACCAAATACAAAAATTTTTCTAAATGTATTAATTTCTCTGCCTCATAAAGGGTTAATATTTCGATGTGGTTTTACAGCAATGGATATATTTTATCCAATTTCTCAATCTGGTTTTTTGTCTAATGGTTAAAAAACTGTGGTCAAATGGTTTGCGAATAAGTTAACTTTTTTTACTATTTACTATTTTTTACTATTCTATATTATTTGAATTGTTTATTTCTTATTTCGTCTAGTGTTGTTTTCAATTTGTTACTCAGATAATTATAAGCATTTTTGCCGACGGGCGTGTGACTTCTTTGTCACTTTGCTCTAACGCATCTTTTTTTCTTTTAGTTTCTAGTGGTATATCATGGTTTTAATTCTTTTAAGAAATTTTTATAGTGATTTACTATACGGCTTTTAGTAATTTTGTTATTAGTGCTGTTATAGCTGACTTTCCAAAAGAAAATTCGCTTTACTGCTTCTATTGCAAAATTTTTAATGGCAGCAATTTGAAATCTGTTCGCCTTAGTAATTAATCTGGTTATAATGACTGGCAGCATATTTTTTCAGATTCTTTGTGTTGAACTTTTAAATCTATATTTTCACTTAGTATGTTACCATAAGCTTACCAGTTTGTTCCATTATTGTACAAGCTTGGTGTGGGATTTTTAGGTATAGCAGATACACCCGCTTATGATAGAGGAAGAAAGGACGATAAATCAAAGCTAGGCATTACCTCGGTATATGCCGGGCTGATTCTGTATGAAACAAAAAAATCCAGTATATTGTCTAGATCGGTAGACCAGTAAGTCGGTGTTTCTGTTAAGTTGCTTACGTACTTATTGTTCTCTAATGTTTTATAAAGTTTTCTTTTTGTAGTTGTTATTAAACATAATGTAGTCTCCTTTAGCTAAGAATTTAGCGCGTAATTTTTGAAAGAATTGTTCAAAATCTGCTTTCTTCTTCTTGTGTTTAGGTAGCTAGTAAACTGCCGATAGTACCAGTTCATATTGCAAAGTTGTTGTTTTTACTGTGGTAGTCTGTAAAAGGTCTCATTGATATTTTAATTCTTCATATTGGTGCATAGAGCTTTGAACAAAGATTGCAGTAGCTTCGTGTGCAGTACCATCTAGATGATTACTATAACATGTTTTGTAAAATGTTATTTTGAAAGATGTACTTTCCGTAAAGTATGTTTTACTTATTAGAAGTACATCAACTTGATTATTAGCTAGGAAGGGTTTTATTTTTTGCTTATGTTCCACTAACCAATTAGTGTTTTACAAGCCGATTCTACGGAATTTAACCAGTAATAAAGTTTACTTATTAACGTAGTAAGCTTCTTTAAAACCACACTATTTTGATGAAGGTGTTCCTTGAACATGGCTTTAAGTTAATTTAAAAATTGTGATGTGTAGTTCTACTATCATTGTTTAAAGTCTTGAGATTATTTACTTCAACGATAGCATAGCTTCTAGATTAATGACAAGTATTGGATAGTGTAGTCTGCAAGTAATTGATTTGATGTAAGCATGTAATAGTGTTTACGTCAATTAATGTTGCATTTACAGCTCTATTCTTGTTTGTAAAGTTGTTTTTTAAAAATTAATATAAGTAATAGTTTCTTGTTGCAAATAAATTTTTTTTCTATGTCTATGTTTCTTTGGGCCCCTTTTTTTCAGATAACAGTGTTAGTGAACTTAAGAAAAAATGCAGACAATACAGTGTTGAATATATGAAATACGGCTTTATTACGTCACCAGAAAATATTACTTTACCTATGTGTCTTCTATGTAATAAAACGATGTCAAACAATTCAAAAAAACCTAAGCTTAAGGAACATTTAATAAAAATTTATAGTGACAAAAAAGATAAGGATTTATAGTTTTTTCAAGCAATTAGTGAAAGATATTTGAAAACACCGACATTGCAAGAACTCATAGCGACAACATCTAAGAGAGGTGACGATGAACTGCGTATTTTTTATATTTTTTTATTGATTGCGAGATCCAAAAAGTCGCACACAACTGGTGAACTTATTCTACCAGCTGTAAATAAGGTAATACGCACCGTGTTGCACAAACCATCTTTATATATTATAAAAAGAATTCTGAGTAATAATATTGTACCAACAAGAATCAACAAAATGACTCAGTGTGTAGAAAACTATGTGACTACTTAAAAACATCTGAATTCTCTATACACTTTGAGGAGTCAACATTACCAGAAAACGAAGCTTTACTTTTAGCTTATGTGGGATTTGTAAAGAAGAAAAATTTTCCAAGAATTGTTATTTGCTAAATGTTTAAAAACTGATACAAAAGACAAAAAGTTATTTACTGAATTATTTTTTTTATTGTAAAAGCTATAACCTTGACTAATATCATCTCCATTCCTACTGACGCTGCTCCGGCAATCATAAGACGACACCGAAGCTTTTTGGTATACTTAAAACAAGCTGTACCAAATACGTTATCGGTACATCGACATCATTTGGTCGCAAAAAAAACTTAGTGAACGTTAGCATGAATTACTACATTATCTTATTAGAGCAGCTAATAAAATAAAAAGAAATGTCTTCAATGAGAGATTATTTGCTCAACTTTGATTGGAAAATAATGAGAACAGTAATTGTTTACTACTTAACACGTAAGTACATTGGTTAACTAAAATTGCAAGTTTGAATCGTTTTTATTCGCTTTTTGATTCAGTCTTGAAATTCCTGGAGAGTAAAGACAATAATTTGGGGGACAATTTCATTATCTCAAAATATGACATCGCTTATATGATTTATTTGCCAAATTTAACAAAACTAACTTAAAACTACAAGTTGGCACATTACATTTAATCAAAGCTAAAAGTTTAATGTCTGCGTTTGTTGCAAAGCTTTTACTGTACAAACAAAACTTGGAAAAAAGAGAATGTTCTTAGTTATCAAATTTTCTAAAATTGCAAAATAGAGATGAAGGTTTGTTTGCTTATTGTCAACACTTAACGGCGCTTCATTCGGAACTAACCAAAAATTTGGAAACATTCTTTACTAGGATATTCCCGACTGAGTGTTTAATCTTTTTGCAAGTAGTCAAACTCTTAGCACAAATACAGATGAATACATACTAATACAGAAACAAAATATTGAATTGTCTACAAATGAGGAGCTGAAACCAATGTTTAAACAAGGATCCGACAACTTTGGTTACAAAAACAGATCCCAATTTTATATACAACATTATAGGTTATTCTACAAAAGCTGTTGATTGCTTTTCTGTCTTCTTATTGGGTAGAACGTAGATTCAGCCGTTATGAGTCTTATCACAAAAAAACGACTAGAAATTAGTATTCCTGGAGATTTGCGGTTACTACTCACAAACATTGACCCGGACATAAATACACTCCTAACATCCCATCTTGTTCATTTATTAGAAATCTTTTTTGATATTTTAAAACGAAAGTTATAATTTCAATAAATATTTCTTCAACAAAATGTTTTATTTATATTTTATTTTTACGTCATTATTTACTGTTCAAGACGTCAAAGTTAAATTTGTAATTTTTCTATTATGCATTTATGGAGTTTTTTCACTTAGGTTTTGACTATGAAAAGGCGCCCGTGAGCCAAAAAAGTTTGGAAGTCATTGTATTAGACTCATTGTAGGTACAGTACTAACAAATCTTTGTTGCGGTGTTACATTTTGTGATGTGTTCTTGTAGTTCATTTGATGTAATGAACGTTGTCTGCTGTTGGGTGTTTCAAATTGAAGTTGGAATTTGTGTCGTTATTAAGATACGCCATTAGAGTATTTTATAAAAAAGGTTGTAGAGCAATAGTCATTGGAAATGTCCCTAAAATGAACATTACCGCAACTTCAGTCACATTCTAATAGTATTACCAGTATTTATACTTATAAATGTACCTTGAGGTTATGTCCTTTTGTCTTGTAAATAAAAAAGAGATTACCATTACTAAATTTTACATGTATTTCTCAAACCATAAGAAAATAGTATTACTTTTATGACCGTATTTATATTTTTATGCGAATAAAAAAACACACATTTCTTTCTATAATTTTAGATACATACTTATTTATAGCAAAATTTTGAACGTATAAAATTAAGGTAAACTGTAAATAATAATCTAATTACTGATATTATAAAAACAATACATAGGTACAATTAATATTTCGCTGTATGTGCAAAATTATTTATAAATAAAGTGAAACTTTTATACTTTAATTTCGTTTAAATATAAGTGATACTATCAAACAGAATTTTTCGGAGTAAGAATGAATATTTGTGCCAATATAATGTAATTTATTTAAATTTTTGTTGACATAGTCAGATTTTTTTTTGTTTAAGCGGTTAAATACTTTACTTATTAATGAGTATTATAATTACATTTTCGTATTCATTAATATTATTTTTATTTTAATAATAATTATTTAGGTATTACTCACTTTTGCGTTAATAAAATGTTAATAAGTAAGCATACGTTTATAATTATAGTTCATGCTGTAGTTTAATTTAATAATATAATTAAATAAAAAGACATATCATATAAAAAACAATAACAACACAAAAGCTGTATAGAAATAATTAATACTTTGTGTAATAACCATTATTTTTTATGCATGCTTCTAATCTAGACTGCATATAGTTTACTAAATTTTCACAACTGTGATTCTTGAAAACGTTCCCAAACTAATTGTGAATGTAGGTTAATATTTTCAGGTGTTTTAAAGTGAATATCACTATGTCAGTTTCTGATCATTGCACCCCACATATGTTCAATTGGGTTCAAATCTGGTAATCTCGCTGGCCATTCAATTATTTCAACTTCGTTTTGATCTTTAATCCAGTCCCTAACAATTCGTGCTGTATAAATAAGAGAATTATCCTGGACTACTTGAATAATTTCCAGCTCATCTTGTGGAAATATTCTTCTCACAGAAGGTATCAAGATATTATCTAAAATATTCGGGTATTGCTCTAAAGTAAATCGAGGTGGTGTCACTTGCACTAACTCTCCTGAACCCGCTTGAGATATCCATCCCCACACTCCAGTTGTCACTCTACCACTTTGCCTATTGGGCAAAACATGTTCTATATTGTAACGAGGGTTTTGTGGTCTTCACACTGTAGTTGGACATTGATCAGTGCTAGAAAATACTTTTTCATCTGTAAATATAACAGTACTCTAATCCAAATTTAAATATTGGCGACAAAAGCGCAACCGAGCTGCAGCATGACGCTTTGTAATGTTAGGTTTATTTGCCGGTTTTCTACAATGTAAATTTGATTCGTGTAAACTTCTCTGAATGGTAGAAACAGAGCAATTAATATTCAGCGTTTCCTTTATTTTTTGGGAAGTTGTAAAATGATTTTGTAATGTACAGCCGAGTATGTCCGCATCTTCTTGCCGAGAAGTAATTCTAGGCTTAGGTGGTCTGTTGCTTACAAGTGGCCTATTACCAACATTCTGACCTTTCGTAGTCCATCGCCGGATTTGTTTAATCTACAAAGTGTTAAGTTCTTAGTATTAGATTACAATTATCATTAGTAGTATATTAAAAGCCATTATACATTATATATGTATTTAAAAATTTGACGTCAATTTAATAGATTCCAATATCTTATAAAATGGTATTGTTAGTGATCATATTTAATACATGCTGACTGTGTTGCAATGCAATGTAAAAAATATACTTTAGAAAAATGCTTACCGATAAGTCAACATGTTGCGATATTGTTCGAGGTGACATTTCTGCTTGTGTCATCCCAATAATACGTTCTCTTAATTCTAAGGTAGAATCAATTTGTCCTAATCTTCGAGGCGTATTTACAAAATATTATAATCACATAAACAATGATGTTACCATTAGGAACTCCCAACTTATATTACAATTTTGTAAATGAAAAATTTATATTTATACGACAAAAGACCATAACTTGATGATATATTTACAAAAGGTAATTTTGAAACTCATTAATAAGTAAGGTATTTATTATTCCGCTTAATCTTAAGATGCATATCCGGTAGATTTGTTTATTAATTTGCACAAAAACATAAAAGCAGTTGTAGTTTCATAAAACGCTTGATTCAGAGTAATATTTAAGTCTCAAGTTGTATTTATAGATGTCAATACGATCGATACTATTAAATGTCTTTAAAATGAGCATTACCGCACTTTCATTGACAACACATCATTAATAAGTGAGGTATTTGTTAATCCGCTTAACTCTAGAATACATATCCAGTACAATACCTAGTTTTACATAAACCGGACCAACATTCAAATTAAGAAATTGAAAAAATAAACAGTTATTTTATAACAAAAAAGAAGTATCGTTGTTATTAATTATTATATAAGAAAAATTGTTTATAATTTATAGTAACAAACGCTGCATATTCTTATAACCAAACATTACTCCGGGTCTGATAAGCTAGGTTTATACATCCTAAATACAAAAATAATGTGACTATCAGAACACACATTTCAATAAATTACGTTAATAGTTAAAACTTAGACGTAACAAATACTTTTTAAATAATTTTGCAAATATAATTTCGGCATTTTTATTCAAAACATTTATTACCTAAAAATTTGACGATATAGTATGTCCTATGATTATTAAAAATATGTTAATAAATTGTTATTCAAAATTAGAAAAAAGTGTTTGTTTTTTAATTCGCACAAAAAACATAAAGAAATATTTGGTTTTATAAAACGTTTATTTTAGATTAATATTTAAAAGCCTTTTCGTATGATTTAAGAAATACATACAAAATTAATAATAAAGTTTTTCTATTGTTACTATTGCTACGTTATTAACTATCGCATGATTCTTTGATACAAATTGCATAGACAAGTGAATTGTATTATTTTTATAAAGTTTTTATAAAAAAATGCACAAATTAAAATTTGATTCTTAATGAATATATTGAAACGTTTTTTTAAATCTTTCACAGACAATTTACTACACCATATAATGTTGGCGTTTACTAAAATTAGACATAAATCACAAAGTTTCCGCTATATGCGATAAAAACTCTTTTGTGAGGGTGCGATTGCTATGTCATTCACATCTTAAATGTAAAGGTTTTCTGTAAAGGAACGACTGAAATTGGGAGCTTTCTGTATTTGCACTTTGATTTCTCGCTTAATTCTTTTTATAAATCTCTTCCTCAATCAAATTGGTTTAATCTTTAATTTGATTAAGTTTTAGATTTTCTTTACGTTTAACTTTCGTTTCGTAGGTTAAATGAAAGCAATTAAATTTTTTGCGTTTGATGTATTTTTATTTTTTGTTTAAAATAATGCAAATATTTGAGAGAAAGTGTAAGTAAATGGACACGCTTAAAAGAATCGTTTATTTTCTCTTTGTATTAGCTTTTTTTATTAAAAATTTTGTTAAAACAAACTTTTGTTTTCGAGATTTTTTCCCTTATTACAAAAAGGTAACAATTCTTATTTTATAAACTTTTTTATTGTAAACTTCATCCGACGTGAAGTGACAAAAGATCTAAGATTTGCAATTAACTTAAGGCTTGAATATTTTTAACACAATTAAAGTACTAAATTATTTTAAGCATAATAGATTAAATGAATTGAATAAAGTCTTTGTATTTCTACAGTAAAATTACTTTTTGCTAGATACATCAATATTCTGTTTTTGGCACCATTTATGGTGACTGCGTAAAGATTTTACTCTTTTTGTGGTAAACTATTTGTAATATTAAAGTTTTAATATAGTAAAACGAACGTAAGGCACAGCTCAATCTAAAATGTGTTTGAAATAAATTTGTTACGGCACATTTTAAACATTTTAAAGTATACTGAGAAATGTTAACGATGTAAATATAAACCATCTTTATTACTAGAAGTTGTAAAGTTTGAGTGATAAATAATGGCAAGACGACCCTTGCTAACCACCTGGAGAAGCCATTTCACACTCTCTAAGCACAATACGCCTGTTGGATGTAAATATACATTTAGGCAAAGAGTAGTTCTAAACTGTAGTGAGTTTAGAACTAAATTATCTACATAAAAACAAAAAATGACGTTAGAATAAATATAACGTAAAGCTAAGTAGTTTGCCTCCAACGCTTGGTTTTTAAATTTTTGTACAATTTGATATTCATTTAAAAACTAACAATCAGTTTTTTATGTTTAAATTTAAACGCAAAAAAATGTGTTTAAATGTTGATGTGCGTAATATCGTATTTCTTCTAAAAAGTAAAAAATTCTGTATTCCGAAGCGTATATTTGTAATTCAATGAGAGTCAACGTAATAAAATATAGTCACTGACCGTTTTATCCTGTAAAAGTCCAATGCGACAATCAAGCCTAACTGTGGATCCAACCCTTGCAGTAACATTATGCGTCTCTTGTCCTTCTTCAAAGAAAGGACCCCAGCGCGAATCTGGCAGGTGATAATGAGGTACGGGTAAGCCACGTCCGTAACTGTGACGTACGGGCTCTGTTCCCAATGTTGAACGTTCCATTCCTCTCGTTGTGTCTACCATTGAGCTAGCAATTGTAGCTTTCGGAGCTGGAGGAACTGCGGATGAGGATCGGGTAAAATTTTCCAACGTGATTCTAGGTTGCGGAGAAACTTCTCCTAATAAAAACACCGTCGTCTCGTTGTCTGCAACAACAAAAATAAAACAATGTTAATGTATTTTTAATTTCTACAAACGCCTTTATTTATTATAAAAACGCTTGCTAATTGTGTTCACAGACAGTTATAAATTATTTTACAGAGTAACGCTAGAACTTTTTTGTTTTACTCGTAAAACTACCACTATTTTCCATTTTGTACGACATGCACATTAACCTTTTTGTTTCGTATAACAACTGCTTGCATTCGTCGGTTTAAACAACTTTAGATCTTTTCAAATTTTGTTGTGTAGTAATCACATAGAAATTCATAAATGAAACATAAACCAATAGTCATTGAAAACATTGTGTTTGTGTTTGTGTAAAAATGGATTGTAAAGTAAGAATGATTAAGAGTAATTTTATACTGTTAGGATATGTACCATAATTATGGTAATTTACTGTAAAATTCTGCAAGTTTATATAGACGCTAAAAGTAGTTAAAGGATTGCGTTATATTTCTAACTACTCTCAAAGTCGTAATCCTTAAAAATACAAAAATTCTTTTAACATAATGTGATAAAGACACTTAAGTGTATTTTCAGTTTTGTTCTCAGAAATAAAAGCACTGTCTAAATCAGCTGATAAGTAGACCATGACAACACTTCAAACGAGTTAATAGCTACTAATGTACAGCTTTGTACGTATATTTTTTATAGATACACATTCAAAAATGGCAACGCTAATACATGCTTTTATTTTTTTAAGAATAAATTGTAAATTACAGTGATCGAATCATAACAGCTAACCTTAATTATTATTTTCACTGAATTCCTACATAATGCACATTTTTTTATTTATTGTTTTTATAAATGCCAACGAAAACATCGTATAAAACAATAAAATTTTATATCCGATACAATTTATTGATTTAATAAATAAACAATTCTGTTATTTGATTCAATCAATTTCATAAATATTTGCTCTTTTGGAGCAGTTTATTGTTTACAAAAATCAGGTACAACGTTATGTACACATATTAGAAAATATTGGAATTATATTAAACTTGTTGTATGTTATACATATTTGTTTTGACACAATCTGATTGCACAATTTAATTTTTAACCCAATTTTACAAAATAAGCATAATTAGGTTTTGTCTAAGCACAAAAAAAAGAATGTAATGTAATAACATATCTACTTTTACGATTATAAACATTTGTACATTCAATGTAGAACAAATCAAGCAGTTGAAGTCAGAAACGGTATGCTAATGTTATTAACACAAAACCATCATCCATCTGTTGTATTAAACATTTCTTTAATTTTTCTTCTAGATAATAGTGGTAAGGAGTGGCTGGCTCATAAACGCTCTAGGGCGCAAGTCCCCCAGACGTTCATTAAAACAAAAAAAACGGTACAAATTATTATGAATTAAAATATTTAAACATATTTATAAGATATATGTAGGTATTAACTACTTTCTATTGCGCTACAACATCAATTTACAGTAAGTTGTTCTTTTTTCTTCCTCCTTAGATTAATTCAAACACTTGAATTACTTTTACAACTTTTCAATGAGAAGAGGCATCAAAAACACATCAAGTGTCTAAGAACCGGCTACGTTTCGTGCGGCTGTGCCTAATTTACACTTATAAAGTGGTGTGTCTAGGACTACACTTGAAAATGGTCACAACAATAATTCAAATGAGAATAAATTAACATGAAAAATAAGAATAAGACAAAACTAAAACACTAACGAACGTAAACGTGACAACTCTATCATTTAAAGCAACGTATATTAAATAGATGTTTCTTTAAGTTTAGGCTACAATTTACAAGATTTTCATATGCAATTTTAACGTGCGAAAGGACTCACGTATTTATAGCCCGCAGTGCTTTCATTTTTCAGTTTAGTACTGATAAAAAGTGAAACGTGTAGGATGTGTTCTAAATGAATCGGTATATTTTCGTTTCGTTTCGAATTGAAAGTAGTAAATTAAACGCAGTTATTATTGCTGTTTAGCAATATACAAAATTTCTTAATTATTAAAAAATGCCAACTGCATTTTTTACGGTCTTTGGCGGGCTTGCTAATTTGTAAAATTTTGAAACCAGGACAAATATATTTAATAATAATAATAATAATGTTTATTGAACTTAACAAAATACATTTTGCGTGGTCAATAGGATGCAATCAGCAAAGCTGGTTTTCATTGCATCCCATTTTACATATAGATTTCTTTGCTAGAATAATTTATTTTTTAATTTTAACTTAAAATTATATATTGAGCTGGTGTTCAATATTGTGTAATACTTATTGAACAAAAATGCGCCTAAGTATTGAAAGGAACCTTTGAATTTTTTACAGTGGTGCTTAGGGATGCGCGCGGTTCGTTTTCTTTGCCCATGTTCACGTTTTATAAAGTCGATGGTACAATATAAGTAGGCTGGTGTTTTTGACATAAGAATTTTATATAGAAGTGTCAGAAATAACATTATATATCTATCACTTATTCTAAGTATTTTGAGTTTATTATAATATGGGGTAACATGATTATGCTTAGGTATAAAAAAAGAAAACCTGAGACAGTTGTTTTGAACAACTTGCAACTTGTTTTTAAACTAATTTGTCAAGTGACCGTAGTATGTTATTAATCCATACTCAATTGAGCTGAGGACTAAACTGCATGTTAAGTTATATTTAATATGTGCAGGTAAGTAATTTTTAAATTGGTATAAAAGTTTTAATCTGCCATAACTCAATCGACATTTTGATATTACATGCTCAGCAAAAGTAAGGTCTTGATCAATTATGATTCCCAATATTCTAACCGACTCCAAAAATGTTAACTCCTGTCTCTCTATGATGAGACTGGATCTAATGGTATCATAACATTTTTTTCTAACCGATGCTTTGCCGATACAAAGAACTTTGGTCTTTTCTCCGTTTAAAGTTAAACCGTTTTCATCCGACATTGTGATCATTCTTTGAAGATTGTCATTCATTTCCTCAATAGCTTTGTTGAAATTTGAAACCGATGAGTGTATATATAATTGCGTATCATCAGCATACATACTGATTTTGCAATTTTTTGTAAGTGTTTTGTCAAATTCTGCGGTGTATATAATAAACAAAAGTGGCCCTATAATACTGCCTTGGGGTACGCCATTGTCGTTAGGTATTATGTCTGAACATATTGATTTATTGTTCAACGAAAGTTTTACAAATTGCTTTCTGTTCTGCAAGTATGATTCTAGCCAGGCTAAAGCTTGAGTTGAAAATCCGTAATAGTGTAGTTTTGCAACAAGTAAGGGTCTATTTAAAACATCGAAAGCTTTCGAGTAATCAAGTGCATATAGTAACTTCATTATTATCCCAAACGTTTGTAAAGTCGTTGATAATTTTTAGAATATTGGTATTTGTACTGTGCCTAGGTCTGAAGCCGGACTGGAAAAAAGGTAGAATGTTGTTTTTTTCAACAAAATCTGAAATTTGCTTGTAAATCCACTTTTCAAGGACTTTGCTTACAACTGGTAAATAGATATCGGCCTTAATAAACTATAGTCATCTGCTTGATTAACTTTAGGAAGCGGTATAATACACGCAGTTTTCCACTTGTCTGGAAATGTACTTGTATCAATAGAGAAATTTATTATATGTGTGATATTATCTGCACACAATTGGCCAGCTAATTTCAACATAACGATACTAATGTTATCGTTCCCTACAGCACTGGATTTGAAAGAGTTAATTATTTTATTTACTTCCGTACTAGAGATGTGCTTGAACTTTAACTTTTTTGTAATGTTATCTTAGCTGTTTTTATAATAGTAGTCAATTTTATTATATGGAATGTTTTTAAAGGGAAGAGCTTTAACAAAGTGGTTGTTTATCTTATTAGGATCGGTAATATTTAATGACATGGTTTTTTGAGTTCTTTTGTGCACCGAGTTTTGTTTAAAGAAACACCACAATTTGTTAGAGTTGTTTTTTATTTCATTAATTTGATGATTGAAGAAAGCTTTCTTTTCATGTTTTATTGCTGTAGTTACAAAATTTCGCATTTCTTTATAGGCTGCGAGATCAGCCTGCAGTCCGAAATTTTTGTATTTATTATGAATTTTGTTTCTTTCTTTAATCATAATTTTAATAACTGGTGTTATGTACGGGGGCCTCCGGTTTTTTGGGGTAAACGTTACTATAGGGGCGTGTAAGTCAAATAGGTATGCGAAAGCTTCGTTGAAAAAATGAATTTTATCGTCTATTTGAGGCATAGTCACTATATCATACCATGGGAAATTATTGACGTCTTCCATAGACGCATTCCGGTTAAAATGCCGAAATGATCTGCATGTGATTTGCCTGTGTTGGGAGATTATGTGAGATATATCAAGAGTACACGACGTTAACATATGATCACTTATGTTAACGTCTTCACAAACGGCATTCGAGCTTGCCAAATTATCTGACACACAGATAATATCTAGTAGTGACTTAGATGTAGTACTGATTCTCGTAGGTTCCTTCACTAATTGCTTAAGGGCAAATACTGAAAAAATGTTTTCTAATTTAAGTGCGTCGTTATTATTGTTCAGAAAGTTTACGTTCAAGTCGCCTATAATAATAAGTCTATCTACCTGAGGAGCAACGTAAGCCAAAATGTTTTCAAAGTCTTGAAACCATTTACAACATAAATCTGGTGGTCGATAAAATACACCAATACCAAAAGTTATTTTCTTGATGCTTACTTTGATGAAAAGATGTTCGAGTTTAGTCGCGCTGGTGTACTCAATTATCATGACCTTATACCTGAGGTTGCATGAAATGTACATTGCCAAACCGCCTCCCCTGGTTGTACGATCTGCTCGAACTAAATTAAAGTTAGTTACAGCCAGCAAATTATCAAGAACTTTGGGATCTAACCAGGTTTCTGAGATGGCAAAAATGCTAAACTTATTAGTTGCTAATAAAGAGGGCACTTCGCTAAAGGATGATGATAGGGACCTAATATTGATATGCCCTACTCTGAAATCTGACCCCGAGATATATGAACTATTATCTATTTGGGAACAGTGTTCATCACATGTTAGTTTAATTGAGTCATTTACAAGTTTTTTGAATTGAGATTATTACTAGGCTTATGTTTCATTGTATCAATTCCGAACACATTTTGTTTTAATGTGTTAAGCATTTGTGTGTATGCAGTGCAATTATTGCGATCCCACGCCGCATGATTGAAGCTACATTTAATTTTTTTCACATTATTGTAGTAAACACAATTTGAGCATTTATATTTGTGTACGTCCTTCACTTTACAGTCGCGTACACCATGGAATTCTGCACAGAGTGGACAAACAGGGGAATTTCAAACCCCAAATTTTTAAACTGCAAACCCATACAATTTTCTTAATTATTATGATGCAAATTCAATTATGGCAATTTAAATTATTTAATACAATGTACCTACGTCAAAAAATTTTGGTAAAAAAACAGTTTAAAGATGTATGTGTTTATCTTTGTAGTCATTATTAACAATACACAAATGTATCATGTACATATATATACTGTTAGCAACTTAAAGATAGTTTTAAAGTAAGGAATTTAATCCATTAGAAACAAATATTAGATTATAAACCAGAAACTTTTCTAGAAACGATGTTCTATATTAAATTTAAAAGTAGGAACATCTGTCGAATTAAAAAGCTCTTCCATGGAACATTAAGCTTAGTGCCATTTATAGCCCAACACGACATCCACGGAGGAATACAAGAATTTTTTGCAAATCTTTGGAAACAATTTGTCATAGGGAGCGATTGAAACGCCAAACATACACATTGGAGATCAAAAATTGTTATCGCAAAAAGCAGAAACCTCCTACGTACTATGACTGAAAACCGTTAGGATTTCCTCACTAATGGAATTCCCACCTAGTAGTCGGAACCCCTAAAAGAAAGTGCATAGTGCAATCTAACTTTAATCTACCAACTGACCATACTCCGATTTTTGTCAGTATCAGCCCAACTGTTGTTGTTAATAAGTCGTTTCTCTTAAAATTATCTTCACAAAACTGTCTGGAACAATTTTCAAGACTACATAAAAATGAACATAAATCTCAAATTACGAATAAAAATGCGTGATGACTTGTATGACGCAACAAAATATTTTACTAGATTAGTGCAAGAAACAGCTTAGCACTTCACATCTTACTACAACGAATACTATCAATACACAGCTGCATATCCGTCAATTAATAACCCAAAGCTAGAAAAATATGAAATAGATTAAAAAACATTGCAAACTAACATAATTACAACAGACTATCCAGAAACACTCAAAGAAGCCCAAAATACTAGCTTCCAACATTACATTACTAACCAACCAACCTATCCCTATATGACGTGGAAGGCAACAAGAAAACTGAAAAGACCCCAGCGGTTTGTACCTCCAATCTGTAAACTTAAAAGTGAATGGACACAACGACAAAATTGATATTTTTGCAACGCATTTACTTGAAGTATTCCAACCCGATCCAGGTTGTAATGACAGTGAAGTAGAGTTTCAACTCATATTCCACTCTAAATGTCTCCTCCCATAAAACCCTGTTTACCACCGAAAGTTAATACATAAATAGATAATACAAATAACATATACAAAGCTCCAGGCAACGATTTTATAACCGGGCAGATATTAGAGCAATTACCTTACAAAGCCACAGTTATACTAACAGTAATCTTTAACCGAATGTTAAGTCTGTCCGACTCCCTCATAATATGGAAATACGCCAAAATCATCATGATACATAAACTGCAAAAACCACCAGACGAACCATCATCATATCGACCTATCAGCCTCCTGCCCACAGTAAGTAAAATTTGTGAAATATTTCTACTTAAAAGAGTATACGTAGAGCAAAAGCCCTTGACGCTACGACCTAACCACCAGTTCGAATTCTTAAAACGCTACTACAGTATACAACAGATTCATAGGGTAATCAATTGCTAAGAGTATTGAAGACACGAAATTTTGCAATGCAGTATTCCTTGACATTTCACATGCATTCGATAAAGTGTGACAAACGGTCTTTCTCTACAAAATAAAAAACACATTATTCAGCTATTTCTATCCCTTTTGAAAATCTTACTTAACCGACAGAAACTTTACAATAAGACATAATGACAGGGGAGTGTTTTAGAACCTCTGCTATTCCTAATCTACACTGCCGACATACTTTAAACAAACAACACAACAATTGCTTCGTTTGCCGATGATGTAGTTGTATTATCTGTAAATCAAAATTCAGTACTGGCCTCTGAATACCAACAAAGTTATCTAGACTTTCTCACTGAATGGTACAACAGATGGAGTAAAAATCAATCAAACAGAATCAGTCCAAGTCACATTCACCACCAGGCACAACCACTGACCTCTTGTAACTATCGATAACGTACCTACTAAAATAGAAGCCAAATACCTTTGACTTATTCTAGAAAAAGCACATACAAACCAAAGCAGACAGATGGACATCAAATTTCGATAGATGTATTGGCTCCAAGCTCTCTCTGAACAGGTTACTGATACCCAAAGTATGCAAACTGCCACTAAATACAAAAATCAAGTAACAAACCACGAGAACAACCTAATAATGCAACTAAACAACAGCGGTCCCATTGCGAGAAAACTACGTAGAACCTGGTCGTAAGAGCTGGCGTAACGAAGAAATCACAATCTACAAGGAGAAACATCAATGGATGATTCCCTTACAAATTTTATAAATTTAACACGTTTTTTCAATACTCTGCATAGAAATAGATTGTAAATTGGCAAATTGTCAATTGAAAAAAATTACAATTGCTATGCAACGGAATAAATATATAATTAATTTCTTAAAGTTCGCATACGCTTTTCAGAAATGCGAACTTCTTCATGTTTGTCAATAGAACAATTTCTGATAGCATCCTTAATTCTAGGCATTTTACACAGCACTCTACGTATAGAAAAAACATAAAACCGTTTTTTTGCACTACCCTCATATCCTTTTTTCCAACATTAACATATCTATTCGAAGAAACGATAGAACTTAAAGGTCCTTTTACGTAATGATTTTACGGTGGTTTTTTGTTTGTCAGAAACACAGTACAATTTTACAGCAACTCGAAGAAAGACGACGGGGATACCGGAATCACGGTAACCGGAGCAATAAGAATCAAAGTTCAGTATTTTAAAGCCACCTAACTATTATAAATTGGCAAGTGAAGACTTATCATTACGTAAAAAAAGCCTCTTATGATTGTGATTGAACTTCACTAGGTGAGTTTGTTTAATTATCGGTTATATTTCAGTCCTTTTACTGTGTGATCATAGGGTGTAACCATATATTACTCCTCAAAAATTTGTCTAGCAAACATTCTGCAGCTGTTATTTCAACCAGCAGCTTGTCAGATTTTTTCGAAACTAAGACCTGCTCGTTTGCTGCAGAGATACTAGCGCGTCTAACCGAATAAGCAAGAAAGGAAGCAACAGCTATTCCACTTTACTTGAGAGCATCTTTAATCCAGCGACTGTGTTTGTGAAGTAGTTTTGCTATAGACTCTTTTAGTAGTTATAAACTAATACTGATTTTAATAGCTTTGGTTTTGTTTCCAGATAAACAATTACTGCTCGTACTAAACAAATTGTTTTTTTTTATAGAATGGTAAAGTTATCAGGAGCTGGAAATCCTTAGAAGTTGATGTTTTAATATTATGAACAAAAATATTTACTGCTATTTGGGTATTAAAAATGTCAAGACCAGAAGAGTAACTGTTTTCTTGCTCAACAGTTCTAAGAATAGATCTGGTTCCGTATCTTGACGCAAGAAAAAATTTAAGACTATAACTGTGTCTCAAATAAAATTATAACTGGGCCTAGAAGGTCTCATCTTTAAAGCACCCTTCATAAAGCTTTTTGTTAAAGGTTTCTCTCCAATGTGAAAAACCACTAATAAAAAATGGCAGATCTCAAGGTATTTAATGCGCTATAAGAGATCTTCTTAAATTGAACCGGTAAGTAATTTAAAATATTTGACATTAAATTTCCAAACATATTTGTTTTTTTGTTTTTGTAAAAAGCTACCAAAGTTTTAAATAATTATTATATTGACGTAATGTAGCAACTGACAGAAAACTTAAAACAAGTTTTATAGATTCTGTTACGTGCGAAATTTTCATTACGGAATACCCTGTATATGAATTACAATTAGATTCCGGTTTTGACGCCCTCTGCCGATCTTTTCTTGTGACTGTCATTTTACGACGAAATCGTTAAGCTGTCAACTACATGAATGGGTCGGTGCCGAGGATTTTGAACTGATTCTTAAATTTTTAAGAACATCACTTGTGATGAACACAAATTAATAAGGCGATTGCGAATTTATTACGATTCTTTTGGCACAGGGTAAGATATTTTGTCTCCAATCTATTAAGATTCCCTCGTAATTTCTGTATTAATGTGATAGCCGGTTCCACCACGTTGTAAGCACACGGTTCGCTTTAAACAGTAATTAGGATGCGTAAGTACCATTAATGAATATCGCTACCGAGCATATAAGCTGTTTGTGAGGTCCTGCTACTTAAATAACCTCGGGGTCTCGTCGAACAATGCGTCGTAGATGCTGATTTGGGAATAGAAGTCGATTGTGTTATCAACCACCTGTTCTAAATTACTACCTACAGCATTCGATATAACGGGTTTTTATATAACATTTAATGATTTATTAATACGATTTGCTATTAAATATTTATTACCGGCCGCTAGCGGGAAAAACGTTTTCTTTGCGAAAGTCGACCCTGGATTTTGGGTGAGTTTATTTGAATAATTTTTATATCGCTGTCACGACAGTTACTCACGGAATTTTGGTTAATGTTAATGTCCGTAATTACGTTTACTGCTTATATACCAATAAGGTAACTTCAATCATTCATTTAACTTGTATCGCATGCTGTGTGTGAAAAACATATTTACTACGAGATTTTCTGTGCTGTTCGTTTCGACCTGACTTAAATGTGTATTGTGTGTTGCCGATATTGCGGGCATTCATGCACTGAAAATTAGATACAATCGTGTAAGTCTTATATGTTGTGAAATCAAAGTTTTCTACACGGTTTAATCATAATTGTTAGCCTTTCTATTATTTACGGATTGCGAAATTTAATATATAGTTGTAAATTTGCTACGCTGATAAATTAAAGTTTTATATTTGTTAATTACCATTAGAAATCAGTCGAGCATGGATGAGTAGAGAAATTTCATATATTTTTGTTAATCCCCTACGTTAATATATTAAAGTGATTATATTTGTTAATCACTCTTTTATTTTTCTCTTTCTCCTGTAACTATCGTTACCTATTAACTAATTTTGGCTACTCAAACATCAGAGTAATAAGGATTACGAACCTCCAATTTAGTTACAAGTTTGGACCGTCTGTCGTGATCGAGGCAGAAGTGTTACTTTGGATTAGATCTGGCGCCCTTAAGCATAATTCTTTTGAACCTCCCCTATCTCCGACTGTGTGAGTTGGCCGTGCAAGGTTCGTAAGACATAAAGCTTGTAACAATTCTATAGACATCCTTCGGAACGTTAAAGCTTTCCTCATAATATAGCGCGACTACTAGAGAAATCTGAAACATGTGGTTTCCGTTCAACAAAAGAAAGTAAGGTGTAACTGTTCTGTAAAACAATACTATCTTTAAATATTTTTTTAAAAAGGGAGTACCAGAACTAAGTGGGCTACTTAGGTTCTCTCCGCGTCTTCGCCTATAATTTTACGTTTTTATTAACAAGAATTATAAAAAAAACAGTGCCGACCTTAAAAAAGTAAATGCATCAATTTTATAAGCATCTGCATCAATGTGCCAGAAACAATAAGCGAAACAATGGAAGCAAACAAATCAAAGGTTAGCCTGTCAAAGGAAGTTAAAATCTGATTAAATGCTTAGAAAGACAGCTCATATTCAGTTTCTTTCTTATTTATTAATCTAGAAACCGAACTAGGTTCTGTATTCAAATGTGAAGTTATGTGAATTAAGGTTTTATGTGTTTTATTGCAAAATAAAGATGAAGAATTTGTTGTTGTAAGTATAAAATTTGTCCCTGAACATGTCCCACTTTTTTTTTCGTAGCCGGCTGTCAAAACCAATTTATTTCCTGCTAACGTTTTGTAAAATACGGACCGTTCTTAGCGGTGTCTCTGACTCAACCAAGCTTTCATTATTAAATTGGTTCACGCTACTCCACGTGAATAAGTAGGCGAATTTTGCGTAACGTTGAGTGAAAGCTTATTTTGGGGTATGTGATTTTATAACGGTTTTTTTGTATTGAGGGCTTAAATTATTTTTTAGCGGGTCCGATCCCTCCACCTGCAATGTGATTTTGGTAACACCTGTCTGTCAAAAAATTTCCATGACGTCAGGTCACTGAAGGCTAAGGGGTTGTACACTATTCTATGCGAAGAAATACTTACACTAGTGCGAAGTTAATTAGAAGGAAACTCGACGCATTCTTTTACGTCAAATATTGTATGCATTAAATCAAATTACTTGTGCTAACACAGTATTGCATATTACGTTTTAGGTCAGACTAGTACGGAATAAGCTAATCCCCTACTGGATAATACACAATTGTAAGTATTGCGTTTTCTATTTTACTTTGTTGGTCATGTCGATATTGGAATGGCTACACGTACATACTAATCACAATTAATATTAATCTCTTTTTTTTTGTGGGTCATATATTTATCAGGTGCGCTTTGATTCTCGATACTTTGATTTTCGTATTCTTAAAATTTAATTTAATAAAGTAAAGTCCTTCTTTCGTTAAATGTAAAAGTTAGATCGATTAGTGCACGTAGATGTGTGACGTGTTTCTTAGACAAAGGGCGTAACTTATATTTGGCCTGTGATACCAACGCATGTAATATTGTTTGCAACGTTTATATACTATATTTCTATACTATCTTTGTCCTCTTCAACTACTTTTGAGATAAACAATAAATATATATTCTGTGTTATTACTTCTGTCGTGTTATTTGTTCTTTTCTGGCTACGGGTAGAGTTAGGCGATATCTCCTTAATTTAATATTTTATCGTCTCGGCGCCTTTTTTAGCTTTAATTTATAATTTAGCATCACAAAGCCTACGACTTCCTGCAACTGTGTTAGCCGTTGCCTCTTTTTTTTTAGGAGCTTTTCGATCGAGTCTCTCTTGTCTATTGTCTGATGTGTTACCAACTCGTCGGATAATTTCTTTCAATTCCTTGGGTATATTTTCCATTTGAGAACGCCTAACCAACTGGTCTTGAATAAGTTCTCTTCCTAAGTTGATAAGAAATCTTTGATGGGTCAGTTTATTATTTGGATTTGCACTGTTATATAAAATAATCGCATTTACACCATCAATGTCCATTATTCAAAACCATATTGTCTGTGGCCACTTTCGAGTACGTCTTCCAACCTTATAGCTTGCACAAGTTTGAACTAATACATCTACTTCTACTTTGGTCTGATTATAGAATTCTATTATTTCTGGGAGTTTTTTTTCTTCTAATACTTCATCATCATGATGAAAAGTGGAGATTAGAGAAACAGATCTATTTCTTTTTGGTACGTATTATACCAAGTTCTGATTTCTAGTAAATCCAAATAAGGAAGAATACACTCGATTCTTATTAGGTAAAAACTCTCTTGGCAAATCTTTTTTGTTCTGCCACATAGTACCAACATGTGTGAGTTTTTTCTATCTTAACTGCTCCACTAGTTCAACTGACAAAGCAATTATTGCTAGTTACATTGCGATTAGTGTTGGCTATTGAGATGAGTGAGAGTACATTGAGCGTTGGTATACTCAGTTTCTTTGGATTAGCTACATTCTGTTTTCCTGTGTAGACAAATGCGTTTACTAGATAATGTGTACGAGCATCTCATAAGCACATTACTTTTATCTGGTATTTTACAGGCTTACTCTTCATGAACAATCTATATCTACATTTTCCGCAAAATCTTAGTAATATCTAATCCACGGTTACATATTTTCCACAAGAATAATTGTTAAGGCAATTATACTGAAAGTGCTCGAAAATTTCTGCAATAGCTACCAATTGATCTCCATCAGATATACGTTCATCTCTGGTACTCGTCAAACCTCATAGCCATTAGCAAAAAAAAGAACCTTTTCGCCGTCATTACAGACTTACAAATGACATAATTTCGGTTTTAGCAGTGTGATTTACGAACTGACATGTTAAAGCCTGGTCACCATAATTTGTCTGTAAATCGGTGATTCTCTCGTTCGTTTGGTCAATGATCTAATGAATTATAAATTTATCAAGTAATAGCTCGATTGTTTTGGTGAGTGTCGTTGGCTTGTTTTTTATTGATCCAGATAGACCTGGAAGATGAAAAATTATATTTTCTTCTCGTGTGTAACTACAAGCAGGGGGCTTTTTTGACCACTTTTTTCTATTCTTACCATAAAAATAATCAGTTGCGGCAACATTCTTAACAAGTTCTGTGTCACTACTGGATCATCACTATCACTTTGATCACTAAACTCAAAATCTGAATTGGTATTATGACTACTAACTATTGTTATTGCGTAAATTCAGCAGCTTTCCGCTAGGAAAAAATATAAGAAATCCAAGGTTGCCAAGTCAACACGTTTTTTTTTTTGGAAATTGCAATTTAATTTTGATTGACCCCGCTATACCAGTTAAGGGTTAAAAAGAGTTTTATCAAAAATAAATTTTTATTTTTTTGAACTTTGTATTAGATGTGATTCTTTACCTAAACTGTCCACAGTCAAAAAAATAATCAATAACAATTAATTAATGTAATAAAGAATCCTGATGCTAAAGAGATTGACAACTGTAATCGAAGATAATTATTGGTTTTAAAAAAAAGTTATGATACAATTAATCTACCGGGTAACTAAGATTAACTAAACTAAACATTAAAAAAATACTGTGCAGCGGTAGTCTTAAATATTATCTAAACCACTAAAAAAACTTCAACAAACAAAACTTTTACTAAAACAAGTTTGTAAAAATTATATTTGTTTTAGTATTTTAAATGTGATATATGTGTACGTAAGAAATTATTGTTGACTTTAACTGCTGTATTGCATTTCTTTATTTCTGTATTGTAAATATAATTAAATATCTTTTACAAAACAATTTGTTTGTTTAACCCTTACCTCAGTAAATAAACTACGTTGATTTAATTGATTAATAATGACGTAAACGTATTATTTAAAACCCTTGTTCATAAAAGCGGTTGCACTGAAACGTTAAAACAAATAATAAATATTTGTGTACAAACATATTTGTGTCCTCTTAAATTTTTATGTCAAAACATGCTAGAAAACACAAAGTATTTTGTAGAAAAGAACTCATAAATTTTAGTTTATGTAAGAGCACGCATAGTTGCACGTATTTGCATATAAAATAGAATCATGTATGTGCAACATATTTATTAATTTAAAATTCTTTTAATAGGCATCAAGTAATGAATTTGTTTTTATATGCATAAAAACAATATAAAAATGTTAATGCTTTTGTTGTGACAAAGATAAAAAGGCGTTTAACGTTTATCCCTAAGTAATACAACATGTACGAAATAATAATCCAAGTCGTGCGTAAAAATGCTTCAAAAAAAGTGTAATGTTTTTACGGTTATGTAAAAAATATAACTTCCATGTGTTGTAAAAGCTTTATATTAACTGGTAAATTTTATGGAAATTTTGTCGCGTGTTTGTAAACGTTAGTCTTTCAACAGTAAAAACGCACTCAACGAAATTTTGAAATATCTATTAAATTATGAGCTGAAACGTAGCTGAGTAAGCAATTTCATTATTAGAAAATTATGAGTAAGAGTTATTCCAAATGAATGTTTGCAAGGCAGTTACAAACACCCTGTCGAATTTCCTTTTAAAATTAATTAACACATTATTAAAATGCCGATTTCAACTGCAGAAATAAATTACACGGTTTGGTTTGTAACAACTGCAATTTAGATATTTAGTTTTAGAATAATTACACTATTTATTATTACATTGCAAATAAATTTTTTGAATTTATAACTGTAACAAAAAGCTTGCCTTTGCAATGATTGCTTATTTACAACATGAAATATTGCACTTTTAAATTGCATTTAAGAACACAAACAAAATTGCATGTGTTTTAAATATTGGATTTGTCACTTACTAGAAATATGGCTTAAGGAAACTATAAAATAAAATAATAAATCACGTTATGCAATTTTATAAACAGCAAATTGCATTCGAAACAATTTACTTTGCATTTACTTTTTTTGCATAACAATTTTCTAGCAATCTTTTTGCACATTATTAACATAGTTTTGCAGAATTTTTGTGTTTAAAAAACATAAAAATATTATTTAACTTTTGTTTATTCTAGATTTTTTTTTAAAATAATAATAAACGCAATAAAGTACAGCTAAAGTACATGTTACTAACAATTTATGTTTTATACACGCGTTATTGCTACAACTCACCTCATCAATTCGTTCTCATAAATCTTATTTAAATTTTGTAGACCAGTGTCAGTTATAATGACTTCTGAACTATTGTGTATATAATTAATAATTATTTCTTCAATTAACAAAAATTTTTATAACCAATTTAATATATTTTATTTTAAAATGCAATATTTACTAGTTTTTTTAAAATTATTAATAAATTTAAATTTTGTTTGAAAATTTTACAGTACAAAAAATATTTTTAATCATCGTTAAAATGTATTGCAATTAAACCAAAACTTAGTTCCAAAAAAAATTAAGTGATTGTGACGAAAACTTGATTACTCAAAAATTTAACAAAGATTTGAGAACTATTGCGCCAAAAGTAACTGCAGACATCAAAAAATATTTCACCAAAATCCTTTACAGTCTAAGAAAACTTTAGACGACCATAAATTGCTAATCTAACAGATACCGTTTTGGATGAACAGACCACGTCTTTATCAAAAAAGGTTTTTAACTGTGCTGTTAAACCTAAGACAACACCGATAGAAGACATAGAATGTAGAGTATAAGCTGCAATACGCATTCTGCCTAGAGAGATCTCAAAAACTATTTGCCAAGATGTTTGCAATATTGCAAGAAAAGATAAACCATCACGCTCAAATACTAACAGACAAGAGATAGAAACAGCTAAGCGGTTACGTCAGAACAAAGTCATTTTAGTACTGAGAGCAGATAGAGAAAATGCTACAGGGGTTATAAACATACAAAATTACAACGAGAAAATGAAGAACTTACTCTTGGAAGATTGCTACAAACGTCAACAGAGAAACCCTTTAAACTCTCTATAAACTAAAATAAACTCTACCATCCAAACCTCTACTACTATAGATATTAACATGAAACAAATTTTGCAAAATTTAGTTATGCCACAAATCTACGGCTTCTTTTCGACCGATAGTGAGCACCATCAATTTACCAACCCAATCGTTAGCACGTTATCTAGCTACAACACTTTTGCCGTTGACAGAAAACACAAAAATTTACATTACAAATTCTACAAACTTTATAGAGTAACTTGCGTATAACAAAAGAAGGTGTTCTAGTCAGCTTTAACGTGGTATTTCTTTTTACTAAAGTTCCGGTCGACGAAGTGTGGTTTTTGCTCAAGAAAATAATTACTAAAGAAGGAGTTCTGCTTATCGAATTTGTTCTTAAGAACACTTATTTTAGTTAACGAGAACTTATTTAAACAAGTAGAAGGAGGGCGATAGGTTCACCGCTCTCTCCAGTTATAGCCAATATCTACATGAAGTATTTTGAAACTAAAACTATGAATAAAGTTGAGTTAAAACCAAAAACTTAGTTTAGATATGTTGACGATACGCTTGTTGTATATCCTAATGGCATAGATGAACTAATCAATAACTAACAAAACGTTCTATGTGCTATCGTGAACTTTAACAAGTAAAGTCGCATTATACAAGTGCAGAAAGGTTTATCCCTTTTTGGTATAGTGTATAATAGAATATACGAATTTTCAATAATTTTTACGTTGAACTATATGAAGTTTGAGTCGTTAACGCTTTCTGTATATCAGAATATACATTTGTTCGTGTACATGTAGGTGCGTTTGCGCACTTGAAAAATACTAATCTGAGTTGCAATCGCCACATGTGAGTTTATGATGTGCGTTTATGTTATGTTTCTAAAGGTGTTATTTGAACGTGTGTGTAATTAAAGTGTTTTGTTGATAAGAAGTTGATATAAAAATAAAATTCATCTTTATTACCTATGTAAGTATATCTATATGCATTTACAAACTGTAAATTATAATAACTAACCTTGCAGTTGGCCGTTTTGTACTTGTATCTTCAAACATTATTACACAGATGTGCAGTATCTGTGTAATAATAGTAAGCAATGGATCCCAAAACGTTTTATGGAAAAAGCAAATGTATAAAAACGGTTTTACCGCCAGAACAAAGTGATGAAGATTTTAGTGAAGACGATAGTATTGCGGACAAGACTTACATACCAGATGTGTTTCCAGTTTTTACAATGTTTGTGTTGGTCTTGGTTTCTTCAAACTTGATAATAGATTCGTCTGAATCTGATGATAATTTCGATAATGATGGAGGGGATCACTACAGTTTGCAATCTTCAGAAGTTTTTTCCGTCCACAAGTACAACTACCATTTCTAAGAAGCGTAATGATAAATCAAACAATGACAATAATACCAGTGGACTGAATACTGAATGTATTCCGCTGTTTACCTAATTTTGAAACATAAATATTACAGAATCAGTGAGAAGTAATGATTACAGTGATAATGAATATTACGAAAGTGATGAGGGCGGGGAACAACTAGTAGGAGCCAATATGGGCCCAGCAAAGGCTTCTGAAACTAAGACCAAAGACATAATTCATCTAAATTGGAAGAAATCGGGAAAAAATTCTTGCCAAACACCACAGTGGAATAGCTACATACCTCCAGAAGACCAAGTAGAATTACCATTATCCTATTTTCGCAGACTAGTCGATAAATCACTTTTAGAAAAAATTGTAGGTGAAACTAATTTGTACGCAATCCAAACCAATGTATCTTCTAACTTTCACATTGATGTGAAAGAAATAGAACAATTTTTAGGCATTTGCTTTTATATGTCACTGATAACGGTACCTGGTTTGCAAAAGTACTGGGGCGTAAAATGTGGTATACCTCAAGTTAGAGACGTATTGCCTTTGCGTAGATGGGAACAAATAAAAAAATATCTACACTTCGCTGATAACTCAAAATTGTTTATTGACCCAACAGATCGTTTTTTCAAAATAGGAGAGCTTATTGAAGGCATAAGAAAGAATTTGAAAACAATTTCACTTGAGCAACACATTTCTATAAACGAACAAATTGTTCCTTATAAAGAAAGAAGTGGCCTAAAGCAGTATAATCCAAAGAAACCCAAGAAATAGGGATACAAAATATTTTGCCTGGCTGGTGAAAGCGCTATCGTTTACGACTTTGAGGTATATTCAGGCCTAGTACATCAACCTGATCATCTACCAGATATAAGTACCAGTTCAAACGTTGTTCTAAGGCTAGCTGAACGGATTTCTGAAAATCAAAACTTTCTTTTATTTTATGACAACTGGTTTTGCGCTCCCGCTTTGTTCGGCCAAATCGCGTACCGGGAAATGGCATGCCTTCGGACAAGATCCTAAAACAATCCGGAAGAGGAGTCTTTAAAGAAAGAGAGGCATCATTTAGAGGAACTGTTTTGAGAATGGTGAAGTAGTTAGATAATAGATTCGTAAATCTACTAAGCACTTTTACAGGTGCTTATCCAGAAACTTCTGTCAAACGTTATGACAGAAAGAATAAAAAAGAAATTGATGTCAAATGTCCCAGTATTGTTATATATTACAAGTTTATGGGTGGCGCTAACCTAATAGACTCTCTGCTGGCCTTGTATAGGACGAAAATAAGGTCAAAAAAATATTATTTACATTTCTTCTTTCACCTAATGGACATGTGCGCGCGTGGTAATTAGTTGGTTATTGTATAGGAGAGCATGCAATGATTGTGGTGTACCCAAAAATAATCAACTGTCCTCATACGATTTCAAGATAGACATTGCCGAATCTTTATGTTGGGTTGGAAAAGTAAATAAAAGAAGTCGCCTTTCAAATGAAAAACAGCCAAAAAAGAAAACCCGAGCCCGTACATCCCCGAAACCAAACGTCTACTGCAGAACGGATAAAACCGATCATTGGCCCGAATACGACACTAAAACAGGACGCTGCAAAAACAAGTGTCAAAAAATCTCGAAGGTACGATGTAGCAAATGTAAATGCTACCTATGTTTCGTTCCAAACCGAAATTGTTTTTATCTATTCCACAATTAGATTTAGTTTTTGTAACAAGATATGAATTTGTTATGCTTCCAAAGAATGTAATATTTTTTTGTATTTTGATAAATAAAACCGTTTTTCACGTTTACCTTCTTGTTTTTTTATAAATTCACTGTTTTTGTATATTAAAAAATACTATTTTTTTTGGTATTGAAATTTTGAATCCACTAGTGGGACGGTGTATGCTTTAGTATACAACGTATTTTTTTCAAAATGAGATACAAATAAAAATCAAATAGTTGCACTACTCAATACTCATAGTAACAAAGCCAAAACAACGAGAAAATTTTTTATTTTTTAACGAACAAACTGTTGCACCGTAGAGGGTTAAGTCCGAACGCGTATTTTCTGCTTAAACGGTCTATGTGCCATCATTTGCCTAAAAGGTTTATTCAAAGTGAAAGCAAATAAAAACGTTGGTGTTGCTAGAAAAACAAATAAAAACAAAAGGAATAGAGTATCATAAAAGAAAAGAAAATGTTGAAGCTTGCTGGTTTAGCAAATAGAAAATATGCCTAAGACCGTAAAACATTACACAATTAAAATATTTTTTTGGGATGTTAAAATATTATTTAAAATTTATACCAAACAGTACTGAACTAATTTTGCCATTATACAATATTTTAAAAAATAAAAAAGTTTTATCTCATGCATATATATAGAAGATAGAAGTAAAATGATGCAGAGAGACACTATGTAAAGATTGACAAAGGAGCGTTAGCTATGTACTTTACAATAAATAAATTCGAGCAATATTTGTTAGGGCACAAAACGTTACTTACAGATCATAAACCGTTAGTGTACATTTTAGGTGACAAAAAGAAAATTCCTGTCACTGTAGCTAGTCGTCTGAGGCGTTGAGCAATTTACTTGAGTGATTTCAATTTTAAAATAAACCATATAAAAAATAAAAATAATGTAGAAGCAGACTATTGATCACGGAAAAACAGATTTGTTGATCACAATTCCCTCAATCACCTCCTAAAAGACATTAAAACCACGATCCTTTCACACAACAAACCTGCCATAGTTTCCAGCGATTTAAATGTCAAATCGCCCAAATGGGGAAAGACAAAAGAAGCCAAAAAAGGCAAAATCTTGCTTGACTGGTTGCCGACACTAGATATGAGTAATAAATGTAAGCAATTTGCCTACCTTTTACTTACCTAAATGTACTTCCATAGTAGATATAACATGTGCTAGCGTCAAATGATCAATAAATAAAATGTGATAATAGACGAGACGCTAAGCGACCACAGGCACATTTCATCTGAAAAGAACTCGTCAACTACTAGCGATCTACACTTTCATTCAACGTGGAACGTCAATAAAATATACCCAGACAAACTAAAAGGTTATTTGCCTTGCTCTCGCGTTCGTGCAGTGGCATAACGCCGGAATCTATGGCAGTCCTAGTATTAGGCTATACTAGTGGAACGATGAGCTGGCCTGATTTAAAAAGGAATGCCAACGCGCTAGGATATCCTCCGCCAGAGCTATCTAGAAGATCAACAGCAGTGTACCTCACGAATATCTACGCTGCCAAAACTGAAACATGCCAGAAACTATGCAGGAACATTGACCATGATCCATGAAAAGTTTGAGAAAAGGCCAGCATGGCATGCAGCCTAATCAGCAAACAACTGCACTTAATTATTAAAGAACTGTTTCTAGAAAAATCAACGGGAGAGATTGACAAGCTACCAATCCTCCACCTTCCACTTCCATTTGCAACGCCTCGGCTAAATGGTCTTTATGGAATTCCAGCTGAAGCTCTGACGATGGTTACTAGCAATCTCAAAATAAAAAACCCAAATTGTAAACCACAACGCTGCAAAGTCAATCCTTTCCGGAACAGTGGAAAAGAGATAGGTTTGTTCTCTTAGATAAGAGTAAAAATGCACCAAACAAAGTGAGCTCATATAGACCCTTCTTTTTACTAAACACTAAACCCCAACATTAAATCGTGCTTAGGTAGATACCACGGGGAATTAAATTACCATATTTTTTTGCAATCTACCTGCATGGGATCTGAAAAAAAACAAATCCGCAATGCATATACTGTAAGGACGTAGACGAGGTGGAACATACGGTGTTTGCCTGCTCACAATAAATTGGCCTTAAAAGAGAACTAGTTAGACAGACCTCCGAGCAATTGATCTCTCAGATATTGAGCTGCCGGGTACGATAAGCGAGTATGAAAGCCTCGATTGTAACAATAATAAGCCAGAAAGAAGAAAACTTCTTTAGTCTGGAGAAGGTTGAAGTCACCGGAAGCCAACAAGATACCGCTCAATGAACTACACAGTAGGCACCAGTTACCATGTGTCCAATTTATGTTAGTTATTGTCCAGATCCCATTCATACACGTTTTTAGTTATAGAAGTTTTTAAATACATGTTGAGCTATCGCTCAATTCTATCTATGTTTTACCTACGCTGATTCTAACTATTTATTTGTGTATCTATATTTTTTGTTATTCGAATTTTATGTATAAAACAAGGTTCAGCTAGACAAAAGACCGAAATCAAACCGTAGTGGTAAATGAACCAACTCTGTAATAGGCTGCGAGCAACAAGTAAAGAAACTTTATTGTGGTATCAGTTGATTTCAACAATAGACTGGAAAAAACAGTTATCTAATCAACTAGTGTCTGCAATTTATATTGGTGAATTTAAAAAAATTATAATAATAATATATATAATAGTGATAATTATAAGTTTTTACTATAACAGAAACCTTCCCCTTCACTTATGAAAAGATAATAGAACTTGTATATGGATCTATATGAATTCGCTGAAGTTTTCGTTTTTATGTAATTATGAAAGTGATTTTGCCGCACGACAATGACGCGAAAGTTGACTCAAGCTGATCTCGAGAAAATAGTGAAAAATATTTGGAACGACGACGACGATGATATTGATCTTCAAACCGATTCATCAAGTGACCAAGATGAGGATAATCATATTTCTTCGGCTAGTGAAGCTGAAGACGTACAAGAACTTCATAAAGAGAAAGATTTGGACCATTCAGTAATATTCAATGCATCAAAATACACTTTGAAAGATGGCACAGAATGGAGCAGTCAACTTTCACCCACAGGCCGGTCTCGTTCGTGTAACATAGTAAAATCGAAGTTACATAAAGTGATGCTACCGACGGGAAAAACTATTTTGGACCTGATTGATGCATTCTCTTTGTTTGTGGACGACAGTGTAGTGTCAGAAATTGTTTTACGTACAAACAATGAAGCCCAAAGTGTTTTTTGGAAAGCATGTGATACCATTGAAATTCGTGCTTTCTTCGGTTTGTTACTAACCGGCCATCTGAGTGCAAATGATATAAGTTATTATGTGTTGTGGAGCTCTCTGTACGGACCGCCAATTTTTCATGGTACGATCGGACTGAAGAGATTTAAAAGTTTATTGCGATTTATACAATTTGGTAACAACGAATTGTGGAACCATCGGAGAAAAGATGATAAACTTGCACCTTACGACAAATTTGGGAAAGGATCAATAACAATTTCAAAAAGTATTATTTACCCGGTGATAATATAACCGTAGATGAACAACTTATACCTTTCCGTGGAAGATGCCTATTCCGTCAATACAAGCCATCAAAGCATGAAAGCCTTGCTAGTAGCGTAGTTGAGCAGTTAGTAGAACCTTTTCATAATACAAACAGAAACGTGACGTTTGACAATTATTTCACCGATTATTCATTGACTGAGAGATTATTGAGCAATGGACTGACGTGCGTAGGCACTGTGAAAAAAAACAAACGTTTTATACCGCAAGAATTTTTGCTTAGCAGGAAACGGGATGAAAACACCTCAATATTTGGTTTCACATGACATGCATCTTTGGTATCATACGTACCAAAAAAGAACAAAAATGTGATAATATTGTCAACTATGAATCACACTAAGAGCCACAATAGTGATTCTAAAAACAAACCAGAAATGATAATGCGTTATGAGACAAAGTGTGAAGTTGATACATTAGATCAAATGGTACATAAATACATGAGCAAACGTAAGATAAATCGTTGGCCATTTTCATTTTTTATGAATCTATTAGACGTGTGGACTAATTTAAAAGCAAATTGCAACAAGGATAAACACAAAAAAAGACGTTTATTCCTTGCGTCTCTATCTGAGGGATTAGTACTTGCGCATATCGACAGAAGACCAACCATCGGGTTACAGCATAGTGTCCGGCAGGGTATGGATATGTTTCTGAAAGATTAAACAACTACTTCAAAAAGTTTAAAACTTGAAGCTAAAAAATGTGTTAGAAGAAGATGCTACTTGTGTCCCAAAGTGAAGAATCGTAAACAAAAACAGTACTGTGGTGAATGTGGACAAAATGTGTGTAATGAACATTCAAAATTAATTTGTAATAATTGTAGTAAATAGTTCATAACTTAATTAATATTTTGTCAGTTTATAATGAATAAAATTTTGAAAGATTTCTTTGTATATATATGAAAACGACCAGAAAAACTACATGCAAATAGAACGGGCTTAGCAGGTCCTGATTGCCCGGTAATGTTTGTAAATTACCTTGCCCGTATGAAGGTTAAATTAGTTTTAACTTTAGAGTAGGCCTTTTAAGAGATTTTATTTAAACTTTTCTTTTAACGACAGTCTTACGGATTCATTTTTTAAAATACATTCTAAACTATTTTTCTAAAAATTACGTACGACTAATATACCCTTCACTTAGAACACATCTTGCAAGTTCCATCGATTAATCAGTACTGAATTTAGAAGCACCGTTGGCTATAAAAATGCGAGCTATTTTGCACATTAAAACTATATACGAAAATCTTGTAGTGAGGATTGCGAAGTCTTGTTACAATGCTCCGCTACGTATACAGACATAGGCATCGATGATACCTGTATCCAATAAATACATGTCTGGGGGACTCGCGCCTTGGAGCCATTATGAACCAGTCAAACTCACAACTAGGATTTAAAAAAAACCTGACAGATCAAATTTACAATTGTAATGTGTAATCTAAATATATAGATAAAATAGACGAGTATAAAACGGTTCTAAAAATGACCATCGTTTGCAAGTTGTTTAAGTAAAAACACATGTTAAAATAAAGTTGTAAGTTATCCATTTTCTTTCATTTTATAAAATTGCATCGTGTAAGATGCAATAAATACCAATTGCAAAACAATTCAATAAAAATTAATTTAGTAAGAAATCATTAGTAGAAATGAACTCATGCAAAAGTTTCGAATCAATTAAAACTAAAAATAATTTTGCTTTAAATTGTTAATAAAAAAATTAAAACAGAATTGGTTAGAATGTAAAAATAATATGGTATTGAATAAACGTTTCAAACTGTTTGTGGTTTTACTAAAAAATAACATCACTTGTATTTAACCACGTCTTTCCCACAGTTGCGTTTTAACCTTTACAGCAGATCCCATCTGTTTACATTATTTATTATAACGACTGTTGAGCTAGACACGAATAAAGATACACAAACGTATAAGTTTTTCATATCCGGTTTAAACCAACAATAACAGTAATTTAATGATATTCCTGAGCTTTTCAGGATATTTAAGACACTATTGAAGATATTCATAAATTTTTTTCTGCATCCATTCTTTGTAATAAATAAAGAATTTTTTTTTAATAAAAAACTAATTTTTTTAGTTAAGACAATCGATTAATAATAATATCGATGACGTTAAAATTAATGAAGCGATTCTTGATAATTAGTTTTGTAAGTGCTCCGAATGTTGTATCCTATTACTTTTATATTTAATAGCTAATTAATCACCTTGTCAGTAAATTTTTTGTCTGAAGTAATATGGAGCAATCTTATTTTTAAAGTTACATGAAAAAACTTAAGTATCAGATATAAGTTACCATTTTAGCAAAATATAAAAGTTTTGACGTATACAAGAAATGTCAATGTGCAAATAGTATTTTAATTAGAAATAAACGTAATACATTTTACAAACTTTATGGATTTACATTTACAATGATATATGATATAAACTGTAATATATTTTTAAAAAAACTTTTTAAAAAAATTGCTGTAATCATTGTCTTCTTTATAAAACTGTTAATGACAATGTAACAAGAAATAGAGCGTTATTGCAAAACATAACTGCTAAAATACATATTAATTTGTAAAAACGTTTGATAGGAATAGTTAATCTGCACCCATTTTTCTGTTTGCGGGAATTACTCACACCCGCAACTTAAGAAACATGATAAGAAGTTAGGTGTAGCGCAATAAATTTTATTTAGTCGTAAAATCCAAAAAATCGTACGTATCATAGCAACACATACAGGAAATTCTATACGGATAAGTTATAAAAGGCAAGGGACGAATAATGTAAATTACTTTAGATACAGCAATGAATGTGTATTCTCAAAAAGATATGGTCACTATTCACAGCCGGTTGTGTAATGGATTTTTTTTGTAGAACGATCTTAGATTAAAAAGAAAGTTGAAAGTAAGTTTTTCAAGTCTTTTTATGATTATATTCGTTGTAACGAAAAATCAATTTTTTGTATACAACACATTTTTTGTAAAGGATAGTATCGATAAAGAAATTTTAATCAAATAAAAGCATCACATGCTAAGAAAAATTTAGTGACGAATTGTATAACAACTTTAAGATAAACTTTATTCTTTCGTAATAACAAATTCTTTATTACTCTAAATTCAAAATTGACGTTTTTAAATCATACTTTTCATTAAATATTGAATACTTTCAAAATATAGAGATTCATTAATCATTTTGAGATTTTGTCAAAAAGAATAAAATATTAACTTAATCAAACGAACACCGCACATGACCTACAAAACTAACAATGATGTAACTCGAGTTTTTAAATTACTATTGTTGTGTAGCAACGAAAAAAAATGTAATAAAACATTGTTCATTAAATAACGTACTGAAAATGAGAACATACTTTGTAAAAATGTGATTTATTTTATTTTTCATTTCTCGCCTACATTATAAACTTCAGACCTAATTCAAACTTTAAAATACTAAATACTCATATTTTTGAAGCTACGAGCACTAAATTACAGTAATAATGTTGTTTCGTCTATTACTCGGTAGTTTTATAGCAATGAAAGGTTGAGTAATCAGTAATTGTAATAATTAAATATTATTTGATATAAACATTTTAACATTATTTTCATTTATACAGAGTATTACGTATTACCAAGGTAAACCAAACATACTCCCTTTTTAAATGAGTCACTCTATATATTTTTTCAAATTTAATTTAAGCGCCCCCTTGTTTTTTGTTTTCAATATAAAATTTAATTATCTTATACACAGTGACGGAAAATATTCAGATGCAAATTATACGCATACTGTAGAAATTATTTAAAACATCTGGGGTAACCTAACCAATAAAGGTTGTAATATTAACATGGTGCGGAGAATATTATTTTAACAAATAATTATTTTTGGGTTTCGAACCGCGTTCCAGATTTACACTTTTCACAAAATTTATAAAACTTAGAAAACTTAAAAATTTACAATGTTTGATGTTTCGACAGTCATGTTGCTGTCTTCTTCAGAAAAAAGTAAAACTGAAGATATAGGATCCTGACAAGCTTTTATATTACGCCGTTCGGGTCAATAGTTCGTGACGGTTCCGATTCATTAGTTTTCCGGAACATGTTTTTCCATATTGCCGCTAGATCGATTCCATTATTCCTATTAAAATTGTCGTACTTTTGGATTTCAATGGCCTCCTTGTATAGTCTAGTCCAGAAGTTTTGGGATTTAGCCAACATTGTTGCCTCTGCAAATTTTATCGTGTGACCGGTGTCTAAAAAGTGTTCCGCAACAGCAGATCTTGTGTTATGTTTCTTTGTATCCGCCTTATGTTCTTTTAATCTAGTAGCTTTGTTGCGTCCCGTTTGTCCTATGTAAGCCAGCCCACACGAAAATAATTATTTGTTAAAAAATCATGGCCACGAAAGCCTCAAAAATAAAATTATCCGACTCTACGGGGAGGAAGTTTTTAAAATCGTGCCGAAAATTGGAGACACTCAGGATCAAACGCCAACGTCTGCTTGCTCAATTAGCCTTTTCGAGCAGATATGGAGACCAGGACATTGTCCCAGGTTTTCTGCAAATACAACATCACATCAAGACTAGAACGGGAAAGCATATACTGCAAAGAGCCAACCGAACCTTGTTAAGGGAAAGGATACACGAAACTAGACGCCAATTAGACCAGAAAACCACGGACTTATTTTCAGTCCATTCACGACTGATCAACACAATACATTCGACAATCTGGGATTTGATCGACAAACTATCTACGTAAAACGCTGAAGAGATCGCCAAAAAGGTAAAGAAAATACAAATGACAAAGTTCCAGAAGTTACAGGAAGTACAACATCCTTCACCGCCGCAATTAGAGACAGACAGAATCATCATTAATATGTCTTCCACCACACTCAGTGGACCAGCAACAGCCATCTTATCAAAAGGATTAAATTTTGCTATCACATCAAAATTTATACCAAAGAAAGAAATAGTGAGTTCATTGGAGAGCACACTCAGAACTCTACCACAACATATTCAAGAAGAGGTGAGAGTCAAAACAGCCGACATTCTGAAGAAATCTACAGCACCGAAATCCAACATCAATCGAGAAGAAAGAAATGCTCTAAAGGAACTTAAAGCCAACAAAGAAATCACTGTATTACCAGCTGATAAAGGAAATGCTTCTGTAATCATGAACACCAACGACTACATTGAAAAAATCGATACTTTGCTACAAGATTCGGCGTACAAACCATTGAAGAGGAATCCAATAAAATGTCTAGAAATAAAAATTTCGACCGCTGCAAAATCCGCAAGCACGATCCCGGAACATCAAAAAAGACGACTAATTCCTACAGACACCAGGATGCCGCACCTTTACGGCCTTTCAAAAATCCACAAACCAGGGGTACCGCTTCGCCCAATTGTGAGTGTTACAAGTTCAGCTACTCATCCTCTGGCTAGATACTTATGTACCATTTTACAACCGCTTACGGGAAAAAGCATCCATCACGTAAAGAATTTTTAGCACTTTGTCTCTAGAATTAAAGAAATTAAATTGGAACCAGAAGACATTTTAGTCAGTTTTGATGTGACATCTCTCTTCACAAAAATGCCACTACAAACAGCACTGGAGATCATCAAGACCAAATTACGAAAAGCAAATTTGGATGAGGAGCTTAACGGACTAATTGAGCTATGCTTAAAGTCCACGTACTTCTCATTCAACACTATTGTATACGAACAAATTGAAGGGGCAGCCATGGGATCATCACTTTCTCCAGTCATCGCCAATATATTTATGGAGGATTTTGAAGAAAGAGCATTAGAAACCGCTACCCTCAAACCAAAATGCTGGCTACGTTATGTGGACGATACATTTGTAATTTGGTCTCATGAAACAGAAACACTACACAACTTTCTGGATCACATCAACCAGTTAGATTTCAACATCAAATTCACCATGGAAAAGAAAACAAACAGAAGCATTCCGTTCTTAGACGTACTGGTCACTCGAAATATGGACAACAAATTAGGACATCAAGTATATAGAAAACCGACACATACTGACAGATACCTCAACGCCGAATCACATCATCATCCAGCTCAGAAGTTTGCAGTTCTAAAAACTTTAGTACACAGGGCCAAGGCGGTCAGTGAACCGAACACGTTAAAGACCGAGCTAGGTCACCTAACAAACGCTTTAATAAAAAACGGTTTCAGAAAAGCAGACATATATCGAGCAATTAACAACTCAGTAAGGAAAAACCAAAGAAGGAGGAACCCGTGGCAACTTCCTTCCTTCCTTACATAAAAGGCTGCACGGATAAAATAGCCAAGATACTTATAGGGAAAAATATCAAAGTAATCTTCACTGCGACAAGTAAAATATCCGCCACGTTCTCAAAATCAAAAGAAACAAAAGCCTTGTTCGTGTGGGCTGGCTTACATAGGACAAATGGGACGCAACATAGCTACCAGATTAAAAAAAAAACATAAGGCGGATACAAAGAAACATAACACAAGATCTGCTGTTGCGGAACACTTTTTAGACACCGGTCATACGATAAAATTTGAAGAAGCAACAATGTTGACTAAATCCCAAAACTTCTGGCCTAGACTATACAAGGAAGCCATTGAAATCCAAAAGTACGACAATTTTATTAGGGATAATGGAATCGATCTAGCGCCAATATGGAAAAACCGTCACGAACCATTGACCCGAACGGCGTAATATAAAGGCTTGTCAAGATCCTGTATCTTCAGTTTCAGTTTTTTCTGAAGAATACAGCGACATGACTGTCGAAACGTCAAACATTGTAAATTTTTCAAAGTTTGTAAGTTTTCTAAGTTTTATAAATTTTGTGAAAAGTGTAAATATGGAACGCGGTTCAAAACCCGAAAAAAATTATTTGTTAAAAAATCATGGCTGCGAAAGCCTCAAAAATAAAAGTAGAAAATAATAATACATAAAAGAGTTGCACAAAACACATTTTCTTAAATATTTTTGATCTTGCTAAATTTCAATGCGATTATGAATTTTCTAAATGCCATTCATAATCCCAATTGACTATTATTTAAACATAGTTTATCTTTAAAATGAGTAAAATCAAATACACGTGCAAATATCCGAATTTGACCAATTCATATTAAAGTGAAACTAAACGCAAAAGGTACCGATGAGTTCTGAAAATAACTGATTAAAATGACAAAATACGTTTTAAAATAATTTTAAAAAACAAATCCAGAAATAATTACAAGCAATACTAAAAATCACGACAAGCAAAAGTACGCTAATTAATAATGACAAAATTTTGTTATTAAATTAATGTAATAGAACAATCGAAGCAAGAAGAATGCAAATGTGCCAATATAACTCACGTATGGGCATTTGCGGACACACCGTACAAGATCAATCCAATTTCAAAGCCCTGTATACCCCAGGCAGATCAACTTCACAATAATTTTTTTGCAGGCATAGTTTTTTTATATTAGTACAACGTTACAAGAAAGTGTTATTTCTTTATTATTGTGTGTAATCCGTGCGGAGTGCGAACGTGTTTATGTGTGCACTATAAATAATTAAATTAAGTTGAAAATTAATCGAAACTGGTAAAGTCCTTAGGGGTAAACTATAAAATGTCGAACTCAGCAAGTCCTGCAAAATGTATTGTTAAGTTAATTAAAAGTTATAAAATTGTTTATTGTCTAGGAGTTTGTGATATCATGTATTATCACAAATTTGGTAACATTACTACCAACGAATACGGTCTATTGATAGCTAAACGCGATTTTGATTAGTTTTCTAAACGCTATGTAGATAGAAAAAGTTATATGGCAATTATTTTAGATGGTATAAAAACAATAAAACATCTGAAAGGTAGGATTCCTAAGCAAAATGAGAAGATTGACAATGTAAAAAGTGATATAACCGAAATAATTGAAGAGCAATAGCAATCAACACATGCGGATAAACTAAAGTTAAAAAATAAAGCAGCTTTAATAACAAAACCTTACAACTTAGAACAGAAAAGTGTTGATACGAAGAATGACATTAAGTAATGTATTAATCCTACGAATATGAATATAACCGGAATACAATCCGTAAGTAATGGCGGTATACTTAAAAAATTTAAAAATAGGCATGATGTATTTAAATTGTAAAAGAAAGCGGAAAATACATTGGGAGAATCCTACAAAATAAATAAAACGAAAGAAGACTGGCTAAAACATTTCGAAGAACTAAAAATTTTTATTCAATATAGTAAACTAAATTTATTATTAAATTAAACTTGTCTAACTGAAAACATACAAGACTGTAAAATCAGTTTTTCAGAATATGCATTAATCCGGTGTAATTTACAAACGAAAAGAACTGGAAGGGTTGTAATAGTTATAAGTAATAAAATTCAATATACTGTAATGTTTAATTTTGTGTTTGACAATAACCACTGGTTAATATGCTATATAGTGCTGTATCACTCACTAGGTTCAAGTGATGCTATTTTATAGATCATTTTGAAGACTAATGTAAAGATACAATACCGGATAACAGTCAACATATAATTATAAGAGATTTAATATAGATGTATCCAAGCAAAGTTTTTATGGGTGCAGATTGATACAAGTTATTAGAAGCGTAAGGATGAAACAAATTATTGACAAACTTCCGCGTACAACAAAAAATAGCAATATAATAGACCTAGCAATTACAAATTTAGATAATTTAAGATCTGTTGTATTAAATGAACCTATGTAATCTCTAAAACAAAATGGACACACTTTATAAAATTGCTGAATTAACGAAAAATGGAAATGACTGGATGCTTTACAAAAACATAAGAAATAATTATAGTAACAAAATTAAGATAAGCAAAAATATATATTAGGAAAATCAAATATAGCAGACAACCTCAAAATATGTGGAAAATTATGAAACATTTAATCAATGGACAAGCGAATGATTCTTGATTTCTTTATAAGCTCCCACAAAATCGGTTGCATTGTCTGAATATATATTTGAGGGCCTACCTCGCCTACTAATAAATCGCTTTAATGTATCAATAAACGCCTTCGTTGTTAATTCTATAGTCAAATCTAAATGAACAGCTTTAGTACTTAAACATATAAATAAACAAATGTACGCTTTGACTGTTTTAGAGTTTCTAGTTTTTCTATCCTTGATTAAAAAAGGGCCTGCATAACCCCAACGTTTTGAAATAGAGAATAGTCATTAACTCTAACATCAGGTAGGTTTCCCAATGAATACTGTACTGATTTTGGCTTAGATTTAAAACATGTAACGCATTGTCTTATAACCTTTTTGCACGCATTTCGGCCAGATATAGGCCAATATCTTTTTCTTATTAAATAAAGCAAGTTTTGAACACCACAATGCATGAGTCGATGATGTTCGTTTCGTAAAATTAGATCAGTTAATTTGTGGTTATAAAATAGGATGTTTTTAGTGAATGAGTGCTTTGAATTAGCGATTCTTCCATCTACATGTATTATATGATTGTATATAAATGGATTTAAAGTTAAAAGTTTACTTTTTTTACAAATTTTTTTTTTATATTAATGCATTGTACTCATTTGGAAAACATTCCAGTTGTACAGTTTTTATTAAGAAATTTAGAGCATTATCAAGTTCTAGTGATGTTAAAACACTAAATTGTCAAGTGTCTGGTACCACTCTTAGGTTACTGATAAATCTTAATATATATGCCAACACTCGTTGTACCTTATTCAAATTCGAATATTTATTAATTATATATATCTAACTCTACACTATCATAATTTAAATTCCATTTACTATCAGTGCTAATCAAATAATCGGGACTTTGCCACCACAAACTTCAATCTTTTAATTTTGATGGATTTACACCGCGCGATAATAAATCATCCGGGTTTTTGTTTGACTTTACATGATGCCAACTATTGATGCTAGTAAGTGATTGAATATTACTAACCCCTATTTGCAACAAACGTTTTCCAACGGTTAAGAGCTCCTTTAATCCATGCTAACGACACGATTGAATCTGTATATAAAAATAGTTTTTGAAATTTAATTTCTATAGCGTCTACTGCTACATTAACTAACTTATATAATAAGAGAGCTGCGCATAACTCTAATCGTGGTAAGCATATCTTTTTTAATGATGCCACTCGAGATTTTGCACACAGTAATTTTGAAGTGATACTGCCATTGGAAACTAAAGTACGTACATATACACTGAAGCGTTACGTAACGGTCGCTTAAAACATATCGCGGTAAACAAATTGAATTTATTACAAATAATTGATCTTAAAACGTTATCCATTTATCACATAAACAATTGGGTAATGTATTATCCCAATCAATATTTAATTTCCAAAGTTCTTGAATATATAATTTTGCCACTATAATAATTGGACCTAATAAACCTAATGAATCGTAAATTTGGCAAATTACGGAAAGAATTGTCTGTTTCGAAATACTTTTTTGCTTAATAAAATTATTTATTGAATACTGTATCACATGGTTTTTTGCATTCCAATAAATACCTAATGTTTTGTTGTGTTCCTTTTCTCCTATACGTAAAATACTTGATTCTAGCTGATTATTTAATTTAAAGTTATTTAAAATTGATTAATCATTACATAACCATTTTCTTAACTCAAAACATTCTTGTTGCAGTATGTCTGTGGCCTATTTTTGAATCAGCAGAGACTCTTCTTTTGTGTTGGCGCCCGTTAACAAATCGTCTACATAAAAATCGTTAAGAATTACTTTACTTGCAACCGGAAATGTTTGTGTATCTTCTAAACCTAACTGTACCAAAGATCTCACTACGAGATAAAGAGCACTAGTAAAACCATAAGTTACGGTAGTTAGAGAATAGCATTTTAAAGTTTCATGGGGTTCATTACGCCAGAAAATTTTTTGATATTTTTGTTGATCTTCGTCTACCAAAATTTGCCGATACATCTTAGATTTGTCAGCAGTCATTACATATCGATATTTACGAAACCTTAATAAAATTTGAAAAATATCATTTTACAATGTTGGACCTTCAAATTGTACGCTATTCAAAGACAAGCCGCTAGCAGTTTTTGCGGACGCATCAAACACTACGCGATACTTTGTTGTAAGACTAGATTGATTATTGCGTGGTGTGGCAAATAATACCCGTTTTTTTGTTTTTGATTCTCGCTGTATATTTCGCACATGTGATTTAAATTTTTATACTCATTTATGAATTGAATGTACTCGTTCTTTAAATTTGGATTACATTGTAATCGTTTTTCTAAAGAGTAAAAACGACGAATTGCGGCTTCACGCAAGTTCTCTAAATCGTTTAAAGCATTTTTAAATAGAATATTAACAATAAAACGTCCGGTGCTATCACGTTCAGTAGTAGCTATAAAATGATCTTCGCAAAATTTTTCATCCTTAGAAAAATTACAATTTTTATTATTCGTAACTTCCTCTACTTCCCAAAATTTTTCTAAAATATTGTCATTTATAATTGAATCAAAATTTTCTACTAAATAATTCGACGAAATATCGCACACCGACTTTTCCAGCAACTATCCATTCTAACTGTGTCCTTTGTAACATTAGAGAATTAGTTCCTATTTGTTTTTTACCGTCACATAATATTGTCCAAAATACGTTAGATCCTAACAAAATATCAACGTCTCTAGAAATATTGTAGTCGGGATCAGCTAAAGTTACATTTTGTAGTATATTTAACCTATCTTTGCTGAATGAAGCAGTTGGCAACTTATTTGTTATTTTCGGTAAAACCAAACAATTAATGTTTAAACTGAAATCATTAATGCAAGACTGAATTATGACATGAATTTGATTGAAAATAGTAGTTAATGATCCTCCAATACCCTTGACTACATGATTTACATTAACGATAGGTAAATCTAATTCTTCGCAAATACTTTTTTTTTAATATAATGACTTTGAGATTCACTATCCAATAAAGCACGGCACACTACGATCATTAATGTTTTATTTTCAAATCGATCTACTAACAATTGCCAAGCGTTTTCGTAATTGTCAGCAGAAACTTGAATCGACTGTATAATATGAGCTGCATCTCCTTGCAGAGATGAACGCAAATAATAGAATTTTTGTATTTTATGAATTGACTCATTACTATCTACTAATGCTTTAAAAGCGTCTCTAAACTCTAACCAATTACAGTACTGACCGTCAAAGCTGGGCAATGTAATTACAGGTAACCTAACGGATGTTTCGTTATTTGATCTGTAACCCGTATTTTCGTTTTCTACGACAACCGACTGTTTATTTAGCAATGACTTTGTTTTACTGACTACTTCAAAATATATATCTTGAAATTGATCACGTTCATTAGATTGTACTTCCTCGAGATCTAAAATCTCTAACTCTGTTTGAATATTATCAAATTCATCCCAAATTAATTCTAATTTTACTAATCGTTCTTTTAATTGATTAAGCGCGTTAGGAACGGCGCTAGAAGTTATTTTTTTTAATAAATTGCAAAAACGAGTAATTTTACCTTTCACAACAGCACGTTTTGTTTTTACTATACCTGCCATTATTATAAATATAAGAAACAATATTCAAATTAAACGTAAATATTAAAGGAAAAACTTACGGAGCTCAAAGAGCTTGTGAGGAATGAACAGCGTTTTTGCGTCTCCTGCCCCCGTCCGTTGTAGCACTGGACCGTTGTTTGTGGAAAATTACCGACCGGCTTTTTGATTTTTCGTAAACTTCTTAATTCATTATCCGGTCGATTGGACCAATGTTAATTTTGTAAATAAAAGTGGACTGTATTGAAGATTTTTTATGTTGTACTTTTTATTTTACTTCTGTTAATTACAATATTAACGTATAATAATGAATCCGAAATAGATCGTTAATAACACCTAGTAATGGAAGATTTTAAACCAATGAATAAATTTCTATTAATGAACGATTTTGTATAGCAACCAATGAAATCGTTAACAACCACTGATTTAACGATATTGCACGACTACTAGATATCACATCGGGTTACGTATAATTTAGTTTCCTTATAACTTTACACGTTTTACTAACGTACAATCAACGGAAAAACTTTAAAACTAACTCGTTTGTTAATAGGCGACAAATAATCTCGACAATCTTAACGCGTTCGCTCGCTACACTCGCTCACGGCGTTAAAATGTCTCGATTATTAATCGCTATCATTAACAACCTTGTTCGTTAAATAACTATTAATAAATGCACTTAAATCTATTACTGTAAAAACTTTAAACAAACAGGTATAAGCATTTACCCGGTTTTGTTTCAAGTCGTTGGGGTTTTCAGGTTTTTTCATTTCACAATTCAAGTTAAAAAATTGACATTTAAAATCGTCAATTATTGATTACTTTAGTTTTATAGAGCAACTGTCATTTAGTTATGTACGTTGACATAAGTGTAATTAAATCTGATAAAATTTTGTTAGCGTCGATCTTAAAACGCAGATTTAAATGAAAACACAAACTATTATTTCTACAAACAATAAATTCTATTAAAAATAATTCTTTGTTAAAACTGTTAATTGCAAATCCGTTTTATTATTTTTTCGTCGCAAAAAAAACCATAAAATTTGTCTTTTAACTTTTACTAGAACAATACCAATCGTGGTTATCTCAACTTTAGGTTTTAGTTTATACCCGCATTAGATTTTTTTTAAACGCTCAATGTTGCATCAAATAAATATTTACTTAGTAATTCAATTGTAAAATTTTCTTTCATCTAAAAAAATCAATATTTGATGTACTAGGTTACTGGTAGCGGTTATAAAACTATTTGCTTTAAACTAACATCGCTTACAATACCAAACGTATCAGTATTAATCAATCCTTTCCAAACGATGCAATCTCAATAATATATACATTTGCTTTTTGTTATTTTACTATCTTGTGTCATCTATAGTTATTTAATCTCTTTCTCTTGTTAGTCGTTTATTGAAGTTCATTTTAATTTTAAAATAGATTGTGTTTAAAAATACAAATTACTCAATAATCAATAAACAAAAACTTTAATCATTAACAAAACAAAATAACATTTACTGGTTTAGCGTATGTAAAGATAACAAAGTTTATGTAAACCTTTAAACATAAAGAAAATGTTTAAAAATATAAATTCCATTAAAATTTGTTATAACCTTGCAAATGTATTTTTGTAATAATTCAAAATAAAAATGTATGCATTAAGTAGCTTGAACGCTCGCTTTCGATTAAATTTTTAATTAATATATTCATATCATTATTTTCATATTTTTATTTAATTGTTTTTTTTTTGCTTATTTAATTTATTGTAATGTTTTTTATATTAACGAACCTTAAGTTTTAACTTACTAAAAAATATATTTGTCCGCTGTTTTATTCTAAAAATAGTTGATTAAATTAAATTAAATTGAATTAAAATGATGAAAAAACATTCACTTATTTAAGTTTTTCAATTTTGTACATTAAAGTTAAACATTGTATCAAAAACATAATTGAAAAATTATATAAAAAACACACGCAGTATAAAATATTTGTAATCAGTGCACTACTGAAACGAACGGATAGTATCACTGACAAAATTCAAAATTTTGTGAAATTTAAATTGGAAGAGACGTTTCACAACATACTATTTGGTTAATTTAATTAAACAAAAAAAAACATCTGACACAAAATAAAATTCATATCAACGCCATACATACTGCACAAGAAAAACCACAGTATCGACTGTGACAAGTTTAAAATGTTTGCGAATATCTTTCATTATCACTTAAGAATATCATAAACTTTTAAAAAATATAAAATATGTTTTAGAGATATTGAAAAAATATATTAGACTGTACCATGCATTCGTAAATCGAATCTTTAAACTCTGTTCAACTTATCTTCTTGTGAACAAAATATAAATTAGTGTGGTATAAGAGGACAAGTCGATTTAATTTCATTTACGCAAAAATTGTATTTATTTTACTAAACTAAGCTGTTGGCGCTGTCAGAATTTGGAGAATTGAATATATAGCGCAAAAATGTCTTCTAGAAGTAAGAAAATATTACAAATGTTGTACAAAGCCCTTGAATCCAGTGTAGAAGGTAAGTAAGGCAAGATACTTTTTACACGTTTAAATATTCTTACTATATGATCAAATTTAACAATTAATGTTATAAACAATTTTTATTTGTTTACAGACCAAAAAACTTTTTTTGATAGCATGAAAAAAAACTTTTAAATTATTTTTCAAAGAATTAATTTTTTGGTGTCTTTGTATAAACCGTCTGTCGAGTACTTGGAATTATTCTTGAAAAGGCTACAAATTTACTTTGAAGTGTCAAAGATCAGTGATGCAGAGGTTAATCGATTATATCTCTTTCTCAAATCAAAAAAATATATTTTGTTAAGTGATACATTAAATCCAAGAGAAGTAAAAAATACCTTCTTCAAAGAATGTATTAATTGTTTAAAAAACAAGTTTGCTGTAAAAACTTCTACGATTCCTGAACGTTATAAGTTTATTAGTCAAAATCAAACTGGAAAGTCTCTCTAATTAATCAATATCAAGAGTTTGTCAATTATATGCAAGCTTGGCTCGTTTTTATACGAAGCATTACAAGACAAACCAGTCTGCGGTTTTTAAAATGAAGGTATGACTAGTCAATTATTATCGGTTTAACTCCGTAACGCTGCAGTTGACAACGTGACAACAAAGTAGATACAAAAAAGAATCGGTATCCACAAACAGAGAATGCGTTGTCAGTTGTAACATCACACAAATAATCGGTGCCAAATATGTAACATACAAATAAATGAATGCACCAGCCAGCTCACAAAAATATTTATTTAAAACACATTATACACAAACTACATAAGAGCATTGAGCATTTTTATATTTAATTAATTAGAGTCGTGGGAATTCTTACGTTACTTAAGATTAATAATTTTCAATTTGATAAACAAAAATTTTATAAGTTGGACGCCACAATATTTTTTATATATGAATGGTTAAATATTGAAACCAAAAACGTAACTTAAAACTAATAATTACAGATATCTACATACGTGTTCTTGAAGGTTTTATAACTTACGAATTGCGCAGCTTCTTATTTAAGGTGCGGTTATGACTCATTGAATTGGTGCAATATGATGCAATTTCCATAAATCGTATCTTTCACGAAGATTTGATTGATATCTTGCCTTTGAAATCAATAAAATTGATAATCGTAGATCGTAGTTTCCATAATCGTAGACGTATAAAGATCGAAATCGTATTCATAAGATTTTCATACTCAAAAACATCGTATAAGAACGAAACCAAAAATCCGGAACAAAGAAAAAAAACTAAAACGTAAATTGCGATGAATTACCAATTCGAATCAAAACAAAAATGACTTACCCCTTCTAATTTACGGGTTTTTATTCTAATTTTCGTAAATACAACAAAATGCAATTGCTACTAACGAATGCGGTGCTACGAACAAATGCGGGCTACAACGAACGCCAGCTTAAATAATTTTCACCATTGGGGCAAAAATTCACAAACACAAATTAAATAAGTGGTAATTCCACTTTTTGCAGCACGCAAAAAAATGTCCGCTCACTACTTCATTTCTAAGCGTAAGATGGAGGATAACTTCGTACTTAAGAAGAAGACTCATACGCATGTGCCATGCGCCAAATGCTTGCGCAAAAAAGAATTTACATAACAGTGAATACAAAAATGTTAACGAAAATCAGACGTATTCAAACGAAAAAAAAATGCACGTTACACAGTAAAGCGGTCGAAGAGATCGTTTCCAGAGTTCACATTTTCCCAAGTCAGACCAATTGTCCATTGTCTTTGTTTCAAGGGTTGTTCTCAGTGTTTTTTGAAACATCAACCATAAAACTGTCTTGCAAAAAACTGTTGTTTCGCTTGCGAAAGAAAAAGTCATACAGCACAAATCTGCAACGGTTATTTGTTTAGTAATGTCGTTTGTAATGATATGTCTGATTTTGTTTTAGGTCTTTTAACGGTTACTATATGTAAACATCTATGAGATCAAGTTACTTGTGGATTTTGGGAGTTCGACATCGTTTATCAGTTTTGGACTCTATCGTAAGTTATTGTTATATATAAAATTAAATCCATTTCCATTTCAATTAGCGGCAGCCAATATCCCGTGTGGGGTTACCTGCAAGCCCCATCGGGCGCGTCCCCAGGTGGCGGATAGGGGAACGCCTTCTTTAAGGAGGTAGGAGGCTTTGCCTCCCGCGGACCAACAGGAAAGAACCCGATGCTAGCATTTGGAAACCCTCAAGGCACTGGAAATGTGCGGTAGGGGAGGTAGCGTCCCCGAGGTAACCTAGCTGAGCTGCACCTTGCTTCAACTAGTCTTGGGTGCAACTCCTTCTTCCTTTACAAACTTAACTGTGGAGTCCTTCCTGTAGCTCCAAATTTCTTGTTTTTTTCGAACTAAAGATATTAGGTTAACCGAGAACTAAGGTCCTACTATCTTCTCTTCCTCAAAAAAGAAAAAAAAAAAAGACCCTGCCGGTAGGGATAAAACGGATCTTTTCATAAACATGGCGGAATTTAAAACATATGATATACCCCAAGAGGGTAGGCTAAGGCCGGAATCCCTCCCTGGTCAAGCACCAAGCTGCCCCACGGATTCTGGGGGAGGGCAAAATTAAAAATTAATTATTAGTGAACATGTGACAACACACTTAAATATAACAGGACGAAACATGCAAAGAAGCTACTCGTGGAGAGGAACTAAAAAAAAAGGAAAATGGGACAGAATCTTGATACTTTTATAGATGAAAAAATTTACAAGAAGAAAACTAACCCGGTAGCATGGAACCTGACAGAAACTATTAATGTACTTACTTCATTAATAATAGATCTCAAAAAACATGTACAAGCTAATAATAATACACATAGAACAATTAAAGGTCTATCAGCAAAATTAACTAACAAGGCCGAAGATCTGAGAAAGACCTCTATCATTAATCTGCTTGAAGAAATCAGGTATGAAAAAATAGAAAAAATTATGATTGGCGTAGACTTGCAAACGCAGGATGTAAGAAAGGTGCCAGAAAACAAAAGGGAAATGTCAACACAAACGGTAGAATGGACAGAAGATGGCATAGAAAAAGTAAATACACTAGATTTTGTTAAAGACTTTAAGGACTGGAAAGAAATAGAAAATAAGGAATGGAAAACTAATATATTCAGGAAAACGCATATAGAAGAAGGCAATCCACTGGCAGAGGAAAACTCAGCGGTTAAAACAATTTGGATAAAAGACAGAGAAGAAGCTAAAGATGGGGGACTACACAAGATGTTTCTACAGAAGTACCCAGAACTCAAAGAGACAAAAGAAGACTTCGAGGTACTCGAAAAGTGTTCAATCTTAAAAAATACAATAGAGATTAAAAATAGTAAAACTAAAATTATATTAATAAGATATACGGAAGAACAAGATATATGGGATAAGCTAGTGCTGTTAAAACAAGAAACATTTCAAGATAAGAAAATATTACTACACCAACTTCCCGGAGTGGATCTAAACAAATTAAGGAAAATGGTAGAATGTGTCTTTCTGGATGAAGAAAAAAATATAAAAATCTATAAACCCGGCCAGCGAAAAAGCAACACAAGCTGGAAAAATAACGCTACAGAACGACCAACATATGCATTAATACTGGAAAGGGAAGGAACCAAATTTAACTATACGTTAAACGGAATAAAAAACTTAGTAAAGAACAATGAGGTTAGAAAGAACATAAAAAACGTCAGAAGCACAAGAAAATATATATCGCGAAAGCCAAAGAAGATATGATGGAAGAGTGACAAAAGCGATGGGATAAATATAATGGATGGACAAAAATCTTCATCAAAGATGTTAAAAGCTGGTACTACTTAAAGTGGAGTGAAACGGACCACCACATCACACAAGCAATGACGGGACACGGAGTTTTTGGAAAATTTTTGCATCGCATTGGTAAACAAGAAACGGACACCTGTTTTTACTGCGACTCTGAAGATGGACCAGAACATACTTTATTTATATGCCCCAAATGGAACATAGTACGAACGCAGACAGAAAATAAATGTAATGCAAAATTACACAAGGAGAACATTGGAGAGAAGATGATGAAATCAGAGGACTTATGGAAGTACATAACTGAAATGCTAAGATATATTATGAAAGGTAAAGAGGAAACAGAAAAAATAGTAAAAAAATAGAAATGAAGATAGAGCCAGAAAACATCTACGGTAAACCACATACTTAAGGGCGGTACCTAAATCCGCCCTACCCGAAGTAATACTACAGTAGTTCCGGGTAAGCCTCACATGCAAAGCGGATTGGAGGAGGTTTTTTAGTCGGTCGGCAAACACCATCTTAGCCAACCCGACACTACCGGTCAGCCTGGCGACCGGTGTCTGATAACAGATTTTTCCCCTTCTATAAAAAAAAAATAAAAAAAAAGCAGCAGCCAATAGAAATGACTTAAAGATCAGTGGATCGTTATTAGTCAAAGTTCCTTTTAGTTCTATTGTTTATTCAGAAGAAATAATTTAATAGTCGGTAAAGATTTGTTGTGTCCTACTATTTTAAGAAGAAATTTGCTGAATATTTTATATCCATTTTGGCGTTTGTCGATATTACATATTGGTAAGCAAGCCACATAATTCTCAAATAGTAGAAGAGTAGAATATCCGCGGGTATTTTCCAAAGTCGATAATAAACTGTCGATAAATAATTTGTTGATTAACATTAGTACAAAAGTAGGAAAATCTCCCGTCTTTCGTAAAACGTATAATGTTCTTTATATCATCTCCAAAGTGAGCTGTAACAAGTGGGTTAGTTCTTTAGTCTGTGTTCCCAAAATTACTCTAAATCCGAAAATAAGAGTCAACTTCTACAGGTTGGACTAAACTAATGTTTACTTTATTTAACTCTTAACGGATTGTATGTTTATAAACGCTTAGTCTTCAGATCGTCGTTAGCCCCAGCGATATTTGAAATGGTTATATTGATTTAATATTGAAGCGTATAGATAAACGTAGTGCATACTTGGATGATATACTAATCGGTGGCAATAATGTTGAAACTTGTAAGAAAATCTTAGATTTAATCTTGTCACGTGTCAATAAATATCATGTCAAAATAAATATTTTTAAAAACGAATTTAGCGTAGAGTCGTTAGAGCTTTTGGTTTCGTCTTGACGAGTCAAGAAAAAAGTCCTATATAAACGAAAATTGAAAAAATAGTGTCAATTCCTACTCTTCAAAATATAACTCAACAAAAGTTTTATGTGTCTACACTTAATTTTTATAGAAATTTTATTTCAATGTGTTTAGAGTTATTAACACCAATCCATAGTGTATTAAAGAAAAGTGTTTTTGGTCTTGGTTTCCGGAAGCATTCAAAAAAAGCAAATCAATTTTTTGTAATAAAACGTTGTTAGTCTTATTTGACCCGTCCAAACGAGTTAATCCAACATTAGATGCTAGTGCCTACGTTGTAAGGCAGTCTTGAGCCAAGTCGTAGATGAAGTTGATTGTCCGATTGAGTTTAAATCTGCGTCATTGTTTGCGGCCGAAAGAAACTATATCAGTTTCATAAAGAAGGTTTTTCGGTCATCTTCGAGATGAAAAAGTTTCACAAGTATTTGTTTAGTCGACAGTTTAAGAGTTTTACCGATCATGAACGTTTAAGATCGTTATTTTCAGAATGTAATAAGGTTTTCGTGTGTTTTTATGCACCTGTCGACACCGCTCACTTTACACGAAGAAGTGAGTAAACAGACCAAAATAGATAATGTACTGTCAAAACCGGTAGAATACGTCAATAGTACATGGCCGTATATTCCTCCTTCCAATTCGATGTAAAAAAAGAAGTGTTATGAAACTTTCTGTATATTGATAGTTGCCACAACGAGTAGTTTCCTTGAAAAAAGTAGGTAGTTAGTTTAGTAAAAATTTAAATTATTTTTATCTAAATGTATATTGGTGTTTATAGTATAAATAAATCGTATTGTTCCTGCATCCTCTCTAACTTCATACAAATCAAATATGACCATTTTCTGCTGGATTAAATAACACTAATATTTTGCTTGTGGCTAAAGTAAACCTCTTTTAAACTGAAGGGAAATAAATGGCGTTTTACAACACTATTTACAGATTCCTAGTTGTCTAAGCTATTTAGTTATATACCTGAGTTGTGAGTCGTTTTTTATAGTAAATGTACAGTATAGTAGTACAATGATTCACAGAATAATGGACAAGTTTGAAACAACAAGCACAGTATTAAATAATTGTAAGTGTAACAATTACGATCAAAACTTACACCAAAATAACACCTTTAATGTTTTTAATGTTTAGGCGGCAGTAGCTGAAAATCTAAATATAATTTTTAGGCAAATAGCGAAAAACTTTGGTTTGCATCACACCCAAGTGCTGCAAATTTAAAAAAAATACAAGTTTTGCTTTTATAAGTACCAATGTCATCAAAACTTGCGTGAACATGATTTGGAGAGATTTTAATGACACTTAAATGTAAGTACACTTGTTTGGTTTTATAATCTCATGGCATTATCGACTTTTTAATAGAATTCTATTTTTTATATTTTTTCCATTCCGGAAAATAGAAAAATGTAAACAATAGATAAATGCAATACGTTTTTTATACAATATTCGTTTACAGTTTTCTCTAAAACAATTAGGAAAGCCAATAATTTAACATTATAGATTTAGCATTGAAACCCTTATGATGCGTTTTCCAAGTCACCACCTTGTATATAATGACTGACTATTTTCAAAGCATCAAGCAAGACGGTCTCTTAATTTAACATTCTATAAAAATTATTAATATTTATACACAAAAGTGTTTACCTTAATATGTATGGTTACGCCACTGCCTTAAATATCTAGAAGGGATGTTTTGTTCTGCATCATTTTAAGTGTTAAAGATTAACTGCAAATAAAATAAAAAGTGATGTACTTTCCACCTAAGCTCGAAAAGCACATCCCAGGTTAATTTGAATCAGTAAATAGCCAGATGTAGATCATAATGGTCCTTCAAACCGGATGCAAAAATGTTTGCCATTAAATACATCAAAAATTACATTTGCTAAAGATTGGTAATTTTTTATGGCATAAACAAACAAAGCCGCAATTTTTTTTGCACCAAAAGTAACGCTTACAGTCAACCTTACATCACCACTAGAAGAATGCAAGAGTCAAAACAGGTAAGCGGTTGCTTAATCTTTTCCTTTTGTACAAATGTAGCGGTTTCTCATCGATAAATTGGCTTTCACTTGCTTTTATTGCTTACGTCGTTGGCAATTGTTAAATTAGAACTCTTATTCATTATTACTGTTATTGCACTCGTTATTACACAAAAATGACAAAGTCAAAACAAGTCGTTTGGAAAATGGTAAAAACTTTAGATGCCGACGGGGTTTCACCTATTGATCTAAAAAAGTTGCACTTTTTTATTGCAGATATCCCAAAACAAAAAATTGATTACGCTAAAAGGTATGACGAGTTAGTTGTTGCTGAAGCATATCTCTCTGATCTTATTACAGTTATTAAATTCAATACACTTGCATGGAAACTCTGTTCCTAAACCGAGGTTATATTTGAAAAACATTCTCATCCTCAAGATTTGTCAAGAACTTCATTGCCGACAAGTGTCTCGCCCACTTACACGGATTACCAAAGGGCTTTGCCTAACCTTCAACTGTCTACTTTCAATGGAAAAATTACCGATTATTCTTCTTTTATTGAGAATTTCAAATCTATTGTTAACCGCGTCAACATAGACCCGGTACAAAAACTTCTTCATTTGCGCGCATCCTTAAAAGGTAATGCTGCCACTTGTATTAGTGGACTTCCCACTACTAATAAAAATTATAACATTTCGTTAGATATCTTCGGCTCAAATTACAATAAACTCAAATGAATTATTTATTTACACATTCACAGCATTTTCGAATTAATCTCAGTTACTAGGGGATCTCTAACCATTACAGAAAATTTTGGACAATCAAAATAAAAGTTTTTTTGTCTAAAAAATTTGATACAACTAACAAAAAAACTAGCTGCTGCGTAGCTCGTTCACATAGTGGATACCAAATTAGTTTCGGAAACCAAAGAAAAGTTAAAGAAATATTGCCCTACTGAACACTCATCTGTTACCAAAGTCAAACAAAGACGTTGCTACTTATGCAAGAAAAATCACTTGATTTTTAATTGTTCTCAATTTCATTTTTTATTACTCTAGTAAAGGTCTCGAAAAGTCCAGTAGCTCAATTGATTGCGCCATCCTTCGTCGTACACTTGCCATTCACGCTATACTTGCGCAACTAGCCAAAAATTGCATCACTCTCTTTTGCATTTTTCTAGAGAAACAGCAACATTAACCCAAGAGCCGAGTACATCTTTGGCAACACCTCTTACTCTCGGCAATCTGTTATCCTTGGCATACAGCAAACATTCTAACAAAAAATGAGTGTTATTGTCTACGGCTGAAATATTAATTCAAGTTCAATAAAGAAGTTTTTATAAAATTCGTTGTCTGCTTGATTTAGAATCAATGGACAACTTTATTATAGCTAATTTGGCACATAAGCTTTAGTTGTCAAAACACCATTCCGCTGTGTTGTAGTCAAATTGCTATTAGATCAGATGGTCCTGTTCTTTAAAAATCCAAATTAGATTACTTGATACTGGTTGGGTTTCTTTAGGTGATTTTGACATCCAAGCTTTTGGTAGATTCGGAACGTATAGCCGTCTTTGACAAAATCATTGCTCTCAACAGAGAAAATATTCTGCAAAGATCATTATTACCTAACGACTTATAGCTTTACAGCCGGGAAATATGTCGTATCAATTCCTTTCAACGACCGCATTGACAAACTTGGATTTTCGTATGAAATAGCCCTCAATCGCTTTTATTTGCTTGCAAGGAAATTAAATAAAAATTCTCAATTTAAACAGTTATATTGCCAATTCCTGCAGGCAACTCAGTAAGAAGACCTAGATTATGGTCATCTTACCGAGTTGCCACTGCGAAACAACTAAGGTCTGCATTTCTACTTCACCTCACTACAAAATTGCGCGTCGTGTTTGATGGTAGCGCAAAAACCGACTCCGGACTTTCTTTAAACGATTGCCAGATTTCTGATCTAGTTGTACAACGATATTTTTTTTCTTATATTGTTGAATTTCCGACAATACGGTATCGCAATTACAGCCAATTGCGAAATAATGTATAGGCAAATTTGGTTAATGCGTGAGCAGAGAACTATTTTGTGACAGAGCAATCATTCCGATTACATAAGTGTTGCAGTTAAACATTCTCATTTATTAGTTTACACGTTTTTCTTATTTTGTCACAAAGGGTTTGCAAAATTTGGCTTTAAACAATAAAATTTTATTTGCAGAAACTCAGAATACGAAACAATTTCTACGTGTACAATTTCATTTCAGATGCTAATTTCGCTGCGGAAACCAAGACTCTAAATGCTAACTTCGCTCAAATATTGTCGCAAACAGGTTTTCTTTTGAAAAAGCTTCTTTCTAATGATCTTACTGTACTCTTAGAACCTTCTGAACTCAACGTTACATTAAGCTTCAGATAATTAGTTGAATTACATGGTATGCATCTACGTACGCTACGTTTTTCAAAATATTGTAAAAGTGCAATTTTTGTCGCGTAGCTTCTCTCAAATCAGTAACACTTCTTCGTTTAGAACTATCTGCAGCCGTTTTGCTAGCCAAACTCACAGACAAGGTTTGGAGTATTTTTTCTAACAGAATAAATAAAATTTCTATTAGAATGACTTTATAATAACATTGAGTTAAATACAAGCAGCTCCAAATCGATTCAAAACTTTTGTAGTTAACTTTTATTCAAAAATTAACTCATAGTGCTAATTGGTTTCATTGTAAAAGCGTCAACAATCCAGCAGATTTAATATCTAGAAGTTGTTCCATCTATCACATACTTAACGAACGGCTATAGTTTAAGTTGCTCCGGTTTCTGAGTTTATTTTCTCTCAATTTAAAATCGCAAGTCTTTTTAGATCTAAGCTAAAATGCTTTAATGTTGCTTTCATTGCTAACAGCAGTAATGATTTCGCAAGTGAGGTATTTTGCAAATTGTCTTTTTTTACTACAACGGATCGTATCGTATGTGAAACGTTTCATTAAAAATCTTGGTCTTTTTCAGAGTCCAAATGCTTCAGTAATCTTTCTGTTGCAAACAGTAACTGAACTTTGTCAGCACGCTTGTTTTGCAAACGAGATTGCGATAATAAAGGCCTCAACAAACCTCAAATATTTAGAACTGCAGTCTCTAAGCTTCTTTATGGACAAGCGCAAATGCTTCAAGTTAAAGGTAGAATTTGTCACTCCAATCTTCAATTTCATAAAATTCATCTTCTATTACTACCTAAAGGTCACACATTCACTAAACTCATATTAACATACTATCATCTGAAATATTTACATTGCGACAAATCACAAAAAATTGCGTAGTCTGTTTTAAGGTTAGCCCAAAGATTGTGAATAACTAAATGGGTAATCTGCTCTTATTTCGTTTTACAATGCACTGGCCCTGTTTCTTTTACATCGGAGTGGATTTGCATGTCTTGCTCACTAGAGTCCACAAGTTAGTAAATCTTATATTGCCTTATTAATTTGCATGAGTTCCAAGGCAACGCACTTTGGAACAGACTAACTCCGCAGGCTTTCATTAAAGTATTTAAAAAATTGTGGCACGCTTATGTCATTATTTAACAACCAAAAATTTGTTGCCGCCTTTAACGCGTTACAAACATTGCATAAGAAATTTTAAAACAAAAAAACGTAATCTAAATTGCACAATTATCTACTGCTTGAAAACATTAGTTGGCGTTTTATTCCTCCCGCTTCCCCAAACTTTGGTGGTATTTGGGAATCCAATATCAAATCAACTAAATCACATCTTCATAAAATATTACGTGATGCCAATTTGACCTATGAGAGACTGTACACCGTATTAGTACAAATAAGTCCGTTCTACCTTCAAAATCATTTAGCATACTGTCTTGTGATTTTAATGATGTCTTCCCTTTGAACCTTTACTACTTCCTGCTGGGCCAATCGCATTGTCGGTTAGTGGACGATCTCTTAGAGGGCGTATCAGCCAATTGCCTGAAGGCTTTCTAGCATCGTCAACTACATTTTTGGCAAGAATGGTACCGCGTGGTCGCATGAAACGGTCCTCAACGGCAGAGGAGCAGTTCGGTACCGGAATGTTGATCTGGCCTGGCCTGACCTTTACTCTACTCCTTTCAAATACCCATTAGCACGAGTCGTCAGCGTTCATTCTAGAAGTGACCACAAAGAGCGTGTAGTGAGTGTACTAATTCTGGCAGTGTTATCAGAAGAGCAGTATGTGTGTGCTGCTCAATAAGGTATAAAATAATAACTACTGGAGGAACCACTCTATATGCTACTATGGTTACGAATTCGGTCCGGTATTATTTCCCCACTTCATCCGGGCAAGAAAGCAAACTATTGTGTATAGATAAGTGTTTTGTAGTTTTCGGATTACATTTGATAATTTCAGTTGCTTAAAATGCACGTAATAATAAATTTAATAATTTTAACTTTGAAGACAAACGGTGCGCCCTAGATATGTGTCTTTAGACTATAAATAAATAGTTATATCAAAATAAATATTATTGAAAAATTTATGGCCAGACCAAAAACGCTACACAAAATGAAATGTGTTGGTGATTGCTCATTCCCCTGAGAAATTTCTCTAATTAAGTAAACTCACCTTACGCAAGTTAAGCGAAAATATATCTAAACCTATAATGATTATAATGCAATTTCATTAATAATTTTTTTTTCAAAACTAAGATGTTATAAAACTAAGTTATATTGTTACTACAATCCATAATTAAATTATCTTAAATTTAAATTAAAAAAAATTAAATGTTTACAAAAAAGATTAACTACAAATTTATTTCCATTCATCTAAATATACTAGAAAACCCAGAAAAAATAAATTACGTACGTGTAGAGTATCTCAGTGATAGGGTAGAACATTTAATATCTGCAAATATTGATTTCATGTTATGTAAACAAGAAAAATACAAACAAGAAAAGATATACCTACGTTTTCAGTTACGTACGAAAAAAATAAATAAACTGAAAACAATTTGCACCGTTTATATATGTTTTTTCGATAATTATTTTAGTTTTTTTCTACGTAATAAACTCCCTAAACAGAACTTTCATTACGAATAGCTTGAAGAAGGAGTAATTCTTAGTAATAACGCCGTAAGAAAACTTAATTGCTGTTTTAAATTACAACTAAAACGTCGAATAACATTGTTTTCAAATATCAAGCTTTAGATTTATTGCATAATAAACAATATAGTATCAAGTTCTTATATAAGCTTTCACTTAACAACACTTTAGTTCGTTCTCATAACTTTCAAAATTAATTCTTATATGAAGCAGGCACCTTTTGTTTTTGATTAGGTGCTTATTAAACATCAATTTATAACGTTTCGTAATAATCGCATTTACAGAAAAACAACAAAATCACAGTTTATCAAACTTTTTAAGATGATGTGATAACATTCGGTTCTTAAACTTTTATAGTTTGTTAAACGTACGCGTTTTTACCGGTAAATTGTAGTTCCACTAATCTCTTATCAAATGTTAAGATAAAGAGAAAACTAAAAAAATTCTACAAGTTTTACAAAGAAAACCAATTACGACTTTTCTTTTTGTAATATTTTATCTAGAACAACATAATTAGTTTTTACCATCAAAGGTATTTTGTCAAGAAAAGTAAACTAAAAGATAAGACTATAGACATCACTGTGTACTAATAAAAACTACATTACATGAAAGCTTATGTATCATTGCCAAAAATTGCTAATTTGTTTTAAAAACATAGCAATAGTAAAAAGAAAGTTTCCACAGAAAAATATTTCATTTGTACTACTGCTTAAAGTTCTTAAGTTGTTAATTTAAATTTTGTTATACTTGATATTCTTTCATTAATTTAATTTTGTTTAACTGTTAAGAATGAATAAATTTCTAAGTTTGTTAGAGAGGAGCTTTGCGTATTTTCATGACGTTCTAAAAAAAGTTTAGGGAAGTCAGTTGGAGTTGGTATAAGTTTTTAAGTAACGATTCATTTTCGATATTATCACCGAGAAAGTTATAACTGTGAAAACTTTCAAGATGATGACTACACTAAACAGTTCCTATTCTGGCAAAAACAATTTATTATACGTAGGTTTTATATTAGTTAAACGTAAATAAACTAGCTTGTAATTACTTATCTGTAAGAAAATTTATGGTAACAAATCAACAATTATTAAAAGTGAAAGTAGCAGTGAAGTTTTTCGTGTTGACTGGAAATTGAATCAAAGTTTGTGACATTGTGAAGTTGTACAAGTGACTCCTTAAAAATTAAGACACCACAAAGTTTATCGCAGAACCGGTGCAACAGGAGTGAATCAAAAGAAAACGAAATTTGTAACAAAATCGTCCTAATTTGCAAAGAAAACCTACAGCCAATTAAAGAAAAAAACTGCGGACATCTTTATAGTATTTAAGAAAAATATTGAGAAAAACGTAAGAATTTTAATATAATTACCATTTATGGAAGCTCTTTTAAACAATTTTCAAAATTGATCATTAGAAAACCTTTTAACTGACTTAGAATCAATTGTTAATAACTAACAACTAAATCAAAGCTGAATTCTTACAAGCATCCGCAAATTTAATGGCAACTCTAACAAACTGAATAAATATTTATTAACAAGCAAGTCAGTAATTAAACAGATTTACGATGAACGAAACCCTACTAATTTTCAAAACATCTTTATTCTAAATTCGATTGTTTTAAAATTACGCGCAAAATTATTAGAAAACATTCAAAACGTTTCTACATGAAGTGAATTAAAAACAATCTTAACGAGTAGTTTTACAGATCAAATAAACAAATCATGTCTTAATAGAGATCTAGTAATACTGAGACCAAATCCGACTGAAAACCCCCAATAATTTTTTGACAGATGTATAAATATTTTAAATTTATTGTGTAGTTATGTAGACGTACATGAAAACATCAATGACTATCTTAGACGAAAGGACATATGTAACAGCATACGATACGTTTCGGTTCTCTTACCTTTTATAAATGTTTCTTTGTAGCTGTTGTAGTTTGTGAGTCACCAGGTAGACACGACTATTTTCAGGTAGTTTGATTACAGAAAGCCAGTAGGAAAACGTTTTCAGAAGGTACACCTGAATCTTAGTAAGTTAATTTTTGATTTTAACTATTCGTTGTCGCTACGGTGCTGCTCATAAATCATATTTATTACTCGTGTCTAAACGTTTAAAATGATTTGCTTCTTGTTATGCATAATGAAATATTATTGTTCATCACTGTATATAGGCGCAAATCATTTGCCATGCACAGCTCACAACACATACGCGCCATGATGATCTTTGCTACGATGTTCTTCATTGTACAATTAACAACGTTAATAAAATAAAAATATAAAACGTATAAATGGTGTATATTTTGGGTGATAACTAAAACACAACAATTGGCGACGAGGATGGGATAAAAAGAAGGGACGGAAAAGTAAGTCGAACAAGTTTATAAATTAAATATAAGCAAAATGACTACGTACGTCGGCGTGGTTCCTCAATACATGGATGCAACAGCAGATTTCCTTCTGTACGAATAACGGTTAAATCATTTTTGTACTGCTAATAAAATCGTCGATGAAAGCACTAAAATCGGACTATTACTCAGTCACATCGCAGATTCAATCTATTCTACTTTAAGAGATTTATATTCTCCCGATTCACCACAATTCAAAAAATACAAAGAGCTAACAAAATTGTTAAAAGAGCACTACAACCCAAAAGTAAATGCATATAGGGAACAAGCAGTGAATGGTGCGCAAGAATCAAAAAAATGGCCGTAAACTGTAACTGTGTTAGCTGATAAATTTATAAGTGGAATGAAACCAGGTCCAGTGTTGGATAGATTGGTAGAAAAGAAACCCGATATAAAAAATATCCAAGAACGTTTGGCAGTGGCAACGACAAAAGAAACATCAGTAAACAATTCCTTTAATAATGTCAACGCCATCAAGAGACCTCAAAACCAACAATATGGCTATCACCAAAAGGGCGAACAAGTGAAAAATTATCAACAGTTACAAATTCCGAACCAACTCAGTTTTCAACCGAACACGAGACTCGAACCTACAACCGCTACCAGCAACCAAAGAACATAGTTGAGAAAATAAAATTATAACTGTAATGCATGCAGAAAAATCGGACATATTGTAACTGCTTGTAAGTATAATAGAAATAGGCAAAGTAATATCGTTGAACCTAAACAGGAACAGTCAAATTCACAAGTTGAATCAATTTATAATATTAGTTCTACATCAAAGCCTATCGAGCTTCAAGTTTTAATTGATAACAAATCATTTATAATGCAACTTGATTCAGGATCATCAATATCGGATGTAGATACAAAATTTTATCAAAATAATTTGTCACATTATGAACTACAGTTTACTCAAATGTCATTCAAAGGCTACACAGGTAAAGCAATTGTACCGGACGGTTATGTTCAAGTAGAATTAGAATATAATAGCGCATATAAAAAGATTAATCTATAAATTATATCAAATGCAACAGCAGGTTTAATAGGCAGGCATTTTATTCAGGAGTTTCATGTATGCTTTAACACTGCAGGAACAAACATTGTGGATTTGGTAGTCCTCAAGGAGGTGCTGCTGTAAAAATTCCAGATGTCTGCACGGACAAAATAGGACGTTAAAAATCGACTGCCGACGCCAGTTACAACGACCTCTGTGACTATAACGACCATCTCTGCTCGTAACCACAACGACCACCATAAACACAACGGCCACCGCGATCACAACAGCCTCCGCGACTACAACAGCCACCGCGATCATAGCGACTACCAATCGTCATTCACTATGAGTCCATTGTCAAAAAAGGATCGTGTTAGGTAGTATTTCAAAGCTTGCAAATTATGCTTATTGGATATATAAATATTTTTTACTTTAGTTCACTATTGGAAACACAGAATTGTACTAATTTGAGTTTTACACTATCTCGTTTAAGCTGTAGACAAATTAAATAATGGGTTAGGAATTAAAATACCTTTAGTTTTATATGGCACGTGTGAGCGACGCTGCACTCCCTAGATTTGATGAGTAAACATTAAATATGTAAGCTTTTTACACTTCAGTTTTGAGAAATACGTCATGCATGCACTAGTTTTGATAAACAAAAGATTTAGATATTTCTATGTATGTATAATCAAAACAAAAAAAATAAACTTCTATACGCTTGCGATTGAAGTGTGTCTAAATACCGCAAAAATACCGTATCGATTGGTATTTTTAGCTATAATACCCCTAAAGCATTGATAATACCAAGATAAGTTTGTTATAGAGAGTGTTGAAAGCGTGTTTTTTGCTAATAGCACGAGGCCGATGGCCGAGTGCTATTACATTAAAGAAACAAACTTAAAACATTCTCTACAACCAAATTTTTAGTATTTATCAATGCTCAAAGTGTATTTGGTAATACAATTTTTTACTACTTTCCAAATAGAGGAAAGAAGTTTGGTACCAGACGGACAAGCGGGATTTAAAAAGGGAAGAAGAGTGATAGACAACATAGATATACTGAGACATTTGGTGAATAGAGAGCTAGAGAAAAAAAAAGGGGAAATTGGTAGCACTGTATTCTGGGAATACATTAGAAGAAAAAAAATAAATAAAAGATTAATAGAAAGAATGGAGAAAATGTACAAAAAAACGAGAAGCAGGCGAAGAAAGTGAATAGAGAAGAGAGCGAGAAATTCGTTACAAGGAGAGGGTTGAGACAGAGACTCCCACTGAGCCCAACTCTCTTTGCAGTACATGCGGGAGATTTAGAAGAGACAATGAGAGGACAGCAGATAGGGGGTATAGTAGTAGAGAAAGTGAAGGTGTGATCATTGGCGTATGCGCATGACATAGTGTTGGTGGCTAAAGAGGAAAAGGAAATAAAGGAAATGATGAAAACGTTGGAAAAATACATGAAAAAAAGAAATACAGGTAAATACGGAGAAAACAAAAATAATGTTATGTAGAAAAGGAGGAGGAAAAAGAAAAAGAGAAGAGTGGAAATGGAGGGAAGAGGAAGTGAAGGAATTTACATACCTGTGTTGCACGATGAAGCAGGATATTGAGGGGGAACACATAAAGAAAAGAGTGATGCATGGAAACAGATTAGTAGGACAAGTGTGGAGTGTGGGGCAAGGGTTGTTTGGGGTAGACATAGAAAAAAGAAGGCTACTGTTTGAGAAGCTAATAAAAAGTGTGTTGATTCGTGGGGCGGAAATATGGGAGTAGAAAGAGTATAAAGAGGTAGAAGAGATACAAAAAAATTACTGGGAATGGGTATTCGGGCTAGCCAAAGAAACACCGGGGTAAATTATAAGAAAGGAAATGCAGCGAGAAAAAATATGAGTAAAGACAGGAAAAAGGAACATAAAATACGAAGAAGAACTGAGGGAAAGAACCGCAAAATACTACAGGAATGTTGAAAAGAGCTAAAGGGAGGAAGAGTGAAGTACAGGCAGGATGGCAGAGAAGGATATTACAAAAGAAACGGGTTCGCAAGAGAAGTAGAGAAATTAAAGAAAGAGGGAGTAGGAGTCAGAGAGGAAATAATAAAGAAAGATAGGGACATAAATAAATAAATAAAATTAAATTAAATACCAAGTTAAGAATTTAAGATCAACATTTGACAAATTTTTCGACCACGCCGACGCAAAAATTATAGCAATAAACTTAAACGTTTCAGAACACTTCTCTGAAAAAAGAGTTCAAAAAGATCCTCCGAGCTAGCCAAAGATGAAGTTTTACAAATACCGATAGAGCAATTTTGGTGTTGTTCTCAATATTCTGATTGATACTGTTATTACACAAATAGATTAAAGTTTTAAAAATATACACAATGATATCGCTAATTTTGCATTAATCATGGATGTAAAAACATCCACACAAATTATCCAAATTTTTCCCAATTTAGACGCATAATTTTCAAGGAAACAACAAAATGTTCTTAAAAATTTTTTACCTCTTGTGGTATTATACTTAAAAACAACTATCAATGTGGTATTCTTGCTGTATTTAGACACACTTCAATCGCAAGCATTTTAATTATACGTAGAAATATCTAAATATCCAAAAAACCAAAGTGTAAAGAGCTTACATATTTAATGTTTACACATCAAATCTACGGAGTGCAACGTCGCTTACACATTTTTTTAATTAAACATTCGTTTATGTGCTATATAAAATTAAAAGCATTTTAATTTTATTCATAACCCATTAATTACTTTGACTACAACTTAAACGTCATAGTTTATATGTATTTGTAACCCAAGTCATAGAATCATTCGGTTTATTCTAAATATTGAATTAAAACTCAAATTAGTACAATTCTATGTTACTAATGGTGAAGTAAAATAATAGTTATTTAAATAAGTCAGGAAAATCTCACATTACTGAAGAGGAGCTAAATTGAAATACGAGGCACTGTGTGTCCGATGCGGTCGCGGTAGCCGTTGTGATTGCGATGGCCATTGTGGTAGCGGTAGCCGTTGTGGTCACGGTGGCCATTGTGGTCGCGGTGGCTGTTGTAATCGCAGTGGCCGTTGTGGTCGCGGTGGCTATTGTGGTCACGGTGGCTGTTGTAATCGCAGTGGCCGTTATGGTCGCGGTGGCTATTGTGGTCACGGTGGCTGTTGTGGTCGCGGTGACCGTTGTGGTCATGACTACAACGGCCACACTTTCGGGTGGCCGTTGTAGCAAGTGGTCGTTGTGGTCTAGACTTATATGAACCATCTTCGGCAATTATTTAAAAATACTTCACAAGGTAAAACTTAAAAAACCAAAATTATGTAAACAATAGTTCAAATTATTTCAAATAATTACACTTTATCAACAAAAAGGTAGATCATAAATTAATTAAAATTATACCAAACAACGGCATAGCTAAGAGAAAAGAGAGCGGTGGGTGCGGCTTGTCCTTGGTGTCACCTGTTTGAGGGTGACATCCAACCGTGATTGTATTTGAATCAAAATAGTAGTCAAACAATTACTTTTTCTATTGAAAATTATGATACTGAGTAGCAAAACAGGATAAAAGCACAAAAACTTACCCAACCAAAATTTTTTTTGTAACTAGTAGTAAAGTTTGCGACTGAAAGTAAAACTTAATCAGTGTGATCTACGTTAAGATTACATACAATAACTGTTTTGCTTAAAGTTGACGGTTAACTGATAAGATACAATTAAGTTAAAAAAAAGATTATACGATGCTATTAAGTATTACGCATAAAACTGACATGTTTAATTAACGAATGCACCACAAGAACAAAATACGTTATGCTAAGAAAGATGCATGAAATTAACTAACTAATTATATAAGTTATTAAAACTATACCACTATAAAACTTTAGACAAAGGTCTAAATCATATTTCGTTACTTTGAACTTATTAAAAGAGGTGGCCTGCACAGGGAAAAAAAAGTAGTCCCTTAAAAATCGCTAAAAAAGTAAAAGATAACGTGACGACGCTATTTTGGTTAATACATGCAACGTCTATCAATCAACCAATAGTCTTTTCTAGCTTATTCGCTAAAAGCGTCATCAGAATAATTAATGAGAAAATTTAGCAGAAAAAAAACGACTTACATGTAATAAAATAACACTCACATACACGAACGTTTTCAGCGGTTGTCAAAACGTAAAAGATAAAAATGTACGTTTGACAGTAATATACCGCTTATTCTCACTAATAAAGAAAAATCAGTAGCGGCGTGTAAACCAGTGCAGCCGTTAATTTTAATTTGGAAAAAACGGTTTTAAAAAAATACAAAATAACGACATGTAACAACCCAATTAATAAATAATTTCTACATAACAATCATTACGTTAAACCACAACGAAAAATTATTAATCAAAATTAAACCGAATCGAATTAATTGTTGACTGCCAAGTGTAGGGTAAAAATTTAATGTTTATCAAAAATACAACCAATCAAATTATAGAAATGTATAACATGATTTATTCGATACTACAAGATGTAGAAAACTCAATAATGTTAGCTAGACTGAAATTTATGCATTCCAGTATAATAAAAACAAGCCATTTCTTTAAAAACTAAAAATTATAGAAAAAATTTAGGTTCTAATATATTCCCAATAGAAGTTAAATTTGAAAATGTTCTACTTATTGAAAAACTTGTAAAAATAGATAGCTATTGAGTTGATAACAAAATTAGATTCATTTTAGATATTTCTATAACTAATCCATTTGAATTAAACTTATTCCATTTATACGCTGTACCCATTATTAATAAAAGTCAGTTTAAGGTAATCATACCAAAAAATAAATTTCTGACCATGAATGAATTGTATTTTGCATATACAAACAACTATGGTACGGAAATTTTATTACAACTGTACTTCTGCCATGGCGTGAAACTGCAAGAAATCCAAAATGAAGATTTATGCAAAACCCAAATTTTAAATATAAAAAATACTTCAATCTGTCAAAAGGACATGTGTACTGCTAACCGTTTCCAAATTCATCATCATAACTATTGATTTTGAAACTCAACTGATTCCTGCAATTCAGCAAGAATATCCCATCGCAAGAATTCGAGGATGTTACTTTTACTTTTGTCAATCCGTATTCCGCTTTATTCAACGAAAAGGATTGTCTCAAGCCTACAACAACAACGAGATTGTTCGTACGCACTGTCGCATGTTACTCGCACTAGCATTTGTTCCCATGAATTATATTGAAATTACTTTCGACGAGTTAGCGGATGAGGCTTCAATACTTTTGTTACCTTTATATGACTATTTTTGTACTCAGTGGTTACACGCCACTGATCCATCATTGTGGAATATGTATGGCATTAGTAGACAAACCAAGAACGATGTGGAGGGTTGGCATAACCGTTTTAGAAAATTAGTGAGAAAATATCACCCCAATATATATGAATTCATTAACCTTTGGATTACCAAGCAATTTTTGAGGCGCCGATTACCCAGTGGGGTCAAATTTGACCCCAAGTTTTTTTTCTTATTTTGTAAAGAAAAACCGATTAATTTATAATGGTAACCTTTATTAATATTTTAAATTAACATTAGATTTCATATAAACTAATAAAAACATTTAAAAAAATGTAAACATAAATTAGTGAGGGCAACAACTATTACATATTATTGTAGTTTTTTTCTGGCAATGTTGTTTACATACAAAGAGTTTGCACTTTTCACATGTTTTCGAACATTTTTTGTCATTTGCTTTTGGACATATCTTACAACGACCTCTTTTTGGACGAGCGATAGTTTCGTCTTGCGGTCCCACTTCCTTTGGTTCTGTGTCTGCCAAAACCGTCGCTATTGCATTCTGCACATGTCTTGGTAATGGTAGGTTTTTTGATATGTGGGATTACTAAATCAAACCAAAATTTTTGCAAAAATAATCTCCTTCGGAATGTTTTCTCTTTTTCAAAATTTCCAAATTTTGTAGTGTATAGAATAAATGCATTCATGACAGCAATATCAAGGAAATTAAAAAATAGAACAAGAGGCCAGCGATTTGTATTTCTTCTGCATGAGTATTCCTTCACCATTTTATCGACGCTGTCCACAGCTCCTTTGCAGCTATTATAGTCCAAGATAACTTGCGGTTTGTAACTGAGGTCTTCTCCGGACAATTCCAAATATTGGTGTTGCGTTGAAAGTAGCATAACATTTCTATATTTTTTAGGTACGTAAGATACTAAAATTGTGTTTTCTCCATATAGAATTTCGCTTGAGTATTCTGCTCGATTTCTTTTTGGCAAAAATTGTTTTGGTATTTCTCTACGTGTTTTACGAATTGTTCTGGTTAAGGTTTTTGATTGCTGCAGTAGCTCCTTCGCCAAAGACGTAGACGTAAAAAAATTATCTGTGGTAACCCTCTCTCAAACCCTCAACCAAATCCATAACTACCCGCTTCCCTAGAAATGAAATTTTATACTCGTGCATAAAACGATATAATTGTGTTCTGAAACGTTGTCTACCATTCCAGTATATATTTGGAAATTCCACCAATATCTGTTACTAACATCGCATAAAGCCCAGATTTTAATTCCGTATTTATCTGGCTTCGACTTCATATACACTCGAAAGGGACATTTTCCACGGAAAGGAACAAGTTGTTCATCAATACATACTTCAGCATTAAGGTTATTCGATTTTTTGCAATTTCCAGCGAGAATATCGTGAATGTTACGAATAGCTGCTAATTTATCTGTTGCCGGTCGTTCTTCTCGGGTGTCCGTATCGTCAAATCGAATGTATTTCAAAAGGTCTCTCATTCGATTACGAGACATTGCAGTACAAAAATTGATCTATGGAGAGACATGTGTTTTGTACTCCACAGCTCCAATATTGGTTCTTGGCGTGCTTTCAAACCACCAGCTAGAAGCAGTAATTCAAAAAATGCATGTAACTCATCCGCATCTACTGGCTTCTACGTATCGCCTACAATTCTTCTAGTTCCAATGTTTGTTTCTCTAAGTATTATGTCCATAATGTCTTCCGAGATAAATAAATGGAAAGCATATAGGCATGTTAAAATATGTTCACTGAATTTTGTTAATCCTGGCGTTGTTTTTAGAATATTTCGCTGATTTCGTCTTCTAACATGAGACTTATCTTTTTTCCATATGGAACCATCTTTACCCACCAGTATATCTTTATCATTGAGCGAATTATCATCACTGTCATCGTCTTTCGAACTTTCAATCGGGTTTACATCAGGTACACTTACTTTCTTAAATTCAGCATCACTATCGTCAGATAAAATTTCATCTTCAATTTCATTCAGTAAATTAATATTGCTAGCTGTTTTTTCCACTTCACGCTGAGACAAATATTTTCTAGCCATAATTCAACAACTATTTCCAATCAAATGTAATAACACAGCAGACACACTTTTCAACTGATTCGAACAAACTCACCGAATGTAATGACTAAAGACGGAATGGTAGTAATCATGATTCAGATGAATAACACGTTGAAACACGTTGAAACAAGCAGATTAGATGACAAATGCAGACAAAATATTAGTTACTTTTTAGAACGTCGGTTACCAAGTGGGGTCAAATATGACTCCAACGACAATATTTTTTTTTGCGTCGCAAAACAAATAACAATTGAAAAATTTGTTATATATTATTAAACATGGTTGAAAGAAACTCAGCTAAAAAAATATTGGGACAGTTGTAAAAAAACTTAAGAAAAGGCAACAAAAACAACACATCTGGTGTCAAAAAAGACTCCAATGGTAATCGGAAGGTTAAGAAACTGATTTTAAAGCAAGCTGCAACCACAACTATGTTACAGCAAATCCGGGCTACCCAAAATGCGACAAATCCTAATAGGGTGTATGTGCAAATTAACCAACGTATAGAACGACTGCAAAGACGATATGACAATGGACAAATAAAGGTTCAAGAATATATTCGTAGTATAAGTTACAACCTAAGCAAGCTCGTTGCTTTTTAATTATATCAAAAATGTGTGTATGTATGTCTATAATATCTTCAGTAACTTAATTTTGATAGTGGCTAAATTTTTTTTTGGCGCTCGGTATGGTTTTTGGTACACTTTTAGCAACTAAAAGTTTTTATTGTAATAATAAGAAAAAATGTTTTTAAAAAACCGATTTGGATTAGTCAAAAGTTAATTCGCGCATACAAAATTCAAATTTTATTGACATATCATAAAACAAGATTTTTTTTCAAATTAAACAAATACCTTACCGTTGTTTAGTTCTGTTTATTTTTAAAATATTTTTATTTTTCATATACGCATAAAAAACCAAACACTCTAAATTGAAGCTTTAAAAATAAGAAACTCTTTATGTTTGAATAATTCTGCCATTTCATTTCTAACAAAATTAAAAAGCAGAATTGTAATAAAAAAAAAAAGTTATGGTGGCTGTATTCGATTTTAATCCGTAATTCTGTTTGTACATGGCTTCGGGTATAACTACTTTCAGTAACTAATATGATTGTTATAATTGTTTTTTTTAAACTTTTTATGGATTTAGTTAGTTTTATCGTAGTCTACTGAGTTTGTTTATTAACAACAAAAACCTTTGTAATTTTATAAAAAAAATTGGAATAAAAAATAAATGTTAGGAAGAAACTTAAATATTATACTACAAAACAAATACTTAATAGCTATTTTGCTGCATTATATCAAAAATACAAATCAAAACTACAATCAAAAATTAACGAAAAAATAATTTAATATTGATAAAACTAAACAATAATTTTTCAATTCTAGCAGTGTATAACGTCAACCTCAGTTATTTTCAAATTAAGCTTTTTATATCGTAAAAATTAAATATACAATTTTAATGCTTTATAATATTACTGTCTTGATAAATATTGTTTGTTTTTTTCAAAAATGTATGTGTAGAATTTACATAAATATTCTAAACTAATATAATTCAGAAGTTTGTATTCAAAAAAGCACAATCAAATCTACCCAGTAAAGCATCCTAAGTTTGTGAAAATAGTTTCGTTAGATAAATTAAATGATGTCGCAGTACACATATAACTAAAAACTTACCAACACCACAATAGAAACATTATTAATTAAAAAAATAAACTAATTAATAAGTGTTTTTACGAAAATTACAAATAAGATTTTAATTTATGTGAATGTTTTGCTAGGATTATGATATTACTAATAAAATAATTTACGTTGCTAAATATCAAATAAGTGTGTAAATTTTAAACTCATCTTATGGGGCAGAAAATTCTCAGTTAAGTTTTTCTGTAATGCAGTAATTGTCAAAAATTTGTAAAATCGATTTATTTCCAGAGATCCAATTTTATTGTTTTTTTTGTGGACTAAATTGTGTGCTATCTAAACGGGAGGGAGCGGTTTGCCATGTGGTTGTTGCGCCTAGAGTAATAGTCACTCCACCCAATTCTGAGAATCGGTCTTGGACAGGAACTGAAACCACGGCTGAGCTATCGTCGTCCGAGTAGTTCAAGTCCGAAGCTCGGTTTAATTTTCAAGCAATAATCTAAATTGCGAGCTGGAACCCAAAGGTTTCACCAAAGCCGGTAAATCGGGACCTAACTCTGAAAAGAAAGAAAAGGCCGATTTTTATTGCATAGAAACATGCTAATAGAGATACGTCCTTTCAGCAGCAAAAGTATCTTATGGTAGCCGTACACGGTTTAATACGCCTTAGGTGTATGTATATTGTCTTGCGCTTTACACCTATACAACCATTTTGTAACCTGGAGGAGACTGTGACGGTAACTCATCAAACGTAGTCCAACAGCAACACAAGTATCTGAGAGAGATACCTTCGCTATCCGGTGCTCTATTTACTCTTTCTCGGAGGATTGGGAACTAGCTTAGGCACAGGTTCAACAGTTTCTTAACATAAAAATAGGGAGAGAGGTGTTTTGGCATTTTATCCCCGCCTTGATACGCACTGCTGACCTCTTAGCTAAACGTCCGAGAACTGATATTGAAATACTGAACGGGCCAGCAAAGATCGTGTAGAAATAAAAAGTTAGAAAGGAAGAGCCACCGAGTTAAGCACTGTACTTTCGATTTCTTACTAAGAGACAAAATCGTAATACCTGCAGTATAGGACACTGCGCTTAAGAAAACCCGGAGTGCAAAGACCATAAACTAAGATTTGCTTTAGTTTATCCCCGCCTTGATACGCACTGCTGACCTCTTAGCTAAACGTCCGAGAACTGATATCAAAATACTGAACGAGCCAGCGAAGATCGTGTAGAAATAAAAAGTTAGAAAGGAAGAGCCACCGAGTTAAGCACTGTACTTTCGATTTCTTACTAAGAGACAAAATCGTAATACCTGCAGTACAGGACACTGCGCTTAAGGAAACCCGGAGTGCAAAGACCATAAACTAAGATTTGCTTTAGTATTTGCGATGGATTGCACAACAGTTTCAGCGTGACAAATAAAGAGACTAAATGGCCCCCACTTTTCATATTCAGAGTGCACCACGAGAAGGCTATTAACATTACACTTCTTGGTTGGGTTATATTCTAAACTGGATTTTTACTAATTTGAACCGCAACAAAGAAAAACATTTATATATTAATATTTAGGTGCATATTTCCAGAAACACTTCTTCTAATTTTTGAAAGTTCTGATAATATTTTGTCCTTAGATAAAAATTACAATTCGGATAGCAAACCTATTTGTTAGTATTTATTAACATTACAAAAAATGCCGAAGCAGAATAGTTAAACAAAAATCACTACAACAGATTGTAACGTTTTCGTGATTATTTGATTTTAAATTATCTGTATTATTTTAACTAAATGTTGCGTGTAAACCTTCCTTTACTTTTATTTTGTGGAGTCGCTACTTTTTAAGGCGAGGTCAGTCTTGAGATTCATTCAGTACTTAGCCTTCGAGTAGTGCGCTTGTGGTACTTAATTTTGAAGCCATGTAGCTTTTATTTTACTTTATATCTACAATATCTTTATTTAAAAAACCTGTGTTAATAATACAAGTTTGTCTTCAATTTTTATTTTGTTACGTTTATCTAATTCTACGTTTTTATTTGTTTCAGACTTTTTTTATGTACCGATTTTATCTTTAATGAAATTATCATTACCTGTATAATTTGAGTGGATTTGGTATATGAATAACACAATAAATGCCAATGATCCAAATTGATTTTCTTGAAGAAAATACACCTTGGTCATCGATTCTTCATGGGAAATTTTCTAAGGCTATCCGCCAACATTAGCTAGGTTAATTAACCTCCTAAATCAGGGATGCCAAATAGTTTCATTTTAAGATTAAACTATTAAAGTCTTATCTACAATAAAAAGTTACACAAGAATAATTAATTGATTCAATCTCAAAAGATAGTTATAATCCTATATTACTTGAGTTTTACGCAACAAAATACCACAATAACGCGTTTCGATAGTTATGTTATCATCAGCGACAAGAATACTAAACTAATATTAAAAACTTATTTATATTATATTCTTGGAATTCATATTTTGTAACATTTGACTGCTACAAGTCATGTCCACGAAGCAATGAATGTAAATCCAGAGCCAGAAAGAACGTACTGACGACAAATCTAATGCTTAAAGTTGTTCTGATAAATATACCTCAACAGCCCTCAGTGCTTATATCATGACACACGATATTGATATTGCCTTTGTCCAGGAATGGATCCCAACTGCCCAACTTACGCACAAGCCTCGCTTATGTATCATGTAAAAAATACACTAAATTTAATGTCATTATGGGTTTCATGTTCTAGAGACCTAGTGACAACTAAAATATTTGTAGTAAAAGAAGGCAACAAGGAAGAATTTATTATCGGATTTGGTTACCTTCCTTATGACCAAACAAAACTACCGTCGCCGGAAGACATCTGCTGATTAACAGTGGGACCAACAAGCCGCTAATTCTTGGATGCAATGGCAATGCACACCACAACTTGTGAGGGAGCACAAACACAAAACCAAAAAGGAAAAAACTATTAGAATTTATTCTAAAAATCATTTTAAAAATAATAAATAACAAGTTTATCGGCGTTAACACTTCTTTTGGTGTGATTATATTTTAAAATCATCTGCGGCAAGTTTTCTTCTTTTTGTTCTACAGTATCTTCATTATGTTGACTTAATAAAACGTGAGCCATTTTACTTTTTTTTGGAATGTAACTTACCATAGAAAGGTTTTTTGTAAATGCAAATATTAATGACTTCGGAATCCGAGATGTAATGCTTAGGTGTGATGGCCGTGTCTGCTTTATTTTTTCAAACAGTACCAAGTAAAGTGAACTTTTTTTGTCAGAAGCTAAGTAGCGAGTGGGACACTGGTAAAAAATTATCAGTCGTAATTTCTTCTTTTTACTGCGCTTGACCTCCAAAAGCTTTACCAATGTAGACTTGAAGATTGGAAAAATATGAAGCTTTTATGCCATATTGCGCAGGCTTTGATTTGATGTATTACTTTTATATGGCTCAAAGATTTTTGGCAATTACTAACAAACATATCACAAATCTCTCTGAAATAAGCTAACTTATCAAGTTTTTTTCTTTGGTCTTTACTAGATTTATTATTAAATTTCAAGAAAGTTGAAATTTTTTTAAACCTATTTCTAGAAGGAACTACAGCAAAAATTTATCAGCGTATAGACGAATGGGCAGTTTACAAGTCTCTCGTAAATTCCTTTTTGCATCGATGTGCGCTTGCTTTTATAAAAACGTCAAAAAAGCAACTGTCTTCTTTGCATTTTTTCATTCCATTTTTTAAGGCTTGACAAGATTTTTGTAATTCAAATTGTCGAAGTATTTAGTCACTTCTTGATTGGTGTGATGATAATTTACGTCTTTTATTTTTGTTATAAGTAAAATAAAGATGCTTACAAACGTATTAGCGTCAACACTGTTTGTGACCAGAACGTATATGTATTATATTTCTCTGCAGTATTCTAGCTGTTGGAAACTATTCCATACCAGATTTAGAAATCAATTTATGAGCTGAAAGTTTTGTGTCGTTTTATTGAATTTTGTCAGGCCTCTGATCTAAATCATCTTCAGCTTGGATTTCTAAATTGTCTTCGTTTCTACAAGATCACAACCTTCCTCATCACTAGTATATTCTGCTTCGGAATCATCTAAATTAAAATTCCAATTTTCTGTAATTTTTTTTAGTTGTTTTTGCGTTAACACATTATTATTATTATTATTATTATTATTAAAATTACTTATGGTCTTAATAAAAAATAAACAAAAATCCTAAAGGAAGAGATCAATTTTACTGTAACGCAGGTGCTTGAAAAGAGTACCGACGGGACTATACTATAGAAACAAACTGGTCACTGACAAGTCTCAACTGGAACTAACGATATTAGCAGAACCGCTTTGCCGATACATACTTGAAAGCGTTGTTACAAATTCCTACAATTCAAAAAGAAATTATAAAAAATGTATTGCTTGGGCATTCCAGGTTAAAATAATATTTGTGCTGTTTAATTTGCTATTAATTGCAAAGAGGCTTCAAATAAAATTCATAACTATGAGTTAACGTTATTTTAAGTACTATCGCTTTAACATGGTGTATTTTATAATCAAAAACAATTCGCCAAGTTTAAAACAAATATTTAAGCGTCGAATAAATGTACTCTCGACTAAATTTTGTCTCGTTTATACTTTTTATGTTGTATTTATATACATAATTGCAAGTTATATTGTTATTTTGATATAATTATGTAGTTTTACGGGCACAAAAGCATTTAAATTTATTGTTATTATAAATTTTTATTTATATATTTTGTTTATTGCATTTTTTTAATTTTATTTGTTTTTGATTTTTATCATGTAATACATGTTCAATTGTAAATTTAATAAAGCTTTTACTTTTACTCAATTAACATGTTCAATAGTATTTGTTTTTTTTTAGAATTTAGTGATTACACACTATAAAGGTAAGTTCCAATAGTGTGTACACTGTCTGACCTGTTTTCTGGTTAGCAAGGTCCAGAAGTCTTTAATGAGCTATAAAACTTTCTGGTGCTCTTTTGACTTTTGTTTATTTTGATTTGTTTTCTTTCGAGTTTTCCAAACAGTAACGTTTTGAGGATAATCCACACCCATCTTCACTGAGCGCTCCCAAATACCTTATTTATGTTACTTTTACACAGATAATATTCGTAATAACAGCTTATGCATGTAACAATTTAATTAATAGATTTGATGGAAAGGTCTTATCGAAGGGCCATCAAGATCACTGGTTTTAACCCCATCACATTTTTTTAAAAAGTTATTTAAAATATAAGGTATATGTGAATAAACCAAATATCCTTAATTGCTTAAAATAGATAATATGTCAGGAAATAAAACTTATTCTACCATAGATAACTGAAGACGTTCAATGGGAAACAATTCTTTGACTACAAAAATGTAATAAAGTAAACGGACAAAAAATTTAACATTTATTATGAAAAAATTGTTATTATTTCTTGTTGATGTCTCATTATTAAAGTTTTTTTTTAATTTATCACATTTTAAACGTCATTATTCTGAAATACCTCTGATATAGGAATTTGTTATGTCGAAGGAAAAAGACGTGTTGTAAGCCGCTCTTGCAATGAAATTCATTACGGAACGTGTACGTGATAAAAAGTGAATTGTGTTTAACGTCAACGATGTAGTGATATCGCTTAAATGTGACTGTACGCCGCGGGCTAAGATAACAAGCTATTCATATTGCTGTTCAAGTGTAAAATGCGCGTAACAGCATTATGGATGAGCAAATGTTAATTCAACGACCTCCAACACCAGCTGAGTTTGAATTATCCCAGCAAAACCAGATTCTCGTACAACAGAATCAATTAAAAACTCAAAATGAGATTAATTTATGGAATGCCTGGCAACAATCCCTCGCAACCATTGAAACTCTAAAAGGAAATATCAACCTACTAATGGAAAGGGTAAATAGCCTCGGAAAACCAGTGGCGGTACCCAATGTAGAACAGGGAATAGAAAACAAAACAGAATATCACACCGATGAGGAAGAATTAGCGAGAGAAACAGAGTGGATAGTTCAGCGATCAAAGAAAAAGAAATCTAAAAAACGTAAAGCATCTGGAACCCCTGAAACCTCTGCACAAGCGTCGACCTCTAATCAAACAGACAACATGGTTAAAGAAAAGAAAGTACCCTAACCGCCGCCGGTAAACTTGGTGAACGTAAAAGAATACCAAACTGTGCATGAAATATTGGAATCAGCAACAATAGCATATAAAGTAACTGCTATGAATAATGATGTGTTTAAGATCAACGTTCCGGACGAAATACAATACCGAAAGCTAATAAGCACATTACGTAACTATGAAATTGAATACTATACTTACGAAGATAAGCAAAATCGACCCATAAAGGTTATGGCCAGGGGCATACATCCAACGTGCTCAATAAAATTGATTACAGAAGACCTGCTAGCAAAAAGTTTTCATATTGAAAATGTTACCAACATCATGACGAAATTAAAAAAAGATAATGTCACTACTATGAAGCCTCTACCGCTACATATGCTATCCTTTAACAAATCACCAGACATTAAAGATATCTTCGCGATTAATTTAATCGCGGGGTTAAAAGTAAAAATAGAACCTTTACGCAAAAACACATCCCTTATTTCACAATGCAAAAAGTGCCAAGCATTCGGACACACCCAATCCTTCTGCAATAAAGAAGCTCGACGTGTCAAGTGTGCAGGACACCATGCTACTAAAGATTGTAAGTCAGCTAAACTTGCAAAAACCAAGTGTGTCAACTGCGGAGAAGCTCACCCAGCGAACTACCGAGGTTGTGTGATAGCAAAAAACCTTCAAAAGCGAAAAAAAAAATGCTAAAAAAGAAAAAAAGAATCGCCAAAACAGATAACGAACAAGTAGCAAGAGTAGTAGAAAAAACCCAACAGAATTTTCCTACTCTACCAAAAACTGACTCAGTAAAACAACCCAACTCAACGGGGAGCAATTATGCACAAATGATTAAAGGTAAGCCACAACAAAGCACTGTTAAAGTATCAAAACTAGATGCAATAAACATCACGTTGCAAACAATTCTAGAAAAAATTGATAAGCAAGACAAATCAATCAAAGCAATCTCAAACAGAGTTCAAAAGCTTGAGACCAGCAATAAGGCGGCTGCCAAAAACAAGAAACAAAAATGGCGACTATTAGAATAGCTGCTTGGAATGCCAATGGGCTTTTACAACACGCCCATGAATTAGAACTATTCCTCTGGAATCAAAAAATTGACATCTGTCAAATTTCGGAAACACACTTCACTAGAGAAAATTACCTGAAAGTAAAAGTTTACAAATTATACCACACCATTCATCCAAACAACACAGCTAGAGGAGGATCTGCGGTAATAATAAAGGACAATATCAAACACTATGAAGATTCTAAATATGAAACTTGCGAGATACAAGCAACAACTGTAAAAGTCTTTACAAAATCTAAGAAGCTTACAGTTGTTGCAATATACTGTCCACCTAGATACGCGTTAGAAAAAGATAATTACTTCAGACTCTTCCGAACCTTAGGAGATCACTTCATAATTGGAGGCGACTTTAATGCCAAGGATACCTTCTGGGGTTTGAGACTCATCACCTCTAAAGGTAAGCAATTATATGATGCAATCAAGCAAGCTAAATGTAAATGTCAGTCTACTGGTAAACCAACTTATTGGCCAGCAGATGGCAACAAAATACCAGATCTAATTTACTTCTTTATACTGAAAAACATTTCATCTAATTACATCAGTATTGAAGACAATTACGACCTGTCATCACACCACTCTCCGATTATCTTGACGTTAAGTGAAACGATTATCAAGAAATCACACCCACCGTCACTAACGAACAAAAGGACAGACTGGGATGCATTCAGAACAGAGCTAGAAGAACGCGTCCAATTAACAGTCCAACTGAAAACAACTGACCAACTAGATGCCGAAGCAGAGCTGTTCATTGCTAACTTACAACAAGTGGCGCTTAAACAGAAAACAACTGTGCTAAACTGCCCAAAGGAAATTAGCGACCTCGTATCAGCAAAACGTAAAGCACGGAAAAAATGGCAACAAAGCAGAGCACCTACAGACAAAACAGTGCTAAATCGACTAAGCCAGTAACTTAAACAGGAAATCCGTATCGTTAAAAACGAAACATTTTCTGAATTTATCAGATGATAAAGATACCGAGTACTCCCTGTGGAAGGCGACTAAGAGGTTAAACCGACCACAAAACCAAAATCCACCTATCCGCAAAGAAAACGGTGAATGGGTAAGAAAAAATAATGAAAAGGCCGAATTTTTTGCTGAGCACTTAGCAAATACCTTCCAACCTCACTTCGCTAATAACAACGAACAGCTACCCACGATTGACACCTGGGAAAATAGGGTTATTGATCCAATAACTCCGAATGAAATTTTCACGGAGATTCGAAAGAACCTAAGCGCCAAAAAAGCACCTGGCTATGATTTGGTTAGTGCGCAAGTGCTTAAAGAACTACTAAGAAAGGGCATAATGAAACTTACGCACCTATTTAACGCTGTTCTGCGATTACAATACGTACCGATGCAGTGGAAGGTAGCAGAAGTGATTATGATTCCGAAACCAGGGAAACCACCTAATGAGAAGACATCATACCGACCAATCTCACTATTACCAATAGTAACCAAATTGTTCGAGAAGCTGCTCCTAAAACGCCTCAAACCAATTATTGAGGAGAAGCAACTTATCCCGAACCATCAATTTGGATTTCGAAACAAACATTCGACTATCGATCAAGTACACCGAATCACGGATGTAATTGAAAAATCCTTAGAAGAAAAAGAAATTTTCTCAGCAATATTTTTAGACGTAGCCCAAGCATTTGACAAAGTGTGGCACGAGGGTTTACAATACAAACTAGAAAAGAATCTACCCAAACAAATGAGTCAGATTCTCAAATCATACATCTCCGACCGTCACTTCAAAGTAAGATACGGCGAAGAATACTCAGAATTAAAAGACATTGATGCAAGAGTACCGCAAGGAAGTGTCCTTGGGCCAATCTTGTACTTATTCTACACCAGCGACATCCCTATGAGCGATGAAGTGAAGACAGCTACATTTGCTGACGACACTGCATTGCTGGCCACAAGCAACGAGATAGAAGCAGCGACAAACAAACTACAAACAGCCGTCAACAATGTTACAAATTGGACCAAGAAATGGCGGATCAAGCTAAATGAGGCGAAGTCTAGTCACATAAATTTCACTAATAAAAGAATCGATTACTTACCCATAGACAATTCCACATGCTAACACAGCGAAATACCTGGGCATGACACTTGACACCAAGCTCAGGTAGAAAGTACACGTCAAGAAAAAACGCGAAGAACTTGGCATTAGATTTAAAAAGATGTGGTCGTTACTTGGAAGACACTCCGAGCTATCCTTGCATAATAAGATACTGTTATATAAATAGATTCTAAAACCTGTTTGGGTCTACGGCGTGCAACTTTGGGGATGCACGAAGAAACCTAATGTCAAAATTATACAAACCTTCCAGAACAAAGTACTTCGGAGCATTGTTAATGCTCCTTAGTACATCAGAAAAGATGACATCCACAAGGACCTACAAGTGCCAACGGTCAGTCCGGAAATTAAAAGGTTTGCGAGAAAACATGAAGCAAGACTCCATGAACACGAAAACGTCGTAGTGCTACAACTGCTCGACAACAATCAACTTACTCGTAGACTAAAAAGGCTAAAACCCTTTGAGCTAGTGTAAGTGAAGTGCAGTGATATAAGGGCAATTAAAACATGTGAAATACGTGTTTTAAACTATATGTAGAGTGCGCCAGTGGAAGTACATCCATCAACCGCTAAGACTTGCTTAGATGTAAGATAAATTAGATTTAAGTAAGAATTGTTCGAATTAAACTGCTAGATCGTTATTAACTAGTTGCAAAATACAAAAAGTGTTCAAGATTTACCGTACAATTCAAAAATTTTCTTCTTGATGCACCTTGTATATAATTTTTTTATGTTAAGAAATCCGCAACTAAAAATACTAATCGACGTGTCCGAGTGTTTTTTTACAAAATAATTATCTGATTTGTAAATGAATTTGTTCTTTTTATCATGGACGCACTTATATTACAATTTTTTCTAATTATTGTTTTATAAAAAAAATTTTTAATATTAATCGAGTTATTTTTTCGTGTTCAATTAATTTAAATTAAACTTATTATAATAATGACACATTGTTATCATTGTTATTTTGAAAACTAACAATTAATATCGTTTACATCTATGTACCGTAAACTATTTGACCAAAAACATATTTGTTTTATATTGTAAAATAAAATTAATTTAAAGTTTAAATTATATAACTGCGCATTTTTTTTAGATTAAAATTATGGCATTAGTTTCAATGGATGCAGATTTTGTTTCTACTAAACTTGTAACAATACGTTGTCGATATTGTATAAAACTTTTTAACAATGAGAATAAGGTACATAAAAGTACGCGTTGTCACGTTTTTATTGTGCTTGAAAACGCAAACTTTAAGAACATACAAGCTTTATTTAAAATTTAAATTTACTCGAATGCTATAAACTAAAATTATTTTTCTTATTCGCAATAATTGTCAATTATTTTGCTAAAGCAATTTATACAAAGTACCTAAAGTATATACTGTCGTTTAGATAACGCTAATGAGTTTAGTTAATTTAGTGTACGGTAGTGTATTTTAAGTTTGTTCTCAGTATGTAATTAGTCTAACAATTACTGTATCTACGATACTACGTTAGTATCAAAATTGATATAGTCAGATATTCTAAGTTTTAATTTTTTCTAAAATAAATTTTATTCTGCTTTTGTATATATTAGTACTAAAAAAATTATACTTTACAGAAAAGGTATGATTAGACAACTCCATTTTAAGAACTTTTTATCTAATCGACTTTTTGTTAGTTAATTTAGAAACTCTTAAACTTTGGGTTTTTTCGTTTGATTTTCTCGGCGAGTTACATTTTATTATCCTGTTTCTACAAATGTATCGCTTTCTTGTACCTAATGCTTAGGTGGCGTTGTTTATTAAATTGGGTCTTAGTATTTCCAATGCTTCATTAACATAGTCAATATTGTTGGACTTTGTGTTTTTTTTTGTTTATTTTTTATACGATTATACTACATTTAATGACCACACAGAAAATAAGTTTTTAGAACTTTTAATGCTTTTACATTTTATCTTTAATTTGTACGGTTTCAAATGTAGTAATTGTCATTCATTAGGTTTTTTTAAATCTCTATTATATTTCATTAAAGATTATTGCAATTTTATTTTTTATTTTGCAATAAAAACTGCAAATTTACATACAATTTTTATAGTAAGATAAATAAGTTTGTTTTTAAGCATCTAAATTATTTAAAAAAGTTCTCTTTTTTATTTTTAAAATGATTTAAAACTACATTAAAAAGTTTCTAAAGTGGTACATAAACTTTTATTGAACGCAATTTAACTAAAAATACCATTTTGTAGATAAGTATATAACTAGCATTTAAACCACTATTTTAAAGCGTTATAATGAGCCTAACTATGTAATTACGCTGTTGTGCTAAACATAGAAATAGTAAAACTATTTTACATTGTTTTTGCATTAAATAGTACAACTTTTTGAATAACAATACTAATAATAATTTTAAGATTATGAGTAAGATTGCTATGTTACATAATGACATAATTTTTTTTCCACTTACACTTCAGCTTCAACTCAAAAATGGATAATTTGTTTGCATCATAGACAAAATTAATAGATGTAAAGTTATTAATAAAAGTTGCATTCACAATATGAAATTGACAAAATTACGAGAAAATGTTAAAACATTGCAAAAAAGTTACTCTACAAAAAAGTTTAGTGGTTAATAAATCCTCTGAAAATTTTAAAGAAAAACAGATAAATAAATTAAAATTAGAAATATAACTTGAAATTTAACGAACTTCCTATGGACAAAATCATAGTCACCATAGAGAGTTCAATTTGTTCATTAGACACAAAAAAATATGTTAGACAAGCCAGTAAAATTTAAATTTCACAAAAATTTATAGAATGAGTCTAATTAGTTAAAAGTCTGAACGGAAAAAATATTATTATTTGAAAGCAGATAAAGGCACTAAAATTGCCATATTAGACAAAGATTATTTTTATAAAGTTGAAACATCTTAGAAGATGGTAGGGGGGTGGTGCCATAAGTGGGACAAGTATTGAATGGGACAGTCGAGTTTTCTTCCAAACCATTGTGAACTATAGCTTATACCTGTGTTACATAGATGGTCGCACTTGTGCCTTAAATTTTAATATATGTTTAGTGGTGTTCTGTGGTTTCTTTTTGACAGTAGTTTAAAACGTGGTTTATGGGTGTTAAAACTATTGGGAGTTCTGTTCGTTTTAGACTTGAAGGCTATATACATTGGCCCTTTGATTATAGTGGCTGCTATTTAAAGGTAAATATTTGTAAACTATTCATTTTCATTAAGGTTATACTAGTCATAAATGGGAAATATTTCAATGCATGGAGTGGGACAGTGTCCCATTCAAGACACCACTCAATATTTAATTAGTTTCAATTTATTTATTAAATTTTAGTCTGAGTATGGTTCTTAAGGAGAAAAAAATTACCCGAGTGACGTCCGATGTGATGAAAGAAGCTGTGAAGGTCATTAATAACAAATTATCAATTTGTGTGGCTATCAACAAATACAATATTTCAAAATCAGCTCTACATCGAGCAGTAAACAATGCTCGCAAATTTCAGGATGTGCAACAGTTTCAACATGAACCAGACATTAGGAATAAGCGTATTTTCTCTCTAGATCAGGAAAATGCTCTAGTGGATTATTTGATAACTGCGTCGAAAATGTGCTACGGTATAGGTCATATGAGTCTCCGGCAGCTTGCGTACAAATACGCTCAAAGATTAAACATTTTCTACCCCAAAAATAGGACGCAGAATTAAAAGCAGGCTTAGATTAGCTCAAGCACTTTAAGACAGGCATAGAAGTCTGTTGTCGCTAAGAAAACTAGAGAAAACAAGCTTAAGTCGGGCTTTCAAACCGACCACTGTTGGCAGTTTTTATGATAACTTGGAACGTGTAATGGAGAAGCACAAATTTACTGCTAGCCGCATGTTTAACTGTGATGAAACAAGTCTTCTCACAGTTACAGATCTACCGAAAGTGTTTTCCCGAAGGGGCTTGAAACAAGTTTGGCAGGCAACCTTTGCAGAAAAGGGGACGTTAGTAACGATGCTGACATTTGTAAGAGCAAACGGTAACACTATTCCACCAGTATTCGTGTTTCCCAGAATAAACTTCAAAGATTTTATGCTCCACGGTACTCCACCATAAAGTTTTGGACTTGCAAACAAATCTGGTTGGATGACCGAAAGTAATTTTTTTTTGGCCTTCAAACATTTTGTCAAACATACGAAGCCAACTCAGGAAGAACCAATACTGGGATTGCTCGATAATCACGAGTTCCATATTAGCCTGGATATCGTCACCTATGCCAAAAGCCATTACGTGGTCTTGTTAACATTTGCCCCACACTGCAGCCATAAACTGCAACCGCTCGACGTTTCAGTGTACGGGCTTTTCAAAATATATTTCAAAACTGCTCAGAATGAATGGATTCTATCCAACTCGGGCAAGATATTTACCAAATAGCAAGCGTTGATAACAAAGCGTACTTGAATGCATTCACTCCCAAGAATATTTTTGCAGGTTTTTTGTCGAGTGGAATTAATCCGTTGAACCGCCCCATCTTTCAGGAATCTGATTTAATGAGTTCTTTTGTAACAAACCATCAACGGCCGTCAACTAGTCATCAGTTAGATGACCCGGTGCCATGGCTATCACATGCCAGAACCGATAAGGACTCCTTGTCCACATTACTAACAGTAACACCTGAGTCAGTTCAAGCATTTCCGAAAGCTCCAGACAGAACAAAAGTTAGGAAAGGTAAAAAAAGATGCAGTACACGGGTATTAACAGCACCATGTCAAACTTGGGAAGAATAGTTTCAAAAAATCTGAAAAGCAATGCTAACAGAAGATTTTAGAAAAATGTAGTGATGACTCTAATGTGGAAGACTTTCAGTTGCAAGAGTCAGATCAGAGTCCCGTGGAAAGTCACAACAAAAATGACAGTGAGGATATTAATAGTAAAATCTTGAAAATAAACAACTATGTGTTGGTAGATTTTTCTACAAAAAAAACAAACTGTTGTAGGTAGCATCCAAAAAGTTTTAGGAAACTGCGACTTTGAAGTTAAGTTCTTCGAGAGATTTGGTAAGTCAAATAATTTTTTTATCTACCTGAAAATGGCATTTCAGATGTGGAAAGAAGGAGCATTATCAGAAAACTAAGACAACCACATATGAACCTTGCAACCTTAAGAAAAAAGCAAATCTGAAATTTGACATTGATTTTTCTTCTTATGAAACTAAGTTTGGTAGAATCTTATAACTTGAAAAGTATTTTATAATTAATTAGTTTTAATTTATTTTATTATTCTATCCAACCCTAAAGAGTGTCCCATTCAAAACATACTGAGGGTTGAATGGGACAAAGTGATTGTTTTTTTACTTCGCCAATTTTTTGGGTGTTTTTTCAACATTTTTGTTTTTACAAATAAATACGTAAATCTCTAATGACAATGTTATATAAGTGTAACTAGTTAAATTTTTGAACACAAAAATCTTGTGAATAAAACAAAAAAACTGTCCCATTCATAGCACCGCTCTCCTACTTCTTCAGTAATTAATAAAAATCTTGTTACTAAGATAATTACCCAAACCAAGAAAGGTTTGTCAAGTTGTATGTGTGTTCTAACGAATTCGCTCAGTATTTAACCAATCCAATACTACGTAGATTTTATTGTTAACTAAGACACATAAACCAGGTAATATATGTAACGAATTTTTCGTTCTTGTAAACCATATCACGGTCTACCTTATTTCGTTAAAGAGTAGGTATGCGTAGATGTAACTAAAATAATAAATTTATAAGGGTGCCATATCTGTTGATTTGTGTACAAAATTGTATTACCAGATAAAACAAAATAACGACAGCCACCCGCAACTAAAAGAAGTTCACACTGGTACACAAATACAAATCAAAGTCTTTAATTAACCATAAGATATCACAGGCCAAATAGCAATATAATACTAATGTATTTGTAGAAAAAAAGTGAACATTAAACAATAGCATACAGTCAATTAATACCCCTAATTTCTAACAAAATTGTAATATATATTTGTGACAAATCTTACTACTGCTTACTACAAAAATCAACCTGTTACTTAATGCAATTTTTTCTCGTCTAGATCTAGTCGAGGAATTTAAACAAATCACGCTCAGCTAAAACATCAGTAATAAATTTAGAGCACAAACATTCACAACATAATATTGATTAGATTGATTTGAATTGATACAAAAAACAACGTATATGCTACCGTGTTCTGGTGCTCAGTTTATGCGGTAGCAGTTTTTTTCATCCTTCTTTGTAGAATCAAATATTGCATTTATGATAAATTTCCTCAAATTAACGACAACAAATTAAATTCGACTCCAACATCTTAAATATCAAAAATATAAAGTTTATTCTATAAACAGGTGCTTCATCAAAGCTATAGAAGCGAAAAACATTGTAAGTTGATTTTACAGCCGCGTAATTTAATCCAAGTATAGCTAAAAACGTTCTTCTGATTTTCATTTGTCACAACGATAATAAGATAGACTTAGAAACAGGCAAACCACAAATAATCATGGAATATAATTTGGGCAAAATTAGAGTTGATGTCGATTCACTTTTTTCAAATTATAATTGCACGAGAAGAACACAAAGATGCCAAATGACTTTTGTTCTACAGTTTGTTGTATATATTGGGAATTAACTTTTAAATAATATACATTTCAAATGCATCTAGCAATATACTGCGGAAAACTTATCTGAAAAATTTAGGATTTAACTTAATCGATGAACATCTATGAGTAGGTACCAATTCAAATTATTAGGAAAAAACTCTAAAGATACGTATTGGTAAAATTTGTAAAATTGAACCGCTACAGAACTCCAGTGAAGAGAGAAAATGCGTACCGTGCGGTTAAAAAAAGCATAAAAACTAAATACAATTGCAAATCATTCGCAACATTGAGAACGTGTGAGAAATTATTCTCTAGAGCTTTCTCGAAGTAGTTATCCATTTTCCAGAACGTTCACCAAAGTATGTGGAACATTCGCGAACGTTTCGACAAAATGTATAAATGCGGTGCAAACAAATCGTAGGGCAGTTATTCCAGCAATTTGAAGACGGCAATGTTAAGAAAATTATTCAAGTTTAAATAAATAAGTGATTAACGCGTGTGCTCGAGATAATTCTACGAAGCATAACCTTGTACGTGACTTTAATGTAAGCAATAAATAGTAAACAAGTGTATGTGTTTAGATAAATATAAGTAATCTGCGGACTTTATTTTTCAAATCATAGTGCGATATAAATTAGTGTAAGTGTTTTTATTAAATATCATTAGATTTAATTAGTTCGGTTAGTTATAAACGTGTACATATTTTTAGTATAAATAAATTAGTTTTAATAATAAACGTTACAGTGTATATTAGTTGCACCAAAGTTAACATATTAAAAAAAACTGGAACAGTCTATCAGACTGAAATTACGGCTGTAGTTTTAATTCCGATGATAATATACCACTTATCTTTAATTCAGATTTTGATTACTGCTGATTTGAAATCGTTAAATGTTAACTGACGGGCTGAAAAATCTAAAACAACTGAACAGTACCTCTTGCTTTATTTGAAATTATTTTTGATGGCCATATTTTACAGCTGATGGTGCGCAAAACTATTCGCTATGCTTTTAGTAAAGATAAAATTGAAAATATTACTCTTCAAAAAATGAAAGCGTATTTAGGTATCATCATATTAAGTAGATATGTTGTTGTGCTAAGGCGGCAGTTGCACTGAAAAAAAAGTGCACCCACAATATGTGAGTGTCTAAATCTATAAAAAACGAGGTTTGAATTTATATTGTCATATTTACATTTTGTTGACAATAATAATCTAAATAATTCTGATAAATTTGTCAAAACTACACCGTTTTCTAAACACCTTAATAAAAAATTTACTTATATAATTGTCAGCCTTACAAGAAAACCATTCTGTTGACGAATCTATATTTGTACCTTATGGACGGCAGAACTACAAACAATACGTCTATAGTAAACCAATAAGAAATAGTTATACTGTAGTGGTATGTACTAGGTTGAAAAATTACAAGCACAAATATCCACAAAATAACATAAAATGAAAGCGTGATGTAATCATATTGAGTAGATATGTTGTTGTGTCAAGGCGGCAGTTGTACTGAAAAATGGCGCAATACGTTAGTGTCTATCTAAATAATTTTGAATCATCTAAATAATTCTGACCGCTTTTTAAAATAAATACCTCACTAAAAAGATTGTAGAAATGTCACGTTTACAAGAAAACTATTCTGAATGTATGTTTCCATATTATAAACGGCAGGGCTGCAAACAATACATCCATGCTAAACCAATACGGTATGGCTATAAGTTTTGGATGAGATGTAGTAGACTGGGATAGGTCAACTGATTTGAACCTTATTAAGGTACATAATTAAACTGCAAAATTAGAAAATTGATTAATTGACCTTCAAAAGACAAATTGCCGTTGCTTTACTGAAATGCAATAAAAAAGTATACAGACTATCTTCAACAAGAAGGCTTAATACTAATGAAAATGCCATCATTCGATATGACAACATTGGGCATTTTATCATTTCACAGAATGTACAGACTAGGTGTCGTTTGTGTCACACCAAGACAACAACAAGATGTGTAAAATGTGACGTCGAAGTGCATGTTTAATAGACTATCACTGTATTTCTCATAATTAGTATACTATCCGTTCAACGTCCTATATATAGGACCGCACATTTTTTATAGAATACATAATTTTTTCCTCAAACACTTACTCTATGTCTAAATAAACTAATTTTAAAGTATAATTTGTTTCTATTAAATATATTATATCTGTGTTAAAATAATTTTGAATAAAAGCGCGACATAGAACCACAACATACAATACATACATTAGAATGTATCTACCAGCTGTCACTGCATCAAACCGTGCTAAAAAAAATTAAGTTTAAATGCAAAACAAATAAGCGCAACATAAATGTAGCAAAAATCTTACAGTCATCAGTTATTTTCCGATTCCATTTTTCATAAAAATTGGCTTAATGACCATTGATAAATCACAACTTTGAAACATTTTCCTTAAGCATTAATATTATAATGTGTTCACTTTAGGGTTAACGTGAAAATGATAAACGTCCGATGACAGTTTTAAAACCAGATGCAAAGTTGCCAACTGAAATTGGTATATATATATATTGGTAAAAGGTGAATAATTTTTACAAATTATTGAAAAAATTGGTGATTTTTGGTTTACAGCTTTACTAACTTTTAATAAGCATATTTACAATTTAGGCAAACATAGATTACATATAGTTTTTTTTGAGCTAAGCACAAGCATTTTTTTTTGCATAAAAACACTGTTTTCGACTTTTTTTGTATTTATTTCTAGGACAAACTACTCTTATTCTATTCGCAGCATTTTCTGATTACGGAATATTAATGTCGAGTCTAACGTATATTCGTTTGCAAATTTGCCTTGAAGTGACATTTAGAATCAAGCTTCTTAGTTGATGGTCTTTCAATAACTCTATTGAGAAATTTAAAAAAAAACTTTTTTTGTCAGGTTTAATTTATTATTTGTTTTTATATATAATAAAACAGTTAATTCCAGTTATATTTACTAAATGATAAAATACTGCATGTGGCCTGGTTTGTCGTGCAACATTGTAGGAAATACATAGCTGATCGTTAGTGTCAACTTTTCTTTTTGTGGTATTATAGTACTATATAATTTTTGCTTTTGTGCTGTTGTCTAAATTATTTGCATGTGTATGATAATGAACAGTAGCAACACAACCTTATTAGTTTTTAGAATATAGAACAACAGAGTTATGTCATGTTATGAAATCCGTACAAAACAATGTTTGAATATCTTTCCTTATTTGGTTGGAATGCTGTTGGAATTTCTTTCTAATTTTCCTTCCTTACATGTGTTAATTTGTGATTTTTTAGCAATCTAACTGCTAGAAGTGTGCTGGTGTACCAATTGCTGATAGCTATATTTCTCCCACTTTCAGAAATGTGCTCCACAATCTATATACAATGTCTGTCACACTATTTCTGTAAAGATATACACCTATAGGTTGAGTGTTTACGTATATTTTTATATTACTGAGTTAACATGTTTTTGATTCTACTATAGCAAACACTTTGATTACATATTTATTTGGCTTTAGCAGTAAATATTGGCAAAAACTACATCGTCCGCGTAATCCTGTAAGTTGCTTGTCTATGGTTAAATTTTTTGACAAATTGTAATTATTGCGGTAGTTTATATTTATCAAAAAAAAAATTATTTTATCGCACTTAGCTTGTCTCTTTCATTTTTGTCCGACCTGGTCATCGAATCTAAAGCATTTTAGAAGAAACAAGAATCTTTTATCAAGCATTTTTTAAAACTCAACTCTAGTGCCATCCGTTGTCTAAGGATGCATATAGTTAATGTGTGATGATTTCAGATCGCCCGACATCAGAAGAAGTCTTAAAAAAACTTCCGTTTCCGACTTGTTCTATTTGCATCACGTATTCTCCCAAACTTATCTTGAATTTTTAGAATGTATTTGCGGGTATAATCGATGAGAATTTGAAACACGCGTGATGCAAAAAAAAACAGTCCTAGATGTCTCTCTCAGTTTCTGTACTGAAGGCAGTTTGGAATAGGTCTACCGTTTGCCTTTATTATATTTTGCCGACGTGTTTTAGTCTTTACAGTGACGGTAGTTTAATGTGATTTAGTTACTTTATTTTTTCCAATAAACATTGAATGCTTGTTAAAAAGTATATTTTAATTTTTGTTGTCACTATCAAATTTAATTATGAAGTAACCGTTTCTAGATACTCTTGTAAGAAGGAACAACGGTAAACTAGAAATAGATATTTTTTTGGCATTAGGACGTAGTTCATGCAGCCAATCCTTTATTGTTACATTCATCAATAGATTCATAGATCTATATTACCCTAATTAAAAGCATAGCCCCGTTATTGATAAAAACCTTATAATAAACCTATTGATAACATTACAATTAAGGTGCAAGACATATTATATATTAAAAGGACCGCAGCCAGTTACTAACAGAATATTGAAATACACGTCTCTACATTCGACTTCGAATTTTAAACAATTAAAAACATGTGGTCGATATCTGCCACTACGTTGCATACGTCACAATCATTGGATTGACTAATACCCAGTCTGCGGAGATAGAAAGGAAAACTACCGTGACCAAACCTTAACCTGCTAATTGGGCTAATAGCCTTTCTGCTTAAATTTTGATTATAAAACCAGCTTTTCACAGGTAATACCGGGTTAATAATAAAATATCTCGTAGGGTTGGTGTGAGCGTACAGGTTATACAGTGACGCCCATTCTTTATACATTTTAAAACGTGAAAAACACAAGCCATCCTCAACACTGCATCCTTCTAGATAAACGCCATTCGAGCTGGCATGCTTAGCTAACTTATCCGCTTTTTTGTTTCCTTCTAAGCCTGCATGACTTTTAACCCATAGAAAGACGACATGAACTCCTATGCGTTTTAAGTTACAAAACATGATTTTGATTTGAAGAGCATACCGATTAGATACCAAATCGCACGGGTGTATAAAAGAATTGATGAATTTTTTCGATATTTATTGAAGGTGCTGAGAAGGCACATTCAGATCCGGTAATACTTTTAGAACCGTCTGTGTAAATATGTAAATACTTGTCCCAATTACGCAGCTCGCTTATCATAGTCTTAACATTAGCATACGACCAAATGGAATACTTAGGAAAAATGACACGGACTTAATAAAAAATATCAAAAAAACACTCGTTCATAGCAAAACGCGAAATTTTATTTTGCCAAACGGCGGTGTTCCTTAAAGCTTCACATAACGGAGGTTTTTTTTCCCAGTACTTAATAGTTAGGTTCGCAGTGTTTAGTAAAGAACATTTTTTAATTAGCTAGTCATTCTTTAGGAATGATTTTAGCACAAAATTTTCCGCTAACAAGTTTCTTCTCATTGATAAAGGAGTGACACCAGCTTCAGCATGTAATGGTTGTATCGGCGTAGAACGCATAGCTCTGAGACAAATACGTAGCGTTTTATTTTGCAGAATATCCAATTTTTTGAGAACAGTATAATTACCAGATCCATATAGAATACAACCATAATCTATAATAGAACGTATATACGGTTTGTAGAATAATAAACTGGTTGTTGTATCTGCGCCCCACCATGTTTTTGTTATCATTTTTAGGAAGTTCAGACCTTTGTTACATTTAGTAATTAACCATACCTAAGTATTTAAAACTGTTTTGGCATGGCAAATGCATATTAGCTAAATGCATAGAATTAATGGATAAGGTGTGTCGAGTGAAGAAAGTAACATTAGATTTCTGTGGTGAAATATCAAAATCGTTGATAAAGCAGTATGTTTGAAACTCTTGTGTAACTAAGCTCATGAGTTTTTTAGAAATGTCTAAATTTTTGTGTTCTACATAAACACAGAAGTCATCAGCATATTGAATTGTTCTGGTGTAAGGTAACTATATTTGAAAATCTGATGTGTATATATTGAAAAGCATGGGGCTTAAAACTGAACCCTGTGGTAACCCATTATTTGACATTCTTAAATCTGTCCACTTATTATCATATTTTATGCAAATATATCTATTACTATATAAATAATTAACAATGTTAGTAATGTGTGTAGGTATACCAATGTTAACCATCTTTTTTGCCAAACTTGGTAAATGGACAGCGTCGTATGCATTTTGAACATCAGTTACAAATGATGATAAGGCGTCGACAGTGCCGAACGATTTTCTATAACCAAATTAAGAACTTGGTAATTTCTTCGTTTTTAGTAACTGTTGTGTTGGTAGTTTTGTAAGCAAAAATCCAAGTATGCAAAGCCGCAAAAATGCATAAAAGAAAATTGGCATTGTTGTAGCGATGCACGTTGTGATATGTTACCGTTTATTACTTTGGTTTATTACAACTGTTTCAACGTGTATAATAAAAGCATACTAAAGTACACAAGAGTTTTATTTGTTACTAACAGCTAGTTGGTGCACACACACACACACACACACCAACAACGCGACATGGTGGCAGCGGGGATTTTTCATCCACGGTTTTTTTCGAATTAGAGACACGTGCTATTACATTAACGCAAGGAAGCAAAAATTCGAGTTCAGGTTAAGAAAAAAAACTGACAGAAGAAGCACAATCTATAATTATTCACACGAATACTCAAGTTACTCCGCCCGAAAAGTTTACATTTTCAAACCCGGCAGCATGGCCCCAGTGGAAACGTCGATTTGAGAGACACCTAACAGTCTCTGGACTTTCCAGTAAAGACAACAATGAGAAGATTGATGTATTCTTATACATAATGGGTGAGGAGTCTGAAAACATTTTACTACAATTTCCGTCAGAACCAAAAACGTTCGACGATTGTTTAACTTCCTTTGACAATTACTTTGTTCCACAAAAAAATATCATATTTGAGAGGTTTCAATTTAATTCTCGTATGCAGAAACCAGGAGAATCAATTGACACATTTATAACAGCAGTACATACCTTAGCTGAAAATTGTAACTATGGAAACCTTAAAGATGAACTCATTCGTGATCGTATTGTGGTTGGCATGATAGATATTAGAATTAGTGAACGTATGCAATTAAAAAAGGACTTGACCTTAGCAGAAGCAATACAAATAGCCCGTCAAGCGGAAATTCAAACAGCCCGATCCCAAGTGCTACGACATGACTCAAAATCTATTAATATTATTTCTAATAAGTCAAATAAATCGTTTCAGAAGCACAGTAGAGATGGTGGAAACCAAGGCAACAATTCGTTTAGGCAGCAACCAGCTAAAAATTCATTTCACAAGCTGACAACTAAACAAAATCCAGGTTCACGTTCCTGTATGTTCTGTGGTTTTCAACAAGGTCATCCAAGAGAAAGATGTCCTGCTTGAGATTCCAGATGTCGAGCATGTTCAAAAGTGGGGCACTGGGATAAAGTATGTCTGTCAAAGAAGTCAAAACCTAAGCAGGTAAAAACTATCTTTACTACAAGTGATAGTGTTACAAATTCTGAATCAGTTGACGACTCATTTATATGGCCTGTATATTTAAATAGTATTTATAAAGATAACCCCCAATGGATTGTTGACATTATTGTAGACCTTAGTATTAGTAACCCAGTTAAGTTTCTAGTAAACACAGGAGCTGATACTGTGTGCATGCCTTTGGAATTACTAAATTCAGAAGTTTTGAGTCAAATGTTTCCATGCACTGAACCAGTATCAGGTCCTGTTGGAAACAAGTTAGCAGTAGTGGGAAAGTTACAAGTACAACTGTCTTTCCTTCCTTATCGCACTTCGTACTTTGCTGATTTGTATGTAATAAGAGATTTAAAAATGTCTATATTAGGCAGACCAGGTATCAACAACTTAAAAATTTTAAAATTTCAAATTGAAAGTTTTAACCTGCATAACGGCAATAGTTTTAATGTAAATGAAATATCTCAATCGAAAGTAACCGCAGAGCAAATTGCACAATCTTTTCCAAACTTATTTAACGAGATTGGCACATTCAAAGCAGAAATGCAAATCAAAGTTAGGGATAACGCTACACCTCTTGCACAATCTGTACCGCGCAGAGTACTTTTACCTCTTTACCCTAATTTAAAGACTGAGTTAGACAGGCTCATAATTAATAATATAATTGAATCGGTTGAGTGTCACACGCCCTGGGTGTCTCCAATTGTAGTAGTACCTAAAGGGGATACTGTCAGGTTATGTGTGGATTATACACAACTAAACAAGAGTATCTTGAGATCCTATTTTCCTATCAATAGTATAGAATACATTTTAGGTCAATTGAAAGGTGCCAAGTATTTTTCCAAACTGGACACGAATTCGGGATTTTATCAAATCAAACTAAAATCAGAAAGCCAACTCTTGACTACGTTCATTACACCCTTTGGTCGCTATTTCTTTAACAACTCCCATTCGGTATTTCGTGCGCTCCTGAATATTTTTCGATGGCTTTTTCGAGGTTACTCTCAGGTATTCCTGACGTTATAAGTCATATTGACGACGTATTAATTTTCGCAAATACTATGGAAGAGCACGACACTTGCTTAAAAATTGTTCTGTCTATTTTGAATGCAGAAGGTATCACACTTAACAAAAATAAATGCGTTTTTGGCGTTCAACGTGTTTCATTTCTTGGTCATCTTGTTTCGGATTCTCGTGTTTCAATAGACCCGAATCGAATAAAGGCAATTGAAAATTTTCCTAGACCTACAAATAAAACGGAAGTATTATTACTCTTAGGGATGATAAACTTTTTTTGTCGGTTCATAGAGAATAAATCACATCTATTGGAACCACTTACGTCATTATTGAAAGAAAATACACACTTATTTTAAGGAAAATTACAAGAGAAAGCATTTGATACTATAAAGATGCGTTTAAAAGATTCTAAAAATCTAGCGTTTTTCGATCCTACAAAATAGTTAGTGCCGATGCATTCTGCTTCGGTATAGGTAGCGTTTTAATGCAAAGGGATGATCTTTCACGTGAGATTGTTTCGTATGCTTCCCGAACTCTATCGGGTACAGAGCGAAGGTATGCTCAGGTTGAGAAAGAGGCTTTAGCGCTGACTTGGGCTTGCGAGCATTTCAGCGAATATGTAAGCGGTATTCCTATCATTTTAGAAACCGATCACAAACCACTGCTGCAAATATTACAGTCAAAAAATATTGACGAATTGTATCCAAGACTTCAGAGGTTTAGAATGCGTCTCATGCGCTATGATTATACAGTGGTCTATACCCCCGGTAAAGACTTGGTAGTGGCTGACGCTCTTTCGAGAAATCCACAAAATTGTTCTAGCCCTGAAACCAAAGAACTTACCTCAGTTGTAGAATCCTTTGTGTATTCAATAATAAAAACATTACCGGTTACCGATGATTATCTAGAAAAGATCAAACACAAACAAAAGACAGATCCTATTTGTAAAGCATTGATAGAATTTTCGTTAACCCAATGGCCAAACAAAAATTCTGTTCCCGAGAGCCTAGCTCCATACTATCAATTTAGACATGATATTACCTTTACCAATGATTTACTGCTGAAAGGCACACGAATTATTGTTCTAGTCTCCTTAAGACAACAAGTTATTGATTTCATTCATAAATTCCATCCAGGCATTGTAAAGTGTAGGACCCGTGCACAATCTTCAGTGTGGTAGATAGGTCTATCATCTCAGATAGAAAACGTTGTTCGATTTTGCCCTAATTGCATTGAAGAACGTCATAATATCAATGAACCGATAGTTAGAGAAAGAATGCCAAGTAGGTCATGGCAGAAGATAGCGGTGAATTTATTCAAACATGATCAGTGGGCTTTAATCATAACTGATTACTATTCCAGAGTCATTGAAATTTTTCCATTAAATAGTTTGACTGAAAACGTTATTATCAATCATTTAAAAGAATTATTTGCTTGTTATGGCATACCCGAGGTTGTAAGATCTGACAAGGGCCCACAATTTCATTCTGCATTTAAAAGATTTGCTTTAGAATTTAATTTTAAAAGTATAACAAGCAGTCCATATTTCTTTCAGAGTAACGGCAGCAGTGCGAATAGCAAAAAATCTTATTAAAAAGAATCGAGATATTCAGTTAGCTCTTTTATCATACAGGTCACAACGCCTTTAGAATCGGGTTTTAGTCCAGCAGAACTTTTGTTTAATAGAAAACTTCGTACCCATGTACCTATATAGCCTGATAAATTAAACAAAGTTGTTGATACTTCATCTTTCAAAGAAAAAGAACAAATAAGGAAGGATAAACAAGAAAAAATGTATAATCGACGACACAATGTCAAACAGCTTTCTGTTTTACAAATTGGAGATGCAGTTTGGGTTATAGATTTGCGACAATACGGCACCATACTTCAAAAATGTAGTGAACCTAGATCGTATCTCATAGAGACAATTTCGGGTACCTATCGTAGAAATAGATGGCATTTGATTGATGCGCCGTACCACATTTCTTCTAAAACTCAATTCAACTATACACCTATTACCCAGGTTGCACAACCAAGTTTAGAACAAACGGGTGTCAAAAAAGTAAGCAATGAGGAGGATGTAAATAGACAGTCAGTGGACAATAGCTGTAATAAAAACAATGAACATAAAGAGGATTGTACCTTAGATGTAGATAGAAATAATGTTTCGCATAGGCCTACCCGGCAATGTAATAAACCAGGGTGGCTTAAAGATTATGTTACATAAACTTTGTACTCGTTTAAAAAAAATGTTTACCTTTATTTCAAAGAAAGGGGGATGTTGTGTTGGTAGTTTTGTAAGTAAAAATCCAAGTTGGCAACGGCGCAAAAATGCATAAAAGAAAATTGGCATTGTTGTAGCGATGCACGTTGTGATATGTTACCGTTTATTACTTTGGTTCATTACAACTGTTTTAACGTGTGTAATAAAAGTATACTAAAGTACACAAGAGTTTTACTTGTTACTAACAGCTAGTTGGTGCACACACACACCAACAACGCGACATTCACCACCAAGTCGTAGTTTAATCATGCGTTCAAAGGTCTTAAAAACACATGATATTAAAGATATTAGCCTATAAAACTTGGCTTCTTTGGGGTCTTTATCAGGTTTAAGGATTGGGACAACGATGCACTTTTTCCAAATAGAAATATTTTCTCCGTACATGCACACATTATTAAAAATTTCCAATAAAAACTGTTTACCAGTAACAGATGATTTATGCAGCATGGGATACTTAATTTCATCATAACCAGGGGCACTGTTAAATTTAATGTTAATAGCATATAGAAGTTCAGATAATGTAAATGGTTTAGCAAGAAAATGTTGAATGTTAGAAGTTTCGCAAACCTCTATATTTTGACAGACTGTGGGAGGGCAAAGGTACTAAGAAAATCATTAATCCAGTTGAAATCGTTAACCTTATCTACGTTTTGTGTGCGTTGCATCTTGTTGGCTTGTTTTCACAAATCTCTAGAATTTTTTTAGTTCATGGATTATGGAATTGTCTTTTATCAAAACAAAATGTTAACAAAAAACTTCGGTTTATTAAAGAAATTGCGGTATACAAAGATTTTTACAATAAAATTGTAAGCAACATAAGAAAATATAAAGAATAGATAAAAAATATGTTAAATTACGAAATTATCTTGCATATAATATAGATCTTTATAAATATTTTCAAAATTAGATTTTAGACACAAGTTCTAATAGCATACAATGTTTGTTGACAGTGGGAATTCAAGAATAAGGAAATATATAAAATGAATTGTAAAGAGTGTAATCAAAGATATATTGACCAATATTATATTTGGATCAGGCAAAGTAGGAGATTGTAATCCTTAAAAAAAGTTTTATGAGAAACTATAACTTAAACAGCACAACAATAGAAGGAAATATAAACTAAACCAGATGATAATAATAATCCATATCAACATGTAAGTAATGGATTACTTATCATAAGATTACACAATTGTTTTTGCAGCAAAACATCATTTTGATAGACCACCACAAAAGTTTTTAGACAAGACCTAATTGTATAACATATTCCTGCAGTAACAAATGCAAATAATGCAAAAACATAATATTTTAAAGTACAAAGATTATTACATTTTGTAGATTTGAAATAAAAGCAACAACTTAATAATTAACACTGCTTTAATATTTAGATTTTTAAGTTTAGACATTAATTTATTTAGAACAAATTATTAGATTTTTTTAAAAATTAATCACACTCAATGTCATTATTTATTTGCTTTGAGTTCAAATCTTAGCTGATTCTATTTTAAGCAAAACCGTCTAATATTGAGTTCTAATAACCTACTTTATTTTGTACTTTTAGTAATTTTCAGTTTTAAATGAGTTCAAAAACTATAAAAAATATATTGACAACAAAAATATCAATGTCAACTAAAACAATAACGTCTCTCATTCTTTAAAAACTGGTAATTAATATTTACACCAAAGTGATAATTTATTTATTAAAATTTCAGATTTTATAACTTTAGTACAATAACAAAGCTTTTTAAATTTAGATAGCGTTGGCTGATATTTAAGTTCTTTCTTAAAAGTTTATAGTTTAAACCGGGTCGATGGAGTTAAACTCAGTCTCAGGTGCGAAGTTCCGGTGTTAAGCTCATGAAGTCTGCAGGTGCATCGCTTTAATGCTAGTACCTTTTTCTAATGTATGTTACGTTATAGAATTAGTCTTGAAAATACAGTCAATATTGTAGAACTTTACTCCAAATGTAATGCTGTACATCTGCGTTGTAAAATTTAAGTCATAGAGAAAATGTAATTTCCTAAAGAAAACAACTTTAGTAAAAGTACATTAAAGTCTGTATTACACATTAAAAGCTTTGTAATATACTTTAACAATTAAGATTATAATTTCTTTTTTATCAAGTTTTACAAAAAACCTACTAACGTTAAAACAGTGACTACAAAATTAAAATTTCGAATTTGAGCACAGCCACTGTGTTTCTTTTTTGTTTGTACGTTTAAAAAAAAACAATTTAAAACTTAATATACAAAAATTAACTTAATATAATATAAGATATGCATAAAATAATGTTTTATTAGCTAATGAAGATAATGATGATGGGTTTGATGACTGTAAATTTGATCTAAAACTTACTCATGATTAAAATACGCAGTTAAAAATACATTTAGCTTATTTAGAAAACTTGTTAAGGAATCTTTAGTAAACTCATTTAGAAATGTAAAAGCGTCAAAACTACTTTTGATGTAATCAAGTTTTCATTTTAAAAGTGTGTTTCCATTAAATAAATCTTTTCATACTTTTATTTAAATAAATATTAAACAAGACATTTTAAGGTAATTTAACTGTTACAATATTTTCCACTGTATCAAAGTAATTAACGTTTACTAATTAGTAATTACCTAATTACGAAACAATCTCGTTTATTACACACAGCAGTTCCAATCGCTAAAGGATGATGAATGATCTTAAACTAAATGCAACGGCTGCAGAAGACATTCTATTATATTGCTAACCACGGTTACAACAGCAATTTCCGATATCTCGGAAACAATATCATATAGGTTAGAATTTCAAGTATATAAGAATTGTTAAGTATACTACAAAAATTAAGCAAAATTTTGTATTTGACGAAATTAATTCTGAACAAAACTGATCATTGTAATAATTCTATTATCTATAATAAGTCTATGTCTTGCGCTGTTCTAATCATAAACAAATGTAGACAATGACAAACATATTAAAAACACACAAACCTTACAAAAAATACAATCTTAACATTGTTTAAATTAAACTTTAAGAAAAACCATGTTATACAATTTTCTATTCCTATCACGCAAACTGAGCTTTTATCATGCGTCGCAGAGTCCGGAACAAACTGATTGATTGCGCCGTAAAATCTTGCTTTTATAGACCGGGCTCCAAACGACAAAACTGGTTTCTATACTAGAATCTCGGTTAAGAATGTTTAATTATTTTAATGGATTTCTTAATTTTTCGCGGATAATAATTAGAAACATTCGCCAAAGTTGGAGTGTTTTTAAACAATTTGATGACTCGTTTCTAGCATGTGTTTCACTACCGGTGACTTTGAAGATTGTTTAAAATGACTACAGCTTTGATGATCTTTAATAGTAATTCTTACGCTTCTACCCGTTTTTATACGTGTGCACGACTACAAGATCAAGAAATGCTATAAACGCCGTCAGATTGAAAAGAAATAACGTCGTTTACCGGATATAAGAGTTGACCCAATTTAAGAAAAGGCACTAGTTGAGACTTAGATTCCGCTGTTACTTTTGGCTTCGCAGACGTAAACTTTGTGAAAGACCACTTAAGACTTTTCTAATTTTAATTGTTTGCGACTAGCACCTTGATTAGATGATTCAACTCATGTTGAAGATTATAAAGTTAACTTAAAGAAACAGCTCTGTAGGCTAAATAATTTAATACTGATAATTTCTAAAAGTGTAGTAAAATATTGATAAACTTTTTTTTTCAAAATTTTAATATATGAGCAACAACCGTTATAAGCAGAGAACTCATGACGGCTCCTGATGTTTGAGTAAAACTTTTCTCAAAAAAATAGAATCTGTAGACGTCAAATATTTTTCGATAATAGTACCTACTATGTAGCTTGAAATATTGTTCTCGCTGAATAAATAACTGATAATGTTAATGAAATCAGGTACAGGCACGTTAGTAAACAAAGACTAGAAATCAAAACTAACTAGAATGTCAGTTGGTTGAAATCAAAAATTTTGCAACTGAACAAAATCCCCCGAATTGAACAGAAATAAAATGAGTTTTCCCTCTTAAAAGTTTTAATAAACTTCTAAAATATTTAGAAATTTTAGAAAAAAAGTATTAAACAATTTATTACAAAATTTACGTCGGTAAAACTAAGAGTAACAGCGGTATCTAGGTGTCAACCAGTGTCTATTGTTTATTTACCCTATGTCAAACCAAAGGTCAAACAGACAATATTGTTACTCGGTTTTCTACTCTTCCTTAATTGGGTCAACTCTTAAATCTGGTGAAGGACGTTATTTCTTTTCAACTTGACGGCGTTTATAGCATTCCTTGGTCTTGTGGTTGTGCATATGTCGTAGTCATAATGCAAAATTAGACTTTTTGTAAAATGTCTAGAGATTTAATAAAAAGCCGTCAAAACGCGAACCAACGATTCAATTTTCGTTATGACTACACAGAGCTGGGCAGTAGTTAACTACAAAGTAGTTAAGCTACTAATCTAACTACTTTTTTGTTGACGATAGTTGTATTCTATATATTCAAGTTACTTTAATCCAATAATGTAACTGTAGTTGGAATAAATTACTTTTTCGTGTAATCGTATTTAAAAAGTAGTTAGCTACCTTACTTTAACTACAAAAATAGTTAAACTACTTTGTTAATAGCTTAACTACTTTACTAGTAATTAAACTACTTTATTAGCGGCTTCAATTACATGCAATATGGCTACAATTATTCAGCTTCCATTGCAGTTTCGCAGATTAAAACGTGTCCTTCAAGTAATGAACGGTAACGCAGAAGTAAACATGGATGTAGACTTTCAAAAAATTTTTATAAATGCAGCAAACCTAATTTGTTTCGAAATGTTAAATGCCACTGATCTAAACGTAAACAAAGTATTACTTCAACAAAATGAAAGTTTTTTTGATTTTGATGAACCTGGTTTGTCTAAAAAGTTACACATTTCTTCTGATACTGAGAATGAATATGCTCACAAAACCAGATGAATAGAACTGGAATTGTTAAAACACTTGGAAGATAACAGAATTCATATATCTACGTAAGATAATTATAAGATTATTAAAAAAATGTTCATTAGATATAGTACAATTTTACCTTCATCAGCTGCTGTCGAGCGATTATTTTCGTTTTTCATTCACAAATTCGTTCAAAAGAAATGCTGATGCTTTTTTTGAATAGTTACTTTTATGAAAAGGAAATAAATATTGAATACCACAATAAGGTTATTACTTTAAGTTCTGTTTTTTAAAGGCTTGTTTTATTAATTTTTTTTTGAGAATTTGTAATAAAATAGATATACATGATAATAGAATAATAGTACTTACGTTAAAATTGTTTTACTGTTTTCGTGTGAGTATGATTGATTTACTTTGTCTTCTTTAATGTAATAATAATTCAGTGTCTATAGGTACTTATTTTTATATGACTGAAAGTGGTATAACATAAATCGTCTCAGAACTACATTTTCTACAAGTAGTTGAAAAAAATAACTTATATTTTAGAATACAATTTTTGAGTAGTTAGTAACCTAACTACTTTTCGATTTACGGTAGTTAGTAGTTAGTAACTTACACTACTTTTAAAAATTAGTAACTTTAATTAGTAGTTAACTATTTTTACAAAGTAACTTGCCCAGCTCTGTGACTACACCAATTCAGGCAAATTGATAATATGCCGGCAAAACGTGAGCAGAAGAATGTATCTCTCGTTCTGACTGATTATTTTCAGGCATTTTATAATCTGCCAAAAGCGATCTAGTCAAAACGCACAATGTTGCTTTCCCGCTTCCGTTCGCGCCAACCAGTTGCACCAAACATAACCTAAAACGTAAAAAGTGCCCGTTGTTTTGCTGTTTTTAATTTTGAAGTGCATTTAAATACATTAAAATGAACGTTAACCGCGAGGATATAACAATCAACAATTACAAAGGAGATTTAGAAGTTATGAAATTCCAATTTAACGAACAGTTACAAACTGTTTATAGTGACAGAGTGGATAAACATGTAATTAAAAAGCCTTGGACTACTGATAGAGTTAAAGAAGTTATTGAAGACATCAAGAGTGGTAAATTAGCTGTTTCAACAGGTAACAAAAAAAGCAATAAGCAGTACCATTCCATAAAGAAATACGACGTTTTCAATATCGGTATTGAAGAACATCTAGTGGTTAAACGAAACTCTCCTGACCAACCCATTGTTTACATAATACCTATAGAACAGTATTTTGACGTATTGTTAGAATGTCATCGAACTACAGAGCATGGTGGGAGGGATAAAATGCTATTTGCCTTAAAACATAAATACAACATTTCTAGAAGAGCGGTAAAAATTTTCATTTTACTATGGAAAGAGTGTCAACTTAAGAAATCGCAACCCCACAAAAGATTAGTGGTACGTTCAATACTTTCTAAACATATTAATGTTTGCGGGCAAATAGATTTGATAGATTTTCAATCTGCTCCTGATCGAAATTATAAATGGCTTCTTAACTACCAGAAGCATGCTACAAAATTTTTGCATCTTTGCCCTTTACATAGCAAACGTGCAGCGGAAGTGGCTATAGAGTTGGTAAAAAAAATTTTGGATTTTGGAGCACCGCACATATTGCAAAGTGACAACGGCCGGAAATTTACTGCTTCGGTAATAGAAGAAATTGTCAGCTACTGGCCAGATTGCAAAATTGTTCACGACAGGCCACGTCACCCTGAAAGCCAGGGTAGTGTGGAAAGAAGTAACCAAGATGTTGAGAACATGCTTCGATCTTAGATGTCCGATAACTCTTCTACAAATTGGTCCTTTGGCTGTTATTTTGTACAGTGGCAGAAGAATCCCTCGAAACATCGCATTATTGGAAAGACTCCGTACCGTGCATTATTTGGAGCTGACCCAAAAGTTGGATGAAAATCAACAAACTTTTCAAACTCTGTAATTAAAGAGCTTCGAACAGAAAAGGAACTTGAAGATATAATGCGTTCTTCACAGACAAGTAACAGTGAACATGACAAACAACTGGGTGATGAAGAAGTGAATGTTAATGATGCTTTCAGTGATATTATTATGTATTGTTGTGGGTGCAGTGACAAAATACATGATTGATACATCTACATTCACATGTGAGATATGTAATGCTACAGTGCATTTACATTGTAGTTCAGGATCCTCTTTAAAACCGAAAGTCCCTTTTGTACAACTGAGAACAAAATTGAATATGAAAAACAGAAGTCTTATTCTGGCAAAAAAAGAGCAGCAGAAAAAATGACTGAGACGTCAAATAAAAAATTTAAGGCACTAGAAATCGGATCATATGTTTATTTGACGGTTTCGAAGGTAGACTGAGGACCTCTCGATTCAAAGAATCTAACTGGAAAAGTGTTGGACCTGAAAAATGGTTTTTACAAACATCTTAAGGAATTCTCAAAACTTGGTTTTCCAGAAATGCTATTCAAGAAGCCTTAGTTGGTTTTGAAGAAGAAGTTCCTAATAAACTAATAACTGTAAGAGAGGCAGTTGCATATCATTCTCGATTCGGAGGTCAGGGGTTTCAAAAATGTTCATGTAAGGCCAGTAGCAATCAGTGCAATACAAAAAAATGTGCTTGTTTAAAAAATAACAATTTATGTTCATCGAAATGTCTTGGAAGTTCAACATGCAGTAATAAGTAAACTTAGTACCACAGATCTGTGTTAGTACCTACAATAGAAGAAAAATAGAAACTGCTATCAAAGTTAAATAAAATGGGCACAGGAGTAAAGGAGAAGAAGTCATTGTTTATAAGTGTAGAAGTGGTATAACACGACTTTGACACGACAGTTTTCCACTGCGCACATAATCTTGAGAGCAGCTTATACTATTCTTTTGTAATGTACCTACCATAAAAAATATGTGTGGTAATATATTATTATTTTCCAAAGGATTTCTTTTTATTTTTTGCTTGAAGGTACACACCAACATTCTTTGTTATCATTTGATAGTTTGATATATTATTTTACAGAATGCCTACCTATTAGTTTTAATATCTTTATACTTTGGTTTTGACTACATCGCTTTTGGCAGATTATAAAGTGCCTGAAACTAATCAGTCAGAACGAGAAATACATTCTTCTGCTCACGTTTTGCCGGCGTTTTATCAATTTGCTTGAATTGGTGTAGTCATAACGAAAACTGTATCGTTGGTTCGCGTTTTGTCCCCTTTTTATAAAATCCCTAGACATTTTACAATAAGCCTAATTTTGCATTATGCCTACGACACATACATAAGAGAAACGGGTAGAATCATGAGAATTTGTATCAAGGAGCACTAAATTTTGTCGAATGCTTCTAATCACTATTAACTAAAAATTAAAAAATCCATTGGAATAATTAAAAATCCTTTTAATATTAACCGAGATTGTAGTTTTCTTTTACTAGTTTCCTTTTTTTTAATTTTTGTTTGTTGTTTGTTTTTTCTTGTACCTTGTAATAGAACAAGTGTGGAGTATGGGGGAAATTTTGTTTGGGGTTGACATAAAAAAAGAAAGCTGCTGTTTGAGAAGTTTATAAAAAGTGTAGTGATGTATAAGGTGGAATTATGGAAATGGAAGAAGTATAAAGAGGTAGAAGAGATACAAAAAAAATACTGAAACAGATATTAGGACTAGAGAGGACAGGAGAACAGGCAAAAAAATAAGAGTAGAGACAACAAAAAGGGCTATAAAATACGAGGAAGAACTGAGGAAAAGGACCGAATGCAAAATACTACAGAAATGTTGGAAAGAGATAAAGAGAAGAAGAGTAAAGTACGGGCAGGATGGCAGTGAAGAAGAATATTATAAAAGAAACAGGTACACAAAAAAAAAGTATGGAGAAGAAGAAATCAGCTAAAAGGAGAGAAGGAAAAATGAAAAGAGAAAAAAGTGTAAATAAATTTAAAAAGAATGTAATGGTAAATGTAAATGTGAATGTGGATGTGATGTGGATGTGGATGTGGATGCGAATGCGGAGGCGGATGCGGATGCGGATGCGGATGCGGGTGCTGATACGGATGCTGATGCAGATTCAGATGCAGATACATTTAATAAACACGTTATAATAAAAATGTATGTCTTAAGATATCATATTACCATTCCCCATATAAAATTATGTTTGGTTTCTTTTTCTAAAAATCTTTGAAAACAATGTAAGAATCTCGTTTTAAAGTACAATAACTCTTATGTGAAGCTATGATAATTTTGCAGATAAAACTGTACAATAACAATGAAGTTAATAGCAATTTCACATTCTTAGATAAAACTTAAATTTAGGTTAACCAACACAAAACTTTTACAAAAAAAAAATTAAAAAAAGAATTGCCCTAAAAAATAGAGAAATAACACTTACAGCCATAAATTTTAAAATCGACAGAAAATTTCTAAGTAATTATTATGACAATTTACTTAAAAATTAGAAAAATGACAATTAAAATAAACAGTTAATCCACTACACACAAAAAAACAAGAAATTTGTAAGTTTGAGTCGTTCCATATCAAATCGTCGAAAAATAAAAAAATCGTTGTTGACCTATTCTAGATTGTGACATTTTTTTAGGGTTCTAAAAAAAGAAATTTACGCACATTTAATTTTCGTATGCGCCCCTTTTCACCTGACCAAATTAAAAAATTTAAAGATCATTTTTATGCTTTATTTTCTTTAGCTGTAGAGTTTTTTAAAATAGATATAACCATACGTTTAATGCGGTAATTTAAAGAGAAAGATGATAATTTTTGAGTGCACAACAAAAATTTATTCAATACAGATCAACAATGACCAGCTGTTGAAAATGCGTGTTTTTTTAACTCATTTTCAGTGATTTTTGGGTGGTTCTAGTGTTCCAACAACTAACCAAAAAAGCTCACTCTTTGTACAAAAAATATCTGCTTGAAATTTTAAAATTTGATAAAATCGAGTTTTTCAGGTTGCATTGGTCGGGTCCGGACAGTAGGGCGCCGCCGATAGGGCGCGGACAAAAAAGCGCGACCGTTAGGGCGCGAGGACAGCAGGGCGCAAGAACATGAGGGCGCGAGGACAATAGGGCGCGAAGACAGTAGGGCGCGGGGCAAATAGGCGCCAGACGAAGTATACAACCCAAACAAAACTTGTAGATTTTTTGTTTACAACAAAAAAAGTAGACACCTATTTTATTCAAAAATGCAATGAAATGTATTACAACTATTTAAAAAAAAATCTCAAAAATTATGCATTCATTATATAGTTATGATAAATGCCACGTAAAAATCCGACAATGTGCCTATTGTGATAGTCATCTACAAGTAGAAAACATTTTTTTTTAATATTTCCTAATGGATTGCACATTATCGCAAAAACCCTGAATACATTTTTGCGTTTAAGCAAATTCCGTCATATTTTATATGTATATATGTATATCTGTATATTCCGAGTTTCTAGCAAATCCACCAAAAAATAAATTTTTTTTTGTTATCCTTGATGGCTTGCGTAATGTTTGTTAGTACGAAATATATATAAAAAAAAATTATTCTTCTATTAAAAGGCGCGCCCTAATAGTCTCCAGCGTCATTCTGTCTACACGCATTAGGTGTTATTAAGTAAGTTCCTACTTTTTTTAATCATATATTACACCAACACAGTTTGAGCCTAAATAATAAAAAAAATAGAAGTTATATGTTTGTAGTATACTTTATCCCGCGCCCATTTGTCCCGCGCCCATTTGTCCCGCGCCCTATTGTCCCAGCGCCTTACTGTCTTCGCGCCCAACTGTTCTCGTACCATAACGGTCCCGCCTTTTCGGTCGCGTACTATCGGCAGCGCCCTAATGTCCTAGACCCCCACTGGTCGTCTTGTTATTGTTACATTCTTAGTGTCTATACAGGCGGTTTTTTTAAACAAATATTTTTATAACTTATATAAGTTAAAAATATTTATCGCAATTGGTTACTTTTTTGTGTGAAAATTTATAACACTGCATGTTTGTTTTCTATATATTTAGTGTAGTTTTATCTATTTTGTTTTTACCTTATAGTATAGCAAGTAGGTTAAATGTTTTTTGAATGTGATGTTATATTTTTATTTTCATTGAAGTTCTAAGTATTTTAAGTGAGATTATTTATGTAAATATAACATATGATGGAATATTAATTTTTTTTGAAATAAATCATTTTTTCTTAGAAGATTCTGCCTATTAGCTTTACGATATTGACAGTATCACAATTATGGAAAACTGAATACCTTTATAGTATTAACTAGCTGTGACCAAGAGAAACAAAACTATGATAAGTTATTGCATCTGTATCCACACTCGATAGAAAAAATAATTTTTATGCCAAGGATTTCATTAGAGCAAAGATCGAACATTGTTTCTGGGGTTAGTATATGATGATCTACAGTTTGTTCTAAGTTTTTTTTAATAGTTTTTTAATTGTACTTTTTGCACCACCACATAGGCTTTTGCCGTGAGAAGTACTAAAAAAATACTACTCCGCTTTTATTCCAAAGTCATCTTCATCATAGGGTATATGTATAAATTTTGTTAATTTTTTTTATTGACTGACTACTCTACCACTGAAGTAATGAATTTTTTTAAAGTCTGAATAATTTCGTTTGATGTAATCCTAAAGAAAATGCTAAACAGTCAATAATCACACAAAATGTTTGTTTCAAGTGATTTGTTTTCTTCCAAAAAATTACAAAAACATGATAAATAGCTCGGTTATTTGTCCAATAAAAAGATTGTACTTCATCTTGTACCAAGAATGAATAATTTTCTAAAAAATTAACTAATGTTTTTAATTTTCTTAAGTAAACTTTTCCTTTAAAAAAACCCACTGTACACATACTAGGAATGAAAATAACAAGACGACCAATGTAGAAATTAAAAGTTAAAGGTAAGAACTGAAGATTCTGTGATAGTCCAATGAATGATAAATCTGTTACTTTAATCGGCATTTAACGTGCACATTAAGGAACAAATAAATTGACTGAAAATGTTTCAGACTACTCATTAGAATTCCTCAATTTCGTTATTTAAAACAGAGTATTCTATCTATTATTACATACATATTTTAATTTCTTTTAAAATTTTATGATAATCTTGTATGACATACTGTATGCCCAAAACTAACCTTTTTTTTCAGATTTTAATGCTTGTATACAGTTTTTATTTACAATCTGCAGAAAGTGTATGGGTTACACCAATATTAATCAAATTAAATTTAAAGAAAAATAATTAAATCGACAGGTGTTTAAAGGAGCTATACGCAATAAGGTTAAACGCAAATCTTAAAATTTAAACTCATTGTCGAATTTTGCTTTAGTCTTATAACTACGTTTGATGCGTGTATATTATTGGCAACGCAGACGGGATTAACAACGCGCTAATAAAAATTAATCTGTATATAACCGAGCTAAATAAAGTCGTGTAGCCCAGGCTCATCGGATACCTGTTTACATATCGAGCTTAATTACGCGCAGTTTATAACTATATATGTATATAAATACATTTTCAATATTTTCTTTAAAACAAGTACACTTCTGCTATTTACTTTACGTAAAACAAGATTTAGTTGATGATTTTGATACATAAATGTATTACATAATCAATCGACAAAAGCAATAAAATTATATTACGATACACATCAAACCTTTATACATATATTTACAAACAATATATATAATGTGTATTTAGAATTAATTAATCAAAGTATACATGCAACTGCAAATACATCGAAACTGTCAATATATAATAATTTTATTTACCAAAACTAAATTACAACAGTACATAAAATTAATAATAAAAAATTAATTGATGTTTGTTTATACAAGGTGTTTACATATTCTAAAAATTAAAATAATTAAATATGTAAATATAATGAAATAAATCAGAAGCTACAATATATCGTTAAGAAACAGATTTTCTCCATTAAACTAAATTTGTTTACACAAAAGAGTTTTTTACATTTATTTTATGTTGCAAATTATCTTACAAAATATTAAACAAAGTGATTTAAAACTTATGTTACATTTCTAGCTCAATTAAAGTTAATCGTTTATGGATACGTTGACCTACAGTGTAGCAACACTAAAATGTTTTAATCGTGACTGCTTTTGGTAGATTGTAGTATTAGTTATACAGCTGAATAATGCATTTCTTTCCCAACAAAGTTTAAGCTTTTGATACAAAACTAAAAAGAATAATACATTTTCTTTAATCAATATTACTTACACTTTGTATCATTTGTGTCATGAATTTTTGTCGGTTCAAAATGAACGAGTTTAAACAAGCCGCAGAAGTTTAGTTTTTTTTCTTTTTCTTGCAACTAAAGAGAAATCAAGTGATTGATGGATTAGTAAAATAACAAAATAAAATTTAAATACAAGTTTGGTTCTGGTGTTACAAAAACTTGGAATCTTTTGTATAGATGTAATGTTGCGGTCATTTGGTTTAAGCAAAACTATTTTGTACTAAACAAAGCTTTAGCGTAATACACAGTTACAGTTGTCTATATTTCTAGAAATTGTATTATAAAGAGGTTTGTTTGTAAAGCAATCTAGTAACCCTTTGTTGTGTACTTTAAATTATTTGCAAATTAGGTAAAGTCCCAAGAGCTATGAAAGGTTTTTCATGCAGCACTTACATTTACGAGTAAAATTTATCTATTAAATAAATTTACTTTTAGTATTAATACGCGGTTTTAGTAAAACCATTAACAAACGCTTTATTTTTAATAGCATTTAATAGTTAGAATTTTTTGAAAATAATAAACTGGTTTAGAATCAATATGCTAAGAGAGTTGCATATTAAAGAGACAACCCAGTAAATTAAATTAATTTGTTACAATAACAGACGGTACCCAGAGACTACTAAGACATGTGGTTATTACTAAACGTGACTTTGCGTTAACTAACTCTTTTTATAATTCACAAACTATACAAAATTACATTAAAACTTAAAACGTTTAATTATTATTTGTTAATCTCAATTACATTGATTATATATAAGAATAACACTGTTTTTTTGGCAGAAAATGTATATTCTCATTATTGTGTCATAAAAAATTAGGATTTTGATTAGGCGTTTTACATTGCTTTTTAAATAAATGTATTTTATCAGTAGTAAAATATTGTATTATTTACTTTCTAACTAAAATTTTATATCTTCTTTCATATAGATATTGTTGAAGTAACGATCATTACTTATAGATACTTCTGAAACACTGTGTACATATGTATGCAAGATAAGTAAAACGTGTATTTTTAGTTTTCTTTGTTTTTATAAAATGCAAAGGGTTTAACCACGCTTATTTTCATTTGTCCTACTGACTACTTTTACAGGTTATGGGCCCAGGCTACGACTAAATGATAAGTGGAATATATTACTAAAGAAATATTATTTTAAATAATTAAATATTTATCTTAACCTAAAATTGGACAACCACGTTGTTGAAAAATTTGGAATACCCCAGTTTAATGGAAAAGGCAACGATCACTAGAGATTTCGGATGGAAATTGTACTAGATCAATATGATGTCAAATGTTATATCGAAAAGAAACACGAAAATTCAAGTGAGGCGTTCGTACAGAAAGGCAAAAAAATTTTAGTCTGTAATCACACGATATATACAATTGCAGAATGTGAAAGATAAGGAAACTGCTTATCAAATGTAAAATGCATTGGGTTCGATTTTTTAAAGGCAAGGAATAGCTTCACAATTGTACTTACGAAGAAAATTACTGTCAATGAAGTTACGTGAAAGTGAGTCATTGGAAAAACACTTTATTAACTTTGATGAAACTGTCCGTGAATTAAATTGTGTTGGTGCAAAACTAGAAGATATTGATGTTGTGTGTCACTTGTTATTAACTTTACCAAAATCATATGATACCATAGTTACAGTTCTAGAAACATTACATCCTGACAAACTTACGTTAAAATTCGTCAAGGGAAAACTATTGGACTATGAAATGAAAAAAAATAATCAGAGAGAACCAATATCTGATGAATCTGTAGCCTTTTGGAGTGAACCAAATCGTCGGTTTCATAGACAGCAGCAAGTCGGTCGTAATGAAGATCACCATTCAAACCTTGAACGCGCAAAGGGTTATCGATCAGTCATTAAATGCCATAATTGCAGAAAGCTTAAACACATGAGAAAAGATTGCAAATACTAGAAGCAAGCAAAACAAAAAAACATGGAAAGTGATGAACCTGTTGCTTTCATGGTTAATTCACTGCCGGTACAAGAAGCCTCGCATACAAGCAAGAAAATATGTTGGTACTTGGATTCAGCAGCTACGGATCATTTGGTAAATAACTCAGAACATTTTACATGTATAAGGGATCTTGATGAACCAATTAAGGTATGTGTTGCGAAAAATAATCAATGTCTAATTGCTACTAAGATAGGAAACATAAATGTAATTTTAAATGCTAACAAAAATTGCAGAACTGCTGAGATAAAAGATGTTTTATATATAAATGATCTTAGACACAATTTATTGTCTGTACAAAAACTTGTTAATGCTGCTAGCTTATGGTAAGAAAGTTAAGAATTTATTTGAAATAGAATTTGAAACTGTACAAAAATTTGCTGAAAATACTGCCAATTGTCATAAATCAAGTAATTTAGAAATATGGCACGAAAGATTAGGACACTTAAATTATAATAGTATTGTGAAATTAAATAGAATCGTTAATGGCTTACATTTGGAAAAACCAAATAGAAGTGTAGATAATATTGATTTGTGTGGAGTTTGTGTAGAGATTAAGATATCTAAATTGCCTTTTCAAAATAAAAAAAAATACAAAAAGACCACTGGAATTAACACAGTGATATTTTTGGACCAATAGCAACAGTAACGTAAAGGATATGTTCTGTCGTTCATAGATGATTACACACATTTCATTATGGTATATTTACTAATAAACAAAAGTGAAGCTCTTCAATGTTTTAAAGATTATGTTGCATTAGTAACTTGAAACTACTTTATCATCAATATGCTGTGATAACGGTCGGGAATACGACTCAAAAGAGTTTAAAGGTTTTTGCAAATCTAAGGGCATTCAAGTATTAAATACTATTCCATACACTCCTGAACTTAATGGGGTGGCAGAACGAATGAACGAAACCTTGGTGGAAAAAGCAAGAGCTATGATTCTGGAATAAAAATTATCAAAACAAATGTGGGGAGAAGCAGTACTTTGTGCAGCTTACTTGATAAACAGAAGTCCGACAAGATCCTTGAAGACGAATTTCACGCCAGCAAAGATGTTTTATAAAAAAAGACCAAACTTGAGTAATATAAAACTTATTGGTAGTTTAGCCTATGCTCACATACCCAAAGCAAAAGGTGGAAGTAAATTTGACGCTAAAGCAACTAAATGCATTTAGTTGGATATACACATAGTGGTTAAAGGTTATGGAATGCAGTCTCAGAAAAAATATTTATAGCCCTAAATGTTGTTTTTGATGAAGGAAATAGTATAGAAACATTAAATAATCATATTAAGAAAACAGATTTGAATGAAATTGTAACAATCGATGTAGACTTAAATAGTAGTGAGCATAATCTTAGATCCGGAGAACTAGAAAAGCAACTCAGGGAAGAACCTGAGAAGAACGTACCATTTGAGAGGGAGCAAAAAACAGTGACTCTAAAAAGAAGTTCGAGAATTACTAAGAAACCAGAATACTTAAATGATTATGTAATAAAGGATGACATTGGACATATGGCGTTAAGCGTCATAACGTTCATTGAGGATGCGTCGTATTCTATAGAAGAAGCGAGAAGTAGACCAGATGCCGAAATGTGTATGAGAGCCGTTGATGAAGAAATTAAATCTTTAGAAATTAATAAAACATGGTCTGTTGTAAGTAAACCATTGAATAAGAAGCTAATAAGTATTAACCCATTACCTCCCACGAATATTTTTTCTTGTTTTCTTTAGTCTTTTTTTGTGTTATCCGGTTAGTTTTAACATACTGATGGTAAAAAAATATTGCAAAAAAATTTTTTTTTATTAGTTCTAGAAAAAAAATGGTGTACTCAAATGAGTACAATGGGAAGATCCAAGGAAAATAATACGAGATTTGAAATTTTTTTAACATTTAATTTTTTTACAAAATTGATTATAAGGAACATACATATTTAACTTTTTGTATAAAATTTTATAAAACACTGACGGTCAATACATAAAGTGACGCCACACTTCAAACAACTCCACCTTGCGCGTAGGTGACACTGACGGCATCTCAGCTGTTTATCAATTTTTGTTGGAAAATGACCAACTCCGTCATCCGCGATGCTTCGTGGCAGCGATGCAAGTCGCCTCTTTGAGAAAGTTTTCAAATAATGACGGGTAACGTCTCTAATAAAGCAAAGTAAGTCTGTAATATCATTATGAGCAAGTAAATGCAATCTCCAAGCATTTACTATTGCAACATTTAACGAATGGGTGAATAGAAGCCACCACCATTTCTTTCCACGGATTTATACTCTATAATTATTTACTGCTTGATCGAGCAGTTCTACCCTACCCATAAATGATCTATAATTTGAAAATAAATGAGGCTGAGGCACATCAATTTTTTTATTTTCTTTAGAAGACCAACGTTTTACCTTTCCGAGAGGTTTCACAGTATCATAATTAGTTACTATAGGAACAACATTATTGTCTTTCCACCGCACAAACAATATTTTATTTTTTCTATCGTATACTTTCTGAAAAGTACCACGTTCCATTTTTGCATTTCTTTTATTGAAGATAGGGGACATTTTTTAGTCCTATTTTTGCGTACAGTGCCGGTTGCTCTAAAATTTATCTCTCGGAGCGTTTTCATTAGATCATAACTAAAAAAGTAATTATCAAAGTACACAATATGATCAGAAGGATATTCAATGCATTGAAGCAAATCCAAAACGACTTTAGAACCTAATGGTAAGCTAATATCCTGCTTGCCATTTTTTGGTTTGGCACCATAGTAAATATTGTAGTTATAACAGTAACCAGTAGCGCTACAAAGCATCCAGTTCTTGAACCCGAATCTTACAGGTTTCTCCTTTATAAATAGCTTGCCTGAGTGGTGTCCAAAATATTTTACCATTGCTTCATCTATTGACAAATTTTGATGAAAAATTCCCCATTGCAAAAAATTCTTATTTAGCAAATTCATCAAAGGACGCAACTTGTACAATTTATCAGATTTGTCTATATTGGTGTTGTCAGCAAAGTGTATGAATCTCTTGATTTCTTGAAATTTATTTCTAGACATACTGCTAGCTACAAAAGGTACAGAAATATCTTCGTCAACGCTCCAGTACATAGTTTCACGAGGCAATTTGTGGTAACCAGAAAACAGTAGAATGCCTAAGAAGATTTTTATATCTGCTTCTTCCAATACAAAATCATGCTTATTTTTCTGTGACGCATAAAGGATTGAATTTTCGTCAAACAATCTTTTAAAGGTCTGTACTGGATTATCATTTCGCACATATTCTATCATTTTTCTAAGATTTTCTTGGTACTTCACAGTTTGATTATTCATACTAAGATCTGTATAATTCTTTGTCCACATGGGAGTTTTTTTTGTTTTACTATTCCTTGAACACTTACTTTTTTTTTAAAATAGTACAGATAATGGTACATCATCTTCGCTGTCGTTGTCGCTTTCTGCAGGTAGCCCATTTCTTTTAGCCATTCTTGATTAAGAAGTTTTGTTTTCCGAGGAATATTCCAGTTCTACTTCACCAGGGATGTCGTTGGGAAACATCAAAATATTCATGTCATTATCGTCTAACTCCTCCTCATCTGTCTGTATATCAACTTCAAGTGGGATTATAACCAAGTCTGCCTCGTGCCCGTCCGAAGGAATTTTATCTATAGCTTCTGACAATGTTTTAAAACGTTTGCCATAAAAACATTTTGTGGATATTGAGTTAAATTCCGATTCCATTATAAAACAATTTTTGAAATAAAAAAAATTCTTGTAGGTACATATCTTCCCATCGTACTCAAATGAGTACACCTTATTTTTTATTATTTTTGCTAAGAAATTTTTAAAAACTTGATGTCTTAAATATTGATTAAATCATTAAGTACATACCTTAGAACTCAACTTCTCGCTCAAAATAAGATATTTCAATTTTTTTTGCGAAAATTAATTTCTAAACTTACACGTGTCGCTAAACCGTTACTAGCAAATACTAAAAATTATTGTAGGCGATACATACCCCATCTGTAAGTAAAGGTTGAAACAGCAAGTTTGGCATATATTGCAGATTCATACTAACATACAAATTTTACAAAAAAATCTAAGGAGTGGCGCTAGGAAACAATAAATTAGCGTGTACTCAAGTAAGTACAGTGGGAGGTAATGGGTTAAATGCGCATTTCAAATTAAAAGTAACAAAAACAATGAATCAATAAAATACAAGGCGAGATTGGTCGCTAGGGGTTTTATGCAAATGAAAGGCGTTGATTTCAACGAGATTTTTGCTCCAGTAGCAAAATTGACAACTGTTCGAACGTTGCTTGCAATATCAAGTGCTAACAATTATACAATAATGCAAATGGATGTAAAGTCAGCCTTTCTTCATGGTTAGATAAAGTAGTAAACCAGAAGGCTACAAATTTAGTGATGAGAAAATGCTAAAATTAAATAAGACTTTGTATGGTCTCAAACAATCCCCGTTTCGTTGGAACAAAATCTTTGATGAATGTATGAAACAAAGTGAATTTAGAAAATCACAGTAGGATCCGTGCCTATACATTGAAAAAAAAATGCATTTACCGAATTATATTTAATACTAGATGTAGATGACATACTAATTATTGGTAACAATGTAGATTACATATATAAGTTAAAATTACAACTTAGCAAAAATTTCGAAATGCAAGATTTAGGACTTGTCAAGGAGTTTCTTGGAATAAATATTAATTCAATATGACTGACTGTAAAGTAGTAAGAACTCCAATAGAGAGTACCTTTGTTCTGAAACCAGAAAACCAAAAGAATCCAAAAGTAAAATAAACCAGTACGTGAGTTGGTGGGATGCTTGATGTACTTAATGACAGCTACAAGACCTGATTTGAGTATATCCGTAAATATACGTAGCAGACACCAGATACACCATACAGAATAAATATGGAAGAGTTTAAAACGAATTTTAAGGTATTTAAAAAGAACAAAAACTATATTTTCCAAACAATAATGCTGTTACTCTAATTGGATACGCTGATGCGGACTGGGCAGGAGAGCAAATGGATCGGAAGTCAACTTCTTGATATTTTTTCAAAATATTTGGTGGAACTGTGTGTTGGACAACGAGAAAACAATCGGTTGTTGCGCTATCATCGACAAAAGCCGAGTACATCACTCTGTCTGAAGCAGCAAGAGAAGGAATTTGACTTAAAAATTTATAACATGGTTTTCAAATAATAATAGATAAAGTAACTATTCTCGAAGATAATCAATCTTGTATAAAAATTACAAACAAATTAGATCACAAAAGGTTCAAACATCTTGATGTAAAATATAATTTTGTAAAAGAACTTGTATGTGATGGTAAACTTAACATAGAATATGTACGATCAGGTGAACAAGCAGCAGATGACAAAAGGTCTTTCATCTGAACTGTTTAAGAAACATGTTTTAAGTTTAGGATTAGTTACATAAGTTGTATTACATTGTTGAAATGTATAAGTAATGAGAGGGAGTGTTGAAGTAACGATCATAAAAATTACGTGATAACTTTGTTTGTTGCTTTAGTTTTTTTTATTACAGCACAATTTCCAAATAAATGTTTACTGTAAAGTTTTGTCTTAAACATAATGATAATCTCAACTTAATCAATAATAGAAAATTTTAAAACTGTGTTAGCTTTTAAATAAAAAAAAAGTTACAGTATTAAAAAGGGTATCAAAAGCAATATTTGGTTTAAAAAACATTTTAAGTTTAAATACTGCAATTTAAATATAATAATTGTCGAAATAAATTTACAAAATGAGAAAGTAATATGATAATCTTCATAGTTGTTTTTTTTTATAATCAATTTAGGTTTATTAAACAAAATTGATATCGTGCCACTTAATATTAGTTTTTGTTTTTAATATTCTCACAAAGAAAAACGCTCAAATTAAATTATTAATTAATTAAATTTATGTTTAGCGCTTAATCAAAAACATTAACTAATTTTACGTTTCCTATTTGTAGTACTTGTAACTTATATTTTTTATTAATTATACCGTAGTCTATTATTAACTATAATTATTTGTACTTACTACATTTACGTGTTTAAAGAAAAATCAAGATTTAAAGACTATGAGTTACTATCCTTAAATCTTGAAATTTTTATTTAAAAAAAAAGTATACACTTTATCTCGTAGTGATACAATTATTGCGTTTTTGTAAACGAAAATCTATATTGTAATATATATAAACAGCACAAAGCACAAAATAATGATAAATTTTATAAATACCTGAGGCTTCGCTTGTGGCTAAACAGCCAAAAATGGCGATCAACGTAATGGCCTTTTTCCAAAGGCATGCCATTTCTCAGATTTGGATTAAGTCACTAAGGCTGCATTCCTTTAAAATTATTCATTCTGTAAAAAATACAAAGCATCAAAATTATTAATTCAAAATAAAATGTGTTTTTAATTTGTTATGTATATAGTAATAAATAGCGATATTTGCTGCGCATATAGTGCGAGTGGTTTGATTGACAACAACATTCAATTATTAACAAATGTACGTACTACAAGCACGTTCTTCAATAAACGTTTTAAAACCAGAGTTTGCTTTTCTTTTATATTAAAAGTGTATAAGAACATTACAAGTGGCGACGAGGATTTGTGTTTATTGTGTTAATTACTATTATTTGACTATTTGAGTAATGGCAGTTTCTGGTAGCAATGTAGGACATTTGCGTGAATTTGACCCTGCAAATTCGGACTGGTCAATTTTCAAACGTCGAATTGAGAATTATTTTGCAGCCAATGATATCAAAGATGACAATCGAAAAGCTGCAATCTTATTAAACGTGCTTAATGAAGATGCGTACAAATTAGTGTTTAATTTATGTTTACCAGTGGAACCAGAAAAAAGTAAATATTCAGAGTTAATCAAATTATTATCTGAACATTTCAAACCAAGCGTGTCTGTGTTTTCCGCGAGATATAAATTTTACAATTCACGGAAAAATGTAAATGAATCCGCAAGAGAGTGGTCAGCCAGAATTAGAAATTTGGCTGCATTATGTAATTTTGAGGACGAACAATTGGAGTTAGTGCTAAGAGATCATTTTGTAATTGGTTACGATAAAGGTAGTGTTCAAGATAGACTTTTCGAGGAGAAGAAAACCTTGACTTTCAAAGCGGCAGTAGAAATCGCCACCGCAAAATCGACGACGTTTCCACCCGGTGTAGAAAGAGAAATTTCTAGCAAGAAAGAACCAGAACTTTTTCATGTAAAAAACAAAGATAGAACAAAACCATCAACGTCACAGGCTTTTTATCAATATCCACAGCGCCCGAATAATATTAATCGGTCTAAGCAGGTATTTCATAGTAAATGCAAGGTATGTGGACGTAAAAACCATTTTACAGATAAATGTTCTTTTCGTGAATGCATTTGTCACATTTGTGATATAAAAGGGCACTTAGCGCCAATGTGTCCAAATAAAAAAAATAAAAACAAACAAAATTTTGTAAATAATAAAGTTTCGCAAAATTATTTAGAATCTGATTATTCGCTATTTAATTTAGATTGTACGATTAATCCAATTAGTATCAAGCTTATAATAAATAATAAATTATTAGATTTTAGTTTAGATACTGGTTCTAGTTTTTCCGTAATCTCAGAAAACTTTTATTTAGAATACTTTAATAACGAAATTTTGTATGCAACTGATAAAGTATTTAATTTATACAATGGTGATAAAATTATACCTTTAGGATTTATACATTGTAAAGTTGCATATCAAAATAAGGAATGTTATTTAGATTTTTATGTAATCAAAACTAATACAGGTCCTCCTCTGTTAGGACGCGATTTTTTCAATACTTTTAAATTAGAAATTTCACAGATAAATCATATTAATTTATCAGATGACGTAGATTACTTGGTAAAAAAGAATAAGGACGATTTTTCGCCTGGTTTAGGCTGTTTTAAAAAGGGGTAATCTCTATTAAATTGAAAACAATTGATGTAACGCCGAAGTTTTATAGGGCTCGTCCGCTTCCTTTTGCAATTAAAAAAAAGGTTGAAACGGAGTTGGAACGGTTAGTTGAAATGCAAGTCATAGAACCTATTGATTACAGTGCGTGGGGTACACCGATAGTACCAGTATTAAAAAAAGATGGTTCAATTAGATTGTGTGGAGATTTTAAAATCACTCTTAATCCATTTATTGAGGTAGATCGTTACCCGCTTCCTCGAATTGAGGAATTGTTTGTTAAATTACAAGGAGGCGTAGAATTCTCTAAATTAGATTTGTCTAATGCCTACCAACAAGTTTGTTTAGATGAAAATTCAAAATCTTTAGTAACCATTTCAACACATAAAGGTCTTTTTAAATATAATCGCGCACCTTTTGGAATTGCTAGTATTCCCGCAAAGTTTCAGAGTATCATGGATTCATTATTGCAAGGTTTAGATGGGGTAGTGGTGTTTTTAGATGATATTTTAATTACAGGAAGAACCAGAACAGAACACATTAAACAATTAAATAAAGTTTTATTTATTTTACAAGAAGCCGGTTTAAAAATATCATTAAATAAATGTAAATTTTTCCAACCAGTAATTTCGTATTTGGGTTTTACCATTGATAAAAATGGATTACACACAGATAGAAATAAAATTGTTGCAATTGAAAACGCGCCAATCCCACTAAACGTAACACAGCTGAAATCGTTTATCGGAACAATTAATTATTATGGTAAATTTGTACCAAATTTATCAACAGTGTTATATCCGTTGTATAATTTACTAAAAGCTAAGGTCAAATGGCATTGGACACCAGACTGTGACAATGCTTTTAAGAAAATAAAAGAATTATTAACTTCTGCTGAAATATTATCACATTTTAATCCAGATTTGCCTATCAAATTAAGTACCGATGCGTCAGACGTAGGTATTGGGGCTGTTATCACGCATGTGACGCCTGACGGGTACGAGAAACCAATTGCGTTTGCATCGCGTACGTTGACGGATACCGAAAAGAAATACTCACAAATTGAAAAAGAAGGTTTATCAATCATATTTGGTTTGTGTAAATTTAATCAATACTTGTACGGTAGAAAATTTACGTTGTTAACTGATCATAAGCCGTTGATTTCTATTTTTAATACTCAAAAAGGTATACCGCAATTTTCGGCAAATCGACTTCGCAGATGGGCCGTCATACTTTCAAATTATCAGTACGACATTCAATTTATTAGATCAGAACAAAATCGGGCAGATTTTTTATCACGTTTGCCGATTATGGATCAAAATAGTTTTTGGGATGATGTCGACATTAACTTTATTTCTTATTTTTCAAATAATGAGGATTTTCCTTTGAATTTTAAAGTTATTAGTAAGGAAACCTTAAAAGATAAAGAATTAGTTACCATTTTAAATTTTGTTCGTACAGGTTGGCCTAAAAATATTCCTAATCATTTAAAACTATATAATAAAATAAAAACGAAGTAAGCGTCGAATCACATTGTTTATTATGGAATAATCGTTTAATAATTCCTTCGCTTTTACGAGAAACGATTTTAAATCAGCTTCATGTATCGCACATGGGCGTAGTTAAAATGAAAAGTTTAGCCAGGTCTTACTTTTGGTGGCCGGGATTAGACAAAGACATTGAGAGAATTTGCAAAACATGTCCTAATTGTGTAATGAATAAGAAATCTCCTGAAAAGCTAAATTAGATTTGTGGCCTTGGCCTGAGGAAGTGTGGTATCGGTTACATTTAGATTTTTTAGGACCATTTATGAATAAACAATTTTTAGTACTTTTAGATGCTCATTCTAAATGGATCGAAGTATTTCCGATGCACTCTATAACTTCAAAACTCACGATTGAAGTGTTAAGGTCCACTTTTGCAAGGTTTGGGTTACCTAAACAAATTGTTACCGATAACGGACCAACGTTTTGCTCTAAAGAATTTCAAAGTTTTTGATTTTAAATAATATTAAACACGTTACGTCTCCTCCTTTCCAACCTTCGTGCAATGGAGCAGCCGAGAACGCGGTAAAACTGTAAAAAACGCTTTGAAAATGCATTAGGTAAAGATGTATGTTTTGATTTAAACAAAATTTTAAATAATTTTTGTTTGACTACCGTAATACAGCGCATTGTACAACGGGGGTAACTCCGTCTAAGCTTATGTATGGAAGAAATTTAAGAACTCGTTTTGATGCTTTATTACCGAGTAATTCAAATTCAATTGATATAAAAACCGTTCGAAATCGAGTCCTTATAGATCAGGGTAAGCAAAGAAGGTATGCTAGAGGTAATAGATTTATGGAATTTGAAATTGGTGAATGTGTAACTGTAAAGAATTATAAAGTGCCTAATAAACCTACTTGGATAAGAGCTAAAATTTATAAAAGAATTGGTAAATCAACGTACATCGTTGAAGTACCAGAATTTTCTAATATGCGGTGGAAAAGGCACCTTAATCAAATTAAAAAATTTCATTTTGTTGAAACCAGTTTACCTAATAGTAGTAATGATACTTCTAATAATACACCGATCGAGGATGCTGATTTAACGATAGAAACTGAAGAGATTAGTGCTAGACCGAAACGCATAGTTAAACCAGTAGATCGATTAGTGTATGATAAATTGTAATTTAATTTTCTTGTTAAAAAAGAAATTGTTTCATTTAGGGGAAGGTGGTGTTATGTATATAGTAATAAATAGCGATATTTGCTGCGCATATAGTGCGAGTGGTTTGATTGACAACAACATTCAATTATTAACAAATGTACGTACTACAAGCACGTTCTTCAATAAACGTTTTAAAACCAGAGTTTGCTTTTCTTTTATATTAAAAGTGTATAAGAACATTACATAATTAAATCAGTAAAATATAAAACAATATAAAACATGTTTTATAGCGTTTGTGTAAAATAACCTTAAAACGCATTTTTTATTACAAAATTGTACGAATTTATCTAAATGCAATTATTTTAGTAGATATTCTGTTTCACTCCGCGCGATCACCTTCTACAATTTTATTTATGTCAATTACTACGTATATGTTTATTTACTGGTTCTACTATCAACAATAATAAGATAATTTTTGAAAATTATTCTTGTTCTTTTGTTTGCGTTTTCGCAAATCTTTTAAAATTAGTAACTTCACTGTTATTATGACATATTTTTACGTAAACCTTTTTAGTAAATATACAAGGTGCACATAATTATTATAATTTAAATTTGCTAAGTGCAGTTTACACAAATTTAAGTTTTGTCAGTATTTGAAATTTTATTTTACTCTGTTAGTAAATTGCGATAGTGCTAACAGATAACAAAGTTTCAAATACAGGAACCCTTTCATTATCACCCTAATATATCCTAAACAACTACTCCTAGGATCGTAGATACTCCAAAAACAAAATTTGCAGTTACTATTTTAGTTCAAATTTACATTCAATTTATCAATTTAAATGCTTGTTTAAAATACCCGTGTGCCACAAATCTAGCTACAAAAATATGTTAAATTGCAGAGAAACAAAACGATCAACTATCGGAAATATAAAAAAATTGTTAATACAAGTAGTAAAACTTGTATTTACTATTTAATTATATTTTATTTAACCAAAAATTATTGAAGCAAATTCCCAAAAACTGACTGATAAAAAACAACTTTGAACGTAAGATAAGAAACAAGTTTAAAACGAAATAATAATTTTTTAATATTACTGTTTATTTTATTTGCTACTAAATATGCACAAAAATTAATCTACGTCAACATGATAAAAATGACTTTGAATCTAAGCTTTGCGTATGAGCAATTACATCGGATAGAACCAAATTTAATGGAAAATAATAATTTTTTTTAATATTGTAATTGTTATTCTGCAATATATTATTTATAAGTGTTTATTATATTTGTTATATAATTGCACAAAAATTAATTTACGCCAACACAGCGTATATAAACAACTTTAAAACAAAATAATTATTTTTTAGAAAAAATTCTCATTTTTATTTTTAAAAAGTTAATCTATGCCCGCATGATAAAAAATGATCTTGCTTGTAAGCCTGGGTGCAAGCAGTCACAGCGGACAAAAGCAATCTTAAAACGAAATAATTATTTTTTTTAAATATTGTCATTGTTCTATAGTACCAAATTTGCACAAAAATTAGTCTACGCTAACATGACAAAAAATCTTTGTATATAATTGCGAGCAGCCGCAGTGGATAGAAGCAACAAAATAAAAAGTTTAATTTTTAATTTGCAATATGTTGTTTATCATTGTTTATTCTATTTGTTACTAAACTTGTACAAAAATGAATTTACGTCAACATGAAAAAAAAAATTTTTTTGCGTCCGATTAGTCACATCTAATAGAACCAACTTTGAAACGAAATAATTATTTTTTAACAATCGTCATTTATATTTTAAAATATGTGATTTATTATTGTTTACTTTATTTGCTATTAAATTTGTACAAGAACTAATTTACGCCAACGTGACAAAAATGACTTTGAACGTAAGTGTTGAGTACTTGCAATCATAGCGGATAGAAGCAACTTTAAAACCAAATAATAATTTATTTTATAATGCAGTTGTTTTGATTTTGCTATATGTTATTTATTTCTGTTTGTTTTATTAGTTACTAAATTTGAATAAAACTTAATCTAAGTCAGAATAAAAGCCTTACGTGCAAGCAGTCACAGCGAACCGAAGCAATAATTTTTTTTTAAATTTTGTCATTTTTTTCACTAGTATGTTATTTATTATTGTTTATTTTATTTGTCACAAAATTTGCACAAAAACTAATATACGTCAACATAACAAAAAATGTTTGTACATAAGAATTGCGTGCGAGCAGTCACAGCGGATAGAAGCAACTTTGAAGCAAAATAATTATTTTTTTTTAAATATTGTCATTTTTATCTTGCAATATGGTATTTATTATTGTTTATTATATTTGGTACTAAATTTGTACAAAAATTAATTTACGTCAACATGTTAAAAAATTACTTTGGACGTAGGCTTTGCGTGCGATCAGTCACAGCGGATAGAAACAACTTTGAAACGAAATAAATATTTTTTATTGTCATTTTCATTTTACAATATGTCATTTATTATTGTTTCTTTTATTTGCCACCAAATTTGCACAAGACTTAATGTACGCCAACGTAAAAAAAATGAATTTGAACGAAAGCTTTGCGTTCTTGCAATTACAGCGGATAGAAGCAACTTTAAAACAAAATGATTTTTTTTAATCAGTGAATTTTATTTTGCTATGTTATTTATTATTGTGTGTTTTATTATTTATTAAATTTGTACAGAAATTAATTTACGTCAACATGTTAAAAAATTACTTTGGACGTAGGCTTTGCGTGCGATCAGTCACAGCGGATAGAAACAACTTTGAAACGAAAAAAAAATTTTTTATTGTCATTTTCATTTTACAATATGTCATTTATTATTGTTTCTTTTATTTGCCACCAAATTTGCACAAGACTTAATGTACGCCAACGTAAAAAAAAATTAATTTGAACGAAAGCTTTGCGTTCTTGCAATTACAGCGGATAGAAGCAACTTTAAAACAAAATGATTTTTTTTAATCAGTGAATTTTATTTTGCTATGTTATTTATTATTGTTTGTTTTATTAATTATTAAATTTGTACAAAAATTAATTTACGTCAACATGTTAAAAAATTACTTTGAACGTAGGCATTGCGTGCGATCAGTCACAGCGGATAGAAACAACTTTGAAACGAAATAATTATTTTTTATTGTCATTTTCATTTTTCAATATGTCATTTATTATTGTTTCTTTTATTTGCCACCAAATTTGCACAAGACTTAATGTACGCCAACGTAAAAAAATGAATTTGAACGAAAGCTTTGCGTTCTTGCAATTACAGCGGATAGAAGCAGCTTTAAAACAAAATGATTTTTTTTAATCAGTGAATTTTATTCTGCTATGTTATTTATTATTGTTTGTTTTAGTAATTATTAAATTTGTACAAAAATTAATTTACGTCAACATGTTAAAAAATTACTTTGGACGTAGGCTTTGCGTGCGATCAGTCGCAGCGGATAGAAAGAACTTTGAAACGAAATAATTATTTTTTATTGTCATTTTCATTTTACAATATGTCATTTATTATTGTTTCTTTTATTTGCCACCAAATTTGCACAAGACTTAATGTACGCCAACGTAAAAAAAAATGAATTTGAACGAAAACTTTGCGTTCTTGCAATTACAGCGGATAGAAGCAACTTTAAAACAAAATGAGTTTTTTTAATCTGTGAATTTTATTTTGCTATGTTATTTATTATTGTTTGTTTTGTTAATTATTAAATTTGTACAAAAATTAATTTACGTCAACATGTTAAAAAATTACTTTGGACGTAGGTTTTGCGTGCGATCAGTCACAGCGGATAGAAACAACTTTGAAACGAAATAATTATTTTTTATTGTCATTTTTATTTTACAATATGTCATTTATTATTGTTTCTTTTATTTGCCACCAAATTTGCACAAGACTTAATGTACGCCAACGTAAAAAAAATGAATTTGAACGAAAGCTTTGCGTTCTTGCAATTACAGCGGATAGAAGCAACTTTAAAACAAAATGATTTTTTTTAATCAGTGAATTTTATTTTGCTATGTTATTTATTATTGTTTGTTTTATTATTTATTAAATTTGTACAGAAATTAATTTACGTCAACATGTTAAAAAATTACTTTGGACGTAGGCTTTGCGTGCGATCAGTCACAGCGGATAGAAACAACTTTGAAACGAAAAAAATATTTTTTATTGTCATTTTCATTTTACAATATGTCATTTATTATTGTTTCTTTTATTTGCCACCAAATTTGCACAAGACTTAATGTACGCCAACGTAAAAAAAATTAATTTGAACAAAAGCTTTGCGTTCTTGCAATTACAGCGGATAGAAGCAACTTTAAAACAAAATGAGTTTTTTTAATCTGTGAATTTTATTTTGCTATGTTATTTATTATTGTTTGTTTTGTTAATTATTAAATTTGTACAAAAATTAATTTACGTCAACATGTTAAAAAATTACTTTAGACGTAGGTTTTGCGTGCGATCAGTCACAGCGGATAGAAACAACTTTGAAACGAAATAATTATTTTTTATTGTCATTTTTATTTTACAATATGTCATTTATTATTGTTTCTTTTATTTGCCACCAAACTTGCACAAGACTTAATGTACGCCAACGTAAAAAAAATGAATTTGAACGAAAGCTTTGCGTTCTTGCAATTACAGCGGATAGAAGCAACTTTAAAACAAAATGATTTTTTTTAATCAGTGAATTTTATTTTGCTATGTTATTTATTATTGTTTGTTTTATTAATTATTAAATTTGTACAAAAATTAATTTACGTCAACATGTTAAAAAATTACTTTGAACGTAGGCATTGCGTGCGATCAGTCACAGCGGATAGAAACAACTTTGAAACGAAATAATTATTTTTTATTGTCATTTTCATTTTTCAATATGTCATTTATTATTGTTTCTTTTATTTGCCACCAAATTTGCACAAGACTTAATGTACGCCAACGTAAAAAAATGAATTTGAACGAAAGCTTTGCGTTCTTGCAATTACAGCGGATAGAAGCAGCTTTAAAACAAAATGATTTTTTTTAATCAGTGAATTTTATTTTGCTATGTTATTTATTATTGTTTGTTTTAGTAATTATTAAATTTGTACAAAAATTAATTTACGTCAACATGTTAAAAAATTACTTTGGACGTTGGCTTTGCGTGCGATCAGTCACAGCGGATAGAAACAACTTTGAAACGAAATAATTATTTTTTATTGTCATTTTCATTTTTCAATATGTCATTTATTATTGTTTCTTTTATTTGCCACCAAATTTGCACAAGACTTAATGTACGCCAACGTAAAAAAATGAATTTGAACGAAAGCTTTGCGTTCTTGCAATTACAGCGGATAGAAGCAACTTTAAAACAAAATGATTTTTTTTAATCAGTGAATTTTATTTTGCTATGTTATTTATTATTGTTTGTTTTATTAATTATTAAATTTGTACAAAAATTAATTTACGTCAACATGTTAAAAAATTACTTTGAACGTAGGCATTGCGTGCGATCAGTCACAGCGGATAGAAACAACTTTGAAACGAAATAATTATTTTTTATTGTCATTTTCATTTTTTAATATGTCATTTATTATTGTTTCTTTTATTTGCCACCAAATTTGCACAAGACTTAATGTACGCCAACGTAACAAAAATGAATTTGAACGAAAGCTTTGCGTTCTTGCAATTACAGCGGATAGAAGCAACTTTAAAACAAAATGATTTTTTTTAATCAGTGAATTTTATTTTGCTATGTTATTTAATATTGTTTGTTTTAGTAATTATTAAATTTGTACAAAAATTAATTTACGTCAACATGTTAAAAAATTACTTTGGACGTAGGCTTTGCGTGCGATCAGTCACAGCGGATAGAAACAACTTTGAAACGAAATAATTATTTTTTATTGTCATTTTCATTTTTCAATATGTCATTTATTATTGTTTCTTTTATTTGCCACCAAATTTGCACAAGACTTAATGTACGCCAACGTAAAAAAATGAATTTGAACGAAAGCTTTGCGTTCTTGCAATTACAGCGGATAGAAGCAACTTTAAAACAAAATGATTTTTTTAATCAGTGAATTTTATATTGCTATGTTATTTATTATTGTTTGTTTTATTAATTATTAAATTTGTACAAACATTATTCTACGTCAGCATGATAAGAAATGACTTTAAAGTTAAGCCTAGCGTGTAAGCAGTCACAGCGAACAGAAGCAACTTTGAAACAAAAAAATAATTTAAAAAAATGTAATTTTTATTTTGCAATATGTTATTTACTATTGTATAATTTACGTTATTAAATTTGCACAGAAACTAATGCACGCCAACATGATAAAAAATAACTTTGAACGTAAACTTACTTGCAAGCAGTCACAGCCGATAGAAGCAAATTAATTACAGTATTAAAAAGAAAATAATTATTTTGCAATATTTTGTTTATTAATGTTTATTTTATTTGTTACAGTCACAGGGAATAGAAATTTTAAAACAAAATAATTATTTTTCGTAATATCAATTTTTATTTTGTAACATCTTATTTATTAGTGTTAACTCTATTTGTTACTAAAGTTGCACAAAAATTAATTTACGCCAACATGATAATCCACGTCAACATAATAAAAAATGAGTTTGAATGTTAAATAAAATTTATTTAATAAAGAGAAAATAACTTAATATCAAAAGTAACAATAGCAGAAACGTAGCTTTTTAAATTAAACTAGTGATGGTTTTGCAAATCATAAAATAATACAATTAAGGTTTTTTATTAATTATAATTTTTAAAAACATAAATTTTTAGCAATTTGTAAAATTTGAATTTCTTATAGATAGCCATTTAATTTTTCTACAAATTAAACAAATCGTGTAAGCACACTTTAAAAATCAATGTTAAACGCAAAAAAGCTTATAATCTAGGCCAAACTAACTTTTTTTAAATGACTTTTTGACAAAACATTGAATATTTAAAAATATACAATTTTATGAAGAAAAACAGAATAAAAAACAACTAACAATTTTACTTTAAGTAAGTTTGTTAGACAAAGAAAATTAAAAATTTTAATTATTTCTAAATTAAAAAAAAATCTTACAATGCGGATTGCAGCATTACTTTTTTTAGACTAAACTAATAAAATAGCACTAGTCAAACAAGAAAAAATGGTTTATTAAATTAGACCGAAACATTGTTACATTTTACTGTAGAAAGCCGTATTAAGAAATAATAAGAAAACAATTATTATTTCATTTTTTTTAAAATTGCAATTGCTGATTTAAAAAATTTTGAAAATGTAATGGTAGCAGATAATGTTTTTCAATTAATCAATGTTGCAGGTTAAATAAGATTAGATAAAATGATCGTAAAATGTTCGTTTCAGAAAAATCTGCTATATACTTTACTTTTATGTAAATACTTTTTCATCTTCTTAATAAATTGATATGTTCAACTGCCTTTAAAATCCCAGCGTTTTAGTCACATCATGATAGTTAAACTAAACAAAAAATTAAAATGAATCTAAAAAACAAAAAAAAACCATAAAAACATAGCAAGAAGCTCTGAACAAGCATAAATAAAGTAATGTCAATTAAAAAGGCTCTGTTTAATTTAACTAATGAATTATTAATAACGTTTTGTAAATAACCAACAATAAAAATAATTAAAATGTTGCTAAATACTAACGTATGCGTTAATAATTTCTTAAAATAATTAAAAATATAACGGTAATTAAAAATTGTGTTTTTGTACTGTAGTAATAAATTAAAAAAATAAATGCGAAATGTTTATTTTATAATTAGACAATTAACAAGTAAAGGTAACAGCACTCAAAATATCTTTAATTAAACAACAAAAATAAGAGAATATTATAAAAATAAATCATATTGCATTTACAGTTTTATATTAATTTATAGAAATGCTGTATAAAAAGTTAGAAATAAAATTGACGATATATTAAAAATAATACCTTTTCAAGCACTTAATTGAATGATTCGTCTTCAATCGAATAAGGTATATGTATGTAAATTAACTTCCGATACATTTAGTCGATGACGACTCTTGTTTCCAAGAATTTGTCTGGCGATATATCAGCAAATTGACGTTTCCTATTTTGTCTGTTTTCTTTTCAGTTTTATTCGAGTACAAAATCGAATCGACATGCTACTGTCATTACATGTTGCGCCAAAGACGTGTAGAAGTGCATATTCTATTTGTAAAGTAAACCGTGTAATGCTGTTTTTTAACATAGATATAATGAAATGCTGTAATATCTAATCAAATATAATTTTTTTTAAATTATATATATACAATACTTTTAAAACAATAAGTTTAAATTATTATTTAAGTTAACCAACAAAATAACAATTTTTTTTTGCGTAGTACACGTTTTAAAATTTCAAATTTATTTTATCTGCAAATGTTAATAAAATGCTTAAATTAATTATTTGTATACTGCAGTTTATATTTATTTATTTTAACAAAAACTGAGTTGTAATTATGCTTAACATGACAGGGCTGAAGTCAAATTGTTATTATGCTATTAGACACTAAACATAACATCACAAAAGTAACATAGCACAATAATGTTTCTTCAATTTTATAATGCTGTTATCATGCTTATGCTATACATTCTGGAGAATTATATTTTTATCAAATTTGCACTGCATACACTATGATGATTTAATTTTTATTTGACAACGTCGATTATTATTATCAAGCTTTTAAACATATTATGCCACTTTTTGCTACAAGAAAAAAAAATTAAAATTTTAATTATGCTACATGACACTGTTAAATGTAATTTCTTTGTATGATATCAAATCAGCATATTTTAAACTAAAATAAAAATATAACAACAATACAACCTAACATATTACTAATTTTTGTTTTATTTTTTACGTAAAATTTTTATAATTAAAAAAGCAATAACAGTTAAGTATGTTGTATCATAAAAATTCAAGTAAAATTACAAGTGAAAGTGATAACTTTCCAAAGTATACTATGAAAACGGTTGTATTTATTCAATCAATCGACAAAACCTATAAAATCGTTATAACCATTTTTGTAGGTGTATTAAGTTTAACGTTCTATAAATTTAATTGTCTATTAAATATTGATTTGTGACCTATACTCGTAATAAGCACGCGGTGCGTCAATACACTAAATGCAGTGTCAAACTGCTTCTTTTGAAATAGACATTTTACTGCGTTATTAAAACCTAATTTGAACATTACATAAACTTAGTCGTTTATTGTGTTTCAAAAACTTTGGTATTAAAATACACTAAATTGTGAAATTATAAACAATTTATTTAAATATTATCACAAAAAATGCTTCTGAATATTGTGTTCAAATCTATTTTATTAATAATAACATTTTTTGTAAATTGCTTTGTAGTACTGTAGTTACATTCAGAGTACATAGATTTTTAGTGTTAATAAAAAATAATAAAATTGTATAATTTTTATATAATTAATTAGTGATTTATAAAACTAGTAATAAGAATAGTTACATTAGTTTATATTGTCACGTCATTTGAAGTTGATACAATTTGCAATATGATTGCTAAAAACAACAAACCCATATTTGTGTTTTGTGTTTACAAATGTTTCTATTTAGGAATTGAACTATAATTAATTTAGTTAGCAATAAATATTGGTAACTGTTTTAATGCTCTGACGTAATTCAATTACGATAAATACAACCGTTAACTTCCAACGTTTTAGATTAATTTTTATTAAAAGTGAACATTAAATTCTTTATTTAAATCAAACAAGGATTAATTAAAAATTTTATTAATTATAGTAATTTTATCTGCAAAAACATTAAAAATTTTTTTAAATATTAAGTTGGAAATAAAGAGATTATTAAAAAAAACATTTTATTTTTATGCATTTATCTAAAAACGTTCAAACAACCAATAAACATTAAAAATAATTTGTACAACATTTATTACACCTATTTGATCTAATCAAAAAATTGTAAAAATTTTCAATATTTATGATACTAAATATACATATTAAAACTAAAAAAAAATATTAAAATATTCGTATAAAAATATAACTTATAAAAACCAAAATTTTACTAAGATAATAGACGTTGGCGGCAAAAATTTTTTACCAATGTCAATGATTAATTTACCCTTAACTTAATGTAAAAGAATATATAACAAACCAAATAAATCTAAAGAATAGATTCAGACGAGTACCTTACAGACAAGAGAAAAAAGAAAGAAAAAGGACATTCACGATTTATTTAAGAGGTATAGGAAAACTCCGACAAAAGGAACATATTCTAAGAACAACATAAAAGATGAAATGAAGGACATGATAAATTTAATAAAAAAATTGGTGACAGACATAAAAGACTTTACATAAGAACATGAGAATAATAACAAAAAAACAAAAAAATATTATAAACAAGTTGTTGGGTTGAGCCAAGAGAGAAAAATTGAAAAGTGAATAGAGAAGAAGGAATATAGTTATCCAAGGGATACAAATGGACTTAATTAACCCAGAAATGGTAAGAAATAGAAGGGTTTATAAAAGAGAAACTAAGAATAGTACTAAAAGAAAACACTGCAAAATACTAAAAGAAAAAACTTGCTTAATAGAATTAAAGAGTAAAAAGGATAAAATTATGGTAATGGATAACAAGAATAACCTCCAAACTTCCGAACTAAAAGTTTATATATACGAAGCAACAAATGGAAAAACAGTGAAAATGGGCTATGATATGGGACAACAAAATTTGAATCTAGAACAAAAAAACTCAAAAACTAGACTGCAAAAATCAAAGTAAATCAACGTAAGGACTATTAAAAAACAAATAAAAGAAGACTGTACAAAAGAGCATAAAAGAAAAACGACGGACGCAATGAATATGGAAATAAATACGAATAAATACCATAAAATAGAAACATGGAACATTAGGGGTATAAATGGTAATGAAAAGAAACTTATTTAAAAAATTAAGCAATACAAAATAGAAATACTGGCAATCACAGAGACAAAAAAAAAAGAAAAATCATTATCAAAAAATACGGTTTGCTTTACAGAAGAGTAGAAATAAACAAAAAAGTCGAAACAAGAACCGTGTGATAAGCCCAATGTATATAAAAAAAACTAATGGAATAGAACGCAGTAAGTAAAAAAATAATAAAAGTAACATTTGCAAAAAGTAACAGAGAAAAAATAGATGTAATAACAGAGTATAGACAAGGCGAAAATTACACGGTAAATCCAAAAGAACAATTATGTAATGAGCTTCAAATGGTATATGACGAAACAAACAACTCTATTATAATTACTACTACTATGGAAAAAACGCAATAAACACAAATGGCAAAAATGAATAGATTTTTGCATATAAAGAAAAAGGAAGAAATGAAAAATCAATTATACACTATATTATCACAGAAAAAACAAGTCAAAAAATTATACAAGATGTAAGATTATATAAGAGTGCCGAATTAAAAAATAATAAAGTAAAAGTATATAACAGAATAGAAAGAGAGCCTTGCAAGAAAAAAATAAAAACTATTTATACAAATTACAGAAACAACAAATAAAAAAAAAAGATACAAAATGAAGCACAAAAGGGATACACGGTGCAGCAGGTGATTTGCAAAAATGACAATAGAAGAAACTTATCACAAAACAGCAACACGAATTGCAAAAGAATAAATTAAAATACAAAAAACTAAAGAATGGGATAATTTTTGTATTCAGATAGAAGAAGAACAGATCAAATCTAAAAATATTTAATAATGTTTTTAAGACTATGATAAACAAAAAAAAACAATATAGAAACAAGCAAATTATAAACAAAGAAAAAAATAATTGACACAAACTATGGTTATAGATAGGTGCAAGCAGTACTCTCAGGATATGTTAGAAAGAGTTGACTTTAACGAAGATAAAATAGAAACGAGTAAATAAAAAAATAAAACTAGATAAAGAAAAGGACAACATACGACAAGCACGTGATATTATACGAATTGAAGATGTAAAGAAAACAATAAGAAAACTAAAGATTAGGAAAGCACTAGTAGAAGATGGGTTAAAAGCAAAATTTTCAAGGAAAGAAATAAGATGAATTGTTCAAATTACCGTAGAGTGCTATTGCTTTGTGCAACCAATAAGGTATACGAGATAATTTTAGAAATAAGACTTAAAAAGATAGTAGAAGATAAGCTACGTAAAGAACAAAAATGTATTTTAATCAGAACACTGCACCCAGGATCACAGTTTCACAATTAGAAATATAACAGAAAAATTTTTACCTACAATAAAGAGGTAGATTTATGTTTGGTCGACCTGGAAAAGATATCTGACAAGGTTTTATAACGAAAGCTTCCACGGCTGGAGTCTATACTAAGATAAGAATGTCTACCGGGTGTGTTGCTTCCGTGTCATTGTTGTAACCGAAGTTGCCAACGTTTTGCCCACATTGGTAATGGGCTTCATAAAGGCGTGAGATAAATTAAAAAACTCAAACGAGCAACCGAAATCTAACTGAAAACTTCTGAAAAGTTAGGTAATCAACTTATGAACCAAGCCAGACCTCTGAAAAGGTAAGAAAAAAAAAGCAAACGAAAATCTAACAAAGAACCACTACAGAGTTAGGTAATCAACTTGTGAACCAAGCCAGATTCTAAACTCCATAGAAGTGACTTAAGAAGAATAGTCTCCGTATATAAAGAAAAAGGGTCGTCACGGATGGTTAAGCTCGACTGAATGGGTTACAGTTGAAAGGGAGCGTGTTTTCGATAAAGGACTAATGGCCGAGTACCAAAGAAGGGATTACTCAAAACCCTGATCGCGATTGAAGTTATTGGGGTGATTGATGATTTCTATGCTCTCTCGGAATTTCCTGTTGAAAAAGAATGGAGAAGATGATCGTTGTATAAAGAAAAGGCATATTTCTAAGTCTGCGGTTGCTGAACGTCATTTTACTACAGGTCACAAGATCGATTTTAATAACGTTTCGGTGATTGTCAAATCTCTTAGAAACCATCATAATTTATGTTGTGTCCAGCAAACTTGATCCTATCATTTTACGCCAGTGGAAAGCATTGCGAACTTTATCTACTAATAAATTGCCAAATCTGAACAAAACTAAAACGTTTTTAACAAATAAAAGCAATATTTTAGACAGTTTGCAGTCTAAACAAGAGGCTAAGAATATCTCTGTCAAACCAAAGTCACATTTTTGAAAATCTTTTGTATGCCAACTTGTGTACTTTGCGAAAACTTTCATTCTATAAGTTCGTGTAAACAATTGTTAAACTCATCTGTTCGTCAAAGAATTGGCAAAGCTAAATAATAGTGTGTTTTAACTGTTTTCATATATCTTTCTTGTTTGATTTTGATAAAATAACCGGCGTTATGCCCAGTTTTCACGTAGATCGCAACGCATTTCGTGTTCCAGATAATATCAAATTGTCTAACTTTTTATTCAATGCTTCTGGTTAATTAGAGCAATAGCATTCTTTACGTTAATGTGTGTTAGTGAAATGCGACTAGATTCGCACTTACCGGTTTTAAAAAAAAACTCGTTTTGGATAAGCAATTTTTGGTCAATTTAATGCCCCGACGCTTGTTTATTTTTGTTGTTATTTAAGAGTTTTGAGCGATCTTCCTTATCGAATTTTTACATTTTGGTAACTCGAAAACTACCCACAAGAAAATGTTTTTTCTTTGAAAAAAGTGATGGTGAAGAACTTTCTGTACTGTTGCTAGCAACACGGATAACAGATTTGTTGTTACATTTTCTAAAATTATTGAAAGCAAATGAAAACGACTTAAAGATTCCAAGGCACGTAATATGTAAGGATACAACTAACGTCTAATTTTATGGTTTTTGTGATTTCGATACACCCATATAGCGCATGTCGTTATCTCAGGTCTGTTGATCCATCAAACAACATATTTTCTAAATTTTTTGGCGATTAGACCAAGGTAACGCATATAACGCCAGCTACTGTTCCTAAATTAGAATTTAGTGCAGTCGCATTATTAACCAAACTTGCAAAGCAGCCTATCAAAATTTTTAATCTCTACATTTCATTTTGTGATTTATATTCTAATTTGACCATAGTTTTGAGATGGATAAAAACCAACTTAAATCTGTTAAACAACTTTTGTTTGTAATGTAGTTGTTAACATCCAAGAACGTACTTCTAATGCATTCTAGAGGGCACGTGCCAATCAAATAAAAAAACCTGCTATCTAAAGGAATTGCCCCCGATAATCTAAAATTATTTAAAATATGGTCCAACTTGGCTTAAAAGAGTCTGCGTGACTTAGTTTTATTACGTCTATTGGCCATATTCTAGAACTTAAAAGGGACGCACAATCTTTAGTTGCTACCAGCTACCACGCAGGTTTTGTACTCTCTAACATGAGTTTCAATACGCGCTCACATGTTTAATTGCACTTTTTTAAACGCAATTATTCATCGATGAACTCAAACGAAGTCAATCATTAAAACTTTGTTTGTCTTTAATAAGCTTCTTTTCTGGCTTAGATGCTGACGATATCATTCGTGCTAGAAGCAAAACTCCCAATTTAATTTTGGTAATCATCTTATTCTTATATTAGGCAAACATTGTCTAGGCAAACTGATGGTTGTCAAAAAACATCTTATAATGTTCCATGCGGGACTTCATTTACTTCTCGTTTTGCTCCTAAGTAGATTTTATATCACTTTAGAACGTTAACTTGTTAAGCAGGTAATTAATAACCTGATAATTTTGCGGCTAAATTTTACTCCACCATTTTATACCACTTTTGGATTATGGTAGCCTCATTAAAGATCGGAAAAGTGGACATTGAAACAATTCTAAATGTTATTTATGCATATTTGTATGTTTTGTGACTAAGCCAGTTCTATTAAAATTGGCGTGGCATTTCATTCTACAACGCAGTTCGTACTTTGGTGGTATATAGGAAGCAAACATTAATTCAGCTAAACATCATACAAAAAGCGTTCTTGGCATAATAGTTTCTTATTGCAAGTTGAAGCGACTTTAAATTCGCGCACCATAACACCTATGTTTGCCGACCTTAATGATCTGTAACTTCTTATACCTGCGCATTTCTTAATTAAAAGACTTCTGACAGCCCTTTCCGACTGAGACCTGACTAAAATATCAGAGTTTTGTCTTAAATCAGTGCCAAGAATACATTTCCGAGTTACAGAAACGTCTACATTTACGGAAAAGGGTTTTAGTCCTGAAAAACGGAATAAATATAGACATCTTTCTAGACCGCAACGACGGAGTAGCGTCAATGCAAAAAAAACAATAGAATTGTTTAGTTTTAATTATTATTTGTTTTGTATTTTATTGTACACTTTTGTATTTATTTATTTACACTTTTTTTAAGTCACTCATCTTTTAGTGTGTTGTAATAATGACTCATGCAAATAATAAAAAAAAAGATTTAGAATATTCATGGACGGAATCATCAGAAATTTTAGCACAAAATGTAAAAACATGGCAGTAGGGTAGGGTAGGTACTAATTAAATCAATAAACGTAGGAGAATGGTATTTGCAGATGATGTTGCAATAATGGCAAATACAGAAAGAAGTCTACACTTTTATGTAAACTTATGGGTGTTAGAACTAAAAAAAAGAAGAAAAAACGGTATTAATAAAACGAAAACAGTATTAATATCAAACAACAATGGCAGAAAAATAAATATACAAATCCATAATTAGCTAGTAGAGCAAGTAAATAATATAAAATATCTGAGAATAAATAATGAAAAAAATTAGAGGAATTATTAACAAAAAATAAATAATAAAACAAAACTGACGATGTATGTGTAAAACCATATATGTACTTACCGACAATATAATACGAAAAGAAGAAAATCCAGGTTTTAAAAATGAAGTATTTGAGAAGAGTCGCAAAAGTAACGATATTGGACAAAATAAAAAACCAAGAAATAAGAGGTAGGTTGAAAACAAAGCAGAGCAAAGAAATATATAGAAAAAGCTTAGCTATGGTGATTAAGAACATATGAAAACACCACCTGAAGAAAAACAATTTAGACAAGTATGGGAAGCAAAGAATAACAAAAAGGTAGATCAAGTATGACGTGGGTGGTACTGAAGACTAGAGTTGGAGAGCAGTGACAAGATAGGGATGAAAAACAATGAAATTCACAAATCAAATAATTTTAACCAAAATTAAATAATTTAAAAAAATATATATAATTTACAAAATTGATTGTAAAAATAATTAACTTTGTTGTATGCTCGTTTCAGTTTTAATAAATGAATTAGATATTAAAATTTTTATAATTCTTTTTTGTGTTGTTTTTAATTTAACAATTCAAAATCTAATAAAATGTATCTAAAAAACATTTTTTTAATTAACATTATAAAAAGTATAAAAAGTAAAAAATATCAGGGAAGAAGGGTATATCAATGAAAGGCTGCTGGCACTAGACATCAAAATAGACAATGAAGAAGGGTGGACGATAATAGAAGCGTATGCGCCCAATGATAATAAGAGGAAGGAAATGAAAGACCAATTTTATGAACTACTACAAATGGAAATTGATAGAGGAGAAAGAAATGTAGTTATAATGGGAGATTTGAATGGCAGAGTAGGCAATAACAATGAAGGCATAGAAAGGCACATGGGGCAGCAGAGCGAAAATACTAAAAATGATAACGGTAGAAGGCTAATAGACCTATGTGTTGGAAATGGCTTGGTGATCACCAACACGAAATTTATGCACAAGGACATACACAAATACACCAGGGAAGTCTGCTCCAGGAACGAGAAGTCAATCATTGACTACTTTATTGTAAATACAGAAAATTGGAACAGAGTAAAGGATGTAAGGGTGAAAAGAAACGCCGAAATAGGAAGTGACCATTTCCTACTAAAAATGGAACTCTGGACAAACGCGAAAGATAAAGATGAGACAAAAAGGAAGATAATAGTGAAACAAAAAACTAAAAGTTATAGGAGAGTGAAATACAAAAAATTTACCAAGAAAGTCTAGAGAAAAAAATTGCCCAAAATAAAAGAGAGGGCGAAGATATAGAAAGGAAATGGAGACACTTTAAAGACAACATTCTAGAAGCAGCAGGAACTAGCTGTGGAGTAAAGAAAATTGTGAACATATACAGGAAGGGAAGCAGATGGTGGTCAACCGAGATACAACAAAAAGTCAAAGAAAAGATGGTAAAATGGAAAAAGTATATAATAACTGGATCGGAAGAAGACTATAGCACATACAAGAAAATACAAACCGAAGTAAAGAAAACTATAAAAGAAGCGAAGGAAAAGACATGAGAAGAGTTCGGAAACAGGATGCGAGTAAATTATTTAAAGAACCAAAAGCTTTTCTATAATACATTAAAGCAATTAAAACAAAAGAAACCACCCAAACTAAGAAACATAAAAGATAAAAACGGGAAAGTGATAACCGAAGAGAGTGAAATAATGCAAAGATGGAAGGAATACTTTGAAAAACGAACAGAAGCAAGAAATAATGACGTAAAACAAGAGATAAAGAAAATAAGAACGAGACATGGGGATACACAAAAGATACCAAGAATCACAAAAGAAGAAATCGTTGAAGCAATAAAAAAACTCAAACTAGAGAAAGCACCAGGAGAAGATGAAATCACAGGCGAAATGTTGAGATATATGGGACAGATAGCTGTAGAGGAATTCCGTGAGTTGCTAAATGAAATAATAGCACAAAAAATAATACCCATAGACTGGAATATAGGAATAATACTACCCCTATACAAAAAAGGAGACATAAAGGAATGCTCAAATTATAGGGACATTACACTAACGAGTATACCCGGCAAAGTATTAAGCAGCATTATCAAGAAGCGACTGAGAGAAGAAATCGAAAACTCGCTGGAGGAGTCACAACATGGGTTCCGTAGAAGGAGAAGCACACAGGACCTTATTTTCACAATCAGACATTTAGGGGAAAAACGATAAAGAAAAAGAAGGAAATTTATATTTGCTTTATTGACCTGCAAAAAGCGTTCGACAGGGTAAGGAGAAAGGATGTGTGGGAAAGCCTAGAAATGCAAGAGGAATAAGCAATGATATGATAGATGTGATCAAAGCACTATACAAAGACAATAGAAATAAAGTAAGGACACATAACAACAAGTCAGAACAATTCGAAACAAAAATAAGACTGAATCACGGATGCGTGCTCAGCCCACTCCTATTCTCAGTACTCATGGACGACATAGTGAAGATTTGTAAAAAGAAATGCTACAATATGGAAGTGGGAAGTTGGAGATTGAATAGAATAACAATACAGGAACTACTATTCTCGGATGATATGGTACTACTAGCAGAATCAGCGGAAAAACTCCAAGAAAACATTAATATCTACGATCGGGAGATCAGCAAAATAAACATGGAGATAAATATAAAAAAAACTAAAACTATGATTATGGCCAAGACAGTCCTTCAACACAATATCAAGATAAAAGGACGAACACTGGAACAAGTAACATTTTAAATATCTAGGTACAATAATAGATAACAAAGGAGAAATAGATAACGAAATAATGGAAAGAATAGGCAAGGTGGGAAAAATATTCAACACACTTAAAAACACGTTCCTCAGGAAAAAAGAAATTCCAGAACAAATAAAATCAGAAGTATATAAAAAAGTAGTACGACCATCGTTAATTTATAGCAGCGAATCATGGACGATAAACAGAAGAAACGAGAGCAAAATTAGAGCAATAGAGATGAAATATTTGAGGAAAATTAAAGGAATAACAAGATTGGACAGAGTGAGAAATGAAAATATAACAGAACAATTGAAAGTGAAACCTATATTGACACTGGTAGAAGAAAGGCAGTTAGGTTGGATGGGACATTCGAATGGATGACAACAGGATAGCAAAGAGAGTATATTAAACAAAAACAGAGAGGAAGAACGCAGTAGACAGACCAACAAAGAAATGGGAGGAACAGGTAAAAGTAGCAGCGGAAAATAGAAACATACAATAGAGAGAAGTAAGGAACCTGACAAGAGACAGAAAGACTTAGAATAAATTAATTAAGAATTGCTAATCAAATGTAATAAGATTTATAAGGTACATATATTGTAAACAGGGGTATAATCCGACACCGAAAGGTACAAGAAAATTAGATTAAATAAATAAAAATAAAAAATTATAAAATTTTACGTTGCTTTTAAATTATAGTTTTCAATTAAATTATGCAAGATACAACCGTGTTATAACAAATTCAAAATTGTAATTTAGTTTAAAAAAATTATTTCGCATGTATTCCAACTTTCAAACCAACAGGGTCATAAATTACAAGAATTAACGTAATACTATTGTGGCATTAAATTTATTGCTTATTGTCTGTTTATATAAGTTAAAATAAACATTAATTATTGTAGAGCTATAGATTTGTTTATTATTATTGTTAGAATTATTGTTCTTATACAAATAGAAAAACTGCAATTACATTAAATAATTTAGAAATAAAATAAAAACAGTTGGTATTTGCAAAACCAAGCCTTTATAAAAAAATAGTCTCTTGTATTATATAACAGAATTTATCTACGTCTAAGTGGCATCAATCTTATTTTTGTTTGATACGTACGGACGTAGGTGTAATACGAGAAATAATTGAAATTACAATTTCATTTTTGTACCGTATAGTCTGGTATAAGTAATTACATTTGAAATTTTTTTTTGTATAACGTGTTTAAAAAAGTAAAAAAATCTAAAGAATTTTTTTTTGTTAAAAGTATAGCATTGTGTTAGTATAAAGCAGAGATTATCTTTTCAAATAGCTTAGCAAAGTTCACCTGAAACACAAAAGCACATCGATGATCTTTTCAAGCGGATTTGTGTGAAAATATATCGAATAACATATGCCGCGTTGACACAGGCTATAAAATAAGACAAAATCCGTACTAAAATAGTACGTATATGCCACTTCCATCTGTTAGATAAGTTTACATCAGTGTGTCATAAAATTAGTTTGTCAAAGAATTTATTTAATGACGACTGTCAAAACAATTAATCCAAACAAAATTGTTATCTAATGTTTATTTTGTTTTTGTGTACTTTGTAATTATTTATTAATAATTTTTTTAGTTAATAAACGGTACGCGATTTTTAAATAATTTTTCTGTTTCAAGTGTTTGTAAGTTTAACTAACATACATTGCGTAGTCGTAAAATCATATATTTTGTAAGGGTGATAGGTTGTATTCCATAGACAGCAAGCAGTTAGAAAGATTGCCGAAGGGTTGATTTCTGCTGAAGTGCGAGTTGTCGACATCAACGTTAGTAGGTCGTATTTTTTTCTCTTTACACCTTTGGATTTGTAACAAAATCAATTTTGAATTACCAAATAATAAAAAAAAGTATGTAATTTATAGTGTAGATTAACATGTTTTAGAAAATGTTGGCGACATTAAAGTTTTGAATACGGGTTTTATCGCAGACTTCAATAAAAAAAAGTTTTTAGTTAGTTTCCTGTAAAGTCTTTGTTTTACGGATATACAGAGACAAGAGTTACATTATCTGGTTTATTGCAAACCCTCATCCGTTCGCACCTGTATGTTCGAATATCTTACATAGAATCACATTCGACATTTTGAGCCCTTGCTTTGCTACATAATGACACTTGCCTCTTCTCGTTTGCCCTTTAACGTGTTGTAATAAATTTTAAAACAAATTGAAAGTATCTACAGGTTTTACGCCACTCATATAAGTATTTTGACAATTTCGTTACTTAAAAATAAAATACAACAAAAAAGATTAATTGTTTTATTTTTTGTTGAGTGTAACTTATTAATTAAAAAATTAAATAACTTGCCGCACACCAAGATTGTCTTTAAACAAATAAATGTATGACTACAAAAATTAGTTGATTTAAAAGTAGATTTTGCGTAAAAACTAAACATGGTTACAATATTAGAGTAATTTAATTTTTTATCTAAGATTTATAAATATAAACGTTATTTATATATTTTTAAATAGTAAACTAATATTTATTTATCATTTAAGCGATGTTAAATGAGAAATAAAAATTTATATGTAATTTAAATAATCCGAATTGACAAATAAAAATCTATTAATTATTCACATTAGGTTTAGTAATAAATAAAAATTTTATTGTCATTGAGTGACGGGTGAAAATTAGTTTATCATTCAAATGATTTAAAAGAACAAATAAAATTTATTTGTTAAATAATAAATATAAACTAGTTTGTTGTTCAACTGGCTTTAAATGGTGTTAAAAAATTGTATTGTTATTTTATTAATTTTCTGCGATAAATTTTTTTTTCTAGCATTTTTTTTTTTAATTTATAATTTTAATATTTTTGTTTATCTTTACTATTACAAACAAATGTTAATTTTTGAACATGGAAATTTTAGTTTAGTTAACACCTCATCTATTTTACAACTAACACCTTCAGTAAAAATAATTTGTAGTAGAGAATAACACTATATTAATTTTTTTTAAATTACACTAATCTAAATTGCAAATTAAAATTTTTGTAGTAACAGTATAAAACAAACAAAAAAATTTTTATAGTAAAATTGTAGTTTTTATTTTATTATTATTTAAATTATAAGTCCACCAATAATAAATACTAATTTTCAAATATATTTTTACATATGTTTCAAGCTTATAAATATAAAGCTCATCTTCAGAAAACTACAAAAAATATATTAACAAGTCATAAAAAGTTAAGATTACAAAAAATTTTAAACTTACATTTTTTGAAAAATGTCAAATTGGAGAATTTGTAACTAGATATTTAAAAAACAAAAAATGTAAGTTTTACAAAATGTTAAATGTAAATTAAAGAAAGATGGTGCAATTTAGAAACAAATCTAAGAAAAATTAAGTTTAAAATCATAGTTGAAATTGGTTTGATCGTTCAACAAAAAAATTTTATCTGAAATTTTAATATAAATCAACTCTAGCGATTCAAGAATTTGTTTGTTATTTAAGTTGTTAAAAGGATGAAATAATTTGTAAGAAAGAAGAGAATGATGATTATCTAAAACATGTTGCGCAAATGTAGATTTCACTGAATTTTGATTATTAATATATTTTGAAGAATTTTTTAAATATCTAAAATGTTCATTAAATCGAGTTTGGAAAGATCTTTGGGTCATACCAATATAAAATTTTTGACAAGAACAAACTAATTTGTAAACTCCACTTTTATTTAAATTATTATCATTATTTAGAAAATTACAAGAAAAAAGATTCCGAAGAGATATATCATTAGAAAAAGAAATTTTGAAATCGTTACCTTTACTTAATTTCTTAAAAAAATTAAGAAAATCTGGTATAAAAGGAACCGAAAAAAATTTGTTAGTAGAATTTGTTGAAATTGGTATTAATTTAGTGTAAGATTTAATATAATGTTTATATAAGTGTTTGTGATAAACATTATAAATAATATCTAAAGGAAAATTATTGGTATAAGCTAAATAAAAAATAATATCTAATTCAATTTTATAATTTTTAATTGATAAAGGAATAGTGAGAAGTCTGTTAAAAAAATAATGAAATGAAGCTAGTTTATGAGAAATATGGTGATTTGAGTCAAACGGTATTAAATGGTTAGTAGTTGTAGGTTTTCTATAAATTTTTTTAAATAAAGTTTTCTGAAGATGAGCTTTATATTTATAAGCTTGAAACATGTAAAAATATATTTGAAATTTAGTATTTATTATTGGTGGACTTATAATTTAAATAATAATAATTATTAACCAATAACCATGTATCCCCTTAACAACTTTTATTTTATATTTACAACTAAAAAAGTAGTAATAAAATGTATTTTGTAACTGTCGTTAGATTTTTGTACTTACTTTCTTACAGACACTCGAATTTAAGATCGTTTTAATTTGACATTTTTATTTAAAGTGAAGTAATTGAGTGGTTTTAGTTAATTTGCAAATTGCGTGGTGTATTTTATCTCGTCGTTGCCATTTTAAATTTTAAGTCCTTTTTGTTTTTAATTAATTTATTGTTTTTTGTTGTTAAAAAATTCGTTTGTTGTACTTTTGCACTTCCCTTTGTTGGCTGTGTTTAAATAAACGGTTTGTTTTGATAATTAATATTTACTTTTATTGTTACGAATATTTTTCTAATTCATGTGTGAAGCTATCTTTTTAGATTTTTCCATGCAGATCATTGTGCCTAAAACTCTATATTTGGTATCTCGATTTGTTTTATTTATATTATTTGGTATAAAATCTTAAGCTTTTGCAGTTGTTTTGTTTATGATTATAAGCAACTTTCGGCTTAGACCGCGTCGTAGTTAAACACCCAGACTTTTTAGGCTTGGGTCTAGTCTCTTCTTGAGAGTCAAAACAAGAAGTAGAACTTAACCTTTGCCGTATTGTCGTTAATGAATCTGACTGTTCTTAAGTAAATTTTGTTTTGCTTTCAGAATTTAGTAATTTTACACACTGAAAGGTAGGTCCTAATAGTCTGTACACCACATGACATGTTTTTTAATTGACGAAGACCAGAGCCCTGTTGTTACGTTGTTTTGATTTTGTCTGGCGCCCTTTACCAAATTTTGACTTTTGAATTTTACGTTTTGAGTTTACTAAACATTTACAAATATCTATTTTAACTTAACTCATCGCATTTTTACTGAGGACCAAGTAAAAACATCGTTTATGTTACAGTAAAGCTAGGCATTCTCTTTTTAACATTTTTTGCACGTAACAATTTTTTGTGTAATTATTGAAACGTTCGAGAAGTTATTTACAAATTCAAGAGCCTTCTAGAAGCTGTTATCCATCTTCTAGAAGATATACCGAAAGATAAAGAACACTCTAGAAGGATTTGCAAATGTGTATATATACCGAAAAAACAAATCGTAGGTCAGTTATGTCCGTAATGCAAAGCCTGCAGTGTTAAGAAGATTATTCAAGTCTAAAGAAATAAGTCGTTAGCACGTGTGTCAAAATAAATATACCAAGAATAATCTTGTACGTGATTTTAGTGTAAACAGTGTGTGAAGCTATCTCCGGACTTTATCTTACCTTGTGTGAGTGACATAAATTATTGTGTAAGTGTTTTTATTAATAATTATTAGATTTAATTAGTTCGGTTAATTTAAAAGTGTATATATTTCTAGTATAAGTAAAACATATTTTTAGTCGTTTAAATAAATTAGTTTTTGATAGTAAAATTCGTAACATTATATATACATTTTTTGAGTCAGCTAAATATTAAATTAATTTTTTTAAAATTTATTATAACACGTTAATCAACAATCGCATTGTTATTTGTTATTTAAAAAATATGATTTATTTTATTTGATTTATTTTTTATTTTTTTGAGTTTTCACGTTGTTGATACGAATGAATATTAAAAAATTCTAATTACAAAATGCTTTAGAATTTATTAATTGAATCGCAACAATAAAATTATTAGTACTACAAATAATTAACAAATAGGCAATAACTTAAATAAAATAACTTAAAAAAATCGTTGCAGCTAGCGCGTGGTCTAACTGTAAGATTTCAAGATTTTTGATTTACCGTTGCACATGCAAAATAGAATTGTAAGAACACAATTAAAAAAATTGTTAGTTGCCACAAACAGAGTAAACCTACAATAGCACAAGATGTGATTTTAGTAGCTACCTAAACCAATTTTCTTTTTTAATTACTAAAGGCGCCAATTTCAAAACTAAATTTTTTGGATTTGAATTAAAAATTTGCTACTATCACAACAGATAAATAAAACCGTAATACAATAATTACTATTAAATTTATTTCTAATTGTTATAAAAATAATAAATATTTACACCAAGAAGCAAATCAAACAGTTCCAATTTTAGCATAGTAGAGAATGTTTGGGCTACAGTATTTGTTACGGACTAAAAGATGTTACCGTAAAATTGTCTATAAAATGTAACATAAAAATGTATGCTTGTTCAGTGAGATGGGCGTGGGTGGTACAATAATTGAAATTTGTGAATCTTAAATGTCAAATAAAAAAAATTTAACAAATCAAATAAAAACTAAATTGGTAGGGCGCCAAACAAGAACTCAACGTTTAGTAGCATCTAGGTTTTTATTCACCAAGCTGGTACCTTTAATCATCAAAGTTCTTCATACACAAGTTAAATAACAAACATTTATTATAAATTAAACCTAAACTAAAATAAACGGATTACAACAAAAAAATGAATTTAATTAAGGTTTCTGGGCTTAATCCATCAGGTAATAGTATTAAAAATTACACATTATTAACTTAACATATTGAAAGGAAAAGCAATAATACCAGGCAACAAAAAATAAAAACTGAGTTTTTTATTTAAATATTGGCCAAGGTTTTGAATATCGCAAATAACCATTAATTAAAATTAAATTGTAGACTACAAAGCAAGAACTTTCGTACTAGCATTTGAAAAATAGAATTAGTACATTCCTATTCAAATAAAACTTAGTTGGTTTTAAAATTATCAGAAAGAAAAAAATACGTTTAATTATTTAAATTACCAAAAATATTGAAACAATAAATTTTTAAAATTTTTGCTCACACTAACAATTAACAATAAACGATAAATACCTTGACTTAATTTGAAACGATCTTTGTGATAAACCATTAAAGAAATGTTGATTTAGGAGGCGGTTAAGGTGACAGGCAATACAGTTAAAGAAGAAACAACTTTTAAGTGGTAACCGGTGGTTAAAACGTTCAATTCTTCTTCGCAAGATTGAGAAATTGGGGTTATACAACAATACGAAAAATTCACAACACAAAAAAATGTAAAAGTTGCATTTATTCTATTTAGTAATTTGCAACAACAAATTTCCGATTTGAATTACATTTTTAGACTTATCGTATAGACAACATTTCTTTATTTCAATTTTGTTTAACCCGGTATATCCTAATGTTTCGCGTTATTTGGTTATTGAATTTCGTAAAATTGGTCATACTGATTTACCACCACAAATATTGTAAGTTGGTGGAAGATTTTGACGCTAAAATAATTTCGTTTTCGCTAATAACGTTTTTTTCCATTTAAAAGCGCAAATAAAACACGAAAGGTTATATAAATTTGCTTCTTATCAGCACATATGTATTTGAAACTAGTCGTTAAGTAAAAATATATTCTGTAAATTCAATGTTTATTAAAATTTGTATTTTAGATGTACTCACTCAAGAATTTATCTGCATGACGGCTATTTACACACATTTTTTTTTGGGTTGATAAGATTAAACATAAACATAGGTAGGTTTGACAAAATGGCGATTTAACGATTTTAATCCGTTTTTCTTCTAGTGATCTTTTTCTTTTCTCGTTTATATTTTTTTCGTTACTTTTGTCTTGTAGTTTGGTAATTACTGTTACGTCTACTACTCGAAGTAGCAACATGGTTATAAACACCCGGATACCAGCGTAATCATCTACCCGACACCTACCAAACACAAGTGAGATCCTTTCTTTTATTTACTAACGAAAATAAAGTTACGCTGTACCGTAACTTGCGTTAGCACTACTTTTGATTAATAGTATCCTAACCTATTTGTTTCTATTAATTCTATATGTTATGTATGGTTGTTAAAAAAGACAACAGTCATTTCATTAGTTAATAACTAAGCTGATTAAACTGTTATGTAAGATTTTAGGTAAAATCAGTGACGTACTGTCGATAATCACTTTCTTAAATTTATAACCCTACAGTTACGTGCTATTTGTAGTTTATAAAATTACTTAATAATTATCTTGATACATGTTAAACTATTTTCTGTGATAATAAAATTGTTATATTGTTATTCCTTTGTATTTGTGTATCTAGGTTTCCTCATCCTAAACTATTATTTGTTTATATAGTTTTATCAAGTGCGTGGGAGGTACCTGCTGCTGACTGTTAGTTCTGGTCAGTTATCGCTAACAGCAGTAACTTGGCGCCTATAAATATTTTCTTTTAACTTAGAACCCTTCATTCTTCAACTTCTAGCGGGTATATTATTTAATTTGTCTACCTCTACGTAACACATTGTAACACTTAAAGTACAGATGCGGTAAAATTCGTTTCTAATTTTTTTCTATCGTTTCAATTTTTTTAACAAAATTTTATTATAATATAATTTCTTGAGAATCTATGTTTGCATTCTACAAGTAATAGTTTCTTCGTATCATAATTATATTTAAATACGGTTGGTGTCATTATATATCTATAAATTTTAAACGTTTATATTAATTGCTATTACCTTTCTAAATACGTAAAATAGTTTTAAATAATAATATTTTTAGTAACTACACACTATACAAATTCAGAAAAAGTACAAGTACTAGTCTACATTGCATCAAAAACTTCACGTTGAAGATGTCAAAATATCGTATTAAAACCGAACTACAATATGATAATGATAAATCTCTATTAGTACGATTCCGACGGTGATAATCGTAGTGACAGTAGTATAGTGTCATCAAAGGGCACATCTTACGATTTGGAAGATGTATTGTCAAGCACCAGTAGTGATAATGAAGAAGATAAGCATTTATCCAGTATTCCAGAAACATCGAACTCTAGTGTAGAATATGATACAGATTACAATACTAAACGAAAAATTTTGAATGATTTGAATAATGGTTGTAGACGTATATCTCGTCATAGCATACTTAGATAAAGAATTGGACCAACCGGATATGCTAAACGAAACGTTGACAACACTTGTGCAAATGTGCAAAAGGTTTTTCATTGATAATTACATGTTTCCCAGTATTAGAAAATGTACTAAAACTAAAGCAAGTAGACAAGTATATGTCTATGAATAACTTTTCTATAAAGATTAGACGTGTTTATATCTTGTTTGTACGTTTGTAGGATATATGGTGTTTAAAACTTTCTAGTAGTATGGGTTTGGTTCATAACAACAGTAATGTTGCCCTTGTCGGCTAGAAGAACAACCACATCGGGGTTTCTACAAAAACTTTTTAGGGCTCTTCCAAGTTAGAAATATTGGATTTAAGAACTTTAAATGATTAAAGAATTTTGCCAGTGTGAATACAAATGAACTCTAAAATGTGACAAGGAAGATGTCTCGACAACTGCTCCTTTTTGCGTTAATATCCGAATCAGACTTAACTTATTTATGCATGAGTTTATTTTTTTTTGTTATTTTTTTTTTGGTTGGTATAATAAAAAACATTTATTTATTATTTTTTTAATAATTATCAAAATAATAGCCTATTGCTTTGGTTTTGTTAAATCTCTAACAAAAAAAACGCAATTTTTAAAAATTTTAAAATAAAAGTGCATGGCTTTTTATTAGAAAAGTGCTTAATTCAATTTTATTATATAAACAAAATTTATAATTGTAAACAGTACAAATTGTTAAAGGAATTCATTGTTATTAGTTATTTATTAAGATTATTTAAATTACCAGTCCACCAGTAATAAATTCGCTAACTTTCAAAATGTATTTTTAACATATTTTTCGAGCTTAAAATTATGAAGCTCAGAAAACTACAAAAAATATTAACAACTCACAAAAAGTTAAAATTACAAAAAAATTTTAACCTATATTTTTTGAAAAATGTCAAATATAAAAATTTGTAACTAGATATTTAAAAATTAAAAAATGTAAGTTTTACAAAATGTTAAATGTAAATTATTAAAAAAGAAAGATGGTGCAAATTAGAAACAAATCTCAGAAAATTTAAGTTTAAAATTATAATTGAAATTGGTTTATTTAAATTATTATAATTATTGAGAATTTTACAAGAAAAAAGATTCCGAAGAGATATTTCATTAGAAAAACAAATTTTGAAATCGTTACCTTTACTTGATTTCTTAAAAAAATTAAGAAAATATAGTATAAAAAGAACCGATTTTGATATAAGTGTTTCTGATAAACATTGTAAATAATATCTAAAGGAAAATTATTAGTATAAACTAAATAAAAAATAATATCTAATTCAAATTTATAATTTTTAATTGATAAAGGAATAGTTAGAAGTCTGTTGAAAAAATAATGAAATGAAGCTAGTTTATAAGAAATATGATGATTTGAGTCAAACGGTATTAAATGGTTAGTAGTTGTAAGGTTTCTAAAAGTTTCAAATTCGAAAGTGTTATTATTATTTCAAGAAATTAATAAATCAAGGAAAAGCAACTTATTATTTTTTGAAAATTCAACAATAAATTTTATTCTATTATGAAAATTATTTAAAAAATAAAAAAGTTATTAACATCATCATTAGAACCATTAAAAATACAAAAAATGTCATCAACATATCTCTTCCAAAATATTATTTTTTTGTAAGAAATTTGGTGTTTAGAAATATATTTACTTTCTTAATTGTTTAAGAAAATTTCAGCAAAAATAGGTAATAAAAGAGAACCCATTGGAAGACCTAGATTTTGTTTAAAAAATTAATTATCAAATTAGAAGAAAACGTTATTTAAACAAAATTTAGTAATTTTTAATAAATAATTTGTTACAAAATCAGGAAAATTAAAAAGTGAAAGAAGATTAGAGATTAAAAGTAATACATCTGTAGGAAGAACTAAAGGAAACATATTTTTAACATCAAAAGAAACAATATTAAGATTTAAGATTGTATCAGAAGGAAAAATTAAACTATTGAAAGAATCTATTAATTCTTTTGTATTTTTTATTGAGTAAGTAGAAATAAAATTCATTTTAAAATTAAATATTTTAGTTAAAAATTTGCTAATTTTATAGGTAGGTGAATTAATAAAATTTACAACTGGTCTAATAGGAAAATTAAATATATGAATTTTTGGTTAACAATAAAGTAAAGGCATAGAAGGATTAGATACTTTCAAACTAGACAAATAAAGATTAAAATAATTAAACGTGTTTTCAGTAAAATGCAAAATATGAATAGTACTAGTAACAAATTTAATGAAAAGAGATCTTAATAATTTTTCAAAATCAGTACAACCAAAAAAATTTATAGGTTTATTAATGTATTCTAACCTATTAACAATAAATGTACAACTACCTTTATCTGTTTTAGTAATTATTATGTTATCAATAATTTTTTGTTTAATAGATTTAATTAAACTTATCTGCTTGAAGTTAATGTAATTTTGTTTAAATGAATTTAAATTGTTTAGAATTTTAAAAATATCAAGATTTGAAGAATCTAAATTAGGTAATGATTGTAAAATAAACTCAACAGAAGCTTTAAAATTATTAAAAAAAGTATCATTTAATAGTAGTGAAGGTAACAATTTAAGACCTTTGTTTAAAAGTTCTATTTCATTTTGTGTAAAATTGACATTAGTAAGATTTAAAGTATTTTTATGAAATTCAAAAATTGGTTTTATATTTTTGTTAAAATTATAACGAAAATTATTTTGTTTAAGAAAAGAATTGAAATTAGATTAAAATTGTGGTTTGTAAAAATAATTAAAATTTTGTAATTTATTACTAAATTTAATATATAAAATGTTACCAAATTGTTTCACCTTACTTCTAGCATTATAATCAAGTGAATCCCAAATTGCAGGATGTACTGTTGAAGAAATATTCGAACGTAGATACCAAAGTTTAAAACGAGTTTCGTTTATCTTGCTGTACCATTTCTTTATTTCCGATTTGATGTATGTGGTGATGTAGTTATAATAAGCTAACTGTTGAGTTTTTGTTTTAATATTAATTTTAATTTTAGTAATTTTGGTTGTTTATTTAAATTCAAACAATTCTTGAGAAACCAAATGTTCAAATAAAACTGTTTGACGTCGTATGAATATTTTCTGTATAGTTATCCTCTTGCTTAGACTAGCCATTTTTAAATTGTTAAGGAGATTCATTGTTATTGGTTATTTATTAAAATTATTTAAATTAGCAGTTCACCAATAATAAATTCGCTAACTTTGAAAATATATTTTTTACATATGTTTTGAGCTTAAAATTATAAAGCTCGTCATTAGAAAAAAAATCTTGTAAAATCTTGTAAAAATCTTTTGTAATCTTAACTTTTTATGAATTGTTAAACTTTTTTTATAGTTTTCTGAAGATGAGCTTCATAATTTTAAGCTCGAAACATATGTAAAAAAATACATTTTGAAAAATAGCAAATTTATTTATTATTTATAATAATTTAAATAAAAGTGGAGTTTACAAATTAATTAGTTCTTGCAAAAAAATTTATATTGGTATGACACAAAGATCTTTTTAAACTAGACTGAATGAACATCTTAGATATTTAAAAAATACTTTAAAATATGTATATTAACAATCCAAATTCAGTAAAATCTACATTTGCGCAACATGTTTTAGATAATCGTCATACTCTTTTTTCTTACAAATTATTTTATCTTTTTAATAACATAAATAACAAACAAATTCTTGAATTGCTAGAATTGATTTATATTCAAATATCAAATAAAAATTTTTTGTTGAACGATCAAGCCAATTTCAATTATGATTTTCAACTTAAATTTTCTTAGATTTGTTTCTAATCTTCTTTTTTTAATAATTTACATTTAACATTTTGTGAAACTTACATTTTTTAATTTTTTAATTATCTAGTTACAAATTTTCATATTTGACATTTTTCAAAAAATGTAAGTTAAAAATTGTTTATACTGTGAACTTTTTATGAGTTGTTAATGTTTTTTGTAGTTTTCTGAAGATAAGCTTTATAATTTTAAGCTCGAAACATATGTAAAAAATACATTTTGAAAGTTAGCAAATTTATTATTGGTGGACTGGTAATTTAAATAATTTTATAAAGACTTTATTTTCTAAGGAATTTATTTTGTTATAATTTGAGTAGCTTTTGCATTTAACGTTTGGTATTAGGAAAAACCATTGTAAATGTGAATTTTTTTCGTTTATATTAAAAATGAACATAAGCATATTTTGCAATATCAATTTTAATATTTTATTATTGAGTAAATAATTTCTACATTTTACAATATATTGACCAGTTTTTTGTTTAAACGTTAGTTTATTCTAAATAAAATTCTTCTAAAAATAATAAGAAAAAAATATTTTTATTCAATATAATTTAATAAAGTTGTTTAAAATAAGAATTGCGAGCGTCGGTAGTTGACGTTTTTCCAAAAACAATTTCAGTAGGGGTAAGAAACTCTATATTTAAAGATTTATTACCAAACGCCAGAACAACGTTTGATGCAAAAAATCAATAAATTTTTTTAATAATAAAAACAAAAATATATTATGTAACTAATCAATTTTATATAAGTATATTTATTTGACGAGTGTTTACAAATTTGTTTACGTATTATATTTAGCATTAATTATTTTTTTTAATGTTTTTAATTCGAATAAACGTTTTTATTTTTTAATTTATTTTCTACGCCTTCAACTTTTGTAGTAATTTATACTATTTGACGCCGCATCTACATATTTCTGCTTTATCTGTTGTAGACATTTTCTAAGTTTTTTATATTTTTCAGAAACTGACATCTAAACTACCGTAACGTGTTTATTGTTTTTGACAGTTATTTATTCAATATATAACGTACGTTTAATTTTTAATATTGTTTTCTGTGCATACATAAATAAGTAATAATTTTACGTTTTCGTGTTGATTACTACAAAATGTGCTTTGACAGTTTAATTTTTGTCATCGTTAAAATCAATATAGTACAGCAATTATCGTTTGAAATTTAATGTACTAATTTGTATTTTTTTGTACATAAATAAAAAAAATTGACACAAAGGATATTAGAAATTGTAAAAATGTATTACAATTAATACAAAATCTAAGTACAAAAAACGCAAATTAATTTATGTAATTAATTAAATATTTTTGTAAATTTTAGTCAACGTATAAGAAATGTAAAAAGGTACATAATAATCAAATAAAGTAACAAAAACGACTTCAAAAGAGTACGACATAAACGATAACAATCGTTGATTTAGTTCAAAAAGTCTATTGTATGTAAACCGAGATGCGTACAATGTATCAAAAGATACACGTGTAGAGAAGGATAACTAAAATCAGTTGGGGTTCTCGATGCGACTGCGACAACGTACATTATTAGAACTACAACCGCGACTTTGGCTAATTCTAAATTCCTTTACATGTATACTGTATAAGGGTTGCAAGAGAAATACATGCCACAGTCGCAACCGCCACACAATTCGATTTAGAATACAATTTAAAATGTATAAAAAAAGCTCTCAATAAAACAAAGGTTAAACCCAGAAATAAATATATTTCAGCAGTTATTCCACAACTAAATCATTATTGAAACAAACGGTAAATCTCTGTTGTAAATTCTGCTAGTACGCTTATTGAATACCAGGATCAAAGCTTTTTTGACAAGCTGCTTAGTAAATTATAGAAAGTTTACTAACTTAGAAAATGCTAACTTTCTTAAATAAAGTTTTTTTAACACAATAGTTTTGTGTATGATTATGCCTCAAACTTCAACTATTATAGTCTAACAAAATTGTTTTCAGTTTTATTTAACCTCAATAAAAAAATGTATTCTCTAAAAGGACATAATATTTTTAAGTTTAGTAGTTGTAGTGTGTGTAAATTATTTTTTCTAAGTAATTTTAACTATCTAAAATGCATTGTGGATTAAATTCAGCATTAGATAAATATAGTTTTAAAGTAATAGTAGAAAGTTATAAACTACAAATAAATATAGAAAATTAACTCTTTTAACTACTAATACTAATTCCAAGATCTCTTATCAGCAAACTACTTAAATCTCTATCTCTGGCAAACGAAATTAAACTACACAATTAAACCACATTTAGTAAATTATTTAGTTAAGTTACATTATACATTCCCACGGACACTAAAAAATTAGCAATGCTTCATAGTCTTAATAATTAAACCAACTTTTTTAATCGTTACATATTAATTATATAAAATTCATAAAAAAATAGATAATATTGCAAAGCTTTAAAATAAATTTTTTAATATAATTATGAATACGTTACAACAATTTTCTAATATTAAACATGTATACAGTTATTATATAGTATAAGAATGTGTATTAGCAGCAAAAGTTATTAATTGAAAACTTGTATTTTATTAAAGTCAATAAATTCTACAGCATAACTAAGTTAGAAGATGTTTTGTTGTATGTATTATGTATAAACAGAGCTTTAATCATAGTTTCTAGTTATAATGCTGCATAGACCATGAATAATATGAATGTTTTGTGCATTTAATATCTTTAGAGATCGTTTTAACAATTTCTACTTGTACTTGGATAGTCAAACGTTTCACTATAAGATTTAAATGCAATTTCAAAGGGTTTATAGTTTTTTATTTTTGCAGTTTTTAGTATTAAAATTAAATTTCAAAACTAAAAGTAATAGATTTGTAAAAAATACGGAAACATTTAATAGCATATTAATATTTTTATTAGAGTACGGAATGTGAATAAAAGATACAACATATTTAAAGTTTTTTATTTTTTTAGAATATAATTAAACTATACTTTACAACTGATGTGTTTAATATTCTAAAATTAATTAACTGGTTAATTTAATTAATTGTTAGGAAAAGCGTTTTAGACCTCCTAAAGCTTGATTAAACTAAGATCGGTAAACCCTTTATTCTGTAGGAGAGGCTATGAAAACTACTTTATATGTTTTCTTAGGGCGACGTTTCGTGGAACTGTTGTGTCCACTTCTTCAGGCCAACTGAATTTATTAAAAAGAAAACAACATAAGTAATAAGGCAGATACAATTTGAGAACTACAAATTTATCTTCTACTTATTATAAATACTATTTGACACTGGTCTGCATGAAAATCGGCCCTGATACCATTCTTGACGATTCTCATGTAAAATGACCTCCTGAATCCAAAAATGAGCTCCGTTTTTACCCATCACTCACTTATTTTGGAGGGACCCCATTTTTTTTTTATTTTTTGCATTTTTTTTTAGAATTTTAACTTATAGCCGTTAAACATCCTAAAGCAGGTAATAAAATTTATACCAAAGTATATGGCAAAAGTTTTGCTATAAAATGTATATAGAAACAACAATAAAATACAAATATATAAGAACAATAAAAAAATATTAACAAACAGTTAAGAAGATTTACCCCAAGCAACATTTTGTAACCGTGGTTACGTTGTAACCAGTTGCAAATTAGTAACATTAGCACCATGGTAAATAAACCGTTGCAGCAACGTAGCAGCAACTTTCGTAATTTACTGAGGTTTCAAATCTATTACAGAAATAACCATTCTGCAACTATGGTTATAAGTAAGTTTTTTTTAAACCCTTATGTAACTACAGTGTCAATTTAGTGACATTAAAACCTTCATTTCGGTTTCGAGTGTAACAGTCTTGAAACTATGGTTACAAGTGTGAATTTCTAAAACTACACTACAGTGTTAATCTATGCTTTCAAACAGCAACAGAAGAAGTGCATTTTACGAGATTTTTATAAGACACATAGTCCATTATCATTATCCAATAAACAGTACCGAAAGTGTTTCTAATTCAAAACTACGTAAGTACAATTATTGGTATATTATATTACTATAATTTTAATCGTGCATTTAAACTACTGTTTCTAATTTAATCAACGTTGAAGAATTAGTTGCCAATTATAAGTAAGCAAATTTTAAATTGATTTTATTTTCTTCTAGGATAAAATAGAATTTGATTGCAAGGACATTACAATATTACACACAGTGATCAGAACTTGTAAATTAGATCGCCATTGCGAACACCTATAATCTTTAAAAAACCAGTCGAGATTATTGATCATTGCACATGTGCATTTGTAGCCTAATACAAATATTTAACTAAGAATTACGTAGACGCATTAAACTATAACATGTGAGGGATATCTTAATCCGCCATGGTCTTTTAACACAAAGACATTTTTCTCTTAACAAAATTTATGCATTTACTATTTACAAAATTTATAAATAATAGACATAATCCGCTTTTCTTGAAAATTTGCAGTAAAAACCTGTTTACTGGTACCTACCTGCAACAGATGTAAAAATTCTTTTAGGTATTATATCTTTTTGTTTGAATTTAGTTCTATAAGAAACTATAAAAATTTAAATAATGTACATTTATTATAACTTTTTATATATCTGTATCTTTTTATTAATATATTTTTATCTCTACTTTTGTTTTAATCTTTATGATGCAGTTAGTAACTAAAATCTTGGATAAGTTGCTTAACAACGCGGTTATAAAGTAGTTTCAAATAATAGTAATAAGCATGTTTTCAAAACAGTTACATAGCAGTTGCTGTAAACGGTAACTACAATGTTACAAATCAATTACAAAACCGTGATGATAAACCATTACAGAAACGATTCAGAATAGGTAAACATGATTTGTAAAAAACCGTTATAGCAACGCTGCAAAACAGTTGCAAAGTAGTAATTGCAACGGTTTCAGACACGTTGTAAAACGGTTATAATATTACTGCAGTTGCCTTGCAACTGACCAAATCCGGTATTGACAACGTGTCAGGAAAGACTCAGCAACTATTCTGTAACTAAATACCTTACTGAAACCATAGTTGCAAGAGAGTTTTACAACCGTTTTGTAACTGATTTTTGCTACTTGGGACTGCACGACGCTGGCGATCTCAATACCACATGCAGGTTTGAACAGGAATTTTGGACAGGCTTGAACTTGAATTACTCTTCTCATTATAGTATATTACATTGTTTGCTTAACTGCTTCGATCAGTACATCTATAGCTGTTGCAGAGTTAACTTGTCGACGTTTTAAACGTGCTGGATTTTGTGTTCATTTGTGTAAAACAGTAAAACTACTTTTACTCCGGATTTTTTCAAGTGACTAAGTGTGATTTGTGGTTAATGTCGGGCGTTGAATTACTGTTTAATTATGCCACGCGAGTGTAAAAATCATCCCGATAGCTTCTGCTATGTCTGCGGGGAATTAACTTTAAAAGCGCAACAAAAACCCCTTTCTCCGCTTGTTAAAACAGCTTATAAATTGTACTTTGATTGTCAAGTAGGCGACCAGGACAAGACTTGGGCTCCATCAGTTTGCTGTACGACTTGTTACAATAGTTTGACCAAATGGCTCAAAGGTACCCGTAAATCAATGCCATTTGCTGTGCCCATGGTTTGGCACCAAGTAACGATGAATATCTGTTTATTTATTACTGTTTATAGCTAAAATAGTTCTCTTTCCCATTTAAATTAAATTCATGTCTATATATTTATTATTATAATAATTATTATAATTATTATTATCGTTCGATAAATAAATTATAATTAATTTATCGAAAAGTGGTAAAATTAGAGATTTGGGGTTCCCTCGAAAATGGCGGGTGATGGAAGAAAACGGAAGACATATTTGGATTCACGACGTCATTTTACATAAGAATCACCCGGAATAGTGTCAGGGCTTGATAAAAAATATTTTTTTTCAGACCAATGTTATTATAGGAGTTTTATCTCAATGTGTCCCGATTTGCTAGAACCATTGTATAAACTATTGAGAAAAGACATACCGTATGTTTGGACAGAAGAATGTCAAAATTCTTTTGAGAAAAGTAAAGAAATAATTTCGAGAAAGTCACTTTTAGTACTTTACGATCCTAATAAACCTATTTCTTTAACGGTCGATAGTAGCAGTTACAGTGTTGGTGCAGTTCTTAGTCACACCGTCGACGGTATAGAACAACCAATCGCGTCTAAGTCAGCTAGTTTGAGCCCATCACAACGCAATTACTCGCAAGTGCATAAGGAAGCTTTAGCAGTTATCTTTGGGGTCAAAAAGTTTCATAAATTTTTATATGGGCGTAAATTTATAATTTACAGTGACAATCAGTCATTAAGAACAATGTTTTCGGAAAGGAAGAATTTATCTGTGATGGCATCGTCAAGAATAATTGGGTCATCTGTTATACTATCTGTCATACTATCAGCGTACAAATATAAAATTCAATATAAAAAGGGAATTAATATACCTCAAGCTGATTTGATGTCGCGTTTACCTAGTTCTGAAATTGTCTCGGAACCAGAATGTAATTTTTTCATCTATACATCAACACCTATTATAATATAAGTAATGATATAGTGTCCTTGCATACTATGCAAGATGACAACCTGCAAAAAGTTAAAGAATTAGTTTTAAGTGATTGGAGTCACTATAAAAAGGGTAATCCAGAAGTAGATAAATACTTAAAAATACGTCACAATTTGTCGGTGTCGAGCGAATGTTTATTATTTGAGAACAGAGTTATTATTCTTTGTTCTCTAAGTCAAAACGTATTAAATCTGATAGATTATGGTCATACAGGTATAGCAAGATCGCAATTATTAGCTAGATCGTACGTCTGGTGGAATGGTTTAGATGAAGATATACGTAAATTTGATCGAACTGTCATGTATGTCAAGTAACACAACGCAATTTCGGAGATCATTATCTAACGTCGTGGCCGGAACTGCATAAGCCGTGGGCAAGAATTCATTTAGATTTCTTTCATTTTAGATCAAAACAGTTTCTTATTTTAGTGTCTAGTGACACATCATCTTCATTTGAGTTTGGCGGTAATCGTACGATTTCAAAATCGAGTCATAAGTCACATCCAAGTCATATAACAAATGAATCAAATATAGAACAACTTGAGAATTACAAACAAGTTGATCAATCAAATTCTAATGACAAGTCAAATGAATCTATTATATTAAAAAACCAAATACTAACATACAAGCAAGTTAAAAAAAAAGTCATAATAAAAGTAATAAGGTTAATAAATCTCATTACAAAACAACAAGTGTACGACTGGTTAAATTACCAAAACGTTTTGATATTTAATAAAAAAATTGTAGATTAGTTGTTTAACAAATGTTTTTTTAATTTGAAATTAGATACTAAGAGAATTGTAGAATTTAGTATTGTTTAAAAAGAGGAGAAGATAAATAATATATTTTGTAAAACGTGACAACGTTGAAAAAAAAGGAGGCTGGCAACACGGCATAGTATGTCATACGTTCGTTGTATCATGCGTTTGCATGTGGTCAGCGTTGCCAGGTCTTCGGGTTTCACCCGGAGTTTGCGGGTTTCTATTACATTCTACGGGCTACGGGTTTACAGTCCATTCCTCCGGGGCGCATAATTAGACGCCGTGAATTGTAATTTTTTATAAATCTGAGTGCTGATATCAACATTAAAAAGAGATGCATGAATCGTTTACAGCGTCTGCGCGGTACCGAGAATTTGCGGCGTTTCTCGGCTCAGCTGTAGTCCGCTTCCGTCCGCACATTTAAGTGATAGTGGTCGCATATAAACCTCGAACTGTAATTCTGTGTTCCACTGCTACATTAAATTGACAGTAAGATTCTGGTAAGTTTGTTTTTAACAATTAATTTATTCGCAATATGGTTTCGTTAATTAAACTATAAATTATTTCACTACACTGGTAAGTAAAATCTCAGGTTTGAATAAGATGGCAGAGCAGGAACATGGGCCGTCTAGTTCCAAAAAGACAAAGTATTTTACATCATTTCAAGATAGCTGGTTATAAAATCTTTCCTATAAGAATTAGCTTATTAAAGAAAATTCTATGACTGCTAAATGTGCTCTATGTAGCATCAAATCCACCGTAAAATACGATGGAGAGAAGGCTTTAAAAACTCATGCCAGCAGTAAAAAGCATGAGCAAAACTTAAAAATGAGAGCAGAGAATCAATTGTTGCAGCGTTCATTCCCAAAAAAGATACGGCGGAAGAAAATTTGGTCACTGCAATAGAAGTGTCGCTGGTATATCACGGCATTTCTCATCATCACAGCTATTTGAGTATGGAGTGCGGAATAAAATTGAACAGCTTATTGTACAAAGACTCAAATTTATCTAAGAAAGTGCATTGTGGCCGTACAAAAGCTGAAGTCGGAAATGTTCTATCTCGAAAATCTATTCAGATGTTTCTGCAAGAACTAGGTGCAGGTTCACAGAACTGTTTGCTTTTGTCTATTTCTAGTGACGCTTCTAATAAAGGCTCTCAAAAGTTCTCTTCCCATTAGCAGTAAGATACTTTTCAAAAAATGGGGGAATACAAAATAAACTATTGGACTTCTATGAGGAGAGTAATGAAAATTCAGAGGTAATAACGAATAGCATTTGTACTATTCTGGATAATAATAAATTCAACATTGCTAATGTCAGCGCATATAGTGCTGATAATGCTTCGGTTACTTACGGAATTCACAACTCTGTTTTTCAAAAGTTGACAAAATCTAATAAAAACATTCTTGAGGCAAATTGCAATTGCCATTTGATGCATAATGCCGGAAGAAATGCTTGTAAAGCTCTCTTACTTGACGTTGAAAACCTTGTGATGAAACTTTACGCTGAATTTTTAAACAGTGCAAAAAAGAGTGAACAATTAAAAGCCTGTTTTGACTATTTAGACATGAAATTCGACAATATGGTAAGACATGTGACTACTAGTTGTTTTTAGAAAAAGCAGTGGAAAAATTAATTCAGTGCTAGCCAGCAGTAAAGGAGAAGAAAACTGTAATGTTGTCTGGCAGTTTATAAAAAGCCAACAAAACGAGCTAGAAGACGATTTGAACACCAACATGTCTTTACCTGAATGTTACCTTTATTTCACTCACCACTACACAAATATTCTAAATGCATCTATTCTGATGTTGGAGAGTAATACTCTGACTAGTACAGAAGTACATCAAATCATGGTAGATTTGAGAGGAAAGCTTTCTGAGAGATTAAATGCAAAATGGAAGTAAAGTTCAGAGCGCTTTAAAATATCTCACATCACATGAGCGGAATAAATTTTCCTTGAAAGCTTCAGAAGTGTACAACAATACCATAACATATCTCGATAAATGGTATAAATATGATGAAAATCCATTTAAATATTTTACATGCATCAACCTTGTGAAAAATTCAAGCATCAGATACGAAGAAGTTCTAGCAGCCAAAAACGCAGCGATAATTGAGGAAATTGATGAAGATGCATTATTCGACGAAGCTTCTATTTCAAAAACAACTTTGGATCAAATAAAACCTGATCAATCATTAGATAAGTTATGGGCAACATTTTTTTAATATAGCGATCTCTCTCAGTTATTCAAGATCGTATCAAAAATTTTATCAATTCCAGTCAGCAACGCGTATGTTGAGAGGGTTTTCTCTTTAATGTCCAATTTATGGACAGATGAGAGGAATCGTATGAGAGTCGAACTTGTGAAGACTGAACTTTGCTTAATTTCAGTGCGGAGTTTTCAGATTTCATTGCTAAGCCTGAGCAAACCACAATATTAAATGCATGTCGTCGCAATGAAAAATAACTTTTAAGTTTTTAAGTGCTAACATTTCTTTTGAGAGTTCCTTTTTTTTAGTATTTTTTTGTTAGTCCTGAAAGATAATGTATTTATATATTTTATTTATTATTATTATTATCTATTTTATTTATTATTATTATTATATATTTTATTTATTATTATTATTATATATATTTAAGTACACCAATTAACTTTGTACGCAATTATAATGGTCGAAGAATTAAAAACTCGCATAATCAACCAATAAAATGTGGCAACTTGAGAACATCACAATTCATTATTTTGTGTCAAATTTTTTAAAATTTCCCGGTCCTACTCGCTGGTACGGGGAGTCGTTTCTTTTCCGTGCGCACCGCTACTCCGGGTTAAGCTTTATTTCAATCTGGCAACCCTGCATGGGGTACCAAATTGTGTAAAGGCATTGTAAAAGTTATATAATAAAACTATTACGTGTAATAGAAGTTCGTAATTATGGTCAGTCTCAGATACCTAAAAACAATAAATCAGTAAGTTTCAATTTTTTTTTAACTGGCAAATATGGAAACATGTTGCACGGTCTAATAAAAATTTCTGGTGGCATATATGATAGCTAAACGGTTCGAACAGTTAAATACATTGTGTATAGGTATGTTAAATGTAGGTATATCAGACAATCTGTATAACAAACTGGTTAAGTGCCGCCTAGTGCAAGTTCCTTAAAATATGCACTCCTAACTGTATAACAAACTTTCACTGGATCCCACTTCTGAAAACTGTAAGCGGCTTCTACGTCAGGAGTTTATTTTCATAAAACTTCAGCTTCAACTAAATTTATTAAGGGGAGATATACACCTAGATAATTAAAAAAAAAATCGATTTTTTTTTGTTTGCATTTTCTTGAAGCTTGAAGTTTCTAGAATATCTGGTGAAAACACCAAATTAATATTTTGATAAATAAGCCAGTTACAGCCGAGAAAGTGAAACGTGTTTTGCGGCGCCGAGCCGACAGGCAGGTAGCCGCAAACGACCCTTCTAACAAAGCGTGACTAATTCTATTTTGTGACTCTATTGTGTTTTTAGGACTTTTATGTCTGTTATTGGTTGCCATAGACACGTTTCGTCAGTAGCTTGACGAAGACCTACACTATAGGCCTGCTATCGATGATTCTATGTAAGTTGACAAAGTTCATGATTTATTCATTCCCAAATTTTCAAACGTGTTTTTCTCAAAATCACGTTTTTCAAATCGGTACCCAAAATTTCTCGAAAACCAATGAACCGATTTCCTTGAGGTTTTTTGTGGTTATTCGATACATCATTATCTAGTACTTGTCATAGGATGTTTTTTTTTCGTTTCTTAGTTTTTGTTTTATAGGCAAAATAATAACTAGTTGTTGGTCCGAAAATCAGTATTTATGTTCAAACGTTCGCCATTTTGTTATAAATCAATATTTTCGAAATCGGCTATGACAAGTACTAGATTATAGTATCTCATTTAATAATCTTTTTGGCCTTTTTTTCTCAGATGATTTTTAAAAAAACGCCAGTGGGTACCGTATATGCAGATTTTTTTACGTTGCTCTAAACATTATACAATATCTTTGTATATTCTTGTTATTTTTAAATAAAGAAAATTAAACATATTTTTGAATGTATATACTTTTAGATAATTGAAACCCCAATCCAAACTTTCAAATAGTTTTCTTTGAAAAAATTCACAAATATGACCTTTTTTCCGGCTCCTAGGTGTATATCTCCCCTTAAATACCTTCTGTTTCTACATAAAAACGATCAAACATAACATCACCATCCTAACTTCTAAAAAAAAACCTAAACCCCAAAATCATTGCTGCCAACCTCTATTCTTAATATAAGTACAGTATGGGGTCAAATTCAACTTTTTTTTTGAAACTAATGCTACATAATTAATATTTAGATTAGGATTGTAACTGTTTAAGGTGCTGAGAATTTTGTTGTTAGGTATCAAAGTGATAAGATCGTCCACGTAACAAAACAATATACTAAATTAAATTAGATTAGTTTAATTAACTTAAATAGTAAATATATAATTAAATTTGTTAATCGTAAATAAAATTTTAACGTTTAAAAATAACCTTAATATTTTATTGTAGAAAATGTATGTTAGCAATTTGTACAGTAATCTAACTGTAATAACAAAAACAATACAAAACTTTATGTAAAATGCAACACTATCAATAAATCAGAGGTTTATAAAGAATGCATGCAGTGGAAACCGTAATGCTGCATATCGTTCACGTTAGAGATACAATTCATAAACCGCTTTTATTGTAAATTTTTACAAAGTTGTATCTTGCACAAAACCAGTAATGAATAAAAAATCTATTTATAATTAGTTTTTTATACAATTTATCAGTTGGAAATTACCGTCGACAGTGTTCTAAATAAAAACAAATACTTTTATAAATGACGGTTTTGGTTGCTATGAAATCTTGTCTCGTAAAAGTTTAATAGCCAGTGGACGTTTCCGACACTGTCAAATTCCGAGGACACCGACAAATCATTTATATGCTTGTTCTGCAACATGTGCGATCATTTTTCTTGAAAACATCAGTCGTCATGTGACATATCCAATCCTATAAAGCTTTTATAGTCTACTTATATAAATATGCTTCAACTTGTCCTTTTGATTCGTCTAATAAAACTGAACGGTTATTTTTCAGTCTAAATTATACAAAAACCTCATCTCACTTTTCACCGTTTCTATTTTGAAAAGTTTTAAAGTTTCGTTGTAAACACCCCAAACGCAATTAAATCAAATGTGATAAAGACAAAATATGTTTTTGTGTAAGCAGTTTAAATTCATAGCACGTGTTGTAGTACTCAAAAGTCGTTTGTTATGTACTACCAAATGGACGAAAATTGGTATATACGTGATTCGTATAGTAATTATAAATAAGATTTTTTTAAGGATTATGTTCACTTTTATATAAGAACATTTATTACTTGTACAGCAAAATGTGACATAATTTTTATTTTTTGTCATATAGATAAACAACACTAACCGCACAAGACGTATAATCAATACGTCAATTTATGGTTAAAAATTTGGTTTTGTAATCAGCACATAAAATCATCCTAAACGACGCAAATAAATTTAAATTAATTCAGTACAGTTACATATTCATCAAATAGATGTTGTTAGTTGACCAATACATTCTACCTGCTTTGAATAATAAACGATTAAAGCTCAGATGCTTAATAAAATTCTTAAATTTACAATACATGTACAAATTAAACTTACTATATAAACATATATTTAATATTTATAGTAAGTAATTAATTTTTGACAATTTGTAATAAATATATTTTACAAATTACAGAAAAAGTTTGTTCAAATCTTAAACTATAGTTTTGCACACATCCAATTATTCTTGTAAAAGTTTTTTGTAAAACTATAATTTTAATTTTAATATAAATACTAGAACTCGTCTCACGGATAATTGGGAACATCAATCATTTTTCGAGGAGCTATTGTAGTACCATAATTTTTGTTAGCGATACAACATACTTATCGAAATAATATGTATTGAACACCACGCGTTTTATAATCATAGTGAACCGCATTGTAAAAGGAATGTTAAATAATGTGAAACTAAAATTGCATTGGTTAACTTTTATCTCAAAAGGACATTACTTATGAATAGGTTGCAACTTAAAATCCAGCGGCATGTATCATAATTGTAAGACATTTAAAAACTAAATACATACATATAAAAAATTCGGATATTATAATTTTTAATAACAAGTTTATGGGAACAAATTTATAATAAAGCACGTGCTCATCTTATCTACTAAATATGCGATATGTTTGAAAAAGATACAAATGACGACTTAGGTGAAAAGATGTTGTTACGTGTATAAATTTAAAAATGCACTACCCTGTATATTGATTGCATTAAAGTTACTTTTTCATTTCTCGACGCCATCTATCGGGCATCGTTGGTTCCTTCCGGTCGAAAATACAAAAGCTGTCATTTTTGCTTTGACATCGTTCGCTACATAACCTGATGCCTGCTTAAATTAAAACTGTTTTCTAAAACATCCACCTGTTGTGACACGATGTATAATGAAAATATCTATAATTAATTAATTTAGTCAACGCAGGGTAAGTGTATTCTATTCGTTTTTGGATTAAAGGTAATTTCCATGTCTTTTCATTAGACTCTCCGACATGTATTGTTTCAATCCTACAGTGAGTTGGCCATCCAGAGTTCGTAAGTTACTAGAAGCTTGTAACAATGTTTTAAATAAAACTATTTACAAACTATCTAAGATTGTACTTTTACCGCAAATTACTTTTCAAGAGTACCTACCTTTTTTATTAAATAAACAATCGCATATTAACAAAATGACGTTAAAAAATTAAAACGTATGATTGTACGCTACTGTAATGTAATGTCTGTCTGTCTGTCTAATTGCGGCAATCCCCTTTTTAGTTCTACCATTCAACGGTGTTTGTTTACTTGTCTATTTGCTATGGAAATATTTAAATTTTTATAATTCTGTTGTAGTACATGTTATAGTTCGGTTTGTTACATTGTTCTTAATTGTTTGATTTTTGTCTATTGTATTCGCTTCGTAGTGGGTTCAGACGTACTTTTGGTAACTCCGAACCAAAGATTTTTATTAGTACGAAAAATGGCACCTAAGTTTTCTCTATTTTTATTTTAGGTTTTCAACCACGTTTACTCACCGTATTGACGTAATTGTTACCAACGGGGCCCAATACACAAAATGTTGGTAACAATAAGTGGCTTTACAAACAATGGAGTCAGCAAACCAGTAACGGCAGAAATTTTACTTCAAATTATTATTAGATTAATATTATAATCAATTGAAAACTTAATGGTTTATTATAATACGAAGTATGACTTAATTATTATGTAACACAAATAACAACTTAACTAACTATTCAATTATTATTGTTATACACAATTTACTTAAGCGCGATTCACTTGGTTTCTACGTTAGCGTCTTTTACTCTATTCTTATATTAAGGAATGCGCTTTAATTAGAAGGTCAAGTTCAAGGCAGAGGTCCGCGGATTGTGCATTATATCTAACACTCTCCCTCAAGTCGTGCCTGAGACTGTTAAACAAACTTCAAACCCAATTCAGTTGAACATTGTAAATGTGGCAAGACCTTGGTAAGCACATCTGCAATCATCTTGCCCGTCGGTAAGTAAGAAAATGCCGTCTTCTGATCTCTGAGCGCTTGACGAATAAAATGTTGCTTTATGTCGACATGCTTGGATCTAGCGTAAAATGCGGGATTCTCCGCTAACAATTTTGCACTTCTATTGTCGTTGAAAATAACTACGTCAGCAAGGTCTTTATGACCTAATTAGGTGAGAAAACTGGACAAGTGCAAGGTTTCTTTGATCGTGTCAGATATAGCCATGTACTGCGCCTCTGTTGACGACAAAGCTACCATTCTCTGCTTTTGCGATTCCCATGTAACAACCGCTACGCTAAGAACAAAAGCGTACCCCGTATAAGAGCGTCTGTCGACTGCACAATTTGCCCAGCCGGCGTCGCCAAACCCCCGCAACGGAAAGCCGTTCTTGGAAAAGACCAACTCGATTTTCATCGTTCCTCGAAGGTATCGCAACACCCGTTTTGCAGCCATCCAATCTTGTTTCTGATAGCGCGAGTTGAATTGAACTAATGCGCTGACAGCATGAGCAATGCCAAGACGCGTTTCCGCAGCAGCGTACATCAGCGCTCCAACTAGTTTTCTATATGGGTTTTCTTTCTCGCATTCATCGGAACAATTGGCTAATTTTGCATGATGAAGAAGTGGAGTGCTGACAGGTTTGCAATCACTCATAATCACTTTGGCAGATTTCAATCTCTAAGCAATACCTTGCTGTGCCAAGATCTTTGATCTTAAATGCCTTAGCAAGACCTTCTTTTATCTTACTTTCCCTAAGTGGATTATCGGAGACGATAAAGATGTCATCTACGTAGACAAGCAAGTATGTGTTCTTCTCCGTGTTGACGTATACATATAAGTCCGCGTTAGTGGAAACCAACCCCATGCTTCTAAGCGTTTCGTCAAATGTAGTGAACCATTAGCGCCCTGCCTGACGTAAACCATACAGTGCTTTGCGAAGTAGACACACGGTATCTGGAAGTTTTTCTTTTTCGATCATCGCGCGCGCCTTCTTCAAAATATTGGGATCTTTTTCTTTTTGAACCATTCTCTCAGGTAACAATTCGAGCATCTTCATGTGTATGTCCGCATCAACCGGTCCGTTGAGATATGCGGTTTCAACGTCTAGCTGGGAAATCTTTAAATTAGATTTGGCAGTCAATGCTACAAGCAAACGTAGTGACCCTAAGCGAGCAACTGGAGCAAAAGTGTTGAAGAAGTCAAATCCTAAACGTTGCGAGTAACCTTTGGCGATGACTCGTGCTTTTCTCTTTTGTAAACTTCCGTTGGCATCGTACTTGTTTCTTAAAACCGTGCGACACTTTATAACTTGTCTAGCAGGTTTAGGAACGGTTTCAAAAGCATCGTTTGAAACTGAATTTTAAAATTTTTGAATTTTCTGAACCTTAAAATTTTTGAAAAATGTAACATTTCGTGTAACGTGAATTTTTTTTTAGATAGCATCCATACCAGCTCCTTTTAAAATCTCGTCCATGCTTGTATTGCAATATTTTAGACCATTGTCCGGTTGCAGCGCCTTTTTGTTGCTACCAGTTTGATTTTCTACCTTTTATATTTGAAAAATATAGATTTCACTTCAGATTTGTGTTTCAGAAAGTAAATTTTGGTCCACCGGGAGTAGTCGTCAATAAACGTTTAAAAGTATCGCCTACCACCTCGTGACTGCGTTTGCATCGGACCGCATATATCCGAGTGTACTATTTCGAGTGGAGTTGTTGATCTGTTCTCGCGTTCAAAAATGGGAGAGTCGTGAGCTTGCTGGCCACCCAAATGTCACACATAGGAAGCGCATGGTTTGCTTTAAAAGTAACACCTGTTATAGTTTAGTTTTTAAGCATGAGCACCATGTCGTACCAATTTAAATGACCTAAGCGTTGTTGCCACTCTATCTAGTTTGCATGGACGTCGTTTAAGATATTAAAAGCGTTACATTGGCCCTCCCATAAATAAAACAAATCTCCATCGCGATCAGCGATCATTTTGACTACACCGTTTTTGTCCTTAACGTACGCGCACTTTTCGGTAAACAATACTGAGTGTTTTTTGTGAATAATTTTTAAGACCAACATTAAATTCGTTTGCAAATCCGGCACATACGTATTTTAAAATGTAATTTGTTTATTGAACTCAACATTTGAGATGTCCACGTTGACATCACCTTTACCTGTCACATGTGCGGTCACGCTGCTGGCTGGCTATGCTCTTCAATAATTTTGACCATCAAACTGTCGATATTAAGCAACTTGTCACGTGACTTTATTAAAGATATACCAAATTTGCATTTTTTTAAATTAATAGTTTGTTACGTATCCATATGTAAAGCAAACGAGGGAAAAGCAACGATTATGACATTTATGTAAACAAAGGCACCGGGTAGATTTTTCTTTACAATATTATTCATCAATCTCTGGAGTGTCTCTGCGCTAACATAAAGGCCAAATGGGAGTACTTTAAACTAAATGCGTTTCTTGTGATTCTTTGATTGCTCATGTTTAATTACGTCTTAACTTTGTACTTTTTGCATCTCTGTTAGTTTAATTTTAATTATATGTGATTTCTTTCGAGAGTTCTGTAGGCAGAACGTGTAAGAGTTGTTATTGTTATTAAATCAGTGATACTCATGTAGTAGTACCAAAAACTAAAACTTTTTAAAGATCGCCAAGTTGTGTGTTTAGGGTTAAAAGATTTCCAAATTTGAAAATGTTTTGATATACCAATTAGTTTTTTATGTAGGTTAAGTTTAGGTTTGGTTGATGTTTTGCATCATCAAAGTTAACATACTGCAAAACTTATTCAAACTGTCACCGTCTTCTCGAGTAAGTTTTAAAACCTCGTCTGAGATTACCGTTTAGCTTCTGCATTCAGCCACCCGCAGCTTTCATCAAGAAACAAAATTAGTTTAGGTATTTGAACTTAGCAAATGTAGTGATGTATTTGGCGTCGATTTAACCGATTGATAGGTGTTCATTTGTGTGTTGTGGTTTAGTCTTAAGCTAAATAAGATTGGCGTCATTTATTAATGCGTCGTTAACATTTTAATAATAAAGATTAATAAATTTGTTTTAAATTAAATACGTTGCAAGGCTTTCGCAGTTTTACGTTTAGTATTTTTTTGATTAATTTTTACTCTTGTTTGCTCACCTTATTAATAGGTAACCGTTTAGTTTCATTAATTTTTTTATGGTTTAAGTGAAATTTCAACGTATGTATTTTGCAATTTTGTGTTAAACTGTATGTAAATTTTATTAAAATTATTTCATGTATTTTGTTTTGTTGCTCAATTTTTATTAATTGTATAATAATGAATTTGTAAATCCTAATGTACCAAAGCTTTTTAATCACATCGCGTGCGCGTTGATTTTGTGTTATAATTTTAGATTTGTGACGTTACAAACCCAACGGTAAGTTTATTAGTACAGTAATACCTCGTTATTCCGTACATCCAGTAATCCGGATGACCCAATAATTCGGACTGCTTCGTTTTCCTATTATGTATCTTATAGTCCGGATTTATTATAGTTTCGGTAATCCGGACTTCCCAGAAATCAGAAACAAAGAGAAATTTGCACGTTTCGACTTGTTTTTAACTAATTTTAGTTTAAGGCGCATTCTGCAATATGGCACCAAAACAAAAGCACGTAAAGTATTCAAGAAAAATTTGAAATATTGAAACAACGGCGGTGTGGTGTAAGTGGGGCAAGTCTGGCTCAAAAATATAATTTCGGCACATCAACAATTTCTGACATTAAAAAAAATAAGATTAAAATCAAGAAATTCGTGGACAATTGTTACCAACAAGTTCCCAAGGAAAGAAATACCTTGAGGCAGGCGAAATATCCAGAAATGGAGAAACGACTAAACAATTGGTTTCGAACTCAAAGATGCCGACATATTCCCATTTCTTTTACCATTTTGGCTGCCGTGGCACAGAAAATATATTCAGAAGTTTATGGCAACAAAAATTTTGTCGCAAGTAGAGGATGGTTAGCAAAATTTAAATCCAGATTTGGTTTACGAAGATTAAAAGTGTGTGGAGAAAAGTTATCAACTGATAAAATTGCTGTTCCACCTTTTATTTCCAAACTTAAAGAGAGAATATAAGAACTGAACGTATGTCCATCCTAAATTTACAATGTGATGAATCGGGGCTGTTTTGGAAAATGCTACCGGATAAAACAGTAGTAGACAGCCAAGAGAAAAGAGCCCCTGGTAGAAAAGTTGCAAAAGAAAGATTAACTTTTTTATTATGCATGAATAGAAATGGAACACATAGGATGAAGCCTTTAGTCATAGGCAAGTCAAGAATTCCAAGAGCATTTAAAAATGTAGAATTGCCAATAGATTACAGATCATCAAAAAATGCTTGGATGACATCCGAAATCTTTCGCGATTGTCAAGAAAACTGTTTTGTTAAACAAGTAAAAAACTTTCTTAAAAGCAAAAATTTAGAGCAGAAAGCATTACTGTTGATTGACAACGCGATATGTCATGGTCCAGGCAAAGAAAAAATAGCTAGTGATAAAGGTGATTTTACAGTTATGTTTTTACCCCCAAACACAATTGCTCTTATTCAGCCTTTTGATCAAAATGTTATTCAGATAACGAAATTAGCTTACCGTAAAAGTTTACTGACTCACATTTTGTCAACAGATGACAATAACATTTCCAAATGCATAAAATCTCTTACAGTAAAGGATGCTGTTTTTCAACTTTTCAAGCATGGCAAACTATTGCACCACACACAATATCCAAATCATGGACGAATATTCTTGATTCCGAAGCTAATGATCCTAACAAATATGATGAATAAGACCATTTGCCTTCAAGCATTTTAAAATCACAGATAAATTCTACAAGAAATGAATTGCATTTAATATCTTCTATGTTACTACAGACTGGAGGAAAAGAGTTAACAGAAACTGAAGTACAGTCGTGGATTTGCAGAGATGCAAATTTACTCCCTTTGGAAGAACGTATCCAAATTCAATGCGACGATGATGAAGAAGAACTATTTAGAAGAATAAAGAAGCAGTAAAAGCTCTAAACACTGCTTTAGGGTGGGCGAAAGGAAATGATGTTGCACCAGCAGAAATATTGGTTCTGCAGAGACTTCAAGAAAGAGCATTTTCCTTGAAGAGTGAAAAATTATTCCAAACGAAAATTACTAACTTTTTCTAATTATATAATTTTTAGTTGAAAAATTCAAATAATTCTGTTTTTATTTTTATAATAAATTTATTACATGCACTTAGTATTTTATTTTTTGTATATACGATAATGATTTCACTTATCCGCATTTTTTCATAATCCGGATGGGTCGTCTTTTAATTAGTCCGGATTAATGAGGTACTACTGTAGTTGTAACCAACCTGATGGGCTTTTGGATAATCAAGAATTTAGAAAATAATTTTATCGTGTATTTGATTGGCGTCCACACCAATTTTATTTTTGAGATTTCCGAAATAGTTACAATTTTCTATTCTGTGCTAATCCACCCTTTACCGCTGAGCACCGAGTAACATCACCGTTTATGTTGTTTTAATTCAGCCATTTCTTATATTACCATCTTTTGGCACAAATTTGCAAATGATTTACCAATAAAATAGTAGTTATAGCAAGGTGACTTGAGTAATTCGAATAAAGATTTTTCAATATGTATTTAAACATAATAATATCTAAAGATAAATTAGAAAATCTTTAAAAAAAGTAGAATCAATTTTATATTTTTCCAGTTTATTTCCCAACACTATAAGCCAGGGATGGCAAATGCGTGGCACGCGTGCCAAACTTGGCACGCAAGAGATTTTTGACGGCACCCTGATGAATTCTATTTATTAATTTTTTTTTGCGAAGTGTAAACTGCAGTCACAAATTGTACGAACCACGCGGTATTCCTTTACTTACGAAAATTTTAAATTTTGCATCGTAGGCTTATCAGTTATAAATTATTGTTCGTGTGCATGACTCACACGAACCATGGTCGAACGCGAAGACACTGAGAACGTGGGAGTCAAGTATGTATGTATTGACATAAATAAATCATTGTTTCTTTTTGACGTTTTGTATTCCTTGTTGTTTAACGTAACTTTAGAAAAATTCGCATGCCATGCAGGCAATTTAAAGGGTGGGAACGCGGTTACACATCATTTTATCTTTGTCATACACGCATTCGAATTCTTTTATCTTTGTCACGCATGTTTTCTCTGCGCGTTTATCCGTACGCCGTGCGCGAGATTTCTAAGGTTACGTTGGATTGCCTGTATATATCTGGTATTTAAAGCTGATGTACTATTTGCCTTCAAAATATTGTTCGGCATTTCGCTGTCTCATTTTTTTTAACATTAGTGTACCTACCTACTATTTTTCCTATAGAAATGTTACCGATTTTTTACCATCTTGGACAATTGATTATAGTTTTATTAAGCATGGAGATAAAAGTCGTTGTGGTTTATGCTCTGAAGTTATTGTGTGTCGAACATCCTTTGTCAAACGACATTTTGAAACAAACCATAAAGAAATTGCCGAAAAAGATATTGCAGAGAGAAAAGAACTAATTGCTCAAGGCTTAAAATCTACTGAAAAACAATCGAACATGTTATCAAGATTTGTGAAAACCGCTAACAATGTGACAGAAGCCAGTTTTGAAATATTTCATCTGATGGCCAAACACTCGAAACCCTTTTCTGAAGGAGAGTTTCTAAAAAAGGTTATGTTAAAAACTGCTCCCACTTTGTTCAATGATTTCAATAATAAAGACAAAATTGTTCAAAGAATTCACAAAATACAATTAAGTAGAAATACCGTAAAAGAAACAATTTTAAAAATGAGCGTTAATATTTTCGATCAACTTCAGGCCGATATTAATAGTTGCGATTTTTTTTCAATTTGTTTGGACGAAACAACTGACGTCAAGTAATCTGCCCGATTAGCAATTTTTGCACCTTATCCAAAAGGGAATGAAATGCGTGAGGAACTTTTAAAATTGGCAAATATATCAGAAAGAACAAGAGGTATAGATATTTGTGGTGTCGTTGTCAATGAAATGAAAAAACTTACCATTAACTTAAAAAAAATTGTTTCTGTTAGGACCGACGGAGCACCCAATATGACTGGCCCGACCATAGGTTTTGTTAAAATATTTCAGAACCATGTTGGACATCCAATCATAGGATTTCACTAATTTGCACACCAAGTGTTGTGTGCAAAAGCCGGTACTAGCGATTTAAAAGAAATATCGGAAAAAGTTAATAAGATTATAAATTTTATAGTTGCACACGACATGCATAAAAGACAGTTCAAGAAACTTTTAAATGATATCAATCGCGAATATGATACTCTTCTAATGTGCAACAGCGTACGTTAGCTGAGTCGTTAGAGAGATTTGTAAATTGTTTGGATGAAATACGCCTATTTTTACGTGATTATGGCTAACAAAGTTAATGTTTTTCACAGATATAACATTACATTTAAACATTCTAAATAAAAAACTGCAAGGACGTGGAAAGACGATTGAAGTCATGTTTGGACTTATAAAAGGGCTTGAACTTAGGTTAGATATTTTCGTTAGAGATATCGAATGTCGTCAATTTGAATACTTCCCAAAGTTACAATTGTTCTTGGATGCATCGCAAATTTTTGAAAAAACTAATTGGCATTTTACTCATGAATTTTCAAACATTCTTGTTTGTATTAAACAAGAGTTTTTACAAAGATTTCAAGATTTTGTGAGAATTGAAAAATTATTAAAAATTATTAATTATCCTGATTTGTTCGATATCCAGGATTTCGATAAGGACTTCTTTAATTGGATGCAAGTACCAAACTTAGAAATGCAGCTGATCGATTTGCAATCTAATCCAATTTGGGTAAACAAATTTGTTGATATGCGGAAGAATATCGAAGAATTGGAACGTTATTGATTGTCAGAGAATGAAGAATCAGAATGCAGAATTGAAAACACAATATTAGAAGTTTAGAATACCATGCCAGATGCCTTTTCTTCCGTTAAAAAGTAAGCAATCTCGTTATTGACGATTTTCTCTTCCACTTACGCTTGCGAAAGTCTTTTTTCTATATTAAATCATGCACATTCAAAAACTAGAAACAGGTTGACAGAAGAAGATTCGGCAGCATGTATAACACTTCAATCAACAACATACCAGCCCGACATAAAAACTCTTGCAAGTAATATGAAGCAAAAGGTTTCTACAAAAAAAATTTAATATTTTTCTTCCTGTACAAGTGTTCACACATATTATCACTTATATATTTTTATTTCGTATCATTTATAAGTTTTGTATTTTTGTATTCAACAATTATTATTTATATTATACTTATCTATACCTATTGCAATAAACGAATAGATACTGGCACGGCAGAAAATGTGTCTTTAAATTTTATTATATTTTGGCACTTTGTTCCATTCCTATTTGCCATCCCTGCTATAAGCAATTAACTTAATACTAGATTAACAACGTTACAAGAATTAAAATTTAAAAAAAAGCAGGATAAACCCAAAACAAAACTTCTTAAAGCAAAAAGAAAACCATAGACCAAATTTGCTTCTAATTAACAACATTTTTGTATTAAGAAAAAATTCAACTGTATGTAGATAAAAAAACTAACAAAAATTAATCTTAACAATTTAAAAAAAAACAATAAAAGAAGTTCTAACCACATTCAAATTAAAGAGTCAATGAAATATTTAAAAAAATATTAAATTTAGTTAAAAACGAAATAATGTTATTGGTAAACCTAAACCAAAAATTCTAAAACCAAACTTTAAAAATTGCTTTTCTAATGCAGTTAATAATGTATGCAAAGCAGTGCAAAATTGTCTAAAACTGCAAAGAAAGTTTAAGAAAAATTAACGACATAATTACAAAATACTTTATAAAATACTGTAACAAATTTTACAGTTTACGTAGCTTTTTTAAAGTTAAAAATATACTTTTATTAAAAGAGTTTTTAAGAAAAGAGATTTAGAAATATTTTAAAATAATATAAACAGTTTGCAAACACTCAAAATATGAGAAAAACGTGAAAGCAAAACTGTGAAAATTATCAAAGAAATAAAAATTTTAATGATTAACAAGCAAAAAATAAAGATACACAAATCAAATAAGAAACTTGAAAAGAACAAACAAATATTGTTGTTCGTATCAGATAAAAATTTGTTTACGTGCATGAAAATAATATCATTGTTTTTTTTAAATACTTTTAGCAGCGAAGGTAGTTGAGTATAAACCCCCCGTTTATAATAAGAACAAAAATATTACTAATTGAAAAACAAAAATAAATTTGTTAAAACAACTCACCGTAAAAAGGCAAATTGAAGTTAAATAATGTTTACTGTTAATTAAGTTAACATACTTTATTCGTTAATTAAAAAAGCCAAAATTAAAAATTTTTAAAGCAAGCAAAAAAATATAATTGTGGTATAGTTTTTTTCTTAAAACAATTTATATAGAAGTACAAATTTCTATAATTAGAATTATCAATAATTCGTATTCTTGGCGTTTATTAATCGATAGAACTATAAATTACAATACAATTACATAGTAATTTTATTAAAAACGACGTTAAAAAAGTACATTTAATAATCGAACGAAGATAATCATTTTAAGCGTTTTTAATAAGAATTTTATAGAGGTTTGTTAAGATACGTAGATAAAAATTCTAGATAAACTAGCACTTTGTAAGGATACGTTTTCAAGTCTACTTCAACGTATTATGATAACCGTATTTCTTACTAAACTTCTAGGAGATTTATTTGGATCGTTATTCATCTAACATCTTATATTATTAATGCTTTCTTTACTCTTCAATTTACATTATTTTTTTTACTAATATAAAACTTTAAACGTTTTTATTTGAATTACGTTTATGCAATCATTTTGTTTTTTACAATTATTTTTAAACTAACTTGGATAGAATTTTTGTAAACACATTTTTTTTTAAACATGTTTGTTAAAATTTTAGATTTTGTAATAGTATAAAACGTCAAAAAAACTAAATAACCCAATAATTTTTTAACCCAAAACTGAGCAAGAAAACATTGCCAAACAGTTTAAAAACTATTTTCAAAGCGTCTTCAATGAATAAAAAAACATTTTAATCTAATATAAGTAGTAGGAGTTGGCCGATTCTCCAACCTCCTCCTAAAACAACGAAGGTTGCTGCGACCTTAACGTTGTTTTAGGAGGAGGTTGTAGAATCGGCAAATAGGTTCAAAGGTTGCGTTGCTGTCACTGAGGTTCTAAGTTGCGTTGCTATTACTGAGGTTCTAAGAATGTGGAATAAGAGTAGCGTCCGTACAATTATTATTATTGCTGCAGGAGGTAATTAGAAATGTATTTGATTTTAGGTGACTGTTTCACCCTAAGTACACACGATTGTAATTGTGACAGGACGTAATTAGAAATGCAATTGTTTTAAACTGACTCTCGCACATTTTTGTTATTGTTGTAAGAGGTAATTAGAATTGCAATTGACTTTAAGATGACTGTTGTAGACAGATGTTATTGTTGGAGGAGGTAATTATAAATAACTTTAGTGAACTACCACTACACTATGATGTTAATTCTACGACGTCCATCGCAATACTGATACATAAGTATCGATGCGGTTTAATTGTAAGAAAATGTACAAAAATTATTGCAAATGTTATTCACCTACGTTGAATTTCAAGGTGACTTGTGCGTATTTGCATGTTTTAGTCCTGAAACAACGTTAAAGTCGCAGCGACCTTCGTTGTTTTAAGAGAAGGTTGGAGAATCGGCAAATACCTACTACTAATATACTAGTTTAAAATTGTAAATTATCAACAAAATACATCGAATTTCTAATATTATTTAAAAAAAAAAATATTTGCAACAGAATTTAGACGTAGCTCAAACTATTAATAATTTACGGCAGAACAATCTTGCACACAATGGATTTGTATAACAATAACGGTTATTATACTAATTAATTCAATCTTCTTCGTTTAGGAGGGGCATATAAAACCACTTTAATTTATTTTTATGGCAACGTTTCGTGCTGAAGGTTAGCACTTCCTCAGGCCAACTGTAATTTATTGAACTCGTAAGTCAACACATAGTAACAACAAAATGAAATTAACAGATAATTTTTAACACATAAAACTTACAGAATAAAATCAAGTGGATCAATCCACCGACCAAGGACATTAGCAACTTTACGAGTTAGTAATTAATAATAAATACAACATTAAACATACAATGGTCAATATTTAAAATTTTAATATAACGTAGGACATACACGTTCAGCAAACAATTGACAAATGTTGTATAATCAAAAATTTATGAATGTCAAGGGAAAGGTAAGAATAAAATGATAAACAAAACTGAATAACGATAGATTGTACAAATCATTCAATTCCTGTTTGACTCTAGTTATTTTACTTATAATGACAAAATGTATATTCAAAAATTCGGTACTGCCATGGGAAATTCGGTGTCGCCCATATTAGCTAATTTCACAATGCATGATCTGCTAAAATATGTTAAAAACAAACTGACTTACACTCCAACATTTTTATTATGCTATGTTGATGATATCGTTGCATGTATTCCAGAAACTGAAATTAATAATACCTTAAACGTTTTTAATAGTTACAATCCACATTTAAAATTTATTTTTGAAATAGAAACACAAGGATCTTTACCATTTTTAGATGTTAGATTGATCAGGGATGTTAGTACTAATACGATAATTACTGAATGGTATACTAAGCCGATAGCCTCTAATAGAACGATCAATTACTTATCTAAACATCCACACCACCAAAAGATTAATACTATTAAGGCTATGAAAAATAAAATTATAGGTTTGAGCAGTCCTCAATTTCATGAAATTTTAAGATTCTAAAGAAAATACTTAGAAACAACAACTATCCTAACAATATAATAAAAAAAATACTGCTACACACTAACACAACTAATATTATTCCACCACCAGTTAACCCACCTAGTACTAACCTTAACACTACCCTTAACGCTAACCTTAATACTAACATCACTTACACCAAAATCATAAACGTCCCAAACCTTACACAAAGAATCATTCCGATACTAACAACACCTAACATCAAAATAACCATGTATAACACTAACACCATTTACAACATGCTGTATAGTAATACCAAAGATGGAACCAACACTATAGATAAACACGACGTAGTGTATAAGCTTGATTGTACTGGATGCAATGCGTGTTATATTGGTCAATCTAAACAGAAGCTAAAAAATCGGATGGCCAACCATAAATACGATTGTAGCACAAGAAAAGGCAATACAGCTTTGGCCGTACATCATATAGACACGGAACACAATTTCAATTTTATCAATTCCACAATTCTAGATGTGGAAAACAACTTAAAAAAGCGTTTAGTTTCCTAAATGCTATACATCAATATATATAATAATGATATTAATTTTAACAACGATACCAACAATTTAAGCAGCATTTATAATAATTTAATATCCAAAATTGTGAGATAACTATATAGGTTGGATCTATCGTTATTCAGTTTTGTTTATCATTTTATTCTTATCTTTCCCTTGACATTCATAAATTTTTGATTACACAACATTTGTCAATTGTTTGTTGAACGTGTATGTCCTACGTTATATTAAAATTTTAAATATTGACCATTGTATGTTTAATGTTGTATTTATTATTAATTACTAACTCGTAAAGTTGCTAATGTCCTTGGTCGGTGGATTGATCCACTTGATTTTATTCTGTAAGTTTTATGTGTTAAAAATTATCTGTTAATTTCATTTTGTTGTTACTATGTGTTGACTTACGAGTTCAATAAATTACAGTTGGCCTGAGGAAGTGCTAACCTTCAGCACGAAACGTTGCCATAAAAATAAATTAAAGTGGTTTTATATGCCCTTCCTAAACGAAGAAGATTGAATTAGTTAGTATATCACACAGAGGAGGATAAAGAATCTTTACCAACGGTTATTATGTTTGTCACTCACATCTCCAAAGTTTCGTAGAAAAAAATCCAAATGTAAATCCAAAAAAATGAAGTTTTAGAGACATATTACATCGAAGTGATTTTTAACTTTCAAGTTCACTAACCAATTCGTAGTAGTTCTTGACCTGGTGCTTTCCCAAGAAGTTTTTCGCAACGTTTGTAAATGACTGCCAAGCAGTTACCTTGCGCTTTATTAGATCTTTCATTTGTGGCCCAACAAATATTTTTTTTTTTTATTTTTGCATAAAATATTTTAGAAATTTACTTTTTAGGCATTTAAAACCTTTGCCATTACGATTTATTACTTTTACACAATTTTTTATTAAACCACATTTGATATGCAATGAGGGAAAGTACATTTTCTCAGAATGCTCAAGCGGTTCATACAAGACGTTTTTTCCTCGGGTTTTAGATTTTGTCTCTATGGTTACTGCTTTTTTACAAAGTAATTTTTTCTGTAGCCTATCACTTTCAAGTTTTCACTAATATGCTAAGAATACTATTCATTTTGAGCAAAAGTTTTTGCAATTTCGTAAGTCTCTTTCATTTCACACAACAGTGAATATTTATGGTATGTTCAAAATACATTAACAATATTCAAAATACATTTGAAAAATTTAATGTATATTTACTGAACATTTCCAATTGTATATTCCACAAATGTTCAGAAAGCATTATATGTATATTAAAAGAATGTATTAAAAATATTAAATAAAAATATTATGTACGCATGTACATACTTTGCAAAAACTTTCATTTTTTAGAATTGTGTTTCTAGTTGTAATAAAAAGTTCACATCGATGCAGTGTCTTGTATGGAAAATACGTGTTGCAACTTTTTGTGTCGTTGACAATAAAAACATACTCTCGTTTTCTTTTTAAGCTAGTTCCAGCTTTTTAGTCTTGAAGCTAATAATTCAGTCTGAATTTTGAATGAATTTAGATAACAAACTAAATCACTGAGTTTGAATTGACTAATTTTGTGAGTTTCTGTTGATTCTTCAAAAAAATCTAGATTTCCTTTGTTGTTACTACATACTAAATGAATTTGAAGCTCTGCAACACTAACGTGTTCTTCTGAATCTGAATTCAACTCCATGTTTGTAGTAGAATTGGAATCTTTAGCTCTAAACTGTGATAAACAAGTCTGATGGCCGAAGAAATGTTTGTATATTTAACTAAATCTTATTTGTGATTCCATTAATTTTTACAATACCAAAATAACAGTCTGTGGAGTGATTCTTTGGCTTTCTCCATATGTGACGCGATTTTCCATTTATCCAGTTAATAAGCAAAGTTACACAAGAAGCACAACAAATGTTAGGTGTAATGTGAGGTAGCCATGATTTGTCTTGATCACCAATTTTACACCCGTGAGGGTGAAAAAGAATAACGTCCTTCACAAGATTTGAAAATTGACCCAATTTAAAAATAGTAGTAAATTGCGTAATGTTGTGTTTAGACATCATTCTTCCGATATAGTGGTGGTATTTTTAACATATGATAAATAAGCCATAGGCAACGGTTACTTTTGGTTTCTGAGTACTAAATTTGCGCAGGTTTTTTGTTAATAAGATTTATTCGATTAGAAGAAAAATTGTTATTGTGAATAAAATCTTTGTTTGATTTTCATCTAGAACTTCCTAAGATCTTTTCACCGTCTTATTTGAGTTTTATTGATCAAATCTTTTTTGAACAAACCCAAAGAGTTAAAAAGATTGTTACAAATAGTCATCTAAAAAATTTTAACAAATTAGTACAGTGGAAACTCGGTTTACCGAGCTTTGATTACTCGAGGTTCAATATTATCAGAGTCTAAATAAATACGTAAAAAAAAATTTTTTTGTACGTGCAATATTTAAACTGGGTGATTAAATGTGCAATTGTACAAAGCCATTTGTGACCTTGCCACGCACCCCACCCTACCCACTTTTCGCTTTCTTCTTTATTCGTTTTCGCTATACATAATTGTAGTTGTATTACCGGCGGCATTCATTCGTCAGTAATTAGTGCAAGTGAGAGGTCCATTTATCCGTCGCTTGTTAAAAACATCAATATAAGTCCGAAAAGAAAACAAGTTGTGCTTTCTTTAGAACAAAAACTTGATGCAACTAAACGTATAGATCGGGGTGAAACCATAAAAAAAGTGGCAAATGATTTCGGTGTTGGTAAAGTGACTGTTGGCGATTGGAGGAGGAAAAGAAAACGGATTGAACAGTGAGTGAGTCAGCGTTTTCAAATAATGCAAAACGAAGACATTTCAACACAGAGGCAAACAATGAAAAACAGTGACTACGAATAAACATCGGGGGCGTTGTTTATATGGTTCCAGCAGATGAGAGATAAGAGAAGTTATCTGGTCCGATGTTAGAAGCCAAAGCTTTAGAATTTTTTTAGCTTTTTAAAGAAGGAGAAGAAGAATTCACAGCTAGTCAAGGTTGGCTAGATCGTTGGAAGAGGCGATACGGCGTAAGGCAGTTAACTATTTCTGGCACGATTTTGTCATCGGACACAAGTAAACTTAATTTATTTACTGATAAGTTGGAAGAGATTGTTAGAAAAATCTAATTAAGCTCGCAATAAATTTACAATTGCAATAAAACTGGACTCAACTTTAAAATGTTGCCAAGAAAAATCTTAGCAGCAAAACAGGAACTATCAGCTCCCGGTTACAAAAAAAGTAAGAAGAGAGTTACCGTTCTGTGTTGTGCTAATCCGTCCGGTGACCACAAAGTTAAGATGCTATTAATAGGCAGAGCTAAAAAACTCGTGTTTTTAAAAATGTGAATGTGGAAACTCTTCCGGTGATGCACGCAAACCAAAAAAACGCTTGGATGGACTCGTCCAATGGCAATTTGTGCCAAATGTGAAAAAATTTTGTCACATACAGCTCTTCTCCTTTTGGATAATGCGCCCACCCACTCAAACGAAACTGAATTGGTTAGTGCTGACATAAGGTCTTATTTTTTGTCCTGTATCCTTAAGTTACCGTTTAAACAAACTTCCCGTAACAGAAGCAATCCCGGATAAAGATATTAAAGACTGGATGAATGACGACGTGAATGAACTTTCAAATGTGGTTATAGCTAATTTAGTGTCCCAAAATAGAAACAGTGACAACGAAGATGACGACGCATCAACCGAGAGAGGTGTGGATAGCAAAATCAATCACACTGAGGGATTAAGCGCAATCGAGAAAGCACTTCTCTACGTAAAACAACAAGACACGTTACCAGCTGACATCATTATGTTGCAACTTCTACGTCGTACGGCATCTAACTACTGTTAAAAACTTTTTTCAAAAGATATAATCAAAGATCTTCAAATGTGTTTTTATCGTACGGTGTTTCTTTTTTGTAAAATAAATTGAAGTATGTATGTATTCTTTTTGCATTTAAATAGCCTGACAAAAGTCATTTTTAAAACCGACAAAGAAAACGCCACTGTTGTTATAATTCAATTAGATTATGATAACAAAATATCCAATTCTTCGTTACAGTAAAACGTAAGCTCTGCGCTCGGCTGAAATACGATCAATAACTTAATCGACAACACCGGAAGTTAAAAAATTTCGGCTAGTAAGATGTGGAACAAGTGATAAAATCCAACCGGACTTTAATGTGCCAATTATAAATTGTTAAAAAGGCGCCTAAACGAAAAAAGACAAACTTTAGAAGTCCGTTTTTACCTGACAACACTTAAGGTAAACAAATCGAACACAATCAATCAAGAAGTATATTGTTTTCAACAACAACACATAGAAAGAAAAACTATAAATCTAGTAACTATTCATAATAATAAAAATTTTCACAAATTACTTTATACGAGAGATGTTATTTTAAAAAAACTTATTATGGCTTCTCGCTTAGTATGAATTTTGCTCAGTTTAAACATAGGCAATACTGGATTACTCCATTTTTTAATTCTGTTAGCGTCTGCGCATTTTCGCTTTAAATATCAAATTGAAAAGTTTGTAAGTGTTAATAAAATGCTCAGTGAAACTTTTAATTTAAAAATTTATAAACATCCGCATATTTGATAGTGTAACAATAACAATATGGCAATGTTAAATGTGAAAGAATCGCTGAAGTATAAAGAGACATTAGTATTTTGAGGTCAGTTTAATTTTTTTGCTTTTCTAGCATTTTACTACCGGCTTGTACTAACCGGAACAAAAAAGTATTTGTTTTACTGTAGTATTAGAAAGAAATTCCTGTTTACCATTTAACGTTTTAGTTATTCAAAATAAAGATGGTTTATTATTACATTCAGTTTATGGATAATCTACTCATACAAATATGTTTTACCGTCACTTTTTTCAAAAATTATCAGTAGTGAATTTCTTAGTGTACAGAGCTTTCTCTAAATCAACCTTAAAATCTATAAAAAAGATTAAATTATCATCTATTATAACATCTTAAGCTTTCGCGGTTGTTATGTTTATGATTATAAGCGACTTTCGGCTTAGACCGCATCGTAGTTAAACACCCAGACTTAGGCTTGGTCAGTGACATTTACCACTCTGAAGCTGCAAGCTGCAATGTCTTTGCGAAACATCAGTTTGTTTGGGTTCACGAACGACAATACGGCAAAGGCCAAGTTCTAATTCTTGTTTTGGCTCTCAAAAAGAGGCTAGGACCAAGCCTAAGTCTGGGTGTTTAACTATGACGCGGTCTAAGCCGAAAGTCGCTTATTATCTATTACAAAGTTTATTTCTGCAAAACCAAGAGTAACAGCGGAATTTAAGTTTGAACCGTTGTCTATCGCTGATCTACCTTATCTCAAAGATATTACGGATCGTATCGGAAAAATGTTGTCTAAACACAACATTATCACTCTATTTTTTATTTTTTTTTTTAAACTGGGTGAACTTTTAAATCCTTTGAACGCGGTTATTCTTTTTCATTCTGACCGTGTTTATAGCATTTCTTACTTTTGTAGACGTACATATATTGAAGAAACGGTTACAAACGTAGACGTTTGTATTAAATAACATTAAAATTGTAACAGTCGTTTAAGTCAGCAGTAGGAAAGCACATTTAGAAACTGATCACCTAATGTTGTTTAAGACTATGTTACAAGATTGTACGTCTTACAAACCTTGCATGGCTAACTCACACAGTCGGAGATAGAGGAGGTTCAAGCATCTTTTATCTCGATCTTGATCAGGACAGAAAGTCCAAGCTTGTAACGAACTTTAGGTTCGTAATCCTTGTTACCCTGATGTTCATGTAACCACAATAAAAGAGAAAGGTATGTTACCATAAAGGAAAGATAAAATATGTATAACAACTATAATTCAATTATTACTATTAACAACGAGCTCCAGAAATTTTGTAGTACATTCTAAATACATAAATGCCGGAGATGTCAGCAACACACAATACATAAGTTACACATCAGGTGTCGATAAGCGAAAAAAATTACACGTTAAATAACTAAGGTTTACAGCATGCGGTATCACAGAAATAATTACTGACAATACCTAAATGGTATTAAAATAACTATCGTAATTGCGTAAGTTAAACAAGCTAAATTTCGTGAGTGACCTTTTTTGACAGCGGCATAATAAATAAATAAAACTTACCCACAATCCAGTACTTGCTCGAAGAAAACGTTTTCCTCGTTAAGCAGGCTAAAATAATTATGAATAGCAAATCGTGTTAACACAATGACTCACGAAAGTAGAAATCTACAAAAGTGTTAATACTAAAAGAAATTAGATATAAGAACCCGATGTATAGAATGCTGTTCTTCGCAATTAGTAAAAGGTTGGTATCGCAATCGACTGACGCATAAGAAGTAATATCTCAGAGACAAATTCTTGTCAAGACTTCGTTTTCGGTTTGGACATAGGCCTTCCAAAATACTAATCATTTCGTGAAAGTGTTTGTCGATATTAATCCCTCATCGGTCGATAATGCATCGAGACATGTAGCCACAAACGTGGCGGAACATGCTACCAACTTAAGAAGAAAATTACCAAAGAATTCTAAAAACTAATAGGAAAAGCCCACTTTGTGATAAATAACCTACTCGAAATGCGTTCTTAAATTAGAATCTTATATTCATTAACGTCAATTTTGTCAGATTCAGAATCATTTTTATCACAAGCACGATTTTAAGTAGTTAACAGTTTGACGTCTTGGCAGGAAATGCAAGATAACTGCACTCGGCAGAGGGCGTCAAAAACAGAAATCTAATTTGAATTCAACCAATATACAGGGTATTACGTTATGAAATTTTTTCACGTAATGACTACTAAGAGATTGGCTAATGCTATCAGCAAAAAATTAGAAAATCCATTAAAACAATAAAAAACTTTTTAATATTAATCGAGATTCTAGTTATGCTTTACCGGAAATTTGGAAACTAGTTTTATTAATCGGAGACTGGTTTATAAAGCTAGACTTTAAAGCGCAATCAATCAGTTTATTACAGACTCTAAAGATCTTCACTACAACGCGTAACAAAAGCTCAGCTCGTGAGATGTCAACTACACGGAAATTATCCGTAATGGAAAATTATAATACGAAACTAATACGTGGAAACCTGAATTCTACAATCAAAAAAGTTTATGAAAAACCATTGTTCACATGTAAAAATGATCGACTGTAGACTGTTGTAGAAGTGTTCTGAATTGCATCATATTGATTTTTTTATTTATGAGTTTTACTCAAGCTTAATTGATTAACTACTTTTATTCAAAAACGTATCAGTTTATTTGTTGTGTCGTATTATAATTATTACAGAAAACGCTAAAATAAAGATTACACAAAAAACATTTTATCACAATGCTTTTTTTTGATGATATAAACTGTGAAAATTAAACGTAATAAAAATAAGAACACTTTCAATATTAAATATTAAATACGTCAACTTAAAAATTTTCAGAAAAATATCTTGTTATATAGCTTAATATAAGAGACAAAATGTTATAAAAGAAAATTCTCGGAAAATTTGAAATTTTTATGGCGTTATGTTATATGGTTTCTTTTTGTAAATTCTTATACTCATTATCATCATGTGTTATAGAAATATTTTTATTAAAGATGTAGAGTTTATGAGGGCCAGTTTTTAGTACGTGAAACTGCTATGCAAAATCTTCACGTCTACGCCTTATTCGAGCTTGGCATTAACTTAGAGTTCACCGTCGTACTGTGGCATGAAATTCAAATAAAACATTTAGAGGATTAAGAAAAAATAAGATTTTGAGGCGACAGTCTGGAATTGCTTAAACTGAAAATTAGAATAATGGCGCACGTAAATCTGTTTACAATTATTTAGTATTGCTTTTCTGTCATTCTTACTTATTCAGAATAACAGTGGTCGAGGCGAAGAGGTAGTAATACTTGGGGCGTGTTATTGGATCCGTGTTTACAGGGACCATGACGTGCGTGACGGGCGTCAGCCCATTGCAATTAATCTGTCTGACAAATTAGTACTCGACCGAAGTTTCACGTATTTTCTTCCTTCAAAATACCAGCTAAGGTCATTTGTCCGATTTAATAAAATTTATTCGAAATTGTGATTAATTTTTTATTATTGTATTTTTGCAATTGCTTATTATATCTCAAGCATGAAGACAGCCATATGACAAAAATCTTACAAACTGCGTTAAAATATACTACAACAACCCTTTACAATTAGCCCAATCGCTAAACGGTTTTCATGCCCTCTAAGCGAAAAACAAAAGCCACAATAGCTTTTAAAGATAATTATAACCGTTTAATCAAATGTGTTTTAAAACACAAAATACATTCAAGTTCTAACTTTTGGAAACGTATGCAATTTTAGGCGGCCCGTGTTATAACGAGCGTGGTATCTGATGAACTTTCAGCGTAAAGTAAAATTTTAATTCCAATGACTAATTATCTTGGCGGTCCTTTAGTCGTTTAATTAAAATCCTGGTCTCTATCGGGACCAAGTCGTGGTTCGTGCGACCAACGCTTGTGTTTGCGTTGCGGCCTGTCCCATAGATTACATTGGAATTAGGTTAGATTCTGTTTAGCCAACTAATCTAATAATGCAGATTATATTCTCGAGTTTATTTGGGTCAATCCTTTTTATTTTCCAATTAACTTTATATGAGATGAGGGTATTGTATGAATATCGAACTAATTAATTCATTCAAGCTTACATTAGTGCCGTTAATCTTAAACAGCTCGAGATGGCTTTTCAATATCTGCTAGTCTCTATTCCACCTGATATACAAAACTGTAGTAAACACTGTTTATTTTTGCAAACTAATTGATTTGAACGACTCTACCAACGAACAGTAAATTAAACGAATTTAATCCCTTTGTGCTAATTTAGCAGAAGATACGAACAACTCTCGACATTATACAAAAAGCAAACCATATCAAACGTTTAATTCAAAATGCATTTAGAACTAAACATTAAAAATTTTAATTTTTTCAAATAAAAATGTATTTTATGCAAAAAAATTTATATACTATACAATGTGATTAAAATTCGAGTTCCAACATAGAGATCTCGCTTATTATGAGATAGAAACTAGGTTTAATGGAGGAAAATCTTGAACCGTTCAAAATTGGCCATACTTTCTTTATTTGCATTTATTCAAACAATTTTAAGTGAAAACTACAAAAAGCAAAAATCTATAGAAAATGTAAAAACTAAGCTCCCTAGATGCAGTTTTTAGTTTTGTTTCCATAAACAAAACCTACAACCAAACGTCAAAATAAAAGTTAATTTGCAAAGATGGTGTTTTCCAAAAAAAAGACGATATGCTGTTTTTTATTAATTACACAGAAACTCTTATAAGCGCACAAAGATACCTAGGGACCTATCCAGATAGAAGACTACTGTCAGTCGGATATTTCTCGAGTTGGGCAGCCAATAATAAATTGTTACGCTGGACTTCTTGTAACAAAACAAAGCAACGGATAGCACAGTTTTTTCGGAGAGAGATCGCAGGCTTTGTGATGCGAAATTATAACATAAATCTAAAAAAAAAGCGCCAAGACGTTGAAAGGTTAAATTAAGGAGATACTGTCTAACTCTACCCGTAGCTGGAAAAGAATAAATAACACCACCAAAGTAATAACACAGAATATATATTTCTTTTATCACAGAAGATGATAAGGTACATAAATATAACTTTTTGCAAATATAGATACGTAGGTTGAATTGATTATAAATTGCATCGAATAGTGAGCAACACACCGTACAACAAGCTGACCCTGTCGCGTCGGTCTAAACTTTTAATAAACATAACGTCTGAATTTATGTTCGCAAATTTTAAAATCGTAGACAAATAAAACAATTTAAGTCTTGGAGACTCAGCGCGCATTGCATAAGAGTTTGTAAAGCACAAAAATAATGTTAATTGTGTTAACCTAACATGCACGTACGGTCATAAACGACATGACCCCCGAAGCACAAATAAAAAAATTGAGTTAAACCCAATATAAACGCACATATAATTTTAACACAAGTAAAAGGTCCCCTTACACATCCAAATATTCACAAACGCAAATGCGCAGCATTTCCCTTAAACTTAACAGAAAACGTTTTCCAAGTTTTTGTCGTAGTCTATCTCGAACAGAGGGATAATCCTGAAGGTTTCCAACCTTTGACGGTGTATAAAAAATAACGTTATCAATAACGTGACCTCATAGAACTTTTCGACAAACAGATGTTACCAGGTGTTACGAACCTCGCTGCTAAAGTTACAGGTGGAGGGATCGGACCCGCTAAAGAATTAATTTAAACCCTCAATACAACAAAAGAAGTTATGAAACTACATACCCTAAAATAAGCTTTCACTCAACACTACGCAAAAATCGCCCACATATTTACGTGGAGTATCGTGAACCAATTTAATAATGAAAGCTTTGTTGGGGGGTTGGAAACGGTCCCTATTTTACAAAACGTTGGCAGCAAATGAATTCGTTTTGACAACCGACTACAAAGAAAAGGATAGCGTATGTCGAGAGACAAATTTTATACTTGAAAAATTTTTATACTAGAAAATTGAACTAGCAATTAATTTTATAACACAGTTTAAGACAATTCAAAAAACCGAGAAGAAAGTATCAAAGTAACTGTCAGCAGAAAATAAATAAATATTTGAGAAGGGGCAAACGTATAATCAAATTCAAAAAACATCCAGAATTGACCCATAGGTTAATACCTGGGAATGAAGAGCGTCGCTTACAGTTTTGTCAGTGGTTTCTTGGTGAAACAGAAAACCACCACGATTTTTTTAAAAGATATAATTTGTACAGATGAGTGCACATTTACAATGTTTAATCAGCACAATAAACGCTACTGGGCCAGAGGAAATCTACATTTGCATGCGAACGTAAGACCGGTTTGGTTTTAACATTTAGAGGAGTTTGTGGAAAAATCGCATTATTGAACTTTTGCGTACCATCATATTACGTTTATTTTAAATTTAAGTATTAAATTTAGTTAATACTTTTAATTAATCGATTTGACGTATTTCACATTATATTTTATATGTTTTTTTAGTTTTTTTAATTAACATCCGTTTGTTGTATTCACGCCGTGTATTTTTTGTGATAATAAAATTCAGATTGCATTATAATTTATAGTCATTTTTTATTCAGGTTCTGAGATACAAGTAATTTGATATTTTAGCAGTTTTGTTTGTTTTATCACTATTAAGAGTTTTTATTTTATATTTTTTATCGTTGTTTTATTTGTCGCGAGAAACGTCGGTAAGCACACATGCTACTACGTATTGTTTTATTTCATATCTTTGTTTGGTTTATTTGTTTTGTATATTCTTCAAGATTTTACGTCTTAACTTTGATGATGATGTAGTAATTTCAAAACGAATTATAATGAAAACTGTTAGTTTTTGTTACAATGCGTCAGCGCATGGCGCAATGGTTGTTTGACCACCTGAGGATCGTGAAGTTTTGTATTTAGAACTGAAAGATACCCGAGTTCAATACAAATTCGGTTTTCATTTCATATGGGCTTTTTTAAGGTTTGGGTGATGTTTTGCATCGTAAAAGTCAACATACTTCAAATTTGGATTTTGCGGTTAAACATATATATTATACCCATTAAAACCACCACCGCCTCTTTGAATTTTTTATCACACCGTTCATGTGTGAGATTGCCGTTTATCTTCTGTGTCCAGCCATCCGCAGTTTTTATTAGAAAACCAAATTACTTTAGGTATTTACAACTTACGTTTATTGCAGATTTTATTGCAATTATATTTGTGCTTGCTGTAACTTAAAGGTTATGAAATTATCAAAGTGATTTTATACTCAGCTTCGATTCATATATTTTTTTTAAATAAATAAAGTGTCGATGTAGTCGTTGGTTCGCTGTTGGTAAATAAAATTAATCTATCGACAAGTATTTATTCATGAATTTTTTGTTTATTCGTAAGCTAATAAAATTTATTAATGCGCCGTTATTAGTTTAGTAAAATAAGTTTTAATAACCTTGTTTTAAGTTACAAACGTCGCGAGGGCTTCGCATTTTTCATTTAGAATTTCTTTGTTTAATTTTTACGTTTGTATGCTCATCAGTAATAATGCATTTTTAAAATTTCTAATTATATTTCAACGTATTTTTTGTGTGTTAAATTCATATAAATTTTTAATTTGTAAATTTTAAATTTACTAAATTTTTTTTATCGCACCGTGTGCGCATTGATTTGATTGATTTTGTGTAATAATTTAAGAATTGTGATGTTACAACCTCAAAGGTAGGTTCATTAAGAGTTGCAATCAATCTAATGGGCTTCTGGGTGATCAAAGATCTAGAAGTTAATTTTATCGTGTCGTTGATTGGCGTCTACACTGATTTTGAGTATCTTACTTCTGTTTTCAAGCTTATCGAAATAGTAACGAATTTCTATTCTGAGCTAATCTACGCCCTACCGCTAAGCACCGAGTAAAACCCCGTTTACTTTGTGTTTATTCAGGGGTTTTTGCTATCTTTTGGCATGTAACAGTAAGTGGTAGAAAAAAGGTTAAAAACCGGTAGGCGATGTGTCTTACAATTACTGTGAGTTTAATCTTATTCAAGTAATATGAGAACAAATGAAAAAGAAAGTTGCTTAAAACAGTACAACATTTAAAACAAAAGATGGTAAAAATCTATTTTCTGAAGCAGTGGATAACGTTTCTGCAGAGAATTGGAAAAAAATTATACAGGATGTATTTAAAGTAGAACAAAAAATGTGACAGAGATAGAAAAAAAATCGACACAGAAATAAATTAAATTGTCACAAAGTTTTTTGCCTTAAAATGATTTCTAAAATAAATATTTTTAGTTTTTATGTAACGGTTTAAATGTTGTAACTTTTTCGTTACGCGATATTAGTTTAACCTACACAAACTTTTTCACGTCATTTTTAAAAATTTTTATTACGTTTAATCAATTGTAGTATAATACATTTAACATTAATATATTCGATTACAATTTTAAAAGTATTTGTAATTCTTTGAGAATGTGTATTTTTTTATACGCACATTGTCTGCAAGTGGTGAACTGTAACATGACGTAATTTAGTAAAAAAATTCAATACTCTCTAGACGTAGGGTTCAAAGAGTACTAAAATTTAAAGTACCTATTGTACTTTTTACGACTTTTTTTATCAATTTAGTAGGTGAATTCCAAAGTCGATGATTGCGAATCACAATATACTTGAAGTAATTTGCAATTTCCATTATTGTGCATCGCACATACTTCAAACTAATTTATTTTACTCTACTAATTTTTTTACAAAAATGTAAATTCAAACAAAACAACAAATGGAATGTAGTATGTACATATATAAAAAAATTGATTCTTATAAAAAAGGTTGATATCACTTAAGATTGCTTTACTGTATTTTATTTTCATTACTTCCATTTCAACGTATATCGCAACTAAAGTACCACATCGACACTAATAAAACACAATAAAAAGCTATTTCTATTAACACTTTATTTGCTGTGTATAATAATAAAAACCGCAATTTTAATGTAACATTATAAAAAATTGTTTGAAAAAAATGTTTTGTTAAAATTTCGTAACCTACATTAACTTTTAAAAAAAGTAACTAATATAGTAACATTCTAAAGCAATTAATTTTATAATTAAGTTATATCAAGTAATCTTTAAATTTTAGTTTTTTTCTTAAATCTGACACGTGAAACGGCCAAAAAGTAAGAAAGTAATCTATTTTAAATATAAGACGCTATTAAAATGTTATTCAAATTTAAATTAAAACTACTTAATAAAGTGCCTGGTGGGCTTATGTCAGCGTTAAAACTTAAATACAGTTAGGCTAATAGCGGAATTTTATGTAATTAATTTAAATTGCGCTTAACATTATCTCTAATCTTAGTAGGATTTGTGTATCCCAAAATGTGTTTTAATGGAAACGTTTTTTTTTACTAGGCATAAACATGAAATATAGAAACAGCTTATTTTTAATTTAATTCATTGTTTACAAACTTAAACTGCTTAAAAGCTTGCATTTATTTATAATTGCTAACTTTTTTAGTGACGGCTTATCGTTGTTTACACATAAGTCTCAAAAAATAATAAAATTAACATGTCCTATAAACATAAAAATTTTTTATTTGCATTACATTAAATATTATTTATTAAGTTAATAAATAAAATATTTTTGTCGCAAATGTTTAAAAATAAATAAAACATTACGTATCTATATAATGCACATATTTAGAAGGCTTTTATCTAAATATACTTGCGTCCTAGACTTTTATGTCACCATAAGAAATATTGCACAATTTCTTGAATGTTTAAGAAATATTTAATTATTGAAACATTGTAACTTTATTGTAACAAAAAAAGTTAGAAAACAAAAAAGACAAAATCAAATCAAAAATATGAGTAAAATTTACTCTGCAAAAAAATAGTATTGCAGAAAATTAAAAAAATGTAAATTGCTGTTAGATTTGAAAGCGTTAATTGTAGTATTTATTTATTATAATTTCTAATCTAATCGCGTTACTGTTCACCTTTTTTTTATTAAATATAATAAAATTTAATACTGATGTTTTTTCTTTAAAAGTACGAACGTTTTTAGATTTGTACACTTCCATGACCGTTAGAGGTTTTATCATTATTAACCGAAATTGCTGATTATTATTATTTCCACACTACTAACGTAATAGCCTTTTTAATAATTAAAAAAAATTAAGATTATTATTGAAGTAGTTAAATTTTTTAATTGTTTCTAATCTTTATGTTTAATATGCTAACGAAGGTAATATGTAAATTGACAATAAATTAAACTTAATTCTAATTTAACTACAAACTTTGATCACGTAACGAAACATATAAGAACAGATTATCACGACAAAATGTTTGAAATGTTGATCAATTCCCACTATTTTTTTCTTATTTTAATTTGTTGAAAGTAAACAAATTTATATTGAATGATATTTATTATGTAAGACACTTTTTATTGTCATTATTATAAATCTGTCAGTTGACTACTTAAGATTATCGGAGAACCAAACGTGACTTATTATTACTTAAATTATCACACATTAAAATTGTCTTTTTATAAAAAAATATTTATTTGAAAAAATAAATATGGCATAGTCAAAAACAAAAGATTCATATTATTTTAAATTAAACAATTGACAACAAATAGTAGTAGTATTAATATGCTTACGTTGCCTATCAGCTGATTACGAAATGCAATTTTAGTGCATTATTTTAAACAGACAAATTTATAATTAATGAATAATTATTAATTTAAAAATATTATACACCAATAAAAAATTTCAGCCAAAGTTTTTGAATCGAGTACACTTGAACATACAAAATATACACGCACTCGTGTACACACATGAATGCAAACCTTAATTATAAAAATATAAACAGTTTACTCTTGATTTGCATCACTTGATTTTGTGTCATGGTGTAATTTGACTTTCTTTGTTTATTTCCTTGTTTTAAACTATCACTCATCTTTTTTTATTATTACAGTTATTACTTTTAAATAAAACACAGGCAACGTTCCGAAATGAATAACAACATTGCATACGCTATAATAGAAAGGAATTACCAAGTCGAGTTGGAAGTGTTGCAGAGTGGTCCACCACATAAGATTTTACATCAAAAATTTTAGTAAATGTAAAAAATTTTTGTTTAGTAAAACATGAATTTCCATTTTGAAATTCATAGCGTTAACATCGTTGATATCAGCATCGATTTAATAATTTTAATTGCGCTCAATAAACTATTTTCTAAACAGTAAAAATACTTAATAAACAAAAACATGTCTGTTAATACTTAAATAAATAAAATCTTACCGTCTAGTCATGGTATTAAATCGGACAACATAAATAATAAACAACAAATAAATACGCATCCGCACATGTCGGCTATACAGGGGCAACCAGTAATAAATAACAAAGAAAGTACATATCAATATAGGTTACACCAATCAACACCATCTAAAAAAAATCTCTCAAATTATATAAGTCAACTAGCCCAAGAAACCATATCAATAAACAATGCGCCTAGTCAGCCAAGAAGATGAAGACAACCACAAGAACGAGTGGTAATTTGTAAGCGTAGAAAACAAATTAAAAAAACACAAAACAATCTACTTAAAGAAACAGTAATAACAAATAACAGATTTTCTGCATTAGAAAATGCATCATAGAATAATACCAGCTAAAAAATTCCAAAACCTCAAATTTTTATGAGTGGGGTGATGAAGTATTCACAAATGATAAAACAAATAAAAAACATATTAGATATTAAACAATATCACACAAAAAGCCTTTTTAAATTTAATTGTGGAACAGTAGATTCATACCGCAAGTTAAAAAAATTCTTTAAAGAAAAAAACGTGTTTCATAAAACTTACTAAATAAAGAAGACTTACAGACTAGTCATAAGATACCTATATAACTTAACTCCAATTACAGATATAAAACAAGAGTTGGAACAACTGGTACACAAGTTCGAAACATAAATAACGCGCAACATAGAACATTCAAAGAACTATTAAACTTATTTTTTGTCGACCTTGAACCAGCAGAAACTTATAAAGATGTCTCCAAGATAAAAAAAAAACTACAATCCAATTATTGCAACAGTAAGCACAACAGTACTATAAGAAGTAGAACATGATTTATCTACGCCGGTACTAATACAAGAACTTCAAAAAATATACAAGAAGCATTCAAGATATAAAATCAAAATAAAGTCTAAGGAATATATAAAACCAATAGAAAAATGGTAAAAAACTTTTCTGAAAAAGAATAATAAAAGATTTATATATATATTTAATGCAACGCTAAGACTTAAACATTAGTCAAAATCTCTCAAAATAGCACAAATTGTTTTAATACCTAAACCTGGAAAACATTTGACGGATGTCATATTTTATCGACTAATAAGTCTTTTTTCAATAATTTATATGTTCCTGGAAAGACTTTTTGTTAACAGAATAAATCAAGATTTAAATCAGCTGGCATGGATCCCTGATCATCAATTTGGTTTTTGACAGGCCCACACCGTTTAACCAACATCATTAATAAATCCATGAAAAAAAAAAGAATACCGTACCTCTAATTTTTGGACGTAAAACAAGCATTTATTAAGGTGTGGCATCCAAGACTCTTATACAAAATAAAATAAAACACTACCATTATGTTATTTTAACATATTGAAGTTCTACCTGGAAGGCCAATACTTTCAAATTATAGTTAACGAAGAAGTATCCAACCGTTATTCTATACTGTCTGGAGTTCCACAAGGAAGCGTGTTAGGCCCATTACTATATGTGGTTTACGCAACCGATCTTCCAATGACAGACGAAACAACGATTGGTACATTTGTGAACGATACGGTTATTTTTACGACATATGATAATCTCGTTACAGCTTCAACCAATCTTCAAAAACATATAAGTTTCAAATGTATCTAGACACTGCAGACATCGTACTAAACTTTACAATCATTTCAATCCACTCATACCGCCTCTGCTAAAACTGACAAAACAGAAGACTCAAAAGACAATGACCACTTGGTCTACAAATCTGAGGTAACATTACTAGATGTTTACTTCTTCATGTTATTAAATGTACACGTATGTTATTTATCGTAGATAACACATTAACTAATAGTATGTATACTTACTAATTGTTAATAAAAAATATATAAAAAAATAAAACATATAGTTTTAGTTTTGGCACTTTAAGAACACTAGCCGACACTGATTAAACAATCTGAAATTTTAGTAGTTTGCATTGCTTTACACATAAATGCTTCTAGAATCGATCGATATGTGCAGAAATAAAGGTTGCAGCTGACAAATTGATTCATTTATTATTTAGTTGTTGGCGCGGTCTGGAAAAAGATTAATGAAATGTCACGGAACTGTTACTTAGTTAAGAAATTTGAAGCAGTGTTCTACAAGTTGTGTTATGTGTCGAAATTATACAAGCAGCTGTAAAAATTCTCTGAACAGTTTTTGTTATGTTTCTGAATTATTTGTTATAAAATTGTCAAAGAACTTTTAAATGAATTAATTCAAAGATGTTACAAACAATATTTTGGGTTCCAAACTAAAAATCAAGACTAAACCTAAGTACCACATATATGCTGTATTTTGTGTTACCTCAAATTAACTCAGTGGAACAAAAACAGTAATTTTTCTGTCTTGTCACAAAAGCCGATGATTTGGTGTGAACCAACAAATCTCGTCACAAACTGTAATTTTTGTCTTCTAAAACTGCAGAATTTTAAAAAAGTTAATAAACAAAAGTAACGTATTCAGTGATTCCATCTGTAAGCAAACCGTTGAAAAGAACTGACTGAATTTTAAATTTGATGCATGTGCCACAATAGTAACAGACATCCAAAAGTGTTTTTCTACTAACAATTACATAGAAGCAGTTCTCCTAGATATAAAGGGTGCATACGAATCTGTAAACCTCCATCTATTAAAAGATAAACTTGTTACCTTAGGCATACCTGACCACACTGCATTTACAATTATTAAAATATTTTATGGAACAGCAATATATATAAGAACCGAAAGCGGAATCCTTGATACCCGATACATGTATACTGGATTACCCCAAGGGTCCATACTAAGCCCAATATTGTTTAATATTAGCACCATAGAACTGCATTCTTCAGGCAGTCTCCATTAAAACTCTATACAATTTGCTGATAATTTTTGCATATATTCCATACAACGACGACTGAAAAGATAACATCAACTCTGCTTTAACATTATACAATACTTGGTTTGATAATAATGGCTTTACAATTTCTGAACAAAAATCAACAGTCATCTTCTTTTCTAGACATAAAATTTTTGTCACAAATTATGTAAGGCTAGCAAACTTAAAATTTCCAGTTTTGCCTATTGTTAAGTACCTAGGAATATTTCTAGATACAAAACTTACATGGAAACCACAAATAGATTATGTAACAACAAAATGCGAAAGAGGAAGAATTTTTTTAGAATGGTAGCGAAAATTTGGTGGGGTGCTGATCAAAAAACATGTTTATTATTTTTTGTGTGCAATTTATTAGATTATGGCTGCGTGTTTTATGGCAATGCAAACAATACGTTATTAACTCGCATAGATAAAATAAATGCCTAAAAATAAGCTTAGAAGCTATCACCTCAACTTCTATAGAACCTTTAAGAGTGGAATTTTTAGAAACTCTATTACAATTACGACGAAAGTTTTTATTAGAAAAATTTATTTTAATATCTGTAACAAGAAAGAAATTTGCAAATTAAACGTCTTCAATTTCTGCAACAAATATTGGAAGAAGCAAAAATCTATTCCTCTTTGTGCAGCATTTAGAAATTGCAACAATCTCTTAACTTGTCTAGAAGAATTATATCCAAAAATACCATCGTACGAATTCTACCATCTTTCATTTAACCTAGAAGTTACCATAAATATATACAGCAATACTTCCAATATTTGCAAAACATCCAATTTTTTTGATGAAGCATTTGCTATTCTTCAATCCATAGAATACATAAGTACAATAAAGTTTCAAAATGCTTTAATAATAACAGATTCGTTTTTAGCACTTTCCTCCATCAAAGCTAGCTACAACCTAAATGAAAAAATAAACTCCATAGTTTTGCAAATAAAAAAAAACACTTTATTAATCGTATTTAACTGGAATCAGTATAAAATTTATGTGGGTCAAAGCCCATAATGAAATTTTTTTAAACGAAGAAGTGGTGGATAAATTACCAAAGAAAGCGCTATCAATGGCATAACACTGCCGTTATACTTAAACCTAGAAGAGTGCATAAATTTAAGAAAATCTTAACAGTTGATTGCCTAACACATCCTCTTTTCAGCGATTTCTAACCCAGTCTGACAACGAAGCCAGCATTTCATTCAATTTAACTAGTCTTAAAAATTTGTTGCCGTATCCACGGACACAGAAAACAAAAAGAAAAATGCGCAAAAGAAAAAGAACTGCTTCTCCTTATAAAAAAGTTAAAAGAAAAGGAAAGTGCGAAAAAAAGCGAAGACTGATAGAAACAAAAAGAAAAAAAGTGAAAAGAAAGTAAATAAAAATGTGATCTAACCAGAAAGTGAGACAAAACATGCTGAATGTTTTTTTTATCAAGGGTTGTACTTTAAATTTCGTAAAGAATATCCATTCTTGTCAAGAATGCGGAAAGTAAGTACATTGTGTCTGCGCTGGGGTAGAAGATGACGATGAAGAATCGGTACATACTTGTTCATTTTGCGAAGAAAATAAATACCCCGTTTTGCCTTAACCCTTTCGGTACGATTGACATATATATCAGGCACAAATATAAGTGCGTCACGGACGAATGACGGATATACCCGTCAACGGTTCAAATTGCTCTCCAGACTACCGCCAGTTATATCCGTCGCTAATGAAAATTTATGCTTGCGTACAGACGACTGACTTCTTTATCCGACACAAAACATTGTTTCAGGTGGACGAGTGTCGGATATATCTGGCATCGTCGAATATAGCCGATAGTCGGCATCTCCCGAACTGTTAACGTTATTTATGTTCAGTAGTGAGCACAATGTCGACAGATGAGGTTGCCGGACCTTCAAGCAGTCGCTTGCCCCGTGCAAAATTTGCAAAGTTAGATTCTTATTGTAGATGAACTGTAAGTGAAGTGCGTATTCTTAGTAAATACGAGTATTTGTTGGATAGTGAAGAAGAGCCGTTTTCTGGTAGTGAAAGTGAGTATATACCAAAATGAATTTCCAACACCCGAGGTTGTAGTCGGTCACGATGAATTACAATTTTTGTGGGGAAAACAGGATTTTATTCCAGAAGTCCATGAATACGACAGTAGTAATAGCGGAATAACCGACGAGACTTTACGTGGAAAAAGAGAAATAGATTTTTTCTTAAATCTTATTACCGAAGATATTGCTATTATCATTGTTGAGGAGACAAACAGGTATGCAATTCAGCAGAATATACCACGATGGATACATATTGACTTGAACGAATTTTTTGTATTTATTGGTATAACTATGCTGATGACAAGAAATAAAAAACTTACTTTCAAGGAGTTTTGGTCCAGAGACGAACTGCTTCATTCCCCTATTTTTGGGAAAAAAATGACAAGGGATAGATACTTGCAAATTCAAAGTAATTTGCACTTTTGCGACAATGAGATAGCTCCACCAAATAATCGCCTCTATAAAGTAAACCATATTCTATCACAAATAAAGGAGATGTTTCAAACACAATTTCGTCCGTTTCAGGACGTTGTCATTGGTGAAAGTTTAATACTTTTTAAGGGAAGATTGAGCTTCAAACAATTTATAAAGAGTAAAAGACACCGTTTCGGGATTAAGCTGTTTGTTTTGTGCGACTGTAAAACAGGAATAGTATTCGACTTTATAGTATATTTGGGAAAGGGCACAAGTAAAAACATGGGGATCAATCAAGACCTGGGTATATCGGGAGCTGTTGTAACCAAGCTCATGGATCAATATGTAAACAAAGGACACTCGCTTTTTACAGACAACTACTACAGCAGTTCTGCCTTGTCAACTTTCCTATTGAAAAATAAAACAAACTCTTGTGGAACCGTCCGGCCACATAGAAAGCATATGCCAAAGTTAACCGTCAAACTAAATAAAAGAGACGTTTCTTGGTATTCTAGTGATCACCTATTGGTATTAAAATGGAAAGATCGTCGAGATGTCCATAAGATAACCACTATGCATGCAAATGACATTGTGGTTCTTCCAAAAGTACACAGGATCACTAAAGAAAATGCACGGAAGCCCAGATGTGTAGTGGAATACAATTGCAAAATGGGAGCAGTCGACCGTACTGACATGATGATTTCTAGTATTGACTGTATGCGTAAAAGCATAAAATGGTATAAGAAACTGTATTTCCACATTATGGATGTTTGTTTACTCAATGCCCATGCCATGTTTTTGACCACAGATTCTAGAAAAATTCCGTTAGCAACATTTCACTTAGAAGTCATACGTCAGTTATTTGAGAGGTTAGTAAATGTTTTCATTTTAAGTAGTTATAATTAACAATGTTTTATGTATAGGTTTTCCACCAATCATCTCCTAACAAGACCTGATCTGAACCTTAATTCTGCAAGATTAATCGAGAGACACTTTCCGATATACGTTCCAGAAACAGAAGAGAACAAGAATCCTTCACGAAAATGCCTGGTTTGTTCGCACACAAAAAAACGAGAAAAGAAAAGGAGAGACTCTAGATACATGTGTAAAGAGTGCTATGTTGGACTTTGCATTGTACCCTGTTTCCAAATTTACCACACCCAGGCTAATTTTTAAATTTTTTAACATTCCCTTTAGCTATTATAATATCATTTAGGATGTATTTTTTAGGGTTCATTTATATAAATTATTTTATTTGCTTTATGAATAAACATGCCTTTGGTATAGATCTATTGCTATTTTCTAATTTAAACATAAATTCGAGTTGAACAAAACCTAACTTACCCTCATTTTACCTATTTGGTATTTGACGGTTATATCCGTCACTCGTCTGTCGAGCACTGCAATTCCGTCGTCTGGGAGGAAAAAACATCTGATAATCGAGCCGTACCGAAAGGGTTAAGGAACTCCATCTTGCCCAATGAGCAAAGCAACATGGATCAAACTTCGTTATTATTTTTTTTAGAATGTATATAAGTTTTTTTAGACATAAAAGTTTCACCATAAAACATTAAAAATTAAGACTAAAACTTGCATTTAAATTGTATTAAATATATACACCATTTACCGTAAAAAAAAATCTTTAATATGTAAGTTTTGTTTTGTTTTTGGTTCAATTCTATTAAAGTAAAGACTGATTAAGATTTAATAAAAGTTCCTGCTTTCTGTAATTATTGTAGAGCTGCTACTGGTTGTGGTGGTTGGTAACACGTTAGATAATATTCAATATGATTTTTAATTTATAATAAATCACAAAAATTGTGTATTGTTGATTAATTTTTCTAATTTTAACAAAAATATTAAAACAAACTCGAGATGGCTTCAGTGCAAACCTATAAAATTTCTAGTTTCGAAATAAAATTTTAACAAAATCAGACTACAATAGGTTTTTTTATTCTTTTTGTATATAAACATATTTTGCTATATTTTTATACTTTGGTTTTAGTTTATTTAAGATACATTTTTTATAAAAACAGGTTATAAAGATCCATTGGCAAATAATATTTCATATTTATGTTTTAGGTAATAATTTAGAAGATAATTCTGAAAATTTGATGTATAATAGTAGTATATATTTTTGTATTTTATTTGAGTACATTTAATATGTGGGTTGTATCTTTTGTTTTTTTTATAATAAATAGTTAGATAATCCAATATCTTGTTTCTTAAATCAAAACGTATCTCTAGTTTATGGATAAAATGCACAAATATCAAGAAAAATATCGTATTTTTTGTTTTATAGTACAACAAAATCTTTAATGTTTTTGGTTTAAGTGTAGTTTTTTTCATGTTTTCAAAATTTTTTACTTTATTTGTGTAGTATTGTATTAGTAAATATAAACAATCTACTAGAAAGTTAACTGAACTAATTAATAAATTTCATACACTGTTTTTTGTTGTTTACTATCGAAGTCAATAAATCACACGTTTTTAAATAAAGAAATAATTTATTTGGCTGGTGTAATTTTTACCGTAGCAATAAACTGTTGGATAACAATTAAACTATAAATTACTTTAAACAACTTACTAACCTTTTGTTTTACGTTATTTAATAATAATACTTAAAGGTAATTTACAACACCAGTCAATGTTGACAGAAACAAGATATATTTTTAAAACACATATATCAAGTAAAACCGTAAAAGTTAAGTAAAATGTGTTGCTACCAATAATATGTTGTCAGCACTGACTTGAGGAAATAAACTTGTGTCTACAAAATTTAGATCTAAATTTATTAGCATTATATATGAGTCATAAAATACAAATTTGTATAAGCAAGTACATAGCTCGCAAGCAAAAACAAGATCAAAAGTTTTAAAACTCGTATTTAATTTTCTTTAATGCTATAGAACGTGTTTAGCTGTATAATTTATTTTCTGATAATAACAGTAAAGTAGGAACTTCATCTGTCAAATGTGCGTTCTACTGTTGCTGTACGAATTATGGCGATAACAGTTGGTGCAGCAAAGTTTATGAATTAAAGTTGTTTTCATATACCTTACAAAATTAACTAACTTATGTGCTTTTGCTTATTTTAATCTTAAATTTATACATTTCTAAGTAGTAATTTTATATATATTTGCTATTATTTAAATAAAAACTTATTTAGTATAATGATATAAAAAATTGCTAAGCTATTAAAAAATTTAATTAATTACGATATAAGAAAAACGTCAATTAAAAAAAATATATTTATTGACAATGATTCAACGTTTAAGATTAAAGATATTTAACCGTTGTAATAATAAAAGACCCTATCCCTATTAGAAAGGTTGTCTACAAGTCGGATAAATATTGTCTGTGATTGGCCAATATCCCATGCAGTTGGCCAATATTGACTAGCTTAATATTGGCTCAATATAGTTTTTATGAGCAGAACGCAATATTGATATTTCTATATAGCACTGATATCAATAAATATAACAAAACCTACATTTAGGACCCGCTATATTACCTACAGTTGAATGTTTCTAATATTGGTAAAAATGATCAAACCAATATTGGTCAATGTAAATTGAAGTGGTAAGTTTTACTATTGAAAACTTGAAATTCCGTCAAAATTGCACAATGTAATTTTGACATTGGGAATGTAAACTTGGAAATGTAGTGTTAAATTCAAATTGGCTCAATATGCGTTGTACATTGAAAGGCAAAATTATCTATGCAGGGGTGCTGGCTACATTGAACAATTTGGTATTTATATTGAAAATGTAGTGTTAAATTCAAATGGGTTTAATACAGATTATACATTAAAGAGCAATATTAAGTATACAGGGTACAGGCAACATTGTACAATATGGTTTTTACATTAGAAATGTAAACCTGGAAATGTTGTATTAAATTCAAATTAGCTCAATATGGGTTGTACATTAAAGGGCAATATTAGCTATGTAAAGTGCAGACAACATTGTACAATATAGTTTTTACATTGGAAATGTAAACTTGGAAATGTAGTGTTAAATTCAAAGTGGCTCAATATGGGTTGTACAATGAAGGGCAATATCAGCTATGCAGAGTGCTGGCAACAATGTACAATTTGGTATTTACATTTGAAATGTAAACTTGGAAATGTAGTATTAAATTCAAATTGGATCAATACGCGTTTGTTTATTAAAGGGAAACATTAGCTTCGCAAGGTGCAGACAATATAGCACAATATGGTTTTTACATTGGCAATGTAAATTTGCAAGTTCAGTATTAAATTCAAATTGGCTCAGTACGGGTTGTGCATTGAAGGACAATATTACTAACGTAGGGTGCAGACAACATTGTACAATATGGTTTTTACATTAGAAATGTAAACTTGGAAATGTAGTTGAGATGGTTCAATTTAAATTTAAAATCAGAAAGACGCGCGTAATTACGTAAGCATCGTCAGCTAGCGGGAAAACTGAAAAATACGACTTGCGCCGTGTTACCATCGTTTTACGCATGTACTTCTTAAAAGGGTGGGAGACTTTTAAGGGTAGAACGACGGGGAAGCGGTGGGGATCTGAAGGGTGAAGCTCGCTCGAGATAGCAATACGCGTTTTTACCCTGAAAAGTTTCTTTGTATAATTTGTGTTTTTGTTTTGTCAATTTTTGTAAATTGCTAGGTATGTATGTAAATGTAAAATAATTTTAATTCATGTAAGCTTGTCTGTTTTTGTATTTGTATTTTAACGTGAACCAGGGTAGTTTTTGTTCTTGTGTCTTTTGTTTGAAAAGCTAGCGTGTTTAGCCATTTTATAGTACCGTTTCTTTCCCCGCTATATTTCTTTTATTTTTTCTATGTGCCTATTTATGTTTTCTTTTAAAAACTGTGTTTAAACAAAACGATTTTATTTTACAATGAAAATTTTATATAAACTTGCTCAAGTCGCGTACTGAATGGCGGAGCACGTTTTATGGTAACTTTTTTTTGTTTGATTATTGCTCGTGTGTTTTATGACTTGCTCAAATTGCTAGAAGTTAGAATTGTTTTATACTATGATATTCATACCTTCATGACTGGAAATAACCATATGTACGGTAATTGGTGTAAATACCGTTGTTTGAATTGCCTTGTCGAATGTAAACATAATATTTTATTTACCGTGAGGGGCATACAACATGTGGCTGCAGGTAGTTCTCATACTATGAGGACCCTGTGTATTTTTTTGTGAAGTAGCGTATCCTAAGTCTATGGTATAGACAGGTGCTTGCTTCGATATATGTATTAATGTCGCGGTAGGTTGCTTCCATGATAATGGGCCCTACATTTTATAAGATTTGTTTGATATTATTGTGTGTTTATTATATGTGTATTTTGTGTATTTTTTGGCCCTTGTTTGTTTGTCCCGACCAATCAACTAATAGCTGAATTGCATCCGTAACCCAGGACTTCAGTACCTACCGATAGGCCGTCGGTTAACTAACCCTTCTTCAGTTTAGTATGATGATGTACGCGTATGTGTTTATGTGTCAGGATGTAAATCTGTTACCGTACCTGCTTATCTGAACATTTTATTTAAACTCACAACATTCTAACTTCTAGATTGACGGTGTAATTTCATTTATCTGAAAGAGGTTACAATAAAATGAGCAACGTACATAATTACTTGTTAATTGTAATTTATTCACCGCCTGTTAAAATGTTGTATAGCTAGCTGAAGCATTTATGCTGTTGGCTTTTAGTAATTCATAATTTACTTCTTTTATTGTGTATCTTGAAACATAATCTCTTCAAAGGAAGTTAGTTTATTAGTAGAACTTCCATAATAGTAATGTACAAAACCATGACAAAACCGACTTGCTACTTAACCTCGCTTTTCCATTTACATTGCTTTGTTGCCAAGTTTCTTTTAGTTTCGCCTTGTTGCCATGCTTGCTAAAAGTACTTAAAAGACAAGTAACTTCTTTTACTTATTATTATATTATGTATTCGTTGATTTCTTTTATAACAGTTGTTGTTTTGTATATTAATTATGTAATTTATTTGTATTAACACTCCGTTCAAGGACCGGAGGAGTTTCTTCGCTCTGTTCTTCCCCTCCTACGACGGGTCCCACCGAACAGGCACGGTCTCGGTTAAAATTTAGAGTTAAACTCGAATAAAAATCACGATTCATTTTTTTTTATTGTGTGTTTTATTTAACCTACAACAGCCTTCCCACATATCGAGAGTAAGCAGTGTATAACGAACTTAACACAACGTAGACAGAAGAGGGGGGGGGGGGGTAACTAGACGATCACAGCCACAGCGAGATGTCGCTGCTTTTGTTTGTTCGCGGGTTTATAATTTCAAACGCGAGTGGGTTACATCACATAGTATTAAATTCAAATTGGATCAATACGCGCTTGTTTATTAAAGGGCAACATTAGCTATGAAAGGTGCAGGCAACATTGTACAATATAGTTTTTACATTAGAAATGTAAACTTGGAAACGTAGTCTTAAATTCAAATTAACTTAATGTGGATTATACGTACACTCTATTTCTCCCAAATGGAACGCGTCGCCATTAATAGGATTACAAAAATACCTAAAAATGATTAGGTATGTACATAGTTTACAGTAGAACCTTGGTATATTCTATTTAAAAACAATGGCAAAACTATTAGTTTTTTCAGAAAACGTTTGCCTTCTACCCCTTTTGTCTTGTTTTTCAGCACACTATAGACTCGTTCGAATTCCAAACCTGCGTACAAATTGGTTGAGCGGGTCTACTTGATGTCCAGGTTTCCCTTGCGCTTGCTTAAGTTTTTCTACTTGCGTGCGATACCAGAACCAAACTAAAAGCACAGGCACGCACGGGTGTTAGAAAGCTTAAGTAAGCAGAATAAGTTTGGTTCATTTTCACCTGTATCATTTTGTCGTGTTTTATAATTTATCTTGTGAGCGCATGCTTTTAACGTAATATCCGTCAGTGTGTTATAGTTTTTGTTTTGTCGTTGTTTTGCTGCTTTGAATTTACGTGGTTCTTGTGTCGCAAGTAACATTATTTTGGTACCCGAACAGTTTGTCGTTTCGTGAAATTATCATCGAGGTCCAGGATTCCTAAAATGGCCGAGTCAACCCGATCAAGCGTAAGTTCGAAAAAGTAAGTACAAAAATTTGTTTTTAACTACGGTTTAACTGAATCGATGCATGCACACAAATTTAACATTTACATTTAACAATAATTAAGAAGTACCTATACATATTTGGTGTACCTATTTTCTACTTAAATTTTCCCTCTGCAAATTGCTCGACTTCTTAAAAACACTATCACCAAAACCAGTCAAAATACTGTAATTAAAATGATAATAATATTTGGGCGTTGTAGTTCATGTCATGATGTCATATGCGTTTTAAAATATTTGTTTGATAAATCTGCTTATCGTAATCATTCTTATAAATTGATGTCGATATGCAGAATAGTAATAGCAGCAATATTAAGAACTTGTGTTTATAAGTTTAATAATAAGTCCAGTTTACCAATTGGAAGATGACGTGTCTTCAATTACAAAAACATTACTTTCATGTTTGTAGTATCAGTTTTTAAAGTCAATTTAATAGTTTAGAAAATATTTTAACGTTCTTAAGGATGTACAAATGTGAGCATTTAAAAAAAATGTTAGTCGCAGTCTGTTAGACTCACTACTTGATGTATTGAGAAAGTATTTTCCTAATCTACCAAAAAGTAGTAAAAGTCTTAAACAAATAGATCGACAATTTAGCCATCAATTGACTACACCAAGATATTTCTTGTCGAGTAGAGCCACTTCTGGTAATTTTGCTTATTTTGGTTTAGGAAATTGTTTGACAACAGAATTTAAAAACAATTTAACTTCAATTCTTTCACATTATCCTACTGACAAAATTGAAATAAATTGCATGCAATGTCGCAGCAGAACATTTAAAATTGTACAAGACTCGACCATTACTAGTGGCACTTTATTATGGTGATAGTAAACCTGGAGTATCTACGAGATTATCTGTATCAATTTATTGAAGAATGTAATATTTTAACTGAGAATGGTTTTGAATTTGAAGGTAAAACATATTTATTTGTGTTAAAAAATATTATATGCGATGCTCCTGCTCGGTCATTCTTGAAGTGTTTGAAGCAACACAACAGCTATTACTAGTGCGAAAAATGTAACATAAAAGGATTTAGATCTACAACTTCTGCAAAAATAATATATCCCACTTCAAAGGAAACAGCGGAAGCACGAACGCACAAAACGTTTATAAGTCAGGTTCACCAAGAACATCATATTGGAATTTTATTGAAGGTGTTCGTTTGGATTACATGCATATGGCCTGCCTAAGGACGATGAGACGTTTGCTGAATTATTAGCTAAAGACTACTTCCTCTTCCCGGATTACCCCCGGTCACCGCCTTGAAGTTTCTAATAGAATAGTTGACATTGGCAAAGCATTTCCTTCCGAATTTAATCGTATTCCAAGAAGTACGGTCGACTTAGACCGTTGGAAAGCAACAGAGTTCAGAAATATTTTGCTGTATGTAGGACCATTTGCGTTTAAAGGACTTCTTCCTGCCTATAAGTACAAGAATTTTTTTGGCATTATTTTGTTCATTTAGAATAGCTGCCGGAGGATTAACAAATTAAGAGTCTAGTCACCATGCTTTGCGATTAACTAATCAGTTTGTTAAAAACACACAACTACTGTATGTTGAAGAAGAACCAGGTTACAATACGCATTCATTTGTGCATTTAATAGAGGAACTAATATACGAAAATCAGAACTTGAACGATGTGAGTTGTTTTCCGTTTGAAAACTACTTGGGCCAGTTGAAACGGGTAATAAAAGCCGAAAATAAACCTTTCGAACATGTTTGGAACAGATTAAATGAACAGATGTTTTGTGCAAAAATGAATATTTGAAGTTCCGGTTCGGTCAGATCGATTAAACATATTTAAAGTGAGCCAGTTGAGTCTATATCAGTCCAACTATCTGATTATCACACAAAATGCATTGTTTTTCCATTGTCTACAACTCATTGCAATATAAATAAATTCAGTACAGACGAATTCATTGCTATTGGTTTACTACATGATCAAGTCAGTGAGAAAAAACTTTTGGCAGCTTTAAATTAAAATTTGAATTTTTTTTGCTTTCGCTTAACAAAAGTAAAGGAAAGTATTGCTATCGGTCAAATAATATATTATCATTTATACCAATGATAACACCCGCTCGCATGTTCCTTCTTCTTGGGGTGTAAACAAAGAGAAGTCTCGTTACTTGTAGCCTACAAATGTTAAAGGCTTTAAGATCAATAAATTCCTGGACGATTGCTTACCACCAGATGGTAACATGGTAACAGTAAAATAAGTTTCTCCGAATTCCCGGCTGTTTGCAAGACTACGATTTTTGGTCTGGAGTATGCAAAGGAGTGCTGCAAAAAATTATTGGCCAACTCGAGTTTATCGTCTCCTGATGAATCGGTTTTGGAGCTAAAAAGTTTTTTAAATTAGACTAGTTTAATGGTAGACAGAAGTGATGATGTTTCTGAACAATCAGGTATAAATCTTTACTATCGATGATAAATTGGTATTGATAACTACTGTTATGTTATCATTTGCAGAAAACAGTAATGTAACATATAATTCATCTAAGAATGAAGAAACCTCCGATTTTACATGCTTTCTTGAAGACCAAGAAAGTATAGCCCAAGCATCAGAAATAGTAGTAAACCCCAACATGGGAAGACTAGAGGATATAATTTCTAGTAAATAGTTTTAACTATTATTACTAATTTGTTTTGTATTTTTAAAAAGCATTCAAGATACTCTCCGAGGCATTTAATATGAAATTAGAAAAATTCGTCAACAGACGGATAGTATTGAGGTGTGCTTAAAAACTCTAACTTCTAGTAACCCATCGGTAGAAGCAAGAGCCACTTCATACTTTGCGTTTTATTTGCCTGCTGCTTGTAAAGATGATTTAAAAATAATAGAAGAACGTGCTGGAACCCAAAAAGGTTTCGAACAATTGGTGAGTTTGGCTATGGATTTGTTCCACTTGATCATTGACAAATTATAATTTTGCAGGTAAAAATCCTAACTTATTTGGGAGGGGAAAACGTTAACAAGTCCGTCGCTTTAATCCTAATGAAAATAATGAACAAGGAAATAAGTTTAACATATTCAGCTCTAGGAAGAAAGGGCAAGAAAAATTTTTCAGAGTTAAATCTGTACAAAGCTGTTGTAGGTAGAGTTCATTTCAAGACTAAAGAACCGCTGCGCAAAAACCAATTTTGTTCCGAATGTCAATACACTAGCTAACCAAAAAACGTTTGCACTTTTCATACGGCGTTTGAAGTGTCCACATTTATTCCACAAGTTGTTACAAACTCTTTTTTATCTTTGTGTTTTATATTTTTTTATATTATATTCATCGTCTTGTATGCATTCACTTTTTAGTTCAATTAAAGGTAAACCATTATAGTTAATGTACATCGTTTACAGATGATGTTTTTAGTTAGAATTTATTTTGCATGATCGTCAAATTCCGTATTTATCCGACGCGCACCTCACGGTTCTTTAGTCGTGAAATGATCTCTAATGTATAATACAGTTCTTTGAACTCTTTATGTTTATAATCTATTTTGTACGTAACAGAAGCTGTCAAATCTCGATTCCCCGAAGCTATGGAGGTAGAGATTCGGAAGCAAGTTGGGACAACTCTGGCAACAGCCGGTGACAGAAACGGTGGACGTTCTTCCAGAAACACCAAACAGGCTATGGTTACTGATTAGTTGAACGCCAAACAATAGTAAATATTTTATGTTATTGGGTTGATTCAATAAAATATAAAAAAAAACTGTGTTATTAAAATGTAATGTGTATAATCCAAAAACAAGTACATATTCGATATCAATGTGATACTTGTCCAACCTTATTTTTAAGATTTTTACATTTTATTACGGTTCGACTTGACATTTTTATTTAAGGAATAAAATAGAATGTTGTCGGACTTTAAGAATGCCATTTATGTTTCTGTTACTGCCCTATTAACTGTTCTAATTTTCAGTCTTGATTAGTGCAAGCGAGTCGAACTTTTGCACAATACTACTCCAATATTGATTATCCATTGACAAATCGGTTTCTAGTCAATATTGGCGGTGGTATTTATAAGCAATACCTCTCTAATATTTATTGTACATTAGCAAATTTAGTTCTACTCAATGTTGGCGGTGGTATTATAGGCCATACCTTTCCAATATTAATTGTGCATTGGCAAATTTAATTCTACCTAATATTGGCCTTCGTATTATAATCCATAAGTAGCCGATATTGTTTACCCATTGGCAAATTGATTTTTACCCAATATTTTAGTTGGTTATTATAAGCGGTATCCTCCAATACTGATTACGCATTGGCAAATTTTAGACGCCCCAATATTGCTTTTTTGACCTCGAGTCAATATTGGCGACGCATCATTCTGCAAACGACAGCCGTAATAACTTTGGGCTTTAACGTTCGCTACACTATGGATTTCCAATCAATTTGTTTGAAGCGAAATTATCAATATTGATTTTTCTAATTGGTGCAATATAGAGTAATATTATTTTCCATTTACTGACAAATTTGTTATTGGACTAAATATTGGCTACAGCTTGTTTTTCTAATCTAAAATCTATATTGAATGTCTTCAATGTTAGAGCTACAGTGGCAAAACGTTCACATTTTATATTAGCCCAATATAAGATACACATCGGTTTTCAATATTGAATATTGCAAGTCAATCCCTACCCAACATTGCGCCAAGATTCATTTTCAATAGGGATTATCTTGGCATTAAAATGCCTAATGGCGTCAGAAAGCGTATAGTTACGTCGCCATACCAAATCACCAATTTTATATCGCACATGTCGACGACAAATATATCTATTTTGCGTTTTTGTGTACGCTTTAGAAAGTTGTTTCAGAATATGCGCACAGGTACCTTTATAGAAAGTAACCTTAGGTTCCAAAATATTAACACCAGAAGAAGATGGACCGAAGAAATTCCCTGAAAGACCAAAAAGTGCAAAAAAGAGTACAGTCAATCTTTGGAAAATTCACATCACAATGCTGATGATTTTTTTTTGACGAATAAAGAAATCATGGTTTTTAAGACACGATTAATCCGTTCGGCGGGATTAGCCCTAAAATGATATTAAGCCGTAAAGAGTATTGTTGTCCCATAAGTGGCGCAAAGTTTAGCAAATTCTTTACTACGAAACTAGACACCATTGTCCGTAATAATATACTGAAAAGTGCCGAAAAGAAGAAAGATGTATTCTTCCATTAATTTAGAAATAGTGGTAGCGAGTGTTGAACGTAACGGGAAGAATAAAGAAAACTTGGTAAATTAGTCAGCGATCACCAGTAAATAACTATGGCTTTTTGAAGATCAAGGCAGAGAACCTACAATGTCACAGGAAAGAACTTGCCAAGGGCGTGATGGTTTAGCACGCGGAACAAATATTGCACGCGGAGCAACTTGTACCACGTTGGACGCCATATGGTTGTTAAGCTAACTTAACATCTAGCAGTAATTTATTATAAAATAATAATATATATAAATATAATTTTAGTAAACATCAACAATGTGTGAAGAGAAAAGTAAAATAATAATTTTAATAAATTTTGATAATTACTCTTAATCTCTAAAATTTACAGCTTATACTCATATATTAAAACAGATTTTCAGTTTATACTGCTGTAATAAAAATATAATATAAAACAGACATTTAAATTAATAATTCGAAATTTGACGTCGGTGATTATGTTGGTAAATATTAGTGACAACTGTATCTACGCAATCAACTAAAAAGATTTAATTTCTTGCTACAATAACAAAAATATTATTGTTAATGGCCAAATAAACTCTGTGCGCATTAATAAAATAACAAACAACCTTAGGCTTTATTTTACGACGTAAATTAATTTCTACGTGTATAAATTCGTCAAAATAAAGTGTGGTTTTTATTTTTGTTGTAATAATAACAAAATAATTGAAATGGAGAATTATAGGTCGAATTATAACTTAATCAAACGATTTTATTTTTTACTTAAAGGTGTTTGTAGGTGTTCTATAATAAGCTTATTCAGCTGTATAAAGGAAAAGGTGAACAGATAATATTTAATTTACTTAAACAACGTCCTAGGTTGCGACTCAAGAGGGACTAGTGCAAAGGAGATTGAAAAGGCTGATAAAACATTATGGTCCCACTAAACTTATGTACTGCTCTAACGTTACGTCTAACCCTCAAGGCGTCAAGGCCGGATTGGGGTCACAATGTCACTTGAGAGCACTGAAAAGAAATTTATTGTCAGTCGTGGGTATATACAGTTTTCGCATCATTCTAAGTTGACAATCCATTATACTAGTCATCAATTTGTTAGACACAATCAAATTGACAACTCAACAAATTATAACAAAATTTACCTACAAAGCTTTTTTTTTAAATATTGGTATAATGTGTTTTTGATGTACGTAGCATATTATACCAAAACCTTATCTTGACAAAGTTGTACTGAAATGTTTGCGCCTATTGTGACTGAAATTTTATAAACGATGCTATAAACCGCTTGCATCTAAACACAAACTTCACAATAATAATATAATCTTAATATTTACTCAAAAACAAAAAAAATTAAACCGGAACATACAGTTTTACACATTATTGTTAAAAATCGGTTTAATTCTGGTACTTATTTGTTTAACTGTGTGTTTATGGCGTAATCTGTAACAGTGCTTTACAAACGTTTGAAATTCAATCAGATAACCGACACATACAAATAAATTACAAGTGTGTACGTTATCTTGAGGCTAGGCATTATTCATTAGTATAGAGAGTTTTTCTGAAGCTGTACATTTACAATGAACTTTTTTGGTTTAGTTTAGACTCGTTTGTACTTACCGTTTAACAATTTGATAACTGTAAGCATTAAAATAAAGAGTGAGTTCTTTAAACTTCCAATAAAAATTACATTTAAAAAAAAATTTAAATTTGTAAGCAATTCTACTTACTTTAAATAAATAAAAATAAAAATTCGATTTTAGATTAAAATTAAGATAATTTGGAATAATTTTCACAAAACTATATTTTTTTAAACGAATACACAAAATGACAATTAAAAATTAGCAAACTAAAAGCTTGGTACACAAATTTCAAAAACAAAGGGATCATACCAAAAAAATTATTATCAAAGTTACATTAATATAAATCATTTTCTGTTGTTTTTAATATAATGGAATGCCATTTAATTATTTAACTCTAAATTATCGTAATTAACTTTTTTACCGTAAAACTACAATGACTCTTTTTTTTGTATTTAAAAAAATATTGTTTATATTGTTTAAAAACAACTTCATAATCTTCACTTTCTAAAAATTAATGATTTTTTAAATAATAAAAATAATCTATTCCAATTTAATTGGCAAATTTAAAAACCGGAAAATTTGATTTAATTATGTTTGTGTTTTAACTACAGATTTTGATTATGTTCTGATGATGACTTTAATTAATTAATAAATCTATGAATGTAATTTATTTATTAATAGTTTTTTATTGTAAACATACTTGATACACAAATACAAATTTGCCAAAATTATAGAATTATAAATATCAATATAAAATTATCAATGCATTTCTACAGTCGTCTAGTTATTAACGCTGTAAATGGTCTATTTTAATTGTTTCTAGTTTTTGCCATTAAATTTATTTCTCGTATTTAAAAATTTTATGCAAGAACCAAAATTAATGATGTTTAAATCAACTTAAACGTTTAAAGTTTATGTAAAAAAATTAGCAAAGAAAGCAAAAAAAGTGGAAAAGCTGCTATGGATTATTTTCTTTAATAAATAAATTTAAGTTTGTTTTTAAAAAACTAAAAAATAAAAAAAAAACAGTTTTGGTACTAAAAAAATATTTTGTTTAATCCACAAATCCACTGACTACAAATGTTTAGAATAAAGTTATAGACATTTGTTTTAAAAATCCTAAAACAAAAAGTAAAAAAATTTAAAAAACAAAAAAAAATTAAATAAAATCAAGAACACAATCAGTTTTAGAAAATTTTATAGAATAAAAAAAAATAGAATAAAAAAATTTGGTATCAGTTTAAATAGTTTTATAATGAAATTTAAAAAAAAATCATAAACTAAGTAAAAAAATTTAAAAAGCCACAAATAAAATCGTCTATTTTCAGAATTTATTTGCGTCAATGTGTATATTTTTACTAGTATTTATATGTTGTTTTAGTGTTGAAAACACTTATAGGATGTACAGCAATCAAAACGTTGTGTATATTCATTTCAAAATAATAAACAATGAAAGTTTAGCAGAATGTTATTACTTCGCATCAAGCAACATTGTTTAATACATTCAAACAATCATAAGTCTTAATTTCACTCAGCAGTGATAAAAATTCATTATAGTAATTGTACGTTTGCGCCTTGTACGCTGCAAAAACGGTACAATATAGATGAAAATTGCACATAAACAATTTATTGAGCACAAAATTTACTACAAAAAAGCCCGCGCGAGTGTATAATTATATCTAATTGTTTAAAGGCCGGTTGCACAAAGTAAATCAAAAATGTAGCAAGTGATAATTTCTGAAATCAATTGTTACATCACGAATAAACGTGGTTTCAATTGCTATGTAGCAATTGTTTTGAAAAACGATCACTTGTTACATTTTTGATTTGTTTTGTGCAACCCGCCTTAAGAGTTACAGAATTTTAATGTAATGTGAGACATTTTTGTGCAACCTTGCACACTTGTATTTTTTAAACTATTGAAGATAATTCTACCCTTCTGCGGATTTTTTTATAGTAAATTTTGTTCTCTATAAAAGTGTTTATGTGCAACTTTCCTCTACCTTGCATCATTTTAAGATAATTTTTTATTGGTTATTTTAAGTTATTAAGCAAATCATTTCAATACAAAAATTGTGGCGGTTTCGATTCATGCATGATTTTTCAAAAAAAACAACTCCACATGCCTGATGTAATACTACGACACCGACAAAGCTACCCTTAGCCACAAAAAATCCGCAGTGGTCACCAAAAGCAACTCGACCAAAACACACATGTTCTACTAAACCGATAATTTGTGTTCAAATTTTAAAATGCATAACCAAAGTAACAATTTAAGTTTTATAATAAAAACTATCAGTAATTACTAGTTTAAGTCATAAACGATTTCACTGTAAAGTTAGAAATACATAGGACATAAGTATGTAAAATAAAATTTGAGTAGATTTTGATTGTTAAAATTGTACCAACAGTCAAGTAATTGTAAAAATTATTAGCATCATAAATCTATTAAGATTAGAGAAAGGATCAATGTTAAAGTAAAGTTCATCTCTTTAATGCTTCTTTATAGTCAGTAGCCCATTTGTTTAATATTAATAGAAGACAAAATTATAAAATCGGTAAATTTTTATTCTATTTTAAACACGCACTGCCGCCTAGTAGCAAAACGTCGTAACATCTTAAGGGTAGAAAAAAGCATAACGCTGATTTCAACAGATTGAGTAAAAAAAAAGGAAAAAGGAGAAGGTTCGTTCGTGAACTTAGCCAATCAGAAAAAAGCGATTTAAGAAATAAAGTCAAAATTGCGTACAGAAATGGAGGAAAGCTTTAAACAAAGGTTTTAAAACCCTGACGCGGTTCAAAAACGAAAAAAGTTGCATCCGGAAGTTGTTCTTTTGACTTGCTGGTGAAAAAGAAGTTACTGTCCGGCTGTTTTTTTTAACGTGTACTCGCGCAAAGGAGTTATATATCCAAAGAAAAGTTATTGACGGGTGGGGTCTTTTTTTCGTTCTCGCAAAAGGAGAGTTACTGACGAGCTGGTTTCTTTTACGTACATTTATTATTATTTAAGTGTACGTTTTGTATAAAGTTATTAGTTAGTGACAAGTTGTTACGTGGTTGCCAACTTGCGTCCAGTCAAGACACAACGAACCGCAATACGTAATCTTCAATTTGAGGATTAAACGCTATATAAAAAGTCAGAAATTAGTTAAATTTATTTAGATATGCGTTTGTAAGTTTTTATTTGATTATTGTACGAGAGATGCGAAGAACTGTCTAACGAGAGAGAGAAAAAAACAAAATTTAATAAATAGGCATGTCGATTATTTCGCGTCGCAAAATGTTTTTATAGCGAGTCCAATCTGCTGTAAGTCTTCTTTAGATATGACAAGAAATCGCGAACACAACAAACTGTTAAACAAAATTCAATTTTGAAACTGTGGATGTACATTTCCAAAGATGAAATCTCCAGTTTGCAGTTTTTACATCTGAAAGAATAAGGCAACGTAGCTTGATTCGTGTCATAATCTTAGAAGCTGTAGAACTGTGAACCGCCATAAAACTCCGGTAAAATCCAGTAATCATTTGGTTTTGTTGTATTTTTTTAAATGTAGATCAACTTAGTTAGAGTGTGGTAAAGCAATGGTCAGGAATCACGCGATATAAATTGTTTATTTAATCGTTGAATGATTTATTTAATCCAAGCGTATTCAATCAAAGTCCGGTAAATTTCTGAAGGTTCTACTTTGGCTCTAAAATTAATTGTGTCTAGAGAAAATTTTACATTTTTCCGAATGCTCTCAAACGTATCTAAGCCAGCAGAAAATGACAGTCAGTGAACGTGAATCTCAATTTTTCTACTTATCCTCACCTAACATGCCTGTGAGCGCAATATTGTTATTTGAGCTTTGCGAAGGTTACTTTTTCCCTTGAAACTATTTTGTGTCAAATAAAGCTCGACGTTTTGAGATTTTGTTGCTTGCTTTGTGTTTCTTACCGTACATCACTTGAAAAAGACACTATTACATACATACAGCTATAAATAAGAAACAACAGCCAGAAGTGTTTCGATTTAGAGTTTTTAATACTAATTCAATGCTGAGCACAATTTTGGTTCCTCTTGAGATACAGGGCAAACAAATTAAACTATAAAAATAGAAAAAAGTAGTGACAGCGGTTTATTTATATGCCATGATGCTTGTTCGAGTGCATGGATTTAAGATAACGCGTTCGGACTTCTCTTTAGATATGTTACTAAAAGCTATGTTTTATCAGCGCGCATCAATTCTTGATAATGAACGGTTTCTCTCATATTTTGTTATGACAAAAAATTCTCTATAAGTCATTGGTGTTGCTGATTCATCATCTTCCAGCGATGAAGAGGTTATGGGAAACAATTCTCAAGCATTTCATGAACAAATGTTAAATACAAACAGCTAGTGAATTATTATATGACTCTATTCTCGTTTAATATGTACCTAGAATACTAGTTATTTGTGTTTTTTTATTTTTTTATTATTTATGTATGCATTCTTATTTTTAAAAATTGTAATAAATCTTGTTCATTATATTGGGTAGGTAATATTGTGTTTGTTTCACCACCTTCCGATAATTGCAAGATTTGGGTTATCTGTGAATTTTTTTTTTATTATAAAACCAATTTTTGTGCTGCCAACATCGTAAACGTCAATATTCGTTCATTAGTGTAGTTACGTAATGAACGAAAAAAGCTGTATGGTGGCAAAATGAAAACTAGGAATCCGCACAAAAGTATGTGTTTAAAGTCAATTAATATATTAGAACAAGTATGCGACAGGTAGAGAAATCATTTTAAAAATCTTGAAATTCAGTTAAAATTGAAGAAAAACGATGTGAAAGTTAATGTCAAATATGACAGATTTAGTAATAAGTGTAGTACCAACATTATATTTCTGTCGATTTTTTTAATTTTTTTAAAAAAGAATGTAATTTAAAAAAGGCAACACAAAAAATAATGTACATTACTCTCGTCGAAAGAATCATAGCACAACTCACTCACATGCAACGCTTGGCCGTGCGGCCTCACGTCGCATTAACGTTCGTTATGCTATTTCTTACTTTCGACTCTTGTTATGTAAACTACTATTAATTGTTCAGTTAAAAAAGCTTATGTTGTTGTAATAAATAAAATAAAAAGGGGGCTACAGTAATAGTGCCACTAGTAAAATTAGATGTTACTTTAAATAATCTTTTTTAGCTATATAGCGCAAAATTCTAAAAATGTATTATCAGCTAAGAATAAACAACAACGAGGTATAAACACAAAAACACGTTTAATTTTATTTATTTTTAGTTACTTTATATAAATTATTGTATACACGTACGATGTATTAAAGTAGTCTAATTTTTTCATAGTGGAAATAATAAAGCGTTCATTCTACTTAGGTACCCACTCTAGTACTTTGGCTTATAGTTTTTAAAACAATCGCATTTTAGTTTGTATCTTAAAAACCTATACCCAATACATCTTATCAAAATCAGATAAATATGGCATAAAAGTTTGTAGCATTTCTGATGCCAAAAATAGTTATCTTGTGCAAGCTCAAATTTATATTTTATACAGAAAAAACTGATACAGGACGGAAAATCAATCAACAAAAACGGGTCTTAAAAAATTGGCTGCTTAGTTCAAAGGATCTAAAAGAAGTATATCAATGGATAATTTTCTTTATTACACTCTCTTTGTCAAAACACTTTTAACTACGGAAATTAACCATAGTTGGAACTCTACAAGAAACAAAACGTACATACCAACGAAAATGAAAGCAAATAATTCTTGAAAAAATTAGTCTTCATTATTCGGTTTTTACGAAAATGTCACGATTTGTTCGTATGTAGCACAAACATGTATTATTTTGTTATTATTATTAATTCTGATAAAAGATTTTATGCGCCTAGAAATAAAACAAAGGTTTATTAATTTCTTTTCTTTTGTCTCAATGTTCTTGTTTTTGCATGTTTCGCTGCTTATATTATTTTTGAGTAAAACAATGAAACGCTGCAAAAAAATCAAATACACGTTGAGTTTCTTTATGGCAATTGAAAATTGAGAAGAATTGTATTATCCAGTAAGCACAGATCAATCTTTCAATTCGTAAGTAATGCAAAATTTTGCAACTTAAACGTACCTTATAAACGTCGTCCTCGTTACGTACTTATCTATTATATGAAAGAACACGTTTTAAGCTAGTCCTAGAAGAATTTGGTAACAGTCTTCATTTACGAGAAACATACGCAAGAGCACCTAAACGAGAAATATCGTTGCAGTATATGAGAAGACATCGTTGTAAAGAATACTGTACAAAGTTACGTTCACAATTAGGGATTCACAAACACAAGCTCTTGAAAATAATATTAATTTGATATAAAACTTATACCCCAAAATAAAGTTTATCGAAGGCAATTTACACAACTCATTTCAGCAATCAGTGTCAACTTAAGAAATCGAAACAGAAATTAAGCAAGTTTTAAGAATGCTAAATTTATACTTCTTACATTGCAACTTTGATTGTTTATTTAGCTGAAATTTTGTTTTAGTTACAACCGCAGATAAACATAATCGAATACATTTTGTTAAGTTAGGTCAGTGTAAATACAATCACATAAATATTAGTATTTGCTGTAATTATTTTACTAACAATATATTTTGTAGATGGCGGAAAATTAAAGAAAACAATAATTAACACAATACGTAAAAACATTTTAAAATACAAATTTTACAGCATTTTCCACAGTAGTAACTATCAAAAGTCAATCTTCATTTGTTTAAATAGACAAAACCGGCTTGAAAACTAATTGCAAATACAGTGCACGCCGTGTATTGGAATCACAAACAATGTTATTAATCGGTTAATGTTATCACTTTATTAAAGAACAGGCCGGACGTATGCTTCGATACAGAAACAATAATCTATTTTGCATAAATTTCTTAGCCGAGTTTCCACAATACGCTTGTTTTAAGTGAAAAATTTTATTATTGTACCCTAAAAATAGTTATTTTGCATATTTAGCTTTATTTTTACAGTGTTGTTTATTAACGGTGTCAATAAACTATTTAATACTAAAAATCCGTAATTTTCCATTTATTTGACTTAAATTTTTAAATTTTTTAAATCTTTTATGATCATTTTTTTGCTTGTATTGATGCTTTGATTTTACCTTCTAAGTTAACAACCTGTTAGTCTGATACTCGTATGTATTTACTGCTTTTTAAATAATATACATTTACCGGTTTTCTTTTCTCTGAATTTTGAATATTGTTATCATTTGGTTATTGTTATCAAAAACTTTTAAAGATGCGCCACTTTAGACCAAACCTTTATAGGAAGAAATTTTATTTAACGCCACAAGAAAACTTTTCTTTAAGTTTGTTTATCAGAAACTTGCTGGATACTAGGCAAGCGGAGACGCTTCAGCAAGTATGCACATTCAAACAAACAAAAAAATTTGCGTTTATTTATGAATATTTTTATTACTCCTATGTACAGATATGTTGTCCTTTCAGTTCACTTCAAAGGTATGGGATAACCTATGCTAGCAGTTGGATAATTATTTATACTGTGGCAGTGGGCAGTGAGCTGTAACACCTGCGAGTTAAGTGTTCTTAGGCCATAAACTATTTTTGAAAAAAACAACAAAAAACATTTAAAAAAGCATGAGAGCTTGATAAAGCCTGGGAAAGCTTGACAACCCAGCCAAGCTGCTATCTACAAACATCAAGCCAAATCAAGGTTTTATTTTTAAAGAGCTTGACTTTCAAGCCCAAGCCAAGTTTTTACGTTTTAAGACAAGCTACTTGGCTTGGTTAATCTCTAGTTGTAAACAAATTACTCGAATCGTTTCTGATTTTTTCCATAAAATTTATATCTAGTAAATTAGATTTAAAAAAATATTTTTTTTTAATTAATTAAAGTTTTTAATAGAAAAACTAAAAAAATGGCATTGTCGTAAAAAAATTGAAAAGAAAGCAAAAAACACAAAGTAAAAAAAATGTATACTGCATACTTTAACTTATATTTTTCAAACTCTCCCTTTTTCATTTAGCTACGTTACTGTTTGGATTCCAATAATGATGCTTGGTAGTGTTGATGAGCTATATTTGGTTCACGGAACGTGTTAAAGCGCCTCGCTGGCTATATGAGTCATATGTGTCTTACGGAACTGTGAGAAGTGCATGATTTTATTAATGGCAATTATAAAGTTATACACAATAATAACAGCAAAAACTTGTAGTAAAAATTTATTTAAAAAACGTTAAACAAAGCTATACAAAGAAAAACTCATACAACAGAAAAAACTCTCATAAAACAAAAAAAAATAATTTCCTTGGTTTAAATAGTAGGCTTTAGTTGGTCTTATTCAAAAGGCGATGCAATATGCATGTTGACACTTTCTGCAAATGGTATTTACCTTCTTCTTTTTTCCTCGCGTCTTTTGAAAAAAGTTTGCTTCTTTAATTGGTGATTCTTGCCAAGCTACACAAACTTGTGACTAACTTTCTTGACTTTTTTAGCTTCACTTACGCTGCTACATCAACATCGTTTTTCTTATCAATTTCTAGTAGAGTTTTTACGATGAGCCCAATTAATGGTAACAATTCAATGTTTTAGCTTGGATTTTCAGAAATATAAACAATCTGACTGTTTATAAGAGCAACACTGCACAGTAGTTCAAGTCCTTTTGTAGATTTTCCACAGTATTTTTAGTTTTGCTAGAGTAAATGCTGACATTTTAAGTAACCTCATCGGAGGCATGAGCCTTCGGCGGATTGGATTAGCGAAGTTTTAACCGTTCTCTAAATAGAAGCATGGTTTCGTCAACCACTACGATATCAATAGGTCTATACAGATTATGAGTTTTTTGCATCAGGATTGATAACAATCTTGTAAATCTTTTCCTCATTTGCTCATTTTGCCATCTATTAGTCTGATTGCCACAAAATGCAAGCAGCTCAGTAGCAATACGAATCTGTTCTAGGCTCATAGAAATTTTATGAAATGATTTGTGATTATAAATTGGATCTTTCTTTCAAAAGGTTTCTATAAATGAAAAAATGAGCAACCCCATTACAAAGAGGACGCTAATATACTTGTACATTTCGTCTTTGTCGGCATTTCTCCAACGCAAAAATCTGCTTGCACGAGACAGTCTTCCTGTTAGCAGGATTTGATTTGTGTACCATTCCAAGGTAACTGTTTGTTTCCAACACTATTATATTTATCACATTCTCATCAACAATTGATTTGTAGACATCTGCAAGCTGTTGTCCAGAGAAAGCAAAACTTTCTTGTAGGTTTGCAGTTCCTGTAAAATTAAAGCATGCAATGTTGAAGGCTGGTTTGAACTAAACATTGTCAAAGTTTGTGCCATTGTTGGCGTCTTTTATATTTTCATCCATATCGTTAAATTTAAAATCCATTACTTCGTGATTCTGGATCTTATCCTATAATGTGTTGCTTGAAATCTGACGAAGGTGATTTATTGTCGTAATCTGGATCCACAAATTTGCTGCTGCTGAAATCACTTATTGCTTTGGCTTCTGCTTCGAGTTTGGCTTGAGTAAGTGCTTCATTAAGCTTTATAGTGTTAAGTTAAATGCCAAGAAAATTTTACTAGACAGCTTTGAAATAATTAGGAAATAGTAAATATTAAAAAAATGCTGCCAACTTTTAAAATTACACTGTTTGTGATTTTATTTTTTTTTTTTTTGAATAGGTATCACATGTATCTCTTAGTGCAATTATTTTTAAGGATATTGGGTATCATACTCTCGTAAAGTACAATGAGTTCTTTTATCAAGAGAAGCAGATAAAAGTTTTTAATCATATTTTTCAATAGTATTTGTTTAAAGTTTTTACGTATTGTTTACAAGTATTTATAAGTCAGTATTTACTATTACTTTAAAGTGTCCCATTGTTAGAATTTATACAAACTATTTTCTTGAAAATAATTAGTAAAAATGGTATACTCAGTTGCTGAACGGGTTGTAATAATTTATATTTACGCACGTGGAAATTGATGTGCTTTATGGGCGGCTACTGCGTTTCATGCAAAGCATCTGAATAAAAATGTCAACGATGTTTACGTGCAACTTCTTGTGCGAAAATTTAGAGCCAATAGTTTTGTAGCCAATATCAAAGTAAAGCAGCCAAGAATGCTGGACGAACAGGTAAAACTGAAATTTTGGGTCAAGTCGTATGTGTCCAACAACGCGTTTTGCAAAATTAACGAAAGTGTCACATAAATCGGTTCGGAAAGTCTTACAAGTACATAAATTTTTTTCTTACAAAATGCACATTCTTCAAAAACTAGAGGAACATAATCCTGATAAACAAATTCAGTTTTGTAAAACTGATTAAAAAACTTTAAGAATATCCCAACATTTTAAAAAACATTTGCTTCTCTAAGAAATTTACATTATTTTTAAACAAGCAGATCAACAAACAAAATTGGGATAATAAAAATTTGTGTATTGTAGGAGAGGATCACACCCAATATCCTCAGAAACTAAATGTTTGAGTTGTCATTCTAGGAGATAAAATTGTTGGATCTTTTTTTCGGAATGGAATCCTTACAAGTGAGATTTTTTTTTAATTTGCTTGAAAAGACACTGCTTGTTCAAACTTTGGGAGATTAAATAATTGGCGAGCCGCGATTAAATACAAATCTGCTTCGTCTTTAATTGGATGGTATCCCACCGCATTACGCCGTGCAAACTAGACAGTGGCTAGATGAACATTATCCAAGAAAATGGATTAGTCGTAGAAGAGCAATCGAGTGGTCATTGCGATCGCTTGGTTTAACCCCGCTAGATTTCTTTTTATGGGGTCACATCAGATCAACCGTTTATGAGAGGAACTCAGCAAATCTACATGACAACGAATTGTCGTTCCATCACTCGTGAGACATTTCAAAAAAAGGCAAGAAGTTAAACTTCTATTTTATTTTTTGTTTAGAAAAAAACGATGAACATTTTGAACAGTTCTTGTAATTACTTTTCCAAATAAAATTTCACAGTGCATTTTTAAAGCGTTACCAGCATTTCCTAAAACTTTATTATTTGTTAATTATTATTATTATCAGCACCAAACATTTTAAAAATCAAAAAATTGACAAACGTAATTGTAATAAGTTGCAGATGTAACTGTGCAAAAAACGTTAAATGCAATGTAAAAAAATGTTTTTCTCATGGTTTATTGTTACGGTTTAATGTTTCTTTTAAATAAAAAATGTGTTTTTGTTTTTGCTTCCCTTTTTTGTTGTTTCATTTTTTGTGTTCTTTTGATTGTATCTCTACGTCTCAGTTTTTCTTGTTTTATTTCTTACTTAGAAAATTACACACATATTTAATTGACTACATTTATTTAAATAATTAATAGTAATCATTTAAAAATTACTACAAAAAGTATAAATATGGTGTTTACTTTTCAGTAAGTACTAAAACAATATTAAATAATATATAAATAAGTCACGTTTTATTCTTGAATGGTAATATTTCCAAAATAATTTGCTGTACTAAATATAGTCGACATTCATTTATATTTCCAAACGTAAAGTAATAGCTGACTTTTTAATTACATCGCAAAATCCGTTCCGTACAGTCTTAATTAATAAATCACAGGAACTAAATTAGAAATCTAGAAAAATAATGATAGTCTTAATTTAATTTTATATTACGTACTTAATTAAAATCATCTTTGAACAAGGTCTAAAATATATTTAATTAAAGTTTAAAACCTAAATATAATAACGACAAAAATTGCATTAAGATTAAAAAACAATATATCTGAAATATTCTAGTGATGTATGTATATACAGGGATTTTAGAAACTGCATGCATTATAGCTCAAATGTTAACACTGCAACACATGCAATATTTGCAAAGTAAACTAAACAGATTTTATTGCGTTAAAAATGTTTACGTTAGCAAAATGTACTGGACATGTAAATAAACTTGTTACAGCAAGAGATTGAGTTATTTATTATTCAAACATTTAGCTTCCTTTACGATAACTTATTGATTCAGTTTATTAATTTAAATCTTGAGAAACAAATGTAAAATATGCTAACTAGTTGGAGTATGTTAAATTTAATTACTTTATTAAAACTTTCTCTCTCTTTACGATAAGGATATTGTAGAACAAGCTAAGTTCAGCATGTAAAACATGAATCTTCTGTTAACATATTTTCCAAAAAGAAATAACTACGTTAACTAAAAAGCGAGCCAACTGTTATTATCCGAAGTAAAATATAAACTAAATATGGTTATTACAACATGCTAATAATAATATAGAGCAACTTTAAAACAAAGATTCTTTAAGTTTATGCTTTTTTTATTTTTACACGTTGCTCAAATAACAACTATAATTTTAGAATTACGCTACCATAATTATAGATACATAATAACAAAAAAACAATTAGTAATTTTAGAAGATAATTAGTTTAAATATAAGTAAAAATTATACGTTTAAAACAACATTAAATAAAAAAATATATTGTTAATTAAAATGTATTTTAGATACGTGCAATAATTTGTCTAAATTAAGTCTTTAAAATGTATTCTGTATTCATTTAATAATATGCTAGGTCACACCCTCCAAATACTAATATTTTATGTTCCAATATTTACTTTTTTATAATAAAATTGTATGAAAAGTTATGAGGTTATAATTAAAAAGAATTTCAGCAAATTAATGTATTATTTAGATTTTACTAAAAGTTATAAAAGTTGATTATTATCAACGTTATTGTTATTAACAGTAAAGATTGAAAACGATTCTTACAAACTTTGTAAACAATACACAATAGAAAACAATATCATAGTAATTTGCAATATTCAAACAATGCTATCTCAATAAACAAATGCATTTTTGCATTTAAAAATAATGAACTTGCATACAAAGTTGAATAAAAAAATTAACTTTTTTTAAATATTTATGGTTTATTCAATCAAGAATTTGAAATTCAACAAATGTCATCTACTAAGAGAAAATTAAAAATTTACTAATAATTAAAAAAATTGACAAATTTGCAAACGTAACTAATTGGTAATTAAACTAACTAATAAAACATAACAATATTTAAGAAAAATAACTTATATATGACTATCACTCAATATTTATAAACACTGACGTATTTTGGTTTATCTTAAACTCGTATTTATTTTCACTGGCCACGCGAGTTAAACACTATTTATTTAGACCGATTCTTCACACTTCCGACTTCTGACTAGATTAACTTCAAATCTCTTCGGATACCTTTTATATTTTTACTTTATCTGATCTAGAACATTCTATTTTTACGCTTTAATATAAATGTCAATATTAAAATAGAACCACATAAAACATTAAATAATGGTAAAAGAACCATAAAGCATTCAAAAATGCTTCTAATCTTGAGGAAATATTTTGTATTACGCGACAACACGAGCTTCAGATATTGATAAAGTTTCTGCTGCAGTATCTGTCTTTAATGCGTCAGTTAATGTTAATGTCACCTTTCCGCAAAATTAGTTTATTGAAAGATAATACTTTCGCGGCTTTAATTAAATCATTTGATGTGTGGCAAGTGACGCCATGCTGCTAAACCCAACTTTTGTCATTCAAACTACAAAATTCTTATCATATCATTTTACAACATCGTTTTGTGTTTACGATTAGTACTCGTACTTTACGACTGAAGCGTTCTTGAATATTGGAAACATTTAAAGCAGCAGATGACTCTTGACGCCAAGACAACAAAACGCAGTTGAATATACGGCTAGGTCGATCTATGACGTTTTATGACGTTTTGGCACATGCCTTGGAGTTTAAAGTAGCGAAACGGACATTCCACCAAAACAATCATCAGTTTTACAAGACTTTTAAAGTCACAAAATAAATACAAAAAAAGCGTTTAAAAGTCTGGAACAAATCTATAAAAAAAAAAAAAAATGTTAGTCTCATGTAATTATGCATCGAAAGTTACAATTCAAATTGCATTGCTTGTAGAACGGCATTTATCTGGATGGGAAAATCAATAGACGAAGTGCTCAGTTACTTGTTAACACGGGAGAGACAAACACTTTGACATATTATTAGAAAATAAAAAAACATTATCAGTAACAGCGCGAAATGTTAGTAGTACTCAACCATTAAGTTCTAATCGTTGACATCACAGAATAAGTAAAAATCATCGAGTATTTCAGCAAGAAGAGAGTTATTAGCAGTCGTCAAGTTCTTAGAACACTTTTGCAAATATTGTATGCAACTTTGGGTCTGCTCTGTTGCAAAAAGTTTGCCAACTGTTAAGAATTCTTCTTTATTCACAGTCGGATGGCATGGCAAAATGGTTAAATCACACAATGAGAAAATACCTAACCAAAGTAATGTTCCAACATCAAAAGGACTGGAACAAGTATTTGCACTTGTTTCTAATAACGTAACGTAACAAAAACACAAGCCAAACACTACCTTGTGTCATTTTTAGTTTCAAAATACAACTAGCATGCGACTTCCAATTTAGACAAATGCCGGAAGAAGACATTGCTGGAGAAGATTATGCCAGAGACAAGACAAAAGTAATCTACATTGATCGTCTAGCCCCGCTTGTTAGCGATAACAACGTAGCCTGAAAGTAATAACAAACAGAACCAGAAATTGAGTGAATTAAATAGACTTTGATAAGCTCATGAGCATGTACTGGTAGTGATGGACTTATCGGCTACTTTTTGATCACCGGTGAATTGGCGACGGTTACTTTTAAGTCACTATTACTTTTACAAGTGACCGATATCACTTGTAACTTGTAACTAAAAAAAGAAAAAGGTCGTAAACAATTTTGACATAACGCAACAAATGAAAAAGTTAATAATTTGACCAGTACCGGCAGTAGTCACGGAATCACCGGTAACTGGTTTTGTATTTTTATTAGTCGCTGATATTTTAGTAATCAACAAGTCACAGCGACAAAGTCACTGGTAACGATATATCGCCTATCACTATGTACTGGAGTTACCACTAGGAACAAGACCTCTTCTAAACACAAAAAGATTACGCTATTGTGTACTGTGCGGGTAAGGACCTTAAGATGTTTACAAAGATTGCCGCAATATTCAAGAAAAAGTTTAGACGGTTAGGTAAACTACAAAGACAGCAACCGGTAAATTTTTAAAACTACGTTTTGACTGACGTCCCATTTACTATCTGATCACCAAAAAGTATTTACGTGAAACCGTTTTAAAAAAATCTATATAGAATGGCAAGAAAAGCTTGGTTGCGACTTAGATCAAGTAGATTGGAGGACAGTTTATAATATATTAGAAGCTGTTTTCAAACAACAGGGGTTTTAGAGTTGGTCTACAGTTACCATCTAAGTAGAACATCAAGTTAAAAAAAAATTTATTGACTACTACTTTTATACTGAAAAAAGTTGCTTTTTACCGGTGTCGCGTTCAATTTTCTGTTCTAGGAGAGAACATTATTAAGAAGAAGGCAGTAAAACGTTTTTAGAATATTTAAAACATTTTAGATAACTGTTTTAGCAGATAAAATGTTCTAGTCTCAGATAGGGTGAAACTTAAGAAAAATTAACGGTTTAAATAAATAAGTCCAACGTCGGTGAAAAAAAGATCATGTTAGTGTTAAATAAATCAGTAAATTAAGTAATTAATTATCGTATCCGCAGACGGTATACGGTTACAGTAATATATAACTTACCACTACTTAGTGCTGTTTCTAGTCGATTGTTAGTTTGTCATTTTGCGTTGCTTGTTATATTGTGTTTTTAGTTTAGTAAAAAGTAGTTATGTTTATAATAATCACTAATAGTGTAAATAATTTAAATAAATTAAATTAAGCTTTAAACGCGTTACAATATAAAACAAATATTTTTTACCATTAATTGTAACTCAAACAATGATTTTGAAATTGCGACACAATTGCTTATGTTTTTGTTTGTGATTTACGTCAGGTAGTAAAAGAATGAAAAGGCAAAAAACCTATGGAATAACAAAGGACACATAAACTGATAAGGAGGGAAATAAAAAAAGCAAAAGAAGCGTATCTGATAGAGAGATGCCGCGAAATCGAACAATACGAGAAAAAATATGACTACCACAATATGCATAAAAAGATCAGAGAACTTACATCCAGAAGGACGAACAATCAAAGAACCCTCAGCTTATTAAACAATGAAGGACACTTAACAACAGAAACGGAAGAACTCATCACCATTTCGGAAAGATGCATAGAAAAGCTCTTTGAAGACACACGCCCAGAGAATCACAACGTCACAGAGGCAATAACAGGTCCACCAATTATGGAAAGTGAGATAATAACAGCTATCTCATCCTTGAAAGATAACAAAGCCCCAGGTCCCGATGATGTCCACGCGGAAATTATCAAAATTATGTGCGAATCTGACCCGATATTCCTCGATATGCTGGTGAAACTTTTCAACAGGATCTACGACAGCGGACAGATACCCGGCGACTGGATACACTCTACCTTTATCGCCATCCCCAAAAACGCAATGACTACAGACTGATAAGCTTAATTAATCACTTCACCAAAGCTTTCACAAAGATAATACAAAATAGAATATATAGGAAATGTGACTTAGACATCAGTCCAACGCAGTTTGGGTTTAGACAGGCGCTTGGCACCAGAGACGCTATCTTTGCTCTGCAGGTCTTGATCCAGCGATGCAGAGATACGAATAAGGACGTGTATCTGGGTTTTGTGGACTTCGCTAAAGCATTTGATAGCGTTAACCATGAACAACTCATATCTATCCTGAAGAAAGCAGGACTTGACCACAAAGATATCCGGATAATTGGCAACCTCTATTGGGGACAGACTGCTGCCGTAAAAATTAATAGCTCTATTTCACAAAGCATTAAAATAAAGAAAGGTGTAAGACAGGGATGCGTCCTTTCCCCCCTGCTGTTCAACATATATTCGGAGGAAATCTTCAAGGAGGCACTTGATGGCGCTACTGAGGGCATCAAAATGAATGGGGAACTAATTAATAACATAAGAAACGCTGACGACACAGTGATACTTGCCAATGACACCGAAGAACTACAACGACTCTTGCAAAAAATTCAAGAGGTTAGCGAACGATATGGTTTAAAACTAAATTCTCTAAAAACCAAATGGACGGTCATCAGTAAACGACAACAACAGGAAAGTCAGATCACGCTACGCAGTCAGATCATAGAGCGAGTAGAAAAATACTGCTATCTTGGATCGTGGGTCAATGCACAGTGGGACCAATCTATGGAGATAAAATCCATAATTGAGAAAGCAAGAACTGCTTTCAATAACATGAGACCATTATTCACCAGCAGAGATGTATCACTAACCCTCAAAAACAGATTAATTAAATGCTACATATTCTCTATTTTTTTATATGGGATAGAGGCATGGGCCATTACAGAACCGATGATGCGAAGACTTGAGGCCTTTGAAATATGGGTGTATCGACGCATTCTTCGCATATCCTGGGTTGACCACATAACCAACGAAGAAGTCTTGCGCAGGTTAGGCAAACAGAAAGAAATATCTTACACAATAAAAAAACCAAAACTAGAATACTTCGGACACGTAATGCGCAATGACAAGTACCGACTCCTTCAACTCATTCTGCAGGGCAAGACGGACAGCAAAAGAGGGCCCGGCAGAAGAAGACACTCGTGGCTACACAACCTGCGCCAATAGTACGGCCTAACATCTATACAACTGTTTAGAACAACAGTAAACAAAATAAAAATAGCTATGTTAATCGCCAACGTCCGAAACGGATAAGGTACCAGAAAAAGAAGAGTAACGTTCAAATAAACATTTTTTTCATCACTGAATAAAATGCTTTTAAAATTATTAAATTTTTCACACCTATTCGCTGCTTAATTTAGTCTTTGAGTAAAACTGTAATCGTGGAGTTTTGACTCGTTTAATAGTTTCATTGATTCTGACAGTTTGGTGACAACCAGTTAATTGTAATCCTGTTGATTTGATGCTCAGACATTGAAAGCACACTGATAACCAGTGTACGACTCCATTACTATTAAAATTCCACAAACCGTACAGCATCTGTTTTTTTTTAAGACACTTTTATGTGTTTGTGACAAACAACCGCATGCAAGACGACAATGTGAAACATGTATGAACTGCAATAGTCCCTACACCGTTCCCTCTTGAACAGGTCAAAAATTTCAGAAAAAAATATTAAAGCTGTTACAAGCGTTTTCTCGCAACAGAAGTTGCTAGCGACTAACCCAGTTGAATTCGGAGATTTAGGTCGTAAGCTTTGTGATACTAAAGAAGAGAAGAAGAGGTTAAAAAAAGATATTACGTAAGTAAGGCAGATTATGTACATATATAACAAACAATATTTTTATAAATATCACAGTTTATTCGACATTTAAGCAAGGGAATTGAAAAGTGAGCGATCGGCGTATTTACTTGCACACTTTGAGTCGCTGTGAACGGTCGAATTAAATTTTCTATTTAATTTTTATCGTCGGTTATTTTTATTACGCTTTTACCAAGTACGTATGAAAAATTATTCAGTATACTAGCAGAATTACAGCCAATTTTTATTAAACTGAGGTTTACAAGTAAATAAAGATGGTGTCGGCCATGTTGCTTTTAAGAGATTTTAACGAGTTTATTGGGGTTGAGGCGGTTTTTCCAATGTTATTAAATTGTGGGAAGAATATATTTTGCCAGAAAAGTATGTTTCATATCCAATAACCTCCAAAAGCTGTGTTATTCGTGTTAAACGATTTACACCTGTGGATTTTGCTTTATCACTAGTATCCATCAATGGCTATAGATGACTCACACCTCGCTATAATTTTTTTTAACGTATGTAATACTCATTCAGCTTTCATCATTTTTATTAATTTGGATTTATCGTATCATTTATCTTAATTTGTAGCTGTCAAGAGTTTAATTGTAGATCACACTTAATTATTTTACTTTCAATCGTAAATTTAAAAACTTACAAGTTTATACAATGAAGTTTGTCTCAAGTACGCTGACGTTATACCATCCAAATTTCTTTGATTGTTGAAACGTAGTCAAAGCCAGATTTTGTCAAACCACACCGTATATGTAAGCTTACATACTACACACGTCTAGTGAATTAAATTTGGAATCAGTTAACGTTTACTACTTATTGCAAGAAACTTTAATGGGGTAAGTTTTTCTGGTACTCATTCTAATCATTGTTATTACTCGTAATGAACCAGTGATCCTACTAGGCCAATAAGAGTACATTTCTGTAGATATAAAAAGAGTTCAAAAAATATTCCAAAGTTTTATCTGCCTAGATTGATAAACCCACCTAATGAGAAATGCACTTCTTTACTAAATATAATTTGGAGTGAAAAACGAGCATTGTCATCTAACAACTAACCTACAATTTTTTTGCGTATTATGATCTGTAAGAGTGCCAATCATATAAAATACGCTTACAGTCGATAGATAAATGCCTAATTCCTGAAAACGTCGTGACATTTACGTTAAAAGTAAATACTTTGGTATAATATGTTAAGCTTTTGCGGTTATTTTGTTTATAATTATAAGCGATCGCGTCGTAGTTAAACACCCAAACTTTTTAGGCTTGGTCCTAGTCTCTCTTTAAGAGCCAAAACAAGAAGTAGAACTTGGCTTTTGCTTTTGTCGTTCGTGAACTCAAACAAACGTTTTGCAAGACATTCCAGCTTGCATCTTCAGAGTGGCAAATGACACTGAAAAAAAAGTGCAAGTGACAATATCTATATCATTAGCGCTTAGCGTAATTACCGGACCTTATCTTTCCGTTATCGCTTGAATGACTTCGTTATTACTTGGAGTAAGTGTTTGTGCCCTTTCCAAGAAGGTTGATCTTAGAGAGTGTAATAATGATAGCCTAGATTTGCTGAGTCTTAAACCGTCTTCTTAGTTCATACTATATAGATGTTTTTCTATTTCCACAGCTTTGTGAATTAGTCTGGGAAAGTAGAAAGGAGTTCTAGCCAACATTTTAATTTGATAAGTTTAGCGTATGTTTGTGGTTCCATACGTGTTCTGCCACTGCTGATTGTGTAACTCTGCGGTGTTTGCAGTCAGCCATATGTTCTTTTACTCTAACTTTGATAGAGCGTCCCGTCTGTCCTATATAACTTGATCCATAGAAACAAGGAATTTTGTAAACTCCGGCACGTTTTAGAGCCCCTTGTTTGTATTTAATAGATGTAAACTAAGTGTTCAGGGTATCAGTTTTGATATTATGTTTCCTGAGCACCCTGCTTATTTTGTCTGTCGAACCCATAGAGTATGGTAAATAAGTTGTTCTAGTAGAAGGTGATAAGTCTTCTTTGACTATTGGATTTATTACTCTTTCCCATGCGTTTTGGATATCCGTATCCATTTTGTTGTAGAGACTCCAACAGTGTTTCGTTTTCCTTTTTTGGTTAAAGTATGTAAAACACTAACCTTTAAATTTTAGATATATTTTGTTAATTATTTACACGAAACAAATCAGATCATTTTTTAAGGATCGACCATTTTCATACCAAGGTAACAAGCTTGTAACTATCCATGATTAAAACTGTACATGTCAATTTGTCCACTAATTCATAAATGTGGAAGATGATATAAAACAAAAGGTGGCGTTTAGAAATTATTGATTACTGACATTAAGACGCGACTTTTAAAGAAAACGTAATGACTTGGTTGGAAGAAAACAACAAAAATTTAAAAAATGCAAATTTATCAATCGACGAAGATACTAAGAAACGTTTTTCGTCAAAATAATACGGAAACAAACAATAAAACTACAAATAAAATTAATCACAAATTTAAATTTTTTCAATTTTTTTAGTTTATTTTTTCACGCAAAACAAACAAATTATTTTAAAAATGGATTGTAGTTTAAAACTCACGCTGTTATGATTTTTAATTTTTAAATACAATAAATTAACAAAAAAGCGTAATTTGGTAGTTCTCAAAATTAGAAGTATTTAAATTCTCGTCAACTTTGATTGACAATTATCGACATAACGTTTAAAAAGCATTCTAGTGATTAAACAATCAAAGCTTCGTTTGTATGTTTGACTTTTTTAACTAAAGGCTTTGATCAAATGAATCGTTACAAAACTGAAATAATGTATCTTTATTTGCTATAATAAAAAACAATTGTTACAAATGAATGTGTTATAAACATTTTTAATCGCTACAATTACATTTTAAATACAAAAGTTTGGAAATAACGTTATTGATTTAATGTAGACGCTTTAATTATGCATTGTTTAATTAAGGTGTTACATTTGTCTTTTTTCTACTAAGTAACTCCATTAATTTAAATTTTCTTAAAGATAGTCAAGTTTACTAGAGCATGCGACCCATATATTTGTACTGGTCACTAAAAGTTGTTAGTATAGATTTGAACTAAACTGGTTTGTTACGTTACTGTGCAGTGTACTGTAAAGTGTTGCTTATATTTAAATACATTCTCAAAAAATTTATTACAAATTAATTTATGTTGTTATTTATTGTTTTACGTATAAAATTTAAGTACAATGACGAGGTTATGTAAGACTTAAAATTTTTATAGTATGATATGTCTGTATTTTGCATTGCTGATACTTTAATTAAAATGTCTAGTTGTATAGTTTCTTGTAGATGATAAATTATATTTAACATAATAATTTTTTTCCGCAAGTGTACTTTAGTAAAGGTAGTAACGTAAATATATAAATTATTTGCTATGTAAATACAGTAAAACCTGTTAAAATTAGCCAAAACTAGGTAAATTTTCCGCTTTATGCAAGATTCCGCTTTGTAAAGTTTTAATTAAATTATGAAACAATTAATTTTAATACGCACATTTTTTTAAATAAAACGGTAAAACTTAATAAATACATAAATAAATGTTATGCATTTTTAAATGTGTTTAAAAAAACAGTATTTGTCGTTTGTTGACATTCTTTTAATTTATAGATTCTACGGTTTGTTTTTCTAACTCGGTTCTTAAATTAAAAAGTTTTATAAAACAGTCGCTCTTACCTTCTATACCTGACAAAAAAATTTTAAGTAATTTATAGAATTACCAAAATTATTAATATTTGATTTATCTTTTTTTTCACAATCAAAATGTTTTTGAATTTTTACTGTTTTTGTAACAACGAAAGAATTATTCCCAAACTTAAAAACAAATTTCAAGTAAACGTACTTTTTTTGATAAATAATATGTTATTAAAACGTTAAACCTGACGTACTTACCACGCGGTATTATATTGTCAATACCTTATTAGTTGTTTTTTGTTTGTTTCTTGTTGTTATTATACAAATTAACAACAAATGAAAGAAGGAACTGTTTTAAAATTAGTTTTATTTTAGCCTTTCTTGTGATTAATTGTGTCAATATTTTTGATGTTTTGATACGTTCTCAGTTTAATTTTGAGTTTTGATTTTAATAAATAACAAAAAAACAGGTGCAATAATTAGTTGCTAAATTGTAGAAACTCAACGTTGCTACCCAGTAAACACGGATTGAAACTGTTACAGTCACAAGATTAAAACAATTGTTTCATTACGTTGTTTCGTGTTAGTTCCATTTTTATATCATTTACATGTAACTGACAGTGAATAAATTGAAAGAGTTCCGATTTTTCACAATCAGTTTTAAACCGTTTCAGTACTTGCAATTTTTTTCCTATAATCAGCAACCGTCTAAAAACTGATTTATTAAAACCGAATATTTTTTGAATAACTAGAATTGTTTGAAGATCGGTTAAATAAAACTGAATTATTTTCAAAACAGTAGAATCGTTTTAGTAAAAACGAATACTTTGTGATTAGTCAGCATTAGTCGTTGCTATACTTACTGTCGTCAACGCTTGCGCTGCAAATTGATATCTTTTCACTTGTACGGTTGCAGTTTGATAAGTGATGCTGTGTGTACAATTACGAAATGGAACAATAAACGGTAAGTCGAAGCATTTTATTATAATCTATAAATGTAATCAATATTATTATCATTTCTGTTTTTTATGTATCATGTTTTATTTTGTATAAAAAAGAATGTAAATTAACACACATGGTTGCGTTAAGGTAGATTATTGCGTAAATCTGATGATACTTTAGGATTTATAATTACAGTTCAATTCTTCAAGTTTTCTATACGATTATGTACAGCTAAAGGTATTCACAGTGTTTTTATAACTTTCTTATGATTGCTAAAGTGATATTTATATTAAGTTTGTGTTGTTTTTGATTAAAAAAGTGTAATTAATTTTGTGTAACTCTATGATTATGTATGTATATAAACGAAAATGTTACAGATGCGGTTAAAAGTTGCTACCCAACAGTAACTGATGCAGTTTTCGAGGCTTCCGTGAAAAGATCACAAAAAGAAAGTTCCAATATGTAAAAAACTCATTGTGATGTATTTAAAAATATTTATTGTGCAATAAAATTTGAAACGTGCATTCGAAAATGTATTATTGTATTATTGAAAGAATTGTTTTAGTTCAATATTGAAACAAAAAAATTATACATGTATCGATCATTTAGTATCAGTTAAAGAACGAAGCTTTTAAAACGTAAACCGAATGCAACATTTGTTTTGCAACAGGTTTGAATTTAAAATACCGAAACTATACTGATTCAAATAAGTGAAACAGCGATGGACTTATAGCTATTTTATTGCAGTTAGGTTTCTTTTATGTTTGAAACAAGAGTGAATCATATTTTTTTTGTTTTGAAACTGTTACTAAACATTATCAGTTTTGTGTTTACTGGGTACTACGTATGAACGATTCAAGTTTAATAAAAAATAAAGTAATTTGCGAAAAACACTTTACGTCCAATAGTTTTCGAGACCCTTCTGCTTTGAATTTAATTTTAATGCTATTCCGGAAAAGTACACTCCAGATAAGCTAAATTTTTTACTATGAATTACAAAAATAAATGAAAACGTCTACACTTCTCATAATTTTATTTTGAACCGGATAATTACAAAAATAAAAATTACGTTTATAAATTTTCTATACCATCATTTTATTAATAAAAAAATTGCCAAAAAAACACAAATAGTACAAAATAACACAATAAAAAAACAAAGCATATTTTGATATTATTAAGTGAGCAATAATAGAAAGTTTGAATAAGAAGAAAAATAAATTGCCATTTTAATTTGCTCCGTCTTTTATTGTCTGTGCACGTAATTTACGGAAAACCAAAATATCTGCGTATGATCCTTTTTTTCTTCGGTTCCTCGTTATTTACATAATTCATCTGTTTGTTTTTGTTCCATAAATTAATATCAGCTGATCTACAACAAAGGTTTACCATTTTCCATAATTTAACTATATCGTAATTTTTTCCTAATTACGCTAAAGACAAAATAGTCCTTATTTTTATTACTGGTGCAAAAAAGCTTCTTCTTGCATTTTTTATTTATTTGTTGATATATTATGTTCTAGGTTGTATTGAATTATGAACTTTTGAACGCCGTGTTTCAGTTATAGTTACGTCGGTATCGTAGTGCGGTCTCACAAAACACTGTCAATTTAAACTTTGATTAAAAGCTGTTGCTGGCAATATTAATTGTCTTCAAAAACTCAGTTATGTTTTTAGAATTTTTGATAAAACAGAGAAGGTATAACTTTTTGTTACTATATGACGATAGTCTTATTACGTTTTAATCTAATGGTTGAATTAGCAGAATTACGTTAGACAAAAATTGACCTCTGTCATTGAAAGTGTCTGTTTTTTAGATTTTTTTTTGATTTACGAATTAAATATCTCAGTTAACATTTGTGATTACATATTTATTGTCATATCTGAGAAACAAAGCGTTCAAATGAAATAATTTCAGAAATATATTTTTAACTTCTACTCAGCCGCTTCCATTAGCGCTGTAAATTTATTCTACTGGGTGCGCCAAAAGTGGAATAATGGATTTATCTTGGTCTCTGTCAGGATTATCAAAAAACGTTTTGAATTGATTTATTTTAAAACAAACATTTTGCAATATATTTTAATTTTGCTACTCCAACTCTTTTTTCAAAAATGACGTCATAATCCCCATTTTCGTAACAGTTTTGTATAGCTTATCAAAGTCTGATTTCAGAAATGTATACACACATGCTCTTCAGTTGAATAATTTTAAAGATATTAAATTTTTAATGCCGTTAAATTATGTCTTATGTAAAATACGCTATTGTTAACAACAAGTTCTTAGATTAAGTAAAAATGGTTCTGTTGCTTAGCGATGATAGTGTGCATGATGTTTTTCGGTAAAATTGTCAGTTTTGTATTGATAATTAATCAAATCATACTATGGTTCGACAATTGTCAGAAAATCAAAAAATAGAAATTTTGGTAATTAGGGGTTGTGGAGGCAGAATGCGTAACGCAAGAAGATGTATGTAATTACTTTAATAAAAAGTATCGTGATGCGCAACTTATTACTCAAGCAACCGTCAGTAAAATTATTCGGAAGTATAAAGTATCGGGGCACGTAAAAGATTTTCCAAAAGTTGGACAAACTTTAATTCAGGAAGATACTGAAATGAACGTGTTATTACCGATGAAAGAGAATACTCATGTGTTTTTACGAGTTGTTGCGGAAAATAATTCTATTTCACAAATTTCAGTTTTAAGAAAATTGAAACGTCACAAGTGACATCCATACATGCCCAAGTAGCATCAAAGTAAGAATAATTTATACTGTCACTTTAGTTTAGTGATTATTACGTATTTAACACTTTATATGCAACTTCATAGTAATTATAACTTTATTCTATTGATTTATAGTCGAAATTACGTGGATACATCCTTTCTTAACCACTTTGTAGTTCTGTAGCTTTGTGGTGAAAAGTAAAGTTTTTCCAACGTTATTTTCACTAAGTAAAATCACTTATAATTTTTTTTAACTTTATAGTAGCAAATTAAAGTGGCGACCACTAAATCGAATCACTAAAATCTTACTTTAAAGTAATAACCACTTTAAAGTGGCTATTAAAGTTTTGCAACGTTTTGGAAACTTAAAAGTGGTATGGGGTCGTTGTTGTAACGTTTTAGCCACTTCCATAAGTGATTTTCACGAAACATTTTAGATTAAAGCCACTACATAGTGACATTTACTTCTGAAATCCACTTTTAAGTTACTGTAACTAAATAGTGGCCTATTTTCTATAATGCAAATCGGCTCGGTATAAATAAAAATACACTGCTAGTATTTAAATCTGTCTAACCTAAAATTGCTTTCCAGGAAGACATCAAAAGTTTAATCCGTAAAGTGAACTTAGTTATTAGGAATTTGACATTTAATAACACATATAATCCATAATATGAAAATGATTTAGAACAATTACAAATGTATAAGCTAGATAACAATATTATTAAGTGTTCAAAATAATTAATTGTAATTATACGTTATGAAATGAAGTTGATAATAAAATATAGATTAGTTAGGTTATGTATCCAACTTCATTATGAAGATGAACGTGAAAGCATGTAAATTTTATTGAGTGGCTGTTCAACAAAATTCACGTGGTCGCCACCAATGCTGCCACTTTTAAAAATCACTTTTAAGTGTTCTGAAATTTGATTGGATGTTTCTTAGTTCTCTTGGCCACTTATTGAGTGGAAGTAACTCCAAAGTGGCTATCCTTAGTTTTTGCCACTTAACAGTTACTTTATTTCTAAGTAGCCATATTTATGAACAATCTATGCCGCCAATAACAAAAATTTGCCAATTATTCTAAATATATGAAATTTATAAGTAACAACACATTGAATGTAAGAAATTAATGAATTATAATTAAATTTATAATGTAAATACTAACAAAATGTGTTTTAGATTGTATAGTTATTTAATTTTTATTTTATATTTAGGACTTTTTAATTTTGTTTTTCTAAAAAAAAATGAAAATTTTGTTGGCGCATGGTTATATTTCAAACTGTAATCGCTACATTTAACAGTAAACTTGCAATTTTGCTGTTAGCAAATGTTGTACAAATTCAATAATAAACATGTAGTTTCTAGAAACTTAAAACAGTTTGATCGAAGTAAACCTTGTTGTCCATTTGTAAAATAAAGAAGGGATGTAGATGAGAAAGTAAACAACATTTAAAAATAGGACAGAGATATAAATACATTAAAGCAGTTACTAAAATGCTCAGGGCCACTAATAGTCACCACGCCGCCACTTGGCAACGACGTGGATTTTACCTGGCTGTAATGTTATTTTATAAGTGATAAAATGGTTGTAATCACGTAACGACCACCCAATATTTGTTTCCCATTTTGGTGGTAGCCACGGTATAGAACTGTTCCTGTAACGTGGTAGTGACTAGTGGCACGCCACTCTAAAGTTCTTACGACTGTGGCTGCCACGTCGCAATCACCAAAAATGCTAGTTGGGATGGTGACATTATTGCAAGAGGATAATTCTGATCGCAGACTACAGTTTTGCAAGGAACTAATAAATATTTGTAATGTGGATGGAGAGATTGCGAACCGAGATTTATACAGTGATGAGGCAACTTTTTTTTCACCGTAAATAAACAAAACTGTCGTTATTGGTCAGACCAAAACCTTCATTAGATGATGGAAGCCCATACATAATTTCTTCAAAAAATTTATGTTTGGATTGGAATAGTCGTTAATAAAATTATTGGACAGGTTCAAAATAGCGGTATTATCGGTGTTTTATCCAAATAATGAAGATCCCGACATACCAAGTAAAAACTCTACTGAATTTTTTTCTGTGAGCTTATATCAAAAATAAGGTGTATGCCAGAAAATTCTAGCACCTGAAAACAAAATGTTTGTTCCAAATTTCGAGCGCGATTGTAGTACTGCCAAGAAGCAAATAGTTTCGAATTTAAACATTTACTGTAATCATTGTTTAAAACAAACTTATTTCATCTTCTACTTACTTATTTTTAGCCATAAAACGTGTTAGTTTGGTAATTACATTATTGAAACTTTTACATGTTTCCTGAAATTTATTATTTAATATCTTCAAAACTATTATTATAAATGTACTTGAAACATTAATTGTAAATGAAGATTGCAGTAATATAAAGAATATTTAGTTGTTATACAGACCAACTTCAAAATTTTTAAAGATTGTGTACAATCTATTAATATTGTTTGATAAAGAGTTATATAAGTTACAAACAGATTAGGGCTTAGTAGCGAAAATTAAACAAAAATATAATTTAAGGTAGACAGAAAATTCGTGATTAACTGAATATAATTCACATAGAACAATAATTATTGAGTAACTGATTAAAATGAAACTTTATAGAATATTAAAATGATCAGTTAGTAATACCATCACTGGCACTAGTAAAAATGTTAAGACACTTAAAAAATATCGACGTATTTTTTTTTATATGTATGTATTGTAAATTTATTAATATTTTCAAATTAGTGATAAAATACTAATGTATTTAGGTACTTCATTTATTTTCGGGAATTCATTATTGTATTTGATTGCATGGAAATTTGAACCACTAGCACAAATTTAATGTAAAACGGATTAATAGAAAACAGGTACCATAATCGACATCGCAGATTTACTTGTTCAACTTTTTTCTATTTAAATATAATATCGCGTTAACCGATAGATAATTAACTATTATCAAAACACTAGTTATCTGTGATTTTTAATGTAAGAAATTAACAATAATTTAATATTTAAGTTTGTTAATTTTTTATCAAAAAATCTAAAGGTTATTTAGCAAGTTCTTACAAAAAGTACTAATACCTAAGGAACCTGCATACTTTAAAAGGTATTAATTTATTTATTTTTTTTATTTAATAAAATACAAATATTTTAGATAAAATTATAATTTTTTGATTTGGTAACTGTTTATAAGAAGTAATTTACACGTATGAAATTTAAGTTTTTAACAAATAATGTAAACTCTCTTAAATTATAACGATTACATTATTTATAGTTTATTACAGTAAAACTGGTTGTTTGTGAAACTTTTGAAAATCCCCAGTTGTTTCAATGAACATTATTAATGTAAATAAAATACTATATCATATATTTAACAATACCTACTTGTGAGATTAAAATAAAGTGAAATGCAAGTTTATCGGTAAACGTTGGTTGTTATATTTACTTTTTATAATAATGTGCATTAAAGAAATCATATCTTATTTTATAACATGGCAACGTAGCATTAGTGTTTAATGCACCACCTTTAACATGTAGTTTAAACTTAACCATTATAGTTGAAGTGTTGACCACATTACTGAATTGCGCTTAATACAGGCAAAGAAAGTAACAAAATTATTTATACATATTTTATTTTTATACTTGCAGCTTGTATTAATTTAACACTTTTAGCTACAAGTTTAAAAACTAACTTAGATACACAAAAATTTAACAGTAGACATTAAATTGTCTAAATCATAACTATTAAACTAATTGTATTTAAACAAAACGTATAAGTAAAACCATCGTCGCATAGCTTTGTCTGTTAATTAAAAATAACTGAAAAAAAAGCTAAACAAACAAATTATTAAATATTTATAAACAAAATAATTATTTTTTAATTTGAAGTGATTACGATTAAATATAAAAAAAATTAGAATACATTTTTTTAAAGAAGTTCTAGTAAAACTTCTAATTCTCGCCAAATTGTAATTTTTTGTCTTTTTCTTGAAAAGTCGTTCTAAAGTTTTTGTTTAACAAAATTTTTTACAGTAATTGTATCTCACCAAAATCATTGTATTTAATCTTTTCAAAAAACTACAAAACTTTTGCTATATTACTTAAAATTCATTTCTAAAACATGTCATACTTTCTAAAGTAATATTTTATTAAAACTTTTTTAATTATTTGAAGTTTGTGTATACTGGGTAATACGTTTAAAACATATTCAGGCAGGCTTTAAAATTGGAACTTTTATGCATATAAATTACTTACAACTGGATGTTTTTATAATTAGTTATTTTTGAAATCATAAAGAATAATAAAAATACAAATTTGTAATGTTGCGTACTTTTGGTACCAATGCGTAATCTGTTAAAAAATGCCAAACTGCCTTTTCTGTCATTGTAAGCTTTTATTTGCATAAAAAATACAAAACCTTTTGTTAACATAAAACTTTATTTGCTTTTGTTGTTAGTCGTTCTTAACATATTTTAATCTCAGCTTAACCTATTTTTTCAAAGTTTGATTTAATTATTTAGTCTAAATTATTTTAAAACGTGTGTATTGTCTTCTAAAACTAACGTTATTTTAAATATATTCAAAAAAAACTATTACAAAATATGTTCAAAGTCGAATTATCGATTTGAAAAAAAAATTAATGTGTTAATGCTTAGTGCTGCGTTTATATATTAATGTTATACATTGAAGACAAAAAAATGTATGCTAATATTTAATTTGTTTTGTTATAGCATTGTTTAAAAAGGCATGTGTGCTACATTAATCGTTCTTATAATTTTGTTTTAAACGTTTGAATATATGAATACGTTAACTGTTTGGTACCTGAAGTTGCAATTAGTATAACCAGTAATTGCAATCTTCTAAATTTTTTAAGTCGAATTAAATTCGTGCCATTCAAAAATAAATTATTTGCTTACATTACTAGATAGACCATGTAAAGCGACACAAATTATAGACACGTTCAACGATGTTAACGTCAATGTGCCAGGCTACAAATTTGAATAATCGATATTTAACAGAAATAGTTGCGTTGCGTTATCTGCTAGACCACTACAGAAAAACGAGTATTTGTAAATGCATTGAACATATGTACCACCTAATTCCTACACATTTAAAACATAATTTGCATACTTACAATCTAGAAACTAATCTAGAAGGATAATACGAAAAATTTTAAAAATAAAAACTTTAAGATGCTTTTTTACAAAACATTTGATACTAACTTCTGGTTTCTTTTTTTTCTGTTTGTGTGCAAAAACATTTTAATCTTTCAGGTAAATAAATAAAGTACATTACACCTTCTTATTTACTTTTCACATATGAAAACTAAAAACTCCTTTAGTTTAATTACATATACGTATATCATTTTTGTAATAGATATATATCATTTATTACTGTCTCTATATGTGATTGAAAAACCCATAAAAAATTATGTAAAACAGCGTCACATTAAAAATTTATGAAAGAACAACGAAATGACAACAGTAAGAATCTATTTTCGGTTTCGTTTGCAATTAGATATATAAATAACCATTGTATTAAAGTAATTACAAAATGTACAGCCATAGTCATTGGCAATGTCCCTAAAATGAGCAATACCGCACGTTCAGTCACATTCTAATAGTATTAATCGTATTTGTACCTGTAAATATATCTTAAAGTTATGGTTTTTTCTTTGTCGTATAAATACAAAAAGGTGATTACCATTACTTAATTTTGTATGTATTTCTCAAATCATACGAAAGGGCTTTTAAATATTACTCTCAAATAAACGTGTTATAAAACCAAAATTTTCTTTATATTTTTTGTGCGAATTAAAAAACAAACACTTTTTTCTAATTTTGAATAACAATTTATTAACATATTTTTAATAAACATAGGACATACTATATCGTCAAATTTTTAGCTAATAAATGTTTTGAATAAAAATGCCGAAATTATATTTGCAAAATTATTTAAAAAGTATTTGTTACGTCTAAATTTTAACTATTAATGTAATTTATTGATATGTGTGTTCTGATAGTCACATTATTTTTGTATGTAGGATGTATAAACCTGGCTTATCAGACCCGGAGTAATGTTTGGTTATAAGAATATGCAGCGTTTGTTACTATAATTTATAAACAATTTTTCTTATATAATAATTAATTAGTAGCAACGATACTTGTTTTTCGTTATAAAATAACTGTTTATTTTTTCAATTTCTTAATTTGAATGTTGGTCCGGTTTATGTAAAAGTAGGTATTGTACCGGATATGCATCCTAGAGTTTAGCGGTTTAACAAATACCTCACTTATTAATGATGTGCTGTCAATGAAAGTGCGGTAATGCCCATTTTAGACATTTAATAGTATTCATCGTATTGACATCTACAAATATACCTTGAGGTTATGGCATGTTGTTTGTCCTATAAATACAAAAAGGTGATTATCATTATTAAATTGTATGTGTGTTTCTTAAAATCATACGCAGGACCTTAAATATTACTCTGAAACAAGCGTTTTATGAAACCACAACTGCTTTTATGTTTATGTGGAAATTAATAAACAATTCTACCGGATATGCATCTTAGGATTAAGCGGATTAATAAATACCTCACTTATTAATGAGCTTCATAATTACCTTATGTAAACATATTATCAGGTTATGGCCTTTTGTCGTATAAATAAAATTTTTTTAATTACAAAATTGTAATATAAATTGGGAGTTCCTAGTGGTAACATCATTGTTTATGTGATTATAATACTTTGTGAATATGCCTCGAAGATTAGGACAAATGAATTCTACCTTAGAATTAAGAGGAAGTATTGTTGGGATGGCACAAGCAGAAATGTCACCTCAAACAATATCACAACATGTTGACTTATCGGTAAGCATTTTTCTAAAGTATATTTTTTACATTGCATTGCAACACAGTCAGCATGTATTAAATATGATCACTAACAATACTATTTTATAAGATATTAGAAACTATTCAATTGACGTCAAATTTTTAAACACATATATAATGTATAATGGCTTTTAATACAGTACTAATGATAAACGTAATCTAATACTAAGAACTTGACACTTTGTAGATTAAACAAATCCGGCAATGGATTACGAAAAGTCAGGAAGTTGGTAATAGGCTACTTGTAAGCAACAGACCACCTAGACCTAGAATTACTTCTCGGCAAGAAGATGCGAACATACTCGGCTATACATTACAAAATCTTATTACAACTTGCCAAGAAATAAAGGAAACGCTGAATATTAATTGCTTTGTTTCCACCATTCAGAAACGTTTACACGAATCAAATTTACATTGTAGAAAACTGGCAAGTAAACCTAACATTACAGAGCGTCATGCTGCAGCTCGGTTACGCTTTTGTCGCCAATATTTAAATTTGGATTGGAGTACTGCTATCTTTACACATGAAAAAGTATTTTATAGCACTGATCAATGTCCACCTACAGTGTGGAGACCACAAAACACTCGTTACAGTGTTGCGTTGCACCGGCACTCAGTTGTTAAAGGCGAGCGGGCCGTTAGTCGAAATAAAAAATTTTGATATTTACAAAGGTTTATAAAATTAAAATATATGTATAATGTCTTTAATTTATAACATAAAAAAATTCAATAAAACAAGTAAGGGCGCCACAAATTTTAATACGTAACTTAAATAATAGCGTATAACTTGGTGATAAAAATTTGAAAATCATCAAGTTATTTAAATTTCAATAAACATCTTATTATCTATCAACAACACACAATTCCGAATGTAAAGATAGTGATATATAAACAGGCTTTACCCAAAATAAATTAAATATACAATTTAAGGTTTGCACTTATCTGAATGAACGTAACATCCGAATCCAAGAAAAGGAACCACCGTGACTGCTCGTTGATGGTAGTCGGCATCTCATGAAGTCACAAATACGGAAGCTTATTGTTACTTCCCAATCCAAAAACTGTACTAAAACAGTAGTTTCAAACATTTCTTTACAAATTATATGATATACGTAGAAAACTATAATTCGTTGTCTTAATTTTCTTGTCACGACAACGCAAACAAGAACGTTGTAACTACTTTTCTCTTTGACACGTTTCAAAGCTTGTGCACCAGCATTTGATTAAACTTAAATTTAAGACACTTAGTACGGTACCACAAATTAAACTTATCTCAATCACAACATATCCGTCAATTTACGTTAATTACCTCCAACTTGAGGCCGAGCTGTCTAGTAACCAAAAAACGTCCCTTTGGTTCGACGTTCAACGTTAGAATCCTTTTTTCCAAAATTCCTGTTCTAAGTCGTTATCGCGCCGTATCAACCAAGGTCTTTAATAAAATTCAAAAGTGCATTTAAATTTGAGTTTAAAGCATTTACGAGGGAACGTTAGAAAATTAAATAGTTAATACAAAACGTTACAACAGTATAGAACATGTTTTGCCCAATAAGCACAGTGGTAGAGTGACAGCTGGAGTGTATGGATGGATATCTCAAGCGGGTCCATGACAGTTAGTGCAAGTGACACTACCTCAATTTACTTCAGAGCAATACCTGAAAATTTATATAATATCTTGATACCTTCTGTGAGAAGAATCTTTTCACAAGATGAGCTAGGAATTATTCAAATAGTCCAGGATAATTCTCCTATTCATACAGCACGAATTGTTAGGGACTGGATTGAAGATCAAAACGAAGTTGAAATAATTGAATGGCCAACAAGATCACCAGATTTGAACCTAATTGAAAATTTTTAGGGTGCAATGATCAGAAACTGGGATAGTGATATTCAATTTAGAACACCTGAAAATATTATCCAACATTCACAATTAGTTTGGGAACGTTTTCGGGGATCACAGTTGTGTGAAAATTTATTAAACTCTATGCAGTCTAGATTAGAAGCATGCATACAAAATAATGGTTATTACACAAAGTATTAATTATTTCTATACATCTTTTGTATTGTTATTGTTTTTTATATGTTAATAAGTTTTTTTATTTAATTATATTATCAAAATAAACTACAGCATGAACTGTCATTATAAACGTATGCTTATTTATTAAAATTTTATTAACGCAAAAACGAGTACTACCTAAATAATAATTATTAAAATATAAATAATATTAATGAATACGAAAATGTAATTATGATACTCATTAATAAGTGAAGTATTTAACCGCTTAAACAAAAAAAAAAGAATGTGACTATGTGAACAAAAATTTAAATAAATTACATTATATTGGCACAAATATTTATTCTTACACCGGAAAATTCTGTTTGATAGTATTATTTATATTTAAACGAAATTAAAGTATACAAGTTTCACTTTATATATACATAATTTTGCACATACAGCGAAATATTAATAGTACCTATGTAAAAGTGTTTTTATAAAATCAGTAATTAGATTATTATTTACAATTTACCTTAATTTTATACGTTCAAAATTTTACTATTCATAAGTATGTATCTAAAATTATAGAAAGAAATGTGTGTTTTTTATTTGCATAAAAATATAAACACGGTGATAAAAGTAATACTATTTTCTTATGGTTTGAGAAATACATGTAAAATTTAGTAATGGTAATCTCTTTTTTATTAACAAGACAAAAGGACATTACCTCAAGGTATATTTACAAGTATAAATACTGGTAATACTATTAGAATGTGACTGAAAATGCGGTAATGTTCATTTTAAGGACATTTCCAATGACTATGGCTGTACATTAATGCGTAGATACTGCTGATTAATTTGCATGTTTACTGGTTGCAAAAAAAAAACAATAATTTATTTACAAAATAACATAGTTAACGGGTCATTTGCAAATTTGTTATCACTTGCATTTATATATTATTGAAATCTACGTATTAATGTATTTCCGCATTTTATTTAAAAACTGTGTTAACGAATACATACAATATATCTGCAAAGTTAAATATATTTGTTATGCTGCAAAATACAGCATTAACGCATCTTAAGGATACCTTAGATTGTGATCAAGATGATCATCTTCACTAATTCAACACAAACATCGATATTTATTGCAAGAATTTTGCAAATAAATCAAGTTCTTAAAACATTTCAATTAATTGATAATTCTATCATTGGGTTAATTGAGTATATAGACTTCAAAAAACACGATGCTGTACGTCAAACAGCTGATAAAACGTATTACTTAATAAAAGCACATCCGTGGGATAAGCTACCTATCGGGCGCATCTTTAAGTGGTGGATAGGAGGATAAATAGAGTGTCACGGTACGCATCTTTACTGGCTGAGCCGGGACAACCATGTTTATCTTGGCAGGTGTTGGAATCTCAACCTAAAATACGTACGTACTTCAATACTACTGTCAAGCAAACCCACTTTCCCAGCTCAAACTGCAGTGTCGTGGCAAGAGCCAACACTGAGATAATGCTTGTTGCTGCTCTACTAACTTTGGTCAGCAGGCATAGCAGCTTAACCCAAACTCTCACGGGCAAGCAGTGCTGGAAAGTTTTGGTTTAATTGTCTGGACCAAGACGAAACAACCTATTACCTAAACCTAAGGTGGGGAAAACCAAACCGATATATGCGTGACTGGATAGAAGATCAATTGTAACTGGTTATAACTTTGAAGCTCCAAGCGAACACCGTTGTATATAGCCTTCCGTGCGTATCAGGGCACTGCGCACGGTGACTTTTCTTTCCTCCGTATTCGTAAAATATATATAGAACCACTTTCACAACAATTCAAAAAAGACGGAGACTCTGAGCAGAACCCAAAAATATTGGCTGATACTAAGCGCAAACCCAAAAAACCTAAGGTTTTCGGGGGCGGCAAAGCGAAAGCTGAAAAAACAAAAAAAACTTGGAGGAACTTGGAGAAACTTGGAACCGGTTCCATTCTAATGGCAGGGATGCGTAAGCAAAACCCACCTATACAAGAACCAAGGACAGACACGTCAAAAACGCAACAACGACACCAAACGGCGCAAGCAATTGTACCAACTGCCAAAACAACAGGGGCGCAAAAGCACAGCTTTTCTAGCAGTAGTACAACGGCGCCACAAAAACGACCGGTAAAGCAAAGTCGAGAAATTGAAGAAACCAAAAAAAAAGACATTTAAAGGTTCTCTAACTTGAATTGCTTTTGCAATGATATCAAAAAGGTTCCCAGAAAACACAACCAGTCCTGAAAAATTTAAAGTTATAAAAACGTTAATACTCAGATGGATTGACGAACCGCGTTTTCAAGAATTTACCCATAAAGGAAAATTTCTAAAAATGTGCGTAGACAAAGCAACCGGCAAGTAGTTAGTTGACACATCTAAGAAAAAGAAACCACCGATGGAGGATAAGAAAAAAGTTGTCTCTTGGGCCCCAGAAACAGTACTAGAACCGGCAACCCTCCTGAAAAGTATACCGATATAAAACAACATCAGTACCAAAACGTGGCGGGTGGTTAACACTAAACCAGATTTAAGAGAAACCTAATACGTCTTGTTTATCGAGAAGGGGTCGTGGAAGAAGGTGGAAGCATTCGCCAACCAACTGCTCCTTGGGTTGTTGAGTATCACTCTCCGAGCGCTGGCCGACTCCAAAAAAGTCAGCAAAGAACCGGATTGTACAAGCCATGTCGACGAGGCAATGAATGTAAATCCAAAGACAAATCTAATAATCAAAATCGTTCAGAACTTGTTGCACGCTGCAGAGAAGTATCTTAACGCAGCCTACGTTGTAAAATACTACATTTATGGTGACATAATCTACGGGGAAAATGACGTTAATACGCCCATAGCTCTTTAACAAGAGCTTATCAATTTGATGTTCTGTGAGAAATTCAACTTACGCAAATAGGCCAGCAACAATCAAGAGTTATTAAACACAGTTTACAATGACAAATTGTCACATTTCATCAATTTTGTTAAAGAAAAGAGTATTATTTTGAAAATTGCTAAAACCTATAATCCTCTGGGTTTTCTATCTCGTTGAACTTTATGCATCAAACAAATTATGCAGTTAGTTAAACACTATAGAGCTTATATTATGATAGCAATATCTGAACCAAAACCTTATAAGAAGTGAACACAATTACACAATAAATTAGGTAGAATAATAAACATAAAATATTGAAATTATGTAACGCATAAAATATGATAAAGTTATAAGTTGGCTCCAAATCGAAGTGCTATTCGTATTGAAAATAGAAAAAATAAAAATAACTAATGCACCAGACTAACTCACCTAATTTATTAATATAACAACACAAAATATAAAATGTAAAATATTGAGAGATACACTATGAGACAATTTATAAATAAAGTCGTAGGAATTCTATCGTACTTTAAAATTTTATTTTAATTTAGAACGCCACAATATTTTTATAATGACTTTACGATAAATATTGAAATCAAAACCAAACCAAAAATATTTAAACCATAAACATCATAATAATACTTATCTACTTCGAAAAATATTTACAAGGTTAAGCAAAGGTCAAGTACGTAAAGAATTGAAGTTTACTACTAGTTATCTTAACTTGTGTTGTGCACTTGGTTTCTGGGCGCAATATATCTGATTTATAAGATGACGTAATGTTAGCCAATTGTTTTGTATGCGTATTTAAGCTTTTAAATTTATGTATTTTTTATCTGATTGATTGCTTATACAGATCGATAACCATAATATAGTAAAACTTAAACGTAACGTCTGATAATTCCAAATTTTGATGTTTTGTAGGAAATGGGCTAGCAACAATTTAAAGGTATTAAACACAGTTTACAATAACAAATTGTCACATTTTATAAATTTTGATAAAGAAGAAAAGTATTATTTTGAAAATTGCTAAAATCTTCTTGGTTTTCTATCTCCTTGCACTTTATGCATATAACAAATTATGCCATAGTTTTAGTCCTCTAATTTAGACGGTGAGGATTCTTCACCAGACCATATCAAATAAAAATGAAATTAATTCAAACAAGGTCTTCTTCAGCTTTTAGAAGTTTCGAGAATTTGTTAGTAACAGCGTAGCTAAAACTAAATTACCCGCTTTTGCCGATGCATCTCAAGTTGGTTACTGCGCTGTAGCGTATCTTAAGAAGTTTATTTGCCAAAAAGTATTTGTTTCTATGATTCGTTGCAAATCTTGAATTGCTATGCTGAAAAAAATCTTGCTTTCTAAGCTACAATTATGTGCCGATGTACTTCTCGCAGCAGTTGTGTCATCAATAAACCAGACTCTGATCTTTTGTCACTATTCATGAAATACATGCTCGGTCTGACAGTCAGACGAATTTGTCTTAGATATGCTTTTCGCTACATCATTGGAAAACTTTTATTACCAACAAAATGTCACATATTTAAGACAAACTTCCTAATGCATCCCATCCGCATAAAATCCAGCAAATTGCGGATCACATAGATTAACTCCTAAGCAACTTGTTACTCACGCGCTATGGTAGAATGTTCACCTTTAGCTTTCTAAGACATACTACTTATAACTTAAACAACTTTCAACATTAGAATTTGCTGTCGCAAAAGAAATCAGAAGTACCGCCTTAACTATGTCACACGAGCGCTAAGTCATCGACGAACTTCATTAAAAAAGATACTACGTGTCTGAATTTATCTTAAAGTTTTTTAAAAATTGTATCTATTCTAAACCTATCACATTTGGAAATTTGTCGCATCTTTCACTAAAATCATAAAACAGGCACAACATACATACATCGCTTACACATGTATTTGCATGTTTAACAAATTCAAAACTCTTACCAAATTTTTTTTGAAAGCAATAAGCATTTATCGATGAAGGGGGTGTTTTAAGGTAGGTGGACGACTTAAGCATTTGCAGTTACCGCTGTTACTACCAAGTAACCATAGAATGAAAGAAATTATTATTGAGTAGAAGCACATAACCAACCTACATCTAGGTCACAAAACCCTACACTGCTTACTTTTATAACAATACTGGATAATTTTGTGACGAGCGGCAATTGCTAGATTTTTTAAAAATGTATTCGATGCTTTAAAACGCATTCAAAATTGACTTTTTCAAGAATGGGAGACTTACCTCAACTTTGCGTGTCTGAAGTTAAACCATTCTCAATCGTAAGCATCGATTACGCAAAGCCATTTACTATTGTTTTGAACAATACGAGAAGTGAAAAACCCACAAAAGTTTACGTCTGTATGTTAGTATGCTATGCAATTACGGAAATTTATTTTAAACTTGTTTCTAATCATCTAAAGCATTCATAGGAGTTTTTAGACAATTTATCTCGCGCAGAGGCAAATGCAACATCATTTTTAATAATGGAAGAACAAACTTTACTGGCGCTAACCGCCAATATTTAAAACTTGCGAAACCAAAAAGCTGACAATAAAGATCTAAGAAAGCAGGAGTTAAATCGGGAAAAGGTTAACCTTTGAAGAGTTTTACATTCTGCTTATGGAGATAGAAGCGGTTTCAAATTCTCGGTCAATAACTTCATTAAGTCATGAACCTGACTTGCAAGCTCTCACATCAACACATGTTTTTACGTTGGAACCGTCATGTTCAAACATTCCTAAGCCTGATTTGTCTAAACTGGAGTTAATTAGGCTTATTCGTTGGCAATTGGTAGAGATCATTTCACCACTAAAAAACCGTGAGGTGCGCTTCGGGTAAATTTGGAATTTGACGATCATGTGAAATAAATTCTAACCAAAAACATCGTCTGTAAACAATGTACATTCTGTAATAGTTTATCTTTAATTTAACTAAAAAAGGAATGCACACAAGACGATAAATATAACATAAAAAAATATAAAACAAAAAGATGAAAAAGAGTTTGTAACAACTTGTGGAATAAATGTGAACACCTCAAACGCTAGTGCACTGACATTCGGAACAAAATTGGTTTCTGCGCAGCGGTTCTTTAGTCTTGAAATGAATTAAAAATATTTTCAAAGAAGCCCCTATACAGAGAATTAAAATATTTTTTTATTTAACTTTCCACTGGGCGCGCTGTCGTAAACTTTACGACAAACGCACCTTATCGCTTGCCCCACTTTTACAACTTAGTTGCAATCTAATCTCTCTAATCTAACAAGGTATCGGATGTGCACAAAAATGTTTGTTATCTTTTCCGTTGACCATAAATTTTACGACACGCGCCTTGACCTGTAAGTATATTAAATAAACTACTTTTTTATTATTTCTTTATCATTTATATCGTTTCCTTTATAGCTAAATGTGCTTTTTCGTTTCAGACGTGTTTCATTATGGCTCATAAGCCGCATACACAAACAGAACTAGAAGAAATCGTCCGAGATATGTTCAATGAGCCTGAGCAAGATGAGGAGACTAACTTTCCCTCGAGTGACAGCGAGTTTTTGAAAGAAGAAATTGGTACTTCTGATGAATCTGAAGATGAGGAGGAACCAATGGAAGAAATTATCATTGGAAAAAACAATTCAACCGAGTGACGGAAGACACCTTACCGTGTTTCTCAAAAAACTAAGAAGATAAACGTTGTCACGGCACCCACTAGCCTGAGTAGACATGCTCGTGGTATCGAAAATGAACTTGATGCGTTCTTCCAAATCATCATCAACCTCTCCATGATTGACGATGTTTTGAAATACACAAATACTATATATATCGATCAGCTGAGAGTTGACAACCAATATTCTCGAGATCGGGAGTGTAAAAACTTGACCCGTCATAAAATTATGGCATACCTGGTTCTACTATATTTGATCAGTGTAAAAAAATCTCACCACGCAAGTGTTCAAGAGATATTTCTCTTTATAACCCGTTGCCTGAGATTCGATGACAAGCAGACCAGAGTTGAAACGAAGAACGTTGACAAACTGGCAGCGATACGTGACTTCTTTTAAGCTTTTGTCAACAACTGTAAGTTATCGTTCAATTTAAGTGCATATACCATAATCGACGAGATGCTGCATCCATTTAGAGGCCGCTGTTCTTTTATACAGTATATTCTAAGTAAGCCAGCGAAATACGGACTGAAGCTTTTTGTGATATGTGATGCTAAAAGTTTTTATACATCTAATCTCGAAATATACTGCAAAAAACAACGGAATGGTCTATTTGCAGCTTCTAATACTGCAACGGAAATAGTAAAGCGTCTAATCAAACCAATAGAAAACTAAAACAGGAATTTGACCATCGATAATAGGTATACAAGTGTACCACTCGCTGATTATTTGCTTACGAAAAAAACAACGGTTTTGGGCACAATAAAGCTGAAATCCCAAAAGAATTCTTGCCATGCAAAAGTTAGACTGTTAGATTCACTCTTTTGATACTGTCGACTGCGGGATACTCGGTCTCTAGAATAACAAAGAGATGGCCATGTGTAATTTTCTACACTCTGATGAATATTGGCGCCATAAATGCTCAAATTTTATTCAAATTTGGCTGTCCAACAAAAGCTCTTAAGTAGCGAAGAGTTTTCCTGAAAAATTTGTCGTTGAGTTTGATGAAAGAGCATCTTATCTTCAGAGCAAGTCTCAAATACTTACCTCAAGATATAAGTCTTTTTTTCAAAGTGAATTACGGTCGGGATGTTGACCGGATAACACAAGATGAAAGAAGAACCCCTCCAAAACGCGGAGTGTGTCGACCATGCGCACTTAGAAATAAAAGATCATCAGCATCAATGATGTGTAGCCGTTGTCAGTCGTTTACTTGCAAGAACCATTCTGCGGTTGAGGAGGTTTGCAATTGTTTTAATTACGAGGATGTCGAATCTAACCAATAGTTGGATGATTTTTTTTTTGTTCTGAAATATTTTCTTTTTTAAAGTGTTCCATAGTTTTTTTGTTCACATCAATTTTTTAATTACTGCCATATTTCATTTTTCTTATCCTCAAACCAATTTCCTAACATTACTATTTACTTGAAGACGTAAAATTTACGACAAGCGCCCGCTCATGTAAAATTACAGAGCGCGTCTGATGGAAGGTTAAAAAGTATTTGTTCAATAATCAAAATTCATTCAAAATTGCCACTTTCCCGAAAATTACCCGTGAGCTATATTTTTGTGTAGATAAATTTATTGTTTTTATGCAGTTACTAAATATCCAAATTAACCAGCAATACTTACGTATTAATGTAGATATTTTTTTGTAATTACTTTAATATATATATAAGTTTAACTTTATTTGTTGCTTACGCTTACAAGTTATTTCGTGCTTCCCCTATTTACAATTACCTTACATTCTATTTACATTTTATTTACAATTTACATTTTTTTTAAATGAAATACATGTCATTATCCGTCCTCTCCTCTTAACTTTTTTCTCCTTCTCCATGCTTCTTCCATCTACTCCGCTCCATTTCTTTTTTCGTCTAAGATTTCCTCTATTTTCATAACCTTTTCTCTTAACTCGCTGCATTTATCTTTTATGTCGTTAAGGTCCTCCGTCTCTTCTCCACATAACCTGCACAACTTTTTTTCTTTTTTTTTCTAGTATTTGTTACCTAACTCCTCGTTCTCACATCTGAACCGTGCTATCATTTTTTTCTTTTTGTTGCTTCTATTCTCTCTATCCTTTAAATATTCTGGCACCCCTTGACCTTTGATATTCTTATAATTCCTATTATATCTGCCCTGTTTTATCCTTGTCCATCTTTCTTGTTTTTTGATGTCCCTATCTGTCCTTGTTATTTCTTCTCTTACCCCTACTCCCTCTTCTCTGAATCTCTCCACTTCTTCTCTCGCGTACCTGTTTCTTTTGTAATACTCTTCTCTGCCCTCTTGCCCGTACTTCACTTTTCCTTCCTTTATCTCGTTTCCAACATTCTTGCAGTATTTTGCATTTTGTTCTTTCCCTCAATTCTTCCTCGTATTTTATGGCCCTTTTTCCTGTCTTTAATCTTATTTTTGCTACCTGTACCTCCTCTCTCACAGTATACCCCGGTGTATCTCTGTCCAGTTCCAAAACCCATCTCCAGTATTTTTCTTGTAGCCCTTCTACCTCTCTCCACTTCTTCCAGCCCCATATTTCCGCTCCATACATTACCACCCCCTTTATTAACTTTTTAAACAACAATTTTCTTTTTTCTATATCCATCTTGAATAGTCTTTCCCCCACACCTCACACTTGTCTTATTAACCTGTTTCCTTTCCTCACTCTTTTCTTTATGTGTTCTCCCTCTTTATTATCCTGTTTTATCGTGTAGCCCAGGTATGTAAATTCCTTCACTTGTTGCACTTCCTCATCACTCCATTTCCACTCCTCTCTTTTTCGTTTCCCCCCTCCTTTTCTAAATACCATTATTTTTGTTTTCTCCGTGTTTACTTCCATCATCTCTTTCATTTTTCCTTTTCCTCCTTAGCCACGACCATACCTTTGCTTTCCCTACCACTATCCCTTCTGTCTGTTGTCCTCTCATTGTCTCTTCCAGATCCTCTGTATATACTGAGAACAAGCTTGGGCTCAGTGGACATCTCTGTCTCAACCCTCCCTTTGTGATGAATTTCACGCTCTCTTCCCCAATCACTTTAACCCTGCTCCTCGTTTCTTTGTAGATTTTCTCTATTCTTTGTATTAATCTTTTATTGATTTTTTTTCTCTTAATGTATTCCCACATTTTTTCCCTATTCACTTTGTTACTTTAATATATATGATTGTAAACGAAACATTCAACAGATTCTTACTATTCTTGTTTTGTTGTTCTTTAATTAATTTCACAAATTTGATTGTGGTATTTTGTTCTATAATTTTTTATCCGTTTTTTAATCACATGGAGACAGTAATGAATGATATTACCTATTACAAAAACAATATACATATATAACCGAACTAAAGGAGTTTTGAGTTTTTAGTACTTGGAAAGTAAATAAGAAGGTGTAATGTACTTTATTTATTTATCTAAAAGATTAAAATGTTTATTGCACGCTTATAAGCTGTTTTTTAGACTGTGGTCACGTTCTTTAATTTTTACCTGGACATGACTATTTTCACCGTCAATGACTACAAAATTATAAATTTTTAGCAAAGCATTGTAAGACTTGAAACAACTTAACTACTAGTAAGTTGTTTTGTTTGTAACGTAACAATCATACTACATAACATTACGTCAAAATTTCGTTTATTACTTGACATTAAATTACATTACGCAAAAAATATTTTGTTGTTTTTATCTGCTATTTACTTAATTACATTATTTATCAATTTAGAAATACCGTTTGTGTAAGAAGCCTTTAAGTCTAAAATTATCTTTAAGACTGCTTTTGTGCATCTGTATGCAGATAGATCAAACAAAATTTATTATTCACGTTTACAAAAGACCGTTTTTACTCAAGTCTCACGACAGGTTGCAACGAAATAAGAGACACTAACATTATAATTAATTAACTAAATGCACTACTTCGGGATTTCTGTCTCAGAAGACTTGGTAAATTAGTTTAACCTCTATTATGCTAATGAATATCACGCTAATATTAAACTAACATAGTGTCTACAATATGCAAATAAACCATTAACTTCCACAAAAAATATATTTTAGATAAATAACTGAAGATCTAAAAATTTTGTTTTTTTTACATTATATCAGATACGTCGCATTATTTAACAATTTTTATCTAAAAACAACACGCAAGTCGACTTAACGCAAAAACAAATTAAATGTGATATTAAACGTACGGTTTAGATGTTAACAGTGTTGGTATTATATTGTGATTAATAGCACCCCGTATAAAATAATAAATTTTAAAAATAGAATTAATAAACTAGTTTTGATGTTTTTAAAGTAAAAAATACTACACTGTGTTCAAAAATGATTGACAGGCGTTTAAATTTGGCAATGATCAGATAATTTTAGAAAATTGGTACTTAGTACTAACACTTCATAGACGGCGCGTAAATTTTTTTAGTAATGTTTAAACTTAAGATAAAATAAATAAGATATAAATTTATTTTGTCATTAAATTTACAAGACAGAACACAATTTTAAATACATTAAGTTCAATAGAAATTTAATTATAGTGTAATTAACAGATGTAAAAAATTACACAATTAATTTTACATCTGTTCAAAAATTGTCCTAAATTTAAACACACAAATAATTTTTTTATAAGTGTTTGCATTCATTATTTTTTTTTAAATAACAATAAAGAAAAGTCTTTAAATACTAACAAAAAAATTTTAAAATCGCATTATAGCACACCACTGAACCATAAATAAACTGAGAAATTGGGTAATTCATTAAGGCTTAATCAGCGCTGCGAAATCAAACTTACTAGAACGACCACGCGCTAAATTCATTCACTCCTCAATCATTTTTGAACACAGTGCATAACATATAAACCTGACTGTCTCAATTGATTCATAATTTTTTTATAAGAATACATAACACGTACATACATAACTTCAATGGAATGAAAACAACATACTAATAAAATAAAGAAATAGAAAAAAAGTAAACTTATAAACACAAAAGAAAAAAGTTGATTATTAAAAAATGCACCGCAAGAAAATACAATTTTTTTTTAATAAAATTTGTTTGAGCCTAAGATATAAAAAAACAAAAAAGTTAGACGAATGCTTTACGACAAAGTGAGCGAAAAAGTTTGCTTTCCAAATAGTAACAAGAAAATTAATAATTTGAAAAATTTAAGAATGCACTAAAGCAACAGTAAAAATGCGACAGAATTTACTGTAATATATTTACAAATCTGCTAGAACAAAAAGAGTTTGCAAAAGCATAAAGAAATTTCAGTCTAACTGAGAAACAAAAAAAAACATGTATGTTTAAATAGTCTTTTTATAATAAACGTAATAAAAAACAAAATATTAGAAGACTTTTTTGTTATAGTTATAACCCTTGACGTAAAGAACATCTTCAATGCAATACTATCAAAAAGAATTGAACAAAAGGTAAGGGAAACCCAAAAATATTTTAGAAAAATAATTGGCAACTACCTAGAAAACAATTAAAGAAAAAGGCAATGACATGCAAACTACTACAAACGTAAATGCTGCGTTTAATACTATAAAGCTTATATTATGATAGCAATATCTTAACCAAAACCTTATAAGAAGTGAACACAATTACACAATGAATTGGTCAAAACAACAAACTTAAAAAAATGAAATTATACAACACATGAAAAATAATAAAATTATAAGTTGGCTCCACATTGAAGTGCCATTCCTAATAAAATAGAAAAAATAAAAATAAGTAACGCACCAGACTAACTCACCTAATTTATTATTATTACAACACAAATTATAAAATGTGTAATACTGAGACATAAACTATGAGACAATTTATAAATAGAGTCGTAGGAATTCTATCGTACCTTAAAATTTTATTTTAATTTAGAACGCCACAATAATGACATTAGGATAAACATTGAAATCAAAACCAAACCAATAATATATAAACCACAAAGACGTTAATTATACTTATCTACTTTAAAAAATTATTTACAAGGTTAAGCAAAGGTCAAGTACGTAAAGAATTAAAGTTTACCACTAACTTGCGTTGTGTAATTGGTTTCTGAGCGCAATCTATCTGATTTATAAGATGACGTAATGTTAGCCAATTCTTTTGTGTGCGTATTTAAACTTTTAAATTTTCGTATTTTTCATCTGATTGATTCCGTAACCAAAATATAGTAAAACGTATGATAATTCCAAATTCTTAATGTACAAAACCAAATTAACTTTGTAACATAACACGTCTAATAATTATCAAAATCAGCATATAACGGAATTTTTTTGAAAACGTAATTGTATAACGCATTACACAAATCAAAATCAAAAACACGCAGTTGCATGTACGTATCTAAAACAAATTTTTGTAAGTCGTAAGAAGAAAATTATTGACCGTAAAAATATACTTAGTCGTGAGAGAAAAACTAAAACGCAAATTCCAAAAGCTACAACATGCGTAAAAAAGCTTACTTTTACAAATTAAGAACTACTAAAGCACAACAAACGCGGATAATATAGCAACAAAAACAATTTTAACCGCCGCCAAAAGATGACTTAAAAAGATGGCTACAAATTACGCATAAGTATTTTGTATGTTGAAATACGTCAGAATTTTAATATAAAACCGTAAAATAAAAAAACCGCAATAAAGCAAATAAATGTATTCTCATAAAATTAATGCTAAATATAAAAAAACCGAATAAAAAAAAAAGATGGATAACAGCAAACAAGCACAAGAAAATAATTGCACTAAGATTAAACATTAAGCTCGTAAACAAAAATTTATAAACAAAATAATTCTATAAGTCAAACAAAAACGCCGAAACATAGAAAACAACATGACACAAGTCCTTACCAGGCATAGTTTTCTCGGCATTTATCTAGCAGAATTCAACTTACAGTATGAAGACAAATTACACTGCTGATATTAGATAAGAAAAACGACAAAACACAATAAAAAGAAAACGTATTGAAGAAAGACGAAAAAAAGTCAACGCTAAAAAATAATTAAATAGAAAAAGCAAAAAACAAAAAAAAATAAAACAACTCACTTTCATGTTGGCTTAAAATAATTATGCAAAACTAAAAGACGTGAAAATATAATTTGAATAAAGAATAGCAAATAGCAGTAGATGTTGATCAACACGCTATCAAAATCTATACCTAAGCATTGGGCGTTTAACGAAGACTTGTGTGCAGTTTATATTTCTGCTAATATACTATTAGGCAAATTGAAAAATAATGTCTTGAATTTTTTTTGGAAAAATACACTAAATAAAATATACCTGACAAGTCAACGTTGAGAAAGAGTTTAGAACAAACCGAATTGGATATCGTGAGAAAAAACAACAGACATAAAACAACAAAGTATTGCAAATTTTTTATTTGGTGTATTAGGTGCCAAAGAAGAAAGAAAGAAATTGTACTTACTAATAATGAAGGTACCGTAATTTGGGGCAAAATTGATCAATTCTTCTTTTTTATGCTTGTTCATTTACGGCTTGTTAAATTTTCACGTAAAATTCAAATATGATAAAGGTTTACATTATTATTCAAATGCACTGAACAGACCAACAAATAATGTAATATTTTTCGCGAAAAAAAATTAAACATATGTGATCAATCATACGGTATTCGGGGCGAAATTGATCACTCACAGATTTACTCTATGAAACTGTGTAGAAACGCACCAATAGTGATCAGTTTTGCCCCGGTTGTAATATATGCTATGGTTTAAAAATTATTTAAATTTAAGTTTTTGGGGCCAAATTGATCACCTGCATGAAATTGATCAACAGAAAATTTGTAATGAGCAGTTTATTATGAGTAAGTTTTGAAAGTAATAATTAAATAATTTTGCATGTAAGTGATATAGATTAAAACGATATTAAACGCAAAACACACTTTTATGTCAAGAAATTAAAAATAAAAACATTTTCTGGAGAAAACGTAATGTGAAATTTTTCATGCGAAAATATAAAGTTGGTGATCATTTACATCTCTTTTACATCCACTTCCTTTTCAAATATATAATAAACTTCACCGTCGCAATTTTTTACTTCTGGTTCTGGAAGAAGGGCAACAACGTCATCAATATCAACCGAAAATTCATCATTTGCAACCACTTTAAAAATTGTCCGATTTGCAGTTGATTTCATCCCTAATACTTCTATTCCTTCCTTGGTTAAAAATTTCTGGGCAACCGCTGCATAACGGTAAGTAGTTTTTTTTCGTGATCCTCCTAATACATTGACGAGCAAAAATTTTCCTTCTATTATGGCATCTTTCTGCACTGAAAAGTGCGTTTCTTCTTCTACATATTCTAATAAATCTTGATTTTGATCACCATCTGAATTGTCATTTGTAAGTGGCTCATTTACATGAATTTCACTATCGGAACTTGAATCGTCATTCGGTGCCGTCAGGCTTTTTCTAGGTTGAACGTCAAGCTTCTGCCTTTTTATGTTCCGTCTACTTGATGGAGCTGTGAATCTTCTATCCTGAAGGTAAATATATTAACACCTCGTTGACAGCATTTGCGTTTGGTTTGTCTTTCCCTGAATTTTTTTCTAAAACACGACTTGGGTCAATGGGCATTAAGCCAGTAGCGGCAAAAGAAGCAATTAAATCTTTCTTAATGGCACCTTTATTCCCTTCTGCTTTTTCATCTATTTGATTTAAACAACTCTTTAATAAATAAAGAAAATCTTTCTTGTTAATTGATGTTGTCGTATAGTGGGATTGCTTCCAGTTAGATAAAACGCCCTTCCATGAAATCTTGAACGGTCTGAAAAAACCAACATCCAAGGGTTGGGTTAAGTGTGTAAAGTTCTTAGGTAGGCATACGAATGCAATATTATTTTCTTTGCATTTTCTAAGAACCTCATTGGTGAAGTGTGACGATAAGTTGTCTCCTATCAATACTTTTCGACCTTCTAGTTTTTTTTGCATGCGGTAGAAATGTGGATAAAGACCAATCTGTGAAAGTCTCAGCATCCATCCACCCGTTACTGGTGCGGTTGTATCGTGAGCCCCTAACACAGCACGTATTATTGCAGCACGGCTGACCTTTTGGTCCATTGCATCCACATTTTATTGGCTTTATATATCACATAAGGAGATAAAAGAGTGCCTGATGCGGAGTCACACATCATATAGATGTCGAACTTTTTGTATAGTTGCAAACTCTTTCGGGATATTTAACTCCCCTGCGAAATAACATTTTCTTGTTTCCTGGGTCATCTTGAAGATTGGTTTCATCGTAATTGAATAAATTAGAAGCCGGAACACCTTCTAATGTCTCGCGTAAATTATTGAAATAGTCAGTGATTATTTTCTTTGAAACTGAAGCCCGAGATCTTTTAATATTAGCTGCAGATCTTGTGTTTATCTTGTCTTTGTGACGTTCTAATAAAGAGTAGGCCCAATTTTGGCCAGTTAAATTATTTTTAAAACTCCCACAATACGTCCTTGGCTGTCCAAATAATTTTTAAGCATTTGTCTCAAATCAGCTGTATCCAAAGGAAATCCCCAATCCCCACAAATAGAAGCTGCTTGAATGAAAGAGATTTCTTCTGCGGCAGAAAAGATGGATTTCCCGTCATTTTTCCTCACGTGACGACCATGGTATTTGTTATACAACGTGCCGTAAGTAACTTTGTAATCTTTTGAAGCTTGTCTTAAACTCCATCCATGATTTATAATTTTTTTAAGCGCGTTTTCAATGTTGTCATCAGAGTAATCCTTGTATCGCCTAGCCCCCAAATTTCTTTTGTATTTTCGTACTATAGTAACCGGTCCTGTAATTAAGTATTACACATTTCAGAAAAAAATATAGCAATAACATATCGAAAACAGCGATTTACGTTTTATAAGTGATCAATTGCACCCCAGACGTGTGATCAATTTGACCCCACGACATAAATTTTAAAATTCCCGCCCAAACACAACAAGTAAAAAAAACCTCCAAGTGTAAACCTTCTCTTAAATACACAAGTTAATGTTTTGCACTTAACAGAACTTAGGAAGTAGTATAGTATTGGCTTACCAGCAAAAGTTTGGGAGCAGAAAAAAAATGTTGAATTCTGAAAACACTTTTAAACGTTGTTGGAGCACGATTAACACAAAAACTTCACCAACTGTAAGAACGAACTGATAAATGAAGGCGCGCTAGATATCTAGCGCCATACGCGGCCGACCTGTGCCATACACTTTTGGCGCTGTATTTGAAAATGTCTCAATTTGATTTGATGATCAATTTCGCTCCCGAAAATCAATTTCGCCCCAAATTATGGGATTAAAAAAAGTGAATCATATCATTTGTGTGGCACGAGATATGCATAGAGTGGCTGAATTAGTGTGTTCCAAATATCCAAAGCTTAATTTATTGATATTTTCAATTAAGAAAATTGAAAGCACCATCTTTTAGGCTTAGCAAATATTAGTTTCCTCCGTCTCTAGTTGTGACGCAATGGGGTATTTAAATCAAAGCTATTTTATCTTATGCTCAGAATGTTAAACTTATTATTAACCGCGTTATTAATGAATTCTAACTCAAAAAAGCTTACAGTATAGAAGAAGCTGATTTTTTTATGAAGAGTATCTTTACCTTTTGTTTCTCTATTCGTTCCATTGATTTTATGTGACATTTTTTTTGGGTTTAAATTGAGAGAAAATTCTGTAAGCCGTACGTACAAAACTTAAAGAAGACAACACGTTTAGTTAATTAAACAGTTGGATTTAGAATCGAATTAACATGTAGTGGTGCCGCAAATACTATTCCTCGGCGAATCAAAATTACTGGTCCAATAATGTATTTGTGAATGAATCAAATTGTTCATCGAATACAAACCAAATATTCCCGTGTGATTATGTGGTGAAAAATTTAGTTACTTCCTCTCGTATTTTATCTTTACGTTTGGAAACAGATTTTTTAAGCTACTGCCCCAGCTCTATGGATTAAAAGACTGCCTCGCCTAGGGATTCCGGTCATCTATAAACATGCTATCCGAGTACCAAAATTAAAACCAGGTATTTATAAGTAACAATGATTGTAGTTATACCGATTGCTTTACTAATAAATGCAAAACAGTTTCGACCAAAAGCATAAGTTTCTGAGTTAACGCTTATTACAATTTTGTGTATCGACCTTTTTGATTTTGCTTTGTTTTAATGCACATTTTGTGATTCACGATTAAAGACAATTAACCAATACAAAATTGCTTATTTCAAGTTACGATCAAATGTACGCTAGGCTAAATTGATGTAATTAATAAGCCGATTTGGTTTTATTTTATTATAATCTACTAAAATTATTTTTATTTAATTTAATTAACTATGCGGTCAAAGGTTTTTGAATTTTATTATATTTTATTTTACCTAAAATTTTATTATCATACCTATTCTACCTGTTTGCGAGTCATGTTTTGCTTTTAGAAATTAGTGATTTTATACACTGAAAGGTAGGTACTAATAGTGTGTATACCACATAGCGTGATCTTTTAGTTGACAAAGACTAGAGGCGTGTTGTAACGCTGTTTTCGCTATTGATTTTACGTTTTGAGATTTCTATTTAGTTACAAATTTCCAATATAACCCACTCTCTTCTCCATTGACCACCCACAAAACGTCGTTTTTGTTATCAATCTTTTGCTTGCAACAAAGCTCGGAATGTTCTAAATAGCAAGAAAGGTATACAAAAAGACTTTTTTATTGAATCTAAGTTTTTTTGTATATCAAAATCTATACTAAAATTGAAAACCAAAAAACTTTTGTTAAACACAGTGTTCATGTAGTTAAAACTGCCTAAAAGCTCTGAATAAATAAACTTAAATACTATTTTTTACGTCTTGTGTTACATACAGCTGGAAATCAAGTTTTTTTTAATTTTTAATTAAATACATACATAAGTAGTAATCAAACAAAATATCAGAAAAATAAAACTAAGGCTCAAAAACTTTGTCACTATTTAATATTACGTAACCTTAATTTCATAAATTAATTAAAAATGAATGTTTATTTCTTTATACTTAACATTTTTTTAAATTAGTATCTTAAAATATTTTTTATTAAATGTAGCAATACAATTTTATAATTTCATATACTAAAAAGAAATCGTTTTTTTTTTTAATTAAAAATTTTTGTACACTAACAAATTTGTAATAGCTATATGTCAAATTTACGTTGTAAAACGCATTGACGTTGAGAACACTTCGTAAAAATTAATTACATATTTTTTAAAAGCTCCAAAACGATATTTTCTAATTTCATCTGTTATACAATTGTGCATACAATTTTAACACTAAAGCTTTTTATTGAAGAAAGATTTTTCTGTGTAAGTCAATATCTCAAAATGTAATAAATGCACGATTTTTAACAGTGCCTTTTTGAAATTCTTTTTGTATGCTCTAAAGCTATTTTGTGCAATAATTTGTTAAGGGAAGGTACTTGGTGGTCCCACTTGTATAGTGATCCGTTTAAGATAGAGTTTGGAAGCTATAAATATCTTTAAAATATGACACATTTTGTGCGTGTGGTGTATGATAACGACCACTTCTACGATAATATGGACCTTCAGCGAAGGTGAATAGAAGCAATATGTTGTCTGTAGAATATTGTGTAGAAAACAGTATTCAAATTTGTAGACAGATATGAAATTTGGAAGAATATTCATTTCGACATTATTAAAGGTCTATGTTTATTCATACGTAAAGCATAAAGGAGTCGAGCTCAAAGGCGATCAACTGTGACAAAGGAATTGAATTTAAAAAAAAACGAAAAGATTATTTACAAATTACAATAAAAAAAATTGATTACAATTTGAAATACACTGAAATTTGTGTCAACAAAACAATAATTATTCATATACCTTAAAATCTAATTACGATTCAACCCAAACTTCAAATTTGATTAGAACCCTCTAAACCATAAACTTTAAGGAACAATTTATAATAAACATTTACACATTGTGCTAGTAATTGCGTCCGGTGGAAAACAAAAATTTAATTTTAACCTCTATTGATGTTGTATGTACTATTATCTTTGTTTAGTCAATTAATAACAACCCTTTAGTTTTAAAATAATTTATACCGAACGACGTAATTTGAATTTTTATTGTTTTTTAATTTTGTAAATCAAATATATTTTTTAATTAAATTACAAATTTTTATTAATTTTTTGTACGTTTCTAACAGTACTTAACTTGAAAATACAAACAACTTTAATAAAAATAGGACGATTACGGTTTTTATGGTGTATACGAGCCGGATATTCGTCGCTTAATAAAAGCGTTATTATTTGACACGCTTTTTGAATAGTTAATAATACTGGTACTTTATAGATACTTTTTTTTTATTAACATATATGTTAGGTTACCAACATTCCTTGAATTGGTATAAAGTAAAACAAAAATTATCAAACGAAAAATTTGATTTTTAACCTCTAAATTATGGTCACGTAATTGATTAAAAACTATAACCTATTAACAATACCTGCTTATTTAAAATAATAATAATTATTAATAATTATTTAAAATTTATAAACAATGTTCAATATGTTGTTGGTCAGCTTTGACTCTTTTCTTTTATCTTTAGAAAATATTACAAAGCTCAACTTTAATATTTTAAATCGCATTAGTAATTGCATGTTTTAAGTCTTCATTTACCTCGATGAGGTAAACAGACAGAAAGATGATAATCAGACAGAAAGAAGAAAACTTCCTAAGGCTGGAGAAGTATGGCAAGAATTGATACCACAAGCTCGAAGAAAGTACACAAATGTCGTGACCAGCCTACCAGCACTGTTTTTGATTGCATGTTATTTATATATCTAGTAAGTAGGATAAGTTCGTTATTCACCCGTCGTTTGTAATATAAAATTGTACTCAACCGACATAGACCAATGTTGCCGCTATGTGTTATAATTTACTACTAGACCAGTGTGCTTGTGTTATATATTACATAGTTAATTTATACTTTATTTTTAGTGTTAAGAACACTTATAGGAAGCTTGATTCGAAGGCTTGTGTAACGAAACCATGAAACGCTCATATGAAACAAATCTGGAACTTGCCGTGGTACCCAATTTTACTTCATTTTTTGTATTTGTCAAAAAGCTAAACGTTACCAACACAGCTCAAATACCCATTTGTTACAAGTTTTAGGTCTTACGAACCTTGCACGGCCAACTCGCACAGTCGGAGATAGGGGAGGTTCAAAGAAATTATACTTAAGGGCGACAGATCAATATTAATTAACACTTCTGCCTCGATCACGACAGACGGTCCAAACTTGTAACTAATTTTTAGGTTCGTAATCTTTGTTACTCTGGTGTTCGGGTAGCCACAATTAAAGAGAAAGGTATGTTACCATAAAAGAAAGATTAATAAGTATCACAACTTTAATGTAGTAACGTAGAAGATTAACAGGAATATATGTAATTTCTCAACTCATAAATGCTAGAAATATTAACAAGTATAATTAACAGGTATAAAAACTTTAATTTGGTAACGTAGCAAATTAACAGAAGTATGTTAAATTTCTCAATTCATAAACATTAGACAAACTAACGAGTATGATTAACAGGTGTAGAAACCTTGAATTAGCAACGTAAAAGATTAACAGGAGTATGTTTAATTTCTCGATTCATAAATGCGAGACATATCGGCAACACACAAAGCATATAGTTAAATTACATCGAGATAGAAAAGTAAATTTTGTAATAAATATTGTATGTCCACAGCATGCGATACAGTCTAATTGATGCTTGAAATTACCTTATTGGTATGTAAACAATAAACGTAATTACAGACACCGACAGTAATCAAAGTTCCGTGAGTGACTTTTATGACAGCGAAAAAAAATATAATCAAAGTGACTTACCCAGAATCCAGTGCTTACTTGCGTAAAGAAAACGTTTTCCCACCGGTAGCAGCCTAGAATAATTATTGAATAGCAAATCGTGTCACACAATAACTCACAAAAAAGGAAACTACAAAATCATTAATAATAATTCATTAAATGCGATATAAGAACCCGTTGTATCGAATGCTGTTGGTTGTAATTACGAACAGGTGGTTGGTAACGCAATCGACTGGTGTACAAGAAATAACATCTCCGACGCATTGCTCGTCGAGACCTCGTTTTTGTATAGGTAGTATGCCCTCCCAAAAGCTTATACGTTCGGTAGCGGCATTTATCAATCGTACTTATGCATCATTGTTCTTTGTTGAAGCAAACAGGTGATTGAAACGTGGCAAAACCGGCTATCAAATTAATACAGATATTACGAAGGAATCTTAATAAACTGGAGACAAAATATTTTACCCTGTGCCGAACAAATTGTAATAAATTCGTAATTGACATATAAATTCGTATTCATCACAAGGGATGCACTTAAAATCTTAGGAATCATTTCAAGATTTTTGACACCGACCGGCTCACGTAGTTGACAGCTTCAAAATGGCCTCTCAGTAACCAACAAGGTCGGCAGAGGGCGTCAAAATCAGAAACTAATTTTTAAGTCGACATACAGGGTACTCCGTTGTGAAAATTTCGCACGTAACACATTTTTGTGCTTCTCTAGAAAAATTTTCTATAAAAGATGTACCCTTCAGTTTGCAATCATTTCGCACTAAACTATTACATACTACTAAAGCTATAATTGGGTAACAACATCCGGGACTGTTTGGATTTAGAGTTTTTAATACTAATTCATTGCCGAGCGCAATTTCCGTTCCTCTTGGAGTGATAAAGGGCAAACAAATTGAACTACAAAAATAGAAATTAGTGACGCCGGCCTATTTACATGCCATGATATTTGTTCGAATGCATGGATTTAAGATAACGCGATCGGGTTTCTCTTTAGATATGTCACTGGAAACTATGTTTTATCAGCGCGCAGTAATTCTTGATAATGAACGGTCTGGCTCATAATTTGGTATGACAAAAATCCTCTATTAGTCATTGATGTTGCTGATTTATCATCTTCCAGCAATGAAGAGTTTACGGAAAACAATTCTCAGGCATTTCATGTACAAATGTTAAATACAAACAGCTGGTGAATTAATAATATGTGCCTAGAATACTAGTTATTTGTGTTTATTTATTTTTTATTATTTATGTATGCATTCTTAATTTTGAAAATTGTAATAAACCTTGTTCATTATATTACGTAGGTAATATTGTGTTTGTTTTCAGCACCTTTCAATAATTGCAAGATATCCGATATCTGTGAATTTTTTATCAAATTTTGTTGTATACTTATTAGACTATAGTGCATGTTTTGTTTTTATATATACGTATATGACATAGCTTATTCATACCCTTATCTTTGTTATATTATCCCGTGTATTTATTAGACTATAGTGCATGTCTTTTCTTGTCTTTTTATATATGAGATAATAACAACTAAGCAAATTTCAGAACATATAGACTAAATATTGTGTCTGCATTATTCTCCGATTTTAAAGCAATCCATGCTCTAACGTTAAAAGTTTATACTAATCTCAAACAAGAAGAAGCTTATCTCGAGCAATTTGTAACGATTATAGTTATGCATTGGCAAACGTTAAAATAAGCCTAAATAATTCTCGTTGAAATTCATCTGATAGTGTGCAGTTCATCAATTCTATTCGAGCAAACTCTAATTATTTAGAGACGTCAAAGTTTTCACTACGAAAACTTTTTCCAAATTGAGAAAAATGAATGATATGTTTAAACATGTAACAAGGCTTTTGCTACCGATAGTGAGCTTTTCGGAACGTTCCTAATAGTTTCGAAAAAGTTATATCTTAACACTTCTCGTCAACGAAAAACTGTAAAAAAAAAATTTGGTACACAATTTAGATATTTGTTGAAAAATATATTACCTAGAGTAATTTGGAACTCACAACCACCAAAGCATCATCGAATAAATCTGAAAGTCACATTAAATCATTTGCAACACAGCAGCTTAGTTGTGTTCTATGCAAATAATCTTATTCTTTTTCCTAATGCAGTTTCTTTTAGAGTTAGCAAAAGTAAAAAAATTAAAAAATTGTTTCAACTGCCTTACAAAAGGCATTTTATAAATCAATGCAAATCAAGGTTTCGAGAATGCAAATTCAAGCATCACATCATGTTACACTTAGAAGGTTTCTCGGTATCTACAAATAATATCGTGGAGTCAGCGCCAAATAATTTTACAGAAACGGTTATTGAATTTTACTACCTACCGTTATTTCACCGTTTTCTTCAAGCATCGTGCAGATACTGTTGCCGACTGTTTTTGCAAAAATTATTGATTTTGAGGGAAATCCACATCTTGTTAGATGCTTTTTAGATTCACGGTCACAAGCAAATTTCATACGTTTGAGTTTGTGCCAAAGACTAAACTTAGTTACTTAACCTACAAACATATCAACTTTATGCGTTACAAAAGTTACTTTACTAGTACGTTCCAAGAACAATGATACTATATGTGATCAATTTTCAGCGTCCGAAACTAATATTGCTGCTTTAGTACTACGAGATTAAATGCGATTTGCCATCAAAATCTTTTTAAATACTAGACAACATTCACTTAACCGATCCAAAAGTTTTTCTGTATTCTTTATTTTTTTTCCTATATTTTTTAAATTGTTTTGCATATGCCAGGTTTGTCTGCAAGGGTTAGCGTTAATAACCAGATTTGTTGCAATTTACTAGTAGCAAAAGTCTTTCAAACCAGTTTACAAGATTTTGAGAATTTGAATTTTATCGTATTTCCGCCGAAGGGAATGCTTGCGAGAAACGCTTTTCTCAAAGTATTTGAATTCTATTATGTATTAAAACAGTCAGGATTTTCTTTAAGTCAACGAATCAAGATGACCCGTTGTTAATGATTTACATGTTGACCTTCCCGACATGCAACACCAAATTTTGCTTAATTAAAAGAAGTGATTGTTTACAATCTTCGATTTGTTAACAAGATTTGTGTCCCCAAAGAAAAACAAGTAGTTGGTCTTTTCTCTTTAGGCTTTGCTAGAGCACTTTATTTTTCTTGGTTAAAACTAAATGCTAAAATATGCATTAGCCAAGTATAATATTTTTTAGATACTTTCGGAAATTAGTAGGTGGTAGATTTCACCACAACTTTCATATGAGAAAAAGTATTGTTTTTTCTAGAAAGCATATTGTTGCTAAAATCATTGTATTTTGCGAGCATGTTAGGTTGCTACATGCTAGACTTCAGTTTTTGCTATAATATATACAAAAGACTGTTGATAAATTACCTCCGTACGAAAATTGATAAAACACCACATGCAATTAAAAGCTATTTAAAACATGTAAATAAAATATTTACTAGTGTAATAAAAATTTATGTATTTATTTTAATTTTCATCGTTTTGATCTTAACTATATTTATAGGGTGAGCCAAAATCATTGAGGTTAAGTTATATTTCCCGCTATTACTATTTCAAATATTCATTGGCGATTTTAACTTTACATTCTAAATTTTAATTGTTTTCTTATTAAATAATTAGCTTGTGACAATAAAAACATTATCGTCATTGCTCAGAATAAAGACAAATACACCACTTTTAGTAAAACAATAATTAATTAAGCTAGAAAAGTACCTCCCCAAGTAACAATTTTGAAAACAATGAAAATGGTCGAGCAGGCGGATCACATATAAAACAGTGTAACTTAACAGTAAGCTGCAACCCATTCATTATGAATCCTTCTGAAAGAATTATTTTAAGTTCTTCGACAAACGGTTGTAGATATGCTGGCAAATCAGGTGGTTTTCTCTTACGTCTGTATATCCGAATTGTTTTATAACTATATTTAACACAATTATTTTGCGCTTTAATAGCAGTATTGCTCTATAACTGCTATTCTCTTATTTTTATAACTGAGGTTTTGTGTCCTTTTAATTAACAGTTATATTGGAACTTCCGTTGTGAGTATTTGATGCAAAAAGCAAAATTGTTATATAATATTACTAATACAGCAATTATATAACGTAGTCACATACTTTATTAGAACAGTTGTATAAAACAGTTCTAAAGTGATAAATGACATAGCTACATAGGTATTATAAATTAATTAATATTTGTAAGGGGTGAATGTCTTATAACCAATATCATATAAACGTTTACAAAACACTTTTATACTTATCTCATAAACAGTTTTATAATTTTGTTGTAAGAACGTTCTAAACATCGATTTAAAAAACAATCTTGAATAGATAACAAAATAATTTTCCAGACAACTTTAATATAACTATTTTACATTTAAAGAGCAACAACATAACTACAATAAAATTGAAAAGTAAGAACTTAAGAATTATTAAACTATTTTGTTACTTGGGTCCTGTGTTGATTATAATTTTTATATTTATTTAGATTTATGACTTTATCGTTATATAAACTTACTCAAAATTTAAACCTTGATGAATTTATTTATCTAAGAAAATATTTTAATAAATTTTATCTTAAAAAAGTGTTTTTCCGTATTTTGAAGATACCATAGTTAAATAAGCATTTTAATTAATAATCTAACAAAAGCTTATTTTTTGCAAAGTCTACTAGAATGGTAACAAAATTTAGGTAAAGATGTAAGAATTAAATTTAATAACAAGCATTTTTTGTATATAAATAATAATAAACAGTAAAAATGATAAATGGAGTTTATTAAAAAACTATTACAAAAATGCGGGAAGTTACTAATGAAATTACATAAATATTGTAATTTACTAAACCAAAATTCACAATTGCAAAATTATAATATTATTGTAATGTCTATAATTGTAGCACAAAATGTAGATGAAAACGTACTAGTTAATAAGAATTTTTATTAATAGTGTGACATAAGCACATTCTTTGCAATGTCTACTATTAAATATTAATAACGAGGAGTGGAGTTTATTTAAAGAATTAATATTTAGCAAAATGTAAACTTTATTTATTTTAATTTCCATTGCTTTGTATTGATTTCAGTTATTCTTTCGATTACATTCAAAAACTTAATTGTTTAGTTATTCTTAAATACTAAATACGCAATTGAATATATAATCTTTTATAATCTGATGTGTAATTTTAACCTTTTTAGTACCAGGTAACTTTTAAAACGTCCAATACCACGTGGGGTAATTTCTCACCCCATACTTTTTCTTCGTTTTTTAGCTACTTACACATGCTATATGATTATTAATTAAGTTTAGATACCTAATTTGTCTCTAATAATAAACTAATAAATTGAAAAATATGCATTTATTTATAAAAATTTAATTAGATTAATTTAATGTTACAACTTACATATTACATTTTTCACATATTTTTGTCAACTTGCTGTGGGTTGGGCATATAAAGTTTTTACATTTTGTACATTTCAATGTCACCTTCTTATCTGTAGCCCTATTGCACACGTGGCACCTCCCCTTTTTTGTAGAATCACGCACTTTTTGCACTGGTTCTTTTCGATATTCATTAGGTTGGTTTTCAATGTCATCTAATATTTTGGTAAGGTTTTCAATGGTCTTCTTATTTAGTTTTGATCAAATAATCGAGTTGCCTATCCTCCGTCGCATATAGAGTTCTATCAGTTGTTTTCGTAATTCAAGAAGAAACAACCTCCTCTTATCCAAATGCTGGGCATTTCATGATGGTTTTAGCGTTACCCACAAAATAAAAGCATTTACTGCCGCCACGTCTATGAAATTTATGAAAACAACCGCTGGCCATCTTTTTGCCTGTCTATTGCAGCTATATTCCGCCACCATTTTGTTGAGGTTGTCAACTGCGACCTTAGTAGAATTATAATGCATAATTATTTCTGGTTTCTTGTGGTTTTCCTCTGAAACGGTACTCTCACAGTGTTCTGAAACAGTATTCTGTTCTGTTTTGGCACATAGAATACCATAGTAACCTCCGGATGGTAAACAAAAATTAAGGAATACACTGGGCGATTACGAGAAGGTAAAAATTCTGCGGGTAAAAATGTTCTCGTTCTTCTTAGTGTTCCGCACAAGCTAAGATTTCTGTCTAGTAGTTCTTCAGTTAGCTCCAGAGAGGTAAAAAAAATTTCCGTGGTGATTCCGTAACCCGAGCCCAAACCCAAAACCAAATCTAACACCACTCGTTTACCTTAGTTACGTTCCGGAGCATTTCCTTCTTTTCCGAGATAGATTTGAAAATTTTTGCAATATGACGTGTTTGCATCCGCGAGAACCCAAACTTTGATGCCGTATTTGGCAGGTTTACTTTTCATGTATACACGGAATGCACATCTACCACGAAATGGCACTAGATGTTCGTCCACCGTCAAATTAGTTCCAGAATTGTAGTACTTTTTGCAGTTATTTGCGAAGTTATCGGATACGTCTCTTATAGGTGCCATTTTGTCTGTTTTCTTCCTATCTTGTGTTTTCATCGTCAAAGCGCATCTAACTTAAAATTTGAGAAAACCTCGTTCGCGGCATTGTGGCAGAGTATATTAGACGTTGGAAGCAGGGGTCTGTTTGCCAGAGCATGACTACGGGTTCTCGGTTGCTTTTTAGTGCCCCAGAGCATATCAGCAAACCAATCTACGCGTATAGTTTAATCACATCCACATCTTTCCAAATCAAACCCTCTTTGCTGTTGTTATGTTTTTCTATTTTATACGCTCCTCTATGATTTGTGCAAGTCACTATATTTTGGACAATATCGGGAGATATAAACAACTTGAAAAGTTTTGAAATGCTGTTATTTCTAGGTACTTGGGGCACAACACCTTCAAGAGTTTTTATTATATTTTTTGTTTGCTGTCGTTTCTTCGGGAAAGGTTCTCTTAGCCAAACTTTTTCATCCTTGGCAAAAAACATACCATGTACGTCAACGGAAACTATTTCGTTTTCATCGTTACATCTCATCGACTTAAATTATTTCTTCGATGTTATTTTCCGTTTCGGATGATGAATCTTTGTCCATGTGTAGATCAGAATGATTACACATCTCGAATTCCTCATCTACAAGCATACACAACAATTAGTACCTGCTGTGTAAAATTAACATAGATAATTTTACTCACCGGAATGATAAGAAGTTTTAGCCAAATCAACAATCCTTTTCGTTCTAGATGAAACTATATTCGTCATTGTCAAAGCGCAGTGAATCGTTTTACACAGTGTTTACACTAACGTATAAGAACTTATAATAAATTTTAGTAAAGTAAGATTACCTATAAATAGCAATTACATGACAATCCTGGAAACATAAATATCTAAATAATGAACATTTATATAAAAAAGATTATTTCATTCAATGAATTATTACAATAGCCATAAGAAATTTCAATGTACTGCACAACAATACTAATTACGACGGATAATTAGCGGCAAATCAAATGAGCATATTCAGGTGAACTGATATACTATTTCCGCAGTGGCAGTGAAGAAATTTCAGATAAAGTTGCACAAATCACTTTGTAAAATTTTAAAACCCCCGCTACCACGTAGGGTGAATCCTCACCCCAGTCGCGTTTTCGTCTCTAATTTTCAAAATTTTTTGGAAGTTTTTTATTCTATCGAATACATTTTGGTTAGACAACAATATAAAAAAATAAGACCCAAGTATAATGCGTTAAATACAATTAACATACAAAATAAGATAACCTGGAGTGATGATTCACCCCACCCGGTATTAGGAAGGTTAAAGTGGTTCTATAAATTTTGATAGGAACCATCCCCTATATTTTGGGATAAATAAGTTATCCAAAATACTTTATTGTTGATGATAGTTTTTTTCTACTTATTCAAGTTACTTCAATTTAATTATGTATTAATTTTTAATTTTGAAACGCTAAAAATTTTGATCCAGACGAACATCTTACCTAAAGTTTAAATTTAAAGCTGGAAAACCCAATCTCATCCTATTACTCAAACTTACCCAATCTTATAACTAAATACAAACTTGCACAAAATTTGCGCGCACCCGAACTTACACAAAATTCAATTTTTTTAAAAATGTGGTCTAGAACCAGCACTGCATAACTATTAAAGCTGTTTATAATTGTCTGCGCTGCTACAGACTTCATCTGCAAATTACAAAGCCTATCAAAAAAAAATTCCGTTCAGTCAAGTGGAGCCTACATATTTTTTTGTCTGTGGGATACACCACGATTGTACCTTTTTGCATAAATGATGGCAAAGATCGTAATCCTAAAATTATCAAAATTTTCTTATGTTTGTCTGTTTTTTTTACAAAAGCCGTTTACTTAAAGAGAGTAAAGGATTTTTCTCCAAACACCTTTTTGCTAGCTTTTACGCGCTTGGTTGCTTGCCGTGGCAAATCCTTACATATTTATTCCGATAATGGAACACACTTTGTTGGCGTTAATTTTTTTTTTGTTTATTGTGCTGTGTTCAATTGTTATTAAAACTCTTGCTAATGAGATTGTAAATTCGCAATAGGCATAGCTTACGTTTTGGTGGTGGTGGTATGTGGGAAGCAGGAAGAAAGAATAGCCTCATCATTGTAAAGAAAAATTTAAAAAAAATTAGAAAAACATAAAAAAAAATTTTAACTACTACGTAGTTTAGAGCCGACAAGAGAAAGAAGTCACAAAAGTTGTTAGTCATACTGTTATCGTTTGATTTCTTAAAAATAAACAACTTTTACTTTTTTTATCTGTTTTTAAAACATTTTTAGACAAAAAACTTAAAATTCATGTTTTGTTAATTTTTTAGTAGTGTTTTTGTAAATAATTCGCAATTTTTAATAAACGTATTTCCAAAAACATGTTTGTTTAAGAAATTACATAATACCTTTCGGCATTCGGAAGCTTAATTTCCTTTTTGTCTCAATTATAAAACATCATTCGTATTTTAAACAGCAGATTATGCCGTAGCTTTGATTTAAAGTAAATAAAAATTAATTTAATCGTTAACATTTTAAAAAAATGGAAATAATGTTTTATGTAGTTATTTGGAGGTATGTTTGTAATTGAAGGAAACGCTCATACAAACAATTTTTAACAAACACAACAATAATACGGACATAAACCAGGTCAGAGAAAAATAAAACGTATGAGTATGTTGCAGACTAAATTTAGTAAAAGAACGCAACAGGTGTCTCTAATCCATACCCAACACCGATGACAATATATTGGTGTATACGCATATATGAGAGTTGAGGGTAAATAATATTTAAATATTTTTAATATTAGTACTAATTTGAAACAAAACGAAATTATAATTTCAAAATTTTGTAGTTTAATTTAGTTAATTCTTGGTCAACTTACTCATTTTAAGATGTAATTGTAACCGCAAGTAGTTGAAAGAAAAATTAATTCAATTTTCTTAACCGCAAAATAAGGTCTTCTTATAGGTAATTCTTTCATTAATTATCAAATTAAAAAAAAACAAAATGAAGGTATGGTTTTGTGTTATGCTATATTTTATATTTGAAATGGAATTTTACAGTTTTTCGACACTAAAATTATTTACGTGTTTTAAGCTACACTGTCTACTAAATAAAACTTACTAAAAATATTTTAAACGTTTATATTAAAAGCACAAAGTCTTGGTCTCTTGCTTAAATAAGAAAATTAGAATAGAGTTAATATGTGATAATTGGCAATAAAGTTAATCAGAGCAAACGCCTTAGTGCAGTTCCGGTTAAGCGGAATTCCAATGTAACCGCAGCACATAGTCGCCCTCGTTTGTCTAATTAAATCCATCATACGTTTAATATTAGTTTTCAGTTGACACATTAAGTTTAATATATGTTGAATTATGATTTTGGTACCTCCCTTTTAATGTAGAAATTTTATATTTTCAAAACCAATTAGGTTCCTGTTTAAATTTAAAATTTTCGTTTATAACAAAATTTGTATTTAAATAGATAAAATATTACTTAATTTACTAAAACAAACGTACACATTTTTTGTCACTTTAAACAATCATAAAAAACATGTTTTTTAAATACTGCATACCAAAATAAATCAGAAAAAATTTAAATCTTGTAGCAATGGTATTTGAGACATTTTTAAGAAAACATGATTAGTATATCATTGTAAATTAGGCGACAAGACAAAATTGCATTAGTCAATGTTAAAAACAAGCAAATTGTTAACTTTAATTAGTACAACATAAGATACATAATTTTTTTGTTATTTAACATGTTTTTTTAATTTTCTAAAATTGTTACCATACATAAAAAGTACGATTTTGTAAATATTACAAATTAATACCAATTGTAAAAAATATACATTAAAGTCAACGTAAAAATATATAGAAGTAAATAGGCAGAAAAAATTAAAAACTTTAAAAATAATAAACAAAGTAATAACAAAGATATGAAGTATTTCAAACATACCATTAAAAAGAAACAAATTATTGCTTCCAACCATTTTGTGGTCTGCCTCTTTTTGACTTCTCTCCTGCTGCATTTTTTAGATGCCTTAAACACCTGATTCTTTGGGTTTTAACTCTTAATGTTATTGTTGGTTTTCCATAATTTTTTATTATTTTTTGTCCGTCGTTTTTAGTCCTTTCCGTCATTTCTGACTCTTCCATATACAATGCTGAACATCTTTTATTTCCAAGCATCTAATTTTATTGTCTACTGTTGGTTTATTCACAATTCTGCACCGTATAGGACGGCAGAAACTATTACTGTTCAATACATGTTCAGATTTTAGCAGGTTTTTTAATGCTTCGGTTGTTTTGTTTTTTTTTACCTTTTTTTTGCTATTTCTATTTTTTCTTCCTTTTTATTGGTTACTGTTGCACTTTTTTTGGCATAAGAATGCAGAAAAAGTTACGTCGGTCAAACGAAAAAAACGGTCAAAGAAGGAGTCAAAAAACATCAGAACGACACACAAAAAAGAGAATTGGACAATAATCAAAGATTCTAGTGTTAACCGTGACGACGGTTACAGACTTAGCAACATCTGCTAAAACCGTCCATAGAGTACAATGGTCACGCATCGATAAATCAATGACTTATATAAGGAGAAAATTAGTCTAATATCATATTTTAAAGAAACTGGCAGCACGGACAGCAAAAAGTCGAAGCAAACTACGACTATACTGAAAAACCCAAAAGAAAATTCTACTACAAGCGACGCAGGCCATAAATGTCTACGGAATACGTGCGTGTGCTCCTTTATTTAATCAAACTCGCATAGGGCCTTTTACTTGTAGTCCACCGGTAACCGGTTGTCTATAATTTTTACATATACTATCCATATTTACTTTTTGTATAGTATCTTAATACGTTTTAACTTTTATGCACACAGATAGCTATTTATAATTATCTCCCCACCAGTCGGCTACCAAGAAATTGAAATTAAGGTCAGCCGCACTTAATAGAGAATAACAGTTAATATAGTTTCAAGAAAATATTTACACCTTAGTAATGCTGATTTGGTTGTCTGAGCTGTGTATTTCAAGGTCATGATAGGGTGAAGAAAACCGTTTGGTGTTACCACTTGTCATGACTGACTATGGCAAAGGCCATCTTAGCCTACTGCGGTGAGCCAACTCCTTCTTTAAAAAAAGTTTACAAAAGTTGCTTTCGTATTACAGCTTTCCATTCTAAATAATTTCCGTGATGTCGATATCTCACAAGCTGAGATTTTGTCGCAAGATACATAGGACACTTTTAAAGACTGAAATAAACTGATTGATTGCGCTTTAAAGTCTCGCTCTTATACGCTGGCCTGCAATAGATAAAACTAGTTTAAAAAATATCCGCTGAAACAAAACTAGAACCTTGATTAATATTCAAAGAATTTTTAATTGACCTGTTTTCAGCAAATTTCGTTACTGCTGACCTAGAAGATTGTTTAAAACGATTACATCCTTGATGTTCAGGGTAAGTTGTATTTGGGTTTCCTTTTTGGTTTATACTTAACACTATTTCTTTAATAATCTAGTCCAGTCCAGATATAGGCTAAAAAATGATGTGTCTAAGAAGAATATTAAGAATTGTGGCGTCTACGCTTGTTACTATTGTGTTATAATTTATGCTTATAAGTCTTCCTGTGTAGTCCTAGATACACCACTTTTTAGTATATATAGGCCTGAAGAAGTGCACACTTAACCGTACAAAAACTCGCCTTTTATGGACACTTAAAGTGTTTTGATGCCTGTCCTCATTAAAGATCCTTAAAGAAATACAGTTAAGCATACGAATTCCTTTGCTTCCACTAGTTTCTCTAATGTATGTATTAAACTTTGTTACAAAAATTATTTGTAGTTTAAGAATTCTTCAACGTAGTATTCCAAAATTAGAGTTTTTGCATTATTACAAAACAAAATTTTTTAGTCATTTTTGAAGCTGGCAAAGCGAACGCCATTGTTATTATGAATCGATTTGACTGTAATAACAAAATTTGCAATCCTCTCCCAGACGGTTCGTATAAAATAATTTTCAAAGATTTTTCTTGTTTTATTGAAAAAGTATTCTCCATACTTATAAAAAAGTTGTCATTTAATAAAACCAAAAAAAACAAACTTTTAATACCAACAGATTCAAATTTTTTTCGATTTTGCGAATTATCTAAAATCATAAGTCTATTATTCCTCTTCAACCTATTGTCCGCGCTTTAATTCGCGTACTTATTAAATTTTTAACAGGAAAGCCTAAGTCATCTAAACTCAAGTAATTTTGTTTAGCATTTGCTTAATTTTCGTTTGCAACCTAATGATATTCTAGTTAGTTTTGATGTCGAGTATTGATTTACTAACGTGGTTGTATCTGATTCAATTACATTATGAACATTTTATTCAACGGAAATAATATTTTAAGCTACTTAGTTTGCAAAAAAATTATCAAAGATACAAATTTGACAATGTGACCATAACATGCTTTAAATATAATGATTATGTTGGCAAAAAATAAAGTTGAAAAAATTATTCCTTCTAGGTGTAACACATAGTGGCACTGAGTATACATTGAACAAACGGGTAGAAACGTAAAAATTCGTATTAAAGAGCATTAAAGATACAGTCGTCTTAAACAATCTTTTAAGTTCGCAGTATCAAAGCACAAGTTGGATATAGGTAATTTTTTGAAAACACTAAGATTTTGAGTTATTTGAAGTCCGCAACAGCAATAAAAAAGATAGAATAATACCAACATCGTACAAAAATAGAGGTCCTAAAAATAGGAAGACTAAAACCTGGAGCAAGAAACACACAAAACGTAATAAACACGGTGGATTCGACAATGACTAAAACTCTTCTTGCAATAAAATTTGTTAAAATTGGATTAGCTAGAGGGAGAGTAGAAGAGAGAGTTTTGGTCACACACTGCTACCGTTGCTGGTCATATGGACATGTAGCATCACAATGCAGCAATAATATACACAAATTTAAATGCTGGTATAGATGTCGGAAAGAAGAGCATAAGACAAATGAGTGCAAAGATGAAGAAGATAAATGTCCTATCTGCATTCCGATTGGCTAAAAAATGAGCACCCTAAAATGCAAAGTCTTTAGAGAAACAATAAGAGAGAAAAAACTATTGTTGCCAAAACAAAAAGCAAGGTTTGGCATTCCACGAAGCAAAAACCAAAGATGTTAAAAACCCACCAGTAGAACTGTCAAACAACAAAAAGGACATGAAAAACAAACACATAACGCAAAATGATTCAAATCAAAATAAATTTAAATTAATCTAAATAGAAATCTAGCTGCACAAGATCTGCTAATTGCTTCCTCAAAAAAAAATGAACATAGACGTGGCTATTATTTATAAACCTTCAAATAAATCAATAACAAACAAACTAGTGACAGACTTGGACAAAGATTTAGCCATACTAATAATCAGCAACAAATTTAGCTGCGAGAAAGTCGAGAAGGGAACAGGCTTTATCAAAATAGAAATAGAAAACTTTACTAGTATTAGCTGCTATATAACAAACACCTACCAAACACCTACTTGCGAGGCTAAAATTTAAAAACTACTTACTATTTTTAACTAATATGAAACAAAAATCAGAAAAAACTTAATATAGCAGGTGATTTAAATGCAAAATCTTCTTTGTGTGGTTCTTATAAAACAGACCAAACGGGAGACATTATTTCAAGCTAGATGGCAACACACAACTTATTTGTGTGCAACAGAGGATCAACCCTTACATATAGCAGTCATGATAAAAAATCTGTAATTAACATAACTCTTGCGTCAGCGAAAGTACTACCTAATGTCCACAACTGAAAAATTTTTGGAGATAAAACTTTAAGTGACCATCAATACATAACATTTAACTTTAAGAATTTAAGCAAGATACAGCTGAGAACATATCGGGAACTAAGGATAAAATACAACGAATATGAATTAAACAATCATCAAAGAGAATTTGAAAAAAGCTCTGACGACAACTAAAGTTGACTCTGCAGATAAGTTGATATTACTCATTACAGATATGTGCGATATCAGTCTTCCCAAAAGAAAAAAAAAGAAAAAAAAGTATACTGTTGGAATGACCACATAAAACAACTAAAGCAAAAATGCATAAAAGCAAAAAGACTCTACACGATGCCAAACTGTGAAAAGAAGGAATCACACAAGTAAATAAATCTGCAAGCACCCAAAAAGATTTGAAAATAACAATTAAGAAATTCAAAAAAAAAAATGGAAAAAGTTATGCAATAAAGTTGAAGAGGACCCATACAGTCAAGCGTACAGAATAGTTCTTAAAAACGTAGGAGCATGCAGATCAGTAACAAGTAAGAACTGTTCCTTTAATGCAAACTTAATACATAGGTAGAATAATAGATGCGACAGCTGTTTTCCCATTTAGCATAGAAGAGTTTGAATATAATGAATTATTACATAGAAAGAGCTCATTTTCAAAAAGATAGAAGTTCACAAAAGTGATTCTACTCCCAAAGGTCAAAGACTACAGCGTTACTGAATATAGACCAATCTGCTTACTAGACCATTTAGATAACCAGTTTAGATTTAGAAAAGGCAGATCAACAGAGAACGCAATCTCCATCGTGGTGAACACAGCGAAGGCAGAAATAGCTAAACCTTCTAATACAAGAAAGCTGGTAGTTTTTATAACAGTAGATGTACGAAACGCTTTAAATACAGCAACTGACAATTAATTATGCAAAAACTAGTGGAAAATAACGTACCTCCCTATCTAGTGAACATCCTGTTCAGCTACCTAGAGAACAAATATACTGACTTCCAGAAAAATTGCAACACCTAGAACTTGTTCAACGATTTTATTAAAATTTTTAAGAAAAGTCTATTTTCATAAAACAAAGTGATGATTAAAATTTGAATAAAATCTAGCCAGTAGTTTTTTGTTTTTTTTTCTGTTGTTTCCATAGTAACATAGGTACAATAAATTTGAAGTAGTAGACCATTTAGTAATTCTCAAGTTTGCAAATTGTTGTTGTTTGTTCACAATTTTATTCTGAACTTGGAGAGAGTACGTCAACATCAACATTTTGTTCAATTAAGTGATTTTGAACGTGGCCGTATTATTGGTATAAGAGAGGCCGGACTTTTGCTAAGAGAAATTCCTCGTCGTGTCAACCGAAATGTTTCATCGGTATTGAGATATTGGTCCAAATGGTCCGAGGAAAAGGTTCAACATCGTTGCTGTGGATATGGACGTAATCGGAGGACTACAGATCGCGAAGAACGTCGATTAAGAATTTTGGCCACAAGAGACAGATTTTCAACAACTCGATCAATTGCAAATTATTGGATGAGAGGTATAGGACTCAGAATGTCAATGTCATCTGTTTATCGCTGGATAAGATCTTATGGGTTGCGTTCATATCGTCTTCCTCTTACACTTCACCGTCTACGCATACTAGAGTGGACCAACGAATGGGTCAATTGGGCGCAAGAATGGCATCAAATTGTGTTTAGTGACAAGTACCGATTTTGCTTGTAGGCTTACGATGCTCATAGGAGAGTCAGAAGGATGCGTGGAGAACGTAAAAATCCAACATTTTTTGTGGAACGCAACACAGCCCTCACTCAAGGAGTTATGATATGGGATGCAATATGTTATGGTAGCAGATTACTCTTGGTCTTTATTGAAGCCAACCTAAACGCACCTGGTTACGTTGCTAATGTGCTACAACCAGTTGGGCTTCTATATCTTCAGGAGCTGCAAAACTCTATTTTCCCGCAGGATAATGCGCGCTGTCATACGGCAAGGGCTACAACACGGTTTTTGGAAGAAGCTAACATTGCCGTCCTCCCATGGTCTGCTCGGTCGCCTGATTAGTCGCCCGTTGAACATGTATGGGATATGATTGGTAGGCGACTGGATAATTTACCACACCCTCCAGATAACTTACACGATTTCCAGCTACGAATTTAAGAAGCTTGGGACGATATACCACAAGCAGCTATAGATCACTTGATTGATAGCATGCCAAAACGTCTAAATGAGTGCATTACAAATCGTGCGGAGCAACTCATTATTGAAAACACTTTTGCTTTTTTGTTTTTAAATTTTAATCACTTTGTTTCATGAAAATAAACGTTTCCTAAAAATTTCAATAAAATCGTTCGACAACTTCAAGGTGTTGCAATTTTTCTGGAAGTCGGTATATATAAAAATGCTAGGAGAACTCCAACCGATGTCAATGGGAGTCCCGTAAAGTATGTGTGCTGGGTCCAACATTTTGGGAGATTCTGTACGACGGTGTTCTAGGGATGAAGGTTCCACGCGGCATCAAGCTGATTGCTTTTGCTGATGACTTTGCAGTTCTAGCCTGTGCGAGCAACGAAAGCAATTTTAGAGAAAATGTCAATGCAACGCTAGAAAGAATAAGCAAACGGATGGAACAGTCACACCTTAGCTTAGCGCCAGAAAAAACTGAAGCTATTCTTCCGGCAAGAAAAGCAAAAACTCCGACATAATAAAATTTAAAATAAACAATGGTAGTTTTACCCTCAGCGAATTTAAATTGCGAACAACTTTTGTAGCCAACTTTATTTTATTTTTTTAAAAATAAGATGACTTAATAAGATATCAAAAAATATCCAAATTTCTACCTGTTTTGAATATACTTTGAGTATGCTCAAAGATAACTCTAATGTTTGTTTTTGATAATAAAATAATTAAAATCAACCTACAATTTTTACTATTACAAACATATTTCTGTAAATTCGAATTATTATTAAGTGGAGTTTGAACGTGATACAATTTATTTAATTTAGTAAAAGTTACTGTGTTAACGGGATCTTGCAGCAGCAACATTCATCAAATCTAACTAAAAAAAACTACGATAAAACGATATGTGTTGAGGTCTAGACTTTTGGTAAATTTAATTTACTTAACCCTTCTAGTTTAACGGGTACAAATAAAACGTTTAAACTAAGCTAAACTAAATCAAGCTAGGATACGTTCGAGAAGTTAGAAATGTTTACGACTCCGAGAATTGCTAAATCAACTCTACAAGGGAAGAATATTGCTAATTTTACTGACATTCTTACAGAAATAAGTTTTAACTAAACAATTTTATTTAAATATTTTAATTCTACAAAAACTTATTACCTGTTTATCACGAGATTGGCACAAAACACTCGGAAATTGCTGTCAAAAGGTTTTAGTACAATTTTATAATCACGTTACAGTTGTTTATTCCTAATTAGCCTTTTTGCTCACCACATAAATTTTAGAGTACATGTTTCAAATAAACTCATTAAAACCAAAAAACGCGTATATAAGGTTAGAACCAATTATAACAAAGTTTTAAATTTACTTTTAATTAAAGGTGTATAATTTAAAACTAAATTAGGTAAATATTACATATAAAAGTAAAGCATAAAACTTTTTTTGAAAAATAAGTTAGTAAAAGAATAATAAAACTGTGCAAAGCGTAGAGTATCAATATTGATAAACAAAAGAATAAATAAAAAAAGTTACTAATTAGGAATCCATAAATAAAAACATCATCAAAATGAATATATATGTACCTACGAGAGAAGAATTACAACACTTAGAATATACGCCGTTTTGGACAACGAACCTGCGGCAATAAAGAATGATTTCTACGATTAACTAATCGAAATAGTAACAGACATTAAAAACACCAGAGATATCATAACTTTAAGTGAATAAAATAGATGATAATGTAGTAGGCAGGCTCGCGCCTAGTACTTTTGGCGACCTTGTCCAAATTTAAAATAAAGCTCCAAATTTGTATTACGTTCATATGTGAGTACAGATATGGGTTAAGTTAGGTATTATTATTTACTATTGAAAAATAATTTTAAAAAGTACAAGCCATAAGCCATACAAGTATTTTTTCATTGAGGTACACAACATAATTATAAACTTAAAGAAAACAGAAATATATTCTAACAGTTTTACAACTCAAAATTTCTATTTTAGTTTCAAATGTAATATATGATACAAATGCACAAAAAACAAAAAAAATATTTAAAACAATAAAAATACTCGTTTATATATCACAGAACGAAACTGATCGACAAAAAGTTATAATTTTGTGCTTTACGTATTTTGATCGAAATATGGATATTGAGTAAGTATTACCTTTTAAAATAAAAAAAAATCCATTGAAATATGTTTAGAAATGAAGTATGTTTATTGATCGATAATAATTGTCTTTAAAAAAAAATTGTAGTCAAAGCTATTCATGACTAAAGTGCAGAGTACCATTTTTGGTACGCTGGGCACTTGTTATAGCGTTTTTTTTTAATTCTGTATTTTTCACTAAATAACAAGGTTTTGCTCTTAGACAGTAACTTAGAGGGAAGAATTATACAATATCCGATAAACTAATAGTATAATGAAATTTTGATATTAACCCCTATCAAATATCTTTTATTTGCAGCGCCTTGGCAGCAATTCTCGAACCAGGTTTTTCAGTTCAGGAAGCCCTGGAAATGATACTGGCTGATGATAAAGAAGAATTTAAAAGCGATCTTTTTATTGCACCACCTGAACCTTCTTTAGTTAGTGATGAGGATTCCGGTGATGAAGATTCTAGAGGAGATTTTAACAATTTTAATAGAAACCAGCTATTAGCTGATGCCGAATTGAGACCACGAGTTTTGACAGATCGTTTGCCAGATACAGGTAGAAAACAGGACTACACCATAGGTGACCTTATGTATTTACCGAGAGAATTTTCTAAGCCATACTATGAAAGGCATTCTTCACAATCAATTGTTGAATTATTTGAATCATTTATCGACGATGACCTGATCAGTTTTTTTAGTAGAAGAGACAAATAGATATGCATCCTTTTTGAATTCTACACAAAACATTACTGGACAAGAAATAAAATCCGACCAATAGTAAATAGACTGAAAAAAAAGTTTATAGAAAATTTTGTTCAAGAGCAAAATTTATCATTTGATGAGAGTATGGTAAAATACTATGGTAGACATGGAATAAAGCAGTTTATCAGAGGTAAACCGATCCAGTTTGGGTACAAGGTGTGGTCCCTAAATACGAGTGAGGGTTATTTGATAGATTTTGAAGTGTACTAAGGAAAATCAGTTTCAACTAATGAAGAAATAGAAAAATCGGCTGGGAAAGCTGCAGCACCGTTAGTAAACATGATAAAGAACGTCCCCGAACATCTCCAAAATCTCCGTTTTAATTTTCATTTTGACAATCTATTTACAAGCTTCAATTTACTCAAATATCTGGCGGACAATTGGTGGTTGTGGAACAATAAGGGAGAACCGAATCCCAAAACCCTGTGTATCGTTGTAGAATTTGTCGATACAAGAGTTCAAGAAAAAATAAATTTAACGTCTTCAAGAAGGAAAACGTTGCCGTAAATGCTGCATTTCGAAATAAATGTAAACGCCTCGAATCAAAGAAAACTTATAAATTTTAATGCACTAAACTGTACACTGGTAATACAAAAACGCAGTATAAACAGATTGTAATAATTATAATTGTGCCGATACTTGGGCATACAAGGAGGTATCAACTATGTACCTTAGCACTCTTAACAATACACTGCCCTATTTAGCAACGCCACACGTTCAACGTAAGCAACCCGCAGGCGCTAACAACACAAAACTTAGCAAGCGGTAAATATTCAAATAATTTAAATATTTATAGATTATACAAAACTGTACACTCCCCGTCTTGAAATCACTCAGATTTCAACAACTTAAATAAAACTACGTGTGACAACTTTAAATAAGTAACATACAAGTTAGATTAACGTAATAAAAATAAGTATAAGTACAATAAATCTAAACTTCAATATCCAAAATAAAAGAAAGGTTAAACTCAAAATAATAATACGTTTAAGCTCAAGTCCTGAGCGCAAGCGTCTACTTGAATTATTGCGAGACCTAGTAAATGGCGAGCGAAGTTAAATTAGGTAGGCAACACACACAACAGATGCACTGAACGCCGCACGACACTTCCGTTGGATAGTTTCACAGAAGCTGCGCGAAGCACGTTGTCGTGCCCATGATAAAGCTGAACGACATGTCCAAGAAGATGCCACTGAAGTGGTGGTAAGTTGCCATCTTGGAGCAAGACGCAGGAATCGAGATAGAGAAGATCAGGCAAATGCTTGAACCATTTCTGACGTCGTTGAAAATCAGTGACTACCTCTTTACTCCACCGTTTCCAGAAATGTTGAACTAATTTTTGAGATCGTTGGTACGTTCGCAAGCGATTGTCCATAATGTGAGTAAGATCGGGTTCGGGTAAAGAATTTAAAGGACGGCCTATGAGGAAGTGGCCAGGAGTAAGGTCATCAGGATCCGATGAAATTCGGGATAACGGCCTCGAATTTAGAATTGACTCTATCATTGTTAGAGACGTTTACAATTGTTCGAAAGTTAAATTCGCGTTCGCGTTACCGAGGACTTAGATGTGTTTTAACAGACTTTGGGTTTATAAAATATAAATAAAAATAACTAGTAATTTCGTCATGAGATTCTTTTGTATGTAATAATGAGTACAAATTATCAATCTTAGTCTTAGCACCGCGAAAATTAGTTGCTTTATCACTTGATATACAGTTAGGAATGCCTCTACGGGCAATAAATCTTTTAAGAGTATTTAAAAAAGCGTCCGTAGACAAAGAAGTAACAAGCTCTAAATGTATGGCACGAGTCACCATACAGACAAATACGCAAATATAGCATTTTGTAAGACGCACACCCCTTGTGACTCTGTCTTTTATCATTATCGGGCCTGCATAGTCCTGGCCGACGTTATAAAAAGGGTAAACAGGATTTAACCGTGAAACTGGCAAATTTCCCATCATGGGATGCCGAATAAGTGGTTTGGTTTTGAAACACCGAATGCAATATTTTGAAAGTTTTTCAATGTGAGCTAGGCCACCGATTGGCCAGAAACGCTCTCTAATATTATAGAGCAATTGTTGAGCACCACCGTGTAGTAACTCCTTATGATAGTTTCGAACCATTAGTTCAGTAAATTTGTGAGACTTGGGCAATAATAATGGATGTTTTTTGTCGTACTTAAAGTCCGAATTAATTAATCGGCCCCCTACACGGAGGCATCCGTTGGTATCCAAAAAGGGATTCAATGATTGAATATTAGAAGACCTTAAGTTACGATTATTTTTTATGTGATTAATTTCTGTAGCGAAAGACTCGTGTTGACATAACTTAGTCAACGTTAATAAAGAACCATTGAGTTCATTGATCTTTAATGGGCCAGTTAGTTTGTTAGGACTGCGACAATTATAAATAAATCTGCGGACGTAGGAAAAAAACTTTTTGTAACTTACCTAGGGATGAATATAATTCGAAAATTGAAACCATAACTGATTAGAGGTTAAATTAGAAATGCTTGTCCCGCGTGACACTAAATCTGCAGGATTATTAAACGTGGCAACGTGATACCAATCCTGAATGTTAGTACATTCTTGAATAACTGCGATGCGATTGGCGACAAAAACATTATATTTATTTGGAACAGAATTGATCCAACTTAAGACGATTTTTGAATCCGTCCACAGAAAAACCTTATTAAAAATTATGTCTAGAGCATTGAGTGTTTTAAAACACCATTGTGCCATTAATACGGCGGCACAGAGCTCTAACCGAGGAATAATGATTGTGCGCAAGGGGGCGACCTTTGATTTGGAAAATAATAAATTGTTGCAAACGCAACCATCTGAGAGGACGTAGCGTAGATAAAAACAACAACCATATGCCACCGAACTGCTATCGCAAAAGCCGTGCAATTCGACCTGCAAATACGAAACAGGAAATGTGACCGACTGAGAACACGTGCAAGAATAAAAGGGATTTGAAGATGCCGACGCGGTCCAACGTGAAATGTGAATGTTGCCCAAGAACCCGAGTTGACCTTTAAAGTCGGACCATTGGGACATAACATCTTCTGGAATCGGATCGTCCCATCCATCAAGACCGAGTTGCCATAACCTTTGAATGAATAGCTTGCCTCGAACGACAAGCGGAGAAAAGAAACCTAAAGGGTCAAAAATTTTGAAAACGATAGATAAAATTTGCCTTTTGGTAGGCACTGAATTGTCGTTGGGCAAATTGATTTTACAAAATAAGTAATCGTTTAAAGCATTCCAATGAATACCTAGAGTTTTCGAATCAGAACGTTCTTCCATGGGTAGAATAGCTAATTCAACGTTTTCGATACTCGAAGCATCCAAAACCTCCGCTATGTTTGAGAGGAATTTACGAATTGTAAATCCTGACGAAGAGAGTATGAGAGAGGTCTTTCATGATTTTTATTGCATTCTCCACGCAGTCTGTAGAAAACAATAGATCATCCATGTAGAAATGTTTGGAAAACACTTGAAAGGCCTCCGGAAAAGAATCTTTATGCAACTCGGCGAGGTACTTCAAGCAACGCGTAGCCAAATAACTGGCCTAAGCGGTACTGTAGGTAACGGTATTTAAACGATAAGTTGCGAGAGGTTTAGCAGGGCTATCTCATCAAAGAATGTGTTGAAATTTGCGACAAGGAGAATCGACATTGATCATCCGGTACATTTTTGCAATGTCACCACAGAGGGCGACTGGATGGATTCGGAAACGAAGTAAGATATCGAATAAATTATCCTGCACTTGAGGTCCGGTAATTTGTGTATCATTGACTGACACGTTAGTAGATGATTTTGCGCTAGCGTCAAAGACCACACGCAGTTTTGTTGTTAGAGATGACTGTTTGATTACAGCATGATGAGGAAAATATTGCGGAGGAATGTCCGCGATGTCAATAGGGCCATTAATTTTTTCTATCGATGCAAGTTCGGAAGGACTATGTACTTCAAATTCAGAAATTTTGGTCATGTGACCCATGGATTCGTATTCAGCCATAAATTGACAATATTCCTTGAGAAGCGTAGTTGAATTTTGGAGACGTTTCTCTAAATTAAAGAAACGGGATTCAGCTATTTGCTTAGAATCACCTAACAATAGTAATTTCGAGTTAAATGGTATTGAAACCACGAGATGACCAGTGTCATCACGACGGATTGTATTTGCAAAATGATCTTCGCAAAATCTTTCTTCTCTAGAAAGTAAAGATCGTTTGCAGATGGGAACAGTTTAATTCTTTTACTTAATTACAGTCAATTTCAACTTAAAACATTAATACAAAAAAAAATTTATTAAAATATTATAATTAAATAATTGCCTCCAAAGTTGCATAACGTGCATAAACTGTTAGAAAATTCATTTATCATATTTTTAAATCAACTTTTAAACGAAATCTTTTAAATGTTAATTTAAAAACGTTCAAGTGGAGCAAACAAAAAAATCTTTAAAGAACAGTGTTTAAAATGGAACGAAAACGATTATTTGTAGTAGTTGTAGTCGTTGTATACAAATATTCAAAAATGTGTTCGAATTAATGCACCTTTTTTTGTTTAACAAAGCTTGATTTGAATTTAAAAGTTCATCAAAGTAAATTAAAATGCTCCAGATAAAAAATAAACAGTAAAAAATAAAATGTTATCATAAAAAAGATTAAGTTGATATACGCTAATCTTATAATCAGTACTTTGTTAAAATAAATAAAAAAGCTACCACAAAAGTGGTGTGTCCCACAACACACTTTATTTTCTCATAATAACCTTCAGAGCCATTACGTTAAAGTTATGACAGTTAATTAGGTTACTGTAAAGAAAAATTCCTCCGAATCTTTCCCCGAGTTTATTTTTTATTCGCAGAGACGGTGAAACCTCTATTTTCTATTATCTTCAAAATATGGTTTTTAAGTTATTACCAGAAACTTAAAATGCCAAATAATAAATATACTTTGTAATTTACTCGTACCCTAACAGTCAATTCAAATTTGGTTCTTAAGCAAATTTTAATCTCTGTGAAGATAACGACTTTAGGCTCACGTTTTTCCTTTATAAGTAGCAATTTAATTAAATTAATTAGAAAATTTCTTAAATCGTTGAAGAGGTAGTATATAACAACCTCTGCACGATGAAATCTGAACATTGTTATGTGCAAATTTTACCAGCTTTCAAGTTCAAACAAGCTCATTATTTTTTATTATCTATTAAAGGTTATGATTACATTAACAAAACTTAGTTTAAAATGTGTACAGTAGAAGTTAAAAATGTTTCAATGATTACATTACGTACTGTAGTAGTTTTTCTTCTATCGAGAATTAAGTTTATGACAAAAGAAAACGTACTAGACACGACCTGCATTACATTATTTCCTCAAACGATCTTGCTAAAAGCTTTATATGTAAAGAAAAGTACAGTAACAAACGTTAAGCGTTACTGTTGATGTAACAAATGTAAACAACACTTAAACATGCAGATAATAAACAAAATTTTTATTATATAAAACGCAGATCATATTTCTATTATTTGTTCAGTTTCAGTTACCATAATTGTATCGCACGTAAAAAGTTTTTATTTACGTTTCGATAGATTCAAAAAAAGTTACGTAATTAATTGTAGCATTCCAGCAGAAATTAGATCTTACAAATAAACTTTCTTTTAAGGAACATCTATACAATATGTTACTTAGATATCTTTGTTAGAATAGTATTAGATACAAAAATTATGTAAATAGCTAGGACTAAAAATCTCCCTGCATTTTAACTTTGTACTAATTCAATGCAGTACAACCTTAACAATCAGAACACGTACTAATCCAAATTAGCAGTAATCCGAACAGCGGTTTGAGTTTGCAGTCTCGGTAATTCACATACAAACGCAATCATTCAAACATAACTGGTTATAACTAATAAATTCCAATTAGAAAATGTACAACATACTTATAGGTAACTAATAATAGTAAGAAATAGTTATAAACAAGAAAATGAAAATGTTTTTAGCATTTTCAAAAATTTTTTACTTTTTCTTTTATGCTAAAAGAAACAGAACAATAAAACCGTTTTTAAAGAAAAAGAAAACACTTTTATAATCAAACAATGAACTCGACAAAAAGTAAAAATTTATATTAGCGAATCCGATTAACTCAAACTCGAATTTATTCTATTGTATATACAATATCATCCGTAAGTTTTAACTGACCTGTCGCCGATGTACAAGTTGAGCGTACATAAGCGCACCCGCCATTGAAAGAACTTTTAATAACATAATTAATAATTGTTAACATAACTGTACATAAGATTATAAATAGTTTAGAAAAAACTAAATTAACTAAGTACTCAAAAATGTGTCACTATCACTACACTAAAGTGATCATACTCACACTGACAGATTTCAGTCGCTGACCTGGTGTAGAATCCTTTAGACGTTTCAATTTTTATCACGTTATCTCTTCTGCGATGAACATCAATAATTCTTCTAAGGGATCATATCATTTGTGGTATGTAAGGGGACAAATTTTTATGCAGTACCCTGTATGACAAACGCTGTAAGGTTAGCGAGTTCAGTTTTAGTTAGTGTGTAACCAGGTAGGGATTAAAGATTGCTATTAAATAAAACGTATTTTATTTTCGACGACTTAAAAGTACATCAAACCATACCACATTTTTGGCGACGAGTGTTAAAATTAAGTTGAATTTGTGAACAGTGAACAAATGAACATTTTTTTTCCTTTTCCGCGGGAGAAAAACATTACGAACAAACAGTGAACAGTAACAATATAAGTGACCCTTAACAAACATTGACAAAGACATTAACAATTTGTGATCATACAACAGCTACGTGTTTTGTGTACTTTTGTAAACCACAACGATGGCCACACCCGCAACAACAAGCTCCGGAAACGCCACCGATTATCAACTAAATTTCAAATTCGAACGTTTTGATGCGAATTAAGAAGGCTGGGAATATTACATACAACGCTTTAAAATGGAGTTACAACTTCGTGAGTTAGATAACGATAACCCACAAAATCAGGTAAAATCGTTTCCGCCCAGAAGAGGTTACAACGAAAACATTTAACGATATTGAAAGAGTATTGGACAGATACTACGGAAAAGAAAACACATTTTCTATCAGAAAGAGTCAATTTTGGGTTACGCTATAGAAAAGACAATGAAACAGTGACGCAATTTATTACCGAGCTACGTAGTTGGGCGGGAAACTGTGATTTCGAAAACGGGTTGATGGAACGACTTCGTGATCAATTAGTCATCGGGATAAGAAACTCAGCTTGGCAACAAGAACTTATCCGATTACATCCTAACAATACGGCGACATTGGAAGACGTCGAAAGCTCCGCGCTTAATTTAGAACACGCAACGTTGCAAACAAGCAAGCTAGGTAATTTAGCGAGTCAGCAAAACGTATCTAGAAACACAAACCGCGTACTTAGCAAAAACAAAAGTGCTGATAAAGGACGTTTCGAACAAAATAAACGGGACATTACAAAGCGACCAAACAAATTAATTTTCAATGCGGAAACCGATTGCCTAATGTGCGGTAATCAGAGACACCAACGAAAGGAACAATGTCCGGCTAACGAAAAAAATGTGCTTCTTGCGGCGGACTAAACTATTTCGTGAAAGCGTGTATTAAAAACCGTCATGCAGAAGTGAAAACAGTAAACAGTAAAGACCTTAACAAAAATAATACACGTTCGTGAAACCGACGATAGCAACCAACAAGTTAGCGATTCAGAAAGTGATACCTCCAGAAATACTTTTATTATACGGCACGTGCATAGCGCAAAAAAGGTAATGTTAACAATAACGCTCAACGACCTCGAATTGGAAATGTTGTACGATCCAGGAGCAGCATTTTCAGTAATCGGAAAAAAAATATGGCAACGGATTGGGAGCCCAAAATTAAGTAAAACAGAAAACTTAATGGGTTACACGGACGCTGTAATCAAAACACTTGGGAAAACGAAGGTATCAGTAACAGCTTTTGGTAGTACAATAACCTTGCCGATTTGTGTAACTTTGTCAGACGATATACCATTATTCGGACTTGATTGGTGCTTAAAATTCAAGTTACCACTTCCACCAGGGGCAAAATTATGCCAAGTGACAAATGCATCAACAGAAAGAAAGGTAAACGAGAGAGACAACGAAACAACATCCGACCAAACGGTTAACTTTTTACAAGTGTCAAAATTATTGGAGGCACATAAAGAACTTTTCAGTGGAAAAATTGGTGCAATTAACGGCCCCTAATCAAGATCCACATAAAACATTTCGGCCTAGACCAGTACCTATCGCTTTGCAAGAAAACGTAACGGCCGAATTGGATAGATAGGTTGAAGATGACGTATTAGAAGCGGTCAACATGGTGGACAATCCATCGAATGGGCAACACCGATCCTGCTGGCGGTCAAGTCAAACGGAGGCATAAGAATCTGTGATGATTTTTCAGTTACCATAAATCCATGCGTAACAAAAGACGACTACCCGTTACCACGGATCGAAGACATCATGGCCAAGTTAAATAGAGGAAGATATTTCTCAAAACTGGACCTAAAGGATGCCTATCTACAATTACAAGTACATCCCGATTCGAGGACATATCTGGTCATAGCAACTCACCGAGATTATTATCAATACAAAAGGCTACCATTTGGAGTGAACTTTGCGCCGTCTTTTGTTTCCAACGAATAATGGAACAGCTACTCTCTGGAATCGAAGAAACGCTTTGCTACCTAGACGACATCCTGGTAACAGCAGAAACAGAAGAATTACATTTGACACAACTGGAATAAGTGTTGACCAGATTACAAACAGCAGGACTGCGAACACAAAAGACAAAGTGTAAGTGGTTACAGAAAACATTTCTTTTTTAGGTCATCTGATCGATGCATAGGGTTTACACCTAACTGACGCACATTTACAAGCGATTCGTGAAATGCCAGCTCCCACAAACACAAAAGAATTGAGGTCTTTCTTAGGCTTAGTTACATACTACAGCAAATTTATTGAAAATCTACACGTCATTTGCATTCCCTTATACAATCATTTGAAAAAACAAAATATTTTCATTTGGATGAAGGAAAAATTAAAGAAAATACTAACTTTGAGCGACACTTTGGTGCATTATAATCCAGACTTACCTATAGTCGTGACAAGCGATGCAAGTGAAAAAAGAGCTGGTGCCGTACTTTTTCATTAGTTTCCAGATGGGAAATAAAAACCTTTGGTTTTTGTTTCAAGGACCTTCTCCGAAGCAGAGAAACGTTACGCTACCATTGATAAAGAGGCTGTCGGAATTGTTTTTGCGGTAAGCCGTTTTCATCATTTTCTGTATGGTCGTCATTTTACGATCCGAACAGATCATAAACCCTTAGAGCGTATTTTTAGCAAAAACAGGGAAACGCCCAAGATTGCGAGCAATAGATTACTGAGATGGGCAATGATATTAAACAGCTACGATTTCGATATTGCGTAGCAACCTGGGGAAGATAATGGTTCAGCAGATGCACTATCACGACTTCCTTTGGCTACAACTGAAAGTTCAACAACGAAAAAAGTGGGGCTACCGAAGCGAGCACAATTATTAACTCTCAGACTCCATCACTTGGGGCCAATCACAAAATCAAATTTACAATTCAAAACAAGCAGCGATGAAATTTTTCAACAGGTAATTAGATGTATAACCACATACTGGCCAGATAAAAATTAGATTCCGGACAACTTAAAAACGTATTATGAAAAGAGAGATGAACTTTCATATGAAGATAAAATTTTATTATGGAAAGGTAGAATATGCATACCCAAATCTCTGAAGGATAATACATTAAACATGTTACATGATGGACACCCAGGAATAACAGCCATGCAATCGAACGCACGATTACATGTGTTTTGGCTACACATTGACAAAGACATCTTATACTTTAATAAGACGTGCTCAACATGCCAAGAATTAAGACAATCAACCACAAAAATGTCACTCTAGCCCTGGAGTCCAACGCAAATACTGTGCAACAACCTTTCTCGATGTTAAACAAGTCTTCGATAGGGTCTCGAACGATAGACTGAAACGCAAAAGTTTATTATCAGATATGGCAATGTGTAACCAGCGTTTGAATTGGTACTTTTTAATAACAAACCTTGTATCTGCGATTCAATTTGACGTTTACTTTTAGTCAAATTTTATATAGTTTTAGTTAATTAGTTTGACGTAATGCAAATCATCTTTGTTATTTCAATTTTTTTTTAAATTTTGTGTTCAATACATGGTTTTAGATTTCTTAAATATGCGTGTGTTGTGTTTTTGCCAATTTCGCATTAACAAATTCAGATTACATTATGATTTATAGTTCCGACAATTTTTATTTGGTTTCTTTAAGATACGAGTAGTTTGATATTTTTAATCAGTTATTTGTGTTAACACTATTAAGAGTTTTGTTTATTCATTTTTATCTTTGTTTACGGTTGTAAGTACTTACGTGAAATTACGTGTCGATTTAATTTTTTGTTGGTTGCACTTTTATTATAGGGGTGTTTTTTTAAATATTTGTTGACAGTCCGTGTATCGTTTATACAAGTAAATCTTTTATAATTAATAAATACAAGTTTAGCGAGGGCCACAGGATTTAACAAAAAATCCGTCTCTGAATTTTTCGATAATTATATATCCGTAATATTAAAACACAAATTCAAAGCGGAACAAATTTACAATCTGGATAAAACAGGAATAACAACTGTCTTAAACCCACAGAAGATAGTTTTAGGTAAGGGGAAAAACAAGTTAGTGTAGCTGTATCTGCTGAAAGGGGTGAACTAACAACATTTGTGCCTGTGATAAATGCTATTAGTCAAGTATTACCTCCTGTGTATCTGTACCCTAGGATTCGTAATCCAGATAATTATCTAATTAATGCTCCAACCTCAAGCATTGCACTGGTCAATTACAATGGCTGGATGACTGCTGAATTGTTTCCGAAAGTACTGGAACACATTCAGAAGCATACCAACTGCTTCAAAGAAAAAGAAATATAACTACTCATGGACAACCATAAATCACATATATCTGTAACAGCAATAAATTATTGTCGTGATAATGGTATCCTTGTTTTGTCTTTTCCGCCACATACGTCCCATAAACTGCAACCGTTAGATGTTGCAGTTTATGGACCATTTAAGACCTATTGTTCTGTTGCGTTCAATGATTGGCTGGCATCGCATCCTGGGAAAGCTATTACAATTAGAGAAATTGCTGAGTTATCAAAAATTGCTTTTCAGTCAGTTTCTACTCAAAAAAACATAACGAATGCATTCCAAAAACCAGGGATTTGGCGATTAAACAGACTCGCATTTACAGACGACGATTTCATTGCTAGTTATGCAAATGTAACTGGCAGCGATACAATAGAAGATTCTGTTTCTGACATGTCTGAAGAAGTTGCTCCAGTCGCTTCATCTGTCACAGCAACATTAGTATCTTTAGGTATATGTATAAATACTACTGGTTCAGTGGGCGTTAAAGTTTTCCTTTTTTTTAGATATGTCTTCCACTTCGGCTTTCGTTAAAAACCATACCACACTACCAAAGGCCAGATGATACACCATCTAGTGTAATTACTATTTCTATCACACCAGAAAAAAGAGCCTTAAGTAACTAATTTATTCGTTAGGCATTCTCAAAAAATGCCTATGTTTTATGTTTTACAAACTGTATGGTCAGACAAACCTTGTGTTAAATTTATTCCTACTCCAGACTTAGTACGACCTTTTCCTAAACCCTGTATTAAGAAAAAAAAATTAGGAAAATATAAAAGGAAAATCGTTGATTTACACCGATACTCCGGAGAAGAATAGGTTAGAACAGCTGGAGTCTGAAAGAGGAATTCGTAAGAAAAGCAAAGACGAGAAGAAAATACAGAAACTGATTAAGCAAGTTTTTCCGGAACATAATATTGAGAAAACTAAACCCCAGCGTAAACGAAAAATTAGTTTTGATTTTATTGCGCAACGATGATATAATAAGTGAAAATGATTTTTTATTAGTAAAATTTTGTACTAAAGTTAAAGTAATCTACTATATAGCCAGGGTAATATCTGCAAAATCAACTGAATTTGAAGTTAAATTTTTACGTCGTAAAAAGCCATTAAATAAATTTTTCTATCCGCTGGTTGATGATATATCAATTGTCGAACGTGATGATATCAGGTGTGTATTTTATAACTGTGACACAAAATGTCGCTATCAATTAAAAATGACAAAAATATGCGAGTTTGTATTCAAACATGTTGAATGTGGCCCACTTTCCCCTACACACTATAAATGTAAGTTCTAATAGTGTGTACAACACCAGACGTGTTCTCTGGTTAGCAAAGTCCAGAAGCTTTTTTGAATTATAAACCTTCTTGGCACCTTTTTGTTTTTGACTGTTTCACAATTAATCACTAAACACCGGCAATTTCTTTATTTATGCTACCTTATCTAGGCAACAACAAATCTATACCCAGTCAACTCTGAAGTCTCCCAGGGCAGTGTGTTGACCTCAGTATTGTAACGAAGACTGGGGGTAAAATTGCCCGATAAAACCATAAAGGTAAATCCGTTACGTAGACATGCGTAGATGTAGAGAAATAATAAAAATGCGATTCGCAATGCTGCTTAATTAAATAAAAAATAAAACCTGTACAGGTAATAAACATGAGTTAGAGGCAGCTACGTCTTCCATTCCAGCCACTTAATTTCACCAGGCGCCGGGTCCGGGCGCGACGACCACCGAGCGTACGCAGGGTACCTACTGCAGAGGCTCGCGAAGAGGATCGCCGGAAATATGGATTTGTAGAATAGACCTTCTTGTTGTGAAATAAATGAATGGCTCTCGTAATAAAGTTTATTCACAGAATTTTTCTGGATATTATAGCGATTGTAACGATCTAGATAATAACAACACAATTAGTTTAAGGTAGATAACTGGTAGACTTGAGAGATGACCGAAGAATAATAAAATACTAGAGAAATATAGCATTCTCGCGATTGCCGTCACTGTCAAGTCTACCAAAACGCCTAAAATTAATAATTATTGAAAAATCAATTAAATATAAATTAATAATTAATCAGCGTAACTTAACATTACAAAGATAAAATAAATTAAAAGATTAAATCCTTACTTGCAATGCTGCGTCTTATAACAATAACTTAAAACTAGTCTAACAAAATACAATAATGCATAAACTAACAAGTTTTACAACATTTGCGTTGCGCTTTGATAACAATTATTCACAAGTACAAATACAAAGTTAATATGTACAGGGTAAACCGTAACAGTCTCCCCGACGGAAAGAGAGCGAAGCGTAAGGGAATAAAGGTCGACTGTAGACAATGAGTAAAAGGAAAAATAAATAAACAACAATTAGTGATGATGTGTGACTTAAACGTTTTATGAAGATGCGTTAGGTGTTTTATAGGCCTTTAGGAACTGGATGTGTGATTTACTTATTTCAGCAGACTCGGGATCTTCCAGGAGCACAGATACGGGCGAAGTAAATGCTTTAATAATTTTGGGAGTAGACCACTGAGGTATAAATTTAGAGTCTGAAACGGTAGGAATTTGAGTGGGAAATATTCTCACAAGCACTTGTTGTCCAACGAAAAATTTATTTACAGGAATCTTTCCTCTATTATAATACTTTTTTGCCCGTTCATGAGCTAGCTGAAGACAAGACTGAATTTGTTCGCTAGTTAAGGGAGCAGGCAACGATAGGAAAGATTCGAGATTCCATAAATTATCTAGGGGAGTGTTGATTTCTCTGTGAAGGAAAACCGAAGCCGGAGATGAACCTATAGCTTCATGGAACGAAGAATTATAATTAAGATTGAAGAAAGGAAGGACTTGGTCCCATGCTTTATGCGTTAAAGAATATTGTTTAATCAAAAGAGTTAAATTGTACTTTAAGTTTCGGTTACAACGCTCACTAAGATTTGAACTTGGGTGGTAAGGGGATGTGAAAGCCTGTCGAATGCCCCAATGGGTACATAACTGAGCAATTGTGTTGCTCTTAAAACATTTGGTATTGTCAGAGATAAGAACTTTAGGCGGACCATAAATCAGTAAGCGCTTTGGCCGTAACCTCTGCGATAGCTCTACGAGTTGGAAAAGTCTTAAGCCACTTAGAGAATCCGTCAACACAAACAAAAATAAATCAAAATCCGTGTTGAGAAGTAATGATGGGCCTTACATAATCAATATAAATCTTTTCCCAAATGGTTTGTGGAGGTGAGCTAGCTAAATATGTATTAACCTTAGTATTAGCGGGTTTACATTTCTGGCAAAGTTCACAAGAAGAAACATAATTTCTAACGTCTTTATAAATAGTTTGCCACCAGAATCGCTTAGCTATAGCGCGATACGTTTTGGTGATGGAGTTGTGACTTCCAATGCATGAATCATGGAAATAAAATGTTATCATTGCTTTTAATTTCTCAGGTATAACGACTCGTTTTAATTTCCTTCGTCCCGCTAGATAAATCAACAACCCGCCTTGAACAGCAAAGTTTTTAACATTTTCCCCGTTTTTGATTCGGTTCAAAATGAATTTGCAATATTCATCGTTGTGTTGTTGCTTCTCAATATTGATAAAGGACTCTGGGATATCTAGAAGCGAGTTGAGCTGAGAAGTGTGAGTATAATCATTAGGAAAACCGTTGTTTTTTATAGAGAGAGAACTGTCGGGTATTTCAAGAAGACGGGATAATCCGTCCGTGACTGAATTTTCCTTGCCCGGAATGTGCCTAATCACAAAATTAAATTTTGATAATTTTAACAACCATCTTCCGAATTTGGATAATTGCGATGGGTTGTTATAAAGCCATCTAATTGCATCACAATCTACTTCTAAAATAAATTCTGAATCAGTAAGGTAATCTTTAAACCGATCTAATGCAAATATTACTGCTAACGATTCTCTTTCGTAAGTGGAATATTTTTGCTCAGTATTAGAAAGTTTCCTAGACGCGAAAGAAATAGGATGAATACCATCATCAAAGTTTTGCATTAGGACACCTGAAATACCAATAAGACTGGCATCTGTTCTGACGATAAACTGATTATGAAAATTCGGCATGCGTAACGCTGGAGCATTCGTTACTGCATCTTTTAATTTAGTAATGGCATTTTTATGACAATCAGTGATACAAAACTTAACATGTTTTTCTTTAACTCATTCAATGGAGCAACAATTTCTGAAAATTTATTTATAAATCGGGAGCAAAAGGAAACTACTCCTATAAATTGCTGAAGTTGTTTAAGGTTCTTAGGGACGGGTAAGTTTCTAATAGCCGACACTCTTTCAGGGTCTAAAGCTACACCATGAGCAGACACGATATGTCCGAGAATTTTAAGAGAACCCATTGCAAATTTGGTTTTGTCGGGGTTAATTGTTAATCCGCATTTCCGAAATCGATTGAGAACGATTTTAAGATGTTCGATATGTTCTGAAGGTGTTTTGGAAAATATTATAAAATCGTCAAAATAATTTATAAAAAATCGAAATCGAATATCTGCAAACTCTGAGGCAATAAGACGGTTCAGTCCTGTTGGGCTAATTTTTAAACCAAAGGGTAAGAAGTTATATTCATAGTGACCTCTATAAGTAACGAAAGCGGTATATTTTTGAATTTTCTGACAAGGGAACTTGGTGAAAGGCGGAATTCATGTCAAACAAGGTGAAAATTTTTGCATCTTGTAGAAACGTAAAAATCGTTTGCTGATTAGCAGGAGGAAATGGATCATAAGTTATGATCTTATTAACAGCACGATAATCGACAACTAGCCGGTTAGAATTATCACGCTTTTTAATTAAAAACACGGGACTGGCAAATTCTGAATGACTAGGGCGTATAATTCCGTCCTCAAGTAGTTTATCTACATGAAGATCAAGTTCTTGTTGCCTTATAGGATTTAAGTAAAATGGGGTTTTATAAACGGGTTTACTTGAAGTCACTTTTATAGAATATTCAAATCCTAACGCCGCCCCGATTCTTTTAGTTAAAACGTCAGGATAGCTAGCAATAGTTTGATTAAGTTTTTGCAATTCATGCGGTTGTAAAGAGTACTTCGTTTCACAAATCGCGCTTAAAATATTACTTCTATTTATTTTCGGAGTGATAAACGGAACGGAAATTTCAGAATTAAACTTCCATGTAAGAGTAGCATCTGAAATATTTAAAATAGCTTTCATTCGCGCTAAGGTTTTAGATCCTAGTATTAAATCAAGATTCATCTTGGGCAATATTAAGAAGATTACAGGCCATGAAAAATGAGCAATTTTTACGAATAATTTCATTGATTTGTCGATTTTAATAAACGAAGCATCAGGAAGTAAAACGATTTCTGAGATGGATTTTGTTTTAGCGAGATTTAGCGAAGTTATTTTATAGGCTATTTTAGGAGATATAAAATTGAAGGTAGAACCTGAATCCAACAATGCAGTTAATTTAAAATGAAAAATATCTACGTATATAAAGGGCATTCGCGTTGGAACGACATTACTGTCAAAGCGGCTTTTAGAACTTGCCAATAGTCATTGGGGATAAGATGCTTCTCGCGCTTGGCGCTTTCGGCAATCTTGAATTAGGTGACCATAATTATGGCAATAGCGACATTGTGGACGTGGAGGACGCGGACTAGGGGCGCTGCGCCCGGGCAGAACTGGAGGTTGCCGACTCGTCGACGGGGTTTCGAGAGTGGACGAAGAAAACTCCTGAGATCTGCGAAGAATACCTTGGATTCTTGTAATAACAGAATCTAATGCATCGTACGTAAGAGGTTGGGTAAAAAATTTGATTAAATCATAAGTGTCTGCATTAGAACGTGCCCAAACTATAGAACAAACATGTTCCTCGGTGTAATCTAAATTTAACGCCTGAATCATGGCCTTAATTTCACAAACAAATTCATCGAACCCTTCAGCTAGACCTTGCGACCGATTCACAAATTTATCTGTTAAAAGGATTATGTCTGACCTGGAAAGATATTTATTAATAAGCATAGGTTTGATCTGACACCAACTATTTTGCGTTGAAGATGACCACCAGGTGGCAATGGAAGAATCTACTTTCGTAATTAAAGCGGTGAAAAAACTATTTAGGTCGATATCTGCAATCATTAATGTTTTTTCCACGGCTACCAAAAATTTTAATATGGATTCTGGATTGGTATGTGAACAAGTAGGTATCTTTGATAAAATTTCATTTGTATTAACTGAAAATTTTATAGAAGTAGGAGCTACTCTTTTAGCAAGGTCGACTACGTCTTTGTTCAATTGTAAAATAGCTGAATGACTTTCTTGTGAAATGCGTAAATCGTTAACAATAGCAGTAAGTGATTCAACAGTAGAATAACGCTTTGATTTAACAGCTGAAGTTCTTCGCGTTTTACTCTTTACCGTTGGAAAGCTAAGTGATTTATTAACAATAATATTTGGAGAAAAAGGTCTCACGGGTGGTTGAAATTCGGATTCAAATTCGTGAGAGGTTCTGGAAACAGTAGGAACTTCCGAATTACTCGGATCGGCCATTCTAAGCGATATTGTACGATTTCTTAATCTACGGTACATAGAAATTAAATAATAACGTTTAAGGTACAAATAAATGTAGTGTTAAATGATATGAATAAAATGGTAACGATGTTTGTGAACTACGATAACATTAAGAATTTAACCTTCTGATAAATACTTATAGGAAAATACATGCAACGTACAAGCGATTACGATTTTACATAAATTAATTTATCAATTATTATCAATCCACTACATGTCTAAAAACAACTATTAATTAATTAACCACGCTCTGCTACCATTTGTAACGAAGACTGGGGGTAAAATTGCCCGATAAAACCATAAAGGTAAATCCGTTACGTAGACATGCGTAGATGTAGAGAAATAATAAAAATGCGATTCGCAATGCTGCTTAATTAAATAAAAAATAAAACCTGTACAGGTAATAAACATGAGTTAGAGGCAGCTACGTCTTCCATTCCAGCCACTTAATTTCACCAGGCGCCGGGTCCGGGCGCGACGACCACCGAGCGTACGCAGGGTACCTACTGCAGAGGCTCGCGAAGAGGATCGCCGGAAATATGGATTTGTAGAATAGACCTTCTTGTTGTGAAATAAATGAATGGCTCTCGTAATAAAGTTTATTCACAGAATTTTTCTGGATATTATAGCGATTGTAACGATCTAGATAATAACAACACAATTAGTTTAAGGTAGATAACTGGTAGACTTGAGAGATGACCGAAGAATAATAAAATACTAGAGAAATATAGCATTCTCGCGATTGCCGTCACTGTCAAGTCTACCAAAACGCCTAAAATTAATAATTATTGAAAAATCAATTAAATATAAATTAATAATTAATCAGCGTAACTTAACATTACAAAGATAAAATAAATTAAAAGATTAAATCCTTACTTGCAATGCTGCGTCTTATAACAATAACTTAAAACTAGTCTAACAAAATACAATAATGCATAAACTAACAAGTTTTACAACATTTGCGTTGCGCTTTGATAACAATTATTCACAAGTACAAATACAAAGTTAATATGTACAGGGTAAACCGTAACAGTATTATATCTTATGTTTACAGCAGATCTCCCGTCAATACCAAGCAAGATGTTTGCTGCTTTTGCTAACGATACTGCGATACTCACGTGTAGCACAAATTCATCTTGACAAGTTCAGCCTGGTGCAACAAGTGGCACATCCAAATAAATGAAAACAAATCAGTGCAGGTAACATACATCTTAAGAAGAGACACTTGCCATCCGGTGAAATTTTATAACAAACAAATACCTCAAGCCGACAGCGCAAATTACCTCGGTATTAATCTGAATAAGAAATTAACCTGGAAAACCCACATATGAACTAAGCGTGAGCAACTGGGCCTAAAACTACAAAAAATGTACTAGTGAATAGAAAGAAAATTACAACTTTCTCTGAAAAGTAAGATATAGAATACAGCTATGGGGCACAGCCAGCACATCTAACATTAAAATAGCACAATAGATATTGACCTGTGAATTACAATTTTTGTGTAATATTATAAACAAAAATGTTTTTATAAGATCAAAATGCAACCATTAAATGGTAGTCTATAAAGCGCGTGGAAAAAAAAGAAAATGGGATTCGTTACAAAGACATAAATAATAAAAATATTTAATACAAAACGCAATTAAAGAAAAACGTTTACCTTTTTATAACATTATTTTTGTGAAATTAACCAAATTTAGTTAAAAAATACTTTTTTTTACCAAAAAATACGTTGTTACACAAATTTTAAATTTACTGAAATTAATTGTTTTTAGTAAAATACAAATATTATTTTTAAAAAAACGCTTCGGTATGCAAGATCTTTTGCAATTGAAATCGTCGGATGTAAATTGATCCAAGCGCAATTAAATGTATAATCCTGAGATTCAAGATTTTCCCAATGTAAACTCTAAATACTGTTAAATGTAAATTGAACACTTAACCCCAGATCTAAAAATTAAAAAGAATCTCGGTTTAAAAATGGCGATTTATATTAAAAAATAAAAAAAGCTTGAACATTTACAATTTTATATTCAAGTTATTTTACTGTAGTAATTGTTGTGTATAATCAAAATAATTTGTAAGTTAGTTTTATCTAATAATTCTTGATGAAATTTACGTACTTTGTTTTCTTAGTATCAATTAAATATAAACGATATGTTACTCAAATTGTTTATAATATTTAATATAAACATAGTTGTTTAAAGAAAATATTTTTACAATTGTAATTTATTAAATGTATTATTAAAGAAAATATTATCATATAAAAGCAAAACGGTTTTATTTAAACAAAATAATGTTTTTGATTTTCTTTTTTAATTTACATAAAATAATTAAAATTTGTATTTAAACGAATTAAACGATTAAGAAAACAATGACGAGAAGCATAAAATAACGTACAACGAAAAAGGTTTACACTTTAACCCAACACACTTCAAAATCGTATCTACGCTGTTATAAATTTAGAAATAAAAGGATTAAGTACTACTTGTAGTACAATTATAACATATTGTAGTGATTCATAATTACCATTAAAAGCACTTTACTCTATAAATAAGCAACATTTTGCAGTAATTATAAATATTTTGTATTCCTACTCGCAAAACAAATCATTTTCAAATTTCACACGTACATTCTTTGTACACTATTGTAATTAACTTTTAAATTAATGTAAATGTAAGACACGATTATTTTAGTTTTTTTTATTAAATACGTACCACAAAAAAACAAATTTTATAGATTCATGAGCAATTCTATCAATTTTTATAAGACATTACTTTTTGTTGGAAGTAAAATTATTCGATTATTTTTATCTGCTTCCTCCAATAAACAGGATTTACTTCTTTTCTCAGTCAATGCTGCATTTCCATGATTACACTTTGCGAAATGACATTGAATAGCTTCTAACGGTGCGAGCAAACCTTATGAATAAGATTGGTATATTGGATGATATTTACTTCTGGATTGTCATTAAAAGAATTTTACAATTATAAAAAAATACTTAAAAACGTTCAAATTGAACTTATTAAGAAAATAGTTTGGAAAATAGTACAAAAGATAATAACTACAAAAACAAAGACAAATATTTATAATAAAAAAATATATTAAGTAGAATAATAATAATTAACAAAAATTAAATAAAAGATAAATCTTTAGATTAGCAAATAAACTGTTTCGTATTCCTTCTTTCATGATGTTAGTAGTCTTATATTTTTTATTGCTAAAACATTACTTTTTTATTACTTAATAGTTTTTGTACTATTTTGATTTGCTTAAACTTTTTTATGTTTTTAAACCTAAAAAAATGCAAATAATAAATAAAAAAGGAAACACAAATATTAGCAGAAATAAACTAAATTTAAACAGAGTTACGGTAATAGGTATTAGTATCACTAGCCTAGAAGGTGCTATTTTGCAAGTATGATGATGTTTGTAAGTAAAGCCGAGACCTAGAAAATGTGAATACTTACAAAATACTTTCAGGGCGTGTGATACACAAAATTTCTTGTGCTTAACCTTTCATTTAAATTTTTTTTAAATTGTTTAAACATTTGTTTTTATTAAAATTTAATAACATATAATAGTAAAACTGAATTTTTTAACCGCAAAATCTAACTGTTTCTGAAATCTATTTGACAATTACATGGTTTCGTTGCTGTTTTAACTTTTTTAAATTGAATTTTAAATGAAAAGCTTCTCTTCAAATAAAAATTTGTTTATTCAAAATTTAGTTATTTTCAGCAACATGCAAATTAGTTGATATTCTGCACTAAAACTAACGCAACCAGAGATGATTCGGATCGCGTCATTGCGTTTGGGAACGATCGCCAAGTGTAACAGCTTAAAATCACTTACCAGTAGCGGCGTAATTAATTGTTGATACATGTACAAAATCACAATTCAAGATTTAGGTTAATTTATTAATTTAATAATTTTTATACATAGAGAATATGTAGAAATACTTAAAATATTTATATTATGTAATAAGAAAAATTAATCACAATCACTAAAGTTTTCGCCCGAGCTGTTTTTTTCACCAAAATTTATGACTATACGTTTCGTTTGAATACCAAAATTCGTTTGTTTTCTAAGTAATTGTCTTCATTTTAATTAATTTTCTTTTCACCAATGATCTTAGGTAACATCGAAAATTTCTTCTTCCACAAGAGTTTTTACTTCGGTAAAATTAAATGTCACGATTCTTTTTGTGATGTTGTTTTGTATTTGTACTCAAATTAATCCGATGGGATTTAAATCGGGATAATAGGGTAAAAATCTAAGTACAGTATGATCCTTTTCGTCTAATAAGTCATCAAATTTATACATGATATACTGTTTTTTGTGTCGTTATCGTACAACTGCGGTTTCAACAAATGATAATTTTTTGTCAACTAACCACTTCACCATTCTTTCTTTTTTAGAAGCTCTGGTTGGAGCTCGACTCACTTGGACATTGTGGTAAGGCGAATTGTCTATCACCAATACCGAATTTGGGAGCAAACTTCTTAAAAACTCCTGCAACCATTTTTTATAGTTTATCAAATTTATTACGTCATAATAATATCTGCTTTTTAATCCAGATTTAAAAACCAAACTACAACCATTCTGCCACCCGCATGCAGTACAATCATTCGTGATCCTTTAGATATTTTACACTTTACCCCATTTTCATTACTATTACTCTATGATTTTGAATAAGTGTGTCCACTGTGGACATACGTTTCATCCATGTACACAATGGGGCGTAACGATGAAGCACTGCCCTTCGAATCCAAATCCGCCATAAGTTTATTACGCATCAAAGCATTTACACTCATTCTAACACCCTCTGTTTTATGAAAGTTATATATAAAGTTGCAAAAAAATAATTTTTCGTATGGTTGTAGATGCGTGACTGGAGATGTACATATAGGATTTTTTCCGGAACTTAAAAATTGAGGTTTTCCTTCTTCTACGTCAGCTTCGTCTTTCTTGATAATTCTAAATACTTTAACAATAAACCCTTTGGTTGCATGTTATTTCTTTAAGTTCTTTTATCGTATTACAGAATTACTCTTGTTCTAATTTAAAACAAGAATTAACGCAGTTTTGTAATAAAAACAAATTTAGTAGAAACCTCCACATTCACGTATTTGCAAAATATTGTTTGTGTAATAAAGGTCAATTTCCTAATCTGCTTAAAAACGAATATTATTAATTGATTAAAGAAAGTTAAATGTTAAATTTCAATTTGAAGAAACTGATTATTTGCATATTTTGTAGACCTTAGGATCTGAAGAAGATATTTAATGAGAATTTAATGATAAGTATCTAGATGTTATTTTGTATTAAATTTGTATACAATGACGTAATATATACCTGCGACGTTACTGAAACTTCTCGAGTTACCGTAAGAAAAATATTTGAAAATGGAGGAATGCGCATCAGACCTCTAAATTATCTCTTGCTGCGCGTGTTACTTTACTTATCTTCAACTCGTACCTAATGTTTTACGTCACGTATAAACAAATTTTTTAGTTATAGGTATAACTAAAAATGACAAATTAAAATTTATTCGTAAGGTACGCAAAAATAATTAGTTTTACTATTACTTTGTTTTTACTCAAGAAACATTGAATGCTTCATGCATCTACTGTAATGTTATTTTACAATTAACAGTTAAATAATAAATTTACTCACCAATTTTTATTGTTAGATCAGTGTGTCTTCAAATCTAAAACATAAAAACACAATTACTATTTGTTGTCCTATAATACAATTCATTATTAAACAATTTTTGCAATACGAAACTAATAATAAGTTGGCGTCATGTGTCACTTTGACAACATGAATCTATTTGCTTACTGAATTCGTTGACCAAAAAAATAATGAATATAAGATTACATTACATTAGTCAAAACTACATATGTAGTGGCTAGAAGCTGTTTTCCATTTTCTAGAAGATATAGCGAAAAGTAAGGAACGCTCGAGAAAGATTCGCCGATGTCTATAAATACGTAAGAAAGAAATCGTAGGTCAGTTATTGTCGAAACGCGAATGCAGCTGTATTAAGAAGATTATCAAGTTGAAATAAATACGTATCATTAGCACGCGCGACGTTTTAAATATATAACAGTGTACACCGAATCGAGTGAACGTGACTTATAGTGTAAACAAATCCGAGGACGTTATCTTATCTTATCTTAAGTGTTATACAACGGTCATACATAAATTATAGTGTAAGTGTTTTTATTATTAGATTTAATTAGTTCGGTTAATTTAAAAGTATACATATTTCTATAATAAATAAACGTAGTTTTAGTCGTTTTAAATAAATTAGTTTTTAAATAAATAAATTCGTAACATTTGGTGTCAGGTGTGGGGTTCGCAATCTAATATCGCTTCCGTAATAAAAACATTCATTGCGTAAATATCTGTTAAGATTCGCGATATTATTTAAATTCGTTTTCGTGGTTTAATATTAACAAGTGGATAGTTATTAAATTTTGTGTTATATAAAAACTGCATTTTAATAAGTAGTGTATTGAAACTTTATATTCGTGTTATATTTAAATTTATGCCGGTGACGCGTTTGCAAAAAGAAAAAAATGGATGCAAAACTATTTGAATTTCTTGAATCGATAAAAAATGGTCAAGAATCGATAAATAGAAAAATGGAAGAAAATTCGCAGAAAATAGAGGAAAAGTTTTACGAAAATTCACAGAAAATTGAAGAAAAACTCTCCGAACATTCTCAGAAAATGGAAGAAAATTCTAGAAAAATGGAAGAAAAGTTGTTGGAAAATTCTAGAAGTTTAAAAGAAGAAATACGAACGAGCATAGAAAATCAAATTAAAATTGTTCAAGAGGAAACCCAAGCAGACATGTTAAACTTAAAAGAAGAAATTTGCGATTCTGTGAATGACATAATAGAAGAGAAGTTAAATGAAAATTCAAGAACCATGGAAGACAAGATAGAGAAAAAATTGAGAGAAAGAATACAACTGCTTGAAGAAAGAATGGCGCAAATAAATTACCATGGCGAAGGAAGTGTCACGAGTGAAGATTTAATAATGGACCGCCGGGATGAAAGCACTCACAAGTTCAAAGTTGTACCTCCGAATTTTGATGGTAAAGTTCCATGGTCAACCTACTACAAGCAGTTTGAAGCCGCAGCTACTGCTAATGGTTGGAGCAACAAGCAGAAAGCGACGGCTTTAATAGTGTCCTTACGTGGAGAAGCGCTTGGAATTTTACAAACTGTTCCGGACCATCTGCAAGAAAATTACGAACTATTAATATCACGATTAGAAATGAGATATGGAGATGCCCATCTTCAACAAGTCTATCAAGCTCAAATTAAAAGTCGGGTTCAGAAAGCTGCCGAAAGTCTTCAAGAGTTTGAGGCTGACATCGCTAGATTAACACGGCTTGCGTATCCTACAGCACCAGACACCTTCTTGGAGCAGTTGGCGATTCAAACCTTTGTAGACGGCCTTCGAGACAACGAAACGCAGCAGACTCTCCGGTTAGCTCGACCGAAGACATTGGATGACGCTTTGGTGCATGCTTTGGAGTTTGAAGCAGCAAAACAAGCATCGCAACGAGATGGTCATAGACTCTGCTGTGCTACAGAAGTACCCGCGCAGACACTGGAAAGCATCGAGGAGATAGCGCGACGAATACTTCGGGAAAGAGGAGTGACAGCTTTGAACTGCGATGAAATAGGCCATGTACGACGGCATCGTACCAAACCTAAAAAGAGGACTAGAAGAGCCCTCGGAAATTTGGAACGAGGCGAGCGAAAGAAACAAAAAGTAATCTCATCTAGTCAAACTCCGGAGGTTACAATCCAAATGGCATCGCCTAGAGAGCAATTGCATAGCATTTATCTCGATGGCAAGATCAATGGGAGAAGCGTCCAGTTACTGGTTGACACGGGAGCGACGAAGACCATCATTCGTCCTGACATCTTATTGCAAAACGAGAAGACATCACCAGTAACAGTACGACTTCGAACAGCGACGGGCGACGAAATACCTACTCACGGACAAGTCAAAGTAACCATTGGTTTGGGAAATGGAGTACTCCACCATCAAGTACTGGTAGCCGACATCACGGAAGAAGTTATCCTGGGAATGGACGTGATAAAGAAGTATGGGTTCCATTTGGATATGAAGAACGATGTCCTGAAGATCGACAATGAAGAAATTCTTTTTCATTCGTCAGAGAAGGCAGCCGTGCGAGTCTTATTGAGTGAAGACGTGACTCTGCCTGCAAGGACTGAAAGTGTGGTGATGGCACGCCTGGATGGAAGTCTCCGGGAAGGCTACATACGCGCGATTGAACCAATGGAGGACGGCTTAGTTGAAAAGGGACTACTCGTTGGCAGAACTTTAGTACGAGTAAAGAACACGATGCCAGTAAGGATCTTAAACATCAACTCAGATCCTGTAGCGTTGAAAAAGAAGACCGTGGTAGGCCAATGCACGCCAGTATCACAAATTGTGAGATGCGTGAAGTCGAACGAAGATACGTCGCCGAAGAAGTGTCCACAACATCTATTGGACATTCTTACCACCAAATGCGAAAACCTCAGCCAAGACCAACTGGCTAAAGTTAAAGTGTTGATCCAAGAGTACCAAGATGTGTTCGCGCTGGAGAGTGGCTCCAAAGGAAGAACTAACGTGGTGAAACATAAAATTAATACCGGAGACGCTCGGCCGATACGACAACATCCACTCAGACTTCCTTTGGCGAAAAGAGAAGAAGCCGAACAAATAATTACGGATATGGAGAGAGAAGGCGTTATTGAACCTTCAAGTAGTCCATGGGCATCCCCAGTGGTACTCGTGAAGAAGAAGGATGGATCAACGAGGTTTTGCGTAGACTACCGGCAACTAAACGATGTGACAAAAAAGGACAGCTACCCTTTACCCAGAATTGACGATACGCTAGACACCCTGTCAGGATCCCAGTGGTTTTCTACGTTAGATTTAAAGAGTGGATACTGGCAGGTAGAATTAGAACCCAAGGATCGTGAAAAAACAGCTTTTACGATCGGAACTGGTTTGTGGCAGTTCACTGTAATGCCCTTCGGCCTGTGTAACGCTCCTGCAACGTTCGAGCGTTTGATGGAGACCATCTTGCGCGGATTGTCTTGGAAGACGTGCTTGGTTTACCTGGACGACGTGATCGTGGTTGGAAGGTCGTTTGAAGAGCACTTAAACAACTTGAAGGAAGTTCCAGAGATTACGTGGGGCTAACCTCAAACTGAGCCCAAAGAAGTGCCACGTATTTAAGAAGGAAGTCCAATACCTTGGCCACGTCGTATCTAGAGATGGAGTAAGGGCTGACCCAGACAAAATCCGAGCAGTGCAAGTATGGCCAAGACCGATCGACAAACATCAGGTCCGAAGTTTCCTTGGGTTGTGCACTTATTATAGAAGATTTGTCCCCGGATTTGCCAATATTGCCAAACCATTGACAAAACTAACCGAAGAAAAAGCAGAATTTAGATGGAATGAAGACTGCGAAAATTCTTTTAATCAACTAAAACAGGCCCTAGTCACTTCGCCGATTTTGAGTTATCCACGAGAAGATGGAAAGTTTGTTTTGGATACCGACGCAAGTAATATGGCCATAGGCGCGGTCCTTTCGCAGGTTCAAGATGGACAAGAAAAGGTTATCGCGTACTTTAGCAAGGTTTTGTCTAGGCCAGAAAGGAATTATTGCGTGACTAGGAGGGAGCTGTTAGCAGTCGTTAAGTCAATCGAACATTTCTACAAGTATTTGTATGAACGAAGATTCTTACTGAGAACAGACCACGCCGCTTTAAAATGGCTACTGCAGTTCCGTAACCCAGAAGGACAAGTAGCAAGATGGATCGAGAGACTGCAAGAGTATGACTACGACACAGAACACCGTGCCGGAAGCAGTCATCGGAACGCTGATGCCTTATCCAGAAGACCATGTCCGGCGGACTGCAGCCATTGTTCGCGACTGGAAGAAAATGTCGAATGCTTCCGGAGAACTGCTATGATTGATGATGAGTGGGAACCTGAGCAGTTACGTCGCGAACAAGAAGACGATCCGGAAATAAGACTACTCCTGGACTGGAAAGAAAGCGGCCGGCGACCAACCTGGGAAGAAGTGAGTGCTTTGGGTAAAAATATCAAAGCGTACTGGGCGCAGTGGGACTCCTTGATAGTAGAAGACGGTCTTCTTAAGCGATCCCTAGAAAGTGCCGAGGGCACGGGAAACAGACTACAGCTGGTAGTGCCAAAGAGCAGGGTGACCGAAGTGTTGAAGCATCTCCACGATGGGACATCGGGAGGACACTTTGGCATTAAGAAGACGTTGGGTAAAGTGCGAGAACGATTCTACTGGATGAACTGCAAAGAGGACGTCATGAAATGGTGCCGTAAATGCACAGTCTGCGCATCAGGAAATGGTCCAGCGAGAAAGCGCAAAGCACCCATGAAACAATACAACGTAGGAAGCCCTTTGGAAAGAGTTGCGATTGACATCGCAGGGCCGTTCCCAGAATCCGATTCGGGAAATAAATACATCCTGGTGGCGATGGATTATTTCACGAAATGGACTTAGGCTTACGCCATACCCAACCAGGAAGCAGCTACAGTCGCAGACGTATTGGTAAAAGAATTTTTCTGCCGGTTTGGAGTTCCGTTGGAATTACACTCCGATCAAGGCCGCAATTTTGAGTCTGGGCTGTTTCAAGAAGTTTGCCGACTGTTAGGAATTAAGAAGACTAGGACAACGCCTCTCCATCCTCAATCTGACGGCATGGTTGAACGGATGAATCGAACAATGGGCAAGTACTTATCCAAGGTAGTGTCCGAACACCAAAGAGACTGGGATCAGTACTTGCATCTTTTCCTAATGGCATACCGATCATCCGTTCACGAAAGCACAGGCCAAACACCATCCTGTGTAATGCTCGGTCGTGAAATACGATTGCCATGCGACCTTCAATTTGGCCGAAGACCGGAAGAGGAAGTCGCTGGAGAAGATTACGTCAGCAAGCTGACAAAGAGGCTAGACGAAGTACATGAAGAGGTTCGAAAAAACACACAAATTGCCAGCGACAGGATGAAAACAAGATATGACGTCAAGGCGCAAAATGGGGGGTTTCAACCTGGCGATATGGTCTGGTTACAACCCTCAAAGGAGACGTGGTTTGTCGCCGAAGCTGCAAAGGCAATGGGAGGGCCCCTATGAAGTCGTGCAGCGTATTAACGACGTTATATACCGCATCCGAAAACCGCCCAGAGGCAAGCCAAAAGTGGTCCACGTCGATCGTCTAGCCCCGTTTGCTGGCGATAACCACAATCCGCAAGTTCAGGTCCGAACCAGAGTAATAAGTAGCAGAACCAGGAATCCAATCGAAGAAATGGAGTTCGAAAAGTTTATGAACTTATACGGAGGTTCTGGAAAAGCTAGGTTCGGAGTTAGCACCGAGGAACAACAAGACCTGTTCCAGACACAAAAAGATTACGCCATCGCACATTGCGTGAGCGAGGACCTTGACATGTCCAAAGGGGTTGCAGTCGTGTTTAAAAAGAAGTTTGGGCAGCTAGATGAATTACGAAAACAGCAACCGGCAGTCGGAAAGGTTTTAGTACTACGTGGTGACGGACGCATCGTTTTCTATCTGGTCACCAAGAAATACTCACGTGTCAAGCCGTTATACAAAGATCTGTGGCGAACATTATGGAGTCTCAAGAGACAAATGGAGTTCCATCATGTTAAGAAATTGGCAGTACCCAAGCTTGGTTGTGGCTTAGATCAACTGAATTGGAGGACAGTTCAAAACATGCTGGAGGTCGTCTTCCGAGGAACAGGCATTCAAGTGTTGGTCTGTAGTTACCAACCGAGGAGAGTATTGGGTCAGGAAAAGTCCATTGACTGTTACTTTTATGGTCAAGGAAGTTGCCGAAATGGAGGAAGCTGCCGCTATCGCCACGATCCCTTTTACCGGTGTCGCATCCAGTCTCCTGTTCTGGGACAGAACAGTCCTAAGAAGGGGGCAGTGAAACGTTCGAGTAATTACTTGCAAATGCAAGACCCTTCTAGAAGCTGTTTTCCATTTTCTAGAAGATATAGCGAAAAGTAAGGAACGCTCGAGAAAGATTCGCCGATGTCTATAAATACGTAAGAAAGAAATCGTAGGTCAGTTATTGTCGAAACGCGAATGCAGCTGTATTAAGAAGATTATCAAGTTGAAATAAATACGTATCATTAGCACGCGCGACGTTTTAAATATATAACAGTGTACACCGAAACGAGTGAACGTGACTTATAGTGTAAACAAATCCGAGGACGTTATCTTATCTTATCTTAAGTGTTATACAACGGTCATACATAAATTATAGTGTAAGTGTTTTTATTATTAGATTTAATTAGTTCGGTTAATTTAAAAGTATACATATTTCTATAATAAGTAAACGTAGTTTTAGTCGTTTTGAATAAATTAGTTTTTAAATAAATAAATCCGTAACAGTATTTAAATAATTCAACAATAAATACGAGCAATGAAAAAAGTACTTTGCCACATAACTTGTTATGTTAAAAAGTTGGTAGTTCAGTTTTCGAGTATAAAAATTGCTTCAGGTATAAAATTTGTCCCTCGACATGCCCTATCCTTTTCTTCGTAGCTGTCAAAACGAATTTATTTCCTGTGAACGTTTTGCAAAATACGGACCGTTTTTAGCGGTCTTTTTGGCCTAACAAGGCTTTCATTATTAATTTGGTTCACGCCATTCCACGTAAATATGTGGGCGAATTTTGCGTAGTGTTGAGTGAAAGCTTATTTTGTAGTATGTAATTTTATAATGGCTTTTTGTATTGAGGGCTTGAATTAATTTTTTAGCGTGTCCGATCCCTCCACCTGTAATCTTATCAGTGACGTTGGTAACACCTGTTTGTCAAAAAGTTTCCACGACGTCAGGTCGCTGAAGGCTAAGGGGTTGTACACCACTTTATGGAAAGAAATATTTACACAAGCAGGAAGTTAATTAGAGGGAAGCTCGGCGCATTCTTGTACGTCAAATATTGTATGCATTAAATCAGATTACTTGTGCTAACACAGTATGTACGCTTGTGTTAAATTGCATATTACGTTTTAGGTCAGACTGGTACGGAATTAGTTAATCCCTTACTATATAATACACAACTGTAACTATTGCATTTTTATTTTTTTTAATTATTATTTAGAGCACGTAGATGTGTGACGTGTTGCCTAGACAATAGGCGTAACTTATATTTGGCCAGTGATATCAACCCATGTAATATTGTTTGCAACGTTTATATCACTATACTTATGTACTGTCTTTGTCCTCTTCAACTACACTTGTGATACAATAAATATATATTTCGTGTTATTACTTCTGTCGTGTTATTTGTTTTTATTTTTTCAGCTACGAGTAGAATTAGACGATATCTCCCTAATTTAATATTTCATTGTCTTGGCGCCTTTTTTAGCTTTAATCTATAATTTAGCATCACTAAACCTGCAATTATCTGTCCGGGGAAACTGTGTTAGCCGTTGCCTCTTTTTTTGTCGTTACAAGAAAACCAGCGTAACAAACTCTTATTTTAATGATGCTACGGGTCTTTGTAGAGTTCATCAAAAATTGCTTTTGTAGCGTCACGTCAAACAAACACTTGTGTAGTTGTAGCTATGTCTTTAAACAAAACTAACATGGTTGGAACTTAATTTAGTTTTTTTGTGTAAAAAATGTACCAAGAAGACGAATAGATTCAGCATGAACGAGTTCTTAAACTGTCGGTGTAAACATTTTACCATGCCATTTGTTTGTGTATGGAAAGTTGTTGTTTGTAGGTGTTTAGCACTCATAAGTTGACTAAGTTGATTGAGTAACAAAGATTCGAATTGTCGATTTTAGTCCGTCGTAAAAAGTGCAAGGGACGATATCAGCCTTGATATTTTCAATGGCGTAAGCTTTAAGCCATTATAAAAATATATTAATGACAGTAACGTTTGGTTTCGTAAATTGGAAGTGGTTTCACAATGTCTAGGTAAACATGTTAGTTAGAAGTTAAATTGTTTTAATGAACGCGGTTGTATGTCGTGTAACTTTTGAACGCTGGCACCTGAATACTTGTTTGCGTTTATTTTCTGCAGTCAGCGTCGGTGTATGGCCAAACACAACGTTGTTTAGAAAACGACTTGTAACTAGTACTTCTGGTTGCGCCAAACTGCGATTGCCATCAAAAACTTGTCGGTGGTACGAACGAAAGGGTAAGTAACTAAAGTAGAGAGATTTTAGTAGACGGCAATGTCGGTATTCCGAAGACGCGTCTACAGATCTTTGTTGTATATTTGTGCTTAGGCGAGTTTCGCAAAATCGATTAGAAGCTTTTTGATGCTGTTGGCACGCGACAGTGCATGGGCGACAATGTTTTTTGTCCGAGATATAACAACTGTTAGTTAAAAATTGCGATATAAAATCTAAATGACAAAACTGTTGTTGCAAACATTTTTCAGGTTTTTGTCAAAACGTGTACATGGTCGACTTCTAACATGTATAAGTTGTAAATTCTTTTCTTTTGACTATGTGAGAACGTGTTTGATGCTAATAGCTAGTAGTTTGCAATCGTAGGTTCAATACTTCTCAGCTGTCTTAAGTTGATGGTTGATATTTACCCTGAACAAGTTGTTGAAGTGCGGCTCCTATAGCATTTTGCGGGATTGATAATGATTCCATATGTGATCTCTTCGTGTTAGTATAATGCGATAAAAATGTCGTCAAGGTAATCTTAGCAAAAATTTTACTTCTTCAGACTTTACTTATGAAGCGTTGAAAAATCTGACTGGCGTTTTGAAATCCAAACAACATGTATGGAAATACCAAAGAACGTTATAATTACAGCTTATTGAATGTCCTCATTGTCAACAGGAACTTGTCAATAAACACAAACTAAGTCGATTGTTGTAAAGATTGTTCTCCCTTGAAAAGTTTGAGCAACGATTTTGATATATAGTACGGGCTAGCAATTTGCAATGATGCGAGCGTTTAGTATACGGCAATCTCCGCGAAACCTCCAGTTTTTATAACATTTGATTATATGTTGTAGCCATGACCAACTGCTGACGGATGGTCTTGGAATACCCGTCTCAACCATAGTCTGAAACATTTTCTTAGCAATTCAGAGTTAATCGGGCGCGAGATAACTGAAGATCCTGCGGTAGTCTGTATATGGTGTTTTGTCAAATATGTGAAGGTATTAAATACGTCGAATACTAGTTATTTAAAAAAACTTTTTTAGGAGTTTGTAAAACGTAATTGTTTCTAGAGTAGCGTGAGTATTCTTGTTTTAGTGCTGTTCGAGTTTTTTGCATAAATAATAAGTGGGTCAATAAGTTTGTTGTTCCGAATGTCTACTAGAAGTTGGTAATGATGTAAGAAATCAGCTCCAATGATTGGCTTAGTAACCTCGGTGATGACAAAACGCTAAAGCAAAGACTTACGTAAACCTAAATTTAGTAATAAAACCATACATAGAAATAGCAGATCTTTTAGCCACGGTAAGCTCGTATGTTGTTTTGCAACAACGTCCGTTGGTCACCTTGAGAAGAAAAACAAAACGACTAGCTTTGATAAACATAAACTAATTCAATTGTTTTTTGTTGAAAAGTGCAAGAAAAATTTTTGATATGTGGTACAGAACAGCAATAGGCGATAGCACAAGCGTTTAGTGGACGATAACTTTCGCAAAGTCTCCAGTCGTTTCTATGTTTAGAGACCATGTGTAGTGGCGATGAATAACTGCCGTCGGATATGGTCTTGCAATACTCATTTCAACCATAATCTACAACTTTTTTTTGGCAAGTCGGAGCTTATCAAGCGCATAAAGTTTGCAGAAAATTAGAAATCTTGAAGTAGTTTGTATATGGGGCTTTGTTGAACGTTTGTGAATATTTGGCACGCCGGATGATTAAATTATTTCAGAAAATTTGAGAGTTTATAAGAGTTTGAAAAGACCTACATAAACCTAAATTTATGCTAAGTAGAATAAAAACATATTTAGAAATAGCAAAGTTTGGTGATACCAGCATGTCGAGGAATTAGTTCCATGAGATTTATGTGTTCGGTTTTGTAAAATACTCTACGGCGTTGATAGTTCAGTAATGGTTTGTTGGTACGGCCAGAAAAATTGATTAAACCTACTAAACTTTTATGTTGTTATGATGACTATTGTTGCAGAAATAAACGTTATCTTGATAAGAACTTGTTTAACGTTGCTTTGGCCATTGCGTCAGCTAATACAACGACGTTGTTAAAATTTAAGTTGACCTATGTAGCCAAAATTTCTTGAGTAAGCGAAGCTAAGCGCCTTAACTAAATAGTACGTATAAGAGATAGTTTGGAACGTGGGCGCTGGTTAAGCTTCTTAAATGACGTAGACATTGGAAAGAATTACGGTTCCTATTTCTTTACCTTCTAAAAACTGCCGCGTCTTTTGGGTATGCAAGATGCTAAAACGGTTAATGAGCCGTTTCCGCTAACGTTTTGCAGAACTGCAACGTTTTTCGATTCTGAGCCGTCTATCACGTCATGTTCTTAATCTCGTCAAGGCCAAAATCAAAAATGATTAATTACAGTAAATATAAGGTTACATTATATTTGTAAAAGCTACGTGCTACATTTCTATAAATAATTTAAGTTATGCTATTTAAAACAAGATTAAAATTTGTCAGCAAACCTACTTCTTATGTAGTGCGATATAATTGTAATAAATGTGCTTCAGCAGAATGCAATGTAAAGATGTCGTTACAATTTAATTTAAAATAAGAAAAAACACGCCTCGAGTTTTTTGTGTAATTTGTATAAATACCAACTAATAAAATAAAATTGATGTGCACACTATTAGAAATGCATTAAAAAATTAAACAAACCTCAGCGACATAAGCTCACGAAACAAGTAAGATCTCATCTCATACCGATACTGTTTATTGTACTCCTCTACTTTTTGAAACCCTTGCCTCATAACTCTGAAAGTTTTAGTATCTTTTAAGTACGTGTCAGTGCACATATCAATATTGTAGTGACGTTTAGTAAAGTAACACGTGTGAGATTTTAACGAATTTTTGGCGACAGCGGTATCACATACCGGAGAGTAGCGTAAGTGTCAGGAAAATTATTAGTACATTTTATTTTTATTTTTCCATTTTTACGTTTCTTTTAGTGTTTCTTTTTATAAAGATGTCACAGGGGGCGGGACCATCTTCGATGCATCCGGATGATCCAAATATTGAGGAGTGGTGCTTGAAGCAGCTGGAAGAAGACGATTCTTTGGTAAGAAATGCCAAAGATGGCTACATCACTGAAAGTGAGCACGACACGGAGTCGGAGCAATCTGGAAATGAAGAATTAGAGAAAGAAAATACCGAACTTAAGGAAAATTTAAGAACACAAGATTTCTTTTATGGACTGGAGAAGAAAAATCCTACTACATGCTAATAAACATTGGTTTTTATTCGCTTAGTTTGCTTAGATAAAATAATATTAGTAGTCTTTTACGCCAACACTATAATGTTATTATGTATTAAAATGGTATTTTGTTGTTTCAGCTCATTCTAGAACACGTCATAACTTGGTGGTAAGTTTACCTGGATTACGAGGTCCTTCGAAGAAATTGGGTGAAATTGCAAGCCTTGTTTAAGTTTGGGATTTACTATTTAGTGAAGACATAGTGCATGAAGTTATTTAGTGGACAAACCGTAAACTTTCACAATGTCGGGCAAAGTACAAAAGACCAGATCATTCAACATTGAAAGATGTAGATGTTGTTGAAATGAAAGCTTTTTGGAATTGCTTGTTTAAACAGAAACTTAAAGGCGGGAAGAGAGAGTATAGAAGGGTTGTTTGCTACTGATGGCACTGGAAGGGATGTGTTTAGATGTACTATGCCAAGAAGGAGATTTGAGACCTTATTAATCGTACTGAGATTTGGTAATGACATAGATAGACCAGAGAGATTGAAAGAAGATAGAACTGCAGCAATTTGAAATATTTCTAAAACTTTTATTGATAATTCTCAACAAAACTTTTCTTTGGGGGCATAGCTTAGTGGCTTTTAGAGGCCGATGTGGATTTAAAATGTATATTCCCAAAAAGTCTGCAAAATACGGCATAAACATTATGTGCCTCACAGATTCCAGAAATAATTATTTGTATAATGCGTATATTTATTGTGGAAAAGGTTCAGATGGCCATGCATTATCGACAGAGGAAAAAAAAACTGAAAATTCCCACTCAAGCTGTGGTAAGGTTAGTAAAGCCCATAGAAAGAACCAATAGGAACGTAACTGCAGACAATTGGTTCAGCACTTGTGACGGAATTACCAAAAAGAGGACTAACGTTTTTTGGTACATTAAAAAAAACAAGCCGATGATTCATGTTTTTTTTTACCGAACAAAAAAAGAGTAATCGGTAGTAAATTATACGGGTATAAAGAAAACCTCACTCTGCTTTCCTATGTCCCAAAACAAAACAAGTCTGTGTTGCTGATTTCTTCTATGCATCATTCTCCAAAAGATGATCCCGAAAACCAGAAATGATTGCCGAACCCAGCGAACAGGCAGGTTTCAGGACTAAAAGAAGCTGCTGTGACCAGGTACTAGCATTAACCACCCACATAGAGCATGGATTCCAGCAACGTAAAAAGTCAGTTGCAACATTTATAGACCTAACCTCAGCATACGATACAATCTGGAGGCATGAAATTCTCTTAAAATTTTTTTACACCACCCGTTCTAAAATGCTCACCAACCTATTAAACAACATGCTTTCTAACAGATTTGTTGAAGTGCACCTAAACGGCAAAAGCAGCCGCAAGTGCAGGATTAATGATGGTCTTCCGCAGGGATCGGTACTCGCACCCATTCTGTTTAACATATATATCTCCGATTTGCCAGACACGTCTTCGAGAAAATTCATTTATGCTGACGACATCGCCCTAGTCAACCAAAAGCCAAATTTCCAGGCCGCTGAAAATGAACTCACAAACGACCTGACTAAAATGGACGAGTATTTTAGAACCTGGCGACTAAAACCTAATATAAGGAAAACCGAATCTACGTGCTTCCACCTCTGCAACAGAGACGCACACTACGCACCGCAAATACGATTCAGAGGTCAATTCGTCCCATATAATCCGAATCCAAAATACCTAGGTGTAACACTGGATAGATCACTCACTTTCAAAAGTCACCTGCACAAAACCGCAGGCAAACTTAAGACCATGAACAACATACTGCACAAAATATCTGGAAATAGCTGGGGAGCAGAGGCAACAGTCCTCAGAACATCGGCGATAGCCCTAGTCTACTCAGTGGCAGAATATTGCTGTCCCGTGTGGTTAAACAGCGCTCACACTGGCGTCGTGGACAGTCAGCTAAACGAAACCATGAGAGTCATCTCTGGCACTATAAAGTCCACCCCAATACAATGGCTGCCGGTGCTGGCTAATATACCACCTCCCTCTCTGCGGCGCAAATCGGCACTCTTGAAGGAATGGCAGAAATGCTGTGAGAACAATCAACTTCCCATTCACCAGGACTGTACCCCACAGGTTGCTAGATTAAAATCCCGGAAACCTCCTTGGAGACTTGGCCACCAGCTCACCAATGAACACTTCGACCTGATCGACGCATGGAGAGAAGAGTGGGCCGCATCAAACCCAGACAGTAATCACCTGATAACAGATCCAGCAGAACGCCCCCCAGAGTTTGATCTCCCCAGAAAGGATTGGGCAACTCTGAACCGGTTAAGAACCAACCACGGCAGAACTGCATATTGGAAATGCAAATGGGGACTCGCTGATAGCCCTAGCTGCGATTGCAGTAACGCCCACTAAACCCCTCAGCACATCGCCATGGACTGTCCCGATAGAAGATATCCAGGCTCTCTGGCGGAACTTCACGAAGCAGGCGCAGACGCGGCCCGTTGGCTCAAAGAATTGGATACCCACATTTGAAGACCTAGTCACTCAACAGCCTTATATTGTATATATTATTTGCAATGCTCTTGTTTTAGTCCACCCTATTTGTTTTGTATTCATATACCTGAGTTTGTTTTGCTTTGTTGTTTTGTACTTTTTCCTTTTTTTTCTTTATTATGTACACGATCTTGTCGGTTATGCGATACGAAATATATATATATATATATATATATATATATATATATATATTGCCGACAAAATATGACCAAGGGAGGTGTGGATAGTTTGAATAAAAAATGTGAAAATTATTCCCCTCGTAGATGACCAATGACGGTATTTCTACAAATGGTAAATATGTGTTCAGTCAACGCGTACATTCTGTATCAAAGTTATAGGAATTCTATACCTCTAGATCGTTGTGACTTCCTTAAAACACTGAAAAAAAGTTTAATAACACCAGATATGCAACGTAAATATACCGAAAACCTTAGATTACCAAGAGAATTGAAAAGTCGAATTAAAGTTTTATTGCAAATAACAGAAGCCCCTGAGAAAAACATTCTAAATGATCAACGACTTCAAATTAAAAAAACATGCTTTTTGTGTCCCTACCAATTGAAGCAAAAAACATTTTTTGTTTGTCGTCAGTGTGAAAAACCAATTTGTTTGGAACATGCAAAAAAAATGTGTAAAAAATCGAGAAAAATAAAGGTATGCATGTTTTCTTTATATAAAATTAATTAAAATCGCTAAAAAAACACCTGTAGATTAACATAAAAAATTGAATACTTTATGATTTATATGCTAAAAAATATGCAGATTTTTTTAAAAATTTTAAATTATTTTTGTAAAATTTTAAATAATTCGGGAAAACTGAGTATTGTGACAACCTAATTTCTAATTGCTTGTATTTATTATTAAAATAATTAAATAGTGTAATGTAGAAATGCACTGTAACGTGCACATTTTTTTGATTAAATACTTTTGATTCTAATTAACATTTTTTTATATATTGTATAGGCAATCCTTTTGCGCAATGCATTTATGCATTGTTTTTGCGTTTTTAAGTCATCTTAGTGCGGCGGCTCATAGCAAAAGGACGTTTTCGTCCAGGTGTGGCCGCTGACAGCGTGTGTACTGCTTTGTGTTTACGTGGTCAGTATGCGTTCGTTGTTAATATGAAAAAGTCTGTAATTTGTAAGGGTAAATTTTTTTTGTTCTTTACGCATGATGTAACCTTGGTATTTGCGTTTTAATGTTTCTTACATACGACATTTTTCCGCTGCAACTTTTTTTCCGTTATAAAAATGCATTCTGATTTGTACGATGTTTGTTTTTGTATGTGTCGTTTCGTTATAGAGTACGAAAATTTTGTTTGCATACGTAAGTGCAATTACGTTTCTTGAGTTTTGAATTTTAAATTGCGGTATCTAATTAAGATTAATATGTACGTTTGATGTTAGTCAAAACGTCGCATTTCTAAAAAAAAATTTGTTATGATATGGTTTAGAATTCAATTATTATTAAATATGTTATGTCCGAAGTAATTTAATTTGGACCGTGTTGAAAATGTTGAAATAATTAAATACTATAATGCAGAAATGCACTGTAAGGTTTTGATTGAATACTTTTATTTTTAACTAATTTTTTTTTATTTTTTGTATATGCAAATGATTCTGCGCAATGTATTTATGCATTGCATTTGCGTTTGTAAGCTATTTTTTATTGGAATAAATTGTTAGGAAGAATTATCTCTATAAGAAACTGTAAAAATAATTCAAATTATTTACATACGTACAAAATTATATAAGAAAAACTGTTAAAAATGGCGGATAACCCACTTTCGGTTTTTTTCTCAGACCCATCTTTTGATAGAACCAAGAGAATATAAAAAGCCAGTTTCATACCAAATTTCAAGATACTAAGACATTTGATTTGAGGATTATTGTGGGTACATCGTCACACACACACAGGCACACAGACACAGGCACACACAGACACTTAAATTTTTTTTGTCAAAAATACATTGCGATCGCCATACCTTCCTTATAGGAAAATAAAAATTAATAATAATCAAGTGTATATTTACATATATGGTTTAATTGCCGTTACACTTTATTCAATAAATTAATAATAGCTACTTTATACATTACATCAAAATAAAGGAACACATTCAAATATAGTCTCAGAAACATTTATTGCTGCTCTAAAACAATTTATAGCTCATAAAGATAAACCAATATGTATTTAGAACAGTAATGCAACGAATTTTATTGGTGAGAACAGAAACTTGGATTATTATTAAATCTATAGCAAAAAGTTGTCTACGAAACAAAGTATTGATTTATGTAAAACGTATTCATTTACATTGTTTCAGTTTTAATTATTAATGTATTGATAATAGTTAAAAATTAACATATCTTGACCTACAAACTGAAATATTTACTGATATTAAATAAAACATAAGCGACTAGTGACCCATAAAAGTTTGTTATCGAACCAATATTCGACTTTTCTATTCTTAGTGCAGCATAAAATAAAAGAGTTTTTGCTTTGATGGTCATACATCATCACCAGATCCTAACAATTTCTAAGTTTAATCCTTGAATAAAATCAATAACTGCTGTTTACATCAGATTACATAAAGTAATAGATGAATTACGTTTCATCCGAGTTTTACCTCATTTACATAATCTCTCAATCCGTTCTTCCAACAAAACTGTTTTAAGTTTTTACTAAAGATTTAAAATAGTTTTATTCAAGACTGTTTTAAAAACAGAGACAGAATTAAATTGACTCCAATATTTAGTTCTACAAAATTGGTACGAGAAAACTGAAAACGAATCGCATAGAAAGTTAAACACTTTTTGTATACACAAAGCAAATAAATTAAATTGGTAAAAAAGGCTTTGATATAACATAAATCAGATGTTTAATTGTCTATAAAAAAATAAAAAAATACTATAACAATATCGAATACAATAAAAGTTTCATTTACGAAAAGGTAGGTAAACTAATAATACAAAACGGTATAATCGATTTTAATTTTTCGAATATTTTTTTTACAATTATTTTGAGGTATATTTTCTAATTGATATTCAAAACTAAATTGTCACACTCATTCGCCTATTGCCATAATTTCTTTTTTACGTTAGCATAAATTGCAAAATTAAAGAAAAATTTTCAAAGTAATTATTGTTTTACAGTATTTCAAAACACTATCTGTTTAGTTGTAGATATTTAAATAATAAACTCGAAAACCCTATTATCTTGCAAAAGTATAAGTTAATTAAATTACAACTTTGTCATTTCAAATAAAGTTTTAATTTGCGGTAAGTGTAAACTTTTACCTCTAATTGATTTTCAGTTAAAGTCTAAAATCTTTTTCCATTTGAGTTTCTAGTAACATTTTAGTCCCTTTCAAAAGAGTTAGCTTCGAATAAAATATTTCTGTATTTTTAATTATTAATTTTGAAAAAGCATTAGAAACGTAAATTTTACTTTCAAAATTGTTTTTATTTTCGCAGATTGGGCTTTAATTAACTTTATTTCTTTATGTTTGTAACAAAGCTAAATAATTTAGTATATGTACACAATTACGTTTAAAAATTATTATATTTAATTAAAAATTCTAATTAATATTATTTTTATAAAAACAAAATATAATTTTTAAAAAAATTGTTAATAATTGAAGCGTTTAGTTTTTATTATTTAATAACACATATTTGCGTATAAAATATTTATTTCTTTCATACTTAAGTAGTTCAACTAACAAACTTTTACAACACGCAATTTAATAAATTCTTAATTAAGTTTTAAAAAGACTGATATTTTTTAATATCTCTTGAATAAACAATTAATATAAGTGACTATTAAATTTTGTTTTACGTATAATCAAAAATTGTTTATGTTATGTCACGATATTTTTAGACCTGACAAAAATGTTACTCTAAACGACAAAATTGATTTTGATATATAATCAAAGCAGTTTTTTACTATAACAAAAATTTTAAACATTTTTTTAATAGATTTTTTTTTATTTTGTTAAAAACTGTTCAATAATAATAATTTAATCATCAATTCTTAATTGCGTGTTTTAAAAACCCTGCAATATATTTTTTTTGCGTTAGTGTTTTAAAACCCTGAATAAACAACTTCAAAGTTGTTTTTGAATTTGCTGTTTAAAGTCCAAAAGTCAATTGCTATTACAATTACAACACTCAAAATTAAATGAAAATTATTTTTATTACAAAAATTTATTACTAATTATATTAAGTGATATTTTACAGTTTCTATAAATAAACTAATTCAAAAGCACGACACCATACGGAAACGTATTGAATTATTTGTTATTATATCGTAAATTATATCTTTATAAAGAATAATCGTAATATATATAATAAAATAAACATCAAACTTAAAAGTTTAAATTATTGTATTAAAAAACAAGTTTTTGAAAATTGTCTTTAATATTAAAGATATAATTTAAATTAAAACAATCAAATTATGTTTATGTAAATATTTTTTGCACAAATAATAAAAATTTAATATTATTCTAACAAAAACAAATTTAGAACATGTTTTTCGTATTTTTTTTATCACATTTTAAGTTAATTACTTAAGTTTTGTTGCGCGTATTAAAAATTACTAAACTATACAATATATAAATTTTTTGATTAAGTTAAAATCTGAACTTGGAAATCTACGTGTGATGTGGAGGCTATAATTACATTCACCCTACAATAAAACAATATTACTGTTGTACATAGTAAAGAAAATTTAAATTAAATATTATGAAGTACAAGTACGTTTACATGAATCACTTAGCATCAACTAAAAAAATCCGTTAAAAAATTGAGACCGAAATAAATCAGATTGTGGAACTCAGTTTAAAAAAAGCAGAATTTTGCATTTAAGTCTTTTTTTGGTTGCAACCAAAGATAAAAGTAATCGTGTACACAAAGTACACTTTGTTAAGCTAAGTCAGTGTAATGCTTAGAAATAAACATTGCTATCTGATTTAACTATTTTATTAACAATTGATCTTGTAGAAGACGGAAAATTAAAGAAAATAATAATTAACACAATACATCAATACGTTTCACAGATTTTACAGTATTTATAACCATCATTTACCGTATAGCTAAAATCAACAAATAATTCTCATTTGTTTAGATAGTTAGAACTAGCCTGAAAACTTTAATTACAAATATATCAAAACTGGATAACTTTAGACCAAATCTTTAAAGGAAACAATTTTTATCTAACGCCACAAGGAAACTACTCCTTGAGTTTGTAGTCGTATTTCGGATACGCGCTGTAGATTATCCGCACAAATATAAATATACTAATTCATTGTGAAAAAATTCGTAATACATCAACAAAATCAAAAAAAGATTTACACTATTTCATAGACATTGACGGCATCAAAATCAAATTAACAAATCGTTAATTGTATTTAAATAAACATTAAACAAACAAAAAAAACAAAAAGAAAAATTCACAGATATCGCAAATTTTGCAATTATAATAATAATAATAATAATGTTTATTGACCTTAACAAAATACATTTTGCGTGGTCAATAGGATGCAATCAGCAAAGCTGGTTTTTATTGCATCCCATTTTACATATAGATTTATTTGCTACAATAATTTATTTTTTAATTTTAACTTAAAATTATATAATGAGCTGGTGTTCAATATTGTGTAATACTTATTGAACAGAAATGCGCTTAAGTATTGAAAGGAACCTTTGAATTTTTTACAGTGGTGCTTAGGGATGCGCGCGGTTCGTTTTCTTTGCCCATGTTCACGTTTTATAAAGTCGATGGTACAATATAAGTAGGCTGGTGTTTTTGACATAAGAATTTTATATAGAAGTGTCAGAAATAACATTATATATCTATCACTTATTCTAAGTATTTTGAGTTTATTATAATATGGGGTAACATGATTATGCTTAGGTATAAAAAAAGAAAACCTGAGACAGTTGTTTTGAACAACTTGCAACTTGTTTTTAAACTCATTTGTCAAGTGACCGTAGTATGTTATTAATCCATACTCAATTGAGCTGAGGACTAAACTGCATGTTAAGTTATATTTAATATGTGCAGGTAAGTAATTTTTAAATTCATATAAAAGTTTTAATTTGCCATAGCTCAATCGACATTTTGATATTACATGCTCAGCAAAAGTAAGGTCTTGATCAATTATGATTCCCAATATTTTAACCGACTCCGAAAATGTTAACTCCTGTCTCTCTATGATGATACTGGATCTAATGGTATCATAACATTTTTTTCTAACCGATGCTTTGCCGATACAAAGAACTTTGGTCTTTTCTCCGTTTAAAGTTAAACCGTTTTCATCCGACATTGTGATCATTCTTTGAAGATTGTCATTCATTTCCTCAATAGCTTCGTTCAAATTTGAAACCGATGAGTGTATATATAATTGCGTATCATCAGCATACATACTGATTTTGCAATTTTTTGTAACTGTTTTGTCAAATTCTGCGGTGTATATAATAAACAAAAGTGGCCCTATAATACTGCCTTGCGGTACGCCATTGTCGTTAGGTGTTATGTCTGAACATATTGATTTATTGTTCAACGAAAGTTTTACTAATTGCTTTTTGTTCTGCAAGTATGATTCTAGCCAGGCTAAGGCTTGAGTTGAAAATCCGTAATAGTGTAGTTAAGCAACAAGTAAGGGTCTATTTAAAACATCGAAAGCTTTCGAGTAATCAAGTGCAACAAATATAGTAACTTCATTATTATCCCAAGCGTTTGTAAAGTCGTTGATAATTTTTAGAATATTGGTATTTGTACTGTGCCTAGGTCTGAAGCCGGACTGGAAAAAGGGTAAAATGTTGTTTTTTTCAACAAAATCTGAAATTTGCTTGTAAATCCACTTTTCAAGGACTTTGCTTACAACTGGTAAAATAGATATCGGCCTTAATAAACTATAGTCATCTGCTTGATTAACTTTAGGAAGCGGTATAATACACGCAGTTTTCCACTTGTCTGGAAATGTACTTGTATCAATAGAGAAATTTATTATATGTGTGATAATATCTGCACACAATTGGCCAGCTAATTTCAACATAACGATACTAATGTTCCCTACAGCACCGGATTTGAAAGAGTTAATTATTTTATTTACTTCCGTACTAGAGATGTGCTTGAACTTTAACTTTTCTGTAATGTTATCGTAGCTGTTTTTATAATAGTAGTCAATTTTATTATATGGAATGTTTTTAAAGGGAAGAGCTTTAACAAAGTGGTTGTTTATCTTATTAGAATCGGTAATATTTAATGACATGGTTTTTTGAGTTCGTTTGTGCACCGAGATTTGTTTAAAGAAACACCACAATTTTTTAGAGTTGTTTTTTATTTCATTAATTTGATGATTGAAGAAGGCTTTCTTTTCGTGTTTTATTGCCGTAGTTACAAAATTTCGCATTTCTTTATAGGCTGCGAGATCAGCCTGCAGTCTGAAATTTTTGTATTTATTATGCATTTTGTTTCTTTCTTTAATCATAATTTGAATAACTGGTGTTATGTTATTGTTATCGGATGGTGTTGAAAACAAACACAATATTACCTACGTAATATAATGAACAAGGCTTATTACAATTTTCAAAAATAAGAATGCATACATAAATAATAAAAAAATAAAAAAAACACAAATAACTAGTGTTCTAAATTCATATTAGACGAGAATATGGTAGTATCATAATTTACCAATTGTTTGTATTTAACATTTGTCCATCAAATGCCTGAGAATTGTTTCCCATAACTTCTTCATTGCTGGAAGATAAGGAATCAGCAATACCAATGACTTTTAAGCGGCCCATACACTTGCAGTTTGGTCTTGAGATTTGCCTGAACAGGTAAGTACGCGAGCAAGTGTGAAACATCAAACTAGCCATACATTATTCAGGCAGGCTTGCTAGCTGTGCTCAGTTCTCAGTTCGGTTTTTATGGGCAGCGTCGGTTACTTCACTTAGTAACGTTTAAAATGGCGACAACAAGTGATTATCGGTTATGTTTAATTGCCGCTGCCGTTGCAATAATGGTAAAAAAGAACAAAAATGCACGAAAAAAAGTTAGATCGCGCTGGGTGAAGCCTTGGTTAACGAAACGAATCTCGTTATCACATATAAATTTATTGACGGAATTACGATTAGAACCAAATGATTTTGTACTCTTTTCTGAAACAACTTGTCAAAGAATTAATGTTATTTTTCACGTCTTCAATACGCGCGTCAGGTTCTAGTTCTTGTAGTTTAGTTAACAATATTTTGTAGGCATCATTCTTTTATATTTATGGCCACACATTCGCAGGCAAATTGTCGTATTTGCTCAAAAAATCAGGCTTTGGCAGATTTGCGTCTCCGAAATACTACAAACAGCAAATAAAGCATTGTATAAATTTTCTAATTGTAACCTTAGTGGTTGTAAGGAAAAACGCGTTCAGAAAACTGCAGACAATTTTCAAGGGTTTCCAGACTGACACGGCTTGCATCCTACGGCGCCAGATAGCTTTCTTGAATAATTGGCTATACGGGCTTTTGTAGACGAACTTCAAGACGACAAAACGCCGTTATTTCTACGGCTAGCTCGACTTAAGACGTTTTAACTCACGCCTCAGAGTTTGCAGCAGCGAAACAGGTGTTGTACTGAGGCAGCCATAAGGTTTTTTGTGCTGCAGAAGTGCCCGCGCAGACATAAGAAAACATCGAGTAAATAGCGCTACTAATGCTCGGAAAAAGAGGAGTGACAACTTTGATTTGCGGTGAAATAAGTTACGAATGACGACACCGTACTAAGCTTAAAAAAAGGACAAGAAGAGCACTCGAAAATTTAGAACGAATTTATTAAAAGAGGCATTTAATCTTATCTAGTCATATACCAGAGATTACAATTCGTATCGCATTGTCTATGGAACAACTGGACTGCCTATAAGTTGACGGCAACAGTAAGGGACGAAGTGCTTAGTTCACGGAAGAAGTTATCCTGTGATGTTATAGAGAAGTATAAGTTCTATTTGGATATGCCTAGATGGAAATCTTTAGAAAGGTTAAACTCGCGCAACTAAAGTAATGGAAGGTGAATCGATGAAAAAATAACTACTGGTTGGGAGAATATTAGTACGAGTGAAAAAGACGCTACCAGTAGAGATCTGGGCCGTAGTAGGCCAATGTACGCCAGTATCTCAAATTGTGAGATGCGTGAAATATAATAATGCTACGTCGCCGAGGAGGTACCCACAGCATCTATTGAACATTCTTACCTCCAACTGCCAAAACTTTAGTCAAGATCAGCTGGTTAAAGTTAAGGCGTTGCTTCAGCAGTATCAAGATGTGTTTGAGCTGGAGAGTTTTAGAAATTAGTATCGGAGACGCCCGACTGATACGACAACATCTACGCCGACTTTCTTTGACAAAAAGAAACCAAACATATAATTACTGTTATGGAGAGAGAAGGTGTAATCGAACCTTTAAATATTCCATGAGCGTCCTCAGTGGTACGAATATAAAACAAAGATGAATCAACGAGGTTTGTGTAGACTACTGACAGTTTAACGATGTTACCAAAAAAGACAGTTACCCTTTACTGAGAATTGACAATGCTTTAGATTCCCTGTCAGAGTGCCGGTGGTTTTCTATGTCGGATTTAAAGAGTGAAAAAACAGCGTTTACGATTGGAGCTCTTGCAACGTTCGACCGTTTGATGCAGACCATCTCGTGCGGACTGTCGAACAGACGAGGTGATAGAGGTTGGAAGGTTTGAAGAACATTTGAATAACCTGAAAGAAGTGTTCCAACGACTACGTAGGGTTAACCTAAAACTGAACCTAAAGAATTGCTACGTATTTAAAAAAGAAGTGCAATGCCTTGGTCACGTTATATCTAGAAATGGAATAAAGGCTGATCCAGATAAATTCCAAGCAGTGCAACCATGGCCAAGACCAATTGACAAGCATTAATTTTGCAGTTTTCTTTAGTTGTGCACCTATTATAGACGATTTGTATCCGGTTGTCAACATTGCTAAACCTTTAACAAAATTGATCAAAAATACGAAGGCTGTGAAACTGTTTTCCATCAACTAAAATAGGCCAAAGTTACTTCCGCCAATTTAAAATTATCTAAGAAAGGATGGAAAATTTGTTTTGGATGCCGATGCAAATAATCTGGCTATAGGTGGACAAAAAAAAGTTATCGCGTATTTTAACAAGGTTTTGTTCAAGCCAAAAAGTGTTATTGCATGACTAGGAAAGAACTGTCAGCATAGAATATTTTTACTAAGGAACTAACACGCCGCCTTGAAATGACTGTTGCAGTTTCAATATTCGAATGAACAAGTTGCAACATGGATTGACAGACTGCAAGAGTATGACTATGACACAGAATACCGTGTCGGAAGCAGTCATCGTAAGGTTGATGCCTTGTCCAGAAGACCATGTCCGGCAGACAACAGTTATTGTTCGTTACTTGAAGAAAAGATCGAAGGCTTTCGACGACTAACCTGGACAGAAACATTCAAGCATACTGGCAAGCATATTTACACGTTTATAACTACACGTAACTAATTAACTCTAGCAATATTTAAGAAAAACACTTACACTAATTTATATATTACAATCATTCAAAAAATAATGTCCGTTTATCCAAACCTGATACTTGTTTACATTAAAGGCACGTACGCTTGAACGCGGTTATATTTATCTCTTAACAGACGCGTTAATTACTTATTTATTTAAACAGCATTTTTAATACTGAAAATTTTTCTAGAGAAGCCCAAAAATGCGTATTTGGGCTGTGTTGGTAACGCTTAGCTTTTCTTTTCCAAGTGATGTACGGCAAGAAACACAAAACAAGCAACAAAATCTCAAAACATCAAAACTTTATTTGACACAAAATATTTTCAAGAGAAAAAGTCAACTTCGCAAAGCTCAAACAATAATATTGCGCCCACAAGCATGTTATGCGTGAAAAGTTCGAAAAATTGTGATTCACGTTCACTGACTCATTTTTTGCTAGCTTAGATACGTTACAAAGCATTCGGATCAATGTAAAATTTTCTCTAGGCACAATCAATTTTAGAGCCAAAGTGGAACTTCTAAAAATATAGCCAGACTTTGATTGAATACGCTTGAATTAAATAAATGATTCAATGATTAAATAAACAATTTATATTGCGTGATTCCTGACAATTCCTTCACCACACTCTAACTAGTTGATGTGCATTTAAAAAAAAACAACAAAACTAAATGGTCACTGGATTTTATCCGAGTTTTATGGCAGTTCACAGTTTTACAGCTTCTAAGATTATGACACGATTCGAGCTACGTTGCCACATTCTTTCAGATGTAAAAGTTCCAAAGTGGAGATTTCCATCGCGGCTTTTTTTGCAGCTAAAGGTAGCTTTGTCGATATCGTAATATTACACCAGCATCGAAACCGCCACAATTTTTGTACTGAGATGATTTGCTTAATAATTTAAAATAACCAATAAACTGTTACCCTAAAACGGTGCAAGATAGAAAAAAGTTGCACATAAAAATTTACTATAAAAAAGTCAGCGAAAGGGCACAAAAATTACATTAAAATTATGTAACTTTTAAACTATTAGATATAATTGTACACTCCCGCGGACGTTTTTGTAGTAAATTTTGTGTTCAATAAATTGTTTATGCGCAATTTTTATCTATATTGTACCGTTTTTGCAGCGAACAAGGCGGAAACTTGCGCGGATCTAATTCTGCAATTACTATCACAATTTTTATTACTGCTGAATAAAATTAAGACATTATATTTTTAAAACATCAAACCAATCATAAGGAATATCTTGTTTAATAATAATAAACACTGCATCCGAAAAATAGAAAAAATGAAGTGAAATTGGGCACTACCGCAAATTGCAGATTTGTTTCATCTGGTATAAAACAAATATCATGGAGTAGTATACTTTGCATTTACTACATATCCTCTTAATTTTTTTACCACACAAAACACACTTTTGCTGCGTTGTGATTGGGATTACTAAATCTTCTTTACCATCATATCTTACATGCAAATTTAGTATTCCACCTAATAAATTAGACTTTTGTCTTTTTTATGGTTGTAGAAAGATAGACAATTGCCATTCTTCTACGGGCGTCCTAAAGTGTTACTTTTTTGTAAAGATTTGTAATCTGGTACATTTTTAAAACCCATGAGTTAAAAAAAAACTTGTCTAAACTTAGCTACAAGAATTTGAATTTGTTTTCTTTCTTTACGTTAAGTGTGACCCAGAGGCTAAATATAACTATACTTGATGGCAAGAAAAACTATTCTCTGTACGGTGAAGAGATTTGTGCTAAATTTGAATAAATTGTTTTTATTGGTTAAGATTTTGAAGTCAGTATTACAACAAACACCAGTATTTAATGACATATTTCACTTTGACCTTAGTTTAACGTTCGAAATTTTGGTTAATTTATTCGTAGTTTTAAGTTTTTGTTATTTCCATTCATTTGACGAAATAGTATTTTTCAATACTTTGGAAGACATTTGTGTATATTCAGGTGCGTACTGAAATGATTCATAAAGAATAATGTTTCTATTTTAGGTTATTCATTCATTTAATTATGGATCGAGGTATAGCCCTGTCGCCACCAAAATAACGAACAGCCCGGCATTTTTCAATTGATGACAAAGAACGCATTATAAACATCTTTAAAATTAGCACCGAGGAACACAAATTATCGAGTTTACTTCAAAAGCCGCAGGTAATTTTAATTAAGTTATTAATATTATCTATATCGATTACAATTTTAGGTGTGTGTGTCTTGAGTGTTTTCAATATTATTCGTTAATATTAAGAAACACATGACCTTCAAGCACCAAAAGAGTATCACAGACCACAGATCAGTTTTGGACAACATCGATGATGCAACTAAAAATGCTATTCGACGTTTAATACATAGTTTTTTTGAAAGAAATAAACTGTGAACTCTGAATAAAATGTTAGCGGCATTGCAGGAAAACGAAAATCTACCTCAATTGAAAAAGACTACTATGAGTTTACTAATTAAAGAAATTGGATTTCGGTGTGTAAACAAATTGCTATTTATACATCTTTTAATGTGATTGCGGTTTGCATTATAGATTCTCAAAAAAATTACGAAATAGTATTCTTAAAGAAAAAAACGAGATCATTGCCTGAAAACGACGTTTTCAGCGAGAAATCCAAAAATACAGGAAAGATAGAAAGAAATTGTATTTTTTAGATGAAACCTAGGTGAACGCTAGTCATACTGTAAGCAAAGTATAAAAAGACACAACAAGTTGAGTTTAACGACAGGGTTAAAAAACCACATAGCATCTGAAAACGGTTTTGTTGCTAATGGTTTGCTATGCTTCAAATCAAAGAAAACTGGAGATTATTATAAACAAATGACTGGAGAAGTTTTCACAAATTCTAAGCCACTTAGTTAAAAATTCTGTGATTGTGATGGATAATGCTTCTTATCATAGCAGGAAAACAGAAAAGATTCCACACTCAGGAACGAAAAAAACAGGCATACAAGCTTAGTTAGAAAGCAAGTCGATTGTTTACTTACCAGATATGGTAAAAGCTGAACTTCCACTTCTTGTTAGAGAGGCTGCTATCATGCCAAAGTATGTAACTGATGAAATAGCAAAAGAACAGGGTCATACTGTTTTGTCATTGCCTTCGTATCACTGTGAATTTAATCCTATTGAGTTGATATGGAGTCAAATAAAAGGAGAAGTCGCAAGAAACAATACAACCTTTAAAATGAAAGACCTTCACCAATTATTTCAGCAAGCTGTAGGCAATGTATCTGCAAAAAATTGGAATAATGCTATTCGTCATGCACAAGCTGAAGAAGAAATGTGGCAAACTGACATCGCAATGGAGATTATAGTGGAACCGTTGATAATTCGTGTGGAGAATGACTCTTCTTCATCTGAATAATCCATAATGTCTTTTTTTATACAGGATGTTATTTAAACTCTTATAAAATATGTCATAGTTTTAGTTTGTGAAATTGGTAATATGTAAAAATTTAATGAAGCGCTTGTGTATACGCGTTTTAAATGTTTAGTTGTTCCCTCCCTATAAGTAGAAATTTTTAATTTTTTACATTTATTGAAAATTATACGTTTTCCTATGTACTTTAATTTTTTAAGCCTATGTTAAACATTCGATAATTTTTGAACTTTTGCGCTTTTACTAATTTGAGTCGTGTAAACTTGTCTCTTCATACATTTGTTTAAATTATCATACAAAATTGACGGAAGGGCTTAATTCTATCTTTTCGCCATACAGGGAATAGCTTGTTACCATTCCATTCTAAAATGAGAATTTCATTCGATTTCCCAAATTTGTGATCAAAACACCCACGTTCTTTTTCTTTTTCCATTTGCTTGTTAAAAAGCAATAAACACTTTCGTGTTTGGTTTTCACATTTTTCATTTTCAGATCTTTTAGACAGCACAAAATTCCATGACTGATAAAAAAATTATTGAAAAATACCTTATGTTTTTTATACTAGCCGTTAGTTTTTGACTCTAAAACCTAATCTCTATGTTTTTACTTTTGCCACAATATTACTTGAAATTTTAAATTAACCACTGGAACCACACAAACATCAGAGTTTGTAATCAAATTTTATCGGTTTTTGCAGAATGACGACCATAGTATCTTACCTTCATCCCATGTATATATAAACAAGACTAAAAAACACAAAACTTGAAAAAACAATTTTTTTGGAATATCAAAATATGGAGAAACTTTTACCGTTTTTACGAAGTCGTGTATTGTCTGCTAAATGACGGTATTTCTAAATTTATCTAAAACGTCCTGTCGGCCGTGCATTGTATGATAAAGGCACATCAACAACTGGAGATGCCAATGCATGTCTTTTTGTTAAAGTTTATGGTTGTAACCTTTAAAAAATAAAAAGTCAAATTATGCAAAAGCATAACACATAAATTTATTTGTATAGAAGAAAACCCCAAAAATATAAAATATAGAACAATGAGACAAAGTTTACAAATTTCTATTAGTCAATAAAAAAATCTATCGTACAATTAAATTTCTTATTTTAATTTAAAAACATAATTTTAAATTTTGGAGGCCACAATATTTTTGTGAATAAATTGGAATAAATATTGAAACCTGAAAAGATTACAAAATCTAAACTTTGTAACAAAATTAACTGAAAAACCGAAGGTCAAGTACATATAGATCAAAATTTACCCTAACTCAGCTCGAGTTGCCCGATTAAATTTTGAGTGCGGTCTATGACGTGTTCAACTGAATCATACGATGACGTAATATCGCATGCATTTTTCAAATGCGTACAAATTTTCAAATTATGTGATAATCTTAAATTTGCCACAATCTAAATCAAATTACTTCAGACGGAGCACATAAATAATTATCAAATTCGAACCATAAAATGTGTAAATCGTAACGGAAATTCTTTGAAAAAGCGATGTTGTGACTATCACCAAACGTTCATCGTATTCGCATTCCAAAAATTACAATTGGAAAACGTAGTTGTACGTACGTTTCCAGAACAAATTTTCCTATTCATGAACAAAGTTACGTACAGAAATAAGCATCGTATTAATCAAAAACCCAATTATAAAAAAACGTCGTCATGCGTAAAAGACAAAAAAAAACTTAGCTAATTACGGATTTTTCTTTAACTACAACGATCGCATAATAACTAATTACAACAAAAAGCGGATTTTTACGTAGCAACAGAGGTCACGCCACATTTCAAATTTTAAATGTAGCTAATGCCCACACCTGGACAAAAACGTTTTTTCGCGGCGAGATGCAACCCCAAGATCAAAGATGACTTAAGAAAAAGGCTGCAAACGCATCTGCAAGGCGTAAATGCATTGCGCAAAAAGACTTACATACATACACAGTAAATTCAAAAATGTTGATTGAAAAATGAATATCTTCGATGAAAAATGCCTCAAAAATTTCTATCGCAGTTTGATCAAATAGCAAAGAGGTGATATTCTCAAAACTATTTTTGGAAGAACTATTTGTGACTGTACTTTTTATTGTCATTTGTCCAGTCCGCAATTTTTGGGATTTTTCCAATTATTGATTTATTGTTTTTTGTAGGACTTACCGCTGAAGTGTCTTCTTCAGCACACGAAGTATGTATTCTTTATTTTAGAAAGTTTGCGTTTTTTTACAGCAAGTAAACAATCAAACTAAAAGTACGTTGAAAAGAGGGTGTATTAATGTTGTAACCAAAACTTGTAATGTGTTTTTATTTTCTCGTTTGTTTTACTTTTATTACTGTAATTTTAAATATTTGTTTTTTTATAACCTACTTTTTTTCATTTTTTACCAAAATTTTTAATATTTATTTAACAAACAAGCAAACGCGTTAATATTGTCGAGATTATTTATCGCCAATTAACAAACGAGTTAATTTTATAGATTTTCCGTTAATCGTATATTAGTAAAAAGGATAAAAATATAACAAAACTAAAATATACGTACGCGTTATCGAGTAGTCGCGCAATAACGATTTCATTGATTTCTACACAAAATTGTTCATTAATAGAAGTCATTAACAATCTATTTTCAATACACTATTATACATTAATATTGCTATTAACAGACGATTGACGGAAATTTTAAAAACTATTTCTTAAATCTATTTAATTGTTATGTTTAAACTGACTAAACAAACAAGTTTCATATTTTATAACGCAAAAAAAAATTAAAAAAACATTGTAGTCGTAAGCTAAAAAAAATTAGGCGTTTATATTTGGTGTCATCATCAAGTACTGAAAACAAGCAAACTTAGGTTGAATTAATTTTATTACTATCACTGATATTTTGAAAGAAAGAAAAACAATTTCGTTTTAGTAACTCATGAGCAAGAAATTCCGAAAATGTCTATTTACAAAGTTTTTGCTTAGGTTCTCAATTTCATGCTACCTTATCAAAGTTTTTGTTATTTTTATCTATACGTTTACATTGTATTTGTTGGATGCTTCATTGATACAGTAATTTAGAAGTTGGTAAAATTGAGTACACACTTAACTTTTACTAAAACTTTTATAGTGGACATTGTTCAATGTTATTTTAAGCAAAAGAAAATTATTAAACCAAAACCAAAATGCGTTAAAATTATAAACGCTTTATGTAATAGTATTTTTAAAAAAGCATAATTTTTAACGGTATTTTACATGTCTAAAATATCTTTTGGTTCACCTCTACATGTCTTCGTAGCGTAGAACGGGTTTTCCTTAAGTAAACGTAATTAACAAAACAATGTTGATAAAAGCTTGAGTGAATTGACTCTTAAATAATTTATTACATTTCATTAGATAATTAAAATTCGAATACAACCTCTGACTTTTTTTAGCGAGTTAGCTTAACGGCTACAGATATTTAGCTACATTAATTGTAGATTACAGATTTACTCTTTAATCGCAAACAAAGCGCAAATCGGAACAAAAAGTACGTGAAAATTGGCAAAAAAGTTATATGCGCTGATAACAATTTATTGCCGATTTGATTTTGAAATTAAAAACGTTTTAATTTATATTTACAAAAACTGTCGCAGGATTTTACCAGAAATATTTTAAAACCCTAACGTTTTAAATTGTTCATAAACGTGAACAAAATTTATTGTTTACGCGACGAGTACCGATAATAAACTTTTCCTTATTTGATTGCCGACAAAAAAAATCTGGTTTTAACGATGTGCTTATCTCTATACACATTTACAGTTTTTGCACCTGTTTAAGCTGAAAGTGATATAACTTTTTCAAACTAATTTTAAAAGGAAAAACAAACATTTCAATTTTTAAGTGTCTTTTTTATTACTAACAGCTTAAAAATTTTATTTGCAAGTTAATTTTGCAATAACGTTATATACGAAAGGTTACTATAACTGAACGCAACGCAAAAAAATTAATGCTGTTTTAACGGATTTATCAAAAATACTTCAGAATGAGTGGACAAATTCTCAATAATAATGTTAAAAATTTTGAATATACTTTACAACTACCATCAACATTCAAACTTTTAAATTTAAGTGATTTGGAAAACTTTCTACCCTGCGGTATAACAACTTCGGTGTTACGACGAACCACAAGCTTTGAAAGACCTTGTGGCTATCAAACATTTTTATGGAATATTGCAAACATTTATATACAAAATAAAAGCATTATTTATTTATTATTAGTTGTAGTTGTTACTGCTGTTAGTTATAATAAAAAACATTACAGTACTGTTTTTTTGTAATTATATTAAATACGTTGTTTTAAAGTACTAGTAAAAATCAAAAAACATAAAATCTGTTTAGTTTACATAGTAATATTGTTAGAAGAATTGAGATTTTTGCGATTGCAATAGCGAAGGTTTCCACGGCCGGAGTCTATACTAAGATGAGAACGTCTTCCGGGTTTGGACCGTGTCATTGTTGTAATTGAAGTTACCAACGTTTTCCCCACTATCGTAAAGGGGTTCATCAGGGCGTGAGAAAAATCGAAGAACTGAAACAAACAACTAAAATCTAACTAAAAACCTATCAAATGTTAGGTAATCAACAAAAAGCAATCGACAATCTAACAAAGAACTACTACAAGGTTAAGTAATCAACTTGTGGACCAAGCCAGATTCTGAACTCCATAGAAGTGACTTAAGAAAAAGTAAGCTCTGTATATAAAAAAGAAGTATTGTCCCACTAGTTAAGCTCGACTATGATTGGGCTATGGTCAAAAAGGAGCGTGTTTTCGATAGAAGTAATGCCCTAGAAACAAAGAAGGGATAGCTCGAAGTCATAATCACGTTTAAAGTTATTGGGGTGTTTTATGATTTCTATGGTCTCTTGGATTTTGATATTAACTAAGGGCCATCTTCTGGTTCTTCTTTGAACCGTATAAATTCCAATCTTCTTGTCTACTGTGTCGATACCTCCTATTGTTGAATTGTAGAACAAGATAATGTCGGGTTTTTTACTATCTGAATCCACCGCATCATCGTCATGCATTGTAGATATTAGTAGTACGGCTCTCCCTTTTTTTGAGCAGAAGGAAACTAGAGTAATGTCTTTTTGGTAAGCAAAAATTGATGAAAGAACAGGTCGAGTTTTATTTGGTAGCAGTTCTATCCGAATTTCTCTTTTGTTCTTTTTTAGTGTACCCACAAATGTTATCTTTTTATTCAATAAATTTTTAGCGAGTGGATAACTGCTGTACCAATTATCACAAGTAAGATTCCTATGTTTGCCTTTGTAAGGATCTACCAGCCGTGAAACCATTTAAGAAGGTGTATTTGACCTATTATATGGTTCATCAGCAGGCTGTCGCCCATAGTAGACGTCCAAATTGCTAACATAAAATGTTTTGGAATCACATAAAGCAAACACTTTTAGTCCGTATTTGGCTGGTTTACTGGGTAAATATTGGACAAAACTACATCTTCCCCGAAAGGGTATTAGCATCTCCTCAATTGTCATGAACTCTCCCATTACATAATTATTCTTACAATTGGATACGAATTTATCTAGAAGGATTCGAATTGGGCAAAGTTTATGCGTCAATTTTCTTTCTTCTCTTGTAATTATGTCGTCAAATCAAATACAACGAAGCAAGAATAGAAATCTTTTGGAACTCATGCAAGCTCTAGATATAACATTTTCTTCATTTTGCAATTTCGCAAAAGTCAGTGTGACTCTCTTTTTTAATTCCTATAAAATAAAGTAAACCAAGCAAAGCTAACATTTCTTCTCTTGTTGTACCTCTAGCATCTCTAACTCTGCTAAATTTGTCTTCTTTTTGTTGAATAAATCTATTTGTATGTATTACAATTTTATCCACCATATCTACCGTTATAAACTGTAGAAACACTCTTTCTGGTGTTGCTCTGTCTTTATTGAAGGCAGGGCGGGGAAAAATTTTTATTAAATTTTTTTGGGCATATTCGGTTTCCTAAGAACTTCTTTGTCAGTCAAGTACACTTCAACACTTTCGTTACTAAATTCTTCTACATCTAGTTCTGAGTCCGTATTATGCTCACTAACACAAATATGTTCATCCGAAGCACTATCATCATCCGAACCCTCTACTTCTTGTTCCTCTTGCTCTCGAAAATGGCATCTCAAAATTCATTTAATTCTGCCTCGGTGAGTTTGTGAGGAGTTCTTACATAAACTTTATCCTTAAAAATGTAAAGGTATTTTATAATCATTGAATTATGGTAAATGTAAAAAATAATAGTTAAAAATATACTTACATAGTTAGTCGCTCACGTGTATAAAGTACACTGATTGTGAGAAAACACACTACAATTCCGTATCTGTCTATTCCAGCGGTTTTCCACTAACTGAGGTGGTAGAAGACGTATCGCTTGTAAGTTACACACGGTGGTAGGGCAAAGAACCGATGTTTTCAGGAGTAATATGAAAAATAGCTAACTTGGTGTATTTTATACACTCTAGCGCCTACTTAAAGGTTAAGAAAGAATGGAGATCACCAAAACGTTATTCAAATCTATATTGTAGTCTGTAGTAAAATAATGTTCGACAATCGCAAATTTAGAAATATGTTTTTTCCTTATACAACAATCATATTCTGAAATGCGTGTAATGACGGATTTCACCAATGTAGACTAAACCACATAAACAAGGAACATCGATATTATTGTTTTTCCGGCAAAAGCAACGCTACTGTCGTTTTGACCCAAATTAATTATGGTGCAGCAATTTATTCTTTTTTGTCTGAGAAAACGTACGTTTTACTAATTTTCTGCCTACAACCTCTTGTAAACATTCTTTGCGAGTTTAGAGGTAAAATCTTTTGAAACATCTTTAACTATAAAACTTGAACCCCAAGATCTTCTTGTAAGTTTTGATGTCACTTTACTTATTACCAAAGTTACTATTAATGATTTGCTTATTATTATCGAAAAGATTGTGCTGCAACATGGCAAGAACTTGAGTTTGGTTCCTCTTATTGATAAGTGTTTAGCATCTATTTATTTCTAATTTGATAACAGGTTTTTGGTGCTGCTATTGGTTTTTTTCTATCATTATTGTAGCTAACATTTTTATGGAATCTTTTAAAACGGTTGCTTTGGAATTATTAATATTAAAAACCTAAGGTTAGGTTTAGGTATGTTGACGACACGTTTATAGTTTGGTCTTATGGTAATCTCGAATTGTCTAAGTTTCTTGATCATCTACACAATCAACACCCAGATACTAAATTTACTATCAAAATCGAAAGCAATGGTTCTCTCCCATTTCTTGATGTTTTTGTGACTCGTAAGTTTGACGGACTTCTGAGCCATGCTGTTTACCGCAAACTTACCTATACGAACAGATACCTTCATGCTTCGTCTCATTATCATTTTGCGTCGTCTTACTAGAACCTTAGTGAACAATGGTTATATGAAACGAATTACTCAAACAGTTATTAACCGTCGTCTACATCCAAGTGCTCGATTACCTAAGGACATTTCTACTTCCGAATTCAATCCGAAATTGGCATTTTTACTCCACATTCACATGGTTACAGATCAAACCAGGAAACTTTTTTGTAAGAATGGTAATAAACTTATATTCTACTCAACAAGCAAAATTTCTCAGTTTCTTTCTTTAAAGACAAATTTTATACACTTTCATTTTAAGGCGTATACCAAATTTCATTGTTTATGTGGTTTAGTCTACATTGGTAAAACCGGTTGTTTTATTATTACCCGCGTTTTAAAAATATGATAGCTTTGTTTAAACAAAACAGTTTGAATAGAAAGTTTCAGGGAATTGAAATTCACTTGTTATGTGTGGCTTACATTTAGCGTTTAATTAGTACGTCGTGGTTTTTGTTTTAAAAATTAGTGAATATATTTGCATTAAGTTAATTAAATATGTCTAGACGCTATTGTAGACCAAAAGAAGTATCCCAAATGATTATTTTTTTTTCGTGGAAGATATTCACAAAAAAAAATTGCTGGAATTTTAAATACCAAAAAAACTGTAGTACAGAGGGCCGCAGCGTAGTTAAAAAAAAATGCTAAAAAAAATAATAGGCAGAAAAGATCGTTTTATAAAATCTCAAGGTTTAAGAAAGCGGTTTGTTACATTTATTGAATTAAAAAATGACCTTCCATTAACTAGTGAAATAAACATTTTAAACAAAACAGTCAATAGAAGACTAGAAGATGCTACAAATAGGATGCAATAAAAAAAAACAAATAGAACTACTGTTACGTCACAATGGTGTGCTACACATTGTGAATGGCACGTGCAGCAAACCTAAAAAACTACAACTTATTCTTGTTACAAATATGAACGGTACAAATGTAGACTTGACGGCTACGTGTAGGTCGGCCAATGAAATTTGGGATAAATAAGCATCGATGTAAGTTCCAGTCAACAACTGGACTAATTGCTAAAACATTTTTTCAGTTCTGACGATAGCGCATCTAAGAACATTGCAACGCATGTGTCAATCCTACAAAAGAACTTTGTTGAATTAAATAAAAAATTAAAAACTCCTAAGCGCAGAATTGCACGAGTTGTTTTTGATGAGCAGAGTAATGTAGACGTTGCTAGCAAAATATTTTGAGCGTCTAGAAATCGGTACCATTAGAAGAACGAATCGTAAATAAAGCTAACCAAAAGACTGCGCTTAATCAAAATGAGATTACTTGAATAGCAAACAAGTAATCCAACTACGTTTGTGGCAAAAGCTCACAAAAGTAATAAAAACTATAAACCGAAACGCAAACCGGAAGGATTAAAATCAAAATGTTTTAAATGCCATCAAGGCGGCTACTTTGCAAAGACTTGTTCTACAAAAAACGGTAGCAACCCTTTAATTTTGTCGACGCGAGCTAAGAACGAAAAAAGCAAATACGAAGCATTAGAACGCCCAAGGAATGTCAAATGTCTGGTACGTACCTTTATTAGTAAAAATTTGTTTTCTGTACGTGAAAGAATAAACAAAGAATTCAATTATAACATATAGAGTTGTACATTTTGGAAATGGTAGTCAACATTTCAAAAATGGCGGCAAAAGTATTTAGTGTGTAAAAAAATAAAAACAATAGTAATAAACGTGCAAAATATAAATATACATTTATCAAAAGCAACAATTCTTATTACCACGGCAGCAGTCGGAACACACACCTTTGGGTGTGAGCTTGAATGAAAGTAAAATACACAGGCGTGAATTCCATTAATTTATTTGAACATTATTTGGGCGCCAATCACCTTTAAATTGGTGATAAATAAAAAGCGTAAAAATCTTGTAACTAACTATTAATCGATATCAAATTCAAAAGTAATAAACGTTTAGTTTGTTAGGGACTATGTATTCCAAAAAGTTTTTTTTTTTTTTGAGAACAATTTAATTAATTTGAATTTAAAATGTAATACGTAGTAGAATAACTCCAAGTTGACTCATCAGTATAATATGACGTTATTTGAGATCTTCTGTTTATAGCACATTTTTTGTTTAAATGATAACCTTCTTCTAGAACAAAATAACGAATCAAACGAATGTAGATTGGAAAGCAAAAACAGCAGACATAAAAGCAAAAGATATAAATCCAATGAACAAAAATCCAGTACAGAAAGTCTAATAAAAGAAGTCTAATAACGGAAAAGTCCAATAACGGTAAAGACCCTAAATATAAATAATTAGAATGGTTTTTATTCGACATGAAATCACTTACGTTGATTTACATACAACGGTTTTGAGAATAAATTCTTTTGTGTTAATGCATTGCGTCACATTGTGAAATCACTAAAAATGTTGAATTCAATAGAAAATTATATCGCAATGAAGATAAACTTACCACCAATTAGTTGGAAAAAATAAAAAATAATTTGAATGCGTTTTTACGACATTATTAATTGCAAGACTTACGACGTGCAAGCTCAAAGATGGCTTAAACGGAAGTACAAACAAAAATCGATTGCTCGGTCGATTCGAAGTACGACGCGACGTTGCCAAACTGAATAAATTTAAATGCAAATTAGTATATGAATGCAAAATAGAATTTTAAATGTAATGAATTTTTAACGAAACGTTACAAGTGTAACCGAAGCTGAAACTTTACAACTATGGCATGAGCGAATGTGTCATCAAAACAAATTGCACGTAAAGAAGGTACTAAAACAGTATGGTGTTGCAGTTAATGTAAAGGGAGAGTTTTTTTAAAGGTTATAATTAGAAAACAACATTGAACAAGCTTTAAACTTTTTGTACCCGACTCTACTTATAAGTACTAGTCATTTTACAAGCTTATAAAATTGTATGTGGCGCAAAACATGCAAAAATGAAAACAGATACCTCAAAAAAAAATACAAAGCATCCTAAAAAGAGTAGAAACGTGTATTGCTGTAAGAGGAAATCATACACACTAATAATGTTATTTTTTGTTACAAATTAAGAGTTAAGTTTATAAGAAAACTATTGGCATTTTAGTGTTTTGTGAACCAAGCCAGTTTCTAAACTCTAAAAAGTAAGAAAGAAAACGATAAACTTGAAAAATCTAACGACAATCTAACAAAGAACCACTACAGAGTTAGGTTATCAGTTTGTAAACCAAGCCAGATTCTAAACTTTATAAAAGCGATTTAAGAAGAACTATCTACATATAAAAAAAGTATTATCGCGGTTGGTTAGGCGCGACTCTGATTAAGTTACGGTCGGTGCTTGTCTTCGATAAAGAAGTAATAACCAAAAACCAAAAATCACGATTAAAGTTATTGGAGTGTTTGATCATTTTTAAGCTCTCTCAGATTTTCTTATTGAAGAAAAATAGAGATTCTGCAATTACCGAAACGTTATTAAAATCTATCTTGTCATCTCTAGCAACGGCAGACTCAGAAATTATTTTTTCTTTATACAAAAATCATGTCCGAAAGTACGTGTAATGACAAAACGACCTGTTTCACCGATGTAGACTAAATCACATCAACAAGGAAATTGGTGCACACTTTGAAATAAAGAAGGAGATGGCTTGAATATCTCGCTTTATATAACCATAAATTCTCAAGTTGGCAAATAGAAAAAACGCGATAAACTAAAGAATTAATATCAGAACGTTTCTGTGTAGGGTAATAATGAGATGAAGCATAAAGGTATGTGTCTATACGGGTGGGGTTCCGATATACAGAAGCATAGATTAGATACGCAGTACATTCTAATTCTACTGTTGGTTTGATAGAATAAAATAAATCGTAGAATCTGCTGTACTGTTTGCAACTAATGCAGTAAACAGACATTAAATTAAATTCTCGAGATCCTAAGATACTAAGTTAGCCAACAATAACAAAAATGTTTATAATATAAAACATTACTAAACGTATACTGGACGATTAGCAATATTAAAATCTTTTTTTTTTTTAAATAAAACATTAAATCAGTCACGTTAAATCGTTATAGAACAGTTTACTTGTTTTAAAAGTTCGTTTACGATTGTATTACAAAACAGTTGAAACTAAAAAAAATTTTTTTAATTTCAATTAAATCATAAGAGTAGAAAAAGTGTTTATTTTTACGTTTGATAATTTAATAATAGAAAAACCGTAATTTAATTGGAAAATAAACGTTTCACTATAATGTAGTGTATTATATACAGCACGAAAAGAAGCTATAATTTGAAGTAAAAAAAATGTTTTTGTTAGTGCTATTATACTACTGGTTTTTCAATTACTAATCGTTAAGTATTAATAAGTAAATAAAGATGTTGCGTTTCGTATAATTAGTAATTAATACACCCAATCGATTCAAGCTTTTAAAAAATGCAGGTCACATAATTTTTTTAATTTTCGTTTAGTTATACTACAAAAAAATTGCTTCTGTTTAGATTTTTAATTAACACAGAAATTAAAATATTATATTAATTAATTCAAAATTGATTAAAACAAACGCTTAAAAATATAAATTAATTTTATTAAAATAATTCAATGCATTTTGTAATAAATTTAATTTATCTATTAGCAACACACAATTTTTGCAGCACATTTTATTATTTACACGTGAGAAAAAATATCCTTTAAGTAAAAAATGTTCAAATAAAAAGCTAAAAAGATTTAAAAGAAAAGAACTTTAACACCTACTTATAAAACAAAAATTTAATTACAAAACTAAATTTTTTTAAAAATTAACGCATAATTAATTACCTGCGTAAAGAATTGTAAATTATTAAAGCAGAAAAAGTTTAAGGTAGTTGTCTCATTTTTAAACAAAATACAATTTCTTTTTTTTCACAGCGTTCTCACTTTACATTTTAAGTATTTTTGTAACGTAAATATTTTGATAAAGTAACAGATACTGTTTCTTTGTTAATTACGCTTTTTCTTTTAAATACTTTTTAGAATTACGTCTTTGTTAACTTGACCTTAAAAACGAACGTTGTTAAACTAAACAATTATTTATCAAAAAACAATTCAAATACAAATGCTACGCCGTAAAAAAATAAATTTTTGTTTTAAAAATTTTCAAAATTAAATTACATTATTATTATTACATAATTAAAGTAGCTAAGACGTCACAGTAGACAGCTAACCACAAGTAGTAGAAATAACTAAATTGCAAAATTTTTGCACCATGTTAATTTCTATAATCAGATAGAATATTTCTACAACAAAAATCAAATTCAATGTAGTATAGCTTTGAGTTATGACATTATTAAAAAACTAACAGAAGAATGCACGAAGTACAAAACATTTGCGCCGACACCAATATATCTACTAAATTAATTCTGTAAACTGAGCACACATGAGCTCACCCACAAAATTAAGTCACCAAGAACTTGTACTGCAAGTTTTTTTTAAATTGTTACGTGCTAATAGATGTTACCGTAAAATTGCTTATATGATAATTAAAATTCGTGAGTTTTAGATGTCAAAGAGAAAAACGTAAAAGAAAATCAAATAACGACTACATCAGTAAGGCGCCACATAAAGACACAATGTTTAATAGCTTCTAGGTCCTTTTTTACTATAAAAAAACCGTCCAATAGCTTCAATTATCGCCTTTAAGAATTAACAACATAAAATCTAAAATTTATACTTAAAACAAAAAAAAATACAAAGCAAAAATAAAAATTTTTTGATTATTGTTTATGGTTACTTGTAAATGTGACCAAAAAACTTTAAAAATTCCAATTTCTATAATAATATACTTTTAAATTTTCTTTATGAAAATTAAATAAACTTAACTATACAAGGTGTTTACGGTATTATGATTTTATTTCTAAGGAGTGATTGAACATCTTAAAACAAGGTCATTAACCTAAAAATCTCTTAAGTAAAATTGCATTTTAAGAGAGATATTACTGTTAAATTCTTTTGTTTTTATTTTTAAGGGACCTTAAAAATGGTTATTAACGTTAAAACGATTAAATGACAACTTGTGCAACCTAAATTCAAACCATAAGTTATCAGTGAATTTTTTGCTAAGTAGTCTGATATCAGTAACTTTTCTCATGTATCAAGCTGCTTCATCAGTTGTTACTGCATTATTGGTTTTCTTTTAAATAAAGAATGTAAAAATGGTCCATAATAAATACGTTGCTGATTTATGTGAAAGTACAGTACAACTTCCATAATCCGGACACGCGAATGTCCGGACACTCCAGTAATTCGGACAGCGTCTACTATACGGACATTTTATATTTTTTACCTCTATAATCCGGACAGTAACATGCGTCAGCAAAATTACAGGTTTCAACAAGTTTAGTGCACTAAATATTCGTATGTAGTATGTACGTAATAATAGTATGTACACATTGAGGTGCTTGTAATAAAGATGGCTCCTATAAAACGGAAACACCTGACATTTACTCTAAAGGAAAAGTGTAAAATACTAGACGCCTTAGATAAAGGCCATAGTGTACGTTCGATTTCGGAAACTTTTAATGTTCCTAAATCAACAGTATCGGATATTAAAAAGATAAAATACGCAGTTTTGTTTCGAAGTGTTACAGTGACATTGGTAAGTGTTAACTATTAAATATTTTGATTAAATAAAAACTACATTCTTTTATTTAGGAAAGAAAACAGTTATAGAAAAGGCGGAAAATCCAGAAGTGGAAGAAGCGTATACATGGTTCATCCAGCAACGGCAAAATCATATTCCAGTTTCTAACGAAATTTTACGTAATAAAGCGCTTTACTTTTATGAACAAATAACCGGGAAAATGATTTTCTAGCCAGTTCAGGTTGGTTTGATAAATTTAAGTTGCGGCATGGTATCAGATTTTAAAAAATCTGTGGCGAACGTGTTTCCAATAACGCCGATGCTGTAACACCTTTTCAACGAAACTGTTAACTGTAACTGAAGAGATGGGATTGGATTCAGAATAAGTGTATAATGCAGACGAATCTGTAGCTTTTTGGAGAGTATTGCCTAACACAACATGGGTACATCAGAATGAAAAATCAGCACCTGGAAGAAAAGTGTCAAAAGACAGGATTACATTTATGCCATGCTGTAACGCAGTTGGAACACATAAGTTGCCTTTACTGGTTATAGGTAAAGCTCAAAATCCGCGGGCCTTTAAAAATTTCACGTTGCCTGTAACATACCGTGCAACTAATAAAGGTTGGATGACACAATCAATACTTTCGGAATGGTTCAATACTATTTTCATTCCTTAAGTAAAAACATTTCTCTTTAGTGTAAACAAGCCACATAAAACATTGCTTCTTGTTGACAAAATTGTACGGCTTTAATCCAACCTATGGACCAAAACTTAATTCAAAATATTAAAGTCGCTTATAGAAAGAGACTATTAACATACATAGTGTCACAAGAAGATTTTAAAACAATACAGTTTAAAGGACCCGTATCAATTTAGATTTTGCATGGAAGTCTATATCTGAAAAAAATATAGTCAGAAGCTGGTCTATGCTGTGGCCTGAATTGGTAACAAATGATGAAGACGATATTCCGTTATCTGATCTTTGACAGCGCCTTCGTTCTTCGGAAAATGATGAGTTTGAGGTAATCTATCAATCACTACGTATCATAGACCCAAATAGTGAAGTAAACAAAGAGGCAATTACTGATTGGGCAACTGGGAAAAATGAAATCGTCAACGATTTGGCAGATGACGAGATAATCGAGTCTGTGACATCAACTCATGATGAAGAAATTGATGTCGAGTGTGGTTTAGATGAAATTTCAGCAACAGTTGTTTAACATTCTGAAGCAGTAAAGTGTTTTTCCACTTGTATAGAATGAGCAGAATAAAATAATACTGCTTATCCAGATGTATTGTGGCTCAAAAGAATTGAAGAAACAGCCAGAGATCTCCATGTGAACAGTATTACTCAAAAAAAATCGTCGATTTCTTTCATAACAATTGATAATTTAAGTGTCCATATGTACATTACATATTATGTATATTCATACTCTTATCTATGTATTTCAATATAAATTTTTAAATTTACGTGTATATTTTGTTTATTAGTAGCAACTTTCTTTACTAAAAGTTGTACTTTGCTAATCCGGCGAATTCGCTAATCCGGTGGGCCAAAAAACGATATCTGTCCGGATTATCCAAGTTGTACTGTACATCAAACTCTGCTGCTGCAAGTCGATTGTACGTTAAGCGGTTTTCTAAAAAAAATAACACAAAAAACTGGTGTACTGCAAACACGTTTCGGGATGGTTGCTGAAATTACAGAATTTTTTTTTATTGCATTGGTGACTAGTGAAACAACGTTTATACGTAACGGCTTAAATGATTATATTGTCAAATACTTGTATCTGGGCTGTCGAAAATAAATATGCTGTTTGCCGTATTTATTTCCAGTACAGATTATCGATAAACGTTTGGATCGGACAACTTATTATTGCCAAATCGACTGACTAAAAATTGCTATCTCTTTTTTTAGCAAAATAAGTTAATAGAACTATTTGAAGAAGCACTTTTAAAAGTACATCGACAGATGTAGTTTCTTTAAGATAAGACACTCCCGCGTTTTAATTGTTTGATTTGTCAAAATTTAGATAATGTATTTGAAAATAATTGGATACTACGAAGCACAAAAATTACTACCTACAAGCCAGATGCATTTAAGCAATTTGCTTTTGATAACGTGGACTTTTATGCCTGCACCATAGATGAGCTTAATACTCATCATGCTATGTGTGTCATTCCATTCAAACATGTTGGAAAAAATGCAGAAATACTAAAATTGAACAGGATGCCCACGTCTGTTAAAATCTCAATCTAACACGTAAAGATCGCGCACTTCTCTTTCCTCAATAAATTTGACAATTAAGATTGACAATGAAAAAGTTGCTGAGGATCTATCTATGCTTTTTCAGCAATTTCCTATTACAAAGAAATCAGACGAGGATTTAAAGAATTATATGCAATATTAAATACGTGTCTCTTTTTTTTACAAAAGTTAAATGGAAAAATGATAAAAGTCAGCACTGTATACACTGTTTAAAAAATTTAATATAGACGTTAATTTAAGTGCTTTTAAATTTGTTGTTGATAGGAGATTCCTGATTCACAAAGTTATTTGGCAAATACTTTCTATGGAGAAGTTGTAAAATTAAAAAAATTTATAAAAAATCCGCGATAGCATATATCTATCTGTTAACGTTAATCAAGAAAAATTGATAAAATATGATTAAAACATATTTAAAATTATTTTTAATCTATCACGGAGAATTTAAGTAGGTAATTTTAAATTTGTATTAATATACATTAGCGTGTCCTTATTTGAATAAAAAAAAATTTTTTTTTTTATTTGACGGAGCATCACATCATTTTGTTAGATACCTTAAGGAACTAATCAAGTAATTTTTTCACAATTTTAAAAGAATATTTACTACCAAGGTTTGAATTTTACAAAAAAACACTATACGTTAACTAAAAATTTTTATTTATTGATCCGGACATTTAGCATGCAAAATTATTGTTACTATTACAAAAAAAAATACATTAAAATATTAAAATCATGTATTACTGCGATACAAGGGTTGATTTCTTTGAGTTAGAGTATTTTTTTCTATAATCTTTTACCAACAAAAGCATTTATTGCTTTTGTTCTTCATCTGTGGTTAACAGTTTATTAAATTCCTCAATTAAGGCAACACCACGCTCAGCGATATCATTCACATAGAATGAACTATTTTTTTTTGCCGCCTCAAAATCAACGTTTGCAACCCAAGTTTCAACCTTTTTATTCAAAAACTCTGATGTGATCCCCATGATCTGGAAAAATCGTAAGGAATTGCTCGTCACAAAGTCTTCAATTTTTTTTCGCGGATATGTTCCACATCAATGCTTTTTCTTTTTGGGCAATCTTTTGTGCCTTCGATTTTTAGTGCATCTACCATTCGTTTCTTATCTTGAACTGAAAGTTTATCGTCGAAAAATGCGAAAGACACCAGCTCTTCCGACAAATACCACAGTATTTTTTCCAGGCCAACAGTAGCAATTTCCGGATTTATCCTATCAAAGTCTTTAATGTCTTTCAATAATTGTAAGTCGTTTCTCGGTGCTGACAATCCGGCAGGGGCTTGAAACCAGTATTTTATATATATTATCACCGTGAAAATGCATATTTCTCTCACAACTTTTTCTTCCTTTTTTGACAGTTGAAACTGATGTTTAAATAAGAAAATTTTCAAGCAGTACAAAGCTTTTGCCATCCATCTAACCCGGTGTAGCCCAGCTGGTCTCCTAAATACTTTTTTTGGGTACTCCTCCCAGGTAAATGATTGTTAGATGTAACAATTCTTTGTAGTCGTCTCGAGGTTGATGCACTTGGAGTTGTTTTTGCGCAAATGAAATTTTGTCAGCGACAACATTTTCCTCGATGTTTGAAGTAGTGTCATTAATTATTGTTCTATAATGTTTTTGGCCAATGTTGTACTAATTGTTCTTAAACCTTTTGAACAATGGAATATCAGGACCACTAGAAGGTCCGAGCGATTAATCCACTGCAGCTGATAACATAATTTCTAAATTGTGATGGCGACAAAAAAGCCAAAGCATATCTTTCTCCATTTTTCTCTCTAATTAAACGCATGCTCCATTTTCCAAACCGGTGTTTACAGCGGTAGTGTTAAAACATAAACATTTTACTTTATCGCTCAAGCCCCATGAATTTATTGCTTCGTAGACAGTTGACGCACAGGCTGTACTTGTTCCACGTTTCACTTTGGGTTTCATCGCTACTGGAGAACAATGACAAAGAAAGGAGAACCTTTTCTGTCAAAGCTGATATATTTTTGCTTTCACGTTCGCGCAGTTTTTCAATACGTCCTTCTTTTTTCTTCCATTTTCTTCTATTTCATTAAACTTTTTCTGTTTACTGAACCAATTACACCCTGTTGTCATTTCTTTCGTTGTCCTAATAAAAATTGCTTGTCCTCTTCAACAGTCATGATACTTAAAGCATCACAATGAGCAATATCAAATAGATCTTCTAATTTTTGTTGCCAATCTTGTTCTTTGTTCTTCAATGCTTTGGAACGTTTCTTCTTATTTTCTTTATTTTTTTTCAGATTCTGCCATTCTTTGAAGTGTTTTCTTATTTTACTAATTACATGTTTTTTAAATCTTATCGGTATACTAGCTTTTTCCCACAAACCTATCACTTTGCATGCAGTTACAGTCGCAGATTCAAGAATGGTTTTTCTTTCTTCATTTATGTAGTAAAAAAACAAACGTAATACTTCACTAATAGAAGCCAACTTTGTCAGGTTTAGTAGATTGGCTGATCAGCCAAATGTTGGTTTTATTTCGAGTAACTACACTGACGCCGGTGCTTGTGGATGCCATTGTAAATCAAAACAAGTTTATATGCTCAATAAGAAAACGAGCGCGTTCTTTCGTTAATGACTAAACTCCAACTGAAGTGCTGAGCAGGCTCATTGCTCAATCTCGACGCACAGGGCAGGAAAGTGACGGGAAACCTTACTTAATGACGGTCTTTCTACTTTAAATACTGATCAAAGATAAATATAGTTACAGGAATCAATTAGAGAGACTAGTTGAAGTGGACATACAATGTTTTTGTTAAAGTTTGGCTACTGGTAGCAACCCCTGATCATGTCCCAAAATTAAAAAAAAAATGGTTTCATATTTTATAGTAGAGAATCGTATGGTAAGGTGCCGCGATAATATTTTGAAAGTCTAAAAATAAGGACCGCACTAATATACAGTTTATAGAACATTGTAATAACATATTGATAAACACCTTAACAATTTTTACAATCACGTAATAAACCACACAACATAAAAATTTAAAAAAAAATAAAGGTGACAAGGTATTTTTTAGTGCGTTGTAAAGTAAATCAGTTTTTGACTGTTAAAAAAATCACAAGCTTACTGGCGAATGTAACCAAGAAAATTGCTGCTACTAAAAAGCGTCTACCAAGCGGTGTGTCATGGCTTCTATTGTGTTTGATACTAAAACAAAAAAATACATTGGTCAAATATACAAATGACATTATTTTTCTAATGCTTCATTCAAATCAAAACACTTAGTTAAAAGTTACACAATTTATTGGTAACAACATCGTTAAGAAAACGTTAAATAAAAACCAAACTTTTACTTTAAGTTTTAAAACGTGTTTAAAACGTTCTATAACGTGTTTAGTCAATCTACCCAAACTAATTCTTTTTCATAAATAATTTCAATTACTTACAATCCCTAATATTTAAAGTTTTCCTAGTTCTTTTCTGGCAGACTTACATAAAAAACTAAAAACTATTAAAAATTAATAAAATGTTAAAACAGTTTTTGTATTAACTTTATAATATAATAAATTAAAAACGTAATTAAACTACAGGTATTCAACCGTAAAGAATTTTAAAAAAGTATTATGTGGTACTAAGTAGTAATCATTGGAGCTTTTTCAATTTAAAATCCTACCTTTTATATTAATAGTTTTATTTTTGAAACTCTTTTTATAAAAAAAACTAAGCAATAGTAAAATTATATTTTAAAAACAAGTAGCTATTATTAAGTAAAACAAATTATGAGCTTTCCTTATTATTAAGAAATAAAAATGAGTAATACAATTTCTTTAAAAAAAATTGTTACATAAAAGTTACATAATATCAAATTTAATTCAAAAATGCTTTAGAAAGATTGAGAAATTCAGTTCTCTGTAATTGCTTAATGAATTAAAACGTTGTAATCTGTATTTCAATAAGTAGCAATAATAATAAAAGCGTGTTCACAATCAATTAGTCAATGAGTTGACAAATTTAACGAATGAAAAAGTTAATTAAAGTTAAATATAAAACAAAATTTTTATTTAATTTTATATTTATTCTAATTTTTGCAATTTTATCATTAAGGCATCGTTTTATTTATGTTTTGAAAAAAATATGTATAACACTCTTTTTCTGTGTACATTTTATATCATCCTTTTGATTTTATTTATTGTTTGAGGCATGGTTTTAGTTTTAGCAGTAAAAACGTTTTCAAATTGCAAAAAATGTTTTTATTAATTACGCCTGTAAAAACGTAATTTCTAAATATTGTGTCATTAATTCATTTATTTATACACGGCTGAATTTTCATCACAATAAATAAATAATCCAACCAAAACGTTAAATATTACAATATAATTAATAATAAATAGATAAATGATAGCAACTGTCTTTAAAAAATAGGTTGCGAAAACATTTGTAATTGTAATTTTTATTTTTAACAATATGTTTGATATTTTAATTTTTTTCGTTCTTGTACTTAAGAAAAACAATGAAAAAAAACAAGGGTAATTATGTAGCTAGCATTAATATTAATATGTTTTTCTCTTTACAGCAAGTACATTAAAAATCATATAAATAATAAGCACCTACAATAAATAATAAAAAATAATAATTCTAATTTCTTATTATTGTCTAATTTTAGTTTTTAAAGTAATTTTATACGTACTAACATTTACTTTAACGTTACCATAAAAACACGTTTTATAGCACAATTTACAATATAACGACGGTATTCGTTACTGGAAAAAATTATTTCGATTTTGATAATTATTCGCCCCCTTAATAATTACCTCCATTCAATAGCTATACAATTATTTATTCGAATGACCTGTAATTATACAAACTATTAGACATTAGATACTATCGCTGGGGCTAAATAGAATATTCACGTTAAACATTCTACTTCAAGCAAGGCAATTCCTGATCAATATTTTAAGTTTAATTTAATGTGTTAATAACTGGAAAATATTTAGAAAAAAGCAATTTTTGTTTGATTATTTTTTAAAAACAATTTTTATATTTTCTAAAATTATTGATCTTAATTACAATATGATTTACAAATGCAAAAAACGTTAAAATGCAAAATTTTGTAATTTTTTACTTTATTAATAAACAAAATTCTATATCTGGCAAAAATTGAAATAAGTAGTTGAAATAAAATAAAATAATTTTAAAACACTAATCTATTTTTATTCTAATGCTTTTCTTACTTACAAACCTCAAATTACGTGAATTGTAACAAAAAAACTCAGTAAAAACGAATAAACATAAAAAGCTATGCAATGCCACAAAAAATTTCTAAGCTTAGAATTGTACAAAAAAAAAGAAAAATAGATAACAAATGTGACAAAATTAAAAAATTCGTAAAATTAGCAAAACATTGTAAACACTAATTCTAAAAAATTGTACTATAGTCTTTTATATTCATCAAAAACATTTGTTTAATTTAAAAAACAAAATTGACGCAAACAAAACAGAACAAAAAAACTATAAAAAAATTAAACGAATAAAACATAACAACAGCAATAGACATGAAAATGAAAGAATGGGAAATAAAAGGAAAATCATTGAAAAAGAAATAAATAAGTAAAAACTGAAGCAAACAAAAAAGTGAAAAAGAAATTATTAGAGTTGGACAATAGAATGTAAGAACATTATATCACAAGAGTAAATTAACACAAGCTCATAATAAAATGGACAAGTACTACATAAACATTCTGAGTATATGTAAATGCAGGTAGACAAAATATGGAAAATGCCAAACAGAAGAACATAGTTTCATTTATTCTGGACTAAAAAAAGAAGCGACTACCAGTATGGTGTTTGAATCGTTGTTAATAAGAAAATAAAGAACTACTAAAGAAATGTCACTGAATATGAGCTAAGGAAAGAGTTTTATGGTGCACTAAACAGAATTATTAGAAAAGTTGAATAAGGGGATATAATATTATTGATAGGGGATTTGATTGCTAAGATGGGATTAAACAGTAATGGCTTAAAAGAGATCATGGGCAATAAAAGCATAGAGGATAGAAACGAAAATGGGTACTTATTTATAGAATTGTGTAAATTGCATAAAATGAGGATAATAGGCATAAAAAGAAAATAATTTAAAAATTACTAAAGATATAGAATTAAGTACGAAATCAAAAGTTAGAGATGACTCACTTACGGAAAAAAAAATTATAAGAGAAAATAAACAGGCAAAAACCATAAAGTTTCATTAAAAAAATTCCAAAAGATTAGTGAAAAAAGTAATCGTAAAAATACCAAAGAAAAAAGAACTAAAAAAATGTAAAAATTAGATAGGTATCACCTTGTACAGAGCTGCCGGTAATATATATAATATATATAATGAGCAGTGCAGATTTAAGACTAACTGATCATGCCACAACTTTACAAATTGTGGTAGAGCAATTTGTGCAGTTTAATGCCCACAGACCTTTGATATACTAAACAGGAATGCATGTGCAGTACACTACAAAATTAGAGTCTACTCCCAAGATAATAAATTTAAGAGAATGATACAACAAATATGAATGCAGTGTTGAACAAAACGGAACGTTGTCAACAGCTTCTGAAACAAAGTATAGTGCACAGGGGTGCATCCTCTTCCCAAACTCTTTATATTGGTGTTTGAACGAGGTGCTAAGTCAGCATGCAGAAATAAGGTGGAACATGACCAAAACACTATATAACTTAGATTTTGCAGACAACACTTGCTTCATTGCTAACAATAGTAAGCACATACAAGAAAGGTTAAATAATTTAGTGGAGGAGTCAGTAAAAGTTGAATTTACCAAATTAAAATACAAACGTTCAATGCAATGGTAACCGGAAACCATTTGTAATAAAGAGCTGTACAGAATGACAACAAACAGATATAAACACAGACATAAAAATGAAGAAATATGAATGGTTGGGGCATACGTTGCAAAGAATTTGCGGTGAAATCATCAAAAAGATATTAAAATAAAATTTTAAAGAGACAACAAAAAAAGACACTCAAGAATTAGGTAGAGAAGTACGATAGAGATAAAGACAAAGAAGACATTTTTGGAGGTGGCGCAAACAGGTATGGATAAGAAGAAATAGTAAGAATTTATTAAAACTATATAACCCATAAACGTATAATGGGACTTACTATTCATATTATTTTAGTCTTAGACTTATTCCTCTCCATTCCGTTTTGGTTTAATACTTCATTCCACACCTGCAATTTTTAATTAAGGTCTATCTTATTTCGCTCTGTTAACGCTACATCGTTCGCATAGACACAATTGGATGTAACACCTTTTTCTATTTTTCTGTATTCCACAACGTAGAGAGTTTAGTGTTTGTCTCTGCAGTTTATATTAACTGGTTCATATAGATAATAAAAAGCAATGGGTTAATACATCCACCATGTCTAACTTCTTAGTTTGTGTGAAATATTTGCGATTCTGCATTCTTGCTTATTGCCTTATTTCTTGTCGTTTTGTAGGTACATTTTGTGACCTTGATTAATTTCTCATTTATATTTTTCTCATTTATATTTTTCTCATTTAACCCGAATCCGGACAATGTCTTTTTGTAACACAACCGGACAACGTGTGTCCTCCGGACACACGCTTTTGCAATTTCTTTACGTTAGTTCTAGTTACATATTTACGTAAAATAAAGTATATTATGTATTAGTTTATTAAAACTAAAATATTTTAAAAACATTTACAACAATTTTATGTATAAAAAGGACAATGCAAAGGTAACAAAACCGAACAAAACAATTTTTTGAGAAACTGAATAAATGCTAGTACATATTTAAAATAACAAAAAATAAGAAATGTAAACGTAAGTGTTATTTACATTTATGGCATATTCTACGAGAGTTAGATTTTCTAATTTCCTGCTGCTAGATTGTTGGGACACTGCTATTTGAAATGAATTTATATTCTTTACAATATTTTTTTGCATCCCCGTTGACTTCTTACGCCTTTCTATATGTGGCATCACCAGTTTTTCGGATATTATTCTCAGGAATTCCCTTCTTTTGTCATGTCTTTTTTTGTTCCAGTCCGGATAAGTTTTTGTCCAAACGATATAAGACGCTATGCCACACACGTCAAGCATATTGCAAAAATAAGCAAATGGCCATCTATTACATTTCCGCTTACACATGTACTCATGACATAGTTGATCCAAAGAATCAACTCCACCTTTGGTTTCGTTCTAATATAAATTTATTTCTGACTTGTTATGGTTCTCTTCACTAACATATGCATCATGGTGCATTGTTGACAAAAGAATAACAGATTTCTTCAACTTTGGAACGTGGGATATCAAAGTATTTCGTAAATCTAAATAAAAACAAGTCTGGTGCTTTATTTTTGTTGACCAAAAATTGTGGTAGAATAAATGTTTTATTTTTTTTGACTGTACCAACCGTGGTCAATCTTTTAGACAACATGTTCAAACCCAATGTCAAATCCGTAAAATAATTGTCTAATGTAATATTTCTGTTGGTAAAGTGATATGGTTCTGTTAAAGTTTCCACTACTCGTGCAGCCAGTCCTTGGGCTCTGCCACCAAGCTCCTTACCCAAATATGGTAAACCTTTGAGAGGATAAAAAGTCTCCGAATCACACAACCAAAATATTTTCATCCCGTACTTGTCAGGTTTTGATGGCAAGTACTGCCGAAAAGGGACACGACCGCGAAATAGCACTAACTGTTCATCTATAGTGAGATTCGCTCCAGTAATATAATATTTGCCTAACTTGTGATTAATTTTTTCCCATATATCCCTAAAAGGGGCAAATTTATCTTTTTTTCGCCGTTCACTTCTTGTTGCCTTATCATCAAACTGGATAAATCTCAGCAGAGCTTTGAATCGTTGCAAACCCATTATTGCCCGAAAAATTGGCGGTCTATAAATTGAATTCCAAAGTACCTCATAGTTTGTGTGGTGTTGTTTCAAATGACCAGCTGTTAGCAATAAACCAATAAAAGCGTACATTTCAATCTGGTCACAGTTTTTCCATTTATTCTTTATATTCTGGAAGATCCGATTTGCCTCAAGATTGGTGAATTTTACTATATCATCCATAATATCACTGTCAAGTAGCAGAAAAGCATCTAATGGATCTTTAAGAATTTTGCCAGGTGGCAAAACAACTTTTTTGAACTGACCAGTAATAATGTTATGTGCTCGAGTACGGGTTTCTGGTGAAGCATTGCAAAACCACTGTGTTCCATCTTTTGCTAACATGACATCTGAATCCTGCTGGGGCAAATCATCCATATCCGAAGCACTTTGAATATCACTGACTTCTGAGCCAACTTCTTTATGGGCAGATTCCGATAGATCTGGATTGTCGGAGCAGAAGTTGTCGTCGTCGTCGTCGTCAAGAACGTCCCCATCACTTTCATCAACATTGTCTGAATCCAAATCTGATAAGTAGTTTACGTAGTACTCGAGCTTCTTTTGACTAAGATGTTTACTCATTTTCAAAAAAATATAAGATCTGAAACAATAATTTACTAATAAGATTATTATAAATATCACAATATAACACATGCCATTGCAGTAATTTTAATATTTTTTCAAATGTTCTTGTTAGCAAAACCAATACATATGACAAAAGTAAGAATGACATGACAGAGACATTTTTTATTCGAAGAATTTTCTTCTCAAATCATAAACAATTTTATGCATTCCATTCCATATTAGATAAATATTATATATAGGTTAGACAAATATGCACCAGTAAAGTATACCTATTTTGTCCACGCTACTAAAATGGAGTGCAATATGTAAAAAACCAAAAATTTACTTACCTTTTTGCTGTAAAATCAAAGCAAAATAAAAACAATAATAAACATCCACTAACGTCAAGGTTCAAGCAGTAACTAGATAACTAAAGAATTTGGGGGGTTAGGTGAAGGACTGAGGTAGGTGGCAGAGGAAGGAGTATACGATTGAAATCTTGTTTCACCTTGTCAAGTATGTAAACAAGACTTATAACAACGTAGCCGTTGCTAAGTAGATGATACTTTTAAGTATGTGTCCAATGGACACATCTTGTACGGATGTGTAACAAATTAACACAATAATTTTTATTTCCCTTATATTTTGAAATAAAATTTTTTTCTTTATACGAATCTTTAGTTGTTCATGTAATTGAGGAATACAAAAAATTACAAAGTCAATTTGTTTTTTTTTTAATAGAGCATTTCTTAAGCGTTTGTGTCCAACAGACACACGTACTCAGTAATTGGCTATTCATTGCATTTCTGTTTTTTTTGTATATTGGCCAAATTCATCAAATTTTCTATTCTCTGTGCATTTTTTCTTCTCGCCAGACTTTATTAGTTATTTTTAGTAGTATTTGTAATTTATTTTCCCCTATGTCTTTAATCATTTTTGTTGTAATTCTGTCATTGCTAGATGCTTTTCTATTTTTTTAATCGGTGTCCCTAGTTCTTCTTTAGTAATTTTATTTTTGTTCCTTTCTTTGTTCTTTTTATGTTTGTTTTATTTACGGTTTTTCGGATTTTTTATCTGTATTCTTATTTTTTTTTAAACTTTGAAGAATAGTTGTTAATTTAGTTTGCTTTTTTTTTGTAGTTTTTTTTTTTCATATCTACTCCACTCTTTATTATTGGATGTCTCTTATCTAGATCTTATATTTCGCTTCCTTTATTTTTAGTCTCTGATACTAAGAACATTTCAACGTTATTTTAAATTCATTAATTATCTCCATTTCTTTTCCACACATGCTTCTAATGTTCCATGTTTCTATTTTTTTATATTCTTATGCATTGCTTTTATTTTTGTTCTTAGCATTCATAGTTAGTATTAGTTGTTCTTATTTAACTAAGGTTCTTTGTTGGATAATCTTTTGCTGCCTGATCTTTTAAATTTAGTGTTGTTACTTTGCTTTTCCCATTTCTGTCAGAATTGTTTTACACACTCTTTATGAAGTCTTCTTTATATTTCACTATTTATTATTAATTTATCTATCTGTGTTCCTGGTTCTTTTTGTTGCTTCTTTGATACATAAAATTAACTGTTCAATCTTCTTACACTGTCTTAGGGTAATTTTTGTTTATCCATATATTTGTATCCTTTAAATTCTTGGTTTTATTTCTATTTTTTTTTTATTTTCTAAGTTTAATTACAGTTGGTTTTGTTGCCGTTTTTTTTGAATATTCCTATTTTTTTTGTAGTTTTTTAGATCGTTTTTTTTTATCATGTTCAATTTCTATAGTAAACAAAACTATTGTTAGTTTTTTTAGTGTTACATTTTTTTCCTTTTTTTTATCTATTACCCTTAATTATCTTACCTTAATTTTTAACTTTTTCCTTGTTTTGTGAGGAATTGAATAACGTAACTAAATTTAAAAGTTTCTTACACAAGCATTTTGTTGATTACAGAATACTTAATATAAATGGTGACTTTTAGTGTATACTTAAAATTTTTATAATTTTTTTTTAAATTCTGTTATTTTGCAAACTTAAAAATCTTTTTCTACATACTGCTAAATTAATTTATTGCATGTGATTAAACACTAAAAATTACATCAATATGTGCACAGTGTTATTATATTACAATGTTAAACGTATAGTTCACAATAATGAAATGTTTTAATTAATAAACATTTTAAAGCATATTAAAATATACAAATCTAGATAAACCGTAATCAGAGATTTCTTATAAGACAATAATCAACATAAAAAATAAATAATAAAAACAATGTTTAAACATCTGCATTATTTTTTATTTTTTTCTACATAAAAAACTTACTGATTTATGCAACGTAAAACTTCTTAAAGTTTTCTCTTTTCTTATAATTCGTTTCATTTTAAACAAATTTTGAAAAGGAAATAGAACGTGTAATGTATGGATTTCTAAAAATCAATTAAAAAGCTTTTAATTGTTGACAGTGATTAATACCAAGTCAAGTTCGTTATGAATATACCATTAATTTAAAATCTATTAAGAAACATTCAAACACAAACGATAAAACAAAAATGTAATTGTTAAATTTCAAAACTTAACAGATCAGTTTTTTATTCTTTATCTTATCTAAAAAAATTATAACAATTTAATTTAATTTGTTTTTAGAGAAAAATTAGTAGTTTGATAAATGAGTAATTTCAAAGCATTATTAACATAATTGTTTTTACGTTATTTAAAAAAAGTAAATCAATTGAGCTTAATCAATTGATCTAAAACCACAATTTTTTTGAGTTAAAACCTAAAATTTCATTAGGTTACAGTTTTGCTCCAAAAGTTTTTTTAATATTGTCAATAAAGTGTACAAACAAACTAACTACAAAGTTGTTAATACATTAAAAACAATATTAAGTTTATAAAACTATTTTAACTATATTAATAAAAATGTAAAAACGCAAACTTTATAAAGAAACTTTATATGCTTACTAAAACTAACTCGTTAAGAACGCGCAAGCAAAACGTTATTTGGGTGTACAATTCTAGAAACCATAACAGCAAAAACAAATATCCTCAGAACTAAACTTTCCTCTATTTCCTGTTCATTACCGGCTGTGAATAACTAACTTTCTATTGCCTTGTCATTTTTTGGTTTTCGGTTTATTATTTATAATTTTTCTTTATTACTTTTTATAGTGTAGCTTTATCAATTTGAAAAGTTTTAAAACAAAAAGTTTTTATCATTTACTAAACTAAAAATATTTAAAAATGAACATTATACGTTGTTATGTAATAATATTTATTTACTAATCAATTTTAATTTTGCAATACTAAGTAATTAAAATAATTGATTGTTGACAATTATATATAAAAAAACAACAGTAAAATATTTTTGTTTAATTTTTTAATTTACATTTGTAAATTAAGGCATAATCATTTGTATAAATAAATTAAAATTAATTGATTTGTTAAAATTTAATAAATCTTATACTCACACTGCTGTATCTATTTTTAAAACGTATTTTTATTACTATTTAAAACAACAATATGTCATTAAGAAAATGTACACAACACTAGTTAACGACGTTTACACACAGAGAGCGTTCTTATAAGACAATAAAATGTTAAACTAAAAACACGTGAGGTATTTTAATTATTTGTTGCAATAATTAGATAAAAAAATGCAATTAATGTTTTAGTTTTTACTCGTAGTACAACTCAAAATTTCTGTAAAATTAATTTTGTGGACAATTACTTAAATAAAAAAAATTATAAGAAACTTTTAAAAAAACCTAAGAAAGAAAACTTACAAAAAGAATAATGACAAAGCTACGTTTTGTAAAGATTGCAACTTTATATAAAAATGTTTGATCTTTCAAATATATAACAATTGCTTTAGATGTTATTGCTGACTTCTAACATTACTTACTGCATTGCACACTACAAAGTATTTGTGTTCAAAAGGATTAATTTAAACCGTGTATTTACCCACTCACCTACAACTAAAAAGTATTTTTTTTTTATAATTACATTAATCTATCCTAACAAAACTTTTAAATTTAACATGCTTTAGAAAAATATATTTCTAAAAATTAAATTAAGAAATTGTTGTATTTTAAAAATATACAAAACAAAGTATCAGCTTTTACTGTATTTTTTTTGCAAATGATAACTGTATTAATAACTAAAGCTGCTTCTAAAAGCTTGCTTTATTTCTCACGATTATATAATAAAAGTAAATGGAAACAATTTTTTTCTCTCAGACGGTACTCAAACAACAAAACAAAAATGATTGCGTTCATTTAAAATTGTAAGTACAGTTTAACTTAAAGCTTTGACTTAATAATTATAGCATAGTAAGATCTACGTAAAAGATAATTAAGTAAATTAGTAAAAAAGTATCATATATGTAAACAAAAAAAAATACAAATTATACTCGACACTTAAAGCCTTGTTAAAACAAGAAAATATTACAAAGAGAAAGATGTACAAATAGGTTACATAACTTCAAAACAAACCCTTACTAATGGCCACATCTAAACAAACGTTAAAATTAATTAAATTAGTTAAATTAATCAAAGGACATTCCAGAGTTATTCTTATAAACCAAAACGTGTAAACAGTGGTTATTATTAATTAATTTTAAACTTTTAATAAAAATATGTTTTGGAAACGTACGTAATTTAAAAATAATAATAGAACTAAACTAAACTTCAAAGTATTCCAATTGAATAAAATACAAAAACATGTTATACATATATTTATAGCTATTTAATAGAAATATTTGAAAAAAAAACATGCTAAAATATATTAAATTCAGTATTTACAAAAGAAAATAATTTGTCACAAAATACGTATAATATGAAACGTCACAGAAATTTTATAAAAAAAATTGTGTTAAGTTAAATATATATTTTAAATCTAATCAAGCAACGCAAAACAAGAGTTGCAGTAAAAGCAACGCAACAAGATTGGATTAACAAGTATCCAAAATAGCTCGTATTTGATAATTTTTGTTAACTTACAAATATCTAGTTTTACAAAAGTAAAAAATTGTATATTAAGCATTAGAGTTAAAACTTGTAGAATTAACAATAACTATCCAAATAATTGCTTCAATACATATATACCTGATTAAATAACAAAAAACTAAAAAAATTAATAAATACTATTAAGGAACAAATTTAATAAAAATGTTTGCTTAACCAATATGCATTTTTGTAGTTAAAACCAACAGTGACGTATAAAAAGAAAATGAATTTTATTGTAACCTGCGTTTGAATTATTCTACCTACTTTATGACAAACCCTTGTATCTATGTTTGTTTTAGATTTAGGTTGTCAGTTAACAATTTTTTTAAGTTTTTGATTGAATCCTGCTATTTAATTGACGTATTTTATATCATCTTCATAATTTATGGTTTTACGTGGTTAAAACATCTGTTTGCTGTGTTTACGCCGAATTCAAACTGCATTATAATTTTATTTCGACTGGCAATTCTTATTTATTTTCTAAGATACAAGTAATTTGATATTATAGTCGTTTGTTTATTTTAACAACATTAATAGTTTCGTTTGTGCTTTGTTATCTTTGCGTACAGTTGCAGTACGAAGTAAAAAACTTCGTCCAAACCCACATGATACTACTTTTCATTTTAATTTCGCATTTCTGTCTGTCGCATTTTCCTCATTAGGGAATTCTTTTAAAAATTCTGTAATCCATGCGTGTATCGTTTGTAAAAGAAAAACGTTTTTAAATTAATAAGACACTTAGATACAAATTACTTCTTGGAAAACAATAAGATGTAGTGGTGCCACGGTTTCTCAAAATTCAAGATAGCACGTTGTTAGTTTTAAATGTGTTTCTGAAATAGTTAAGTTGAAAGTTTAATGCTTCATTTTTGTTTTGGTTAACAGATTTTATCGTTTGTCAAATACAGCTATTTTTCCGTAAAATTATGGGTGAAAAGTTCAGTTTCTTATATCCGTAATTCTTTTTTGCTGTTTAGCGGATCACCTCCAATTATCGCAACAACACTGAGGTCATCTTTAACTACTTCAACTTGCGACTGTGCTTAACCCTTCTCCAAGATTAGAACCAACTATTTAAAGCAAATGTTTATATCGTTTATTTTGCTATTAATTTGCAAAAAGCTTTGATTAACTCTGCGAGTTAACACTTAACGTTATATTACGTGCCGACGCTTTAGCTTGTTTTGTGCGAACACACATTTTGGATTTTACAATCAAAAGCATTTAGCCAATTTTAAAGCAAATATTAAAGTGACGAATAAAAGTATTCTCGGCTAAATTAAAACAATAAATTGCATCTTTCTTTTAAATTGAAAAAAAAAACGATGTAAAAGTCAATGTCAAATTTGACAGATTTAGTAAAAAAGGTAGTACCAACATCATATGTATATCTGGCAGTTTCAAAATATTTAAAAAACAAATTTTGTTTTGAAGTTTGTACAAAAAGCAACAAAAAATAATGCACGTTACTCTCGTCGAAAGTTTTATAGCATAACTCACTCATATGCTGTTGCTAACTTGCAGAACAGGGATAAAAGGGAAGGGTTGCGATGCAGGTACTAGCGAGGGTTAATGAATAGGCCAGTGTCATGCTTGCGCTGTTTGTAAAAATACGTGTTTGAATTTGCAAGAATAATAAATAGTACAGTTCACTCTTTTATTTAATTAAAACAAATAAAGAAGAAGGGGTATTTTAAGCTAAAGAAAACTGCAAGAAACCCAACTTCGCTTCATGGTCCATCTCACCGGATTAAAGAAAGTAGATCGTCGATTCAGTGTTTCTGTAAATTAAAAAGAAGTAGAAAATATTTGCTAATTTCGAACCGAAGGTGATCGCCGGAATCAATTCATGTAAGTCTTTTCCGTTTTTAATTGCACGCACTTTCTTTTTATTGCATACAAAAAGCTATTTATGATATTATACGTTACGATATTGCTCTTTCAATCAATAAATGCCACATCAATACGACACAAGAAATAAATTGGAAAAAATGGCGACCGCAAATATTGCTGGCACTATCGATAGACACGTAAAATTAGTGCAAGACTTTTCAAAATTAAATATCTTAAAAATTTCATTATCAGAATTATGTAATTCAAAAGATCAATATTGCAAAATTTATAGAGAATTAGTTTGCGACGACAATGTCCCCGCTGATTTATTAAGCAGCAAAGAATTCAAAAACAAATTAATCGAACTGCAAGATTCATTAAATGCATTGCAAAATGGTATAGTCAAAACGATAAGTTGCAAGGTGTTGGAGTAACAAAGCTCACCACTCTCTGCTCCACATGCAAAAAAAGCCAATTAAACCCGACACTAGTATTGCCGGCCACAATAAATACTCAAGTGCTTCGCATAAAAACGAAGAAATCGTAGCGGCAATCCATCCCGAACCAGTACTTTCTTGTCAAACGTTTACACATAATAAACATATCACTTTATTATCAACAATAAAAGTTCAAGGTAAAGATTTTGAAGGCCGTATGCATGTAGTTAAAGGTATTCTAGACAATGGTGCGCAACAAAATTTGGTTTCCAAAAGAATAGCATCTAAATTAAACTTATCAAAACAACATGTTTCATTACAAATTGCAGGACTCCACTCTGATCCAATTAATATAACAGAATCGATGCGTTTAGAATTGCAATCAATTCACAATAATTACAAACTAAATGTAAATTGTCTAATTGTGTCAGACGTTATCGCAAAAATTCTTATAGTCCCGTTCGATATATCAAATTTGCCAATTCCTGTTAACGTTAAGCTGGCTGATGATGCGTTCAATGTACCCGATAATATTGATATTTTAGTAGGCGCTACACATTTTTTTTATCTCTTGGGTAGCAAACAAATTTCATTCGGTCGCAATTTACCAATTTTGCAACAAACTAAGTTAGGGTACATAGTCACAGGTTTCATTGATCCCACACAAAAGGCTAAAACCGACGATATTTTTGTAGTAAACCTTTGTCTCTCCGATAATCAATTGCACGATAGCGAAATCAACTTCTTTAAGTTAGAGGAAGTTTAGCCGAACCGTTTGAAATCTCTTTTATCTAAGAAAGAGCAAGAGTGCAAACAACATTTTGATGATAACGTTACTAGAGATAAAACTGGACGTTTTACGGTAGCCATTCCTTTTAATAAACAACTCGAAAATCTCGGAAATTCCTTTGCAACCGCATTACGTAGATTCACTGCTTTAGAGAAACGCCTTTCAAAAAATTCTAGGTTTAAAAGGCTATACTCCGAGTTTATGACAGAATATGTTCATCTTCGACACATGACTCTGTTGCTTGCTTCAAATCAAGATCTAGCAAAATATTTCTTACCCCATTTTAAACTCGTTCGAGAGAATGCTCTCACCACCAAGCTACGAGTGGTATTTGACGGTAGTTCCGCTACTGACAATGGAACGTCTTTGAATGATTGCCAGCTGTTAGGTCCAGTTATTCAATATTTATTGTTTGCTATTCTTCTTCGATTTAGAGGTTTTCAAATAGCCCTGGTAGCTGATTGCGAAAAGATGTATAGACATATTCTGATTGATTCAAAGCAGCGTCGTTATCAATGTATCCTTTGCAGAGAGAATCACCAAGATGCAATTCAAGTTTATGAACTAAACACTGTCACGTATAGGTTAAAGAGTTTATCTTACCTTACCACAAAGTGTTTGCAACGCTTAGGATTTGAAAATATCTTTTATTATCCAAACGCTGCTCAGCAGCTGTTATCGCAAATGTACATGGATGATTTTCTAGGAGGTGCTGACTCAGCCGCCGAAGCTATACAACTTTGTGCTCAAGTTACGTCTATATTAGCACATGGTAATATTACATTGCGAAAGTTTTTGTCAAACAATCCTACAGTACTACCAAGAGGCAATAAAGAATCTATTGACTGCTTTACAGTGCCCATTCACAATGGCGAAAGTGCAAAAGCGTTGGGTGTGAAATAGAATCCTGCCAAAGATAGCCTTCATTTTTCATTTGACTTAGAACCGCAAAACACAAAAGTCACTAAACGTGTTCTTCTATCAATTATTTCAAAATTATTTGATCCTCTTGGTCTGCTTTCTCCGTTAGTCGTACGCGGAAAAATTCTTATTCAGCAATTATGGAAACAACAATTGGGTTGGGACACTGAGCTCCCTTGCGATTTTCAAACTAATTTTTTTTATTTTTTGCAAGAATTACACCAAATTGATAAGTTTTCAATTCCTAGATCAATAGTTTTGCCAAATCCTTTGAACGTGCAATTGCACGGTTTTGCGGATGCTAGCACAGTAGGATATGGAGCTTGCATTTTTATTCGTTCTATTGATTTGCACGGAGTGCGAGTTGCACTCTTATGTTCAAAATCTAAAGTTGCACCAATAAAATCAACGGTTACTATACCAAAATTAGAATTATGCGTTAATGTGTTGTTAGCTGAATTATATTCTAACGTTAACCATTCAATCAATTTCAAAATTGATCGATCTTTTTTGTGGTCGGATTCTCAAATAGCCCTTGGCTGGATAAAATCCACCCCAAACAAGTTTAAGGTTTTTGTTGCAAACAGAATCGCCACCATCCAAGAGATAACTACTAAAGATATGTGGAACCATGTTCCTACTCAGCATAACCCTGCCGATTTCATTTCGAGGGGTGCGAGTATTTCTGCGTTAGACGCTGATAGCCTTTGGTGTAAAGGACCACAGTTTTTGTGGGAACCAGAAGCCACTTAGCCTTTGCAAGGTACGTTGATCAAAGATCAATTGCCTGAAACGAAATCTACTGTAAATCTTTTAGTTACTACGCCAGAAAACGATACCCTGGTCAATATAATCAATAAAATTTCTTGCTACTTTAAACTTCTTCGAGTTTTAGCTTGTGTTAATAGGTTTATAGCCAATATTAAGACGAAAAGTAAAAATCGTAATCTTAGTAATTTAAGCGTATCAGAAACCAACAATTCATTGAAACAGTTAGTAAAATTTGTACAGTCTGCATGTTTCAAAACTGAAATAAACAAATTAAGAATGGGAAATCCTGATAAAATAAATACGTACTTCACTTTTTTCGATCTTCAACATTTTTTTAGATCCGCATGGTATCATAAGAGTTGGCGGAAGAATTTGCCAATCTCAATTGCATTATAACACAAAACATCCTATGTTATTGCCAAAAAATTACAGGTTTACTTATTTGCTACTAGAATTTTATCACAACAAATTTTTGCACTGTGGCTCTAACCAATTATTAGCTGTAGTTAGATCAAAGTTCTGGGTGTTAGCCGGTCGAAATACATGCATCAAAGTAGTAAGAAAATGTTTAAGATGCTTTAAATATTCGCCAACACCATGCAAAACTAAAATAGGTAATTTGCCGCCGCAGAGATTGACGGCATATAAGTCTTGTTTTGAACATACTGGCTGTGATTTTACGGGTCATTTTTTAATAAAAAGCGGATACACTAAAAGGGCATCATTTGTTAAAGCTTATGTTTGCTTGTTTATTTGCACAATTACAAAAGCTATCCATTTGGAGTTTGTAACAAGACTAACTGCAAATGCCTTTATTGAAGCCTTTAAGAGGTTTATAGCGCGTAGAGGTAAACCGTCTCACGTGTATTCTGATAATGGCAGCAATTTTGTTTGCTGTGCCAACACAATGAAAGAATTTTATGGAAAATTTAAAACTCAAAATTTCAAAAATAATATATTAGAATATTCATTATCTGTATCTATATAGCATTTTATTCGGCCCAGATCTCCGCATTTTGGCGGGCTATGGGAGAGCAATATTCGGCGAGTAAAGGATCACTTATATAAAGTGTTGAAAGATACCAAGTTAAATTATGAATGTTTTCACACTGTATTGTGTCAAATAGAAAGTGTACTCAATTCACGTCTTTTGGCTCCGTTATCAAATGATCCAAATTATCCTTTACCTTTGACTCCGTTTCATTTTTTAACCGGCAAGGCAGCAGAAGCAATACCAGAACCTAAGTTAATAGGCGTTCCAGAAAACCGACTCAACCAATTTCAATTAAGATCACAATTACTTGAGCATTTCTGGAAAAAAGTGATATAAAGAAATGCTTTCCAAGTATCAAAGGGCTTCTCGTGTCTCCCACCAATCTACAACAAACCTAAATGTTGGAGATTTAGTAGTTCTCATAGATGAACAAGTGCCTAAACTCCAATAGTCTTTGAGAAGAATTTTCGCTGTTCATCCAGGTCCTGATGGAATTGTGCGTGTTGTAAGCATTAAATTAGCCGATGGTAGACTAACAAAGCGTGCTGTAAGAAAGGTGTGTCGGCTACCGATAGATTAGCAAAGTGTTTGTGCGCGAAATTAACATTCCTTTGGAAGAGTTTAGAACAGTTACAGTTTATTTAACTTTTATAAAAATATATATAGACACTGAACTTGAAAAATTAAGCTTTTGTAAATATTATATTCTAGTTTAGGTTTAAATTTTAGAAATATATATTTCAAGGCGGCCGGTATGTTGCTAACTTGCAGAACAGGGATAAAAGGGAAGGGTTGCGATGCAGGTACTAGCGAGGGTTGATGAATAGGCCAGTGCCATGCTTGCGCTGTTTGTAAAAATACGTGTTTGAATTTGTCCACTCTTTTATTTAAATAAAACAAATAAAGAAGAAAGGGTATTTCAAGCTAAAGAAAACTGCAAGAAACCCAACTTCGCTTCATTGCAACGTTTGTTGTGCTATGGTTTACTTTCACCGCTTGTACCGTAAATTACTATTAAAATATTTACTAATTTAACTATTGTTTAGCATAAAAAAATATAATCCACGTTATTAGTGTAATACTTTTCATTATGTAAAAAAACAGAAAAATTGTTACATAAAACTCTTTGCGGTAATTTTGGAAAGTGCAAAGCTAAAACAGTAACATTTGTAAAAAGTTATAAATGTTTAAAATTTTGTTTAAAATAAATATAAATACGCTGCGTTTAATTATATATAAATAAAATAAAATATAGTAAATTTAATAAAACGCGTTTTTCTTTTATTTCTTCTGTAATGTTTGACTATTAAATAAAAGCGTTTTATTACATATTTTTAAAATATATTGCTTTATTTATAAAAATATAATAATGTAAAATAAGCTCTATTTTTAAAAATGTCTTTGTAGAATTGTTTTTTCTTTTAGTTTTTGCGATGTACCATCACTCTGCACAGGTTTGTGTTACCAATGTCAACACAGAAACTCCCTGAGTGGGCTACTACGCTTACTTTTGCACCCGCTGTTTGCTTTAGTGCCTTAAAGTTTTATACAGATATATTTATTCCAAAGATTTTTTTTGTATTTGGATTTAATTCTATTTCAATTCATTTGTGATTTCTATCTTATTTACACATAATACTAAATACAAATAAAAAGACTTATTATAGCAACGCTTGACCTAATAACTTGTTCAAACTTAATTTATTATCGAGTAAAAAATTTTTGTAATTAAAATAAATACACGAATTTTTTAAAAATAAAGTTAACTAATAGAGACGATTTTAATTTTAAGGGTAATAAAATTTTAATTAAATGTTTTTATATTTTTTTTGCTGTAAATAATTTTGTGTTTATACTACAAATCTAATAGCTCTTAATGCTTTAATTTCATCAATGTCTTTCCACAGTATTGTTGCTTAAGGGAATTCTTTTAATGATATCAGATGCAGGTTTGTGTGAAACAGTTTTTAAAACCTCTTCAACGGCTGGCAAAACTAACTTCTCTCCGATAGTACGCGGTTTTCCGAATTTTAGGTAAGTAGCGAGATATTGTAAGACGCCCGCAAACCATCATCGTTTCTTTGTGACGTCGAAGCAAACATTCTGTCCAGCGTGGGTCTCTTCTGATGTTTATCTTTGAGTGTTTGAAAGTATTTCAAATCTTTATCTGTTTTATCAGGGTGACATTTTCTCAGATGATCCTGCAGCTTAGATGGTTTTGTAGCGTCATTGCCCAAAACTTTGTTGCATAAAAGGCACATAGGCAATTGTTTGTCCGACAATGATGAAATGAAGTCAAGTTTCAAATAATCAACACTGTACTGTCTACATTTCTTTTTAGATTCAGGCATGGCATCAGTCATCTGTGAGCAAAATTAATCTATTTAAATAAGACATAAATTCCAGCAGCTGTATATTAAAAATCAAAGTCAAATTTAAATCGTATGGTCTTAGATTTTATGGCAGGCATAGGTGTACAGCCAATATAAATGAATGCAAGAAGCAGAATGTTATGAATGTTTCTTAAGGTTTTGATATGATGGAACTTTAAGGAAATTTGTAACATGTCAAAAAATGTTAAAATAAAATATTATACAACGAATAATAACAACAAATTGTTACGCGATTTATCTCTATGTACATTTCACTGTCATGTGTAAAAATTTACTAGTTCCACTTTAGAAATAATACAAAATTTTAATTTCAATATAGAGAAGTATGTACAGTGCAATATCCATAATCCAAACATTACAGTAATCCGAACTGGCCCACAGTGTAACGACCAATGGACAGAAGTACAATTTTTTTACTTTCTTTGTGAAGTTATTTGGTAAGATATATATATTAGGTTGGAGCAAAATAATTCCAAAATTTTTATTTTTGGAAATTGACTTGACACTAGTGATAGAAACTTAAATTTCGACTTTTTGAATTTTTACAAATCGAACTAGCACTAGGGCGGGAATGTTGCATAATGTGATCTAATTCACTGCTATATTTCATTTTTTAAGATAAAAATTATTATAATCTTTCTTTGTTTCAAATTTGGGCCTTAAATTCAGAGAATGAAGTTTAGAGCAAATAAAGCCATCTCTTCTTATGTGGTCGCACACTGATGAGGAAGCCTCCGTAACAAGTTTAATATGTCTTTCGACCGGCTGTGTGTGACAAGGAAATTTTGGAACTTCTGGCGATCCTCTAGTTTGTATAAAACGTTTGAGTTTTTCATCGTCATTGTTTCTGTCATTCTCATTTAAATATCAGAAACGTTTTATGAGATGAAACAGGTTATTTGCACCTTCTGTACATAAGTTATATTTTTTTATGCGGAACCAAATAGGTGCATACACTTTTACCACATAATCCGCCAATTTTTTCAAATTTTTGTTCGGCTGATTGGTGGCAATATATAGTCGTAATATTCTGTTGGCAAAAGTAACCCAACGTGCGTGAGCCCAGTTTTCTGGATTTCTTTTTTCCAGATCATTAGACACTTTTCCACTTAGACAGCTTGACTGATCTCCAATAGGTTTTTCTGATCAGAACTAAGGTTTTTTACGTCCATCAATGGTAGTTTAGAGTCAATTTTATTGAATGTCACTACCGGTAATGTCTCCTAAGTCACAAGTAGAGTTCCAATTGGTCCAGTTGTTGTACCGTCTATGCAATAAAACAAATGCCGAAGAGGAAGTTCATTGCCATGTAGCTGGCATATAAACCAATGTAAGTTTTGGTTTAAATCTATTTCAATGAGTGTTAAAATTCCCCCCTTTGTACCAGTATTCGTAACGGTTCCGTCGCATCCCAACGCTACGAGTTGGGATAAGTCTGCATATGATTTCAAGTAATTTAATATACTTTTTGCGCAACTTCTTGAATGTCTGGATTGTGGATTGACGTGGCTCATATATCTGGAAAATGGTTCCTCTATTAAGACAATATGTTCTTCTACCACAGTAATATTTTTTACCACGTCGTTTCATTTTTACGGTTCGGTCTTTTCTACTGTCAAAATAAACTGTTGCAGGGCATTGACATTCTTCCTTTTCATGTACTTGGAGTAAGTTCCTTTGTCTTTTCCTAGCTCTTCGAATTTTCGATCTGTCTATTACGTTACTTTTTGCACTTTCTAATATGATGCCATCCATTAACACAGCAGAGGCAATTCTTGCTGCTGTACGATCAGAAACAAAAGTCCTATCACACTCTAAAGCTACTGTTGTTAGAGATTTTCTCATTTGTGTTGACATCACCCCTGAAGAAGTAGACGGTTTATCTTGTATATTGCAGATAAAGTCTCTATCTAACAAATCTGTATTTTGTGCTGGAGCAATTTCTTCGTCTTTTTGTTTGTTATCAACAGCAACTTCTTTTGAATTACTTGCAGCAGCAGCTATTTGCAAATTTGTACGAGCTGTTTCTGTAGCTAACTTTTGATTAAGTTTTTTTAACATTTGTTGTGTTGTTTTAATATCTACTTTTTCTATAGCCATTTGTCGAAGTGTCCTCTGATCTATAATAAAGGCGTGTTCCAATTTTGGGATTTTCTTATTCTTACTACAACTACAGTTTAAAAAATTCTTGCATTTGCAGTAAGATATATCAAACAGAGTTGTTTTTGCTTGCTTTACAAAACCATCTGATTTCAAGTGAAAAAAGTTGTTTTTGTGGAATGATTTTTTGATGTTCATATACTTTTTATGGTAGTCTTTTAACATTTTTACTATTCTTGGCTTACTGAAGGTTGGAATTAAAACTCGTTCCCATTGTTCTTGTATTTTTTGTATAAGAATCTGAGAAATTTCAAAAAGTGTTGCCTCTTTAGAATTAATTTCTGGCATGAGATTAGCGCGAATATGTAAATAACACTTCATAATATCATAATATGTCGGTAAAACTCTATTGTCCAAATCACTTCTTTGTCCAAATATAGGACAGGCACTTTTATTTCGTGTTTTTAAGTTACTTGCACTTGCCATTTTGCACTAACGATATAACCAAATTGTCTAACGTGTTACAACGAGCAAACTTTCTCACCGCACTACTATCTCATATAACACTTTAAGTAGTACTGAGAAAACGTTCGGACTAAAACAATAAATGAGACGAATTTAGCAAAATTGATTATTCTAATAATACTTTAGAGATTTTTTTCATTAAAATTTCTTTTTTCACCGAGTATATGTATATCAAAAACAGTAGATATTCAAAACATTGTTGCAAACAATGTTATAAAAATCCCAGTTACTATTGAAAATGGAGACATTTTATTACCCCCTTTAAATTTAACAGAAAATTATGTTACCCCAGAAGCAATAGTTACAGCTAAAAATGGTTATTGTTCGTTACCATTCATAGAACCTATCTTATCTAAAATTAATTTTACTGAAAGAATAGACGTAGTCTCTTTAACACAGCAAGAAATAGTTAATCCACCCAAAAAAAAATCTAAACTTTTAAATATTGTAAACCTTATAAGAACTAATCACCTAAATACTGAAGAAAAAGAAAATATATTAACCCTTTGTAAACAATACCAAGATGTGTTTTATAACGAAAATTGTGATTTAACCTTTACAAATGCACTTAAACACGGGAACCAAGGATGAAGAACCAGTTTATATTAAATCATTCAGACACCCACATAGTATAAAATTCGAAATTCAAAACCAAATAAAGAAATTATTGGACAATAAAATTATACAACCCTCTATATCTCCCTACAGTGCACCAGTTTGGATTGTACCAAAAAAAGCTGATGCCTCAGATAAAAGAAAATTTAGAATGGTAATAGATTATAGAAGATTAAATGAAAAAACTATAGAAGATAAATATCCACTTCCTAGGATAGAGGAAATACTGGATAACCTAGGAAAATGCTGCTATTTTACAACCTTTGACTTGGTACAAGGATTTCATCAAATCGAAATGGATCAAAACTCTATTGAAAAAACGGCTTTTACTGTAAATAATGGACATTACGAATATAGACAAATGCCTTTTCGACTAAAGAATGCTCCCAGTACGTTTCAGAGAGTAATGGACAACATCCTAAAAGAATACCTACACAAATTTTGTTTCGTTTACATAAACGACGTTGTTGTATTTTCCCGGTCCTTGCAAGAACATCTTATCCACATAAAAAAGGTTTTTAATAAGATGAGAGAATACATTTTAAAGATTCAGTTAGACAAATCGGAATTCTTGTGTAAAGAAGTTGGATTCTTAGGACACATAATAACTCCAGAAGGTATCAAACCGAATCCCACAAAAACAGAAGCAATTCAAAAATACCCAATTCTAGGTACCGAGAAAGAAATTAAATCTTTTCTAGGTCTTGTCGGATACTATCGTAGATTTATCTCTAACTTTGCTCAAATAGTCTCTCCTTTGACAAAGTGTCTTCGAAAAAATACCCGAATTAATGTTCAAGATCCAGAATATAAATCAGCATTAAACTTTTGTAAAAAACTCATTACTAACGCCCCTATATTAGCATATCCCGAATTTGATAAACAATTCAAGTTAACAACAGACGCCTCGAACGTAACAATAGGAAGCGTATTATCTCAATCAAACCGACCAATCGCATATTATTCAAAAACTTTAAATTCTGCAGAACGAAATTATTCGACAATTGAAATAGAATTTCTAGCAATCCTTGATTCTACTAAACACTTCAGATCTTATTTATTTGGACAAAACTTTATAATTGAAACTGACCACAATCCATTATGTATGGTTATACAAAATCAAAGAACCAAATACCCGTTTAAATTGATGGAATTAAAACTAGATGAATTTAATTTCTCTATCCAATACAAGAAGGGAAAGGAAAATTACGTCGCAGATGCACTATCCAGAATTGAAATCAATAACATGGAAACGAAAGAAGACGATAATAGTTCATTGATTCCAAATATTGAAGAAATTCAGGAATTAACGGATGAAGACCTAAATATAATAATTTAATCCTAAATCAGTGACCAACAAGAAGAAAACGAAGATTCAGATGAAACAATACACTCAACGGTGGAAGACCACGGTAAAGTTATCCCAATCACGGAACAAGTAGTTAACGTTTATCCCAACCGTATAATACTTAGTACACACGAGAATTATGACTGTAAAATGTCAATACTTTTTGGAAAAAAAAACATTATCGTATTCAAATCAGGGACACAGCAATCGAAGAAGACATTCTAAAAGTTACAAAAGAAATTTTTCATCCCAATAATACATACTGTCTTTATTTTATAGATAAACGGCTACAACAAATTTTTATAGAAATATGTAAGAAGATGTTTAATCAATCCATTAAAATTATCATTAGCAACATAATCCTGACAGATACAAATAAAGAACAACAAAAAGAAATAATTGCGGAATATCGTGAAAAAACACACAATGATATCTCAAAAACACACAACCAGTTGAAGTCACAATTTTACTGGCTAAGTATGAAACAATGTATTGCCGATTTAATTAATAAATGTCTAGCATGCCTTTAATCTAAATATGAAAGACACCCTTATAAAACTCAAGCTCAAGGACGTTTATTAGCTAAAAGACCATTTGAAGTTGTACACATTGATACATTCTCATTTCAAAATACCAAATTTCTCACACTTATCGACTTAGATCTCAAGATACGGTCAAGTCTATCTATTAAAAGATGGCACAGGTATTACTTTACTTAACAAATTACGACATTTTTTAGCACATCATAAAAAACCGGAAAAAATAGTTTGTGACGAAGGACGCGAATTTCAAAATCAAACTGTCAAAGAATTTTGCGAACTTCACAAAATTGAATTACATTTTACAATAGTTAATAACCCTAGTTTTAATTCTCTTATCGAACGATTTCCTTATTATAATTCTACATAGTTTTTATTTTTATATTAATTATTTAATTTATTTGTTAAGTAGTTTTTGGCAATGACTATGTGTCAAAACATTCCTTGAATTTTCAAAACAAACTCTCTAACAAATTTTTAAAAATTAATTAGGAGCAACGTAAATATAATTAAAACAGCAACTTACGTAATGTTGTAACAATTTTTTTTTTTAGATTAATTTAAAAAAAATATTTATTTACAACACAAACATTGAATTAAATAAAAAAATACAACAATAAGTATGCTTATTCAGTTTATAAATTATTAAATATTATTTTATAGTGATAAAACTATTGAGGCGTCAATAATGAAACCTAACAATATACTTGTAATACAAAAAAATTAAAACTATATAAAAACAGAAATTTAGAACAATGAGGTGACAATTTTAATCAAATAACTTTACAGGAGTTATTAAAAAAAATCAGTCAAAATTCTCGACTTCGTTTGCAAGCAAGAGCACTTGAAAAGTCGCAATCAAGTTTAAAACGAAAATGTTTTAAACATTTTGTTCATCTCAAATTTGTGTTAAAATAGCACAAACGTAAATCTTTGCATTTGTTTGAGTTACTAATATAAATTCTAAACACTTTAAATTTTGCTATTACGTTTAGTTGACATTTATTTAAAAATGCCTATAAAATATTAATGTACCGTTAAACTATAAAATAGTTTTATAATAGCCAGTTTAACGTTTCTTTTAATTATAGTCTTAAAGGGTTCCTAATTAATGAGGTAGTTCCAACCTAATTACATAGAAACCAACTGACGCGAAAATTAAACCATCCAAACTTAGAAAAGCACAGCGGAACCCCGATTGAATTTACTCAAAGTCAACAATCTATTATAACTTCATATCGTAAATATATTTCTCTTATAACTGTGGGTGCAAAAGTGGCTATATTCTTGAAACGATATACTACTAAAAACAAATTTGGCGACGAAAATTATTGACAACTGTTTAAAAGCACGAGTACACAAAAAAATTACTTCCATCCGTGATGTGTTAAATGGCCTGAATGCTTTACTACACGAAGTTCGATAAAGGCGGAAGAAAAGCTTAAGCAGATTAATTGTAAAAGAGGATCTTTTACTAATAAACACTAAAAGGGTAGTTTTACGATACGATAAACCCATATATGAACAAAGATATACCTTTTAGGCAGATGCTTTTAACTAACGCGAGCAGAGATATTTTCAAAATTTTAAAAGCTGATTCGCTCATAAATCTGAAGGTGGAAGGTAATGTATTCTACGACTGCGCAACAATTTTAATTTAGCGAGTGTATACAAATAGTAAATATTTGAATATTTTATGTAAATGCGTACAAAGCTAAAGTGATTTTGGCAGTCACTCGTGTAGAGTCAAAGACTTTTTAAAAGACGCATTATGTAGAGAACAAAAATCAAAGAGAAATATATAGAGGTGTAAGTAAATTTAGGTACATGGTTTCTTGATATTAGCAAATACGTTTTATTGTAAACAAAAGATAAACAATGGTTTATCGTTTTAAATGAAATGGATTGAATTTAACAAGCAATGTGTAGTTGGTTCAAACCAGTCTCATCTAACTTGCATACAAAAGAAGGAACAACCTTCGAATATATTGTCTTCGGCAAGAATAGAGTCGGCATTAGGCGCGAATAATGCTATCGGTTCGGAGAAGTCAAGAGGAAGGGTATGATAAGAGAAGAGGGCTGCATCCGAGTGTGAAAATACAATTGGCTGCTACCATCCCAACTTGAATCAAGCAACTCCAACACATTAAATAAACGACTAAAGCTAACGCAATACGATTTCGTAATTTCATATACAATATGCGGTTGTCAATAACGCCTCGAATATCAGAATCCAAATACCTATCGTAAATTGAAGCCTATTAAGCATTAATGAGTCCTTAAACGTTGCCAAAATATATTAAAACCCAAGTCGTCAGTTTAATCCTTTAATACTTTTACGAACACAGTAGCTTTTACCTTCCAACTTGAATAATGCATTATGTATTTTAAAAGATAACTTAGCACAATGATAATATACTTATATTTATTTGAGCTTTACGAGAATAATAATAACGCAATTTATTTAACATAATTTAAGTCAACCACCTAAACAATGTTTTCTACACCACACGGTAATTGATCTGTTTGTACAAAACATAAATGGATATGGTTTGAAACTGTAGCCTAAAGCAGCCTACCAAGTTTGTAATTTCACTATTATTTACTTTACACAAACATAATTTTTTTGCTTAAAAATTTTAAAAAAAGAGCAAACTTATAACTTTTTATTAATAGTTAGTATGCAAACATTTACTTTTGAATAAACACATTGTTCAATAACATCTAAACGTAAATTAAAGAAATATGTAATTTATTATAAATCGGTGGCACACATTGTAAAATACATTCGATCACCTCAAGAAACCTTTCAATACTGACTTAATACAAATACTTTAAATATAATCTTTGAGGTAGTGGAACTACCCTAAACACCAATCGTGTACATCGCATAATTTCGTGAACATACACCCGCCTAATGATCTAATTATTACAATATAAGATTATTACTTAATCTATGCGATGTTCGCAATGAACTTACATACTAAATCTAGCAACTAAGCAAAGTTGTTACAAGCTTTAGGTCTTACGAACCTTGCACGGCCAACTCACACAGTCGGAGGTAGGGGAGGTTCAAGGAAATTATACTTAAGGTCGCCAGATCAATCCTAATTAACACTTCTGCCTCGATCACGACAGACGGTGCAAACTTGTAACTAATTTTTAGGTTAGTAATCCTTGTTACTCTGGTGTTCGCGAAACCAAAATTAAAAAAGAAAAAGGTATGTTACCATAAAAGAAAGATTAACAAGTATAACAACTTTAATGTAGTAACGTAGAAGATTAACAGGAATATATTTAATTTCTCAATTCATAAATGCTAGAAAGATTAACAAGTATAATTAACAGGTATAAAAAAACTTTGATTTAGCAACGTAGCAGATTAACAGGAGTATGTTTAATTTCTCAATTCATAAATCTCAGAAAGACTAACAAGTATGTTTAACAGGTGTAGAAACCTTAACTTAGCAAACTAAAAGATTAACAGGAGTATGTTTAATTTCTCAATTCATAAATGTCAGACATATCGGCAACACACAATGCATAGGTTAAATTACATCGAGATAGCGAAGCACATTTCGTAATAAATATTGTCTGCCCACAACATGCGATACACTCTAAATAATAATTGAAATTACCTTATTGGTATGTAAACAGTAAACGTAATTACGGACATTAACATTAACCAAAGTTCCGTGAGTGACTTTTATGACAGCAAAAAAAAATAATCAAACAAACTTACCCAAAATCCAGTGCTCACTTACGCGAAAAAAACGTTTTCTTCGGTAGCAGCCTAGAATAGATATTGAATAGCAAATCGTGTCACACAATAACTCACGAAGATAGGAAACTACAAAATCATTAATAATAATAAATTAAATGCGATATAAGAACCCGTTGTATCGAATGCTGTTGGTTGTAATTACGAACGGGTAGGTGGTAACGCAATCGACTGGTGTAAAAAAATTAACGTAATGCTTGTCGAGGCTTCGTTTTCGTATGGGTAGTATGCCCTTCCAAAATCTTACACGTTTGGTAACGGTATTTATCAATCGTAATTATGCATCATTGTTCTTTGTTGAATCGAACATGTGATTGAAACGTGGCGAAACCGACTATCAAATTAATACAGAAATTACGAAGGAATCTTAATAAACCGGAGACAAAATATCTTACGCTGTGCCGAACAAATTGCAATAAATTCGTAATTGACTTATAAATTCGTACTCATCACAATGGATGCACTTAAAATCTTAGGAATCAGGTCAAAATTTTCGACGCCGACCGGCTCACATAGTTGACAGTTTCAAAATGGCCTCTCAGTAACCAACAAGGTCGGCAAAGGGCGTCAAAACCAGAAACTAATTTTTAAGTCGATATACAGGGTACTCCGTTGTGAAAATTTCGCACGTAACAAAGTATACAATAACGAATTTCAAATAAAATAAAATATGCAAACTTATTCTTATAAAAATAAGACAATATTTGTAACAAACAAAAAGTAAGTACATCCTCCGCAATCCTACAAATAAATCAAACATTTAATCAAATATGTGTCTCTAATATTAATTAACTAGTAGAACACAAACGTTTCGAACAGCACGTTTAAACTCTCCCGCACTAGTTTTAACCTTTATCACTCTGATAACACCATCGACACCTGGATACAGTTCAGTAACACGCGCGGTCTTCCATTTACAAGGAGGAAGATTGTCCTCCTTTAAAATAACCAAAGTTCCCACCTTAACATTAGACGGTTTACCTCGAATTTGCTGCAGTTCGTGTAAATATTCTTTAGACCACCGTGTCCAATAATGTTGCACCATTTTTTGCACTAATTAAAATCGGGATAGTCTATTTGTTGAAACGTCAGTTAGGTTTTCGTCAATCAAAGAAGTCAGAGGACGACCGATCAAAAAATGACCTGGGGTCAGTAAATTAAGGTCTAAAGGATCGCTACTTAACGCAGTTAGAGATCTAATGTTCAGAACGGCTTCTATCTGGGTTAACAGCGTATAAAACGCTTAGCCAGCAACTCGTTTCAAATGAGTCTTAACTGATTTCACTTCCGCTTCCCATATTCCCCCAAAACTTGAAGATCTTGGCGGAATGAAACGCGAATCTATTCCTTCTACAAGCAAAACCCTGTTAATTTTTGAGTTTTCTTTAGTCAAAAATTTGCTTAACTCTCGCAATTCATTGTTGCTTCTTACAAAATTGTCGCGTTATCAATACATATCGACTTTGGTTTGTCTCGTCTAGCAATAAATCTAGATAAACATCCAATAAATCCCGCATTCGTTAAATCTGACACAAGTTCCAGATGAACAGCTTTCGTCGATAGACAAACAAACACACAATAACCCTTTGTTGCTTTGTAACCTCTGCTGCGTCTGTCTCGCACTAAATACGGTCCACTATAATCCGCTCCCGTATAATAAAATGGAGGAAACGGCAAAACACGTTCAGAAGGTAAAACTCCAAACACAGAGGTCGCGCTTTTTGGATTTGCCTTGAAACATGGGACACATTTACCAATTACATTCTTTACTAAATTTCTTCCTCTTATTAACCGGTACCTTTATCGTAGTGATGACAAAAGCTGTTGTTGTCCGCAATGAAGTAATTTTTGGTGTTCTGTTTCTACTATCCACCATGAAAGTTCGTTTTTTGCAGGTAAAATTATTTGATGTCTGGCATCGTAGTTTAGATTGGCACGCTCTAGACGTCCGCCGATTCGTAAAATTTCTTCATTATCTATAAATGCTCTGAAACGAAACAAACAGCTGCTTTTAGCAACTAGGTTTTTATTTTTTAAATCCCGTAATTCTGTTTTAAAATGTTTAGATTGTTCTATACGTACAAATTGTTTTTTTGTACTCGCCGCCTGGGAAGTGAAGTTTTACATACGTGCGCAGCCAATCAGGAAATTGTTATTCCCGCACGAGTGCGGGAAAAATCACAAAAAACACTAGCATTTACAGACATTTAAACAATAATATTATAATGCAATTTTAATTTGTAATTGTTAAAAACCGTTTTCCCAGTGTTTTTTATTAATAAAAACAAGAAGCAAACTTAAAAAAGCAATACAAAGTATACAAAATATGATCAGCACAAACACTTTAGACATCAAATGTCAATTCATAGCACTCTACACTTTTCATCAAGGTGACTATATCAAAATTTCACATTAATATAAAATGATTGCTTCTGCTTATCAAAGGAAATATTTGCTCGTTACAAAAAATTATGTACAAACCTCTTGCGGGAAAATCATTCTAGCATTCGCGCTATTAAAGCACTCCCTCACTTCGTTCGCTCGTGCTTTAAATGCGCTCATGTAGGAAAAACTTCTTCCCGAACTTGGTTCGTAAATAACTATTTTTTCCTGACCTTAAATTTCCAACGTTTAAACCATCTTAACACAATTGCTCCTATTCGTAGCATTTTTTCTAACTCAGATATGTTCAAAAATATGTTTGGGTCACCTTTTGTGACAGGTGTTCCAACCACTCTTGTTACTCGCACATCAGGAATATCCTTATTGTTTACTAAAGCTGATTGTGTTGGCCAAGATAACTCCTTCATAGACAGCCACAATGGTCCTTGCCACCACAATTTCAAGTCTTGAAGTTTATTGGGAAAAACTCTTCTAGACACCAAATCTGCTGGGTTATCGCCTGATGATACATGTTTCCAGTCGTCACTAATCTTTAAGTTTTGTGTTTGTGTCACTCGATTAGCAACAAATTGCTTTAGCAAATACGGTTCTGTTCGTATCCATGTTAACGTAATCGCAGAATCAAACCATAACACACATTTCCTTATATCTAGGTTTAAAGACCCTTTAACTTTATGTACTAATTGAGTTAATAAAGATATAGTTCCAACCTAAGTATTGTTTCAGAGCGCAATGGTGCTATTTCAGATTTTGCACATATCAGTCTTATTGTGGGTATACCAATTTTGTTTTCGCTTCTTAAATATATACAGGCACTAATAGTCGATTCCGAAGCATCTGCAAATCCATGAATATCGATCACGTCTAGGTATACGTATCTTATTCAACAATGGCAAATAATTTGCAAATTCCATCCATTTTGCACCTAATTCGTCAGGAAGTGGATCATCCCAGTTAATATGTTTCTTCCACAACTCTTGCAACATTAATTTTGCCAATATTATACATAGAGCCAACAATCCGAGAGGGTCAAATATCTTTGATATACATGATAACAATCCTCTTTTATTAATAACTTTTAGCTCATTAGGAATTTCTATTTGGTACATTAAACTGTCAGATTCGTAGTTCCTAATCCTAACGTCTTTGTAATATCTTTTTCTTCTACGTGAAAATAAAATTTTGCGCAATCATCTTCATTAATGCCTTTCAGCACCAGTTTGTCAGAAGCCAACCGTTTTCTTAAAGGAAATCCATACTCTCGTAAAATTGATGTTAATTTTAATGGCAATCTATTAGTTTCTTCAATTGTATCTCCACCACCCAAAAAATCGTCTACATACATACAATTACTTAAAGCGTGTGCAATTCTTCATTCGGATTCAGACACGTCCAGGGCTATTTGTTTGATACACTTAGTTGCCAAGAAAGAAGCTGACGCCGTTCCATAAGTAACTGTAGACAATTCGTACATCTGCAAATCTTCTGATTCATTCCAACGCCACAATATACTTTGAAATTTGCAATGTTCATCATGTACCAATATCTGACGATACATTTTTTCAATGTCAGATGTCATGACATACCTCGGTTGTCGAAAGTTGATTAAAATAGCAAACAAATCGTTTTGTACAACTGGTCCAACCAATTGCAAATCGTTGTAGGAATAACCCGAAGTAGTTTTTGCGCTAGAATCAAACTCAGTACGTAATTTTGTAGAACTACTACTTTCTTTAATGACTCCATGATGAGGCATAAAATATCGACCGTCCGGAGACCCATCCACTTGGTTCATATGGCCTAACCTGAGATATTCTCTCATAAATTCCATATACGCATTTTTATAATTTCCGTTGACTCGGAATTTTCTTTCTAAACTTAAAAATCGTCTTTCCGCTTGATAGTATGACTCTCCTACAACATCAGGATCTGCCTTTAAAGGAAGTTTTACTACAAACCGTCCTGTAATATTTCTTGACGTATTTTTTACAAAATGATCTTCACACGCTCGTTGTTCTCTAGACCATGGGTCACTCTCAATGCATTGCTCAACTTGCCAAAACTTTACCAAAACATCTTGCAAGGCCAAATTTGCCATTGTCTTATTTTTTATTTGCGGTAAATTAGGAATCATAGCTCCAGCTAATATTCAACCTAACTTTGCGTTGGCATCTGTGATCTCATTGTCATGTAGCTAAACACCTAAAACAAATTTTGTATTTTTATATCAAGTCCTTCTTTGCTTCTAGTTTTAATGAAGACCAGCTAGGGCAATCTTAAATTTGATGATCGTAATTGCAAATAGCACATCTCTTTGAGACAATAGTCATATTGAAATGTTTATTTGGTTTTTTTCTTTAGATCTTCTGTTGTATTAATAGGTTTCAACGCCTCTAGCACAGCACAACGTTTGTTTAAAAATTCAGTAAACTTATTCCATGTTGGCAAACTGTTTGGTTTAACTAGATTTTGCCATTCCTTATTTGAAACATTATCCAATTTTTCAACTATTATGAAAATAAGTAAAACATTCTAATTTTCAGTATTTACACCTAGTGAATTTAATCCTCTGATGCTCTTGGTTATTGTATCTGACATAAATCCCAATTTAGAAGAATCTTCCTTATTTAAATTAGGCAAGCCAATGATTGATCGTAAATGACTCCTCACTATAAGAATCTTCATTTTATATCGTTTTTTTAACAACGACATAGCTACATCATAATACGCATCACATATTTTTAATTGTAATTGTACTACCTTTGCTGCTTCTCCTAACGGCAACAATTTAATACTTGCTGCGATGTGTGTCTCATTTATTGTAGGAATTCTAGCGTCCAGTGCAACAGGAGTACTTGTTGCACGACAAGCAACAAACCTTAAGTCCATCCTATACAGTCAAAAATTCATTAAACTACCCTTCAGCACTTTCCAATTTAACTTTTAAGACATCTAATTGCGTAACATTATACGTCTCTACAAATTCCTTAAAACGATTAAGCTGACCAAACAAGCGTTCTTTTGAATTACTTAAAACAGACCTATTATCGCATTTAGGACCCATAGCGAAGACTGATCAAGTAAACAAAGCAATATATTAAATACAATATCACCTAAATAGACAGTACAGCAACTAAGAAGATGAACCCAGTGTGACGAACCACCTATGAACGTAGCCGTCGTCGCCTTGAATAAAATCAACGCAGTTCTTCTTCTTTAGATCCAACGTTTTGAAGATTGCAACCTCGAAGAAGATGTCTTCGTATCTTACACTTTTTGTAATACAAGCAGAATCACAAGCTTAAGTTCCTGATGCCCTAGTTAGCAATCAAATTCGAGAAGTGTAGTTTTTTACAAGATAGGATAAAATATTTAGGGGGTGTTATTGACGTAGAAAGAATTAGTCCTAACCCAGAGAATGGGAAAGCAGTAATGCACTTTCCCATTCCTCGACACAACTTTCGAAAATTTATTAAAGATTTTTCTTTGATAACAAAACCGTTGTATTTATTAACAAAAAGGGGAGCGATATTTCAGTTTGGGGAAAACGAAATTGAGGAGTTTGAGGTACTGAAAACAAAGTTGTTGAAAGAACCGATTTTATCAATTTATAGTTTTAGTAATTATACTGAGTTACATTGTGATGCCAGTGAGGTGGGATACGGAGCAGTGCTAATGCAAAAACAAAGTGATGGGTTGATGCATTCAGTGAGTTATTTTAGCAAAACGGCCACTGAGCGTGAGCAAATGTATCACAGCTACAAACTGAAGTGTTTATCCATTACATACGCTGTCAAAAGATTTGATATTTATTTAAGGGGTATTGCATTTGTAATTGTAACGGATTGCAACAGTATTAGGTTAACATTTGACAAAAAAGAAGTAGTACCAAGAATTTTGAGGTGGGATTTGTTTCTCCAGGATTATAATTTTAAGTTGGAGCATAGATCAGGGACGAGAATGGGTCATGCAGATGCCCTAAGTAGGATTAATAACATATTGATATTAGAGGAAAATAGTTTAGATCACACGTTAAGTATAAAACAAGATGCAAATGATGACATTAAGCAAATTAGGTGTAGTCATGGGGGATTAGATAAGACTGTTGAGTTAATAAGTCGAACCTACTGGTTCCCGAAGATGAGAAGCAAAATTAAAACGTATATAAGTAACTGCTTGAAGTGTATCGTGTATTCGCCGGGGGTATCAGGGAAGAGATTGTTGCATAGCATCCCTAAAGGGAATAAACCGTTCCATACAATTCATGCAGATCACATAAGACCTTTTGCCAAAACATCAAGGGGGTATAAACATATTTTGGTTATAGTAAACGCTTTTGCAAAATTTATATTAATATTAAATTGTATCCGTGTAAGTCCACAGAAAGTAGGGAATCGCCGAAACACATTTTAGAGTATTTCCGGAGTTATAGCAAAGCGATTAGAATAATCACAGACAGGGGAACATGTTTCACTTCCAATTTATTAGAGGAAACAATGGGAGAGAAAGGGGTAACACATGTATTGATAGCAGCTGGAGCGCCAAGGGCAAACGGGCAGTTTGAAAGAATTAACAGAGTAATAAGTCGAATGTTGGCGTAATTGTGCGACAAGCAAGATGAATGGAATGCTGTGTCAATATCAACAATACAATACACAAAGTTACAAACACCACACCAAAAATGCTGTTATTCGGTGTAAATCAACGGGGAGATGTCAATGATTTGTTAGGTGAATATTTTGAAATAGATTACGGTAGGGACATTAAAAACGAAAGGGTTCTAGCCGCTGAGTGTATCAAAAAATCTCAGAAATATAATGAGGATGTGTATCACAAAAGAAACAAGAGTGCGAAGGTATACGCTATAGGTGATTATCGTTGTCTCTAACGTCGATAATACCCCAGGGGTAAGAAAGAAGCTAATACTTCGCTTTACGTGATTGACGAGACGCTCGAAAACGACCGTTATGTATTAAAAGACATTCCAGGGTTTCAGATAACTCAAATGCCCTTTGAAAGTGTATTTGATGCGTCTAGGCTTAGAATGTGGTCTGAAAATAATGATATGTAAATGTAGAATAGTTGTGTTTAGTATTTTTTGTTTTGTTTTGATCGAGACGATCATATGTCAGTCTGGCCGAGTTGTAAGAATTATTATTATAAGAGTTACTATTTTCTTTGTAACGCCAGTGACTTCCAGAGCTGTCAGGTGGTTACGGTGTTCTACATTACCGACAATTACGGAATATGTCGGATGGTAGATTTGTAAAAATAAAAATATAGTGTCGTATCATTAAATATTTTCTTATGAAATAAAAAGCCATCCTTACAACTTACAATTTGAATTCAATACATACGAAATTTAAACCGTTGATGAACAACTAGGATTTTCTTACGAAACAATGCATTTATTGTTAGTTTTCCTTTGTCAGCGCGAAGCCGGCGAATTAACACAAAAACACCTGCAAACTTTATCACTGATCACGGTTATTATCCGTTATCCGGCTCGAGAACCAAAATGTTCAATAACATCTACACATTGTAAAATACATTCGTTCACCTCAAGGAACCTTTTAATACGACTTAATACAAATACTTTAAACATAATCTTTGAGTTAGTGGAACTATCCTAAACACCAATCGTGTACAGCCATAGTCATTGGAAATGTCCCTAAAATGAACATTACCGCATTTTCAGTCACTTTCTAATAGTATTATCAGTATGTATACTTGTAAATATACTTTGAGGTTATGTCCTTTTGTCTTGTAAATAAAAAAAATTTTACATGTATTTCTCAAACCATAAGAAAATAGTATTACTTTTATGACCGTATTTATATTTTTATGCGAATAAAAAAACACACATTTCTTTCTATAATTTTAGATGCATACTTATTGGTAGTAAAATTTTGAACGTATAAAATTAAGGTAAATTGTAAATAATAATCTAATGACTAATTTTATAAAAACAATTTTACATAGGTACTATTAATATTTTGCTGTATGTGCAAAATTATTTATAAATAAAGTCAAACTTTTATACTTTAGTTTCGTTTAAATATAAATGATACTATCAAACAGAATTTTACGGTGTAAGAATAAAAATTTGTGCCAATATAATGTATTTTATTTAAATTTTTTTTCACATAGGCACATTCTTTTTTTTTGTTTAAGCGGTTAAATACTTCACTTATTAATGAGTATCATAATTACATTTTCGTATTCATTAATATTATTTATATTTTATAAATAATTATTTAGGTATTACTCACTTTTGCGTTAATAAAATGTTAATGCATACGTTTATAATTACAGTTCATGCTGTAGTTTATTTTAATAATATAATTAAATAAAAAAACATATTATCATATAAAAAACAATAACAATACAAAAGTTGTATAGAAATAATTAATACTTTGTGTAATAACCATTATTTTGTATGCATGCTTCTAATCTAGACTGCTACTAAATTTTCACACAACTCTGATCCCCGAAAACGTTGCCAAACTAATTGTGAATGTTGGATAATATATTCAGGTGTTCTAAATTGAATATCGCTATCCCAGTTTCTGATCATTGCACTCCACATATTTTTAATTGGGTTTAAATCTGGTGATCTTGCTGGCCATTCAAATATTTCAACTTCATTTTGATCTTCAATCCAGTCCCTAACAATTCGGGCTGTATGAATAGGAAAATTATCCTAAACTACTTGAATAGTTTCCAGCTCATCTTGTGGAATTATTCTTCTCACAGAAAGTATCAAGATATTATCTAAAATATTCAAGTATTGCTCTGAAGTAAATCGAGGTGGTGTCACTTGCACTAACTCTCCTAGGCCCGCTTGAGATATCCATCTCTACACTCCAGCTGCCCACTTTGCCTATTGGACAAAACATGTTCTATATTGTAACGAGTATTTTGTGGTCTCCACACTGTAGTTGGACATTGATCAGTGCTAGAACTTTTTCATCTGTAAAGATAACAGTACTCCACTCCAAATTTAAATATTGGCAACAAAAGCGCAACCGAGCTACAGGATGACGCTCTGTAATATTAGGTTTACTTGCCGGTTTTCTACAATGTAAATTTGATTTGTGTAAACGTCTCTGAATGGTGAAAACAGAGCAATTAATATTCAGCGTTTCCTTTATTTTTCGGCAAGTTGTAAAAGGATTTTGTAATGTATACCCGAATATGTCCGCATCTTCTTGCCGAGAAGTAATTCTAGGCTTAGGTGGTCTGTTGCTTACAAGTGGCCTATTACCAACTTCTTGACCTTTCGTAATCTATCGCCGAATTTGTTTAATCTACAAAGTGTTAAGTTTTTAGTATTAGATTACATTTATCATTAGTACTATATTAAAAGCCATTATACATTATATATGTATTTAAAAATTTGACGTCAATTTAATAGATTCCAATACCTTATAAAATAGTATTGTTAGTGATTATATTTAATACTGACTGTGTTGCAATGCAATGCAATGTAAAAAATATACTTTAGAAAAATGCTTACCGATAAGTCAACATGTTGTGGTACTGTTCGAGGTGACATTTCTGTTTGTGCCATCTTAACAATACTTCATCTTAACTCTAAGGTAAAATCCATTTGTCCTAATCTTCTAGGCATATTTACAAAATATTATAATCACATAAAAAATGATGTTACCACTAGGAACTCCCAATTTATATTACAATTTTTTTAATAAAAAATTTATATTTATACGACGGCCATAACCCGATGATATATTTACAAAAGGTAATTATGAAACTCATGAATACGTGAGGTATTTATTAATCCGCTTAATCCTCAGATGCATATCCAGTAGAATTGTTTATTAATTTGCACAAAAACATAAAACGCAGTTGTGGTTTCATAAAACGCTTGTTTCAGAGTAATATTTAAGTCTCCTCGTATGATTTTAAGAAACACATATACAATTTAATAATGGTAACCACCTTTTTCTATTTATACGACAAACAAAAAGCCATAACCTCAAGGTATATTTATAGATGTCAATAAGATCAATACTATTAAATGTCTTTAAAATGAGCTTTACCGCACTTACATTGACAACACATCATTAATAAGTGAGGTATTTCTTAATCCGCTTAACTCTAGGATACATATCCGGTACAATACCTACATTTGCATAAACCGGATCAACGCTCAAATTAAGAAATTGAAAAAATAAACAGTTATTTTATAAGAAAAAACAAGTATCGTTGTTACTTATTAGTTATTATATAAGAAAAATTGTTTATAAATTATAGTAACAAACGCTGCATATTCTTATAACGAAACATTACTCCGGGTCTGATAAGTCAGGTTTATACATCCTACATACAAAAATAATGTGACTATCAGAACACACATTTCAATAAATTACATTAATAGTTAAAATTTAGACGTAACAAATACTTTTTAAATAATTTTGCAAATATAATTTCGGCATTTTTATTCAAAACATTTATTACCTAAAAATTTGTCGATATAGTATGTTCTATGTTTATTAAAAATATGTTAATAAATTGTTATTCAAAATTAGAAAAAATTGTTTGTTTTTTAATTCGCACAAAAAATATAAAGAAAATTTAGGTTTTATAAAACGTTTATTTGAGAGTAATATTTAAAAGCCTTTTCGTATGATTCGAGAAATACATACAAAATTAGGTAATGGTAATCACCTTTTTGTATTTATACGACAAAGAAAAAATCATAACCTTAGGATATATTTACAGGTATAAATACGATTAATACTATTAGAATGTGACTTAACGTGCGGTATTGCTCATTTTAGGGACATTTCCAATGACTATGGCTGTACATCGCATAATTTCGAGAACACACATGATATTAAATAATAGATTATATTTATCCTTACAATATATAAATTGTTTTTCAAAACTTTAAAATACACAAATTTTAAATGTATTTTAAATTAATATTAAATTACTAAGCATTTAATAAAATATCTTTCTATCAAAAAGCATTTGTATGTAGAAACTCTTAAGCTGACAATGATTAATAGCGAACTGTATCGAATTACAAATAATGAAGATAAAATAAATAAATAAACAGTATTTATTTACAAGAGATGAAGCATTAGAAGCAAAAATAATGGGAATAAGAAAGATCATGATGTTACTTTAATTCGTAATGATATTACTCCAGATTTTCTCATTATTTGAATTTAATTCTGTTTAATACAATAAAAACAACATTTGTAACATTGTTAATAAAATATATTATACATACTTTGCAAACTTAGATGTAACAGGAATTTATTAAAAAAAATTTTAGTAATTGTAGAACTGTTACTTTTATTGTATGTACCTACTGCTAAAAGAAATTATTAAAATAAGAATTAGTTTTTATTTTTTTTGTCTACTACGAAAACAAAACGGTTTCTTAAATTACAAACTCAATTGTAAGAAATACCTCAAATGTATTGCTACAAAGCTCTAACAAATTTAATTCTATTGAGTGTGTGGCAATATTATTGTAAAGCATTAACTGTGCTTAATTACATGATAGAACGTGGCGTACAAAAAGTGTACGTAGTTTAGTATTGTCTGGGTTTTATTTGATTTCGGAATGTTTTGAGATAACGTAATCGTAGTAATTAGAATTACTACAATGAATATATTTTATTTTGTAAACAAAACGTAAATTTTTATTTTATTTATTTAAAGTACGCAAAAGTATGTTTAACGCTTAAGTGCACAATCACCTTTCACAACTTTAACTTCGTTTTTTTTTTTAGTTTTTGTTTCGTTATATGCTTAAGAATCATATTTATTTTAAAACAGTATATTTTAAGACGTTTTTATACTAAACTAACTACAGAAATAGTGATTAACGCGTGTGTTTGAGAGAAATTTACGGAGTATAACCTTGTATGTGACTTTAAAGTAAACACTAAGTGGTAAACTAAAATTATCCGTAGACTTTATCTTTGTGTGAGTGATAGTGTTATATATAAATTAATGTAAGTGTTTTTATTAAATACCCTTAGATTTAATTAGTTCGGTTAATTATAAACGTGTACATATTTTTAGTATAAATAAAATAGTTTTAATAATAAACGTTGCATTGGTGTCAGGTGTGGGGTATCGAATCGAATAAATAAACAATTGTTCAGCTTTTGAGTTTAGTGTAAATGTCATTAAGTAATTTAATATCGCTCCCGTAGTAAATACATTGATTTCGTAAACAAACTAAACTTTAATTTGGGCTGCGCGTGTTTATTTAGACCGTGTAAAATAAGTTTGTTTCAGTTCGTTAAAGTAGTGTATTTTTATTGGTGTTTTATATAATTTATGCCAGTGACGCGTTTGCAAGCAGTTAAAATGGATTTAAAAATGTTTGAAATTCTCGAATCAATGAATAAAAATATCCAAGAAAAACTATCCAAAAATTCTCAGAAAATGGATAAAAATTCTAGAAAAATGGAAAAAAAGTTTTACGAAAATTTGCAGAAAATGAAAGAAAAATCCAAAAAAATAGAAGAAAAATTGTTGGAAAATTATAGAAGTTTAAAAGAAGAAATACCATCGAGCATAGAAAATCAAATTAAAATTGTTCAATAGAACACTCAAGCAGATATGTTAAATTTAAAAGAAGAAATTTGCGAATATGTGAATGAGAAACTAGAAGCAATAGAAGACAAATTAGAAGACAGAATAAAACTCCTTGAAAAAAGACTGAACCAAATGAATTGTCACGGTGAAGGAAGCGTCACGAACAAAAATTTAATAATGAACAATCAGGAAGAAACCACTCACAAGCTTAAAGTTGTACCTCCAAATTTTGATGGTAAAGTTCCATGGCCAACCTACTACAAGCAGTTTGAAGCCGTAGCTACAACCAACTGTTAAAGCAACAAACAGAAAACGACGATTTTAATAGTGTCTTTACGTGGAGAAAATCTTGGAATCTTGCAAGCTGTTCCTGACCATCTACAAGAAAATTACAAAATTTTAATGTCACGTTTAGAAATTAGATATGAAGATGCTCATCTTCAACAAGTGTACCAAGCTTAAATTAAAAGTCGGAGGCGATAGCACGACGAATACTTTGTGAAAAAGGAGTGACGACTTTGAACCATGTACGACGACATCGTACTAAACCCAATAAGAAGACAAGAAGAGCGTTCGAGTCAGGTTCCGGATATTACAATTTAAATGGCATCGCCGATGGAACAATTGTATAGTATTTATCTTGGTGGCAAGATCAATGGAAGGAATGTTCAGTTACTGGTTAACACGGAAGCGACGAGGACCATCATTTGTCCTGACATGTTATTGGAAAATGAGAAGACATCACCAGTAACAGTACACTTTCGAACGGTGACAGGCAAAGAAATACCTACTCACGGACCAGCCAAAGTAAACATTAGTTTGGGAAATGGAGTACTCGACCATCAGGTACTGGTAGCCGACATCACGAAAGAAGTTATGCTGGGAATGAACATTATAAAGAAATATGGGTTCCATTTGTATATGAAAAAAGATGTCCTGAACATCGACAATAAAGGAATTCCTTTTCATTCGTCAGAGAAGGTATTCCTGCGAGTCTTATTGAGTGAAGACGTGACTCTGCCTGCAAAAAATGAAAATGTGGCGATGGCACGCCTGATTGAACCAATAGCGGGCGACTTAGTTGAAAAAGGACTACTCGTTGGCAGAACTTTAGTACGAGTGAAAAACACGATGACAGTAAGGATCTTAAATATCAGCTCAAATCCTGTAACGTTGAAAAAAAAGACCGTGGTAAGCCAATGCACGCCAGTATCTCAAATTATGAGATATGTCGCCGAGGAAGTGTCCACAGCATCTATTGGACATTCTTACCACCAAATGCCAAAACCTCAGCCAAGACCAGCTGGCCAAAGTTTAAGTGTTGATCCAAGAGTATTAAGATAGAGAGTGGTTCCAAAGGAAAAATTAACGTGATAAAAAATAAAATTAATACCGGAAACGCTCGACCAATACGACAATATCCACGCAAACTTTCTTTGGCGAAAAGAAAAGAAGCTAAACAAATAATTACGGATATCGAGAAAGAAGGCGTGAATAAACCTTCAAGTAGCCCATGGGCATCCCCAGTTATACTCGTAAAAAAGAATGATGGATCGACAAGGTTTTGCGTAAACTACAGGCAGCTAAACAATGTGACCAAAAAGGACAGCTACCTTTTACCCAGAATTGACGATACATTAGACACCCTGTCAGGATCTCAGTGGTTTTCCACATTGGATTTAAAGAGTGGTTACTGGCAGGTAGAATTGGAACCTAAAAATCGTGAAAAACAGCATTTACGATTGGAACTGATTTGTGGCAGTTCACCGTGACGCCTTTTGGCCTGTGTAACGCTGTTGCAACGTTCGAGCGTTTGATGGAAACCATCTTGCGCAGACTGTCTTGGAAGACGTGCTTGGTTTATCTAGACGACGTTTTTCAGCGACTACGTGGGGCTAATCTCAAACTGAGCTCAAAGAAGTGCCACGTATTTAAGAAGGAAAAGCCGACCCAGACAAAATCCGGCATGGCCAAAACCAATTGACAAACATCAGGTTCGAAGTTTCCTTAGGTTCTGCACCTATTATAGACGATTTATACCCGGATTTGCCACTGTTGCCAAACCTTTGACAAAATTGACGTAAGAAAGAGCAGAATTTAGATGGAATGAAAACTGCGAAAATTCTTTCTATCAACTAAAACAGGTCCTAGTCACTTCGCCGATTTTGAGTTGTCCAAGAGAAGATGGAAAATTTGTTTTGGATACCGACACAAGCAATCTGGCCATAGGCGCGATACTTTCGCAGGTTCAAGATGCCGCTATCGCCACGATTCTTTTTACCGGTGTCGCATCCAGTTTCCTGTTCTGAGACAGAACAGTTCTAAGAAGGGGTCAGTAAAACGTCCGAGAAATTATTCTCAAGTTTGAGAACTTTTGCGAAGTTTTTTGTACATTTCCAGAACGTTCACCAAAAGATATAAAAAATCCTAGAACGTTTGACCAAAATGTATAATTGCGACACAAACAAACTCACAAAACAAATAACAATTGAAAAATGTGTTATATATTATTAAACATTGTTAAAAGAAACTCAGCTAAAAAAATATTAGGACAGTTGTAAAAAAAAGACAACAAAAACAACACGTCTGGGGTTAAAAAAGACCTCAATGGTAATCGGAAGGTTAAGTCTAAATAAATAAGTGATTAACGCGTGTGTTTTAGATAAATTTACGGAGTATAACCTTGTACGTAGCTTTAAAGTAAACAATAAGTGGTAAACTCAAGTTATCCGCGGACTTTATCTTCGTGTGAGTGATAGTGTTATATATGAATTTTATTAAATATCCTTAGATTTAATTAGTTCGGTTAGTTTTAAGCCTGTACATATTTTTAGTATAAATTAATTAATTTTAATAATAAACGTTACAATATTGTTGACTATTGATTCCAAAAATTCATTGTATGTTGCAATACGTTTAATATATGTATTTTAATTCTTTGTTAAAATTGTCTTTTGACAATGGGAAATTCAGTAATCGTTAAATTAAAAATTAAAAAGCAGCAAGTTTATGTGGTAAGCTATGATTCGAATCGCATGGTGTTGATAGCTTTGCGATAAATGTTAATATCTAATTTAAAGCTCTTTCTGGTCACTAAAGTGTCTGGGAGCGGCTTTTTTACAAGATGGGTGATATGCGACGACCATTTTTAAGTCCTTGGTAATAATTATGCCGAGGTCCGTCTGTTCATCGACTTTCTTGAGAAGTCTTCCTTCTAGGTTATAGTCTAGCATGGGATTATTAGCTCCAATGTGTAAGATGGTGCATTTGTCTGTGTTGAGTGTTAGCAGCCACGTTTTAGTCCAGCAACTCAGTTTATCAAGGTCTGACTGCATGATGTGAGCATTCTGTAAAGGAGTATTAAAGAATTTGGTGTCATCGGCAAAAACACTCGATGTTGATTGAATATTTGAGGTTAGATCTGCTATATAAACCAGGAATAATATGGGACCAAGCACTGATTCTTGCGGTACTCCACTTTTTACTTAATAAGATGTAGATAGAACGTCATTTACTCGCGCTTGATAAGTACGATCGGACAAGAAATTTGTGATCAATTTCAGTAAATTTCCTCACATACAGTAGTGTTCGAGTTTCAGCAGCAGTCTCTGGTAAGGGACTTTATCAAACGCTTTCTCAAAGTCTACATAAATGTCGTCAATTGGTGTTCGCTCGTCGATGAACTTAGTCAACAAATCTAAGTTAAGCAACATATTTGAAAGAACCGATATGCTCTGTATGAAGCCATGCTGGCAATCCGGAATAATGACATTTGCGATTAAGAATTCCGTAAGTTCGTTAGATATGATTCTTTCCATACATTTGCAGACGACAGAGGTTAGGCTTACAGGGCTACGAGTTTATAGCCTTTTTTAAATATGGGGACTATGACAGATTTTTTCCATTCGGGAGGGAGCAATCCTTGGCTCAGCGATAGTTGCATTAAGTTTGTAATAGGTTCGCCCATGCTACCGGCATAGTTTTTTAAACAAATTAAAGATACGTAGTCCGGAATAGGCGCAGAATCGGCCGTAATGGTTGACAGTTGCTTTAGGACTATATTTCCTGTAATCAACACATCTGTTGGTAAGTTTCGCACTCTTGTTGATTCTTCCATATCTGGTACAAGTAGCGATTCTTCTACGAATACACTTTGAAACTGTTGTGCAAATAATTCGCTAGTCACACCAGGATGGGAGTGCATAGCTCCATCTGCTGAGCGCAGGACTTTTGTGGTTACTCGTGATGTTAAATTTTGTTTTATGTATTTATACAACTGTTTGGGTTCCGCGTCAATTATTGATTCTTCATATCTGATTCGTGCATTTCTAACTTCAATATTTAGTGTGTTAGCGAAGGTCTTGTATTTATTAAAATGTTCCAGTAATCTGTCCGCTTTGTATTTATCTCATAACCTGCGTCTTTGTCTTATGCGTGCTTTCAATTCAATTGTAATCCAAGGTTTACACTTTCTAGATTTGATGATTTTTTGCGGTACATACCTGGTTTCTGAGATAGTGATAGCGTTTAATAACTTATTCCACTGTGTTAATGTATCGTTTACGGATAAGGTTTCTTGTAAATATTGATTCATGTCAGGGTACTTCGCTCGCCAGTAGTTTAGTTTGGTAGTTTTTGCTTTACTGTCTGAGGCTTTTGCAGATATCTGTACGATAGTTAACAAGGTGAGATGGTCGCTTTTCTCTATAGGTGGTAAGTACTTAATTTTGTTGATTAGGTTAGGATCTGAGGTGAAAACTAAGTCCAATATAGTCGGTTTGTCGTTGCCGCGGTATCTGGTGGACGAGAAGATATGCTGTTGTACATTAGAGTCTATAAACATTTTGAGAAATAAGGATGCTGAAATATTTGCATTTGTCGCTGTTTGTTCCCAATTGATAGTGGGATAATTAAAATCACCAAAAATTATTAAATTACAGTTGTTCGATGCTGCTTTATCGTGTTTATTAATGCAATGTCGTCAATTTGCGCATCCGGGGCTCTGTAAACACAGCCTATAAGAAACTTAGTGTTGGCAATAGTTAAATTTAACCAAATTGCTTCTACTTGCTCGTCGTTATATTTGTTATTTGTTTCCGCAAAAATAGGGAGATTTCCATATTTGTTTTTGACGTAAATCTTTTTGGCGATCGTGTCTATAAATGGTATAGTTAGGAGATTGTATTAATGTATTTGGAATTGTTGGTTTTAACCACGTTTTACTTAGAGCGATTATAGTTGAAAATGTTCAATATCTTGTTTTGAGGACGAGTATTTTGCTGGTAATGAGGCGATATTAGTATAGAAAAAAGTAAGGTTTAGTAAAGTTAATTGTGGATTTTTAGTTTGTTAACAATTTTTAATACGCTTCTGATGTATTTTATGGTAAAGTCATGTTTGCCATCCTCAAGCCGCTTATTAAGCGTATTCGGCAAATTTCGTAGATAATCTCTTTGTCGAGGGGTCTTATATTGTCGAATTTTTATGTTTACAGGAAGTTTGATTTTGTTTTTCAAAAGGAAGCGTGCATCTCGTTCAGTGCGTAGCATAACTTTGATGGGACGATCCTTGCCGTTAGAAGCTGATCCTAAGCGAAGAATTGTTATGCTGTTATGTTGTTTATTATTTGGTGTTGTTTATTATTCGTAAGAATAAGACGTGTTTAAGTGTTGTGCTCATAAAGTGTCTTTGTATTGCTAATTATTACCCTTGACCTCCGAAGTGACGACGCAGTTACCGCATTTTTAAAGGGTGAGGAATTCGGTAATATAATAAAAGTTATCATATCGCGCAAAACGCAAAAATTACGTGATAAAATATCCACGTTAAAAGACGAAGTGCGTGACCTCAAAATATCAAACGATAACCTACATCAACTTATCACAGAGAAATTTTCAAAGTAAAGTAATAATAAAGATACCAATCACAGCAGTACGAAATTGACATATGCAAGCAAATTGAGACAAGATAATCTGTCGGAGACGGTTTCATCTCTACCACCTACAACCAATTTATCTTCTTCAACACGATCTCTAAGTCAATTACTATTCTGAAAGTAACCGAGAATGCGGACTCCGACGGTTTCCAACTTGCTAAGAAAAAGAACACCCGGCAACGTAACATCGTATGCGGTTCCTTAACATCAACTTGCGCTTTGAAAATAGCTCTTAAATAGATGCACTATCATGTCTATCCTCTACAACCCAATACAAGTAGTGATGATATCATACAATATCTAAAATCTAAAAACATTAATGATGCTAAATGTGAAAAACTACAAGCCCGCAGACCGAACGAGTATAGCTCCTTTAAAATCACAGTTTCTGAAACTGATACAAAAGTTGTGACGTCTTCTGATACATGGCCTACAGATGTAAAAATCAACCGTTTTTTCTTCAACCCCGTGTAGGGATTATAAAAACTTAGGCAATAATACAAAGATTCTTTTACTCTGACACTGTTTCATCTTAACATTCAGTGCCTAAAGAAAACAATTGACGAGCTAAGCTGTTTCTTGGCACAACAATTACCTATGATTGACATCTTATGTTTAAGTGAACATTGATTAACGGATAACAAAACAGAAAATAGTGTAAACATTGCAAACCTAACTTTAGCGTCTTCATTTGTTAGAAAAGACAATTCTCATGGTGGTGTAATGATTTTTGTTAATCGTTCTTTAAAATTCCGACTCATATCTTCTATAAATAAATTATCGGTGGAATTAGTATGCGAAATTACTGCCATCCTATGCTCCTCCTTGAACATTATCATTATTTGTATATACCGAACTCCATCAGGCGACTTTAATAACATGTTATCAGTAATGAAAAGCGTACTTGATAAACTTCCAAAGGGTAAGGAGACGATAATCTGTGGCGGTTTCAATGTTAAATTCGGCACAAATGATCGTCAGTCTTTAGCATTGTGCAATTTGTTTGATTTTTTTGGATTTATTCCAACAATCAAAAATAGTACAAGAAACTCAAACTGCCTGGACAATATTTTCATCAATTTTGCATTTGGAAACTACGATACATCAAACATGGAGACGTACCTGTCGGACCACTTGGGACAAAGAATTACCATAATGACAACCTCAAGAGATAAGAAGCTGACTTCCATCAATAAGTGTGGACCTTTCACAAATAAAGATCTCAATTCTTTTCACCACACCATTAGCAACCTTTGATAAGATTTTGTGCGCTCTTTAAATTTGAGCATTAACGACAAATTTAGAATATTCGTTGAAAACCTCAGTGAATCAGTTAAAATCGCATTCCCTGAAAGAACCATATCTGCGCGTATCTACGATGGTAATGTTAAATGGTTTAATAAGGAACTACAAATACTCAGGAATCAAATTTTGATTATATGTGAATTATCCAAAAAGTTTCCCGATAACTCCATCCTTGTACACAAGCGAAATTCTTTTCGACGATTTTACAGAAATGAAATCAAACGTCATAAAAAACTCTGCAATGATATTGTCATAAAAAATTCTTGTAATTCAGCAAAAAAATTATGGAAAATAATCAATCATAAAGCCCTACTCTAACGATGTATCTACCTCTATCGACGTATGTGATTTTAATGCATTGTTTGCAGATACTGCTGTTTCTGTCAAACAAATGATTAAAAAAACAATGCGGACATAATTGATCTCAATGAGTATATACCAAAACTCCAAAACGTGACAAAATTTACCTTCAAGGAAGTTTCTATTAATACCGTAAGGGATATCATAATGGCACTTAAAAACAGTAACTCCAGAGATATCTATGGCTTATCTACTCAATTAATAAAGTCAGTAGTCAACAACATAGTAGCACCTTTAACGTCACTAATCAATGATTGCATAACCTACCACATATTTCCAGATTGTCTTAAAATAGGGATAATTTTACCACTTTTTAAATCCGGTGACATCAATGCTGTCAGCAACTACAGGTCAATCTCTATTCTACCTGTTTTATCCAAAATTTTAGAAAAATGGCTGTATAATCAGATTTCCGAATTCTCCGAAGAGAACAATTTGCACTATAATAAACAGTTTGGTTTTCGAAAGAACATGAATACAACTTCTGCTCTGATTTAATTTTCATAGCAAGTATTAGACGGTTTTGAAAGTGGCGACCACACTTTGTCAATATTCTGCGATATCAGTAAGGCCTTCGACTGCATATCGCACAATCTACTGCTCGATAAACTTACTCACTACAACTTCACTAACAACAGTATCAAATTGGTAAATTCGTATTTATCAAAGAGACAACAATGCGTCAAATTTAACAATTTATTTTCGCCAGTGATTCCGGTAATAGACGGTGTGCTTCAAGGGTCAATTCTTGGACCAATATTGTTCCTGATCTACATTAATGATTTCCCGAAGTACATAAATAACGATAATATCGTACTTTATGCAGATTATACCACTGTGTTAATAAGAGATGGAAATATCAATACACTTAACAATACGGTCAACGATATGCAGCTAAAAGCAAATGTATGGTTCTCAGAAAATGAATTACTACTCAACAATGAAAAGACAAAAAAACTACTGTTTACTCTGAAAAGAGTCGATCCGTCGATGTTAAACGAATAAAATAAAGTTCTTAGGTGTGACACTTGACTGTAAACTCACATGGGAGCAACATATCATTACGTTGTCGGCTAAATTATCTCGCAACTTATACGTCCTCAAAAGTCTTCAAAACGAAGTGTCCCAACATGCCCTAAAAACTGCATCCTATGGTTTATTTCATTCGCATTGCACATACGAAACGCTGCTATGGGGTTCGTCGGCCCACATGAAATACATCTTTAGAATTCAATGCAGAGCTATTCGGGTGTTAGCTGATCTACCATACAGAGCAGATTGTATAAAAGCTTATCGTGAGTTATCTATAATGACTATTCCAGCTATCTACATTTTTCAGTGCCTACTTTACGTTAAGCAAAATGACTGCTTGTGGTCTAAACATAATGATAGACACCATTACCTAACAAGAACTAACAGTCATTATAGTTCCAATTTTTGTAGGTTGAGTCTAACTCAAAAGGGCCCGGATTATCTGGTCCCGAAACTTTTTAATGCGCTACCCGTTACATTTAAAGATCTGCCTATTAAGACTTTCAAAAAAAAAGATGCTCAAGTTTTTAACTGAAAACGTTTTTTACAGTGTAGAACAGTATACTAAGTACGATTTTAAAGTACTATAATGCTAACTTTGCTACGTACTGAAGTCTAGTTAATTAATTTGTGTTACCTGTTATTATCTGTTCATAATCTGCGTCGTATGACTCTGTTACATGTATGTTATATTAACTTTGTTATATCTTTTTACTTTATTTGCTATATGACGAGTGCAAGATCTCTGTGATTATTAGCACAATAAACTTTAGTATTATTATTATTATTATTATTATTATTATGCCGTCTGTATTAAAACCACCGATTTTATTTAGAGCTGATACTGCTTGGTTTTTATCTAATTCTTCAGAATCCGTCTCCTTAACGTTAAAGAGGATGATATTAGAAGCACGCCTGCTACGGTCTTGAATCTCACTAATGATAGCTTTGGTTAGTTTGGCTTCTGCAATGTTGTGTGCAGATTGTGACAGACTGCAAATCAATATTTATTTTTCTCTGTCCATGACAACAAAATGTATACTGATGCCACTTCACGAATGTAACCATTTTAGATTATTAGTTGTTATTTTAATTTTTGCTATACTAATACCAGTAATTATAATTTCAAATTGTACCAATAAAAAAATTGCATAGAGTATTTGTAGATAACTGGACTTAACACGCGCCAGCTAGTAATAACATCCGCTTATACTTTACTATAAGTTTTCTTAATTTTTTTCACAGTTTTTTTAAATCTAAAGTTTAAATTTGTAGTATTAGCACAAACCTCTGTTACAAACATTCTTTTGTATGGCTTTTTAAAAAAATATAGAAACCGGAATTTTTTAATTAATAACATGGTTGTATGTGCTTAACAAAAAATGCTTAAAAATAATTAAAATTTATTGCTTTTGTATAAAACATAATTACATTATTAAATTCAATTATGTATTTAAGGCTTATTTCACTTTGTAATTAATACGTACGATAAGAAAATTAATTTAGTAAAAAAAATTTTATAGAATGAATTGTAAAAGCACGTAATCGATAACATCACATGTCTAACATCCATGAAACCATAATATAACTGATAGTATTTGACGGTGCGAAAATATTTAAATCAGCTTTTGAAGGCTTAAAAAGTTATGGTTATGAATTTATTCAACACACTTCATGAATACAATACATGTATATTATGTACCTACTATAAACCAAAACCTTAAATAATAATTTGTAACACCAAATACACATTAACTAAAAAATTAAGAGATTACGTAATTTTACTGAATTTTAATTTAAATTTTACAACGGTTTTATGCAGAACTAATGAAAAATAATAAACTTGTCTTAATGCCTATACAGTACTAAATTTAAATAATTAAAAAAAACGATTCATGTATTATTTACTACTATATTACAAAATTTTCAACAAACGTATACATTTTATAAGTAAATATTGCAAAGACGTATAATTTACATAAAAACGTTTTATTTAATTTGTTAGAAACTACTTTGCATAATATTTTCTCATTGTTGTTCTTTTCAATTTTATCTTTGCTAGAATTCTATGAGAAAAAAGTACTTTTTGCAAAACCACAATACAGACAAGACTCGTCATTTATAATGATGGTATAGTCATGCTTTATATCAACAATAATAAAATTCAACAAATATTCAGTCTGCCTGTCAATACAGTAATATTTATATTATTTACTGCGTTATTGGTTTTTTCCGGTACAATAAATACTATCTGAATAATATTAGTTAGACATCTACTTAAATACATAGTTTTTTATAGCAGTGATAAATTGAAATCTGCAGTTACTAAAATTAATTAAATAAAATAAATGCACAATACTTATTAAATTAATATTTAAAAAAAATTATTGTTTTTTTATTTAAAATAATACTTTACTTGTAAATTATTTAACACTCAAATACAATATCGTCAAAATTGTCGTATTAAATTTGTTTTTTGTAATGTACAAATTCTTATGAGTTTTAGCTTTACTTAAATTAGCAAAGAATTGTGTACTACATATCACGTGACAGCAAAAATTGTCAAGTATTAATCATATGTTTATGCAAAGTTTCTTGCTACCTTTTGAGCAGTTCTAGGTTTATTTTTGTGTTAAAAAAAATTAATTATCCTTGTCGTTTAAATATTCTTTAGTACAAAATAAATTATTAACGTGGATTTATTTATATTTAAACCTTTAAAAAATTAAAAACCTTCACCTCGTTTATGCTTTTCAGTTACTACTATCGAAGTAAAAAATCTGACTCCTGAGTTTGAAGTCAGATTAAGTCAAAAGTTAGAAGTAAAAAAAAAACGTAGATATCTGCAATCGAAATTTCATTAAATTTGAGCAAATACTTTACGAGAGAAAAATTGCAGTTATCGTTGTGGTAATTGTTGCTTATAAATTGTCTCTTTTTTTTTGAATATCTGCATAAAACAAACACTCTATAACATTAATATTTTAATATGTTATACAAAATTAAATTTTGTATCTACCTGTTCTTAGTGGATAAAACTCTATCAATTACTTTTTTTAAATTTTTGTGGTATCTTTTATGTAAAGGATATGGCATCAAGTTTCTTTTCATCTTCTTCTGTATCCTTGTTTTGACGTGGTCTTAACGCTCTTTTGATGTGGTCTTTAGAGAATCCGTTTTGATGTAATGCAAATTCTTAACTGTTTTGAGTTTTCGTTAATTTGTAAAATAAAATTTAAACTCCTGGAAATTTTATGCAATTTGAATTTTACTGGCCTGTCTAAAATACTTTCTAGTGTTCTCATCTAATGAACAAATTAAAATCTCTATCCTCTTCTTGTTCAGATGCGTACTCTTCAGAGAAGAGTGTTTGCGATCATCAGTCGGAATACTGCTGTTCCAAAGAATTGGGTTGATGTTAGATTATACTAATCTTTTAGCTTCTTTGATCAAGATATGCGTTTTCGGCCTGGTGGACGACGTCTTTCTATTCGTCCTTGTACAACTAACTGTAACAAACGATATCTTATGTTTTTCATTATATATCCCAAGATATTGTAACTTTTGTTTTTGAATAGTATCGACAGATTTAGTTGTTTTTTGCTCTAACCCCATAACCTTCTTATTACTGATTTTTTGAATCCAGGAGATGCGCCACATCCATCTAAAAGCCCAAATCTCAAAGCTTCACATGTCTAACATCCATGAAATCATAATATAACTGATAGTATTTGACGGTGCGAAAATATTTAAATCAGCTTTTGAAGGCTTAAAAAGTTATGGTTATGAATTTATTCAACACACTTCATGAATACAATACATGTATATTATGTACCTACTATAAACCAAAACCGTAAATAATAATTTGTAACACCAAATAAACATTAACTAAAAAATTAAGAGATTCCGTAATTTTACTGAATTTTAATTTAAATTTTACAACGGTTTCATGCAGAACTAATGAAAAATAATAAACTTGTCTTAATGCCTATACAGTACTAAATTTAAATAATTAAAAAACACGATTCATGTATTATTTACTACTATATTACAAAATTTTCAACAAACGTATACATTTTATAAGTAAATATTGCAAAGACGTATAATTTACATAAAAGCGTTTTATTTAATTTGTTACAACTACTTTGCATAATATTTTCTTATTGTTGTTCTTTTCAATTTTATCTTTGCTAGAAGTCTATGAGAAAAAAGTACTTTTTGCAAAACCACAATGCAGACAAGACTCGTCATTTATAATGATGGTATAGTCATGCTTTATATCAACAATAATAAAATTCAACAAATATTCAGTCTGCCTGTCAATACAGTAATATTTATATTATTTACTGCGTTATTGGTTTTTTCCGGTACAATAAATACTGTCTGAATAATATTAGTTAGACAACTACTTAAAAACACTGTATTTTTGAGCAGTGATAAATTGAAATCTGCAATTACTAAAATTAATTAAATAAAATAAATGCACAATACTTTACTTGTAAATTATTTAACACTCAAAAACCATATCGTCAAAATTGTCATATTAAATTTGCTTTTTGTAATGTACAAATTATTATGAGTTTTAGATTTACTTAAATTGGTAAAGAATTGTGTACTATCACGTAACCGTAAAAAACTAATTTATTTTTTACTTATACTAAAAACATGTACACGTTGAAACTAACCGAACTAATTAATTCTAAGGAAATTTAATAGAAACACTTACACTATAATTTATGTATAACACTATCACTTACACGAAGATAAGTCCGCGGATAACTATTTAACACTTATTGTTTGTTTACACTAAAGTCACGTACAAGGTTATACACCGTAGATTTATTTCACACGCGTAAATTACTTATTTATTTAGACTTGAATAATCTTCGTGACACTGCCGTCTTCGAATTACGGGAAATAACTGACCTACGATTTGTTTGTGCCGTATTTATACGTTTCTGCAAACATTCGAGAAGTTTCTACATTCTTTCGTGAACGTTCTAGACGTAGACAAAAGTACGGGAACGTTCTCAAAATTTACAAAAACTTTGCGAATGTCAATATGTTTATGACTTAGTTTCTTGTTATTTCTTGATCAGTTCCAGGTTTATTTTTGTGTTAAAAAAAATTCATCATCCTTGTCGTTTAAATATTCTTTGATACAAAATAAATTATTAACGTGGGTTTATTTATATTTAAACCTTTAAAAAAATTTGAAAACCTTCACCTTGTTTATGCTTTTTAGTTACTACTATCGAAGTAAAAAAATATGACCCCTGAGTTTGAAGTCAAATAAAGTCAAAAGTTAGAAGTAAAAAAATTTAAAAATATGATATCAATTGATTAGCGATAATAACATATTCAAATTTTATACTTTTAGCTAACGCTGTTTTAATTATATTTAAAAAAACAAACACGAAGGTGTAGTTTTTAAAATACCAACAACAATTGTATTTTTTTTATTGAGTTATATAAAATTTAAGTAGCACATATACATAATTATACATTTTTAGCAATATAAAAAGTTTCTGTTAAAACTGGATTTCTATAAATTGATTTTATCTGTTGTAACTCATTTTAAATTTTAAATTTCGCGCCACTTTATATGTGTTATAATTTCATTTGGAGCAAAGAGGACACCAACAAGTAAAGGAGAATGTTTCTTATTACTTTTACAAAAAAGTATCATTTCGTCATGAATTAAGAAAATTTGATGAAATCAAAGAACAAGTTTTTTTTAGTTTTTAAAGAGTCGATCTTGCTAGAAAAAACCGTGTAAGTAAAAAGCAAGAAAATCCAACAAAAATGGAACATTCAAAGATTTATAGTCGCATAGAAGTGCAGGATTCAAGATTCTAAACCAGATAAACCGGAGCAAGTTTTTTTGTTAAAAATTACGGTTAAACCAAGTCATGTATCTTTTTACTTTAGACCTGGTAGATTATCTCATAACAAGAAATTTGAAGTAGATCAAATTAATGAAAGATTATTATTGAAAGGTATTATTCGTAAAAGTATTTCAGAATACAATTCTCCTATAGTTTTGATTAGAAAGAAACCTTCTGGTTGCTATTTATGTAACGCTTTTTATAAATTGAATAAGATAACTATTAGGGATAACTTTTTCTATCATTAATAGATGATGTCATTGAGAAACCGATTGTAGTTATTGGAAACACCGTTATATTGTGATGCCTTATCTTACGGTTTTGGAGCCATTCTTTAACAAAGGCAAAAAGATCACTTATTCCACCTTCGGTTTTATTTTAGTAAAAGGACTCTTAACGAATGTAAATGTTATAGTTATGAATTGCAATTATTAGTCAGGGTGTATGCCTTATGCAGATTCAGAATTTATTTGCATGGATTAGAATTTACCATTATTACAGGTTGAAAAAGTATAAGATGTGCTTTGAACAAAAATGAACTAAATTCCTAAATTTTTAGATAGTCCTTAGACTTAAAAAAATATAGTTACAAGATTGAGCATAGGTCGAATAAACAAATGATGCATGCAGATGCACTGAGTAGATATTCGGTGATGGTATTGTAAACTAATAGTTTTGAACGTAATTGAAACATTAAACAAAATCAAGATAAAAAAATTAACAAAATTATAGAATCATAAAAAAGTGAAAGCAAAATATATTTGAATTAAAAGATGGAATAGTCTACCGAAAGTACAAGAATAAATGATTGTTCTACGTCTCAAACAATACGCAAGATGCCAAAATTCGTATTTATCATGATGACATTGGTCATGTAGCGACAAACAAAACGTTTGAATTGATTCATCGTACTTATTGATTTCCATAACTTAAAACCTATCAAATTGCTTAAAATATATTGCTTATTCACCTACTATGGCCAAAAAGGGACGATTTTTAAATAACTTGTCTAAAGAAAATTTACGTCATCTTGTAAATTGATAAGTAAAGTTTATACCGCAATATCTAAAAATTTTCTTCTACACAATTGGGCCAAATGGTTTCAGGGATATTTTCCATTGTTGATTTGTAAAGATCTAAAACGTTCTATAAACCCATATCATTTCTATAGGATTAAATGTACAGTTGCTACTGGAAACCATATAAATTTCACATAATCTTTTCCCAAATCTATCGCAATTTTTTTTCAAAATGATGTTGTTGAGATAGCTCTAAAAGTATAGGTTAAATTTGGCCTTCAGGTAATGATATTTGTCTATTTTAAACCCTTAGAATAATGTCAGCTTTTCTCCATAAAGTCGTGGGATTGCGGAATACAAGATCTAACAAGGTATAATGCTCGATTAATTACAATTATTGACTTAGAAATAAACGTTAATAAAAATCTAATCTTTTCTTCATAGCGCTGTCATTCATTTCGTCGTAGTAAGCAGCAGAACCTTTTTTACTAATAAAGCATTTTAGACACTTTTCCAAAAATCCATTTTTGTTAGCTATATGTAATATGATCACTTCTTGTCCTGAACCAAAAAGTCGTTTGATTCTACTTCTAAACTCATTAACTGCTTAAATAGTTCCTCTATGTTCATCAAAATTGGCACCAATATCTGGTGTAACTGTTTCCACCCAACCAAACTTTTTGGAATGGTTGGCACCACACCATGTCTCGTCGATATAAAATACTTTCCAACCCTCTTCTTGATATCTTTTCGTAGAGTACTATATATATTATTTTCTTCCATGAGAAAAGGTTTATTTTCCAATTTTTGATAGATAAAATTCGTTGCTCGTTGCACCCAGTGTTTTAAAGTAGAAATACAAACCTATAAAATATCAGAAAAATCGTTCTTAAATCTTTAATGTAATTCTACAGTAGTTAGAAAAATTTCCTCCATATACAATTGTAAAATATATTTTCTGATAATGCGTTTTAAGAAATTGTCAATTTCAATTTTTTTTTACTGATTTTGGGTTTTGCTCGCGACACTGTATCAGTTGTTCGTTGCTTACGTAATACTCTTTTAACACTGCTTCCACTTATTTCCAAGCATTCGGCAGTAGGTTTTGTCACTCGATTCAATATTATTTCTTTTAAACTGTTTTTCATTTAAAAAAAAATGTTATTACAACTTTTTTGAACTCGGCGTACATATAAGATATATTGCAGTTATTTCTTGTTAAGTTATGATTTATTATTTTTTTTTTTTAATTTAAAAACTCATATATTAACTGTAACCAACAAAAGATCTTTGCCGTTTTTCTTTTTCACTATTTTTTTATTTAAACTGACAAGAGCAATAAATATTATTTTTATTAAATTTTGAAAAATTATTAATTTTAAATTAATAAAGTGAGAAATACTTTTATTATCTTAGTTGGCGGTTGCCGTTTCACATCACATTAGGACATAAATATTACGTTACTTCTTCTCTCTGCAGCCCGCTAAATATCAAGCCTGTTGCACTTCAATATTTTAAAACTCTTATAATATGGAAAATAATCAAAAACTTTGTTTATTTAATTGAAAAGTACTATATAAGTGTAACTTTATTTGTTGCCTTTGGCTTACAAATTCGTTCGTGCTATACTACATACAACCTACATTTCATTCTATATTTACATTTACATTTACCTTCTATTTACTTTTTTTTTTTTTAAATACATTTTCTTATCACTTCTCTCCCATTAAATTTTTCCTCCTGCTCCATACTTCTTTCATCCATTCCGCTCCTTTTCCGTTTTCATCTAAGATTTCTTCTATTTTCATCACCTCTTCTCTTAGTTCCCTGCATTTCTGTCTTATGTGGTTAAGGTCTTCCGTTTCTTCTCCACATAGCCTGCACATCTTTTTTGGTTCTTTTTTCCAATATTTGTTCCCTAACTCCTCGTTGCCACATCTGAACCTTGCTACCATTTTTTTCTTTTTGTTGCTTTTATTCTCTCTATCTTTTAAATATTCCGGCACTCCTTCACCTTTGATATCTTTATACTTCCTATTATATCTGCCCTCTTTTATCTTTGTCCATCTTTCTTGTTTTTCGATGTCTCTATCTCTCCTTATTATTTCTTCCCTTATCCCTACTACCTCTTTTCTTAATCTCTCCACTTCTTCTCTCGCGTACCCGTCTTTTGTAATACTCTTCTCTGCCCTCCTGCCCGTACTTCACTTTCCCTCCCTTTATCTCTTTCCAACATTCTTGCAGTATTTTGCAATCTGTTCTTTCCCTCAGTTCTTCCTCGTATTTTATTGCTCTTTTTTCTGCCTCTACCCTTATTTTTTCTATCTGTACCTCCTCTCTCACAATATACCCCGGTGTATCCCTGTCCAGTTCTAAAATTGAAAAGTACTAATCTACCGTAGTTTTTGATTGATTTGTTCGATTACTGTAAAAATATTTGTTATAATAACAAAATTGTTATACTTTACCGTTATACTTAGTAATCCAAACAATATTTGAAATACGTTTCAAAAATTTAGGAATAGAGAAAAAACTTAGGTATCTGCAATCCAAATTTCATTAAATTTGAGCATATACTTTACGAGAGAAAAATTGCAGTTATCAATGTGGTAATTGTTGCTTATAAATTGTCTCTTTTTTTTAATATCTGCATAAAATAAACACTCTATATTAAACTTATAATTTTAAAACTTTAATATGTTATACAAAATTAAATTTTGTATCTACCTGTTCTTAGTGCATAAAACTCCATCAATTACTTTTTTTAATTTTTGTGGTACCTATTATGTAAAGGCTATGGCATCAGGTTTCTTTTCATCTTCTTCTGTATCCTTGTTTCGACGTGGTCTTAACGCTCTTTTCATGTGGTCTTTAGAGAATCCGTTTTGTTGTAATGCAAATTTTTAACTGTTTTGAGTTTTCGTTAATTTCTAAAATAAAATTTAAACTACTGGACATTTTATGCAATTTGACTTTTACTGGCCTGTCAAAACTACTTTCTAGTGTTCGCCATACTCAGTTGTTTTCTGCATCAACTCCATAACCTTCTTATTAATGATTTTTTGAATATAGGAGATACGTCACATCCGTCTACAAGCTCAAATCTCAAAGCTTTTAATTCTGCTGATGGCCTCTTTGTTCGTTGTCTATGTCTTTGTACCGTAGAATAAAAATGAGAAAACATATCATTTTAAGCCGGGTACTCACGGCTGCAACACAACATGTAATGTAACAAGTAATGTAACAGTTACTGTAACAAAATTTGTTGTGTGTACGCTGTCCGATCCTGGTTCGCGAACGCACTTCGAACTTGGAGTAAACAGTTCGCTGCGATTCGAAACTTGTCGGTTTTTCCAACGAACACGAAGGCGCTCGCAGTAAGTTCGTGGACGTGTTATGAGTATTTTGTGTGTATACGTACAAACATCTGACGCGAAACGATTGAAGTTGATCGAATTATATAAAATGATCCCGATTTTGTAGGATTCTAAAGATCCAAACTACTTTAAAAAACCTCAAAAAGTCGACGCATGGGCCAAAATAGGGAACGAGTTTGGTACTACTGGCGAAGACTGCAAGCAGAAAATGGTATCAATTCTCGCCGCATATCTTCCAGTAAACTGTCTATTAAAATATATGCAGCACTAACAACTAGAGGCAGAATCAACATGGTGTTTATTTAGTGGAACAGTTCGACGAACACTACGGATTTCAGTGATCGCGGGATGCTTAAATGAGTCCGGCCAAAAGCGTTCACATAGAACCATGTTACAGTAACTGTTGCATTACGTGTTACATTACATGTTGTGTTGCAGCCGTGAGTACCCGGCTTTAGCAGTCGTATTTTAATGTGTATATATTGTGAACACAATGGTTGTTGCATGATCTTAAAGCAATGATCCTAAGTATCAGAAATATAATACATTTTCTATGTTTTGGTTATTGATTTGTAAGACCATTTGAAGTCCAACGTGATTTCGAATTATTATCATTGATTTTGTTTTCCTGATGTCCGTGTCCGTGTTCTACGCTGATGGCATAGACTCTCTTTAACATATCTAGTAGTTCTTGTAATACTGTGTCATCTGCATAACGAATAGATTCGATTTGCTCATCTGAGTCTTTAAAAGATTTTTCAAAATTTTCTTCCGAGTATATGTTAAACAGCAATGGCGATAGTACGCAACTCTGTCTCACACCTCGTAGTATCTTAATTTCTTCCGAAATCTCTATACGGACTATAATTTTGTCTATAGAAAGTTAGTTAAATTTCAAATTAAGTAGCCTGTCCTTTTTTAAAAGTCTCAGAAGATCTATTAACCACTAAAGTTTCTTTTGTGGAATCATTTTTTGCAATTTTTAACATTTTCTCGTAATTCTGACAATTTCTTATTGTGAATGCATTTTTATTAAGAAATCTACGTCTAATAACTTTGTCTATATGATGCAAAAAAGTTACCCACTCTACATTTTCTCTATTGTTAAGTTAAGACACTGTTTTTAAGTGCAAGTCATATGATTTTAATTCCAATTTTTCTAACTTACCGTTATAACATTTAATTTCTAAATCTAATCACTTTTTTTTAGCAAAGTCAACTGCTTTAGTACACAGGTGTGATTGATAATTTGAATAAACATTAATAACATTTAAATTTTTGAAATCTTTTACTGATCTTAGACAGTCATTTGACACTAAAAATTTTAATGTTAATAATATTGCAAGAAAAGGAATATTGCATTGGTTTTCATCCTAATGTTTGCATACGGTTCAGTTTTTAGACATTTTCTTAATGAAGTCTTTAATCTTGCATTATGCTGATAATGACCTCCCGAGAAAATTATTTTTAAAACAATTAGAGTATGACCATTAAATGAACAGTTATTCTCACTAACAAAATATCAGTTTTAATGCCGGATATCATGTTAACAATATTACAAAAAAGCTCATAACTCTTACACGAGTTGACAATGATGATAATGAGACGACGCATATTTTTGAACTTTGCTCTTAATTTGTTTAATTATGATAATTTTCAATAATTGTAAATAAGTACGATTTTGCTTTATGTGCGAAGCAAAAGAAGGTGCTTGGTGTAATACTTTTTAGTTTTTAATAAAAATGTTTTATTATGTCATTTTTTATCAATGTATTGTTTAATATAGATAAGTTTATCAGAGACTTACGCTATTACCAATTATTGTATCGAAACAGTTTAAATAAATTATTGCTAATAAGTATGTAGAATACTTTCATAGATATTTTATTATCATGTTTTTAATTGCAGTAATTCAAAGGTTTTTGCTACATTTATTTTAGGTACAAGCTACACACAAAGGACAAAATAAATACGGTTTCAATTTTTACTAAACATTTAAAATATTCTTTTATGTTTGTTTGAATTCTTTGAGTTTTAACATGCAAAATTTAAATACGAGTATTTACATGTAAATGCATTATATAGAAATCATACCAAAATTGAATATTTTTTAAACATTACTAAACATTTCATTTGCTTTTATATAAGCAAATAGAAATGTTATAAACTTTTATTGTATGTTTTGAACATTAGATTGGCAGTGAATGTATTACGTAGCATTTAAACACCTTTAACGCACTCTTTTCATATATATTTTAATTATTTTTTTACAAAAAAAGAATTTTTATATAACGTTTTTTTTCGATAAAATACAATTTTCTTACGCTTGTAAAACTACGTTTCTATACAGCATATTATCGAAAAATTATTTTTCTTTATATAAATGTACATTCTAAGAATTAACATGTTTTTAAAATTGAGTTGGTATTAATATCATTATATTTTATTTAAATTTGTTATTCTACACACATATAGTTGAAATAGGGCAGCAATGCAAGCATGACATAAACGGTTCTCTCAAGCTACTGATTGTTTTGTCGTTGTGAAGCACCACTTTTGATAGTTGTACAAATATCCACTGTTTTGATAAAATAATAGCTGTTATGCTAATAACGTTGTAGTGTCAAGTTCTTGCAGAACGAAAGTGCATATAATTAGCATATTTTTAACACCAGAGCAACATCATTTTTAGAAACCATTATACTGTATTCAATGTTTTTTATAGTATTAATAAAAATTGTACAATACGAGTGGGGCATTAATAAAGGAAATATTAATTCTAAATGCATACCAACACATAAACTTAAGAAACTAGAGCAACTAGTTACACAAACTAGAAATAAAAGATAACTAATTTGAATTTTAAGAAAAACGTGTTATAAACATAATTAAAATTAAAAAACTGCAGTGTTCCATATTAAATTGTTTAAAAAACAATTCAAAAGATTGTCTCATGCACCTGTGGCAAGGTATATATTGGCAAAACTGGTAGAACTATAGATACGAGATTAGAAGAACATAGAAGGTATCTTGGTTTACTCCAGCCTACTAAGTCTGCCATTGCCGAACATGCACTTGACACTCTTCATGATATAAAATTTGAAAAAACTAAAACAAAGAACTGGAAATCAGAGAAAATTAAATTAGAGAAGCTATTGTAATTATTGAAAATCCTAACAATTTCAATAGAGACAGACAGTGGTTACGAACTATCTGACACCTAGTTACCTATTATTTCCTAAACTTAATTTGTCCACCAATTACACTTAAGCTACGTCTAGAATTTTTATTGTGGATTTCCTTTAGAACTTACGTTAATTATCTAGTTTTCTTGCAAGTTATTGTTTTTAGTTACCTTAGTTTTACAATTGTCAAATTAATTTAATATATACTGCCTGATTAAGAACTTTGTTAAAGTTCGAAGGCTTGCGTTTAAATTGTATTAATCAAATACACCATTTACCCTAAAAAAATCTTTAAAAACATTTTAATTTTACGTTAAATTATATTGTATTTAAATGAAACAAGTATAAGCACACATATAGTAAAAAAGTAAAAGTTTTTGTAGTTTACAGTAATAAAACAGTCAAAATTTAAACTTAACTTAAATAAAATTAAATATTTTTTAACAAATAAATATTTTCGGGTTTTGAACCGCGTTCCATATTTACACTTTTCACGAAATTCATAAAACTTAGAAAGCTTACAAACTCACAATATTTGACGTTTCGACAGTCATGTCGCTGTCTTCTTCAGAAAAAACTGAAACTGAAGGTATAGGATCCTGACAAGCCTTTATATTACGCCGTTCGGGTCAGTGCTTCGTGACGGTTTCGATTCATTAGTCTCCCGGAACATGTTTTTCCAAATTGGCGCTAGATCGATTCCATTATCCTTATTAAAATTGTCGTACTTCTGAATTTCGATGGTTTCCTTGTAGTAAGGAAGTTGCTACAGAGTCTTCCTTCCTTGGTTTTTCCTTACTGTGTTTATTAATTGCTTGATATATGTCTTCTTTTCTGAAACTGTGGCAACTTCCTTCCTTTCTTACATAAAAGACTGCACGGATAAAATAGCCAGGATACTTAGAGGGAAAAACATCAAAGTGACCTTTACTGCAACAAATAAAATAGCCGCCAATTTTTCAAAATTAAAGAAAACAAAAACACCACTTGAGGAACCAGGAGTCTACCACATCCCTTGTTCGTGTGGGCTGGCTTACAAAGGACAAACGGGGCGCAACATAACTACCAGATTAAAAGAACATAAGGCTGATACAAAGAAACATAACACAAGATCTGCTGTTGCGGAACATTTCTTAGACACCGGTCACACAATAAAATTTGAAGAGGCAACAGTGTTGGTTAAATCCCAAAACTTCTGGTCTAGACTATACAAGGAAGCCATCGAAATCCAGAAGTACGACTATTTCAATAGGGATAATGGAATTGATCTAGCGCCAATATGGAAAAGCATGCTCCGGAAGACTAATGAACCGAAACCGTCACGAACCACTGACCCGAACGGCGTAATATAAAAGCTTGTCAGGATCCTATACCTATACAGTTTCAGTTGTATTGTAAATTTTTCCAAGTTTGTAAGCTTTTTCATTTTCATTTCATGAAAAGTGTAAATATGGAACGCGGTTCAAAACCCGAAAATATTTATTTGTTAAAAAATCATGGCCGCGAAAGCCTCAAAAATAATATTATCCGACACTACGGAGAGAAAGTTCTTGAAATCGTACGGAAATTGGAGACACTCAGGATCAAACGCCAACGTCTGCTTCTTCAATTAGCCTTTTTGAGCAGATGTAGAGACTAGGACATTGTCCCAGGTTTTCTGCAAATACAACATCACATTAAGACCAGAACGGGAAAGCATATACTGCGAAGAGTCAGCCGAGCCTTGTTAAGGGAGAGGATACACAAAACTAGACGCCAATTAGACCAGAAAACTACGGAGTTATTTTCAGTTCATTCACGACTGTTCAGCACAATAGATTCATAATCTGGGATTTAATTGACAAACTATCTACGGAAAAAACCGAAGAGATCGCCAAAAAGGTAAAGAAAATACAAATGGCGAAGTTCCAGAAGTTACAGGAAGTACAACATCTTTCACCGCCGCAACTAGAAACAGACAGGATCATCATCAATATGTCTTCCACCACACTCAGTCGACCAGCAACGGTCATTTTATCAAAAGAATTAAATTTTGGTATCACACCAAAATTTATACCATAGAGAGAAATAGTGAGTTCATTAGAAAGCACACTCAGAACTCTGCCACAACATATTCAAGAAAAGGTGAGAGTCAAAACAGCCGATATTCTGAAGAAATCTACAGCACCGAAACCCAACATCAACCAAGAGGAATGAAATGCTCTAAGGAAACTTCTGTTTTGATGTGACATCTCTCTTCACAAAAGTGACATTACAATCAGCACTAGAGATCATCAAGACTAAATTACGAAAAGCGGATTTGGATGAGAAGCTTAACGGACTAATTGAGCTATGCTTAAAGTCCACATACTTTTTATTCAACAATATTGTATACAAACAAATTGAAAGAGCAGCCATGAGATCACTACTTTCTCCAGTCATTGCCAATGTATTTATGGAGGACTTCGAAGAAAAAGCATTAGAAACCGCTACCCTCAAACCAAAATGCTGGCTACGTTATGTGGACGATACATTTGTAATTTGGTCTCATGGAGCAGAAACACAATCAACCAGTTAGATTCCAACATCAAATTCACCATGGAAAAGGTAACAAAGAGAAACATTCTGCTCTTAAACGTACTAGTCACTCAAAAGATGGACAACCGATTCGAGCATCAAGTATATAAAAAACTGACACATACTGACAGATACCTCAACACCAAATCACATCATCATCCAGCTCAGAAGTTTTCAGTTCTAAAAGCTTTAGTACACAGGGCCAAGGCAATCAGTGAACCGAACACGTTAAACACCGAGCTAGGTCACCTAACGAACGCCTTAATAAAAAACGGTTTAAGAAAAGGAGGCATATATCGAGCAATTAACAAACACAGTAAGGAAAAACTAAAGAAGGAGGAACCCGTAGCAACTTCCTACCTTCCTTACATAAAAGGCTGCACGGATAAAATAGCCAGGATACTTAGAGGGAAAAACATCACAGTGACTTTCACTGCAACAAATAAAATAGCCCCCAATTTTTTAAAAATCAAAGGAAACAAAAGCACCTTTGAGAAACCAGGGGTCTACCACATCTCTTGTTTGTGTGGGCTGGCTTACATAGGACAAACGGGGCGCAACATAGCTACCAGATTAAAAGAACATAGGGCGGATACAAAAAAACATAACACAAGATCTGCTGTTGCGGAACATTTCTTAGACACCGGTCACACAATAAAATTTGAAAAGGCAACAATGTTGGCTAAATCCTAAAACTTCTGATCTAGACTATACAAGGAAGCCATCGAAATCCAGAAGTACGACAATTTCAATAGGGATAATGGAATCGTTCTATCGCCAATATAGAAAAACATGTTCCGGAACACTAATGAATCGAAACCGCCACGAACCACTGACCCGAACGGCGTAATAAAGGTTTGTCAGGATCCTATACATTCAGTTTCAGTTTTTTCCTAAAGAATACAGCGACATGACTGAAACGTCAAATACTCTAAATTTTTCAAAGTTTGTAAGCTTTCTAAGCTTTATTAATATTGTGAAAAGTGTAAATATGGAACGCGGTTCAAAACCCGAAAATATTTATTTGTCAAAAAATCATGGCCGCGAAAGCCTCAACAACAAATTAAATATTTTACATTCACGGTAAAATTTATTAAATTATAAAAACATCTATGCATTAAAAATATATTTAATTACAAAATTGGTACATACTCTATCTTTTTAAATAAGATTTGTCAAAAAAAGCAAAACGTGCATATATTAAATTTTAGTAAATTATTATACACTTGCGTATATAGAAATCGGTCCACTGTAAACGTTTAACTTTAACTACATTATATGTTATTCATCAAATCAAAAGAAATTATGCTGTTTGAAAGACAATTTAAGTTTAAATTTATTAAAATTTATTTTGACTTCTAGGGCTTCATACAGTGAAATTAAGGCGTTAAACAAATTAACATATTTTTATTACCAAAAGAGTTATGGTTATTAATAATTATCTAAATTAATTTTTAATATTGGGTATGACCCCCACTTGCCTTAACATTTTTCATATAATTAGGCATAGATCTAATTAAGTTCGCTATTGTTTCTTGAGGAATGTTAAGCCACTCTTCTTCTACTGCAACAGTATGCTATGGACTCAAGGTTGGGGCTCAAATTCTTCGTTTGAGCTCATCCTATAAATGTTCGATCAAGCTTATATTTAAACTGCATGCTGGCCATAACCCAAAAACCGACTTCTTTAATGTAGTCTTGCACAATTCTTGCTGTGTGCGGGCTTGCATTGTCATACATAAAATAGAATTCATCTCCAATACAGTCGACGTAAGGTACTACATCAACTAGTAAAATCTTTTCTATGTACTTAACCCCCGTAAAAGCTCTTTTCCCGTGACCACGGTTGCCCCTGAGAATAAAAGCAAGGTCGGTTAGTGCTCACAATCCGCTCTTCAATACAGCATTCTGAAAATCGCTCTTTTAGTCTTTGGTACACTTTTCTTCTTTGATTGCTGCCATAAAGGCATATTTCGGTCTTATATAAAAACAGAACAAAACAGACCCTTACTGTTCCAATGTCTAATTCAGATGATCTCGTGCAAAACGCAGGCGTGCTTGACTATGAGTTAAGATACGTTTTGGACCAATCGTAAGTGTTTTAAAAGTCAGGTTATTTTTTTTTCTTTGTCTCACTCTCCATTGACTAAAAGTGATTCCTCGTATTTCACGGAGTTGTGTTTGTCCTTGAACCGCAGTAAGGCAAAGATTTCTTAATGTTGTTGACACAATAAAGCTATTATCACAAATTGTGGTAAATTGCTTTTTGCCTGTTCCATAGCCTATCAAATAACCAAGTCTCCTCATGACGTTGGCACACTTTCCAAACCGCTGCGGGTATACTATTCAGTTATCTAGCAACAGCTTGCTGGCTAAGTTCATTTTCAATTAAAGCAATTACTTGGGCGGCTTTTTGCAGTGTAGTACGCATTAAAATAAATAAATAGGTAATGTTGTTTTATTGTTTTCAAATTACCTTGCATAAGAATGTTTCTTTTTTAGTTTCGTTTAAAACAAAGCACTTCATCATATCGTGTGATACACCATCACAATCAGAAAAAAAACTGTTTTAAAAAATGTAAAAATCTTATAAAGCACCTATAAAAATTTAAGCATTGTAACTATTGCATCTAAAATATCACGGTAAATCTGATTTAAATTCCTTGCAAAAAAGTACCTTGAAGAGATATAATTTTTTTGTAATAATTAAAAACCAAAAATTCTCTTATAATATGCGAGATACCAATGCTTCAGGTCGAAAAACAGGCACCTTGTATACATGTGCGTATTTCGTACACCTAAAGTTATTACATCGGTCACTACTTGCTTCTAAAATAAAACAAAAAATATACAAAAGTAAAATTAAAACAAAAACGCACACAGCAAGAAAAAACCATATAAGTACACAAATTACAAGGAATAAATATAGCAAATAAATTTTAAAAAAATAATAACATCTGTAAGCAAAAAAAAATTTGAAACACATGAAGGTAGAATAGCTTTGTCAAAAAATACAAGTACAAACAAAAAACATATTTGTAGAATCTTGCAATAATAAAACAAATAAAGTTACTAAAAAGCGTCATCCATATGCTTAATAATTATTTAATAAACAAGGTTTTTGATAATAGCGTGTAATAATTGAGACACTGAGCGAGTGTAGCAAGCGAGCGCGTTAATATTGTCGAGATTATTTGTCGCCGATTAACAAACGAGTTAGTTTTAAAATTTTTCCGTTGATGGTACTTCAGTAAAACGTGTGAAATTATAAGGAAACTAAAGTATACGTAGCTTGTTGTAATATTTAGTAGTCGCACAATATCCTTAAATCAGTGGTTCTTAACGATTTCATTGGTACAAAATTGTTCATTAATAGAAACTTTTTCATTGGTTGAAAATCGTTCAGTAATAGGAGTCATTAACCATGTATTTCTGGTACATTATTATACGTTTATATTGCTACTAACAAACGATCGACTGAAAAAAATATTATTAATAATCCAATGGAGTGCTCAATATTTTATTACAATTGATTAAGGTATCTTTATCTTTGGCATAAATAATTTTAAAATAATTTTTTAATAAATACAATATTTGGTGTAATTTTTATCGTTTGAGAAAAGCATATCATAAATTAATTCACTCGAACAATATAACTTGACATAGGTGGAATTTAATAATCCTATTGAATACATATACATTTAATTTCTCCCTTTTCATTATATTACGATTAAACTTATTGGCAGTAGTATATATTAAAATCAATTAAAACAAAAGTGGAAACAGCACATAATTGAGAAAGAAATTGCTAACTTACAGTAGCAGAAGTAAAAGAAAAAATATGGAAGCAAAATATATTTTTAATAAATTAATTATCTTTTAGTGTTATTGTTTAATTATTGTATTTTTTCGAAGTAGTTCTTGTATTAAGTCGTTATATAAGATTGAGTTTAATTTAAAACTATTCTTGAGCGTATACTGCAAACGTAACCACCTGCTGGTGTAAACGAAGATTATACAACTAACTCTCAAATAGAGGTTTTCTTTGTAGTTATTTTCTTGTTTATAAGAAACTTTAAACTTAAAACTTTTAAAGCTTTTCTTTATTAAAGAAGAGCAATACATTTACGAAACGTAAAAGGTAAAATTAATTGCTTTTAAATCTATTGTAATCGCTGGAAATCGCTACATTACCTACCGATAAAGTAATTTTTTAGTCGCAATACTCGGTTTGCAAAATTAAAAATTAATTTTAAACTACATTTAATTAAAAATTTAATTAGATGACAAAAAATGTTGCTAATTTTAGAACGTACTAGACGCTAAAAAGGCTTTTTTTATAGTTATGACATTTATGTTTACTCAAGTTAGTAATTTTTAAATTAAACGTTTTTGTTACGTATACTTTGTTAAACCAAGTTAATATTGCCATTGATTTTTCAAAACGCAAATGAAACAATTCTATTAGTTCTTATTTTTAGTTTTAATAAAAATTATATATATTCTTATTTTCTATTCAATAACAATTTTAATTTTAAATAAAAACACAAACAAGTGCAGTATAAACTAAATTTTTAGGATTTTTTTGTAAATGAAACGGTTTTTTTATATTTACTGTAAAGGACATGCCGTTTAGTTTAATGTTGCTCTACACTATACTCTGTTTGACAACGCTTCTAATATTATTTCAAAAGTGGTTTTTTACCCACACATTTTTTTACTATTACTTTAGTCTCAGACCCTACAACGGTTTATAGAAACAAAGACACCAAATAACTAAATTTTAGTATCAACTGAATAGTTTTGGTTTGAACTAACTATAATTTTTATTTAAATGTTTTATTTACAAGACGACTGCACTAAAAATTTGAGATGATTCTTCTAATTCAATTTACGGTTTTCTAATTGAACGTTACAGGATTTACTTTATGATGCAAATGAATAACAAGATAGCACACCTTTTCATCAGTTCTAATACAACGTGAATTGAATAAACTAATTAGTTTGTAACTATTTAATTGTTAGATAGTACATGTTTATTTTTATTAATAAATAAAATATCAATTTGTTTATCTCGCACATTCTTCCCGTTTTTGCAGATACTGATGGTACATTTAGTAAGAATAAAATTGGATACGTACTTCAGAGCTCAAGTTAAGTAGACGAAGTATACGGTTGTATTCGAAATTAAAACTACTGTTTTATTAATAAACTAATTTGTGTGGAGTGTGATAGTGACTATTAATCATAAGTGTATCTACACATGGCAAATATACTGGGCGACCCCGGGTCGCCCATTATCATCGATAACGATGAACCTCATGTAAGTGTAAATTTATTTACAAATACTAAACCGAGCGATAATACGAATATACGATTTATAAATTTTAATAATCGATATAGATCAGTCGATACCGGTCCCTACTGTGTATACGTAGAACATTCAAGTAAAAATTTAGGTAGATTACATCCGATACGTATTGGACATTATTTACACGAATGTGAAATTTTTAAGCAATCAATTATAGATATTATTCCTATTGGTATAAACAGAATTAAAGTTTTGTTCAAATCGTACTTAGTAGCTAATCAACTAATTAACCATGAATCAATAACTAAACAGTCTTATAGCATACATTCCAACTTTTTTCACACAAAGAAAAGGTATCATAAAAATGGTAGATACGTTTTTTAGTGAAGAATATCTGAAAAATACAATTCAGTCAAATCAATAGGTAGTCGACGTTAAACGTATGAATAAAAAAATAGTAGAACCGGACGGTAATACTAAATTTGTTAAACGACAATTAATCATTGTTTCCTTTTTGGGTAATACGATACCGCATAACGTACGCATAAATAGTGTAAACTTTCTTGTTGAACCGTATATATACCCCGTTGTGCAATGTAATAAGTGTTTACGATATGGACATAATTCTAACTTATGCAAAGGTTCTTTAAGATGCAGAGTGTGTGGAGAATCAGAAAATCATGATGCTAACCAACCGTGCAAAAAAACTCCATTTTGTGTTCATTGTAAGGCACACGACCATCTATCCGTCGATAAAAATTGTCCAATATATCAGAAACAGTTAAGCATTAAAAAAGTAATGGCTACTAAAAATGTTTCGTTTAAAGAAGCCGAACTGTTAGTTAATAACCCTTCATACAACAAAATTACAACTAATAATCGTTTTGAAGTCCTCAATACTATCGAAAACTTTCCTTCTTTACCAACAATAACATCATTTACGCAACCTATTTCTAAGCAGACCCCAAAAATACAAAAATTAAATATTTCGCGTTCATCGCTACAAATTAAAAAACGTAAAGCACCAATTTCTCCAACCACTTTGACTGATCAATCTATTAATAATATTGAATACAAGATTGCACAACCAGTAACGTCAAAGTCCTGTTATACCAACAATCTCCAACAAAAAACAAAATTAGTTGAGAAAGTAACGTACGCGTTTGTAGATATATTTAAAACATTAGTTCCCGAGTATAATTTTGAAATGCTTAAAAAACAGGAAATCCAAAAACGTATATCTATGATTTTAGACAATATCACAAATAGCGAAACCGATGGCGAATAACGATAAAAATTTGAAAATTATACAGTGGAATTCTAGATCTTTATATAAAAACAAAGCTTTGCTACAATTATTTTTAAGTAAAAACAAGTTCGACATAATAATTGTGTACGAAACTTGGCTTAAGCCTCAATTCAACTTTAAAATAAAAGGTTTTAATATGCTAAAACGTGACAGAAACGATGGTTACGGAGGTGTTGCAATCTTCATATCCCAGGTACATTCTCCCACATCAACTTAATTGACAATTATAACTCACGCATCGAAGTGTGCGCTATAATGTTGGAAAAATATCACCTATTTATTGTTTCGATATATAAACCACCTAATGTTCAAGCTACAAAAGCAGACTGGACTAACATTTTCAATCAGTTTTCTGACAACATAATAATTGGAGGTGATTTTTATTGCCACCATACTCTATGGGGAGGAACTCATGATAACCTACAAGGAACAAAATTAGTTGAAGCGATAGATGATTGTGAATTTATAGTAATTAATGACGGTACCCCTACACTTATCACATCTCCATATCATAAGCCCTCAGCTTTAGATCTAACTATAGTTTCTCCTCTTTTACCAGGGAAAATAGTTTGGAAAGTCTTAAATGAAGCACTAGGTTCAGATCATTATCCTCTACTTATAGAAATTAACGAAAACGTGGAACCATGCCTAATCTACCCATCTACAAAGTGGAATGATTCGGCAGCTAACTGGGATCGCTTTAAAACGGTAATAAACACCGAACTAATAAACATACCAACAGATTGTAGCAATACTAACCAAAAATTGCAGAAATTAATGCAGGTTATAGATAAAGCAGCTTCTCTATCTCTAAAAGTAAACAAGCCGTTCCAATCAAACTGTAGAAAACCGATATGGTGGGATCATGCCTGTACACAAATAATTAATGACAAAAAGGCAGCCTTAAGAAAGTATAAACAGCAATCTTCCCTGGAAAACTATCTTGAATATAAAAAATTAACTGCTATAAGTAAAAGATTTTTACTTCAAGAAAGCAGAAATTGTTGGCAAGCGTTTCTAAATAAACTTAATAGAAATACTCCAAGCACAGATATTTGGACCAACATTAAACGCATTAGCGCTTCTACCAAATCTTGCAGAAAAACTATAATAAACGAAACAGTGATAATAGATCTATTCGATAACTATGCACCGCCATTTGTTCCTAATCTAATTCATTGTCTTACTACACCTAATCACAAGCACTTTTTTGATCAACCTCTTACAATAGATGAGCTTCAGTCAGTAATTAAACAATCATCTAAATCAACTGCTCCTGGTCTTGATAGTTACACTTATTCGATCATTTCTAATATTCCATCTAAAGCATTACTCATCTTGTTAGACATTTTTAATAATTGGTGGCTAAGAAATTCTTACGCGACACAACTAAAAGATAGCGTTGTAATTTTTTTCTTAAAACCATTAAAAGATGCCTCTATGACTTCGTCGTATAGGCCTATATCGTTAATGACGTGTTTTACGAAGACATTTGAAAGAATAATTAAGAACCGTTTAGAGTGGCACTGTGAATACAATTCGTTGCTTCCATCGAATCAATACGGTTTTCGTAGAGGTATAGGAACCCGAAATGCAATCATTCATTTAGTGTCAGACATTCAGTACTCTCTGTCAGCAAACAAATATTTAACTTGTTTATTCCTAGATTTAACAGGAGCTTATGATGCTGTTAATTTACATATACTAAAATCAAAGTTGATAAACTTAGGGTTGTCAGAATATGCAGCTACTAATTTAGTTAACCTTTACACTTATAGAAAAGTTTATATACGAGATCACAATAATTTGTTGTATGATCCAAGATACGTTAGTCATAGAATTCCGCAGGGTTCAGTATTGAGTCCCTTGCTATTTAATATCTACACTGCTAGCTTACATAAGTTGTGGGACGATAACACTAATTGTATTCAATTCGCAGATGATGTATGCGTTTACACCATCCGTAATTCGTATGACGAATGTATGAACGATTTGAAACACATTATAAGTGTTATCAAACCATGGATGCAAAATCATGGGTTTTCACTGGCTCCTGAAAAAACCGCCATTGTAACATTTACCCGTCACAGGCTAAAAGTTGGAAATTACATAGAAGTTGGCGATATTCGTATTCCATTACAAAATACATATAAATACTTAGGAATGGTCCTAGACAGTAAACTGCTATGGACTAAACATATCCAATTAATTAAAGCCAAATGTGAAAAGGGTATCAATATTTTGAGATACGTCTCAAAAACAAAATGGGGTGCCGACCCAAAAACATGCATACAATTTTACAAACATTACATTCGCTCAATAATGGATTACGGATGTGTTGCTTACGGTTCAAATTTAAAATCAAATCTTTTAGTTATAGATAGATTACAATATCAAGCTCTGAGAATATCTATAGGAGCTATGAAATCATCCCCAACAAATGCTATTCTAGCAGAAGCTCAAGAACCTCCTTTATCTTTAAGAAGACGTTACTTTGCACGTAAGCTAATTATTGGGATAACGGTATCAAACAAATTCTTATTCAGTACTATTCACTCTTTATTTCTTGAATGTATGAGTAATAAGTATTGGCGAATAAAAAATAATCCTCCATTGGTAGATGCATATAATGACACACTACAATATTCACCAACCCAAGATTTAAAGAAACCGCCCTACTACTCATTAAACTACGTAGTGTCTAAAGTTAAATCTACGGTTTTTGCGGATTACAACGAGTATACAAAGATATTCACTGATGGATCAAAAAACAAAAACGGAACAGGAGCAGCTTTTTACGTTCACAGTGTCAATCTATATTTTAAATACAAGTTAAATACTTATTGTTCAGTTTATACAGCAGAAGCATATGCAATTCAAAAAGCTTTGCAGTGGGCTACTGAAAACAACTTGTCCAAAACTATTATTTTATCAGATTCTAAATCGGTTTTGGAGTCTATATGCAATTTCTCTGTTAAGCAAATGTATAATCAATTAATTTGTGAAATTATGTTATATCAATTACAGTTAACACAAAAGGATATAAAATAGTCTACGTTTGGGTTAAGGGACATGCAGGTATTGAAGAAAACGAAGTAGTAGATGTAATAGCTAAACAAGCAACATCTCTGTCGTTAATTGACAATTATTTACCTTTTACGGATATTTACCCATTATTAAAAGCTAGATGTCGTAGTGAATGGGAGGAAATATGGCAAAATTATGCTACTAAAAATAATAACAACTACATATATATTATTAAACCCAGTGTTACCCAAAGAGAACGACCTTATGACTGGTCCATACTATTCCAGATTTTTTATTTTGTGTATTATACGTCTTCGACTAAACCACGGAAGATTCCCAGCGCACCTTCATAAAATTGGAATCGAAGACACTAATAAGTGTAAGTGTGACAACACCTCAATTGGAGACATTAACCATTTACTTTTTAACTGTATTAAATATAACAGCACCAGAACAGCATTTATAGCAAAATTGTCAAATGAGAATATTCAATTTCCATGCAACACAGTGCATCTTGTAAATATGAAAAATAATGCAATCTATAATGCCATAGTACACTTTATAAAAGAAAACAATATTCTACTGTAAATCCCTTGTAGCCTAAATTAAAAAATACTTGTGGTTAATGGATAAATTTCTAAAACCAAAAAAAAAGAATAAAATTGGAAAAACAAAGTCTATTATAATCTGTAAAAATATACAGAATACCTTATTTACACAAAACCATAACTTGGGTTCTAAACAAAAACGCAGTAAAACATAGATTATGCTAAAAAGTAAGTAAGTAAGTAAGTATTTATTTAGTAAAGATATACTAATTTAAAAATTATTCTAACATGATCACTCAGATCCCTTTTAAATTTATAAATATTTTGTTCGTGCTTAATTTCATCTGGTAAGTCATTATATAATTTCAGACCTTTGTACAGAAGAGAATTTCGTGAATTTGACTTGAAAATTTTGGCAATCTGAAGTCAAATCGACTTCTCGTGTTATATGAATGTATGTCATAGTTACGTATCACTAATTTTGACATGTAGTTTGGAAGCAAATCATTAATTATTTTGTATACTAACATTAATGAATTGAATAATATCCGCTGTTTCACACTTAACCATTGTAAACAATCTAGCATTACTGTAATTTTGGTATATTTTGAACAATGTAATATAATCCTCATAGCCCTATTTTGTTGTTCCTGTAACCGTTTTAAGTCAACTTCGTAACACATTAAAAATATACTACTGCAAAAATCAAAATATGGTGCAATAATTGTTTTATAAACAGTAATTCTTGCATTAATCGTCAATTTATTAGATATTCTTCCTTATAAACTAATCTTATTTAATACTTTTTTATTACATAATTCACGTGGCTTCTAAAATTTAGATTCTGATCTATAACTACTCCTAAATATTTAATTTGGTCAACCTGTTCTAATTCTTTGTTTTCAATTTTTATTTTTGTTGTTTCAACATTATTATTTGATATTGCCATTGTATTACTTTTTAGCACATTTAATTTTAATTTGTTTGATTGTAACCAATTTTCAATAATTTCTAATTCTGAGTTTAGCTTGATAATAGCTGAATGTACATTTTTATCAGTAATTGATACAAATTAATATTACAGCAGTTAAGATTAAGTTCTAAATCATTAACATAAATTAAGAAAAGCAATGGGCCTAAGACTGATCCTTGTAGTACACCTAAATTATTTTGAATTGGAATAGATTCGTAATTTTGGTACGTAGTGGTCTGAGTACGATATTCCAAGTAAGTTTCGAACCATTGAAGTTAGGTGCTTTTTATTCTATATTGGTAAAGTTTATTTATAAGTCTTCCTCTGTCGATAGCTTCAAAGGCTCTTTTATAGTCTAAAAACACTGCTACTACACTATTACCCACGTCGATTTCGGATTTCCATTTTGTCAGCACGAGATTTAATGTTGTTTCACACAAGTGTTTACTTCGAAAACCCGATTGGTTTTCACTGATTATATTATTTTGTTCTAGAAAGCACTGTAATTGTTCCTTAACAACTAATTCTAGTATTTGTTCGTACACTGGTAAAATATTGAGAGGTCGAAATTCTTTGCATCTTTTTGTATTTTTAATTTTAGGCGTTGGTATGATTTTTGATTGCTTCCAACAATTAGGAAATTTTCCACTTATTAAAGATTTATTTATTAGGTCTACTATTGCATTACCAACTTCTGGCAATGCATCTGTAATAACTTGTTTTGTAATGTTATCCGTTCCTCCCTTTCGCTTAATATTACTTAAGCTTTTCTTCAGTTCTGATTAATTAACTTGCTTAAATTTGAAATTAAGGATTGGTTTTAATATTGGAGCGTCTTTGAAGTTTGCTGGGGACTGGCTTATACTATTATTTATGTGCATAATGTTGGTTACAAAATATTCGTTAAATTTATTTGATATTTTCTCTAAGTTACTAATCTCTACTTCGTCAAATATTATACTTTTTGGTTCATTTTTTTGTCCATTGATTAAATGTTTAATAATTTTCAACATATTTTGAGGTTGTCCGCTATTTTGCTGTATTTTATTTACGTAATATTTATTTTTGCTTATCTTAATTTTGTTATTAAAATTTTTTTTGTGTTTTTGTACAACATCCAGTCATTTTCATTTCCCGTTAATTTAGCAATTTTATAAAGCGTGTCCCTTTCGTTTTGGAGATTACGTAAGTCCATTGTAAACCAGGTAAACAGTATAAATTAATATTGTTTTTGTTATATCGCGTTTTTAGTTAAGCTTATAATAATCAGTAATTGTGTAAATAGTTAAAAATAATGTAAGTTTTTTTAATTCGTTACATTATTTTTAAAATAATTGTCAAGCTTCCTAATACGGCCAAAATTTGTGTTTTTAAAACATTTAATTTCAATAAAATTTCTCAAAAGATATAAAACTAATAAAATACAATAATTATATAAATCAAGTAGTAATAAAAAGTAAACTTTCAGACATTACCACTACGGTTCTATTTCAGCTTTTATATTAAAACAAAAACTTTTAACGGTCCAATTTGTATTTTAAAAATATTAGTCTATGGTACAAATTGCTTAAAAGATTTTATTTACAAAGTACTTTATTTTTACTATTTTCTAGCTTATTGAATAAAATACATAAAAGTTTTAAAGACAGTTGGTTCCAAAATTGAACATAAAAATTGTATACAACCAAATTAATTTTTTTATGTTTTTGCTTTTAGAAGTTTGGTTTTTACGAGTAACTCTTCATATGAAATTTTACTACATTAATAAATAAAGTATTATGTTGGTACTTAAAACTAGAAAAAAAAACGTATAGGTATAAGAAAAATAAATTAGTAAAGGCATGGATGTTATAAAAAAAATAGTTAAGTATATCTAAGATCTCTCAATATATTTCAAAATTTAAAAAACGGTATGTAATTTTTTTGTTGATTAGTTCATGCGTGCTGAAATAAAAGTATTTGAAAATTTAATAATAAAGTATCTTTGGATTTTACATTGGTTAGCTTTGAGTATCAATTATATGGAGATACTTTACAATAAACATTAAAAGTTGCATGCAGCTTTCTATTAAATATAGAAACTTTTATTAATGCTTAGCATACTTGACGTTATACGCTTTTTTTCGAAAAAAAATTGTTAATAATTAAAAACTTGCATTCCTAAAAAGTAATGTTAAATAAATATAAAAATGTATTGTCGTAAAAAAGACTTTTTTTTTGACAGAGAATTCGTATTACAAACTAAACACAAAAATATCCTACTACATAGAACAAATAAAAACAAAATAAAAGTAAAAAAAACTAATAATAAAATTTAAAAAAAAAATCCTAAACTCTCCACCGCTAATCAATTCTCTATATACATTTATTACACTACTTGTAGTCTTTTTCTCCTTTTTATAACTTCTTTCATCGATCCCACTCCTTCTCCTCCTTCTCCCAATATCTCCAACTTTCCTCTCTCCTCTTCTCTTAGCTCTATGCATTCCTTTACCATGTGCTCTATATTTTTCCACCCCTCCCTACATAGTCTACATCTCCTATCTTTATCTTTCTTCCAGTACGTATTCTCTTGCTCTTCATTCCCGCATCTAAACCTTGCTACTATTCTTTTTAGTCTTAAGCTTTTTTTGCCCTTTATGTACCTTGGAATATTATATATTACTATATTTGTACATCTCTCATATTTTCCTTCTCGTATTCTTGCTTTTGTTTCTTGTCTCTATATATCTTTATCTCTTCTTATTATCTCATTTTTTATTTCCGTTCCTGTCTCCCTTATTTTCTCTACCTCTTCCAACTCTTTCATAATACTTTTTCTTTCATTTTCTCCATATTTAATTTTTTTATTCTTTACCTCTCTTCAGCACATTTGAAGCAATTTACATTCTTCTCTATATTTCATTTGTTCTTTGTAACACATTGCTCTTTTTCCCGCCTGTACTCTTATCTTTTCTAACTTCATTTCCTCCTCTACTATGTACCCTGGCGTTCCCTTTCTAATCCTAACGTCCATTTCCAGTATGTTTCTTGTACTTCCTCCAATTCCTCCCATTCCTTCCACCTCCATATTTTCGCCCCGTACATCATTACATTCTTTATTAATTTGTTAAACAACCATCTTCTTGCTTCTATTTGCTTCCCAAATCTCCTCTCTCCTATACCCACACCTGACCTACTGTTCTGTTACATTTCTTTCCCAACCACTTATATGAGCCTCATCTTTATTGTCGTATCTGACTCGATAACCCAAATACGTCACTTCATTTACACTTTCTATTACCTCCTCTTCCCACTTTCACTCCACTCTTTTTTTAACCCCCCCCCCTTTCTTTTTGAAACACTATCATCTTTGTTTTTCCCACATTTACACTTAAACACTTTTTTTCCAGATACTTTTTACTGTGTTTATCATCTCCTTCATTTCTCACTCTTTTTTGCTATAATCACTGTCATCCGCATATGCCAAAACCCACACTTTTAACCCCCCCTGCCTTATTACTATTCCACAACTTTGTTGCCCCATCAATTCTTTCTCTAAATCCTCTAAATATATAGCAAATAAACTAGGACTAAGCGGACACCCCTGCCTTAATCCTTTATTTGTTCAAAATGCTTCACTTAACTTTCCATCTATTCTTGCTTTGCACTTTGTCTCATTATATATTTCTTCTATATTCTTTACTAGTTCTTCCTCTATTTGTTTCTTTCTTAATATATTCTATAATTTACACCTATTTACATTATCAAACGCTGGTTTTAATCCAGAAATAACTAAAAAATGTCTCTCTCTTCACTTCTAATTCTTTGTTTACTATCTGTTTTAACACGTATACATTATCTAATGCCCTTCTCCCTCTTCTAAATCCTGTCTGCCCGTCTGGTAAGATCTTTTTTTCTTCCATTTCTCTTTCCAGTCTTTTTTGCAAAATTGTCATATAAATTTTATATCCCACATTTGCCACACTTATACCTCTATAGTTTTTTACCTCTCTTCTGTCTCCTTTTTTGTAAACTGGGCATGTTATTGCTTTTTTCTAATCATCCGGAAACCCATCACCTGACCATATCTTATTTAAAATTTTCCCTATTCTTTCTTTCGTTCTCTCTCCTATATATTTTCATTGTTCTCCTTGCGTCCCATCCGTCCTTTCTGTCTTTCCTTTTTTTATTTTTCTTAATGCTTCTTCTATTTATCTTTTTTATATAGTAGTACTACTCCTTTCTCTTGTTATCCATTCTATTTCAAATTCACTCTTCTTCTCTTCTTCCCCCTCTAAGACCTCTACGCAGTGTTTTTTTCATATCAAATTCTATTCCAATTTTCCTTTCTTTATTCAAAAACCTCTATATGTCTCCTTCATTTTCTAACATTTTTATATGTTCCTGCAACTCTTTTTTATATTCCTCTTTTCTCTTACAACACTCTTTTCTATATTGCGACCTTAATCTTTTATATTCCTGAATATCAATTTTTCCTTTTTTTCACCTTCTTTTACCTCTTCTTACCTCCATCTTGGCTTCCCTGCGTTTCTTATTCCATCACCTCTTTTCTTTATACTTCTTTATGTTTTTTTTTTCAGTATTTTTTTCTTTCTACTGTTTTATCCATTATACTGATCAATTCGTTCACTCCTTCCTCTACTCCTTCTTCCACCTATTGTTCTTCCTCTCTGTTTTTCTTATAAACCTCAATAATTCCATCTGTCCATACCCTTTTCTCCCTCCAAACTGTGTCTGAATTTTTTCTTTCTCTCTTCATATCTTTTAGCCTTACTTCTAATGGCTGATGGTCAGAATCAATCTCGTCCCCTATTTTAAAACTTTCTAGTTCCTCCCAAACCTCCCCACTAACCATTACATAATCTATTATAGATTCTCCCCTTTCACTTATATATGTATATTTTCCTCTATCCCCTTCCTCCATATTTACGTTGAGTATAGTCCACCCCTTCCCCTCACATAACTTAAATAACTCTCTACCTTGTTTGTTTAATGTCTTATCCATCGTTATTCTTTTTATTTCCTCCCTATTCATTATCATACCTCCATCTTCACCAATTCTCGCGTTAAAATCTCCACCAATTATTACTTTTCCTCTCTATTCTTTTATCAATAGCTGTTTCAATTTTCTTACTGTTTGTTTCATTTCTTGATTGTATACTGTTATCACTGTATATCTACCTTCATCTTCCCTTGATATTTGATTTACTACTATTCCTTGCTCTTGTATTTTATTTTCGCATTCTTCTACCCCCCATTCTCCTCTTACTCCCGATATTATACCCCCTTGCGCTCTTCCTTTTTTTTTCTTGTTGCGAATCTATATCCCTCTGGTAAATTTACTTTCTTTCTTTTCCAATCTTTCTCCTTCAGCCACGTATCTACTAAACCCACCATGTCAAACCGTTCTATATATTTCCAAAAATCAGCTCCTTTATTTTTAACCCCTGCAACGTTCTAAAAAACTAAACCTATTTCTTTTGTTTTTTTATTTATTGTTTTTGTATCTTTGCCTGGTCGTCCCCTTTTTTTATCCTTTACCCTCTTATTTCTAGTTTTTTGGCTTCCTTCTCTTTAATTTATTTTCTTTTACGTTCCAGTGCACCTCCTCTCCTTTAGCCCATAATTTCATAAACCCTATTTTTGTTCTTTTTTCTTCTTCTTTTAGTCTTCTTCTTTCCATTCTTATATTTTTTTGTACTTGTCTTTTCACTGGAGTCATCTATAAATATCCTTGTTCCTCTTAGCTTTCCTTTTTTCTTTAATATTTCTATATTATCTTCTACTAAATCCATTTTTACCAGTATTAACCCACTCGCTATTTTAAACAAGTTATCCACTTGCTTTTTACGCTCTTCTCTTCCCTCTTGACCTTCCATTCATATGATAACCAAGTTCTTCCTTCTCTTTTCCCTTTCCATTACTTCCACCTTTCTTTCCAAATTTTCTATTTTCTCTTCCATGTTCTTATTTGTTTTCACCACATATCGCATATCTCTTTTCGCTCCACTATTTCTTTTTTTAACTCCTCCGCGATCTTTTCTAGATTAGATATTAATTTTTTGTTTTCTTCCCTCATCTGCTTTATTTCTTTAATTATTTACCTACACACCCCCATTACCCCCTGCTCTTCCTTATCACTCTCCTCCTTTCTTGGACTTTTGTTTGCTTACTACTTGCAAAAGCTTCTTGCATCATTTCTTGTCTTTTGTTTTTCCTTTCTGATCCTGTCAATTCAGATTCTGACATGATTATTACTAATTATGTTTAATTACGACAAGCTACAAATATTTTAAAGAAAAACAAAATAAAAATGTCTAATGTTAAATAAAGCACTATTACATTAAAGCACAAAAACATGCATTATATTTTTATATTTATGAGTGTTACGGCTACTGAATACTAAAAATTATGCTACTTTAAGTTAAAAATATTATAAACGATAATAATTATTTTGTTTATTTCAAAAATAAATAAATCAACATTAATTATAAATGATTTATTAAGGATTTTCTTGCAGCATTCGCCACCGATCGCTACTGAACTGTACATAAAAAAAGTTAAAAAATTTAATGTAAAACGTAATAAAAAAAATACTCAAAAATTTATTTTGCATGTTTATAATAAAATTAGATAGCTTTCAACAATAAATACCATAAATTTAAAATAAAATGGATATAGAAGAATAAAGAGAACTCTCTTTACTTAGACAATTGTAAGGATAAATTAGAGTTTTTAGAAGCCAAAGAAAACATTGTGCAACAATATTACTTTTCTGTTAATAATAACAAACCTAAAGGGATAATGAGCAATTTCTATTGTTTTTTTTAATTATAAACCTTTAACGTTTTTAACAAAATCAAATTGAATTTTGAAATCAACTCTTGGTATATGAAAACTTAAAAATATTCCAAAAAATTAAAACTTTAGTTTTAGCGGAAATTAAAGAAAAATATGTTTTCTGGACAGACGATGAAAAAATCTCATTAAAATCTTGCTTAATTTACAAAAAATAGCAATTTTTGAATTTAGACAATTTCGAAAAACGCCATTTTTAGCTAAGTGAAAATCATTCGGTATATCTGATAGGAGTTAAATAGGTTTTCAGACAAGCACAAATTATTGACGTAAAAAGTTTTTTTAACAAATAAAAAATTTTAAAAATCCATTTAGTGCCAATTTTTTGACAAGCACTGTACCACAGTAAAATAAATATTATAATTATATTTATTGTAAGTCTTTCCGTTAATTTGTTATAACTTAAAATCTTAAAAATCAGAAGATTGAACATTTATAAGCAACACATCTTGAGCTAAAAAGCCGATATCAAAAAGAAACGTGAAGAACGTGGGCTCAAGTATAGCAAAATGTTTTAACTCTTGGGTAAACATTCCCCTCTCTCAATCTTTAACAAAATACTATTGTATAAACAAATCTTTAAGCTCATATAAACATATGGCATATAACTGTGGGCTTGTCCTAGAAATACCAATACTGACGTCATTTAGCGTCTTTAGAATAAGGTACTAAGTAATTGGTACTTCAGAAACTGTGACCTCTATAGAGACCTGGAAATGGATATAGTGAGCAAGACTATTATAAAATACGCCTGAAGTTATAAACAGCGACTTCTTCATTATGTCAACGTAGAGGCTTCCAGCTTCTTGACAATGCGTTGTTGGTTAGACTGCTCAAGAGGACCAAACCCTTTGAGTTTGGTTAAGTGTTGGTTAAAAGGCAGAGTAAAGTGCTAATAGTCTACACGTCGAATAAGTGTAATTAAGTAATTAAACTTTTCGAACTGCTAATAAGTAGATTCCTAGTTTTAAGTTGTATTAGTAATTTAAGTCTGAACAAAATTACTTATTAATTAACCTCAGGGTATTTAATAAAAAAAGAACTGGGAAAATGGTTGTGTTTGATGAAAGATAAAATCCGTTAACCAAAACAAAATTAAAACATTAAATTTTTTACTTAACTACTTTACAAACACATTTAAAACCTGCAACTGCTACCTTGAATTTTAGAGGAACCGCAGCACTGCCACATCTTATTGCTTTTCGAGAAAGAGCTTGTCTTCAATTGCTTTATTAATTAGAAGATAAATCTCTTGTATAAAAAATACACGTATTGTCGACAGATATTAAAAAAAAAACAACCTCTCATGAAAAAAGTGTAACCAACAAAAATGAAAAATAAAACGATACGTAATCTCACGTAAGTTTTGTACAAAGTTTTCTCATCACAATGCAACCGTAAGCAAAGATAATATAATATAGAAAAAAAAACTCTTAATGGTGTTAACATAAACAAACGAATGTAATATCAAATTTCTTAAATCGTAGAAACTAAATAAGCAATGTAAGTCGGAACTATAAATTATAATGTAACCTTAATTTATTAATACAAAAAAATGCGACATTGGCATAAACAGCATGCAAATATTTAAGCAACGGTAAAGCATATATTAATTGATGAATACAAAACTACTTAAAACTTTGAAATAACAAATATAAATTTAAAATACCTCAATTGAAGGACTTTTTAATAAAAAAAATACATAAATTTAAACGCAGGTTATAGTTGTCTTTTAATTTATTCTTACTATGCTATTAGAAAACATTATCTCAAAGATCTTACAATCAAAACTTAAAAAGTATTTAAAAAAATTTTTATTTTTTAAATTTGCTCGTTTTTTGATATTGTTTTACAAACGTAAGTATTATTTTACTTATTCTTAACGTAATTTAAACAATTATTACGTTTCAGCATAATTTTGAATTAAAAAAAATTTAAAAATAAAGATACTTACTTGAAACATAGTTTTAATCAAAAATAATAATTTTGTAACAGTTACTGTTTAGTATTTATTAATAAATCATTTCATTGACAATGCTATATTATATTATAAAAAGTTTATTAAAATGTTCAAAATAATTGTTTTTTAATACTAGTATCATAATTAAAAATTTAAAACGCTAAATATAACGTTGAATATAATAAAAAACTTAATACGCTACATATAAAGTTGAATATAATTTATAATTCAAAAACATTTATAAGTATTTACTTAATTTATTTTCAAAATATATATGAAATATTGTTATGCAAAACCGTATTTATTCAAATATTTTAAAACATTGCTTTTCAAGTACAAAAATCGTTATAATTATAAAGACTGCTAATTTCAAAAAGTTTACGTTAAAAATATAAAAAAGAAACATAGTTATTTAGCATAAAAAATAGAAAACACTGTCTTTATTGCAATTTTTTTGTCGAATAAGCATTCATGAATAAACATAATAACAGTGTTTGTGTAAAGACTAAAGTTCAATATTAAAATTTTTATATCTTAAAGAGAATTTTTAATAAAATTTATATTTATTAACACGATTTATAATAGAATGTACGTTATAATGTAGCAAACTTTGTCGTATTTTATAAAATGTATTGTATTTTTTTTTGTGTATTATTTATTTTTTTTTAATTACACGTTCTATAATTAAATAAAAACATAGCAACATTTTTAATAAAATCAAACGGAGTTTTTTTTAATTTAATGTTAGCATTTATTGCACACTTTAGAAATTACAAAGCTTTGTGCTTTGTTACAAAGAGTAAAAGTATTTTTTTTGAGTAAATTAAATTAATACTAATGTTGTTAAAAATTTAAACGTTCAGTGATTGTATACCATCTTTAGCAACTTTTTTTTTACTAATATTTACACTAAATATTAAAATATTAAAAATTAAATTAACAGAAACAGTTATTTTAATTTAACTAAATTAAAAAACACTAATGTATTTCTTTATTTTATGATTGCTAACAAAAAATAAATATGCAACTTTTAAGTCAACCGTTATAATATTAGTATTTTTTTAAATGATTTTGGTTAAAAATATTAAACAACAAATTTAATTTATTATTATAAACATAAAATATATTTAAAATTATTAATTTTCGATGTTACAGTAATCAAGTTCACTGTGCATTTATTGAGTACATGAAAATGCATTCTGATCAAATTATGAATTTATAACATTTTTAGTGTATTCAATTTTAAACATTATTTGATTATTGATTTTTTTGTTTAAAATTAAAGAGTTATTTTACAACAAAATGTAAAATGCAACTTTAACTATAAATGATACTTTGAACTTAAAATTAAAAAATGTAAAAGGATTGAAAGACCATTGTAAGATCACCGACAAGAAAAATAAAAAAAAAGTATTTTTAGAAAAATTTTGATGAGACGTATAGAAATTAAAATAAAATTTTTAAAAACCGATTGTTGTATTTTTTCTTTATATAGGCGTTATTGAAACACAATTTTACTATATCAAGTTACAAAATGATTTATATTACAATTATTGCTATTATTAGTACATAACATAATAAAAACTGAAATCAACGACGTAAAGCACGAAATGTTTGATTGAAAACCTATACTATGAATAATTAAGTATGGTTTTATTAATTTTTAATATTATTTTCTAAATCGATCATTTAGTAAAAAAACTAAAGTGAAACCAGTTATATGTAACCTCTTGTTTGTGAATATACATTATTAGCACGTGTACGTTACGTGATTCTGTAATCCGACTACGGATGGCTGTTACTACATTTGCTGATCCCAATTCTAATAAATGTCGTAATATTTAGAAATTAGGCAAGCTTGTGGGTTCTCACAACCCTGTCACGATTTGTAAATGCTTATTGTCCATTTGAATTTTTAATCTACTCAATATTAGTTTCTTTGTATTTGTATTCGTGTAGAATGCGGTTATAATTAAATATTTTTTTTAATTTTTGATGTTCGTGACCAAATGTGTAGCATTTTAAACAATTGTTTGTAATGTTGCTATAGTTTTTTTACTAATTTTTTTTTCAATGCACCGCGATTGTTAAAATTATGTTGTTGATTATTTGCCATACTTAAAACATGTGTACACTGGTAAAACTGGTCGTACTGTAATTGCATGTACGATTTTTGTATAAAAAACAGCTTCTAAATTGGGGTTTTTAAACATTCTTTTACTACCGGCCACAGTATCGATTTCAATTTTTTTTTGTCTGAAATTTTCGTAATCGTTTAGTTAATAAAAATGTTTATGTTAATTACATTTTTATATAAATATTTTTACTAATATTTATTCTTGTATTAATGATTTTGGCGTCTTAACTAAAAAAATTATTTTTATTTAATTTGTAATTTGACATCTTAGTAACGTGTTCAGTTCTATTTCTAGCTTCAACTACATCTAATGCGGTGTAGAACTTTATTATGTACATTAAAATTAGACTACTGCTTGTTTTTTCATTATTTAAAAATTGACTTTAAATTTAAAAAAAAATTAAATAAAAGCATTTTTTAGCTAGAATTTTTTTTGTTCATGTTTTCATAAGAACAAAATACGATAATATTAAATACACAATGTATAGCAGTTTATTATTAGACACAATGTAAAATCAAACAGATAAAGTTATTTAAGTTTAATAAGAAACCTGTACTTACTGAATAATAATTTCAGAAAAACAAACCTTGTTAAAATTAAGTTCAGACGCGGCACGTGTTAATAATACCTGTTTAAAGTTTTGTAATTTGTAGGTTAACGCGCAACTGCGTAAAAGTAATTATTAGAAACGTTATCGTTTCTTTAGTGACAAACTATAACTTTTGAAATCAATATAATAATTTAATTAGATTAAAAATATTTATCAAAACTAACTCGCCCGTTTAATCTATCTAGACCATTAGTATAATTGTATTAAATAATTAGTATGCGTGTTTTTTTATTACTTAAAATAAAAATTGCTGTAATAAAAAATAATCTTGCAACATTATTATGAAAATATCGATTTAACAACGACTGCCAAGTTTTAATAACATTGCTCATTATAGCATCCGTCTTGATGTAATATTTAATAATGATCAACATAGGCAATTTGATATAATTCAATTGACGCGTAATTAATTTAATAACAGTTACTCTAGCTTTGAAGACAACGTTGGAAATTATTATTAAAATATTAATGTTGAACTACAGAATATTTATTATAATAAATAATATTTATGAAACCTATACACCTAAAATGTTAGGTCAGGCACTTACTTACTTCAAAGGTATCCCTAGAGTCTCACAAGTCGTGCACTGAGCATCAGCAATTATAATTAGAACATACAAGTACTAGCACTTTAGCACAAACAACAATAATACAACACCAACCTTTATGAATACAAAACAAGTAAATTAGTAAGTACAATTACTGAAAATTCATTGATAATTTATTAGATTATTTTTATTTACAACAGTTGTTTGTTAAAAATTCATTTAAAGCTTTGATAATAAATTAATAAGCTTAGAACAAGCAGAAACTCACTTAAAAACGCGTTTTGAAAATACACACTGTAGATTTTTACCGGTTAAAAACTTACATTTTGTTATTGTTTTTTCTATAAATTGCATTTTTCTAAAAATATTTTAATTAAAAATATTAATAATTTAGGGTTTGGATTTTGCACTAAAAAAACTTCAATATGCGTTAACAAATAAACATGCAATTTAAAAAACTATTTTATCTGAATTTAAGATATAAAAACACGTTTTTACGCATACATAATGTTTACTTAAATATATATTTGTTTATAATTACTAATTACTTAATTGTCTTATAATTTACACTTAATTACAGCATGAAGCAACAAATTGTCAAAAATAAATTTGCGCCTGTTATCAGCTAACAAATAAAATGTTTATTACTGTACTCATTTCTAGTTAAAAGCTGCATGTTTAAAATTATTCTTGTTTATACAGGTTGGTTACTTTTCGCTGGGCAGCATAAAGTTACACTTTTGTAAATAGCAACTCATCAATTTTTGTGTGCTGTTTGATGAAGGCTTAATTTAGATGAAAAATATTTTTTCAATTTTTTTAATTAATTGCGGCGTGTCTTTTAGAGCAATTTTTAAAAAATGCAGCATCAAATAGTCACAAAACCCAAATCGGCTTGTTTTAAACTCTTTCTCTTAATTTTTGTATGGTACCGTAGAAGCTAATTCTGTGGTAAGCGTCAGTGATCAAACATGTTTTTATTGAATGATAATGTCTTTTTTTATTTTTAATAACTTCCCAGTAAACACACGACATTCGCTTTATGTCTAAATGAAGTCTTTACATCCCGGGCTTTAAAACGGACCTCTTTAGGATGTCTTTAATAAAACGTCCTCAGGATGTCAATAAAGAACGTACGATGGGATGTCCTATGCGGGAAAACAAATTTGGGCGTTTATCAATTCATATTTTTATTCGAATTAAAAAAAATTGAAAAGAAGAATTTTCGTAATACCTAATGCGAATGTTTATTTATAATTACCTATCAAATAAAATTAGAACAGGATTATACATTCATTATATATAAATTAATCAATGATATAAATATAGGACAGTTAAATATTATCCATTCATCAATTTCGATTACTCTAGTTAATGTTTTCTTTGATATAACAAATATTTTGAAGATGTTGATGTCTGTGATTTACTTCAACCACCCCAATAATTGGTTTGCGTACATAAACGAGACAAATGCAAACTTAGCGCGCGTGCCCATTTTCCGTCTTGTTCTCTGGTGCCTACTCAACACCCGCACGCTCCTTTGGTATATCAAAGTGGTACACTCTGTTTGCACCGTTTGCACTTGTATTTGTTTGTGTTCTGACTACTTTATTTATCTGTTCTTTTTATTATCTAACGTTTTTTGGGTGTTTTAGTGCATAAAGAAATTTATTTGGTAAGTTTTTGGTACCTTGTATTTATTTATAATGTATAAAAATCATCATTTATAATTATTATTTTGAATTACTAAAAAAAAAAAATTTATCGAAATTAAAAGATCACAATTATTAATAATGGTGATTTAAAACCCTATCTCGCGCGCATACCTATGCGGTGAATTGAAAATATTTATTTTACCCAAAAAAATTTTTTTTTACTCAAAAACTTATTAGAAAATGTTTTCTTTGTATTGGTTTAAAAGCGTGACGTTATCTCACGACTTTTATCGTCTCGATTCACAATAATTCATCTAAAAATTTACCCACTATCTGTCAACATGAGCGATAAGACACAAAATCGCTTATCTAACTAAGAAATAACGTTATCGCGTTTTTGGTAACTTGGTAACAACGTCTTCCTTCATAGTTATGATTAGTGTGCGAATTTCTCGTATTGTATTACGTGGTATTACTGTTTCCATAATAATTAGTTAGGTAGTTAAAAATACGTCTAGAAATAATTTTGTTTTCACCAAACGAAACGTATAAAAATTCTTAATGAATTTGCAAAACTGACGTGTTTACAATTTGTTTTTTTTAAACGATTTAAACAATTTTTAACTGGTTATAATCGATCATCTCTTATGATTTAATCAATAATAGAAACGTCAAAAATATTAATCAATAATTCTACAAAAGAAGTATCAATTTATCAATTCTTTAATTTAGAAAAATGTAAATTCAGAGTACTTAGAAATACCAAAATAAGTTTTTTGTATTAACTTTTTTATCGGCTCTACATGACGATTACCATCTCCTATGTAGTTGTATTGTTTCAGGCGCCACTTAAAAAAATCGGGAAGAAGTATAAAACACTCGCTAAGGAGGGCTAAAGAACGTCCGGATCGAGAAGATAAAAAAATGAAATAAACTCTAAATTTATTTTAATTGAATCTAATTAGGATTATTATTTTAAAATCTCCTTACTGAATAAAAAAAACAATAGAAAAAACCACAAAGTAGATGTACTTTAACTGGAAATGGTACTTTTCTTGATAAAAATATAATACACATACATATATAGTAGTAGTAATTACGAGTAAATCATTGCTTAAAAGCCTATGAATTAAACAACAGAAAACGTATCTCGCCCAACACACGTTGCATTGAAAGTATCGATCGACATATTAGTTGCTATTTCTTTTCTCAATTCTTGTTTTTTACTCACTCACACTTGAGCCACAGAGTACAATCTGTGCTCGAGCTCTCGTAATTACTATATACCTGTGCTATATACTATATATATAAATATTTTTACAATACAATATGTAGAAAAGGGGAGGGATGACTACCTTTTACATATCCTACAGTCATCTAAAAAGGACGTCTCGTTGCGGATACGCAAGGATGTTCTATAAGGACATCGTAAGGATGCACACAGTTGTGACAAAAGAACGTCCCATGAATGTCCCTAGGACGTACACAGAACCAAAATGGAATGACTTTGAGACGTTCAGTGATCCACAACATCATGTCCCCGGGACGTCCTTGGGACCTCTTTGTGTTTGTTGGGATGTCCATACAGCATTTAAGATGTAAATTTAGATGAAATTTTTATTAACGATTTGCTTTTAGTTTGGTTTGTCAGTTGATTCTGTTTTCTTGAAGAATAAATGCGTTAAAAGTTAAAATAAGTGTACCTATTAATGGCGGATAAAGAAGTAGTACATCTTCTTTTAAGCTGGGGTTTAGATGAGCTTATAGACGTATTCAGAGGTATGTACATTATTATTATTATTATTACTATATTTCAGTCTATGAAATTTGATATGTGTAGATAACAATAACCATAAATAAATAAATAAAAAATAGATAGATTTCAATTTAAATTCATTACAAATCTGCAATTAGGCATTATGTACCCAATACCCATATGATCCCAGTAAACACACGACGTCCCAGGGACGTTCGTTTTATGTCCAAATGATGTTTTTACATCCCGGGCTTTAAAACGGACCTGTATAGGATGTCTTTAATAGGACGTCCTCAGGATGTCAATGAAGAACGTACGATGGGATGTCCTATGCGGGAAAAAACAAATGCAAACTGAGTGCGCGTGCCCACTTTCCTTCTTGTTCTCTGGTGCCTACTCAACACCCGTACGCTCTTTTGGTATATCAAAGTGGTACACTCTGTTTGCACTCTGTATTTGTTTTTAGTTGTGTTCTGGCTACTTTATTTATCTGTTTTTTATTTTATTATCTAACGTTTTTGGGTTTTTAGTGCATAAACAAATTTATTTGGTAAGTTTTTGGTACCTTGTATTTATTTATAATGTATAGAAATCATCATTTATAATTATTAGTTTGAATTACTAAAACTTAATAAAAGTTAATTGAAATTAAAAGATCATAATTGTTAATAATGGTGATTTAAAACCCCATCTCGCGCGCATACCTATGCGGTGAATTAAAAATATTTGTTATGTAAAAAAAAAATTTTTTACTCAAAATTATTTAAGGTTTAAAAGTGTGACGTTATCTCACGACTTTTATCGTCGCGATTCGCAATAAGTCATCCAAAAATGTCAGCATGACCGATAAGGCACAAAATCGCTAATCTAACTAAGAAACTGGAACGTTATCGCGTTCTTGGTATTCATCGTTATGATTACTGTGCGTATTCTCGTAGTTAAAAATACGTCTAGAAATAATTTTGTTTTTATCACATTCCTCTGATGAAATGTAAATGCGAAACGTATAAAAATTCTTAATGAATTTGCAAAACTGACGCGTTTACAAAATCTTTTTTAAAAAACGATTTAAATAATTTTTAACTGGTTATAATCGATCATCTCTTATGATTTAATCAATAATACAATCGTCAAAAAGATCAATCAATAATTCTACAAAAGAAGTATCACTTTATCAATTCTTTAATTTCGTAAAATGTAAATTCTGATTACATAGAAATACCAAAATAAGCTTTTCGTATTAACTTTTTTATCGACTCTACATGACGATTACCATCTCTTATATAGTTGCATTGTTTCAGGTGCCTCTTAAAAAAATCGGAAAGAAGTATAAAAAATTCGCTAAGGAGGGCCAAAGAACGCCGGGATTGAGAAGATAAAAAAATAAAATAATCTCTAAATTTATTTTAATTGAATATAATTAGTATTATTATTTAAAAATATAGTTTTATGTAATAAAAATTTGTATTTTATTTGATAAAGTTATTTTTTATTAAAAATATAATATACATATATACCTAGTACATATCCTACAGTCATCTAAAAGGGACGTCCCGTTGCGGATACGCAAGGATGTCCTATAAGGACATCGTAGGGATGCACACACTTGTGACAAAAGGACGTCCCATGAATGTCCCTAGGACGTACACAGAACCAAAATGGGATGACTTTGGGACATTCAGTGATCCGCAAAATCATGTCCCCGGGACATCCTTGGGACATCCTTGTGTTTGTTGGGATGGTATGACGATAAACTACGTGTTTCTTGTGATAACGGTTGTAGATATGAATCATACGTATATAGGTATAACGCAACAAGAATTGTAAGAAGCAAATAACGTACCCGTCAAAAAGTTCCAAGAAATCAAGTAATGACCATGACGATGTAGAGGGTACGCTTTGTATTAATTTTATTTTATATTTTTTTCTTAAAAAGCTATGCATTCTATATGTGATTTTTCTTTAAATATTACATATTCATTTTTGATTTTGCAGATTCTGATTCAATAAAGGAGCATCTAGCGTGGCTGCGGACTGGTATTGAATCTTGGAGTCTTTTTGAGCTGTACTGGCCAAGTACAGCTGTAAGTAGATTGCGGCAACTGGATGAAGAAGTTATTCCTACCATATCAGAACATTTCAATACGTTTCCCATTTTAAAGCAACCAGAAGGCTACAAATTGGTAAACTTCATTATTTTTATAATTCATTTTTAGTTCGAATTAAAATAACGTTTTACTTTATTCATTTTTATTTTAGCTATTAAGCGATTTTCACACATCTAAACAGAGGGACTCTGAACACAAACTATATTTAAGAATTGTCTTGCTTAGAGACCAATTGCTGAAGTTGGTAGTAGAGAAGAGGGATTCGTGTAAAATTTCGGAATTAAAACTCACCATAGGTACGTATATTGCTGCAGCATCAGGTTTGTACATATAAGTCAATACGCATTAAAGTATCTCTGTGTTACTCACAATTTCAGATCATAAGCTAATTAGTGTCTAGAGCTTATTGCTTATACCACTTCTCCTTGGAGCACCGTCACTTAAGAAACAAGGCCAAAAATCTTGGAACCTTTCTAGATCTGAGGTACGAGACTCATTCATCACACATCTTCCAACTGACTCGGACGTTCTTCCCACAATTGAAAGCCGTAAAATAAGTACAGTGAACTTTATTTATTATCGTAGGCTCCTCTAATGGGTTTTAAATAAACAACGCTCTAGTAGCTGTCAATGAAACAATTTACAAATCATCTTCCGGTTTAGAGGCTGTTGACGCGGCCTTTAAAATTTTTCATTCTACCGGAGCTTGTTATCCCGAAGAGGGGACAGACACGTGGCTATTTATACAAAAAGCTTTTTATGAGGTAAAAACCCCACACGACAAACTGTCTCAGGCAGTTAAGAATCTTCTAGCAAATCTTTATATCAAATTTTAAACAATGTTTACTTGTTTTGGTTTCAAACGCCTTTTTCAGTCATTATCTACCCTTGTAATCCATATAAGATCAAGTTGTGGACAAGGCTGAGTTTAATTGTGAAGAAATAAATTGTTTTCGACAGTTTACCGTGAACGCTTCCTTGCGAAAGCATTTAGATTTAAATCACAAGAAAGATTCCACATGTGCATCTACATTAGTATCTAATCCTTCTAGCAGTATGCTTTTATCAGACAGTAATGTTATTACTATCCCTGAACAAACAACGCAAACTGTCACACCTGTTAAAGAAATGTTATAGTCTGTTCGTTGCCTCGTTTAGTGGTCCAGTTTGTTTCAGAACAACTATATCTTTTACTAAAGAAATCCAGCGTCGTTATTTTGGATGCCTTTTTTAAGAAATGTGCAACTGCATCAGAAGAAAACAAGTTATGCCTTGAAAGTATTTTATTAGATTTTGAAAATGGTAGTTCATCCTTACAAACTGAATATAAAAGATTTCAACTATATGAAAGAATAGGAACATAGTAGATTCCGCCAGTGGAAGCTACTATAGGGTACCGTATGGAATCATAAAAAAAATTGTTTGGCAATAGTCTTACCCCCATTCATTGTACAATGCAAGTCATACAAATCAAAAAAGTTTTACAAACATTTTTCATTTGATCTTATGAAAGATGTTCTTCGACATTTATGTGATATACAACAGTGTACTGGTTGGTTTAACTATATTGTTGTTGATGGAAGTCGCTTAACCATCAAAACCTCAGCAGCAGAGATGATCTCGCTTGTTAGATACTTTGGACTTCTTGTTAAATATTACATTCCAAAAGAGTCTGAAGTTTGGAGTTTGTTCTTGTACTTAAGAAAAATACTAGACATACTTTTAAGTCCGCGAGTGTGTGAGGATATCTATATAATATTGAAACACTTAATTGCAGACTTCAATGACTTATACACAAAACTGACAAAACAACATCTAGTTCTAAAGTTTCACTTCCTTATTCATTATCCAAAAATGCTTTTGAAGTTTGACCTGTTGACACAGGTTTGGACTATGAGGTTTGAGGCAAGACAGCGCACTTTAAAAATTGCTGCTAGGGCATCTTCCAATAGAGTAAATATTTGCAAAACAATTTCTACCCATGGTACATTCTATAGTGATCCATCGGAATGCATGTGGAACGTTCATAAGATTCTGTTGACATTGCATTCATGGTGGCGTCACATTGTACGACTTTAGTGCAAGCGTGATTTAACGCTGAAACAGCATTAACTAATACGATGTGTACATGACTTTATTAAAATGATGTAGTAGTATTAGATATTGTAAAAGGCAGCTTGATATAATAGACTCAGAGCGTTACACTACTGTTCCGTTCTACTGGCAATAATGTTGTTGATTCTTTCCTGCAATGTTCTTGGCTTCTGCTATTACATAACATCGCTCTCGTTGGCGCTGTAATTATGTGGGTAGCTCCATAGCGTAATCTTATTGTAGCATTAGCATTATATTAAATTGGGTATGCAGACCTAGCCAACATCTCTACTACATATTTGATTATTCATTTATACAATGTTGTTCTTATAGAGTCATAATGCGACTGGCACATTATTTTAACATTGAAAATTATGACTTTATTAGTATTCATCATTAAACAAATGCTGATTATTAACGTTATGTTAATGCTCCAAAGACCTTATTCTTTTTTACATTACCAATAATGCACAGGTAACATCTTTTACTGTCATCCCAAAATTCCCATTATTTAAGATTGTTTGATTTTTATTTAAGGACCTGACTACATTCTTTTTTTCTCAGTGTAGTAGCTGGGAATGCGTTCTATTGCAGTATTAACAGATGACTCAAATGATGACAAGTCTACCAAACAAGATTATCGTGGTGAGGCCGCTGGTTATCAAAGAGTGATGGTGTATTGATTTCCATATCGTCAAGTAGGTTTTTTCTGCTTGTCAAAGATTGCTGGTGTCACCTGACATGTTGCAAATGATGTTCCAACGTGATGTTAATGGGAATGTATATAATCTTTAAGTAGCTTGCAATCACTGGTATACTGCTTTTTTTATAAGTGGTTATTACATTCTGCTTTTTCTGTATGTAGCAGTCTTGACTTATTTTGATGATTTCAGTTTTATTTAGAGTCACTTTTTCTCTTTTTCTATTACAAATTTGAAATTACTGTTACCTTGGTTGGTGATAAATAGGCATGTGTTATTCATGTGTAGTTGTTTCTATACTATTTCGTCTACTAAATTTTTCTAAATACCGTATTTGACGGGGTTCAGTTTCTGATAAATTTAGTCGATGACGAAGTTTGGAATTTTTTATTACTGTCGGAGAACAAATAAATGTGTGCAGTCAAATTCCTTGTCGTTCAGAGTAAAATACAGTTGAGAGTTGTAATCTATTGCTAATAGCTCTTTACAGACGTTAAGAATCCAATATGTTCCATTTTCTATTTTCGCTAGAGTAGGTGTAGCCTGGATCACACCGTAGTTAAAGCATTGATAAATATTAAGCATGTAAATATTTATTTTGTTTTTGTCGACTGTTTCGAATCATTTTTTCATTTTGTAGACGGCGCCAATTCCTTCATTTAACCGTTTAGTCTGAAACGTTCCAATCTGTTGTAAATTTGTTGTTCTGTTAGAATTAATAATCCTCATGCGGATAGCATTAATTTGATCTGTTGATTGGATGCTTTGAGAAATTTATTTTGATCTAATGTATTGATGTTGGCGTATACTTTATCGTTGACTCCAAAGATGGATGTTAATGAGCCTCATAGTAATCCTCTTAGGTTATATTTTGTAAGTCTACTTTTATCCATTTAAATTTGTTTTCCTGCTCTTGTACAGTATGTGCTAAAGCTTTGCACTCGGTCCTTTTAGACATTGGTGTAGTTTTTCCACAAAAGTCTTAAAACTGTTTATTTACTGCCGATATCTTTGTTGCATCAGTTTAAACCTAGTTTTTTAAATTTAACCTTGAAAAATGTGTCGCTCAATGTTCGCATGATCTATGTGCTCGATGTATAACCCTATTTGCGGGTATCGTATTAAATTTTATGTCCAAATATTGCTATGCATATAGAACAGTATTAATATGAGGCAGTTTACATTAATAATATTTTGCTTGGGAATACGTTTATGATAATTGCTCTGAATTGTGTAAGAATTGATCTTTTAAGTTTCTTTTTGTAGAGTTGGATCTTTTTCTCAATCAGTTGACAGTAAAATAAAGTTTGTAATGTTTCTTTTGTAATAGTTCCTATTAGCTTTGTTGGCCGTGGCGAGTCGCACTTTGTTATCGTTGCCAGAATGTACCTTATTTATTCGAGCTAATAGCCATCGGCTAGGATTGATGTTATGATCTTTTATAAAAACAATCATGCTCTTGTTAAAATTTTCTTTGTTTATCTGCCATTTGTAACGCTGTTGTAACCGATTTAAATATTCTGAAGACTAAGATTGTCAAAAATCTTTTTTTATTTTTTGAAGTAGTTTCTATCTAGATGAAAAATTGCTTGTGATAGAAGTAGCTACTAGATTTAGAGAAAAACCCGTTTCTCTTTATATTAGAAAATAGTCTGGAGTTTGTTGAGTTATCAATTATTTGTTTGAGACGGTATTCATTGATTTTACTCCAGTTTCCTATTATCCTTGAAAGTGAAGAGCAGCCGGAGGAATGAAATGCCACTAAGTACCACCAGTTACTATAGGATCTTGAATTGCTGTTTGCGTTGTTAGTTGATAAAGGTTATTTACGGTTTACTATCTGTTACTAGCACCAGTAACGGCAAACCTCTTGAAAAGCTGTAAATAAGTAAACAAGTGGTATCACAAATAGGGTTAGTTTAGTTACAACCAATTCTAAACACCCTGTGCAGCAGATTTTCAATTTTCTTTATTTTGTAATCAGTTTAAAATTCAATATATGTACATAAATAAAAAGCTTATAGGCGACGTTTCGTTATCTATCATATTCGGTATCGACTCTACAATTCTCCCAGTTTACTCAAGATATTTCTTTACCAACAAGACATTATAGATTTAACTTACAAAAAAGTCAAAACAACGTAATCCAATAGGTACAATAAACGTTGTAATATGGCAATAAATGATAGAAAAAACATCATCAAATCGACAGAAGAAGCAAATTACTCAGTCTTTTTTGCATTTTTAAACAAAAATAATCTTGGAGTTGGAGGAAGACTAGAACGGTCATTGGTACCATACAACAAAAAATACTCAATAATTCTGGACTACTCAAGTTATCCTGCGCTTCTCATTATTAGATGTGCTCACCACAATATTCTTCATTCCACTAATGAAGTGATCCTGGGGTACATACATAGAAAGTACTGGGTAATAAACGGAAGCAGTTACCAGTATGATAAATAAATGCTTAAGATATGAAGCAAAAACTACGCATCAATTGATGGGGAGGTTACCAGTACCACGAGTAACAAAATCTCTACCATTTCTACACAGAGGAGAAGACTACGCAAGTTTACTTCAAATAACCGTTCTCAAAAGAAAAGGTCACAAATTGTGCAAAGGTTACATTGCTATATTGATATGCCTTTCAACTAACGCAATACATCTGGAAGTAGTCAGTAGCATAACCACCGACTTATTTATGGCAGCTTATAGAAGATTTATATCCAAAAAAATCTTTATAAACGCCATAATTGAACAAACTTTATATTCTTCGAAAAAAAAGTTTACTGTAGATCCTATGTATGCTTATATCAATTTTATTTGTTAAAGTTAAACTTTAGCACTATAAATTTTACTACTGTAACTGTTTAATGGTGCAGTGTTGGTCTTTAGATTTTTATAGACGTCAATGATAAAATAAATTTCTTTTTTGTTGGTTTAGTTGTGTTCCATCTGTATTCTTTCAGTGCTGTAAAAGTGTAAACGAGTAGAAAGTACTTCTCTCGTTCTGGAGCTTTTTTAAGCAATTATGATTGATACATCTTAAATAGACTGCTTTGTATTAGTTACTGTACCCACGCCACTCTCCAATGCCAGACCTTCCGTTGCCTTTCTTTACTGTGGTTTAAGTTTACAGGTAATTGATTGCATTTTAATCAAGTGCACGTTACGAACTACCCAAAAAATACTAATGTGGTGGAGATGTGATTTTTATAGATAAGATAATTGTTAACGTAAATAATGACGCAATAAACCCAGTTTTGACAAAAATAAATTAATAAAATAAACGCTTTAACTGGTTTTACTTGGCAAAAGTTAATACAAAAACTTAATTAATTAACAAAATCCAACTATAATATTTATTTTTCTTGTCCGTTAACTTAAAATTTTGTTTTTTATTTAATACACATTTTTTGATTAGTTAAAAAAACAAGATTTTTTCAGTAAATATTTTTTATGATACATTTTTAACTGCATTCAAAAACTAAAGACAAGGAAATTGTTATTGTTAACACATATTTTTAAGTTATTTATGTCATTTTATTTTAAGAAGAAAAAATATAGTAGTTTTAATTTTGCATTGAAAGATATAAAATATTACTTTTATTTAAAAAATTATATTTTTTAGGTTTAATTGCTGTTTTAAGTTTATGGATAAATTTTTCCAATTTTACGTTTAAATTAAAAACAAACACAATTTTACAAAGTAATGTATATATTGATTTTATTGTATTTACTAATTAGACGTTTTTTACGAATTTTACGTTGATTCTGCTGTGGTGATGGTTGGTTATTTCAAATTTAAGATTTATTGCATTTGGAAATATAAAAATTCCATTAAAAAGTGATATTTAATTTACGCATTTCAATACAAAAGTTTATAGAAATTGAGTATTGCTTACGAACTTTATTTTATTTATAAAAAGCCAAGAAAAGTTATACTAGATAAGCTGTTTTTGCAAACGTTTATTAAACATTTCAACAAAGTAACTATGTTATAAATCTAAATAAGCACAAATAAAAAATTTACATTAAAAATATATAAAATAAATTATAATGGTAGAATTCAAGTTTCCACGAGTTGCATTCGTAATACAATTTTCGATTCTGGAAAAATTCCCGTCTTGTCGTTATTACACAAGCTGAGCTTTCGTCGCAGTGGACATCTTCAAAGCCCGGAACAAACTGATTAATTGCGTTATGAAGTCTCGCTTTTATAGACTAGTCTCCAATCGATAAAACTGGTTTTCAAATATCCGGTAAAGGAAAACTAGAATCTTGGTTAATATTAAAAGGAATTTTAATTAGTTCTTAATTTTTCACTGATAATAATTAGAAACCTTTGCCAAAATTTTAGTGTTTTTAAACATAATTTGATGACCCGTTTCTAGCACGTGTTCCGCCACCGCTGACTTTGAAGACTACATTTTTGATGCTCTTTAATACAAATTCTACTCGTTTCTTTTACGTATGTACGACCACAAGAGCAATAAATGCTATAAATGCCATCAGATAGAAAAGGATTAACGTCTTTCACCAAATTTAAAAATTGGCCTAAGTTAGGAAGAGTAGAAAACAGAGTAACAAACCCAATAAGTCAAAGAGACGGTTAGAAGTAATTATCTTAAGAAATTTAACAACTTAGTGCTTCTAAAACGTGTCGTCGGTACAGAAACAAAACTCAAAACTGTGATTAATTTATCTTTACGCTCATGATCCGCTACAGCAACAACTATTTTGTCAAAAGGTTTTAAATTTGTATTTGATCCAAAACAGCTTCTTTAAAAAAATTGTATCAGCTGTAGAAACTTCTATCCCAACAGTTCCCAATCTTCTTGCATAAGAAATCCGCTTTGAAACTACAACTATTTTTTATAAGTCAAGAATTTACTAAAGTAACATTCTAAAATCCAAATTGTTGCATTAAAACCTTTTAAACCAAATAAATCTCTAGTCATTCTTAAAACTGACAAAGGGAACGCCACTGTTATTATTAATCCTTCAGATTTCTTCTCCGACTGGTCGTACAAAGATCCTTCTTTATCTATTGAAAGAGCACTTCCAAACTTATAAAAAGTCGTCAATTAATAAAGCCAATAAAAAGTTTTAATACTTTTTACGGATTTTACGGATTACCTAAAATTCATAAATCTAATATTCATCTTTGACATATTTTCAGCGCTATAAATTCAACAATTGATAAAATCTCTAAATATCTTGTAAGTTTATTAAAACTTTTAGCAAGGAAAACTAAGGCACTTCTAGTTACATAATATTCGTTTGCAACCGACTAACATTAGTTTTGATGTCTTTGTTTACTAACGTGTTGGTACCTGATTTAATTAACATTATTAGATCTGTATTCAATGAGAACAGTATTTTAAGCAACGTAGTACCTATTATCGAAAGATATTTGACGTCTACATATTTTACTTTTAGAGAAAACTTTTACTCACAATCAGAAGCCGCCATAGGTTCTCCGTTTTCACCGGTTGTTGCTAATACATTTATAGAAAATTTTGAGAAAAAAAGCTTTATCCACATTTTATCTAAAACTCAAGTGCTGGTACAAATACGTTCATGACACCTTTGTCATTTGACAACATGGTCCTTCTACGCTCAACGAGTTTCTAAGTAATTTAAACTCAATTCATCAAAATATTTGTTTTACTATGGAATTAGAAAAAAACTTTTCTATACCATTTTTTGACGTTAAGTTAATCAAAATAAAAATGGCTCATTAACACATTCCGTTTATCAAAAACATACTCATAGAAATAAATATTTGAATAAATTGTCTCATCATCACCTTTATCAGAATTTATCAGTAGTAAATTTTTTAGTCTACAGAGCCGTTTCCTTAACCCAGATATGCCTAAAACGTTTTGACAAAAAAATTAATTGAAATTTTTGTTTATTTATGTTAAATGCTTTGTTATAAGCGAGAAGGAACAACTTTTATATAAACAATAATAATAATAACAAAAAAGGCTGTCCTATATATAGGACGTTAGGCACATGTACGACTGTTCCGTTGATTCATTATTTCTTAGTATGGAATTCGATAAAACACTTTACGTGAACTGCCACGTCACACTTAATGCATCTTGTCAACGCCTTTTGATGACACTGTCCACATCTAGTTTGTTTTTCCTGTTGTGTGACGAAATGGTCAATTTGGTCATAACGTGAATCGTCTGATGGTGTGGAAGGTCGTCCTCTAGAGTAAGATCTGGGTTTCTGATTTTCAATCAGTAATGACCTTGCAAGTCTTCTCCTAAATGCCAGCTGGTCTAAAGGATCTCTTTGTTTACGATGTAATTGCCAAGCATTATGAACCGCTAAATCTACACAGTGAGTTTCTTGCAGGGGTGCATGTTCTAAGAACTTGGTTTTCAATTTCTCGAACAAAGGACGTACTTTTGCAAATTTATCTTTGGGACATACATTTCTATTATCGACTACATGAATATGAGACAAAATAAATTCAAATTTATCCCGACTTCTGGATTCTGCGACAATCTCATTGTGTGCGTGTTCCCAGTACATTCTCCGACGTGGCAAGACAACGTATCCACTCAGAATTAACACTCCTATAAAGCACTTTATCTCACTTTTGATAATAATTCGGTTTTTGTTTTTTTGTTGAATGTATCTGTTAGTCATGTTTGTCATTATTTCCCACAACTCGTCATCAAAAAAACTTTGAAAACAATTCGACAGGAGATTTATTGGTTGTTTCATTTACATACGGAAACTTATTGCCAACCGGAAGTGTTAAATCTTTTTCTACCCAATTACAAACTTTTTTTTTCTTTTTATGTTGAATAAATTTTGATTTCGATGTTGAAGATTGTGGTGACTGCAGTTCAGACAAGGGTATGTCGTCTTTTTCATCTGAGGACGAAGAATCTGAAGCCCGAAGAACCTCGACAGCAGCTTGTAAATGGGATCCGGGCAAGTTATTTATGGAAACCGTATTTTCATCCCCCGAATCCTCATCCGTTATATCTGCACAAGCGTTGGTTAGGGAAAAAATAGCTATCCCATCAACGTTTCTTGCTGAATCATAAACATCTTCGATCATAGCAAGGGCATCATTTAGAAAAAACCCCCTAAAATTATAAAAATTGTGGTAGACACATAACTGCTTAGCGTCCTACATATAGGACACCAAAATAAAAAACATAAAAAATACAAAAAAACATTTTTTAAACGTTAAAAGCGTTATTGTATTCAAATTCTCTAATGTTTAAGTTTTTTCTTTTAAATATCTAATGTACAATAAATAAAAAATACATACCTTTCAAAGTGCACACCCCACTCAGCCGTTGCTTTTTTAGAAAACGTTTTAGGACAAAGAGCTCACTTCAAACTTAACAAAACACCTTTGTTGTTCTCGGCAATTGCATAAAGACTAACATGTGCTGCATTGCATTGGTTTCGACGTGCACAAATATGCAAGTTTTCACTTGTTAGAGACGTCTTACATATAGGATGGTCGGCATATCTGAGTTAAGTCAACTCTAAAATCTTTAAAAAGAGTTAAATCAACTAACCAAGGTTCTAGTCGCATACATAGGAAAAACGGATAGACGCGTGGAAATTTGTATTAAAGAGCATCAAAGACGTAATCGTCTTAAACAATCTTCGAAGTCAGCGGTGGCGGAATTTTCTTTAACAGTACTAAAATTATGGATAATGTTTCTAATTACTATCACCAAAAAACTATGGAATCTATTAAAATAATTAAAAATCTTTTTAATAGTAACCGATAATCTAGTTTTCTTTTAACTCTATAGCAACTTTTCTGAACTATTTCAGTTTCCTTTTCAGTGATAGAATATAAAAAAATATGAAAAGTTTTAGCATCTTTTTGGTATTTCTACCATTTTGTCACTGTGTTTGATAATTAATATTAACACATCTCATTTGTTTTTTCATTTCATAATAACTATTCCATCTTTTCCTTTTACATTAATTATTTTTTTTTAAGTTTTTCTGTTATAACTTTCTATGGTATATTTTTTCTGCCTTTAAAAAAAATTTTTGAATGGTAGGTGTACATCCCAGGTAGACATTGCATAAAAAGTTTAATTCCAAATGTATGACGCTTTCCTTTCAAACATTGACGAAACTTTAATCCTCTGCAGAAATTAACCATTGTTTTATCAATGCACATTTTTTCATCGGGCAATTTGACTTTCTTGAATTTTTTATTTATTATATTTACAATATATTGGATTTTACACAATTTATCACCTGATGGGTACAACTCATTGTTAGAAAAATGCAGTAACGATGAACAGTAAAAAAAAACAAAACAAAATACTGTGTTTAACAAGTTGATAGTACTTAATAAAAACTTTAGTTTAAAAAAAATTTAATTTTGGCTGATAGTCAATATTGGGATAGAAATCCATAAAATTTCATCTTTTGTCATTTCTGATCCGTTCGTTCTAATCTCCACTTATTATTAATTTCAACTTATTTGTTGTCTTATTTGCTATAATATAAAGCTTTTTGCTTATTAATGTTTTTATTTAAAACATATATTTGCATATTTTTATTGTTTATAATTCTGCTTTCTTTGAGTATTTTTTTTATTCTTATATTTGATTTTTTTTTCATTTGAGGTTATCTTATTTTATATTTTAATGGGATAAAACAAATTTGTCTTTGTATACGTGTTTATTAATCAAATATTGTTTTTTTTTGTAACTACATATTAGTTTTGTTAAATAAATTAAATAAATAAATTTTGGCATACAAGTAAAAACAAATTAATATCATACAGTAATGTGAGTGATTATTTTTTATAAAATCGAAAAGTTAAACAAAGTAAAACATCACAAATACTAAAAGTTATATTACAATGTGGAAATTGAGGTGTCTCAATCGTCTGCGGAAAGACGAGATAAAGGAGTTGCGGTCTATCCTTGCTTAACTTCGATCGAGTTAATCTGTAGTAGGTGTAGCAAATAGAAACGTGCAGTTTAATTTGAAAACTTGATAGTAATTATTATGTTAATTTTCTCGCGCATTTTCTCTAGGCAAGTCAGTACGACAGTATAAATAGAATCTAGAATAATTTCCCTCATAAAAACGACAGCAGTTGATATGCCAATAATAAATTTACAAAAAAAAATGATTGAAATTTATAGAATCAAATTTTTTATAAGAATTGATTCCAAAATTCTATTTCTTCGATTGATGTTTTTGTTGTGTATTTTTAAAAAGTAACGTGAGGTATATAATTATAAAAATTTAGAAATTTTATACTTTATTTATTTAATTTTTTTTAAATTTATATATGTATTTATTAATACTAAGTTACCCAAATACAATTTTATTAAAAGTAAACATTTTGTTACATTCTTGCAATTTTATCATACACAAAACGTTGATTATTTTATTGAATACTAATAACGTGGTATATGTTGAATGGTATGTCATCAGGAATTATAGAAATACCATTAATTCGTTACGGTTTACATCACTAAATGGTATTATAAATTTGCGAATGAAAACAATTTATTGCTTTTGCTGTATTCTAATCCAGGTGTTATTAATAAAAAGACTATTTCAACGACAAGGATTTGAATTATTATACAAAAATTGAAATGCATTGTAACATTTTTAAATTACACTATTTTAATTAAATTTATTAAGAATAAAAGCAGGTCAGGCGAATATTACTGCTTAAATCTATGATTATCGTTATTGTTATTCAGTTAATTTATTACCATACAATTAGGGTAAATTTGCAATGTAGTTTATCTTATTTGTTACTAAATAAATGTTAAAGTGTTTATTTACTTAATAATAAATTTTTAAACTAAAACTGTTTAAGCAACCAACTTTTCGTAAAACTAATTAGTATAAAAGTGAATATATAGATTATTACTTTATTATTTAAAAGCAGCTTAAAGCTTTGGTCTACGACCCTACTAATTATTAATAATTTGTTTAATTGTCAACAACTTTTTGAGATTTACGTTTTGATTCATGTAAATTTTTGGCAATTAAACAGTAAGTGATTTGCATCATCTCTCATATTTCAGTATTTCTCTAATTTTTTGTAATATGGATAAATAATTTAATTTTAAAAAATCTAATTAACTATTCTAGAAAAGTGACTAAAAGTATCTTTTTGTTGCAAATTTTTCTACAATTCAATTTAAATTAATTATTGATTTTTTCTAGTCTACTTATATTTTTTTTTATTATTATAAATTGTAAATTATAATTGTAATTGTGTGAGTTTTGATATATTTGGTTCTGTCGATTAAATAAAAATTAAAACATTTTTTTAAATTATATTATTTTTAATATATTCAATTAACAAAAAAGTTTGAAAATTAACGTTAACTTGTGATCGATTTTAAACATTTTTTTTAGATTTTTTGATACTTTTTATCTTGTATGTTTGAAAAAGAAAAACAAACACTGAATTATTGACAAAAACAATTTGTTAAAGTTAACTTAAAAAGAAAGCAATAATCTCATTTATAAGTTTGAGAAGTGACGATGTTGGTAGACGTCTATTTTAGATTTGAAGAGATTAAAAATAAAAAAGTTTATTTCGCACGACGTTTTCTGATTGCAAAATTTTACCAACCATTTATCAAATTTTACTACACCTGCTGAAATACACAAAGTTTTTTTTAATATCTGAAAATGTTTACTTTAACTAATGTTTATATAATAAAGTAGAACTAGCTTTATTCATAGCAAGAATAATGTTTAACATGTATGCATTTACGGGTACGATAATAAATGCATACTTTATCATGAAAACAAAAAAATTGTTTTGAACTATTTAAATGATTTAAAACAAACGCAAAATTTTATTTTATTACGTAATAGTTTCTATTTTTTATACAAAAAACACTAAGAAACTTTAAAAACTAAAAAAAAACTGTTTCGTAAGTTTTGTTTCAATAGTTTTATAAGTTTAATGTTAATATTTGTTTTTCAATATTTGTCGTTTTTGTAAATTAAATATTTAAATTGTAAAAAACAGGCGCACTTTATTAGTACTTAAATAAAATTGATAGTTTTTCTAAGAAAAATAATTTAAAAAAAAACACTAACATGTACAATCAATAACAACAAAATTATATTTGCATAAAAATTTAATCGTTATTTAAAACTATAATCCCAAAAAAAAATTTTATTAAAAAATTACAGCAAAAAAAAGTAATGTAGAAAAATGTATCCAAACTAAAATTAAAAAACTTATGAGTTAAGCTACTTATCGGGCGTGTTTCCACACTTCAGTTAAACCCAATATTTTTTGCTGCTTACAACCTCATTAAAAATTTAAATGTAAGATGGAGAGGACCAGGTCGACAGATGCATCACTGGATAGAAGATTAGTCGTTACTTATTAAAAATACTAGATATAACAAATACTGGGAGTAAAAACTTATAAAAAAAGACTGACCAAGAAACTTTTAAGTGATGCTAGAAAGAAGCTCCGCAAAGGAAAACTTAAGTAGCAAGAGGATGCCAGAAAACCTCAGAAGACATCATAAAGCAAAGCGCGCCTCGTTAACACCAAAGAAATCAAACCAAAAAATTAGGGAGACACAGAACGCAACCGATCAAAAAGCAGTACTCCAAGCACAGTAACACGATCGCCAACAAAGAAGAGTAAAGGGATGAAACCCTCCATCTCTTATGCTACGGTTTCATAATAATACGAAGAACAGAAGCGCTTTATTAAAATTGCTCTGGTTCAAGCTCTGGACACATTAACCGAAAGCAAATCTGCTTCTAGATTATCTGAAGTTAACTTTAAAGAAAGACTTTCTGTTGGTGTTTTGTTCTGATCAGTCTGTTTAAGACTGGCTGTAGATAAAAAAAAATTTAAAAGAACAACAACTTATACTTCCCGTGCGTAAAAGCTAATGGGAAAAAATAGACAGCTATCCGAGTTTTATTAAGACGAAAGCGAAAGAAAGAAAACAAATGACATGGAGATTGACAAAACAGTGGAAATTTATTCACGGTCTTACAAATAACCCTACACCACTGTAAGGCAACTTCGGTTGCTCTACAAAACTATGTAAGGATGAGCAATATCGATATTGTACTAATACCAAACTTTAAGTTTATAGAGGGACTGTCAGAGAAGTATGAGCGGGACTAAAACCTTATTATTTTAAAAAGTAACCATAAAGAGTTTGCATTTTAGCAAAGAATGGTAATCACTTACTACCGATGTGATAACTCAGCACGATGGACTTAATGCTGGTAAAAATAGTATAGAAAGTAAGATACAAAGTCTTATACTATTTTTTTCCATATGATCAATCGTACGACCACCAACACAAGAAGTTGTGGAACTGGTGCAATTTTGTAAACAAAACAAAATACAACTGGTGCTCTGCTGTAACTTCAATGCACACCATAAGGTTTGGAGAAGCACTGCAAACAACAGAAGAAAAGTGGCACTTTTAGAATTTATTATTAACAATAAATTAAAATCGTAAATTTAAAAAAACGAACTTACTTTTGTAGCAGATACAATAAAGCAAGTAATTGACATTACGATTGACACGCCATACGTGTGCGTGAAATAAGAAAGTATCATGTGTCTCAACCATCACTCTCTGACCATATGCACATACAATTTTAAATTATATTTTTACAGGGAGAAATAATTATACTTACAATAATCGTATAAGGTAAATCACCTAAGTGAAATAATAGCACCACGCTCTGCTATCATTTGTTAACCTATCTTTCATAATAATGGTAATAAAATATAAAGTGGATCAACTAAAATAGACTAAACAAAGAAAGAAAATTCCATTAAGGCACCATTTGTATCTATGATTAGTAAATGGCATCAAACAATAATAATCAATAATAATTTAAACAACTAAAATTAATTTATTAAATAGCTTAAAATCTAAATAGATTAAATTAAATGTGTTGCTAGTAAATAATAGTAACTTATCTACAATTTTTCCATACTTATGAGGAATGCAAACTTATCTTACGTAACGTGCCGGATGTCTTGCGCCGGCAGTTCGATGATTTTTTCTCTTCTCGCTAATTAACTATTTATAGACGAGGATGGTAGGTGCCCTTATGACAATGACGATGTGGTACATTCAATTATTTTAGCTCATTTCTATCTAGTTGCGGTTCACCAAATCAAGAACGTTTTTTAGTGCACCAATTACCGTGCCAAAGTGAACATTATCTAACTTACAAAGGCGGAAGATAAGAATTATCAAAATTGAAAAATGTGAACGTTGCCACGTAACAGGACGAAGAACATAAATCCAAGAACCTGCAACTGGGATTCTTTTAGAGAGAAACTAAAGCAAGGACAAATATCCTTCAATAGTTCGAACCTCGCTAGAAATAGAACTGATAAACGATATCATCAAGAAATCTATTATAAACGCTTACGAAAATAGTTTCCCGTTAAAAATATGGAAACTTAGGCGAGAGGCGTTTTAGTGTAACCCGAAACATTCCTTTCTAATAGAATAAACTCGTAAAATACCGGGTCAGAGACACTGGAAGATAGAAACAATAAAAAAATTCTTGTCAAAAATATAGCTACGCTATTTGAAAAACGAAAGAAAAATTTAGGAAAAAACACTGTAAGTACTCGAAAATACATCTATACTTGCAAATGTAGAAACAAGTTGAAACTTTGAAAAACCTAAAAAAACGAGCATTAAAGGAAAACGGAAAACTGATTGAGTAACTGATAGACAAAAGTAAGATTATTTGGACTGCAAAGTCTTTTGCACAATATAAAGCTCGCGGTCTTGATAGGATATTACCAAGCATGCTACAATAGAGGTTGGGATCTTTGTTTTTGCTTCTGTGCACATTATTGAAGCTCTAGATTACGTTTCAAATAATTGGCAAAAAGTAAAAGTAGTTTTTATAACTATACCAGGGCGAGAATAATACGCCCAAGCAAAATCTTTTTGTCCAATTAGCATTTTTTATGTTTAAAACTATTAAAAAATTAATAGATAAGCATGTTAAAAACAAAGCATTGAGTACAGCACTTTTGCATTGACACCAATATGGTTACCAAACGGATAAATTGTGTAAACTGAGCATACATAAACTCACAGAATTAAAAGTTTAAGCAACCAAGAATTTGCACTAAGACCTTTCTTAGCATTTGATACTACCACTTTTAAGTTTCACTAAACAACTGTCAAAAGTTAAACAGTTTCTCGGTCCTTAGAAGAATGAATCAGCTTTGTTCTAGCTAACAGAAAAATTACAAGCCTGTTGAGAAACGTAAATAGAAAAGTAGTTGTTGCTAAAGAACACTCAAAAAGAAAACATGTTATCGCTTCTATTGGCTAGTGTAGTAGGTAACAACCTTTTACGTAAACTTATCTTGCCAGTTACTAGCGTTCAAGTCTCGGGTCGCTCCGCTTCAAGAGGCCACCATACAGCGTCTGGAATTATGCGCTGCACTACTTCTCGCGGAATTAGTTCAAAAGGTTCAAAATTCACTCGATATTTTGTGGTTTGACTCAACTATTGTGATTAACTGGATCAGATCTGCTGCAAATAAATGCAAAACGTTTGTAGCTAATAGAATTGCGGCCATACAATCTTGACGATTGGTTTTATGTACCATCTAAACAAAATCTCGCAGATTTGGTATCAAGAGGTTGTTCAGTTACTGACCTCATAAATAACTCTCTTTGGTGGCATGGCTCGTCTTACCTTGTTTCATCACCAAGTGACTGGCCGGAATAAATCCATAAATCCGCTATTCAAACTCCAGCGCCCGAGCTTAAGGAAAATACTAATATTAATACAAATCTTTTGGTTATTCAGACTTCGACCATTTTTCAAAGATATTCGTCATTAACAACCTTAAAGCGCGTGGTCGCGTAGATGCTACGCTTTGTTAGAAACACTTAGACAAATAGAAATAGTCATTTACTAAAAAACTTGCAAGCCTCAGAATTACAGCAAGCCATGAACTTATTAACAAGGCTGTGTCAAAATGAAACTTTTCATCACGAAATTCGATGTATAAAATCTAAACAACTATTAAAATCCAACACAAATATTTTGCCACTCAACTCTTTTTTAGGCCAAAATGGTAAGAGGAAGAATACGAAATTCTAACTTTGCATTTAACAAAAAATTTCCTGTATTATTATCCAAGCATCATTTGCTTACCAAACTAATTTTTGATTATTGTTACAAATCTATGCTGCATTGTGGTCCGCAATAGCTAGTAGCTAGCCTTCGCGAATACTATTGGCCCATATCAGCTCGAAGTCAAGCTAGACAAACAATTCATAACTGCATAAAGTGCTTTCGTGCCAATCCTAAATCTTACAGCCCTCTAATGGGCGATTTGCCAGCCAAACGTGTCGAAGCCAACACTTCTGTATTTTCAAATGTAGGGAATTACTTAAGTTAAATTTCTTAGTTATCATAAAGGAAGATAACCTACCACCACTCCAGTGGTTATTAGGAAGAATTGTAGAAGTCCATGTTCATCCGGACAACATAATCTGCTTAGCAACGCTCCGCTTGGCAAATTATTAAATTAAAGATAAATTTCTTATAGGTTTTGAAACTCTAAAATATATAGTATAAGTCAGCGGTTATCAACTTTTTGTTAACCAAGAGCCAGATATGTGTGTCTCTGTCCACTGACGGGCCGCAAAATGAAGTATATACAGATATATATGTACGTGTCATATAAAATTTAATGTAGCTTAAGACTTTAGGTTAAGTTTAGTTTAGGTAGAAAATAAATCGTAAGACATTTTTTTAAAGACGTTTATTTAAAAAAACACTTCTTAATAAGATTTCTGGCATTGTTTATTTTTAACAAGTTTTTAAATGTCTCGGCTTATCTTTGATGTAGCAACACGAAGACTAATTTCAAGGTGCGAATCCGTTATTCTGGTTCTATTTTTTGATTTGATATGTTTCATTCAAGAAAACAATTGCTCACACAAATAGGTGCTTCCAAACAGAGACATCGTTTTCTGAGCATGAAGTCGAATACTTGGCAATTTATTTTTGTTAATATATTTGAAGTAAAAATTAAAACGTTGTATTTTTGTTTTAATTTACTATTGCATTGCAGATCTAAGATTTCGATCTGCAAATTTCCTGGAACTTCTTCAACAGATACACTGAAAGGTATTGAAAATACGCTGATTAATTTTCATTTTCTCTGAAGTCCTAAAATCCCAAAGTAAATTCTTCCTGGAAACCAGTTATTATGGATATATGTTTGTCTACCTCACTACAATTACAAGTTGACAAGTTCGGAAAGTGCGTCAAATCTTTTTTCTAAAGCTGCAATTTTCACAAATTTAGTTTAATTTTAAAAGATTTTATATTGTCATACAAGTTGTTTATAAAGTTTTCCATGCCGCCCTTTCAGCTCAAATGCATAGTCAGATCAGTTAGGAAACCAAAATCATTAAGCCATTCTTAATTATCGAGGAGGGCAGTAGGTTTTTGCTTGCTAGTCAGAAACGTTTTAATTGCTTCTTTTAGCTCGATCAACCGTTTTTTCCTCTACTAAGCTAACTAACGTCTGAGAAGTAAACAACATTTCCATACTTTGCATCAATATCGGACAAAAACTTTTGGAATTCTTGGTGGTTAAATCCTCAAAATTTAATAAAATTTACCACTTTTATAATTCTTTTTATAACATGGTCAAATTTTAGTTTTTTGGTACATAATTTTGTTGGTGTATAATACTATGATATTGCATTACATTTAAGTTGGTTTGGCATTTTTTTATTAAAACTGCTTGACAGTTTTGTAAGATCAATATTGTATCGATTTATTACCTTCATGACACATTTCAAATGTCTTCTCCCTTCGTAGTTCCTTTCATAGGATAAAGCGCAACCAGTTCTTCTGTAATTTTAAAATTATCATCGATACCACGGATGAAAATTGCCAACTGGGCAGTACTTCCATCAATCGTTATAGAGTAAAAAACAGATTTAGATATCTGATTTTTAAGGGAATTTTCTATGTCTTCTGATAACTCTTCAATTTTTTTAGCAACGGTTACTCCTGACTAAATAATTTTAGAAAAAAATGTGTTTTTGGGATAGACGTAAAACTTCTGCAAGCTGATTTCATGCATTCTTTTATAAATTTACCATTCACTAAAGGATTTGACTTAGAAGCAATTTTTTCCGATACAATATAGCTCACCTAAAAAAATTATTAAAGAGCTTTATTTTTGCAATAACAAAATATGAGTCAACTTTAAACACAGCTTAAACTGAAGTTATAGTACCACCCATTTATGTGATAAAATAGGTTACCTTTACACACGTTTCACTCTCTATATTGGTCTTTGAAATGTATATTGCTGCAACTGCAGTTGTTTTTTCTATGCTTCTACTTTATCAACCCGCATCTGAACCTCAATTTCGTCAAATTCGCAGCGTGAAAAATCCGGTACTTGTATTGACCTTATTCATTTGATGTATTTTGAATTTATTTTATTGATTTTGGATTGATTTTAAGAAATTATTTTACGTTTTTTTTAAATTCAACTTTGTAATTGAAAGTTGTGGATAAAATATTGTATTGATTTATTTCAAAATTTATTAAGTTGTTGAAGCATCTGTCTTCTGTGTTTATTCTGCATTTTTCTTTGTTTGATCGAAACCTCAGTGGTAATTTATGTTTCCCTTCTGAGATATAATTGTAATTAAATATATTTTAGCAATTTGTATATTTTAAGTTTATTTAAAAGTGCTTTGTTTTAAATGTATTCTCAGTGCAGTCGTACTTGATTTTTTTGTGTGAGTTTGATCAAATAACGTGGGAATTAAGTCATTAATTTAATTTATTAGACAGTTTTATGATCCAAGTCTAAACAACTAATCTTTGTGATAGTAATGGAATATGATATATTGTCAATTTGACAGTTTACGCAGAAACAAACACCGTGGCCCAACACTATTTTTGTGACGTTATTTAATCTGTTTGCATCTTTTTTGCACTTTTTGGTAGTATGGTTTTCTTTCATGGAGTTTCAAACACAGCCATTGTAGAAATGGTAGTCGAATAAGTTTATATATAAGTAATTTTGGTGGAGGAAGTTAAGTCCAGTCGGTTAACAGTCGTCGAAATGCTTTAAAAAGATAGTTAGTTAGTTGGTTTTGGGGGTGGTAAACTCATCCCCTTTAGATAAAGTAACGCCGCGGAGGGAATATGCAGAAAACGTGAATTTTTAGTGCAGTTAGTAGAGTTTTGTTTCTCCTAATTTGTAAAATCTACGGCTTTTAAGAAAATGTCAGGCGTTCACAGTTTCATTTTACGTAATGTAGAACCGTGTTTGTCGAGTAGTACAACGCGCCTTGGTGGCGGTTATTGAGAACCTTCCGACGGTACATAGTCTTCTGGGGAGAGGGGGGCACCCTTTAACGTTTTTTCCTGATTACATCTGGCAACCCAGGATCCAAGCACAAGTTTTTTCCTGGATTTATGACGACAATTTAAGGTATTTATTACTTAAAGTTTTTTGTATGAATTTGATTTACGCGTTTAAGTGTTTTAAAAGCTTTGGTTTTAAAAAAATGAGTGTTGCAAATTAACGATTTCATCGATAATGTAATTAATAAATGTTTATTGTCCGTATTTGTCAAAACTATGTGAAAACATTTCGTTGTGTTAAAAATTTGTTTGACGTTAACTGCAAATTTACTATTAAACATTTTCATCCTGGTTTTAAACAAATTTATTTTACTTTGTATTTAATTAATATCTATATAATGCGCACACGACCGTGCTTTAGTTAATTAAGATTCTCAATTGTTTCTTTTTATTATATTTTTTTTTGTTTGTTTCAGTTCTTTGAATTTTTGTTAGTTTTTTTTTTAATGTACTATTATCCAATTTACTTTAATTTTTAACTTTCATGTTTACTTAATTTTTTTTTATTATCCGTTAATTAGTTTTTTTGTTTGTTATATTTTCTTGTTTTGAGTAATTTTTGTTCAAATAAATGTTAAACAGTTAAATTGTAAACAAACTTTTAATTCCGTCAGCCTCCGCGTTATGTAAAATTTAAATTTATTTCAGGTTTTAGTGAGATACACTCTATTAAGGTAAGTCCATTTAGAGTGTATCCTTCAGGAGCGGGCTTGTGGTTGGCAAGGACCAGAAGTCCATTGAGCTTTACTCCTTTCTGGCGCCTTTTGATTTGATTTTTTTATTTTGCTTTCATTCAAGTTTTCCGAGCAATCACAGAATTTTGGAATATAACCCACCCGGTCTTCACTGAGCACCGGCAAAACTTCGTTTAGGTTACTTTATTTCAGGCAAATGTCGTTGTTTCATCTTTTGCACGTAACAGTGCTTTGTCTCATAATGTCTTTTTTAAATTGTATTTTTTCATAACACCAATCAAACACACGGGCTTTTCTCGAATATTTACAAATGAAAAGTTTGTCCACTTTTCTTGAAAAACCCGCAGCAATTTTTCGTTTTCGACTCATATTTATAGCTACAAAAGTATAGTTTTATAATCTCGGTAGTTAATTCGGTCTAAAGTACTGATTACGTAATGTTAACCGCTAACGCCAAATGATCATGCACGATGTGCTCGGATCAGTAAACATATTCCAATTGCAATGTGTTTTGTTTATATCAACAGTAATGGTAAATGGTAAACACCGCAACTAGAGAAAAAAACTGTGTAGACAACGTATTCTTAAACTTTAATACAAAGGTAAGTTTTTCACTGTCAGTGGAAACAAACCTATCCGATCATCATGGACAAACTTTATATTTTTTACCTCCCACAACAGATAAAAATAAACAAAATTTGGTTAGTAAAGTTTGTCGTCCAGTAACTTTAGTTGGTGTAAATACATTTTTTAAGGAAGTTTCTACACTTTCTTGGGACTTTATTGAGTACAATAGGATATCAGCGGTTCAAAAATTTGACAGTTTTGTAAAAATTTTACACATAAATTTTTTAAATGCGTTTCCTAATAAAACTTATAAATCTAAACCAAATTTTACATTTAATTATAATTGGTTCAATAATGATCTTAAGAATATGAGAGATCAGTTACTTTTTTTACATGAAACTAGTAAATTGTACCCAAGAAATAATTTTCTAAAATCCCAAAAAACAGAGATTCGTAGAAAATATCAACTAGCAATAAAAAACGCTAAAATTGAATATAATGATTCGTTAATTAAAAATTCGAATTCATCAATAAAAACAATGTGGGAAATTATTAACGACAAGAGAAAAAACAAAATTGAATTAATGAATCACAAATTTTCTGCAGAGGATTTTAACAACTTCTTTCTAAATGTAGCAGAGAACCTTGTCAAAAACGTTGATAGCTTTGATAGTTTTGACATCCAATAAACAACACAACAACGATTGACGCTAAATTGAGCTTTCAATTTGAACCAACAACATTTAACATTGTTAGGGATATAATAACTTCATTAAAAAATTCAAACAGTCGGGATGTCTTTGGATTAACAGTAAACCTAATTAAAGTTATAAGAAATGTTGTTGTAATTCCCTTTAAACTCATTAACAACTGTATTGCACATAATATATTTCCCGATACACATAAGGAAGCATTGGTCTTTAAAAAAGGGGAAATAAATGATATAAATAACTACAGACCTATATCGCTCCTGCCTATAATATCAAAGGTTTTTGAAAAGGTTCTAGCTGCACAAATCAAAAATTATTTTGAAAAAAATAATTTGTTTTATAAAAATCAGTTTGGTTTTAGAAAAAACAAAAATACAACTTTGGCTTTAATAACTTTAATTGAAAAAATTATTAAAAGTTTTGATAAACAAGAGCATCTAATTGCAGTATTTTGCGATTTGTCAAAAGCCTTTGACTGTGTACAACATGATGTGCTGTTAGATAAGCTTAAATCATATAATTTCACAAATAATTCCACACTCATGATCGCATCATATTTAAAAAACCGAACACAACAAGTAAAACTAAATAGGAAGTTATCTGAAAGGGGTAGGATCAGTTATGGGATTCCACAAGGATCTGTCTTAGACCCACTTTTATTTTTAATTTATATCAACGATTTACCACAAATAAATCCTCTTGCTGATTACATACTCTTTGCTGATGACACTACTATCACTATTAATGGAAAGAATCAGGCAGATTTAGCAGCATTGTCATCTAGTGCACAAGTAAAAGTGCAAAAATGGTTTTCTAATCACAAGCTAACGTTAAACCAAACAAAAACAGTTCATGTACTTTTTTCTCTCAGTAACTGCAACATTGATAATACAACGTTTGATGATCACACTCGATTCTTGGGCGTTATTATTGACAAAACTTTAAAATGGGATATTCATATTAACAGCATTGCCAAAAAACTAATAAAAAACATATCTCTTTTTAGAAATTTAGCTAATTCTGTATTATTGCCAGTTCTTAAAACGGCTTATTTTGCTCTGTCATTCTTTGCTCTCTTACTCAATTTTAGTCTGGGGTCAAAGTGCAGACTGGCAACGATTGTTTGCATTGCAACGCAAAGCTGTACGGATCATAAGTAATTTACAATATAGAGAAAACTGTAAGTCAAAGTTTTTAGAATTACAAATATTAACCTTGCCGTGTGTTTATATTTATAAAATTTTAGTATATACAAAAATAAATCTAATGAAATATAATTACAACAAATCTAAACATTCTTATAATACTAGAAATAAAAACGATCTACAGTTGCCAGCTTGTAGACTGACAAAATCCCAAAAATCAACAAACTTTTTAGCACCTAAATATTTTAATAAAGTGCCAGATAATATAAAATCTTTAGATATTAAACTATTTAAAAGTAAAATAAAACAATTTCTACTAAAAAAGCTTTTTTTCCGTATGATGACTTTTATATATATATATAAAATCTGAAATTTAACTGTGGTTTATGTGTGTTATATTGCAGTAATAATGAACGTTGACTGCGTATGTTTTATATAGTTAAATGTTATATAATTAATTATACATCATTTTAGATTTTACTAATTTTTTAAGGTTTTATGGTAAAACCTTTAAATTTTAGATTTTTTTGACAATTGTAAATACGTTCTTGTATCTTAACATGAATAAATATTATTATTATTATTGTTATTATTAGCAGATTTTAAAATACATGAAATAGATATTTACACTTTATAAAACTAACATTAATGAGAATAAAACACACGTGTATTCATAAGGATAAACGAGAAAATAAAGAATGTAAAATCCATAAAAAAATACACAATGTACCTATAATAATTATGCAAAATAAATAAAATTGACTATCAAACCAATACCCAATTTAAACTTTTTATGTAGTTTGTTCATAATAGCTGCGGGCCGTAAAATAATAAAAAGCTTGAAGACCGCTGGTATAAGTATATGCAACGCATAAATATCTTAAGTTTATATTAGCTAACGTTAAATGCATATGTTAAGATAACTTAAATGTTTATGTAGTTGTTAGCATATAACTAATAAAGATAAATATAATTATTTATAAAAAAAAATTATAAACAAAGTGCACAAGAAAAATGTATACAACTAAATTTAACAAACCATGGAATGGTTTTTATTTATAGATAACTGTGCATCTAGTAATCTCGTTTTAGTTATTGTATAATTACTAACATAAATACATACGTTAGTAATTATTTAATTAGTATTTAGTACGTTTTCTCTAAGTACTGTTTGTTAAGTTACCTAGATGTATGTTGTATAAATAGTAGCTTGTAATCAAAACTTTAAATTAGTTACAACGCAAAATCGTGTTCTAAAATTTATTTAATTAGATAATGTACAGAATGAAACAAATTAGTTTTTTGCATTTGCGTTTGACGGTAGATAAATACCGTTTCCACTTTTTACTAAATGTCATTTAGATGCAACTAACAGCTTTCTGAACATGTACTTTTTGCCATTCTTGTGTAGTTATAAATTTAAAGTTTACTTAATCTAATTATATAAAATACGTCAATATATAAACAGTATTTGTCTATAAATTTATGCTACATAGAATTTTAACTTGAAACACTTTTAATAAATTCATTCAAAAATAAGTTTTCATCTTGACACGCTTAGTAAAATGTAGATTCGTTAAATTGAAACAAGTTTTACATAGCACAAAAATACTACGACATATTTTTAAATAATTTTTTTTAAATTTTTATGAAGCAAACAGATATTGTAACGTAAACAAAGTATGCACACTGATTATTTTTTAGAAAATAAAAATACTATAAAAAGTTTTTAACTATCCGGACTTTGAAACGAACTAAATTGAAAAAAAATAAACCAAAAAATATAAATTTTATAGTGTGAATTTAATAAACTTTTTATAAAATGTAAAAAAATAGTTTATTTAAAACAATAGTAATATCAACATAATATAAACTCAAAGTAAAAATTGAACAAAGAACTAGAATAAAATTACTGATAAAACCTCAAAAAAATTTAGTAATAAAAGATATTAATAATGAAAAATTGTATTTTTAAATAAATTATTTTATTTGTAATTGTATACAATGAATTTTATTTTTTTTGTATTTTTTTTTATAACCGTTAATATTTTGTTTATGATTTTTTAGTTTGTTTCAACTTTATATGTAACTTTATTGTTGTTGTTTCATTTTTTTTTTTTGCATATTTTATGTTTATTGTATGAAGTAAAATCAACGATTTACGTCAATAGTGCTTTTATCAGAATTGTGCTTTAAGCTTTAGAATTTACACTTTGTTTATTTTACATTAGTTTTGAACGTTACTACGTTATTAATAGTATTAAATATTTGAATTAAAAGTCTAAAACCGTTTATATACCGTAAAAGCTCGAATACTGGTAAGTTCCTTTATTAAGATCAAAGATATTAGTTTGAGTTACTGTTATATGATTAGTAAATTATTTGAACCGCTATTAGATTGACATTAAAAAATTAATGGTAGCTATTTTTCGTTTTTAAGTTGTCGGCTCGTTTAATAACGTTCCAGGAAAATTTATTAATACAGTAAGAACTTGTGCTTAGAGGTCCTTACTTAGTGGTTAACTACATTATTGATTTTTTTATATACACCGTACTTATTCAGTAATCTATCGTTTACTCTTAAACTAACTACAAATTATTTGATTAAGTTTTAGTTTAACAAACAACTCTATCAAATGCAAAATGTTAACATTAAAACCAATTTCAATCTTTGTTTTAAACTTTCTCGTTCTTCTCAAACCCATTCATTCTAGTATTACTCCTAGAACATTAATACTTGATTTAAGATATTATTATATAAGCTATAAGGGAACGTGCTGTTTCAAAACTACATTTGTATTATAGTTTAAGGAAATTATGTTTTCGTGTAAAATATAAACATCTTTCAATTTCCAAATTTAAATGAATTTCTTGATGGATTAAACCACGGGTGCGTAATGAATTGTTTTAATCTGGAGTTGTATGAAAACGTTTTTATTTAAAAATAAAACATTTGCTAAAACTTATTGCTGGCAGCTCTGAAATATATGCAAGGAGTGCATGCAAACTTAAAACTTTATTCGTAAAAGTTAGACGATGTAAGAAACTCGTTGGAATCGTAATGGACCTAGAAAAATACATATAACTTTGTTCACGCTCGAAAAACTTGAGACCGTGAGTGTTTAGTTACTAAGATTATAATGAAATGTAAAACATTAAATATTTTTTTTTAAATACGACACTATTTTAACGTTATTAAAATTATTTAATTTTATGTTCCGATAACGGTAGCTAATTCTTACTTGTAGAGCATGTTTAATAAGAAACACATGCAAATGTAAACAATAATCAAAATACTAACATTACTTAGTTTTAATTTAAGTAATAACAAATATTTTATTATGAATTATTTTATCTGGCACTGAATGACAGAATTTTAATATTATTTATTAGTTTATAGAAACCACAAAAAATTTTAAACAAAAATGAGAGCAGAACATGTTACGTAAATTTAACAGTGACTTAGTGCAGGCAGTAACTCAACACTTCGGAGAATGAGTGGTACTTGAAGTGTTCATTATAAAATAATTAAAAGAACGTCAAAACTGAAAAATACCCATTACAGAACTTGTTTATATTTGTCAAACACTGAGAATAAACCAAATCGAACACAAATATAACAACAAATAAAACTTTATTGCAAAGGCAATAATACAATAAAGCAGTCAATCTATACATCCATTGATGCAAAAGGTCGGGTAGTTCTAACTTTTTGGTATGTTGTATGTAAAGGGTAACTGTTAAATGCGCCAAGTTTTCGACCTCGCTAGTGTTCCGCGGGTGCCACAAGCGCCGAAAAATGACAAAATTTTTGACCCTTTTCTGGTTTTCTCGAATTTTTAGCAGGAAGGAGTAGTTCAACAAAGAAAACTACTCAATACTTTTTTAAAGTATAGTATGTTTGCCATAATTTATAAAAAAATTCATCTTCTTGAGAATAATAGTTTTTGAGTTGCAGCCATTTAAATTATTAGCTAATTTTCAAAAGTTTCAAAAATTGTTAGTTTTTCACTCAGGTTTTCTGCATCATGATCATCCAGTTCGCATAGTGGTTCCATTTCGGTAGAAATGAAAGCTACTTCTATTTCCTGTACATTGTCACATGACTCACCGCAGCAAAATGAACATATTGCTGAACATTTCAATCCTGCACACGAGTAATACAACCTTTTTTACAGGAACACGAAATGAATTTCAGGAGAGCTTGTGGAGCTGGGTCCTTTTCCATTTTTTTTTTGGTCTGAGGCCACGAGCTGACTGTACCCATCCCCATTCCGCAGGATTTTTCTCTAGCCCCAACTATTTCTGCACCTGAACAAAAAGTCAATGTATGAAACACAAATCGAACATTAAACAAGTAATGTAGATTACCTGGTGGTAAGTCCTCAGAGAGTGTAATCGTGCAGCATCCTGGGTAGGCGGAAGTCTGGCAAGATGGAAGGTCGATTTTGCAGATCTGACAAATAATTTATACCGCAGGTCATTAAGGTGTTCTTTCACTTGACCTCCATATGTTGCTACCAATAATTGCAGCAACTTGCTTAGGTGTGGCATTAGAATTGAGAAATTTTGTGGCCGCTTTTTGCAGCTGTGGTTGTTTTTGAACGAGTGACAAGATTTTATTTTTCCCATGCAGGCAGGATGTGGTGTCGCATCCTGTGAAAGCATGAACAACAAGAATCAAGTGAGACACGTTCAATGAGGTTGATGAATAGAAAACACTTGTGTTTTGCCTCTTCCACATTTTTTAAAATATATGTTTGTTTCACATTCCACCAATCCTGTGAGAAGCACCAGGAGGTCTATATCTTCGCCCACAATAATCACTGCATCGTACTGGGGGCATTTGGAAATAGCAGAGGTGACAATCAAGACGTCTGCATCCTCAGGTGCTTGTTGTACTGGAATACCAACACTTTCCATGTGTGTTTTTAGCATGTTGATCAACCGAGCTTTGTTGCTTTTATTTCCAAAAAAATTTGGTTGAGGTACTGTAGCAACCATTGATTCTTCAAACATTAAATCAGGGGAAGAATGAGCTTTAACTCTACGACCACGTTCACTACTCTTTGTACTTTTTTGACCTGCTTCTGATGGATACCCATCAAAAACTACCATAACCTTTGAGCCATAGTGAGACATTTAATGTTTTATGTAAGTTGCTATTATAGTTTTGAAAGTAGCATTGCTGGGCCACACGACTTTGTGGAGTAAGTGTCCACCATCAACTACAAAAAAGTGATGTTTTCCTTGTATTTCATCCTTCTTAATTGGTGTAAAAGCTGTGTAAAGAGATGATTTAGTGCCTTTACGCATACTTTTATCAGTAAATAAGGACATCGGGTATGGTGACATTTCATAGAAAAAAAAATTTTTATGTCATTATCGGTCTGTTTTACCAAGTACATTCTATGAAATAGCGTGAGAGGATCAATGATCACCTTTTTTTGCCAACATTTACATAATTTACAACACTTCCAAGCGTCTTTTCGCTTGAATTTCACTTTTGAAAAATTACTATTGACGATTGTGAGCATCAGCGTTATGCCAATCTCCTGAAACATATGGCAGTTCACATTTTCGGGTACAATCACTCCACTGTTAATCAAAATTAGACAATTTGTGTTAGGAAATAGAGAATGTTGAGAAAACCATTGTCTCAGTTTTTCAGTGTCAGCTTCATCTCGAATAATACCAGAAGGCCGGGTATCAACATGTTGCTCAGAGGTTGCTGATTCAGTGCCACAGTAAGTTTTTACCTCGCTGCAGATGTTCTGCAAATACACCATTCCTAGTGTCCAACAAAGGAGGACAGTGTCAATAATGCCACGTCCTCTGGTTAGGTCGCCTAAAGATTTCATCGTCTTTATGAGCGTCTGCTCAATGGTCATATCTGACCAAATACCAGACCAGAATTTTCTTGTCCGCCGGATAGTAAAATATTATTCATTTGTGAACTTATTATATTCCACAGGATCCATTCTGTCTTTCAAGGTCAACATGTATAATTGTGCACACTTAGCATAGAAAATGTGGCCTGACGCATAAAAGAATGGCAGCATTATTTGAATCGTTGTCAGATGAAGAACCCAGTTGCTTGACCTTTCTGCTTCGATAAATTGTTTGATTAATGTTAGCATACGAAAGTATTGTACCCACAACTTGACCGTGGGGCCATTGCTTTCCATTTTGAAGTGAGCCTTTCGAAATTTTGTTGCAACGTTCTGAAAATTGTCGTTCTCTTGGGACGTCAAAATCACGGATCTGTCATCAGTTAGTAGCCACTCATCTAAGAGATGCATCTCTTCCATGTTGAAAGTCATCGTTTCCAGAATTCTAGTAGCCAATGCTAAATGAGTTAAAATATGAGCCCGCACTGCTCGTGAATATGCATGCCCGGACATGATCTTTTCTACACTATTCTCCTCGTAAATAGTCGAAAAAAGTTCCTTCAGACCACTGCCATTCATAATCACACCAATAGATCCCATAAAATAAATCAATAGATGGAAACCTCCCAGCCTCATTTCAACATTCCCTAAATCTAGGCAATTTACAACTATTTCCTTACCTTTCAAATACAAAGGCTGATCACAAGTTACCAAACAAGTTTTTTGATTACACTTTTTCCTGGCAAATAGAAGAGCTGTTAAGATTGTGTCTAGATTAGATGGGGGGAAGTTTATAAATAGAAGGCATACAACTTTAGATTGTTTATAACTTTTATCTTTTATCGCCTCTTCCATAAAACCATTCCAACCTGCAACATTTTTTTTCTTCAAGCGTTTTCCATACAGCCAAATGATATCAGTAGCCGAAGGGACTATTTAAAGTAGGTGGATAGTGTTTAAATCTGCAGCTGTAATTGTCAGCGAGAGATCTAGTGTGCTGATATGAAGAGTTAAAATAATTAATAAATGTGAAATTATTACTGACCCCTACACAGCCTCATGTAGGTAAATTGTGGCTTGGATAGTCAGTAATGCAGTAGATACGATTTAAGAGGTATCAGTCCTGCACAGCCTCATGCAGGTAATTATGGCTTTGTCTACTGATACGTTAAACCGTCGAAGTCGTAGTAAAGGAAGTACAATTCAAGAAGTATCAGTCCTGTACAGCCTTATGCAGGTAATTATGGCTTGGTCCACTGATACTTTAAACTGTAGTAGTCGAGACAATTAAAATACGGTTGTAAAATGACTTAATTTACAAATATTTATACACATAAAATGCTTAGCTCCACATTCAACCATTTCATTGTTAGCCTATATTATAAAAATTTGCTTATTTGTTACGACATTGTAAGGAATTTGTTAATACACAATACATGTTGTGACATTGAAAAGAATTTGCTAACACACATTATAATACTATAAAGAATGTGTCTATCGTATTACAACACAATTATATTATTAAATTTGCAATTTTGTATTTTATTTTAAATATAATTTATGTTTGTAGTTCAAACAGTAATGGACGCCAATCCTTTTGAGAAAACTTTATCTGAAGTTTGAAGCTCTATAGGCGCAATAGCCTCCACAATACCAGAGGCAGTGTATTTCTTTACTTTGGTAATATTATTGTCTGGTTTCATTGAAGCGCGAAGAGTTATTGCCATGACACCTCCCAAAGCGTGAAAAGTGCCTGAACCGTCCAATGTATGGACATTAAAATCGGCGTTGTCAAACACGAACTGCACAAAACCACCGTCATCGATCTCTAGCTTGTCAGGGCGTAAAATTGCCGATGTTGTTAAGGACAAGGTGTCATTGTAACTAGATGAGAAGCCTAGAAATGACAGCAGTGCAATGAGGGACTTTGATTCAAATTTGTGGTACAAATACACACCAACTCCAAGTAAAAGTGAGGATAAAAACGAACGAGGTCGAACTGCAGCTATTAGGGCAAGCGACATTGCAACACATTTCTTTTTCTACTTATCCAGGCTGCTACGCTTACCTTTGAGGATAAGAATTTCAAAAAATTTTAACACTGATTTGGGGATTACTGAATCTACATTTTCCAAGAAATTATCAGAAGGTGTATATTCATTTGTTTCATACGGTTGTGCACGAATGTCTCCCAACATGAGTTCAGCAGCAGTTTCTATTACCTTCATTTTTTCTTCTTCAGGGTCCAATTTGTTACTCTCATACCGAGCAGAAATTAGTATTTTGTGCCCAACATTTTTGAAACATACAATAGTATTTTTGGTCGCTTTTTCAGCAATGACTATACCTTCCTGGTATTTCTTAAGCAGATGACTTTTAATGATCCGAGTGTCAGAACGGTAATCCCCAGGAATTTGACTTATCAGCTCTTCAAATGAAAACTGGCATTTTTCAGAGTTTTCCTGAAAGAATGAATATATATATGTTACATTGCCCGTTCCACATTGGAAGCTGGTCGGTATCTTCTTTTTTGTCCAGTAGATGGCGCTGCGTACACTTTTCTTTGGCAAAACAAGTGGTACCTTGCATCAAGTGCAACTAAATCAATTTCTTGTTCCCCAATCCGTTGTTTGATTTTAATTGCCCATTCATCACCTCGTTGATCGACGGCTTTCAATATTTCATTTTTCATTGCATTTATTTCCACAGTTATCACATTATTCCTTTTCGACAGCTTCTCTTTCTTCTGGGCTTCAAAGAATGTGTTAGTTATCTCTTCTTCGCAAAGGAAACAACAAAGTTAAAAATCAAAAGTTTCGGTAGAAGATCTTGTTAATTTCGCAGCTGCAGTGTCCAACTTTTTGTGACGAAGATACGCTGCTATCAATTTCGGGTTGTTATGCCTCTTTTGGCAAGCACTGTGCACGGACACTTGTTTCACGCATTTAAAAAAATTATGATCTTTAATTTCCCTAGCAACACTAGACTTGAAAATACTTACTATTCCTTTTTCTTTTATCAACACGACATCTCCCACCTTTAAACTAATTTTACAAATAAAGCAAAAGTCTGATAAAGTAGAGGGACCACCGGTAATCGACGAAGAGGACATGCTACAGTCAGTTATAATACACTATTGTTACACCATGTAATGCCTTTTTATTATACAATATCACTATATTAATAAAAAAGTAAAATACGATGCGGCGAAACTGCACTCATAAAAACTTCGCGCAATAAATAAATACAAAGAACAGCAAACAACTAATTATGAAAACTATTGACAACTGACTCAACACTCTTCTCACAACTGATTTTGTATTCTGTGGAGGGGAGTTTGGCACCAACCGCCCCTTTCTTCAAACCAGTCTCCAACGACCTTCATTTGAATACGTGGCATATTCTTTACCACGTTTTATAATGTTACTTATGTTGCACAGTCAATATACCAATCGTCTTATAATGTAGATACATTACCGAATTTAAACAAACAACTTTTCAGCCGCTTTGTTTTAGAAGCTAATGATAGAAACTCCATTTTAGTCACAGATTAAAGCACAATCTTTTAATTTTAAAGTAAATGTTAATCAGTTTTGCTAGAAAACCAGTGAAAAATCAGAAATACTAACTAAAAACTAACAATCCTTGAAAATATTGAAAATTCGTTCATAATTTGAATGACTGTAACTCAAAAAGTATTATTCTCAGAAAAATAATTTTTTTTTAATTATGGAGAACATACTATACTTTAAGAAAGTACTAAACAACTTTTTTGTTAAACCGCTCTTTCACGCTCAAAATTCGAGAAAACCAGAAAAGGGTCAGAAATTTTCCATTTTTCGACGCCTGCGGCGCCCGCGGAACGCTGGCGAGGTCGAAAACTTGGGGCATTTAACAGTGACCTTTTACATACAACATACCAAAAAATTAGAACTACCCGACCTTTTGCATCTATGCCCACTTTTTCAGTCACGGATTAACTGGACTATTACGGTTTTCTAGACATGCGATTAACTAAAGGCATATCTAAACCAACCCTTAAAATTTGCTAAAAAAATAATAAAAACCAGGTATATAATATCACAAATAATTTTCTTAAAAGTCTATCAATATAATTTATAAACAGAATGCGCCAAGCTTCCAAGTCACTTTCACTATTAACCACGCAAATGTGTCGCCGAGTCTTCAGTTGTCCAGTTTACCAATTTTTTATCGACTTGATTACAAACTGATTCTAAAAATTAGTGTTTGTATTCAATGTTTACATTTAAATTATCGACTTGAAAGAAATGTATTTAAGAAAGATTTACAATTTCAAAGAGGCAGACACGTGGCGGTGGTTCAGCTTGCTGTCTTCATAAACGTTAAAACGAAAAAAAGTGGTAATATGTATCCATATATAACAGTGACAGTCTGAGACAAAATTCATACAGCACACAAACTATATCAAAATGCTTTTACCATAACACATAAATTTACAAGATAAAATGTTCGGTTAATTTGTGATAATTTTTCTTTTGTCAAAATGTCTTTAAAAAATCATTACTGAGAGAGAAGACTTGACTCCAAATCGACGTCAAGACCAACGTTTAGATAGTTCCGAAACCTGTAATAAAGAAGATAAGAGCACTGAATACCAGCCAATTTCGGACGAAGACGATCACGTCACACCAACAAATGAGACACGGAGGTATCCCCAACGGACACGTAACCCTACTATTTACCCTGATTTTATCACATATTTATGTACAAAAGAAAAACCTTCTTCTTTTTCTGATGCTATTGTTTCTACTGAATGTAAAAATTGACGTTCAGCTATGCAAATAGAATATAATTCATTAATTAAAAATAATACTTGGGTTTTAGTAGATAAGCCTGCAGATTGTAATATAGTCAAATGCAAATGGGTTTTTAAAATTCAAAGGAATTCTAATGTGGACATAGTAAGACACAAGGCTAGGTTAGTTGCCAAAGGTTGTGGCCAAAAGGTGGGAATAGATTATAATGAAACATTTTCACCCGTAATTAGATATAGTTCATTACGTTTATTGATTGCCTTAGCTGCCAAATTAAAATTAGACATCGATCATTTAGATATAGAAAATGCTTTTTTGCGTAGAAGTTTAAAAGAAAGAATTTACATGCAACAGCCGGAATGTTTTGTCTAGTCTGGACAAGAAAATAAAGTATGTAAATTAAAAAAGTCAATTTATGGCTTAAAGCAATCATCTCGTACATGGTATCAAGAAACTAAAAATGCTATTATTGATCAAAGCTTTAAACAAAGCGAACATGAACCATGTATTTTCTATAAAATCGATAACGGAAATATAATAATAATTGCTTTATACGTTGATGATTATTTTGTTTTTTTATAATAATAAGAATGAATTTAACAAACTAAAAACTGTATTAAATAATACCTTTACTATAAAAGATTTAGGTCCGGCTAGGCATATTCTTGGTATGACTATCAGTCGTGATCAAGATACCATAAGCTTAAGTAATGGTCAGTACATAGCAAAAAAATTTGATTTAGATAAAGTAAATCCCGTGGCTACACCCTTTGAGCCTGGTTTAAAACTTTAAAAAACTCAAGAAATAAATTCATTTAATAATTCTGATTTGTATCAAGAACTGATAAGAAGTTTGACTTATTTAAGTATAACATGTAGGCCAGATATTGCCTATGCAGTTTCATATCTGAGCCAATTTAATCATTGTCACGATAAGAGTCATTGGCAAGCAACCACAAGAATTCTTAGATACTTAAAGAGAACTATTGAACTAGGATTAGTGTATTCATATAAAAATTGTGACAGCCTACATAGTTGTGTAGATGCTGACTCGGGGAACGATCCTACGGACCGTAAATCTTATTCAAGATTTGTACTTTTGTTAAGTGGAGCAGTTATTGGTTGGGAAAGTTAAAAGCAAAGGGTTGTGGCACTTAGTTCGACTAAAGCGGAATACGCTTCGCTTAGCCAAGGGGCTAAAGAAGTTTCATATACATACTATTTACTCATTGAACTAATTAATAATAGTAAAAATTTGGATTACGTCTTACCTAAAAATGGCATAAAAATATTCTGTGGTAATCAGAGCGCAATAGTCATAGCTCAAAATTCTGTAACAAATAAAGCAAGCAAGCACATTCATATTAGATTTCATTATGTTAGAGATCTTGTAAGTGACAGAACTATTCAGTTATCCTATGTTTCAACTAATGCAATGCTTGCAGCTTTTTGACTAGAGCTGTAACTAAAGACAAAAATGCCTTTTGCACTAAAGGCATAGGTCTGTTTTAGTGTTTAGATCATAATTGGAATTAACTTTATTATTAAATCTACCTCTAGGATCGAGGGAGAGTGTTAGAAATATTTTATATTTAATCACCCTATATATACTATGATCCCATAGGACGATGTTGTAGACACTATATATTACCTTATGTATGTAAAAATAAGGTGTCATGTGTCATCCGTATTTCTTTACTGTTTTAATAAACTTTTAATTTAGAAATGTTCCGCTTATTCCTTTTTTTGTATGTGCGCCGCTGCTAACAACAACATACGAATATCTAGGAAGTGTAATAAGAGAAAATTGAAAGATAGATGAAGATGTAAATAACAGGATAAATAAGTGTTAACATTTATTACGCGTTAAATAAGACAACTTTTGGAAAACGAGAAATAGACAAGAAAACTAAAATAAGAGTGTATAACACAGTGATGCTACCAGTTCTTACATACACGAGTGAAACGTGAGCATTACAGATAAACGAGAAGTAAAAATTAATGCGGCAGAAATGAAATTTCTCAGAAAGATTGCAAAAAAAACAAAGATGGATAGAAAACAAAACAATGAAATAAGACAAATGACACAAAAAGATAAAATAACAACAAAAACAGAAATGAAGCAGCTTAAAAGGGATGAATCAGAACAGATTAGTGAAAAAGATAGTAGAGATGGGCAGAGTAGATAAAAGAAGAGTAAGGAGACCTGGAAAAAATTGGGTGCAAAGAATAGGAAAAAGAAAAGAGAAGACGATAGCAGTAATAAAGAATCTAGCACGGGACCGAACGGGATGGAAAAAGTAGGTATCAGAAGAAATCTAATCCGACACCCTTAAAGGTATAAAGAGTATGGAAGAAGAAGATAAAACTTTTAAAGTATAATTACTTTATTATATTAATTAATGATATCAATTAATTTATTTCTTATTTATTATAAAATAAAGAACGTAAGGTTTGCGATTTTAACCTATTTTACTTATAAAAATTGTTAATTTAATTTATATTAAACCTTAATGAAAATATATATGTCACTAAGAAACTAAAGGTCAATTAGTTAACGTAACGTCTTTACATTCTACTTATAACTTAAGTGAATAATTTGTATATATACATGCACTTTTCGATCTAATCAAAAAGATTTTAAAATTTTGCAACTTACATAGATTATCTAAAGTTGAAAGCAATCTGTTTCCAACGACGCTTAGTATGACTATTCGCGTACTCAAACTTTTAATACTCTAAACGAGTAAAATTTAAATTATTACTTAAAGTAAAGTTTTAGTAATATTCTTAGCGATAAAATAAACAAAATCTATTATGATAAATTAGGTACTATCTATTTTCTATGTATTCTTTTTCGGTATAGTTACTTTAAGTGTAGTTAAATTTATACTAGAATAATAGTAACAATGTTTAAGCAGGAGTATATTTGCTTTGCATAAATTTTAGTTATAAATTAACCACATATTAACGACATGTAAACCACAATTATTAATTTTTGGTTAAATACCATTGATGGTTTAATTTGTATTGCGTGCATAGCATTGTAATAATTATTGGGAGTGCTACAGCATCAAAAACAAATTTCTGCAATTTACAAAATTATAATTATGCTACTTCCTGTAGCAGAAAATTACCCTAAAATGTAAATAATTTCTATACAAGTATATCATTAAATACTATCGTTTTTATCGCCAATTAACAGTTTGAATGTATTCATTCCAATTTCGTTGCGTAACTAATTAATTTCTTTTTAAATAATTATAAACAATTGTCAATAAATTTATTTATTTTAAAAAACAAAAATTAAGTTTTTATTCATTTACTTTCTTTAATATTTTTTAACAAATAAATATTTTCAGGTTTTGAACCGAGTTCCATATTTACACTTTTCACGAATTTCATAAAACTTAGAAAGCTTACAAACTTTACAATATTTGACGTTTCTACAGTCATGTCGCTGAAACTGAAGGTTTAGGACCCAAACGACGTAATATAAAGGCTTATCAGGATCCTATACCTCCAGTTTCAGTTTTTTCTGAAGAAGACAGCGACATGACTGTCGAAACGTCAAATATTGTGATTCTTTCAAAGTTTATAATCTTTCTAAGTTTTATGAATTTCATGAAAAGTGTAGGGGAGACTAGGGAGGTTTGATACGTGGGGAGGCTTGATACACATTCAAATTTCCCACCTCGGTTCCTTAAAGAAACCATAACCGCGTCCAGTGCCAACTGTGAATGCTGAAAAGTGACTGAATAAAGCATACGTAAGGTTTTTTCAACTTAACAACAAATACTAACGAAATTCATTACATTATGCTTGAAGCGCATTTCATGTAGAACATAGAGACCAGTAGTATTGGTCTTTAATGGAATATCATAACACGTTTCTTCATAATATTTCATTAATTTGTCGTTCCGGGAGGTTTGATAAAGTTTGCGTTGGGAGGCTTGATACGCGTATCAAACCTCCCTCTATTAAGTAAATGTACTTATGTTGTATTTATTCATTTTATAATTTATGACAAATTAGGAAATTTTTACTGCAATTATTTAGGTTAATTGAGCAACACTGTTATAGATGCCGTTTAAATGGAAATGCAAAGGTTGGACGAAGTATTCCCGAGAGGATTTAAAAAGTGCAGTGCTTGAAGTAGTGAATAAAAATAAAGCACTTAGAACTACTGCCAGAAAGTACAGTGTTGACAAAATGACGTTGAATAGATATGTTTCAAAATACCAAGAGGATAGAAGTATTACTTTTTCGCCAAATTTTGTTACTTCACAAATTTTTACACCTCACGAAGAATCGCTTTTAATGGAATATTTACTCACTTTTGCAAATCTTTACTATAGTCTTACGCTTAAGCAAACAAGAAAATTTGCGTATCAATTTGCCCAAGAACAGTAAGAAGCTACCAGAAAACTGGAAGAAGAACGAGTGTGCCTCCTACGACTGGTTAAAAGGTTTCATATCACGTCATCTTCAACTATCTTTGAGAAGTCCTGAGGCCACTAGCTTGGGAAGAGCGACTGCCTTCAATTAGCATAATGTGCAAGCATTTTACAAAAATTTGCAGAATCTAATGGAACGGGAACCTTTTGGTCCAGAATCCTTATTTAACTTGGACGAAACTGGAGTGACTACTGTGCACAAACCACAAAAGATCATTGCTCGTAAAGGCCAAAAGCAAATTTTTAAAACTACTTCTGCCGAACGTGGGACACTGGTAACAGTTTGTTGCGCCATAAATGCATTGAGAAATTCAGTGCCACCATTGTTTATATTTCCTCGTGTGAGAATGCAGAATTACATGATCCAAAGTGCCCCTCCAGGTTCCATTGCTGTGACGCATGAAAGCGGTTGCATGACCGCTGAGAATTTTGTGAAATATCTAAATCACTTCATAAAACACGCAAAATGTTCTAAAGAAAATAAATGTATATTGGTCCTTGACAATCACGATAGCCACATTTCACCTAAAGCATTAAACACTTGTAAGTTAAATGGCATTCATTTGTTAACTTTACCACCTCACACGAGCCACCGATTACAACCACTGGACGTGTCGGTTTTTGACCCATTTAAGAGATATTATAATGAACAGGCAGATGCATGGATGGTGAGTCATCCAGGACAAACAATTTCATTAAAACATATACCGGAATTAGTTGGATTAGCTTATGTAAGAGCTTTCTCGCCTTCAAATATAACTAAAGGATTTTCTTCTACTGGAATTTATCCGTTCAACCCACATTTATTTGAAGATCTCGATTTCGCAGGAGCGGAAGTTACAAACAGACCGTATCAGGAACTAGGGCAAAACCTTGAAGAAAAACAGGATATAGATGAGCCAACCGTTCAACCTGGCACATTCTCATCTCAGCAGAAGTCAACCTCAAATGCAATGGAAACTTTGTTAACCACTATCCAAAGCACCATTTCTGCTTCATTTAGAAGTCCCAAAGAAGTTCGTCCTTATCCCAAGGCGCTACCTCGAAAAAGAAAAGGAGGAAGAAACCCTGGTCGAACTAGAATATTAACTGACATCCCGGAAAAAGAGACCTTTGAAGCCGAATATAATGCGAGAAAAGAAAAAAAGCGAATGAAAGGCAAAATCCAACAGGTAAAACGACAAATAACCAGTGGAACAGAAAAAAGAAAAGTTTTGGATCGGAATACAAAACAGAAAAAAAGTGTGTTCGATGACTCTTCTGAGGACGAAAACGAGTCGAAAGATCCATTTTCTGATGCAGATTCCGATGACGATGCCGTTTGCATCTACTGCAATTCATTGTTTTCAACGTCTCGTTTTTTAGAAAAATGGATTCAGTGCCAGCAGTGTTTGAAATGATGCCATTCAGCCTGTGCAGGTGTTAATGATAAAATAAAAATTTTTAATTGCGAACTATGTATGAATTAAGTGGTGTTTTAATAATAAAATATTACGTTCCTATTTATATGTAGCTTTGTAGTTACCTAATTACTTATTGTATCAAACCTCCCATTTAGTGTATCAAGCCACCCATGTATAGAGAAGTTTGAGACACTATGCATTGACAATTTCAAAAATTTATAATCAAGGATAAAATTTCAATTTTCAATAATTGATTGTTGCCAAACTACTAAGCGAAGCCCTTAAATTACACTTTGATATAAATTGATTGATAAATGTTGATCACAAATTTTTCATTACCATTTTTGTAAAAAATGTATCAATCATTTAAAATCGTACGGAAATTTAAGACACTCAAGATCAAACGCCAACGTCTATTTGCTCAATTAGCCTTTTTAAGCAGACGTGGAGACCAGGACATTGTCCCAGGTTTTCTGCAAATACAACATCACATCAAGATTAGAACGGAAAAGCATATACTGCGAAGAGTCAGCCGAGCCTTGTTAAGGGAGAGGATACACGAAACTAGACGCCAATTAGACCAAAAAACTACGGATTTATTTTTAGTCCATTTACAACTGGTCAACACAATAGATTCGACAAACTAGGATTTGATCGACAAAGTATCTACGGAAAAAGCCGAAGAGATCGCGAAAAAGGTAACGAAAATACAAATGGCAAAGTTCCAAAAGTTACAGGAAGTACAACATTCTTCACCGCCGCAACTAGACAGACAGGATCATCATCAATATGTCTTCCACCGCACACAGTGAACCAGCAACGACCATTTTATCAAAAGGATTATATTTTGCTGTTACATCAAAATTTATACCAAAGGAAGAAATAGTGAGTTTATTGGAAAGCACTTTCAGAACTCTGCCACAACATATTCAAGAAGAGGTGATGGTCAAAGCAGCCGATATTCTGAATAAATCTACAACACCAAAACCCAACATCAATTGAAAAAAAAGAAATGCTCTAAGGAAACTTAAGGCCAACAAAAAAATCACTGTAATACCAGCTGATAAAGGAAATGCTTCTGTAGTCATTAACACCAAAGACTACATGGAAAAAATCGATACTTTGTTACAAGATTTGGCGTACAAACGATTGAAGAAAAACCCAATAAAACCTCTAGAGAGAAAGATGTCGGCCGCTGTAAAATCCGCAACCACGATCCCGGAACATCAAAATGGACGACGAATTCCTACAGACACCAGGATGCCGCACCTTTGCGGCCTTCCAAAAATTCACAAACCAGGGGTACCGTTTCGCTCAATTGTGAGTGTTACAGGTTCAGCCACTCATCCTCTGGCTAGATACTTATGTACAATTTTACAACCGCTTACGGGAAAAAGCATCCATCACTTAATGAATTCACAGAACTTCGTCTCAAAGATTAAAGAAATTAAATTGGAATCAGAAGACATTTTTGTCAGTTTTGATGTGACATTTCTCTACACAAAAGTGCCACTACAAACAGCACTAGAGATCATAAAGACTAAATTACGAAAAGCGGATTTGGATGAGGAGCTTAACGAACTAATTGAGCTATGCTTGAAGTCCACATACTTCTCATTTAATAATATTGTATACGAACAAATTGAGGGAACAGCCATGGGATCACCACTTTCTCCAGTCATCGCTAATATATTTATGGAGGACTTTGAAGAAATAGCATTAGAAACCGCTACCCTCAAACCAAAATGCTAGCTACGTTATGTGGACGATGCATTTGTAATTTGGTCTCATGGAGCAGAAACACTACACAACTTTCTGAATCACATCAACTAGTTAGATTCCAACATCAAATTTACCATGGAAAAGGAAACAAATAGAAGCATTCCCTTGGACGTACTGGTCACTCGAAAGATGGACAACAGATTGGGGTATCAATTATATAGAAAGCCGACACATACTGACAGATACCTCAACGCCGAATCACATCATTATCCAGCTCAGAAATTTTCAGTGCTAAAAACTTTAGTACACAGGGCCAAGGCAATCAGTGAACCAAACACGTTAAACACCGAGCTAGGTCACTTAACGAACGCTGAAATAAAAAACGGTTTCAGAAAAGGAGACATATATATCGAGCAATTAACCAACACAATAAGAAAAACCAAAGAAGAAAGACCCCGTGGCAACTTCCTTCCTTCCTTACATAAAAGGCTTCACGGATAAAATAGCCAGGATACTTAGAGGAAAAAACATCAAAATGACCTTCATTGCAACAAATAAAATAGCCGCCAATTTCTCAAAATCAAAGGAAACAAAAGCGCTACTCGAAGAACTATGGGTCTACCACATCCCTTGTTTGTGTGGGCTGGCTTACATAGCACAAACGGGGCGCAACATAACTACCAGATTAAAAGAACATAAGACGGATACAAAGAAACATAACACAAAATCTGCTGTTGCGGAACATTTCTTAGACACCGGTCACACAATAAAATTTGAAGAAGCAACAATGTTGGCTAAATCCCAAAACTTCTGGCCTAGACTATACAAGGAAACCATCGAAATCCAGAAGTACGACAATTTCAATAAGGATAATGAAATCGATCTAGCGCCAATATGGAAAAACATGTTCCGGAAGACTAATGAATCGAAAGTGTCACGAACCACTGACCCGAACGAAAAAATATTTTATCATTTACTTCGCATCTAAATGCCTTTGCATCTATAAATGTAAACTATTTTTTATACAAAAGTTATAATTATTTATTAGGGTCTATTATTTAGTATTAAAGAATTAGTAAATAACGTACACTTTTAGGTAAAAAAATGGTTAGGCAAAAAGTGAAAAAAAGACAAATTGAAAACTTTTTGATTTTTAATTCCAACTTAGCAAATATTATTCTCAAAGTCAATACACTTGATCACCACTATCTGAACCACTGTCATCCCCACTCTCATCATCATCATCCCTATAATTGTTATCTCCAAATACGTTGGCGGATGATGGTGTCTTAAGTAAATCTATTGCTTCTCTTGGTAATTTTCGTATTTTTTTTGGCGTTTCTTTTGTTTACTGGTGATCACAGAATCAGAACTTATTAAAAACAAATTAAAAATGTTTGGATTGGTTTTGTCCCGACTAAATTTCCTAAAATAATTTTCCCTGTATCTTTTAAAATCTTTATTCCTAGCCTCTTGCGCTTCCTCGGTCAATTGTCCTATGAGCAAGAGTGCCAAGGATATAATGTCTGTTCCATGGATCAGATACTTAGGCAATGTGGGGGGCATATTGTACCAAGGATACTTCGAGACAAAATACCTGGCGGTCTCATGAGCATATTGACGATATTTTTCTACATCTATATCAAATCCACTAGCTACCACAACCCTTATGATGTGCAGTTTTTTTATTACATTCAAATCTATACCTGTGATTGCAGCACTAAGTTCCGCGTTTTGAAAAAAACGCCTGGCAGTGTTGCCATTGTTTGTGTTTCCAAAACCCGGCTTCGGCTTATCAACAATTAAACCACAACGATCCTTGTATTCTTTTTGTATTCGAGCTTTATTTTGAGCTATAATTAACTTATCTGCATGGCCACGAGCTTGCCATTTTATTAGAGGCAGTTTGTATAATAAATGTAAAAGACATTCGAACATTCGAATCCACCTATGTAAAACAGAGAGGCCAAATGCTAAATTCCCAGTTTTATTTTTCTCAAAATCATTTCGTCAATGTTATTAAATTGTTTTGATGTTGCACCACATATAAAGCATTTTATCGTTGACGTTGTTTCAGTGAGCGTTCCACACTTTGCTGTCAACCATAGCAAATATTAATTGGTGACTATTACTTTCAGTTGCCTCGATTGAATTATGACGTTACTGACGCGAAGGTTTTTTACGTCATCTTCGATTCTATTTTTCTCCGCAATAGAGACATTGGTGGATTCCTTTATAAATTCTATTTTGATAAGTCTGCAGAACCTAGTTGATCCAGGACGCGGGTTTTGCCACATAATGGCTTTTCCAGAAGTTAGTCGAAGTGGAACCAAACATGTGATAACTACAGCTGAATCGCTGGCTTCTGAATCGTAGAATGCTTGTTTATATGAACTGTGTCCCGAAGATCCGTCAAAGCCCCATTTTGAAAATAGAGTCAATTGATGCGCTTCTTCACTTTTAAGATGTTCAATAACGCACTCTAAAGTTAAGAATAATCGCTCTGTGGTATGATCTAACAGAGTCTGTAATTTAACAGAAGCACTAGTTTCAGTCACTGTTATGTCTTTAGGATAGCACAACGTTTTGGCAGCTTGTACACTTTTATAAGAAGGAAATTTTTCTGGAGCATTTTTCCTTATTATATTATACTGTTCTTCACCGGACAAAGACTGTATTTGTGAATTCAGAGATTTCTTATAGGCCTCTCGATATTTGTTAGCTCGCGCTGGGCTTAATGTGGTAATATCTTTTAAAACTTTCGGGGCCTGTACTTGTCCTTCCGCTCTTAAACTCATACAAGTAGCATATGATAATAAAGATGCAGAAGTGGAACCACACAACTCTTTCGACTTTAACCTTTTAGTTCGTTCCGAACACAAATCGAATGGAATTGATGGCCTACCGCGCTTATTTTCTAAGACACGTTTTGTAAAGCGAGAGAACGAAAGCGACATTTCAAGCCAGCTCTTATTCGTTTTCTTAAATTTTTTTATCGATTCTACATGCTTTCGCCCATCGCGATCAAAACTACGACTTAAATTTCCTCATTTTAATCTTTAAATTAATGTCGTTACTCTCGTCACAATTTGTCCGCTTCTTCAGCTCTTCTACCATAAATTGAAATTGTTGCTCAAAAGCTTTTGCTTCAGAACGTCTCATAATTCCCATTAAATCTTTTCTGGATATAAACATTGTATTTGCACTTGTTCCTAAAAATAAAAACATTACATTCAAGATGTGCGGAAAATTAAGAGCATATGCAACGTCAAAACTTTATCGAAAAATTTCATAACTGATAAAGTAGCAAAAAGTAGCAAAATGTGTAATGATTACTTTATTCTTGTAACTTGTAGGTATTTGAAAATAAATAATTCGAAACTCGATCTCTTTGGATACAGAACTAAACATTCAATTGTTTAAAGAACACCCTTTATTATAATTTTATTTTGCATACACTGTTGTAAATTAATGATGCCAAAAAAAATAAAAGTTATAAAAACACAGTTATATACTTGAATTTGTAGGTTCCATAATCTAAATTATGCCACAAACAAAATAAAAAACAATAATTAACAACTAACAAACAGATTGACTTCCAGTCAACTTCCACAAGCTGCTGCAGTGCTGCGCTCTAGTGGCAAACGAAATAACTTTTCGAGTATTTCAATAGCGTTCAAGTATTCCTTGATTATGAGTCGAATAAGGAGCTTTAGCTAATTATTGATATGTTGCATTGACGGTTTTGTGTTTTTCACCAACTTTAGAGCATTTTTGCCCCACTGTGCGGCGTAATATAAAGGCTTGTCTTCACTTTCAGTTTTTTCTGAAGAAGACAGCGACATGACTGTCGAAACGTCAAATATTGTAAATTTTTCAAAAGTTTGTAAGCTTTCTAAGTTTTATAACTTTCGTGAAAAGTGTATATATGGAACACGGTTCAAAACCCGAAAATGTTTTTTTGTTAAAAAATCATGGCCGCGAAAGCCTCAAAAATAATATTCCTTTAATATTTTTTTCTAAACCGTTTTTAAATCAAATGAACGACAATTTAATGAAAGTCAAAACAAGCACATATAACAAAAATAACTTGCGTCACCAAAAAACTTATTTTTAAATTTATCAGTGTCAGTACTTTATGCAAAACGCAAATTATAATAACTACATCAAATTATTTTTAAAATTAGAAAGCATTAGAACAACGTGCTCAAAATATAAACAACTTGCGTTTTCAATTCCCAATAATGCAGTCACTGTGAAGAAAAATATATAAAAGTGTAGCAAAATTTAAAAAAAAATGAAATTAGTACTTAAAATAGAAATGAGCTTGATACTTAAATATTTGAAAAGGCGTTAATAAAAAAAAAGTAATATTTGCTGAGCGTATAAAACGCAATCAGGTTTGTTTTATAACGCCGCTAACTGTTATTAAAACAAAGATATAAAGATATGTAATGTAAGCCTATTAATTTAGACTTTTAACAATAAGAAAAGAAGTGGCAAAAATAAAACTGCTTAAAACAGAAACAAAAAATTGGAATATTACTGTAATGTTAATGAAATTGTATACCATAAAAATACATTAAAGTTATAATGAAACAAACAAAAGTTACGAAAATTAGTTATCCGTTTATTACATACGCGCAAGCATAATTGAACTGTAAAAAAACTTTTACGCCAACTAAATACATCGCTTTTGTTAAACTTTAACAGGATCGGGTGCGTTCATTAAAATGAATCTCTTTGATAAAGTTTATTCTCTTTTATTAAGCTACGCTCTATTTGACACATCTTATGAGTAAGATAATCCTATTTTAATTTTATGTTAAAAAACCAAGTTTTATTAAATACCTCCAAAAAAATTTCAATTATTGTAATCTAAAATAAAATTAAAATGTTATTTTTTAAAAGTAATTATTAAATTTTTATTCTGGAAAACTTGTAGAGATATACAAGGTGACCATTTTCAGAGACTCACTATTAGTGTATCGGAAACGGTAAGGGATAGAAACTGGATTAAGTCGACAAAGTAATGTAATTTCATATCCTCCTTACTATCCCATTGGCAAAATAAACGAATTTCTATTTATTTGTCTTTTATTTGGAAAAACTGAAAACTGTCATTTTCGAAAATTTTCTGTAACTTCTTTATTTTTGAATTTATCACAAAATAATTTTAGTAATTGTTTTACAGTATGTTAGGTACTTTAAAATGATGTATGTTTGAAATTTTTTTTTCTTGGTTTTTGAGATAATCGTATAAATTTCTGTTTTATTTTATTTTATCTATAACAACATATTTTTTTAATAAATTGTTATGCTTATGACTAAAAATAAATTAAACTCGAATCAATTTGTTTTAGAAATTAAACAAATTAAATTAACTATTTGCTTCAAGCAGCATTAAGCGTACGTAAGTAGATTATAATGGCATTCACTAACGAAGAAAAATTTGCTTTAATAGAAGATTATTTAATAAGTGTATTACAAAAATACGGAGAATTTTATCCAGAACGTGAAGTGGTGCATTGCACATATTTTGCAAAAATAGTGCGTAATTTAGGGAAACATGGGTTGTTGAAACAAATGAAAGACATGTGGTTTCAGAAAATGAAAAACGCGTTGCAACGATATGTTTAATAAGTAGACTAAGTTATGTGACTAGAAGAGGGGTACTCCTCCTTCCTGACCTACATAGAACAGTCGGTTGACCTACGCATCACACAAGAGGAGGAGTACTCCTCACTGACCTACACAAAAGAAGACCTACACATTACACAGGAGAAGGAGGAAGAGGAAGAGTAGGAGATCTTCTCTGCGTGTACTAGTCCTTCATCATGTGTATTACTCTTTCTCCGTGACCTATATACAAAGCTTTAAATGACTTAAAATGAAGAGCAAACGTGGAAAACCAGTTAAATTGATAATACAGATTTTTAATACAATTTTTTTATTCTGGATAATTTCCGTGTTGTCGTTATTACACATGCTAAACTTTTGTCACACGTCACAGTGGACATTTTCAAAGCCCAGAACAAACGGATTGATAGCGTTGTGAAGTTTTGCTTTTATAGACTGGTGTCCGAACGATAAAACCGGTTTCCAAATCTCCAGTAAAAGAAATCTAGAACTTCGATTATTATTAAACGGATTTTTAAGTATTTCAACAGATTCCACAATTTTTTGCTGATAGTAATTTGAAACGTTTGCCAAAATTTTAGTGTTTTCAAATATAATTTGATGACTCGTTTCTAATGCGTCTAAGACAATTACACCATTGATGCTCCTTAATACGAATTCCGACGCTTCTACTATGTATGCACGACTACAAGAGCAAAGAATGCCATAAAGAATGTCAGATTCAGAAAAAATTACATTTTTCACCGGATTTAAGGGTTGACCTAATTTAGGAAGAGTAGAAAACCGAGTAACGATGTTATGTTTAGACATTTTTCCTATACAGTCTGTGATACCTTTGGCATATAGTAGATAAGTGAAAGACACTGGTTGAGACCTAGATTCCGTTGTTACTCTTGGTTTGACAGGCGTAAGCTTTGTAACAAACCGCTTAATATTTTTACTTTCCTATAAGGACACTATAGCAATCGCAATCTTTTTTCAAAAAATTTCTTTTTGCAGAATATTACGTTTCTTGAATCAGAAAAATGTATTTTGGGTGTTTCTGTGTGAGTGTGTGTCTGTGTGTAACAATGTACCCACGATAACCAAAAGTTCTAGTAACTTGAATCTTGAATCTAATAAAGAAGCCGAAAGTGGGTGTATTCGCCATTTTGAACATTTTTTCTTATATAATTTTGTACGTATGTAAATTATTCTAATTATTTTTACAGTCTCTTATAGAGATAATTCTTCCTAACAATTTATTTAAATTTTAAAAAATTCTAACATTAACAGTTTATTAGATATTTGATTTATAATTTAAAATGCATTGCGTATATAATCTAGGTTCGAATCTTGCCTGTGAGTTGACTTAAAGATGCAGCTCTATATACTAAAGAGTTTACTACTGATAATTTGAATTCGTGCGGTACCTTTCGATGTAGAAGGTCGTAATTACATTTAAGGAAACGTAAAAGCAAAATACAAGTGTAAAAGTTAGAGAAGATAGTGAGTCAAAGAACTGGAGTTAGTACTGGTAGTAAAAAGGAAGAAGGACAGAAAAAGTAGGTGGGTAACGGAGGAAGGGTGGAATAAATAAATTAAGTGAAAAATAGAAACCGTGGTGGACAAGTATAAAACTGTGACGAACTAGTGAGATTAAGGCGAGTAAACAGTATAATCGAGAAGGTCAGCGATAAAAGATAACCTCCTACATTAATAAAAATTATTGCATTTAAATCGAAAGAAAGAAAACGAGGAACTGGTGGAGAGAATAGAAAAACTGGAGAAAAAAGTGGAAAATGAGGAAAGATAGAAAAAGACAAATAATAATAATAAAAGGGTGGAGAAGTGAAGAACCACAAAATTTAGCATTGCTGCTAGAAGAAAAATTAAATGTAAAAGTAGAAGTGAAAAAGGTGACAGTAATAAACAAAGAGAAGAAAAATGAGATGGTTGTGGCGGAAATGGGAGGATAGGAGAAAAAGCAGAAGGTGATGGCGGAGAAGAAGAAAAGCAAAGAGAAATAATGAACATAGCGATGGAAAAAAAACGGAAGAGAAAAGAGTATGGGTAGGATACAGGAAAATGGAGATAGACGAAAACATATACATATGGAACGACAGGAATAAGGGCCTAATCAGAGAAAAGGGAAAGAAAAAACGTAAACAAAAGGCAAAAACTAAAGAACGAAGGGGGGGCGATAAAGGAAAAAAAGTTGACGAAATGGCAAAGAAAAGGAATAATGAGTGATGGAAAAGAAAAAGAAAAAGGAGGAAAAAAGGTAAGAAAAAAGTACAGAGGGGTGTGAGTGAGCTGAGAGTATTGTTTTGGAACGTAGCAAAAATAAAAAACAAGGAACAGTATTTTTGGAAGTACATTAAGGAACAGGATGTAGTAGGATTGTAGGAGACATGGATGGAAGAAAAAGAATTGGAGTGGTGAGAAAAAGAGTTGCCGGAGGAATTTGAGTGGGCGGTGCAGCATGCAGAAAGAGAGAAGAATAAAAGGAGAGCAAAGGGGGGTATAATAACGGGAATAAGAAAAAAATAGTTGAGTCAGGAAAAGAAAGAGAAAGTGCAACAGAGAAGAGGAGTTGTAGAAAGGAACATACAGTAGGAAAAAACAAAAATAAAAGTAGTGACGGTTTATAGCAGTAGAATGAAAGAGACAAAGAAAAACATAGAAGAGATGATAGAAGAGAGAGAGGAGGGATTGATAATAGTAGGAGGGGACTTCAACGCAAGAATAAGGGAAGAAGGGAGAATACAAGAAAGAAAAGAGACGGAAAAGAGACAAACAAGGGACAAAGTGATAAATAAAGAGGGAGAAAAACTGCTAGAAATGTGCAACAAAAAAGGGTGGGAAATAATGAATGGGAACAGAAAAGAAGAAGAAATAGGAGAATATACGTACATAGGAAGAAAGGGAGAATCAATAACAGATTTTATAATGACAAATGAAGAAGCTGGAGAAAAGGTGAAGACATTTAAAATGGGAGAAAAGGTAGAGTCAGACCACTAACCATTGGAATTGACGATGGAAGGAAGATAAAGAGAAAAGAGAGAAGAAGAAAAATAGTACATAACGAAAAAAAGGTGGACAGAAAAGGGTATAAAAAGATATAAAAAGAGAGAATGACATGATTAGGGGATTACAAGAGATTATGGAGGAAATGAGAGAGATGATGGAGAAAGCAACAGATACAGTCAGGTTTAGAAAGTGAAAGGGGGAAAAAACAGGATAAAAGAAATGGTGGGATAGAAAATGCAAGGAAGCAAAGAAAAATGCAAGGAGAGCATTAAGACAGTAGAAAAAAGAGAGGAAAGGAAAAGAAGAATACAAAGAAGCAGTAAAAATATACAAGAAAACATGCAAAAGAAAGAAGGAAGAAAACAAAAAGAAACAAGAGGAGCAGATCAAAGGAATAAAAACGGAAAGGGACATATGGAAGTACCTAAAGAAAGAAAGAAAAAAAAACATGTCGACAAAGAGAATACAAATTAAAAAATCGGAGATATATTTTAGGAACTTGCTGGGAAATGAAGAACAAAATTAGAAAAAAGAAAAAAGAAAAGACGCAGTAGTAATTGGGAAGAAGGAGATAGAGATAGAATTAATGAAGACAAAGTAAAAAGGGGTGGTGATGTATAGGGCGGAAATATGGAGGTGAAAGGAGTGGAAGGAGGTAGAGGGGCTACAGGAAAAATACTGGAGATGAGTTTTGGGACTAGACAGAGATACACCGGGGTATATTGTGAGAGAGGAGGTACAGGGAGTAAAAATAAGAGTAGAGACAGGAAAAAGGGCCATAAAATACGTGAAAGAACTGAGGGAAAGAATAGAATGCAAAATACTGCAAGAATGTTGGAAAGAGATAAAGGGAGAAAAAGTGAAGTACGGACAGGAGGGCAGAGCAGAGTATTACAAAAGAAACGGGTATGCAAGAGAAGAAGTGGAAAGATTAAGAAAATCGGGAGTAGAGGTAAGGGAAGAAATAATAAGGAGTGATAGGGACATCGAAAACAAAAAAGATGGACAAGGATAAAAAAGGGCAGATATAATAGGAATTATAAGGATATCAAGGGTGAAGGGGTGCCAGAATATTTAAAAGATATAGGGAATAAAAGCAACAAAAAGAAAAAAATGATAGCACGGTTCAGATGTGGGAACGAAGAGTTAGGTAACAAATACTAAAAAAAATAAGAAGAAAAGATGTGCAGACTATGTAGAGAAGAGACCGGGGACCTTAATCACATGAGAGATAAATGCAGAGAATTTAGAGAAGAGGTTATGAAAATAGAGGAAATCTTAGACGAAGACGGAAATGGAACGAAGTGGATTGAAGAAGTATAGAGAAGGAGGAAAAATTTAAGAGGAGAGGAAGGATAATAAAATGTATTTAAAAAAAACTTTAAAAAAATGTAAAAAATCGTAAATAGAATGTTATGTATTAATTTTAAATAGGAGAAGCACGAACCAATTTGTAAGGTTAAGCAACAAATAAAGTTAAACATACTACTGATAATTTTTGAGAAAAGTGATGATGAGACATAATAAAACAAATACTTTGATGAATTGAATTTAAATAACATAGAAACTCGTTGAGCGTAGATGGACCATGACAAAATAACAAAAGTGTCATCAACGAATATGTGCCAGCACTTAGGTTTTAGATAAATTTGTGTATAAAGCTTTTCTTTCAAAATCTTCCATAAATATATTAGCAACGACCGGTGAAAGCGGAGAACTCATGGCGGCTCCTGATGTTTTTGAGTAAAACTTTTCTCGAAAAGTAAAATCTGTAGAAGTCAAACATTTTTCGCTAATAGTACTGTTGCTTGAAATATTGTTTTTGTTGAATAAATAATAATAATGTTAATTGAATTAAGTACCGGCATGTTAGTAAACAAAAACTTGACATCAAAACTAACTATAGAGAGAGACAGAAGAAAATATCAGGAAAATCGTTAAAAAGAAAGAAAATGTAAAAGAATTTATTAAAAGCTTAAAAGAAATAGAGAGTAATTATGAAAAACAAAAATCGAGAAGAATTTACTTGCTGGGAAACTTAAACATTAAAAATATTTGAAAAATGTACAACGAACGATCCGTGTGATCATATTGTAAGTTTGTCCGTGTTTAGAAGAATTTTTGGTAACGATTTTAATGTGGACTTTTCTAGTCTAGTAGCTGATGTATGCTGTATACGCACGGGGTTTAAACAATTTAGGAGGAGGAGAAGAATGCAGAAAAACAAAAAGATTTTGAAGCAGTCCTTCAGGTTTACAAAAAAGAGCTAAAGCATTTTGAGTTGTTAAGATATTCTCAAAAATATTAAACATTTTATTTTGATATAAAACAGCAACATCTACTACCTCGTACACCTATTTCGGATGCCTTCGATTCTCATCGGATTAGTTGGTACACTTGTAACCGTCGTTTAAAGTTGTTCGATTACTTTCATGGGGCGTTTTAGGTATTTTGGAATGGTTTTAATGAGTTCAGATTGATTTAAAAACATTATTTTACGTTTTTAAATTCAACTTTTTAATCGAAAGTTGTGGATACCATTTTGTAATAATTTATTTAGAAATGATTACGTTGTTGAATCATCCGTATTCTAAGGTTATGTTTATTTGTTTTTTTTTTGTTCGGCCAAAAATTCTAGTTGTGATTTATGTTTCCCTTCTGAGGTATAATGGTAATTAAATATATTTTAGCAGTTTGTTTATTTTAAGTTTGTTTGAAGTACATTCTCAGTACAGTCGTATTTATTTTCTTTGTGTTAGTTCCATTAAATTACGTTGGAATGAAGTCATTCTTTCAGTTTATTAGACAATTTAATCTTTATGACCGTAATAAAATACAATATTTTGTCAATTCGACAGAAGCAAGGGCCGTTGCCCAACACTAGTTCTGTGACGTTATTTAATCTGTTTGCATCCTCTTTGCAATTCTAGTTGGTAGGGTTCCTTTCATGTAGTTTCAAACACAGCCATTGTGGAAATGGTAGTCGATTTAGTTAATATATATAAGGATTTTAGTGGAAGTTGGAAGTACCAGTTGGTTGACAGTCGTCGAAATGCTTTAAAAGGATAAGTGTTAGTTGGTTTTAGAGTGGTAACTCATCCCCTTTAGACGAAGTAACACCGCGGAAGTATAAGTCTAATTAGGGTGTATCCTTCAAGAGCGGGCTTGTGGTTGGCAAAGGCCTGAAGTTTTCTGTCAAATTTTCTACAAAGAATCACGAAATTTTGAATATAACCCATCCCGTCTTTACTAAGCGTCAGCAAAACTTTGTTTATGTTACTTTATTTACACTTTCTGTTGTGTCGATCCCAAATCAAAAGACACATTTTTTAAACTTGGCCAGAGGACTTATCAGGAAGAGGTTCTGAAGAGATAGGTTCTGCTTTATTATCATACATAACCGGTCTTAATTTAAATGGAATAAAAATATTACGATTACTTGGTGACGGATGTGGGGATTAGAATAAAAACTGCCACATAATTTATATCCTTTACTTTTATCTAAAATGAAAGTCACCTTTTCAACTAACGGAAATTTGCATCGCATATTCTGTTTCTCTTCCGACAATGACATAAACATTCTACTGACCTAAGAGCAATATGTGTATAATTCTAGTTCAGGATATAAACTCGGAGGTGCGGCCTTGCCCATCAACAGGATGACCGCATCCACTTATATGCGGTATTTCTCGGCTATTGTTTACGGAGTAGTTACCCTGTTATCTAACTAACTAAGTGAGGATATTCGTATTCATCTACAACATCTAGATAAAATTTTGGACAAATTAAAAGGCGTCCCAATTATTACAGCTGGTAATTACAGGGCAAAATCGGCGCTTTGGAATTCTTTGCAGACCAGACGAACAAAGCAGAAGTATGAAGAACTTTGTGGGCAAACGTGACATATGTGTTGTAAATTAGTCCGATCAACCTTTCATCTTTGCTAGTCACCAAGGTAATACAAACATTGATGTCACTGTAGTATCGAAGTTTAAGCTAGAAAAATTTTTAACTGAAAAGTTATTCTAGAGGTTATTAAAAGTGACCAAAAATCTTCGATCGGTTCCGATTTCTAAGCGTATCCTAGATGTCAAACACATAGATCTTGTCAGCCCCCTACTTTATATTTATGTTCTACGTGGAGCTAAGTATCACAATTCTTATTCTATCGGGGTATCTATTGATAAGCTGACCAAGCTAATCTTCGAATCTAGCCAAAATGACATAAACTGAGTTTGCTGGAATTCTAGAGTTAGTGTACCGTCAAACAGTCTAAAAACTCAATGGTTATGCTCGTACAAAGCCGCACTTCGCAGGTACAAACTGGCAGTGAAGCTGAAAGCTCATGGCAAAGGATTGTAGAAAGAAGTTTGGGAGCGAGTCCGTGGTAATTAGATTATAGGATATCCTTACAACGGTGACGGTGACAGATACACCCTCACAATTAATTTTATAGTTAGTTCCTTGTTTCCAGACGACGATCCAACAAACGACGATCCTTACCAACCCCGAATTAGATCCCAATCTTTTGCAAATATTGAGTCCCGGCAAAACTGGGTGTTTACAAAAGAGGATATAGCGTCGGTGGCTAGCAAAATTTCTCTTTCCTCTACGTTCATTGACTTATTTAACTCTTGTGTTTAATGCGGGTATTATCCAAATAGTACCACGATTCTCATACGTGGTAAGAGAGATCTCGCTAACCCCAATTCGTATCGTCCAATTACGCTACTTTCCAAACTTGGTAAACTTTTCAAAAGAGTACTATTGAAAAAAATACATGACAACATTCTTCCACAAAGATGATTTTATCCCAGTCAGTACGGCTTCGTTTCGGCAAATCGACGACAGACGCAATTTGTAAATTAATGGCGAAGGTACAAACAAACGTATCTAAGGCGTATTTATAAACATTTCAGGAGCGTTTAATAACGTATGGTGGCCATCAATAATTAAAGCTCTCGTCGTTAAGAGAGTGCCTGCAGACGCCGTGCTCGTCATTCGCAGTTATTTATCGAATCGCGTGATCACTTATTCCACAAACGTCTGACGACTGACGAAAGGCTGCCCACAAAATTTGGTTTTTGAGCAGACTTTGTGGAACGTAGTTGTGGGTTCCCTACTAGAACAACTTGCCCGATAACTGATAAATTTTTGCTTACACGAACGGTATTACTATCACAGTGTTCGCAGACAACAGACGCGATCTAGAGGCAAAATTGCGACAGTGCCTGCACATTCTGAATCGCTGGGCTGTTGACAACAAATTGACTGTCTCAGCTGACAAGACTAAATACATGGTTTTTGGTTCCTCTTTGAAAAAAAAATCCCTCACTTCGACTTAACGGCATTTTAGTTTGAAGGTTTTTGAGTAGTATCTCGGTCTTTTGCTCAATCATAAAATCAGCTTCCTCAAACACTGTTCTTATGTAGTTGACAAGGGCAAGGCTGTGTTGCACTTGTTCTATAAGTATTCTCACAGTAACTGGAACCTACATAGGAAATCATTAGTGACCATTTTCAACAGTGCATCCTTATGATCACATGTGGTTTAAACATTTGGTACCACAGACTGCAACAGACCCACCTTGTCAGGAAACTGGGATTCTTACATTTCCTATTCCTTTGTACGATCCTCGGGGCATATCGCACTGTCCCTAACCCTTTCTTGTGCGTTGTGGCAAAACATCCGCTTCTGCACTTACTGTCATTTCGTTGTTCTTTAACTAATTTAATGAATTTCAATGTGGTGTTGTTTTCTATAATTTTTATCGATTTAACCGTAAATCATTTTAAAGTACCTAACAAACTGTAAAACAATTACTAGAACTATTTGATAAATTTAAAAATAAAGAAGTTACATCAAATTTACAAAAATAGGATTTTTCAGTTTTTTCCAAATAAAATACGAATAAAGAAAAATTCGTGTATTTTTCCAATAGGGTAGTAAGAAGAATATGAAATTACTTCACTTTGTGCACTTAATCGACTTTCTATTTCTTACTCTATTTGATATACCAATAGTGAGCGTTTGAAATTGATTACCCTGTATATATTTAAAAAAAATCTTAACCGTTTATTTAAATATTTGCAAAATATGTAAATTGTCAAACAATCAAGATAAATGGCTAGCTAAAACTAACAACGACGGTATACAAAATGTATTTTAAACGTATACAAAAGATCAATGGTTTAAATTTTTATATAAAAATATGCGACGGATAAAACTTTATAAGAAAAAATACGAAATAAAAGCACGTGCGTTAACTTTTTATTGATTTCAGTTAGACATACGATAGAATAAAAAGATAAATCTGTATTCCTAACAAATTAGTGACAGTCGCAAAGACATGTTTCACAAATCTTTATATGAAATTTAAAATGCGAATAAAGTTAACACACTCAAACACAGTTTTATAAAATATATTTTTTTTTATTTAGACAAATTAGAAAGCGATATAAATTCGTTTTTTTTAAATTCGGTTTTACATTTACAATTAAATTATTATTATCTAATGATAGACATTACATATATATCTTTTTATTTTAAATGTTTCGATATATAAAATGTCATTATCAGTATATCTAGAATTATTATTAACTATTAAAAATAAAGCTATTAAATTACTTAATTAAAAAAGCACCACATAAAAATTTAAACTGATTGTCAAAATTACAACAAATTGAAACTATAAATAAACACAGCTAGAAGTGATTAAAATAAAAAATGTAAAAAAAAAGAAAATTAGAATTTATGTAAAATTAAATAAAGGAGTCTAAACCGAGAAGCTCATTAAGACACGTGGAAGAATTATTATTAGACAGGCGTTAAAATTTTTAAATTTCAAGATTTTTTATTGTAAAAATAAAGAAATTTAATATTAAGATCAGAAGTGAAAGAATAAACAATTAATGTAATTCTTCTGATGTCGGTCAAACTGGAAGAATTTTCAAAGTTAAATTAAAAGAACACATTTATGTTATTAGTAGAAGTTTAAATATCGGCATTTCTAATAGATGTTCTGTTTTTTGCAAATCATATTTTATCTACTGGTCGTTTTGAACCCACCTGAAAAAATTCATTCTGTTTTGTTAAAAGCGATTATCGAAAGGTAAAAACTTTTATTAGTGTAATTTTTTTCTCTTTCTTTTCTTTTTTCTATTATACTATGGTCATTTTCTTTTTTCTTTTCCACTGGTTATTTGTCGTTTCACCTGTCGGATTTTGCTTTTCATCCGTTTTTTTTTTCTTCTCTCGCATTATATTCGGCCTCAATGGCTTCTTTTTCCGGAGTGTCAGTTAATATTCTAGTTCGACCTGGGTTTCTTCCTCCTTTTCTTTTTCGAGGTAGTGCCGTGGGATAAGGACGAACTTCTTCGGGACTTTTAAATGAAGCAGAAGTGGTGCTTCGGATAGTGGTTAACGAAGTTTCCATTGCATTTGAGGTTGACTTCTGTTGAGATGAGGATGTGCCAGGTTGAACGGTTGGCCCATCTAAATCCTGTTTTTCTTCAGGGTTTTGCTCTAGTTTCTGATACGGTCAGTTTGTAATTTCCGCTCCTGCGAAAGCGAGATCTTCAAATAAACGTGGGTTGAACGGATAAATTCCAGTAGAAGAAACTCCTTTAGTTATATTTGAAGGCGAGAAAGCTCTTACATAAGCTAATTCAACTAATTCCGGTATATGTTTTAATGAAATTGTTTGTCCTGGATGACTCACCATCCATTCATCTGCCTGTTCATTATAATATCTCTTAAATGGGCCAAAAACCGACACGTCCAGTGGTTGTAATCGGTGGCTCGTGTGAGATGGTAAAGTTAACAAATGAATGCCATTTAACTTACAAGTGTTTAATGCTTTAGATGAAATGAGGATATCGTGATTGACAAGGACCAATATACAATTGTTTTCTTTCGAACATTTTGCGTGTTTTATGAAGTGATCTAGATATTTCACAAAATTCTCAGCGGTCATCCAACCGCTTTCATGCGTCACAGCAATGGAACCTGGAGAGGCACCTTGGATCATGTAATCCTGCATTCTCACACGAGGAAATATAAACAATGGTGGCACTGAATTTCCCAATGCATTTATGGCGCAACAAACTGTTACCAGTGTCCTACGTTCTGCAGAAGTAGTTTTAGAAATTTGCTTTTGGCCTTTACGAGCAATGATCTTTTGTGGTTTGTGCACAGTAGTCACTCCAGTTTCGTCTAAGTTAAATATGGATTCTAGACCAAAAAGTTCCCGTTCCATTAGATTCTGCAAATTTTTGTAAAATGCTTGCACATTAAGCTGATAGAAGGAAGTCGCTCTGCCCAAGCTAGTGGCCTCAGGACTTCTCAAAGATAGTTGAGGATGACGTGACATGAAACCTTTTAACCAGTCGTAGGAGGCACACTCGTTCTTTTTCCAGTTTTCTGGTAACTTCTTACTGTTTTCTTGGGCGAATTGATACGCAAATTTTCTTGTTTGCTTAAGCGTAAGACCATAGTAAAGATTTGCAGAGCTGAGTAAATATTCCATTAAAAGCGATTCTTCGTGAGGTGTAAAAATTTGTGAAGTAACAAAATTTGGCGAAAAAGTAATACTTCTATCCTCTTGGTATTTTGAAACATATCTCTTCAACGTCATTTTGTCAACACTGTACTTTCTGGCAGTAGTTTTAAGTGCTTTATTTTCGTTCACTACTTCAAGCACTGCACTTTTTAAATCCTCTGGGAAATACGACCTTTGCAGTTCCATTTAAATGGCATCTATAACAGTGTTGCTCAATTAACCTAAATAATTGCCGTAAAAATTTCCTAATTTGTCATAAATTATAAAATGAATTAATACAACATTAAACAATTACTTAATAAAGGAAGGTTTGATACGCGTATCAAGCCTCCCAACGCAAACTGTATCAAACCTCCCGGAACGACAAATTAATGAAATATTATAAAGAAACGTGTTATGACATTCCATTAAAGACCAATACTACTGGTCTCTATGTTCTACATGAAATGCGCTTCAAGCATAATGTAATGAATTTCGTTAGTATTTGTTGTTAAGTTGAAAAAACCTTACGTTTGCTATGCGAAAACTTACATAGAATAGGTATAAAACACACTATCACCTTGAAAACTTTTAAACAACACACAACCGTTGCTAGATTTTATTCAGTCACTTTTCAACATTCACAGTTGGCACTGGACGCGGTTATGGCTTCTTTAAGGAACCGAGGTGGAAAATTTGAATGTGTATCAAGCCTCCCCACGTATCAAACCTTCCTAGTCTCCCCTACAGCAAAATCACTTAATTTGCTTCCCCAAAAAAAGCTCGCGGTACTACCACATTTATATTTATTTTCAGTTTGATTTAGAACTCTCGTTCGAAAACAAATTCTTCTTTGTTTTAAGCTTTGGTTTTCCTGCAAACACAGCAAATTATAACGTAAAGTCTTCCAAGAAGGTTACTCAAAAAACAAAATAAACAGAATAAATATACAATTAAAAAGCATTACGTCGAATACGTCCGACAAAAAAGAACGTTCTACACTAACAGAGTTTGAGTTATACTCTAAATCTTTATAACTGAAATGAAAGAATAATGAGTAAGGAAACTAATAAATTAAAATGCATGTTATGTTAAAAATATTTCGGTGTAATTTTTGTACTGTATGAATTCTGTCTTGGAAGTACTTTTTACATACAAAACATTATCTCTTGTTGCAAGATGTGTGGTTACATTTTCAATCGATAATTTTGGTTTCGTCGAGAACAAAAGTCAGACGCATAAAGCTCCTGGGTTTCTTTATCATTAAATATCTTAAACCATCTACGTGGATTTTGTGTACTAAATGACGGTTTAGGACGCGTTTGTGTTAACGATTTAATTGGGGTAAGAACGCATTGCTATTTTGTATCGCAATTTGATTTTTTATTTTGTCATTAACAACTTTGGCTACCTACTCGTGTCCTATTAATGTTGAGATATTGACACCTATAACTTCACCTTGGGAAAAATGCTTATGATGACACTACAACTTCCAAGGCTTTGAAAATGATGTTACGTTAAGTTAATTAAAGATATCGAAATCATTATAAATGAATTGGAAGGGAAAACTTGGCGCATCTAGTTTGTTTTCTCATAGATCCTAAGGAATTTATTTGTGATAACGCTATATGTACGTGATAATTATACTTTTAGAAAATTGTGAGGAAGGTGCCGTTAGCTAACCGCATACTTCGGATAAAGCAAATAGTGAGTATTGTATTTTTTGTCACCGAGACCTGCGATCTACTCGTTAAACTATACCAAGCTAGTCGTCTAAATTGAAGTTATGGGTAAATTCTCGTAACATGCATTCTTAGTTTATGACAACAATAATAAAGTTAAATAAACTTAAGTGTTAAGCTAAAACAATTTTTTTTTACTTAAGCTAAAGACCTATTTGTTTAGTTAAACAATCAAATTCCAGTAATATATTAGAATTTAAAACATCAACATATTTTTTTAAGCATTTTTTTATATATTAAAACCGAATTGCTTTGTCGGCTGTTTAGTATTAAACAAACAAAACTGAACTTAAAAAAAGTATACTGCATATTAAATGCGTTAAAATTACAGTTTGCAAGTTGAGTAAAGTTTTCTGAAACTTATTACTTATCTTGAAATTTATTATCTCGGTTTTTTAATAAGTTTTTGAGTTTATACCGTTTATTAAAAAAGAAAAGTGGTACAGTTTTGTCATATTAAACTTAATCAAAGGATATAAACCCATTTAATGTAAAGAACATTCAACATCAAAGGTTAAAGGTTTAAGTTTCAAGCTCCTTAGAAATTTTCTTAATTTAAGGAAATAATATCCTTTCATTGTTACGTCTTTATAATAAGAGTGGAACTGACAAACAACTCCAAAATTTAATCATTCTTACAAAATACTTATAACAAAAGATTCATTTTCAATTTTAGAAATTCTGTTTCAATTTAATAACGCATTAAATAGGTTTACTATTTTAAATAGAGGCAGTAGCAAATGCAATATATCGCGTAGAACACATTTCTGTACATCCGATTTTGAATGAACTGATAAGACCGGAAGACGTGTTCATCCACTAGCAACATGATTCAAAGGACGGACGCGACGCGGAAGAACCTCATCCTCCACGGAGGTCACTACGTACAACTCACAATAAAATGCTCTAAATGTCACGCTGTGTTCTGATTGCAAATCAAAATTATTATGCTATTTTCTGATAACGACATAATTAGTCGTTAACAGCACAATTTAACCAATGAAGTAGTCAGCTAAAATTATTTATAGATTTAATGATCACTAAATTTCTGTTTTTTTTTATGATTGCGATACTTGCTGTGGCGAATTTAATACGTAGATTAAATCAAAAAAATTAGGTTAGATTATTAACGCTATTCTGTATTTACTCTCATTTTATTTCAGAAAGATACATTTATGTTTATTCGTTTTTAGTAGTGCATTCTCGTAGTACACGAAAACACTAATAAAACACAATTAATCCATTAACTGGGATTGATGCGAAAACGTTACATTAAAGGACATTTTTTTAAAGTAATTTAATACCAGTGGAAACAAGTCTTAATTATTGCCGTCTATTATTACATTTTTGTTTATGTTCCTATCGTATATTTCTTTTAATTCTTGTAGTTTTTAATATATTTTTTTATTGTATTATGTTAAAAACTTTTTATTACTCATCGGTTTGTATATATTTTGCATCGTTTATTTTAAATTCAGTTATTTCACGCGGTTGACATTTTACACGTAAACTGCCTGACGCACACAGTTTTTAATGCTTGCCGAAGCTTTTTAAAACTTCGGATATCCAATTGTCTTATAGCAAAAATTGAATGTAAAATAAATCGATGATTATAAGAAGAATCGCTGAAGTATGATGCACATTTACGTTTTGCAGTTAGATTTAATCTTTTTTTGCCGATTTTAGCATTTACTTTTAGTTACTTAATTTCGTAGTCAACACGTAGTATTCTTTCTTTTGTAAGACAAATATTTGCTGTCCTTTTGAAATTTCGTCGTCTTGAAATATTTTTAGTAAACTGGGAAAATCGAACGTTTTTAACCCTCAATATGTTAGACTTACTATTTTAATAAGAAAAATAATGGGAAATTTGTTTTTATTTTTAGGTTTTACGATTGTTTGCACTTTTACTACTACTAGAAAGCGGTTGGAAACCGAGAGTAACCGTTTAGTTAACACATTTTGCTGTCAACCGTATGTACTGCGACTAAGTATACTTTTGTTTGTTCTTATCACGAATACTTTATGTATTATTTAATTATTTAACGTTTACATTATTCAAGCTCGGGACATGATTGTTTATACGCCATTCTTTTTCAATTTATATCAATTGTTAAAGCTTATAAAATCATATATATTTATACTTTAGTGTTTTACTTTGTTGTACAGTGTGTTGCTTAACTCAAAGATTTAGAATAGTTATAATTTCGTTGTTGATTTCTCATTACTGTGATTTTGCATGTACAAATATTCGTTGATTTTTACAGATAAATAAAATTTTTGTCTTGGTGCCGGAAAAGTAAAAACTGATTTTGAATATTTGTGATGTGCTGATTCCAAAAATATCTGTCCTTTTTACGTAACAGCTCCAGTTTTTGAGATATGAGCTAATTGATATTAGTTCTGATAAAACACAAAAATATTGAAATAGTGATATCTTTAGAGGCCAAAAGTGAAATTTCTTACCTAAATAATTAAAATCTAATGAGCTAGTTTGAGTTACTTGGTATTATTCATTACTGTAAAACCCGACATTCCTATACCCCTTTCAAAAAACTAATTAATTCGTCGTATTACTTCGCAAATATCTCTGCTTTACGAGGTACAGTTTATATAAAGAAATTAGAATCTAAATAGCCAGTTTGAGTTATTTGGTATTTATTCATTTGTGTAAAACCCAACATTCTTATAATTACTTTCATCAAAACCTAATTAACACACAGCTATATTAACTCGTATCTTTGCTTTACAAAGTACATTTACCTATTTAGTTTACGTAGCTGAAGTTGTGGTATCATTTGGTGTTGTTCAGTGATAAAACATAGATTTAATTAAAACCATGGCATTCAGAAGCAAAAGTAGTTGTGTGAATCATCCAGACGTTTTTTGCTATGTATGTGGCGAGTACACTTTTAAAGAAAGTAGAAAGCCTATTTCTGATTGTGTGAGAAAAAGTTATCTGACCTATTTTGGCGTTCACTTGGGTGATCAGGATAAATCTTGGGCTCCACATTTTGTATGTAAAACATGTATTGAACATCTGCGTCAGTGAACAGTTGGAAAGAAAAAGTGTCTAAAGTTTGAAGTACCAGTGGTTTGGAGAGAACCAAGAAACCATCACGATGACTGCTATTTTTGTCTCGTGAATATCAAAGGAATCAATCGGAACAATAGACAGAAATGTCCATATCCTGATCTAGATTAAGCAAAGACGCCTGTACTGCATAGTAAAGAAATACCCATTCCATCATTCAGCAGTCTGCCTTCGCTCTCGGAAGATGATGCAGAACTACCCACGTTTGATGAAATTTAGTGTATGAAATCAGAAAACGACAGTGATTTTGAAGCAGATTTATCAAGTCCGCAACGTTTCAATCAACAAGAACTGAACGATCTCATTAGAGACCTGAATCTTTCAAAGGAATCTTCTGAATTACTCGCTTCCAGATTAAATGAGAAGAATCTACTGCAGCCAGATACCAATATTACATTTTATGTAAAAGAGATACGGATCTGCTGCCCTTTTACTCTGAGGAAAATAACCTGGTATTGTGTAACGATATAAGAGGACTCTTACAAAAAATGGGTTTGTCGGAATACACACCAGACGAAAGGCATCTTTTTTTAGACAGTTCCAGACGAAGTTTGAAATGTGTGCTTTTACACAATGATAATAAATATGGCTCAATACCCAATGGTCATTCTACCAGCATGAAGGAGGAATACGAGGCAATATCACTAGTCCTAAAAACAATTAAGTATGAAAAACATCAGTGGGTGATTTGTGTCGACCTAAAAATGGTGAACTTCCTCCTTGGACAGCAAAATGGATATACAAAATATCCTTGTTTTTTTATGTCTTTGGGACAGCAGAGCTAAGGGTCAGCACTGGGTTATCAAAAATTGATCTTTAAGAAATGTTATGACTCAAGGAAAGCAAAATGTAATCAATGAACCTTTGGTTGGGAAAGACAAAATCGTATTTCCACCCTTGCATATCAAGTTAGGGCTTATGAAGCAATTTGTGATGGCTTTAAATCGCGATGGACTTTGTTTTGGCTACTTGATTCGTAAATTTTCTGGGATTAGCACGGAAAAACTGAAAGCCGGAATATTCGATGACCCTCAGATAATGCAGCTTATTAAAGATCCACAATTTACCGCATCAATGAATGAAATTGAATCTAACGCTTGGTGTTCATTTGTTCAAGTTGTACAAAATTTTCTGAGAAATTATAAGGCAAAAAATTATATAGAATTAGTGGAAAATATGCTTTCAAACTTTAATATACTCGGCTGCAACATGAGCATAAAAGTTTACTACCTCTACAACCACTTAGATCGGTTTCAAAAAAACCTAGGTGATTTGAGTGAAGAACAGGGGGAAAGATTCCATCAGGACATTAAAACTATGGAAGATCGATATCAAGGAAGATGGGGTACTCACATGATGGCCGACTACTGCTGGAGCCTTCAGTAAGACTGTCCTAATAACTACCATGCTAGAAAGTCATATAAAAGAAAATTTTTAAATGATAAGTAAATATAATTTATAAACTTATTTCTTTATTTTGTGAAATAATATAGGTTTGTAATGAAAGAAAATTTGTTTTAGAATGTTTTACATCAAACTTAGAATAAAATTGTGGTAGTACCGCGAGTGTTTTTTTGAGAAGGTAAGCTAAATGATGTTGTTGAAACTTTTAAGTCTTGAAGTTTAAACTTTGTTTTGTTATATTAACGAAGTTACTTGTTCGTCTAATACAAGTCAAGTGTTTCCGTGTTATTATGTTGTAGACATTCAGTTTCTTACACACGCAATTTACCTTCGCTTTGAAGCAGATTCATCAGTTGTTGCACCAAATTTTTGAACCACTAGAAATTATGATCAACCTAGAGTAAAGTAATCGTATCGATTGTTTTGCTAATAATTGCAAAAAAAACTTTGACTAGAACAAAAGTTTGTTACGCTTATTACGATTTTATGTATCGATAATTTCGTTTTGTGTAAATGCAGATTTTGTGATTTATAATTAAAAACAGTAAACCAATATTTAGCGGTCAAAAGCTTTTGTATTTTTTTTCCAATTAAATCATTTTATCTACGTATTATTAAAACTTTGGTATTAATTATTAAGTTAGAAATTTGTTTTGTTTTTCATTTTAATTTTGTCAGTTTTGTCAATGTTCTAATTTAGTTAATTTAGATATTTCATCAAATTTGTCATTCCATTTTTGTCTAGTAATTTTTGTTTTATTTAAAAAAAAATGTTTTTGCATATTTTTTTTAAATGAATGTTTGGTTTCTAAATTGTAACACAGCTTTTAATCAAATCACCTTTTTGCGAGTTAGTTATATTTTGCTTTTAAAATTTAATGATTTTACGCACTGAAAGATAGGTACTAATAGTGTGTACACCGCTCAGCGTGTTTCTTTAATTGACAAAGACTATAAGTTTTTTGTATTGACTTTGTTTGGCGCCTTTTACCAAACTTTGTCTTTTGATTTTACGTTATGAGATTATCAACTAGTCACGAATTTCTATCTTTGATTTAAGCAGATACAGCTTTAGTACAGAAGATTGAAAGTCTGCATTAAGAGTTTAAGGTCCGTAAAGTTGAAGGAACAAAAAAATAAACCAGATCGTTAACATCAAATTCGATTTAATTGTCTTACAATAATAACGTATAAATCAAATTAGAATCAATAACAAATTTGGTAGCCACACAAAAAGTAATTTAGTTTGATTAGATGTACAAAGTTGGTTATAAGAACACCGAAAGCATCGGCAACTGACAATACATCTATATAGTAAATTTCAATAGCAAGTACATATAAACTATTTGTAAATTAATTAAATTAACAATGATAATTATCGGTTTACATATCAGCGTACGATACCAATTTAAGTTAGACTACTAGTAATAGTCAACAAATCGTTGTAAAAGTTACCGAATTTACTAGCAAACAAGATTCGCGAGAAGTATCGTAGTGACCTTGAATAATAGTCATAATTTGACATACCCAAACCCGGTGTTAACCTTCAGAACGCTTTTTCCAATGACTCGCCTGTAATTAAACTAAATAACAAAATCGTGTCAAACTAATAGCACGAAATCTACAAAAAAGTAAAATATAACATTTATGACAAGTAAAAAAATAGTTTATGGTATGCACATGTGTACTTTTTAAACGTGGTGTAAATCGTCCAATCCTCGAAGTAAAGATATCAATCGTATCTGCACATCGTATAGCAGTTAATTATAGATTTGATGCTTCACTTTGGAAATTTTCCACAATCGGTCCAAATATTCCTGGTCCACCAAAAGTGTGCTTAACTTTTATAGATAGATGTTTGTGACCCACATTTAGAAATAACATGTGGTGCTTAGAAATTGTCATGGAAATTACACTTAATCCAAAAAAGAAAAAAAAAGCTTACCTTGCGTTGAATAAATTAACTAATTAAAGCTGTTTTCAACATACATTACGCCATAACACGTAGATGTTTTCAGAAATATTTTTTTAAATTTAAGCAGGCACTATACGACAAAGTGAAAGTAAAAAGAACGAGTCGAACGGAAATGACAAATACCATACTTGTTAGATTACGTCAAAAAGTGAAAGACTAACTTCAACTCGACCAAAAATTTACAAAGCAACGCAATTTAAATTTAGAACACATAAGAAATTTAGACGTCTGGTTTGCCCTTTTTAATTTAATTATTATTATTGTAAATATTAGCAAAGTAAATTTTATAATTTTGTGATAAGTAATAAGCAAATGCCGTTGTAAAAAAATTTTGAAAACTATTAAATAATGCTTTTCCCAATGACTCGCCTGTAATTAAACTAAATAAAAAAATCGTATCAAACTAATAGCACGAAATCTACAAAAAAGTAAAAGATAACATTTATGGCAAGTAAAAAAATATTTTATGGTATGCACATGTGTACTTTTTTAAACGTGGTGTAAAACGTCCAATCCTCGAAGTGAAGGTATCGATCGTATTTGCGCATCGTATAGCAGTTAATTATAGATTTGATGCTTCACTTTAGAAATTTTCCACAATCGGTCTGAATATTCCAGGTCCACCAAAAGTGTGCTTAACTTTTATAGATAGATGATTGTGACCCACATTTAGAAATAACATGTGGTGCTTAGAAATTGTCATGGAAATTACACTTAATCCGAAAAAGAAAAAAAAAGCTTACCTTGCGTTGAATAAATTAACTAATTAAAGCTGTTTTCAACATACATTACGCCATAACACGTAGATGTTTTCAGAAATATTTTTTTTTAATTTAAGCAGGCACTATACGACAAAGTGAAAGTAAAAAGAACGAGTCGAACGGAAGTGAAAAATACCATACTTGTTAGATTACGTCAAGAAGTGAAAGACTAACTTCAACTCGACCAAAAATTTACAGGGCAACGCAATTTAAATTTAGAACACGTAAGAAATTTAGACGTCTGGTTTGCCCGTTTTAATTTAATTATTATTATTGTAAATATTAGCAAAGTAAATTTTATAATTTTGTGATAAGTAATAAGCAAATGCCGTTGTAAAAAAATTTTGAAAACCATTAAAGAATGCTTTTCCCAATGACTCGCCTGTAATTAAACTAAATAAAAAAATCGTGTCAAACTAATAGCACAAAATCTACAAAAAAGTAAAAGATAACTTTTATGACAAGTAAAAAAATAGTTTATGGTATGCACATGTGTACTTTTTAAACGTGGTGTAAAACGTCCAATCCTCGAAGTGAAGGTATCGATCGTATCTGCACATCGTATAGCAGTTAATTATAGATTTGATGCTTCACTTTGGAAATTTTCCACAATCGGTCTGAATATTCCTGGTCCACCAAAAGTGTGCTTAACTTTTATAAATAGATGATTATGACCCACATTTAGAAATAACATGTGGTGCTTAGAAATTGTCATGGAAATTACACCTAATCCGAAAAAGAAAAAAAGCTTATCTTGCGTTGAATAAATTAACTAATTAAAGCTGTTTTTAACATACATTAAGCCATAACACGTAGATGTTTTCAGAAATATTTTTTTTTAATTTAAGCCGGCACTATACGACAAAGTGAAAGTAAAAAGAACGAGTCAAACGGAAGTGACAAATACCATACTTGTTAGATTACGTCAAGAAATGACAGACTAACTTCAACTCGACCAAAAATTTACAAGGCAACGCAATTTAAATTTAGAACACGTAAGAAATTTAGACGTCTGGTTTGCCCGTTTTAATTTAATTATTATTATTGTAAATATTAGCAAAGTAAATTTTATAATTTTGTGATAAGTAATAAGCAAATGCCGTTGTAAAAAAATTTTGAAAACCATTAAAGAATGCTTTTCCCAATGACTCGCCTGTAATTAAACTAAATAAAAAAATCGTGTCAAACTAATAGCACAAAATCTACAAAAAAGTAAAAGATAACTTTTATGACAAGTAAAAAAATAGTTTATGGTATGCACATGTGTACTTTTTAAACGTGGTGTAAAACGTCCAATCCTCGAAGTGAAGGTATCGATCGTATCTGCACATCGTATAGCAGTTAATTATAGATTTGATGCTTCACTTTGGAAATTTTCCACAATCGGTCTGAATATTCCTGGTCCACCAAAAGTGTGCTTAACTTTTATAAATAGATGATTATGACCCACATTTAGAAATAACATGTGGTGCTTAGAAATTGTCATGGAAATTACACCTAATCCGAAAAAGAAAAAAAAGCTTATCTTGCGTTGAATAAATTAACTAATTAAAGCTGTTTTTAACATATATTAAGCCATAACACGTAGATGTTTTCAGAAATATTTTTTTTAAATTTAAGCCGGCACTATACGACAAAGTGAAAGTAAAAAGAACGAGTCAAACGGAAGTGACAAATACCATACTTGTTAGATTACGTCAAGAAATGACAGACTAACTTCAACTCGACCAAAAATTTACAAGGCAACGCAATTTAAATTTAGAACACGTAAGAAATTTAGACGTCTGGTTTGCCCGTTTTAATTTAATTATTATTATTGTAAATATTAGCAAAGTAAATTTTATAATTTTGTGATAAGTAATAAGCAAATGCCGTTGTAAAAAAATTTTGAAAACCTTTAAAGAATGCTTATCCTAATGACTCGCCTGTAATTAAACTAAATAAAAAAATCGTGTCAAACTAATAGCACGAAATCTACAAAAAAGTAAAAGATAACATTTATGACAAGTAAAAAAATAGTTTATGGTATGCACATATGTACTTTTTTAAACGTGGGGTAAAACGTCCAATCCTCGAAGTAAAGATATCGATCGTATCTGCACATCGTATAGCAGTTAATTATAGATTTGATGCTTCACTTTAGAAATTTTCCACAATCGGTCTGAATATTCCTGGTCCACCAAAAGTGTGCTTAACTTTTATAGATAGATGATTGTGACCCACATTTAGAAATAACATGTGGTGCTCAGAAATTGTCATGGAAATTACACTTAATCCGAAAAAGAAAAAAAAAGCTTACCTTGCGTTGAATAAATTAACTAATTAAAGCTGTTTTCAAAATACATTACGCCATAACACGTGGATGTTTTCAGAAATATTTTTTTAAATTTAAGCAGGCACTATACGACAAAGTGAAAGTAAGAAGAACAAGTCGAACGGAAGTGACAAATACCATACTTGTTAGATTACGTCAAGAAGTGAAAGACTAACTTCAACTCGACCAAAAATTTACAGGGCAACGCAATTTAAATTTAGAACACGTAAGAAATTTAGACGTCTGGCTCGCCCGTTTTAATTTAATTATTATTATTGTAAATATTAGCAAAGTAAATTTTATGATTTTGTGATAAGTAATAAGCAAATGCCGTTGTAAAAAAAATTTGAAAATCATTAAGTCAAACTGTATTTTCTAATCAAAATATTAAATTTTTATCTATCTGTCGGTCCTATTAGGCTTTCTTGGCCCAAATAAGACTTAAAATACTTTCAAATAAAACTAATATTAATTTTTTGTAAAAAAGTGATTACCGATCAAATTACCTAAACTGCTTAAAAAATTGATGACTTATTTATATAAATCGAGCAAACACATATTTTACTGATATAAAATACCAAACTATAATAAAAAAAGAGTTACTAACACAAATATATATAATTTATAACTAATAATGCGTTTGATCTTGGTTTTTAATACATTTTTGTAATTGTGTGAATATAAATGCATCCCACGCATCTCGAAATGCATTAACAAGCTAAACGCGTTGTTAAGGAATGGTTTCGAATTAACCTAACGTTTTTAATAATGTTAAAATAGCAAGAAGCGCACGTTATTTTCCCAAATCCAAGTCTGTATAATTCGTGATGAATATGTCACAGCAATATCCTTAAAGAAACAAGAAAAAATTAGCTTGTTACAAGCTTTTGGTTTTACAAACCTTGCACGGTCAACTCACAATAGTCGGAGATAGGGGAGGTTCACAACAAACACAGAAAATATGCTTAAGGGCGCCAGAGCTGATCCAAAGTAACACTTCTGTCTCGCTCACGACAGACGGTCCAAACTTGTAACTCAATTGAAGGTTCGTAATCCTTATACTCGGCTGTTCGAGTAGCCCAAAATTAGTTCGCAGATAACAATAACCACAGGAGGGAGAGAGAAAACTAACAAGAGAGCTTAACGATTTTAATCACTTTAAGATGTGAATGGCAAACATTAACAAGAATATATGAATTTTCTACATTCATCCGTACTTGTACGATTTTTTAAATATAATTAACAAATATCACAGCTTGCTTTAGTAGCGCAGTAACTTGACAAATGTACGCTAAATGCGCCAACCTTAAATAATAAAATGACTAACAATCTGCATTAACAAGTAGAGGAGACTTTGATTTAGTAATCACATAAAATTTACTAGATTATATCGCAATTCTCATACATGAATGCCTGTAGTATCGGCAACACACACTACATATGAAAATTATGTCGAAAAGGACAGCACCGAAAGTTCCAGAATAAATATGTTTTCTCTCACAGCATGCGATACAGTTATGAAATGTTTAAGATAATTAAATATAATTCTGTGAATAAACTTTCGTGATCCCGATATAAAAGTCAAACAAGTAACTGACCCCAAAATCCAGTCTCCACTTTCACGTAGAAAACGTTTTCTCGTCAGTGGCCTGTAATAAATAGTGAAAAGCAAATCGGATCACAATCTAGTTCACACAGAACAAAAGCTAAAAGAAATAGTATTAATAAGTCATTAAATGTTATATAAAAACCCGCTATATCGTGTACTGTAAGGACTAATCTTAACACAGGTGGCTGATAACACAATCGACTAATACACAGGTAGTAACATCTCCCACGGTAAAGCTTATCGAGACCTCGTTTTCGTGGCGTAGAAACCGCCTTCCAAAAGCGTATGTGTGCGGTAACGTTATTTCTTAGTAAGAATTACTATCCACCATTCCTTTATTGAAAACGTACATGTGCTCGAATCGGATAGAAAATGGCTGTTAAATGAAAGAGGAATTACAAACGAATTTTAATAAAACGACAGCAATTATCTTACCCTGTGACGACTCAAATATTTTATGCACGTAATGTAATTACAATTTGATTTCCATTATTCCGGATGGTGTTGGAATAAAATTACTTAAGACGCACCGACCATTTTAGACAATCCACAGCTTCAAAAGTTTGTCGTAAAAATGACAGTCGCGAGCCAAAATCGGTAGAGGGCGTCAAAACCGGAATCTAATTTCAATTCAATATACAGAGTCGTCCGTAATGAAAATTTCGTACGTAACAGGCTTAATATTAACGAAATAATTCAAAATAAGCTGTTCAGGATAATGATGTAACAATAAAAAAACGCTAACATACTTGAAAAATATAGTCGCGAAGAATATATACATATGCGTTGGAATCTAACTGTTTTTCAACAGCCCAACAAACTTTTGAACTTAACCCTAAGGATATACTGAGAACAAGGACTAATGTAATTTTGTTGGTAACAGATTTTTTTATCGTTCATTAACTATTAAACCATTTTTCGTCGCTAAAAATAACGTTTTGTCGAAACTGTAAAAGCTTATTAATATAACGTTAACTAAACTTTATACTACTTCTCTTGTTCTTCTCAGTGATAATATCTTTAAATGCTGCTGTATGTTTTTTAAGCCGAGAGCACTAATTTCTAACAAAACCATAAAAAAAACAGCCAGGAAAATCTTTTTTTCTGAGAGTAGAAAATGGATTTTCTCTGTAGTGCACAATCTATGTCATATTTTGACTTTCAGTAGAAATTTTTTGACCTATCGTTACCGACGGTTTTTTTGATTGTATACTCGCTTTTTCATTTTACATTTTTTTAGTGAGTCACTTTTGTATACTATACTATACTATATAGTATAATAAACAAGTATGTTACGTGCAAAATTTTTATAACGTAATACCCTGTATACTGAATTAAAATTAGATTCCGGTTTGACGCCCTCTGCCGATCTCTTCTTGTGACTGTCATTTTACGACGAAGTCGTTAAACTGACAACAGCATAAAATGGCATGTTTTGCTTAAAGAAAGTTATCGAATAACATCCTCTGTAATGGAAATCAAATTATAACTTCATTACGTTTTTAAAATAATTTATTCGTCACAGGCCGTTCCGCCACGTTTTGGCCACATGTTTCTATTCAATAAAGAATAATGAGGGATTAATATCGATAAATACCTTCATGGGACGAGTATAACTCTATAAGGCCTACGTTTAAAACTAAAAAAACCAAAGACAAGAACTTTTCTTCGAGATCGTACTCATGCGGCAAACACCTGCGAAACCAACTTTCATTGAATGTGTACAACAGCATTCGACAATCGGGTTATTTTATGTGTACTTTCTTTTAGCAGTAATTAAAAATTTTGCAGATCTTGATTTCGTGAGTCATTGTGTTGACACGATTAGCTATTCAATATCTATTCCAGGCTACTCACCGGGGAAAACGTTTTCTTCGCTCAAGTTTATTTAATTATTTTATCGCTGTCAGAAAAGTCTTTCACTGAACTTTGGCTAATGTTAATTTCCGTAATTACGATCATTGTTTTAATACCATTAAGGTAGTTTCATTAATTATTTTGTGTGTATTGCATGCTGTGTACAAACAATATTTACTACGAAATTTTCTTCGTTAGATATACTCTTGATAATATTTTACGTTACTAAATTAAAGTTTTTATACCTGTTAATCTTTCTTTTATGGTAACATACCTTTCTTTTTTATTGTGGTTACCCGAACATCAAAGTAACAAGGATTACGAACCTAAAAATTCGTTACAAGCTTGGACCGTCTGTCTTGATAGAGGAAGTGTTAATTATAAATAATCTAGCGCCTTTAATTATTATTCACTTGAACCTCCCTTATCTCCGACTGTGTGAGTTGGCCGTGCAAAGTTCGTAAGACCTAAAGCTTGTAACAAGTAGGTATTTCAAACTAATTTTAAAATAATATTGATGAGGTTCTTCTTGTGTCAACCTGTAAATAAAAACAATACAAATTTGTTAGATTAAAGAGGAAATTATGTCCTTTGTTTGGTTTATTTTATCTAAGTAGTTTGGGTATTTTTACTGGAAATATTTTTTTTTACGAAAAATTAGATTCAATATTATTCAAAACGGACAAGCCGGACGTCTTTATATTGTTTAAGAAAATATAATTGATTTTGTGAATTAGAAGTATTAACATAATTACAATACTCTTCTGTTCGTCACAAAAAGTTTGTCTCGTTTTTTTTAAAGCAAGTGTAGTCATACCTCTAATCAATCTATTACGTAGAATGCTTTCTGGTTATTTTGTAGCTTATGATATAAAATTATAAAAAATTTACTAAACATTTTATGTAACACTAAAAGCTTTACATGAATACACATTTTTCTTGTTCTGTTTTATTCTTATTTAGACTTGCATTTAATAGTTTGCTGAAATTAAATTATTTGAATAAATTTTGAGTAAGTGATTTAAAAAAGAATTCATTTTTATATCTGTATAATAATAGAACTTACAATGTTTTCAACTAAATAAAAAATTCAAAGACATATAAAAACTCTATTAAGATGGTATTTTGCGCAATAAAAAAACCTACGGAAGTAAACTTTTATGAGTTTAATTTTAGCGATTCTGTGTACATATTTTACGTAGTTGTACCTTTTCCCATTTAAAATTGGTTTTGTAACCGTAATTTTCATTACGGAATAATTTGCGGTTTCTATGAAGTTAGCCTCGTTTATAAAATATATGTTTCCTCTTGGGGATACGTAAATATTATATACAATTTTTGATTAAACAGTCAGTATGGAACCTGAGATCTGCTAAACTAATTTTCTAAAATCTAAACCTTTCGAAACTACAAATTTGACAAAACACAAGGGACAAGACGGTCTCTAAAGCAAACTTGTTTCTTGATTTTAGGTAATCAACGCAAAGAGCCACAAGCTATATAAATTCTGTTGCTATCGCGGCTTAAACTTTTGAATTTTAAATGTTGCGGTATTACTCCCTCGAGTTAAAACTACTTACGTTCTTTGTCAATCCCTAATCGCTACACGGTAACTGCAGTCCTACCAGCAAGAATACGAAACATTGAAATTTTAAAGTCGTTCTACGAACACGCGCTACTGGTAAATTAAGATATGCTAAATTTCTTGATTAAAAACGTGTAACTACAAACGCAACACAGTAACAAACCCAAATTATCGTCTCGGCCGTTTATATTTTAACCACCATCATATCTTATTGTTTTGTTCTAAAGTATTTTCATTGTAAATTACTTTTAACATTATTGTTAAAATATTACTTTTATTATTAAAACATTCTTGCGTAATGCATTTACATAACAAAAATATGTAGCCACTATATATTTTAAAAAAACAACGCACTCTTTTGCAATTTACATATTATCGTATTGTAAACTTTGCTCCAGGTTTTTATCTGAACTTTTAAAAGTTTGCCACGTATTTATAAAAACGTGTATTTAGACAGCGAATACAAAAACAAGCAAAAAGTTTTTATACCAAAACTTAATCAACTACGTTACAATTATTTTTTGATACGTATAAGAAATTTCATAGTAGTACAACTAATTGTGACAATTTTATTTTAAATGTTTGACCGGCATGTTTACATATCTGAAAAAGTTGCATTTTTAAAGTACAAAACTTTTTGGTATTTAATAATAAGGCAAATAAAATATTCACGGGTAATGGGTAGACAATCTTCTCTGCTTCTTTCCACCTCCCAATGCAAAGAAGGAGTTGTGCCCTAGCCTTAACCGCCACCAATATCTTTTTATACCTTTTTCATCCTATATTACTTTTTATCACGGCAAGACTGATGTTGAAGCTTTAGTCAACAATTAGTCTATGGGAGATGAGTCCCGACCTCAAACGTCAAGCAGGAGGCAGCTAGTTGTTTTATTGTTGACGTAAATACAGTTATCGGGATGGTAGCAATAAAGGAAGATGTAGACAAAGATCAGCTCACCTAAACACAGAACGCCACGCTAGGAGCGGTTCTTCAGTTATTAAACAGAAAAACCGATTGTCTAGGTAGTAACAGTAGAAACAGAAGATTGTACGGTCTCATCAACATCACAGTAATATATACATTCGTACTTAAATCATTTAGGTCAATTTTATTGTCATACGTTTTGAGTTCTTTTTATTATTACCGAGCAAACAAATAAATAGTGCAGACATAAAACATATCAATTCCATATTACAAATTAAAATATATTTTTATTTATGTTTGGATCACGTTCGCGTGGATTGTTTTATATATTGTGTTATCAGCATATGTGCATTTATTGAAAATTAAAATTACTGTGTTTGCTGGGTAATTACTGTAGACAGTCTTATTTGCTTTCAACTATTAAGATTGTATTTGAATCTTCTGTTCTGGATAATTTTGTTTTTGTGAATGTTGTATTTTTCGCAAAACGGAGTAAACAAACTCGTGCGTTTGCGTGTTGAATTAATTTTGCATCTTTTTTCCACGTTTTTGTTGTACTGTTAATCTTTTTAACGAAGGTTTACGGCATTGGTTATAAACTTTGGAAGTGGTACCGAGGTGATAAAAACAGTTAATTTTTGGTTTTTGGAAGTTTAAGTTTCTCAAGTTTGAAGACTTCGGAGACCTTTTTAGAAGATGTACTTAACTCTTAATACGTGGGTAATGATGTCCGTATGGTTATAATTAGTTCAATGAAAGTTTAAGTGGATGGAACTTTCTTAATTCGTATGTTTTACGGTTTTGACGTTTCATTTGTACCCCAGTGTGATTAAAGTATCATGGAATTTATTGTATTACTTGCCGACTGTGTGCCGCCTTGAAGCGGTTAAAAAATCTTCTGAGACACTATCGCAAATCTGTAACAAATTTTTGAGTAACATCTTCTGGGATGCTTTATAACCAAACAAAACCCACTACCTGAAGCTACGAAATTTAAAGTATTTATAACAACAGTATAAAATTAATTGTGATTTTACGTTTAGCTAACTTGAGTGCTTAGAAACTTTCAATTTAAACAAAATAAAGTTTGTGTTTTTTGCACCATTATTAGAAGTTTCATTTACGATTTATTGGTTGTTTGAATTACTTTAGAGATAAATTGTTACAGTTTTACGTATTTTTTTTAATAATATTGACGTCAAATTCGTCAAATTAAGTCAGTACAGTAGTATTAAATTTTTTTTTCTTATTTTATTTGTTTTACTGCGTACAAGGCCTTGCAATTTTAATTTACCTTAAGGGTTCATAACCAATTTGTTACATTTTGTAAATTCAGTTTTAATCTACGTATTTATATTGTTTTTTGTTTTAAATGTTTTTGTTTTATTTTATTTTTTTTATGATTCCATCTTAATTTATGTAATTGTCATGTCATGTTACATTTTGATAAAGGTAAGTTCCGTTCAGAGTGTGTTCATCAGGAGCGGGCTTTTTGGTTGGCAAGGTCTAGAACCCCCTTTTATGCTATACATTTTCGTAGTGTTTTTTTATTTTGACGTTTACTTTTGTATTGTTAAGTTTTCCGAATCAGTCACAAATTTGTATTCTGAACTAATCCACCCCTTACCACTCAGCACCGGCAAAACCATATTTATGTTACTTTCTTTAAGAAATTTTTGTTTTAACAACTTTTGCATGTAACAAAGTGTATCTTAAGACTGAAAACAAACTAGAAAACAAAGTTCAAGCAACACTACCACTAATAAAAAGAGAACATAACATAAATTATCTGCCGATCATACGGAAAAAAATCATAGAAAAAAGATGCTTTAGGAAAATTTGGCAATTAACGAGACATCCGCAAGACAAGACAAATTACAATCAAGCCGAAAGACAACTAAAAATGTTTATAATAAAATTCAAAAATGTCTTTTAAATAGTACCTTCAAAAGCTGAAGCTACCAAAAGCTTAAAACAAGCACAAGAGCAGATTTTGGCAATTAGAAAAACAAACGGAGTATAGGTTAAAACAGAGAAAGACAAAGTCAAATCCATTGCAAAACATCTAAAAAAAGTTTTCAAGCTTGTTTCGCCAGCTGATGATAACGAAGACATTGTGATTACTACATTCCTAGAAGAGTTAGAGCAACTAAATGAACATGTAAAACCTATCAAAGTATGACCTGATTACAATTCAAGTCATAAATGTGTTAACTCGAAAAGAAATTGTGATGCTAATACAACTTTACGATGATTAAAATACTTCTCCGTGCAATGAAAAATAGCGGAAGTCATAATAATACCAAAACCGCCAAATAAGCTTGCTTGGTACAGCCTTATCAGTCTTTTACCAATAATGGGCAAGATCTTTGAAAAACTTTTGTCAAGAAGGCTACAGGGCATTATCACTGATTATCTGATCCTTAACCACTAATTTGAGTTTTGAACCTATTATAGTACCATTGAACAGATACATCAAGTAGTCGACACTATAAACAAAACATTTGAGAAAAATGGTACTGCGCTGCAATATTTCTTGATATTAGCCAAGCCTTTAATAAAGTTTGGCATCCAGAGTTGTTCAACAAGATAAAGAAAAGATACTTACAAGAAAGGTATTTTAGAATAAAATACATGTGTATATCCAATAACATCCACAGTACCATACCCTAAGGCACGCGTATTGGGACGAATACTATACCTGATTTATACAGCTCATCTACCAATAGACATAAATATTACTACAACTAACTTTCCAATGATACTGCCATACTAGCAGTACATGCAAACCTCATCGAAACAACCAACTTAGTGCAAAAAAATATCAACAAGATCAATAAATAGACAAAACAATTGCGTATTGGAATCAATAAGAATAAATCAAACTACATTAGATTTACCAAATATCGAAGAGAATTCCCAACAATATCAATAAATAATAAAGAGATTTCTATAATAGTAAAGTACCTGGGTATGCATATTTAAAATAAACGTAAGCAATTAGATGCAAAATTCAGAAAGCATTATTGGTTATTTGGACGCAAATCACAGTTGTCTATCTGCAACAAACTACTAGCATGCAATGTCATTTTTAAGCTTATTTAAACCTATGAGTAAGAGCTATGAAGAACGGCATCAAAATCCAACATTGTTATCGAAGTTATTGTTAGCAATGACTGGTGCTTCCTGGTTCTTCTCCAATGATATTTACAATAATCTAAAAGTGCTAAAAATTAATGATGTAATTGTGCAGCTTAGTGCAAAAACTGTTAAAATGGAAATTGCCGGAATAAAATTAACAGAAAGAGGTAATTGCCGGTGCTCAGACGAGATGGTAGTGAGTTAAATTTTAAAATCCGGGGTTGATTTGAAATACTCAAAAACAAAAAAACAAACGTCAAAATTAAAGAGCGCTAGGAAGGTTTATAGCTCAAAAGATTAACTATTTAACAACTATTAGAAATAAATTAAATAGAAAAATACAAAATTGGAATAAAGCTGAATCAAATTGAGTTAAGTAACTAAACACAACATTTTTTTTAAATGACAATAATTACATGATTAAGATGAAATAACAAAAAAATGAGTGCTGCAACGCTGCGATTCTTTAGCGAGAAACGTAGTCTCCAGTAGTGACATGTGTCGAATCTCCATTAAAAAATCCTTCGCAAGCTATAAACGATTGCAGACGCCGCACGCGAAAATACTCGTCGCATTTAAGTGGTCCTACATCACACCATTTCAAACGTGTGATCGCTCAAACCAAAAGCAGAAACAACAAGTCAAGTCGTCCTCAAGGCAGTAGCAACCAACCAGTATACTGAAAACGTATGTATACATACATACTTTTGAGGACCACTTCTACTTCAAAGCTTTAAAGCAACAGGAATTAAGACACTAATGCAACCGAATCCATGAACAATTGAAATTCAACGTTACCAAAAAGGAAGTGGGATTAAGTATCTCAAAGTGTTAGTAAACAAGAATTCCCAAATCGATTACGTCGCTTAGGAGTAGAATAAGTAATGCCCGGGAAAAGCTTACGTGCTGCTCAGCGAAAACGAAGTTCGAGCCGCCAGAAAGAATAAATCGGTATAGGCAGAGATCTACACCTATTCTAGCAAACATAACGCACCGAAAAGCATGACAACCGTCCGACTCGAGAACAATCGTCAAATCATTGTCAAGCGTTTCCAAAACATATGACAAAATGCTGAAACTTGCTATTAAGAAAACCTCGTGCAAATAAACGAACGACAGATGAAAACACGCAAACAGAGTTTATACCGTCGCTAGAAATTAGACGATCCATAGCGTACGATAACTTCAAGGCGTATTTGAACAACGTCGGCAAGACAGGCAGATCTCTACAAAGAATGCTGGTACTGAGCACGTACTGATCAATTATCCACTAAGTACTGTGTGCTTTCAAGCCATAACATAATAAGCATCAAGCTACAACCGCAAGTTACTACGAGTTCGTCCTTAAAATGACCAAAAGAAAGCTAGCTTTTGGAGCCTCCCTAGTCAAACGTAGATTTATCAGCCACAGTGGGACTGTTGAAGACGAAATCTGAACGAGAAGATGCCTTCAGGGACACACAGCAGTTTTTAGCACCTTTAGCATCGTAGAATCGAAACTAATATTCACACAAACACAGTGTAGTCTCCGCTACCACGCTAGCAATCAAAACCTCGATACACACAAGTATGACTTTAGAATTAAGTACGACTGGCGATGTTTCAAGAAAATCAAACTACACGGTGAAACCAACACTTTTTATTATGATCTTTAGATCACAAAAGTTAAATTGCCGCAGAAAGTATCCGAAAGCGCCTATTATCACACACACAGATGGGTTGACCGCAAACTGGCAATCCAACATATTCGAATTATTGGTGCGTATATGTGGTATCAACGATCCAGAAACCGATAAAGTAGTACGTCCTCAGGATGTCATTTTTCAAACGGAACTTCACCAACTAACAATATTGCAAAGCCAGTAAAAGTTGTGGACAAAAGTCGAAGCAATTTTACCACATAGAATGTCCTCCCCAAACCATCTAGAAACAGTTCCAGAGCCTGAACTAGTGTCTGGGAACAATAACAAGATCGAACTATAATTCATAGGTCAGCTAGAGTCAACCACTACGGCTTCACATGATCGACGATGCACACGCCAGTACAGTAAAACATCGATTATCAAAACTTTTACTATCCGAACACGCTGAGTTAGAGGCACCAAAATACAAACACTAGTTTATATTTCGTTTGTTCTTTACAATTTAACAGTCAAGAAGTCGTTAATTAAAAGTTCTCTTAACGCTTCGATAAACAAGCAACAATCGTTATTTTGTTTAAAATTAAGCACTCAGATTCGCGAAATGTAAAATCACAATTAATTTTGTAATATTATAAATACCTTGAATAGATTTCGTAGCTTTAGGTAATGGGTTTTCAGTTAGTTATAAGATGCTCCATAAGATATTGCCAAAGATTTGGGTGGTTATGGGTAAGCAATGGTCCGACGGAGCAAAAGCAAAATGGAATTATAATAAGGCACAAAGATGGCACTTAACACAATACATTCCTCAATACAATATTTAAACTCGGTTACGAACGTCGAAACCGTAAAACATAGGAACTAGGTTAACTCCCATATCTTAAACTTTTATTTAACTTATTTATAATCCTTTACACACCACCACTAAGAATTAAATGCTGAAATCAAACCCAAAACTGCATTTTCGAGTAAAAAAATATAAGCCAAGTCTTCAAACTTACTTCTTAACATGAAAATTACTCATATAAATGTATATACACTTGGTTACCACTACCAAATTTAATGTGACGTAAAATCTTTGCAAGAGAGACTAACAGCGCAACGAAGACATTGACAAGGATGCCAAATTAAATTAAAACGCAATAACACGTGTCCGCTGACGACGTTTCTCACGTTAAAAAATGCAACAAACCTAAAATATAAATAATTGAAGCAGAATATAAAATTAGAACCTTAATCTTTAAAACTTAATAACAAAGTCAGTAGTAATAAATTATGATATGTACTTGAAACGTATGACAATAAAATCGACCAAAATGACTCAGATGCATATGCATTAAATACCTACTTAATAAAATAAATATTACAATTAAAATGAATTTAAAAACGTTAAATACTTTCGATAAATTAACAAGAAATAATAATAATGATATTAAAGAAAACGAAATGAATAAACCATACCCAAATACCGGGTGTTTCACGAAAGAATACGTAGAGAAATTAAACGACAGTTACAAAGTTGATCTCAAAGTGTTGTTTTAAATTGAAGTGGTCATTAGACCACACTTCTACATGGCACGTAATAGAATACAGAAAATATGTTTATTGTTTGTAAAAACAGATTACATAGTAAACTTACCACTAAAAAAATGTTAACAAAATTTTAAAAAACATCAAACTTTTTATTTTATATAAACTATTTGCATGCTTTAAAATACAATAAACAAAATGTGAAAGTTTTACCAAAACCAAATTACTAAAATTTTTAATTTAATTTGTGTTATGTTATTTTATTATTAACCATTAATAATATATATTTATAAATAATTTATTAAGTTTTTGGTTATTTTATTTTTTTATTTTGCCGACAGTTTCAACTAATATTTAGTCATCATCAGGGCTATAAGGAAACATTATATATATAAAATATCATAAAACTTATAAATTACTTTACCTAAATAAATAAAGTAATTTATAAATTTTATGATATTTTATATATATAATGTTTCCTTATAGCCCTGATGATGACTAAATATTAGTTGAAATTGTCGGCAAAATAAAAAAATAAGATAACCAAAAACTTAATTAATTATTTATAAATATTTAATTTGTTTTGTTTTCGTTACGATTGATTTGGTTATATTATTAGTAATTGAAATGGGAAAACTAATTTAATTCTAACGACAGAATAAAAATACTAATTAGATACGTAAAGCATTAAAATGTTTGATTGAAATTAATCATTTATCTTTAAAATAAGTTTAAAATAAATGATTAAAGTTATTGAACCATAAAATTGCAAATTCTGTTCGCAACATCAAAACCTTTAGATTTTCAGCTTAATAATAGTTGACTTCATCTGCAGAACTGGTATTGAACTCAACTCAAAGTTAATAGCAAAACTCGTAAGGCTGCAAAAATGATTGAAGTTTTAAAAGTCAAACTATAATTATACAGTGTGAAAGTTTAAAAATACCAACCTTTATTAAAGTTTAAGGTATATTGAAAAAATTATTAAAAATAGCATACTTGCTGCTGTCCTTAAGTTGTAATCAAAAAATAATTTAACTTACGCAATTTTCTAGCGCTTCTTTTAATAACATACAAGTGGGTCTTCCTACGTAAATAAAAAAATTTAATAAAGATATCTATAAAATCACACAATGAGATCTACATCTTTAATACCTTCAAATTTTATATTGTAGTTTTTAATAACAGTTCTGAAAAAAATTGATGAAAAATAATATAAAAAATAACACATTAAAAAAAGAAGGAATAAAACATTATAATTACGTATGATTTTATACAACTTATTTATTTAAGATTTAAAGTATTAATATTTTATTTGATAATATATCAAGTTGTAAATAATTATTATAACATAAAATTTAATAAACGTGTAAAATGCAAAAAAAAATAATCAAAACGTGGACACTTTCTTTAAAGACTATTTAAAAATGTTTTGTACCATTTTGATATTTGCATTCTGGATTTGGACCGTATCAATGTTGTAACCGAAGTTGTCAACGTTTTGCTCACTTTCGCAAGGAGTTTTATCAAAGCGTGAAAAAACTCAAACAAGCAACCAAAATCTAACTAAAAACTCCTAAAGAATTAGGTAATCAACTTCGGTCTTTAACAGATCTATGGCACGAATAACACACGAGTGTTTGCAGGGTGCAGTAGCAGTTGAATTGAAAGGCTGCTGACTGTAATCCTGCTACATCTTGCCAAATATCTCCATCAAATATTTTCTAGGGATTCTCAAAAAAATCAAGACCTCAATACATTTGCACAACAAACCTGCCATAGTTCCTGTGACTTTGACGCTAAATCTCCTAAGTAGAAAGAGACAAAAGAAGATAAAAGAGAGAATGAATGACTGGTCCCGATATGAGCGTAATAAATGTGGGCAACTTGCCCACCTTCTTGTCACGAGGAAAAAATTGATTATATATGTTACATGTGCCAGCACCTAATTAATCTCTAATATTAGCGAATTGACAGTGTTGATTGACGAAACAATAAGTGACCACAGTTTTATATTTTTTGAAATACTAAAGAATTCGTCACCAAATAGCGATCAAGACTACCAACTAACGTGGAACATTAATAAACTAAACTGAGACAAGCTAAGTCATACGTTTGTCCGACTCTCGCGTTCACACAGCATCATAACATGCCCCGGTACAAAAAGAGCAAACATCTTCATACTGATCTATACTAATGAAATATAACCTGCTCGGCTCATAAATGAGTGCCAATGTACTAGGAGAATTGCGACTAAAACTAATAAAAAGACCAATAACCCTGCATCACATAAACACAAGCGCTCCAAGATACAGAGGAACGAACTGCAGAAAGAAATTAATAAAGCAAAGAACGCGGCATGGCTAAAATTATGCAGGTGCATAGACCACGATATATGGGGGAACGGATATAAAGTAAGTACAAAAAGCTTTAAAAAGCCCATCCATGCATGCTATCTAATCATCAACAATTATGCACGGTATAATACCTTGATACTTGTTCCTTCTCTTCTCCGTTCTCAACGGAAAACATAATTTTTGTTGCCAAAAAACTAAACCACGAAAAAGCACCAGGCCCCATGGTATACTAGCCGAAACTCTCTCTGAGGCCATTGCTAGCAAACGCTTCATAAACTATCTGCTCCAGACTCAATCTTTTCTCAACTTATGAAAAAGGGACAGACTCGTTCTTTTGTATAAGGGCAAGAATGCGCCAAAAAAAGCAAGTTTATATAGACCCCTTCGTTATTAAACACTAGTGCTAAACTATACAAACACTTAATAGTTGAAAGAGTGCAAGACAGTATAGAGGAGGCAGGGGTTTTATCAGACAGGCAATATGGATTTATGATCAATGAATGTTTTTGAGGCGTCGATTGCTGGGAAGACTACTGGTGTAAGCATCAGGAAAATTAGAAACCTCTGTGCTTTAGTCACGCTAGATCTCTCGCATGGCCAGCTATAATTAAGACATTCAAGGAAAAACAGATTAAACCTTACCTCACTAACATCGTACAAAACTATCTTAACAATAAAATATTGATCATAAAAAACTCCAATGGATTTGAAACTCTCTAGGTGGCTTGTGGCGTCCCACGGAACCCGGTATTGGAACCGGCTTTGTGAAATGTCACATCTATACTAAGCATGGGCCTCGGCTCAGAAACTCAAATTATTGCCCTAATGACAAGTGCAAGAACAGCTGACGAGCTCACAGGAATGACAAATACGGCAATCACACAGATTGATATTTGGCTTATTAATCACGACCCGGAAATATCGCTAAGCAAAACTGAAGCTATAGTCTTTTTGGATAAATGCCGTATAAACACTATTACATTTATAGTGCATAACCACGTCACTACACCAAAGAAGAATATTCAATACCTTGACGTTTATCTCGATAAATACTTGAACTACGGCCACTATGTAGTGATAGCAGCTGCCAAAGCCATTAGAACGGCATCGGCAATCACAAGAATTATGCCGAATGTAAACGGACCAGGCATGTTAAAAAGGCAATTGGTATTTGCAGTGGTCGTTTCGAGTATGTTATATGGGCCCATATGGGCTGTATTACTCAAAATGGAAAAGTACCAAGAAATAGTTTAACAAGTACAAAGAAAATTAAGCATTATTAGTTCTATTTCTGGCTGGGACTATACCCTGGGACTAGCAGAAAAGAAACTTGCGAGTGCAGGTTGACTGAACAAGAAACAAGCAAAAGAGATGACTTTGCACAGTTGGCAAACAAAATAGCAAAGTTGCCAGAAGAGTAAATACACCCGCCTTCTTATACCCAACATCTAATTCTGACTGGGTAAACGCCATGAACAACTAAATTATTAACTCTCTCAGGTACTGTCGCGTCATGGCTACTTCGCCATCTATCTGCATGTTATTAAGAAAAAAACAACTTTCTAATGCATATACTGTGAAGAAGTGAAAGACGTGGAACATACAGTGTTTTCTTGTCCACACTAAACCAGAAAAAACGAATTTCTTCAAGTTGGAGAAGACCGCAGACACCGCGAGTTAATAGAATACCACCCAATGGGATACAAATTAGGCAGTAATATTATTTTACTTGTTTACTGTATTTAGTATAGATATGTACTAAGTTAAATCAGCGTTTGATGTTGTCCAGATTTATATCTACACTGTTATTTTAATGGTCCTAAGTTTAGCCAAAGCTACTACCCTATTAATGACGAAAGCTGACACTTTAAGTTGCTACCAAAATAGGCTAAACTAAAATGCCTCAGGCACAATCGAAGAGCAACCTCCGTTTTCCTATTTTCTAAATTCTCCCACAAACTCGTCAAACCTTTGTGCGCTTTAACTTTTCTAAGTTGTTGTCGTGACCACAACATTATACTTGCATTCCTCAAAATTAAGTTTCACAAATACGTTCTACTAAAAACATTATCCACCGTGCTAGTCTAGGATGATACGTGAACGTATAAAGCGAACCAGACCAAAAATTAGACAATTTCTAAACCATTTTTTTTATTCTGAGTTGGCCAACACTATACCGTAATAATTGAAATATTTTTGACAACATCACTTACTAGTTTGATAGCACTCTACGGCTTAGTACTGAAAAGTTTCTCAAAAGTTTCAATTGTTGTTATCTAAAAATCACAAAGTTTCTTCTACTACTGACTTTTTAGAAACGGTCGTCAATGTATCTAAATCTAACATTAAGAAGTGTTAGTCGACAATACCAACGCGACTGCTGTTTTGAACCGGCTGACTTCGATGAGAAAATCTGTTCTATTCAATTAGATGAAATTTAAACTCTTTCAACTCAAAATCCTACTTCGAAGATTGAACGTGAGGTCAGCCAAATTATCAAATCTTCTAATATATTTTTTCAAACTAAACTTTTACTTAATTCTAAACCACTTTGTGTATACTTTCCAAAATCTACAAAGTATGCCACGTCGACTTATCGTTAGTACTATTCAAGCTCTTACTTACAAACTAAGTTTTTGTCTAACATTTTTTTCACATCTTCAACTCTCACTATTTTAATTACCAAGGTTCATATTAATAGATTTGCTTATTATCATTGAACAGATTATGTTTTACTATTGCAACAATTTCCGTTTGGTTTCTCTTATTGATAAATACTTATGATTCACTTACATTTTATAAGAAGTTTTACAAACAAGTTTTGAGTGTCACTATGGGTTTTTCTTTATTTTCTCTCTCTCTTTAAAACAGTTGCATTATCAACATTAAAGTCTAAAGTCTGGTTTGAGTATGTTGACAATACGTTTATTGTTTGATCTCATGGTAATCGTTACGCGCCTTTAACAATAATTTTTCACATTTAGTACTTCTACAAAAAATTTAGTACCGTACTGTAACCGATTGTGCCACTGGCGGTATAATTTTTGTCATTGTGTTTTTGACATTTGTTGCGTACAATTTTGCTTTTGACATTTGTTGCGGATACGTTAATTTGTTAGAAACTTTGACCGTTCAATCGAAAGTACTTTCCTTTTATTTAATTTCACATGTTCGTTTTACCATTACGTTTTTTGCGATTAGAATATATTACAAATGAAGATTTTTCTACTGAATGATTTAGATCGCGTTTTTTAGCTACTAAACCACTTACAGGTGCAGCGACCACCGATTTCTATTTTGCTAATTTAAAATCATTTCAACAAGTTGACAGAGGGTCAAAACTCTTTTTAACTATTATTACAAAAAATACAATTATTTAACCATTGGTATAATCAAAGTTGGGTTGGGTTGGGACTTTAGAGGCTACATTCAAAAAGAATTTTGACTATTGATAACTGTACAATTTTTTTTATGTTAACGTTATCTGCTTACTTTACGCCTTCAGCTTTGTTACTTGTATTAATTCTACAACTGTGTTACTTATCTACATTTCTTCATATAAAGTCTTTTGCTTTGTCGATTATATTAAGTTTTTAGCGCTATTATTTGTATTAAATCTTCAGCTAATAATTTACTTTCGGTCGCAACTTGAGCCCAACAAGCAACTTTAGTAATTGTTTGTATTGAACGCCGGTAAATCGGTGAATGCAAACAAAATGTCAGGGGTATATTACTGTAATAGCAATTAGTATTACATGCTACGCAAAAGAAGCCTAGGGGTAAGTCTTACATTACTTATAATAATATAAACGATTTGTCTTACTTACTATCAAGAACTTAATGGCATGTAATTTTTGCGACTGTATATAATTGTTAGTGTTTGATTAATTTTATCTGTGATTGAATAAATTTTTGCCTATTGGAAAACATACAATCGTTTTCTTGTTCGCAAGTTTTTTTCTCTTTTATCTAATTTCTTTGACAACCGGTTTATATGTATCCTTGGTATCTCCGAATGAAGAATTCCATAAGTACGCTAGGAGTGGTAGTGTTTTTTCCCTTTTTTTATAATAGCTATTTCAACCACGCTTACTTACCAACATCTTAACTAGCCGTGGTGTCGTGATTGTTACCAGCAAGACCCGCTAGAAAAGAAGGTTGGTAACATCATCTCAAATTGTCTAGGTTTCTTGATCATCTAAACAACCAATACTCAAATATTAGATTCGCCGTGGGAATTGACAATAATGATAGCCGAGGACATTTTGTTTACCGGTAACACACCCAATACATACCATACGAAGCCTTATTCGTACGTCGGTTTACTCTACGTAATTAAATTAAGTTATGCCCAATCCATAAAAAAGGCGAAAAAAATTAAGTCAAGAATTATAGAGGGGTAACATTATTGAGCACGGCATACAAATTGTACGCGACAATACTGCAAGAAAGACTACAGAAGGAAATAGAGGAAAGAAGTTTGGTAGCAGACGGACAAGCGGGATTCAAGAAGGGCGATAGACAACATATATATACTGAAACACTTAGAAAATAAAGAACTAGAAAAAAAGAGGGAAAATGGTGGCACTATTCGTAGATCTAAAAGCTGCTTTTGACAAAGTGAATAGGGAAAAGCTGTGGGAATATATGAAAAGAAAAAAAAATAAATGAAAGATTAATACAAAGAATAGAGGAAATCTACGAAGAAACGAGGAGCAGGGTTAAAGTGAATGGGGAAGAGAGTGAGAAATTCATCACAAAGAGAGGGTTGAGGCAGGGATGTCCACTAAGCCCAAGCCTGTTCTCAGTATATACGGGGGATCTGGAAGAGACAATGAGAGGACAACAGACAGGAGGGATAGTGGTAGGGAAAGCTAAGGTATGGTCGTTGGCGTATGCGGATGACATAGTGCTGGTGGCTAAGGAGGAAAAGGAAATGAAAGAGATGATGAAAACGCTAGAAAAATATATGAAAAAAAAAAGAAATGGAAGTAAACACGGAGAAAACAAAGATAATGATATTTAGAAAAGGAGGGGGAAAAGAAAAAGAAAGGAGTGGATATGGAGTGATGAGAAAGTGCAACAAGTGAAGGAAATTACATACCTGAGCTACACGATGAAACAGGATAATAAAGATGGAGAACACATAAAGGAAAGGGTGAAGAAAGGAAACAGGCTAATAGGACAAGTCTGGGGTGTGGGGAAAGAGTATTCAAGATGGATATAAAAAAAAAAGAAAATTGTTGTTTGAAAAATTAATAAAGGTGGTGGTAATGTATGGAGCGGAAATATGGGGCTGGAAGGAGTGGAGGGAGGTAGAGGGGCTACAGGAAAAATACTGGAGATGGGTGTTAGGATTAGACAGGGATACACCGGGGTATATTGTGAGAGAGGAGGTTCAGATAGAAAAAATAAGGGTAGAGACAGGAAAAAGAGCAATAAAATACGAGGAAGAAATGAGGGAAAGAACAGATTGCAAAATACTGCAAGAATGTTAGAAAGAGATAAAGCGAGGGAAAGTGAAGTACGGGCAGGAGGGCAGAGAAGAGTATTACAAAAGAAACGGGTACGCGAGTGAAGAAGTGGAGAGATTAAGAGAAGAGGGAGTAGGGATAAGGGAAGAAATAATAAGGAGAGATAGAGACATCGAAAAACAAGAAAGATGGACAAAGATAAAAGAGAGCAGATATAATAGGAATTATAAAGATATCAAGGGTGAAGGAGTGCCGGAATATTTAAAAGATAGAGAGATTAAAAGCAACAAAAAGAAAAAAATGGTAGCAAGGTTTAGATCTGGCAACGAGGAGTTAGGGAACAAATATTGGAAAGAAGAACCAGAAAAGTTGTGCAGGCTATGTGGGAAGACCTTAACCACATGAGGCAGAAATGCAGGGAACTAAGAGAAGAGGTGATGAAAATAGAAGAAATCTTAGATGAAAACGGAAAAGGAGCGGAATGGATGGAGAAAGTATGGAGCAGGAGGAAAAAGTTAAGGGGGGAGAAGGGATAAGAAAATGTATTAGATATGTATATATAGCACGATCAAATTTGTAAGCCAAATGGCAACGAATAAAGTTAAACTTATATAATTAAATTAAATGAACAAAAACATAAGGTAGAGGCACCACTTATGGTCACTTTAAGAACTTTTTAATTATTATTGCATTGAGAAAAATATTGAAATGAAAAAACACCTTTTTTTTAATGTCACTTTATGCTTCAAAATCTGCTCTTTTAGAAAATCAATTGATATTAAATATAATTTAAAAATATTACAACGCTTTATATTTTGAACCATAAAATTCCCTACTTTTGGCCATCTGTTTCTACATTTGACCATACATTTTCTCTATTTTTGGCCATTTTAAAATTATTAAAACGCGAAATACAAATTTTGCACGTATAGGTACAAGCCTACATATTTATTGAAATACAAAACTGTAGATGAAACAAAAATAAATTTCTGGTACAACTAGGTAAGTAATATAAGAGAAAAGTTTATAAACAACGTTTGTTATATTATTAAACTATATCCGTTCAGAAATGTCTACTTGACCTGGAAAAATTGTCTTGCACTTTCTCCCCTTGTCTTCAACAGTGGGCTCGCGTAGTTTCCCTAAAATATCGCATTGATTTATGGTAGAAATGTCATTTTCTATAGGATAAAAAACAGTCTTCTCATCATTGGCAGTCTTATAACATTGTATTTCATATTCTTCTGATGATAAAATGTCTAGAATTTTAGCCACATATCTATACGTTGTCGCCGATCTTTTACTAGTTAGCTTGAATCTTAGAAATACAAAATCTCCCAAATTGAGATCTTTGGGTTCGAAGATTTCAATGTCTTCCTGTTCAAATACCGTGAAATCAATGTCCTCTCCACTGCTACCACTTTCCACCCAGTCCTCAAGGTCCTGTGAAGAAGAGCCTGAATCTATGTCTTGTTTTTGATGTTTTGTTGACTTCTGTTTAAGTTTTCCGTCTTTTTTTAGCCATCATCTGTTTCTTACTCTCTCGAGCCTGTTTCCTTTCTTGCTTTTCTCGTTCCTTCTCCATTTTGAGCCTCTCGCATTCTTCGTGATACTCCACCTATTTATCAGATGTAATAACACTTGGTGTGTATTCTTTTTTTCTCTTCTTCTTTGAGTCAGTATTATTTTCTTTAAGATAAGGAAGTACATTATAAAATACTTTTAAATATATTGTTTTTTGAGCGAAGCAAATATTACGTGTTACTTGTTCTACCCTATCTGGACGAGATGTAGTAGCCAATGCAATATTACTATCATTTGATGTGGCCGGAACTTCGGTTTATCAACTGGGAGCATATCAGTTAAAATGCTAACATCTAGAGGAAATACTGAAGGGGTTTGGAGATCTGTTTCAAATGCAGGATCCTCGCTCACTAACTTTGGTAGGCCTTCTACATCACTTGCAATTTGATGCCAAACATTGTACAAACTCTTATCCTCAGTATTACCTTCCCATTCGTAGTTTCGTCTTTTTGTTTGTTGAATTCATCTAGCAAAACCACATCAATCTTTGATTCTAGGTACTTCAAACAATCTGGAGCTGCTGCGTCAATATCTCGGGTTTGGTATGTTTCGGGTTTCTTCAGAATAATTTTACTATAATCCACATTATTTGATAAAAAAAGATAAAGGCCTGTTGTTCTAAATTCTGATATTATATTTGATGTCATTTTTGGATCTTCAATCAACTGAGACAGTATGATGGGCAAATTTAATTTGGTGATCTCTTGACCATTGATCTCTATCTTATATTTTCGCACAATATTCCTCCACTTTTTCTTTAAAACCGCAAACACAGCGACATCCAACGGTTGAAGGAAGTAAGTAGCATTAGGGACCAGTGCTATTAATATTACTTCATTTTCTCTGCAGAACTTATTTAAATGGAGAGTCAGATGAGATGCGTGTCCATTTAAAAAGATGATAACGGGTAACTCGATCTGAGACTCTTTAAGGTATGGTACAAAAAGTTTGGAGAAGTATTCGTAGAAACATTCTGCAGTCATCCAGCCTTTTTCACTTTTGCCAATCCCCCAACCCTTAGGAGCTGCTTTAGACACAGCAGATGGAATCCGGTCATATTTAAAGATTGTTAACGGAAGAACAAATTTTCTTGCTGCATTAACTGTGAACAGTGTTGTTACATTTTCCTTGTCTGATGATAGTCGTTCATCGTAGACATGTTTTCCTCGTAATCCAATAACAGTACCGCTTTTTAGAGCTAAACAGAAACATGCTTCATCCATATTAAAAATCCTGTGTAGATTTTCTAATACACTGGTGGCATTAATTTCGCTTAAACTTGTTTGAATCTCGTCAAACTACTTACGGATTTTCTCTTCAGTTACTGCACCGTGACTGTATTCAGCTTTCTTTTGGGAAAGTTTTTTATGGCGATTAAGGAAGCTGTAATACCATTTTTTTCCCGGACGATCGTTGACGAAAGGAGTTTTAATATTTGCTTCTCGTACCAATTTTTGTACTAAAATTTGTAACCCGTCTTTATCAATTGGAAATCCCATTTTCGCACAAGCAAGTATCCATTCAACTAACTGGTTTTCAGTATCTTTTCCCAAGTGAGACTCGAATCCGCAGTGCCTTGAATCTCTTGGAGACTTTTCTGATACTTTATTAGGCAAAGTAGTTCTTGGTATATCAAATTTACGACTTGCTTTGGCAACAGCCATTCTGTCAGAAATGGCATTTAAAGCAAGATTAAGTTTTGTAGGAGAATACTGAAATTTTGTCTTTCCCAGCTTTTCTACTCCTTTATGGGTTTTATTCAGTGCTTTTGGTATTTTAACTAAAAGAAATATTACACATTTATGTAAATATATTACATTAGGTATTTATTTAAACGCCAAAAGTAGTTTTTGCTTATCTACTTATGGCCAGCAGGATGGTCATAAGTGGGTAACTAGTGAATTATTGATTCCACTAACGGCCACTGTCATTATACAAATATCATACTATTAAGTGTAACGAACAATGAAAAATATTCAACAAAAAATATCTGCTTACCTTAATTACAGACTCCAGTGCAGAAAAAAAACCGTTAGTAGGAGATTCAAAACGATTATTTAAGAGCACTTTCTTAACAAAAGTCGTTATTTTTCTTCACACATGCAAGACACTACTACTCGAACTGCTGCAATAAAACTAAAATGCAGCTTAGATAAATTTCTGTCACTGTACCAACTTAATATTGACTGAAATGACATTTTAGCAGCTACAAGGTCATTGGTAGATAGACACCATGTTTATTATTCAACCAATTATAGTAGAGTGGCCATAAGCAACAACAACATTGACACATTCTAAACTTCGGTCGTGGAAAGTTTTGCTATTACATTTTTATATTATTTTTGTTTAAGCCAACAACTGTTTTAGTTAGACTATAACTGTTAAGCAACTTCTAAACATTGAATAGTAATTTATGTCAATAGAGTGAAAAGTGGAGCATAGCACAACAAATGTAAATGCGGCGTCTGCATGAGAGTGAGCTTATATTTAAAAAATGCTCCAGAAAAAACTAAAGTTAGACTTACCAAAATGTTTGTCTACACCCTATCTGACAAACGCAAAAGGCTTTTATTTATTGAAATTCTGGAGCTTGAATCTTACTATCTATGACGCTACAAAGAAAAAAAAACTTACTGCATGGTCTGGAATGAGTTTGTTGCTGGGAAAAATAAGTTTCAAAACACTTTAATAATAGAGTTTAGATGACACAGTTTTAAATTATATGTAGATATAGCTTTCTTCCCAATTTTTTTAACTATATATATTACCAACAATTTTTTAACAAAATCTGTAAAATTAAGTAAAAATAATTGTTTAATTAAAACTTACATTAAAAATTTTTTTGAGTAAATAGTGTAGGTATTTTTTAAAAAATTACAAAGCCAGCTTTTGAACGTCATTCTGAGATAACATTTTATTGTGTGACATATTAATTAGGTTTAAAAACTCATAAAAAACTAAGATAAATTAATACAATCAACAATAAATTTAAGAAATATTTTATTTTTTTTATACATTGACGCTCTTGTACAATTACAATAATGTCACAAAAACAGAAATTTATGTGCAATTGTTAAAATATATTTTAAACGTATAAATTATACTAAAAACAAGTTAAAACAAAAATGAAATTAAAAACAATTAATTCTTAATTACAAAATATTTTAATTTTATTTTTATTGTCTTGTATTGTTTGTAATTATGCGAAATACAAGTTTTTCACCAGAAGCAAACAATTCTTATCTTTTATAAAAGCTTAACACTTTAAATCCAAACGCAAGTAATGATTTTTTTTAATTGTATTTTAAATATGCGTAAAATTTTTTTACAATAAAATACCAAATTTTTTAAGTTTATTTTATTTTTGCGATAAATAACCAGCACTCAGATTCTAAATTTAATGCTAATAGAGTTCTTCGTTACGCTTTCAATTTTTTGATGTGAAGGTTAAATTGCGTGAGTTAATGAAAAACGCAAACCTCGTAAATCTAGTATAATTTTTTATATAGGAATTTATTCAAAATCGATTTATGATATTCAATCCTTTATTAGTTTTTGAACGTAACAATTTAATAATAAAAATGAGAATTTTTTATGTTTGAGAATTACACTACTACAAAACCTATACTTAGATAAATTAACTACGAACTTATGTTAACAAAAACAACAGGTACGTGAAAAATTAATTAGACTTGACACGTTTTTCGCAAAATACATGAAGACAACAAAAAATACTTTTTAACTTTATGCAAAAAAAAAATAATTTTTTTTTTAGTGCATTAGTATTAATTCACTTATAATTAAATATTAATTTATTATGGATTTTTTAATTATTGCATATTGATCAATTACATTTATTTACACTTTATTACAACAGTACTTCTATCTGAACTACAAAGCATGTTTTATCTAATTTAAATACACATTTTAAACATAAAAGTTGAGCCATCAAACGTATTAACCCACCCAAACAACACATCGGTACAAAAAACGTCTAAATGTCCGTCTAATAAACGTTAATAACGCGTTTAAAAACGTTTTAATGTCTAATAAACGTCGATTAGCCGGACATTTAGACGTTTTTTATACCAATGTGTTGCTTGGGCATTAGCGCCTACAGATACCATATGGTATCGCAAAACACCCCTCCGTTCTCTAACGCGTTGGTCAAGGTCGAATAAGAAAGAGGCGCGCGCAAATGTTTTTATGCTCAGTAGTCAGTCGGTTTTGCATTTCCCTGCCGGTGCTTTTGATAACGTTTTGGCAGTTTTGTGAGAGTTTTCATATTAGGTAATTCTGTGCTACACGAAATAATGGATATACGATGGGCGTAAGTATTTTTTTACATATTTTTATATCATTTTTTGTAGAGTATGATACGGTAGTTACAAGATTATGAATGATAGAATACGCCTGTTAATAAATAAAATTATTTCGATGTAATGTGATTGCAATATGTTAGGTCAAATGTCAGTGATACCATATGGTATCCGTAGGCGCTTTGGAACCTTTTAGTACTGTATCACTACGTTTTATTTTGATATCATTTTTAACGTTCTAGAAGAAGATTTACGCTTTTCCAAGCCATGGAAATGCTGGAGGAAGATGATGACTTGCTTGCGAACGTAGATGAAATTTTTGTAGAACCCCCCCGATCCTAACGTTGACACAGATGAGGATTCTGCGGACTAAGACGAAGGGGGAATGGTTTGCAACCTCGATGGTAATGTAGTAGGAAAATAAAATAGATGTATGAATTTTATCCACATTTAATTTTTACGTTGCAGGTCGTCAGTTGTGTTCTCCTGCTGAAATAAAATTACTAAATGGAGAGAAAATTAGAGAATGTAATAGATACGACAGGCTTGATAAGGTAAGTAAAATTTGACCTTTTGCATGAAATACTAAATAATTTACGTACATTTATAATTTCTTAGGAAATTTTGGTAGAACTACCCGTAAGACAGAAAATCGAGAGTGGATTACAAATCGGATTTCTGGAAAAGCAGTTCCAAACTGGATTCCTGGCGATACTGAACTGAACGCTCGACAGTTTTCTAAAGCAGATTATTCTATGTACAAGAACTTGTCACCTATTTAGCTATTTGAAATTTTTTTTGATGATATCGTATTTGAGTACCTTGCTAAACAGACGCAAATGTATGCTAGTTTTAAAAATGAAGTTGATCCCGTAATTACTGCGTCAGAAATCCGTTATTTTATCGCAATCCTTATTCTCAGTGGATACAATCCTTTATCATCAAAACGGTTGTATTGGGATATGAAAGATGACGTTCACAACATAATAGTTGCAGATTCGATGAGAAGAGATCGACTTCTTAAAATTCAGAGATTCATCCATATGGCAGACAATACCCAAATAGATCAATCTGACAAAGATTAGAAATTACGATCGCTAATGAATGCTATAAAAAAAGTGTTTGGCCAACTTTCAATTAGTTCAGGATATGTCTTACGATGAATCTATGATTAGATATTACGGACGTCACGGTTGTAAGCAATTCATCCGTGGCAAGCCGATCCGCTTTGGTTACAAAATTTGGTCGTTAAATTCTAAAGATGGATATCTGGTGGATTTCGATGTATAACAAGGAAATGACCTTTGAGAAGACGTTGGGAAATGTGCGGCACCGTTGATATTGATGTTGAAAGAAATACCAGTGCGAAACTTGGCCTATGTTATTTATATTGATAACTTGTTTACCGGTATGAATTTGTTGGCTTTTCTTCGAACTTTAGGTTACAGGGCAATTGGCACAATTCAAAAAAATCGAATAGGAAAATTCTGCCCTCTGACCAGAAAACAAGATTTTCAAAAAAAGAACCGAGGGTATAACGAATATGTCATTGAAAGAAATGACGGCATTCTCGTAGTACGGTAGATGGACAATTCCGTTGTAACAATGGCCTCAACAAGTGCCGGTGTTCAGCCAGAAGGAACGGTGAAAAGGTACTGCCAAAAAAAAGGAAACATGTAATGATTTCTTGTCTAGACTGCGTGGCTGCTTACAATCGGAACATGGGTGGAGCCGATCTGATGGATCAGGAAATTGCTAATTATCGCATTGACATTCGTAGAAAGAAGTGGTACTAGCCAATTTTCACATGGCTTATTGACGTAGCAATGCACAACGCTTGGTATTTGGGTCGTAAAAATGGGAAAATACCAGCATTGAATTTTAGAAGAGAGATAGCGCAAGTATATCTCACAAAATACAAAACGCCTATCAAAGTTCCTGGACGGATAAGTCTAACAAAAAATATAATTCCAGATATTAGATTTGATCTAATGGATCAATTGTGATTTCGTGCAGTAGACGAAGATGTGCCGGAGTAGGGTGTTCATCATTTGGAAGAACAATGTGTCAGAAGTGTAATGTGGGTCTATGTATCAATTGTTTCGTAAGAGAACTAAATAATTATTGACGCAAGTTTGTTTAGCTACAGCATTTGCTCGAAGGTCTAAAAAACCCACCATGAAAACTCAAAACGTAGCTTAAGTGAAATTGGTGGAAAAATAACAGGTAACCAAGTGTCATATAGTTTCTAACCTTTGTCAAAATTATTAAGAAATTTACTAATTTTAATTGTTTCTCTAATCTTTCTTGATTTCCAATTGCAATACTTAATATTTATTAATCGAAAACAGTATAGTGACTGAAAGAGCAAACTACCTGTTTTGCGAAAGGAGAGACTCAATCATTTTCAGCGAAAGAAAAAAAAAAGGGATAGATCAAGATTTTATGGATGCAATTTATAAAAAAAACAGTAATATATGAGCAATGCATTAAACTAATAAAAGTATAGATTATAAACTTAAACAGGCAGTCGGCGAGAGAACAACTAAGACAAATCAAATGGGAGAAAACAGAAAAAATAACGATAGATATAAAAATACAAACAGAACTAAAATTAAATAATAATTCATCAAACAAAAAGATGTCTACACAAACAGTTCAATAGACAAAACAAAAGAAAGAAATGATAAGTACAACATGAAACAAATATATATGAAGACTAGACTAAAGTTGCATACTAAGCTTAGGGCAAAAATATATTTGCTACAATTAAAATATTAGAGGGTCGTCCATTAGAAAAATCCCTAAAGACAAACAAAGTATATATAACTACAGGAGAGACGGTGGAAAACAAAAGTTTGGCAAGCATCATAGCAGAAAGGTACTTAGAAATGCAGAATAAAGAAGAAGACTTGGGAACGTTAAAGAAATAATTAATAACTTAAACAAAAAACAAAACAACAAAAAAAAATCAAAATCATTAGGGTAATATATGAAGAGAACGAACAAAATTTATTAGAGAAGTTAATGACAAATATAAAATATACCCCAAAAAAAGAAGAAATTACAAACAAAATACATATTATAAAAAGTGCAAAACAACTTAAACTCCCAATCACGGTAGAAAAAGACGAAAGTAAATTAGATATATTTAAAAAAGAAACCGAAAACAATAATAATAAATATGTATAAAAACAATAGAAGAAAGGTCATTAACAAAAACCATAATAATAAAGGGAATAAATATTACTACAACAAAACAAAATGCAGAAGAAACAATAAGCGCCTACGGAGACATCGTGAATACAAAAATCGGAGAATTTTGACCTAATCGCAACCAAACAAAGGCGGTCACTGTCAAAAGTTCTACATTGGCATGGTAGTCACCAACAAACTAAAGAAGTACAAAATATTGAATAAAGGAGCAAAGAGAAGACGTGGCAGTATACTTCTGTAATAGAATAATAAAAATATTGAGTCAGTAAGCGACCACAGATATATTACTTTTAGTTATACACTATAGAAAGGAATTGAAGTGAGACAAATGGTAAAATTCTAAAAAAAAATTCGGAAATTTTCAACGTTTCTTTAGACATAAACTTAAAACAACAAAGTGGTGAAAAAACAGTTACAAAGGATGCAGAGAAATATATTCAAACGGGAAAGTTAGTGCACAACCGTACTGGTGGAACGATGAAATTGAAAACACTCAGAAAAAATGCAATCAAAACAGAAGAAGTTGGTTAAGGGCAAATGTAATAGCAATACACAAGGAAGATATTACAGAAAAACTAAAAGAGGAATATAAATCGACAAGAAAGGAGCTAAGAAAGTGTATAAACTACGCAAAAAGGAAAGAATGGAGAAAAGGGCTACAAAAGTATACCCTCGTATAACAGAACACAAAATAACGAAAGCACCCGGAAACATGACATATAATAAAGCCCTAGGACAAGACGGGCTTGCTGCTAAAACTTGGAAAAAACATATAAATGGAACTCTTAAATTATAATAAAACTCTTCTCCCATTTACTTAAAAGACAAGTTTTTCCTACAGAATGGAAAAAGGCAAGGGTACTTTTAGTATCCAAAAAAAGAAAAGACTTAGTTAAGGCCACTAATTACACCATTATCTTTTCAGGGTTTAGAATCTGGCTTGGTTCACTAGTTGATTACCTAACTTTTGAGAAGTTCTTAGTTAGATTTCGGTTGTCTGCTTAAGTTCTTCAATTTCTCTCATGCCTTTACAAAAGTGGGCAAAAATTTGGCAAAGTTCTCATCTTAATATAGACTCCGGTCCTGAAAACTTTCGCTATTACAGAAACTATAATTACTAATAATTTAATAATGGAAATGTCCACTATCATTTCTAATCGTTTTTTGCAAACAATTAGGTATCGATTAAATTAGTTTTACAATTTGCTCATGTTGGATATTATCCTGAGAGTTTTAAACTACTGTCATCAGCTTTTGGGCGTTGGCTGCTTGAAAATGATCATTTTTAGAAATTCTTTTTATCATTGTATCCCGATGTGTTCAATAACCTGTGAGTCAGAACTCTTTGAGAGTCGTGGTAAAACACGAATATTATTTTGACCGAACCATTCAGTGACTACTTGTGACGCATTATCCAATAACGATAAGAAAATCATACTTTAAAGTCATTGTTTCAATATTAAATGTGTCTTTAATACATGTTGAAAAACATAATCTTTTTTTAAATACAATACATTTGCATTAGGGTGCATTTTATTATCCAGCATGTGTTGAGAATTGAAGCAGTCTTCTATCTTCCAACAAGCATCTAGACCTCGGAAGCTTATCTATTCCAAATGTTAGCTCCATATCTTCCACTTTTTGAAATAAGTGGCATGTTTTTAAAGTAAGTACCGTTTCAAAGTATTTAAAAAAAACTATAGAACTTTTCATAACAATTTTGTTTTTACATGAAAGCGTGTACTTCTACCTACTTTTCTACATAATTTCTACCATTATTGAAACATTTATCATATCGAACAACAAACTTTTGTATCCCGTTGTCATACAAGTCTGCCGTCTGATTTGACAACCATTGACTTACGGTCGTTTAGAGGCTATCGTCGTCATATTGCTTCTTCAAATTCAGAAACAGGTGGTAGTAACTGAGCACAAGTTCTGGGTTGTATAGAAGATGGTCAAGTTGTTCTGAGCTAAACGATGCGATGAGATCTTGAGTTCTGCAAGCTGTGTGAGGCCGGCCATTATTGTGAAGCAAAATTTTATTACTCAACATGCCGTGTTTTTTGTTTTGAATTACCCGACGCCAAAACACGTTACATATGAATTTCTTGGTTAAAGTTGTCTGTTTAAATTTTACTTTCTTGGGTGATGTTAATTGCCGCCATTCCATTGATTACTGTTTTGATTTCGGCGTAACGTAGGACATCCACGTTATATCGCTTGTGACAATTTGGTTTAAGAAATCATCTCTTGGCAGCATAACGCTGAAAAATGTGAAAACGTTGCTTAACGGTTGGTTTTGTGCTCCTCCGTCAATATTTTTGGTACTCATCTTGAGCACAGTTTATGGTAATGTAAGTTTTGGTCACAATTTCATACACTTCTTAAAACTTCAGAAAAATTCTCAGATGACGAAGAAATTGTAAAGTTCCTGATCTTTTTTACCTTTTCGTCAACTTTTTAGAACAAAATTCTTGAGGCTATAATTAGAAGCTTTAACTCACGTTTGTTGCAAAACTTTTGCTGTACAAACAAAACTTGAGAAGAAGAAAATGTTCTCAGTTTCAAAATCTTTCAAAATTGCAAAATTGAGATGAAGATTTGTTTGCTTATTGCCAATACCTAACAGCGCTTCACTCGGACCTTAACCAAAGATTTAAAGATATTCTCGCCTGAGTGTTAAATTCTTTTGCAAGTATTCAAACTCAGAGCACAAATACAGATGAATAAATATTAGTACAAAAGCAACTTATTAAGGTATCTATCTAACCAATGTTTAAACAAGGACACGACAACTTCTGGTTACAAAAACAGATCCTAATTCTATATCGAGCATTGTGGGTTATTAAACAAAAGCTGTTGATTGCTTTTCCGTCTTCCTTTTGATAGAACGTGGATTCAGTGCTCTTCTCAGTCTCATCACAAAAAATAGTACTTGTGGGAATTTGCGGTTGCTACTCATAAACATTCAGCCACACATAAATACACTCATAACATCTCATCAGGTCAATCCCAGTCATTAATTTTTCTTTTGTATTCTAAAATAAAAGTTATAATTTTAAAAAATACTTCTTTAACAAAATGTTTTGTTTATATTTTATTTTCACGTCGCCATTTACCATTCAACACATCAAAGTAAAACTTGCAGTTTTTTTATTATGCATTTATGTAGTTTTTCTTACTGGTCTTGATCATCATCATACACGTTCCGTTGTCTCTTCTGTTTGGAGGAAGAATAACAATGTAAGTAGTTGCATTTGCTGTGGTGACAGAATCAACAACATTCTTTAGGTGTATGTAACCAGAAATTTTCGAGGATATTTTCTAACCATAAAATATAATTTGCTTAATGTAATCACACCATGAAATACGAGTAGTGTAATTTTATTTGATTTTTAAATTATAGTTTAGTTATATACTAGATAAAAAGTGCTTTTCTAGGTGTGCCTAGAATTTTGGGGCCAACGTTATGTTGGCCATGAAAACGTTGAATGCATATTTTTACTGTGTTCTGATTCAACTTTAACAATTTTTTGTTTGTACTTTTTACATAATATTCTTAATTTTAAAATAATTTTTTTGTTTTTGTCTCTAATTTAAATTATTTATTAGTTTTAGATAATTTATAATTTTTACTTTCATATAAAAAAAGTATAACAATCCTAGCTTTTTTGCAAAAGATTTTTTTCAAGGTATCCTGAATCAGAAAAATGTATTTTTGGGTGTCTGTGTGTGTGTGTGTGTGTGTGTGTGTGTGTGTGTGTGTGTGTGTGTAGGGGGCGCAACAATTGTGTGGACACACGCCCTACTATAATATGACTTTAGTGGCCTTCTTCACTACTGGGGCCTTACATATGGCTACACTTTTTCTAACCATTTTTAAACGTATTTACGTGCCCTCCCTACCTATCTATATTTGACACCACTACATGTCCCCACAATTATTGCTGAAATATGGTGTGTAACATAACCAAAACACAACCAACTTTGTGTGGCCTTGATTAGTGCTGCCCTCTACAATGAGTTTGCTCCTTTCGTACTTTGTAAGTGTATATTTCACATTCTTGCGTAAATGTTCAGAAGTGACAACTGACAATGAAGTTTCGTAAAAATAGCACTTTTATCACGAATTGTGTATACTATTTTTTCCAACATCGCAAAAATGAGTCTCAATTTTAAATTTTTTTTATAATTTTTTACCCTCCAAAAATCTATTTGCTGATTTTGTATTCTAACGTTGCTATGGAAATGACTTTTCCTCACTAGTAATGGCAAACTCCTATTTTCCTCACTACATTGAGTGAGGAAAGTGTTATTTTCAGAAGCGATGTTGGAAAAAGTATTATTTTTCACTGTTTAGAGCTTAGAATATTTATCTTGTCGGTGAATTTAGCTAGGTGACAGACTGGAAAAACAAATTTCGTGAAACTTGTTTGTGATACAAGTTTACATGAAACTAGTTTCTCGTTTAGTGCACACTGTAGAAACTAGTATCATAAATTTTACTATTCCGTCCTTACAAATGAAACGAATTTCACAAAACAAGTAACAAGAAACAGAACACGTTGCGTTTCGCGCAACTTTTTGCCGAAACAATTTCTGGTCTTCTGTTTCCGAAACGCCAGTGTGCATCGTTTCATATAAGTACATGGATTATTCGATATTGCAACGAGTTGCATGTTTCGTGAAACTAGTTTCACGAAATTCGTTTCTCCAGTGTGTCACCTAGCTTATCTTGTAAAATTTCTGATTACTCATTAATCTAGTGAATAGTACCTACCCACCTTTATTTTTATTTATTGTAATCAGCACAATTATGAGGAACTTTTCTATCGGTTTGAATATTTTGATGACAAAACATAGATATAATAGAATATGATATTCGAGAATATACTTGTAATACGGCCTGACAGTATTAACAAAATTTTTATTTTTTTGCTGATAAATAATTTTACGTAGGTATATAAATAATTGAGCCGAAATACATAATCCTTTGACGCTAAAGTAAATCAACTAGCACTTATATAATCCATGGATAATACTGCCGCTGCACTTTTTACAACTACATCTACTTGAACATTCAAATTCATAACGTCTTTTTACACCTACTTGTGGCAATGACAACACCTTGAATAGCTCACATTAATCCTTATGTGTTCCAGTGTACAACTTTCCTTCACTTAATCCAAATTTTGGATAACTCTTTGTCAATTTATTTAGAATATTAAGTAGCCTTACCGTGTGTATTTTTCAAATTTAGTTTGAAATTTTGTTTTAATGTCCAATTTAAATTGTAGCAACTTAAATTTGGATCTGCAACGTTTTTATCTACTTTCTTAAATGACATTTTCAATAATAGAGATAGATATGTGATGAATCAAAAGTTTCTCAATATTTGTTAATAATAAATAATGCTTTTCGCATGAATTGAATAAATCGTACGCACTCCTTTCGTTTAGTTTTAATCCAGTAGAAATAATAATATTTAAAATTAATTATAAAATCGTGTTCCATTTAAAGAGAAAATTATCGTTTATGATTTCATCTTTTATTGTAGAACCCTTTTGGCTTGCGCAATGTACGCAAGACATTTTAGAATCTTCTGGTACACCACAAAGCATTAAATGGCTTGAAAGAGTGAAAGTGAGAAAAGCGGGAACTATTTATACATTTGGGGCCGAAGACAAAATACTGGTGTCCAGTATTATTTTCAAAGTAAATATTGTCCGCTTGAAAAGGTTTCAGTTCCTTCTTACATTAGAGGAAGAAAAAAAATCTGGCTGGGGAGGACGGTAATGAAACCAATAAATGTAGTACAAGTAATATTGAAGCTAGCAATGTAGAAGAACGTTATAATGAAGTTACTGTTGTTAATAAAAAGAATTTTAAGAAAACAGAGAGTATGTTTAATGGAAGAACGATATCTATCAATGAGGCAGAAAAGAAAACCTTGTGTAGTGCTATAAATGACAGTTATCCCGAGGTATTGGTTGATATAACTAACATGTCAAAGAAAAACGAGTTGTCATATGTGAAAGAGGATTAAACAGAATCTGAAACCACGGTATTTTCGCCCGCTATAAATAAATATAGTATTGAACTTAATACCACAAAAAATAATGTTAAAGAGAACTTGAGACCTTTCCTATCCAATTCTGAAGTAAATATTGAAGAGCATACCATAAACAAAAATTCTGGTACAAACAGGGAAAATATATCACACAAGTAACATGCACTTCATTTGATGTAGAAGAAAACCAACAAAAAGAAAACACCAGCTACCGTAAAAATAATAAGATTACCATACTATATAATATTGTCCTAAAGGAACCAATAACAAACGATCATATAGACGATGATGCATCTATCCAAAGTAATGATGAACCGTATCAATCATCCAGTAGTGAATACGTGCCTTCCTCATATTCCTCTTCTCATGAAGGTGATGAAGATGATTACGCAAATTTACGCAAAGAGTTGATACTTGCTAATTCTACATTGTGTGACGAGCCTTCAACAAAAATGTTATCAAACTTACCGGTTTCTCCTTTAGAGCTTGCGTGCCAATTACAAGAGGTCCCCAAATCGATGAAGTCTCTTGTGTTTCCGCTTCAAATCTGTGATAAGTTCCAAATTCCTGACAACAGTAGTGATAGCGAAATAGAGACAACTGCTTACGTTAATCGTGCAAAAAAGACCATCTCTGGAAGTCGTGTTTATGATAAAAGACATGCTTGTTACTTCTGTGACAAATTGATCGGCACAGTTACGAGGCACTTAGAGTTGGTACATTTTAAAGAAATTGAAGTTGCGAAACTATTAACTTTGGATAAAAACTCTGAAAGACGAAAAGAGGGGTTTTTATGTTTGCTTAGAGCCGGCGACTATTACCATAATTGCCAAATACTGGCAATGAAAAAGGGTGAACTTATTTTAAGCAGGCGCTTTTCTTCAAAAGGCAGATCAAGAGGGTTATCAAATTATGGTCCTTGCCCAAACTGACTAGGGTTCTTTTTGCTAACAACGTTATGGCGCCACGTTAAAAATAGTTGCCCCAATAAAAAAAATATCTTCGATTACACTTCCCGTAGGGACGTGAGAGGTGAAAATTACGCACTTTTGTCCAGTTGGTCAGAAACCAATACATCAGTAGAATTTCAAAAAGATATACTATCAACGTTAAAACATGATGATGTTGGTATAGTTTGTAGAGAAAATTTATTAATTATTAAATTAGGAGCTCTATTATTTGAAAAATTTAGTGTCCAACAACACGATCTCATTCGTCAAACAATGCGTCAGTTAGCGAGGCGAATCATTCAAGTTCGGTCCACTTCAAGTTTAACAAATTTAGAGCAAATTTTACTACCTAAGAATTTTCATATTATTGTGAAAAGTGTGAAACAATTATGCGTTTTGACAATAAATTTTATTACTGATAGATTTTAATAAAATTCTGTTCATTTTAAAAATATCGAATCGAGTATCGTTGATTATAGTTTTGGATGTTGTCAGGTTGCTAGGTTACGACGAAATTATAGCAAGGGATTTAAGACTCTCTTATTGATATCGTAACTATGATGTTATAAGCCTATAATAACACTATCAGAAATAAAAAAAATTAATATTGAAATACCTATGGTGCGTTAACCAATTTTACACACGGTATGTAACTTGCAATTACAATGGAAACTTCCATTAAATGTAAGTGATTGTGTGAGGCCACACATTATATCCATCCAGACGATAGTATATAGGTGTAGTAGTGGGGTCTGGCCACATATTTATGTTTTATCCACAACTTCCGAGATATGGAGTGTATGGGCATGACGTTAATACCAAATAAAGCAGAAAATAAAATATACTCATTCTTTCCTCGTAACTTGAAGGACCCCACTTTTAGGTGAAATGCTGGTGTCCACAGAAAGATTGGAAGGCCTGTATGTGTGTGTGTGTGTGTGTGTGTGTGTGTGTGTGTGTCTGTGTGTAACGTCGCATCCACGATAAGTCTCAAACTAAAAGTCCTAATAACTTGAAATTTGGTATAGAGCCAGCTTGTCACGTTCTCTCCGTTCTATCAAAAGATGAGTCTGATAAAAAACCTTTTTGTATAATTTTATACGTATGTAAATTATTCGAATTATTTTTATAGTTTCTTATAGAGAGATAATTCTTCCTAACAATTTATTCAAATAAAAAAAAAATTTAGCATTAACAGTTTATTAAATATTTGATTTATAATTTAAAATGAATGCCAAATATAATATAGATTTGAATCCTGCCTGCGACAATTTTTTTTATAAAAAAATCTATAATTTGAACGTTAAAAATAACAATTTTTCTTTATATTGTTTTGACTTAGATGTTTTTCTCTAATTTCAAAATAAAAAATATGTAGAAATTCTTTATAGGAAAGTCGTATGGTGACCACGCCAGTTTTTTTAATTTTTTGTTTTTGTCAGTTTTCTTTACATTTCTGAAATTCGTAACTTTTTTTATTTTTTTTTTTAGTATTTTTATTTAGTATAATACATTTTTTGATCTATGTTACATGCTTAGTTAATTTTGTAATTGTATTTATGTAGTGGTTGAAAGCAATTTTTGTCCTTTTGTTTAATGAAATATCGTAATTGATAGGTATTAATTGGTTTTAAAACGCCTGACGCTTAAGCAACACCTTTGACGTGGTTTATGTTTTTGGTTTAATAAATTTATAGCGTTCCCAAATTAACCATTAGAAGAAGATAAATCTTTTCAGTTCGTAATTGTATTAATGCGTTATTAATTTGATTGAACTTTGTTCTTTATTCTTACTTCAATTTTTGAATTTAAGTTATTTATTATTATCGGATTTAAATGCAAATTAATATAGGTACATAATTTTGATTTAGCAAAGTTAAACTAACAAAATAATAGTATTTTTTTACATTTAATAAAATAAAAATTGAATAAAAAAAGAATTAAAAAAGGTAATTTTAATTTAAAATTTACTACTTTGGTTTTTAATTACTTTACTTTCTCTTAATTAACAAAACTAATATACAAACTAAAATATCAGAAATTAAACAACAAAAAACAAGATTTTTAGTATTGTTTGTTAATTTACCTAGTGCAACATTTTTTTAATTACAAACACAAAATAAAAATTGCTAAATCCTACAGATATAAATACCAGAATGTAACAACGTATAATATTCAAGGTATCAAATCAATGTTGATAAAGTTATTTTGATTTAGTCAAAAAAAATTTGATTAACCAATAAAAAGCTAAATTTTAGAAACTTTATTGCTTTTGAGATAGTTTGAAGCTAAGAAAAGGTAAAAACAAAATTTGTTCTAACTAAAAAAAATGCAATAAACATTTTAATAAAGCAAATTTGTTCTATTACGATTTAATAACATATACTAAAAAACACAAATTACTTAACCCATTATCTGCCAAGGGTGAAAAGAAGAATTTTTTTAGGTTTGTTTTCATTTGTTTCTATTAAATTTGGTTACATATATTCAAATATAATTTAAAATTTCAAAAAAACAATTATATAATGGTAAAAAAATAATGATGCGTATACGCATCAACGGCGTTAGTACAGTAAACAAATACATCAGTTTGCACTACTGTTACCAATTATTTTTTTATTTTATATGATATTTCTGAAAACAATTAGAATGAAGATGTACACTGCACTTTTGCACATATAAATTGTTCCATTCTTGCATAACTTGCACCTTCTGCGCGCCTTAGTTTCATGAGCAACAATAATGTGTCCTAAGTTGTCAAAACGTATTTCGTCTATATTTGCAAGTGCCGATGGTCGTCCTTTATTTACTGTTGCACTTGTACTTGCATTAGATTCATTTTCCATAGATACACTGGTACCATTAAATTTTATCATAGACAAAGCTAGGTAGGATCGAAATTTTAGTTGACTAACACCTTCTCTATTTGCTAAATTGTACAACTTCCATGCGTTTACAATTGTGGTTACTTACGACGGTTACAATGGAATTATCATTCCATTTTACAACAGCGATCCCTGCCTTTTTGTCGTACACCGTATCAAAACTTCCTCTTCCTCGTTTAGTCAGTAGTTTGTTCTCTTCCAAAGGACATTTAGGCAGTCTATTTTCACGTATTGTGCCAGTTGCAAAGTATCCTTTTTTCTTCAACTTGCGTTTCTTAGGCAACGGTTGCTCATGCTCCTCTTGATTTGTAGGATAATCTTCGTTTTGGTGCAGATGTACTTCAAATGTTCCAGCTATATCAGAGGGATGAGAATCTTCTTCCAATAAGTTATTATCTATGTCTTCTTCATCTGTCAGTTCGCCTACAGTCGGAGGAATATATACTGCATCAATAGTATCCGATTCCGCAATATTGAAATCTTTTGTAATAATTGCTTCTAACTCACGCATGCTTAGTGGTCTTGTATAATAATTATTAGACATATTTAAATCGCACTATAAATTTCCTAGCCCGTACAAATAAATATCACTTTAGTACATATATAAATACAGTAGTATAAATTATGTATAAACAGCGTTTATTTTCAATGAGAGATTGAGAATAAGTGAATAGGTAGTGTGGTGCACAAAATGCATGCTGGCGCCGTTGATGCGCAATCGCATCATTAACTTTGCACTATAGAAATACAATTGCAACAAAGCATTAAAATATTTTTATTAATGTCATTTTAATCCTTAATGACTTGCAATTGTTATGTTATTGTCATTTTTTTTTATTTCTAAAAGGAAAAACGATTATAATAGCGATAAGGTTATGTTATGTGCGACATTAAAATTTAGCATATTTGACTCTTCTTATCTTTTTAGATAATGACAATAAATTCTTTACATATCCATTATAAGCTTTTTAGATATGTCTAGTAAAATATACAAAAACAATACAATAATAAATATGAAAAAAAAACCTCCAAAAAATTAATTACAGAAATGATGCGTATACGCATCAATGGCCGGTAATGGGTTAATACAAGAAATTTATATTCAAAACAAGCAAAAAAATTAAATTGAAGTTGCAAAGCATATTACAAGTTGACAAAAACTTAAGCAGCAATAAAGTAGAATTAAGTATATTTAAATTTCTAACTGCACAAGAAAATTGAGTAAATAAGCAGAACGCTGCATTTAAAGTATTGATTAATAACAATGTAATACTTGCATAATATCGATGTTAACGAATAGAAAGCTCAAATGCTAAGATGAAAAATCAACTTCAACAAATGAAAAACTGCCGAGCTGGTGTACAAATTTAAAGAGTCCTCCGAATCCGATTTTAGGAATTCATTCGTATTTGTATGTGCAGCTTTCCGTAAAGCATCAAAAACAAATGTTTACCAACACAAAATCAATTAAACTTAAACATCTATAATTGTTACAAAATTACATTCATTAATCAAAAAAAAATGTATTTAAGTCTGTTTAGTGTAATTTTAAAAACATTTAACTCTAATTAACAAAACTTTTTAATAGTATTAATATTATAAACACTAAGTTAATATTTTGTAATTGTTTTTGTATAAAATTTGTTATTATTCTGACAATTAAAATAACAAAAATACTGTACCCGTTGCACAAAAACTATAAACAAGATTTATTCTATGTGTCAATTGTAATTAAAACCAATAATTAAAATTTAAAATTTTTATAAAGTTCATAATGAAATATTGTAAAGAATTCATATGCTTTTAAAAATGATTACGTTTTCCTTTTTACTAATATCAAAAGTGGCTTTTGTTAACCTTTCGTTAACGTCAATGGCGTTATTCTCTGGTTTTTTTTGCGTAATGGCAAACAACTTCCTGATTCTGATTTTGCCTTTTGTATAACTATTTTTAACTTCTTATTATCGCAGTAAATTTCTAAAGGTTGTTTTATTGTACTCTATAAATTTTTTTCCTTGTCTTTCAACAAACTTATTTTAGTTTACTCTAAAATATTGATTATTTTATTTAATTGCTTATATATAAATGTGTTTCTGCGCTTACTTGGTTACGTCGCTACAAATGCCAAACCAAAACTTTTGCCAAATAATTAATAAGGATTATATAATGCTCATCCTGGAGTAAGAATCTAATTGTAGTAGTAGGCAAAGTGAAATTATCTACAACTACTTAAACAAATTAAATTCTGTGTTGTGAGAAAGAGAAATATGTACCGTTTTAGATACAATTTATTGATTCACGTCATATTCTAATCTGTTATTTTAAGGAAAAAGCTATAATTTTCTACCAGTTAACAGTCAGCACAGCCATTACTTAACAGCTGTAACTTTTCGACAAACCAACATTTAAATATTTTAAGTAAATTGACTCTAATCATACGTTTTAACTATTTAAGAAATTATGTCAATACTTCCCACTATTAAATAATAAATAAATAATTGTTAAGTGTATTTTTGCTGTTCATGATTTTGCTAATCTTCTACCAACGATTTTTTTTATTTTGATCGAACCAGATATTTAACAGTATTTACAATACGTTTTTCTCCAAATAAACATAAATGAATGTTCGATGATTATTAGAGTAATTTTTTAAAAACGATACACCTTAAATATCTAGAAAACAAAAGTGCAAAATGCTGAAACAGGTCAATTTTGGTTGTATGGGGGGCACTTAGTGCAGTTTTAGCCCTACAGGTGCATTCCTTTTATCGAGACTGCAGTCTCCCTAAAAATATCAAATGGAAAAAAAAGTTAAAAAGATTATTATTTGATTTTTTTCCAGTATTCTTTTGAGTTTTAAACGATTAAGACGTGTCGAGAGTTATATTGCTGTGAACCAAAATGACAAACGGTTATCATTATTATACGGTTGTAAAATTATGGCGCAAAGAAATGTTTTTGCAACAAGCCGTACTGCAATTGCAAAATAAACCAAATGCACCAAAGTAATGCATTATTTCAAGAAAATTACCAACTTTACAACAGTTGGAAATTATCAGAGAATGAAAAGATAAGTGCCATTAACAGGGCCGATGTACTCTAAATTCAATTAAACAAATATGTATGAAGAACTGGGCAAAAAATACTCAGAGTTAGAGAAACCAATATTGCCTAACAATAAAAAAGAGGAGATGAATAGTACACCGATGAGGAAGAACTAGCTCGTGAAACAGAGTAGATTCGTATGAAAAATAGAAAGAAAAGAAAAATGAATACTTTGCTTACTTCACCACCACAACAACAGAAACAAAAACAAGCTAATAACACTAACGATGTAAAATCTAAAAAACAAAAACACACCCACTTATCATAATGGATGACATTAAAAGCTTTAACGAACTTCATGTTATGGTGAATCAGATTCCCAATGCACATATTAAAGTCATTAACAATAAAAACATTAAAATAAATGTACACGATGACACTGATTTTAAAATGCTTTCTGCGCCATTAAACAAAAAAGAAAACTTCTGGCATTTTTATGAGAATAAACAGAACCGATCATTAAAAGTTGTGGCCAATAGGCTACACCACTACATAAAACCAGAACATGAAAAAACGTGGATTTAAACTTCTTAAAACCACCCCCAAACTAAAGTAGAACCGTTAAATATGTCCATGCTTTAATTTAGACATAACGAAAGTGTTGATAAGATATCGGAATTACCGATATACTAGGTGTACGAGTAGAAATCCTGCCACTAAAGAAATCTGGACATACCGCAATGTAAAAAGTGCCAAGTATATGGCCATACGCAAAAATTTTGTAACGAAGAACCACGTTGCGTTAGATGTATTAGTAAACATTTAACAGTAAACTGTGATAAACCTAAAACTGCTTAACTTAAGTGTGTTCATTGTAGAGAGAGACAAGTAGTACAAAAATAAAGGACAAACGTAGTAAAAAAAACTGTTTTGCTACACAACCTCAAAAAAATAACCAACAGGCTGGAGCAGCCAAAGCGAACGAAGGGAAACTTACATACAGCCAAGTAAACTAGTAACAAAGTACAAAGCACATCGATTGAACAGACTCTCCAACAAATTTTGAGAGAACTAACTACAATCTATGAGCGTATATTAAGATTAGAATACAGCACTAAAAGAGCTATTCCTAAGAAACTCAATGTCAACTATTTTTAGAATCATGGAATGGAATGCCAATGGGCTGTTGCAACATCAACAAAAATTGCAAACAGTCCTCGACATAGAAAACATCGATATATGTTTTACTTCTGAGACACGTTACTAAAAAATCTTTTATTAGATTTCAGAGATATAAAGTGTGTTATACTTTACACCCTGCCAACGCAGCCAAAAGCGGTAGTGCAGTTATAACAAAAGAATCAACTAAGCACCATCAAGAAATAAGATATAAAACAGAGAAATTTTAAGCAACTGCCGTTAACGTAAGAACTAGAACATATGAGTTTGTAGTTGCAGCAGTATATTGTCCTCAAAGGCATGCACTAAAAAAAGATCAGTGTTTTGACTTTATAAATAGCCATGGTCAAAGATTCATCATAGGAAGCGACTATAATGCTAAAAATGCCTATTGGGATCCAGGTTAACAAATACGAACGTTAACAGTTAAAATGCAAAGTACTGTTCACTGGGAAGCCGACCTACTGGCTTACAGATCTAAACAAAATTCCAGGTTTTAGTGATTTTGTTTATTATTCAAAATCTATCTTTAAACTAAACTTTTGGCATAGGGTAAGATATTTTTGTCTTAAATCTATTAAGGGTCCTTCGTAATTTCTATATTCATGTGATAGCCGGTTCCTACCACGTTGTCCGCCATTGTGAATTTCAAGCAGTAATTAGGATTCATAAGTACAATTAATGAATAATACTACCGAGCATATAAGCTGTTGTGAGGGCCTGCTATTTAAATAACATCGAGGTCTCGTCGAATACTGCGTCGTGGATGCTGATTTGGGAATAGAAGTCGATTGTGTTATCAGCCACCTGTTCTAAATTGCTACCTACAGTATTCGATACACTGGGTTTCTATATAATGCTTAATGAAGAAGTCGATTGGGTTATCAGCCACCTGTTCTAAATTGCTACCTACAGTATTCGATACACCGGGTTTTATACAATACTTAATGAATTATTAATACTAATTTTGTAGCTTACTATTCTTCGTGAGTTGATGTGTGACACGATTTGCTTTTAAATAATTATTACAGGCCACTGGCGGGGGAAAACGTTTTCTTCACGGTAGTGGAAACTGGACTTCGGGTGAGTTGATTTATTTGATTATTATATCGTTGTCACGAAAGTTACTCACAGAATTTTGATCCATATTAACGACCGTAATTATATTTATTGCTTATCTACCAATAAGGTAACTGTAATCATTCACTTTACTGTATCGCATACTGTGTGTGCGTGAAGAATATTTACTTCGACATAATTTAAATGTGTATTGTGTGTTGCCGATACTGCGGGCATTCATGCACTAAATCTTCGATATAATCCTGTAAACCTTATGTGTTGCGAAATCAAAGTTTTCTACACTTGTTAACGATAATTGTTAGTTCTTCTAGTAGTTATGATTTGAGAATTTAATGTATAGCTGTCAATTTGCTACACTACTAAGTTAAAGCTGTGATATTTGTTAATTATACTTAAAAATCTTTCAAGTATGGATGAGTGCAGAAATTTCATATACTCTTGTTAATATTTGACATTCACACATTAAAGTGATTAAAATTGTTAATCTCTCTTGTTAGTTTTCTCTCTCCTGTGGTTATCGTTATCTATTAACTAATTTTGGCTACTCGAACATCAGAGTATAAGGATTACGAACCTCCAATTGGGTTACAAGTTTGGATCGTCTGTCGTGAGCGAGGCAGAAGTGTTATCTTGGATCAGCTCTGGCGCCCTTAAGCATACTTCCTGTGAACCTCCCCTACCTCCGACTGTGTGAGTTGGCCGTGTAAGGTTCGTAAAACATAAAGCTTGTAACACATTATACATAAAGAGTTTCGTCCTAGATTCGTAAATAAATTAACTGTATGGTATAGCTTTAAACTCCAACTTAAAAAACGTATTAGTTTGTTAATACCTTTAAGAAATGAAGAACAACTTCATAATTAAACAGAAAAAAAATTTTGTCAAGGACTTACAAAAAGCTGCATGTAATAACAGTCCTACCATCACCACAAAGACCAAAGGTAACAACTATCCAAAAAATATTAAAGAGCATGTCTTTAAAAAAAGACGACTCAGAAAAATATGTCGTCAATCTCGAGCTCCAATAGATAAGACTAGATTGAATAATGCTACTCAGGAACTTAAAAGAGAAATTCAAAGATTTAAAAATAAAATAATCAGTGAATGCTTAAGTAAACTAACAAATAACAATAAAATTTATTATTCGTCCTGGAAAGCTACGGAAAGGTTAAACAGACCGATCCTGGAGAACCCAACAATAAGAAATGCAGATGGAGGTTGGGCAAAAAGTAACCACCAGAAAACTACTAGATTTGCTGAACACCTTGCAAGCACATTTCAACCAAATAAAGGTGAAAACACATTAGATTGGAAAAACCTTAACCAAGAGGACAGCGAAATCAAACGCACAACTTCAAAAGAAGTTGCAGCTGAAATTAAAAGCAAAGCTCCAGGTTTTGATTTAATTACTAAGGAAATTTTCAAGCAACTTCCAAATAAAACTATAGTCAAACGTACCTATCTTATCAATGCCTCATATAAGACTAAGATATGTACCTCAGATATGGAAGAAAGCTTTCAGAATTAAGCAAGAGGATGTCTACTCTGAAATAAAAGAAATTAAATCAGGTGTGCCGCAAGGTAGTGTATTTGGTCCTTTGCTGTATCTCCTTTACATTAGTGACATTTCTGATTTAAGATACGACAGGATAGCTAGCTTTGAAGACGACACGGCCATCTTAGCTGTAGCCAAAGACCACGAAGAAGCAACAAGAAATCTGTAAAATGACTGGACTAAACGCTAGTGAATTAAATTGAATGAAACTAAATCGGTCAATTTTACAAATAAACATAATCAGCATATCCCTATTAGTATAAATGGTACACAAATACTATATGCTAACACAGTTAAAAGTTTACGTCGAAAAAAACGTGAAGAACTTGGACTCAAGTACAGCAAAATGTAACTTGGGTCCTGAGTAGACATGCCACCCTGTCAATCTTTAAAAAAATATTATTGTATAAACAGATCCTTAAACCTATATGGACATATAGCATACAGCTGTGGGGTTGTGACATCATTCAGCGCTTTCAGAATAAAGTACTGAGAAATATCGTTAATGGTTCTTGGTACTTTAGGAACTGTGACCTCCATAGAGACCTGGACATAGATACAGTTAGCGAGACTATTACAAAATACACCAGAAGTCATAAACAGCGACTTCTTCATCATGTTAACGTAAAAGCTATCCAGCTCCTCGACAATGCGTTGTTGGTTAGACGCCTCAAGAGAACCAAACCCTCTGAGCTGGTATAAGCGTTAGTTAAAAAGCAGAGTAAAGTGCTGATAGTAGGTCTTGTTCATTTTTTTAAATATTTTGCTTTATTTTCTTTGTTTTTTGTTCAGATATACTTATTTCAAGTTTGTTGTATATTATTTCTTTGCTCTTATTTACTATTTTTTCTAGTTTTAGTAGTACTAGTCTATAGTTTGAACCTATTTACGTTTCTTTTCTTGTTTCTATGTATTGTTTCTCTTAGTGTTTTTGTAAATATTATATAATCTATCAAGTTTTTTTGTGTTACGTTTTTTGAACCGAAAGTGTACTTATCTTTCATTTCTTGTTCTTTTAGCGTGTTTCTTATTAACATATTATTTCCTTGACAGAACTCAATTATTTTTTCCCGTTGCAGTTTATGCTTTGCTCTCTACATTTTCCCTATTGTTCCCTACTCTTGTTTTTCAGTCGCCCATGCTTGCTTTATCCAGTATTTCTTGTAAATTATTGTAAAATTTTTATACTTTTTTCTTTGGTGTTTCTTCTTTTGCTCTCTTTCCTGCATCGACTCTGGTATAGTATATTACGTGTTTATTTGTCAATCTCGTTTCCTCATCCCTTCTACTTTATTTCGCTGAGTCGTATTATTTGTATTTTATTGGTATCTATTTTTTCTGTAATCACTATCTCTTTCTCTTTGATTGTATTTATATTGCATGTTCTTATTCTAATTTTTGTGTTTCTATTTTATTTACTTTACTTTTTCCCTGTTCTTCTGTTTTCGTCTTTGTCTTTTCCTTGCCTAATGTCGTCGTTTTTTTAATTTACTTTAGTCTGGTTTTCATTTCCTGTTAATTTGTTGGTTTTGATATGTTTTTGTGATGTTCCAAAGTGTTTTGTTTAATTCTTCCTCCTGTGAGCCCAGTTTTTCTTTTTGAATCTGGCTCTTTCCTTTTGTTCTTTTGTATCATTACGTGTTATTACTTCCTTATTTTCTTATCTTCTCCTGTAATGTCTTCAATCACCACTCTTTATTTTTTTTATTAGTAGTTTATTATTTCTAATTGCCGCTTTTAGTACTTGTTTTCAAGAACCCATCATGTGAGAGATTAATTATTTCTTTTTTCTCTCTTTCTTTTGTCGAAACCATTACTCACTACTATTTTTGTTCGTGCCAATTTTTTGTGTTACTCATAATCTCTCATTTATTTAAATAATATTGTCATGTATTTGTTTCTCAAAACTTCTTAGTCAAATAGGACCATTAACTTAATAAAACAAAAACAAGAATTTTTTTGACGTGTTGTCACAAAAGCCGACGAATTGGAATAAATTACGTCACGAATTGTTATTTTTTTTTGTAAAGATTAAAGAGTTTTTAATAAAGAATAAACACAATGTAACGTATCTAATTCCATCTGTAAACAAACCGTTGAAAAGAATTGATTGTGAGTTTTTAACTCCAATGCTTTCAAATTCTTTTGCAAATTTCACAGACGGGAAAGATTTAAACGATGTTTTCAATGTGTCATTTTCAAGCCAACTGACGTTTGTTCCTTCTAACAAACCACGTGTTATTACTCAATTAAATCTTAATGACTTGATACAGAATTTCAGTTTAACCAAAAAAAATCACAAATTTTGGAAACTCGATTAAAAAAATGAAATCTTTTACATTGTATTGAAGAAACGTTACAAAATCTTCTTTACAAAGTTGAAAAAAAATTCTGTTACTGCAATAACTTAAGTGGACTTATGTATGAAATGAGTATTGAATATGAAAATGGCGATTGGTTATCGACTTGCAGAAAACAAGTCTTAAAGCCGTTTTACTTTAAAATGGTTACTCAAAACCATCAGTTCAATTGGTTCATTCTAGAAACACAAAAAAAATTATGACAGTACCTCAACTATATTAAATCTCATTCGATATTATATAAATGCAAAAAGAGTTCATCAAATATTATTGTTTTTTGTCTACGATTCTACCTCCTCTACACATTAAATCAGGATTTACTAAACAGTTTATAAAAGCTCTAGAAAAAAAGCAACTGTTTTAAATAGTTAAGGAACAAGTTTCCAAAGCCGTCTGATGCAAAAGTTTGCGAACAAATATTTGTTGGTTCACAAATTAGCAAGCTTTTCAAAGATAATAAAAATAGGTGATAAATTAGAGAAAAAAATCATCAAAATATTTCAGTAACGGAAAAACGATATTATAGTAACAGCCAACTCTAATAACTTTATTTATGCAAAATGGTTGGTTAAATTTTCAGTTAAAGACAGTAAGAATTACACACCCAACAGTTATTCAATGAAAGTTTAATATTGTCGGCTAGCGTAATTTTTTAATTTAAATTGCACGAAAACTTTCTAACTTACAAAAAAACAATAATTTTATTATTAACTTAAAAGCTTTACTTTTTGTTGTTTTTAGGTTATTTTTATAGTGTTATATTACAGTTACTTATTCCTATCAATACCGTTTATTACTGTAATCAAATTATTTGGTAATAAGCACATGCATGTAAATAGAAATTAATACACATTAAAATCGATGTGTTTAGAGTTTCGATAAAGTTTAATTGCGATTTTTGACGTAGTATCGTTAATAGTTTTGGTTAAACAATTAATAAAACTAACGTTATATTTAGCACTACAAATATATTTTTAAACAGTATCGATTTTATGATAATTTACTTTGTGGTTACGTGTTACAATTTCCCACTAAATATTCACGGTTTGAATGTTTTAATTTATTTGAAAGGTTTAAGAATTTCTACAGATATATTTCCATAATGATTTTATCGTGCCAAGAAAATACACATAAAAGAAATTAAGACGATTCTATTGTTACGTAATGTTGTAATTCATGTATTAATTGAGAAATACATTCATCGTAATTATTTACATTTTAAACATTAATTCACTAGTAAATTGCGAGCATTTATTTTTTGTTCTATGTATACATATTCATTTCCATTTTTAAAATTGCTAAAACTTTTCTAATTAAACTTGGAATGGTAAAATTGCAGCTTAAACTGCATTCTTTTAAAGTAATGCAAAAAATACAAATAAAATAAATTTTTCGTTTAAAAAGTTTAAACAAACGAAAAAAAAATGTAATTATAATAAAAATTTGAAGAATAAAAATATTTTAAAAGAAAACCAATTTCCTTTTTAAAATCAGCGAATGTGCATCTGAATTCGATTGATCCTTTTAAGGGATAAAAAACAACCCTAGATCAGATGGTTTGGTCATGTTGAGAGAATAAGTAATTTACGATGGAGAAGTAAATTTATGGCTTTGTGGTAAATGGAAGATTACGAAACAAGAAAAAACGGAAAGAAATTCTTTACTTAGTCGCTTCTTTCCATATTTCTATATTTTCTTTCACAAAAAACTCTAATTCTCAACTGAAGTCAGTGTACCGTTTAGGTTATATTTATAGCTGAGAATTATTATAATCAATTTTTTATTTGCTAAAACATTTTTTCTATAAACGGCATGTTTTAATCTATTGATAGTTCTGAATAAACATAAAAAGAATGTTTTATAAAATCTAGTACATTTGCTATTTACGTTAAAAACATTTAAAATCTTTTTTATTTATAGTAATGTATTTGAACAAAAACTTTTTTGTTTTTTAAAAATTTGTTTTGTTCTTTAAATAAAATACTTTTATATTTTAAATTATTTATACAAAAGCAGTTGTGTTTTTAATCAATTACTTAATTATGAAAATGTGTTCTAATACTTAATCCATTTTACGTATAATTATGCAATAGAAAATGAGGATACATTAGCAATTTGGTTTACGTAAAATTATAAAAATAATTAAAAGTTTCAACAATTAATTGAAATAAAATAATAGTAAATAAAAACATGTAAAATTAAATGTTTATTAAAATTGTAACAAAATATACAAATTAGAAAAAGTAAATAATTAAAAAACCTAAAATTAATGCATCGCATAAAAAAATATATAATGTACAAAAATTCTTACATATCGTAATGTAATCAAAATTATTTCATTTTGAGTTTTGGTTTTGTAAAAGTTAACCAAATCTGTATTGGAACATTGTACTCTACTAATAAAAACTGTTTTTATCCTTCTTTAGTTTTATCATTTTTATTAAATACAAACAAAAATAAAACTACACAAAAATGTAACCAAAACTTTCAAACTTAATAATACAAAAAATTGATAAAAATGTATAAACGTTTTAATTTAAATATTAATACAAATTTAGACTTTTGATCTTAAATTAAATGAAAAAATTAATTCCTGGTTAATAACATTTGCAATTCTTTAACAATGTTCAAAAAATTTATTTTAATTTAAACATTAAAGACAAACCATAATTAAAATTTGTCCAATAAGGAATGTTTTATTAATAATAATCAAATATACAAGAAGTACTTAAAAGTAGTATTTACACTACATTTTACAATTATGCATTTTAATCTAAATTTAATCTAAATTCTTTTAAAGCCTACAGGCTGTTAGTGTAATTTTCTTCTAAGTTTTTTTTTTCTGTTTTAATTAGGGTGGATGTTCTTTGTATACTACAGAAAATTATATTCAAACAATGCTTTTGTATTGACTAAGTTGTATAATTGATTTGTATTTTTAATTTTGTTATGTTTCTTTAAGAAAAAACGTATTTAGCTTATTAAAAATTTGGTTTAATTATATGCAAAAATAAAAAGTCAATATTTTTTGTATCTATCGCTGACGGTTCAGCAATTGGTATATTTCGTGTAAAGTTTGTCAGTTTCACGAATAAAATCAACTAAAGTTAAACGCTTGGAATAACCGTTTAACTATAATTATAATACAAAATTCTGTGTAGAATTATAAGATGGTTGAATATATTAACGTAACTGCTAAGAAACGTAGAGCACAGCGGCGTTAGGTAAAGCGCTGAATTCGAAATAACCAACACCATATTGCATTAATCAGTTTTCAAACCAAAACACACGTATTTCTCTTACTTAAGGACATCCTTTGAGACGCAATTATTTTATACTAGTATAATTTTGACGTAAGGCATAAGCCACATTTGAATATCGCGTCAACATTATTTTAAACTATAAAAACCGTTCGGGTTTTTCTTTTTTTAACGCATTTTGTTATAACAATATTTTATAGATTATTAAATAAGCTCAGCTCTTTATGAATTATTGTAAACGTTAGAGCTGTGGGATAGTAAATTTATCTGGAGGTTCTTTTCTTATTTGTAAATCCTCAACTAACTCTTAGGATCACATATGTTTCCTCGCAAGTCAAAATTCGTAAAGAAAGGTAAATCTAAAAGTAAAACCCATGAATATTTCATTGTCGAAATTCTTTCTAATACAGAACCGGGTATAAATCTGCGATAAATGTAATCCGTTGACAATAATTTTAAAAGAAAAAACGTGTGTTGAGTAATTTATGTTTACTATAAGAATTGTTAATAGTTTTTGTGTAATCATTTTAATATAAATAAATAAAATTACTTATATAAATGTAATTTATTTATGAGGAAATTTACTTACCTTTTCAATTTCCTAATGAAAAAGACAAGGAAAGTCGTAAGAAATGTCTGATTTATGAATGCGACGGCTTTACTAAGTTGTAACCACGCTGCGCTTTTTAAACGCACACCAAGTGTCAAGTCAGTCACGCACACGCACGTCTTTTTAATTAGTTCGGAAGTGCACTTAGCCGCACTCACTAAGTGCCATTTAAATCGTTTCCTGCGGAACTCTTTACCGGAGGTTGTGGTTGAAGTTAACACGCAGGATCGGACGCGAAGTTATATCGGTAGGACGAAAGACGTCGGCGTCGATTTCAACACTACGAGCGTTAGAACATCGACTGACATCTCCTAGTAGTCACCCTTTGAGGGAAGCTGATAAAGAACGGCGCTTGCGCGACCGACGCCTCACCAGGACACGTTAAGCTCTCAACATTTTGACCAACATAAATCTACCTTTTTAAATTTTTTCACAATCACTGTAAACGAGCGAAACGACAAAATACTTTTTAAAAACATTCGAACGACACTATGTCAAACTTTTCTACTTTTCAACGCGTTCCGCAAATTTTCAAGCAAAGTTAACTAAGCATCTACTATAAGAGTAGATAACTATTAAAGAGTAAGGACGATGAAAGCGAAACGAGCTTTCTAAATAATCTGCTTACCTACAATAAAGCGTCTGCTTACGAAACTGCTGTTATTAACTAAAATATTAACGATATTTGCATTACAGTTTCTATACAAATGCATTTTAATTATTAAATAATAGAAATAATAAGTTTAGTTACTTTGTCGCGCACAGACTTCAAGTAAATCGCATTCTTGCATAATACCTAAAGGTACATTAAATTATGTTATATATACGTAATTACTTTTTGTAAAATTTACAATGCCTCTAAAAGTCGATACTGAGAAATAAGCAAAAAGCTTTTGAAATTCAGAAAATGACGCGTCAACAGACTATAGTACTTTACTTTACTCGCAAAATTTATATTGCGTTTGGAATATTTATTTTTAAGAAACGGAGTCGGTTTTTTCTTTTAAAAACTTTGTTTTGAATAAAATAAGACGCTGAACAAAACAACTCAAACCGGCACAAATATCAATTTATTTTACATATTCAACAGTGACTTTAATTAATACTAGAATGCTTTCAAACAAATATCAACGAATTTTGCAAATATACATGAATAAACCAAAACGCTAAAAATGGTGTTCTTAATACCAACAATTATTGTTGTACCAGAATATACAATTAAAGCCGTAAATATGAATATTTAACTTACAAACTATGGTACCTATAACTACATTTGTGATTTCAATCTGCTGTCGTTATAAAATCCAATCGACAAACAGCTTTTATAATCAAGTCAGTATCAAACTTTTCCTTTTATGTTAAAGTTGTTTACTTTTTATTGAAAGTCTTTTACAATTTAAACAATTTTTTGAGTATCCGTAGCCATTTCTTACTAATCTAGCAAAATTTTTCACTTATTTATAAAATTACTACAAACAAACCATTAATAAAAATTTTTATACAATTGAAAATTATTTATTATACGGTAGCTTTATAACATTGTTTTTTTTTGGTACTGGTTTCGCATGGTACATTATGAAAACAGTTGTTTTACTTCACCATTCGATATAAATAAAGAAAAATAAAGAAAACAAACTGCATAAATTTCAATTCGTAATTTTTGTTAAAAAGTAGATTAATTAATAAAAGTTATTATTAATTAATAACTAAAAAAATTAATAAACACGACAATAGCAATTTTTTAAAAACGTTGGAAACATTTAAAACATGAGAAATTTGAGATACTAAATTGTATACATTTATTACAAAAATTAACAAAAAAATGAAACAGAAATCACTACGCTGAATACCACAATAACTTTATAACACTCAAACGCGTTTCGATAGCTATGCTATCACCATCAGCGACAAGAATATCAATTAATGTTAAAAAACTAGATTCAACATGATTCGAGATGATTACGGGAATGTTCTCGAAGCAGATAAAGCTTTTTTTGGAAGGTTTTATATGCAATCTGTTTTTTTACAGAAGGATAAACATATTTGTTGAAGTACAAAGTGGCGTAAAGCGGTGTGTTCCATTGGACACACTCTCTATGTGTACATAAATCCAGGTATATGCATACATAATCTACATATATACAGTATTATTTGTGTTTAACTTATCTAAATCTAAGAAATTGTAAGTATGCTTGATGATTACATTAATTCGAATCAAGTTAAGTCAAAAGGTGTTTTTCGTTTAAGACGTTTAGTTTGTTGACTGTTATTGAGTAAATTAATTAGAATGTTTTGTAAGCGTTTAATGTAAGTAGCACTGAACTACACAATCACTTCAGTGATTTTTGGCGATTTACTAAATTAACTTTGAAATAAAGTCGTTTGAAAATTTCTGTTGGATTTCGCTGTTGTCTCTTAAAGCTGTATACTATAGGTTCAGACTAGTTTTATTATTGCTAAGTTGTAACTGTGATTTTCTGTCGAGTAACCAGTAATGTTTACAAAATTTATCCTTTATCGAGGTCCATTGTTAAATACTTTACGGTGTCTGTCGTTGAAATGGCTTGGTTATTTATTGAGACAGGCAAGTGTGCACTGTGACATTTCGTAAAGACGATATGATTAGATTTAGAGTCATTGATTTCTATACGCCTTTTTTTGTTCCCGTTTACTATTAATCAGAAGTATATTTGTGGTTTTGATGATATTTGGGTGAACTGCTAGTATAGTGGTGTCGTCGGGGAATGTACTTGTGGTTACATCTATACTAGTAGGCAGGTCGGAAAATAATCGGAAATAAGAAAAAAATGGTTGAGTCAGGAAAAGAAAGAGAAAGTGCAACAGAGAAGAGGAGTTACAGAAAGGAACATACAGTGGGGAAAAACAAAAATAAAAATTGTGACGGTTTATAGCAGTAGAATGAAAGACACAAGGAAAAACATAAAAGAGATGATAAAAGAGAAGGAGGAAAGATTGTTATTAGTAGAAGGAAACTTCAACGCAAGAATAGAGGAAGATGGGGAAATACAAGAAAGGAAACGGACGGGAAAAAGACAAACAAAGAACCAGTGATAAATAAAGAGGGAGAAGTACTGCTGGAAATGTGCAACGAAAAAGGGTGGGAAATAATGAATGGGAACAGAGAAGATAAAAGAATGGGGGAATATACGTACATAGGAGGAAGGGGAGAATCAATAATAGATTTTGTAATGACAAATGAAGAGGCTGGAGAAAAGGTGAAGACATTTAAAGTGGGAGAAAGGGTAGAATGAGACCACCAACCACTGGAATTGACAATGAAAGGAAGAGAAAGAGAAGAGAAAGAAGAAGATAAAGAGTACATAACGAAAAAAAAAGTGAACAGAAAAAGGTATAAAAAGATATGAAAAGAGAATAGGAAGAACGGTATGGGTAGGGAAAGGACAGAATGTGGAGAAAATGAAAGAGATGATGGAGAAAGCAATAGAGAGAGTCAGATTTAGAAAGTGGAAAGGGGAGAGAACAGGATGGATGAAATGATCAGATAGAGAATGCAAGGAAGCAAAGAAAAATGCAAGGAGAGCATTAAGACAATAGACAAAAGAGAGAAAAGAAAAAGAAGAATACAAAAAGCAGTAAAAATATACAAGAAAAGATGCGAGAGAAAGAAGGAAGAAAACAAAAAAAAACAAGAAAAGCAAATCAAAAAAATAAAAACGGAAAAAAGTGTGTACAAGTACCTAAAGAAAGAAAGGAAGAAAAACATGACGACAAAAGGAATACAAATTAAAGAATGTGAGATATATTTTAGGAACCTGCTGAAAGGGAAAGAACAAAATCAGAAAAAAGAAAAGACGCAGTAGTAAGACGGGAAAAAAGAGTTAGAGATAGAATAAATGAAGACAAAGTAGTAGAAGCAATAAAGAAGATAAAAAAAGAAAAGGCGGCAGGAGAAGATGGGATACAAGGCGAAGAGTTGGTATACGAGGAAGAAAATGTAGCAACAAGGATAACGAAAATACTAAATAAAATATGGAAAGGAAAAGAATTCCCAGAGACATGGAAAGAGGGAATAATATGCCCAATCCATAAAAAAGGAGAAACAAATAAAGTCAAGAATTACAAAGGGGTAACATTATTAAGCACGGCATACAAATTATATGCGACAGTGCTACAATGAAGACTACAGAAGGAAATAGAGAAAAGAAGTTTGGTACCACACAGACAAACGGGATTCAGAAAAGGAAGAAGAGTGATAGACAACATATATACATACTAAAACACTTGGCGAATAGAAAGCTAGGAAAAAAAAGAAAGAAAATGATGGCACTATTCGTAGATCTAAAAGCCGCTTTTGACAGAGTGAACAGGGAAAAACTGTGCGAATACATAAAAGGAAAAAAATCAATGAAATATTAATAGAAAGAATGGAAGAAATCTACGAAGAAACGAGAAGCAGGGTCGAAGTGAATGGGAAAGAGAGCGAAAAATTCATTACAAAGAGAGGGTTGAGACAGGGATGCCCACTGAACACAAGCCTGTTTGCAGTATATTTGGGGGATCTGGAGTAGACAATGAGAAGACAACAGACAAGAGAGATAGTAGTAGAGAAAGCGAAGGTATGGTCGTTGGCGTATGCGGATGACATAGTGTTGTTGGGTAAGGAGAAAAAGGAAATGAAAAAGATGATGAAAACGCTGAAAAAATACATGAAAAAAAGAAATTCAAGTAAACACAGAGAAAACAAAAATAATGGTATTTAGAAAAAGAGGGGGGAAAGAGAGGAGTGAAAATGGAAGGATGAGAAAGTGCAGCAAGTGAAGGAATTTACATACCAGGGCTACACGATGAAGCAGGATAATAAGGAGGGAGAACACATAAAGAAAAAAGTGAGGAAAGAAAACAAGTTAAAAGGACAAGTGTGGGGTGTGGGGGAAAGGGTATTCGAGATGGATATAGAAAAAAGAAAGCTGTTGCGCAAAAAGTTAATAAAAGGGGTGGTGATGTATGCCGCGAAAATACAAGGGTGGAAAGAGTGGAGGGAAGTAGAGTCAGGAAAAAGGACCATAAAATACGAGGAAGAACTGAGAGAAAAAACAGAATGCAAAATACTGCAAGAATGTTGAAAGAGATAAAGGGAGGAAAAGTGAAGTACGGGCAGAAGGGCAGAAAAGAGTATTACAAAAAAAACGGGTATGCGAGAGAAGAACTGGAGAGATTAAGAGAAGATGGAAAAAGGGTAAGAGAAGAAATAATAAGGAGAGATAGGAACATCGAAAAACAAGAAAGATGGACAAGGATAAAAGAGGGCAGATATAATAGGAATTATAAGAATATCAAGGGTGGTGAAGGGGTGCCAGAATATTTAAAAGTTATAGGGAACAAAAGCAACAAAACGAAAAAAATGATAGCACGGTTCAGATGTGGGAACAAAGAGTTAGGTAACAAATACTGGAAAAAAGAAAAAGGAAAACTGTGCAGACTATGTGGAGAAAAGACGGAGGACCTTAATCACATGAGAGATAAATGCAGACAGTTAAGAGAAGAGCTTATGGAAGTAGAGGAAATCTTAGAAGAAAACAGAACAGGAGCGGAGTGGATGGAAGAAGTATGCAGAAAGAGGAAAATGTTAAGAGGAGAGGAGGGATAATGAAATGTAAAATGTAAATAGAATGTAATGTAGTAATTGTAAATAGGGGAAGCACGAATCAAATTGTAAGCTTAAGCAAGCAAATAAAGTTAAACTTATATAGTGGGCAGGTCTACTGTAAATAGAAGATATAGTACAGGGCCAGTACGTTTCCTTATGGCACACCCGAAACTATTAGATGGAGCTCAGCATTGTATCCAATTCTAAAGAATCTTTGTTGTAAATACAATACATTGCTTCTGGTAATATTTTCGTTAGCTTATAAAGTAGTCCTTGATGCTTGATCTTATCAAAGGCTTGTCTGACATCAAGGAATACCGCTGCGCAGTAGCTTTTATCTTCAAAGGTTTTGTTGATTGTATCTACTACTCGATAGATTTGTTCGATGGTAAAGTGCTTTGATCTGAAACCGAACTGCTGGTCTGGAATTAGATTTCGTTTAGTAATAATATCTTGTAACTTTTTAGCTAATAGTTTTCTTCTAATATCTTAGCTATTGTTGGAAGCAAACTTATGGGTCGACACAATGTTGAGTTTTTTTGCGGATTTTCTGTTTTTTTTATTATGTCACTTCTGCCACATCCAATTCCATTGGAAACTATTTTAGTTTAATTGCAGGATTAAACAGTGATGTTAATATATTTATTCTACTCCCGAATCCAATCTGAAATTGGTCTTTTTACCCTACATTCACAAGGTTACAGATCAAATAGAGAAACTCCTTTGTTAGAATGGTATTAAACCCATATTCGGCTCGACGGGCAAAATTTCTCAGATTCTTCCTTCTCCCAAAGACAAATTTTCTACACTTTCATCTCGAAGTGTATATCAAATTCTTTGTTCATGTAGATTAGTCTACATTGGTAAAACCGGTCGTTCCGTCATTACTCGCAATTCAGAACATGATCGTTCTATAAGGAAAAGGTATATTTCTAAGTCTACGGTTGCTGAACATCATTTTACTACAGGTCACAAGATAGATTTTGATAATGTTTCGTTGATTGCAAAATCTCCATTCGTTTTCAACAGGAAATTCCAAGAAAGCATAGAAATCATCAAAAACCCTAATAACTTCAATCGCGATTATGGCTACGAGCTATCCCTTCTTTGGTTTCCGATCATTAGTCATTTATCCAAAACACGCTCCTTATCAATTAGCGACTATTTCTTCTTAAGTCACTTCTACAGAGTTCAGAATCTGGTTTGGTTCACAAGTTGATTAACTAACTTGGTAGTGGTTCTTTGTTAGATTTTCGTTTGCTTTTTCAAGTTATCGTTTTCTTTCTTTTCAGAGTTTAGATTATGGCTTGTTTCACAAATGGATAACCTAACTTTTGAGAAGTTCTTAGTTAGATTCGTTTGCTTGTTTGAGTTTTGCGATTTATCTCACGCCCTGATGAAGCCTCTTACGAAAGTGGGCGAAACGTTGGCAACTTTGGTTACAACAATGACACGATCCAAACCCGGAAGACATTCTAATGTTAGTATGAGGATTGTTGTTTAAGTATTGTGCCACAGTAGATCCTGTAATATTATTCAAAAAAATGAAAAATAATTACTATTTAAATTACACTTTCCTTTTATTTCTTTGATATAAAAAATCAAAATATTTTTGAATGCATAGAAAAAACATTTAACTGTAAATTCTAATAAAATATTTCAAATCATTTTAAAAGTTAAAGACAAAACATCTACTAGTTCTTTATTAACCGCGTTATTAGAAATAAGTTTTAAAAAAGTTTAAGAAGTAAGTACTTTAGGATAATGCAATTTCTCAAATTAACTAGCCCAGTTTAGTCGACTAAATTAAAAAGTCATATTAGTTTAAATTCTCAAGCTTTCGAGTTAAATTATGAGTTAGGTATTTAATAAACACTAAATTTTACTAAATTAAACTTTCTACTTTTGATAGTTACAAATTTGGTCCAATCTAAAATAAAGTGTAACGCTTAAAATTCTTTTAAAAAAAACTGTAATTTAAAAGAAAGCGTAACTTTAGATGCGTCTACGTTAATTTGTTTGAAACATTTTAGATCTAAATGACTAAAAAAATATTTTATCATAAAATCTTTTATTCTGGCTTAAACTTCATTTACATATAACTTAGATTTGTAAGGTAAGAATAATTGTTTGCTTGTTCGCATTTTTTAATCTGTAGGACTAATTAAAAGTAAATTAGTTTTTGTATACTATTAAAGCTCACTGTTAAAAATTACAGTTTCAAATTAAAATTTCTAAAAAGATGCAATCATTTATAAAAATGGTTTGACGGCAACTTATATAACAATTTTGGGTTGCGTGACTTTTTACCCGTAACTTAAAGGCAGGGGACTAGCTCAATATAATTTTGCGAGAGGATTGCAAGTTTTAGTGTGCTAATCATAGAGTAATTAAAAAGTTGCCAAAACGGTTGAAAACTATTACTGGCAGATACCATTTAAATCTGTCGAATACTAAAAGAGAACAAATGTGTGTGCGATTATGATTCTTTCTATCTCTATTAATTTTTTTACTACATTATTGTCCTTGGTAACTTCGATTTACTCGGAGTTCTATTTCGCTTCTTTCGTCTTGTTGCAGAACTTGCCTTCGTAGTTTGCTTGTTTATTTTATGCTGCGTTTTTGCGTTGGCTCGACTTTGCTGTATTTATTGATTTACTTTTATTTAACGTTTTAGATATGTATTTTTTGGATGAAGGGCTACTACCATTTCTTACTTACTTAATTGGAACGTGACTTCTGTACTTATTGAGTTTTTTATTCATATTGACAAGTTATCTTTGTCTCGTGGTATCTTGCATCACCAACTTTTTCTCTCGGCTCTTGAGGTTATCTGCTTTCTTCTTGTTTTGAAAACGAAATGTTTGTGAAACAATATTGCTGCTTTGTTGAAGTCGGAGTTTTTACTTTTGGATTACAATAAGCATTTAATACGTCACAACCATGCGATACCTCTTTTTTTAGCTATCGGAACCGATCAAATACAGCAAATACGTCGGAATCTAACGGCGTTCTATCAACTTTTGTTAGCCTTAATTGAGATCACATCTATCTCTCTGTTAGTATTGTTAGGCAAACGGCTGGAGAGAAACAACAACGCTCGTAATTCTTTACGAGTAGCTTTTGCTAACAAGAGTTCTACTTCCGTTTCTTCTGCTAATTCTGTTACTTGCTCTCAATGCTTTATTGCTTTTTTCTTCTTCTTTTGTATCTATTCCAACTTCGAATTAATTGTGTTTATTGTCGTTCTCAAGGTTATAAACCTTTACCTTCTGTTTGTGCTCTTCTTTCTAATTTCTATTCCGTTTCTAGGATTATTAGGCGTACTACTGATCTTTGGTGTCTAAAGTTACTGGTTTTCCTCATCGATTCTCTCGTTGGTGCATTGTGAAAGGTCTTTGATGTAAACGTGTACATGTTTTTTCTTTTAATCCATGCGTTTGGAAATTAGTTGTTCTATCGGACCAGTGTTAGATGTACTTTGCAAGCTCTTTACTGTCGCTTCTATGCTGCTTCGTATAAGACCTAAAGTTGCTGAGTTCATACGTTATTGTTCTTGTTCAAGCTCAAAAAAAGGCAATACTATTAGGTCACGTCACGCACTGCCAGAAACAATAAAACTTTCTAATTTTCTACACTTCGCCATAAGGATCATACTGCTTTTCTAGATGTAAAAGCCGCTACTATTGCTTTTGCATCTACTTCTGCAGTCGCTTCTAACAACTGTGTCTTGTCTTCTTCTATAAATCGTTCTTTTATTTTTTTAGGTTTTCAAATTTTGATTTTTGCCATTCTTCTGGTTCTTGTCGGATACATTGTTAGTTGTGGTTCGGATCCGTCTATTTGCTTTCTCCCATTTTACTGTCACCAATATTTTTTCCTTCGCTTAAATTTCTAGTAAATTTCCTTTAGCTTTTGTCGGCTTTAGAGCCTTGTAGCAAACTAATTAATTTGAAACAGCAATTGGTATGTGTTTGTTTTATGACAAACTGATATCTTTTTTATTCTCTTTCTTTTCCTTTTTTTTATATTTTTGGCGGTTAGTTGTGCATCGAAGAGTTGGTCACCCCTTTTGTTTCTTCTACGGAGAGAAGAACGAAAAAGGTACTTACATCATTTTTTTCTATATTTTTTGTGTTTCTTACTTTTCATTTTTTTCTTTTTGATTGATTTATCCCTGCTTTCTTCTGGTTCTTTCTAAAAGTTTACTTTTTAGAGTGGTTAAAAGGGAAACGTGTGGTGATCTCTCTTTTTGTTCTTCTACGAGGAGAAGAACGAAGTAGACATTTACATTCTCGGTCTGTCTCTATATCTATCTTTCCTACTTTCCATTTATTTCTTCTTTGATCTAGCGATTTTCTATGCCAACCATTCTTCTTTTCTTCTTTCTTGTCTTTCTAGCTCTTTTTTTCTTTTTTCTATTGCTTTTAAGATTTGCTTTTATGGCAATTGTGTGTTGCTTTTTTTTTAAATTGTGATGAGTTATTTCTTTTTTCTTATTAGTAACGTTTTTCTTTAGTGTTCACTTGAACTATGTTCTTTTTTTTTTCTCAATTACTTCGTTTGCGTGATTAGATTTAGTAGGTTCTTGTTTTGTGTGTTTGGTTTGAAACTTACTCTACGCACTTTTTCTTAGTCGAAATTTTTGATGTTGTCAGCCACTGTTAGGATATTTTTTTCTTTGTGTTTTTTTTGATCTTGGTATACTCTAATCCGTCTCTAGACATTTAAATTCAATTGTGACAATCTAGCAATGACAGGATTTTTTTGGTTGAAGAATCTAATAACGTCTGCTGACGACTTTTTGGCAGAACTGTTTTTGTTTTTTTTTACTTTTTCTTTTTAAATCCGCATCTCGCCATCTGCTTTTTACTTTTTGAGTTTAGTTAGCTTTAGGGATTCATTTTCAGAGTGGGAATTATGTCTGTGGGCTGGGGTTTTATGAAATTTTAGCACTTCGTTGTTTCCTTACGTTTATAGCGTAACGACTGATGTCGATTTTCAAGGAGTACCTTTTCTAATACTTTGTTTCTGTTAGTTGGAGTTCTTGGTTCTTTTAAGCATCATTCCGCTTTATGCGACGTTTGGACACATTTGATTGGTGATTCTTAACAAACTAGAAAAACATTTTTATCATACTCAAAAAAATTGGGAACGCAATGCCCAATGTTAGTGTTGTCTTGGGATGTCTTACTAATATATTCAAGACAATTAACTTAGTAGATGACTGTGCTTCCATTTTTTTTGTGCTGCATGCTATTAATATAATACTGATAAAATAACATGCCTAATCAATAACTTTCAGTATTTTATTTATAATTACAAACAGCACAATTTATATAGAACTAATTAAAAATGTATAAATCGTTTTGATGTTAAAAAAAAATTAAAAAATACAAACGCATACACCAATCCATTTTAAATAATTAAATGTAAATAAAGTTAAATTGTTTGTAAATAGAATACATATTTATTTCTCTTATACATTTTACCTAATTGTAGTGTATATTTATTAATACATTTCTATATTTATCAAAATTATTTGTGCAAAGATGTCTCTTTCATTTATAAAACAAGAACATGTGGTTTAATCTATAATACAAAATTGTTTTTTATATTTTCTACTCTATTTTGTTGCTCAGATTTCGCACATTTATGACAGTTTGATCAACATTTATTGCCTCACTATTTTTTCAAATATATTTTAAACTGGTAGGTACTAATTTTACAATCAAGGTTTACAATTATTTGACAAAAACTTAAATTTTGCAAAAAAATCTTCTACATTTTATAATAGACTTAATTTTTAAGAATTTTTTATTATAAAACCAACATACGCGTAGCAGTTTTTAAAATAATAACTATTGTTTTGAAATTAAAAAAAAAATTTCCACTAAAACTACATAAAAATAGATCAGTAAATGAAATTAAAAAAACACAATGATAACTGACTAAATAAGTTATTGTAATTTTAAAATTGCAAAAAATAAAAAATAGTAGTAGTGAACAGTTATAATATGAAAAAAACTAAGAAAAATTTTTAAAAAGTTAATATAAAACAATGATTATTAGAGAAAATAATTTGAGATAAAAAAAATAAAAAAAAAAGAAAAGAAGTAGTAAAACAATGAAAGAAAAATGTTAAAAATGTGCAGTAAACGTGGGTATTCAAAAAAGAATATACATAGGATATTTTACAAACATAAAAGTAAGGAAAAAACTGGTGTGGTCACCACACGACTTTCCTATAAGGAATTTTGAACGAATATTTACATATTTTTTTTTAAGTTATGTTGTCATAAAATTATTTTGAAGTAATATGTACACGTTTGTATTGATTTCTTAGCATATTTGTGCGCCCCGATATTACTTACCTTTTTAGTAAGTCAGTAAAAAAAATTGTCGCAAGCAGGATTCGAAACTATATTTATATTTGTAAATTCATTTTAAATTTTAAACTAAACATCTGATAAACTGTTAATGTTAGAAATTTTTTTATTTAAATAAATTGTAAGGAAGGATTGTCTCTATAAGAAACTAAAATAATTCGAATAATTTACATACGTACAAAATTATATAAGAAAAACCGTTAAAAATGGCGGATACATCTACTTTCAGTTTTCTTATCAAACCCATCTTTTGACAAAGCAGAGAGAATATAAAAAGCCACCAAATTTCAAGTTATTAGGGCTTTTGGTTCGAGAGTTATTGTGGGTACATCCAAAGATAATTTAAATAAAACGTAGCACTCCGTATATAAACAAGTCAAATATCTAACAAACTGTTAATGTTAGAAAAAGAGTTTATTTGAATAAATAGGATACCCACAACAATTACAAATGCAAACAATTATATACCCAATGCAAACACCACTAATTTATAACAATACACAAACTAACATCCCACAGAACAATCAATGAAAATAAACATCAACTACGTCAGATATCTCAGAATCTTATGGAAGCATAAATACAAAAGTCGATAACGACAAGCTGTCAATTATAAGTGACGAATTCGACGTGATATGTCAAACCAAGAAAAAAAATGAAAAAGCCAAACAACGGTCTATCGATAAATAGACCAAAATAAAAAATCACAATCCAAAATTGTTAGAGAACACAAAAAAGAACAAAAAAACAACACAAGCAAACCAGTAAAAAAATACCACGCTTTATCCTACACTTTGTCAAAAAAAAACACTTTTAGTCAACATACTAAGCATTGAAAATTACAAAAAACACTTGACGACAACAAGGTAATTAAACATACGTACATTCTTGACGAAAACAGAAAGTACAGAATAGTGCTTCGAAACTTACACTACACTACAAAATATCAGGAAATCAAAACAATACTTGGCACACTGTTGAGAATATATCAAAAATGAGAAAAGTACACCTAAAAACGACTTCTAAACGCCGGCGCCGTCGTAAAATTTGAGGAACCCAGTAAAAAATCAAACCTAGTCCAATGCGTAATGCTGTTACGAATACACAAAGAGCAACTGCACTCAACCAAAAAGTTGCTATAAATGTACGTGGAAACATGTGCCAAAAAAATAATGACGACAAGAATCCAAAATGTATAATCTGCAACGAAGACTATCCAGTTACTGCAAAAATATGTAAAATCTATCAAGAAATAATTAAGAGGGTATTTTGTTAAAAGCTAGAAATACCAAGAAACCTGAGGGAGCAAAGAGACTAAAACATACCACCTAAGACCAAACACCGCCAAAACCAACAACAAATTATTCTAAAACCATAAAACCATCCCAATACACAACAAAACCCAAATACACTGCAACAAACGCAGCCAACCTACGCCCAAGGAACTAGTAGCAACAACATTATTACCTTTCTACAAACAACTATAACAAACCATAAACTAAATGGCAGCAGAAATCAAAAGTCTAAGAGAACAGCTCACACAATTAACCTATTAATTAAAAATCACACAGTAAAGTTGCCGTATGGAACGCCTATGACCTAGTCCAGTGATGGGGAAACTACGGCCCGCAGGCCAAGTCCGGCCCGCGGAAAGGTTTAATCCAGCCCGTTTAAGAGTGCCGTCGTGAGAATGTTTGAACGCGTTCTTACTTCGTAATGTGACGACCCGCATAAAAACTACCTGCGGCGATATTCAAAACACAATAGTATTCTGGACAAATCTTTTTTACTATTAAAATAATAAGTGTATGTAATAATATATGTATATGTTTATAGAACACATAAATTTTTTTAACGATTAAGCATTATTCTTTGGCTCGCTACGATTGTCTAATCATTACAAATGGCCCGCCCGTCTTAAAAAAAGTTTCCCCACCACTGACCTAGTCGAACACAACAAGAAGAACATTTATAACAAAATTGACTTCTTGCTAATATCCGAGACCCACTTCACCAGCAACAACTACTTTAACATTAAAAATTATACCACTCATCCGAAAGCGGATGAAACAGCCGGGAGAGGAACAGCAATACTGACTAACCACCACATTAAGCACTACGACTTACCTAAATACCAAAAAAACTTTCTACAGCCGCTTACTTTTCTCTAAACTATCCAGCAAAAAAAAGAAGAAACCTTTATACTTTAACACTCTAGGTAACAGATTCTTGGCAGGCGGCGACTACAACGCTAAAAACACTGCATGGAGATCCAGACAGACTCACGTGGCTACCTAGATATAGAATCTGACCTGGACTTATATGCATGCCACACACTAGTAATAGCTACTGTTAGTGGTACAATCATTGAAAAAAAACAGGACAGAAAGATTATATAATAAAAGAACAAATTGGGAATACAAACACCAAATCGAACAAAAGACAAACCTCAACATTCCATTGGAAACAGAATTAGATATTGAGCAGGCCATCAATTACTCAAACTTTTTAATACAGGAGTGCTTTAGAGAATCCACACCATATATTGCAACACGAAGACTCTAGAAATGCTCAATAATAGAAAAACAAAAGACGTTTGAGAAGAATTTGGCAGAGAACCAAATACCCACAAGACAAAAATCGCTACGACAGAACTTCTTGCGATTTAACAAACCTCATAACCAATTTTAAGAACCAATCCTTCAACGAATACCCAGAGAACTTAACCAGTACAGCAAACACAAACTACTCCTTATATAAAGCAGCACGAAACATAAAAAGCTATAAAGTACCGATCCCTCCAATCCGCAAATAGGACAGGACTTGGCCTCGGACTTATGTAGAAAAAGCATATGCGTTTGCGCAGCACCTCAAAAAAGTCAGTCCTTCCCATCGCAAACAACATTAGTAGAAGAAGAAAGAATGAAACAAAAACTAGAGGAACTCTTTTAGATGTCACTGATACCAAAACTCTTCACAGCTTCTAAAGTAAATAAGGTGATTACAAACAAATTAAAATCAAACAAAGTCTCAAACTATGACCTTGTAACTGATAAACTCATTAAAGAACTACTTAGGAAAAGGTTGTCCTACTAACAATCATTTTAATGCAACCTGACGCCTCAGCTACTTTTCAGCTCAATAGAAAGTAGTCCAAATTACACTTATTTCTAAACCCGCAAATATATCCGCAGGAAATTAGTTCCTTACTTCTGGTCCTAAGCACATTACTTGAGAAGCTACTGTTAACAGGATTAGAGCCGTATATGGCGTCCAACAAACTCTTCCCAAACCACTAGTTCAATTTCAAGCAGAAACATGGCACCATTGAAGAAATTCATAGAGTGAATATCAACCGACTTTAACTGATAGGAAATACTGCGTACCAGGCTTTCGATAGGGTCTGGAACTCTGTTTTGCTCTTCAAACTAAAAAACAAACTTTTCCACACATTATACGTTATACTGAAATCATACCTACAGAAAAAATATTTTATGGTAAAGCACGAACAAAAAAGAACATAGCTCTTCCCAAGCGCTCCTCAGAGTAGCGTACTTAGCCCTGTTTTTCACCTTCTGTACACAGCACACCTACCCACCAGTGAAGATATAACAACAGCAACATTTGCGTACGATAAAGCAATAATGGAGAATTACTCATACCTAATTATTGCTACAAACCTCCTACATCTCTATAATGTGCAAAATTGAACAACGCTACGGAGAATAAAAATAAATGTATTGAAATCGACCCAAGTAACATTCACAAAACGTAAAGACAACACTCCTTCTATAACATTAAATGGGCAAATTCTACTCTCATCCAAAAGCGTAAATTACCTTGAGATGCATCTAGATATAGGGCTAAACTGAAAACCGCATATCCACAACAAACATAAACAACTTGAACATAAATACAAATAATATTACTGGCTTTTAGAAAGACAATCTAAGCTCACGCTAACAAATAAATTTCTAATTTATTAGGTAGCCTTCAAACCTATATAGACCTATAGAGGAACAATCGCCAAACCACACCTGGAGATAGCAGAAAAATTCAATCTAAGATTCTACGCATTATCACAAACGCGCCATGGTACATACCTAATGAACACCGTTGAAGAAGATATCAGAAAATACAGCGAACGTTATACAAGAAGAGTTGACACCCATCCAAATGTCCTGGCAGTGAACTTACTCGACAATAGTAAAACTAAACAAAGGTTAAACAGGTTCACACCGTTTGAATTACCAACAATGCAGGAAGCCATACACATTATTAGCAACTGTATGTTTAATTTAGATAAAAACAATGAACAATAAAAATGAGTTTTTTTTCTAGCGACGGCGATTGTCTGTTATCAGTTTTTTTAGACTATAACTAATAATAATTAATATAAAGGTAAAATACTCAAATGTTCTTAATTGGCATTCCTGAAATATACAATAAGAACTGTTATGTTAAAAGTGTATCGGTATAATTTTCGTACCGTATAAGTTTCGTCCCGGAAAGTTCCCTTTTTGCTACATTGAAAGTAGTAGGCTGTCAATTGGGGTAAAACTATTTTTCCGGTGTCTGTGGTACAGTAATCATCTAACGTACGCTCCCGGTGAGACTTTCATTTCTAAATATTCACGCGCATTCACGTTATAAATGGGTGTAGTACTTTGGCTTCTGAGTTTTTCTAGAATACAAATTTATTCTATTTTTGTGATTTAATTTTATTTTCTCGTAATTGTCATTAGCAATTTTGGATACTCAAACGCATTCCATTAAGGCGGAGATATTAACACCAGTTAATTCATATTGGGAAAATTTTTATGATGTGCCACGCAAATCAACCACGAGACATTATACTGGAAATATATTCACCTCTAATTTCTCGTTTTGAGGACTAATAATCCTTGTAACTTGGCAATTCTTTTATGCTCACAATTATGTTTATAGCCAAAAAACATTTCATTTCTTGGCCACTAGTAGGTACAGGATCAGTTCCTTTGTTTTGTACTTCATACAAATTTGTTTGAAACACTAAGCTGTTTACTAGATCTTCTGAAAATAATGCCAAGATAATACCTGCTGGTGTGTCAAATTCGTCTGATATATTTGGACCTGTTCTTTTTCTAAATTCTTTAATTGTGTTTGTTACGGAATATCTAGAACACTTTGTTTGTTCTTCAGCAATATTTTTAACAAAATTTATAAGCGGCAATAAATAATCATCTTCCTATTCACTATTTTCTTCCTCAACTTCTATAAGCCCTCCAAAAACATCTTCAGCAATAAATTCTTGTCACTGCTTTCCAAAATTGCAGATCCATCACTTAGAATTTCCTCCAATAAAGCAAACACATTTTCACTGGTCAGATTGTTAAGATTATATAATTTATCTGAAATGGAATAATATTCATAGTATAATAGTGGTACCATATGGACCCACCTTTAAAAAAGAAGAAAAAAAGGTGACAATTTTAGAATTTAAGTTTTGTATTTATTTACATGTAAAAGGAAAACATAAGTAACCAATTTATTACTTACCCATTGTTGAAATTCATTATTTAAATACAAAAGTTAGTTATTAAAAATTCACTGTCTAGAACCACTAAGACACTTGTTTATACGCCTGAGGCTGCAGAGACAATAACCGATGTGCGTAAATTTCAATCATTTTCGTTTTGTAACATGTCTTAACGCATGACTCACATTGGTGGTTCCAAGTTGTGCGGACTATTCTTTGTTCACTCAAGATACATAAATAGTTAAGCTCCGCCCTACAAATAAATAAATATAAGAATATATTGATTGTTTAGTTTTTGCGGATAAACGAGTTCTTAATTAGACGAAAAAAAAATATATGGCATGAAAAAGTTTGCTTTTTTATTTACGAAACCGCTTGAACGATAATTTTCAAAATCAGTGGTTTTAATTTTCGAATGAAAATGAAACCATTTAAATAAACATTTTTATTATTTTTATTAAGTTTTACTATCAAAATAACTTACAAAAAAGTAGAAAATAATTTAAAAATGCACACTTTTACTTTTTCTTTTATTTTCATAGGTACTATCTCTCAATAAACTCCAAATATAGTCTCCTATCATGTTTTCATTGTATTGGCCTTGATAACGTTGTTCGAAGCTCATAATGTCCTGGTGAAAGCGTTCTCCTTGCTCTTCTGAATACGCTCCCATGTTGTTTTTGAATTTATCTAAATGAGCATGCAGCATATGTACTTATAAAGGCATCCTGCAGTCCATGCCCTCAAAATTTTTTAGCATATTTTTAACTAGCTTTTTGTAGTTTTTGGCTTTGTTATTTCTTAAAAATCCAGAAACGACTGCTTTAAAACTGTTCCAACTCGTTTTTTAAGTACGATTCAGCAACGTTGGAAATTTTTCATCAGCAAAGATCCGTCTGATTTGCGGACCAACAAAAATCCCAGCTTCTGGTAACTTCGGAAAAAAATTTCTTAAGTATTCAAAAGCTTCTGAGGTTTCTTAACAAATTGTTTCATCAACCCTAACTTAATGTGCAGAGGTGGCATTAACACTTTTTCCGCTTCAACGATTGGCTCAAATTTTACGTTTTCTTTCCCGACAGAAAGTTCTGTTCTTACAGGCCATGACCGTGAGTATAATGCTTAGCTTTGTATATACTTATATTACTTTGTATATCCGCTTTGAAATCCCATCAAAAATCCCACCATTTTAAAATCTTCAATCAGCTGCCAGTTATACTCGTGATACTTTACAGATTCAAGCAAAATTTTAACACTTTCATAATTTTCTTAAAGATGTGAGCGATTGGAAGAGATGGGAATTTATTTCCGTTATGTAATAAAACAGCTTTTAAGCTTTTTGTAGAGCTGTCAATGAATAAACGCCATACCTTTTATGTCATTGCAAAAACAAAGTCCATCTTCTTTTGTGAAAAATGTTGAGAATGTTTCATGCTAAGTACGCTGATCCGTGATATTAACATCATTAAGCAAATTCCACTGTTTTAAGCAAGAGTCTAAAAGCTTTGCTTTACTTTTTGGCAAATTTAAATGTTTAATCAAATCATTAAAATCTTCTGTAGTGATAAAATGATGTTTTGGTTGTTCTGGTATCGGTAAAAACTTGTTATCGGAATTAATTTTATGAGAACTAAGAGATGAGCAACGTTTCTGCAATAATTTTTTTGGTGGCTCAGGTACTCGTCGTATCAGATCATGTGCGACTGGAGCAGAAGAAGATTCAAGATCAAGATATTCGATAGGGTTTGTATTTTTACCTCTATGTCTTTTTACTCGGATTTACAAAACTAGCAGTCGTTAACGTGGTCTTTTGGTTCTCGCCAGATTCTTGGAATTGCAAATTTCATAGACATTTTCTCACCTCGATGCCAACATAAAATATAGAAGTAGAAATTAATATGTTTATTATATTTAATTCACCATTTGATTAAAATTTGCTTATCTTCCTTTTTTTTCCTTCTGGTTTAGCCTGTTCTAGAGAGCGATCGGAACACAATCAAGTTTTTTCGTCGGTCGCTCTGAGGCTATAGCTGCATCGCCAGTTATTCTACCGGCTTGCTAGCTAGATGGAATCAGTCCTGTGCTCATTAATATAGGTAAAATATGATAATAAAACGCTTGTACATGTATTTAAAATATTGTATATAGTCCTGTGCTCAATGATAAAAGTAAAGCATAATAAAAAGCTTGTACATGTTGTAATTGTTGTATATAGTTGTGTATGAGTCGATGGTACACCCATAGAGAAGAACACAAACATAAAGTTGATTACTTAATGGTCAGATTAAAATCTTCTATGTGGGATAGCGTACTTGATATTTTGATGCTCTTTAATACGGCATCTGGATCCCAGTCGTTGTTACTCTTGGCCCGCGGTAGTTCCGTTTCTCTCTAGCCTAAGGTAGTCTGCTTCTTTCATTCCCATTATTCTAACAATTGTCGAGTTTATGCTTTCCCATTTTTGCCTGCAACTCAGCATCTGTGGGATTAGGAGTTCCGGTGTCATGTCTGGCATGTCATACCTTAGGCTGGTCCACTGTGCGCAGGTAAACACCGTGTGTTCCACATCGTCCACCTCCCTACAGTAAATGCAGAATGGGTCGCTTTTCTTTCAAATACCGTGCAGGTAGTTGGCAAAGCAGCCGTGCCCTGTCAACGCTTGCGATAGGTGGTAATTTAATTTCCCGTGGTTTCTCTCTAGCCACGGAACAATGTTGGGAATCAAGCGCCGGGTCCATTTGCTCTTTAGGCCACTTTGCCACCTTGCCTGCCAGTGTTAGAGCGTTTCCTCTCTAGCTTCTTTTCTGGTACCGAGGCCTTCCTTCAGTCTGCGTCTTTCCTTAGCTAAGAGGTCCCATAGGATAATACCGGCAAGTAATTGTTTTGCTTCCGTGGCGATAGTTCTATAACACATAATGATTTTAATGCAAACTCTTCTCTGCATTTTTTGGATTATACCCCGGTACTTTCCTATCTCTATGGCCCCGGCCCATATGTGTGCTGCATATAGTATGCTTGATGTTACAACCGATGATACAAGACGCCGCTTTGACATACTCCATGTTTGGCATAATGATAGATATAGCCGCCGCCGTTTTGGCAGCTTTGATGGCTGCCATCTTTACATGGTGTCTGTAGTTTAAGTACTTGTCTAGGTAGACGCCAAGGTAGCGGACGTGGTTTTGTGGCATGACAGACTGATTGTGGACGGTAAAAGTCATGCGGCCCACACGGCGTCTGCCTGAGAAGACTATTGCTTCCGTCTTGTTTGGCGACAGTTCTAGCTCGTGGTCTGAGAGCCATCTGTCGATCCGAGCTATCGCCGTGTTAGTTGTTATCGTGAGCTCGTCTTCGGATCTTGCACTGGACATGAGTGCGACATCATCCGCAAAGGCGATGATTTGCGCAGATGAACCCAAGTCCAGCCTCAATAGGGCATCAATCGTCATGTTCCATAGGGTAGGCTCTAGTACTGACCCTTGCAGGACCCCGCTGGTCACCTGGACAGATTCCACGCCATCAGGCCCTTGTATCATTAGAATCCGGTTTTCCAGGTAGCTTTCTATAATGTTCACAAGATATGTATCTATCTTCTTGCTCTTAAGGGCTTCTATAATGATTGGCCACGCTAGTGAATTAAACGCATTTTTAACATCTAGCGTGGTCAGGGCGCCTAGTCTTCTTGTTCTCCAGGTGCCTGCTCGGGTCGTTCTTGCTTATCTTCCAAACATCTTTTAAAATAACTACAAGCAACATGTGGAGCCCATGACTTGTCTAAGTTCCAAACAGGACAGTCAAAATATGCTTCGTAGGCTTCACAGAGAACATGAAATGTATTTAATTTGTATTTTACATCTCGAACTGCCCACATATATAACAAAATGCATCAGCATCATATTTACAGTTTCGCGGCGACATTTTAGGTTATTCTAAATTTGTACAAAACACCTGATCGTTGTTTATCAATCTAGTGCCATTTATCAGCACTGTGTGAACGTTAAAACCCCACTCTGATCGCGCAGTATTTTTTAATGTATTAAAAATAATTAAAATTTATAAAAAATTCGAAAATGAGTATTATTACTATAACTATTACAAAAGCAAACTTTATACCAAAAAAAGCTATTTTCTTTTCGTTTTTGTTCATAATTAAGCAGAAAATCATAAAATAAACTTTAGGAAAATGAACGAAATTTTTTTTGTAGAGTCGTGTTTAATTTGAAGTTTTTGCTTATCATTGCGAACGGCAACAAATAATTGCCGATCGCATTCGCTAACAAACCCAGTTTACACCGCTATTTTAATCAAACTAATCAATTTATCCCGTTTTTTGTTTAGTCGAGTGTGCAAGCAAAAATACAAAACTGTCAAAAACTATGAAAAACTATGGCGAAAGAAACTTAAACAAAACATTCTAATGATCAGTAATAAAAAAATGTATGCACTACCTAGCACAAAATGACATCACAACAAAATTATTACTTATTGATTACAATAAACTAATATAATTTAACATTTATAACAATAAAACAAAACAAAATTAACTAAATTGTAATTTAAACTTCAAAGCAGGAATGAAGCTTAGAAATTTTTAATTGCCGCAATTAGATGTTTTGTGTTTGTTTTTGCAGGTACTAAATTTAAATATTTTCCATATCGTTATTATTGTTATTTATAGCTTGCATATCCATAGATGACATCAATAATAACGTATCGTTGTAGTAGAGATAAATTGTTGCATGCTTGACGTGAATTATTATATCAGTAAGGTATAAAATAAATGATAATAGCTCTATTGTGTATGTTGACGAATTGTCTAAATTGATATTAAATTGAACGTGCTTGACATAAACGGTTAGAAAAAGCAACAAAATTTAAGTAACATAAATCGATAAAAAACGTAATATTAGCTTGGGAAAATTTAGAAAAAACATTTTACAGTCGGATAGTTATTGTATGTTAAAATAATAATATAAAGTAACAGAAACAGAAACTGATGTAGTATTCATGCTTTTGTGGTTCAACTACAGTAACGTAAAATTGTTTAAATATTAACGTAGTTTTCAAACTTCTTTTGAGAAAGCTAAATTTCATTGCTGAATACAATGCAGTGCAAACCGTTAGCTCATGATCTTTAAAAACATCTCTAACTATACAAAGTCAAATTTTCGATTTTTTTTTTCTAAAATTTGTTTAACTTTTCTAACATTAATAATTTTTGTTAAAACGTTTTTTGAAAAACTGTAGTCATTTAGTATTAATTTATTTTATAATAAAAACAATAATAAATAAACTTGTAATTACTAACGAAGGAATAAGTTTTAGACTTTTAATTAGGAATAATTTAACAATCTATTGTTTAATTATTTATTAGTTTTACTATTCAAAATTTTTATTAATTATGCACAATGCTTTTCAGATTAGTTTTGAACTATACTTTTTGCTGTTGCTTTTAGCTAATAAAATATGCATAATTTTATTTCAATTCATTGATTTTATACTTAGTTAAATTAGGAAAAGATTTATTTCTAAGTTTATATAAAAGCAGTAACAAAATCAAAGGGCTTAACAACAGTTCTCAACATTTAACAAGTACATGAAGCGTCTTAGACTACTATCATTAGCTTTGAGTTATTGTTAAACTAGGAGTTACAATAAGCTCTATATTATTACATCAATTACCAAAGTTACTACGCACAATATGCACCATTTTCGTCTCGTTTATAATTATACGACTTTGTTAACAATTGCATCCGCAAGTTAAACTTTAAAAGTTTTTTGTTTGTTTTTGAGTGAGCGTAAGTAACCTCATAATAATTAACGCCTGTGTTTGCTTCTATAGATTATTTAACTAAAACGTTCGTAACAAACTAAACTAAGAAAGTTGAGGGATACACAGAAAGGGTCATTTAATAAACCCGTACATCTAACTTCTGTAAATTAAGGGATTAAGATGAAAAACCACCTTACTTGGAATTTAGGTAACTGATTCTATGACCTAGATTCGGCCCCTTAATAAGAAGATCCGTAGGGAACTCCACGTACTTTACTAACAATTTTTATAATCGAATTGCAGACTTTACTAAGAGTATTAATACTTTAATCGTCGTGCCATAATCTAATTTTTGCTTACCTAATTGTTCTGTAAATGTTTCTTGTTATGTAAGTTATTAAAATGTAAAACTTATTCTGTGCTTCTTTGAACTAATATCCTAAAACTACAAGAATAAAGTTGAAACGTTTTTAATGAAAATGAGGTACATACTTTTATGCTTGTACAATTGCAAGAGAAAATAATATTACACATGGTACTTATCAATTAAATATAAATATTTTAGTGGTATTTGATAGGTAATAATTAACAACACATGATGTAGTTTAATTTTTAATTACATTTTTATTTGCACTTTAAATATAGTTGTAGACTAAAATTATAATTTTTAATAACATTAAATTGCTAATACAAAACTGTACCAAAACAAAACAAATAAAACTTTAATTGTCTATACAAAAAATTAAAACGAGAATCACATTTTTTTCGTGTTTGTATTTTACAACTTATTACGTTAATACAACCGTAATCTACAGTAGGCGGCAGCAGAACTTCGAAGAGTGTGTCGTAAGTACTCCTCAATGTGGTGATTATAAAATTATTAAAAGAGCTTCATAACGGGAGAAATATACACTACAGATCTCGTTTATATCTGTCAAGCACTGAAGATAAACAAATCAAAAAACACAAATATAACTGTGATAAAAATGTCTTCCGGGTTTGGACCGTATCATTGCTGTTGTAACCGAAGTTGCAAACGTTTCGCAATTTCAATCGCGATCACGGTTTCGAGCTATCCCCTCTTTGATTCCCGGTCATTAGTCATATATCAAAAACACACCCTTTAGCAACCGTAACCCAATCAAAGTCGAGCTTAACCATCCGGCCCTTCTTCTTTATATACGAAGACTATTTCTTCTTAAGTCACTTTGTTAGGTTTTTGTTTGCTTTTTCAAGTTATCGTTTTCTTTCTTCCCTTTTCAGAGTTTAGATTATGGCTTGTTTCACAAGTTGATAACTTAACTTTTGATAGGACCACATAAGAAGAAGGAGAAGCAAGCTGCGGAGACACCGTCGGAAACATATGCTTACTGACCCTACGTTGCCGGAGTCACTGACAGACTAAAGAGGGTTCTAGGAAAGAAGAACATCACTACACGTTATAACACAGTGAAGAAAATAGATCAGCTCATACCTCCTAATAGAGACCAACTCCTAAGACTACACACCAAAGGTATATACAAATTAGAGTGTATGTACGGCAAGAGTTACATCGGCCAAACAGGGAGGAGCATTCAGTGCAGGGTTAAAGAACATCAACGAGACGCTGAACTCAGACGCACAGACAAATCTGCAATAGCGGAACATCTACATGAGAATGGAGATCACCGGATTGATTACGGGAACGTCAAAGTATTAGCACGAAGTAGACACTATCACCAGCGAATAATACTCGAATCACTGGAAATAATGAAAAATCTTAACAACTTTAAATGTGAGGATGGATAAATATTAAGCAACACATGAGGATCTACGCTGCGCGAAAAACATGCAAGAAGTCACCAAACGTCAATAAACTAAAATCAACAGACCTGAACGGACACGGATCAGCGAAGCAGAGCCCTAAGACGGCATATAACGAGGAACGCAAGGCGCATGATCAGCGAAACGTTAAGAGAAATATGCTGATGATATCATTGCATGCATTGCTAAAAACCAAATAGATTATACTTTCTCTATCTTTAATATTATTATTTATTATTATTTATTGTTAATTGTTAAGCCATTCGGCCTTACAATGGGTTACGTTACCCTTACATCATTCTCTTAAGATAATAGTATATTAAAACACAAGTTACAGAATGAACGCACTTCAATCACGAGACCGCGTTTCATACACGAGCCGCGCAGCGGTGAGTTTATGAAGCGGTCGAGTGATTGAAACGTATTCTATGACGTGTGCTTTATACTATTTTCTCTATTTCGATACAATATTTAATATTTTTCGTATAATTTTAATTTTTAAAACAACATTGGGAAATTTATATTTTACTGAATTGGCAGCACTTACACTTTGACATATTGAAATTTATGTGTTAACCTAAAATCTCATACAAAATTTTCTTTTTATACCTTTATAAGTAAATAACTTTGAATTAATAGGACGTTTTTATCTTGGCATCAAAATTTGAATTTCAATTGTTAACTTCCAATAATTTTGATTTCTTTTTCATGTAACGTCAACTTACGATGCAAAGATACTAACTTTAAAAAAACTAACATTACTAAAATTCGTGTTAGAATTGGCTTATTCTTACACGGATTTTAGTGTAAGAATCGCTAATTCTGATGTTGAAATAGAGAATAATATATTTTGTACAGAAATTTATAAACTAAAACAACTTTATCCTCTAAAATCTTTCCATCGCCATCTTACTATTCTAATTATTAGACCTAACCCTCCCCTCTTTTCCTTCTTTCCTTTACTGTTTTCATCCAATCCAATCCTTCCCCCTCCTTCCCAAGCAAAGCCTTCTTCCCCCTCATTTCTTCCCTTAGCTTGCCAAACTCCTCAATCAAAGGCTCTATGTCCTCCCATCCCTCCCCACATAATCTACATCTCCTCATTACATTCTCCTTCCAATACTTATTTAAATTCTCCTCATTACCGCATCTAAACCTGGCTATAACTCGTTTTTATCCTAAAATTCTCCTCCCCATCAGATACTTAGGAACCCCCCTGGACACTATATTCCCATATCTTGCGTTATACTTTCCTTCCCTCTCTTGCACCTGCAAATCTTTATCTCTTTTTACTATCTCCTCCGTATTTAACCTCCTTTCCTGTCTCATTCTTTCTGCTTCTTCTCTTGCAAAACCTCCTCGTTGGTAGTACAGTTTCTTTTCTTCCTGTCCATATATGTTTTTGCTACCTTTTACCGTCTTCCAGCAACATTGCAAAATTTTACATTCTCTCTTTACCTTCATCTTCTCTTCATAACCCATCGCCCTTTTCCCTGCTTCTATTCTAATCTTCTCTAACTTCCTCTCCTCCTCTATTATGTACCCTGGCGTCTCCCTGTCTAAGCCTAGTATCCATTTCCAATATTTTATTTGTACCCTTTCCAATAGGTTCCACTCTTTCCAGCCCCATACCTCCACCCTGTACATCATCACACTTTTAATAAATTTTTTAAACAGCCATTTTCTCTTCTCAATCTCTTTTCCAAATACTCTTTCCCCTAAACTCCATACCTGCCCTAATACTCTGTTACCCTTCTTTGGTAACTCCCTTATATGCGCATCATCTATCATACCTTAGCCTATATCCCAAATATGTCACTTCATTCACTGCCTCTATTTTCTGTTCTCCCCAACTTAACTCCTCCTTTTTCTTCCTTCTTCCCCTTTTTGAAAAACTACCATCTTAGACTTTCTCACATTTAAACCCAAATCTTTCCTTTCCAGATACCTTTTTATCGTCTTTATCATACCTTTCATCTCTAACTCATTTTTTGCCACCATGACCATATCGTCTGCATATGCCAACACCCACACTTTAATTCCTCCCTCCATGACAACCCCACCACACTGCCCTCCCTTCAACACTTCTTCTATGTATATAGGGGATATACAGTGCAAATAAAATAGGGTAAGAGGACACTCCTGCCTTAGCCCCTTCCTCGTCCAAAACACTTTACTAACACTATCCCCAATTTTTACCTTATTCTTAGTCTCTTTATATATTCCTTCCAGTTTCCTCACTAGTTGTTGTTGTTGTTCCTCTGTCTTTGCCGTATTGTCGTTCGTAAACCCAAACAAACTGACGTTTCGCCAAGACATTGCAGCTTGCATTTTCAGGGTGGTAAGTATCACTGAAAGAAAAAGTGTAAATGACGATATTTATACTAATTATTAGCATGATTAAGGGCCCTTTTCTTTCCGTTACCGCTTGACTGACTTTGTTATTACTTGGAGTAAGTGTTTGTGTCCTATCCAAGAAGGTTGATCTTTGTCTTCGAAGATATATTACTGGTAGCCAAGATTTGCTGAGTATTAAACTGTCTTCTCGGTTCATATTACATGGATGTTTTTCTATTTCCACAGCTTCGCGAATTAGTTTGGAAAAGTAGAAAGGAGTTCTAGCCAACACTTTAGTTTGGTCAAAGATCAGCCTGTGTCCTTGGTTTCACACGTGTTCTGTCACTGCTGATTTAGTAACTCTGCGGTGTTTGCAGTCAGCCATATGTTCTTTTACTCTTATTTCAGTAGAACGTAACGACTGTCCTATATAACTTAATCCACACAAACAAGGAATTTTGTAAGCTCCGGCATGTTTTAGAGTCCCTTGTTTGTTTTCAGCAGATGTAAACCAGGTGTTCAGGGTATCTCTAGTCGTAAAGACAGTTTTAATTTTATGTTTCTTTAGCACCCTGCTTATATTGTCTGTCGAACCCATACAGTATGATAAATAAGCGGTGCTAGTAGGAGGCGATAAGTCCTCTTTGACTTATTGATTCATTGCTCTTTTCCATGCGTTTTGGATCTTTTTGAACCCGTATCCATTTTGTTGTAGGTACTCCAACAGTGTTTCCTTTTGTCGATTTTCATTATCTGACACACGTATAGTCCTTTAGGCTAAATTATGCAAAACAGTATTCTCCTGTACTGGATGGTGGTGAGATTTGGCGTTTAAGTATCTATTAGTGTGCGTTTTCTTTCGATACACGGAATGCCCAATTTTCCGTTATTTTTCCTTATCACCAGTACATCAAGAAAGGCTAGACTGCTGTTATGTTTTAACTCTATAGTAAATTTAATGCTGTTATGTGCAGAGTATAGATGTTGAAAGAACTGATTTAGTTTATCTTTGCCATAAGCCTATACAACAAACGTATCATCAACATATCTGAACTAAGTTTTTGGTTTTAACTCAACATTATTCATAATTTCAGTTTCAAAATATTCTATGCAAATATTGGCTATAACTAGAGAGAGCGGTGAACCCATGACCGCTCCTTCTACTTGTTTAAACAAGTTGTTTAGAGAGAAGCAGCTAAGCGGTTACGTGAGAATAAGGACATATGCTAGTATTGAGAGCAGATAAAGGAAACGCTACAGTCGTTATGAAAATACAAGATTACAACGACAAAATAACAAACTCTCAGAAGATTGCTACATACGTCTACAAAAAACCCTTTAAACTCCTTGTGCACTAAGATAAACTCCGCCATCAAAAACTCCACTACTATAGATATTAACAAGAAACAAACTTTGATTTTGAAAAATCAAGTTATGCCACGAATCTACGGTATTCCCAAGATACACAAAGAAGGAGTCCTCCTTCGACCGATAGTGGACAGCATCAATTCACCAACCCAATCGTTAGCACGTTATCTAGCTGAAAAACTTTTGCCGTTGACCGGAAATACAGAAACTCACATTAAAGATTCTACAGACTTTGTAGAGAAAATTAAGAACTTACGTATAACAAAAGAAGATATCCTAGTCAGCTTTGACGTAGTATTTCTTTTTACTAAAGTCCCAGTCGACGAAGTGTTGTTTTTGCTCAAGGAGAGAATTATTGAAGAACTTCTGCTCATCAAACTCTGCCTTAAAAACACTTATTTCAGTTATAACGACAACGTGTTTAAACAAGTAGAAGGAGGGGCCATGGGTTCACCGCTCTCTCCAGTTATAGCCAATATTTACATGGAATATTTTGAAACTTAAATTATGAAATGTTGAGTTAAAACCAAAAACTTGGTTCAGATATGTTGATGATACGTTTGTTGTATGGCCTCATGGCAAAGATAAACTAAATCAGTTCTTTCAACATCTAAACTCTGCACATAATAGCAAGAAATTTACTATGGAGTTACAACATAACAGCAGTATAGCTTTTTTTGATGTACTGGTGATAAGGAAAAATAACGGAAAATTGAAGCATCTCGTTTATAGAAAGAAAACGCACACTAATAGATACTTAAACGCCGAATCTCGCCACCACCCAGTACAGAAGTATACTGTTTTGCATACTTTAGCCAAAAGAGCTATACGAGTATCAGATAATGAAAATCTACAAAAGGAAAAGGAAACACTGTCAAAGAAGACTTATCATCTCCTACTAACACCGCTTATTTACTATACTGTATGGGTTCGACAGACAAAATAAGCAGGGTGCTAAAAAAACATAATATTAAATTTGTCTTTTTGACTAAGGATACCCTGAACACCTGGTTTACATCTGCTAAAGACAAACAAGCGGCTCTAAAACATGCCCGAGTTTTCCAAAATTCCATGATCCTGTGGATCAAGTTATATAGGACAGGCGGGGCGCTCTATTAAAGTTAGAGTAAAAGAACATATGGCTGACTGCAAACACCGCAGAGTTACTAAATCAGCAGTCGCAGAACACGTGTGGAATTAAGGACACACGCTGAACTTTGACCAAACTAAAATGTTGGCTAGAACTCCTTTCTACTTTGCCAGACTAATCTGCGAAGCTGTGAAAATAAAAAACATTTATGTAATATAAACCGTGAAGACGATTTAAAACTCAGCAAATCTTAACTACCAGTGTTGTATCCTCAAAGACAAAGATCAACCTTCTTGGAAAGGACACAAACACTTACTCTAAGTAATAACGAAGTCAGTCAAGCGGTAACGGAAAGATAAGGTTAATCGCTATTGGTATAAATATCGTCATTTATACTTTCTTTCAGTGACATTTACCACTCTGAAGATGCAAGCTGCAATATCTTGCGAAACGTCAGTTTGTTTAGGTTCACGAACGCTCAAGATTTTATATTATTTATTCATTATTAATTTTTTTCTGACTCAACGGTAAGTTATGTCTTATATTGAGATTGAATCCTTTGTTTGGTTTTATAAAATTAAAAATTGAGCGTTTTAAGAAATTAATAAAATTGTAAATTTTGACTAGTTAGATTTTTTTACTCTGTTAGTTTTTTACTTTTCCGACACATGTTTATAGATGTTTGTTATTTTAACTTAAACTATTTTATGTTTCTTACTAAATAAAGGAGCAGCCTGATGAAGTTTTAGTTAAACAACACGAAACGTCACATGTAATCTGAAGTGAATGTTTCCTTGTATTTTCCTATAGAAAGGATCATTAATTTAATCAACATCTGACATTAAATTTAAGAAAAAACAAAAAGTTTGTGTAACATTAACAAATAAAAACCTAGCTTATACGTGTCATTGAAATAAAAGTAAAAAAAATTAATAAATTAAGATTTTGATATCAAACAAAAACATCAAAATGCTTCTTTGAAGTTTAAATGTCTTATTAAGTTGTTTTTAACAGTATTTCACACTATAAAAGCTTTGGTGGCGACGTATCTTTCTTCTGTAGCTTACGATTCACAAAATGTACATCATAAAACTTGGCTACTGCATTGAAGCACAGCAATCTTAATCGTAAAACGCTCGTTAAAGAAATATCGTTTGGTCAAAATTACATTCGACTAGTATTGCATTATTGACTTTTCGTATTAAGAATATAGCTGGTAATAGTTTTAGAAAGTTGAACTAATACAACGTGTATGAAGGATTTTAAGTCAATGGCTCTCACGAGATTCAAAGATTACAGGCGGGTATTAGAAAGGTGAAAAGCGTCATTGAGATTCATGTCGTTCTCTAGCGAGTACACATGAAAAATAGCGTCCGATTGCGTCCATCATGCAGGTCACATATTCTAGTTATGATCCTTTCATAGTACCCAAGGTGTGGTAAAGTTATAGGCAGATAAAACGATCGTTGTGGCTTCATTTAATTTTTTTATTACATATGCTTTTTTACATCAAATTTAAATAAAATTATTTTTAAAGCTTACCTATAACATCAATAAAAATCCTAACTGTAAATTACGAGCATTAACGCGTTGCGAGCTTGTTCGTTCTATATTTGCTCGAGAGTCGCTGTAATAAATTTTCGTGTCATCCCTAATGTAGGTATACTCCAAAGTGGCTGAATTCAAAGACTACGTGGATGACGAGAACGTAAGTGCTATCTTAAAGTCGTACACTCTTTGCTGCAGTCTGAATACAGATTTTAACCTCAGTACAAGTAAAGCTTTCTAAATAAAGTAATCTTAAAACAACAGATTGGACAAATGCCACAGCTAGAACACTAGAGCTTTTACACTGTGAAACACGATTGTAAAAGCTATAAAATTGTGTCACCAAAAGTTTTAGTTATTTGCTGATTTAAATTATACGGTGAACAACGTTACAAATGCGAAATTCGAAAATTTAGAATACTGTGCTTGCATAAAACTTAAATCTTATTAATTAATTACTCCTTTTTGTGTTTTATAAACTACCTAACACATAGTGCTTTTATGGCGTAGAAAATATAAAACTCTCCATATTTTAACAGCAATTATATGAGAAAAAATAAATGTATAATTTGTAATTAGTCACTTAGATTTGAGTGCAGTTAATTTACTTAGTGTGTTAACAGCTTTTGTCAGTTTACTCTCAGTTAAACTAGCTAGACAAACTTGACCTGTTTCTTAAAAATTTAGTTTATATTATCTCTGTTATATTTTAATTTAAGTGTTAAAGCGTTACATTATTATTAATTTTTAAACGTTTTATTCTTTTTTTTAATTTTTTGGACTTTGTAAAAAAACGTTTTTTTTACAATTTATGCATACATAGACTTTTTATTAATCTACAATAGTGTCCAAGTTTTAATTACAATTATTTTACATTTACAATCACATACAATTTATTTACAATCAATTATTTTAAAAACAGGTACTAAATATCAAATTATTAGCTGATTCAATATCAGGTTAGAAATGTAAGAAAAATGTATAATTAACAATTAATTTGTTTAGATAATACAAATCGAATAAAGAAAAACATCAAGTATTAATTAGCGTGTCTGACTTGACAATGTAAAAAAAAGCTAAAGAACGTAATAATAAAACAACTAACACATAATAGTATATTATATTTATGATTATAAACGACTTTCGGCTTAGACCGCGTCTTGTTAAACACCCAGACTTAGGCTTGGTCCTAGTCATTTCTTGAGAGCCAAAACAAGAAGTAGAACTTGGCCTTTGCCGTATTGTCGTTTGTGAACCCAAACAAACTGACGTTTCGCAAGATATTGCAGCTTGCATCTTCAGAGTGGTAAATGTCACTAAAAGAAAGAGTGTAAATGACTATATTAATACCAATTTATACCGATTAACGTGATTAACGGACCTTATCTTTCCGTTACCGCTTGACTGACTTTGTTATTACTCGAAGTAAGTGTTTGTGCCCTTTTCAAGAAGGTTGATCTTTGTCTTAGAGGATATAAAACTGGTAGCCAAAATTTACTGAGTCTTAAACCTTCTTTTCGGTTTATAAAGACAGTTTTAATATTATGTTTCTTTAGCACCCTGCCTATTTTGTCTGTCGAACCCAAACAGTATGGTAAATAAGCGGTGTTAATAAGAGGTGATAAGTCTACCTTGACTTTTGGATTTATTGCTCTTTTCCATGCGTTTTGGATCTCTTTGAACCCGTATCCATTTGGTTGTAGGGACTCCAACAGCGTTCTTTTTGTAGATTTTCATTATCTCACACACGTGTAGCTCTTTTGCCTAAGTATGCAAAACAGTATTTTGCTGTACTGAATGGTGGTGAGATTTCGCGTTTAAGTATCTATTAGTGTGCGCTTTTCCATCTATAAACGGAATGCCCTAATTTTCCGTTATTTTTCTTTATCACCAGTACATCAAAAAATTGTAGACTGCTGTTATGTTCTAACTCTATAGTAAATTTAATGCTGTTATGTGCAGAGTTTAGATGTTGAAATAACTAATTTAGTTTATCTTTGTCATGAGGCCATACAACAAACATATCATCAACATGTCTGAACCAAGTTTTTGGTTTTAACTCAACATTTTTCATATTTTCAGTTTCAAAATATTCCATGTAAATATTGGCTATAACTGGAGAGAGCGGTGAACCCATGGCCGTTCTATCTACTTGTTTAAAAAAGTTGTCGTTATAAATGAAATGAGTGTTTTTAAGGCAAAGTTTGATGAGCAGAATTTCTTTTTCAGTAATTCTCTCCTTGATCAAAAACAACACTTTGTCAAACGGGACTTTAGTGAAAAGAGATACCACGTCAAAGCTGACTAGGATATCTTCTTTTGTTAAGCGCAAGTTCTTAATTTTCTCTAGAAACTCTGTACAATCTCTAATGTGAGTTACTGTATTTCCTGTGAACGTCAAGAGTTTTGCAGCTAGATAACCTGCTAACGATTGTGTTGGTGAATTGATGGTGTTCACTATCGGTCGAAGTGAGACTCCTTCTTTGTGTATCTTGGGAATACCGTAGATTCGTGGCATAACTGGATTTTTAAAAATCAAAGTTTGTTTCTTGTTAGTATCTATAGTAGTAAAATTTTTGATGGCGGGGAGGAGTTTAAGGGGTTTCTCTGTAGACGTATGTAGCAATCTTGTGAGAGTAATTTCGTCATTTTTTTGTTGTAATCTTGTATATTCATAACGACTGCAACGTTTCCTTTATCTGCACTCAATACTAAAATGTCCTTATTCTCACCGCTTAGATGCTTCTCTATCATGCCATTAGAGCGTGGCGGTTTTGCTGTTCTTACAATGTTGCAAACACCTTGTCGAATAGTTTCAGAGATATCCTTAGGTAGAGTGCGTATTGCAGCTTCTACTCCACATACTATATCTTCTATTGAAGTTGTCTTAGGCGTAGTTAAAACCCTTCTTTAACAAGGATGTGGTCTGTGCATCCAAAACCATGTTGTTAGGTTGAAAATTACTTTATGGTCGTCTAACGTTTTCTTAGGCTGTGAAGGATGTAATTGCTCAAATTTCTTAGTTTGCTTTATTTTTGATTGTTCGTAAATCTTGTTAGCTTGTATCGTAGTGATAGCATCTATTTGTACTCATATCAAATGTTTTAATTTGTTAGACAAAGTTAAATGTAGCTTCTATAACTGTTTGCTGACAGAATCCAGTACTTTGCGTTTTTTATGAATTTCCGAACGTAACAGTTTGAAGCCAGCTTTGCGAAAAATTCGCTTAGTATAATTTAGAAGATGATGTTTAATTCTCATACACAATGGCAATACGTTGTGGTGTCAGCAATGTTTTAGAAATGCTAGGTCTGCAAGTAAATTTTTTTTTGGCGCAAACGATCTAAAAATCTAGTTTTTAAAGACACCTCCTCGCCGTAGAGGTTTATAATATAAAATCTTAAGCTTTCGCGGTTGTTATGTTTATGATTATAAACGACTTTCGGTTTAGACTTTGGCTTGATCCTAGCAAATTTGAACGATTACATCCTTCACAGCCTAAGAAAACGTTAGACGACTATAAAATAATTCTCAACCTAACAGACACGGTTTTGAATGCACAGACCACATCCTTGCTACGCCGTTACGCCTAAGACAACTCCGATAGAAGATATGTATAGTATGTGAAGTAGAAGCTGCAATACGCACTCTACCTAAAAAGATCTCTGAAACTATTCCACAAGATCTTTGCAACATTGTAAGTAAAGCAAAACCGCCACGCTCTAATATTAACAGACATAAAAGAGAAGCAGATAAGCGAATACGTTAGAATAAGGACATTTTAGTATTGAGAGCAGATAAAGGAAACGCTACAGTCGTTATGAACATACAAGATTACAACGATAAAATGACAAACTTACTCTCAGAAGATTGCTACATACGTCTACAGAGAAACCCTTTAAACTCCTTATGCACTGAGGTAAACACCGCCATCAAAAACTCCACTACTATAGATATTAACAAGAAACAAGCTTTGATTGTCAAAAATCTAGTTATGCCATGAATCTACGTTCTTCCCAAGATACACAAAGAAGGAGTCTTCTTTTGACTGATGGTAAGCACCATCAATTCACCAACCCAATCGTTAGCACGTTATCTAGCTGCAAAACTCTTGCCGTTGACAGCAAATACAGAAACTCACATTAGGGATTCTACAGACTTTGTAGAGAAAATTAAGAACTTGCGTATAACAAAAAAGATATTCTAGTCAGCTTTGACGTGGCATCTCTTTTTACTAAAGTCCCGGTCGGCGAAGTGTTGTTTTTGCTCAAGAAGAGAATTACTGAAGAAGAAGTTCTGCTCATCAAACTCTGCTTAAAAACACTTATTTCAGTTATAACGACAACTTGTTTAAACAAGTAGAAGGAGCGGCCATGGGTTCACCGCTCTCTCGAGTTATAGCCAATATTTACCTGAAATATTTTGAAACTGAATTTATAAAAAATGTTGAGTTAAAACCAAAAACTTGATTCAGATATGTTAATGATACGTTTGTTGTATGGCCTCATGGCAAAGATAAACTAAATCAGTTCTTTCAACATCTAAACTCTGCACATAATAGCATTAAATTTATTATGGAGTTAGAACATAACAGCAGTCTAGCCTTTCTTGATGTACTGCTGATAAAGAAAAATAACGAAAAATTGTGGCATTCCGTTTATAGAAAGAAAATAGATACTTAAACGCCAAATCTCACCACCGTCCAGTACAGAAGAATACTGTTACAGGGGCTGTAAAACATGTCGGAGTTTACAAAATTTCTTGTTCTTGTGGATAAAGTTATATAGAACAGACGGGGCGCTCTATTAAAGTTAGAGTATAAGAACATATGGCTGACTGCACACGCCGCAGAGTTATTAAATCAGCAGTGGCAGAACACGTGTGGAACCAAGAACACACGCTAAACTTTGACCAAACTAAAGTGTTGGCTAGAATCATTTTCTACTTTCCCAAACTAATCCGCGAAGCTGCGGAAATAGAAAAACATCCATGTAATATAAACCGGGAAGACGGTTTAAGACTCAGCAAATCTTGGCTACCAGTATTATATCCTCTAAGACAAAGATCAACCTTCTAAGAAAGGGCACAAACACTTACTGCGTGTAATAACGAAGTCAGTCAAGCGGTAATGGAAAAATAAGGTCCGTTAATCACGCTAACCGCTATTGGTATAAATATCGTCATTAACATTTTTTCTTTCAGTGACATTTACCACTCTGAAGATGCAAGCTGCAATGTCTTGCGAAACGTCAGTTTGTTTGGGTTTACGAACGACAATACGGCAAAGGCCAAGTTCTACTTCTTGCTTTGGCTCTCAAGAAGAGACTAGGACCAAGCCTAAGTCTGGGTGTTTAACTACGACGGGGTCTAAGCCGAAAGTCGCTTATAATCATAAACATGACAACCGCGAAAGCTTAAGATTTTATAATATATTATATACCATAGTTGAGAAATGAATTATTATAACCTAACAGACAGACAATATCGCAAGATACAAAGCGTCGAAGGATATAAGTCGCACAGGTTATAATAATTTATTCAGCCGTGGTCTATATAGTAATTTTGTGAGTTGTTTTGTAATTGTGACAGTCACTAGTTTAATATTATTAATATTGACGTAATTGTGATTCATAACACAAAAATAAATACATAAAGTAAGTTTTATTTTTGCTAAAATTACTAAAACAGTTTAACTCTTTCAGTCATGGCGTGCACATTTGTAGACGTCTGTTTTACATAGCTGTATATATAGTTGCATATTAAAATTTCGCGTCAGGCAATATAGTGTACATTTGTATACGCTTTGAATATATGTTTTATGTACTGATGCCGCCATCTCGAATGTATTCTGTGAAGTTATACAGAGTAGCAATGGCGTCAAGAAGTGGAGGTGAGTACTGTAGTTTGTTTATAGTTATTGCATGATATTTAGATAACATTTTTATTGTTACTTTGTTATTATAATGGTACTAAAGACATGTAAATTTAGTACTTTTCTAATGGTTAGGATAAGGTACGCTCAAGTAGGTTTGCTGCGCATTTGTAGACAATATTACTTACGGGGTGTTTTTTAGTCTGACGCGTATTTCTTACTAGCTTTTTAAATGTGCAGTATTTGCTTCCTAAATTCACATAATTTCATAGAACATATTTTCCTGTAGTGCAAAAAAAGAAGAAAAGGGGCATTGACTGAAGCAGAATTATTAGAAGAATTAGAACTGGGGCTCTCAAATATGGAAGATTTAGATGACAATAAAGATGACGATGATGAATGTTACGTTATTCCAAGACCCGTAGGTGATCCTCTACCAGACCCTAGTGAGTATGGAGATAATGCGTGTAAAAATTTGAAGAAATATAGTAGTTTTGAAGTAGATGATGATGCAGATGATATAGTTATCGATAACGTTGTTAACTTTGTCGCTTTTCAATTGAATACTTTTACGAGCAAAAAAGATATTGAATGGATGCAAAACAAACAGTTTCTAACAAGAAATTTCCCAGAAGAACATAAAGATATGAATACTGACCAGTTTGAACACTATAGTGAATATCCAAAGAAATACTTTTCTAAATATGTTCGAGATTCCTTGTTCGAAAAGTTTGTAAACTATACTAATTTGTACGCTAATCAAAATGAACGGACAAACTTCCAGCAGGTAAATCTTCAAGAAATGAAGATTTTTTTTGGTTTGCATATAGTTACTGGTTGCTTAAAGTTCCTTTGTCTCCGTATGTACTGGGACAGAATGTTACACGTTGATTTATTTCCTGAATCAAAGGGTATAAATCGATTTTACAATCTGTGAACAAATTTACATTGTGTTGACAATTTGTGAGATCATAATCCGAATGATAAAGTGTAGTAAGTGCGGCCTATATATGATTCCATCCTTAGTTAATGCAAAAAACAAAGGTTGAAACAAATGTTTGTGTTGATGAGCAAATTGTGCCATTTAAGGGGCGATTAATTGTAAAACAGTTTGTAAGGGGAAAGCCCCATCCTTGGGGAATCAAATTGTTTCTGCTCTGTGGAGCTAATAGATATATGTACGATTTTATTATCTACCAAAGGAAAACTACAGAGTTGGACGAAAATAATCAGAAGCTTTTTGGACAAGGCCCATCTGTTGTTTTGAAGTTATCAGATAAGTTAGCAAGTCGTCCCCATAAGTTATTTTTTAATAACTATTTTACTTCCTACAATCTTTTGGAGATATTGAATGAGAGGTCAATTTTAGCACCAGGAACAGTTAGGGTAAACAGATTTGCTAATCCTCCTTTTACCAATAACAAGTATTTCAAGAGGAAGGATAGGGGATCTGCAGAAGAAGTTATATCCCGAAATGGTATCGTTGCTGTGCAATGGCTTGACAGCCGCTCAGTAATTTTAGCTTCTAATTTTATTGGTATTGAAGAAATGAATACAGTACAAAGGTGGGACAAAGTAAAAAAAAACATCTTCAGATTTCAAGACCAGAAATTATAAGGGAGTATAATACTTCAATGGGGAGAGTTGACAAAATGGATTTCTTGACAGTAGTTTATAGGACAAAAATAAGATCAAAAAAGTGGACACTGCGCATGATTTTTCATGCTGTAGACCTCGCAGTTGTCAACTCTTGGATCGAATATCAAAATGTTTGTGTGGCTATAGCTATACCTAGGAAGAACAGATTTGCTCCATTTCAAGATGAGAGTTGGGGAATCGCTTGAAAAAACAGGTATGATATTGTTAAATATTTGTTAAATAATTTATTACTTTGTATTCTTTTACGAAACTTCAGATGACGTAGCAACCGATTTGAACTCAAATTAACGGTAAAAAAGAAAACTGCTGAAGTTAAAGCAATGGTATCGGAAGAGATACGAGAAATAAAAGCACAAAATAACAATATGAAAAAGCGTATAGAGGAAAGAATGGACAACGGCTTTAAAAATTATGATAGAGAAGTAGAAATTAAAATTGAAGATTCTCTGTTACCAGTTGAAGCAAAACTCTACGACAAAACGTACAGATTAAAGAAAATATAACAATAATTTGTAAAAAAAACAAGAAAACAGACAGAAATCGAAGAAAGGAAATTATGTGGCATGGAAGTAAAAACTAAGGAATTAAAAAATCTAGTAAAAGAAATTGAAGAAAAAACAAAATATCTTAAAAATACCAATCCAGCGCATCCTAATGTTGTAATCGTTCAACCTAATGAAGCTAAGCTATCCAAATTTGAGACGAATTCGAGGACCATTCATCCAAAAGATTTTCTACAATCCTTGGAAGTCTACATGGGAAATATGAGAATTAAAGAAGAAAACAAAATTAATACAGGAATTGAATACCTGGATGGAAGCGTAAAGGTTTGGGCAAACGTTCAGAAGAGTCATTGGCGAAGCTGCAAAGAATTTAAAAAAGATTTTTTACAGGAATTCTGGTCAGCAGCAATTTAGAACAGAGTGCGAAGACAGGTTTATGAAACAAAAACCTACAATCCATAGTTTGGAGATTTTTCAGAACATATCTGGTTTTGGGTGAACAAAGTTAAACATTTGGATCCACAGATACCAGAAGAAGAATTAGTGTTAGCAGTGAAACAGCATTTTCCGCCAGATATTAAAATGCATTTGATAGCAGCAAGAGTGGAGACTATCAAACAATTGTTAGAAATCTTACACCAGTCACAAAAAGTAAGAAGAAGAAGACCAAGGATCGATAGAAATAATGAAGAAATAGAAAGGACAAATTATTCAAGAACGAACGAACACAGGAATTATAATCATGTAAGAACAGTACAGTTTCAACCGAGTGGAAGGGGTAGAGGTCGAGGCAGAGCAAGACCATATACTCCCCATCGTAGAAATCCATCTCCCAGTTCGGAGGAAGACAAAGGCCGGCAGGAAAACTAAAAACCTCTGGGCAGTGTGTTCCAACAGTCCAGGAGAGCAGAAGTAAGGACTAACTGGAGCATTTAAACTTTGTAAAATTATTTTTCGATAATATAACACGGAAATAAGTAAAAAACACTGTTAAGACAATTAATAAAGTAGAAGATATACCTAATTATTTAGAAAATATTGAGACCAGCAGCATTGAGGAATCGGAACAAAAATATGATGGAGAATTTATAGCAAAATTAAAGGCAAAAATTGAAAATCATGATATTGAAGTGTTATTAGATACAGGAAGTTCCATCTGTGCAGTCTCAAAGCAAGTAATGGAATCAATACCAAAAAGGAAACCAGATATACCTATGTTAAGTGTCCATAGACTTAGAGTTCAGAGTAAAGAAACAAGTATTACTAGAATTACAAATTGGAGAAGTTACTCATTATTACAAATTTTTAGTAATTAATCATCTTACTACACTTGTTATCATTGGAACGCATTGGATGAAAGACCATCAAGTGAAATTGGACATTCCAAAGAAATTATTGGAGTTTAAAGTTGGAAAAGAATATTATACGACTCATTTTAAAGAAAATGAAGAATTGGAACACACGTCAGCACATTTTAAAATTATTAACTCTCAAGAAAGAACAAATGAGTTAAAGAAAGATTCGTTGGCTGAAAGGATAGCCGAGGATAATCAAGAAAAGATAGCAAGAGTATTACAAAAACATAACGAAATATTTTCGTCAAAACCGGGACTCACCAACAAGTTCATATGTAAACTGAATATTATTGAGACGATGCAATTTGTGCAGAGAAGTTATCCAATACCAGGATCGAAGAGAAAAGCAGTGGAAGATGAAATCCAACGAATGTTGAAGTGGAACGTTATTGAAAGATCGGAATCTCCATTCTCCAACCCAATTGTTGTAGTATCTAAATCAGATGGGTCAGTAAGAATATGCTTGGATGCAAGACGACTCAATCAAATAATCATACCAGATCGAAAGTCACCTCCTATAGAAGATTTACTGATAAAGTTTAAGGGAATCAAATGTCTAAGTACATTGGATTTAACAAGTGGTTACTGGCAGTTGGGCCTACATCCTGAGTCAAGGCCATATACAGCGTTTTTAATTAAGATAAAAATTATCAATTTACGGTGTTGCCATTCGGGTTGAATGTCTCCGTAGCTCTGTTTAATAAGTGTATGGATCAAATTTTACCACAAGAATTCTCAGATTTTACTACCATCTATGTTAACGACATTCTCATAGCATCGACCAATATAGATAAACGTTGCGAGCATTTGGATCAAGTATTAAGTAAATTGAAAGAAGCCAATATAACGCTAAAATTTGCCAAATGTTAATTTTTAAAGAAGGAAATAAAGTTTTTGGGTCATGTTATTTCTGAAAAAGGCAGTAGAATGAACCCTGAAAAGATAAATTTTATACAAAATTATCCCGCAACTAAAAATAAAAGGGAGTTGCAGTTCTTTTTGGGAGTTTGTAATTTTTATAGAAAATTTTTAGAAAAACATTCTGAATTAATAAGTAAGCTGACACCGCTATTAAAAAAGAATTGTAAGTGGATTTAAAATGAAGAACTAGAAGAAGTGTTTTTTAAAATAAGAGAAAATTTTATGAAGGAACTAGTACTAGAACATCCGGATTTCAACAAACCGTTTTGGTTATTTACAGACGCGTCGACAAATGCTTTAGGAACACATTTATTCCAAGTTTAAGAAAAAGGAGAATTGGCAAATATTGGGTTTGCTAGCCGAACACTCCTTGGGTCGGACAAGAATTATTGAATTACAGAATAGAACTGTTAGCAGTTCGCATGTAAGAAATTCAGGAACTACATATGGAGATATCCTACCAAATTACTTACCGATCATAAAGCTTTATCATTTTTGTTTAACTGCAAGCCCTTAACAGCAAGGTTGATGAGATGGGTTCGGATATTACAGGAGTATTAACTAAGCATCGAATATTGCCAAGGGAAGGAAAACGTTATAGCAAACTTTCTTTCAAGATATGGACATAAGGAAATGAAGCAAAACGAAGCAATAACCATCGGAGTAAATACGACGGTTAAAGACGAAAATAAAAAGGAATTAGAATCGATCGTAAAAACCATTAAAGATCAACAACGCCAAGATCCACAAATAAGTTGGATAATACGAGAATTAAAACATATTACAAATGGAAAGCAAGAAGAGCTACAAAGAACCCATATTATTTATGAAGGTTTGTTATTTAAGTCGAAAAAAGACAATGAAAATTGGTGGTTAGTCTATGTTCCTAAGAGTTCCGAAAACGAATTGATTAGTTATTATCATCGAAGTTATGGACATTTTAGAAGAAAGAAATGTGTCGGAACTATTGGTGAAGCATGTTACATTCCAAATCTGGAAAAAAAAATAAAAAAAGTAACAAGAGACATCAGTCAAAAAGCTAAAATTAACAATCAAAGTAAACAAGGAAGCATGCAAAACGTGTTGGCTTCAAGGAAGTTAGAAATTGTATCTGTAGGTCTTTTTAAACCATTGCCAAAAAGAAAAGGAAATGTGTGTTATATTTTCGTGATGTTGGATGTCTTGACCAAATATGTAAAATTTTACCCATTGAAGAAAGCAAGGACTAATGCAACTTTAAAGAAAATAATCGATGAATACATACCAATTGTAGGAAAGCCTGCAATGATTATCTCCGATCATGGAACGCAATTTACAAGTAGGAAATGGAGACAAGAGTTAGAAAACCAGGGTATTGCTGCTAAATTCTCTGCAGTATATCATCCGCAATCGAATATCGTAGAACGAGTAATGAGGGAACTGAGACGATTGTTCAGAACATTTTTCCATGATCGACATACGAAGTGGTCGTTGTATGTTAGTAAGATGGATAAACCTGGATAAATTGTAGCGTGCACGATTCAACGGGATTTACCCATATGAACTCATAAAAGGCGAAAAATGTAAACAGTTAATTGAATCACTTATTGAATTTCCAATATGACAAGACGATGAAGTTGAAAAAAAGCTTATGCTAGCAAGAGAAAAACTGGCCAGTAAGGCCAACAGAAGAAAGTGAAAACACAATGAAAGATACAAGAAACACGTAAAATATAAACCAAGAGATTGGGTGTTAGTGACAACCCATTAGCATTCTTCCGCAGGTGATGGTGAGATAAAGATTTTTTTTTATTATACGAGGGACTATATGTGGTGACAGAAAAAATCTGTCCAAATGCATACTCATTGCGCTTACCTGATTCTAACGTAAATAAATGTATGTATAATGTGGTGAATTTGAGACCATATAACCAACCAAAATTAACGAATATATCTCTGTTCATTGAAGTTAACCATAATTTTTAAAGATTTCGTTATTATTCTATGGCATTGTTATGCATTTATACAGTTAGAGATAATAGTTGGTATTGTAACTTAGTGTAACTTTTTGTTTTCTTCCTTTGTAAAAAAAAATAGACAAATTGTCGAGGTTTTAAAACAATAGTTTTATTGCGCAACTATATTTGAACTGACACAATATTTTCTAAAGTAATCGCAACACCGGCACCGTGTCGATGTAAAAATAAGAAAAGGAAAGCTCTTGACTACATCTGGAGATCACGGAAAAATCTTTCTACCAAGGCAGTAAATTACATTTTTGACAACCACCCTGCGGTCTGGATTGAAGTCACCATTTTAAAATGTACCTAAAGTAAATCTTTCGTTGTGTCAAATTTTCTTTATATCAGATCTTACGTTGGGTAGAAAAGCACGTTTGTGTGAAACAATATTGGTTAAACATATTATAAAGTGGATAAGTTAATGCTGAGTCAGGACTTTGAGCCTGCTTAGAAACGTTAGCTTTGCTAAATTACGTATTTTGTTGTATGTCGCGTATTATAAGATTTCTATTTAACGTATACTGGTAATGTTTTTGTATATGTATTTATTATACTAGTTTGTAATCTTAATCTTTTTTTCTTTTAATTTCTTTACTTTAGAATATTACATTTGTAAAACCAAGGTAAGTTCGCACTTTGTCAAGAAAATTGATGTCAGCTAGAGGCATACCTGGAGTTGGTACTTACCAAAGGTAACGGGTTATTTAATAGAGCAATCGCAAGTCATTAGTTCTTAGGTTGATTACTACTCAAGGTTTGCTTTGAGAAAGAGAGTTTCAATGACTTGAGCTCTAGACCGGAGCATAAAAAAAAACAAATTATTTTAAATAAAGGCGCCAAACTGATTCAATTTTAAACTCGGGTACGCGCAAACCCAGTAGCGGAGTCATTTTAAGATTTTTTTGGTGTCGTAATTTTAAATCTACACTTGATAGGTTCTGTATAAAAGAGCGGTCCATCACAGACAACAGTTAGACCAGTAGCTTACCGATGTCATCATTGAGGAATGCGAGAGTCCATGGGCATCTCCAATAAATTGGGTTTCCAAAAAGAATAGTCAATATCGTCTTTGCGTTGATTATCGTCACCTTAATGCGTTCATCGTCTGCGATCGATACCCAATACCTTTTGTTAATTAAAAACTAACTCGTTTTAAATTACACTAAATAGTGTCCCTTGATATTATAAAAATGTGCAATCAATAATATATAATTTATTTATATAAATTTAAGCTTATATATTTATGTAACAACATTAAGTTTGAAATGTCTTATTAAGACATTTTAAAGCTAATACAAAAAATTAACAAAAATTAAGAACAAGAACATGTAAAATTATTAATTTTTGGATTTCTCGATGAATACAATATTTATCAAATCTGCATTATCGTTATAATAGAAATCAGAAAAAAATTAAAATCGAAAATTTTCATTAAATATTTATTTTCGGTTAAAATTTTATCTATTCAAAAGCTAAAGATTTTTTCTTACTAAAAAATTATAACTATAGAACAAATAAATTATTTGTAACTATTGACTAGAATTGTTACTCCAACAATATTACTATAAAAGTAATTACAATTTACAAATAATTAGCAGTTTTATACTTCATTTCGGTTAACTCGTCGAATTTGTCAACATCTACTTGAGAATCGGTTGTATCAGGAAATCCTCCGGCAGCTTCTCCAGGCTTGATAAATGCTAATCCATCAACTCCCATTCGCATGCAATTAAAATGTAAGATAAGAACAGTGGCTCGTTGAATACGTGTCTCAAAATCCAAACACATGTGTAAATTTTGTCCAGGAGTGTAGACGTCTAATAGCTTTGCACAAAAATCCACTGTTGGTAAGTAAGGTATAGGAATTGGTATGCAAATTGGAGGCGGGTTTCTTGCTAAAAAATGCTTTATATTTTTTGTTAAATGGTAGTTAATAAAAAATACCTGAAAATTTTGTCGAAAATATAAGGTTTTCGTTCATATACATATCCGTGTATATGGCAAATTCATAAGGATCGTAAGTGAAATTCATGCAGCCTACAAAAAGGGGATAAACTTAATCCTTACTTAAACTTACATAATTAATTTGAAATAAACTATAAATTAGAAATACGTTAGTAGTTGGAAGGCAGTATTTCTGTAAATACAATGTGAGAAAGCTTAAGGGAGAAGTTGGAGCAGAAGCTATATCGTCTTACTAACTTTAATTGCCGTTCTTGTTATAAATTACCTTCCCTGTTGAAATTGAATTGTTGAAAATTGAAACCAGCGCAACATCCGCACGTGAACTCTTGGCATGTGCATCCATTACTTCGAAAACCAAATCTGCGAAGAACGACTTCCGTACTTACCTTCGTAGTTGACTGATGGGAAGCCAAACTTGAATTTGACAAGCTATTTTGAATCGATGTTATTCGAAGGGGTAATCGAGATCTTGGCTCGTAGTATATAAGCATTTGAGACATATCTGATTCTGTAACAAGATGTCACATAAAAGATGGTTTCTTTCCATCAACCTACATGAAGCAATTTCATTTTTAGTTCAGCTATTCATATTTTATATCTCCTTGCATCAAGATAGCAGTGCATAAATAAACTACATAAACTCTGCAATTCAATGCAAATTTTTTTTCTTTTTTCGAACGTTAAATTTATTTATTTTTTTGGCATGTTTTAGAAAAAAACGTAATTACTTTAGTGGTAAACCAAAGCAAATGAAATTTTAAAATCTCACTTGTCTACATAACTACAGCAATTTAAATATAAATTATACTTGAAGGTGCCATAAAAACTTGCAATGCCTATAAGCAATAAAAATTGTGGTAATAAAACACAAATAAATTTTGCAAAACGTAAAATGCAATGAAACAACCTAAATAAAAAATTTAAATAAACGAGTATTAAATAAGATTACTTAACAGTTTTTTTTCTATTGTGTTATAATTATAAGTTAAATAATAACTATTAAATAAATACATAAAAAGACTACATAAAGAAACTTCTGACTTGTAACAAAGTTTTAAATACTCTTTAATATCCTGTTAACGAGTTTAATATCGAAAAACTTTTAATACTATGATTAAAATTTAGTTGCATTGAATAACAAGGAATAATAAAACGTATTTCTTGTTAGTGTAGTTACTGTCTAAATTTTTTATAGTAATGAATTTGTTATTTTTGCTAAAATATATTTATCTTTAAGATTATTTTAGTCTTTAATATAACAGAAACGATTAAACTTAGTTCAATTATTATTGTTAGCAACCGTTTTGTTTAAAATAAAATTTTAAAATTGTCTACTTGCTATCGAGTATTTTATTAATTTTAACAACGCAGAGTAAAAAAATGAAGTTTTTGTTAGGTAAACTTAAATTTTTTATATAAAAGTCAAATTTATTACAATATTTTAGACGTGCGTTTGATTTTTTCACATCGTGGTTAATACTTTATTTGAAAAAGCAAAAAGTTTTTGGTTCATAATCATAACGTTAAAAAAACTTCAAAAACGATTTCAAGTTTTAAATTCAAATGCATGTTGAGAAATTTTTCTTAAGTGTTTTAACTGATACCATGCGATAAAAGCGCATGTTCAAAGCTTTTTTACGCTATAGATTTTTACGTAACTTTTAATTAATTTATATCACAGATTTAAAGTATATTTTTATCTATTAGATTTAATCTAATAGATTTAATAAAAAGTTACTTAGAAAAAACGGAAATACAGGTCCGGGACAGAAAAGAGAGAATCAAACTAACATGCGGGATACCACAAGGCTCGGTACTAAGTCCAACGCTATGGAACATTTTGTATGATGATATCCTAGAAACTAATATACCAAAAGAATACGAGATGATAGATTATGCAGACGATATGGTTGTAGTAGAAACGGGAAAAAATAGAAAACAATTAGAGCAAAAACTAGAAAAAGCAATAAAAGCAATAATAAAAAGAATAGAAGATAAGGTGTTATGTTAAACGTTGGTAGTTCAATTTTCGAGTATAAAAATTTCTTCAAGTATAAAATTTGTCCCTAGACCACCTAGTCTTTAAATTTTAGAGCGCATATTTTATTTCACTTCCTGTAAGACCTGGTGGAATACAGACGAGCTCTGTAAGCTCTGCATTTTTTTTTACGCTCAAGAAGGTTTTCACTATTAGATTAATTCACGAGAATATGCGAATTAATTTTGTGGCTATTTAGTAGAAGCTTAGTCGGGGTAAGTTAGTATATTTCTCTTTATTGTGAGTTTAATTTGATTCTGTCCTAATTGTCTGTAGCGGATTTTAGTACCCACCACACGTTTACCGTTATCAGTAAAGTTAACGAACAGGTGGCATAGTTGGGAAAATTTCCATGACGTCACGTGATTGAAACGCAACTATTCACACCGTCAAGGGTTGGAAACCTTCAGGATTGTACTTCTTCTGAGAAGAGCTGCTACTATAAATTATTCTGTTAAGTCGAAGGGAAACGCTGCGCATTTGAGATCTTAAATAATTGCATGCTTTAAAGGGAAATTTTATTTGTGTTAACGTGGTATGTTCGTTGTGTGTTGGACTTAATATTACGTTTTAGGTAACTCAAGTACGGAATTAGCTAATCCCCTACTACAATTTCAAATTTTACGTTTTGTATTTTGGTGGTCATGTCGACTGTTGACCGTACGTGCATGTTAGGTTAACACAATTAATACTAAAATCATTTTGTGTTTCCAAAGTCGTATGCAGTGCATGTTGAGTCTCGGAAGCTTAATTTGTTGTGTTATTTACTTTTGCGATTTTATTTTTGCAAATATAAGTTCATACCTTCTACCCATGTAAAAGTTTTGACCGACAGAGTCAGTTTATTGTACGGTGTGTTGCCCAGTAATGGGCGCAACTTATATTTGATTCGACGTTTGGAAAATGTCTACTTATGTACCCTCTTCATCCTCTTTGGAATTATTGTCTGTGATAAAATAAATATATATTCTGTGTTATTACTTCTGTCGTGTTAATTGTTCTTTTTCAGGTACGGGTAGAGTTAGACGGTATCTCCTTAATTTAATCTTTTATCGTCTTGGCGCATTTTTTTAGATTTAAGTTATAATTTAGCATTACAAAGCCTGCGATTCCCTTTCCGGGAAAACTAGCCGTTGCTTTTGTTTTGTTACAAGAAAACCAGCGTAACAAATATTGGTTGCCCAACTCAAAAAACCTGATTTTCTTGTAACAAAATTTGGCACCCAACTGTCTGGACTCGATTTTTGTGTGTGCGATTATAATTGCTTCTAGTTTTATTGATTATTTTATCTTCTCTTAGTCTTTCGTGGGTTTGATTTACTTAAAGTTTACTTCGCTTCTTAACTTGTTGTTGCAAGACTTGACGTCAGAGTTACTTTACTAACTTTTACTTCTTTGATTTTAGTGCTGTGGTTTGACTTTATATTAGTAAATTTACTTACTTTTCTTTTAATTGTATTTCTGGTCAGACACGTGTCGTTAGACTTCTGCTTTGATTTTTGGATCAACTCGACTACGTCGATTAACCCTTTTTGGCTTATTAGAATAGTTACTTATTAGTGATACTACCGGTACTTACTGTTATTGTGATTTGAGTTTTAGTCAGACATGTGTTAGCAGCTTTCTGCTTTTAATTAACTATTTTAATTATACTGCTTAGGTTTTATTGTGATTTTATTGCTCTTTTGAAATCAGAGTTTTTACCTTTGGATTATGATGAGCGCTTGATGAATTCTATTTGTAGTCGTGCGATGGGAGCGGACGAAACCATTGATACGTACATACGTTACCACCATGCGATACCTCTTCCTTCAGCTAGCAGAACCGGTCTCAGATCAAATCCAGCTCAAGGTCATTCGCCGGAATCTAACGCCGTTCTATCAGCTTCTTTTAGCGTTGATTGAAATCAAATTTATCGCTGAATTAATATCGTTAGGCAAGCGTTTGAAGTCGAACATCAATTCTCGTAATTGTTTCAACTTTTCAACAGAGTTTGGTGACAAAGTTCAAAAGTCATCTGTAGTCTTTGCTAGTAAGAGTTCTACTTCCGTCTTTTCTGCTATTGCTGCTACTTGTTTTCTTAATACTTTCACACTTTCTTCTTCTGTATCTTCTTCTAATTCGAATATTTGTGTTCGTTGTCGTTCTCAAGGTGATAAGCCTTTCGTACTGCTCGTTCCCTTCTTTCTCTTCCTTCTGATTTTTTTTAGTTTTTAGGATTATTCGGCCTATTACTGATCTTTAGTATTTAGGTATGATATCTAAAGTTACTGCTTCTCCTCGTCGTTTCCATCGTTGGTGCGCAGTAAAAAATCTTTTATGTAAACGTGTACGCATTTCCTCTTTTGATCTTTGCGTTTGGAAGTTAGTTGTACCAGCGCAAGCAACTTATTTAGGATCACCACATTACATCTAGTTGTGATCACCTCAGTATTAGGCACAGTTTAGAAGCTCTTCGGTGTCACTTCTACTGGCCTCATATTGAGACCTAAGGTTGCTGAGTGCATACGTTATTGTTCTTGTTCGAACTCGCAACGAAGCAACCCTATTAGGTCACGTTACGTTTTGCCATGTAAGACAACGTTTCCAACACTGGTGTCGCTACAAGGTCTACGCGTCTACATAGGGATCATGCTGTTTCTCCTGATGTAAAAGGCACTACTCTTACATCCATTTCGTCAATCACTTCTGCTTATTCATTGCTGTCTTCTTCTTTTAATCGTTCTCGTCTTTGTCGTCGGCGTCGCAAGCGGCGTAAGTGCTAGTTCACGTTTTGGGCTTTCGACTTTCGACCTTTGCTATTCTTTTGGTTTTCTTTTGGTTTTGGTAGTTCCATTGTTTGAATACTTTATTGGTATCTTGTTTGTTGTGGTTCGGGTGCTATCTATTTGCTTTCACCCATTTTGCTGTAACCGATATTCTTTTTTTTTGGTCAAGTTTCTGCTAAAATTCTTTTGGTTTCTTTCTTCTCCATCTTACTTCAGAACAGACTACCTTTCCGCTTAGTTGGCTTTTTTGGATTGGTACGTCATCTCTCTTCTGCCTTTAGGTTTGGGTTTTTGTTCTTTTCTTGAGTTTTCTATTCCGCTCGTCGGCATTAAAATCTTGAAGTATACTTTCCAATTTGGGACAACAATTGGTACGCTTTCGTTCTATGACTAACTGTGATACCCTTTTTATTTTCTTTTTTTTTCTTTTTTTATTTAGGGCGATTGGTTGGGCACCGTAGGATAGTCTTTCTTTTCGTTCTTCTACGGGGTGAAGAACGAATCAGGCATTAACATCAAGCGTTATCTTTCTTCGTCTTTTTCTATTTCTTATCTTTTCTACTTTTCATTTTTTTCTTATTGGGCTTATCTATCTTTTCTATATGCCAACCATTTTTCTTTCTTTTTTTTATCTTCTTTAAGGTTTACCTCCTGGATGGTTAGTTGGACATAAAATCCTTTAAGGATATTTTTCTCCGCCTGTCTTTTTTCTTCCTTTCTTGTCTTCCTTACTTTACTTTTTTCGCTTCTGGTACTCTGTACTTCCGCTTAGTTGGCATTTTTGATGTTGTCGGTAACCGTTAGGATATTTCTCTTCTTTGGATTTCTTTTGATCTTGAAATATTCTAATCCGTTCTTCGGCATTTACATTCCAATGTGCCATTCCAACATGATGAGCATTGACTCATGACGGTTAATTAGCAAGTGAAGCTTCCTGTTCTTTTTTATTGACTCTTACTTCTTTTTCTTTCTTTTTTTTGGTTTTGTTTTGGGTTACGCGGTTTGGATTTTTCTTGGATTGACACTCATTTAGTGTTAAGCTTTTTGGTGACTTTTTCTGTTGTGACTCTTGGATTACTGATTTTTTTCTCTGTCTTTTAGGTAGTTAAGCAGAAAAGCACAATATTATGTCTTTCTGCAACTTCAACGATAGTATAGTCTAGATGGCATTTGGCACCCTCAAAAATTAAAAGACATTTCCCTGGTGGTTTTTGTTTAGCCAAATGCTCAATCCAGGTGCAAAATGTGGTAATGTTCTTCCTTTTTTTAGGAGTCATGAGCACCAGTGATGCCGGAGGTAATGTATTCCCAAATTCGAATTTTATCCTATTTCCTTTAAAAAGGAAACAATTGTGACGGTTTCTCCATGCTCTGGTGCTACCAAGTGTACACGTTTCGCGCCTTTTGTTGCGAGCACACTTTGTTGGTGATGTAAACTTAATCGACAGCCTTTTTCATCGACGTTGAAAATCTTTCCTAGGCTATCCATGAAATCCAGTTCCAAAAGAATTTCTTTCAGTTTTTCGAAGTAGTCATTTACGATAAATCGGTTAAATTTCTGAGCACGCGCGGGGTTCATACTTTATGCTTTTCTTTGACTTATTGCAGGATTACGTTTAAAAAAACCATTAATCCAATACCGGCCAGCCATTTTGGACATGGTAGAAAAAATCGGATTATTTTTGCAGACAGTTCTCTTTCTTGATCAGCAGTTAGCACTGGTTTCCGCCCCATTTTTGCCTCACAGGTTTGGTTACTATCAACATATCTGGATAAAGTTCTTCTCGGTATTGAAAATGTTTTTGAAGCACCTTGAGGAGACATTTGACCTTCCTGCACAGCTAAGACAGCATTTTCTAAGTCTTCTCGTGTCCACTTACTCCTAATGCCTCGATTTCTCACTTTCCAATCATATCTGTAATAATGTACACTAATACATTGTATGAAAGCAAAAAGCTGACAATGCGTGCACGTGCTAGCAATATGCTCATGTGCATATTGCCAACTCAGCATGGTGGGCATATTGCTATACAGGAAATAAAATTAGATTAAGTAATAATTTTTGCTTAAGGCGTTACCTAAATCGATCGCTTTTCATCACAATCTAAGCTTCAGTACTCTTTTATGGAACACAAGATAGTTCAGTTTAATACCACTTTGTTTTACGACTCTATAATAAAAAAAACTTGACGAATAAATATTACAACGGCGTCTTATAAAAATAATACGTAACCGTTCCACTCGTGTCGCGCAGGCTACTGACCAAATTGTTGGTCGACACAAGAGAGCAGATGGGTAGGCACACTAAGCGATGGTACGTACCGTCATCTATCGTACAATAGTTAATCTACAGCTAGTGGGCATATTACCAACATGCGCTTATTGTGTTCACCTACCTTATTTCAATTTTTAACTCAGCTTTAAAACTTTAATAAGTTTCTGTTAGTTAGAAGATTACAAAAGTAGTTATGTTGCCTCAACCAAGAGTCAAACTTATTCAAAAAACTATTCTTAAGAGAATTAAATCATTAACAAAAAATGATAGCTTTGTGTAAAACTATCAGTTTGGCTTCAAACTTAAACATTCAACATTAGATTAAGTGTACCGTATTACGAATACAGTAAAATCTGAATTTAAAAAGATGAGCATTTTTAAATGTACTGCAAGCTTTTGAATCTGGCTTAACAGTTTAAGACTTAACAAAATGTTTTCAAAGTTATATGTAAAGATGCTTTCAATTCTTAGTGGTATTCAAATCTATTTGCTTTTTGCAAGTTATTCCGTACACAACGATTGTCCATTTCTATTATTAATCTTGTGTAAATAAAAGTTTTAAAGTTTGCCTTAGCAGTGGCGTATTTAACGGGCGTGCGAGTCGTGCGGTGCACGGGTAGGCCCTCGCAAAACGAGGCCCTCAGCCCTCCAAAAATAAAATTAATGATAATAAATTATACATAATATATAAGAGACAACAAATAAGAGGCAATAAAATTAACACTGCTCACTACAACAAATTGATCCAAGAACGCTATAAACATAAAAAATGCCGTAGAATTATAATATAAGTAATAAATATAACTTACCTTCCGCAAAAATTCATGTTGATTCGACAAAATAAAACACCAGACCTCAAAAATGTATAAAACGCCAACGCGGCTAAATAACTAAGTAATATGACGCTCCGATAAGATTTCGTAAAGCTGTCAAAGTTATATATAAAATGTCATTAAGGCAGTTACGTTGCAAATAGCGCCTTTTTTAGAAAATAATTTCTACGTTGCGAGATCCGAGGACGTAATGGGTTTTTAATTTATTTTGTTGCTACTACACTACTTGTACCGTACCATATTATTATTATTATTATTAATTAATTAAAAACGGTGTTTGTACATTACATTTGTGCTTGTGTTGTCGACTTGTCGTGGTGTATGTTCTTCTTCTGTGTCCTTATAATCTTTTGGTGTCGGAGTGGTGTATGTTAAGTTGTTAAAATTAGTGAAATCAATAAAATCATGAAAAAACAATTTGAAAGTGGGCATAACACAAGAAAAAGAAAAGAAGCAGAAAAATTAGCTAAAGCCGGATCAGATCAAAAACAGCGCAAATTATCTTTTACCACAATGGACAGTGAACGTTATGAACTGTTAGCAAGTAAGAGTAACCAAAAAAGGGAAGAACGAGAACCAGCTGAAGAATTAGATGTGGACCAAACCACAGCTGCCTCGACTAGCTTCTAAAGTGTGGGACAAAACGAAAAGGTAACAAAACGTGTTCTTTGATAAAACAATAGTAACCAATGTACGAACATGTCGAATTTTATTTTATATTATGACGTCACATGAGAACTATATGATTATTGCAATATACCGTTTTGAACTATTATAATTTCATTTAACAATTTCAGCCAAGACGTGATTCCACATCTGAATCTGATGTTGGAGAACAAGTGAAAGAAGAGTTGATTGATTTACCTTCCTTAGACATGCATCATCAGCAGAGCATTTGATTTCCAACAGATAAAGCATTGTTCGATGACTTGGCACTTATAGATTTACAAAATAAATTAACATTCCTTGCTAAAACCGTTTGTCGTCCTTTGAGTGAGGATATGCCTGACGGAAAATTCCCCCAAATTAGAGGAAGGTCGTTTTCGTCATTTCATTACAAATGCATCAACAGAATAGAGGAACGCGTAGAGCGTTCATGGCTTGCTTTTTCGTTTCGCAAAAATTATGCTTACTGTCATTGCTGTTGGCTGTTCGGAAATCAAGAAGCTCATAAATCGAATTGGTCATCGTCATTCACGGATTTTAACCATTTGAAAGAAAGTCTTATACATCATTGTAATAGTCAGAATCACAAGATTTCTATGAACGTATGGTACATTTTCTTAAATGAGAAATCTGTGGACTCTAAGCTTCAACAACACATTTCCGAGGAGAGACGCCGGTGGAAGGAAGTTCTGACTGTCCAATTCGGGTTAATAAGAGTTATGGGAATTCTTGGTCTGCCATTTAAGGGTCATAGATCGAACACTACTGATGTGAATCCTGGAGTATACTTAAAACTGCTGAGATTTATTGCAACTCGTGATCCGGTGTTGCATGAACATATAACCAGTGAAAGAAGAATAAAATACCTCAGCAAAACAATCACTAAAGAACAAACTGCTACACTCTCGAACGCTCTAAAAATTCACATAATAAACTTGTGTAAAGATAAAGTTTATTTTTTCCATTAATTCTTTAACTCAAAATGGGTTTATTATATTATATTATTTTATTTTTTATTTTTATAAATAATGGGAAGGTTTTGAGAATTTATAAAAATAAAAAATAAAATAATATTGTGTAAAGATGCAAAATTTTTCACTGTGATTGCCGACGGTACAACCGATATTAGTCACAAAGACCAATTGGTTGTTCTCGTTAGATTTGTGCACATTGACAGAAAAGTAAAATCTGTGGAAATAAGGGAACATTTCCACCATGTCCATGATGCAACAGGCATGAGTATTTCAACTCTGTTAATGAAAGTTCTCTATGAAGAATGCAAATTTGATCGGAAGTACATAAGAAGGCAAGCTTATGATGGAGCAAACGTTATGAGTGGTGCAGGTGGTGGAGTTCAGGCCATCATGAAGCAGCTTCGCGGAGAGAATAGTTTTTTGCCTTACATTCACTGCCCCCCTCATTAGTTGAACCTGGTTTTAATTCATGCTACTAAAAATAAAAAAAATAGCAAAGAGAAGGGCACTTCAAACGCCAATTGAACTGATTAATTTTTATGATTATGTACAGATGATTTATACATTTTCCAGCAGTTCCAATCGTCGGTGGGATCTGTTATTCAGAATGGCAAATGATACTGGTGTGCTAAAAGAAAGTTCATTGGACAATTTTGCAAGTGCTGTAAATTCCGAAATTGTGGATGGAAATTTATCGGAGAATGAAGAACAAACAAGAAAAACGACTGTTTCAAATATGGCCCCGACTTTGAAGTCCCTTTCAACAACACGATGGGTTGCCCGGTATGCAGCTGTTGATGCAGTGCTTAGAAATTTCAAACTAATCATCGTATGCTTAGAAGATTTAATAGAGCAAATTCACACAAGTGACGAATTTAAAGACTCTACAAACTTACTGGGGAAATTAGATTGGACTTTTACTTTACTTTAACTTGGTGGTATAAAATTCTAACAATATTACACGGATGTTCCCTAATTCTTCAAGCTAAGAAATTAGATTTATTTAAGGTTGTCTCTGTGTTTGAATCTGCAGGAGAAGATCTTAAGAAATTACAGACTGAAGATTCATTTGTTAAATTTTCTAATCAAGCAAAAGAGCAATGGCTGTTAATAGGTTTGGAACCGGATGATATTGGGTTCAAAATCACACGGATTCGACGAGTAAAACGGTTTCATGATGAGCAGATGGAAGATGAACCATTTACAGATGCTGCTACGAGGTATTATATAAATGTATATTATAACTGTTTGGACTGCATGATCTCAGAACTGGAAAGGAGAACAGTGGGTTTCAGAGAAGTTGCCAAAACGTTCGGGTTTTTACAACCACATGCATTTCGAAATTTAAGTGACGAAGAGATTAAGTCTAGTTGCGATGGTATAGTTAGAAAATTTTCAGAGGACTTTACAGCAAATTTATCAATTCAATGCTTATCATTTAGAAATATTTACTTCGCAACTGTTACAGAAGAAACTGATACAGTAAAACTAAACGTAACATCATTGTTGCAATATTTAATTGAGAGTGGTTTAGCAGCTTCATATACTGAATTTGAAGTATTGTTAAGGATATTCTTAACGTTGCCAGTTGGAATACCTAGTGCCGAACGTTCGTTCAGTGCTCTACGACGATTAAAGACGTATTTGCGTTCAACTATAAGTCAAGACAGACTAAACTACACTGCAATGCTGGCTATTGAAAGTCATGAATGCAAAAAGTTGCAACTTGATCCTGTCATAGATATGTTTCTAAATAGAAAAACTAGGCGTGGGGGTGTACAGAATTTGTAGTTACAAAGTACCATCATAAAATATGATCTGTATTATTATGCTTTTTGTGCTATAAGTATGTAAAAGTAAATAACTCCTTTCCCCTTGTGTAAAATAAAATCCTTGTTTAGTAAAATAACTCTTTTCGTTTGTTCCTGTGAATACACTAGCTAGCCTATCTATACATTACCACAGTCTGTGATATTACATTTTGTGTTTTTTCCATAATATAATAACTAGACCTTTTTTTACCACCTATGTAATGGGCCCTCTCTACTTTTGCACGACGAGGCCTTGGACCTTAAATACGCCACTGCCTTAGACTATGCCAAACACAAAAAAAAATTATTTTTGTTAGAACGTATTTTTATGATTGAATTTAAAAAAAATTACAAGAATATAATCGAAATAAATAAAATGTTAAAACTGAATAAACATTTATAAAAACAATAAAATCGGAACGCGGTAAGAATGTGCAAAATGTATTTTCAATAAATATTTGTCTTACACTCTCCAATCTTTACTGTATAGTTCTTAAAGTTTACGTTTTTTTTTAATTATTAATCACATTGTATCTTTTTTACTTTCTCTTTATAGTGCTAATTTAGTTTTTGATTTTTGTTCCTTTTTCGATTTAATAAATGTAATGTCCACAGTACTTTTTTATAATTATTGATTAAATTATTGCAAATAAATTTAATTTAAATTGATTAGATTTTTTAAACATTTAATATTATAAAAGTAATTTTCTATTAATTTTTAATTGAACTCACAAAGTAAATTTAATCGATTTCTGTCTTGCGTTCTTGTTCCCACTTAGTTTAATTTTTCAAAGCTCACGATTAAATTTACAGGATTCGTTAAAAGTGTTTCAATGTAAGTGTTAACTTTTGTTTATCACACAAAAATCTAACCAGGAATTGCAAATAATAATTAATATTTATTTATTTAATGTTTTAAAATTTTAAGTCATTGGATATTTGATACTAAATGTTTTTGTAGTACAAATGTATAGAAAGTACTTTGAACTTACCGAAATTCGATGCATCTACACACACAAAAGAGGACACACACAAAGCCAACAACGTTATTATGATGGTCATTTCAGGTTTTGGTTTTCATAGACTATAATAGATCACTTTGGAATTTAGTATATCGTAGTCGGTATCAGACTCGTAACTGCTTTTGACATGTGTGATCAAAAGAGTTTCGCACATATTGAATATATGGTCATGCAGAGGTGATATATGTTCAGATTGTGTACCGGGTCAACTTTCACTAATCAAACACGCTGGAACAACTAAATAAAATAAAAAAATCGATATACAACAGGAACAATTAAAAACATGATTAACTAAATTATAATCTAACGGAATTTGCTTAATATAAAAGTAGAGCGAATGTTAACAGAGAAAGTAACAATTAATGACACATTTATTTATGACAAACGTGAGAAATAAACAATACCGATAAGTAAGATGAAAAAATAATTTACGTTACGAAGAAAGTTAATTCGTGTTCTACATTAATTGATTGTGTCTTGACTTATTGTAAAAGTGGCACAAATAAGACTACAATCTGATTTCCATCTACACATTTTTTCAGCAATTATATATAAAAACTTTGTATTCAACAGTTTTGAAAAGTTTGAAAAATACGTCTATAAGAAATTTTATGTTGATGGAAAAATATTTGACTGTTACGTACGTAACGATAGCCTAAAGCATAAACACTCTCCTGTATGTAAAGTATGGCATGAAGTTGAAGTTTGTTTTATCTTGAAAGTAAGAAAAGTTTACATTGCCAGCATCAGCCAATTGTATATAAAATATAAACATAAAAAACGTAAAAACCTTTCAAAACAACATTTTTAGAGAAATTCCGGATAAATTAGAAATAACTTGAATTCTTTTCGTTAACTACAATAATGGTTTATATTTACGTTATAACAGATTTTAAACAAAAAAAAAATATAAATTTAGATTTGATTAACATTTATAATGTTAAATCTTTGATTTCTCAATATATTGTAATTTAGATTTACAAATAACTAAATTAAACTTGAATATTTATTTTATAACTATTACCGAAACCAAATGAAGGATTTGTAAAAATACTCAACATATTCTACTATAGTGGGCAGTTTTCTTTGAGTAACACAATAGTTTTACTTTAGTTTTAAGAAGAGATTTGTTAAAATATTTAATTACTATTTCTTCCGTAATCCCGATGGAAAACAGGTCTACTACAGAAGTAGCGATCCTGCCCACGTAAGCTTACATCCTAGTACCAAGAAGAATTAAGTCCCCGAATCCAAATCTTATTCAACCTTAAGCCTTTTATAATAATCTTTTAATATCATAACCATCTTCTAACCCGCTTGGCCAGCGTAGAAAGTTAGCAAAGACAAAACTATGATAAGTAGGAAAACATGCGAAAAAATACCCCAGGTGGTTAGAAAAATTTCTAAATCTTACACCTTAAAAAACTGCTTTAAAAATTCAGAGGAATAAACAAGTACCCCAAACATTTTACATAGCTACATATAAAGTAAAAGCTGCCACCATAGTGGTGATCAAATAGTACGGGAATTATGGAGAGTTATGTGCACCAATATCTAGCTTTAGAGACCAAAAACCGTGGTCTAGCTCAACGTAGGGGACAGATTTTGCAAATTAAGAGTATTAGTTAGTAGTAGTAGTGACACGCAGGGCCGGACTGGCCTAGGGGGCTGGGAGGGCATTCCCCTGGGGCAAAACAGCATCCTCACCGGCTACAGGGGCCAATGGGTTTTCAACCAATTACTTGCGTTAAACTTAGAGACAGTAAAAAACGAGTTTAGCAAATCTCAAAAAATAATTTTAAAAACATTTCCAAACCTCCCGAGTATCACCCCGGTTTGCATTACACTTACACAGAGTGCAGCGCTTGCACCTATGCTTGCATAGACTAAAATTTTCGCAATCCCGTTACTTGCAAAAACCACTAAAGGAACAGTATGCAGTGTTATGTTTGGTGCCATCCAAAGGGTTAAAGTAACGCGTCTCGATCCGTGTAATATTAGTTGAAAAAAATACAAGTAAGTTTCAATTAATTTTAAAATTTCCTTAATTGAGATCACAGAGTTGTAAGTTTATTATAAATTATTAGTATTTGTTGATTCATACCATATTTCATAAACATTTTTATGAGTCATTGCGCGGCTGTTTGTGCACGTTTTAGCCGAGACGGTAGCTTTCTGGACTTTGTACTTAGTAATTGAGTTGAGTGACCTTCTAGTCTATTCATACATCAATTGAAACTACAAGATTAGAAAGTGTTTAGTGTAAATTTCGATATTCTCTGGCAATTTTATTTGAAGATCTAATCGGATCAATAGAAGCAATGAATTTTAGCAGTAGCAGTCAGTATAATTACAAATACGCACCCCTCCGGGCTTCGGTCCTCATTGCGTATTAGGGTAGTACTGTGTAGTGTATACCCAATTTGGAAATATCGTTTGACTTACAGGCTCAGAGCAGTTTAAAAGGAGCGACAAGATATCTAACTCAAAACGGCAATATAAGTCTGGAACACTAAAACGTGATAAGAAGAGGAAACGTGAATTCGAAAAAATAGCTGCTGATCCAAAACAGAGGAAACTGTTTGACAAACAAGTATCTCTTAAATGCTCTTTTGAGAGGCAGCCCGATGTAGCTGGAACCTCAGCATCGATATCTGAAGCGACGTCATCAGGAGAATCGATACCATCTGACTTTGAAAAACGTCCTACTGATGCTGAATCTGAAAAACAGTATAATGAAGATGGATCGCCAGGAGTAACAACCTCCGCAACTGCAAGTCCAAATCCAAAATCATTCAGCCCAAACACAAACCAAGACGCCGACGGTGAACCCCGTTCAGTTCATCAATCTCAACCCCAACGAGAGATATCTGATGCTGAGAAGATATCAACGAAGCACATTCTCGTCATTCAGACCTTTGGAAATTTATTCCACCACACTATCACGTCGACAGCAATGAGAAACTAGTCTTCATGAAACACCATCCTATCCAGCCAAGTGACATCGATACAGACTTTCCATTTAAGGCAAGAAAAACCTATCAGCGCACATTAGCTGATATGTCAACTGAACCTCGTAAATGGCTATCGTATTGCTCTGAAACACGGAAGGTATATTGTGCTATCTGTATGTCATTTTCTTCAGAATTTACGGACAGAGAAATCTCTTCCTCTTTTATTAAAGGAATGGAAGTGAACTTGAAGCATCTATATGGGAGACTTGAAAAACACGAAAGTTTAACTGCTCATGTTAATGCTGCAAGAGCATATCTGCACGTAAGCTCAAAAAAAGACATTGAATCATTGATAAACATGGAAATGGTAACAAAACGGAAAAGTGTCATCCAAGTCAGACAACAAATATTGCACCGCCAAATTGACATCGTTTTGTTTGTTGGCAAGCAAGGCTTTTAATAATAACAGAGAAACTAAATACTGGCAAGCTGTTATAGAAAGAATTTTCTACGTGATTCAGTTTTTAGGTCAGCTAAATTTAGCTTTTCGTGGAAGTAGTAATAAGTTGTTTAACCCTTTCGTGCATAAATTTACAAAAACAATAAATTATGAAAATAAAATTCAAAATTGTGTTAAAAACTTTATTATAAATCAAAATAGATCATTTTTTGTTATGGAAAAATTTTAATTTTTTGAATAAAACGTAAAAATTGTTCTGTACACTTTAGTGGACGTCATGCAATAAAATAATATAATATGATTTTTACTTTTACAAATTAGCGCACAAATGTGTGAAAGTGTTCAAAACAATCTGGACACAGATATTCGTTGCACTTTTTGCAGATGTATTTAGTTCTTCGCTTATAAATTGATGATTTGCAACGGTTTGAATTTTTTGTAGTAGTAAGCTTTGGCCAGTGACCTTGACCATCAAACCTCACTTCCATGGAGGTGCGTTTGATTCTCTTTTTCAGTATAGTAGGAGGTGTCACAGATCTTGATCTTGGTCGACCTGCATGAGTTTTGTTCAACGTTCCGATATTTATGAGTGTTTTCGCCAGTGAAGCTTTAAATTGTAAGTAGTCTTTATCTTTACACCCATTACGTTTGTGTATAATGTAAGCATTTACTACCGCCACATCTAAAAAATGCATAAAAACTTTTATGTACCATCTTCTGTTTTTTCGGCACAATGGGTACATGGCTAGGTGTTGGTCATGGAGGTCAACTCCATCCATATTTTTATTATAGAATTTTATGGCAAATGGTCGGTTAATTTCAATATTTTCGTTTTCCTTTTTAGAATACTTTCTTGCTTTGTCTTGTGGCTTCTTCCCAGCACACGCAGACGCTACAAGTATTGGTGCCTTATCATACCACTTGGTTATTGTTATACCCTTTCTAGTTGCTACATAAGAAGTTCCTCTTGGTTCTTTTTTTATAACCTTATCTGTCGGTAACATTTTTGTGGCTCTTTGCATTCTATTGGTTCGTAAAGTTCCAGTACCATATATTCCTTTATTTCTCAGTGCATCTAAAAGATCAACTGAACAAAACAGGTTATCAAAAAAAACTTTGTGATTTTTATGAGAAAGATCTTCACATAATCGTAGAACTGCATCTGCACAAGCTCCCAGTGGGCTTACTGCAACTCTGTTCTTTGCTCCTTGATAAATTTCGAATCTGTACATATAACCACCAGTGTCCGCTCTTACCCAACATTTTATTCCTCATTTTTTGGGTTTTTTCGCCAAATATTGTTTTATATTTATTTTGCTTTTTATGGGAATAACCTGTTTGTCTACAGAGTGATACTCTTCGGGTTCCATTGCGCTAATAAAATTAGCTTGAAGTTTATTCAGGAAAGGTCGCAATTTCCATAGTTTATCTTCAGTGTTTCTGGTTATTATAGTATTGCGTCTTTCACCCACCGTATTTTCAATGAAATAGAGGTTTCTAAGAATTTTTTCATACCTATTTACAGACATTGCATCAGCAATTAAGTCCATACGTAAACCATTCTCGCCTGACTAGTACAATCTAACACGTGGATAACGAATATAAGACATTACTAAATTTATACCGATAAAAATATGTAATTCTTTTTTAGTAAGGTTGATGTTTTCTTTTCCATTCTGTTGACTTTATAAATTAGTTTAAAATACAATCTCATCCATCATATCATCATCAGATATCAAAGAGAAAAATATATCAATTATCGAGTTCACGTTTGCATTTATATTGGAAGTGCCTAAAAATAGAGGAATCGTTGCAGGACCTCTTTCTTGTGCTACCCAGGCATCCTTTCTAATTCTTTCTCGTAATTGCAGTAAATTAATTTCATCTTCACTATCATCTTCTAAAAGTTGACATTCTTTTTGAGTTCCTCCTACATCAGGAGCATCTGCTTCATTCTCGACTTCTACTAATAAATCTTCAAGTTCATTCTCCGAAGAGTCATTATGGTCGTCATGGTTTACCTGAGAGGTCGAAGGAGCGCCGGAATCATGATCATCATCTGATATTGACAATTCACTAAGATTTTTAAATAATACTGTCTATGAAATAAGAAAAAAAAGTAAGTATCTTTTTGTGATAATCAAGTCCTAAACGTATGCCGTACACTGCAGTGTACATTTATAAAATGATCATATCAGCAGAAAATCGATAACTACTTTGAAATGTTAAGTAATAAATAACTTTAGAACACTATCAAGGTTATGAATGATAATATATTACCTTTTTTTTCGGCAGACCGTAAAAGCTACGTGTATTCAAAGTTGGATAATTTTCTTCGTCCATGTTGTACAGCTGATATGTTTCTTGGTAGTGTTCAAATGCTGATCTTACAAAATTAAATAGATTATATCACCTGGCGCCGTGATTATCATAGTCTAAACATCCGTACTAATGAAGTCATGCAATCAAACATTAAAACATATTAGTGGTTGCACGAAAAACACCGTTGCAATTTTGTGTCCACTATAGTGCACGCTATGCATGAAAGGGTTAAGAAAAACAATGGTCACTTTTTAAAATGCATAAAAATGATTTCCAAATTCGACCCGATTATGTCAAAACATACAGAACTCTCTTAAATAAAAGTTCACAAAAACTATCTCGGGGATAAAATACAAAATAAAGTAATCAACTTGATCGGTGAAAATATCAATACAAAATTTTAGAACTACCTAAAAAGGCAAAATATTATTCCATATTATTAGACTGCACTCCTGACTCTAGTCACCAAGAACAAATTTTAGTTTGTATAAGATTTGTTAATTTAAAGAGCACGGGAATTAGTATAGACAATTTTTTTTATTATTTTGTCCTATAGATGATGTGTCGGGTGAAGACTTGACAAAATTTCATTTGTCGGCGTTAAAGGCTCCCTTTCACACGCCAACATGTTTGCGCAAACTAGGTTAAACAAACCGATTTGCGCAATAATTTGTGCGTGAAAGAGCAAACATTTTGTTTGTACATACAAAAATAATTGGTTTTGGCAAATCTGTTCGGTTTTGATTTTTGGTTTGAGGTTGGTGCGCTGGTTTGAGCGTGAAAGCGCAATTCAAACCGGTTTCTGCAGTTGTCACACGCAGCACCTGCGCATTGGTTCTATTTGCACATGTTGCCCACGTTTTGTCTGCTATGCTCCATGCTGATTGGTGTAATTAAACTTAACAATAGTCGATAAGTTTCCTTGTCCATCCGCAGATAGTTACGAAAATCTTCAGGTTCATTCCTTAATTCTTGTATTAAACTAGTATGTGCCAATAAAGGTCTTTTTTGCAGCCACGATTTCGTTGCTCTTCTTTTCTTTTTTTGCGTAATGAGTTTCTTTTTAATAACGCAAACAGCAGTAAGTACTAGCAGTAATTCCTTCTCTCTGTCTATATCCATATTATTTTTTCTTCCATTTCTGCAATATTGTTGTAAAAATGTGCTAAATTGTTTGAGCGTTAACAGTACATATGTCGACTCCAACATGTTTGAGATTTCGGTTTGTTCAACGTAGTTTGCGCAAACATGTTGGCGTGTGAAAGGGAGCCTTTAGAGAAAGAAAGCTTAAATATCAACGATTTGCGGAGTCAGGGTTACAACAACGGGGCAAATATGCGTGATAGGCATAATGATCTACAAAAAAAATTTTGGATTTCAATCCGCAAGCTTTCTTTGTTCCTTGTTGCAAGCTTCTACTAAACGCTGGTTAATTCTGAAATCTAATTTATCTAATGTAGAAATTTAACTTTAAAACCTTGATCGGATACTCGATGGACTAGGAGAATAGATGCAACGACTTTTTTAAAGTATCAACTTGGGGAGGTTTATGATGCTCTGTTTGAAATAAGCAAAAGAAACTTTGAAAATAACGTAAAAAATTTGGCTGCATCGTTAGCCAAAAAATTGCGAAATATTGATATCATTTGCATTCTTATATTGTGGTATATTTTAAGTAAAGTTAACATTGTTAGTAAAATTATTCAAAACGCGAACTTTGATGTTGCTCAGTGTTCTAATCATTTAAATAATTTGAATAATACTTTTTTGAAAGTCTATTGCTCCGATAAAGGTTTTAATGATCTATTGATTGATGCTAAAGAAATAGCATCCAGCTTAGACATACAACGTAAATTCAAAAAACAAAGAGGTCTAAGATTGCGAAAAATAAAAAAAAAGTTTTGATTATGAATGTGACGATAAACCGATCCACGAAGATGTTAATGTTAATTGTTTTTTTAATGCTCTAGATGTAGTCATAACATCAGTGTATAAGGGATTCCAATTACTTTCTTCTTACTCTAATAATTACGCGTTTTTATAGAATATTGATAAATTTAAAGATTGTTCTGTTAACGAACAATTAGAGTTATGTAAAAAAGTTGAAAATTTATTAAACGACAAAACTCGCAATGAACGAGACATAACTGCCGTGGAACTTGTTAAAGAATTGCAACATTTTCAAAACTTTGATGAAAAAGTTATTACGTCTCCAGAAGAAACTTTAAATTATATAACAATTAACAACTTAGTGGATTTTTTTCCTAATACGAGCATAATACTTCGTATTTTATTAACAATGCCGGTTTTTGTTGCTACCGCAGAACAATCTTTTCAAAACTTAAAATAATAAACAAATATTTAAGATCAACCATGGGGCAAAACCGATTAAGAAATCTTGCTCTGATTTCAATAGAAACGTACCAGCTACAAGAATTAGACACCGAAGATTTAATCAAACAATTTGCAAAAATTTAAACACGGAAAGCTCAATTCACCTAGCTAAAATATTAATAACAATACCTAATACCTGGATATTAACCTTTAAAAGGTGACATGTTGCATTATTAAAATATTATATTATTTTGTTTTTATTTGTTGATCAGTTTTGTCCTTGTATACATAAACGAGTATTTTTAATGTTTTAAATATTTTTTTTTATTTCTTGTGCTTTTGTGTCATATATTTTAATTTGAAACTAAAATACAAAAATTTTGAGTTGTAATACTGGTAGAATATATTTCTGTTTTCTATAAGTTACTTTTTAAAGTTATTTTTCAATATTAGATAATAATACCTAACTTAACACGTATCTCTATTCACATATGAACGTAATACAAATTTGGGGCGTTATTTTAAATTTGCGCAAAGGCGTTAAAAGTGCTAGGCGTGGGCCTGCACGTGCCAGAGTCGGGCACTTTTGGCTAAGAATCTACATGGAAGCAATAGAGCTCTAAAAGAATAACAACAATTTCAAAAGAAACAAGGGAATAAAGCTTTCTTCCACCTGGAAGCATTTATTTAAAGACCGGTTAACAAAACGTTACGAATTAGTGATATAAATGTGATTGATGCACGATAGGTCTTCTGCATGTTTTTCAATTACAATTACAATTAAGATTAAGTTGCTTAGTTGCATGGTCGTTTAAATTTCACCCTGTTTAGTTTTTGTATTTATGAGTATCTAATCGTTAGTTTATTCAAACCGTGTGAATAATTTCAATAAATTGCGAATATTCATTAATGACTAAGTTTTTTTAATATTGGTATTTTTGAAACGTTTACAAAACAAATTTAACGCGTTTGCGTTTAAATTATTTTAGAAATAAGCAAGAATTATGTAAAGAAAAACCCATATTAAAACCATATTTACGCTAAAACAATTTAATCAAAAGTTACATTTGGTGTGGTTATCTTAGTATTCAAATGATTGTTCTTAATAAACATTTAAAACGTGAATTTGTAAAATGTAATAAAACGTATTTTTAGAAGTAGCTAAAAAATGTAATCGATTTACTAGAAAATTAAATTGAAAAAAATGCTATAATAAACTCACATATAAAAATAAAATAAACATAAACGTAAAAGGAAAACGAACTTAACAACCACTTTCGAATAATCTAAAAGCAAAATTTGTCGTGCCAATACAATACAGAAACCCTTAACGCAAATTTACTCAAATTAATTAAAATTTTTAGAAATGTGTAACTAAACAGTACGATCACTAACTAAAAAAGCGTTGTTTGTGTGCTGAATTAGTTAAATAGGTTGCATACTACAATTGAACCTAATTTTGTTTAACATAAATTAGATATTATTATATTAATTCTATTACACAATTTTTGGTTCATTGTGTAATCGATTGTATTATTTTACAAATGTATACTTAACCCCGTAGATATATTTGCCAAATAGTTCTTAGCGATTCTCTTTAGTATATCAAATATGGTTTTTGTTAATCCGATCCTTAAGAGATTCTTCTAATATTCTAAAAGGATTAGCAACGGCAAGATACAAAGTCAAAACAGTATCTAACAGAACCACTCTATTTTTATTAAATGTATCCTTCACTAAATCGGAAATTTACATTCAATATTAAACTGTGTATCTTCTCGATCTAAAATTCTAAATTGATATGTTTTATATGACCAATAAAATGTGTATAAATATAAGTAAAATACAAAATGACTCTTTGTATCTATATTTTTAAATGGTGGTGTTACACTTTATTAAACGTGATGTGCTGTCATAAATGTCTTCTGATAATTCCTTATGTGCAACCTGTTACGTTCAATAAACGTTCTGCATTATTAAATTTTTCCTTCAGTTACATTTTGAACATCTTCTAAATGTAGTAAATAGATATCGTTACTGTCACATATTCTCGATTAATACATTGCATTTAATGCTTTTGTCCTTTTATCAAAAGGATAAAACGCATTGTTTTTATAACAGAATATATCTAGATTGTACCAATTTCTAAAAGGTAAGTATTTTCAAAGAAATTAATAAAAATATAATAAAATGTTTACTGTCATTAAATACTAACAAAAATTTTAATGCTTTGATTTAAAGATAGTTTGCAGTAACGCTGTTTTGCCCTTGTGCTACAGTAAAAGTTACTTTAATTACTGGTTGTTTCTGGAGATGACAGGGAAACTTTGACAAGGAGAAAGATCAAACGACAAACGATTTAAGCTCCGGACACTAAAAACTTTTTTTATTTATTAGTGTAAACAAGATTTTTTTAATATTAAGATGAAGTACAATTTGTTGTTAATTAAACAACTTAAATGCTATTAAAACTAACGCAAATTAATGATTTAGAACAAACTATAAATTTTTAATAGTTGTAAAAGAATTGAGTTTTAATTTTATGTTTATTTATCTTTTGTTTGAATTATCTATTCAAATGCTAATATGTATGAAAAAATAATCTATAAATTTGCGTCAAAATTTTAAAATGTCAGAAAGTGTAGCCGATTGTAAGCTTTTTTACATTCGTTTTGCAATTGGAAGTCAAACAAAAAACGTATTAGTCAGAAGTCGAAAGTGTAAAGAATCAATCTAAATAAATCGTATATAACGCGCGTGGCCATTAAAAATAAATACCAGTTTAAAATATACAAAGTGCGACAATGTTTATAAATATCGAGTCACTCTTAAGCGCGTATATAAAGGAAAAGGGTCGTCCCAAAACCCAAATTTTAAATATGAAAAATACTTCAATCTGTCAAAAAACAAGCGTTCTTATACATTAACCAATCGTCAAAAATTTAAAAAAAATCAAATCAATGGATTATTGTTTTACCAACAGAAATTATCCTTAAATTTCAATGTCAACAACAAATTACAATACTCAGAGGAACATATTTCGTCAAAATTTAAATTGGCTGCCAATTCAAAACACAGCACCGTTCCGAATAATCAAGAAACATTTAAAAACCTCAATTTTACTAACAAAATTACATACCTACCAAGGAACGCAATCAGAAACAAAAATTCAAATTAAATTAGAAGAAATTCCTTTTGATGACTTACAAGAAATTAAGAACAAGATCAATCAAATTCAACTAAAATTTTCAAACTTTTGGACATTGTTTATGCAATATGTATTATTTCCATGTCTTCAAGATCCTGAAACTAAAATTGTGCGAAAAAAGAAAACCGCCTGAAACTTATTCAACTATAGAACTTTTGTCATCAAATTCCACGATGACACAATGGATTTGAATCTTCGAAGGTAGGAATTATCTCAATAACCTCGATTCAGCGGCTCCCTATTTAGTGGTCCACGTTTCGGTGATCCCGATTCAGCTGTTCCCGTTTCGGCGGTGCCCCGTTTCGGCAGTGCCCCGTTTCGGCAGTGCCCCGTTTCAGCGGCCCCTGTCTCAGCAGACCCCATTTTAGCGAAAAAATGAATTAATTTATCAAATTTGTACTTTGGTTGTTCAGAAAAAAAGAATAAAAAATACCGTTGTCACAAAATTTAATTATTGGTTATATTCCATATAAATCAATCAATGTTAATTTATTAGTAGTTGACATTTTAATACATTCAAATCAACTTTTTGATTAAATAAACCGCGTCCTTTTGCCGCCGATTCGTTATGTACGGTGCATACTGATTCAAATGGTATTTAAAAAATCAAAAATTCTAAGCACTTTGATGATAAACGAAAGAAACTCAAAAATTCATTTTTGAAAAGTTATTTGATTTATTATAAAAGTATTGATCAGAAAGAAACTGCTATATTGGCAAATTTATGTTAGAAATAGAAGAAATATTTATAATAAAGTAATTACAAATGAATTATATGAATGGGGGTTAAACAATTAAACTGCTAGTGAATTATAACTTGTGAATATTATTCATGAACAATCTTAATTGTGTAAAAGCAATTGTCATTTCAATCCGGATGTTTATTAGGTAATTACTCTAATTGCAGATAGTGATGTTTAAGTTGATTCAATTTCTTAAAAATATCTTTAAATATTCGGGGGGATGATTTGGCAATTAGATATAAATAGTTAATAAACATTAAATTTTTTTTAGTTTGGTACTGTCTTTGTAATGCACAGTACATTAGGTACAGTTAATTCAGTGTGTTTCTGATGAAAAATGGATTTCTTTAAAACTAAAAGAAATGCCGAGGCTTGTAGTTACTGCGGTTTTTGTTATCGTGTGGACCAAGTTTCTGAAAATTGAAAACGATGACGTTGCTTGAAGAAGAGTTGCAACAGAAAACTTTGGAGTCTTCCAAACAACACTATACCACAAGAGCGAGGAGAACATAACCATCTAGCAGATCCTGAAAGTGCTGGTTTGAAAAAGATTTTGAGTGAAATGAAAGACTGCAAGAACTGGTAGAGTACCAATTTCAACAGTTTACCAAGAAGCAGTTGCCACAGTTTCGGGTTGATAAGGAGCGTGTTTTTGATAAATGAATAATGACAGGGAACCAAAGAGGGGATAGCTCAAAACCATGATCGCGATTGAAGTTATTGGGGTATTTGATGATTTCTATGCTTTCTCGGAATTTCCTGTTGAAAAAGAATGGAGATTTGGCAATCAACAAAACATTATCAAAATCTATCTTGTGACCTGTAGTAAAATGATGTTCAGCAACCGCAGACTTGGAAATATACATTTTCCTTATACAACGATCATGTTCTGAAATTTGCCTGTCAAGTTGAATATGGATTTAATACCATTCTTACGAAGAAGCTTCCTTATTTGATCTGTAACCTTGTGAATGTAGGGTAAAAATGCCAATTTCGGGTTGGATTCGGGAGTAGAAATGTCCTTAGATAATTGATTACGTGGATGTAGACGACGATTAATAACTTTATGAATATCTTGCTTTACATAACTATTGTTCACTAAGGTTTTAGTAAGATTACGGAGTTCAGAGTCTAGATTCTCAGGTTGGTAAATAGAAAACGCACGATGAACCAAAGATTCAATAACAGAACGTTTTTGTGCAGGATGATGATGAGACGAAGCATGAAGGTATCTGTCCGTATGTGTGGGTTTGCGATAAACAGAATGGCTCAGAAGTCCGTCGGGCTTACGAGTCACAAAAACGTCAAGAAATGGAAGAGAACCATTACTTTCGATTTCCATAGTAAATTTGATATCTAAGCGTTGATTGTTAAAATGATCAAGAAACTTAGACAATTCAAGATGACCATGAGACCAAACAATAAACTTGTCGTCAACAGACCTAAACCACACTTTAGGTTTTAATATTGATGATTCCAAAGCAACCGTTTCAAAGGATTCCATAAAAATGTTAGCTACAACAGGTGATAGAGGAGAACCCATAGCAGCACCAGAAACCTGTTCGTAAAACTTGTTATCAAATTGGAAGTAAATAGAGGATAGACACTTATTAATAAGAGGAACCAAACTCAAGTCCATGCCATGTTGAGACAGAATCTGTTTGATAATAATGAACAAATCCTTAATAGGAACTTTAGTAAAAAGTGAAGTAACATCAAATCTCACGAGAAGATCCTGGGGTTCAAGTTTTATAGTTTCTAGACGTTGAATAAAATGCTGAGAGTTTAGGATGTGAGAAAAGGTTTTACCTGTGAACTCGCAAAGAATGTTGGACAAGAATTTGGCTTGTTTGTAGGTAGAAGAATGGATAGTACTAACGATAGGTTGTAAAGGAATACCTTGTTTGTGAATTTTGGGAAGTCCGTATAGACGAGGTGGTTTAGAATCTGATGGGGTAAGTCGACGTTTAGTTTCAGGAGGTGAGTTGGAAGATTTGATGATTTGGCTGACCTCACGTTCAATCCTCGAAGTGGGGTTCTGAGTTAGAAGAGCGTAAGTTTCCTCAGACAAAATAGAATTGATTTTCGTAACATAATCAATTTGGTTCAAAACTACAGTAGCGTTGCCTTTGTCGGCTGGAAGAACAGTAATATTAGGGTTCCATTTCTTCGCGTTCTTGTGACTCGTAAGCCCGACGAACTTCTGGGCCATTTTGTTTATCGCAAACCCACACATTCGGACAGATACCTTCATGGTTCGTCTCATCATCATCTTGCACAGAAACGTTATGTTATTGAATCTTTGGTTCATCCTGCCTTTTCTATTTGCCAACCTGAGAATCTCGACTCGGAACTCCGTCATCTTACTAGAACATTAGTAAACAATGGTTGTGTATAGGGAGATATTTATAGAATTATTAATCGTCGTCTACAATCACGTACTCGATTACCTAATGACATTTCTACTCCCGAATCCAACCCGAAATTGGCATTTTTACTCTACATTCACAAAGTTACAGATCAAATAGAGAAACGTCTTCGTAAGAATGGTATTAAACCCAACTCGACAGGCAAAATCTCTCAGATTCTTCCTTCTCCCAAAGACAAATTTCCTACACTTTGATCTCAAGGTGTATACCAAATTCCTTGTTCATGTGGTTTAGTCTACATTGGTGAAACCGATTGTTTCGTCATTACTCGAATTTCAGAACATGATCGTTGTATAAGAGAAAGGTATATTTCCAATTTTGCGGTTGCTGAACATCATTTTACTACAGGGCACAAGATAGATTTTGATAATGTTTTGTTGATTGCCAAATCTGCATTCTTTTTCAACAGGAAATTCCGAGAAATCATCAAACACCCTAATAACTTCAATCGCGATCATGGTTTTAAGCTATCCCCTCTTTAGTTCGCGGTCATTAGTCATTTATCAAAAACACGCCCCTTATCAACCGTAACCCGATCAGAGTCGAGCTTAACCATCCGTGACGTTCCTTCTCCTTTATATACGGAGACTATTTCTTCTTAAGTCACTTTGTTAGATTTTTGTTTGCTTTTTCAAGTTATCGTTTTCTTTCTTGCCTTTTCAGAGTTTAGATTATGGCTTGTTTCACAAGTTGATAACCTAACTTTTGAGAAGTTCTTAGTTAGATTTTGGTTGCTTGTTTGAGTTTTGCGATTTATCTCACGCCCTGGTGAAGCCGCTTACGAAAGTGGGCGAAACGTTGGCAACTTTGGTTACAACAGCAATGACTCGGTCCAAACCGGAAGACATTCTTATCTTAGTATAGATTCCGGCCGTGGAAGCTTTCGCTGTTACATAATGTCCTAATTAATGACGAACAAACTTTAAAACGTAATTGAGAATCAAAATAATAAGATTGTTGACATAAAAGGAAGGACAATGGTAGATGTGTCTGTAGGAACCCAAACAGACAGCGAAATTAAGAAGATAGCAATACAAACCGAGGGAGAAACATTAGAAGAAACACATAGAACATGAAACCAAGCAGTCACAAACAAACAATTAGAGAAACACAAACGTTTAAAGAGTTGAAAAAAATTGCGACATTCTCTTAGAAGCACATTTGATAACACCAAAACGCATTTAAGAAATCTTCTCAAAAAATTTAAGGAAGGATGTAGCTTTATCATAATCAAAAATTCAGATAAAGCAATGGAAAAATTGATTTAAAAAAAATACAATCCCAGACATCTGTGAATTATCAAATAGTATTGAAAATCACGAGCGTACAATTAAACGAAAAGTAGAAGGAGAAACTACAGATAAAACTTCAAAACTAATAAAAATCGAGATAGAAAATAACGAAAAAGATTTATGGAAGAAACTTACTTGGCTAAAAATTCTTCACTTGATAACAACGTCTCGCAGATAATTTCCCATAAACTATGGTCCTTAGACGCTGAAAGATTGAAGAAAATGCTACAAATCGTGTTCTGCGGCACAAGCAGACAAATAAATCTATATGAACCAATTAACTCAAATACTAGAAGAAAATAATTTTCTACTTCTGCTAAGTACTAATAACCATGAACAAAAATGAAGACAAAGTCCAAAAAAATTACAGAACGTGCAAGTAATAGAATAGTCAAACAGGCAGAAAAAATGTGCATAAACACCAAGGTATTACATATTAAACAACTTGAAGCAACGACGAATAAAACCGAAATTTATCAATCATTAAGAAATATATTTAATAGAGAGCCAGTGGTCCTAAAAGTAGTAAAACTAAAAAAAACATTTGTTAAAACTGGATTAGCGAGAGGGAAAGTATAAAAAAGAGTTTCGGTCACACAATGCTACCGTTGATAGTTCTATGGACATGTAGCATCACAATGCCAAAAATGAGATAGACAAATCTAAATGCTGCTATAGATATGGGATATAAGAGCATAAGACAAATAAGTGCAAGAATTAAGAAGATAAATGTTTCATCTGCAACCAAATTAGCCACAAAATAACACCGTGAAATGCAAGGTCTTTAGAAAGGCAACAACAGAGAAAAAATCAATGTTGCCTAAAACGCCATTTAAAAAGCAAGAATTAGCATTCTACGAGGCAAAAGCAAAATATATCAAAAGTCCGCCAGTAAAACTAACAAACAACAAAAAGAACATGAAAAATAAACACATAACGCAAAATGAATAAAATCAAGGCAATCCAAACTAATCTAAATAGAAGTCACGCTGTACAAGATTTTCTAACTGCGAGAAAGTCGAGAGGCTTTATTAAGATAGAAATAAAAAACTTTACTTTTATTACCTAACTGTTATATAACATTTTTGCAAGGCTGAAAAATTTAAAAACTAACTATCTCTAACTAATATAGTACAAAACTCAGGAAATAACTTAATAATAGCAGTCGATTTAAATGCAACATTCTCTTTGTGGGGTTTATATAAGACAGACCGATTTTTGTAAGTTCGATGGCAGCACACAATCTGGTTTGTATGCAATAGAGGATCGACCCTTACATATAGCAGTCATGATAAAAAATCTGTAATTGACATAACTCTTGCGTCAAACTTATAATGATCATCACTATATAACATTTAACTGTAAGGATTTAAGCAAGATAAAAAGCTATAAGCAGATCGGAGACGTAGGATAGAATACAACGTATATGAATAAAAAATCTTTAAAAGAGAATTCTGCGTATCAGTTAATATCACTCATTACAGGTGTGTGCGACATCAACCTTTGCAAAAAGAAAAAAAGGACAAACAAAAAAAAGTATACTGGTAGAATGACCACATAAAACAACTAAGGCAAAAATCTATAAAAGTAAGAAGATTTTACACGAGGTCAAACCGTGAAGAGCAGAAATCGCACAAGGTAAATCTGCAAGCATGCAGAAAAGATTTTAAATTAGCAATTAAAAAATCCATAGAGAAACAAATGAAAGCAGTTATGCAATAAAGTTGAAGAAGACTCATAGGACCAAACCTACAGAATAGTTCTTAAAAACGTAAGAACATGCAAACCAGTTACAAATAAGGACATAATTACACAACAGATCGCAAAACTGTTTCTCCAATACAAGCTTAACACATAAGCTAGAATAGTCTATGAGATAGCTATTTCCCCGTTCAGCATAAGAGAGGTTGAGATTGCAGTCAATGGAATAAAAACTAACTCAGCCCCTGGCTGGTAGCAGAAACATCTCCTAAAACAGCATTGAATATAATAAAGCAATACATCAAAGAAGGCTCAAACGCTACAACGTTACTGGATATAAACCAATGTGTCTACTAGACACTTTTGTAAAATTGCTAGAGTAACTAATCTTACTACGGCTTGAAACAGAGTTCACACAAAAAAGAATGCTTTTAGATAACCAGTTCGGTTTTAAAGAAAGCAGATCAAACGAGGACGCAATCGCTATCTTGGTTAACACAGCGAAGGCTGAAATAGCTAAACATTTTAATACAAGAAAGCAAGTAGCTCTTATAACAGTAGATGTACAAAACGCTTTTAATACAGCAAACTGGCAATTGATTAAGCAAAAACTAGTGGAAAGTAACTTATCTCTTTATCTGGTAAACATCTTGTTCAGCTACCTAGAGAACAAATATATAAAAGTGCTAGGAGAACTTCAACCGATGTCAATGGGAGTCCCGCAAGGATCTGTGCTGGGCCCAACTGGTTACTTTCGCTGATGACCTCCCAGTTCTAGTTTGTGCCAGAAACAAAACCAACTTAAGAGAAAATGTCAATGCAACGCTAGAAGAAATAAGCAAATAGATGAAACGGGCACACCTTAGCTTAGCGCCAAAAAAGACTAAGACTATTCTTCTCATCGGCAAGAAAAGGATAAACTTCGACATAATAAAATTTCAAATAAACAATACAGTAGTGTTACCCTCAGCAAATTTAAAGTACTTACATCTGGAATGATTTTTTAAAAACAAACAAGAAAAAAAACTGTTAGGAAAACTGCAACAGATTTCAGTCATTACAATCTGCTCTGCATACACAACGATAAGTAAAGAGACAGCTGGAATACTGGCAAGAAGAATGCTTATTAACATGTTAGCAAACAAAAGAAAGAGCTTTCCTTAAAAAAGAACCAAACGCGAACAGAAGCTATGCCAGTGAAATGCGTTTAAAGATATGGCAAGAAACACGATATAAAAGTCCGGATGATTAGATAAAACGCATATTCTCTGAAATCAGCGACTGGTACTTCAGAGAACACGGTGACATAAACTTTTACCTGACCCAAATACTTGGTGGATATGGCTGTTTTAACAACTATTTGCACCGGTTTGGTTTATCTTCTACAGAGATGTGCAAATTATGCCATTAGAAGGAAGATACTACGGAACATTTATTATTTGAATGTAAATACTTGGCCATTTCATAAAAAACAGTAGGAGAGTATTCTGCAGTTTACGGACAGAAGCCAGGATTGTTAGCTCAGTAGGTGTACTCGAGAGAATGCACATCCGGCACTATCTGATGAATAACGCCATAATCAAATAGTATTTCAAAAATTTTTGCCCTTGGTATAATAAAAAAAATATCGAGTCATATATACATATAAATTACTTTCTACATAAACAAGCAATTAACTCGCAATTTACGTGTGTTTATAATTTTAGTTTATTAAACCTTTCTTATCAGTGCGTATAAATTAGTCATTTAATAATACATTTGGTCGTTATTAAAATTTAGTCTTAAAAATAAAAATAATAATAAGTAAAGGAAGAATAGCGAGAAAGAAACTAGAAAAACGTGATCTAGAAATAAATGATACTAGTAAAAAAGAAATCAACAAGAATTTGTATAGACTAGAGACAGCTTAACAATGTGACCAAAAAGGACATTTACTTTTTACCGAGCATTGACAATATTTCAAAAACCCTGTCAGGATTTCAGTAGTTTTTCATGTTGGATTTAAAGAGTGGTTACTGGCAGGTAGAATTGGAACTCAACGACCGTAAAAAGGCTGATTTTACGATTAAAACTAGTTTGTGGAAGTTTACTATAATTGCCTTCGACCTGTGTAACGCCTCTGCGACGTTTGAGCGTTTGATGAGAACCATCTTGCGAAGACTGTTTTGGAAGACGTGCCTGGTTTATCTAGACACATGTCGTTTAGATAAGCCATCGTAGTTGGAAGGTTGTTTGAAAATGATTACTTACGAACGTAGTAAAGTATAACAGTAATACCGGAGACTCTCGTCAGAGGCGACAACATTAATGCCGACATCTTTTGGCAAAATGAGAAGAAGCTGAGCAAATAATTACGGTTATGAAAAAAGAAAATGTTATTGAACCTTTAAATAATCCATGGGCATCCCCAATGGTGCTAGTAAAGAAGAAAGAAGTTTTGCGTAGACTACAGACAGCTTAACGATGTGACCAAAAAGGACAACTATCCTTTACCAAGATCTCAGTGGTTTTTCACGTTGGATTTGAAGCAAACGTCCGACGACCAATTTGAGAAATATTAAAGCATATTAAGCGCAACGAAACTTTTTGAAAGTAAAAGTCAAGTCACGGAAAACAGACTGCAGTTGGTAGTACGAAAGAGCCGAGTGTCAGAGGTGTTTCAGGATTTGCACGATGGTACATCAGGAGGACACTTTGGCATGAAGAAAACATTATAAAAAGTTTGAGAAAAATTTTACTGGGAAAACTGCAAAAAGGGCGTCATGGATTGGTGCTATAGTGCACGGTTTGCGCATCTAGAAATGGGCAGCAAAAAAGCGCAAAGCACTAATCAAACAGTATAACGTGGGAAACTCTTTAGAAAAAGTAGAGCAGGACCGTTCCTAAATTCTGATTGAGAAAACAAATATATTCTGATAGCAATATATTATTTTATAAAATGGACGGAGGTTTAAGTCATACCCAATCATGAAGCAGTTACAGTCGCAGATATTTGAGTGAATGAGTTTTTTGCCGGTTTAGAGTTCCATTAGAAATTACATTCCGATCAAAGCCGTAACTTTAAGTTTGCACTATTTTAAGAGGTTTGCCGACTGTTGGAAATAAAAAAAACTAATCTTCAATCTGATAACGTGGTTGAACGGATGAATCAAACCTAATGCCTAATGGCATACCAATCATCTGTTCACAAAAGCACAAGCTAAACACTATCTTGATTCATGCTTGGCCGCAAAATACGACTGCAATTCGACCTCGAATTCAACCGAAAACCTGCAAAAGAAGTTGCTGGAGAAGACTACGTCAGCTAGTAAAAACAAACAAATTACAAGCGACAGCAGAATGAAGACCAGATATGACGTCCAGGCGCAAAAACGCTGGGTTTCGATTGAGCGACATAGTGTAGTTGTATAATCTCCAAAGAAGAAGTGGTTTGTCGCCGAAGCTGCAAAAGTAATGGGAGGGGTCTTACAAAGTTGTGCAGAGTATTAATTACGTCATATTTCGCATTTAAAAACCACCCAGAAGCATGCCAAAAGTGATGGCGATAACAACGTTACAAAAAACCATGTCCGAACTAGGATAATAACAAGTATAACCAGGAATCAAGTCGATGGGATAGATTTCGTTAAGTTTATGAGCATATACTGGACGAGATGAACTACAAACACAGCAACCGGCAGTTGGTAAAGTCGGCAAACTACTTGATAACCAACGCTTTGTTTTTATTGGCAGTTCCCAGGTTTAGTTGTGGTTTAGATCAACTAGATTAGAAGGAACAGACGTTCAAGTGTTGGTCTACAGTACCCTTCAAGTAGAACATCAAGTAAGAAAAAATTCATTGACTGCTACTGTTATGCTCAAGAAAGTTGTCAAAATGGAGAGAACTGCCGCTATCGCCACGACTCTTTTTACCGGTGCAGCATACAGTTTGCTGTTTTGAGACAAAACAGTTTTAAGGAAAAGGGCAGTAAAGCGTTTCCAAAGTATTTGGAAACTTCGGAACGCTCATCAAAAAGAATGGTATATTCTGGATTCCGATAACAGAAGAATATAAATCGTGTTTTGCAAAAGTTGAGATCAGTTTTTGAATTGAATCAGATGAAGACTTTGTCGGTTTAAATAAATTAAGTGTTTAACGCGTGGGCTAAGATAAATACGACGTTGTTGACATAAACAAATACCAGTATTATATAAATTAATGTAAGTTGTTTTTCTTAAATATCGTTATAAATCGTTTATAAATAAATTAGTTTTAAAATTCGTTTCAGTATTGTTCAAATCTTATGAATTAGTAATCTGAAAGCTCGATAAAAACGCACTAGTGTACTAAAACGTTAAGATATAATTTAATAATTTATTAAAATACTTTTACATTTAATAAATATATGTTGTTTAAATAATATTCTACGGATTAAATAAAATTATTTACACGTAAATGCGTTGTATCAAAATCGACATTTTTAATATTCTAAAGTCTACGATAATCACTTTACTTTTATTTTTTATCACAGACCGGCGCTAATTTAATTGCTAGGCATTATTAAAATTTCCATAATCTGTTTAGTCTTATTATAATTCAGTCAGCGTTTGTAGTAAAAGCATTTTTCATATCGCAGCTAGAATTTGTCGTTTTGTTTTTTTGCAATTCACGTATAGAAAATAATTTCATTTTATTAGTTCGTTATAAACAATTATTGTCAAAATCCGTTTTAAATGAGATTACGCACTTCTGTTTTGTCATTAAGGTTTTGCAAAGGATATTCATTGTTTCTCGCATTGTCGTCATAATCTTCCTCAATTTCTTGAGGTACGGGGACCGGTATTCCTCCACCTTCTTCAGGTTTAACAACAGCTACTCCGTTAACTCCCATGCGAATGCAGTCGAAAGAGAAATCTAACAAAGTTACGGTTTCCCAATTCGCTTCCATATCTATACACACGTGCATGTTACGATTGGCAAAGTATATATTTGAAAACTCCACGCAAAGTTGTACAAAGCGAAATCGGGGCAAACGTATGCAGACTGGGGGTGGATTCTTTCCTACAAACATAACAATATAAGTTTTCTTAGAAAAAAAAACATATATGTAGTTTAAAAAAAATTTAGTTTATTTAAATTAAACTTAAATTACATAACAGTTGTATTTTATTTTTAATATTTATCAAAACTTGAACAAAAAAACCGAATTTGTTTTAAAATAGAGTACTCGTCCAATTCTTATTTGTAGGAATTGTGTCGTCGATACAACAATTTCGTTGGTATTCATGCGTGAACGTGATTTTCAACTTAAATGAGCTCCTAGAATAAGTACCAAGCTGATTTTGTTATGAATAATAATTATGCAACTGTTTCGTTACTAAAATAACAATTAACAGGAACTACTACATTAAAACTTTAGATCTAGCATTAGTAACAATAGCTATTTTTTTATTATGAAATCTATGCATTTAAAAAATGTCTTTGTCACTAAAGATTAATTGTGAACTGCGCCTTATAATAAAAGCGCATATTTTAGTTAGTGAAAATAAAATTTATAAGATGTAGTTAAACGAACTTATTGAAACAACGTCAAGATTCGATTAACAATTTGATTTATTGTTGGAAAAAATTACAAAAATAAAAAACTTTGGCAAACGCAGAAACTTTTCTTGTGTGAATCGGCCTTGCATTTTTTTTTATTATAATCTTCTATTATTTTACAATTACTTTAAAAACAAAGATTTCTAGAACAAAACAATTACGTACGCTTGAGAACTGAAACAATATAATTACAAGAAATATAAGCAGTGTACAATAGAATCCGCATATATTAGTCGATAACTAACATGTAGAACAATACAAATATAATAATCTAAATAAAAACTGACATTAGAATCAATTAAAAAATTAATATATGTTGATCAGATTGCACTACAAACAAAAAATTACTTTGTAATAGCAAAGGCTTCTACGGCCGGAATCTATACTAAAATAAGAATGTTTTCCGGATTTGAACCGTGTCATTGTTGTAACCGAAGTTGCCAACGTTTCGTCCACTTTCGTAAGTCTAACTAGGAACTTCTCAAAAGTTAAGTTATCCATTTGTGAAACAAGCCATAATCTAACTCTGAAAAGATAAGAAGTCTGCGGTTGCTGAACATCATTTTACTACAGGCCACAAGATAGATTTTAATAATGTTTCGTTGATTGCCAAATCTTCATTATTTTTCAACAGGAAATTCCGAGAAAGCATAGAAATCATCAAACATCCCAATAACTTAAATCGCGATCATGGTTTCGAGCTATCCCCTCTTTGGTTCCCGGTTATTAGTCATTTATCGAAAACACGCCCCTTATCAACCGAGTTAAATTATGGCTTATTTCACAATTGAATAACCTAACTTTTGAGAAGTTCTTAGTTAGATTTCGGTTGCTCGTTTGAACTTTGCGATTTATCTCACGCCTTACAACCTGGAACAGTCCAAACCTGGAAGACATTTTTATCTTAGTATAGATTCCGGCCGTAGAAGTCTTCGCTATTACATTAACAATTTCTACGGGGCGAATATTTCTTCTAAAACCTCCGTATTTTTCAAACTTCGCCACAAACTCGTCAAACTTTTGTGCAATTTAACCTTTCTTAGTGGCTGTCGTGACCACAACATTATTCCTGCATTCCTCAAAATCAAGTTCCACATTCAGACACGTTCTTCTAGCGTTGATACGCGAACGAATTAAGCAAACTAGGTGAGAGTTAGACAGCATTTCAAAACAACTCATTTATCTTCATCTTGAGTTGGCCAACACTCTATACCCGGATGATTGGAAACATTACTTACCAGCAGTCTGATAGTACTCTACGACCAACCACTGAAGGTCATCTCAAAAGGTTTCAATTATTGGAATCCAAGAATCGTAAAGTTTTATCTACTACTAACTCTTTAAAGACGATTGTGAATTTATCTAGTTTGGTCCTCACCTCAGAACAGAAATCGGTGCTCTCTAAGGGTTTGAATTTTGCGATTGCTCCCAAACGTTTTCCTAAAGAAGATATTTTATGTGCTGTTGAGTCTTCTATAAGACATCTTCCTTGCCACATCTCAGATCCCATTCGTATTAACCCTGGCAAAGTCCTTGAATCATCTAAAATTCCTAAATCCAACATTTCTAAGTCAAAAGGTTCAGCTCTAAAAAGTCTTCGTAAGAACCCTAATATCATTGCTCCTCCAGCCGACAAAGGCAACGCTACTGTAGTTTTGAACCAAATTTATTATATTACGAAAATCAATTCTATTTTGTCTGAGGAAACTTACGCTCTTCTAACTCACAACCCCACTTCGACGATTGAACGTAAGGTCAGCCAAATCATCAAATCTTCCAATCTACCTCCTGAAACTAAACGTCGACTTACCCCATCAGATTTTAAACCACCTCGTCTATACGGACTTCCCAAAATTCACAAACAAGGTATTCCTTTTCGACCTATCGTCAGTACGATACAATCTCCTACCTACAAGCTAGCCAAGTTCTTGTCCAACATTCTTTGCGAGTTTACAGGTAAAACCTCTTCTCACATCCACAACTCTCAGCATTTTATTCAACGTCTAAAAACTATAAAACTTGAACCCCAAGATCGTCTCGTAAGCTTTGATGTTACTTCACGTTTTACTAAAGTTCCTATTAAGGATTCGCTTATTATCATCAAACAGATTCTGTCTTAACATGGCAAGGACTTGAGTTTGGTTTCTCTTATTGATAAGTGTCTATCCTCTACTTACTTCCAATTTGATAACAAGTTCTACGAATAGTTTTCTGGTGCTGCTATGGGTTCTCCTCTAACACCTGTTGTAGTTAACATTTTTATGGAATCCTTTGAAACGGTTGCTTTGGAATCATCAATATTAAAACCTAAAGTGTAATTTAGGTATGTTGACGACACGTTTATTGTTTGGTTTCATGGTCATCTTGAATTGTCTAAGTTATTTGATCATCTTAACAATCAACGCTTAGATATCAAATTTACTATGGAAATCAAAAGTAATGGTTCTCTTCCATTTTTTGACGTTTTTGTGACTCGTAAGCCCGACAGACTTCTGGGCCATTCTGTTTATCGCAAACCGACCCATACAGATAGATACCTTCATGCTTCGTCTTATCATTATCCTGCACAGAAACGTTCTGTTATTGAATCTTTGGTTCACTGTGCCTTTTCTATTTGCCAACCTGAAAATCTAGACTCGGAACTCCGTCATCTTATTAGAACCTTAGTGAACAATGGTTATGTAAAACAAGATATTAATAGAGTTATTAATCGTCGTCTACATTCACGTACTCGATTAACTCGACTGGCATAATCTCTCAGATTCTTCCTTCTCCCAAAAACAAATTTTCTACACATTCATCTCAAGGTGTATACCAAATTCCTTGTTCATGTGGTTTAGTTTACATTGGTGAAACCGATCGATCCGTCATTACTCGCATTTCAGAACATGATCGTTGTATAAGAAAAATGTATATTTCCAAGTCTGCGGTTACT